>JANFAM010000013.1:747500-3247500 GCA_024362665.1 Prunus padus | reverse complement strand
GTTGGTTATTATTTGATATATTATCGTTATTTTTTCTTGTGGATTTGTAGACCTAAATTGAATTGGGATGCCATTCATGGTGAGTACTTGGTTCATGTTTCATAACTGTGCATTTGCAGTTCTTTTTATTTATGTTTTTTTAACCTTGATGCATCCGCTAAATGGGCAGATCTGAAACATGCATTTTATGTTGCATTTGATGAACTGGGTTTTTTCCCTCACTATTTGGGTGGCTTTATTTGCTTCTTTTTTTTTTTTTTTTTTTTTTTTGGTTTGGTGTCGGTTAATCTTGGTTAGGAAGAAGGAGAGCACAAAGGGAAGGAATAGAGGAAGCATAATGGGCGTGAAGCAAAGAAACAAAGCAAAGTTGCTGCTGCTTCTGCTGAATGGGTCCAAAGAGATGGCGTCCGTGTGAAAGCACTTAGGGGTGAAGAAACCTACAGTCACAGCCTTGCTGAAAGGGTATTTGCAATTGCAAGTCCTTTCATCCATCTCCTATATTTCTCATTAAAAAGAATAGAAAATTCATACAATTCTCAAATGGTTGTTTCCAAGCAAGAAGAGAGAAAATCAGTGTGAAAATGAAACTTTTGCAGTCTCTTGTTCCTGGTTGTGATCAGGTACTGATAAATAATTTAAGTTATTGGTTCATGTTTTGTATTTATGACTTTACAGCTAATCTTAGTTTAAATCTTTTGCTTTACATCATGATTATAGATAACTGGCAAGGCTCATGTACTGGATGAGATCATCAAATATGTTCAATTACTACATAATCAAGTTGAGGTAATACATTACTAATTTTACTTAGTACCAATGTTAATTAAGAAAACAGAATTAGGAGAAGCTTGCTTTGTTATTATTATGATCCAGTAAGTAACCACATCCTCTTTCCAAAAGTAGCTTTAACTCTCTCTCTCCCTATACAGTATACTTACTATAGTGTAGTTGTTGCTGCAAACTACACTATAGTAACATTTAACTTTATGAGAACATATTGATTAATAAACAACCTGATTTTGATTAATGACTGCATAATTGGAACATAAAGCATACCCTCTGTGTCAAAGAGATTGTCTTCTATGAAGAAGTGAATATTGAAAAGTGATCACAATAGTTACAGATTACAGATTATTGTATTTTAGTAAAATCTCTCATTCATACTTTATGAATTTTTCAGTGGATGAATATCATTCATATATGAGTTCTCTCTCTCTGGAAAGTGCGTAATAAACCTCCTGGTAATTAATATTGATGTATTTCTTGGTAGTTGACTGTTGGCTTGGAATTATAAGTTTGTTATATTAATATCTTGAGTTTATTTTGGAATGCAGTGACGTTTACCATGTCTCTTTTTTATTTGATGGATTTTATGGATAATGAAAGACTATGACCTGAACTTTCTTGATAAATAGAATAAAGTACTTTCTTGATAAATAGCATCTAAGTTTTATGGATCAGGTAAAACCTATGACCAGAGCTTTAAGGAAGAGGTGAGTTGTTTGTTAATATATCTCTATGTATGGTTTGTTTGCACAGAAAAACGATGGTTTCCAAAAGATCTCAGAAAATGCACGCAAGGATCTCTACAAGTCATTTGTGAGTGAGTACCCTATTATGTCAATTGAGAATCCATTTGACAAAGATGACTGAGAACACTACTCCAAGGTGATAGCTGAATGTGGAGAACAAGTACAAATTGTGGAAGATACAACAACTATAGGTTAATATTTTGGATATGGTATTTTGTAATTATAGGTTAATGCGATGGATATGGTATTTTGTATGGATATAGTAGGAATTAAGATTGGTAAACAATGTAATTACTCTTGAATCTTCAAGTTTTATGAAAGAAATAATTTTTTAGTAAATATTTGTATGGTGTGGTTAATAGAAGATTTGGACCTTAAAAAAAGAAGCTAAAATGTAAAATATGTCACTTTTACAGATAAAAAATGGCGATTTTTTGGAACAAAACAATCGTCTTTAGATTTAATAGACATTTTTAAAAAAACCGACGTCTTTTGATATAATAGACGACAGTTCTTTTAGAAAAATCGTTGTTTTTATATATAATAGACGACAGTTTTTTCAAAAACACTATCGCCTTTACATATAATAGACGACGATTCTTTCAGAAAACTGTCGTCTTTACATATAATAGACGATGATTTTTTTTTATAATAAAAAAACCGTTGTCTTTATTCCTATAATTAATGATCTTTACCTCAACAACGACGGTTTGTAACAAAAATCATCGTCTTTATGTGACAACAACGACGGTTTTGAGTAAAAGCGTCGTCTTTACAAATAATAGACATCAGGGATTTACCTTCGTTGTTTTATGCATCAAAAGATGTTGGTCGATTTCACGACGGTTGAAAAATCGGATACACGACGGTGGATTACTGTCATCTATTGCGATTTTTGTAGTAGTGTTGGCGTGCACAGTTCAATGCTCTCCTTCACGGCTAAGATCTCATGGGCTATGTGGATGGTTCTCATCCCTGCCAACTAGCCACTCTAACCGTACTTCGCACCTTTTGGATTTGGCAAGACCAACTCCTCCTTCACGCTGTTCTTGCTTTCGTCTCCCTACAAGTCATCTCTCTTATCACCTCTGCCAAGACGTCCAAGGAGGGTTGGGACAAGCTCCTTCATTTCTTTGCTAGCAAAGCCCATGCTCGCGTTCTTGGTCTCAAGGAACGCATTACTCTTCTTCGACTAGAAACCAAGTTTATCTCCGAGTATTTGCAAGAAGTCCGGGTAATTGCAAATGAACTCGGCCTCATCGACGTACCTCTCTCTGATGATGATCTCCGCCTTTACATTCTTAATGGTGTTGGACCTGAATTCAAGGAGATAGCTGCTGTAGTTCGTTCCCGTGACACTTCCATCTCATTCAAAAACCTCCATGATAAACTGGTTGAACATGAAGCTGTTATCAAGTGTGATGACTCTGCTGTTGCCGCTCCAGTGCTCACTGCTAATGTCACTCAAACTTCTCGGTCCTACACCTCCAACCACGGCTATCGCTCGAACAACCCCAATTCCAACTGTGGGTCTTTTGGCTCTTGTAACCCATTTTGTGGTTCTTCTGGATCCCGCAACAACACCTCTTCAGTTGACCACAGTTCTCGTGGTTCATACGGGCCCTCCCCAACCACTTCCACTGACAATAATTGACGCACATGTTATCGTGGTTTCTATCAATGGTGTGGCACTCAAGGTCATAACGTTAAGCGCTACCCCCAACTCTAATATGGTCTTCAAAATTAGCCGGTTGCCAATCCTACCACACATGGTCGGTCCACCTCTACACCAACATGGTTGCTTGATTCCGGTGCCTCTCATCATGTTACCTCCAATATCAACAATCTCTCTACTGCCTCTTCATCTGATGGTCCTGATTGACAGGACCCGACCCGAATTCCCTCAGAATCCGTGCCGAACCCTGTGGTTTTCCGGCATCCCACAGATGCCGGGCCCACTTGTTAAGAATTTCACTTCCTACTCCCGAGTTAAAGGAAAAAGGGTTGAGACTTCTGCCGAAATTTCGACAGAGTCTCCCCTGAAAAACGAACTTTACCCAACTTTAGAACCTGCCAAAACAACCACAGAAAACACAACCAAACGCCAGCAAACAACCATGAATACAAAATAGGCCTCCGGCCTTCAATTCCAATCCTAATGGGGGATAACATAGCATATCTAAGGGCAATTGAATTTAGACAATGATTCAACCTCAAGAGAAATGGACATAGAAGTCCTACCCTTCGGTCGAAGCTCGCGAGAAGGAAAGCTCAACTTGAAAGTTCGGTTCGCGGCACAACAGCCTGGGGGAGCAAAACAGAAAATTGTGTTTTTACAATACTTAAAACAATGCACTAACCCCACTATTTCATTTAAAAACGATGCAAAACAATGCAGTTCAAAACCTTTGTATACGTAGTTGATTCCCAAACCCAATATTTCAAAATAATAAAAGAATAAAGAAATTCCAAACCTTTTTCGTTTCCTTTCCCCGAGGCATAACCTGCCAAAAAGAAATCCATATCGATATAAATAGAAAATACAAACTGAAACAACTTGAACACCGTAAGCATGAGAATATAATAAAGATTCCATATAACAAAACAACGTAAAATGTCCAATGACCAAGATAAATCCAAGAAATCCAAAACCACCACAAGGTAATATAATATTGACACTTTAATAGACTTTAACCCTTTCTTTCCCACACTCAACCAATCGCATGCCCGTAGGCACTGCAGGCAAGGAAGTATCCTCACCGAAGACAAGAAGAAAGAACTGTAATAATAACAATAATAATAATAATAAATACATATAGTAAGACTCTCACACCAATATTGTACCGGGGAAACAATCCCAATAGAGAATCGTTTGACTGAACCACATAGAGGAATCCTCAACAACCATATGGCCAGGGAACGAGCCGTCCAACTGGGACTAAGCTTATCAGCACGTACAGCAGAATCCTCAATACTAGTACGCCTGTGACCAGTCCTGCGCACGCAGACTATCCCGCTAAGGGTCTACAGTCACACCCAATCAAGGGTGCACCAGGTATCCGACATATCCAAGTATCCATTTCAACAAGTATCCACTTTCCAAAGTTCCGTAACCGGGGGAGGTACATAGGGTAGTACTTATAGCACTTCAACTGACATAACCATAAACCACTCATTTTCCAAATCTCATAACAACACCCTCGTACCCCACACAAAACCAAACATACATACATATATAGACATTCTCAAAATTTCCATATAATAACTCAAGATACTTGCAATACGCCAAAGACCCGAATATATATATACATCCAAAACTCAATACCCAACATATATACTCAAAATAATCACAAAACCCAAATACCAACATAAATTCCGATAATATGATCAAATATCATAATTCCATAACAAAATGATAATATAACCCCAATATGTATAATTAAAATATAAGGAACCAATTCTTAAACATATTATTTTAACCCATCACATAATCCAAGATATGTGATTGAGATGTAAATACGACTCTTCAAAGTATAGCCCAAATATTCCATTCAAATGATAGATAAAAGCTTCCCAAGAAATACAATATATATATAAGTATAGATTCCCAAAGGTATAGAACATAAATTCCCGAAGATAGAAAGTATAACTTCCCAAGGTGTAGCACATGACTCACGACATTCATAACTTCCAAATATTAATTAAAGATTACCCGTTAAGTACATAAATAGAATAACATAATAATTCTAAAGTCAAATCATCCAATTATATAATCCAATCCCGACATTTATTGGGGTAGGATTGCCCAAATGGTCAATTAATAATGTAAATATAAGCTTCTTAGTAGTATATGTATAATTTCCCAAAAGTATAATTTATAGATTCCCGAGAGCATAGAATGTAAATTCATAAAAATATAACATATAACTTCTCAAAATATAGGATATAATTTCCAAAAGAATATAGAATATAGATTCTCCAAATGTATAACTTATAGGTTCCCAAAAGATAGAATCTAAATTCTTGAGGATATAAAATATAAACTTTACAAAGTAGAGAATTTATAATATATATACTTCCCAAAGGTATAGAACATAACCTAAGATATTCTTAACTTCAAATATTAAGGTAAATAGAAAATTTTCCTAATTAAATCTATATAGTAATCCCAAGGTTCAAATAACCCAATTATATAAGCTTCGAAACCCGGCAAAGATGTAAACCTCAACTTATCAAATATAATCAAAGTATAAATAATTATTCTTAAAATATAGTAACCAAACCAAAGCATTTGTAAATCTCTCATATTTCCCATATTCTCCAAATTTGTAATTTAATGACCATATAAAACTCCAATGTCACAAAATCCAAGATAATTCACAATTCAATCCCAAACCGAAATTATAATCCCACTTGTCATCCAATACTCACATTAACCACAAATCTCAATATTTAAATATAAACCAATATATTCAATAAATGCCAAAGATCCGATATTAAATCAATATTTAAAATATAACCACATAAAACCCGAGACCCAAAACATGCATAAGCTCAAATATAAATTATATTCAAATAATTCCATCAAACCAATTTCACGATTTAAAACGATATTTAAATTCCGAAAGTCGAGATAAAACATTTTATATGCAATCCAATTCATTCTTTAAAATAATGCACGTTTAAAACAATATCCACTCACCGTTGGTCCTATGTTGCATAATCCTAAAAGGGTCCCGCCTGCTGCGTAGCAGAGTCAACGTACCTAAAGCGATAGATACGAGGATTGGATTAGTAATTGAACCGAAACGAGAACCTTAAACTCAAATCCTACCAAAACCCGACTTAACGTGCACGTACGTCGTACTAAAGATTCTAAGGTCAAAACTACTTCTTCTAATCAGTGGGACCGTCCCGGAAGACTTACGGTCAATCGGAAGTCAAACACCCCTTTTTGGTCAACCCAGGCCCGTTGGGCCCACTACCTCAAAAAGATTCCAAACATTCCCAGAAGTCCAACAACGTAAATTACGTGGCAAGGCGACCTCGGGAGAGCCTTGGTCAAACCTGGTCAAACCGGACCCGCGGGTCCCATGACCTCCAAACTTACATCCGAAAGTTCCTACAGGTTCACTACGGCTTAGGGAACACATCCTGAAAGTTTGGTCTCGATCGGACGGTCTGATTTCTCACGATCAGACGATTACGGTTTAACCTAACCTTTAAGTCAATGATCCGGAGCATCAGGGACTCCGAATCACGATCCGTCAATTCCTACACGATCCTAGGAATACGGGGGACAACATACTAAGAATTGGGATTAATCCGACGGTCCGAACATATTGAACCCGGATAACGGGCAATAGGAGTAAATCTGATCGATAGTCAAACGACATCCGAATTGGAATCTGAGCACACCTACACGCTCGTGATGATGTAAGGATAATTGTAGCAGAAAGTTTGACAATTAAAAGTGGGTCCCACACAGCCACCCACACTGGCAGCGTATCGGGTGCCCAAAGCGATAACCCGTCGTCGGACAAACTCCAAACCAAGAGCTGCCCTTCTACCAGCCTATACTACTCGATGAGTGGAACAACTTATTAAACTACGAGAACGTCCAATTTGGATCACAAGTGGCCCAAAACTCAACCTCAAAACCGGCCAAACTTTGACTCACAGATCGGGTTACCTACGCTACAAATCGTTCAAAAACTACCCAAGAATCAGCTAGAGCATGAAAAATAGGTGGAAAAGCATACCTTACTCGACTGAATTGGTGGCCGGAGGAGGGAGAACGAAGGGGCCAAAGTTTCAGAAAAACTCCCCGAAACCGCCTGTTTCGGGGCTGATTCCGGCGACCACGGCAGTGGATTGAGGCGGCGAAGGGCAGGGACTGGAAGAGGGAAGTGTGGTGGTTCGTTTACCACCAGTATTGCCTGAAACGGAGGTCGGAACGGAGAGAAAACGTGATCTAAAGTTGGCTACTCGCAAACCCAAAGGAAAATTTCTGGGTTTATAAAACTGAAATTTGAAATATTTAGGGTTGTGCCACTGAACTTCTTTTCATCACCAATTCTTCATTACAACTCCGATTCGAGCCCACAATATACCCACGAACTCGTATCGATGAGCCCGATGTAATGGTGTAGGTCGCTTCGCCAAAATCTCAACCGAACATTAAATTGACATGTTTGCCCTTCATAAATTATTTAATATTTTAATATTCTTTACATTTCCAAAAATTATTAATAAATTCAAATTTCTTTATATAATTCACTTAATTTCTTTATTTTTGGGTCAGGATGTTACACTGATGAAATAATTATTGGTAATGGTTCAGGTTTGGGTATTACTCATGTTGGTTCAACCATCTTACCCTCCACATCCTCCCAATCTTTCCAGTTTTCTCTGTGTTCCTTCCATGCAAAAAGATCTTATTTCTATTTCTCAATAAACAAAATCATACATCTATTGAAATTTTTCCTGATTTCTTTCATGTCAAGGATTTGAGCACTGAGACGGTTCTTCTTCGCGGCCCAAATAAAGATGATGTGTACGAGTGGTCTTCCTAATCCCTCTGTCAACCTCATGTTATGATGGGTGTCGTGATCTCTCCTAACATTTGGCATCATCGTCTTGGTCATCCCAGTCACAAAACTCTTCAACAAGTTTTCCGTTTGTCTTCCATTAATGTGTCTTCAAAATTATCTGAGTCCGTTTGTCATTCCTGCCTTTGTAACAAAAGCCAAAGGCTCCCATTTGGTGCTTTGTCTCTCACTAGTCATGGTCATTAGAACTCATTTATAGTGATGTTTGGGGCCTTGTTCCATATTCTTCAATTGATGGTTTTTCCTACTACGTTATCTTTGTTGACCATTTTACAAAATATATATGGCTTTACCCTCTCAAAAAGAAATCTGATGTGTTTTGCACCTTTAAAACTTTCAAAGCACTTGTTGAAAATTACTTCAAAAGAAAAATCTCTCGACTCTACATTGACGGTGGGGGCGAATTTGTCAAACTACAACATTTTCTCTCATCCAATGGCATCACTCATCTTCTTACACCACCCTACACCCAGCAGCACAATGGTGTTGCCAAATGCCGCCATCGTCATATCGTTGAAACTAGTCTTACCATTCTTCACCAATCGTCATTACGTCTCACTTATTGGTCATATGCTTTCAAAACAGCTGCATATCTTATCAACCTCATGCCCACTCCTCTTCTCCACAATATCTCTCCATACACTAAACTCTTTGCTGAACAGCCCAATTACACTCGTCTTCGCATCTTTCGGTGCTTATGTTTTCCTTGGTTACGATCCTACAATTCCAATAAGTTACTTCCTCATTCACGCCCATATCTCTTCTTGGTTATTCTTCTAATCAAAGTGCTTTTCAGTGTCTTGATCTTTCATCCAACAAACTTTTCATCTCTAGGCATGTTCAGTTCGACGAGTCTACTTTTGCTCTTGCTAATCTTCCTTCCTCAATTCCCCAAGTCACTGTTGATAACTCTCACGCTTGGGTCTCCTCTCTTCCTCCCGTTACCCATATTCTCGTTACCTCACCCATCCTGCTTGCCGCGTCGGCTATTCCCCTTCACTGCTACCACTCGTCTCATCATCATCATCATTAGCATCTGCCCCCGTCTCCGCACCTATCTTGGAGTCATCACGCACCCTTTCCCCGCTCCCCATCATCATCATCATTAGCATCTGCCTCGTTCACCCCCATGTCTATTCCTGTTCCTCCCTCCACCGTCTCTATATTCATCCCACCTACCTCCTCTCAAGACCAAACTGATCAAGCCCAGTCACCTCCCCAGCTCACCCCACTCCGTACATATACTATAAATCCTCATAGGATTGTTGTCAATTTTCCATCCTCTGACCCGTAACCTCCCCCATCACTTATACCGCTTGCGCTCCCCGATCATTCCATGGTCACTCGTGCCAAAGCCGGCATTCACAAACCCAATCCCCGCTATGCTCTTCTTGCTACTACTTATCCCATGCCCTCCTCTGTTGAACCGAAATGTGTCTCCCAGGCTGTCAAGGATCCACTTTGGCTCCAGGCAATGTCTGATGAGTTCAATGCGTTAATTCGCAATGGTACATGAGAGCTGATTCCTTCTCTCCCCTCTCAGAATCTTAATGGTTGCAGATAGTAGATAAAAGAGATTGTGTTCTTGATGGTCAAGCAAACCTGAAGGGGAAGAGAGTTGCCACCTCCCAATAGCAATCAAAGAACTCGGATTGAGATGAGGGAATCTGTTAGGAGGTCACCCGTGAAGAAGGATGGAAACTCGAAGAGGACGTTGAGCTAGTACCTCTTAATCCTGATTAGCCAGATAGAAAAGCGCAGATCGGCTCGCGCCTAAGCTTAGAAGAAAAGGTGGAGCTGACCACCTTCCTCCAGAACAATAGAGACATGTTCGCGTGTGTAAGACCCGTGTCTCGGGGAAGCAAGAACGGTGAGCAATCTCACATCGCTCGGGGAAAGGTGAAGTGCCTTATATGTGTAGACACTTCTCTTCCTAGCACGCGGCTTTTTGGGAGCTCACTGGCTTCGGGTTCCCTAGGAACTCCGAAGTTAAGCAAGTTTGGGCTAGAGCAATCCCAGGATGGGTGACCCACTGGGAAGTTGCTGGTGAGTTCCCAGAAACAAAACCGTGAGGGCGGGGCCCAAAGCGGACAATATCGTGTTAGGGGATTCGGGTCGTGACATAATGGTATTAGAGCTGGACCTTGATCGGAAGTGTGCCAGCGAGGATGCTGGGCCCCAAGGGGGGTGGATTGTAAGACCCGTGTCTTGGGGAAACAAGAACGGTGAGTAATCCCACATCGCTCGGGGAAAGGTGAAGTGCCTTATATGTGTGGGCACTTCTATTCCTAGCATGAGGCATTTTGGGAGCTCACTGGCTTCGGGTTCCCTTGGAACTCCGATGTTAAGCGAGTTTGGGCTGGAGCAATCCCAGGATGGATGACCCACTGGAAAATTGCTCGTGAGTTCCCAGAAACAAAACCATGAGGGCGGGTTGTGACAGCGTGGTCGCCGTCTAACATGACCGGCATCGACCCGCAGATTACCTGCCACCGGCTCCAAGTCAACCTAGCCAGCAAATATGTATTTCTCTTTTTTAATTACTTTCATGAGTAGTTATGTTTTAGTTATTATTCACTTAATGAATTTTGAAGGCAAAAAAGAAAAAGAAAAATTGAATTACTATTTAATAAGTAAAATAATTCATGAAGTTAATTAAAATATTTAATACTAATTATTCACTAAATAAATAATAATTAAAAATTTAATTACTAATTTAACTAAATAAGTAAGGAAAAGATATGATTTAATTACTCAAAATAAAAAATATAAAAAATTAATTAACCTAAACATCCTAAGTTTATATTTATTGTTTTTAAAAATATCTCTCTCGACGAAATTTCGTCGGTATAGGTAGTTTTAATCAAGAGAAGTCTAATCCGGCAAACATTTGCCGGCATAGACATGTCCCGACGAAATTTCGTCGGAAGTTTATGTATATTTTTTTAAAATTTTAAAAATACAAAATTAGTTTCTTTACTTTTGTTTTCTTTAATTTAATACACGTAATTATGTTTTAATTATTATTTAATATTACAAAAATAAAAAACAGTCCACAAAATAATTTAAAATAATGAATTACTATTTATTGAGTATTAAATTACTTAATTTCGTTTGGGTGTCTTAATCAAATTTCTCCTGAGCCCAAGAGCCCCAAGGCCTAAGGCCTATGTCTTTGATTAATATAATTATTATTAATCAACGCCAAATCCAAAGCCGAGCCTATAGCCAAGCCCATTAGCCCAACTCTTCAATGTTAATCACACTTATCAAACCATCATAGTGCTTTGTTTATAAAGACCTGTATAGGCGTGTGGATTTTCGATTGGGATGTTCACCAATGGCACCTCAAAAGATAAGCCTACAGAGAAATCCATATTTTTATTGTTGGTTCAATGTGGAAATATATTTAAAGAGTATAGCCGCACGGCTACACTCCAAAAAGTAGAATATTTTAAAAGTATAGCCGCGCGGGTATACCCTTTAAGTAGCATAATATGTATTTCTATTTTTTAATTAGTTTGATTAGTAGTTATGTTTTAGTTATTATTTACTTAATGAATATTGAAGGAAAAAAAGAAAAAGAAAAATTGAATTACTATTTATTAAGTAATGTAATTCATGAAGCTAATTAAAATATTTAATACTAATTATTCACTAAATAATTAATAATTAAAATATAATTACTAATTTAACTAAATAAATAAGGCAAATATATTATTTAATTACCAAAAATAAAATTTAAAAAACTTAATTAACCAAAACATCCTAAGTTTATATTTTTTTAAAAAAAAAGGGGTAGTTTGCATCAGGAGAAGTCTATGCCAGCAAATATTTGTCGTATTAGATTTCTCCAGTTTGCCTCGGGAGAAGTCTAATCCGGCAAATATTTGCCGGCATAGACCTGTCCCGACGAAATTTCTTTGGGAGGTGTTTATGTATATTTTTTTGAAAATATAAAATATAAAATTAGTTTCTTTACTTTTGTATTCTTTAATTGAATACATGTAACTAGCCTCCTTCCGATGTTCACTCAGCAACCAGCGCCATTCAAGGAACTTGGCAGTGATGTTCAAAGCCTGACGAAGTTTAGTCATGTTTGGGCCGAGTTCGAGTTTCTTGCTGATGTCATTTTTTGCAAGTAGAAGACGGAGGTCAATTAGATACACATCAAAGAATTCAAGAAAAGATGAAGCAGATCAACGAAGCAGAACATACCGTCGCAGTAGACGGGGGAACGAGAGGACAGCCGCCGACCTCCCCTTCCCAACAGCTTGGCATTGCACACTCGAACCTGAGCATACTTCTCGCAGCGCCTTATTTTAAAGAAGTAGAAGAACTCACGCACCGTCAAACCCAGCTTGAAAAAGCGATTTAGATTCTCAAAACATATGATCGCTCGGTAGACATTTGGAGTGCATTGACTTGGGGCACATTCCATGGCGCAGAACACTTCCCTGAAAAACTGTGACAACGGGAACGTAAAGCCCAATGAGAAGTAGAAGGGAAGAAACGTGATGATCCTGACACCTGGATTGTTCGGATCTGCTCAAGGTACAGCGTCAGTCGACGGCTCTGCCAGCTTGACATGCACATCTTTTGGAATGACAAAATCAAAAGTGGCATGCCACACCTGAAACTAAGTCTTGGTCGTGACACGGTGCAGATTAGCCACGAATTTCCTCTTGTGTACCTTAGAGCCATCCCACATGTACAAAGGTGTTTGTGAGCTCGGTGACTGACTTCTCTCATCAAAAGACATGGTTGATGAACAGCTGCAAAATAAAGGAGAAAAGCGCAGATGGCTTTGGGATTTGTACATTTGATTTGGATGAAGTAAAGATCAGTTGATTTGGGTATGAAAGGAATCGAATTTTGGGTTTGAGAGTGGGGATTGAAAGGGTGAGATTTCAAGGGTGGTTTGATCGGAGAATTGGAAGAGAAAATTTGGTGAAGTTTGAATTCGTTGTGAAGAAGAAGAAACACTCGAGTCGAGAAAATCAACGGTTTAATCATTGACATGATTGAGAGAGAAAAAGAGGCAATTTGATTTCAAAAAAAAAGAAGGGGGTTTGAGTTGCAGAGGATGGAGGAGCAAAGGGAAGAGGGTTTGAGTTGTAGAGGATGGAGGAGGCAATATGCTCTGAATTTTTTTTCCCAATTTTTACTGAGTGACGGTTTGCTATTTTTACTAAGTGACAGTTGTCCACGGAACAATTGACAAATTTTGACGATAGGATCCATTTGATACCAAATAAAGAGTTGAAGGACCATTGAAATCGAAAATTTAGTTGGTGGACCAAAATGATACTGGAGCAATAGTTGGAGGACCATTTAAGTCAATAACCCTTCAGAAAATTAACAAGTCACAAGCCTCCTCCAATTAGGAGCCCAAGTCACATAAGGAAGCCCGGATGTAGTTGGACAACCCAACAATTAATTCACACCTCCTTCATGCCGCCATGGACCATGCATAAGCTTGGGGGGGTGGGCATTTGTGTAAACCAAAATAATTCAAATCCCTAAAGTCAAATAATTAATCCCATCAATTGGGGATTATTTGATTCAATTGGGAATTTATGCCATCAATTAGGGATTGCCAAATAGGGGGAGAAATAATTCCCTTCCATGTGGGGAATTATTCCTCTTGAAACCCTAGCTCCCGAGACCACTATATATTCGAGGCTACACCAAGGCTTGAGGTAAGTCCGAAACTCTGTCAAAATTCCCTCTTGCCCTAGCCTTGCCGCCACCTCTCTCTCTCTCTCTCTCTCTCTCTCTCTCTCTCTCTCTCTCTCTCTCTCTCTCTCTCTCGGCCACCCGATTCTCTCCCCATGAGACAAAACTCTGACTATTTTAGCTCTTGTTGTCTCATTACGTAAGATCCAAGTGAACGTTAGGCATCGGAGGGCAGTCCCAGATGTGGTCTTTTCACTCCATAATTGTTTTGTAGGGATTGGGAGGCAAAAAGAAAGAAAGGGAATTGCATACGAATATTCCTAGGGAGGAAAATCACTCCCACAATAGTTTTCATGAAGTTAGTACTATATACTCAAAAAAAAATTAACAAAGTTTTCTTCATGAAATATGAAAAGATGTAAAGTTAAATTATCGAGGATTTCACTAATAGACACATTTTAGCATATGGCATAATATACAAAAGTCATGATAGAGCCTATTTGGAGTGAAAAACTCAAAATTAGCAACTTGTTATTTTCTAATTGGTTCTTATAAAATTTTAGCACTAAGAACCAATTAGAAAATAACAAGTAGCTAATTTTAGATTTTTCTCTCCAAATAGGCTCTATATGAGTATTTGTATAATATGTCATGTTAAAATTAGTTTTTAAATAAATATCTCTAAATTCTCCAGTCCAACAATGATTTTGGCTAGTTATATATACAAATGAATGCTAAAAAGGACCACATTTTCAAACTATGTTAGTGAAGTACTTTATGTACGGTTAAGTACACTTATCTCTTAAACCAAAAAAAAAAAAAAAACAAATTTGTCGTTTCAAAATTACATGTCAAATACCAGGGCTTGGCGAGTTTCAACCAAAGCGGCAGCTCCTGCAGACGCAAAGTTGACAACTTGACACCATATGCAAAGTCATTTTTTATTATTTATTTTTTAATAATAGAGGATTATGCGAGATTAGCTCCTCGGTGAAGGTCACAAAATGCAAGTATTCACCCTCAATCCCGAAGGAAAAGGGACCTACACTTCTGGGAGCAAATGGTCATTAACTTTGTCAGCAAATGGACACTAGAGCCTCTAGGAAGGGTAACTTACTACAAATTGGAGGATCTAAAACTCGTCCACTTTCATTCTAAAATTCTTACACAAGTTTTCACCATTTCTCATCCACCAAGAGTTATTTTGTTGTTAACATATTTTTCGTACTTGACATACGGTACAAGCAATCATTTTTTATTGGGAGTTAATACACAAAATGGCTCATTAAGGGTTGCCCAACTAACTACTATTTTGGCTAATTGGACCATGTTTAGGCCGAAATACCCTCAATTTACTGGACCATGTCAACTGTTTATTAGATCAATTTATACCAAGGGTATTTTTGTCAAAAAATGATTGAAAGAGTCCAAACTGTAAACTTTTACAACCGCAGGTTAAAAAGATGATTGAAAGGATTATCAAAACCTGCCGTTAGAGAAAATCACCAGTGACCTTGTTTTTATAGGGAAATAAAACATGTCCAAGAAAACTTAAATTTATATGTAGCGATGGTCATTTTCCAAAATTATTAATTTCCTTCACTCATTATGACCTTAACCTCTATGGACTATATTGTAAACATCAGTAGGATCGCCTGCAATCTCCGGAAGTAGGGAAATATAACAAAGAAAATTGGGAAACAAGCAACCAAAATAGACCCCCTTCACCATTTGCATAATTTCTGTTGCCCTACTTAACCGAGCACCTAGTTCTTGGCTTTCGGTTCTATCTTCCCCCCATAAGATCCCGTATAGAATTGGGTAGAATTTATTCTTTGCTTCTTTTGGTGTCAAGAATTGGAGTGCAGAAAACATCTATCACATTTATTTTTAAGTTGTGAATACATTAATACAAAGATGATATATCAAACCATAATTTATTTTTAAAAGAGATTGTCTGTGCAAATTCAAAGGTGCTTATTGAAACTAACAAATCCATAGGTTTCTGAACTTCAAATAGCTCTTCCAAATTAAAAGAAGGCCCTGGGACAATGGGAGTATGGCTCCAACATAACTTGGACACTTGCAGATGTGCCCATGGCTCCATCAAACTTTTAATTTTCTTCGAAATGGAAATTGTCTCTGCAAAATGCTCAATTGTTTATGAAACTATCAAGCCATATTTTGCCTAAACTTCAAATAGCTCCTTCAAGTTATGGCTCCACCATAACTTGGACAGCTGCTGGTAAACCCTTTCAGTTAGATGGGTAGAGTCAAAAAAGACATACTCAGTAACATTGCCACATAACTTATACTCAGTCACACCTCTCTTCCCTCCACAGGTATAAATTCCTCCGTATGGACCAGAGCCACAGCACGCCGTCTTTCCTTCCTTGAAACCTTTACGACACAGTAATAACGAAAAGAATATTAAAAAGGAGACGTGACTTATCAGCTTATGACAAAATCAAATAAGGGAAACTATAACTTAAAGGAGAAGGTGTCATGGCTATGCATACCATATTTTGATGGATGATTTATTCTTTCTTTTGCGTAGGTGTAGAGATTAAGCTTTGAGTATTTGAATCCTTGGAGCTCTGTCTTCAGCTTTGCGAGGACTTTGGAAAGTACTCTATTGTGTAGTTTCACAAGTGCTGTAAGTTCTTCCCCGGAAGGGCCTGTGTTTCCTGGTTGAATCACTCTCCTGCTTGGCACAGAAGCAAGAAGGCCCAAGCTTGAAAATCCAAATTTCCTGCCTCCCATCTTGTATACATCCTGACAAAATGCATATGAAATCACTCCTCCAAAAGATCTTTCCGTATTCATAATCAGAAGAACAAAGAAAAAAGAAGTCATAGAAAAACGAAGAAACTCGTATTATAAATTTTCACGTGATATGTATGTGTGAAAAAGAAGATAAGATTACTGTGATCCAACTTGTCAGGTTGCCAATAACCCAGCCAACATATTCTTCATGGCTGGTATTGGTTGCTAATGGGGTAACATAGTCATTGTTTCCACTGCTGATTAAGTAGACAGCTTTGGACAGCAATGTGTAGGCTTCTGCTTCACCTAGTTTCTGCCTCAACTGCTTCTCCACCTTCTTGAATTGACTTTGTTGAGTTTTAAGGTCTATCACCTGAAAACAACAGATCACATAATCAAATCATGCTAACAAAAAGCACACAAATTACCGAAAATATATATTCAGATGCAGCAACTGTAACTAAAAGTCTTAACAAGGGAAAACATATAATAAGCCAGAGCATATACAAATCCTTGAAAGGTTTCAACTAGAGCACCAGCTCCACCAGAAGCAAAGTTCACCCCATAAGTATAGTCTTTCAACCCAGGTTGTAAATATGCTGGTATAATTGGCAACTTGGCATACTCAGCTGCAACATGAAATGTAAATTTAATACCGAGTTGTATCATGTGTTTGTATTATCAGTTGTTTGAAGAAATGACTGAAAGAAGTACGTTCTGGAAAATAAAAACAATATTACTCACAAGATGGTTCTTACCAATGAAATCTGGGATTAAACGCCCATCAGAAAATCTACCAGTTGGATACCTGAAGAATGTTTCACCATATGGCAACCAATTTGCCTGGAAATCTTTTGTGGTATTTATGTAGTTATTATTTCCAGGATCATAGAGTGAATCACCAAAGATGAACAGGGCTGCATGTTTTTTCTGCTGCAGCCCAGAATGGCCATGGCAGGTGCTTTGAATAACAAGGCCTGCACAGAAAGCCAAGATATAGATTTGAAACCTGAAAGCTGCCATTCCAGTATGTTCTGTTTAACTTTGTATTATATCATCTTTTCCTCTGTTTCAATTCTATTTAATAAATGGCTGAAACTTTTCAAGTCACATATTGGGTTTAGTCAGAATTGGTGTCAAACTTAAAGAGTTTTGACTTGAACACAAAGAAAAGTCAAGGAAATTACTTCCTGGTCCAGATAACATAAAAGAATATATTTTAATAAAATAAAGAAGATATTTCAGATTCTAAAAAGTTTTAGGGGAAGATTGGATACTTTCACCATCAGCGCCAAGACATATCCACATTCTCGAGCCAGATGGACTTACGTGCAAGGGCAGACCTAAGACTGGGTTGGAGTGGGCTCTAGCCTAGGGGAACATTTATAAAATATTGAATATGGTCTTATTATTATAGGCTTATTCATACTCAAATATATGTTAGCCCACTGCACTAAATAAATATTAGCCCACACATGCATTGTTTTTCTTTTTTTAATAAACTAATAATAGCCCAATCTAAGTAAAGTAAAAAATAGCTCAGTCCTCTATTTAAATTAAGCCCACTCCTTAAGCATATAGGAAGGAAATAATAAACATCAATCCAAACCTATATATATTTGATTAGAAGCAAAACTCATGCTAAGGCTCTACCAATTTGAGCTATTCTAATAGTACTGATATTGGGCTACACCCACATAGAGCAAACATCAAAAAATTTCTTCTATCCACCCAAAACACCATATTTGAACCTTGAGAGTCTAGAGGAAAATAGCTCTCCTCCTCTAAAAAATTGTACCAACCTATCTTCAGTGGGTTCTTCAATCTTGGTAAGTTTTTTTAAAAAAAATTTTAAATTTTGATTTTTAATATTCAATTTCCAATTTTAATTGTTGTTGTTAAGTTTTTATGATATAGGGTTTAAGTGAAAACTTTTGGAGATTGTTGATATATGAATTATTTTTGCAACTTGAATTATTAATTAGCATATATGATTTTTGGCGTCTAGTATTTCTTGTTAGGATATCATGCCACATGATGATAATAGACCAATAAAGAGAGGAAAAACTATTTATTCATTCTTCAAAAAAAGTGGTAACGATAACAATGATACACCTTATGCATCTAATGTTGATACTTCAATTCTTGAGGAACTTATCGAACTCGAATCTCAAGTAGTTGAACCCAAAGAGTTTGATATTGTTTCTTTAGAGCGAGATCTAGGGAAACACATTCCAATTTGTGAACACCCAATCAATCAACGTAATGAGATTCGAAGGGCTTATATCAAGTTGGGGCCTTATCAACCTAAACTTTTGAGTATTGAAGGACTTTGTTCGGCAACAAAGACGTCATCTTCAATATTCTTGGTTTTCATAATTTTCATGGTTAGAGTATTCTCCTCCAACAGATAAGGCATATTGTTTACCATGTTTTGTCCTGGAAAAAAATTCAGCAAGTGGGTCTGCAATTGAACATATATTTTTGAAGTTGGACAATGTGTTTGATTTGGTATTTATTTATATTTTATACTTCTTTGTGTTATATTTGCTCGTAATGTAGCTTTGTTTGATTTATAAAATTTTATTTACATTTTTGTTTCAAGAGAAAAATGGCTTATAATATATCTCCTCTAAAAAAAAATTTAGCCTATCCCTATAAAAATTCCTGGATCCGCCATTGCTTACGCGTGGCACCCAACTGTCAGCTGCCACGGGTATGGATTTACGTAGGAATTTACAAATTACACACTAGCGAGAATTGCAGGCAGCGGGACTCGAATCTTGATGGGGCTACACACAAGGCATGAACCTTACCAACTGAACCAACCCTCGTTGGTAATAAAGAAGATATTTTAATTTAGAAATTGAACTTAAGAAGAAAAAGATGACAGAAATGACAGTAGGTTGATGTTTAGCAGCTGCGAATTTTTGTCTTCATTATCTAGTGTTTTTGGTATAGGTCTTGTTGATTTGCTTGAGGAAAAAGAAACCATTGGAAATTTGTGTAATCCAATGAAGTTTCCTGGAGTCATACAGAGTGCCCACAGATTTTGAAATGTTTATAAAGTTGATGCGCAAAATTCATTGAAAACAATAGTGAAGGACGAATATTCAAGCCAACAATTTTATTTTTTGTTTGAATTGTGTAATGTTCAAATATTCAAGCCACGAGTTTACAGAGTTTATTTCTAGAATACTAAAGGCGCAATTTGGATATATATATATAGAAATTCTCTTATGCGGACATCCGGGCGTTATTATCGTGCAGACGCCATATATTTTATACTACCCCTCTTAGTTTTTCTACTTGTTTACAATGGCTTCTGCACGTTAATACATCCGGATAAGAGAATACATGTATATATATCATTTAAAATTATTAGTTTCAAATAATACTTAACATTTCTTATTATGTACAAAATTTAATAATAAAGAAAAAAATCATGACTTGGATCGAAAAGTGAAAAATAATATGCTTATTGACCATTTATATATCACGCACACCAAATTAGAGTTTACAGAGTTTATTTCTAGAATACTAAAAGGCGCAATTTGGATATATATATATGTATGTATATCATTTAAAATTATTAGTTTCAAATAGAACTTAACATTTCTTATTATGTACAAAATTTAAATTAAAAAAGAAATTTTTTTTGACTTGGATCGAAAAGTGAAAAATAATATGCTTACTGACCATTTATATATCATGCACACCAAAGTGGCTACATTTCATGATCAATCAAGGCATAATATGGATATTGTTATCTGACTCAGAGGATGAAGGAGGACTATTCATAAGAGGTTGATGACTAAAACTTATCTCTCGTGATCCAACCATTTTCAAGGGGATTAGAGGGGATTAGTTTTAGTCATCAACCTCTTATAGATAGTCCTCATTCTTCCTTCAAGTTAGGCAACATATCCATATTATGCCTTGAAAGCACATGAAATGTAGGCATTTTGCTAGTCTAGTCTAGTTATCCCTATCAAACAAGCCCCTAAACTTTCTAAATTCCCCATTCATGATGTTCTTAACCTCTATGGAACATTATAAAAAAAAATAACCGGTCCGTTTTCGATGCGGTGCTGTGTGAAACCGGTTGGAATTGGTTCGGTCTGGTTTTGGTCTGATTTGATGAATTTTTTGGTCAACCAATTTTTTTCCCTTTTTTTCTCTTGGTCCAGTTTGGTGCTCCGGTTTTGCGGTCTGGATGCCCACCCATACTAAAAATGACTGTGTTACTTTCGGCGCGCGTCAGAGAGAGAGAGGGGTGAGATATGATTTTGGCGATTTAAAAAAGGATAAAATTGTATTTTATCTTTATAATTTACACATACCGATTTGGCCAAATCCAAAACAAAATTTGATTCTTATGTATGAAAACTCAAATAGAAATACTCTATGTATTGAATCCTTATTAACAAAGAATCTTATGATTAATACCAAATTTTTCTTATTTTAATTTGTCCATTTATAACCTTGAATTGAATCACAAAATAATAGACCTTTGCTCATTTGACCATTCATAATCCAATAATCGTTTCAAAGTCAATAAATGGAAAATTTGAAATTTCTGCCTCCTTTACTTGAAATATTGTATCTTAAAATGTTTACATTTACGTGCAGTAAGAATTGAAGTGTCAGTGTAATGCCAAGCCCAGCTGCAACATTCAGCAAATCAGCAGCATCAGTTTCATCAGCAGCCTTCCTACAAAGAACCTTCCTATTGAAAAGCAGCCAATGTTTCTAGAAGTCAAAGTCAAAGTAATTCAGCTAACTCAACCAGAGTTAGTTCATGGTTAGAGATTGTGATATGTTAAGTTAGTTGTGCTTAACCGAATCTGATGTACGTCTTTGTTTAGGTTAATAAACGCAAGAAATTGAACTCTGGTTCATTTGTTTTCTCTCTTTTTCTTGGTTTCCAAACATACATTAATTGAGTTGTAATTCTTCACAAAGGCTAGTTGTTGGTATTGTTAGTTTTGGTTAGTGTAAGCAAATAGTTTTGGTATTTTAGGGCTCGTTTTGTAAGGGAAGATTAGACTAGACTAGACTAGTAAAGTGGCTACATTTTATGTGCAATCAAGGCATAATATGGATATTGTTGTCTAATTCGGAGGATGAAAGAGGACTATTCATAAGAGGTTGATGACTAAAACTTATCCCCTCATGATCCTACCATTTTCAAGGGGATTGAGGGGGATTAGTTTTAGTCATCAACCTCTTATAGATAGTCCCCATTCTTCCTCCAAGTTAGACAACATATCCATATTATGCCTTGAAAGCACATGAAATGTAGGCCTTTTGCTAGTCTAGTCTAGTTATCCCTATCAAACAAGCCCCTAAACTTTCTAAATTCGCCCATTCATGATGATCTTAACCTCTATGGAACATTATAAAACATCACCTGAAAACAGAATATGAAAAGACCCCTTCATCAGTTGCTTAATGTCTATTGGCCTACTAAAGTAGGCACTACCAGTTTTTTAGTACAATTTTTTCTTCAATTATTTTGGTGCCAAGATTTAGAATACATAAAGCATCAAATACGTATATGAAGTTGCGAATACTTAATTACAAAGATGATGAATCAAACTTCAAATTTAGAAACAGAAATTGTCTGCAAAATGCAGAATTGCTTATGAAACTAAACTTCAAACAGCTCCTTTAGATTATTGCTCGTCGTAGTCACATTGGGACTTCCACTCCACCATAACTTGGATATTTACTGGTAAACCCTTTCTGTTGGGTGGCCGGAGTCAAAAAAGACATATTCAGTAACATTGTCACATAACTGAAACTCTGAACCTGTCTTCCCACCACAGCTCATAATTCCTCTGTATGGACCAGAGCCACAACATACCATCTTTCTTTCCTTGAAACCTTTACAACATAACAACAATAACAAACATTAAAACAAATAAGGATTGGGTAGAATTTATTCTTTGGTTCTTTTGATGTCTGGAGTGCAGAAAACATCTATCACATCTATTTGTGGGTAAAATTACCCTAAGACCGAGCTTCATATGGATTGGAATTCTATACATAGATGGACTTCTACTTTAAGGCTAATTAGGAAGCCTACTTCTACAAGGATTTGATTATCTTCAATCTATTATATAA
Source organism: Prunus padus (assembly GCA_024362665.1). NCBI lineage: Eukaryota > Viridiplantae > Streptophyta > Magnoliopsida > Rosales > Rosaceae > Prunus > Prunus padus. The sequence continues at coordinate 3,224,783 of JANFAM010000013.1, read as the reverse complement.
AGGCAACTCTCAAACTTGAGGGGGGATTCCAGGAGGTTTTTCTCCCACGTCCTCCTATCATAACTCAAGCCTACTATATCGATATTTGATATTGTTCATCTTAATTACAAGGGCTTTTGGGTGTAACTGGCATTGTGACGATCAAACACTTTATACCTATGTTCTTTCTTCATTCAATAGTAAAAATATCAAACACACCCGTGGACGTAGCCCAATTGCGGGTGAACCACGTAAATCCCCAATGTTACTTGATTGAATGTTCTTACTTAATTTCTATTTACAAGTGCAATCCCTAAGCACTACAACTCATTCTAGGGGACGACCTCCTTGCTCATGCCAAGTTGGTTTAGAAGGATTGTCGACCTCGATCTCGAAAACCAATTTTAGGCATCAACATCTATTTTTAAGTTGTGAATACATTAATACAAAGATGATATATCAAACCATAATTTATTTTTAAAAGAGATTGTCTACAAATTCAAAGGTGCTTATTGAAGGTAACAAATCCATAGGTTTCTGAACTTCAAATGGCTCTTTCAAATTAAAAGAAGGCCCTGGGACAATGGGAGTATGGCTCCAACATAACTTGGACACTTGCAGAAGTGCCCATGGCTCCATCAAACTTTTAATATTCTTCGAAACGGAAATTGTCTCTGCAAAATGCTCAATTGCTTATGAAACTATCAAGCCATATTTTGCCTAAACTTCAAATAGCTCCTTCAAGTTATGGCTCCACCATAACTTGGACGTCTGCTGGTAAAACGTTTCAGTTGGATGGTTAGAGTCAAAAAAAACGTACTCAGTAACATTGCCACATAATTCATACTCTGTCACACCTCTCTTCCCTCCACAGCTATTAATTCCTCTGTATTGACCAGAGCCACAGCACGCCGTCTTTCCTTCCTTGAAACCTTTACGACACAGTAATAACGAAAAGAATATTAAAAGGGAGACATGACTTATCAGCTTATGACAAAACCAAATAAGAGAAACTATAACTTAAAGGAGAAGGTGTCATGGCTATGCATACCATATTTTGATGGATGATTAATTCTTTCTTTTGCGAAGGTGTAGAGATTAAGCTTTGAGTATTTGAATCCGTGGAGCTCTTTCTTCAGCTTTACGAGGACTTTGTAAAGTACTCTATTGTGTAGTTTCACAAGTGCTGTAACTTCTTCCCCGGAAGGGCCCGTGTTTCCTGGTTGAATCACTCTCATGCTTGGCACAGAAGCAAGAGGGACCAAGCTTGAAAATCCAAATTTCCTGCCTCCTTTCTTGTATACATCCTGACAAAATGTATATGAAATCACTCCTCCAAAAGATCTTTCCGGATTCATAATCAGAAGAACAAAGTTGTACACGAATTGTAACAAGTCATAGAAAAAAAGAAGAAACTCATATTATAAATTTTCACGTGATATGTATGTGTGAAAAAGAAGATAAGATTACTGTGATCCAACTTGTCAGGTTGCCAATAACCCAGCCAACATATTCTTCTTGGCTGGTATTGGGTGCTAATGGGGTAAAATAGTCTTGGTTCCAATGCTGATTAAGTAGACAGCTTTGGACAGCAATGTGTAGGCTTCTGCTTCACCTAGTTTCTGCCTCAATCGCTTCTCCACCTTCTTGAATTGATTTCGTTGAGTTTTAAGGTCTATCGCCTGAAAACAACAGATCACATAATCAAATCATGCTAACGAAAAGCACACGAATTACCGAAAATAAATATTCAGATGCTGCAACTGTAACTAAAAGTCTGAACAAGGGAAAACATATAATAAGCCAGAGCATATACAAATCCTTGATGGGTTTCAACTAGGGTACCAGCTCCACCAGAAGCAAAGTTCACCCCATAAGTATAGTCTTTCAACCCAGGTTGTAAATATGCTGGTATAATTGGCAACTTGGCATACTCAGCTGCAACATGAAATGTAAATTTAATACTCAGTTGTATTGCTGTCAGTTAGCAGCAAGGTTTTGAAGAAATGACTGAAAGAAGTATGTTCTGAAGAAAAAAAAAACAACAGTATTCACAAGATGGTTCTTACCAATGAAATCTGGGATTAAACGCCCATCAGAAAATCTACCAGTTGGATACCTGAAGAATGTTTCACCATATGGCAACCAATTTGCCTGGAAATCTTTTGTGGTATTTATGTAGTCATTATTTCCAGGATCATAGAGTGAATCACCAAAGATGAACAGGGCTGCATGTTTTTTCTGCTGCAGCCCAGAATGGCTATGGCAGCTGCTTTCAATAACAAGGCCTGCACAGAAAGCCAAGATATAGATTTGAAACCTGAAACCTGCCATTCCAGTATGTTCTGTTTAACTTCGTATTATATCATCTTTTCCTCTGTTTCAATTCAATTTAATAGATGGCTGAAACTTTTCAAGCCACATATTGGGTTTTGTCAGAACTGGTGTTTTCAAGCCACATATTGGGTTCAGTCAGAGCTGGTGATAGGCAACATAATTTCAGCGATATCAAAGTAAATTCTCTTAGCACTTGGACAAAACTTCAGTGATAAAAAACTACTGCCATGATGTGGTCCTTTAATTTAACACACATTCATTATTTACCTCTAAGGATAAAATAGGCTTAAGGAAATGAGTAACAATGTCAATGCACTTAAATGGATGAGACAAAACACCTGGGTTAAATATAATAATAATTGAATTGTTTGGGCTCGAATCTAAAAAGCCCTTAAATTTTTTATGTGTAATCTCATGTATCGGTCGGCCCCATATACATGGACATACTTTCTTAACACATGGCTAATATAATACCTAATTTTTCTTAAAATCATGATGTCATGATCCACAAACAGCTAGTTTAAGAAACCTGAAATGATAACCATTTGTCAAAACAGGACAATAAATATTAATCAGGCTTGATACCTTCCCTTTCCCCAGTATTTTCGTAAAACAGGCCCCATATATGATGAGATCCTTTTTCATAATTCCTCCCTCCTTCCTGAACACAGATGGCTAAGAAACTATGAGATAATGACATCCTGGTTTCTGGTTGAACATGGCTAATAAAATATTGTCATGATCCACAAACTGGTTGAACAAACCTAAAATAATAACCATTTGGCAAAACGAGACAATAAATACTAATCAGGTTTACAATCTTGCCGACAAAAAAATTTTGTCGCCAGAAATGGTGTGTCTTGTAGTGTATGATAACAACCTGGTTCAACATTGTAAGAACCCGTGAAGTGGACAGTATAGAAGTGAAAATGCTCAAAAAATTAAAATATATATATAGTTATTTTTTTATCCGGATGTTCGCATGTTATTAATTAACGTGCGGATGCCATTGTAAACAGAGAGGGGTAGTACAAAATACATAGCGTCCGCACAATAATAATGTTCGAATGCCCGCATAAGAGAATTTATATATATATTCATCCAAGGGTATAAATTTTGAAATTATTTCATATTTTCAATACTCACAAAAGGTACACTTTAACATTCTTATTATAACTCTCACAAAAATTTAAGATCAAATAGAAAAAAAAATCCGTGACTTGGATCAAAAAGTACAAATTTATAATTTGCTTATTAGGCATCAGATCATCTGCGTTTACAATAATCTTACTAATTTGCAAATAGAGCTTTCAGATTGTAAGGCGTGGTGATGGAATTTCCACTCCAAATTTGCTTGGCAAACTGTTCGTAGACCCTGTCGGTTGGATGAGCAGAGTCATAGAAGACATATTCACTAACATTCTTGCATAAATTATACTCTTTGGCAATTCTCTTTCCTCCACAGTTATAAATTCCTCCATATACACCACTTCCACAGCATGCGGCCTCTGTTGTGAATTAGAACCAACTCACTCCCTTCAAGACCTTGTTGTTGATGGACTTTGGACAAGCTCAAGGATGAACTTGTTGCACACACACACACACTCAGAAAATAACCAAGAACAATGAACACAAGTATTTATAGAGGTTCAGCAATTTGCCTACGTCCTCTTTGGTGATCCCCTTGAGAAATTTCAATATTGAAGAAGGAGTTACAGATTTGGTTTCAATGGAAACCCCCTTAGAACCCCAAACTCTCTATCTGTTTTTCTCTCACACCCCTTAGCTCACACACTTGATACAAGATGCTCTCTCTCTCTCTCTTGGCTTTCCAAATCTGAATGCAACACATGCCACAAGCTCCAGCTACTTAGCTCTATAAAAGAAAGAGAAAAGAAGCCACCCACATGCAGCAAACCAGCCTACCTCAAAACATGGATCCCTAATTTCAGGAAAGCATAAAGAGATAGGCTATCATACAACCCACTAACCTACCTAATCAATGTTTAGGACTTTTACTGGTGGTTTGCCAACTGTCTTGGACTTATACCAACGTTGGGGTTGCATGTGAATTGGTAGGGACCAATTAGCATCCAAAGAAAGGGCGAGAAAACGTGCTTGAAAAATCAGCACAAAGATGAAGCTTGCGACCGGTCGCCAGGAACTTGCGACCGGTCGCTTATACCGAGAGGAACGTTAAGAATCTGCCAGAAAGCGACCGGTCGCTCAAAACCTCGCGACCGGTCGTTTTTACACCGTAGCTTCAACTTCAAAATCGCTGCATGCGACGGTCGCTCAAAACCTGCGACCGGTCGCTCCCTTCGATCTTTGCATCCTTAGGTGAGCCATTTTTTCCAACAATCTCCACCATGGCGAGCCTAAGCTCCTTGAGAAGATTATTGCCTTTCAGGACATTTTTAACTTCTTGAGAATCGTCCCGATAACTCCCAAGAACTCCACCTCAATCTCTAACATGGAACAAGATTGAGCAAGCTCAAGCAATGCTTGAACTTTGCAGTTGTGGATCGGCTTGGTGAGACAATCGAAGCATTCTCTCGATGTATGAACCTTCATTACCGTGATGTCTCCATCATTCACCCAATCCCTTATCCGGTGGTATCGGACATCAATGTGTTTGGACCTTCCATGATACACTTGATTCTTGACCAAGCAAATTGCACTTTGACTGTCACTTTGAATCACCACCATGTCTTGGGCTATTCAATTCCTTTGCCAATCTCTTCAGCCATACCGCTTCCTTGAAGCTTCCGTGAGCGCCATATACTCCACTTCAGTAGTAGACAAGGCACTAACCGATTGCAACATCGCTTCTCTCCAACTAATCGGTCCTCCACTACAAGTGAAAACATATCTGTGGTGGATCTCCTCTTGTCTAAATCCTGTATAATCAGTAGTCTACATACCCTGACACACTTGCTTTTCCTTGTTGTCTTGCAAACAATATCCCAAGCCTCTTAGTGCCCTTCAAGTACACGAGAATCCACTTATTGCTGTCCAATGAAGTTTGCCGGATTCGCCATGTATCTTGACACCACACTCACGGCTTGAGCTAGGTCGGGCGTGTGCAAACCATTGCATACATGAGACACCCTACCAAGCTTGCATATGGAACTTTGCTCATTTCTTCCTTCTCCTCATCCGTGGAAGGACATTTACGTGCACTTAACTTAAAATGCTCCGCCAAAGGAGTAGACACGGTTTGCAATCCAACATATTGAATTTTTCAAGTACTTTGGTAATGTACTTACTTTGTGACAGCCATAGCTTGCCTCCAACCCTGTCTCTCCTTATTTCCATCCCTAGGATCTTTTGTGCAGAACCAAGATCCTTCATGTCAAACTCCTTTCCAAGCAATGTCTTCAATTCCTGAATTTTTGACATGTCTTTACATGCAATTAGCATGTCATCAACATAAAGAAGCAAAAGGATGAGATTACCATCCTTGAATACATGAGTGTATACACAGCAATCAGATTCACATCTTCTATATCCAATCTTCATCATGAAAGAGTCGAAGCGCTTGTTCCATTGCCTTGGAGATTGCTTCAACCCATAGAGAGACTTTTTCAGCTTGCAAACCAGATTTTCCTTGTTTGCTTCAATGAACCCTTGAGGTTGGCTCATGTAGATGTCTTCCTCCAAATCACCATGGAGAAAAGCAGTCTTCACATCCATTTGCTCCACCTCCATGTTCTCTTGTGCTACTATGGATAGTAGTAGCCTTATAGAAGTGTGTTTCACTACCGGAGAGAAGATTTCATCATAATCAACTCCCTCCTTTTGCAAGTACCCTTTGGCCACCAATCGAGCTTTGAATATGGTGGCTCCCTTCTCATGCATTTCTTCTTTCTTCCTAAACACCCATTTGCTGCCAATAAGCTTGCGATTCTTGGGTTTAGGAACTAACTCCCAAACTGAGTTTTGGTGTAGAGATTCCATCTCTTGCATCATAGCTTCCATCCAACTTTCCGTTCCTCATTCTCAACAGCCTCTTGGAACGTGGTTGGTTCTTCTTCACTAGCATTCAAAGCATAGTGAACTGCATCCTTGTCCCATCCAAACCTTTGAGGTGGTTTGATGGTTCTCTTGGGCCTGGACCGAGCTATAGATGATGGCTCCACCTGCTCTTGAGCCTCTTCTTCTTCTTCTTGAGTTTGTTGTTGTTGTTGCCCTGCATCTTCCTCCTCAATGTCGGACTCCACCTCCTCCCGAACGTCTTGAGTTGGCTGTTTTTGTGAAGTCTTCTTGAACATCTTCTTGAGTGGAACTTCAATGGTTGTTTCTTTCCCAACAACATCCTCCTTTGCCTCTGAATTCTTGACTTTGTTCATAGGCATGGTCTTCTCATCAAACACAACATCCTGCTTGAGTATCTTCTTTAGGTTCACATGATCCCATAGCTTGTAGCCCTTCACACCGCTCTCAAATCCGATGAAAATGCATTCAAGAGACTTTGGCTTCAACTTGGACCTTTCATCACTTGGAATAAGTGCATATGCACTGCATCCAAACACCTTAAGATTAGTATAATCAATTGACTTATTAGACCATACCTCCTCCGCACATTTGAACTCAAGATTTTTGGAAGGAGATCGGTTAACCAAATAGGCTGCATGGTTAACGGACTCCGCCCAAAATGACTCGGGCAATCCCGCATGAATCCTCATGCATCTTTCACGCTCCATGAGAGTTCTATTCATCCTCTCCGCAGCTCCATTTTGTTGGGGCGTCTTCTTCACGGTAAAGTGCCTCTTGATGCCTTCATTCCTGCAAAACTCAAGAAACTTGTTGTCTTTATATTCACCACCATTGTCACTCCTTAGGATCTTGATCTTCCTTCCGGTTAGGTTCTCTACTTCCGCCTTCCACTCCTTGAATTTGGTGAAGACCTCAGATTTCTCCTTCATGAAGTAGACCCAAACCTTCCTGGAAAAATCATCCAAGAAAGTCACGAAGTAACGAGCTCCACCCTTTGATTTAACCGGTGATGGCCCCCATACATCCGTGTGAATATAATCTAGCACCCTGTGCTTCCTTCCTCTTTGTTTCGCTGCTTGAAAGCCACCTTAGATTGCTTTCCCATGGTACAATATTTGCAGAACTCAAGCTTGCAACTTTGAACACCTTTCAACAACTTTCGGTTGTGTAGTTCCTGCATGCCCCTCTCACTCATGTGCCCTAGCCTCAAATGCCAAAGCTGAGTTTCATCCTCCGAGTCCTTGCTTGTGGATACAGCTGCTCCACCTGTTATTGTAGTACCACACAATCTATATAGACAATTAGGTTGAATCTCTCCTTTCATAATCACAAGTGAACCTTTTGAGATTATGAGTTTCCCTCCATTTGCTTTAAATGAATAACCATTCTTATCAAGAGTTCCAAGGGAAATGAGATTCTTACGCAACTTTGGAATGTGCCTTACCATTCCAAGCGTCCTAACAGCCCCATCATGCATCTTCACCTTGATTGTACTGTGCCTTTGACTCTACAAACCGAGCCATCCCCATTATAACTTCACCACCTTCTTCCTTTTCATAAGTGTCAAACCACTCCTTGTTTGAGCACATATGGTATGAGCATCCGGAGTCCAAAATCCAATCGGAAGAGGAACACCTTGAAGAATTAGCAAATGCATTAGTTTTAACATTGCTATTAACACATAAAAGCTCACCATCACTTTCGTGACTTCTTCCACTGTGTTGGCTGCATTCTTCCCTTTGTTCTTCTTCTCCTTCCATATGGGGCAATTTCTTTTCCAATGCTCCTTTGACCCACATTCGAAACAACCTTCTTTTGCCTTGGATTTGGACCTTCCTCTGTTGCCTTTCTTGCCCTCTTGCTTCTTTGAGCGACCTCTCTCTCCGGTCTTTGCAACTAGACCTTCGCCTTGAGAGTTCTCTCCCGAACGTTGAGCCATCCTATGGTGTGTCATGATGTCTTGCACCACAGGCTCAAAATCCAGAGTGACCTTCCCGAACATAAGAGTGGTTCGAAAGTGTTTATAGGACGGAGGTAAGGATGTGAGCAACATAAGAGCCTTATCCTCCGAACTATAGTTAACTTCCATTCTCTGCAAGTCAGCAACACATCTATTGAAACTACTTAAATGTTCCATTAGATTACCTCCCTCCTCCATCTTGAGATTTAGGAGTTCTTCCTTGAGGAAGAGCTTGTTGGATAGTGACTTCCCTGCAAACATCTCTTCAAGCTTCTCCCATGTTTGCTTTGCCGTATCCTTCATCACGTTGATGAGCACCTCATCGGAGAGGTAGTTTTCGATAGCTCCTCTAGCTAACTCATCAAGTACACTCCACTCCTCATCTGTCATGCTCGTTGGCTTCCTTTCCTTTCCAACTAACACAACGTGGAGGTGTTGTTGTGTGAGGGCTGATTTCATCCTTCGTTGCCAAAGAGTGAAGTTCTCCTTCCTGTGAAAGGCTTTAGCTCCACCTTCATGCTTGTTGCTTGTGGTTGCTTCAGCTCTTGTGAACTGCTACCACTCTCAACTTCCTTGTCACTTGCCATCTTCAACACACTAGCACTCCAAAGAAAGAACTAGCACAGCTGCCAACACACTACGATACCACTTGTTGTGAATTAGAACCAACTCACTCCCTTCAAGACCTTGTTGTTGATGGACTTTGGACAAGCTCAAGGATGAACTTGTTGCACACACACACACACTCAGAAAATAACCAAGAACAATGAACACAAGTATTTATAGAGGTTCAGCAATTTGCCTACGTCCTCTTTGGTGATCCCCTTGAGAAATTTCAATATTGAAGAAGGAGTTCTGATTTGGTTTCAATGGAAACCCCTTAGAACCCCAAACTCTCTATCTGTTTTCTCTCACACCCCTTAGCTCACACACTTGATACAAGATGCTCTCTCTCTCTTTCTTGGCTTTCCAAATCTGAATGCAACACATGCCACAAACTCCAGCTACTTAGCTCTATAAAAGAAAGAGAAAAGAAGCCACCCACATGCGACAAACCAGCCTACCTCAAAACATGGATCCCTAATTTCAGGAAAGCATAAAGAGATAGGCTATCATACAACCCACTAACCTACCTAATCAATGTTTAGGACTTTTACGGTGGTTTGCCAACTGTCTTGGACTTATACCAACGTTGGGGTTGCATGTGAATTGGTAGGGACCAATTAGCATCCAAAGAAAGGGCGTAAAACGTGCTGAAAAATCAGCACAAAGATGAAGCTTGCGACCGGTCGCCAGGAACTTGCGACCGGTCGCTTATACCGAGAGGAACGTTAAGAATCTGCTGAAGCGACCGGTCGCTCAAAACCTGCGACCGGTCGTTTTACACCGTAGCTTCAACTTCAAAATCGCACGCATGCGACGGTCGCTCAAAACCCGCGACCGGCCGCTCCTTCGATCTTTGCATCCTTAGGTGAGCCATTTTTTCCAACAGCCTCCCCTTCCACGAAACCTTATAATTTTCCAACATTTTATCACAAAACAAAAACATGGTTGCTTAAATAAATAATAATTAATTAGTATAATGATATCAAAACCATGTATTAATAAGACCATTAAGAAAGCAAAGCATATATATAGATAGAATTAATACCATATTTAGAAGGGTGATTCATTCTTTGTGTCAGAAACTCATTAAAATCGGAGAGTGAGTATCTGAATCCCTTGAGTTTCTTCTCCAGCTTCTGTAGGGCTTTGGCAAGTGCTTTGTTGTGTAGTTTCACATATGGCGTAAATTCATCAAAGCAAGCACCTTCTTTTTCCGTTTGAAGTGCTCTTGCGTATGGAAGACAAGCAATAGGCCAGAGGTTAAGCAACGCAAAATTTCTTCCTCCTTTCTTATAGATTCCCTAACACAAGACATCGAAATTAATGTTAATTATTAATTAATATGCATAAAAGGGTTATCATTTTTCCAATTTTTTTTTTGTCTTTTCAAGGGCTAAGAATTTACTTTGACCACTGAAGTTATGTTGCCTATCACCAGGTCTACATATTCCTGATGAGAGTAGGATCCAAGCACACTTGGGTCCGTGTCGAACGGGAAAATGTAATCGTTGCTTCCAATACTAAAAAAGTAGACAGCTCTTGATAGCAGAGATTTGGCTTCTTCATTCCCTAGTTTCTTCCTCAAGGACTTCCTAACGATCTTGAAATTTGACAGTTGAGAAGGAAGGCCTATCACCTGAAACAAGGTTGGTTCAAAGTGATTATGTACATCATAAAGAGAAATAGTTGATGTAAACCTAATAAGTAACCTTTTTCATATGGACAGGAGATCATAGTTTTCAAGAAGTCAGTGACTACATTAGTGAATCGCATTATGTGCTCAATAGACTGATATGTCAATTAACAATGATCATAACCGTGAACCCTAAATACTAAACTCGAATCGCTCAACTCTTAAACCCAGAAAACCTGTCATTTTGACGACTATAACTTAAGATGCACCCAGATTCTTGCAAAAACACACGTCACATACCGCGCCCTGGCGAGTTTCAACCAAAGCACCAGCTCCAGCAGATGCAAAGTTGACACCATATGAAAATTCATGATTGTCGAGCTGTAGATATGGTGGAATCAATGGCAACTTCGCATACTCAGCTAAAACAATAAAATTATGTCTAGTCATATTTCAGATCGATATATTTATAAAAAATATAAATGCTATTAGCCTATTAAAAAAAACACTCATATCATATTTTCTACGTACTAATGAAATCTGGAACTTGACGACCATCAGAAAATCTCCCAGTTGGGTACTTAAAGAAGGTTTCGCCGTATGGCGAGTAATTTGCCTGCCAACTAGTGTTAAAGTAGTTATTATTTCCAACCTCAAAGACTGAATCCCCAAATATGAAAAGGGGTGCATGTGTTTTTAGCAACCCAGAATGGCCATGGCTTTGGGTTGTGATAATGAGAAGGTTTGTACATAAGGCAAAGACGAAGATTTGGATGATATAGCTTATCTTTGCCATTTCTATCTGTTAGATTACATGCATCTTCACCTCATCTATCTTCAGTTGATATTTATAGGGGCATCTAAAGGCAGTACAAGTAAACAATTATATCTCCCTTCAAAATATTTAAACGATCAAAATGTCCATAAATCGTCATTTTCTGTAAGGATTAATAATGCACAAAAAGCAAACAAATATTTTACATTATCACATCACAATTTCTTTTAAACAATGACTGATTGCTCCCTTGTCACATGTCCAAAGTGATAATATCATTTAACATATTGCTCCTCCGTCTTCTCCACCGAGCCGCGTTGAGAAGTCCATATAAATACTAACCAGGGTCACAATAAACTATGAAACAATAAGGACCTGCTGGAACACATGGCTAATTAAATAATGTGATGAGATCCACAGCCACGTGGTTGAGAGAACCAAAAATAATAAAAATTTGGCTAATAAACTATGAAATTAAAATCCTATACTTTTAAGCTCGTTGCTCCATCAAACAGAATCCTCCACCTCTGTCAAAAGATCTTGATTGGATTTGATGTGGGCATTGTAAGGACTAGTTAGTGCTATTTTAGGATTGTTTATTATAATTCATATTTGATTCGAAGAACTTTCTTTTTCATTGCATTCTGTGTGTTTGTATTTAGCTTATGTCCTTCATTCTTTTTTCTTTTTCTTTTGTTGAGAATCTTTCCAATTGAGTGTGGTGATAATATACTAAATTCACACATACTATATTTATGCAATTACTCGAACTCAAAACATTATCTGGATGGAGCTTGCTCCAAACCACTTCGTACACTAGTGAGTCCTTTGCATGTCCTTTATTCTTTTAAAATTGAGTCCTTTGCATGTCCTTTATTCTTTTAAAATTGAAGATATATAGCAGATGTGGTCTCGTGGGGTAAGGCCAATGGCCAGTGTAGTGAGTTTACCTTTTTGCATTTATATTCGAGTATCTCTAAATTAATTTAGAGCATTTATATTAAATTATGTCTCGTCATATAAAGTTGAGGTGCACTGGATATGCATGGTGCCCAGCTATAGATATATGTCGCGAAGACACTCACAGATGACAGACCCATGATCCATAAGACTCTGCACCTTTTGAGACAAAGTTATCAAACGTTACCATATGAAATAATGTTTTATTTGTTGGCTCAACTTCCGCCACACACAATTATAATATTCAATACAAAGCAAAGGCTGCACCTTTTGAGACAAAAGCTTGACATATGAGTTGTTGCCTCTCTTTCAAAGAGTAATACAAATTATTTGCTTATTATTTTTTACCATCGGATCATCTGCCCTTACTATAATCTTACTCAGCTAATTTTCAAATAGTGCTTTCAGATTGTAAGGAGTAGTGATGGAATTTCCACTCCATATTTTATTGGCAAGCTGTTTGTAGACCCTCTCGGTTGGATGAGAAGAGTCAAAGAAGACATATTCACTAACATTCTTGCATGAATTATACTTTTTGGAAATCTTCATTCCTCCACAGTTAAAAATTCCTCCATATAGACCACTTCCACAGCATGCCGCTTTCCCTTCCACGAAACCTTACAATTTTCCAACATTTTGATCACAAAATAAAAACATGGTTGCTTAAATAAATATTAATTAACATAATTAATGATATCAAAACCATGCATAACTAATAACATCATTAAGAAAACAAAGCATATAGATGGAATTAATACCATATTTAGAAGGGTTGTTCATCCTTTTTGTTAGAAACTCATTAGAACTGATGAATGAGTATCTGAATCCCTCGAGTTTCTTCTCTAGCTTTTGTAGGGACTTGACAAGTCCTTCGTTGTGTAGTGTCACATATGGTGTAATTGTATCAAAGCAAGCACCTTTTTTTTGAAGTGTTCCTCTTCCGTATGGAAGACAAGCCATAGGCCAGAGGTCAAGCAACGCAAAATTTCTTCCTCCTCTCTTATAGATTCCCTAAAACAAGACATCGAAATTAATGTCCATTAGTACTATGCATAAAAGGTTTTCTGTTCTTTTTTTATTTCTTTTGTTTAAGTGCTATAAGATTTCATTACTTCGACCACTGAAGTCATGTTGCCTATCACCAGGTCTACATATTCCTGATGAGAGTAGGATCCAAGCACAGTTGGGTCTGTGTCGAATGCGAAAAGGTAATCGTTGCTTCCAGTATTAAAAAAGTAAACAGCTCTTGATAGCAGACATTTGGCTTCTTCATCACCTAGTTTCTCCCTCAACGACTTCCTGACGATCTCGAAATTTGACAGTTGAGTTTGAAGGCTTATCACCTGAAACAATGTTCAAAGCGATTATTTCCATCTTAAAGAGAAATAGTTGATGTATGTTATATGAAAAATAATAAGTAACCATTTCCATATATGAACAGGAGATCATATAGTTTTCAAAGTTGGTTAGTACTACATTAGTCAATCACATTATGTGCTTGGTAGCCTGATGTGTGTCAATTAGCAATGGTCGTAACCGTGAACCTTAAATACTCAACTCTTAAACCCAGAAAACGACCCTAAATACTAATTACTCGAAACGGTTCTCTTAAACCCAAAAAACCTGTCGTTTCGACGAATTTAACTTAATATGCACCCAGATTTCCTGCAAAAACAAATATGTCACGTACCGAGCCTTGGCGAGTTCCATCCAAAGCACCAGATCCTGCAGATGCGAAGTTGACACCATATGAAAATTCATGATTATCGGGCTGTAGAAATGGTGGAATCAATGGCAACTTCGCATACTCAGCTGCAACAATTAAAAAAAAAAAAACACAGTCATATCATATTTGTAAAAATAAAAAACAGTCATATCATATTTGTAAACATATCTTACCAATCAAATCTGGAATTTGACGACCATCAGAAAATCTCCCAGTTGGGTACTTAAAGTAGGTTTCACCATATGGCTTATAATTTGCCCGGGCTGTTGTGTTAAAGTAGTTATTATTTCCAGCCTCAAAGACTGAATCCCCAAGTATGAAAAGGGGTGCATGTCTTTTTGGCAACCCAGAATGGGCATGGCTTTGGGTTGTGATAATGACAAGGCTTGAACATAAGGCAAAGACGAAGATTTGGATATCCCTTATCTTTGCCATTTCTGTCTAGTAACTACTTGCATCTTCACCTCATCAGCTTCAGTTGATATTTATAGGGGGGCACCTGAAGCTCAGTGCCACCCAATACAAGTAAACAAATTTATCTCCCTTTAAAAATTAAAACGATCATTGTCTGTAAATCAAAACAATAATTAAGAAATAAGGCGAACGTCGTCGTTTTTTTTACAAGGAATAACCTAATAATATACATAAAACAAGCAATTATCACATGATCATATCAGTATATCTTTTACACAATTACTGATTGCTCTTTGGCACACATTCCCAAAATGATAAACTTATTTTCTTTCAACTACTCGCTCCGTTTCCGTCACGCTCATCCTCACCGACCTAAATCAATGTTGTTTAGAAATGCTAATCATTAATTACATTTGGCAAAGCAATATTATTTATAGTTAAGTACTGTGACGAGATCCTAAGAGCATCTCCAACAGCCTCTTCAACAGCTTTGGAATTCTAAAATAGGTGAGCCACATCAGAAAAACTCTCTCCAACACCTCTTCAACCTCGCCATCAAAGTCGCAACCTCTTTCTCTCTCTTCGTGATTTGGTAAGTTGACTTTGGCTCTTCAAATATTTAATTTTACTTTGGAAAAACAAAACCTACCTTGAAGTTTGTTGACCTATGTGGCAATTTGAAAAGCTTTATTTGCTACTTAAATAATTTTTGCTCCAACAGACTATTCAATTCAATTAATGCAATATCATGGAAAAGAATGAAAAATATGAAAACATGTGAAAAATGTCTATGTATTTATTATATGAAAAGAAAAAATGCATGTTTTTACATTTTCAAGGTAGGTTTTGTTTTTCCAAAGTAAAATTAAATATTTGAAGCTAAAGTCAACTTACAGGTCTGAAGAGAGAGAAAGAGGTTAGTTGATGATCGAGGTTGAAGAGGTTGTTGGAGAGAGTTTTTCGATGTGGCTCACCTATTTTAGAATTCCAAAGCTGTTGAGAGCATCTCCAACAGCTTCTTCAACCACTTTGGGATTCTCAAATAGGTGAGTCACATTAGAAAAATTCTCTCCAACAACCTCTTCAACCTCAGTCATCAAATCTAAAATTCCATTCTCTCTCTTCAAAACTGGTAAGTTGACCTTGCCTCTTCAAAACATTTATTTTGTTTTGGGAGAATCAAAATCATATGAAAAGACTAAAAACATTTATTTTGCTTGATGGGTTTGATGTACATTTCATAAATATTATTTATTTTCCAAAATGTTATCTTAAAAAAAAAAGAATGTTATTAATTATTTCAATTGTTATTAATTATTATTGTTTTAAGTCAAATATTGTATTAATTGAATTGAAGAGACTAATGAGGCACAAAATATTAAAGTAGCAAATAAGACTCTTCAAATTGCCACGTAGGTCAACAAACTTCAATTTGAAGAGTTTTTTTTTGCTACTACTGTTGGAGATGCTCTAAGCTTGTGGACCCATTAAACATACTCCCTCTGTTTAGGTGTGGAAAAGGCTGTCAAAATATCACATTCTCTGTGTCAGAAACTCATTAAAATCGGAGACTGAGAATCTGAATCCGTTGAGTTTTTTCTCTAGCTTTTGTAGGACTTTGAGAAGTGATTTGTTGTGTAGTTTCACATATGGTGTAAATGCATCATAGCAAGCACCTTCTTTTTCCGGATTAAGTGCTCTTGCATGCGTATGGAAGACATGCTATAGGGTCTGTGTGGAACGGGGAAAGGTAATCGTTGCTTCCAATACTAAAAAAGTAAACAGCTCTTGATAGCAGAGATTTGGCTTCTTCATTCCCTAGTTTCTTCCTCAATGACTTCGTGATGATCTTGAAATTTGACAGTTTAGTTTGAAGGCCTATCGTCTGAAACAAGGTTGGTTCAAAGTGATTATTTCCATCATAAAGAGAGATTCATAGTTGATGTAATAAGGACAGGAGATCATAAGTCATAACCGTTTTCAACAGTCAGTAGTACTACATTAGTGAATCGCATTATGTGGTCAGTAGATTGATGTGTCAATTAGCAATGGTCATAAGTCATAACCCTGAACTCTAAATACTAAATTTGAATCGCTCAACTATTCAGGTCATTCAAATATAATGGGAATTCAATTTGATGAATTTACCTATATTTAATATTGACAATATATTAGGTATATAAACGAATTTAAAAAAAATTATAGGTACATTATTTATATAAAAAAATATTAATAAGTACATTATTTAAAACACATAGATACTTTTTTTTTAAAGATGGGTACATTATTTACACACACAAATTGTAAGTAGGGGTATTTTTGGAACTGAAAAGTACACTAAATATGATATTAAGCTCAATTAGGTAATTTGTTGATGTGGATCTTAGTCATCGGGCTTTAGTTATACAAAATAAGATGATGTCCTGTATAAGAAAAAATTAGTTTGAAACGGAAAAGTCAAATTTACTAAAACTCGTAGTTTAAACCAGATTCTTGCAAAAACACATGTCAAATACCACGCCTTGGCGAGTTTCAACCATAGCACCAGCTCCTGCAGATGCAAAGTTGACACCATATGAAAATTCATGATTGTCAGGCTGTAGATATAGTGGAATCAATGGCAACTTCGCATACTCAGCTGCAACAGTAAAATTATGTCTAGTCATATTTCAGATATATTTACAAAAATATTAAAAAAAAACATTCATATCACATTTCTAATATATATATATATATATATATATTCCATAAGGCTTGTACATAAGGCAAAGACGAAGATTTGGATATATCTTATATTTTCCGTATCTGTCTATTAATTAATCGCATCTTTACCATATTTAGCTTCAGTTGATAACATTTTCACGTGACATACTATTATTGTTCAGGAATAACAAAAACAATGTTATCTCTATTGCAACTAAGTTTTCCTCCATCTGAAGCTAGTGCATAAATTAAAATTTGCCGCCCAAAACAAGTAAACAAGTATACCTCCCTGTAAACAATTTAAACGTTCATTGCCGTCGTTTTCTGTAACTTTAAGGAATAATAATATACATAAACAAATATTTTACATTATCACATCACAATTTCGTTTTTTTTTTTTGGGTAAAACATCACAATTCCTTTTGACAATTACTCATTGCTCCTTTACACATGTCCAAATTTTACATATTTTTCTATCAACTACTTGCTCCGTCTCCTCCACTGGGCCACAAATGAGAAGTCAATAAACTACTGTGATGAGATCCAGAGCCACGTGGTTGAGAGAACCAAAAATAATTAAAATTTGATCAAACAAGAGAATAAATCCCAACATATGGCTAATAAACTATGAAATTGAAATAACTTTACACCTTTGCAGGTGCCGAACACATGGCTAATAAACTATGAAAAGCGGCAGGCTGTCAAAAACACAAAAATCTCGATTGGATTTGATGTGTTTAGGATTGATTATAATAATTCAGATTTGATTCAAAGAAATTTTATTTTTCATTGCATTTCTATGCGTTTGTATTTTCTTATATCTTTTATGGCAATGGTAGCTTCCTCTTCAGCTCTTTCATCCCATGGTACCAGTTTCCACTATTCAAACTTGAATAGAAACCAAAAATTTGGATTCAAAAAGAGATGACCAATTTCTTCAAGAAACCATACTCTTGAAGAAACCAATCACGAATCTGACCTAGATATATATATATATATATATGAGAATGTGTTTGTTTTAGCTAGATGCAGATTTCATCTTTCAAAAGCAATTTCCAAAAACAATTTGGAAAACTCATTAATGAACAATGGAGGTTCACTCAAGGAAGAAGAAGAGCAAAGGTGAAAACAAAACCTTTCAAAAAACTTTTCCAAAAGTGACGGCTACCAAATGAGGAATGATTGGGCATTTGCCCAAAAATTCCTAGGTCAGAATAGTACACATGACAGCAGAGAAATTTCGTATAATAGGACAAAAAAAGTTTGTTAGGATCCAGCTGGAAACCAACTGAGATGGAAATCTTATTGATGCAACAAAGATGACTAGTCATAATCTAATGCATTCTAATGAATGAAATGTAGAAAATTACCTTTGCCAATGTAATTGAGCCTTCTTAAGATAGCAGCTAGGGAAGAATACTTAGAGCAACTAATCTTAGTCAAATCTTGAGCTTGGGTAATTACATTACATGTCCTATTGCAATATTCTCAAGGGAAGCCAAAAGACAAACTTAAAAAGCCTAAACTTAACAAAATGGAGGAACAATCACAAGCGGGCGTGATCAGTGTTTGACTCTATGCAACTGGAATTCAACGAACAGTTGAATTCCAACGACTGCGATTAAGGGTGTGACGTCAGCTAGCTGTTGGTTTTTTTTTTATAACTTTTGAAAAATAAAATAAAAACTAGTTCTAAAGCCTTTGGAAAGTGAGCACATTTTTTCAAGGCTTAATTATCGTTGTGCGCCTTGTGCTTTATCGAAAATATCACTTTACCCCTTGCATTTCAAACTGGGTCAATATGGAGAAATTTTTAAATGTACCGGGTACACCACGTGGCTGGTGTACCATCCAACAGACCTAGGACATTTGGAATTACTTTCTAATTTATTGCATTATTTTTTATGACACATGGGCGGGCTGCATTGGAAACATTCCACATGTCCTACACCTAGTGGATGGTACACCAGCCACGTGGTGTACCGGGAACACCCAAAAATTACTCGTCAATATGCTCCCTGTGTTTTATTTTCATGTCCCATGTTCCCCCATTCCGTCAATTTGACTAGTAAAACCGTTAACTTACTGACGTGGCATAGGTATTTTAGTAAATTTAGCTATTACAAAATTTCAAAATCTAAATTAAATATAAAAAACCATTTAATAATATTTTAATAATAAATAAGATTAGAAAGATAAACAAATTTATTTAAAAAAACCCAGCACCCGAATAGCCCCACCACCACATCTCCCACTATGGGTGGGCATCGGAACAGCAAAACCGAACCAAACCAAATCGAGAAAAATCGAAAAAAATTGTGTTGATCGAAAAATTCAAAAATCGGGACAAAAATTGAACCGAACCGGTTTCGATCCCAATTTTCCACCCCAAGGAACCGGTCCAATAGAAATTATTTATATTATATATATATATTTATATTCTTTATTTTATATATATTTAACATGTGGGCAATTTTTTGGTTTTGTAGGTGGTTTTTGTAGCAGCGCACACACTAGATCATAACCTATACTATACGATCGACTTAGGTTTCCTTTCCTACCCATCTCATTTCATTCTTCTTCGTTTCTCCTTTTCCATCGCGCGGCCGGGATTTTCTCAGCCAACCCTCTATCTCTCAGGTCTCAACTCAGCCGAACCTCTCTATCAGTCTCAGCCATCCTTTCTCTAAACCAAACCTCTCTCTCAGCCAAACCTCTCTCTCTGTGCAAAACCTCTCTCTCAGCCAAACCTCTCTCTCTCTGCAAAACCTCTCTCTCTCAGCCATCGCACCTCTCTCTCTCTGCAAAACCTCTCTCTCAGCCATCTCTTTATCTCACCTAGCTCTCTCTCTCTCTCTCTCTCTCTCTCTCTCTCTCTCTCTCTCTCTCTCTCTCTCTCTCTCTCAGCTCCTCTTCGCTTCTCTAACCCTCTTGCTGAAATTGTGTTTATAGCTTAAATTGTGGATTTGTTGTGGGTTTGGCTTGAAATTATATTATACTCTTTCTATTTTTGTTTAATTAGTCTCTGTTTCTGTTTGTTTATATTAGAGGCATTGTTTTCTAAGAGTAGTGAGCATTTTTTTTTGGTTTAAAACTAAATCCATGATGTAGCCAACCATATTATTCACCGTGACGTAAGGGTTAGTGACAAGTTGAAGGAGAGATTTGTTTAGAGCTACATGTTTGAAATTGCAAGAATTTTCTTTAACTGTGTTCCTTTGCTTCAGTGTTCAAAATTTTGACAAAAGATCAAGACATATACGTCTAGGTAAGTTATTGTTCTTTTTGTATCCTTGATGCTGATTGGCATTCCAAGTTCATTTACACATTGTTCAGTTAGTCTTTGGAAATTGTCTCTTGTAGTTACATGATAATACATGCAGGTGATTTTGGTCTCGCTAAAATGTTAACTTCTGACCATCTGCATTACAATCATAAGGCTTGAGCATTTCACTTTTTCCTAGATAACTTATAAATTTTGTTATGACTACAGGATATACAATCTCTGATTAACAACATTGTCTGATATACAATTTTGTTCTGACTACATGATATACAATCTCTTATTAACAACTCTGGTGCATTGTCTTTATTTTGTCATGATCTTTCTTATAGATTTTGTCTTTATTTCTGCTGTTTGATGTTTTAATACTCTCTCTCACTCTAATTGATTTTCTATATTTTGTTACATTGGATTTTTAAAGTGATTCATGATGGGTTTTTTGTGTGTTCTTGGTAGAAATAGATCGATGAAGCTTCTGAGATGCAGCAACAAAAGAACAAAAGAATGGAGTTATAATTTTAAATTTGATTGTAATTTAATTTGTTTTATTATGTGTATTTTGTTGTTGGGTTGTAATTTTAAATTTAATATTGGATTGTTTTATTATTTTTGTCTAAGAATGAGTGGTTGTTTCAATATGGGAATTTGGCCAATTATGATGTTTAAGCCCAAAAACTTTAAAAATCAAATGATGTTGAAGCTTAATTACCCAAAAAAAAACTCAAATGGGCTTTATAGCAAGCCCAAACCATGAGAACCGACAAACGAATCGGAACCGAGCAGGTTCGGGTTGGTTCGGTCTTACTTGTGGATTTTTGTCAGAATCGGACCGAATTGAACCGATTTTCATTTCCGGTTCAGATTCTGATTTCATGAGAAAATCGGCCCAAATCAGACAGTGCCCAGCCCTACCTCCCACCATAACCCAACCCTTCCCCATCACCAACTACCGCCCCCAATCCATGGCCACCATTCCCTCCCCCATCTTGCCACCCTAGTTTCTCCTCTTCCATGGTAAAAAATTATTGAAAAACAAAATAAAGTTCTTCATGACTGCACAGAGACTATGGGAAAAGAACAAGCATGAAATCAAACCCGGTTGGAAAAGGAAAGAGAAGTTGTGGCTTGGGGTTTTGGTGTTTGGGTACTCTGTTGGGATGGCTACTGCTTGGGGCAGATTGAATTATTGAGGTTGGGTGTGAATTTGGGGTGGCAGCTAGGAGTGAGTATGGCTGGGGGGTGAAGGTGGCTAGGTGGATTGGAGGGAGTGATATCAATGTTTTGGGGTGGGTATATCACCTGGGTAGGGAGATCAGATTTGAACCATGGCTGAGTGCTGGCCATGGATGGCTAGGTGGCTAGGTGGCTGGTGGATTGGATTGGGTTGTGGTGGGAGGTGTGGTGGTGGGGCTATTCAGGTGCTGGGGTTTTTTAAAAATATTTTTACCTTTCTAATCTTATTTATTATTTAAATATTTTTAAATTGTTTTTTATATTTAAATTTTGAAATTTTTTAATAACTCAAATTACTAAAATACTTATGACACGTCAGCAGGTTAATGACTTTATTAACTAAATTGATGGAATGGGGGAACGAGGGACACGAAAATAAAGCACATGGGGCATATTGATAATTATGTCCTTTTCCAAACATAGTCGTTGCTTCCTTTTTTTTTTCTTTTTTCTTTTTCAACAAAAAATATTTCTATAAAAAATCCAAATTTCTTGAAAAAAAATTTCACTCATTTCATCCAACACTTCTTACAAACTCTAACACATTCTCTACTTATTCATAACTTTCCACATTCTTTTTTTGATAAACTGTTGATTTACTCCTTGAACTTGTAGCATATTTTCAATTTACCCTTGACCTTTTTTTTACAAAATTAAGGATCTTAACTCTTTTTTACTGTCGTTATAGTTTCTCACATTCCATCCAATTTTCTTTTAAATGCGTATAAATGCACTGATACTAAATTGGCTCGGGATCCGAAATGGGAATGCGTAATAAAGAACCCATATGTCCTTTTTTTTTAAATAAGCGATGGTATATTATTGATGAACAAACAAAAGTACAAAGCAACTATGTGCCGAATATGGGTAAATCTTCTCCAGTGACCAAACACAACATTTTGAATTGATCTGGAGAGAATCACACAGGACTAAATCTCCAATCCAGCAACCAGAAGCACATATACTCAAACCTACAATACAAATCTGCCGTGCAACGGCAGAAACGGGAAATCTGTATCGAAAGCCAAAAGCTAAAAAAAATAAAAATCTTAAATAGAAAACAAATCGCAGCAAACTCCTAAAGAGTTTCTGAAGATTATTAGTCTAAAACAAAACTAAGAAACAGGAGCACCGCTCCACATCTTTCGGGCAACCCGAAGAAAATCATAGCGCCATACCGACTAAACCCATAGTCCCGCACTGGCTAAACCTGAACCCAACGCAACCAAACATCTTCCCCTCTTTAGTGCTCCAAACTATGTCAATCTTGAGGGAAAATGGAGGGAATGAGAAAAGAATGGATGAAAAGAAAAGGGAGAAGGTAGGGAAGGAGGCTGCTAACCCCAATAGAAACGGCAACTAAGACTTTTTTCCTTAGAGTTTTCTCACCCATATGTCCTTAAATCAGCCGTAAAACACAAGCTCATGTGACGAAGACTAAAAGACTTAATTTCACCGGCACCACAGAAACAAGGGCTAAAAGGCTGCACAACAATCAGTAGTATATATTACCACACTTCAACACCGTCTAGATTCTTATAGGTTTCTAATATCACACCCATAAATATGTAACCCACAATATTATTGCCTATGTCACGTACAAATTTTTATTATTTATGAATTTACAGTACTAAACACTCATATGTAAGAATACAAGCACCGTTTTGGTAGAATAATGACCAAACATTTCTCATTACATATGGGGGAAAAATTGGTGACATGGGGTCTAAGACCATAAATGAATAAACACAATATTGACCACTATTCTAAGACCCTAAATAGAGGGCCTTACTTAATATTGAGTTTCAAATAGTGCTTTCAGATTGTAAGACGTAGTGGAATTGGAAGTTCCACTCCAGAATTGCTTGGCAAACTGCTGAAAGACCCTTTCAGTTGGATGGCCAGAGTCAAAGAAGACATATTCACCAGCATTATGACACAAGTCAAACTCTTTGATCTCTCTCTTCCCTCCACAGCTATAAATGCCTCCATATGGACCATTTCCACAGCATGCCACTTTCCCTTCCTCAAAACCTTTGCCAATCACAAAACAAAATGAACATTAATCCCTTATTTCTTTCATTTTTCTGGGTTAAGTCAAATTTTGGATCAAAACCACTATTATATTGTCATACACAACATTAGATATCTATATTTTATGTGATCAGATTCACGGTTTGACAAAATAAGTTTAGCAAGAAAACATTATTCATAAGAAGATTTCCAAAATATTTGCGTACCATATTTTGAGGGGTGATTTATTCTTTCTTCAAGAAACTCATAGATTTGGGAAAGCGAGTATCTGAATCCCTTGAGCTCACTCTCTAGCTTCTGCAGGAGTTTGGAAATTGCTTTGTTGTGTAGTTTTACGTATGGTGTAATTCCTTCAAAGCAGGCACCACTTCCTCCCTGTAGAATTGCTCTTGCATATGGTAAACAACCAAGAGGATCAAGGCCAAGAAGCCCAAAATTCCTTCCTCCTTGCCTATATATTTCCTAACACGTCAAAATCAATATTCTGTTTGTTAGTACTATATCCATCATGCATGCACAACAATATTATGTAATCAAGACATTTTTGTAAAAGTATGTACTAGGAATTTACTTTGATTACTGCAGTGATGTTGGCTATCACCAGGCCTACAAATTCCTCATGAGAGTAGGATCGAAGCACGCTGGAGTTTGTCTCGAAAGGGAAAATATAGTCGTTTCCTCCGACGCTAAACAAGTAAACGGCTCTTGAGAGCAGAGCCTTGGCTTCTTCATCACCTAGTTTCTGCCTCAGCAACCTCTTGACACTCTTGAAATATGAGAGTTGAGAATGAAGGTCTATCACCTGAAAGAGGGTTAAGGTTGAGAAAACTAAGTAACCATTTCATAGGGGTCATAGTTTTCAGAAATAAGTTATCTAATTAATGTTTGAGACTTCCCCTTTGGCTAGTTGCATGTATTCAATGTGGTGGGTGTAGTTCACATGTATAAGATTATTCTAAATATGAACCTCGTGTCAAGAGCAGGCAAGTCTTATGGAAGCATAGACTTTCTAGATGTACCACAATTCTTTATACTACATTCATTGGTTGGTTGACCACATCTATAAAAGGTGCATTGAACCCAATTATATGTAAAATGTGATGCACGAAATGGTTGACCTATCTATGCATTATGACTTTTCTTGTACTGTATATCTGTAATTTACATTGTAGAAAAACTAATTGCAAAAGAAAATTTATGCACCAACTAAATCTTGATTTAATGATATTTCTTTTCCCAAGGTTAGAAGAGGTTCCAAGTTTCGGATCCCTCCTTCCCCGTGATTAAAGAAAAATAAACAAAATTCATGCAAAATGATTTCACATACCAAACCTTGGCTAGTTTCAACCAGAGCACCAGCTCCTGCAGATGCAAAGTTTGCTCCATATGTAAATTGATGATTACCGGGTTGTAGATATGGTGGAATAAACGGCAACTCTGCATACTCAGCTGCAACAGCAAAACACTTAACTTTCAATTACCTACGTACTATTAACATTTCAGATTCTTTACTATAAGAGACCATGATTTCATGTAAAGTATATATATCTCTTACCAATAAAATCTGAAATTAGACGACCATCCGAAAATCGACCCGTTGGATACTTAAAGAAAGTTTCACCATATGGCCAATAATTTGCCCGAAAAGTTGTGTTGATGTAGTTGTTGTTTCCAGCATCGAAGTATGAATCCCCAAAGAAGAAAATGGGTACATGTTTGTCAAACCCAAGATGGCCTTGGCTTTGGGTTGCCATGAGAAAAAGGCTAATGCTTGTAACAAAAGCGAAGACGAAGACTTGGAAGCTTATATTTGCCATACCTTTTTTCTTCTTCTTCTTTTTTCTTGGCTTTGTTCTGAATTGTTAGATTCGATCTTCAACTTATCTTGAATTGCTATTTATAGGGACATTTGGATGCAGTTCTCCATGTGCCTTTTATTTTTTGTTGTGTATAAAAATGTAGTACGTATTCTGTTGAAACAATCATCATCTTTTAAAAAGTCCAAATATAAACAATCCAGAAGGAATACACGTAAGCAGACAAATATTTTAGTCTATCGCATATAAATTTGTTTCTCCGCCGGGCTTCTTCTCAGACTTTAAAATCTCATTGTTTTCATTTTTATATGTTTGATGTAGGACCAGATATGGGTCATTTATGGTGGGAAATATAAATTAAAATAAAAAGGCTAAAAATTGCAAGGAAATCATGCAAGAGAAGAAAATTCTGGTTAATCATCAATTATGGCACTAGGAAAAGAAGAAAGTCGTATCGTTGGGATTTTCTGGTTACTTGATTTCTTGGGAAGATTTTTATTATATTTATATTTTTAGAATGAGTTATCAATCAGGATATTATTAACTAAAATAAAGTGGCTCAAAGTTGGAAAGAAATCGTGCAAGAGAGAGGAAAATTCTGGTCAATCAACAATTATGGCACTAGGAAAAAAAGGAATGTGTATCGTTGGGATTTTCGGTTTGCTTCATTTCTTGAGAAGATTTATATTATATTTATATATTTAGAATAAGTTATCAATCAGAATATTATTTTCCTAATATGATTTTAATCATGATTTCAATTATTTTCTTATTAGTTAAGTTTTAAGAATATTATGGAACCTAGGGCTTCCTACGGTTTTAGTGTTTCTTGGTTTTCTATTTAAGCCAACTCATGACATTTTATTAATCAGTTTTATCATACTATTAATCACATTTAGAAATTTTCTCTATTTTCTTGTGGATTCCAGTTGCATCAATGTTGATATACGGTCTTTTTTTAAGAAATTATTTTTAAAAGTACCATTCTTTGAAGTTCGTCAACAAGACCTTCTAGAAGAACATCTTACATTAGTTTTGTCGATCGAGTGCTTCAAATCGTAAATCGAATATAGTTTTTTTTTCCCTGGTCGCATCAAATACCAAACATATAAATATGTATATCTAATGGAAGGAGTTCATTTAAGGTTGGTTTTTTTTTTTAATACAGATAAGTGATATAATTTTATTGAATAAAGAGGTCAGTCACATACAAAAACCAGACTATATCCTAAGGAATTAGGCACACATTAAGCATGATGAGTTAGAAAAGAAAAAGTGCAAATTAAATCTTTCCAACTGTTTCTTCTTTTCTAACATTTTCAATTGATGGACATTACTAATAGACTCAAATTATAAATACTTAGCAACTTGTTCATGTCTTAAAAATTGGGTAATCAATTAAAGAGGGAAACAAAAAACATATTTATACACCGGCTCAACTCAACTACTCTTTGAAAAGGAATTTTGGGTGTTCATCTGGACAGTTTTACTCGAATTTAATCTGGTGTTTTGCCTTTGAAATTTTCCTTGCGTACCAAAAATATAATTTATAATTTCGTAACAAGACATTTACACTATTAATCATAGTTCTTCCAGAAGCAAAGACTTATTTTGGCGGCGGTGATCAACCAAAGTAGCAAAAGATACATGTCAATTATATATTATGGAAAATTATAAACTTTACAAAATTTGAGAGCTGGTCTAATCTTCAATTACTGTTTTTTTTAATTTTTAAATAAAAGAATTCTAAGAGAATATAGGTGTAACAGCTAAAGCTGCTCCATCTAATTTAATTTTTAATTTACCAAATATTGAAATGTTCAAAGTCACATGTTATAATTAAATATTTAATATGTCACAATTTGTGATTTGATGCAAGGACTTAATTAGAAGCCTTGGAAGAGATCCTTGAGACTGTATAGACCCCTGGCCTTGGAGTCCCATGGCCCACCACTCCACATTTGATTGGCCAATTGCTTGTAGACCTTTTCAGTGAGATGGAGAGAATCCCAGAACACATGTTCATTTGGATTCTCACAGAATTTAAACTCCTTCACTATTCTTGTTCCTCCACAGCTGAACACCCCTCTGTACTGCCCTGTCCCGCAGCATGCTGCTTTTCCTTCCTTGAAACCTTCCACCACAAACAATTACAACATTTAACATTAATTTGTACCACACATTTTTATTTTATGAAATTTGTACCACACATTTATGAGCACATAAGTTGCATATAAAATAGACGAACCATATGCAATTTCTAAATATATGGTTGATGGATTTTGGTAGTTCACCAAGTTACCATCCTCCCTCTATGAAGACAAATATTTGGCTTCCTTCCAAATTTGAAAATGCTTTTGAAATGATTAAAAACGCTTTCATATAACCAAAAGTGTCTTTTATCTTGTTTGGCCAAAAAAGTTAAAATGTTTTATGGGTTAAATACATTTTTAGTGCATTTTAGAGAAGCACATGGTTGATGCTCTTCAAGCATGTTGGTGACTCCCAATCATTAATGCATTGTAAACTCCATTTGCATTAAGGACTGAGGGTAATCCGGGTGTACTTAGACGACTGTCCCAAGCACTCTTTTGTCATTGGTACGCTCAAGGTCAAAAAAGAATTTGGTCCACCATCAAATTATTGGAGCTATTGGTCCACCAGACACCCAACACTAGTAGAAGGGACTGCCTTATCGGCCTGGCCCACTCCCCTCACTGGCGAGAATAGCTACTGGCTATTAAACATAGCATGGTCCAGGCCCTATTATCACAATGTACTGACAACTGTGGTGATTATTAGACTGAAGACTTACGACCCATCACTGAATTGATCAGACAATTTTTCTGATGATTGGTATGGATTGAATACGTACCATATATGGAGGGATGTCTGGTTCTCTGCCTAAGATTGCTGCTCAGGTCGTAGAGTGAATATTTGAAACCCTCCAACTGGTTTCCTAGTTGAATCAGAAGTTTGGAGAGAGCTTGGTTGTGAGATTCGGCAAGTGATGAAACTTCTTTTAAGCAGCTACCATTGTTTTCTGGCTTGATTATTCTCATGCCCGGAAGACAACCCAAGGTCGGCAAGTTGATGAACCCAAATTTCCTACCCCCTCCTGCATAAATTTCCTGCCAATTTCACACCCAATCATAATATATAAGAAGTCGAACATGTGCACTTTACATATGTTATGTTATCAGACTATCAATCAATATTACTGATTAAGTAGCATCATGTGCAAATGTTCCGTTTCGACCGACAACACATTTCTTGATAAATAAACTACCAATGAATACATACTTGGATAACGCTTGTCAAGTTGCCAATGACCATTCCAATATATTGTGATTGAGAGTAGGCGTTCAATATGGGGGAATTGGTTAGGAAAGGGCTGATGTAATCGTTGGTTCCAATGCTAAACAAGTAGACGGCTCTTGATAGTGTCACTTTGGCTTCAACATCGCCTAACTTGTGTCTGAACCACTTCTCCACCTTTTTATAATACCTTAGTTGTGTTTTAAGATCAATGACCTGAAATAGGAGAATATGGAACCATAACTATTTTGCTGCACTTTCTAAGACTAAAGTAGAAACAAGATTACTTAAAACTTTTCATTTTCTCGACTCTCATACACGAATGAGCTCATTTTAAACATGTTGTACTCTGAGAATTTCTTAGATGCAACGGTTATCATACATCCTCACGTAACCAATAATAAGATGATGAGTAATTATTGTTACGGGGCCTTTACATTATTTAAATTTGAAAGTTAATTGAGATCACACTGATGTAAATGATACAAGTATGGAGCCCACCAACACTAATTACGTGTCATTTCATTTTAGTTTCTTGTGTCATATAGTATGATGAAGTTATACAAACGTTGCATGTACCTACGACTTTCTCGATTTTCTTACTTCTTAACAAGTTAATACAAAAGTTAACAATTAAGACAAATGAAAGGGGAAACATCATGAAATGTCAACTTGCAATATGTTTCATTCTCTCTGTCATACCAAATAGCATGGCAATAATATCATTCTCTCTCAAATGTAAAACTTACATACCGACCCTTGAAACGTCTCAACCAGAGCACCAGCCCCAGAAGATGCAAAATTCACCCCACCATAATATTGGTGAAAGCCCGGTTGAAGAAAGGGAGGAACAAATGGCAGGTGAGCATACTCAGCTGCAAATTATATAATAATATACAAAATATTAGATAAGATCATGATTAATTAACTATAAGCAGACAAAACAAAATTCTATGTTAGATTAGCTAACCAAAAGTGGACTTGAAGGACCACATTATAAAATATTTGCAAATCTCACCAATAAAGTCTGACATCAAACGTCCGTCGGAGAATCTTCCAGTTGGAAACTTGAAGTAGGTTTCACCATAAGGCCAGAAGTTGGCCTGGTCAAGAGTTGTGGTGTTGATGTAATTGTTGTTGCCAGAGTCTAAGTAAGAGTCTCCAAATATGAAGAAGGCAGCTTGCGGCTTTGAGTGCCAAGATTTGCTTCCGCAGCAAGTTGAGATTGCTAAAGCTACATGAAGAAGGAAAAGAAGGGAGACAGAGCTTGGCTTTGCCATGGCTGCAGACTTGTTGATCACCACATATATTTGCATCAATGTCAAGCAAATATATCTGAGCCACAAAATATATACAGAAACTTTGTTTTTATTCTCGTTGAAATTTGGATGAGTAATATAAAATCATATTTCCTAAATGCAAAAGTTTGGGCTAGTCTAGTCAAAAGTTTGGATGAGTAATATGAGTTTTAAAGGGTTTTATTTGATCATATCATATATGTGAAATTATACATCTGGCTGATGAATAAGAAAAGACCTTATCTTGCAAAAGTCAAAATAATTTGAGAATTTGAAAATACCCATTCTGTCAAAAAAATTATTAAAAGAAAAAAATATATATCTCTCAAACTAATACTTGGCGTTGAACTTTGAACCAGATATTGTTTCCTTTTTTCTAACAGCAAAGATAATATTATTGCAGAGGCACTGCAAAGTTTTCAGCAAGCAATTTGTAAATAAAAATAGACTCTTCAATTTAGTCATTAGTATGAATGGTACTCTTACATATTACGGGATTTTTTTTTTCTCTGATAGATTTTAACAAGACCACCGTTATCATACTAGTTATTACCATGTAATGTTCTTATGGATTTAATGAAATACTATCTTTTCTCAACAAATAAAAAATGTGCAAATAAAAATACACATGCAATTGATTCTTTCCTTGGTGGATTGCTGCGTGTGAACGTGTTGAGTTGTACTGCTGTCCCCTACAAAGTCTAGAAGTCAATTGCTCTTCAAGGAAATTTAGAAATAATCAAACTTTTATTCTAAGCATTGCAAACACGGCGGACGCATTGTTAGATTCCACAAGGCCCAAAATTTTCAGTCGTTGTTATCGATGTATATATAAGCTTACAAACTCATTCACGTGTAAAAATGGAAAGGCATACATATATAGAGGGAGAGAGACAAGCAAATACATACAGCCGAACCAATCAAAAATACTCTGACACATGTTAGACAACGACTATACCCAAAAAGTTATTTGAAAAAACAATAACAACGTATATCAAATTTTCATCTGTAAACCCATATACATGATTTTTATGGTGCCAGAAGAAATAGCAATATAATTTCTACAATTTTTTGGCAAATGGAAAGTGTTAAACGTGACCCCGGTCACCTTTTTGAGATGTGTAATGAGCGTCTTGCATGTCATCATTCATGTCTGAAAAAATGAACTCCATTCATGTCTGAAAAAATGAACTCCATGGAGTACTTAAAAGCCTAATTTTTCTTCTTTACACATCTTGTGAAGTGGGGAAAGAAATCAAAAGTGCGCAGTACATACATCATTTGACTTTAAGCAAAAAAAAAAACATACATCACTTGACTAATCTAATTATGATTATAAATTTCCCCCTTGCAATAAACAACTGTGTGATTGAGAACGGAAATGGCTCAAATCAGGTTGTTTGAAAGACCAAGTCTTTGATTTTCTTTGTTATATATATATATAACTGGCAATGGATCGTGTCGTGTTAGGATAATAAACGTGTCAAGAATGCTCAATCCAAACCCAACCCATTTAATAAACGTGTCGTGTCGGGTTCGAGTCGTCTTAAACAGGTTACCTGGTTAATAACCTGTTTAATAAAAAGTGGTAGCAACTAGTAACCAGTGAAATTCGGTTTTGAACAGCTTCATCAATTGTTTTTTTTAGTGGGAGACACCAACGAGAGAGAGTGAGATTGATAATGATGATGATATGAGAGCTTAAGAAAAAAAAATTAGACACGAGCATTTTTTTTGTTGATTGGAAAAAGCAAAGACTTTTTTCATGATCACAATAATGTGAGAATTGGTTATGATTCTCAAAGAAACATGTGTAAATTACTAAAATAGTTATGCATATAATTGTTATAAATATCAAATGACATACATGTGAAATTCTACTTCTTTGTTCATACCAAATAAAAAATAAAAAATCCAACTTATTTGAAAAATAACTTGTAGAGACATTATAAATATCAAATGGTGTAGCATATAATCACAAAGTTGTGTGCAGCATGGTGTATGAGGTGTTAGAGAGGAATGGAAGTGGCAAGGGTTCGAAACCCTTTGTGTGTGCGCTGAAGTCTCCATTTTCTTTAATTTTTTAGTGGGTTGGCAGGTATTACACGGGTTGACATGACCCATTTAATAAAGGGGTTAATAGGTGTTTTAGCGGGTTGACCTGAAACCCACCCGTTTATTAAATGGGTCATGCCAAGTTAACCCAAAAATGAATCGAATTTTTATCATGTGGGTTCGTGTCTTATTTTTTCCATTCAAGTTTCGAGTCGTGTAACGGGTTGTATCGTAAATTGCCACGCCTATATATATACAAACAATAGTTTAAACTACTACAAGAGGGAGGGGATTTCTCACACACATACTACCAAGGTACCATGGAGATATGGGAGGCCCTGGGTATAGGGACGGACCCACAGTGGGGTCAATGGGGTCAACGGGGTCAACCAACCCTATGGACTCCATGAAAACAAGCTTGAAGGTCCTATTGACCTAACTGTGTGACTCCATGGATGGCTAAAGCAAAGGGTTGCTCTGGTGCGAGGAGGAAGAAGAAGCACATAGCTTTTTTTCTTTTTCTTTTTTAAAACATGCTGGGCAAAACGGCTTTGTTTTGGTCCAGTGCTTTTTTTTTTAAAATGAGCTAACCAAAACGACGCTGCTTTTGGTCCATGCCTTTTAAAAAAGTTAAAACAGCTTTCCTAAACCCTCCACCCGATTCCAACATCTCCAAAACTCCCATTCTTTTCTCTTCAACCCTAAATCCCCAATCTCCACCCCCACCCAAACCTTTAACCCCCCCCAAACTTTTAACCCCCATCTCCTCCATTGTCGCCGCCGCCAAAAGCTTGTCATTGCTTCCACCACCTCACAATTCAAGTAAATTCTAATCCAAACCTAAATTAATTGAATTCAATTTGAATTTATGATTTTATTATATTGTTTTGATTTATTGGATGTTTCATTTATGAATTTTTGTGGTTAATTGGTATAAATTTGGTGTTCTCTTTAATTGATGTGAGTTATTATTTTGATTAATTTATGTGTAGAATTATGGAAATATTTTTTAAGAGAACGTCATCATTGATTAGTTCGGATAATGTGGGTAGTTCAAGAACTTCAAGTTCAAGACAAAGTGAGTTAGATGAGGTTTTGGCTAATCTTCAAGCAGACCCTGGACGAAGAATTCATATGATTGAGGATGATACTAATATTAGAGATCAGGTTCGAAGAGCATATCTACAAAAAGGACCTTGTCAACCTAGAGGTCATTCTTTCCCACAAACTAATATATGCGGAATTAATCGACGCTTCATTCCCCAATGATTTGATAAATTTGATTGGTTGGAGTATAGTGTATCTAAAGAGACCTCTAGTTGATTCTTGCAAGAGACTTGTGGCTAGTTTATGTTGAACTTTGGCTATCATAAAAATGGAAGATTTTATCAAACATTTCTCACATTTTTTATATTCAAGCAGCCATAAATGTTATGTTTTGTGTTACATGAAAGTTGCTGGCTTTTGCAATTTTATGGAGCAAAGTTGTGTGTAGGATGGTCTTTCATTTTGTTGATCTATTTTCTTTAATTTGGAATGCAGGGATTGTGCCAGAGGAGAGTTCTGATGCAGCAGAGTGATGACACAGAATGAAGAGTTTTTGTAACCACTATTTGGCCCCAGAAGATAACCTAGGATTCGTTTCGACTTATCCCTAATAAAGGGTTTGTGCCTTTTTTGAAGTGTCAACAATGCTTCGTTCAGATTGCAGGTGCATTTTGTCTTTATTGCTATCTCTTTAAATCCAATTTTGAATAAGTGGGTGGTGAAGCCTTCACTAGAGTAGGGTTTAAGAATTGAAAGAAAGGGAATGAAGGTGCATGTTGGAACGGCTGTGAGCAAACACTCCGAACAAGCTCGTATGGCATATCGAAGATGCTTAATTGCATCCATCAAGTGCACTAAGTTTCTGTTGCGACAAGGTCTTTCTTTTCGTGGAAATGATGAAAGTGTCACTTCAAGCAATATGGGAAATTACTTGGAGCTATTGCAATTCCTTGCAGACAATGATGAGAACGTTAAAGAAGTTGTGTTGGAAAATGCTCCAGGGAATCTCAAGTTAGTAGCTCCAAAGATTCAAAAAGATCTTGTCAATGCATGTGCCTTTGAAGCACTAGATGTTATCATGAGTGGTTTAAAAGATAGATTCTTTTCTATATTGGTGGATGAAGCATGTGATGTTTCAGTGTAAGAGCAAACGGCTATGGTGTTGCGTTATGTGGACGACAAAGGGCATGTAATTGAAAGGTTTGTTGACGACACCACTTCAAGTTCACTAAAGAATGCCATTTACACATTCTTTTCTTCCAACGGTTTGAGCCTTTCCAAGCTACGAGGACAAGGTTATGATGGAGCTAGCAATATGATAGGTGAGTTGAATGGCCTTAAAACAAAGATTTTGAGATAACAACCTTGTGCATATTATGTTCATTGTTTTACTCATCAACTTCAACTAGCACTTGTTGCCATGGCAAAGAAGAATATTGATATTGCCTTTTTTTCACAATGACTAATAGTGTGGTTAACCATGTTGGAGCATCTTGTAAGCAGCGTGATGCACTTAGAGCACAACTCCAAGAAGAGCTTGTGATAGCTTTTGAAAATGATTGTCTTATAACGGGGCGAGATTTGCATCAAGAAAACAAGTCTCAAATGTGCCAGTGATACATGATGAAACTCACATTACAATACCATTATTGGCATCATTTCTATGTTTTCATATGTGATTCATGTGCTTCAAATGATTATTGATGATAATCCCAATGATAGTGTCGGTGAAGCAAATAAGATTCAAAGAGAAATGCTTACTTTTGAGTTTTTGTTTCACCTATTCTTAATGAAAGCTATATTGGGACTCACAAATGATGTGTCACAAGCATTGCAAAAGAAAGATCAAGAAATTGTGAATGCAATGGCTTTAGTGAAATCATGCAAGGAAAAGCTACATTAGATGAGGAATAATGGGTTTGATGTATTGGTTGATGTGGTATCTTCATTTTGTGACAAACATCATATTGATGTTCTTAACATGGATGAGGCATTGGTACTTCTAAGGAGGTCAAGGCATAATGCTCCAATAAAGACAAATCATCATCATTATCGTGTAGAGCTCTTTATTATTGTCATTGATGAGCAAATTACGGAGTTAGATAATCGTTTTAATGAGGTAAACATTGAGTTGCTTATTTGTTTGGCATGTTTGAGTCCGAATGATTCATTTGTAGCTTTTGATAAACAAAAGCTACTTTGTCTTGCTTAATTTTATCCTCAAGACTTTTCGGATGGGGATCTTTTGGCACTTGAAGATCAACTTGAGCTTTATATTCATCATATGCATTCAAGTAGTGATTTCTCTGGATTAGTGGTCTTTCAAAAACAATGGTGGAGACAAGGATGCATTGAACATTCAATTATGTGTATTTGCTTATTACATTGGCTTTAGTTTTATCAGTTGCAACTACTTCAGTCGAGAGGGCATTTTCTATCATGAATATTATTAAGGGTCCACTTCAGAACAAAATGGGAGATCAATGGTTAAGTGATAGCTTGCTTGTTTACATTGAGAATGATGTTTTTTATTGTATTGAAAATTAAGCTATAATGCTACGTTTTCAAAATATGAAACCTCGTCGTGGATAGTTGTAGTTTGTAATGTTGTTTTTGACATGAATTATGAATGAATGTACTATAGTTTCATTTTCAATGTTATTTTAATCTTTAAAAAAAAATTTGAACTTTTACACTATGACTCTATGAGATAAGATTCATGGGTCCGTCACTACCTGGGTACAGGCGTGCTAGGGCCTCCAAATTAGGAAGGCCCCAATTTGTATAAACCTCTATATATACATACATATGTTAATTTTAAAAAGTTAGGCCCAACTGATTTTTGATGCATTTTATAAAGTTTTTATGTGAATTACATATTGTTATTATCTGTTTATGTTACAATTGTGGGTTTGAGTTCATATAATTTTTTATTAACTTACCCAAAAAAAAATTCAAATAAATATACATAAAGTGCAGAAGGCCACATTTTGGTGGTTCACTTAAGGGCACGAAAACATTAGGACAACCCATATATATATTTTAATGAATCAAGCACATGTACATTTGACTTTGATTTAAAATAATCGTTACAAGTATCAAAAAAAGAAATCAAGAATCGTAACAAATAAAGAATACATATTCTACATATATAAAGAATTCCCACATGGCCCAAATCTCAAATCAGATGCTTAAAAGTATGTTTAATTTGAAATTGTACACTTTGATCTCGATTTCCCATCCGTTCTAAAGAGTAAGCTAGCTAGCTATCAACTATCATTTTGTTGTTTATGTAAAGATGTACCCTATCATAGCATCTAATTACAAATGTGGGTTTACATAGATGGAGGAGCGCCTAATTATCCTTTGCGTGTTGGCAACGGCAAATAGCTAGCCTAGGATTGAGACCTAATTTGGGTATAAGTGATTGATGTGAAAGATGCATGATTAATAGTTGAACACTTTCGTGACGCAAATAAAAAGTTTAATATGTTGAAGCTCGAAAATGTTATCTTGTTAGACTGTCCGATAACATAAGAAATTTATATCGACATACTATAAATCCGAATCATTTATAAAATTAGCTTTTGCCAAGTAATTTATGCTTATTGTCGGGAAAGATAAGAGTATTCGTATGGTAACATAAATTTGGGAAATAAGCATTACATATGAAGTATTCAAACTCACAAAAAGTAAGTGGGTATAAATAATGTTCCCAAAGAGACAAGCAACAAAGGTTAATTTGGTCAGTGAGTTTTGCTCACTCACGAAAAAGCCAACCACAAAAAAACGAGTATTACCTAATTGGTAAACAAACCCATCAAACAACATTAATCTCGGACTTGATTGGTCAGAAGAATAGTTGATTAGGAACTCTCTAGATTTGAGATGAACCAAATCATCCAAAGTACATAGAATGGGGTCATATAATGCCTTCCCATGAACATGTTTGAATATGCTTTACCAAACCCACATAAGCAAAAGACATCAAATAACATAGACACTCAACCAATTAACGTCAAGCTCAGATAGTCCCATCCCATCTGTTACAGCTTATTACTTGGTGCTTTATTTCTTGCTCATTGAAATATCCCAACAATTTGTTGAAGTTTGGGTTTAATTTCAAAACTTTATTAAGTATATTTTGCTGACAATTTAAGTAATTTTCCACCCCTCATATGTACAAAGCCAATGGGCAATTGATGAAGATGGGGGGCAACGTAGGAAAAGATGCCTGAAAAGAAGCTTGTTGTTAGAGAAGAGAAGTATCATAATTCGGCACGTAAAAATCATACCATTGCCATAATTAAGGGAAAGAAACCATGTGATCAAGGGTGGTGAAACATACAGTGTGATGTCTTAACTCCAATGGTGTAAACTTCATTTTTCATCGTAAGCTCTTTATAATCAATACTTATGTTACACTCCAGTGCAACCTACGAAAAAAAGGAGGGTGAAAAGAAGAACAAAGGTTGCGACGTCCACTCGAAGTCAGAGTTCGAATCAATGCGCTGGACGCACATGAAAAAATAAAAATAAAAATCTCCCGACCACGCTCGGAATAAGGGAATCAAATCAAGAAAAGAGTGTTTTCTTTCTTTGATGAGACTTTCAATGCAATTCTGGTGAATGGGATTTTATTCAACAACAAATATGGTTCATTTTGAGTTTGATAACTTGAAAGGCTTGAAATACTGGATGCCTTATAAAGAGTAACCTTTTAATTTTGACCAAATGATTAGATGGTACAAACCTTAATCTTCAACAAAATTATATGAAACACCCAGAGGTGAGCTCCAACATCGCCTACAATTTTCATCTGAAACATGTTTTTCCTTGAATCGTCTTGCAATGAAGCCTCTGCCACAATCTGGGTGACATTCAAACATGGAAACAGAACCCTTATTTCGACACTCACGTTGTTGCTGTGAGCAGGCTGAAGAAACCCGGAATCCGAATTGTTCCTATAGGCAGTCCATCATCCAAAACTTCAAGATGTGAAGGGCTATACCAGATGCCAACCATGTTAGGATTTTGAGCATTCAGGGTCATTGCTGATGAAAGAAACAGGGTTGAATCCGAATAGGCTTCGAGCTTATACAAATCCAAGCTTACAGTTTCGGGGGAAAAAACTGGCCTTTGGGGCTTCATGATGAAGATTAAGATCAATGCGGCTACACCAAGAAAAACTATTGCTAAGGTAACAAACAAGAGGAGAAAGAAACTGCCATCTTTTGAAAGAATATGCATGGCAGAGTTTTTGGCAACATAAATAACCTGAGTTGTGCAATGAAACATCCATGGCAGATCATCATCATGCGAGTTTAGGCTAATTGAGTATACTATTATGTGATTTTATTGATTGTTATATGCCAATACTTGTACAGGAAGGAGGAATTTGATGTCTTTCTTTCGACTGTAGTTTGTGTTGTTCCGTTCTAGAGTGGTACCAGGACCTTCACAGGGAAACGTGTAAAGCAAGGAAGCACTTTCTCAAACTTGCTTTTCAAGGGGAATTTTATGCTCTCCCAAGTCTCTGGCAACCCTGGCTGTGAATTAGGGAAAACACCTGCCTATAACGGGTTGAGGTAACCCCCGAGTCTACAACCGTCATCACCTAACCTAATGACTTGACGAGTATCAACTCGGTGTATGTAAGTTTTTTTTCTTAGAAACTCGCTTGGGTAGGTGAGGTGCTCTCATTTATCATCAAAAGCTTGAGAAGCCAAAAGAGGTTGGTGTGGTAGGTACAACCTCCCTTGTATTAGTTAATGATCCATGAAACTAAACCAGCCCTCATTAGACTCACTCATTCAAACCTACATTTTTTTAATGGTCAAATCACAGCCACCCAATCCCATCAACCTAGCGATCCACCCAATCAAAACCCATCATGTCTCTCCCCCACCCAAATTGGTCCTTTGCCCTAGTTGTAAGCCTTTTGCACGGAAACATGTGACTAGAGGCCATCAAAGTCACCCTGTGAGCATGGGCGTTGCTAAAATGATGCTTCTTCCCTTCTCCCCTCAGTCACATACTGCTTTGTCTATTTCAGGCAAGAGGACACAAACCCATCAGCCTATACTACAAATTGCTCATCGGTACCGCCACGTGTCGGTCATATACTTGGAAATTTAACCATCATGACAGAGATAACATGTGGCAGACATGCAAAAACACTCTTCACATGGCTGAGCCATATGAGTGACAAAGCATAAATCCTGGAGGCTACAGCCAATTCCATCCCACATGCATAAGCTAATGTCATAATATACGCAAGATATCTGAGAAAAGTTCCCCCACATCAAAATTATTAATAGAAATGGCGGGGTCTTCTGGTAATTCCGTCTTCCCAAGGTCAGATGTCAAACATATCTTGTTCCCAAGTCTACAGCCACCAGAGGTCGATACAAAGAACTTAAGCTAAGAAACTAGTTCAGTTTTTCTCCACAAAGATCCTAACACCAACAATGTAAAACATATGCAAAATTTGAAGGCCTCTTGTAAAAAGAAAGACCTAAATAAAAATAACGGAAATTCACAATTATCAGGTTTCAGTATCATCCATCATAGCTCACTCACACAATGTCATGAATACAAACATCAAGTTCAGCAACCCAAATTCCAAGTCTTTGGAGGTGAAAGTAAACCTAATACCTATATGCTCTCCATAGGGCATAGACCATTGCTACGGCTTAAAATACTCCCCATACAAGCCTTATGCATGTCCAACAGCTTGCACGCCAAACACACAGAAAACCATCCTGCAACCACAAGCATATAAGCAACCAGGATCTCTTTCTGAATAAAATGAGAGTGAACATGAAACAGAAAATTAAACAATGTAGAAGCTGACGCAGAATCGAACTCACTAACATGTAGCTTTATTTACATAAACTAGAATGGATGGGGAAAAGTTCGCTCAGAAACCTCCCCCAACCATTGTGGACAGGTCATCGAAGCTCCAAAAGTCCACTGAGTTGCCATCATCCTGAGTTGCATCTGCGCTGAGGAAGGCGTCCACTGAAGCATCCCAGCTTTCATCAAGATATGGTGTCTGAAAGTACTTCATCTCAAAAGCTGAGAGCTCATCAGTCAATGTCTTTCCTGCATTATCCTGAACAGGCACCAGATCCTCTGGGTTAGACTTCAGTTTCTTCGTTGGGTTAGCATCCTCCAGAAACAGTGAGTCATCACTTTCTTCCATAACAGATGAAAGAACAGATGATATTTCTGGAGTCTTTGAGCCTTGTTCTCCCCAGACAAAGTCGGAACAATCAAAAGAATTACTTCCTTGATCAGAACTGAAATACAGGGGGACAGCATCGGATGGAGTAGAGGATTTCAACACAACATCCCCATAGTTATTCGTTGGCGGCTTTTCATCCAGAAAATCCATAGTATTGTAGTAGTCCTGATTTGGGTCGTTCACAAAATTGATATTCTGGTTCAGATTAGGCTGAATGGCATTCATGTTTGTCTTGGGTAGCATTTTCTGAGGATTTGCCTTGACATAACGCTTTGCAGAAGATCGTGGGGTTTCATCGGGGAAATTAACCTTGGCTTTCTTGCCACGAATTCTACGTGCCTCGGCATCATAAGCCCTTGCAGCTTCTTCTGCAGTGTTGAAAGTTCCAAGCCAAACCCGGACCCCTTTCCTTGGGTCTCGGATTTCTGCAGCCCACTTACCCCAGGGGCGCTGGCGAATTCCCCTGTACTGGTTCTTCCTCTTTCTCTTTGCAGATTTCTCAGCCTGCCCATTGAACTCCACTGATTTCACAGTCGTAGAGCCTTCAATAATTGAAAGAAGAAATATATCAAAGACAAGGATAAAGTACGCTAGGAAAATTCATTACTCTTTCTGTGTAAATCACATAAAAAGAAAAACTCATGTATTGATCAAAAGGATTCAGAACATGTTTAGGTACACAGCCATAAGGATTCAAAGGGAAAAACCTTCACTCCATCACCTATGACCCCAAGAAAAAAATTGAAAACAAACGCCTGGATCATAGTTATACCAGATGCAATCTGATAGAATATGAAAAAGAACAAAAGCTTAATATTATCGCATACGACAATGATATTGACAAGAAGAAACTTTGATCTCTTCATATTGCTACAAGCATGATCATCACATGACATAAAAAGCAGAATAACTTGACAGGATATAAGGGATAACAAGCAAATAGTAACTTTTACAAATAAAAATAAAAATTATCAAAGGAAAAAATGAAGTTATCATCTCCTATGGATAAATAGAAATATATTCCGGACTTGACTCTGGAAAATCCAGTTCACTATGGATCCCAGCCTGATATTTGATTATTTGCAAAATCGACCATAAACCAAAGATTAGCTAGAGATAATTAACAACAATTGAGAATTCCTAGAAATATTATTTTAAGAACAATGAAAATCTACAGTGATGATTCCTTACATAAAAATTCTATTTTCCCCCTCCCTAAAACTTAATAAACAAAAAGTAATTGATCAAAATCATACAAGTTCACCAAGATCTTTCCTACATACCAAACAAATACCTCATCAAGGTTTAAAAAAATTATTTAAACAACCCTCTTTTCTAAAGCGATCAGCTTAAACATATACTCAATATTACACATCTATAATTTTTTTGAACAAGCAAAAAAAGCCGTTTGCTATAGAATAATAGCAAAACTAAATACAAATTTTATTCACAAAAAAAATTTACTCAGAACATTCAGTCACTTTGAAGCCACAAAATTTCATAAATTAGTGTCTACCCCATGAACAGAAAAATCAGCAACACAATTTTCTTATGAAACAAAATAATCCAACAGATTGAATCACCAGA
Source organism: Prunus padus (assembly GCA_024362665.1). NCBI lineage: Eukaryota > Viridiplantae > Streptophyta > Magnoliopsida > Rosales > Rosaceae > Prunus > Prunus padus. The sequence continues at coordinate 3,182,770 of JANFAM010000013.1, read as the reverse complement.
GTTCCAGAACGTATGACATAAAATATTCAAAAATAGCCGTTCTAACATCAATCCACCCCTTAAACCAAAAACCCAATACATGCGTCACAGAATCAATACACACTAACACAAAAAATAATGTAAAAGCTCCAGAAACAAGGACCATAAGAGGTGAGGTTTACCACGAGCAGAAGAGGGCTTTCCAGCAGAGAAAACAGAGGGCTTGGCCTCAACCATTTCATCATCTTCGTCCACATCAGACTCGTCCTTGAATTCCTGGAAATCAGCCTCGAAGTCGTCGTCTAAGTCAACGATTTCGGGCCTTAGAGGCTTCGAGAACCGCTTTCCCGAACTGAGTTTTTTGAGATCCGGCCAAAGGTAATCGGCGGTGAGCTGGGACCGAGTGGGCGCTATGAAATCGGAGATTATAGCTCCTCCACACATTTTTGCTGTTTCTTAGAGGACTTTGTAGCTGAAAAAGGAGTCGGAAAATCGAAAAGCTGGGATTTTTCAGACTAAAATGTATACGACTGGTTTTGTGTTTTGGAAACGAAGCGAGTTAAAGAGGAAAAGCTTTTGTTATTTTCTTCTGAATAAAATGAGGGTTTTAACGTTTTTATATATTTTTTCTTGCGCGCAAAGGGCCGGGGAGGATGATTCTTTTACTCTTTTGCCCTTGTTTAACTCGGAGATTTACATGTGCTGCCGCTTTTGTTCTCTGGCGCTTTTCAATTTACTGCTTCTCTTTTGATTGGCCTCTGGAAATACAAAATAGAAAGCAAAATTCATCTGCTTCTTTGAACTTGTATTATGTTTTTATCTTTGATTACATCATGTACTAATGAAAGGTAATATAATCGAATCTAAATTTATCTTTGATTACACCATGTGCCGATAAATGCTCATAACTGCTAGAGTTACAAGTGCTTGCACTTACGTAATTATAATGACGTCACTGAGTTTTGAAATCACTTTTGTGCTTTAGTTTTGTTCCAAAAGTATAAGAATTTGTGATTGCCACCATCGAATTTTTACGATACTTCATATTTTAAAGAATATTTCTCTTTATAAAATGAGTAATTATGTCCATAGAGAAAATGAAATTTTTGTTAACGTTAGTTGTTCATACGCGTAGTACATCCTATAATTGGTCTTCTTTATTAGTCGGTATGCGTGTGTACTAACTCTTGAGAAAGTACTAATGATGTTTAGTCATTGCATAATGCAGAGATAGAGAGAGGTTGGAACTTGACAAAAACATAGAGCTATGGCATTTCTCTCCTTTTGGAGTTTTCCATTGGCAAATTTGGCTTCGGAGGATAGAGCAGCCAGCTGTGGAGTGTGGAAGAAAATCTGACGGATTTTGTTAAAAGAATTCATCAATATTTACACCTATCAAAGCTTTTCTTAACTTTTTGGTACAAGTTACCTGACAATATTTTATTTGCTTCAAATAAATAAAAATTAAATGAGACTACAACGAGTGAGATTTTATCCAAAAAAATGTTTCGATATTGTTAATAGTGGAATCACTCATTATATATTTTATTTTATTTTGTTAAATTTCTAATGTGAGACTTTTACATTCTTCAACAAATACGATCACTCTCAATGTATATTCGGATTTAATCAGAGATAAATTACTTTAATAACCTCCTACATTATTATTTAAAAATGATGGATTTTCAAGATTAGGTAGCAAAAATTACCTTTCAATGCCCTTTTATATAAATATAGCTAGGTATAACTATTTGGCTACATTTCTGATTCTTACCTAACTTTCATGGTCGACCTATGAGTATGAGGAGTGGTTTACCTTTATACCCTGTTTTGACTTGAAATAATTGACATGTTTGAACCACACCTAACTTTTCTTGAATTCACAAGTTTCACAAATCAAGTCCATTTTTTTCATTCCTTACCATTTCAACTAGCGACGTCGTTTTGACAAATTATATAAAATCCATTAATTTCCTTTTCGTTATATCAAGCATCGTTATGCATGCAGAAGTCTCTGGTTTATTAGATGATTAACTCAACAAAAGAAATCTTGTACGCACGTGTTGGCCAAAAACACAAGAAAGAAACAGTGTCAACAACACATGTTATGTGTTAGGGAATCAGAAACGTGCATATCTTGCAAAGTACTTTGGTCACTACTCACTCCCCTTTTTTGACTTCTAAACAAAATTACTTTCGTTATAAGCTGCGATATGTGTTATTTCTTTACCCCGCGTTAAACACCCGGTAAAAAACTTTTCTTTTGCTAGTTATCTTATCCAGAATTTCGGTACGACGATTTTCAGTCATTTATTAATATAGCATGTATTGTGAAATTTATATCAATTAACGACATACAATCATTTTTAGATCGTTAAACAACTAACCTCTCAATACTAGTCATGTGTTCAACTTATATATCATGGTATATACCTTAGAAACGATCTCTTCCATCATGCTTATGTTCTTCATTAATTTCTCCAATCATGGTATATTTCCTGTTTTTTTTTACCAAACGATAGGATAATTGCAATATATTGGATAGCTCCGGGCCATGTTTACAAGTTGTAAGCAGAATTTCTCTCTCAAATTTACACCATCAATCTGTCGTAATGTAATTGGTGGGTCAATCTGTTATTCACCAGTTACCCGCCACTCTAAAAACTCAGAAGTGCAACATGGCAATCATCAAATTCATACACTGAAGAGGGGCGAAATGGAAAGGGGAAAAATACTACTGTTTTACCGCGGTAATTTCAAAAGTTATTGTACATGGTGGGTTAAAAAGTGAAAATTAATAATTTAAGCAATGGAGGAAAGGAGGTTCATGCATCAGAATATGCTGCAATTAAATGAGGAATGAAAAAGATAGGAAAAACTGTGACAAATCTTAAAAAGTTAAAATAAAGAAATGAGTGGGGCCCTTATTCGGCGTGGGGCTTGGATATACACGGTTGAAAATAGGGAAATTAGCGGCTTTGCCCCTGACTCACATAGTTTTTTCACTAATGTCCTCATTTTGAAACCCAATCACAAACGTCCCCTATAAAAACTCTCTATTGACAGCCTATTGTGCATCCTTCACAAATGTCTTTCTGCTCTCTCTCAAAAAATTTCTTTCTTCTTCTTCTCCCTCTCTGTTCTGCTCTCTCTCATATGAAACCCCAAAATTCTTCTTCTTCTCTTCTCTGCTATGCTTTATCTGAGATAAAACCCCAATTTTGCATCTCCTCTCTCTCACTTATACCCATCCCTAATTCTCAATTCTCCACATTCTTTTTTTTCTGGGTCCAAAGACCCATCTTCCTCATTCACACACCATTAGCCACTGCCAACATCACTAACCTCCAAAACCCTTGCTCTGGTGTCCTCCACCACCTCCTTCCCTCAAAACACAACTCGAGTCCACCTTCCCCAATCTCCAAAACCAAGCAAATGATGCATTCCATACTGGGGTAATTTTATTTTCATTCATTTGAAATGGTTTTGAGATTTATGTCTTTTTGATGATTTTGGTTAGTGGTAAAGTAAATAAATGGGTATTTCATTCCTGTTTGTTTTATGCATTTTATCCGAGCAACCAGGCCACGGCAGCGCACGGGACTGGTCTCGTTCGAATCCCCTCCTCCTCCCGGTCAAGCCCTATCGAAAAACCCAGTTGGAAACCTCGAAATCCGACCACGGTTTCGACTGGTTCAAAACTAGTTTTTCCGGCTTCGATCCGGCGTCTTCGACGACGATCCCCAGCAATCCTGGTATGTTTTCGAGTCTCCTCTTCAAGTCCTAGCTATCTATTGGGTTGTTGTCTATCGATTTAGCCGTTTTGTAGCGTGATCTGAAACCCAGATTTGGTCAGATTTCAGTTTGAAATTCCGGCCAGTTGTCTGCCGGTTCAGGAGGGTTTTGAACTCCTGTCGTCGTGCTGCTTCGAACGGTATAGGTCTTGTAGCTTGTCTCGACAATTTTCTGAACCCACGCGCTGCCGGCGCGTGGGTATTGTTGCAAGGGTGACTTTTCGTTCCAATGCGATCCTCATGTTGTCCGGAGCGCGTACATGTGCTCGGATTTCGATTCGTACGTCGTTTCAACCTCAAATGGATTTACGCCTATTATGCGTTGTTCGGGTTCGATGTGACCGTTGGATCGAATCCGAATTCACGTATGTTGTTCCCTGTATTTCTAGGATCGTATAGGAATTGACTGATCGTGAATCGGAGTCCCGGATACTCTGAAATTGTTAACCCTTGGGTGAGGTAAAACGAAAACCGTCCAATAGTACGATCGCAAGAAATCCGACTGTTCGATCGAGACCAAATCTTCAGGACGTTTTTAGTTGATTTTGTTGGACCTTTAGGAACGTTCAGATCCAATTGGAGGTTGTGGGCCCCGCGGGCCCTGGTTGACCATTTTCAGGAAGTTTGACCAAGGGTTGACCGTGCGTCTCCCGAGGTCGTTTCACCTTTCAATGACCGTAGTTGACCTTAGAATTATTCGTTTAAATGCACATGCACACTTTGAGTCGGGAAAAGTTAAGGTTTCGTTTTAAAGTTTCCGTTCACGGTACGTTCGTTAATCCGATTCTCGTATTCTGAAATAGGTACTCAGTCTCCACATACTCTGCAGGCGGGACCCTCTCAGGGTCAGGCAACATGGGACTATCTGTGAGTGGACTTTGTTTTTAAACGAGCATTATTTTAAAGAACGAATTGAAATGCATATAAAATGGTTTGTTTCGATCATTGAGATTTTAAATCTTGTTTTGGATCATGAATGTGGTATTTCTTGTAATTATTGGAATTTAATTTATATTTGGAGCTTATGCACGTTTTGGGGTCCTGGGCTATATGAGGGACATGATGGTTATATTTTTAATATTAATTATATTGTTGTATTTGGAATTGTGGGATGTGGCAAACGTTCGGAAGCACTTGCGTACGGATTTGGGTACGGTGGGAATTCTATTATTTTCTTGAAATTATGTTTGTTGAGTTGAGGTTTATGGTTTTGTCGGGTTTCGGATTTTATATAATTGGTCACGTTGAATCTTGGGATATTTTTATATGGTCTTGATTATGGGATTTTCTACTTACTTTAATATTCGAAATTCATGAATATCGTGGGTCCTAGTCTATACTTTTGGGAATTGATATTATATATTCTTTTAGGAAATTATAGTCTATACTTTAAGAAATTATATTTTATATTTTAGGAGGTTATATTCTATACTCTTGGGAACCTATACTTTATACTTTTGAACATTCATATTTATATAATCGGGAAACTTATATTTATATTTTGAATTAAACATTTGGTCGGTCTTGTTCAGATAAAGTCGGGTCTGGATTATATAATTGGGTTATTTGACCTTATAATTTTTATATTTTTTTATGTATGGATTTCTCAAGTAATTTCTAGTATTTGGAAATTATAAACGTCGAGGGTTTGCATTTTATACTTTCGAGAAATTATACCTATATTCTGACTAAACTTTTGGGCGGTAAGTACGGACGTTGATATTGTCTGGTGAATTTAATAACGTGGTTTGGGTTATACTTTTAAGAGTCGTATTTATATTTTGATTATATATTTCGGAGTATGTGTTAGGGTCGAAATCTTATGTTTAAGAAATGGGTTCCTTATACTTTAATTATATACATTTGGGTTTTGAATGCCAGGTGTCGGGACGTGAGGTCTCTTATGTTGTTTACGGTTATATATTTGTATATGGAGTTTTAATTATGAATTTAGGGACATTTGGATCTGGTCGATTATGTAAGCGGGTCTTTGGGACTCGGCTTTGGATTAGGGTACTGTATTTGGTTTTGAGGTGTCGGAGTTGCACCGTGATTTGTACCCTCCCTGGATTACCCACACGTGGCGTTGGAATTTCCGGCGTGTGGGGGACGTATTGGATGTATTTGGTTACTGTATTTCACTATACGTGGCGTTGGACATTCCGGCGTATAGTGAAGGTCTGGGCACCTTTGATCGGGTGTGCCGAAAACCCTTGACTAGGTAGTCTGCGCGCGTAGGACAACACAGTGGTTTGGTTTGTACGCACGTGGCGTTGGATATTTCGACGTGTGTACGGTATAGCGGTAGTCCCTAGTTGGACAGCTCATCCCTATAGGCGGAATAGAACGTGGGAATCCTGCGAGCTAGTCAAGCGATCCCCGTGTTGGATCATTTCCCCAGTACTTATGATGGTGTGAGAATATCTTGAGATTATATTGTTTATATTCGGCAACTTATTATATTTTATACTTATTAATCTTGGAAGCCTGTCATATTTTTTAATCTCATATATGTGGGTATATACTTCACAGTTATGGGAGTTCGTTATGTTTATTTTTATATATTATCTACATGGGTTTGGCTTGGGAGGCTATGCCTCGGGAAAGAAAAAAGGTTATATTGTTTGGAAAGGTTTTGTGTTGAATTAGTCTGTGACTACTTTGAGATTTTCTGGTTTTTTACTCAACTATGTATGTAAATGATTTCAACTGCATGGTTTGCATCATTTTGAAACGGTGGGGTTAGTACGTTGATTTAAGTATGAAAATTTTGTTTTTGTCCACTCACACTTTTCTGTTTTGCGGCCCCTAGTCAATAGTGCAGTGAACTGTTCGATCAAGCTGAGCTTCCTCTCCTCGAGCTTCGACCTAAGTGTAGGACATTTATGTCCCTTGTTATAAACTTTGAAATTCTGTTGTTTAATTTGAAATACTCTTAGATTGCTCTGTTATTGCCCATTAGGGTTGAATTGAAGGCCGGAGGCCTGTTATGTATTTGTATTGCATGCTGGCGCTTGGGATGCATTTTTTGTTGTTTGTTTGACAGGTTGAAATTTTGGGTAAAGTATATTTTTAAGGGAGACTCTGTCGAAATTTCGGCAGAAGTCTCGGCCCATTTTTCTCTTGTTTTGGGAAGAGGGTATTTGTTTAGTATGTGGGCACGACATTGGGTTGATGTCGGTTAAACCACAAGATCCGGCACGGATTCCAAGGGAAAAAAGGGTCAGGTCCTGTCACTTTATTTGTTTTGTTATGACTTGATTTTTTCAAGCTTTATCTATTTTTTGTTGTTTTGAGTTTGCACTCTTAGTTGGAATGTCTATGCCAGAGTTTTTTCGATCCTGCATGATCGTTATTGGAAGAGCCTTAGATTTTTCTTAATTTTGATGTTAGATTGCTCTGATATTGTAATTGCCCTTTGTGGCTAGTTTGTATTGGCCATTTGTGGCTAGTGGATTTTTTGACTGAATTATTAATGCAATTCCAGAATTTCTAAATAATAAAAAAATCATAAACATCTAACCACTTGTATATTCAGATATTTTAAATTGAAGCTCTTGAGGTCTAAAAGTATACATTCAGATTTACTGTATATGTGTACGTTACAAGTGATTGTATCAATTCAGTCTTTCCAATTTTCCATCCATTATGCACTTGGGTGATTTATTCATCTAAGGTGATTTATGTATATTGGAAAAACTAAAATACCCTTCAAAATTGATGGAAAATTGGATGATATTAAAGTCAGGTGACAAATCATGGTTTTTGAAAACTTAAGGTGCCATTTCGCTTAAATTTTTCTTTAAGGTGACAAATTGAAACTGATGTATAAGTTCATGTGACATTTCTACAAAAATCCCTTTTTACATGGTATAGAGTTATTATAAGTTGTTGTTCTTTCATTTTTAAACGTTATTTTGACTGTCAATATGATATCAAGACATATTTATGCATAAGTTACACTTCTTTGTGAATGACATAAGATAAACGTTTTCTATGACTTGGTTGACGTGCCGTTGTATTTTGCCATTTTGTAACCATTCTTTCATATGGTCAAACTTGCTTGGGTGCCTATTATTGCATGCATAATAGTATTATAGTAAACGCCTTTCTACCAAGTTAGATGTGCTCTAATACTCACACTTCTACATGATTTTGCAATGGATACTGTAATTATGATTAAGTTTGATTAATTATGTGATTCATGCACAAATTTGTAACCTTATAATAGGTAGTTAAACTTCTTTTTTTTGGGTCCGGTAATTGGGTTTTGTTTTTGTTGAGAAATTATGGAATTATAGGAAACAATAAATTAGTTATAAAGTGCCATTATAATTAATTTAACATCAACATTAAGACAATTTGGTGTGCCTACACTAACGATCACGCATGACCGAAGAAACTACGACATAGGGATTCCAACTAAGATTGCAACCTCAAAACAATACAAATAAAAACTCTCACAAAAGAGAAATGAAGAACTCTCACAAAGGAGAAGTGAAGAACTCTCATAAAGAAAAGGTGAAGGACTCTCACAAAGGAGAGATGAAAAGTTCTCACAAATAAAATGTGAAAACTACGCAAAAAACTCAAAGAGAGCTTATGTGACTTATTTCAAAAATAAAGAAACTAAATTAGTCGGATTGCAACCCCATTATCACAAAGCCAACCAACTATCTACAAGCACCAAAAGATAACATATTCGCATTAATTGATTTTCCTCTTCAACAAATATATATCGAAAAAGGATAGATGAGGTAATTGGGTTTAAAGTAGTTTAAACTTTAAAATATGTTCCAATGATCTTATCCACACCCTTTCATGTAACTCAAGTTTTGTCACATGTTATCGCTATTTTTATTTTTGTTTTTGTTTTTAAACAAACGCATTTGCAGCTTTTTGTCCCATTTTGTTGAGAGAAATTCTCGTGTAACGGAGATAGTATTTTTTGTTATTTTCGGTTAATAACGTAATAACATATAGTATAACTTTTTCACGTGTCATTATGTTATTGACCGGAAATAACAAAACAGTGATATTTCCGTTACATGTAAGTTTTTTTACATTTTGTCCCCATTCCTCTTAATCAAGTGAACCTAAAAATTTAATTGCTGACTTAAGTGTCCTCCAACGTTGAGTATAATGCAAACAAATCAAGATATTATTCTTATAATTTTATATTAACATATACTAATACGTGTGGGACGGATCCCAGAAGGTTCAGGAGGGTGATGAGGTGGAAGAGGAGCTTGTGCTCTACACTCTTCATAATTCACTTATTGACATTTGGTTCTGTTTTTTAAATATTCTTTGGGATATATAATAATAATTACTAGGTAGAACCATAGTACGTACGACCATATTATACTGATAATCTAAATCAAGTGGCCAAGTGGATCTTCCGGTCCTCATCCGCAAAACCTAGTTGTCTTTTTTTTTGGGTCAACAAAACCTAGTTGTCTTCTATTCAAAGAGTACAAACCAACTTTAAGTTTCTTTTTTCTTTAATTTCTTTCGCTTGGTCAGATGAATTTTTTTGAATAGATGGTTGAGGCAATAGAAGAGGAATTGGAATGTCGCGGGCGCAAAGACAAAATTGGCAAATTAATTAAAAGGTTAAGTTTTGAGTTCCGATTTGATCATATGATCTACCGTTTCGAAGAAAATGATGTTATGAGTAAACATATTTACTTCGTTATGACGTAAGAGCTTTTTCGGATTTTCGATATCGTTTAGCAACCCTATAAGTTATACTAATTAAATGCTCTAAACATCCACCAACTAATCCTTAATTTATTTCAACTAGGCTCTACAATGAATTGAAGGTACCCACATGTTAGAAGAAATATAAAGAATGCACTTTTTTCTTTTATCTGGCGTCCAACATTGAAGGTACCCAAAACCACAACCAAAACTAACAGCCTATATCAAAACCGAAAACCAAAACCAAAACCAAAACCAAAGCTACGCATATTTTAGTCATTTAAAGTCACGACCTTGAGCTCTTTTGTATATTTTTTTAATTCTTTAAATTGGTGCCACTTGAAGGCAAGTTGTCGAGCAAGTTGAAATATTATATTGCATACATATCTCATAAAATAGTGAATTCAAGTTATTCGGCTTTATCCATAAAGACAATAAGGGTGGCCATGCATTGCATATATACAAATTAAAGACTAGGAGTGGCCATCATATGATCCATCTCACGCTAATTTGGTAAAGGGTACTCTGTCTAAAGTAATAATTATTCTTTTAGACTTTAGGTCTCACCCACTTTATCGAACTTTTAAAATGAGACCTCTTAATTATGTTTATACAAATATAAAATATTTTTGGGATTTTTATAGAAATGTCATCTAAACTTATATATCAGTTTCAATTTGCCACTTTAAAGAAAAAATTAAGTGAAATGTCACATCAAGTTTTCAAAATCTATGATTTGTCACCTGATTTTAACATCATTCAATTTTTCATCCATTTTTTAGGGTATTTTAGTCTTTCCATCCATCAATCTTGTTGGATGATGTTAAAAGATTGATGGATGGAAAATTCTTTGTAAAGATTGATAGATGGAAATACTAAAATACCCTCTTAAATGCATGGAAAATTGGATGATATTAAAGTCAGGTGACAAATCATGAATTTTGAAAACTTAAAGTAATATTTCGCTTAAATTTTTCTTTAAGGTGACAAATTAAAATTGATGTATAAGTTCAGGTGAAACTTCTAAAATCAAGTAGAAAAAAAATTATTTTCTTAAAATTTATGTCAAGGTAGAGAAATCAATAGAAAAAGAGATTTTTTTAATCAACAAAAATAAGGGGAAAATCATCAGAAATCACTATAGGCCTTTTGTCTTCTTGTAAACGTAAATTAAAAAATGGATTTAAATAAAATGAGGGTATATCCGTCTTGCCAGAGACTAATATTGAGTCGGCCGTCACTTTATGGATTTTATATAAATTCACATATTATGTGCTCTGTACGCATTTAGACATGTGGAAGGCTTTGTCCATTTTTGGTATTTAGGTCATCATCCTACGTCTGCCAATTTCTCACATCCAAAAATCCTGCAATTTAAAGTTGTTTTTGCCCGGAACACCATGCATATAAAGAGAAACCAAATTAAAAGATTTATATATGCTCTGGCGTTGGTAGTGAGAGTAGCCAATCTCCCCATAAATTAAAAAGACTCATTGTAGGTACAATTTAGAAAGACTTTTTCTTTCGTTTCTTTATTTTACATCGCCTTCTTTCGGCACATTATCATTATTTTAACTTACATAGTGGTTAAACAAAACTTAAAAGAAGTCCTAAATTTCAACACTTACATGCAGGGGCGAAGGCACTTGAGGACCAGTGCAGTCACTGGCCCCCACTGAATATTTTTTTATTTATTTTAAAAGTACATAGTATGCAGCCCAATTTCCTCCAAGTTAAAAGTACTTTACCACATGGCCCATACCAAGTAGTTAAAAATACCTTACCACGTGGTCCTACTCTACTTACCAGCCAAATTTCCTATAACTATACGCTACCCATTCCCAAAAGAATTCTTGACAAAAAAAAATCCCAAAAGTATTAGAATTATTATCATAATTACATATTGCCTTCTTGCATAAATCAATAAAACCTAAACATTTTTCTCATTTTCTCTTGAATGATTGTTTGGTTGCATATATTGAGAAAGACATTTTTAATAGTATAGATTACGAGGTTGTTATACAACGATTTCAAAATATGAAAACTCGTCGAGACCAATTATAATTGTAATGAATAGACTATGATTTTGTATCTTTTGATGTCTTGTGAATTTGAAGTTTTTATTATTTATATTTTGTGATAGGCCTCTAGAGACATAAAATCCTGGCTTCGCCACTGCTTACACGAATAAAAAGAACTTTTGATTCTATCTAACACGCATTGTTTACATGTACTAATAACATGTATCTAGAGTTTATCTTAAAGCCTTCGACAACATACGAGGGTACGGATCCTGAGATTTTTTTGCTATTCCGAAAAGGATAGACATGGAGTTTTATGTGCTAAAATATGAATATGGTTTGAATGTTTTAGGTTAATTGTATTCTTCTCCGTAAGGAGGTATATATAAGAGTTTACAAGTAGTGCTTTACAAGGAAATGTATCCATTAATATATCACTTTCACCCGTTTTCTTATACTTTTGATCCCTTCCAAAAAGGAGTATGGTAGTAAAAATGTAGAATAATATTTCATAAAAAAAAAACCTAAAATTATCTAAAACAAAAAAAGGGTACCATCAGACCCAATCCCACGAGTTCAGATTCTCTGGCCCCTTTTTCTCTTTTCCTCTGTCCTTCCTCTATCCCGGACTTAAAATTTTGACAAATGTCCAATCATTTAAAACCAAAAAACCAAAACTTAATAGTGTTTAACTTTTAAACAAACTCTATTATATCCAAATAAAATAATAATAAATGAAATGTTATCAAACACTTCATCTTCTTCACCAATATCTTCTTTGCAGCTCACCAGCCAATGCTTCACCCATCAGTTCATTAGTAAAAAAATTATTTTTATAAATCTTTCATCTCTCTTTTGTTGTTGTTGCTTTTGTGGTCCACATAAATAAAACTAAGTCATGGAAGAATAGTCCTTGGTTTGCTTGATGTGGGCAAAGAAACATGTCTTACTTAGGCATTTTTCACGCTCATAAAAATTGATGTGGGCAACAAAAATTGACGCCAAAAATTTAATAAAACTAAGAAAAAAATTTTAAAAATTAAATCAAAGCCTCACCTCACCTCCTTCACCAACATTTCATAGAGAAAGAGAAAAGCACGAAGAAAATAAGAGATATAGGGAGAGAAAGAGAGAAGCACGAAGACGAGATACAGAAAGAGAAAGAGAAAATAAGAGATAGAGATAGAGGAAGAGAAAGAGGCCATGAAGAAGAGATTAGAAGATGCGGCTGCTGGCTGTGGATGTGTCTCAGTTTAGCCCACTTTTTAAATTTACATTTTTAGACCATTTGTTAAAAATATTTCAAATATATCCATAAATGCTTCAATAATTATGTTTTGACCCCAGTTTTAATTTTTAAATTTTCAAATGGGTCCCTACCATGTCTTGACTTCCGTTGACCCATGTCCAAAATGTGTCTTGACCGTTGACCCTTGTTTGAGGCGTGTCTGCTTGTCCGTGTGTCCGACACTCCGACAGTTGAGCCTAATGGAGTGTCCGTGCTACATAGTTTGCACCTCTCCTTACCGGAAAATCCTTTGGAGAGGCGGGAGTATGCCCCTCTGCTGGTGCTAAAGTTCTGCATCTAAGGCGTGTTGCAAGGGCTTCCAAACGAGGAAGATGACATAGGTTTTCTTGTTTTCATTTTTCTGCAGTGCAAACGACGTCATCTTCTTAGTGCTTTTGTTTACTTTTAATGAAACGCACAGTATTGATTCAATTCTTATTTTAGCAAATTACCACTTTAGCCTTTTTATATTATCCTCCATCTAATTAAAAAAAAACTTTTTTATTATTATCCCTTGATCAATTAACCATGTGCGCACATGATGGAGAACCAACAACCCCAAAATCACTTCCCAAATCTCTCAAAGCTTTCTTCGGTGCAAATTTAAGTATTCATAACGTCTTGAAGATAATTATTAGGTAATATTTCATGTGGCTTTTACAGTTTATTTCTCTCATTTTTATTTTCCCCCTCCTTTTTAGATCTTGTATGGCCAATTGAGTATTTTATATTTTGAGATTGATTATTGTGCTTAGATGACAATTAGTATTTATATTTGATTACATCAAACTTATTATTATGCTTCAATAATAATTAGTAGATTTATAAATTTTTCTTGTCAAAATGATTTATGTCTCAAAAAGCTTATCCCTTTAACGCTTTGATGCTTATGCTTCGCTTTGTCGGACCAAAAACGTCTTGGCTCTTTGCTTTTTCATTTATAATTTTAATTTTTCCCATGACTTATGAATGTCATTGGTATTGTTTAAATTCTAAGGGTATTTGGTTATTTAACTTTTTTTTTAAAATATAATTTTTAGCCTTTTAAATATTGCACGTCCCCTGGAAAATTTATGGGTCCGCCACTACTTAATGAGAACGAAACATGATGGTTTTTAGTCAATTCACACGTATCACACTAGAAGCTGGAAACATCAAAACTGGAAAATAATGATGGAAACAACTTCTTCAGATAATCGAACGAGGCATGCCTAAGACGTTTATGTCATAACCAAAATTTGTCTCTCTGCCTCTTAGAACTAGCTCTATTTGTGGTGAAAGCTTGACCAACCTTTGTCTCGCTATTCAGCGCCCAGTCCAAATAGTAAGGTTTTCCCCGCCTAGTACCACAACCAATCATCTGTCTAGTAAGGATGTCCTAAAAAACACAATGATTCAGCCAAAATGTTACAGTACACCACAAAATAGTAGTAAGTTATGCAACAGGCAACAAGTTATGATCTAAGGATGGAACAATCAATGCATAATCAAGATGTATGGAGTTAGAGAGAGATAGAGAGTCATCCCTAACCATAAGGGAGGGCGGTATCGTAAGCATTAGACATCACCGACTGCATGGATGGTTTGCAAGTAATAAGTTGGCCAAGATTAAATGTCATGTGATCAGTAGCACCTGAGTTAATAATCCATGTATGCTTTGGATATGACATAAGGAAAGCATAACCTTTGGTGGTGGCTATAGAAGCACGAGCCCGTGTAGCCTGTTTAGCAGGATTAACCGCATGCTTCTTTGAGTCTGCAATGAGGGAGAGAATCGTAGTGGGACCTGACATCGCAGCGGAATGAAGATTTGATATGAGTTTGTGTTTGTGGGAAATTATTTGATTTGAGAATTTGAGGAATTTGAGTTGATGAATTTGGATTTAAGGAATTTCATGTGAAGAATGTGAATTAGGAATTTAATTTGAGAGGTATGTGTTTAAGGAGTTTGATAAGAGGTTCTGATTTGAGAGGTAATGAATTTGATTTAGGATTTGGTTTTGAATTTGAGGATATGATTTGAAGGCTTAGAGATGACCTATGATCGACCACTCTGATATAATGCAAAAATATGAATATGGTTTGAAAACTTTAGGTTAATTGTATTTTTCTCCGTAAGGAGGTATATATAGGAGTTTACAAGTAGTGCTTTACAAGGAAATAGATACAAGAATTAAATATAAGAATATATCCTAATTATACAAAGGATTGTCAACTATCATAAGAAAAAATAAATAAATAAATAAATCACCTAATTAACTTAGAAAATAAATCTCATTAATTTGTTAAGTTAACTCACGTCAAGATTTGGCTTGCGTCGCTTGCCTGGCTTTAGCTTTAGCGTGTGCTGTAAAATTATAGCTATATGGACCACTTTGATTAGTCCTCACACACACGCAAGAGCTGTTGCAGTCGAAGTAATGTCATTTTCTTTACCCGATTAGGGTACTTTCTTTGGCGTTTGGCAAAGATGATTTCAAATTTCAGAGGTGGAGGTGACTGGTGAAGACAACGATGCTACACAAACTCACAATATATTTTGTCATCTCCCAAGGGACAAACGATAGGTGTGACCTTAGATGATTAAGTGCCCTGCATTTGGACAGCGGCGGAGATAACCATGCTTTTGATCTCTCATGATAATCTATGTCTTCTAAATTTCAAAATCAACAGTCAAATATGAAGGAACAAGTCAAATTGGGCACACTTGGGAACTTTCCCCTCAGCTTTTTGAAACCCTTTCATTATCGTGTTCAATCATTGCGGTCAAAGACTTGTGGCTAAGTACTTGGCCTGCTCAAATATTGGAAACTCATAGTCATTTGCTCATTACTGTTAGCATTTAGGACCACTTAAAAGGGTTAGAATTATCCAGTTAGGCCCATTTTCCATGAAGGGAGATGTTCTAAAACAGAAGAAAGCTTTGGGTGGGGCGTGGAGCTGTTTTGATCGGGCAAAACATCACCACAAATATTTGGTAGGCCAGCTATCTTTTCTATAGACAGGCCCTTTTGTTGTCCAAAGTTAGTTGGGCTACAAGATTCGAAACTGCTTCCCCATAAAGCTTGAAACCCAACCATATATTCGTAGCGATAATTATCTCGATTTTGTTTTTTTTTTTAATAAATAAAATCGATTATCATAAGTTCAAAATTTTAACTTAAAAAATTCAGAAGGTATGGCCAATGTATGTTCGTACAAGTAAATCCAACATGTAGAGATGGTAACGAGTCCGGCACAGTAGGGCCGGATTTGTTATTTCCATCTCTACTCGTCTGGATATCAATTATAACATGACCTCAATACAAAACCATTGTACATCTTTTCAATTTGTTTCCTTTACATAATCATCTTCTATTATTTATCACAACAGAGAAGTAGAAAATATTACAACCATGAATTAATACCTATTCCTGCCCCATTACGCGTAACCGTGTAAAAGGCCTCGCGGAATTGGCGGGGAAATTGCGGTCCCAAACAAAGTCACATTAGTCCATCGAACAACAAAACAAGAAATTGAGAAGAAGAAAGACAAAAGTGAAATGGACTGGCTTCCACAAAACCTAGCTCTAGTAGACCAGTGTAGTGAGACATGTGAACCCGACCATACCCCACGTTACATATGCCATATCTGGCAGGATAGAAAATGCCCCAAGCATTGGTCCCTCCAGTATGTAAAGTCAGCCAAGCTTGCAACTTGCCCTTGCAAAGTTGCATCTTGTGAATCAAACTTTATAGCATAGATTGGATTGGTAGTCAAGAACAACACCAAGACAATGCCTCTGATTAATACATCAAGGTTGCCTATTGCAATAGCAAAGATTGAGATCATACTTCGGGGGGTTTTTTTTGGGAAATACTCCTATTTAAGGATATGATAAGAGATCTCACAAACGAATTAGTTAAATGATGAATATCACGGATAATTATACGAATGCACGTCTCTAAAGATATACGCAAAATTGTGATTTAAAAAAGAACGAGGGCATCATGATTTTATGAGCCGAGCAAAACAAAATAGCCACAGCTAAACACCGTGTTATAATAGTTCAAAGATTTAAAGAACTTCCCTAATAAGTGACACTTTCCAGCTAATAAGTTGCTTTTGTCAAACGGGGTAATTACCTTTTGCCTAAACAAAGAACTGTCTTTCATTATGCTGCAGTTGTAGGCGGACAGATCCTGATGTTATTGCTTGTGTTTTATAGCCTAAAAGCATCGGGTAGGACGTCAAATTGTCAATGGATTGAATCAGGTCAGATTGATAATGGAAAAACGCCTAGACAACTCGTTAGTTGGATCTTCTCATTAGGCATGCACATATTTCAAACACAGTACACAATTTTGTTCTTCAGATTTCAAACATAATTGATGGGTTTTAATCGTGAATAATAGAAACATTTTAGATTCTAAATTTGACCATCAAGAAAGTAGTTTGTCTGATTTGCAGATTTGGTCCAGAAAACGCCGAGTTTACGTGCAGAAACTGACAGCAAAATCATATGCTTCACAAATCTAACTTGCAAACTAATCAAAACGATTTAAAGCATCCACAGTGGGGTGTATTTTCGGGAGTGTAAAGTCATTTTTACATCGCCTTTACACCTTCTGGGGTTGTAAATGTGATTTTTGCTCCGATGGGGAAAATGTAAATCTAATGTAAATGTGGTTTTTCTCATATTTTTTCATGTAGGCCCCACCTGCAAGGGATGTAAAAAAGGATGTACATGTACATCTAAATTTACATCTCGCGATTGTGATGCAAATTTACATCCCCTTTACATCTCCCCATTGCGGGTGATTCCGATAACAATAGGTGTATATTTAACATACACCTTATTATACAACCCTCATTGGAGATGCTCTTAGATATCAACAAATATACATTAAAGACTGCAAAACAAACCATCCTTTTTTTTTTCATTCTACAAACGTTTTTGATTCTTAATCTTACAACAAACCAACCAAACCCCATTCAGTTTTCTGGACTAGAAAACCTTGAAAGTACACATTCTCATTATACATACATATTTATATAGAGACATAAGTTATGACTTTTGTAACACGGTTTGAGGAGCGCAAAATTCCTAAATCCCAAAACCCGTAACCCTAAAAAACACACAAATACAAACACCTAGAGAGGTTGTTGCATTGTCACAACCACGGGGCTAGTCACAGTGTGCTTCCCATCAGACCAAACTATAGAACCACTCTTCACACTAGTGCTACCAGGGGATAGCTTCACTGCCAAGGCTTGCACCCTCACAAGAAAATTCAACTTCTGCCCCACCCTCCTAAACGCAAGCTTCTCTGGCTCCACCGTCACCGTCATCCCTGCCTCCGGCTTAACCGTCACCTGATAAACTGAATTCGGGGTACCCACATTCGTCACGGTCCGAATAAAATGAGTAGACATCTTATGCTTCCCATACTGCTGAAACACCACAGACAAAGAGGGGTAATTTAAGTTCCCAGAATGCCCTGCCCTCTTAGCCCCATTGCAATTGGCAACCTTCCTAGTCACCACCTGGATGTTCTTAGTGGTATAATTGGAATTGCACAAGAAATCCACGTAATCGTAAGACGCAATGTCATAGACCAACCCCGGGTCCATTGCCTTTTGCGGGTGGACATGACCCGCCCCGAAGTCCATAACGCTGGAAGTGTTGCCGCTGGACTCGTCCAGCATGGTTTCGCCCCTATTGTCGACGGTGTATGCCGTGGTCATCAGGGCGGATCTAATGGCGGCGGGGCTCCAATCCGGATGTGCAGCCTTCAACAGCGCCGCCAATCCGGACACGTGCGGGCACGCCATTGATGTGCCCGAGAGGATATTGAATTCCGTATTTCTCTTATCCGAATCCACGCCCGAGGGCCCGACTCTGTCAGGCCAAGCCGCCAATATATTCAAGCCGGGCGCGATAACGTCGGGCTTCAATATTTCCGGGGACTCCGGGTTCGGTCCACGGGCTGAAAAAGACGCCACTACCGGAGCGGGCCGGACCCCGTTCCGAGTCCCCTTGAACACAA
Organism: Prunus padus; assembly: GCA_024362665.1. Taxonomy (NCBI): domain Eukaryota; kingdom Viridiplantae; phylum Streptophyta; class Magnoliopsida; order Rosales; family Rosaceae; genus Prunus; species Prunus padus. The sequence goes on along the minus strand of JANFAM010000013.1, from coordinate 3,163,955 downwards.
TTGTCGCTGTAGGCGGGGATTTAGACTTGGATGCGGTTGTGATGTATCTCCTGATTTCGTCACCCGTGGAGGCAGCGACGGCTGTGGCGGGTAACACGTGGCAGTCAGCTACTAGTCCTTCGCCGTCGAAAACCCCGTTCGCGACTATCATGCCAACGCCTCCGGCTTTCTTCACCACGTCACCTTTCACGGCTCTTGAATTAATTCCTCTGTCGCAGACGACGATTTTTCCTTTGACTAATTGTTGACTCAGAGAACCTTCTAGACACAGAGACGATGAGTAGCCGTCGCCGCCTACGCCGCCCCCGTAAAAAAGCGGGTACATTCGACCCGGAGCGAGACCCGGCCCGGAATAGATGCTCATGCCCGGGATTGTTCTGCCGTTCCCGAGCTTCACATCGGCCGGGAAGTCCCTGTCGATGGTTCCCGCGCCGACGGTTGTTACCCACGGAGCCACATTGGTGACGGTGAGTCCTCCGGGACCGCCATTGCCGGCGGAGGCCGAGACGAAGACTCCGGCGTCGGAGGCTCCGTACGCGCCGATGGCTATGGCGTCAAGATGGTAGGGGACGACGACGCCACCGACGCTGAGGGAAACGACGTCGCAGCCGTCGGCGACGGCGGCGTCGAACGCAGCGAGAATGTCAGAGTCGTAGCAACCAGCGCTCCAGCAGACCTTGTAGGCGGCGAGCCGGGCCTTGGGAGCCATGCCGGCGGCGACGCCCTTGGCGTAGCCGAGTGTGGAGGCCGGGAAAACGTACCTCCCGGCGGCGATTGAGGCAGTGTGGGACCCGTGACCGTCGGAGTCGCGGGGGGAGCGGTACTCGGTGGTCTCGTTCATCTTGCCGTTGGTGGACTCAAAGCCGGCGCAGAAGAAGCGAGCGCCGATGAGCTTGCGGTTGCAGATGGTGGCAGGAAAGTCTTTTCCGGCGACGCACTGGCCCTTCCACTTGGAGGGGGTGGGACCGAGGTCTCGGTCGTGGAATGACTTGCGTTCAGGCCAGATGCCGGTGTCGATGACGCCGATGACGAGGTCAGACCCGAAGTCGGACTCCTTGAGGAGGGTGCCGGCAGCGTCGGTAGAGCGGAGGCCGAGGAACTCGGGGGAGCGGGTGGTGTGGAGTTGGCGGACTTGCTCGGGAATGAGGGCGGTGACGTGGTCAAGGGACTGAAGTGTCTGGGCTTGAGATGGGGAAAGCTTGGCAGAGAAGCCATGGAAGACTGTAGAATAAGTGTGGAGGACTGTGGGGGCAGTGGCTTTATCAGAAGAAAGAGAGGAGAGAGAGGAAGAGTACCAGTCTTGGTGGGTTGGGAAAATGGAGGGTTTGGAGCTTGGCTGGACTTGGACTATGAAGGTCTGTGCAGCATTATTAACATTATTATTATTATCAGAAGAAGAAGAAGAAGAGGGTAAGTTGGACAAGGAGAGTGAGATAATGAGAAGATAGAGAAGAGAGAGAGCCATTGGAGGAGAGAGTGAGAGTGAGCTTGAGCTTGAGCTGCTTCTTCTTCTTATTATTATTGCTTATGGCTGAAACTCGTTAATAATAACAAGTAGAAAAAGAAGAAGGTGAGATTTGGGTGGTGTGGTCACTCTATTTGGTACTTGATTGATTTCATTTCATGGGTTTGGGTTTGGATTTCTTTCTGTAAAGATTCAAAATTCAACTGAAAATTGAATGCATTATGTAGACCTTAAGAAGTACTGCAGACAGTGAGGAGAGAGAGAGAGAGAGAGACAGTACAATCAATGTTTAGGGGGGAGGAACTAGATGGTCTATACACTTATACACACACAGCTTGACTGTGTAGTTTTCAATAGGACAGGAGGACTCAGGGAGGAGGAGATGGTGTTTTTGATTTCACATCAAATGGAAATTTCGAACTTTTGTTAGTGGACTTCTTCTTGATCAACTAACAGAAAATAGTGGAATGTTTTGTCTTTATTCTTGTGTTCTCCAGTGGTTGTTGGTTGCTTACAGCTTTCACCCCTTTCAAAAAAACACAAGAAGGATATTTAAGAGAATCTTATGCACCATGTAATTTTTTGTTGCTGTTGGATTGTGACTTAGTGGATCCGACTGCTTAATTAAGCTATAAATTTGACGGTAAAAAACAGTCATTCATAAAATAAAATGAAAAGCCATCCAACATTGACCTGTTTTTAACCAGAGAATATTTTCACCAGGTAGCATAGTGACATATTGCTGCTATATATTATATACAAAATCAATTACAACCTTCTTTCTTTATGACTCGTTGGGACTGCTTCTCGAGGAAGCATTTATGCTTATAAGCTTTTTTAGCAAAAGCGCTTTTATTATAAAGACGTTAAAATTTTCATAAGAAATCGAAGTCTTTTTGGAAAATCACTGAAGTACTTCCGAAGAAGCACATGAGTCTTACGACACATGGCCGAAAGCGCTTCTAAACTTTTCTACCAAACGCCGTCGAAGTTTGTTTGATTGTCGAGCGTTTTTAATCGTTTCTAAGACTCCCAAAGCGGACCTTAGGCTTTGTTTGAGAGTGATTCTGATTAGGTCAATAATCGCTTATTTAGAAAAGTGATTTTCCATAAAGTGATTATATAGAGAAGCCAAACATGCCAACAAGACAAAATGAAATCTTCAATCTATGAATGAGACACCACCCAATTTTAAATTAAATTAAATATCCACAACTAAAAATGTAGCATATAGATATATATATATATATATATATATATATATATATATATATATTATATAATAGAATGTAATTTGCAAAGATGATATATGCAGTAGCAAAAGAATCTACATTGCATACCAAAAGTAGAGGTCTTTGCAAATGGTCTCACAAGCTTATTTACGGATATTAGGATTCGAATTTATGATCTTATTTGAGGAGTAAATACTCCAAACTACTATACTAGTTTTGCGATTTTATTTATAATATTAATAAATTATATATATAACTTAAATATTTATTGAAGAATATCTCTAGAATAATAAATCCATATAAGATGTGTATAGAGATGGATAATAATATGAAATTATAAATCCATATTATTATCCATCTCTTACAATGATCTGGTCTGGATTCTGGACGGTAGATAAAGGCCTAGGCTTGCCGCTTACGTGTGACTTTGTATGGGAAGTTGGGATGTTTTTTTATATAAATATATTATATATTTGTAAAAGCCTTTTTTTTGTCGACAGAATAAATGTTTATTTGTATTCAGAAATGTAAAAGAAAAAAATTGAGTGTTCCAGTGGGGGTACTTGTTGTGTGGTCATAATCGAACACGCAATTCAATTCTGAAATGTAATATTATTATTATTATTATATAAAAGGCTTAATGGGCACACATGTTTATGTCTTCACTTGCTTTGTTAATGATCTCATTCGTATATACTTTCTTTTGGACAGAGACACGGTGTCTATGCCACGCCACTGCCACACGAGGGTTAATTTGCATCACCAATTGCAGCTAATTAATCACCATTTCAACTATACACCAACTTCATTTCCCCTAATCCTCTTGTTGTGTTCTTAATTGGCACAAAAATATTGTGCTAAACATCCAATTAAAAATACCCGCAAGTGCACGAATCTATTGAAGTATAGATTATGTAAGTACGGGTCGATCCCACGAGGAATCGCTTGGCTACTTAAAAATTCTAGTTTGAGTACGTAAACAACACTTAAACACACAACACACAAGTAAAAATGCAAATTGGAAGCTAAGAATGAAAAAGGAAAACCAAAGGAATTGAAACAAAACAAGAAAACCAAAACAAAACACAAACAAAGACGTTCTATCACCCTTTTATCGCGCTTTATCGCGTGAAACGATCTGGTGAAACGATTTCAAATAGTGTCGTGAGCAGTGCTGTGAACGAGTTCGCGACGGTCGCATGAACAGTGACGACCGGTCGTTTTTAAACAGATTGTAATTTGAAAACTGAAATGAAGTGCGACCGGTCGCGTGAGCGATGACGACGGTCGTTTTTAAACAGATTGTGTGCTCTGTTTCGGCTCCGACCTCTGTCCAGTTTTTAGCCTATAACTTTCCAACCGTTCATCCAAATTTCACGTTCTTTATATGGTTGGATTCAGCACAGAAAAAGGAAGAACTCAACGCGGACCAAATGTCCAAAACAACAACAGAATTGAACAGAATTCAATCCAAATAAAACTCACGTTTTCAAACACAAACACACACACACAATTTGGGGGGGGGTTTGATTTTTGTGAACTAATTCTAATGCTTAAATGTAACCTAATGCTAAAATGACAAGTTTAACAAGAGTGTTTAACAAGATGTGACTCAAAGTGTGACTCAAAGTGTGACTTAAAATGTGACAAACACTAGGGTTTTCGGAATCCACCCTAAACAATCCTACTCATGCTCATGGATACTCAAGTAATGAACTCTAAATGTGTTGAAGACGATGTTCGCAATCAAGACCGGGTTTAGTGGCTCAAGACGCATTGATTCTCTCTAAAATAAGTAGAGTGCGGGGTTAGCGCTACAATACTCGTGCCTTTCCTATAATCAATCTAGGTGTGCTTAGTACTTGATTGAATTACAAGAAAAACCCATTAAGTTCAAAGAGAATATGAACATCACAAGAACCCTAATAGTATGGTGTTTACATTAGGCATTCAAGAAACCAATTCACATGGATGATTCTTACTTCATCCATTTGTTGCTTGGGAAAACATGAGGGTACATACAATCCCAACAATCTCAAGAAGCATGCTTTCAAAGGTGATCAATCAAAGAAAAACATACATCAAGGATAGATTATTTTAGTGAATAAGAATTCATCAACAACATCTAGAAATTCATACACTCAAGCATCAAAACAATAGAGTAGTCATGTTTAGGGCTTCAACCTAAGCCCTAGCTATGGAGCTTAGCTCCTCATGTTCATAATAAACACAACTTCAAATACAATTAGAAAGAGTTTACAAATATTGTGAGAGTGATGGAAGCTCAAGGTCTTCAATGGTGGAAGCCTTCTTCTCCTCCGTAGCCTCCTTCTCTCCCCAGCTCCCAAATCAGACTTTTCTCCCTCCAAAGTGGAATATGGAATAATGGGATAATGGAATAATGCATAATGGATGTCTCCGATGCTCTCCCCTTGGCTTCTTTCTTCTCCTTTCCAATATTCCCCCACCTTTTGCCAAAAGCTCTCCACTTCCTTCTACTTTCATCATTTTCTTTAGTTTTAAAATACAAAGATGGATCCAACTTGAGATCCCTGCTTACCTAGGTAAAATATTGTCACCAAGTGGAGTGGTAACAAGTAGAAAATGGAGGTAAATGTGGTCCAATTCAGATTTTCAGAGCTAGGATCAATTGTTGGATTGGTTGGCAGGGCTATACTTGCTCAATGGAGCTCAAATTCGGATATGTTGTAGTCAACATCCATTGGAACAAGTTTCATGAAGATCTTCACCGCATCCGAGCACTGGAAGGTAATGATCCATGGCCAAGAAGTTGACCTACGAAAATGAACAAAAACAGAAATTATAACCAATAATGCATTTTTAGCTCATTTTCAATCTAACCAAGGTAAAGTCTAAGAAAACACAAAAAGTAAGTAAAAAGCTATAAAAAGTCAAGAACTAACTCAAAATATTGGGTGAATAACATGATAAATCATGTGTAAAAATGAACCCAACAAACTTCCCAAACTTATCTTTTGCTAGTCCTCGAGCAAAACTAAAACTAAAACAAGACTCAAAAACAACCTTCCGAACACTCTCCGAAGAGAAAATGACTCATGCACATGACACAAAAGTTTTTACAAGACAAGCTCAATTTTAAAGATCATTCACTAGGCGGCAAAGTCCAAAACACAACATGCTCGAAGTGTAGTAGTGTGATGTCCAAAAGCAACTCATTCTCCAATTTTAGTTTTCACACGATTTCAAGAATCATACCAAGCACAAATGTAACTTCAAATCTCACCAAAGTTGTCCTCTCACAAATGAATCACTCGGAAGAGGGTTACAATGCATCACTCAATAATAAACATGAGAATAGAGTTAAACCATAAGGGACTTAACTCACAATTAGCAAGATGAAAAACATGCATGACTATGATCTCAAGAATGATGCCAAGCACTTAAAAGCCAAAAATTGGGTGCAATTCAACCACATGACATTTATGATCAATTTAGGTCTTTACTATAGGTTGTAATGGGGCTAAGGGTGTAAGGTGAGTGAGAAATGAAGGGTAAGGATAAAACAAAGTCCAAGGAACTCATAATGTAAGAGCATACAACAATTGATTACAAGACTTTGAATCACCATGCTTAGATAAATACTCCCCAAATTTTATTTTATTTTTCATGATCAACTAGACCATAAAGCCTTATACCTCCATTTAAATGATTCACTATCCTTTCTTCTATTTGAACAACCATCAATTTATTTCGAGGCCACAAGAAACATGGAATTGAAATTTCACTCCAAGCCACTTAACCACAACTTTTCTCTTTTCTTTCACCAATTGAGTGAATTTCTCTTTTTTTTTTTTTTTTTTTTTTTTTTTGGTATACCTTCCCAAACTTAGAATGAAAAACACATCCAATTTAAAGCTCGTGAGTTCCCTAGAAAGGTAGATTCTTGTTTTTCAGGCTAAGGCTAGGAGATATAATTAGTTAAATGAAAGAAAAGGCTTACATGTAGGCTCAAAGTGGTTGACAATGGAAAAATCATGCTTAAGCATGCATAAGGTTAGCTTGAAAGGCACAACCGGTTCAAAGAGGGCCTTAATATCATTTCTTAAATGTCAAGTGGTCAAATTGCATAAGAATGAATGACTTCTAAGTGCTCAACCAAGTCAATGAATAATGAGATCAAACAACAACTTGGATGACAAGAAAATAAGAATATGCGTATAACACTCATGAATTGAAGCACAAGGCTCAAAAGCTCACATTATACGGTTATACAAGTCTAATTCATGCTTGATACAATTCTTTGGATCATGTAAATCCTTCAATTGGAGAATTATGAAACAAATGTCAAGTGCATAGAAGGTTTCAAACATATCATGCTAGAACGATGCCATTTAGTGAATGCATTATTACTATTATTACTTCAAACAAGTCATTCAAACATTCATCACAATCTCATCAGATGTGTTCGGAAAGTGACTTAAAACAAAACAACTCAAAACTGAAAAGAAAACAAACTAAAACAAAACAAGAAATTAAGCGAAGCGAAAATGATTTGTTACCCCTTCCCAAACTTAGAAATAAACATTGTCCTCAATGTTGAAAATTTAGGCATCAACAATGTTATAACAATAAATGAAAGGGATTAAAGCAATTAAATAAAAGAACAAAGAAGAATTAAAACTACAACACGGGTGTAAAGATAAAAATACAAAACAAAACAAAACCCAAACAAAATAGCAAGCCCTAACAAACAATCCTACGCAAGTTGGAACCCACAAAACTTTGAAACCCACAGCCCACAATTTCGAAACCCACACCATCGTAAAACCCGACCCAAAATGAAATCCAAAGCCCATACGTTTTTTTTTTTTTTTTTTTTTTTTTTTGGTTTTGAAATGCGAATTGAATTCTCAAAGCAGGACCAGGCAACGAAGCAAAAGCCACGTGTCGACACGTGGCGCCGCATGAGCTTTGCGCTTCCCTGCCGGAAATTACGGGCGCCATGGAAAGACGCGAAGACTTTGTTGAACGCGTCTCTCAGAAATGGCACGTCGCTACGAATTATTTGGGGAAGGGTGGAAAGCTAGATGGTTGTGGGGCGCATAGAAAACTATAGTGGCTAGGGTTTGTCATCTATAAAAGGAAGCAAGTGGAGAAAAAGAATTACAACCACGGAGAAGAGAGAAAAGAAAGAGAAAAGAGAGAAAAAGAAAAGAGAAGAGAGAAAGAAAGAAAAAGCAGAAAGAAAATGTCGTACGCTTTCCCATTTTCGCTCGATCTCAACCTCGCTCAACCAATCCAGACGTCGACTCAAGGAACGACACGGTGTGGATGCCCTACTTTGGCTCCGCACGAGGCCCGTGACGATAAATGACACAATACTCATGGACAACGAAGTTGCCCTTGGAGTCGCAAGGAGTTTAGTGACTCCCAGAGATGCACGAGTGCTCGGGGCAAAGTGTGACAATCGGATCGTGAGTGATGCCATGGCACTGGCCGCACAAAACACGACCACTATCGCAATCGTGGGTTATCGCCTAATCGCGAAAGCCCGTGAGTTGGAGCTAGTAAAGGCTCGATTGGCGGCATCGCGAGAATGTGGTTGAGGATTGTCGAGAGCATCATAAGGGACTTGAAAAAGGAGAGGACAAGGATGGTTGAGTTCAATCGACGTCGGCTAGAGGGATTGCGGGCAGAGAATAAACGACTATCATCAATGGTAGATCTGTACGCCAAGGACATGCGCACGAAGCCGGAGACTATTGGGCGGCCGGTAAGCGCAAGCAACCAGAGCACGAGACAAGTGGTGCTCAAGCCAAGATTGCAGCCATAAGTGCGATCTTTGGGAGCTCAAGTGATGGGCCCCAAGAGGTCGTGCGTGAGGACCCAAAAGATGACGTCCGTAGCGCTAAACTCAAGGTTCCAATTTTGGAATCGGAAGCGTGTCATGATGATGCTGATCTTGTGACGATGAAGAAGAAGAAGAAGAAGAAGAAGAAGAAAAAAATTATTTTTATTTAAATTTTAGTATTTTGTTTTTTTGTTTTTTTGTTTTTTTGTTTTTTTTTTGTTTGTTTTTTTGTTTGTTTTTTTTTGTTTTTAAGAAATGAAAGCACCACCGGTTGTTTTATTCAAAATCCTAAACACTCTTCCCAAACTTAAATAAAAGAATGACGACAAATGGAGAAAAAAAAAAAAAAAACAATGAGAAAACACAATGCAAATGAAAACAGGGAGGGTAAAAGTAAAGTGAAAGTGTATAGAGACTCCCTTTCATTGATGGAATTCCATTTAAATCACATCTCGGCTCGGCTAAGCTGAGTAGAACCCTGCATTTCTTCCTGAAAACTCAGAGACAAGCATCAATTAATCAAGAAAACAATGGCAGCCTTTGTGGAGGACTTAGGACAGCGGTAGCAACACTGCTTAAAATTGAAAATGCAACCAAGTTATACAAGGATTAAGAGTCGGCAAAAGCATAATCAAACAATTCTGAAGATAAAACCACATCAACTTCAACTCCAATGGAACGACATTCTCAAGGTTTACTCTTCATCATCGTCATCTTCCTCATCATCATTGTCCTCCCTTGGAGCACTCTCTGGCTGACTTGGCATCTGGAGGTGAGTCCATATAGCATCAATGGATGAGCTCATCCGTTGCATCTGATGGTATTGCAGCATCTGCATGTCCCAAATAGCTTGGAGACTGGGGTCCCAAGAGGAGGTGTCAACATTAGGAGCGGTGGAAACGGCACAGAGGATGAAGACATATGTGGCTGCGGGGAGGAGCATCACGCCTCGAGAAACACTCTTAGATACCGAGGTATCTGAGATAGGACTCATAGGTTCAACAATTACATCACTAGCACGAGCCCGAACTCCAAAATGCTCACAAATCATGCTTACAAGGCAAGGAAAATATATGATGTTTTTCTTTCGTGCACAAGCCATTAAGCGATGAAAAATGATATCCTCAACGGTAGGGAAAAAGTTCCGCATGCAAAATGTTCATGATTTTGACCCCAAAAGTGGTAATTTCCGACCGTTGGCCGGATGGATATATGTTGTGGCGCACAAAACTCCACAAGATGGCAAAGTAGGGTGTCAACCTACCCTGAATGAGGACTGTCTTTTTGCGTTGAGACGCAAAGGCAGTAGGGTTGGCATAGAAAAGCCCTTCATCTGCGTCTTGCAAATTGAAATTACTAGCCACATATTGGTTCCAAGCATCGGTATCTCCCTCGGGCAAATTTAGAATATCACAAATGAGGGAAGGGGAGAGCACAACATTTTTCCCCCGAACCTTAATGGGCTCACTCTGGTCTTCAAAAGTCTCTACTCTAGGGAAGGCAGCATAGAATTCTCTGACGATAGTTTCATTGTATTTTCTATAGACAGAGGCTAAAGGCAAGAGTTGCCTGTCCCTAAGGAGGTGCTGGATGAGAATAAGTCCGGCTGACTGAGTGGATGGACTGAGGTCTAGGTTGCGCTCAGTAACTACAGATGCAGTCAAAATAGAATCATCCAATTGAGGTGCACTTCGTGAGGAAGATGCACCCTTATTTGAAACCTTTTTAGCCCTAGACATCTAAAGAACAATACACAAATCAAAAATAAACAACAAAAAAGATTTAAAAAAAAACAAACACAAATCCCAAACGTTCAGAATGCAACCATACACACAATGCCAATGCAACCAAACATTCAGAATGCAAAATAGAATTCACAACCACATTGATCAAATTAAAAGAGATAGGGAGTGAGAAAACATACCCAAAGGAGCAAAACCCACACCAAGGAGAAACAACAATCCCAAATTCAAAAGATATGAAAGAAACAAACACAATAACAGCAAATTAGTTACAAGAACAAGGGAAAGAAGGAATTAGATTAGTGGAATCAAAGAGAAACAAATAAGAAACTTAAAACTTACCTTGGTTGAAAATGGAACCCTAACCCAAAATTTCCTTAGAAAGTGATCTAAACAATGGAAATCACAAGGAATAGAGGTAAAAAAACGGGTTCTACTCGAAAAATCAAGTGGGAGAGGGATGATTTAGGTGAGGATGAGGGTGGGTGTTGAGGGATTGAGAGGGAGGGAGAAGAGAAAAAAACGAAGGGGAGAGAGAGAGAGGTCTGTTTTTGCTGGAGGAAGAAGAAAGTGAGGAGAGAGAGAAGAAAAGAAGAAAAAAGAAAGCGGCAAATTGGGCCCGGTAGCGACACGCGACCGGTCGCAAGTTTCACGCGACCGGTCGTTTTACACCGATTCAAAAACTATTTTTTCTGAAATGCGACCGGTCGCTTTTGACACACGACGGTCGTTTTTAAACCGAATGTACAACTAATCTTGTTACGAGATGCGACCGTCGCAAAATTCGCGCGACCGGTCGTTTTTATACCGATTTGAATGTGTCCTTGTGCGACCGGTGAAGCGGCCGTCGCGAGTTTTTTTTTTTTTTATTTTTTATTTTTTTATTTTTTTATTTTTAAAGTATAGGAAATTTATTTACTTACCTTCCCAAACTTAGTTGTGCACCACAGTAGGTACCTCAATGAAGTGCAAAACTTCATCTTCTTGAGGCACAACATAGTCATGGTAGATTTTCAATCTATGCCCGTTAACTTTGAACTCATTTCCGTGCCAATGTGTCGGATATCAAGCGCACCATGGGGATAGACATGAGTGATAACATATGGGCCAGTCCAACGGGATCGAAGCTTACCTGGAAAGAGCTTGAATCGAGAGTTAAAGAGTAATACTCTTTGCCCCACTTCAAGCGACTTCCTAAGGATGTGCTTATCATGATATGCCTTTGTTTTCTCTTTGTAGATTTTGGCACTCTCATATGCATCATTACGAAGTTCATCCAATTCGCTAAGTTGTAGCCTTCTATGATCTCCTGCCTCCTTCATGTCGAAGTTGTACTTCTTGATTGCCCAAAGAGCCCTATGTTCAAGTTCAACGGGAAGATGACAGGGTTTACCAAAAACTAAACGAAATGGAGACATACCTATCGGAGTCTTGTAGGCTGTTCGGTACGCCCACAAAGCATCATTGAGGCGCATAGACCAATCCTTGCGAGTAGGACCAACAGTCTTCTCTAATATATGCTTCACCTCCCTGTTGGAAATTTCCACTTGTCCTTTGGTTTGAGGATGATACGGGGTGGACACCTGTGAGTTATGCCATACTTCTTGAGTAGGGTCTCAAATGCTCGGTTGCAAAAATGGGATCCTCCATCGCTGATGATAGCCCTCGGTGTTCCAAACCTAGAAAAGATATTGGCTCGAAGAAAGCTAAGAACAACTTTAGAGTCATTAGTTTTGGTTGGAATTGCTTCCACCCACTTTGAAACATAATCAACCGCAAGGAGAATATATAGATTTCGAAAGATGAAGGAAACGGTCCCATGAAATCTATTCCCCAAACATCAAACATTTCAACAATCAAGATTGGATTTAAAGGCATTTGATTTCGAGATGATATATTACCCATCCGTTGACACCTATCACAAGATAGACAGAATTTTGAGGCATCATTGAACAGGCTTGGCCAATAGAATCCACTTTGCAAAACTTTGAATGCCGTCTTCTTGGCTCCAAAGTGGCCACCGCATGCATCCGAGTGACAAAATGTGAGTATAGAATGAAATTCAGTTTCGGGGACACATCGTCTAATCACGGAGTCTGAGCAATATTTCCACAGATATGGATCGTCCCATACATAGGACTTGGCAGTTTTCAATAATTTGTCCTTTTGCCCTCTTGATACGCCCTTAGGTATATTTCCTGTAGCAAGAAAATTGATAATATCAGCATACCATGGGTCAGAAACTTGTAATGCAAAAAGTTGCTCATCAGGAAAAGATTCACGAAGAGGGAGAGTGTCTTCTTCGGCATTGGAGTTAGTGATCAATCTACTAAGGTGGTCAGCTACCACATTCTCTGATCCCTTCTTATCTCTGATTTCTATATCAAACTCTTGGAGCAATAAAACCCATCGTATCAGTCTCGGTTTTGCATCCTTCTTTGCCAAGAGATATTTCAACGCTGCATGATCAGTAAAAACAATTACCTTAGAGCCTATCAAATACGAACGAAATTTCTCTAAAGCAAAAATAACGACTAGAAGCTCTCTCTCGTAGTTGAATAATTCAACTGAGCATCATTAAGGGTACGGCTTGCATAATAAATGGCATGTAATCTCTTCTCAACTCTTTGTCCCAAGACAGCTCCAACTGCAAAATCAGAAGCATCACACATTAACTCAAAAGGTAAATTCCAATTTGGAGGCAAAATGATAGGTGCGATTGTGAGAAGAGTTTTGAGGGTTTGAAAAGCTGCCAAGCATTCATCATTAAAATCAAAGATTGAATCTTTAGCAAGCAAGCTGCACAATGGTCGTGAGATTTTAGAGAAATCTTTGATGAATCTTACGTAAAAGCCGGCATGTCCTAGGAATGATCGGATCTCTTTTGCGATGTGGGAGGTGGCAAGGCTGCTGATCACATCCACTTTGGCTTTGTCAACCTCAATGCCCTTACTTGAAATCACATGTCCTAAAACAATTCCTGTTGTACCATGAAATGACACTTCTCCCAATTAAGAATTAAGTTGCATTCCTGGCATCTTTGCAAAACTAAAGACAAATTGTTAAGGCATGAGTCAAATGAAGAACCAAACACACTAAAATCATCCATGAATACTTCAATGAATTTTTCCACCATATCGGAGAAAATACTCATCATGCATCGTTGGAGCGTGGCGGGTGCATTGCATAATCCAAATGGCATACGCTGTAAGCGAAGGTGCCATAAGGACATGTGAATGTTGTCTTGTGTTGGTCTTGAGGGGCTATGGCCACTTGATTGTATCCTGAATAGCCATCCAAGAGACGAGTAGCCGTGACTGCAAGTCGCTCAAGCATTTGATCAATAAATGGCAATGGAAAATGATCCTTACGGGTAGCGGTATTTAACTTTCTGTAATCAATGCAAACACGCCATCCCGTTTTAATACGAGAAGGAACAAGTTCATTTTCCTCATTTCTCACAATGATTATGCCTGATTTTTGGAACCACTTGGACCGGGCTTACCCACTTGCTATCGGAAATAGGATAAATGATACCCACGTCCAATAGTTTGAGAACTTCTTCACGAACTACCTCGGTCATGATTAGGTTCAACCTGCGTTGAGCATCTTTGGTGGGTTTGGAGTCATCTTCCAATAAAATTCTGTGCATGCATTTTGTTGGGCTTATTCCCTTGATGTCTGCAATACTCCAACCAATTGCTCTCTTGTGTTCTCTTAACACCCGCATCAACTTCTCTTCATCTTGCACATTGAGATTGCTAGCTATAATCACGGGCAATGTCTCTGTTTCACCTAAGTAAGCATATTTCAGGTGGGATGGCAATGGTTTGAGTTCTAAATCAGGTGCCCTGTCAAGAGAAGGAACAAGCTTTTCAGTATTGGTAGCAAGGGTATAAAGTTAGGAGTATACTTACGTGGCACGATTGGACATGCATTAAGGAATTGCACGACCTCATGTAACTTGTTATCATCAAGTTCAGCAACTTGAGGATTTTGTGTCGAACCTTTTCTAATGAATCTGTGCCATGAGTTCTATTGAAAGTAGTTTGTACAATTTGCTCCGAGTGTATCAATGCGAAAGCACTCATGTTCATCATTAGGAAGTTTCAAAGCATCAAATACCTTGAAAGTTATTGTTTCCCCTTGAACTGTCATTGTCAATGTTCTGCTTGAACATCAATCTTGGTACTGCGGTGGCCATGAAAGGGCGGCCAAGAATCAAAGGAAGATCTGCACCGGAATAGGAGCTTCTTCCATTTCTAACACCAAAAAGTCAGCTGGTAAAATGAGATCATTTACTTTCACAAGTACATCTTCCAAGATTCCTCTTGGATATCTCACCGATCGATCCGCCAATTGAATCTTGTTGAAGTTGGTTTAAGATCACCTAATTTAAGAGCTTCACAAACAGAATAAGGCATTAGATTAATTGAAGCACCTAAATCAAGTAAGGCCTTTTCAAACAATTCATCACCAATAATACAAGGAATTGTAAAACTTCCTGGATCTTGTAACTTGGGAGGCAACTTCCTTTGTAGAGCAATGAGAAACCTCTTCCGTTAGTGCAACCGTCTCATAATCTTTAAATTTCCTCTTGTTGGTACAAAGGTCCTTCAAGAACTTTGCATAGCTTGGAATTTGCTTGATTGCGTCCAAGAGGGGAATGTTGACTTGCACCTTCCTAAAAGTTTCCAATATGTCCTTGGCATGTCGATCTTTCTTGGAACTCATCAACTTTGTGAGGAAAAGGAGCACGTGAGATATCTTCATCGGTAGGTTCACGATTTACCTTTTCCTTTCTTGCCCTTCTCGCAATTTCATGCTTTGGGATCCACTCGGATGTAGAAGCTGCTTGTTTATCTTTATCCTTATTGATTTCATCCTTTCCTTTAGGTTCAGTAGCTTGCTCAACCTGCAACTCATCTTCACTTTGAATCAAATTTTTAGAATCATTTACATCACCAATTACCTTACCAGTTCTCAGGGTAATTGCTTTTGCATGCTCATTCCGGTTGGATTAATCAACTGTTTGGCTAGGCATCATCCGGGTTCCCTTTGACTCAAAGCGTAGCAATTTGCCCTACCTGATTTTCTAGATTGGCTATGGCTTTATCTGTCTTCTGCATGTGGATGTCATTCCTTTGCATGAAGCTTTCTGTCCTTTTCATGAAAGTATCTGTGGTTTGAGCCATTGAAGCAACAAGCTCTTCCAGAGATTTCCCCGGAGTTTGTTGGTGAGATTGGTTTGAGATTGGCTGGCTAAATGGTGGATTGTAATTTTGGGTTTGACCATGAGGTGGACGAGTATTATATTGGCCTTGATATGGTTGAGATGGCCCTTGTTGAACATTTGTATTGTCGCTCCAC
Source organism: Prunus padus (assembly GCA_024362665.1). Lineage (NCBI taxonomy): Eukaryota > Viridiplantae > Streptophyta > Magnoliopsida > Rosales > Rosaceae > Prunus > Prunus padus. The sequence continues at coordinate 3,148,313 of JANFAM010000013.1, read as the reverse complement.
CTGAAATTCGGATGATTTCTCCACCGGATTGTATGTCTGTGAGAAAGGATCATTCTTAGGCCATTGATTTTTCTGAAATGAGCCCAATGCATTCGCTTCCTCCATCACCAAGGGGCAAGCTTCAGTTGCATGATCTGTTGTGGTGCAATAGGTACAAGCCTTGGATGGTTCGGTGTCAATTTCTTTACCAAATCGGTTAGGCTTGCTATTTGAGCTTCCATATTAGAAAGAGCACTTATCTCATAAGATCCACCTCTTCTAGATGGCTTTTGCCTGGAGTTATATTGGCGAGCATTTGCAGCAACAAGATCAAAGATTGCTCGCACTTGTGTTGGAGTCTTGTTCATTATAGTTCCTCCTATTGCATTCACATTCATTCGATCCGATTCAAAAAGTCCTTCATAGAAATTTTGCATTAGGAGCCATGCTTGTATGTTATGATGCGGACAAGAGATTAGAAGTCTCTTGTAACGGTTCCAATAGTCGTGGAAGCTTTCTCCCTCTCTTTGCAGAATTCTGTAATCGGCAATTTCATTTGTCCTTTGTGGTGAGAAGAAATTTTGTAAGAATTGTGCAGCAAGATCCGTCCAAGTAGTGATGGAATCGGGTGGCGGAGAATGAAGCCATTCTTTTCTTTGTGTCCTTCAAACTGAATGAGAAAAGTCTCATTCTTATTTCTTCATCATTCATACCATCAATCTTTATTGTGGAACATACTTCCTCGAATTCCTTGACATGCATGTTGGGATTATCTCAGGATTCCCAAAGAATTTAGGCAATAGGTGTATCATGCCCGATCTCAACTCGAAGTTATTCAAGGTAGTCACGGGATATACAATGCATGATGGTTGTCCAGCAGCTTGAGGTGATGAGTATTCTTGCATAGTACGTTCCGCATTTCCAGCTGCGGCCGCCATTGGTGGCAATGGAGGTGACTCGTCCTTTGGTGAGCTTGGTGATGATGAAAATGGTGAGAATGATATAGGCAATGGAGTAGACACAGCTAGTCGGATGTTCTTTTCTCTCACAATTTGAGCTCGAATATCTTCTAATGTGCAATCAAGTGAGATATCCAAATTTGTAAGGGACATATATAAATTTTTCAATGCAAGAAAAAGAAACAAGAACAAATTAAGCTAAAAGGAAATAACAATCAATAAACAAAAATGAAACTAAGTACGTCAAACATACTCAAACAAAACATATAAGCAACCGTGCCAGTTCCCCGGCAACGGCGCCATAAATTGTTGTGTTCTTAATTGGCACAAAAATATTGTGCTAAACATCCAATTAAAAATACCCGCAAGTGCACGAATCTATTGAAGTATAGATTATGTAAGTACGGGGTCGATCCCACGAGGAACTGTCGGCTACTTAAAAATTCTAGTTTGAGTACGTAAACAACACTTAAACACACAACACACAAGTAAAAATGCAAATTGGAAGCTAAGAATGAAAAAGGAAAACCAAAGGAATTGAAACAAAACAAGAAAACCAAAACAAAACACAAACAGCACGTTCTATCACCCTTTTATTGCCTGTTTATCACCTGTGAAACGATCAGTGAGCGATTTCAAATAGTGTCGTGAACAGTTCGCGACGGTCGCATGAACAGTGACGACCGGTCGTTTTTAAACAGATTGTAATTTGAAAACTGAAATGAAGTGCGACCGGTCGCGTGAACAGTGATGACCGGTCGTTTTTAAACAGATTGTGTGCTCTGTTTTCGGCTCCGACCTCTGTCCAGTTTTTAGCCTATAACTTTCCAACCGTTCATCCAAATTTCACGTTCTTTATATGGTTGGATTCAGCACAGAAAAAGGAAGAACTCAACGCGGACCAAATGTCCAAAACAACAACAGAATTGAACAGAATTCAATCCAAATAAAACTCACGTTTTCAAACACAAACACACACACACAATGGGGGGGGTTTGATTTTTGTGAACTAATTCTAATGCTTAAATGTAACCTAATGCTAAAATGACAAGTTTAACAAGAGTGTTTAACAAGATGTGACTCAAAGTGTGACTCAAAGTGTGACTTAAAATGTGACAAACACTAGGGTTTTGGAATCCACCCTAAACAATCCTACTCATGCTCATGGATACTCAAGTAATGAACTCTAAATGTGTTGAAGACGATGTTCGCAATCAAGACCGGGTTTAGTGGCTCAAGACGCATTGATTCTCTCTAAAATAAGTAGAGTGCGGGGTTAGCGCTACAATACTCGTGCCTTTCCTATAATCAATCTAGGTGTGCTTAGTACTTGATTGAATTACAAGAAAAACCCATTAAGTTCAAAGAGAATATGAACATCACAAGAACCCTAATAGTATGGTGTTTACATTAGGCATTCAAGAAACCAATTCACATGGATGATTCTTACTTCATCCATTTGTTGCTTGGGAAAACATGAGGGTACATACAATCCCAACAATCTCAAGAAGCATGCTTTCAAAGGTGATCAATCAAAGAAAAACATACATCAAGGATAGATTATTTTAGTGAATAAGAATTCATCAACAACATCTAGAAATTCATACACTCAAGCATCAAAACAATAGAGTAGTCATGTTTAGGGCTTCAACCTAAGCCCTAGCTATGGAGCTTAGCTCCTCATGTTCATAATAAACACAACTTCAAATACAATTAGAAAGAGTTTACAAATATTGTGAGAGTGATGGAAGCTCAAGGTCTTCAATGGTGGAAGCCTTCTTCTCCTCCGTAGCCTCCTTCTCTCCCCAGCTCCCAAATCAGACTTTTCTCCCTCCAAAGTGGAATATGGAATAATGGGATAATGGAATAATGCATAATGGATGTCTCCCCGATGCTCTCCCCTTGGCTTCTTTCTTCTCCTTTCCAATATTCCCCCCACCTTTTGCCAAAAGCTCTCCACTTCCTTCTACTTTCATCATTTTCTTTAGTTTTAAAATACAAAGATGGATCCAACTTGAGATCCCTGCTTACCTAGGTAAAATATTGTCACCAAGTGGAGTGGTAACAAGTAGAAAATGGAGGTAAATGTGGTCCAATTCAGATTTTCAGAGCTAGGATCAATTGTTGGATTGGTTGGCAGGGCTATACTTGCTCAATGGAGCTCAAATTCGGATATGTTGTAGTCAACATCCATTGGAACAAGTTTCATGAAGATCTTCACCGCATCCGAGCACTGGAAGGTAATGATCCATGGCCAAGAAGTTGACCTACGAAAATGAACAAAAACAGAAATTATAACCAATAATGCATTTTTAGCTCATTTTCAATCTAACCAAGGTAAAGTCTAAGAAAACACAAAAAGTAAGTAAAAAGCTATAAAAAGTCAAGAACTAACTCAAAATATTGGGTGAATAACATGATAAATCATGTGTAAAAATGAACCCAACAAACTTCCCAAACTTATCTTTTGCTAGTCCTCGAGCAAAACTAAAACTAAAACAAGACTCAAAAACAACCTTCCGAACACTCTCCGAAGAGAAAATGACTCATGCACATGACACAAAAGTTTTTACAAGACAAGCTCAATTTTAAAGATCATTCACTAGGCGGCAAAGTCCAAAACACAACATGCTCGAAGTGTAGTAGTGTGATGTCCAAAAGCAACTCATTCTCCAATTTTAGTTTTCACACGATTTCAAGAATCATACCAAGCACAAATGTAACTTCAAATCTCACCAAAGTTGTCCTCTCACAAATGAATCACTCGGAAGAGGGTTACAATGCATCACTCAATAATAAACATGAGAATAGAGTTAAACCATAAGGGACTTAACTCACAATTAGCAAGATGAAAAACATGCATGACTATGATCTCAAGAATGATGCCAAGCACTTAAAAGCCAAAAATTGGGTGCAATTCAACCACATGACATTTATGATCAATTTAGGTCTTTACTATAGGTTGTAATGGGGCTAAGGGTGTAAGGTGAGTGAGAAATGAAGGGTAAGGATAAAACAAAGTCCAAGGAACTCATAATGTAAGAGCATACAACAATTGATTACAAGACTTTGAATCACCATGCTTAGATAAATACTCCCCAAATTTTATTTTATTTTTCATGATCAACTAGACCATAAAGCCTTATACCTCCATTTAAATGATTCACTATCCTTTCTTCTATTTGAACAACCATCAATTTATTTCGAGGCCACAAGAAACATGGAATTGAAATTTCACTCCAAGCCACTTAACCACAACTTTTCTCTTTTCTTTCACCAATTGAGTGAATTTCTCTTTTTTTTTTTTTTTTTTTTTTTTGGTATACCCCTTCCCAAACTTAGAATGAAAAACACATCCAATTTAAAGCTCGTGAGTTCCCTAGAAAGGTAGATTCTTGTTTTTCAGGCTAAGGCTAGGAGATATAATTGGTTAAATGAAAGAAAAGGCTTACATGTAGGCTCAAAGTGGTTGACAATGGAAAAATCATGCTTAAGCATGCATAAGGTTAGCTTGAAAGGCACAACCGGTTCAAAGAGGGCCTTAATATCATTTCTTAAATGTCAAGTGGTCAAATTGCATAAGAATGAATGACTTCTAAGTGCTCAACCAAGTCAATGAATAATGAGATCAAACAACAACTTGGATGACAAGAAAATAAGAATATGCGTATAACACTCATGAATTGAAGCACAAGGCTCAAAAGCTCACATTATACGGTTATACAAGTCTAATTCATGCTTGATACAATTCTTTGGATCATGTAAATCCTTCAATTGGAGAATTATGAAACAAATGTCAAGTGCATAGAAGGTTTCAAACATATCATGCTAGAACGATGCCATTTAGTGAATGCATTATTACTATTATTACTTCAAACAAGTCATTCAAACATTCATCACAATCTCATCGGATGTGTTCGGAAAGTGACTTAAAACAAAACAACTCAAAACTGAAAAGAAAACAAACTAAAACAAAACAAGAAATTAAGCGCAGCGAAAATGATTTGTTACCCCTTCCCAAACTTAGAAATAAACATTGTCCTCAATGTTGAAAATTTAGGCATCAACAATGTTATAACAATAAATGAAAGGGATTAAAGCAATTAAATAAAAGAACAAAGAAGAATTAAAACTACAACACGGGTGTAAAGATAAAAATACAAAACAAAACAAAACCCAAACAAAATAGCAAGCCCTAACAAACAATCCTACGCAAGTTGGAACCCACAAAACTTTGAAACCCACAGCCCACAATTTGAAACCCACACCATCGTAAAACCCGACCCAAAATGAAATCCAAAGCCCATACGTTTTTTTTTTTTTTGGTTTTGAAATGCGAATTGAATTCTGAAACGGGACCAGGCAACGAAGCAAAAGCCACGTGTCGACACGTAGGCGCCGCAGAGCTTTGCGCTTCCCCAAGCGAAATTACAGGCGCCATGGAAAGACGCGAAGACTTTGTTGAACGCGTCTCTCGAAATGGCACGTCGCTACGAATTATTTGGGGAAGGGTGGAAAGCTAGATGGTTGTGGGCGCATAGAAAACTATAGTGGCTAGGGTTTGTCATCTATAAAAGGAAGCAAGTGGAGAAAAAGAATTACAACCACGGAGAAGAGAGAAAAGAAAGAGAAAAGAGAGAAAAAGAAAAGAGAAGAGAGAAAGAAAGAAAAAGCAGAAAGAAAATGTCGTCTGCTTTCCCATTTTCGCTCGATCTCAACCTCGCTCAACCAATCCAGGCGTCGACTCAAGGAACGACACGGTGTGGATGCCCTACTTTGGCTCCGCACGAGGCCCGTGACGATAAATGACACAATACTCATGGACAACGAAGTTGCCCTTGGAGTCGCAAGGAGTTTAGTGACTCCCAGAGATGCACGAGTGCTCGGGGCAAAGTGTGACAATCGGATCGTGAGTGATGCCATGGCACTGGCCGCACAAAACACGACCACTATCGCAATCGTGGGTTATCGCCTAATCGCGAAAGCCCGTGAGTTGGAGCTAGTAAAGGCTCGATTGGCGGCATCGCAGAATGTGGTTGAGGATTGTCGAGCATCATAAGGGACTTGAAAAAGGAGAGGACAAGGATGGTTGAGTTCAATCGACGTCGGCTAGAGGGATTGCAGGCGAGAGAATAAACGACTATCATCAATGGTAGATCTGTACGCCAAGGACATGCGCCTGAAGGCTGGAGACTATTGGGCGACCGGGTAAGCGCAAGCAACCAGCAGCACGAGACAAGTGGTGCTCAAGCCAAGATTGCAGCCATAAGTGCGATCTTTGGGAGCTCAAGTGATGGGCCCCAAGAGGTCATGCGTGAGGACCCAAAAGATGACGTCCAGAGCGCTAAACTCAAGGTTCCAATTTTGGAATCGGAAGCGTGTCATGATGATGCTGATCTTGTGACGATGAAGAAGAAGAAGAAGAAGAAGAAAAAAATTATTTTTATTTAAATTTTAGTATTTTGTTTTTTTGTTTTTTTGTTTTTTTGTTTTTTTGTTTGTTTTTTTGTTTGTTTTTTTGTTTTTAAGAAATGAAAGCACCACCCGGTTGTTTTATTCAAAATCCTAAACACTCTTCCCAAACTTAAATAAAAGAATGACGACAAATGGAGAAAAAAAAAAAAAAAAAACGCAGAAAACACAATGCAAATGAAAACAGGAGGGTAAAAAGTAAAGTGAAAGTGTATAGAGACTCCCTTTCATTGATGGAATTCCATTTAAATCACATCTCGGCTCGGCTAAGCCGAGTAGAACCCTGCATTTCTTCCCGAAAACTCGAGAGACAAGCATCAATTAATCAAGAAAACAATGGCAGCCTTTGTGGAGGACTTAGGACAATGGTAGCAACACCGCTTAAAATTGAAAATGCAACCAAGTTATACAAGGATTAAGAGTCGGCAAAAGCATAATCAAACAATTCTGAAGATAAAACCACATCAACTTCAACTCCAATGGAACGACATTCTCAAGGTTTACTCTTCATCATCGTCATCTTCCTCATCATCATTGTCCTCCCTTGGAGCACTCTCTGGTGACTTGGCATCCGGAGGTGAGTCCATATAGCATCAATGGATGAGCTCATCCGTTGCATCGATGGTATTGCAGCATCTGCATGTCCCAAATAGCTTGGAGACTGGGGTCCCAAGAGGAGGTGTCAACATTAGGAGCAGGTGGAAACGGCACAGAGGATGAAGACATATGTGGGCTGCGGGGGAGGAGCATCACGCTCTCGAGAAACACTCTTAGATACCGAGGTATCCGAGATAGGACTCATAGGTTCAACAATTACATCACTAGCACGAGCCCGAACTCCAAAATGCTCACAAATCATGCTTACAAGGCAAGGAAAATATATGATGTTTTTCTTTCGTGCACAAGCCATTAAGCGATGAAAAATGATATCCTCAGCGGTAGGGAAAAAGTTCCCGCATGCAAAATGTTCATGATTTTGACCCCAAAAGTGGTAATTTCCGACCGTTGGCGGATGGATATATGTTGTGGCGCACAAAACTCCACAAGATGGCAAAGTAGGGTGTCAACCTACCCTGAATGAGGACTGTCTTTTTGCGTTGAGACGCAAAGGCAGTAGGGTTGGCATAGAAAAGCCCTTCAGCTGCGTCTTGCAAATTGAAATTACTAGCCACATATTGGTTCCAAGCATCGGTATCTCCCTCGGGCAAATTTAGAATATCACAAATGAGGGAAGGGGAGAGCACAACATTTTTCCCCCGAACCTTAATGGGCTCACTCTGGTCTTCAAAAGTCTCTACTCTAGGGAAGGCAGCATAGAATTCTCTGACGATAGTTTCATTGTATTTTCTATAGACAGAGGCTAAAGGCAAGAGTTGCCTGTCCCTAAGGAGGTGCTGGATGAGAATAAGTCCGGCTGACTGAGTGGATGGACTGAGGTCTAGGTTGCGCTCGGTAACTACGAGATGCGATCAAAATAGAATCATCCAATTGAGGTGCACTTCGTGAGGAAGATGCACCCTTATTTGAAACCTTTTAGCCCTAGACATCTAAAGAACAATACACAAATCAAAAATAAACAACAAAAAAGATTTAAAAAAACAAACACAAATCCCAAACGTTCGTAATGCAACCATACACACAATGCCAATGCAACCAAACATTCAGAATGCAAAATAGAATTCACAACCACATTGATCAAATTAAAAGAGATAGGGAGTGAGAAAACATACCCAAAGGAGCAAAACCCACACCAAGGAGAAACAACAATCCCAAATTCAAAAGATATGAAAGAAACAAACACAATAACAGCAAATTAGTTACAAGAACAAGGGAAAGAAGGAATTAGATTAGTGGAATCAAAGAGAAACAAATAAGAAACTTAAAACTTACCTTGGTTGAAAATGGAACCCTAACCCAAAATTTCCTTAGAAAGTGATCTAAACAATGGAAATCACAAGGAATAGAGGTAAAAACGGGTTCTACTCGAAAAATCAAGTGGGAGAGGGATGATTTAGGTGAGGATGAGGGTGGGTGTTGAGGGATTGAGAGGGAGGGAGAAGAGAAAAAAACGAAGGGGGAGAGAGAGAGAGGTCTGTTTTTGCTGGAGGAAGAAGAAAGTGAGGAGAGAGAGAAGAGAAAAGAAGAAAAAAGAAACGGCAAATTGGGCCCAGCGCGACACGCGACCGGTCGCAAGTTTCACGCGACCGGTCGTTTTTACACCGATTCAAAAACTATTTTTTTCTGAAATGCGACCGGTCGCTTTTGACACACGACCGGTCGTTTTTAAACCGAATGTACAACTAATCTTGTTCTGAGATGCGACCGGTCGCAAAATTCGCGCGACCGGTCGTTTTTATACCGATTTGAATGTGTCCTTGTGCGACCAGTGAGCGACCGGTCGCGAGTTTTTTTTTTTTTTATTTTTTTATTTTTTTATTTTTTTTATTTTTAAAGTATAGGAAATTTATTTACTTACCTTCCCAAACTTAGTTGTGCACCACAGTAGGTACCTCAATGAAGTGCAAAACTTCATCTTCTTGAGGCACAACATAGTCATGGTAGATTTTCAATCTATGCCCGTTAACTTTGAACTCATTTCCCGTGCCAATGTGTCGGATATCAACTGCACCATGGGGATAGACATGAGTGATAACATATGGGCCAGTCCAACGGGATCGAAGCTTACCTGGAAAGAGCTTGAATCGAGAGTTAAAGAGTAATACTCTTTGCCCCACTTCAAACGACTTCCTAAGGATGTGCTTATCATGATATGCCTTTGTTTTCTCTTTGTAGATTTTGGCACTCTCATATGCATCATTTCGAAGTTCATCCAATTCGCTAAGTTGTAGCCTTCTATGATCTCCTGCCTCCTTCATGTCGAAGTTGTACTTCTTGATTGCCCAAAGAGCCCTATGTTCAAGTTCAACAGGAAGATGACAGGGTTTACCAAAAACTAAACGAAATGGAGACATACCTATCGGAGTCTTGTAGGCTGTTCGGTACGCCCACAAAGCATCATTGAGGCGCATAGACCAATCCTTGCGAGTAGGACCAACAGTCTTCTCTAATATATGCTTCACCTCCCTGTTGGAAATTTCCACTTGTCCACTGGTTTGAGGATGATACGGGGTGGACACCTGTGAGTTATGCCATACTTCTTGAGTAGGGTCTCAAATGCTCGGTTGCAAAAATGGGATCCTCCATCGCCGATGATAGCCCTCGGTGTTCCAAACCTAGAAAAGATATTGGCTCGAAGAAAGCTAAGAACAACTTTAGAGTCATTAGTTTTGGTTGGAATTGCTTCCACCCACTTTGAAACATAATCAACCGCAAGGAGAATATATAGATTTCGAAAGATGAAGGAAACGGTCCCATGAAATCTATTCCCCAAACATCAAACATTTCAACAATCAAGATTGGATTTAAAGGCATTTGATTTCGAGATGATATATTACCCATCCGTTGACACCTATCACAAGATAGACAGAATTTTGAGGCATCATTGAACAGGCTTGGCCAATAGAATCCACTTTGCAAAACTTTGAATGCCGTCTTCTTGGCTCCAAAGTGGCCACCGCATGCATCCGAGTGACAAAATGTGAGTATAGAATGAAATTCAGTTTCGGGGACACATCGTCTAATCACGGAGTCCGAGCAATATTTCCACAGATATGGATCGTCCCATACATAGGACTTGGCAGTTTTCAATAATTTGTCCTTTTGCCCTCTTGATACGCCCTTAGGTATATTTCTGTAGCAAGAAAATTGATAATATCAGCATACCATGGGTCAGAAACTTGTAATGCAAAAAGTTGCTCATCGTGAAAAGATTCACGAAGAGGGAGAGTGTCTTCTTCGGCATTGGAGTTAGTGATCAATCTACTAAGGTGGTCAGCTACCACATTCTCTCGATCCCTTCTTATCTCGATTTCTATATCAAACTCTTGGAGCAATAAAACCCATCGTATCAGTCTCGGTTTTGCATCCTTCTTTGCCAAGAGATATTTCAACGCCGCATGATCGGTAAAAACAATTACCTTAGAGCCTATCAAATACGAACGAAATTTCTCTAAAGCAAAAATAACGACTAGAAGCTCTTTCTCGGTAGTTGAATAATTCAACTGAGCATCATTAAGGGTACGGCTTGCATAATAAATGGCATGTAATCTCTTCTCAACTCTTTGTCCCAAGACAGCTCCAACCGCAAAATCGAAGCATCACACATTAACTCAAAAGGTAAATTCCAATTTGGAGGCAAAATGATAGGTGCGATTGTGAGAAGAGTTTTGAGGGTTTGAAAAGCTGCCAAGCATTCATCATTAAAATCAAAGATTGAATCTTTAGCAAGCAAGTCGCACAATGGTCGTGAGATTTTAGAGAAATCTTTGATGAATCTTCGTAAGCCGGCATGTCCTAGGAATGATCGGATCTCTTTGCGATGTGGGAGGTGGCAAGCTGCTGATCACATCCACTTTGGCTTTGTCAACCTCAATGCCCTTACTTGAAATCACATGTCCTAAAACAATTCCCTGTTGTACCATGAAATGACACTTCTCCCAATTAAGAATTAAGTTGCATTCCTGGCATCTTTGCAAAACTAAAGACAAATTGTTAAGGCATGAGTCAAATGAAGAACCAAACACACTAAAATCATCCATGAATACTTCAATGAATTTTTCCACCATATCGGAGAAAATACTCATCATGCATCGTTGGAACGTGGCGGGTGCATTGCATAATCCAAATGGCATACGCTGTAAGCGAAGGTGCCATAAGGACATGTGAATGTTGTCTTGTGTTGGTCTTCGTGGGGCTATGGCCACTTGATTGTATCTGAATAGCCATCCAAGAGACAAGAGTAGCTGTGTGACCTGCAAGTCGCTCAAGCATTTGATCAATAAATGGCAATGGAAAATGATCCTTACGGGTAGCGGTATTTAACTTTCTGTAATCAATGCAAACACGCCATCCCGTTTTAATACGAGAAGGAACAAGTTCATTTTCCTCATTTCTCACAATGATTATGCCTGATTTTTGGAACCACTTGGACCGGGCTTACCCACTTGCTATCGGAAATAGGATAAATGATACCCACGTCCAATAGTTTGAGAACTTCTTCACGAACTACCTCGGTCATGATTGGGTTCAACTGCGTTGAGCATCTTTGGTGGGTTTGGAGTCATCTTCCAATAAAATTCTGTGCATGCATTTTGTTGGGCTTATTCCCTTGATGTCTGCAATACTCCAACCAATTGCTCTCTTGTGTTCTCTTAACACCCGCATCAACTTCTCTTCATCTTGCACATTGAGATTGCTAGCTATAATCACGGGCAATGTCTCTGTTTCACCTAAGTAAGCATATTTCGGTGGGATGGCAATGGTTTGAGTTCTAAATCAGGTGCCCTGTCAAGAGAAGGAACAAGCTTTTCAAGATTGACTGGCAAGGGTATAAAGTTAGGAGTATACTTACGTGGCACGACTGGACATGCATTAAGGAATTGCACAAATTTCATGTAACTTGTTATCATCAAGTTCAGCAACTTGAGGATTTTGTGTCAGAACCTTTTCTAATGAATCTGTGCCATGAGTTCTATTGAAAGTAGTTTGTACAATTTGCTCCAGTGTATCAATGCGAAAGCACTCATGTTCATCATTAGGAAGTTTCAAAGCATCAAATACCTTGAAAGTTATTGTTTCCCCTTGAACTGTCATTGTCAATGTTCCTGCTTGAACATCAATCTTGGTACCTGCAGTGGCCATGAAAGGGCGGCCAAGAATCAAAGGAAGATCTGCACCCGGAATAGGAGCTTCTTCCATTTCTAACACCAAAAAGTCAGCTGGTAAAATGAGATCATTTACTTTCACAAGTACATCTTCCAAGATTCCTCTTGGATATCTCACTGATCGATCCGCCAATTGAATGCTGACTGAAGTTGGTTTAAGATCACCTAATTTAAGAGCTTCACAAACAGAATAAGGCATTAGATTAATTGAAGCACCTAAATCAAGTAAGGCCTTTTCAAACAATTCATCACCAATAATACAAGGAATTGTAAAACTTCCTGGATCTTGTAACTTGGGAGGCAACTTCCTTTGTAGAACAGCAGAAACCTCTTCCGTTAGTGCAACCGTCTCATAATCTTTAAATTTCCTCTTGTTGGTACAAAGGTCCTTCAAGAACTTTGCATAGCTTGGAATTTGCTTGATTGCGTCCAAGAGGGGAATGTTGACTTGCACCTTCCTAAAAGTTTCCAATATGTCCTTGGCATGTCGATCTTTCTTGGAACTCATCAACCTGTGAGGAAAAGGAGCACGTGAGATATCTTCATCGGTAGGTTCACGATTTACCTTTTCCTTTCTTGCCCTTCTCGCAATTTCATGCTTTGGGATCCACTCGGATGTAGAAGCTGCTTGTTTATCTTTATCCTTATTGATTTCATCCTTTCCTTTAGGTTCGTTAGCTTGCTCAACCTCGCAACTCATCTTCACTTTGAATCAAATTTTTAGAATCATTTACATCACCAATTACCTTACCAGTTCTCGGGGTAATTGCTTTTGCATGCTCATTCCGGTTGGATTAATCAACTGTTTGGCTAGGCATCATCCGGGTTCCCTTTGACTCAAAACTGTAGCAATTTGCCCTACCTGATTTTCTAGATTGGCTATGGCTTTATCTGTCTTCTGCATGTGGATGTCATTCCTTTGCATGAAGCTTTCTGTCCTTTTCATAAAAGTATCTGTGGTTTGAGCCATTGAAGCAACAAGCTCTTCCAGAGATTTCCGGAGTTTGTTGGTGAGATTGGTTTGAGATTGGCTGGCTAAATGGTGGATTGTAATTTTGGGTTTGACCATGAGGTGGACGAGTATTATATTGGCCTTGATATGGTTGAGATGGCCCTTGTTGAACATTTGTATTGTCGCTCCACCTGAAATTCGGATGATTTCTCCACCGGATTGTATGTCCGTGAGAAAGGATCATTCTTAGGCCATTGATTTTTCTGAAATGAGCCCAATGCATTCGCTTCCTCCATCACCAAGGGGCAAGCTTGAGTTGCATGATCTGTTGTGGTGCAATAGGTACAAGCCTTGGATGGTTCCGGTGTCAATTTCTTTACCAAATCGGTTAGGCTTGCTATTTGAGCTTCCATATTAGAAAGAGCACTTATCTCATAAGATCCACCTCTTCTAGATGGCTTTTGCCTGGAGTTATATTGGCGAGCATTTGCAGCAACAAGATCAAAGATTGCTCGCACTTGTGTTGGAGTCTTGTTCATTATAGTTCCTCCTGCAGCTTGCATTCACATTCATTCGATCCGATTCAAAAAGTCCTTCATAGAAATTTTGCATTAGGAGCCATGCTTGTATGTTATGATGCGGACAAGAGATTAGAAGTCTCTTGTAACGGTTCCAATAGTCGTGGAAGCTTTCTCCCTCTCTTTGCAGAATTCTGTAATCGGCTTCAATTTCATTTGTCCTTTGTGGTGAGAAGAAATTTTGTAAGAATTGTGCAGCAAGATCCGTCCAAGTAGTGATGGAATCGGTGTGAGAGAATGAAGCCATTCTTTTGCTGTGTCCTTCAAACTGAATGAGAAAAGTCTCATTCTTATTTCTTCATCATTCATACCATCAATCTTTATTGTGGAACATACTTCCTCGAATTCCTTGACATGCATGTTGGGATTATCTCCGGATTCCCAAAGAATTTAGGCAATAGGTGTATCATGCCCGATCTCAACTCGAAGTTATTCAAGGTAGTCACGGGATATACAATGCATGATGGTTGTCCAGCAGCTTGAGGTGATGAGTATTCTTGCATAGTACGTTCCGCATTTCCAGCTGCGGCCGCCATTGGTGGCAATGGAGGTGACTCGTCCTTTGGTGAGCTTGGTGATGATGAAAATGGTGAGAATGATATAGGCAATGGAGTAGACACAGCTAGTCGGATGTTCTTTTCTCTCACAATTTGAGCTCGAATATCTTCTAATGTGCAATCAAGTGAGATATCCAAATTTGTAAGGGACATATATAAATTTTTCAATGCAAGAAAAAGAAACAAGAACAAATTAAGCTAAAAGGAAATAACAATCAATAAACAAAAATGAAACTAAGTACGTCAAACATACTCAAACAAAACATATAAGCAACCGTGCAGTTCCCGGCAACGGCGCCATAAATTGTTGTGTTCTTAATTGGCACAAAAATATTGTGCTAAACATCCAATTAAAAATACCCGCAAGTGCACGAATCTATTGAAGTATAGATTATGTAAGTACGGGGTCGATCCCACGAGGAACTGTCGGCTACTTAAAAATTCTAGTTTGAGTACGTAAACAACACTTAAACACACAACACACAAGTAAAAATGCAAATTGGAAGCTAAGAATGAAAAAGGAAAACCAAAGGAATTGAAACAAAACAAGAAAACCAAAACAAAACACAAACAGCACGTTCTATCACCCTTTTATCGCCTGTTTATCACCTGTGAAACGATGCAGTGAACAGCTTTCAAATAGTGTCGTGAGCGATCTTTGTGAACAGTTCGCGACGGTCGCATGAACAGTGACGACCGGTCGTTTTTAAACAGATTGTAATTTGAAAACTGAAATGAAGTGCGACCGGTCGCGTGAACAGTGACGACCGGTCGTTTTTAAACAGATTGTGTGCTCTGTTTTCGGCTCCGACCTCTGTCCAGTTTTTAGCCTATAACTTTCCAACCGTTCATCCAAATTTCACGTTCTTTATATGGTTGGATTCAGCACAGAAAAAGGAAGAACTCAACGCGGACCAAATGTCCAAAACAACAACAGAATTGAACAGAATTCAATCCAAATAAAACTCACGTTTTCAAACACAAACACACACACACAATGGGGGGGGTTTTTTTGATTTTTTGTGAACTAATTCTAATGCTTAAATGTAACCTAATGCTAAAATGACAAGTTTAACAAGAGTGTTTAACAAGATGTGACTCAAAGTGTGACTCAAAGTGTGACTTAAAATGTGACAAACACTAGGGTTTTCGGAATCCACCCTAAACAATCCTACTCATGCTCATGGATACTCAAGTAATGAACTCTAAATGTGTTGAAGACGATGTTCGCAATCAAGACCGGGTTTAGTGGCTCAAGACGCATTGATTCTCTCTAAAATAAGTAGAGTGCGGGGTTAGCGCTACAATACTCGTGCCTTTCCTATAATCAATCTAGGTGTGCTTAGTACTTCGATTGAATTACAAGAAAAACCCATTAAGTTCAAAGAGAATATGAACATCACAAGAACCCTAATAGTATGGTGTTTACATTAGGCATTCAAGAAACCAATTCACATGGATGATTCTTACTTCATCCATTTGTTGCTTGGGAAAACATGAGGGTACATACAATCCCAACAATCTCAAGAAGCATGCTTTCAAAGGTGATCAATCAAAGAAAAACATACATCAAGGATAGATTATTTTAGTGAATAAGAATTCATCAACAACATCTAGAAATTCATACACTCAAGCATCAAAACAATAGAGTAGTCATGTTTAGGGCTTCAACCTAAGCCCTAGCTATGGAGCTTAGCTCCTCATGTTCATAATAAACACAACTTCAAATACAATTAGAAAGAGTTTACAAATATTGTGAGAGTGATGGAAGCTCAAGGTCTTCAATGGTGGAAGCCTTCTTCTCCTCCGTAGCCTCCTTCTCTCCCCAGCTCCCAAATCAGACTTTTCTCCCTCCAAAGTGGAATATGGAATAATGGGATAATGGAATAATGCATAATGGATGTCTCCCGATGCTCTCCCCTTGGCTTCTTTCTTCTCCTTTCCAATATTCCCCCACCTTTTGCCAAAAGCTCTCCACTTCCTTCTACTTTCATCATTTTCTTTAGTTTTAAAATACAAAGATGGATCCAACTTGAGATCCCTGCTTACCTAGGTAAAATATTGTCACCAAGTGGAGTGGTAACAAGTAGAAAATGGAGGTAAATGTGGTCCAATTCAGATTTTCAGAGCTAGGATCAATTGTTGGATTGGTTGGCAGGGCTATACTTGCTCAATGGAGCTCAAATTCGGATATGTTGTAGTCAACATCCATTGGAACAAGTTTCATGAAGATCTTCACCGCATCCGAGCACTGGAAGGTAATGATACATGGCCAAGAAGTTGACCTACGAAAATGAACAAAAACAGAAATTATAACCAATAATGCATTTTTAGCTCATTTTCAATCTAACCAAGGTAAAGTCTAAGAAAACACAAAAAGTAAGTAAAAAGCTATAAAAAGTCAAGAACTAACTCAAAATATTGGGTGAATAACATGATAAATCATGTGTAAAAATGAACCCAACACCTCTCTAATTGGGGTTTACTGCCCTTAGCCTCGTTCGTTTGGATAAAGGTAAAGGTATTTGAAAGAAATGATTTGGAATTGGACTTGATTAAGAAATTTGATTAGGAAATTTGTACATAATTACTTACCCTTAGTCAGTGACGAATTCAGAATTTTATGTGTGTGGGGGCTTCTTACAAATTATAAAGAATAAAAAATTCGAACTCACAATACATACGAAAAATAGTATATATATCACATATGTGAAGAATTATATTGCTTATTGGTTGCAATCATAATTGTCCTCGACAAAGGGAAAGACAAATACATTCTGAGCAAGAAAAATTGCAAAAGATAGACAAAGAGTAGCGATTTAGCAAATATCTTTAAAGCTTTTTCCCCCATTAAACCCAATAAAAAGAAAAAATCAAAATTTCACAAACTAAAAAAAACCTTAGGTCCCTTCATGCATTCATATCATACATGAAAAAATGTTTTATGTACAAATATTGACTAAGTATGAAAAATGGTTTTTCGGAATAATCATTTTCTCAAAATAATTTTTGGCGGCTTTTATTCCTTACACATCAAATAAGAAAACTTGATTTTATGGGATTTTAGTATGAAGTATATATTGACTTAATGAGCCATTATTTTTAGCCTAAATCGTATTTTGCACTAAAACTGATTTTTCATATTTTGATTTTGTGGGAATTTGATTTTCTAGTATTTTTATTTGAATTCAAATAAGGGGTATTTCCTTATTTACACTGTAAACTTAAGTAAATGGAGTAAAATAAAAATAAATGAAAGTAAAAGGACAAAGACATTTACCCAGTGTGACTCCAACCCTGCCCTTAGCCTTCGTTCGTTTGGATAAAGGTATTTGAAAGAAATGATTTGGAATCCGACGACAAAACTAAATTTTTTTGTCCCATTTACCTAATTAAAGTTGCAAGAGATGGATAATAATAAGATAGGTAAATTCGCCTAATTAAAAGTTAATTTTGTGTTTGTCCAGTTTACCTAATTAAAGTTGCAAGAGACAAATAATGTTGTTTTGTTATTCTTGTGACCAACGATATACATATATACATATATACATGAAGGGTAGGGTTATTGTTGATAACGTGACTGCTCCAGTTATGGCAAGGCAAAGGGGTCTCTGCAATGCAAGACTAGTTGCTGCTGTGATTTACTGCTTAAGGTGTGAGCATGCATGTGCATGAATATGGATACTGCGCCTATATATAATGCCAACAATTTTAAAGGGGACCTAACCTAGGCAATCAGCCAAAAACCTAGCTAGCTTGAGCTTATTTGTTGTATATATGCACAGAGAAATGGCATCTAGTTCCAGTGGTTTTAAATTTGGTCTTGATTCAACTAGCCAAGGCCTCTCAAACACATACTAAATCCACGGGAGGAAGAGAGTGAGATGTATTTTTCATGGCCTGCCTCATATTTGAGCCCTTCAATATATATATAGAGCTACAATCAACAAATAGAAGGGGATCAAATCTCAAATTATTGGATGCAGATTTGCTGTGATCTGGGAAATTATGTATTACGAGGAAATATTTTAATTTGTGAATAGTTGACTTTCGCAACAAATACAAGGTCTCCCAAATTGACTTTTGAGTTGGTAGTGTAAATAAACTCGAGTTTCGGTGACTAAACTATATATGTTAATGATATCGATGCAAGTTTGGAGCCCTTTGGTGCTTTACAAAATTGAGGATCGTTGTTTAGTGGTATTAACTATCAACCAAAAGCTTCTATTTCGTTTTATTTAATTATAGTAAAAAAAAAATGAAATGAAAAAGAAAAAATTTCATGAAAGTTGTTTTCATTAACTGACATGGTAATGACCACATCAATTGCCACGTAATGTGGTTAGTTTTGTGTTTTTTTTAGAACACAAAACACGCCGTGCTTGAAGAGAAAGGAGACGGGAGAGTCTGAGATGAGGAGGTTTAGGGTTTTTTGAAGTGAATAAAGTTCATAAGGGACTTGTAGCTCAAGTTGCTTTGACTTGGAGTGGAAACTTTGAACGGAGAAGAAACCATTACATCTATATACGAATTTTGATATGTTATAATGTGGGCTCTATATGAGGCAAGGGAAAATGGGTTGCTGTACTTTAAATCCTGTACTTTAAATCCGTTACCCAAACAAGAAACTTTACAAGTCTGAAACATTAATTTTCGTCGTTTATGAATTCCTTTGTACTTTTAAATTTTTTCATCCAAACGCACTGAGGAAGTCATGTTGATTAGCGGCTGGTTTTGTCCTTGATGCAGGCTAGATTTGAGGCAACTATATGGCAGATAGGGGTTTTAGAAATTTTTTTAAATATTTATTTGTAGTGATTCTTTCCATATCGTTTCAGCTTTTTGGCCGACCTAGGTCACTAGGAAAAGTTTTCCCATGTAAGCCATACTGCTATTGGAATGAGTCCCTTTACAGTATTTTTCCTTTGTACTCTTTCTGTTTCATCTAATAAACTTCTATCACTTTTTTTATCCAAACAAAAAAACAAAGAACCAATCGAGCGAAAATAATTCAAGAAACATGTTCCCTTAAGTAAGGATGAATTTGGCCTAATTAATTGAGATCGATATCTAAGGTGGAACCCAATCAAAGTTGCAAGTGTGCAAGCATGCATGGCCAGGACAGTTGTCGATCATGATCATCTCTTATCATCATTGACATTTTGGAAGAATATATTTGGTGGTGGGTGGCCCATGCTTTGTAGAAGCAAATCACCACCATCAGAACTATATATATATATGATGCAATCATCTTGTTCTTTGAGTGTTCTTACATATATATGATGACTTATGTCCTCTTTGGTTTCACATCTTCAAGATCCCAGCCAAAACAAGCAAAGGTGGGCCTAACTTGGATGGACAAGCTTAGCATTTGTGGTATTGGTGTGGTTTTGAATTTGAATTTAATGAGGCCATAAAGACAGTGAAAAAGGAGCACATATTTGTTCTTCAAAACCCTAAGAAGAAGCCAGCATTTGTTGAGGAAAGAGGGGAAAAAAAATAGTTTGAAAGTGATATTTTGGGCAGCAAAGGAATTAAAGAAGCAAAGGTGGTGGACATGGAGGCCCCATGAGGCAGTGAAACCATGCATACTTTGGCTTAAATTAAGATGGGAGACAACTGGGATAGGTGAAGACTAAGGAAGGTAGGGTCGATCTTCTTAATGCAATTATTGAGAAGTTTATTATTAGTCGTCGTAAACAGGGAGCCATTCTTTCTAGGTTAGATTTCGATTCAAAACTAAAGCTTTTCCTTTTTTGCCATGGGATGGGATTATCTCTAATCTTTTTGGAAGGGAACGCTGTCTAGACTTTAAACACGTTTGTAAAGAAAAAGTAGGGTTTATGATTTTGTGAAGGTTCTTGCATCTTCCGTCCTATATTTTCTCAAGTAGGGATGCAAAATATAAGACACAAAAGAAAAGGAATTATTTCTGAAAGAGAAGTGATCAAGTAAAGGAGAATATGCACCATTAATTAACGAAATTGCCATTAATAAATCAAGAAATATGTTAGTTTTTTTAAAAGTGAATTTTTTAATACAAGCAATATGAGATTTGAACTCGGGTACATACTACAGAGTGTGGAGCACATCTGCTTTAGCCAACTTGACTAAGCCCATATCGGTGTTTTTTAAAGTGAATTTAACTTTTAATTAACTGGTGCATAAACACCATGCAATTACTAGCTTGGTCGTTATCTTTTGACAGAAAATTCGAACGCTACAGAATTATACATGGGCCATATGTGAGAGGTGACAGCAGATGAGCAAATTAAATTGGAGGCGTATGGATGACCCCATTTGTCACCAGCTACTTGACATACTCGTTTTTGTTTCGGATATCGGGGAAAGAAAGAAAGCAAAGGTTCGAGGTTTCATGAAGTGGGTCTAGTTTACTTGTTTGGGTCGCCAGTTTTTCCATAAGCCCATAATTACTGATTGGTAAAGTTCTATGAACAAGTAAGTAACATAAAAGAATACTTATTTTAATAAAAGAATCCCTAAACTCCAAAGAAACATGAAAGGAAAAAAAAAAGGTAAGTAATTCTTGAGTGAGATTAATTAAGTAATTTTCTTATAATTTTAGACTGCCCGTATTCATAGCCTAAACTTTAGAAATTAACTATCGAAAAACTAACATTAATTATGGAAAATACTTCCCTCCTTACCAGGTAAGTAGGAGCTTCTACATTCCTGCCAATAACAGTGTGATATGTGTGTAAAAACTTTTCTTTTTATGTTTTTGATGAATTATTTTTGCGTATGTGTCAAACTGTAATTCGTATGAATGAATAGTATAATATCCCTTAATTTTAAGCTTCATAGTCAAGTGACTAGTACTTACCATTATATATACCACTTACCATCTTCATAACGAGATCTCCTTCATAACAAAACGTAGAGCTACCTACCATATTCTCTCCAAGATTGCTTCACAATATTTTAGGGTTTGCCATTGATTTCCTTTCCCTCTAGAGTTCGCCATTGATTTCCTTCCCTCTAGGGTTCGCCATTAGTTTCCTTCCCTCTAGGGTTTGACATTAGTTTCCTTCCCTCTAGGGTTTGCCATTAATATCACGAGAACTAGTGCTACCATGGCTAAGAGGGGTGCTGCTGAGATTGAGATCACAAACGATAACAATATCAATGGGAAAAGGCCGAGAACTCATCCTATCATGGCTAAGAGGGGTGCTGCTGAGAGTGAGATTACAAATGATAACAATATAAATGGGAAAAGGCCGAGAACTGATCCTACCATGGCTAAGACGGGTGCTGCTGAGATTGAGATCACAAACGATAACAATATCAATGGGAAAAGGCCGATAACTGATCCTACCATGGCTAAGACGGGTGCTGCTGAGATTGAGATCACAAACGATAACAATATCAATGGGAAAAGGCTAAGCAAACGAAGAAGGGTTGAAATCAAGAGAGTTGAAGAGAAGAACAAGCGTCACGTGACCTTCTCCAAGCGCAAAAAGGGTCTCTTCAACAAAGCCGCCGAGCTCAGCGTTTTGAGCGGTGCCGAGATAGCGGGGATCGTCGTGTCTAGCAACGGCAAGGTGTTCTGCTTCGGCAGCCCCTCCGCTGACACCGTCATCCACCGCTACCTCGGCCACAACGACTCCTCATTATTACATGCAGGTCATCCAGATATGCATCATGATCAAAAGGGCGACGTTCGCTATTGTCCTTATAATATTTCTTCGCATGTGAATATAATACTCAATGGTAATAAACAAGTAGAGGATTATATGGAAGCTAGGAGGCACATGGAGGCAGAGACGATCAAGCGTGTGAATAATAATAATGACAATGTTAATGATATTGATAACAATATTGATGGAGAAAGAGGAGGATGGTGTTATGGGTGGTGGGAGAAGCCGATTGAGATGACGACAAGTTTGGAGGAGTTGGAGGAATACATGGCAGCCTTGCGCAAGTTGAAACACAATGTTGAGGTTCGAACCAATCAAATGGTTATGAATGTTGGGTACAATTGTTAATGTAAATTATGTTTTATAAATTCACTACATATGTAAATGAATTATATTATATATATATATATCTCTTTCTCTCTTTATTCGGATTTTCTCCATAAGCAAGTCTCATGGTTGATAGTCCTGTTTTTGTTTTATAGGTTGCCAAGATCCACGCAATTTGGATAGATAATTATGTTTTTCTTTTCCTTCCTTGATCTAATTCTCAACAACTTTGTCCATTTCATATGTTGCCTTTTAGGCATGGTTTGGCAACTCGATATAGACTGGATTGGAGTTGAGTCTAAGTCCGTCCTAATGAGTCTCCTCCATGTAGACACAATATATTATATTGTTGTCCAATTTAATAAGTACAAGTTCACCAAACAGCGGACATGTCCTTAGATCGTCGATGTTAAGATCTTATGAATTATTCTTGCCACAAAAAGCAACTACAATTCCTTCCTCACAAATCTCATATTGCAATAGTTTCAACAAATCTCATGATGTACAGTCAAGATTTTTATCACATAGAAAACCCCCAAAATACAACCAAAGATCAAAACCATACCCCCATTACATTTCTTTTTCTAAAGGGATGCTCCTAGTTCATTATTTGGCTTATAAAGTTCTCAAGCTGTTGAACATACATGATCCAGCCAATATGATCCACAGCCGTAGCAAAACTCCACTCCACACCTAAAAAAGCAAAATAAGAGTGAAAATTTAAGCATCAGATACATGAAAGTAGTAAATCAAAGCCTCCTCAGTCTGCAAAACAATGTAGTGAAGTGTTTCTTCATAGTAGACAGAATATATATCTAATCATGAAACCAATAAGAAGATCAGATTATTGAACACATGAGAAAAAATTAAAATTAAAATTAATGCTTGCTAACCTGCATGTAATGTGTAAGCAGCCATCAGTCTTTTCCACAAAGAAGTTGCATCTGGGACACCTCCTCCAATTCTTCTTCTTTGCAAGCTCCATCACCATGATATCTTCCTTCTCTCTCTCATTCTCATTCAAGTTCAGAAACTCCCCACATTCAATCCCAGCATGCCATGCAACCTTGCACTGAGCGCAGAACAGTCTCCGGCAATTCGGGCACTCGGAGACGGTCACAATCTCTTCTCCATCATCCACCAGCAAAGCAGAACAGTCCTTAAAAGGGCAGTAAAATTTCTGAGACTCCAAAACTAGAGACTCACAGAGAGCATTTCCCCACCTGTCAAACACTTCCTTGGGAATAATAGACCGGCATGACTGTGGCTCCAAGACTTCTTTGCACTTCATATCAGGACACTTCACCACTGAAATGTTTTCCTGAATTTTAGTCCCAACATATGTTCCAATGCAATCAGTACAAAATGAATGGTTGCAGCCACTGTTTGTGAACATTTCTTGGGGAGATTTTACATCCATGCAAATCAAGCAGAAAGTTTCAGAGGATTGGCCAGTTTCTTTTTCCTTCCCCTTCAGATTTTTCATGGGGGTTTCAACATCTTTCTCTCTATTGGGGGGTTGAGTAGAAATTTTGGGAGTTATTGAAGAGATTGCAGAAGACATGAGGGCTTCTTGCAGCTGCAATTCTTCACCAGAGCTTGATGTTCCCTCCATTTTGGTTTTCAATAAGACTTTTGAGAGCAGGGGACTCTGTCAATTAGAGTTTACCCTTCCGGCTTCCATCTCAATTTATTAATTTGAATTTGAATGCAGTATTAGAAATTAATGTGTTTCGGCTGTTGATAAGCTTTCCTCAATTTCCGAAACGATGGGCACTTTACTTCAAGAGGTTAATTTTAGCTTACCGTTATGTTTTTGTATTCTGTGCTTCTCGGTCTTCAATCTTTGGTTTTTTTTCTTTTCCAGAATAAATTTTGTATGAAAAGCCTTTATTAATTTTAATCTCTCATTCCCATTGATTCACCCTGTTCTTCCTCATTCTCACTTTAACCACCAGTCCTTTTTTTTCTTAAAAACAAAATAAAAATTGGAACTTTTATTTTTTGTGTCCAATGTATATTGACATTGATATAAAGTTGCTACAATTTGTATTGTGTGACGACAATAGGGTTGTGTTCCATCCCAAGAAGTTCAAAAATAAAAATGGCCACGAAAAACAGTGGCAGGAGCCGAACAGGAAAACCCCTAATCCAGGGCCTTTTGAGATGGAGACGGGGATAAGAAACGGTGGCAGGGGCGAACATACGAGGGCAAATGCTTGCCTTGCCCGGCCCATTGCAACACAAACTGGTTCACAAGTCTAAGCAAATTGACCTTATGAGACACTACTGAATTTTTTCCATAGGGAAGAACGAGGAAGAATTGATAAACAGGGAGAGAGAGAGAGAGTGTTGATAAGTCAGTATAATCATAATCTTTCATTAAACGCTACATAAGTCATATATGTTCACATAGAACGCGGAATTATATTACAACGACCCTTCTGAATCATGGGATTTCTTGACAATCAACCACAATCCCCTCCTCCCCAAAGGGAAAACAAAACAAAAACAAAAAACAGAAATTAAAGCCAAAAAGAGGACAGAAATTTCCCACCCAAAATGAAATGCCTACACTAACTAGTATGCTCTACTACACTTTTTTCTAACTTTGTCCTCCCCCCATCTTTTGTCCCCTATTTTACCATCATTGATCAGCCGAACAATTTAACAATTTCTTGTGCCGGATTGGGGAGGAAGCAACCTCAAAATCCGAGAGCCAGAAGGAAAAGAATATAGCTATGATGTTATAAGAGCAAAACTGAATTACAGTGGCCGTGATACCGTTGAGCCTTGGGAAAATCCATTTGCAATTTTCTGTGGTTTCTTCTTGAAATTGCTGATGCTGCAATGCGGACATATGTATTCCAGTCCATCTGTTTTTGCATAATCCTGCAAAGTCGAAGCAAAAGATTAACATATAAATGCCGAAGGATTGGCTTGACAACCCCAAGGTGCTCACGGAGATTAAGATTGCAATAGGATACCTTAAAAGCACCAAGACCCTGCCTTCTGTCGCAGCCAAAGTGGGCCCACTCACCACATATTCCACAGTTCACCCAATCACCTGCTGCGCTACTGCAGAACAGTTTCCAATCACATGTAAGCAGACATTAGCAAAGATAATATTTTTCAACACTGAAGAAGTAAAAAAATAGGATGGGATAAATGCTAACCTGTGACACAATAAGCAGCACTCTCCATCTACATCATCATGAGCCAATTCGTATTCTAGAAGGTAAGTTTCGTAATGTCTTTTAAGTGTATTTCCAACACCCTGTGAAAACAAGAATCATACTCACCTGTATCAATTGATGTGTTACAATCTACTGAACCCTTTCACATAAAGGAGTGACTTGGTCTATTCATCCTGTAGTGATTACATACTTTTTTGGTATTTGAACTAAGATATTTGGAAAGAATCCCCAAACATTCTAGAAGCCCTACTCTGCCACAGAAGTAACTGTTTCACAATTCTGGTCCCACCTATTCATTTTTTATAGGATATGCTTTTTCCCTCCCAAGTAGGCCCAGAGTCACCTTACTACCTCTTCGTTAATGTTGAAACATTAATTATTTCAAAGTTAAAAACAAAACCAAAGGGAGATTATAGACATACAGTCATTCTATTGGTCATTGTGTAATTGCGCATCTTTGAGAAGATCTGTCCTTTCCAGTTGATGCCATTGCCAACATGAAAGCCTCCTCTTGTAACCACCTGACAAACACCTCATCCTTCAATAACAAAATTCACTAAATTCTATTTATTTTCTTCAGTCACAACTTCAGTAAGTGAAACCTAAATCCTGGCCAAGGAATTTGATTAGTTCACCTCTTTATACAAGTTGTAGAGGTCAAGACGCTTTCCATTGAGAATGGCATCTGGAAACTCGGCGAGTCCACCTTGAGGAATGAGTCGACTATGTCCTCGGAGAATTAGAAACTGCATTACATCCTTCAGAAACTCCTCCTGCTCAAGGGATATAAAAAAGTAAACATAAGCAAGTGATTGCACCCAAAAAAACAGAAGGAAAGTAAAACCCCAAAAGTTAGGTATTATATTGGAAGAGATAGCATGCAAAAGAATTTCATACTGTAATAAGGGAACTCCTTTCATGTCACCACTTTCTTTTATTCCACAACATCCCCTCTTATACCTTACCAATTCTTATTTTCTAAGGAAAATTACATCTTTTGAAATAAAATAAAAATATTCCCACTACCATTTTAAAAGTAGCTATATCCTATTTTGATTTTCTCAAACACTACCCAACTTTCTTTCTTGACAGTTATTTTATTTTATGATCTACATCTATACTAACTGATTTAACATTTTGATAAGAAAAGAACTCACCTCTAAGCAAGAATGTATCGGGCTTCTTCCGCAACCATGTTTCTTTAAAGGCAGAGGATTCAAGGAAATAATCTGCTTAGAATGTGAAGAGCTTGAGTACGATTTGCGTTGGGTTGTCGGAGTTAATCCAACAATATTGAGCTTTGTGGGGGGAGCAGGAGGCAGATTAGCCTTAAGTTGGCCTCCATCGTGCCCATCTACCTCAGACATTCCAGAAAAGGGTGTCATTTTAGGACGACGAACATGAGGAATAGGCCTCATTGCAGCTATTTTCAATCTTTGCCTAGGTGGAAGTAAAGGCGTGCTAACCCCATTCATGGCTCCAGCTTCTTTTTTGTCTTCGTCTATTTTAGAAGCAGCTAGACTTGGAAGCCTCTGGCTGTAATTAGAACCCCGGCTTGTCTCTTGGCATGGTTGAGATCTCTTCCTACTAGGAGGAGGTGGTCTCAACCAAGTAGGAGGGCTGCCGAGAATGAAGTCATTCGATTTATTATCTTTCCCTAGACTTGAACAGAAGAAAAGAAGGCGCTCAGCATCTTCTTTTTCAAAAGAAGCAACAGGTAATCCCTGAATGCTGGCAATGCCAAGTGCAACTAAACTATGATAGGAAACATCAGGTGCGAGCTGCCTCAAAACCTGAAATTGTAGTCGCAGCAAATACAGTAGTTACATAAACCATTGGAAAAATTGGCTCATTTTTATTCAACCTAAATAAAAACTGAACACTGACGATATAAGTCAACAAGGTAAATTTGCTTTTTTAATAGAATGCTCCTTAGATTAACCCAGATTGTAGAACAAATAACTTCCCAAGCACTGATGTGGTAGCCATAACAGCAGAATCTCCATTTTCACGAGGTTCATGACTTCTATACAAGTTAGCCCACCCCAATCTCATGTAATACCCAACCAAAAGAGGGATGAATTTGATTACAACCGCAGATTGGGCAGGTGAGTGGTGACTAGTAGAGTCAAAATTAATAAAAGGGGGCATAATTCACACAATTCTTTCAGATTCTTAAAATGTTACCAGATATCATGATAGCAAAGACTAAGACAGGGAAGGAAGTAGGTAAAAACCTGTGAAGCCCATGCTGGAACCTTCATGCATACTTCAAATACAGTAGCCCCACATGCAATTGAAGCAGACTTCCGTGGTTCAGATAGAGGTACTTTGTTTCCCTCATTGTTGGGCAGTACACGTACTTGTTGACTCTCTTCAATAACTTCATTCTTTATATGATTCTCCAAAAGCTGAAAATAAACAGGTCACAAGGTGTAAAAGTTGAAAAGGTCCGACTACCAGAATTTTTCCAGACAAGTCCTTCAGGATTACCTGATCATCAAAGCAAGTTTGTGCACTGCCTGACACAAGAAGTGATATGTGCGCAGAACTACACGTTGATACATCACATCGCATAGTCACGACACCACGAGAAAATGTCCCGGCCTGAAGAGGCGGTGGAGGAGCACTGATCACATTGAAAAACATTAACTAATTAATTGTATTCACAACAATTCATCTTTGGGGGAAAATAATAAAAAAGTAACAGGGAGTTTGAAAGTTCAATGTAGTATTGAAGATGTTTCAAATGCCAACATGCAATAATATTCAACACCTACTTTAGAAAAACATAAGAAAATGGTGACGCCTACACATGAAGGCTTCTCTTGTAAACAAAGTCAACAGTATCCTTTCTCCACATGAACAGTTATTTAAACCAATAAGATGATGCAAACTACTATGCAATTAAAAAATTAAAAATATCCAATTGAGCAACAATAAAAGAGCATCCATTATTTACAGGATCCAACATACCTAAACTTGCCATGAAGCTTGCTCCCACGCATCTGGAGCAACATAATTACAAAATGAGGAAAAATTAGCACTCCTTGCACCATGATGATGATATTAAGGGTAGTAGATAAAACTAACATAGTTATTTTTTGGATAGATACAAATGTAACCAAGTTCAGTAAGGCAGTACAAATACTCTTTTCTTCACTAACTTTAATTCGTCAAACAAAGCATTCTCCAGCAGGGCATGAAGAAAAGCTTCCCCCAAATAGAGCTATAGGAAAATAAAAGGCAAATAGGCTAAGGTGAAATCACACTTACTTCGATGTTTAAGAGGGCATTGAGACCATCCTCCAAAGGTTCTAATAAACTTGCATCCTGAAAATACGTCAGCCCATCATAAGTCTATGAATGAGGTGATGGGTATGTTTTTGCTGGCATTCGTGTGCATGTGTTCCTACATGAAGAATTAGTATTTAAACACTGGTAGAAAGAGGTGCATTCGGGCTTACCAATGTGGAAGGCTCCCCACAAACAAGAAACCTCAAGATCACATCATCATCATGTATCTTTATAGCAGGGAGAGTACCCAAGGAACCTTCTTCATCTTCCTCCACATCTGCCTCAGGGGGATCAACGTTGATCTTCAAACGGTCACCAAGAAGGCATGGCCCCAGCTCAGCACTACTAGATTTGTGTCTGTTAGCAGGAACAACATGGTTGTTTTCTACACAGTAAAGCCTAAAGGAAGCATATGCAAGTTGGAAAGCATCCCATGTATGAGTTGATGAACTGCAATCCAAAAAACTGCAATTGTCAAGCCTGTTTAGTGTTTGTACAGTATATAGTAGCGTAAAGATGTGTCAATTAACGTCTGCCATGCATATTGCACAGACAATTCCTATAATCCAATCAATGGCATTATCTCTAGTGATACTAACTAGACATTAAACAACAGTAGTGCACATATATACATGTGCTAACTACAACCTTTTCAAACTGGCATTTCTCTCTGTAAACAATCCACCAAGCTATCTAGAGATCCTTTACCCACATGCTCACAAAAATTAATAAAAGATAAGTACCTCTGTACCACTGAAAGCAATGCATGTCGAAAGTGGCAAGCAGCATAAGAAGAAAATTCACATTTCCAATATATCACATAAGGAATTCCCTGCAGATGAAACATACATAGTCAACCACAATTTTCAACAATAAATAAATAACAGGCTTGCTCAGACCACAAAAATAAATAACTAAAAAAACAAAACAGGCTTGCAGTTCTGAAACAAAAGTTCAACGCTGTAACTAGCCATTTCTCACTGAGCCCGGGTAGTGAACTCCTGAAAGCATACTTAATAAGCCTTACTATAATTACCTTAGAGAGAAGTGCCACTGCCAAATTTTCACCATTTGGAACCTCCAAATAAACCTGCATATATATACATATATTAAATGAAGTTGGGTCACATGAAAAAAAAACTTTCGAGATATTACAAAGAACAATAGAAAAGAACAGAAGAAAAAAAATCACATAAACCAAAATCGGGGAATGAACTGCATACAGATTTCCAGACCACAAGAAATCAGGCAATGCAGACTCTCCTCACACCTCACAAGACATTTCCCAATTACCTACTTCTTGATTTTTCAATATCTTGTCAAATGAGTAACTCAGAATTAAAGAATTGCATGCCACCATAATTAGATAAATAAAAAATAAGGGAAGCAAACACCAACTACATATCAATAATAAATTTTTCATTCCCATGAAAGAAGGAACAAGGGCATAGATCATACATACACAAAATAGGACTTTGCAAGTTCAGGAAATCTAATACATACAGTTGTAGGCAATGTGGCACCGAAGATCTCAGATATAGCTTCGGCAGTTGACAAATCAACATCTTCCCAGACAGGAGCCCCAATTTCATTATTCTCAAGCTGTTCTCCTTGCAAGTATACAAGATTTGGCTTATATGATTCAAGCATTTTACAGAACTCCTCTTTGCTTGGCTTGGTCAGAGTTTGAACCTGCATTCGAAGAGTGACAAATATGGTGAATTTAAAAACTAAACTGAAACAAGGAATTCATTTAATGAGCAAAAAACAAGAAGATACTGGTAATTAAAGTATACGCCACACATTCCATATTTAAAATTTAGAAGAGAATGGTAATAGCAAATTCTAACCTCCAAACGACCTGAAGAGACTATCTCTGGAAACGGGTATTTGAGCTTCTCATCAAGGGCGTCCTTGTCAGGTTTCTCTTCAGAAATTTTCCCACAAGTGACCACAAGCAGACTACAAGTGTGCTTTGAAGCTCCCTGAGAATGAAACATTATTTCCCTGCAGGCGCCCAGAGAGTTGGCAAAGCAAAGAAGCTCAAGCTGCTCACCCAAGAATTAAAACCCGAAAACCATTACATCTCCTAGATTATAACACTGCAAGCATCAACTTCGACCCTGACTTGGATACCAATCACACCAACCTGATCAAATTTCCAACTTGATTCACCTTGTAGCTAGCATTCAAGAAGGGATAACCAAATCTACTGAGAGGGGTCAAATCCCTCCTCACAAAGCACTCCCAGAACCAAAATTTCGCCAGAAAGCCAGCATGAACTCAAAGAACAAAAGGTCCTAGCAACAAGATCCAGGACCCAAAACAAGCCAAACCCTATCTCACAGGAAGAACCTATAATAGAAACTATGAGCAAAATCGACCAACTTTTGCTTACTGATGGAAGCAAATTGGCAAAAAGCCCTCGAATTTCAACCCAAAAACTGTTGAAATTGAAAAAATAACCGAGACCCAAATGAGAAAACCTGAAGAAATCAACGAACCTGGCAAGATACAAGGAAAAATTCACCCCCTCAGACGACACAAACAGAAAAACTCACCGACCCAGATGAGGAATTTGAAGAACTTGAACAACCCAGAAGAGGAAATCAGGAAATACGGACGACCAAGCGAGTCCTTAGCTTCTACAATCACAAAAAAGCACAAAATAGACGAGTAAAGTATGAAAAGAGAACCCTAGGCCCGTAAAATCCAAATCCCCAAAAAGAAATTCGCATAAAAAAAACCAACTTCTAATAGGAATTAATTTATTTATCTGTTTCTGTCTATTGTATCTAATTCACCACCAAAATAAATCAAAATGCTCACAGTCACCAAAATTTAATAAATTTAAAGTAATTAATATTCGCGTTTGTTAAAGAGGTGGGTGTGTCAGAAAAATGCATTCAACCTCAAAAAGGTCAAACATAACAAAAAACATTGATGAAACAAAAAAGAGACTAATTAAAAAGACTTTTGACGAACTTGATAAAGTACCAAACTTTGATTGGAACCCAATTGAGTTTAGCGTGTAACAAAAATTCAACCCAAAGCCAACGCCAAAGCCAATGCCAAAAGTTCGTAACTTTCTTAGAAATTGAACCAAACCCAAAACAGAGGAGCAGTAAGTTTTTCAAGTCCCATTAAGATTTGTTAATCTTTTTTTGTATTATTATTACCCACAAGATTCGGAAATTGTGGGAGGTAAAGTAACAACACAAATGTTTTTGAAGTGGTCATATGCTCCAAAAGATAATCAAAGAAAGCCCAGGATTTCTTTACTATATTTGTTTTCTTATGCAATTCATTTAATTTAATTTTCCTGTTGGGTTTTGGGTTAAGGTTGGCATTCATAATTCTTTTCCTTTTTCTTTGATTGCTTCAAGTTGATTGGCTGCATGAGAGGACGCCCCTGATCTTATTTGCCCGGAGCTTGATCAATGATCAAAGCTCATCCAATTCCCAGTCTCCATCAACATCTCGCTCCCTCCCACGCGCGCGCGCGTACATGTACACGCTATGGTGCCTCAGCGCCAAATGAACCATGCTTGCTTAATCATATCATAACTGCAATTTAGATTAGTTTTTTTACTCCCAACTCAACTTGAAACTTGAAATTTGAGCTCCTAATGACAAATTAGAAAGGTTTAGGAGTTAAAGTTTGAGTCTTTTAATTACCAACTCCATTTTGATGGAAAAACAAAAAAAACAAATTACCAACCCAATCACAAATGCAATTCATAATCTGAACCATCGATTTTTTATGAACACTAAACTATTTGTGATGATAATCAAATAGCCAATCACATGGTTGAGCTTGAACTTGAGTAAGCTACGATAAGAATTGCCAGATTTTCTCTCCTATTTTGCTTCGACTAATGAATTTGAATTTTATGCTAATCTTGTAACAACAACTAATGTTTATGCACGTGCCCATGTAAATTGGTCTTCTCCCTTCTTATTTTTAGATTTTAAAAAAAAAACAAAAAAAGAAGTTTTGGAGGATATTGACTACTCCTACCACCAGCGCCAGAGCATACAAACAATCTTGAGTTAGATGGACTTATGCGGGGCACCCAACTACTAGGTACCACGGGTATGAATTTACGTAGGAATTTACAGATCGCTCACCAACGAGAATTGCTGGAAGCGAGACTCGAACCTTGGTGGGACCACAAACAAAAGAAGGACCTTACCATCTGAACCAACTCTTTTCGTATTGAAGGAGAGTGGTGGTTTTTTTAGTTTTCTTTTAATTAAGGAAAATTAACAAGTTTCTTATTCGCGTAATGTCACATCAAGTTGTTAACAATAGCTCTTAAATTCAATTCCAATTGTCAGAAATTAAAAGGCTTACACCAACAAAGTCAGGATACTTTCTGTTAAGGAACAGAAAAAAGTAAGATAGTCAAACTCTATAACTGTTAGTACCAATTTAAGAGCATCTCCAACGAACTCTTATCAATAAAATCATATTACATAACATAATCGGAGATACCACCACAACAAATACTACTTAAACATGATGAGATTGAATATGATATGCTCTGCTTATATGATCCAAAGGGTCGTTGTCCTGTCTTTAATATATATATGAATATTCATAACATGATATCTAGCAAGAGGCCCGAATCATTTTGTTTGCAAATCGGAAAAAGAAACGGGTCTATACAAAATGAAGCCCTGGGAGTCAAATTCACCGTCCTAGTGATTTCAGCACCGACTGCTGCAGGCAACCCTTTAATTGCCTAAAAATCAATCTTTCTGAGCACAAATAATTTAAAAGTTACGCTACAGGCCACACCACTCACAACTACTTCTGCAAGCACCTTTAATATATGCTAAATAAAGGGCAGCACGCCAAAGCAAAACCATGAGACTGGTCTTTGTAATCAAGGTCTCCAACATTTAAATCACACCTTTTCACTAATTTGATGAAACTAATTAATCCAGGTCTTCAAGGATTTCCAAAACTGATGTGGGTTACCAAAGTTTGGTTTGGTAGAACAATGGTATGATCTATGATTTGAAGGGCCCCAGCAAAGACTTGAAATCTCTCATGAATCTCTTTGCAATCGGTTATAACTATCAAGAAATCTAGGTTGAAATATATTGAAATCTGTTTGTTATCTTTGAAAGGAGTTTTGTGTCTCAGTTGATGTGCTTAAACTTCATATTTATATGATCTTGACCGGCCCATGTTAGCTTGGCTTCTAAATTAACATTTGCAGTACTTTTCCATTAAATGTCCACGAACACTCTTTGTCGCAGCAGAAAATGAATAATAACACATGCTTTGACTACAGTCACAGTGTCTAATTTATGGCCAACACCCTTTGGCCACGAGTAGTCTGTGGCTAACATGAATTCAGACCACATGTGTATTATAATGACGTTTTCTAGTAGTGATTGTCTAAATATTTCTATACCATTGAATAATATATCACCATCTTGGCTAGAAATAGGCCATTCTAAGTTTAAGCACAAAGAGAGAGCATTCTAAGTTTGTAACCACATGCATGTTTAATGAAGATGAAATCCACCAATACAATTATGTAAACTGAAATTAAGCAGAAAACTTTTAAGGGTCGCATTAGAGCAACCAGTTAAAGTAAAGGATGGCATTTATTACCTCCTTGAAGAGCCGTCTTGAGTCTTCTCTTCCCCTAATTAATTACCGGATTAATGCATTTTCCTATAGTTTTTCATTTGCAGCTGAAAATCTGCATACGTGTGGTATTATTATTAGAGGATCACCATGATCACTTAATTCTAGAGGTTGTGACGTTCTTGATTAAAAATCTTTTACTTGATCATCATATATTTGAAATAACATTAATGATTGAGACATATATGAATTATTGAGCAACCACTGGGACATGTCATGAACCCTGAAACACAGTATACAGTGATTGGCTACTTTACCTAACAGATATATTTGATTAATCTAATGCAGAAATTCAAGCTTGATTTGAAAAAACAATGAATTAAGCTCAAAGATACGCCCGGAAATCTGCGTGCACATAGATTTGATCACCCCTTCATCAAACTGGGAAGCATTTTTTTTAGCCACCTTCTCGTAGATCTTAGTTATATTAGCATATGAGCTTATGTATCATTAATTTGCTTTCATTCAGCACTTAATTGAAGCTCATAATCGAGATTTAAGACCCTCGTGGTTTAGGTAATGACTTATCCTCTCTATGATTGCAGCCTTGCAGGTTGCTGTTGTTGAATATTCATGTTTATGCATAAGATCTTCCAACTTTTGTTGCTCTTCAATCTGTCCACAAAAATCTGTTTTTTGGATCATAGAGTTTCTTTCGCTTTCATGATTTGAAAGCCTTTTTACTAATGACAGGATATTTAGAAGTATATTTTTACAACGGGACACACTCTCAACAAAGTTACGTCTCGAGTCACGACTAGGTAAAATCTATCACAATTTATATCGTGTTGTGGGGCACAAATTGACTATGAGAGAATTGACAACAAACGGTGAAGTGAGACCACAAGCAACATTATCTTCTTCCAACAATATGCATATATAGGATGGTTTATCTTTCCAAATCTAACCAGTAGAGAATAGTACAACAGTGTGTCACAGTTCCCTTTTGGTTTGGTACTGGACAAAGCTGCCCACATACCAAAACGTTGATATCTATGAAAATATCTAAGGCCAAAGGTCATGTTGCTGCCTTCAATACGAGTTTTCCATTTTCATAACAGACAAGAAAAGAAAGCGATAGAGCAAGAAGGTGCAATGATATTTATCTCAAAATAGAAAGGGATACAAATCAAGAAACTGCCTGAAAAAAAAAATTTACTTTTTTTAATCTAGTTATATAACAATAATTAAACAATCCAACAGCTCATTTCATTAAAATTTTCTTCCCGCTTAGCAATTTTTAACTGAGTTAATTATTATCTGCTCATGATCTTGGTGGCAGAAAACTCATGGAAGCTAGAAAATTAAAAAGGGTATTTAAAGTTAATAAAGAGAAATTATGAACTATATATATATATATTTATATTATGATAAATATGTTTCTGTGCTCTGGGATTCGGTCTTGTTGTAGATGTACATCATCTAAGACACTACTAAGCCGACTCTTAGTATTGCTGCTGCAACGATTTTGGCCACGCCTGTAAGATGCTAGCATTTGCTTGGTAGAAGCCTCTAAGTCTCTCATTTCATCAATCACAATCTGTCTGTTCCTGCACTCTATGCTGCAAAATCCTAGATCACCTCTGCATTCGCATATTCGATTCGCAAACTATATCAGAATCTATTATTTCTCAGAACAAAATTATGAAAAAACCAACAAAGGTGAAGAATTAAGTTTGTAAAATCATGCATATGTGTGGAGAGTCTAATTATTGTTACAAGTTTTACCTGTACATGTAGACCTCTTTGTCAAGGCTTAAACCCTTGTTGCATAAGTGGCATGTTTTGAGAAAGCAAGAGAACTCAAGGGAGCTGCAGCAGGTTGTGGGTTGGCTCAATCTTAAGGCAGATTTCACAATGATATTTGACTTGTTCCCTTGTGAGATCTGTATAAGGATTTTCAACCCAACAACACCTGAGCCCTTGAAACTGGTTTTATCATTCAAGCTCTGCTGCTTGTGGGCAACCAAAGAAGGCTTTCTGAACTTGGAAATCATTTGTGTTGAACCAGAGAGAAGAGAAAAGAAGAAAGAAGAAGAAACAGAAAACTTCAGAGGGTTGTGAAGTGTAGGGCTGAACATTAGATATTTAAAGGCAGCTTTGGTTCTCTGTCCACACACAGAAACAGATAAATAATATTTAAACAAAACTTAGACAGAAGAGTTTGCTTTTGTTAATTGATTATGTTATTGCTACATCATGAGCCACGTGCTGCAATTTGCTTGCTCTATCTTTACCATGTCTGCCTGCATTCTCCTGGATGGTTAAAACGAGTTAAAAACAGGAAAAGGGTTTTGAAGTTGAAGCCATTTTCCTGCTATGCCTTTGGTTTTGTTTGGCCGGGCCCTACCAGAAAATGAGCGAACCTTTTGTTTTTTGTCCAGCATGAGAAACGTGATAATTGTGAAATAAAATGTGTGGATCCTTTTTGTTAATTATTAATTCTTTTCTTTTTTCTTGTCCCCCCCACTATGGAGAAGTCCATTCCACTATAAAGAGTTGGCATCGAAGAATTAAAATATTTATTTTATTTTATTATATTTTCAATGAATTTATTCCTCAAGTGCTTAAAAATATTTACCCAAGTCTCGTTTGGTTCACGTAACGGATTTGAGGGGAAATTACTTCCCATGTCATTTTTCAAGAGATGGGAAATAAAAGATTCATTTCCCACGTTTGGTAATGCCAGGAAAGTAACCGGGAGATTTCACTTTATTTAATTTCCCATGTTTGTTTTGAGTAGGAATGAAAAACAAAGTTTGTATAATTTTTCAATTATACCCATATTAAATCAAATATATAAAAAAAAAATGCATTTAATGATACAAATGTAATTCTAAATTGGCTCATTTTCCCAAACTTTCCCATGAGGAGGGAAAACAAAACCCAAGTTGAGAGGAGGGCTTCACTTTCCCCCTACTTTCTCATGTGCTAGGCAACCATTTCTCTTACTTGGACTTACCAAATATGGGAAAATAATTGATTTCTCATCCCCAAACCTCCTTTCCCATGAACCAAACGGGGATCCGAAGTTCTAAGTTTGATTCCCCCTCCCCATCTCCCAATATCGCTTGTATAAAAAAATTAAAATAAAAAAGTTAAGAACATTTACCCTTACATCCGAGGTCCTAGGTTCGATTCCCCCATTTTCATCTCCCAATATCGCTTGTATAAAAAGAATATTGATTTTTTTTAAAAAAAAAATCCATAAATAAACAATCGAAATTGTCAAAAAAATCTTATTTGATTATATATGCACACACATTAGTGTTGTTGGCGTGTAAGAAGGAACTCATCAAAGTGTGTTAATAAAAAAGAATCACCAAGAAGAAAAGGAAAGCCTATTTCTTTTCACTCCCTAGGAATATATAATTAAGGTTGAAACAGTGACATTGGACTCAAAGATTAAACATTTTAAAACTAATGGTTCATGCTGCTGCACATGGCCTATTGATACTAGTGAAGAGTTGTACTTTGTTTTTGTTAATTTTTGTTGTGATTATCTTGGCTATGCTCCCTTGTTTTTTTAAAATGGTTTATAATTCTGCTCTTATAAAATTTTGGATAGTTCTATTTTGAATACACCTCTAAATTCATGAGATTGGATTATTCTTTATTTATACCCATATTTTTCCCTACTAAATATCTTACTTACTCCAAATATGATGCCATGATTTGAACGTTCATTGTTAGATCCTCAACCAAAGATAATTTTTATAAAATTTCATTAAAATCGGAAATTGTCTAACCATTGGATTGTCATCTTTGATTATTTTAGTCACTTATAGAAAATTAATAGTGTGCTCGTCTATTTATTTGACAACAATTAACGGTGAAATAATTTTCAATTTGGATGATTTTTTTAATGTTGACCTAAAAATTGAGTTGTTTGGATTGTGAGGTTGTGTAGTAAAGCTCAAATGACTAGTTAGCACCGTATTAAAGTTACTAATTAATTTGTAAGTGTTTGAGACACTTTTTGTGGCACCCATATAAGACACTTTTTCCCCACATAGTTGCATTATGCACAGTGACTTTAAATGAAAGGGATTGTGCCCATATAATATAATAGTTGCATCCCTATTGTATATATACATGATATGATACAATATAGAATCATCTACAAATTCGAAAACAACCACTATTTGTTTGAAATATTGAATTTAAAACTATTGCTTATAGGTAATGGGGTCTAACCCAATGGAAAAGGGTCTTGATTTACAGATCAAAAATCTCAAGTTCAAACCCCCATAACATCATTTGTGTGTGTGAAAAATCTTCATCCCTTCTAGTTTAGACTATCGCTTGTACTAACAAAATGCTTATATACCAACTCAGACAATATCTTTTACATGTATTTTACAAATAGGTTTAAAATTTGACAAAAAGAAAAATATGGGGGACATACAGTACAGGCACCTTTTGGGATTCCAATACATCCTTTCGAGATTGAAAATGAATAAGGATTAATCATCATACATCTATGTGCATTCAAATTCAATAGTGACAATTTCAGGACAAAATTCATGTGCGAAAGGAAAATCTTCTAAGATACTTTCCAACCTTACTTTGTATTTTTGTTTGTTTGTTTGTTTGTCTGTTTGTTTTTGTTTTTAAATACAAACAATAGTATAAAATACAAAAAGAGAGAGCTTCTCACACACACTACCAATATGTAATGGGAATTCGAATATGACCACTAAATTTATGTCAATGAAAGCATTCAAATTCAATAGTGACAATCATCATACATCTATGTGCATTCAAATTCAATAGTGACAATTTCAAGACAAAACTCATGTGCGAAAGGAAAATCTTCTAAGATACTTTCCAAACTTACTTTGTATTTTTGTTTTTTGTTTGTTTTAAAAAAAAAATACAAACAATAGTATAAAATACAAGAAGAGAGAGTTTCTCACACACACTACCAATGTGTAATGGGAGTTCGAATATGAGATCACTAGTCTACAAGTCAATGTCATTTTTTCACTGAGGTAGATCTCGTTGGGTATTAATTTGTTTTCCTTTCTAGGTTATAGAAACAATGACATTCAAAGTTAAATATTTAGAAAAAAGTAGCAATATATATCATACTTTAAGTTTCTATAAAGGCCTCTCACGTGGGTTGTCGCTGCATATATATTTACTAATTCTAGTATATAAATATAATCAGCTCGAAAGTTACATGTTTCACATCGATCGTTGTAGGCTTGTAGTTAATCAATTGTTTGTTTGGAAGAGCATATAGAAAATCAAATTGAAATTACTAGCCAACTTTGGCTCTAATGTTTTCCCAAACACTAGAAAACATATATGCATAAATCCTACATATATTTAGTGCATGTCATTATCCAATAATTTGTAAGTTCCCACTTCACATAGCTTTGCATCTCCGATATAAAATCAAAAAATTAATCATAAGGGGAAAGAAGGCCATGTATGGACACATGGGCATTATAATTAATCAGTGTATAGATTCTAAATATCATGCACTAAGGTATATATGGAGTGATTAGGCCAATATTAAAGTTTGAAAATTACTTTAAAGATGTCCTATATTGTCTTAATTTTGATGCTAGATCGCTACGTTATTGTAATGGCTTTTGTGGTTAGTGACTTTTTTGGCTGAATTATGAATGCAATTTCAGTATTTCTATAATTTTTTAAAAAAAATGATGCCTTCCTTCTTTTTTTTTTTTTTTTTTTTTTTGAGAAATTATGGAAGGGTGTTGATTTTCCCAGTCCCCTTTTATCCACTTACACTCCATTTTTTGAAAATTGTATGTTCTCACTCTTCTTTTGTTCACTTACACTCCCTTTTATCTTATAGTAAAAAGTATTAAAAACAAAAGGGAGTGTATGTAGATAAAAGGGGAGTGGGAAAATCACCACCCATTATGGAATTGCATTCATAAGTCAACCAAAAAGCCACTAGCCACAAATGATCAATACAAACTAGCCATAAATGACCAATACAAACTAGTCACAAATGACCATTACAATAACAGAGCGATCTAACTTCAAAATTAAGAAAATATAGGGCTCATCCACTAACGATCACGCAGGATCAAAGAAACTCAGGCATAGGCATCCCAACTAAGAGTGCAAACTCAGAACAACTAAAAATAGATAAAACTTGAAAAAACCAAGTAATAACAAAACAAATAAAACTATCACAAAGAAGATGTGGAAAGCTCTCACAAAGGAGATGTGAAACATTCTTACAAAAGGAGATGTGAAAACTACACGGACAACTCAAAGAGTTTATGCAACTTATTCCTAACATGAAGAAACTGCAAAAAGGATGGTGGTAGAGATCCGACACCGAAACACAGATGGAGATCTGACGCCGATAAGCATCCGCCTGTGATGGTTGGAGGAAAATTATTACAAAACAAAGACAAATAAAGGAAATCTTATGTCTCTGAAAATTGGGGAAAAGAGTAGATGGGAGGAATGAAGAAGGGGAGAGGGGAGGAAGAGAAGAGGGGAGAAGGGAGGAAGAACAGTGACTTCCTCTCCCCTCAAAGTGAAAACGGCTTGTAGATTTTTTTTTGGTAAAGAGAGGACTAGGGTTTTCGTTGTCTCCCAAGAGTATCTTTAAGAATTGAATTTTACATCCCCATGGAAATCAAAATCAGAACTCACATATGGATGGATGTGGTTATGGCAAGCATCCCTTCAACGATCATATTGGTGAATAATTCATAATGAGAATATGAATAATTAAGAAGTCCCTCATATACTATATAAAGTAGTGTAATGTATTTACAAAGGTGCATTTCCTGCTTTATCAATATTTTAAGATTTTTTTTCGATATATGATAGTCTAAATTAATATAATATACAAAAAGAGAGATTCGAACTTGGGTGTATGATGGAGGGCTCACTGCCCTGCCCAACTGCATAATCCACATATGAAATCTTCTTAGAATTCTAATTGAGGGTTCTTATGATCCTTTGGCACATGAAATTAGGTGATCTTCGTTACAGAACACCAATACGTTTCACATTACATTCTTCATATCTCAATCTACAATTGGGTCCAAACCCATAGTCCAGACAAAGCCCATATCTCGATCACCTAATAATCAGATATTACTTATCTTGAAATCTAAGTGCCCGTTTGACATTGCTTATTTTGGGTGATAAGTGATTTTAAAAAAAAATTGGGAAGCCCAGTCCATTTGGTAAACTATGAGAAAATCACATATTATTAAAAATTACTGTGAGAGAAAGCTATAAGGGAAAGCAACTAATGAGGTGCTTTCATTTTCTGATTATGCAGGAATCAGTTTCGAAGAGGCACTGGGTTTAATGATTATGCGGCAATCATTTCTGATTATGCGGAAATTAATACCAACAACATTTTTAACACAAAATTTACCAAACGCCAAACTGCTTTCTCTCACATCTGATTTCTGTCACAACAAATCTGATTTCGATTATTTTCACAGCACAGTAATGCCAAACTGGCCCTAAGTAATCCCAACCAAATCTGCCTCTTTTCCTAAATATATCTCCTAATCTTTAAAGAAGATTGTCCACCAAACAAACAAATTTCTCGACATACTGAGCCAAAACCATCGGCCACAGATTTCTCGTTCAAATGGGACGTTCCTCATTTTATGTTCATTAAAGGTTTTTTGTGTGAATGAATGGGGTGGAGAGTTGTTCAAACACACTACCAAAGTGTCATGATGATTCGAAGTTGAAACCACTAATTTGCAAGTCAAAATCTATTTTTACTGGACTAGATCCCGTTCGCATGTTCATTAAAAATTAGAAATGATTATTCATTAAAAATCAAGACCAACCACCTGGCCCGATTAACTAATGCAAATCCCAAGCCCAAACAAGTTGAGGAAGGCCTCTGCATCATCACATCTTAAAAGTCCAAAGTCCTCATTGATATTTTTGCAAGATAATCCTCTCTGGTGTTGTTCTGAAGAAGTTGTTGTTTAACGTTTTCAACTAGTAGTGGCCTCTACAAGTTCGAATTTGTAATTTTATTTACAGCATTAAGAAAAAGAAGAGACCTCCAAAATCTCAGACAAAACCACACCCCTTCCATATCCCACATACTAACCACGCATTAGCATCATCATTTCTTTGAATTATATTTTCATCACATATATATTTTTAGAAGATATCATAAGATTGTAAAACAAGATTAGGATGCCCTCTTCCATTTCCCTTTTTTCCCCCTTGTAGTTGGGTATCGCATTGAGAATCAATCGCTTTTGCAGGTTGATTAAGAATAATTATTGGGATTGGTCGGAAAAGGGTAAATTTTATCAAAAATTCATGTGACATATATGTGGACCAATATTCTAGTGTGAAAATATAGTATCCCATTTTGAATAATCACAACTATCAGTGTGTGATTAACGATCTTGAAGATCATTGCTCTATAGCAAATTCCAAAGCCATATCTGGGGATAAATATTCTACTGTCCTACTCATGAATAATCAAAACTTAGGGCCATGTGATTAATGAGTTTGTAGTTAATATCTCTACCATCAAAGAAGATAATCATGTCATTCATAAAACCAATAAGGGTCTTAGACCTATGATTATGACTAATTGACTATAGTATATCAATTAATATGGAAATCAATATCAAATCATCAATTAATCTAACAAAAATTAATATCAAATTAATAATTAAATAAGCAAATTATAATTGATAGTACCTTGACTCGTGCATTGTGCAATGTCTTCCTCCTCGAATTTGCTACTAATCATACAAATACAATAGAGAGAGCCAAATCAGAAAATTTTATATATAAAAAAGAAACAAAATTGATGTTTGCTCAAGAAGAAGAAAAAAAGTATCAGACTTACTTTGGAGTTGTGCAATTTCCTAAAAAAAAACGTTTGCTCAAAATTGGCATTAATTCTTTAAAATGATAACTCCTCCCAATCCCACATAAATAAGGAGTTGTAAAAAGCAAGAGTTTACTTTTTTTTTTAATCCTTGTTTAAAAAGAAGAAGGAAAAAAGCCTGTTTAAATGGATTTTTTAATAGCATTTTATCATTTTTTGAAGCAGGCCCACGAATTGCGCAAGTCCAATTCCCTTCATTTATTTATTTTTTTTATAATGGCTCAAAATGACGTCATTTTGGACAGAATTTTTTACATAAAAAAAATATAGGCTTGCGCAACAGCAACCTAGGCATGCGCAGCAAGCTTGGTTTTGGTTGAGGCAATTCGTTGAACAGGTTGAGTGCACCACCCAATCTCACCAAAGGGGCAAGATGCAACGCTGCAGAGGCTTTTTCAACTACGGTAGGTGCAGCTGCATCTCCTTACTCTTTAATAGGTCCGCCAGTGTATAGGAAAATGTTCTCTTGTCAATAGA
Source organism: Prunus padus (assembly GCA_024362665.1). Taxonomy (NCBI): domain Eukaryota; kingdom Viridiplantae; phylum Streptophyta; class Magnoliopsida; order Rosales; family Rosaceae; genus Prunus; species Prunus padus. Next base: position 3,104,519 of record JANFAM010000013.1, on the reverse strand, counting down.
TCGTTAAAATGATTTCTTCTATCTCTCTCTCTCTAAGAAAGCCAAAAATCGAAACCGAACCAAACCAACCCATCAAGTCCGGTTAAGCGAAGTTGTCGTTTTCCATCAATTATGGTTTGGTTTCGGTTTCCAAAATTATCAATCCGAGGTTTATGGTTTAGTTCCGGGTTGGGCACAAAATCGAATCAACCCAAACCGAGCCCACCCCTACACACACTGGCGAACCTACATAGAGCCTAGTGTGGGTAGCCTACACTTAATTTCTTCTTCAACCATGTAAGCTACAATAAATAAGACATTTGGCTAACAAATAAATAAAGGGAGCATTTTTGCTCACCACTTTAACCATATGTGTACCATCACCACCATCTCCAATGCTGATACGTGTCCATAGGCCTAACCATAGTTAACTTTTGCTTTGTATTTATGGAACCATGGTTATACATATAGACACGTGTCAAGCATTGGGGATGGTGGTGAGGGTACACTTATGATTAAAGTGGTGAGCAAAAATGCACCCATAAATAAAACCTTCAAGATTTTAACCCAAATTTCCCATATTCAAAATATCAAGGCCCCAAAGTTGACAAAATATCAAGACCCAGTTCAAGAAATAACTTAGTTTGTCCTCCCTCACACATGCATTTTGTATACATAAAATAAATAGTTATATAAATATATAATATTGCTACATAAATAAATATTACTATATTATTATATAATATTTATGCCCACACTTTGAGAAGATGCTGGGTCCACCACTGCCTACACACCACTATGAAGATAAATCATATTTATAACCCTTTAAAAAAAAAAAAAATCATAATGTTTGACATAATCAAAGTGAAAATCATACCCCTTGAATTTCATCGTCATTCTTGTATATGTAAGCTTGCTGACGAATGCATGTAATGTCATCCTAAGACTAAAACTTGTCATGCAAGAAAGAAAGCATTAGCTGTATGATATGAATCTGCCAGCGCCCAATGCCACCCAATTAAAGGAATAATTAAGACGGAATTTTCGGCACCAGTCCTTGCTAATTGAAGGACTGGGAGTGATTCCAGTACTTTTTGGTCCAACTTCACATGGTGTAATATTGTGCTAATTAAAAGTAGCATTATACATGTAGGAATATGATAAAATTATATATATTTATTCCATGAAAATATCACATTTGATTGATACTCATTTGAGATTGCTTGTTTGGGAGTGATTTTAGCCTTCTCAGAATCACTTATGGAGAGAATCACCCCCACGTGATTCTCAATATAATCATGTTAAGTGATTTTAAACGATTCTAGATAGAATCATCTCTCATCTACTATCACTTAAACCACATAAAGTGATTAAAGGAGAAATAATTTTTCATAAAAGTGATTATTGGCCTATCCAAAATCACACTTTCTTACAATCAAGAGCGCTTTTGAAAGCACTTGACGGAAAAACTTAAAAGTGTTTGTATGTTATATATAAAAGTTTGTTTTTTATTTCAAAAAGCATTTGAATTGTTAGTAAAATGGCTTGTAGTAAAAGCGTTTATGAGCAAAAATGCTTGCTAGCAATCTCATATGGACCCATATAGGTTCCCAAAAAATTCTCGAGTTGAAATATCTTTCTAAAAACTCAAAGAAGTGATAATTAGAATAATTCTCCAACTTTTAATACAACCTTTCCTTTTCTGCGCCCTCTCCTAAGGCCTAGCCTACTCCTATATATACGCACACCACACTACTCATCATCCCATCCCATCCTACCCTACTATAAGCCCTTCACTTATATCCTTCATCTTTGTACGTTACTTGTTCATAATTTCATGGCCAAGCTTCCTGTAAACCCCTTTCTCCTGCTCAGGTTGGTATATATAGCTATATTTATTGTTTTTGTTTTCTTTCACACAAGTGTGTCTGTATGAGTTTTAATTTAATCACCATAATTATCTCAAGCGTTCTAATTAATATCCCATCTGTTAGACGACTGTTTCTACTTAAACGTTCTTGAACCTTGATAATAAGAAATTAATGATGATGAAATACAATTAGTTTATATAATATCTGATGTTCTTAATTAATTAGAGTTTTATTTGGTTGATGGAAGCAGGCGATCGTATAAGATTGCAGCAGAGGGTAGTAGTGTAAGATCAGTGCAAAAGGCAGCGACGACAATGACGAGGACGGCGACAACAAAATCGGGCAGTAGTGTTAATGACGATGTAGCAAATAATCATGATGGTCAGCAGATGAATCGAGTGTTTTGGATGAGACACCCGAAGACAGGGAACTGGATTCCAGAGAGCCACTTTGAGGAGATTGATGTTGCAGAGCTGAGGGAGAAGCTCCTCCCCAACCCCAACAACAAGCACAAACTTTAAATTAAATGGCGTAGGGTTCTATATTAAGAATGTCCTTATTGAAAGACAAAAAAAAAGGACACCTACTTTTAGGGTTACCAAACAATGGTATTTCAACTATCGGCACCATATATGATTTAGGTCATCCTTCAATGGCTATCCCGGAAGTTGTTTCTGAAACGAAATTATGAATAATCAAATGACTAAATAATATTTGATTTTTCTGAATTCTATTTTTTTTTTTCGTTTGCCTTTCAAGAATCAAGAGCAAGCAATACAACAATCCAACTAAATAGGTAATGTACGTATCATTAAAAGACCAATAATTCTTCTTCTTTTCTTCTTTTTACTAGTGCTTAAGAAGAGGCCAAATCCAAATCAGAATATAATATATGTTGAGCAAAAGTAAATGGCATATGATATGTTCCACTATATTCAAACCCCACAAAACCAACCCCTTGAAATAAACAACATGAAGGACAAAGGCCAATTCGATGATAATTGCAACAACAAAACCAGATTTGCATACATGCATGCCAAGGTATATTCGCACTTAATAGTACAAATGTAACAAAATTGACCCTTCACCATTCATGCCTTAAAAACAAAATTCTTCCCCTTCACATGAATATACTATCATAATTTTAGGTTGGGGGGAACGAGTTAAGAAGAGGCATTATCTGGGAAAATATCCACATTCATGGATGGTTACAAGTATAGCTGAATAAGCTCATCGCTGACCACTGACGGAGTCAGTACGCCCAGATCTGTGAAGAGCAGAGTAAGATATTGCGGAGGCGTATAATCACGAGCAGACCTTTCAACCTCAACCTTGGATGGGATGGGTACCCCAAAATCTATGGGGAGTAATGCAGGGGCCATGTCTTTCTGGTCCAATGGATAGAGGCGAGCAAACTGGAAAACAACAAATCAAGCATGTAATGTTTTGTGGAAATAATGAACAAACATTGATCTTTCGAACTACAAATGCCTCCGTTAAAAGAGAAATTTTGCAATTCTGATTCTTAAATCTTATAGAAATTTTCACTCTGCTGTGGACTAGTTATATGACATGTATAAAACACACTGCCAATAACAAGCCACGTGATGTGCCAGGTCATGCAACAAAAGAATTATGCGAAACTTTTTGTGTGTGTAGCATTATTCACTAAAAGAATATATGTTTGCCAAAAAACAGTATTAAATACAAGAAAACAATGAACCATGATATATGCAGTGTACACACAATGATACAATATGATTTCCTTCATAAGATATGGAACTTGTTTTGGCATACCTTGTAGCTTTCAGCAGCCACATAAACCGGTTTGTTCATGCTATGTGCCACCAAGGCAATTTGAAATGTTCCCATCATATTGATAATACCTCCACTTTCAACCACACCATCTGCCCCAACAAATACCATGTCAACCTCATCCATGGTATATGCCACTGCAGAGTCTATTAGGAGCTTCACAGGAACATCAAGCTTGACCAACTCATTTGATAGCCGTAATCCTGTTCTGTCTGGTCTTCCCTCTGCAGTTGACAGCATCAAGTTTGAATCATACCATAAGGAAAATATTTCATACTAATCCAACTTGTTACTTACGAATAACTGAAAGACAAGAACACAATTCACAGACTACAATATAACAAACTTACTAGTTTTCTATTTGGAGGATATTTGTGGTGATGTAAAAGAAAAACAGACTAAACGTCCAAAATATATCCCCCATATACAAGATTCTAAGAAGGTAGAGTTTCTAAATCATGTTGTTAAATCCATCTTACTCCAGTTAATATAGCAAAATAAATGACAGCATGATAAAGAAAAAACCTGTGCAGAAAACTCGAAAGAGTTTATTGCTCTGTGCCGCTCTCTTCAGTACTTCTAGAACAACTCTGGAGAAACCATGAACCAAGATGGTGCAACCATCAAATATAAAGTCTTGACTAAGCACAGCTATGATTCTGCGGGCCTGCAGTATAAGACAAGGGTGGCTGAATAACACAGTAGTTAAAGTTACCTCGAAGGCTCAAAGAGTTGTTATCAGGTCATGTACCTTAGTAGATATCTCCCCAAACTTCTCCGCACGTTCAATCAAACGAGACTTGGCTGAGTTGAAAACTTCATACTCTAAAGCCGAAGTTCGAGTAACATACCGCATAAACAGGTCACATCCAGCAGTCAAAGAAATGGAGGTCGTGTCCCATGACTGAAGCACATGAAGGGTTATTCACGTTAATTAATCTATGTTGCTACTATAAAACCAAATGGAGATCATAACTTGACCTCTCTATCATTCTGTAACTTGATTCAACCAAAAGAACACTTCATGCCAGCTAGATTTATTCCCCAAATTAACTCTAAAAAGTGATAAGTGGCGATATCAATCAAATAATGGAAACACAATCAAGACAACATATAAGCAAGTTTAACAAATCACCAATGAAGAGAAAAACAAAATTAATATAAATGGTGAAGTTCAAATTTACACAGATAGCTTCTGTAGTAAAATCTATCCTACTTCCATGTCTTATTTCAGAGAACCAAATAGAAATGTACCCATCTTATACAGTTTCCCTGCGCCAATTTCAAGTGCCCAAAAGATCAACAATTCTACTCAGAAAATTGCATTATAATTATGCCTCCATAAAATTTGATTGAAATCTTTTCAGAAAAGCAGAGGCTTTTCCCAAAGCATGAACTCTAGAATTACTGTAATTCTAATCCTTTCAATATTACTTACAAAATCAATATTACCATACACAGGCTAATTTCAACAAACAATTCACAAATTTTAAAAAAATAATGTGAAAACTACTTTCCACTGAAACAAACAGAGCACAGTTACTCACTTTAAGAGAGTCAGACGCCTTCTTGAGCTCAATTTCGAGCTCCATCATCGTGGTGGCCTCACTGGACCGAATCACAGATGCCAAGGCCCGAATCGCCGCCACGGCCTCGGCCAAATCGGGCTGCTTTCTCCAGTTATTGAACTCCTCGATGACGCTGAAGGACTTGCCGGAAGCAGAACCGGGCTTGGCTTCAACCTCGCCGACGATTGGACCTTGTTCCTCGGGGTTCTGGCCGACGGCGGCTTGGGCCTGGGCCAACCAGTCGCTCGTGACGACGCCGTGGTGGGCCGCCCGGGTCTGGTAGTAGGCCGAGTTCTTAGGGTTAGGGCTTTGCGAGGCGTCGGCCATGGATGAGGACTGTGGTGGCGGGGAGAGAGTGAGGGACTCGGGTTTCAAGGCCGATGTGGCGTCGTTTCGTTCCTGGTCCTGCTTGTCGAGAATGAACGAGGCTGATCTCCGCCACATTTATGCCAACGTGGTGGGTTCGCTGGGTCGTCACTTTCTCGGGAAAATAGGTGAGAGAATAATACGCGAATTTGCCGGGAACTAACTGTTGTGCTAAAAGATTCTCCGGTGAGTGCAATTAGGCACTTAAGCTTAGCAGACGATAATATCATATTTAGGGTGTTGTTATCTTGTAATGTCATTCAAAACGGTGTCGGTTAGGGTGGAAAGAAAGGTAAGAAGTAAACGACGGCGGCTTTGTATTCAGCAAACGAGAAATGATGTCGCATTATGAAAAAGGAAATATTAACTTATTTTTCTGTCGTTTACAAGTTGGCTCATAATTTATAAGGGCTAGTTTGCATAAATGATCCACTAGTGTAGAGGGCTAAAGTATTTACTTTTTTGAGTTTAGTCACCAGTATCCGTATAGCGTGTGTAAATTTAGTCGTAGTAGAGTTAGAATTGTAAGATTGGGGGGCGAAGTAGAAAAAGTAGTATATCAAATACATATGATTTAAAACTTACATGTTAGAGTTAAATATTTTGAACATAATCATGTCTAATTTATTTTAAAGAGGCCATTGACTTAAATTACAAGTTGTTGATTATTAAGTGTATATAATCATGTCTAATATATTATTATTATTAAGTGTATATATATAGTAGAGGAGGGAGGTCAAAAATTGGGGGGCAAAGCCACTCCTGGTCTAGAAGTGGCTCCGCCCCTGAGTTTAGCATACCATCGCCCATCTCAATAGGAAAATGTCTTTTTAAAAAAAGGTCTAGTTTGAGATTGCTGTCACTTTTTTAAAAGTTGTTTATGCTTTGCTTTGAAAATGATGAACTATAAAGTAAAGTAGTTTCATGTTTGGTAACCAATCTTTTTTAAGTTCTGTTAGTATAAAAAGCAGTATCAAAACCGTTTGGTAAATTTTAATATAAAATTGTTGTAATTGCGGATAATGAGTAAAATGGGCATGATGTTGTTCATAAATTTTAATATAAACTATTGTAACTGTTGATAATAACTAAAACAGACATGATGTTGAAAATGTTATGTGCTAACTATGTGGTGGTGGTGATGGTGGTAGTGACGGTGTGGTGGTGATGGTGGAGGTTATAGTGGTGGTGGTAGTGGAGATGGTAGGTGATGGAGGTGATAGTGGTGGTGGTAGTGGAGGTGGTGGTGGTGGTAGTGGTAGAGGTGGTGGGAAGGTGGTGGTAAGGGTGGCGTCGGTGGTGGTAGACGATGTCATTTAAAAAAATTAATGATGCATGGTATTTTGGGAATTGAAAAAATTCAGTATAGGCTAACAAGAAGCTTTCAAAAGCAATTTAGATGCTTCTTTTAAAAGTTGTTGTCAGGAGGTCATTACTTTTAAAATAATCAACATATTTTATTTTGGGTGCTGTTAAACGAACCCTAAAATTAACTGAGTACACCCTATGATATAAGTACACCATAATAATTAAATTAAAATGTAAAATTAACTAAGTAAACCTTATTTAACTACAAAAAATACCCCTGATACACTCTAATATATTATCACACAACACCCTAATACTAAGTACACCTTATGACAATGTAGCAAATATATTCATGTAAACCCCTTTTTCCTACATCAAATCAAAACCCTCAGGTATTCACTCACTCATTGAACCAAATTCGTGAGCTCTTCTAAGTTTGTGTAAAATTATTCATATACAAAAAGTAATTAATTTGAATGCAGTTGTTTTGTTAAGAATTTCATCTACCAAGCACACTCTAAAAGGCGAAATTGTAAAAGCCCCCAGACAACATCCTCCATAGCTATGGCGGCAAGAAAGATGCGTTGTTAGAATGGGAAGTAGGTCCCATGCCCAATTGAATTCTTGACCCAAGCTCCAAAATCTCTAAACTACCAATTGTTGATCAGATACCTTACAGAAAATTCCGTAAATCTGCTAGGTGCTACTAAGAAAATTATTCATGAACTGCAAACATGTGCAACAGTGGAGGCACTGTCCAAGAGTTGGAGTACTTGCAGTTGAGTTTAGTACCCAAAAAAAAAAACCATGGCTTTTTGGCAAGGGGTTATGTTCGGCAGCTTCAATATGTCAAATCTATTTGGAATTAAACTCTGAAATTCTAATTTGATTAGGGTTCAAAATGTTGAGTATGGTCTACTTATTAAAATTACTTTTGTTTCAATATTCAATATATCCTTTTTTGTCATTTTATATTAGGGTAAATTTGTACTTCAATAAATAGTTTGGTAGTAGGGTGTACTCAGTTAATTTTAGGGTTCGTTTAACATCATCCTTTATTTTTACAAAACACCTTAAACTGCTTAACTTTAAAATAAAGCCGATTTTTGGAGAAAAAAAGCAATCCCAAACGGGCCTAAGTCCTCTGAAAAGTTTCCTCTTTGTGCTTGCATGATTTGTCACTGCTTAGGCTTATTACTACAATATTTCTATGTAAAAATGGTGGAGAGTTGGTGTTGTAATGCCAATATTGAGGGAATATTGTGGTTGAAGTGTAATCATCCATGGACAAACAATAATATTTAAGGTACCAAAATTTAATTGAGCAAAAAGTATTTTTAATTTATATTTTTATTACTAAATGACGTGGCTGATGACATACATAATATCTTTTTAACGTTAAAGATAAAAACATGTATAAAAGTAACACATCCTACCAAATCTTTGCATATGAAATTTGATTTTGTGTTTATAGTATTATTGTATCCATTTTCCATTTTCTTTACAAGATTAATTAGAAATAAACTCCTTAATTTGATTAAGTGTTAAGGGGTCGTTTGAGTACGGTTTGTCGTAGATTGGATTAAATCACAGATTTGTTTTGGATTAGCTCGGATTGACCTAAACTGGATTAAATACTGACCTATGTTTAATGCTGCCTTGGACTAAGAAGCTGGATTGTAAAAATAATAAAAGCTTATATTTGGTCTTGTATTGGACTAAAAAATAATTATTTAAATATTTAAATATAAATTTAATTAGTCAAGACCCACTCTCTTTTGTTCCTTCTCCCTTCCGATTTCACACCCTCAGCCCACTTTTTCTCTAATTTCTCTTTCTTTCTTCTCTCTTTTCCCTTCCTATTTTCCTCTTTTTCTTCTTATGATTCACTCTTCTCTCTCTCTCTCTCTCTTCCCTTTCCTTTTTCCTCTTTTTCTTCTTCCGCGCTAGTTCCCTCATCTACCTCTGTCTCTTTTTTTCTTTTCTTCCTCTGCCAATTATTTTCTTCCTTTTCTCTCTTCTTCTTCCTATATCTTGCCTTTCTCTTGTTTTTTTCCCTTCATTTCTCCATTTTTCTTCTTCTGTGTTTCTCTCCTTTTCTCTAGTTTGAATATATTAGGAATTGAGTGTTTGTATTTATGATTCCATCTTCATAAGAAAAATAAATGATTTTTTTTAGGGGAGACCACCACTGTGTGGTTCCACTGGGTTTGAATTGGTGGTGGTCGTTAGTTGAATTGGTGGTTGTTGATTTTCTCTCGATTCTGGTTTCAGCCTTGCTATTCTGCGAGCTCGCTATTTTAGGAGCCGTATTTCAGCCTCGTTATATTGGATGAGCGAGTGAGGCTTTTTTGGTATTGTTGGACTATATAATCTCATTTAAGTTAGTCACCCTCTTACCAAATATGAGTTTCAAGTGTTATTTAACTCAGTCCAGTCCAGTAAGGTCTTGTATCCGGTTTCTTTAAAAGATTAGAAATCAGCTCTTTAATTTGAACCAATAAATCATTTGATCAAGTGAGCGTCCCAAATTTGACACAAAACAAGAGTGGTCTAACCCAATTGAAGTGGTTGTAGTTTGAACTGTTTTTTCCTGTTAAGTTTGAACACCTCTTCACTGATTTGGATCATTTACAACTTACAATCCTCAATAGCTATCTAAATATACACGACTTGACCATATCTATATTTGTTGCCGATTTACTTCCACACTTTCACATTTTACGGTTGATGAGACCATACACAACAAGAAGCCCCACGATGAGACTGTGATCTATGAAGGGCTCTACTACCATTGTCAAAACATCTTCTCCAAGAACCACTCCGCATGCTGATTGCTTTCGCTTTACCTGTTTATTATAAAACTACCATGAATTAGCCTAACCGTGATGTGCGTTTAAACTAACCTAAGTAATTGATCAAGCCGTGTTCTATTAGAAATGAAAAACTCAAAAGTAATGGACATAATAATTAAATTAAATTTACCTCTGCAATTAGTCTTCCAGACTCGTCTAGTATCTTGTAGGATGACTTGCTGTTCAAGCTTTCTATTCTGTATTGCTGTGGTTGGTTCTTGTCTTGCCCTACAATAACCCTACACTGTGACCTCCCTCTACACAACCTAAAACTTTGTCTAACTTCAAAACCAGGCCTTTCTGGGTTGGCCTCCTTACCTGTGGATCTGAAGCCCTCCCAAAGACGAAGCAATCTGAATTTCTGCATAAGAAATTAGACCACATATTATTATCATCAGCAAAATAAGTATATAGTATAACTAAAACTATGCTGTTATAACTAGCTACTATTGGATTTACCTTTCTCAGTATGGTGAATAGGATTTTGCCTTTCAAATCCATAAGATAAACTTTACCTCTGCATTTGCAGTCATAGTTATCTACACGATACACGATTCGACCGTTCGAATCGAAGACAGTGCAACCATTGCTGTTCAGTATGAGAGACTTCATCCATATGGTGAATGTTTCTTGTTTTGAAGTGAAGTATTCAGTAGGGGAAGAGGAAAATGGTGCCTGAGGGTGAACCTTCGCCATGATTAAACAAGTTGGAATTGTTTTTTTATATAGAAATGGAAGTTGAATGTTTCATTCAGCGCACCAACTAAGAGGTTTTATACACTTAGAAAGCACATGCATTTACTTAGGAAGCTACAGTGACAATAAACTAATAAAAAATTATAAACTAATAATTTGGATTATGACATTGCTGCTTGAGTTTGAAGATGTGCATGATGACAGAATGAATTAAAAGTTCTAATATTGTATTCTCCTATTCTGTTTTATTTCTCAACTTTTTCTAAGGAATGACTCAAACACACCCAAAAAGGTCAGCTTAAAACCAATTTTAATACACAATTGTCTTAATATAATTACATAATTAATTTGAATCTTATCACTAACTAGTCACAAGTTCACAACTCTTTGCCCTATGTCATGCTGGGCTTTCACTGTAGCTGTCTGAAGTTCAGCTCATCAGCTCAAGTCTCAACTGCCCTGAATTTCATGCTCATTACATTCATGCATATGGCATGATTCAAATCAATATATATTCAAACTAACTGAAGAAAGAAAACAAGGAATCAAACTTCAAACTTATTTTCAAGAATTCTGAAAGTTTTGCTTTGTCTGATCATGACCTTTACTTTTGGCAAATAAAACCACAAGCATATAGACAGATTCCTGAGGGGAGTAGGTTGGAAATCATCACTAGAATTTCATAGCTAAGTGGCTAATTGGACACATTCCTAGTGATTTGCACTTTTTGTATGCACTTGGCTGCCTGCAGATAGTTGACAAAAATGCGTCTGCGAAATGAGTCTGCTTGGGAAGCCTACTGAAACATTTATAGCATGCTCCTCAAATATATATATGTTAATATACCAAGAAAAGCCCCCATTAAATTTAAAAATTTGGAATTGGTCTACATCTTATGTATATTTAATTCAAAGGATATGTAAAATCTGCATTTTTGTTGATGTAAAATGAGGTCCAAGAATCTAAAGGGAAAATCCTGGCCTTTTGTTTAATGTATTTTATTTCTTGATGAACTTGAAATTTACCAATATTCTTGCTTTGTAAATTGCTTGGCCGGTACTTTTGACAGGCCTGAATATGTTTCTTTCTGATTATTTTAACTCTGTGGAGCACCAGAACAGGGATCTAAATTAGTGCCAAATTAATTGTTTCTTTTATTGTGATTGGATAAGTATCAGCCAGTCCTTCGATTACATAAAACAATAGATTTCTTTTATTGAGTTTATCTGCATGCTTTCTTTAATACCTGGTACATTTATCTAATTGGTAACTGGGGTTGATATCAAAACATTCCAAGCCGCCCTTCGATTCTCATCCACTGATTCTGCTTCAGTTCCTTCAATAGAAGACTAGATAAGTGCATAAATTAAGCAGCATGAAGGGATGTTGATTGCTTAATTAAGACTAGCATAAGACTAACATGTTCTGGCTTAGCCATTGCATTCATTATGTGGAACTAAAGCCATGACCTGTGCCAACGGAAGAAAGGGCCATGACTTGCAGACTAGAGGTCTTAGGTTTAAATCCCATGGCATCATAATTGTGTTTGTGTGTGAGAAATCTCCTCCCGTAGTTTAGATTATCGCTTATACTAAAAAAAAATTAATAAAATAATCCATGACTCATTTGATCAATGATTATAGTTCATGATCAACAATCACCTCTAAATCTTGAAATTATGAACCAGAATATATATATATATATATATAATTCAAAAAATAGAATATTCACTGAAGGGCTCAATTCCTTGGCAGCAGCTGAAGCGAAAAATCATGTTAAGAACAACCTTTCTTTATCTGTTAATGCAAGCATTTTGTTCTTGATGAGTTAGCCTAACCCAGCTCAAGAAAACCAGGTTAATCAAAAACATCAATAACCTAAAAACTGATACATATTGATCAAAGTGTTGAGAGGTTGTGCGGTGGGCTCATTACCAGCTGTAAATCTCTTTAAAAGGACTTGGATTAGAGTTGCAGGATTTATTCAGCATATGCAGATAGAGAGAAATATTGTAGCTAGTTTATATATAAATATGGTGTTTCTTGGCCCATCCCATGAGCATTTGTTTGTTAGTTTTGGTTGGTTTTGGGCCTTGCCTTTGTTACCCCCAAAAAGAAAAGGGTGAAACTATAGTGAGGGGTGTTAAAGTGTGGAAATGGTGAGTGGTTTCCATCTCACCATCAACAAAGCATGGGGGGGTGCATTGGATGGTGAGATGGAAACCCCTCACCATTTCCACACTTTAACACCCCTCACTATAGACTAACCCAAAAGAAAAAAACAAAACCAAAAGAAGCCTAGCAATCAATCAAAAACCAATTTTGATTCAACCTTGGACGAATTGGTTGGAAAAGGCTTGTTTGAATTCAGATATTGATATAGAGATGCTTTTGACTATATGACTATCATTCATATTTGGTCCTTTTGTTCATGAATCTCATGAGAGACTCGGTTGAACTTGAATATCAATCTAAAAAGTGTAAATACATGCTCTTCATACTTACCATTCAGACTCGTAATCTTTCTTCATTGATCAATATACTGCATCAGCTGCCACATAAGATGGTCAGTTAATATGATCAATATTGTATGTCTAAAATTAGCATTACTGGATTTCAATTGGTGATACGAACCATACACATGACTAATATATTTCTCAACAATCATATCCAATATAAATATAAAATAGGTAAGGTAGTTATAGAGAATCTAATTGCATTTGGGAACAACTAATCACAATGAAGAATCTCTAATTATTTGTCTTTTATGGGCTTGAGCAGTGTGTGCGAGCTGTGAATCTGCTGCTCAAATCAAATCTGCGTGGACCAAACATCAAAAAATCCAAAACTTTCATTTCATGGAGAATGAAAAAATCTTAATTATTGGCCAATACACTAATAACAATAATTTTTTTTCTCTAATCAAGAAATTAGAAAGATAAGTAAGTATCATAAACAAAATAATTATCAAATTAATTCAGTTGAAAATAGAAATATATAGAAATTATTTATATAAAAACATTGCTGGCTTGGCCATGAAACAAGCATAGGGGCTGGCATGTTGAGTATAAATGTCAATGGGCCGCTAACGGATTTAGATCTTCTACATGTTTTTGTGTGTCATCTATGTCCAATGTCTTAATTTTGTGTGCGTGGTATTATTTTATTATTTTATTTGTATTAAAAGATAAAAGCATTAATTTTGTTAAAGTATGATTAAGTGGAATCTGGCGTGTCGCGAAAATTAAGCGTGAACAGCGACACAAAAACATGGACAAAGATATGAACTCGCCGCTGACGCGTTTTCGTTTTGTTTTGTTTTTTTTTCCAATTGGAGTTTTGGACGGACAGAAAATAATTGCTTGTGTTTTTCGACAATGACTTTAAAATTACCAAAGTGCACACAAGTGCCAGTTAAAGTCGAAGCGTAACACGTACACAAAATCTATGTTCCTCCAGGAAGGAACACACACTGAGGGTAATTTCGGTATTTCGTCGAACTAATTAGTAATTACTACTCAAAGTTGGCTCTGACATCTAAGAAAGTGACGTCATTTTTGGATAAGTAGTGGGAAAAAAAGAAGAAAGAAATAATTAATATTGAGAAAAATGGTAAGCAAGCAACCACGTTAATAGGAGCGTGTGTATCTCTGCCACAGGAAAAAAAATAAAAACGAAAACAATTAAAAAAATTGAAAAGGGCGAAAAAGCACGAAACAGAAATTCAAAAAAATAGAATAAAATAAACATCACTCAATCAATCAATCTGATATTCAAGTTCTTCGAATATATAACGAGATTTTTGCCTTCGGATTGTTGCTGCTATTCAATGTGGTGTGCATGCATACAAACAAATACGAGGGACTGGATTCAGAGAATTGATATTGCAAAATCGACGAAGATGGTAGCTGTAATATTATTGCTCTGAGATTTTTTCTGGGTACACAAAAATTTGGCGCCTTGAATCGAGAATTGAAGCGTTTGGGCATTGAATTGGGGGCGAATCGATTTCTCGGTAGGAGGGTTTTCGCAGCTTTTCTCTACCTACCAACCCGTCTGTGTCATTCTCTTGGAGCTTTCGGTTTGTCTCGGGCACGCGGCGGCAATCTACAAGGTGCCTCCTTTCGGTTGTCACTGGAGGAAGATCTGATTACGGTTTCATCTTCGTTTTACTTGAATCACCAGGTAAAATTTTAACCCAATTGTACCAAAAGCGAAGACTCTGTTTTTTTCTTTTCTTGGTTTTTGAATTTTTTGTTTCTTAGTAGCAGAGTTTGTGTGTGTATAGACAAAGAACGTTTCTTTTTTATGTTGGTGTTACTTGGGGATTGTTTCTGAACGTTGGGTTTGTTTTTGCATAGGGGAACTTAGTTATTGGAGACACATGGGTGTGAGTTGGATCACAGAAAGGTGTTTGGGGTTTTGAGCTTCTGGGTTTTCTCAATCCAGTGTTCCTCTTTATGTTTCTTTTAACTTTGGGACTCGGGTTAGTTTTGTTTGGCAAATTGAGCTGTAGTCTGAGGAATTTTTTTATTTTTTTATTTGGGATCAGAAGTTAAATTGTGCGGGAAGTAGGATCTTGGTGTACAAATTTGAATTTAAGATTAACTCAAGTTATGCCTTGTTTTTTCTTTTCTTGCCAGGTTCTGTTAGAGAAGTCATCTCCTGAATGGAAATAGAGAGCCAGGAGCTGCCTTAGTGCTTTCAGAAGTTGCTGCTGATGGGTGATTGATGAGCAAAGAATATGCGCTAAGTGTTAATCAGAAACTTTAGTGTTTTGATTTTGGTAGGCTTCTTTCATTTACGGTGAATTTGGCCCGGTTGCTATCAAGAACATGCTTGTTAAGAGCAGTGATAAGAATATTTAGTGCTTTAATTTTGGTATTGTTTGGGCACTCCACCTTTCATTGTGGTAAATTGGTCAACCATCTAGAGTTTGGCTTGTTAAGAGTGGCAAATGAACAGGGCAGCAGAGTCGTTTGTCGATGGCTGCGCCCAACAAGGTATTCTCGTATTTCATTTCCATGTTGAAATCGTTGATCCCTTGGCGTTCAGAGCCAGCTAATGTTTCGAGGGATTTTTGGATGCCTGATGGTAGCTGTAGGGTATGCTACGAGTGTGATGCACAGTTCACTGTATTTAACCGTAAACATCATTGTCGACTTTGTGGACGAGTTTTCTGTGCTAAGTGTACAGGAAACTCAATTCCTGCCCCTTCTGGTGACCCAAGGACTGATCGGGAAGATTGGGAGAAGATTCGTGTATGCAATTATTGTTACAAGGAACGGGAGCAAGGCATAGCTATTCCTGATAATGGAATCTCGATTAACAACATAGATCTTAGTACTTCGCCATCAGAAACAAGTTTTGTTAGCTTTAAGTCATGCTGCACTGCAAGCAGTAGTAGCTTCACTCTTAACTCAATGCCATATTCAGCTGGACCATGTCAACGACTCCAACATAGTCCTGGTTTTAGCCCGTGTCAATCATCTCTAATGAGTACTAGCACAGAAAAGCAAAGCAAATTCGCATCCTGCAGAAACAATGATTTTGTAGCAGATATAGGGGATCCATCGACAAACCATTATGAAATTTCAACAACCCGGTTTGTATCTCCTCTGTGCTTCATGTTGGGTCCACACTAGGACATGTCTAAAGCCCTTGTTTACATATTCTTTCATCCAGAAACTTCTTGTTATTATTTCTCCAATTGTGAACTGCATTTTAAGTTATTGATGATCCTGATTCTATGCATAACAACGAATAAAATTTAAAAGTTTATCTGTTATTTAAGCTTGGAAATTGATATATACTTAGTAGTGTTGTTAGCAGCTAGACGCTACTAATTGGTTATTTATTCTTTGGCATCAGGAGTGATGATGATGATGTTGAGTATGGTGTATATCAGTCAGATTCGAAGAATTATCCTCATGCCAATGACTACTATAGTCACATAGAGTTTGATGAGATGAGCAATGACGATGGATCAAATAAGGTGCATACGGATGGTGAGAATATTGATGCAAAGAATTTAAGCAGCTCCTCATTACTTCACAGTTTTGACTCACAGAGTTTGGAGGGAATCCCACAGCTTGGAAAAAAAGAAGATGAGCATGATACTAGTGATGAATGTGAGGCATCTTCCTCATTATATTCTCCAGGGGATGTTGATGCAGAACCCGTGGATTTTGAGAACAATGGACTGCTCTGGCTCCCACCTGAACCAGAAGATGAAGAAGATGAAAGGGAAACTGTTTTGGTTGATGATGATGATGATGATGGTGATGCTACAGGAGAGTGGGGGTGTTTACGTGCATCAAGCAGTTTTGGAAGTGGGGAGTATCGCAACAAGGATCGGTCAGGTGAGGAGCACAATAGGGCCATGAAGAATGTGGTTGATGGGCACTTTAGGGCTTTGGTAGCTCAGCTATTGCAGGTTGAGAACCTTCCTATCGGCCAGGAAGGAGAAAGAGAAGGTTGGCTGGACATCATTACGTCTCTGTCTTGGGAGGCTGCTACACTATTAAAGCCAGATATGAGCAAAGGTGGGGGGATGGACCCAGGTGGTTATGTAAAAGTTAAATGCATAGCTTCTGGATCTCGATGCGATAGGTAAATGATGCATTGTGATTTGGATATGTCATGCATACTTCTACTACAAATCATTGATTTAATGGCTTTATTTTTATGCTAGAATGATAAATGAAACACGGGTGAAGCTATGCTAGCGCAAATTACTATTGCATAGTTATCCACTTTGCAATAACAAAAGAAGAGATATTTCAATAATCATTTTAAAGAGAACTCTCTATTTAGATCTAAAAGGTACCAGTGTTTCTGTCTATGAATGCAAGACTACTCAATCTCTACTTCTTAATTCAAATTCAATGAATAGAGCTAAGTTTTATCTACTTTTTAAAGTGGATTTGTTCTTATGAATTATTGCAATGCATATTTAACATGAGTTAAACTGCTAGGGATGTTCTTGGATATGATAACGTCCAGTTCATAGTTGTAGGCCTGTAATGTTTTCTGTTTTTGAGCTTATGCCTACTTAGATTGTACTGACGAGTTTAAGGGAAAAAAAGAAAGAAAACCCTGCATTAGATTGCTGACGAGTTTGAAGAAAGATTGCACGTGCGGTTGTCATGTGATCCTTGATTTTATTCCTACTTAGATTGTACTGACGAGTTTAACTTTTTTTTAATCACTAGGGGAAAAAAGAAAAAAATTCCTGCCCTTAAATTCAAATGTGTGTATTTATTGTAGTTGATATGTGGGGGATTGTAGCTCCAGTGTTATGGATTTGACTATTGCCCTCCCCCTCCTCTGAATAAAAAAATAAAGAATATTGTTGCTGTAGAAGCTTTTGAAAAGGTTGTTTGTTTTCTAAGGTTTTAATTGCTTTTCTTCTAGTATGGTGGTCAAAGGAGTTGTGTGTAAGAAAAATGTGGCTCATCGACGAATGACATCAAAAATAGAGAAACCTCGGTTTATGATCCTTGGTGGCGCTCTTGAGTACCAGCGTGTTTCTAACCTCTTGTCAAGTTTTGATACTCTGTTGCAGCAGGTTGTGATTGTCTAATCTTCTCTCCTCTTAGTTTTTCACTTGATGGTCTCTAGTGCATTGGAAACTATGTTTTTTCCATAATTACCAAAAAAAATAATTCTTATACGCTTATATCCTTATCTAGGAGATGGACCACTTAAAGATGGCAGTAGCAAAGATCGATGCACATCACCCTGATGTCCTTCTTGTAGAGAAATCAGTTTCTCGATATGCTCAGGAATATCTTCTTGCAAAAGACATATCACTTGTTCTGAATCTCAAGAGGCCGCTTTTAGAGCGCATAGCTCGCTGCACAGGTGCTCAAATAGTGCCGTCAATTGATCATCTCTCATCACAGAAGTTGGGTTACTGCGATTTATTTCATGTGGAGAGGTTCCTGGAAGATCTTGGTTCCGCCGGTCAGGGTGGGAAAAAACTGGTGAAGACATTGATGTATTTTGAAGGCTGCCCGAAGCCATTGGGTTGTACTGTAAGTCCTCAAAACTAGCATATGATAGGGACCATGATCACTTTATAACAAATTGAATAAGGTAAAAGTTCAAAAGGCTTATAAATAGCATGGTTGCACGCATCCATCCACAAAGATGATGGCTATCAGTTGTTTGCGGGTAGTGGTTCCTTATCATTTTGCCAAGATCCGCAGAATTGTGGTCTCAGGCTACTCCCAACTACACCTATTTATGAAGATTGTTTTAATATGGCACTGAACAAATTTGTTATCATTGTATACTGTACATGCAATTCTGCAATGCTATGGCATATTCATTTATCTATCTTGTCTATGCCATTCCAGATTTTACTTAGAGGTGCTAATGGGGATGAGTTGAAAAAAGTGAAGCATGTGGTTCAGTATGGGATTTTCGCGGCATATCACTTGGCTTTGGAGACATCCTTCCTCGCTGATGAAGGAGCCTCTCTGCCGGAGCTCCCATTAAATTCTCCAATAACTGTGGCACTTCCAGATAAAGCATCAAGCATTGAGAGGTCCATCTCAACAGTACCTGGTTTTAGTGTTGCTGTCAATGGACAGTCGCTGGGAGCTCAACCTCACAAGGAGCCACGAAGATCCAACAGTGTCCCAGTTTCAGATTTGAATTCAGCCATTAACAGTATACAGCCTTGTGTACTTAGTGGTCGTACCTCTCTACCCACGCATCCCACTTCATGTTTCACCAATTCTACTGCTTTATACTCTGCTGCGTCTGGGAATGTTTCAGATTCTTATCATAATGGTGTTTCTCCTTACCACATATTTGATGATCAAAATGAAATGGGTTCTAAAGAATCTTCGGTGGTAGAAACTTCTGCAATCAAAAGTGGCTCTGATATGATTTCTAATCATCTCATTGTCAATAGCACGAGGCCTTTAGAGGCTTTGGGACAAGGTATCTTGGCCAACACTCAAAATGATCAAAGTGTAAGTATTGGAAATCAACTAGCTAGTTCAGACAATCCATTGCTTCATCAAGATGGTAATACCCAGGTTGAGGACCCAGAACCTATGAATGAAGAGTTTCCTCCGTCACCTTCTGACCATCAGAGCATTTTGGTTTCCTTGTCATCCCGGTGCGTGTGGAAGGGGACTGTCTGTGAGAGGTCTCATCTATTTCGAATCAAATACTATGGCAGTTTTGATAAACCTTTAGGACGGTTTTTACGTGACCATTTATTTGATCTGGTGAGTTGTTTTTGAATTTTATGTTCTCTCTTTTTTGGAACTTTGCGATACAACTTGAAGCTGAAAACACTTAACTATGTGTCAGAGTTATCAATGCCATTCATGCGAGATGCCATCAGAAGCACATGTTCATTGTTATACTCATCGACAGGGTACACTCACTATATCTGTTAAGAAGCTACCGGAAATTCTCTTACCAGGTGAGAAGGAAGGAAGGATCTGGATGTGGCACAGATGCTTGAGGTGCCCAAGGATCAATGGATTCCCTCCGGCTACTCGCAGAATAGTGATGTCTGATGCTGCATGGGGTTTATCATTTGGGAAGTTTTTGGAGCTCAGTTTTTCAAACCATGCTGCTGCAAGCAGGGTGGCTAGCTGTGGCCATTCTTTACATAGAGATTGTCTTCGTTTCTATGGGTATTTTCGCTGTCTCCCAGAATTTGAACATGTGGTAACTTACAAATTACAATATGATTGATATGATAGTTTTTCCTCTGTGTGTTGGGTTGAACCTGACTCTGTTGGTTATGCATAATTCAGTTGGACGATGTTAGCCTCCCACTTTTATCATCTCTCGCTAGATTTCAAGTATATGCTGAAAATAACTTCATTCTGGCCACCCAAGTAACCACATGACTAGCACGTACCAAACTGATATACGGATGGAATAATAATTTCCTAAAACATATATATTTCTCTCTCACTGTCAGTGTGTGTACTCATGCAGATTTGGGAAAATGGTTGCTTGCTTTCGGTATGCATCTATTGATGTTCATTCTGTCTACCTTCCACCTGCCAAACTGGATTTCAATTATGAGAAGCAGGAATGGATACAAAAAGAAACAGATGAGGTACAATTGCCATATATTTGGATATTTCAGGATTGCAGTGCATTATTGCTTTATGTAGCTGATTTGTTTATCTGGTTATATTAGGTTGTTGACCGGGCAGAGCTTCTTTTTTCTGAAGTACTTAATGCTCTTCGTCAAATTGCGGAGAAAAGATCTGGTTCAGGGTCACATACTGGTGGCATGGTAACACCTGAATCAAGACACCAAATTGTGGAACTGGAAGGACTGTTACAAAAGGAGAAGGTGGAATTTGAGGTGAGGCCTTCAAATGTTCAAGTGCCAAGCCTTAGTTACTGAATTTCATGTTCAAGAATCTAAGCTTTATGCATCACTAGTTGATATATATAGACTCTTTTTTTTCTCTTTTTTTCCACTGCACATTATCTGGATGAACCAGAGATAATACTTTAACAAACAAGTTCCTTCTTATATGCGTTCCAATTCCTCTACAAGCTCCTTTGATGTAACACGAGTGATGGAAGTTTCTTTGATTGTCACAAAACTTTCTTGTCGCTTTTAAGGATAATCTCGTTGGTTTTTTATAGTTTCATTTACATCAAAATAGTCTTATTGATGAAGATGGTATTCTAACCAGTCTTTGTATATAGAATAAATTTTGTGTTTTGATAATTGGCTTATCATATTTTTCTTGACGCTTTTTTTAGGAATTACTCCAAAAAACTTTGAACAGGGAAGCTAGAAAGGGACAACCTGTTATTGACATTCTGGAGATCAATCGATTGCGAAGGCAGTTACTTTTCCAATCTTATATGTGGGACCACCGCTTGATTTATGCAGCCAATTTAGATATCAACAGCCTCCAGGACAGTTTGAACAGCTCAGTTCCAGATGTGGGGAAACCTGTGGGTAATAATGGAAAGATTGCTGATATGAATGTGGCAATAAAGCCAGGAAAAGGTTATAATAGTTGTGATTCCTTTCTAGTGGATGAAATTCTTAACAAAGAATTTGACCATGGGGGAGACTTAGATAGCACTGCCGATACTGACATGGTTTACAAAGAGAGAGACATTGGTCAAGATTCAAATAATGAAAAAGAAGATCAAGCTAATCTCCCTGGTGAAGTGAGCACCTGTGATCAATCTGAACCCTTGAAACCAAGGACAAGTATGCGTAGGACTCTCTCTGATGGCCAGTTTCCTATAATGGATTTGTCAGATACCCTTGACACTGCATGGACCGGTGAAAGTCACAGTGGAACTGGAATAGCAAAGGACAATACCTGTGCGGTTCCTGTTATAGCAATGGCAGATTCAAATGCCTCTCCAGTGAAAGAGGGATTAAATTTAGACCATGCAGAATACCAGAATGGTCCCAAGGTTGCCCATTCTGTTTCACCTGCATTGTCAACCAAGGGGTCTGAGAATATGGACGACTCTGTAAGCTGGTTAAAAATGCCCTTTTTAAATTTCTATCGTGGGTTCAATAAGAATTTTTTATCTGCTGCTCAGAAGCTTGACACACTTGGCGAATACAATCCAGTCTATGTTTCATCCTTTCGGGAGTTGGAACTGGATGGTGGGGCAAGGCTGCTTCTTCCTGTGGGTGTTAACGATACTGTTGTCCCTGTATATGATGATGAGCCCACAAGTCTTATAGCTTATGCCCTTGTATCACCAGATTATCATTTGCAAACAAGTGATGAGGGGGATGCTACTTTTTCTGATTCACTGACTGTGCAGTCACACCATCCTGATGATGACACAGCTTCTGAATCTCATAGAAGCTTCGGGTCTACTGAGGAAAGCATTTTATCTTTATCTGGATCTCGTAACTCCCTGGGTTTGGATCTGCTTTCGTATACAAAGGCTTTGCATGCAAGAGTTTCCTTTGGAGATGATGGCCCACTTGGTAAGGTTAAATACTCTGTGACATGTTACTATGCAAAGCGTTTTGAAGCCTTAAGGAGGATTTGTTGTCCTTCTGAGCTTGACTTTGTTAGATCCCTTAGTCGTTGTAAAAAGTGGGGAGCCCAAGGTGGGAAGAGCAATGTCTTTTTTGCTAAAACCTTGGATGACCGGTTTATCATCAAACAAGTCACCAAGACAGAGCTGGAATCTTTCATAAAATTTGCTCCGGGATATTTCAAGTACCTATCTGAATCAATTGGCACAGGAAGTCCAACATGCCTGGCAAAGATTCTGGGGATATATCAGGTACTTTTGTGTTAACCAGGCTGTCAATTATTCTAGTCAGATTAACCTGAGAACTTTTAGTAACAACTATTTTCTACTACTACTGCTACTACTAAATATTGATACCGTATCTTGCTGCATCAACAACATTATTTTTCTTGATACTTACTCTTTCTATGGTTGGATTTATATTGAAAGGTTACATCAAAGCATCTTAAGGGAGGGAAAGAATCAAAGACAGATGTTTTGGTTATGGAGAATCTTCTGTTTGGAAGGAATGTGACACGGCTCTATGATCTTAAAGGATCTTCACGGTCTCGTTACAATCCTGATTCTAGTGGGAGCAACAAAGTTCTGCTGGATCAGAACTTGATTGAAGCAATGCCGACATCTCCAATATTTGTGGGGAACAAGGCAAAGCGTTTGTTGGAGAGAGCTGTCTGGAATGACACTGCTTTTCTTGCTGTAAGTTTTGAAACTGTCCTCTTTGTGTGTGCCCATGCCTTGTATGAGCATGTTCTGATTGGGGTATCCTGTATTCCCGTATAGTGTGTACTAAAAATAGATTAATCCCTTACCCATTCTAATGTCTTTACCGGTGCTGATGCAGTCAATTGATGTAATGGATTATTCATTACTGGTTGGGGTGGATGAAGAGAAGCATGAGTTAGTACTTGGAATCATTGATTTTATGAGGCAGTACACATGGGATAAGCACCTTGAAACTTGGGTTAAAGCTTCAGGCATCCTTGGTGGACCAAAGAACGCATCTCCAACTGTAATTTCACCGAAGCAGTACAAGAAAAGGTTCAGGAAAGCAATGACAACCTACTTTTTGATGGTTCCAGATCAGTGGTCTCCTCCCTCTATTGTTCCAAGTACATCCCATTCTGATTTCGGCGAAGATGCACATGGTGGTAATTCGGTTGAATGACACTGTGAGTCAGTCCACATGTACATTTAAAGCATTTGATTCAGGAATTGACCCTGCCACATGATTTCATTTTTTCATCATTCATTCACTTTCCTTTCTTTTTTGATATCCCAATTCTTTTGTATAGCAGTATCATTTGCATTTCATCTTTACATGAGGAATTCATGATTATTTTGTTAGAAGATGCAGAAGAAGGCCATCGAAGCCATGGAAATTTTGGTCGGGGGTATAGTATTGGATGACCTCCCCATGAAATCCTTATAGGAATATGATTCTTGATGTATTTAGCATTACAACATCTATATTCAGTGAATCGTTTAGTCTTGTATATATGTACATTAGACTGATGTTAATTTGCAATTCAATTTTGCTCTCTTCCAAAGTTTGGTTTCTGTGGGTTCGTGTGGCTCAGTCTCTGTGTTGTTAAGTTTTTGTTTTTTTGGGTCGAAAACTATGTGTTGTTGCATGTATGCCCTTGGGTGTTTTTGAACTGATGACCAAGTCTAAAAATAAAAAGCCTGTGGACTGCATATCTGCCAGTGGACCTGCAGCTGTTCTAGTACTAAAAGGATTGCTCATATCTTGACATAAATAAAGGAGACAGTTCTAGTCAAAGGTCGTTAAGAAAACTCAAGCATAGGAGTAGGGCTTGGTCAAAGAGCACCAAAAAGAAAAGAAAATAGAAATTTATATTATCTTTTACTAGACATGTAATTGCTTATTGAAATGAGTGAAATCTGTCACTCGGAGCAATCAAATATTAATGAACTGATGATGTTCATAAAGACCCAATTGATTTCATTTGGACGAATTATTTAGTTAAGGGATCAAAATCCAACTCGGTATGAATTTATGAAGCATTTGAGTTAAAAACCTAATATATCAATTCATTGAAGGAAAGGAAAAAGCATTGGGATTATGTACATCCTGAAAAAAGAAGAAAAAGAAAAAAAGAATGTGCTTCAAAGACATTGCATTCAAGCATGATATTCAATTCTATGATTCATTGAATTGAAGGATATGGCTTTCCTTACATAGGTTACATAATTATAATTGGGGGCATATTTAAAGTTGTGGAACCATTTTATATGATTTGACAAGAGACTTTACACTTGGGTTGAGCTGATTAGTGGTGAGTGTTGAAGCCATTGCAGTTTTTGATGTCCTCTTGCAGAACAACACTGCCTTTATCAGCACGGTTCAATTCTGTGTCTGTGATAAAATTAAGCCACCTTTGTTGAAGTAGATCAACGATCTCAGCGTCTCTGCTAAACTTGACCAAAACCAGAAAATAATCAGATGAGCCTAAAGTAAACTAGGTGATCAATTTCATAATCCATGCTTAATTGTGTTAAGATTGTGATTAAGATTAATGATTAATTGATCCTCTACCTGGGTTGACAACCTGTTCTTGGATTCTGTTGGTGATAATATCTAGGACCCTCATCAAATCCTTCACAAATTATTTCCCCTCTGTCATCTTTGTAGCAAATAATTCCATTGGACCGATCCTCAAAAACCTGTAACAAGAAAAGAATCAGATATTAACAAGAAATGTTTGTTGAACAAATCCCATTTCACCCTATTTTGTTTTAGAAAAGAAAAAAAACAAGTTGGTGACTGATTCTTCTGTAAAAAAGAAGTTGTTGTGCAAGTAAAATTCTTGCTCAGTGACTGGAAACAGGAAAATTAGTGAGAAAAATAATATTGACCTCTTCTCTCAAGGAGCAGCTGATCTTGAGTGTAGAGCTTTTGATCTTGACAGAAACTTGACAGTGTTTGAGCCTCAAAACTCTGCTGAAAGGCCTTATTGCTGGACCAGATTTTTTGGTTGAGATATAAGGGGAGAAGCAACATGTTGCAGCCATTGATGATTCTTATGTGACAGAAAGAAGAGGAGAAAGAAGAAGAAGAAGCAGAGGATGAGGAAGAAGAAGTTGTACTGTATTGTTGGTGGGGGCTATGGCTACCAGAAATAGTATGATGCTCTAGTCATATAAGTTTTTTTGTTTTTTTTTTCTGGTTGTGCAGGAGGATGATCAAGTACACATATAAAATTCAATTATTGATGGGTCATCATGTCTTATCATGGTGCATTATATTAGTAAATATAGAACTCTGGGGCCCATCCTGCTTATCTTCTACCTGTTGTTGCCGGTGAAACCCAAGTTAGATTGTTGGTTGATGCTCTGCCTCTTTTGAGATCATTGGTTGGTGGGTCTTTTCATAAATTCATAATAAGTCATCATGCATGGAATTTACAGAGAATTTATTCTTCTTCTTTTTTCTTTTTTGCTGGGGTATTTTTATGTTCATCTGTTTGTTTTGAAAAACCAAAAAAGAAAAAGAAAGGACAATTAAATATGGTCAAACAATAATATTATGAGATGCGGAAAGTTGTGTAAAATAAAAGATGCGCATGGAGAGCCCTTTTGTAGGAGAGGAGTGATGTTGCAAGATCATGCTATGTCTAGTGACTGAGACTGAATATAATAAATTATCCTCATTTTTAAAAATTCTAATCGCTGCAAGTGCTTCTAGTTGTAACTTGCTCAGCTATTGGCTCTGCATCAGCAGGACGGCTTCTACACCAGCAATTCTTTTTAAAGAAATAAACAATTTTCTATCAATCAAAATCACGTTCATAGAATAATAATCTCTTCTTTATGCTTGCACCATTGTCTGAGGCAATGTTTTCCAACTAGACTTGCCACCATGCCCATTTGTATCACCGCCCATGGAGAAAAAGGCTTGAAAATAAATGGAATATCTTATGCAGGAGAAGAAGTTGCCTACACCCATTCAAACGGGTGTCTCACGTATATTCCATGTGCCACTCATATGATATAAGTGTGAGACATCCGTTTCATGAAACCAGAGTAAGCACGTATTTTTCTTTCAATAGAATATGTGACTTATCAATGAAGGCTTATCTTCAACATGATTGTTTGAGCAAATTTCCTTCGGGAAGAATATTCACGAATGATTCCTTTGCCATTTGATTTCCTCCTTCTCCATCGTCTCTCTCAATTTCTAACAAACAAAACGGGGTAAATAGACCACACTCGGAGAGTGTTGAACAAGGCTCTCCGATGCCTAAGGCAGTTAAATGATCCTGAAAAAGATGCGGAGATAACTGAAGGGTGACCGGAGTCGTGTGTGTGAGAGAGAGAGAGGGAGGCGTGGCAAGAGAGTATTTTCGCACGGTTTGGAATTTTGGAATTACCTCATGCCTTGTGCTTAGCCTCATATTTATAGACCCTTTGGTGACTAGGGCTTCAGAAAGAAAAATCCTTGTATGGAAGGAAATTATTCTTTTCCAAATTTGGGGAGATTTGAATCAATTAGAGATTTAATTAGAATCAAATCTCTAATTAATGGCAAGAATCTCTAATTTGTTCTTAACTAATTCCCCAAATAAATGAGCTTGATTATTTGACCTAGGATTTGATTTTTTTTGTCCACGTAGCGCATCATGATTGGAGCGCCAATATTTACTTCCAGAATGACCACATTAATTAATGGCTATATGATGATTGTGTAATCATGGAGCATGTGTTTTGGTGTTGTTCCACTATGAGCATTTCTGTTATGTACAACATTTAGGGTGAAACAAACTTACTCCCTTAATTTTGAATTGCACAGCAACAAGAACATAGCCTTGATGCAGGGATAATGTAACAAATTTTTAACTAGATAAAAATAATAATGAATAGAAAAAGGAATCAAGAAAAATAAGAGGTTGGGATAAGCAATTTAAAAGCAGTAATTATTACATCACCCTTTCTTTGTTCTCCTTTGGATGTATGTAACCCATTGTGTCTTATTATTATAGGATCATGGCACAAAATGTCAACATGGCTGTAAGTACTTGTTACTATATTTAAATGTGCAGTATCTAATTTTTAATGTTTGTGTGTGTCTGGTTTTAAGAACTAGGAGGAGGAGGAGAGTCAAATGTTAGGCAACTTTAACGAATCAAACAAGTCCTTTTGAGGTGTTGCAGTTTCCCTGTCGTCCAAGTTTTGTTCCATCTTTTGCAGCTTCTAGTTATCTTCTCATTACATTAAATTATTGAAGATTTTAGGCTCATGTGCATTTAAGGCCTATTGATCAATGCGCTTTCTTGCTTGCCTCAAAGCCAGCCTTTCTCCATCAATTTATTATTCAGTATCTATGCATCTCCACGAAAAAAACTTTCTTGTAACGGGACAGTCCTATCCCCCTCCAATCGCTGCGCGCCATGTGGATAACTTTGGTGAGAGAGAGAGTGTTTTTGTCCACATGGCGCACAACGATTTGAGGGGGATAGGACTACAGTCCTATCCCCGTTCCAAGAAAGTCACATTCCCTAAATGGACCATAATTCCTTCTATTCTTTATATATAAAAACACACACATAATGAGATTCAAATTGAATTGAAAGCACCAAGTTGAAATGCGAGTGAAATTAAGCACAAAATACCTATGGTATATTTTCATCTTACCCTACTTGAAGGTTGGGTAAAGGCCGACTACCTTTACCATTCGCTTTAATCCTACTTTGCATGATAGGTTACGGAGAGTTTTCATTTTCATGGTTATATTTCAGAGTATACCCAAACACAAGAGTTCGTCAGGTCATCCCATTGTAATTTGTATGTGACCCCTCACTCAGGTCATCCCAAGTGTAAAGCATCATCAATAAAACCAGACAGAAATGTAATACAAAAACATGTAACTCTAACCATTACCATTAGTCAATTTTTATTCTTTATTTTTTCTCCAAGCTCCACTTCCTTCTTTGTTTGTTTGTTTGTTTGTTTGTTTTTTGCCAAAATGGTAAGATTCATTGAAAACCGAGCAAAAAAACATAAACAAATAAGCACAAACATTATAATACAGTGAGAACAAATATATTGTTTGAATACCAGCTCACTTGGCACGTTTACTAACCCGTGTCGGAATGAGAATAAGGAATCCGATTCCGATTACGGATTATACATGTGTTTACTAAAATTAGGAGGAATCAATAGTGCGCGGGGCCCACACAAAAAATGGAATTCAATTCCAAGATTTGGGTGATTTGGATTCCCTACATTTAGGTGGTATTTGGATTCGGATTTCATCCGTAATCGTAATGATAATTTTTTCCTTTATGCCCTCACTTACTTTCATTATTTCCAAGATTATCTTTATCCTAGAAATAAAAACAAAATCATTTTAGTATTAAGAATTAACTAATAGAAATACTTACATTTATAAATTTAAAAAAAAAACTTAATAGAAATACTTACATTTATTTTTAAAAAACTTAATAGAAATAATTACATTTATAAAAAAAAATACTTATTAGAAATATTTAAATTTATAAATAAACAAAAATAAACAAAATCATTTTAGTGTGTCTATGAAATAAAAAAGCAATTTAATTTTTTCTTACTATTATATACTATATCAAATTTTATTAAAAAAGTATATAAAATATTTGATTTGGGATAAGGGCATTTTAGTAATCATCTTGGTTTATATTCCGATTCTGCTGAATTAGTAAGCACTTTATGGAATTCTATTAGATTCCATACGATTTTAGTAAACAACTTCAACAGAATCGATTACGATTCCGCATAATTTCAATTCCTCCTCAATTCAATTCCTCCTCAATTCAATTCCTCTCAATTTGATTACGGATTAGTAAACGCACCCTTAGAGTTACAAATGAGGAGGACCCACCAATTATTGGATAGACACTTGCAACATTATTTCAGACCCAAAAAAAAGACACAACATTATCTTTGAAAATAATGGATATTTCTTATATAATTAAAAAGTATTCCTTTTATCGTATTTTCGTTACTAAAAATAGAAAAATCCAAGATAATGTTGACGTTTAATACAATCTTGTACAATTTCTAAAATTCTAAATGTCCAGTGGAAAATGAATTTGACTTGTGACCAGCGGTCTCATATATATTTGAACTCCCATGGCCAGTTGTGGATCCAGGATTGTTACCCCATGAGGTCATAGTGTTAAAGTTTCGATTTTCTTTTTAAGATGAAAAGTATCCCTAAACCCTAAACCCAATCTTCTTCTTCTTCCTCCCTCGCTTTCTCTCTCTTCTTCTCCCTCTCAACCACTGCCTTCTTCTTCTTCATCCCTATCTCTCTCTCTTCTTCCTCCATCTTTCTTCTCCCTTGCAACTTGCATCTTCTTCTCCATGGGGTCGTCTCCCATGGCTGCCAAGAGCAAACCAGGGACCTCCAAGACATTTCCAGGGCTACCATGAGGTCGTCTAACCAAGTGACCCCATGGTGGATCCCCCACTGCACATGACACCTTAGTAATGCATGTGTGTATGCGAAACCCCCCTCCCCTTCTAGTTTAAACTATCGCGTGTATTCAAGAAAAATAAAAATTAAATCCCAAATAAAGGCAATTTGTTATGAACGATACTCTACATATGTATGTAAATATATACACATATATTTTATATATACACATATAATATATATATATATATATCAGTCCTCTTCTATTAAAGGATCTCTCAAATTATTTTATTTGAGGAACACCCTTTAGGGTACCTTAGTAGTTTTTTTTCAACAATCCAAACCATCTATTTTTCAAGTCTTCATTCATAGATCGTCCTTACAAAAAATCAGACAAATTGAAAATCATTAAGGCATCTAATTAAGGCATATATATATATATATATGTGTGTGTGTGTGTGTGTGTGTGTGTGTGTGTGTGTGTGTGTATGGGGGCGGATCCGTGTCACTATTTTTTTACACAATTTTTGTGTCATTAGATTACTCAACTTTCAATAGTTGTGATTAAACATGACATGACAAGTAGTTCTAATTCTGGTGTGTGCGGAGGAGTGGTGAGATGTTGGATTCCATGAGAAGTGAGGAAGGGACGAAGTTTGACAAACTCGCCTCCGCCATCAGAGTAACTGAAGGTTATAGTGGTTTTAAAATAGTTTTCAACAATCGATTTAAAATTGACAAAAATCCAAAAAACATCGGATTTGAGTTTAATGGGGTAAAGCCAGCGAGTGTAATGATCAACAAAAATGACATAGTATTTGTATCCATCAACGGAAGTTAATAGGGCAGGACCGCAAACGTCACTGTAAATAAGATCAAAATTACCTCAACTAGATAATGACGAGGTGCCAAAATGAAGTAGATGGCTTTTATTACATTGACATGAAACACATACAGACTCACAATGGATGAAGATGACATAGGCAGAGAGACGGATCAGAGAATGGAGGCAAGAGTGCGGTGATGAGGATGACCAAGGCAATGATGCCACAGTGATTGGGAGGCCACCACACTCACCAAGGCAAGAGGTTGTGGTCGGGGGGAAAGGGTGGAGCCATTCTTACACATCGTGTTTATTCGGGCCACGGGAAAGTATCGCCCCCGTGCTCAGATCCTTGATAAGAAATAAGTCAGGAAAGAATTCAATGGAGTTACGATTTTGTTTATTGAATTTAGCAATAGAAATAATATTTTTTGTGAATGGATGGAGCACATAGGACATGAGTTAAGTGAAAGGGACACGAGGAGGGGGAAGGTAAAATAGAGGAACCAACATGAGTAATTGCCAAACCTGTACCATTACCAATGACAATTTCATCAGGCCCATGATAGGCGGAGGAGGAGGAAAGGTGGTGCACATCCGAGGTAACATGGTGAAAGGTGTTAGAAATGTGCTCTAAGAATACATTTCGTATATGGTAATAAAGGGCAAACTTATTTTGTTATCTTTTACTTCGGTTAAAGAAACGAAGTCCGAGGAATACTAAATAGGAGATAAAACAATCTAAAGAAGATTAGATTCAGGAGACCTTTAATCTCTAACTATAGTATCCCAAATGTTCCTAATCATAGGATTATCAAATGGGCATTGATAAACCATCAAGATTAGCACATATTATGTATGCTCAATAAGGAGGATGGTTAGTCTCAAACCATTTGTGTAGTTGACACTAATACAAGTATGTGAGTGCTCATTAGTGAAAGAGTACACTGAACGCGATCAACCATAGTTCTCATATGGAGTATTTATCTACATGTCAAACGAGAACTCATAGTTGCAATAATGCAAATTAGTCCTTAAACTTGAGGCATCATGGATGTCCTGTGATGCGTTATTGATCTTTGATAGCTCTCAAAGGCAAGCCGTAAAAGATTTGTCTTAAGTGTTGTTGGGGTCTCTTAATTCATTATAGGGGCATGTGAATGTACAATAAGGAATCTCTACCTTCGATAAATAAGGAGAATGTTTCGAGATGTGATTCAGTGAATCTTCGGCTGAAGTACTTGAGCAAGATTTTAGAAAATGGTTCTTAATCATGTTCTATTGAATCACATGAGATTAATCATATTAGGGGGAACATAATCAATCCGTAACCTAATAATATGATTTGAAATATTGTATTAGAGAATGACCGTATTGCATTGCAATTCCAATTCCAACTAAATAGGTTCTTCATCTATTCTGGTTAGCTTGGGTAGCCTTGATATATTGCTAGATGTCACTCTTGGCTTGTGGAAGTTCTAGGATTGATTGTGATTGATCCATATAAAGGAAGAATTAAAAAGGGGTTTTAATTCTAGTTCGTTAGAAAGAGTTCAAATATTTTCCCACTGCCTTACTAATTAGAACCTAATGGATCGCACACCTTAAATGGTTAACTTTGAGTAATACAAATGAGAATGGGGAAATTAATTTGATTGATTTGATGTGGATGATTTACTACGTGTAAAAACATATTTGGGTCTCGGTAATAGTTAACCAGGAAGCCAAAATGGTTGGGTATCAAGCCCAAGGACTTAAGACACCTAAATATTATGTTTTAAGTGTCACAAGGCCCAAAATTGGAAGCCCAAAGGGGTTTGGCCAAAAATTGCATAAGTAAATGTGTTTGGAAATTGTTTCATATGACAGGATCGGCCCCGAATTCCCCGGAACCCGAGACCGACCCTTTGGTTTTTCCGACATCCAACTGATGCCGGGCCCACAACTAATTTAGAATGTGTTCTTTTTCAAGTTAAAAAAAGAAAAGAGGGACGAGACTTCTGCTGAAATTTCGACAGAGTCTCCTTGAAAAACGAATTTTCCCAAAATTAATTTCACCTGCAAAAACAAACAACATTTATAGTATCACCAAACTTCAGCATGCACAATGTAAATCACAAGCAAATTTCAAATGGCCTCCAGCCTCAAACCCTTTTAATAAGAAACCAAAACAAACCAAACATAACTCAAACAGTCTGCCTAAGAACCCTCCGTGAGGGATCAAGCCACACGTAGCTCTTTAACTCAAGAATCACATTCAATAGTACACAGTCATTTAAAGTAATATCAATCATTCAAATCAGATTCAATTTCTCAAAACACACTTTTCAAACAGTATAGCCAAAGCTCATAATTGTGCAGAGTCGTCTCAAGCACAAGGTCAGAAACTCAGCCTGGAAATCAGTCCACAATTGTACCCACAAGCATACTTACAACTTACGTATAAAACAAAACTGACTTTAAAAAAACAAGATATCTCAAATATCCGATATAGTTAATATAAATATATAAGTAAAACCACTGCACCCAACTTATACCAGGGAAACAATCCAATCGGGGGATTGTTTGGCTAGAACACGAGATGACATCACATCATTCCGTGACTAGGGATGAGCCGTCTAACTGGGGGACTGATCCTCAGTAGCACACACGCCGGCATCGCATCGCATGTGTGGCCAATCACAAGTCCTACGCGTGCAGACTGCCCGGCAAGGGCCTTTGGTAACACCCCATCAAGGGTGCCCAGGACATAACCACAATCCATCAATTCCATCATTTTCAAGTATCCGTAACAGGGGAGGTACATATATCATGGCGTACACCATGTACTGGGGGAAAACAATCTAATCCGGGGGATTGTTTGACTAGACCACGGGATGGCATCGTATCATCCCGTGTCTAGGGTTGAGCCGTCCAACCGGGGGACTACTACTCGTCAGCACACACGCCGGCATCGCATCCCACGTGCGGCCCAATTTCAAGTTCTACGCGCATAGACTGCCCGCCAAGGCATTCGGCACACCTGGCCAAGGGTGCCCGGACCTCTACTACACACCGAAAATTCCAACACCACGTGTAGCAGAGCAACAGTAACCAAATGTGTCCCACACGCTGAAAATTTCAACGCCACGTGTGTACACAGTATCGGGGGTGGTACATAGGGTGGTGCTAATAGCACTCCAACATATCGTATATCCACATACATTTACGTATACACACACACACATATATATATAAAGTAATATAAATACAAATATGCTCACAACCACACCATTAACACCATCTCACGCCGGCATTCTACATCGCACGTGTGGCTCCACACGCTGGCATCCTACCTCGCACGTGTGGCCCCACACGCTGGAATCCTCCATTAGCCCGTGTGAGTACAGTAAATTCTGAAATCCTCATTCATACCCATGTATATATACACATGTACATATATTTAACTACATAAGTATATAACAATAATATAACATACCCTATTTTAATGTAATTTCCCAAAAATACTATATTCACGATATACTTTCATAAACAAACCCAATCCATATACTTAGAATATAATAAATAAAAATAATAATAACTCTTAAAAATCCCATAACTCCATTACCCCCAAATTAAATAAATTTCCAATCAAATGGCATTAACAATATAAATATTCATATACTTAATAATAATAATAATAATAATAATAATAATAATAATAATAATAATAATAATAATAATAATAATAAAAGAAAACCCCAACTCCATCTACTCAAATAATAACATATAATATTAACAGTAGTAATAATAATAATTTCACAATGCCCATATCACAATTCCAGAAGTTCATATGTACTCCAATTTTTATTCATAGTATAGGTAATAACTCTCAAAAACATAAGTTTCCTAAAAACCCCAAAATATTATTCAAATAACAATCTAAACTCGCTTACGCATGAGATTCCAATAAAATTCTTTCATGATTAACCCCGTATCGCCCAATTTTATAACTTTAATAATATTCATAAAACAGTGATAATAATAGCGATACAAATAATAATAACAACAAATAAATACACCAAACAACTCATTAAACGAGCCGGAAGACTCACGGTCAATCGGACGGTCAAACTCCCCAGGGCCTACGACCTCGAATTTCCGATCCGAAAGTTCCTATACATCCGACAAGTTTACTAAGCACGTCTCGCAAGTTTGGTCTCGATCGAGAGGTCGATTTCTCACGATCGGACGGCTTTCGTTAATTTAAACTTTAAGTCATTCATCCGGAGCATCCGGGGCTCTGATCCTCGATCCGCAAATTCCTACATGATCCTAGAGGTTCAAGGAACAACATATTTGAAATTGGGACTGATCCAAAGGTCCGAACATATCGAACTCGAATATCGCCTATTAGGCGAAAATCCGTTCGACTGTCATACGATATTCAATTTCAAATCCGAATGTACTATCGTGCTCGGGACGACGTAGGGACAATTTAGGAATGGAATTGGGCCTCCACAAGTGGGCCCACGAGCCGCCATACGCGCTAGCAGCGCGTGGGTGTCTAGATCAATTTTCCGGAGACGGAAAAACTCCAAATCGCCTGACAAACTTCATACCAAAAGATCAAGCAGGTTAAGAGGAGTATCTTACCTAACTGGGTCGATGGCCAATTTGGCCGGAAAACACCTCGAACAGTCGAAAAACCCGCCGAGAAAAACCTAGAATTTCTAAGGTTTAATTTCATGATTTCATGAGGAAATCATGTCGAATCTTTGAGGGGAAGTAACAAGGAGGGATGGAGGAGTGTTTTAGAGGTGGTATTGTGACGGGAAATGGACGGATTCAACCGAAAAATCAACTGGTTTTTGAAGCTAGTTCTGGGTTTTCTTTCGTTCGATTTTTTGCGTTAATCTCAAGAAATCGATGCTAGAAACTTAGCAAGGGTTGTCGAGGAGAGGGAGAGGAAGAAAATGGGGGTGGTGGCAGTCGTTGAGGTGGCTGGAAACGGCTGTGCCGTTTCTAGGTCGTTTCTGGAGAAAGATAGAGAGGTTGGGGACGAAGGGGGGAGGGGTACTGTGCATGCGTGTCCCTGATTGGGCAGGTTTAAGTTTAGGGTTTTAAAACATTTTTAAAATTACCATTATGCCCTTTTTGAGTTCTAGAGCTCAGAATCAATCATGTCGGGCGTCTACGAACTCATTTCGACGAGCCGGACGCAATGACACAATCCGTTTCGCCAAATTCTTTCTCAAACTTAAAATGACCATTTTACCTCTTTTTAAATATTAAATTTGATTTTAATTCTAATAATTAGAAATTAATTCACAATATTTTATTTAATCTCATTTATTTAAATTTATTTAATTCCTTTTTAGGGTTGGGATGTCACATCATAAGCTCATTAACATACAAACACAATCCAACATCAACCAAATAGGTTTGGGAGATAAAAGAGAGTTTTCAAGAGTGAAACACTTTCATCTTTCAAGGGATTTAGATTGAAACCATGTCTTGGGGATCTTGCACTAGCATCCTTGAATTCCCAAGATTCTTCTCTCTCATCTCAAGGTTCCATTGGTGTGGAGACTTAGAGGCCATATACTTTTGTGGCTCACATGTAGAAGGGATCAAGGAGCAAAGATCAAATAGGAGATCAACAAAGAGGAAACCATCGAGAGAAGACCCAACACAAATTGTTTCATATTATTGCTTCAAGGGTAATTAGATCTTATCCTTTTCTCTTGAACTTCCATTTATGAAAAACATATCAATGTTCATAGCTTAAGATACTTGGAAGAAGTTTTGTTTTTGAATTAAAACATACATCATAGACTTCCGCTGCGATTAATTTGATTAAATGCATGTTTAGTATTCAAATGAACTTCTTAAAAATGTTTTAAATCCTACAAGAGGCACCGGAGTCGAGGAGCCAGGACGTAGGGGATAGGGTGGCTACGGGCAGTCGGTGAATTGGTGGATGTCAGCTGAACACGAGGGTAGCACTCGGCGCTATGGCATTACTGGTCACAAAATTGGCAAAAACCACGATAACCATAACCTGGAGGTTGGGAAGAGCGGTGATGGGAGCTACCATGAGAGAAACCACAGAAAGATGAATCGAGACCAGAAGAGTCAAGATGATGGCGGAAGGAGTTATGACCATTGTGGTGTTGAGATCCGGGGCGAGTACCACGGTGAGAGGAGCGAGAACTCTGAGCAGTGTTGGCAATGATTTCAAAGGTGGGATGGGAAGACACTTTGTCAGCAAAGGCTTGAACAGCCTGGAAATACTCCGAAAAGGTTTTGGACTCACGACGAAGAAGGGTGAGTTGTTCTTTGAGCTCCATGACGTGAGGTCAGGTCTTGTTGGCATAAACTTGGGTGAGTTAGGTCCATACGATAGGGGTGGGCGCGGTCTGATTTCCACCTCAAACCGAAACCGGAACTGGTACTATTTAATCGGTCCAATTTTAGTTTAAAAAAATTATGAAGACGGCTGGTCCGGTTTCTGATTTTTCCAATTTTGGACCGTATTAATATATTTTTTTTTCAAATTATTATTTTTATACAAATTCCAACTAAAATTTGAATTATTGGCCTTGAGTATTAACAAATAATCTAATTTCATGCAAAGAGAAATATTGAGCCTATAAAAGAAAGATGTTTTGAATTTGGGCTTGGGGAAATATTAGTTATGAGATTAAAAATGTAGCATTAGATTTAAATAATTTTGTAAAAATAAAATAAAATAATACACAATCGGTCCGGTGTGGTTTGGTAAGGTGTTCCGGTTCGGTCCTGGTTTGTTGACTTTTTTAGTCAACTGGTTGTTTTTCCTATTCTTTCCATCCAGTCCAGCTCGATGTTCAGATTTTTCGGTCCCGATGCCCACCCTTACCATGATGCCTGAGAGGTTGTAGCAGCCGAGATAAGAGTAACAATGAACTCCGAAACAGAGGCAAGAATGGCATGAAGGATGAGTTGATCCTGTTGCACCCACAAGGTATAGGGGCAATGTGGGAGAAGATGTGGCTGGCTTCGGAGGACAGGGATACGAGCTGTCGACATAGCCCATAAGATCGTACCCGATGAGAAGCGCATTGAACTATGCACACCAAGAGGATTAGGTAGTCGGGGTAAGTTTTATGGGTAATTTAGCAGCTGCGTTGATAGTGATGAGGGAGGGGGAGTCTACGGGGAGGGGGAAATGGTTGAGTGGGAGGTGAGAAGAAGACCAGATGTGGTGCTAGATTCATCGGTACCCGTGAAGAGAAAGATAAGGAAAAATATAAAGGAAAAAAAAAGGTGTTCGTGAGAGCTATGTGACTTTTGATACCATAAAGGCGATAGAGATTGAATGGTTTTCCAATGATCATTTAGTACAGGGATACAGGAATATACAGCTCTTGGCTATGGCTTACTTGGGAAAGTAAGTAAATACAATGATACAAGATCTGATGAATATTATGACAAAAAGTCATACCAAGATAGAAAAGGAATGTGCATAAAATCCGGCCAGATTAGGTGCACATTGGAGATGATGAACCGGACGGTGCAGGCAGGTTTGAAGAAGAGGACGGAGTGTAAAGGGGTTGTTGCTGTTTGCAAAAGTAATAGAGCATGATCGGACCCTGATATCAAGTGATTAAAAAGTTTTGCTCCGGATAAAGATGCAACCAAGGGGCTGTCCAAATCCTCAATCCAAACGCTCTTGATTGCTCCCCTCATGTCAGCAGTTCCTCCATGTAAATGGATAGCCCACAAAACCAAGGTCTAAAAGGTGACAATCCACCACAAACCCTCCAAAGTCTTACAAGCTTAGTTCCGTACGAGGAATACCACCTCTTTTTTCGCACCATCTAGATTATCATTAAAGTCCCCCACCACAAGAATAATTCTCTATTGGCTTGATGAGTATTCTCTTTGTATTGAAGAATGTTGCCCTCATTACAAGTTTTTAAGCCCTATTTATAGGAAATTTACAAGATATTTTTCTCAAGTGGACGACTCGCTCGAGCTGCCGCTTATGTCACATCGGGTATCTGCTCGCGTGGTGGTAGACGGTCGAGGTTTAGCCACGTCCTCTGCTCATGATGGCTTTACGCGGCTTACTAGGGGCGAGAGTGAGCAGAGTAGCCTGTTGGAACAGTCGGAGTCCCATCAGGTCAGGGGATGGGTCAGGCGGCTTACACGTGGTTTCAAAGGGGACAAGAACGGTAGTTCAAGAAGCGGTGAGTTCTTCCCTGTCAAGGCTGGTCTTTTCGTCGACGTGACTGGTCTACAACCTTCTATCATTTTGCTCGAATGGTATGATGGCCGAGGTGATGTGGTCGGGAGTCAAGCCAATGTGGGTTTGTTGGTGGCTGAGGGGTTTGGATGGTCATTTCTGCCACGTGGCTTAGAGAAATCCACGTGTTTGGTTCTCATTGGGTAGACAGGCTCGGTTTATACCAAGCGTCAATAGCATCCTTCTTATTCTCTCATTTGTGCTTGCATACACAGGAAAAAAAATGCCATATGCTATCGTTTGCTCCATCATGCACCACTACCTCAATAAAGAAGCTGGAATACTTAACTAGCACTACATGTTGCACATCTTTCCACAGCTTGCATAGACCGCCACTCAGCCCCCACCGTTCCACTGCATGCAT
This sequence comes from Prunus padus, assembly GCA_024362665.1. Classification (NCBI taxonomy): domain Eukaryota; kingdom Viridiplantae; phylum Streptophyta; class Magnoliopsida; order Rosales; family Rosaceae; genus Prunus; species Prunus padus. Next base: position 3,065,165 of record JANFAM010000013.1, on the reverse strand, counting down.
GAATTCCATGCCCAACAAACGTTTTAGATAGCTATAGCGAGCGCTCTTATTCTTTGTTTCAAAGAGCACCACTATGTCGGGAGTTTGGAGCCGAACCTGCTCCTTGAGGGTAGAAACTGTCAAAGTACTCCCAATGCCCTCAGTTCCATAGTAATAGTTTCATGGCGACTATGGAGACCTGTTGAGGCCAGTCTCCTCTGCCCTTTCCAAGTGAATATCAAAATTGAGTTCCCTCCCAGTACCATTAATCAACAAATCCTTGTCACCTTGCTGTACCTACTGTGCTTACCCCCACCACATCCTCAGAATCAAGTGGTCTCTTCCCCCCTCGAGCCTCTGCCTGCCGACATTGCAAGTGATGTGACTGCTTAATGAGAGGACCCAAGTTAAATGGATATGATCCTTGTGTAAGGTTCATCTCACTTGCAGGAACATCTTAGATGTGCTCAATCTGTACCTCCGACATCACAGCACGTGCATCTACACCCATATTGTCCACCATGGTGACCCATATTGTCCACCATGTTGACATTTAAGTCAATTCCCAGCCCATCCTCCTCTGAGAATCTAACCCCTCCCATGCTTTCCTTCGGCACCTCTACCCAAAAAGCCCTCATATATTTTGTAAAAACACCCAATCAACAACAAAAAACAAGTTGATGCCATTTTCTTTGAACATAAATATATTTAACTTAATTCTATATATTTAGATATACTCTGAAGTAATAATTAAACTTATAAAACTTGGTTATTTTTACATATATTAAATTGCATTTATTATTACTATATAATTTAAAAAATTGTAAAAAAGAGGTTTATTATTAGATTAGACAACTCCAACAATAAAAAATTAGAGAACTTTTGTCATTTGTTCTATGCATTTTTTTTGTTTAAAACAAAACATATTATCTTTTGAAAAATTGTGTAAATAGGTGAACACTTTGAATTTGTTTTGCAAGTGCATTTTGGTAATCAAATTGGTTTTTATTCCGATTCTTAACAATAGTAAACGGTTTTAATGAGACTATGTTTTGTTTTCATTCCGATTCCTGACAGTTAGTAAACAACTTAATTGGAATGCTTGACTCATGTACTCGGTTAACCCGATTCCTGCTTAACCTGATTCCTTAATACTTCGATTCTTTTTTATATCCTGATTCCAGATTAGTAAACATGTTGTAAAAGTTACAGTCAAAAGGTCATTGATTTTAAAAATAAGGGTTAACTACATAAAAAACCCCCAAACTATAGGGTCATTTTCAAGTTCATACCCAACTTTAGAGACATTTACGAATACATACTCAAACTCCTAGAAAACCTATAAATTACCTCATCCGTTAGCCAAACCGTTAGTGAATCTGTTAAATGCTGATGTGTCAAAGGTAGGACCCATTTTTTAATGACATGGATTTCCAAGTGGACAAAAAATTAATTAAAATTTTTTAAATCAAATATTTTTTAAAATCTAAATATTCTATTAAAGAATTAAAAATAAAAATCTCTAGCAGCCTCCCCCAAACCCAACAACCACGCCTCCCTAAACCCCAACCCGTGGAGCTGCTCCTCGCCGACTCCGACTCCAACTCCGACGTTGACGTTTAAGTCGCATACTACCGGGACAAGGGGTCTTCAACTTCCAAGCCCAACGGCTGGCGCCGTCCACAGCCACCGGAATTTCGCCGACAAGGAAGATGGAAAATCTCCAGCCCCTGCCATCCTTGAAACGGCAGCCTACACACATGGCATGGCCACACTGATGAGGAAGCTGGAAAATCTCCAACCGCTGCCATCCACTGCAAGCCGGAAGCCGCTGATGAAGCACTGGAGAAAATGGAGGTCGCAACTAAGCTCGATCGAGGGCTTTCTCCATGTTTTCTTGTGAAAATTCAACACAAAAAAATCTCTCGCCCTCACCCTCGCCGACACAATCAAAACCCTAACCTTCGTCCAGCTCAAATCCCTAGTCTCCAGTTGATCTGATTTTGTTGGGGGGAAAGGGAGGAGAGAAGGACGGTGGGGGTTCTGGTTTGATAATGGCTGGCGGCTAGGCCTATGCTGGAGAAGTTGGGGTGGGTCTGGAGGGAGAAGGAGAGAGAAAGATAGTTGAGTTTGGGGGTAGGCAACGGGAGAAGGGTGGCTAAGAGGTGGGGTTGAGTTGAGAGGGAGAGAGGGTTGGCTGGGTAGGAGAAGAGAGAGGAGATTATTATTATTTTTTTAATTTTAATGATTTTAAAATTATTTTTAACATCTACATAATTGTTTATTATTTATTCGACCACATGTAAGTTCACGTCATTAAAAAATGGAACCTACATTCGCCACGTCAGCATTTAACAGTCTTACTAACGGTCTGACTGACGGTGGATGCAATTTGTAGGTTTTCCGAGAGTTTGAGTATGTACTCGTAAATGTCTCTAAAGTTGGGTATGAACTTGAAAATGACCTTATAGTTTGGGAGGTTTTATGTAGTTAACCCTAAAAATAATCAAGATATTTTATTTTTACCACACACCTTAAACTACTTAACTTTAAGATGAAGCATGTATTTGGCGGAAAAAAAAAAAATCACAAACGGAGCCTAAGCCTGCGTGACAAATTGCTATAATCGAGATTGTTAACACTAAGATACAATAATTGTGTGTATTTCTTGAAATTAGCCAAATATGTAATGTGTCCTTGGTATTTGACTTCTTGCAACCAACATGAAGACATTGCAACTGCTTATGATATCATGGCTAGTCTTTATGAGACCTTTGGAACTCAAAAAAAGTTTGCAGGACAAATCGCTATGAAAGAGATTCTTAACACTAAGATACAAGAAGGAACCCATGTTAGAGAACATCCATTCAGATGTTATAAAGGGTCCTTTGTGTTTGAAATTAGCCAAATATGCAATGGTGTTCTTGGTGTTTCACTTCTTGCAACCAACCAAAAGTTCTTAGAATGTCCCCAACATAAGTTCTTGATGGCCACCAAATTGTTTATTGTAACCTTTCCTTGGCATCAAGAATTCTATAGTGCGGGTCTTACACTTGGGTTGATTGAAGACCCAACTGCCTTCATAGGCCAAGACAGACAAATCTAGTGCAATCTAGTTACCTGGAATGAGACACTAAAATCCGTAAGGGCCTGAAAATGTAAAAGCTGTAAAAGAGCACACCTAGATAGAGGGGATCAAATTTCAAACGAAACCAAAAGAAGCTTCCCAAAAAGAAAACAAAAGAAATAAACAATCAATTTATTAGCCAACTCTCTCTGCTCACGCTTGGGACTCTCATTAGTGGCTTTGTTTGTCCACTGCTCCCAAAGCTCCCTCTTCTTTTTATGAGGTACTCTTTCGTCGACTTCCTAGTCTGCTTCTGTACAGGTACGACTAAATGTCACTGTAGTTAGAGTAAGTCTAAATTTTGAAGAGAGAGCTAAGCTTTGCTTGCTGGCTAACCCCATGTGACTCAATTTTTATAACAGTACTTTTTAGTATACCATTTTGGCACTTGAAGCAGTCAATGCTTTTTGTTTTGCTGAAGCTACTACTCGTCTGCAACTTTTGCTCTGTCATTTCATTTTCTTATGACAAAAGTAAACAGTTTTATACCCGAACGGTGGAGATAGACAAAGCACTTGTCCAAGACACTAAAAGCTAGTGACTCTAAAAAGAGAACCATCCATACCCACAAGCTTCCATGGATCTCACAAGCCCCAGATGCTTGCAAGCTCCATCTTTTATCTCATCTAGTGGGGTAAAGATAACACATTTGGTTTTTCTGTTCTTTGCTCTTTGGTTTTGTTTTTTGTGTGCCCAAATGGGTTTTAATTAGTCTTTGTTGTTTTCTTTGTTTTCCTGTTGTTTTGGGTGTTTGTGATTCAGGAACCGCCATTAGAGGGCAGCACAAGCTTCTACGGGAATAGTAAAACCAACCCATTTGCAGACACCTTCCCTGACCCTCTGTGCAAGCTTAATCTCAAAGAGACCTCTGAGTTTGTCAAGTCATTCCCAGTACCAAGCAATGCCAGCTCAGAAGGCAACAGAGGTTTTCTTGGCACTTCAGCTCAGAGGAGGGAGGGAGTGAGCTCTGTCACACAGAGGAGATTAGAAGCTCCTCCTACACCTGGAAGACCTGTTTTCAGTTTCAGTGTTGGGAATTTTGCAAGAAAGAGCTTTCCTTCAAAGTGGGATGATGCAGAGAAGTGGCTCATCAGTACCTCTTGCCATGACTCTCCTGCTCACACCATAAAGCCATCATCGGACTCCACTAAGATTGTTAATGCCAAACAGGGCGACAACTTTAAGCAACAGATGGAGGTGTTTGCTGAAAAAACAAGGGTCACAGAGGAAAAAGTCTCAAGCTTTCAACGCTGTGCCTCTTTGAACAATCATAACTCTGGCAAAGCTTTCAATGGGGTCTCAGCCTCAACTGATGTACTTCTAAAAGGTAGAATCTTTATTTGAACTTTAGTCTTTAGTGGAACCTTCACCTGTTTGCTTTATGTATCATATTGCCCCCTTTTTGTGCCACTATCATCTTCCCCTTTTTGTTTTTTGTTTTAAAACTTTGATTATATGTTAACTTTTTCCTCTACTGTCTGATTATGGTCCCTGATTGAATTAAACAATTTAGAATCTAGTTTCCAATTTTGCATGTATTCGTTTGCTGGGTATCTGTCAAACACTGGGAACACAACCATGGTACTAGTTTATTAATAAAGGCTCACTATCTTTTTACTCTCCATCTCTTTATGCAAGAGACCTGTCTTTAGACCTTTTAGCTGAAACATTTACTGTTACATTGGAATTGGATCATTTTAATCGTTTCAAGTTGGAGCTAGACTTGCAATTCCAAGATAACATGATAACTATGAACTGAGTTTTGTTTTTAACAACTAAAATTTGAGTTTTGTTTGTGTAGACAAGTTTGTGGACGACATAGAACCAATTTTGCCCAATTCCAGGTACTTAGAGCCAACCAAAGAAGCCTTTCTATTCAAAAACTCTGCTTGTGAAACCATGAAAGATGCAGGCACAGAAGAAGTTCATTATACACAACATCGAGATGTCGGGACAGAGATGACGCCTCTTGGCAGTTCAACAACTTCAAGGTGCCACACACCATTCAAGTGCTCATCGCCCGCGCGCCATAACACGCCCGAAAATCGGTCAGGGCCATTGGCTTTGGGGTACTCTAGCAGCACTAATAACACCATTGACATTGCCCAGTTGCAGGAGTGCCTTGGGACACAATATGATTCAACTGCATCGAATTGGAACTCAAGGGAAGAGGAGGAAGTGGAAATATCAAAGAGCTTGAGACATTTCGAAACAAGCAATGCATGCCGAGAAAGTATTTCTGAATCTAGAGCTGCTGCCTGGGAAGAGGATGAAAACAGCAAATGTTGCCTTAGGTAATCGGTTTACTAAGTTTGATCACATATTGTTTCAAATGATGGATTTGGTTTTAATTGTATTTTGAATGTGCAGGTATCAGAGAGAAGAAGCCAAAATCCAAGCCTGGGTCAGCCTCCAAAGTGCAAAAGCAGAAGCTCAGTCAAGAAAGCTTGAGGTACTTTTGTGATCCTGTTATTTTTATAAATGTTGGGTTCTTATCCCAGCAGGTTTTTGTTCTCTAACCAATTATTGTTTTTGCATGGCAATGGAAGTGCAAGCACATAAACATGAGACATATACTTGAATTGAGAGTTATGTCATCAAAAGTTATCATAGTCTAATGTTGGAACCATGAACTGGCAATCAACATAGTAGATTATCAGTCTTGATTCCAATTCATATTGCACATTTTTTGTTATGTCATCAAACGCTTTAGTGTGATATATTTTGCTGAAGACACCTCAGCTTATTTGCTGTGTTAAAATATTTAGAGCAGGAATCTAGGTGGCTGCTTTGTCAAACCGCAAGTGCTAGCAAACTGTATTTTATTGGTTCTGGTTGGAATGCTTGGTAGAGCTTATTGTTGTCTTCCTCCTTGAGCCACCCGTCACTCTTGGACACCATTCTGCTTTTGTTTTATAGACTGGACCACCTCTATTGAAGTGTCTTGCCTAATATTATATAGTTTTCTACATGCCAAACTCTCACAGAATTTTATTTTTTTTGGTCTGAGATCTCTCACAGAAATTAGAAACAAAGCTAGAAGTCACCATCCTCACATTTTAATACTAGCAATACCATGTGAAGTAGCAGCATTTAGAAATCCATGGGGAACTGGAGTATTTAATTGAGTTGGATACCAGTCATGCTTGGAAGCTTGGTTTTTTGTTCTTTCTGAATAAATTAGTGGTTGATGAAAAGAGCACTTGAAATTTCATTTGTAAAGCCAAATTGAGTTACCCACATGCATGCTTTTGTAGTTTGGCTGGTACACGTTTGTTTATTTATTTATTTTTTGGGGTTTTAGGTGAAAATACAGAAGATGAGATCAAACCTGGAGGAGAAGTTGATGAAGAGGATGGCAATTGTGCATAGAAAAGCTGAGGAATGGAGAGCAACAGCAAGGCAGCAACACTCTGAACAAATTCACAAGGCCACAAATAATGCACAGAAGATGATAACTAGGCATAACCCACATTTTTCTGGCCACATTTCTTGCGGCTGCTTCCCTTGCAATAACCATTAACCGATCAAGAAAAACAAAGAAGGAAAATTGCATAGAAAATGTTCCTTGCTGTGTACTTCTAGCCTCGTAGTGAAACCAGAAAAAAGAAACAGCAGTTAAGGCAATTTTTTTCTCTGTTTGTTATAAGGGGAATCAAAAAATGGAATTTACCATTCACCATTCTCATCCATGTAACTAGAAGGTACATGAAATGAAGTATCAATCCAAAATACAAATTAAAACAGGATCTAAATTGTTGAAGAATATAAGTCCCATATTGGAAACTTAACTAAATAAAATATAACATAAAATAAATGGTTTTATTACTAATATCACCAAACCTTTTGTGATAAAATCTCACACATACTGGACTTTGTTGGTAGTTAAGTTAAGAACAACATGGTGTTGCAATCTCTCAGAAATTTAAAATAAATATAAACGCTCTATAAAAAAGATCACATGTAGTTTCAGAGCAAACATCTGAAGCCTGCAAAACTGTGCAAGCAGATCTGTCCCGTGCTTTCTCTGTTGTTGTCTTTTTATCCCAGCCCAGCATCTGAAACCCAACATTTTCTTTCCTCTTCTTGTTGTTGGAACTTGGAAACTGGAGGTCGGGACCTACCCATCTATCCATGCAGGAGTGATGAGAGCTTGACATGTGGCTGTGAAATTAACGGACTCTCATTTACTTCATCACCAGCTATAAACAGCAGCAGCAGGCTCTGAAAACGAAGAAAAGCATACTTTAGCAAGAAAGATGGCAATAATTTCTTTACGTACGCAAGGAGACCAAAGATTTGATAAAAGCTGCACTGCTTTGGCCAATGCCGTTTATCTCTTTATATCACCAACTATTATACCAACTTTTGAACATCAAAATGCGTCCAAAAGTTCGCAAAAGTTACTCTTGCAAAAGGCAGTGACTCTTAAAGTTCTTAGGAAGTATTTTGGGTCTAAAATTGTATGGGATTGTTGGACCACTTGGAATCCATAATAGAGTCTGACTAAGATCAACACCAGAAAACAGTGGGGCATTATAATTTGAACGCAAACAGCAGAACCTCTGGAAAAAGTCATATAATGGTGGTAGAGACGTGTACAATTTAATTGATTTGTGTAAAGGCTACTGAGTCAATAATAGCATTCATAGCCATAAGTAAACTACCCGCCCTCCGAATTGTAGAAAACCCATAGAAGAAAACAAAGGATTGCAGAAAACCCATGTGCAAAGCCAGTAAGTACAGCATCGACTCAACTTTATAGATGTGATGTTTTTGTTTTTGTTTTTATTTGAATACAAGCGATTGCACTGGGCTAAACCCAGTTAGCAAACATGTGATTTTTTTTAATAAGAGATGAGATGTTCTAAACAACCCTTGAATAACTGTATAATCACGGAGGGTGAAAGAGACCAGTCACCAACCACCACTCTTGGCCTTGGCTTTGAAAGCAATGTGCGGCCACGAGAAACTCTCTGAATCCATCCACAATTACATGAGCAACAGAAAATGTCACCTGGCCTGCCAAATTCCTTAAACCATGTACAGTTGCAGCCTTTCAAATTCCAAAATAATAATAAGACCAAAGTTTAATCCTTTCTTTTGTTGTTGATATACTTGTTGATGTTACTTGCAACCAATGCTTGGTAAAACTTGATGCCATTCAAACCTAGAGCCTTGTAAGAAAAGATATTATTCTCATCACATCTAGTACGACTGTACCCAAACACGTTTATCCTCCACAAAAATAAAGGATCATAAAGTCTTCACACAAATGTTCATCTCCTTCAAATGAATGTCTACTACATCGCTTATCCTGAAAGACCAAACTGGGAATTTTCTAGTCATGAAACTCGTCCATGAATGACTTGTGGAAGTCTGTCAGACGGGTGACGATGGCTGGAATTTTATCCTCTTGAGGCAATATTGTGCATCTAAAATGCCAGGTGCCAGGAACCTGTCACAGTGGATTGCAATGTAAACAATATTCAGTTTAAAATAAAATTATGAAAAATCAAACCAAAGTATATCTCACACTATCTTACTGACGTTCACAGAATCTTAAACAACAAAATTAAGGATTTGTCAACACTTCATATTTTTGTTTAACTAAATGTGGTCCTATTCAATCACCAACTTTAACGGGACCATATTTTTCATCCCCTAGCACACTAAAGATTTAAACATTCCACTGTTATGCATGTGGTTCACTTATGATTGCTGATTAGAATTATAGATGCCAAACAAATAATATTGTATGACCACTTGATCTGCTGCAAATTATTTCCAATTTAGGTCAGCAACCATTTCCTGCCACACTAAGAAACAGTACCAGAAAGCATTAGATAAAACTAACCTGCCCGAAACCAGAACCAGGAACAATCACGATTCCTGTGGCATTGAGAAGGCGGCGACAGTAGAATGCATCTGTAGCTGAATTTGCAGCCTCTGCTGCTTTAATTGCCTTTTGGGGAAGGTTTATGCGGGGAAAGAGATACATTGCCCCTTCTGCTCTGTTGCATGTCACACCCTCTAAGTTGTTCAACGCATCTTCTAATGTCTGTTTTAAAAAATACAATTAATAGAATAAAAACAAAATATGGGAGAAATGAAGCAAATCAGTCCTGCTATTAAGATAGATCAACAGAAAATAATATCATGTTATTGTGTTTACCATTTCATACTACTAAGTACTAACCTTTGCACGCCTAGCTAGGGATGACAGGATTCCATCCTTCTCTGCACAATACAATTCATAGGATTCATCTCCAACCTGCATTCAACCATGAAACTTCCTCCGTGGGAAAAATGATCCAGATGATAATATCAAAGAAAATAAACTTATTCAATCTACCAATTTTAAGACCGAGTTTCCAAATCCTTATGCCCTCTGTAACAAAGTTAAGGGATAACAAAGAAAAATGTACTCCTCCAAAGCCCCAATTGTACACTTAACAGAAGCACTAGTGAACATGGTCAAAGCAATTCTGACTTAGATGTTTGAAAATTTATTAGTCCAACTAGCTAAAAAAGCCTCAAAACTATCACAAGTGAATGCCGACTGGTTTCAAACTAGATGATGCCTTTTTCCACTTCTGAGGTTCCAACATTTTAACCTACTGTCAAATCGCTTGCTAGGTCCTACTTTAAGATACTTGAGCATGTTTGATCCTCAATTCTAAACCCATTGTTAAATTTCTACGAAAAAAGTAAATACAACATTATTTAAAGAGAGAAAAATAACCTTTGGTGGACTCATGACAAGGCTTGCAAGAATTTGACCAGAGATATTAGAACAAAGATTCACAGACGCCACTTTGTATATTTGTTCCCTTACATCAGGACTGATACCAGTGACTTCCATGTAACCGCCTCTTTTTCCACACTCCCCGTAGTACCCTACATCCAAAAAAGAAACAATGATAAATTCTCCCAAATTCATTGATTTTCATGAGCTACTCTTTTTCCATCATGACAAGCATAAGAACCCATCAAATTACCTTTAGATACTGATTGAAATGATACCAGAGAAATATCCTTCTCGCCATATCCCATAGACCGGGATACCTTCTTGAATGAATGAAACTCCTTATCAGGTACATAAACATTTTCTTGATATACCTGTATAAAATTCACTGCAAATATTAGCCCATAAAGTACCTATAGAAGTTTCTGATTACAATTACAATGCTCCAACAATGTCGCAAAGTAATTGACGTTAATTATCCAAAGAACAATCCGTCTACCTCATCTGCCAGCAAAACAAGACCTTCTTGCTTGCAGAATTCCACAATCTGCCGCTGGTTGTCCTCAGCAAGCACCTGCAGACAAGATACCAAAACACTCAACCAATGACTATTCTAGATTAACCACAAGCTTCTCTTCCAATAGCAACCCCTTGAGAAAGCTCTTTTGTCGACAAGGATTTTGCTGGTCAAAAAGAAATTCATAGCTCACCTGCCCTGTTGGGTTGCCTGGATTTATAACAACCAAGGCCCTCGGGTTGATACCCTTGGACCTTGCGTCCTCCAATTGCTTCTTCAACTCAGAAGTTTCCAATCCCCACCCTGATGCCTCATCAAGGAAGTAAGGAACCTGCATACATCAGACCACAGATTTGAATGTTCTTACAACGTTAAATGGAATATAAAAGAGAATTAATTTCCAACTTCTAGTTTCTAGCAGTCATGTAACGTCCTTTTTTTAAATAATCAGGCAATTCACTATTCAGTTCAATTAAAACTCGAGTTTTAGCCAATAACAGGTTAGTGCTCGAGTATAAATGCCAGACATTTTAAATTAGTTGACATTGAGCATCTGCATAAATCTCTTAAAATCCAGACATACCAGTGTGCCGCCGTGGAGGGCAATTGAAGCAGAGTACAAAGGGTATTGAGGAATGGGACAAAGAATCCCATCCTTCTCTGAGCTTATCAGCAATTGCATCATCATATGGACCTGGCAAGAGAGAAATGGACATGATGTGTTATGAGTGTTGCAAAGTGCAACTTAACATATACAGGAACATTAGGACGTTGCTAAAATTGAACAGAATGGAAGTCAGGAGATACCGCAGGGCTTGCACCATCTGTTAAGAAAATATCATTTGGATCAGCAGGATATCCGTCACGAGCTTCAATTCCAGCAGCAATTGTATCACGTAAACCCTTGATACCCTGATGCCAAAGTGGGCGAAGAAGGGCAGTAAGTCATATGACATATCACTTATGAGTTCTGCATAAGTTTTACAAATTTCTGTACGGGATCATTACCTGACTGTGACTGTAAGCACCAGTTGCTCTTCCAGGAATTTGATCGAGAATCTGCCATGCCCGCTCTATTGCATCAGCACTGCAACAGGGAACAAAGATATGCACAGAAAGATAAGATTTAACTTCTAGGAAGACTTTTCTATGGATTCCTCTTATATTGCAGAGGATTGTAGGGCAGCCTAAAATATTTGACCTTATATGTTATACATGCAAATGATATGATGGCAAATTTTTTCTGTTGACACATCCAATTAAACGAGTCACATTATCTTCAGATGGATTTTAATCGCAGTTCATCTAAGAATCAGCTAAGCAGATTGCATAAAACTTTCCAATACCTGAACAGACCCTGTGTTTCGCTTTTGTCCAAGATGGATGGATGGTCACATAATGCAAGAACCTGACACAATGATTATAATTATTAAGGATTGCACGAGATGCTGTAGCATTATTGATATCTACCATGTAGTCCAATAAACCAACCTCTCGGAAAAAGGTGATTGGATGCTGACCAAGAGACTGGGGATTTCCAATGTTGCAGTAAAGTATCTGTATGACATATATGTGAAAGTGAGTACCAAGTGCCAATGCCCTAAAAACTAGAGAGCCAACTGTAACTCCTCAAAGGATAAAGTAAACACACCTCATCAAAGGGATGAGCGCCTGGATTAGCCAGTAATTCTTCTTGTAACCTCTGTGACAGCAGGATATTACAAGGAAATTATGATAAAAAGAAGATACATTACTTCACTGAGATTCAGGCATTAGATTTCGATATAGTCATGTACCTGGGCAAGGGTGACAATTTCACCTCGGACAGCATATTCACATTTCAAAATCTGTAAGACGCAGAAAGTTAGTAGTGCGGAGTGAGCTGGCCAATGAATGATAAATGGAATAGAAGATGTCGACAATTACTAGTATTTGGCAGTGAGAAATAAAAACTTGAGGAACGAACCAATTAACTTACAAACTCTTAAAAAATAAATCAAAGTAATCCAATCAGAATGACCCAAATATGAGTGATCAGTGATATCACAATTCCTGGTCTACTACTCACCATACATCCATCAATCTTTTTTTTATTTTTTGGGAAAACATGAAAACTAAAGCCAAAGAAAGGAACTGCTTTGCTTAAAATAATCAGAGCATAAATCCCAAGAGACAAAACAACAAACAAATCAAAGCAGCCCAGATGCATAAACATCAAATCAAACACCTTTGACCATCTACACAAACAATCAAACAGTGAACAGATTATCAAATATACACAAAAATAAACAGGAATAAGCAGAAAAACAGCAAAAATAACACAAATCCAACTCAGGAAAAAGCACAAACCTTGGGATTTATGTTCTGAAGAGTGACAGGGAGCTTGGAAGCAGAGGGGTCAGCCATGGAAGAAGAAGAAGTTGGGAAATCTAGAACTGAAGTAGAGGAAGACAAGAAACGTGGGTGAGAAGAAGAAAGCAGGGAGCTTGGGTGATGTGGACGAAGAATATGCTTTTGCTGAAAAGAATGGATGAGAAGGCTTCTGAGTCTGCCGCTTGCGAATTTCCGCATTCTGAGACTGCTTTTTATACGCAAAGCAGTGAGATTTTATACGTGTGAAGATATATCACAGACGTGATGTGATGCAAAGGGCAAGTAATTTTCTGGGCACAATCTTCAACAAAAGCCCACAACTTTGTTTTGTTGTTTGGCGTTGGGTGTTTACTTTTCCACGCTTTGACATCGCCCATGGAATATAACCACCTATTTATATTAGATTTTCTTTTTTTTATGAACAAAAGTTTGGAGGGAGATTCGCTATTTTCATCCCAGCGCACCAACAAAAACTATTGACAGCAGAACTCGAATTCTGATGGGATTACACACAGAGCAGGCACCTTACCAAGTGAACCAACTGCATTGGCCTTTATATTAGATTTTCATTTTGCAGCTCCTTTTTAGGTTAACAGCAGCAGGGCAGCAGGGGTATTATGGGGAATTTTTATTTTCTATGATTTTTTTTGTCTTTGTATGGCCATGAGGACATGACAACTTAGGGCTTGTGGTTACCCTTTTGTTTGGTTCTTTTGGTTGATAAGTTTACTTTTGGTTAAAATTACCCAAAAAACTTATTCACCAAGAAAAGGTACTAATACCCAACTTAAGATCAGTGTCCTGCAAGAAAATAGAGATTCATAAACATTCCTACATGTCCACTTACCCATCCTCTTTTCTCACTCCCGCATCAAATCTTTTTAATGTGCATATGTGTACTAACTTTTTCTTTAACGTGCATATGAGTACTATTTTAATTTAAAATCTTTTTATTTTTTTAGGACAAATAGCGATAAACATACTAAATTCACACACTATACGAATGTTAGGACCTTTCCTTGAGGAAGAATTGCTCCAAATCACTACACTAGTGGGTTCTTTGCCTTTAACTTAAAGTCTTTAAAGCATGCCCATTGAGGGTTTTTCTCATTAAAAACAATTGATTTTCATGATGCTGAATGAAATGAGAGAGAACAAGAATTTACTCTGCACTATGTTCAACTCATTCATGATCAGAACTTTTGATGTATTTATAAGTGTGACAAAAAGAATTTTCCAGGGAAATTGGAAAATAAGGGTGGAAGAGAACGGGACACACAAAGTGCCACAGATTTGTGTCATGCAAGCTACCAACTGCAATGTTACAAAGAGAAGAGAAAATATTAAAGCAATCTTTCTAGTCAATTTAATTTCTGAACAATTCCATTTTAGCTGTGCCTCAACCCAAACTTTTGATTTCTTGGATCACAAGGATGACTCAAATTCCACATCAGCTGCTGGCAACCAATCACCGCCTTGGATCAGTGACTCCACTGTGAACTTGGCTGCGTCCGTATCTGTCAGAGAAGGCCTATAACCAGCCCATGTAACCCTTTGATCCACACTTGATCCAGGCCCACTGTTTTTGTACTCTGCATAATATATAGTGTTGGGTGGCTCAACATTGGAAACCCATTCTATCCAACCCTTGGGGTTTAATAATGACCCAATATCAGACTGCATGAAGACTGTGGTGGAAAACTCTTTCCAAGGCCTACCCAGATATGTTGGAGCTGTGAGATTAGCTTCTCGAGCAGAGATTTTGCACTTTTGGATTGAAATGCCAGTGTTCTGATTTGGGTCCTTTTTGCCTTGAGCTGTGATGGTGTTGAACTGGTTTGACATAGGCCGCCTCGGCATAATGTTACAGTTCTGGAAGACCACAGCAGCGTTGCCAAAAATGAAGTCTATGGTGCCAGTGATGTCACATTCGCGATAGAATTGTCGATTGGAGTGTGCATAGAGGGTGTCTTGGTAGCCATCAAAGGAGCATTTGTAGTATACCGAGAGGTCGGAGCCAGAGCGGAATGCTACTGCTTGGTGCTTTTCTGGTCCTGCAGCGTTGATGAAACCCATGTCCTTTGCGATGAAGCCTTTTCCTGCTACGGCTGGTGATCCAATAGGTAATCACAGTAAGAATCAAATAGGTATATGTAAGCTTGAATGTTAAAAAGTTCTAACAGTTTGAATCAAAACAAAAGTCTCTCAGTCCAAAAACTTGAAATCCAACACAATTTCTAAGGGAATGTGAATGCAACTACGCAAGGAACTGTCCTAATTGCTTGACAATTTTTGGGGGCTCTTTCTCTAATCTGAATGCGTAAAGAAACCAACTGGGGAATTGTTGTTTTTGATGATTGTGGTGCGGGCCAACAAGAACCACAGGGCACAGAATCTGCAACCTGCTTTGTTTAATTACTTCTGTACCAAACTTCCCTTCTTTTTTTCTCTCTACAGTGTAAGGAATTAAGTGCTATGCAACATGAGCGCATGACATGCAAATAGTCATCAACATAACATAATTGCAGGCAATCAATAAGAAAAAGTCAGTTCGTCCACCATATGCATCATGCAGGATATTGGACAACACTTGCATTTCGGGTCAAGCAGGCCTCTGCTATGCTTAACTTGTAATGTAGATTAAATATGGAACAAATGGGTCTACCACATGAACAACAAGCAATATATAAAAGCATAAACCAGACATGCACATGGTGGGTGCATCAACCGTCCACACATCACCCAGATATCCAATCTAATTTAATGATATTCAAATCAGCATTGATCTTTTCATAGAAAATTAAAAATTAAAAAGAACAAAACAATAACTGTAGAAGAGGATATCAAATTTTTCGGTGAAAGTTAACATGAAGATGCATAAACAATGTGGCTGGTTCCTAATAATTGACCCTATCATATCAATATCATCAAATTCAGAAAGGAAACTCGGTGTCTAATGTCTATGGCTTCCTTCCTAGCTCTAACCTGAAGGTTTCACATGGCACATTCCCACATGGGATTTCCTTCGGGTCTATCTACAGGGAAAGAAACTAAGACGTTTTGGCAACCAACAATAGCCATGTTAAAATGCCTTGATATTTGGAGGACAGCCTAGCTAGCCTAGTGTTCTAGTGTTTCGGATTTTCACATAATGCACCTCAATTGTCAGGTGGTTTAATTTGGATTGGACAGCCTATTGTCTCTCCTCACTGCTAGTGTCATTGTTCTATATCACAGCAAGAATGAAATCAAACTGAAATTAACAATTAATGACAGAACAGATTAAAAAACCTTAACAGAAGATTAAAATGAAGGTGGTACTGGTAAGTAAGAACTGTTACCAAAAGTGGCTGTGGAGAAGGTGGGGGTGCCATCCACAAAGTTCAAGCTGCCATTAACAATGGTCTTATCCTTGCCATCTCCAACCATCATCACATTCCACTTGCTCTTGTCCATCAACACATTCTCATTATAAACCCCTTGCTTCACATGAATCAAAGTCCTCGTTGTGCTCTTCTTGGGCACAGCCTCCACAGCCTCTTTAATCGTCGTGAAGCTCGCAGTCCCATCCTGGGCCACAGTCACTTGCGCTTGCGCAGTCACGTTGTTGTCCTCCAGCAGCCTCCTATCTCCCGGGCCAACCCAACCCGGAAAACCCATCACGGATCCTCCAACCCCGAGCAATCTCCTGTGCACAGGAATGTTCAAATTCGTCAGCAGACCCAGAATTTTAGCCACAATGGCCAAGCTGTTGCTGGCGAATTCAGTCGAATTTTGCATCGCGACCTTGAATTCCTGAACAAGGGTTGAGTTGAGATCTTGCAGAGAGTCCAAGCAAGTCTCTTGGTCAGTCAAGGTAGTGCTGAGCCAGGTCTTGAGGTCGTCGATTTTGGCAGCGGACAGTAGTTTCTCGCCCTGGTGTGAATCCATGGAGGACAGCGAGTCGTTGAGCCTGTCAACTACATCTTCAAATAGGCTCTCGCAGACGCTCAGAGTTCCATTCAGACGGGTATCATTACCAGCTTGCCGTCTGAATTTGGAAGGCAACCCAGCAAGCTTCGAGGCCGCGTTAATGGCGACGTGCAGAGAGAGCTTGAAAATCACTTCTGGGTCGGTGGTGTTCGAGGTCTCGAGCGAAGAGATGCTCGAGAAACACGAATTCGGGTACTGGGTCACGTCGCAAACGGCCTTGAGTGAAGTGGATGGAGTCAACGCAGCCGTGGGGGGCGAGTTGGGAGTGGGAGAAGACGAGCTGCTCCGCTTGTGTATCACTACTCCGGCGACGGCGCCGATGATCACCGACAACAGAACCACGGTGGAGACGATGAGGATGATGACACGCTTGCGTGCCTTCCGCCGGAAGGCTTGTTCTTCGAGATCGTCCACTTTGCCATAGCCCTTGAAGGACTTCATAGAGTCCATGTTTACTGTTCTTCTTCTTCTTCTGTGTTTTGCTCTGCTTTTGGTTTGATGGGGTTTTGTTTAAGCTTCTATTTTGAGGTTTTATGAAGGATTTAGATGGGCGGTTTGGTAGAAGGAGCTGAGATTTGGGGATGCTTTTGGACGAAGTGTAGGTGTGTTGAGACTTAAGATGGTTTTTGTTTCCCCTTTTATGAAAGTGAGGCAAAATTGAGAGATTGAAAGACCTTTCCTTGATGCTTCTTGCTTAAGAATTTTAATTAATTTTATATTTGATTGTGATCCATGATGTTTTTTTTTCTAATAAACAGTGTATTCTTTGCCTTAATTGTCTGTGAAAACATCCTTGTATACCAACAGCCATAGTTAATCCTCTCAGTCCGCACACAGGGGTTGAAAACTTGAAACTGCCCATGGAATTCAATAAATGTTTGTTTATTGGGTTATA
Source organism: Prunus padus (assembly GCA_024362665.1). Classification (NCBI taxonomy): domain Eukaryota; kingdom Viridiplantae; phylum Streptophyta; class Magnoliopsida; order Rosales; family Rosaceae; genus Prunus; species Prunus padus. Next base: position 3,047,554 of record JANFAM010000013.1, on the reverse strand, counting down.
TATCTTTTTTATCATTGAATTTTTAGTATTTAACTAAATTGATCATAGTATTACCCAAACTCACTGAGTTTATTTATTAGGTTTTTAGCAATAAGCCCATTTTATCATGATATATTATATAATTACTTATATTGAGCATATTTGGAGGGAAATATCTAAAACTAGCCACTTATCATTTTCTAATTGGTTTTAGAACAAATTTAACACACTAAGAACCAATTATAAAATAACAAGTGACTAGTTTTGAGTTTTTCCCTCCCAATAAACTATATATGAGTAATTATATCATATGTCATATTAAAATAAACTTATTAATAAAAAGCCCTTTATTTATTGTATTACCAATTTGGCTAAACTTTTTCTCCAAAACCAAATCAAAAGTGACCAAAATATATATATAATCCTTGTTTATTTGATGATGTTAAACTCAAATGGTATTGGACAGGTGGGCATCATTGCTTCCTATCTATATAATAGGAACTTGGGTGACCATTCCTATTGGAGAATTTAATTCTTTTACCTGTGCACCTAATCCATTACCATGACTAGAACCAATTCAACCCCGACAAAATTATTGTGAGTGAATCAAATATAATATACGTATCTAATATTCGACCTATCTAAATGATGTATATTTTTACTTTCTAAATTGTATGAAGATTTCTTTTATAAAAAAATATCAAGGGCTCGTTTGGTACACCGTATTTGTGACACTCTGAAAAATTCAAGAATATTTTTTCGCGCACAGTAAAAATTGCAAGGTCCATTATGAGGTAAGTGACATTTTTTTCCAAGTAAATGTTGCCATTATGTTTGAGATTAACATATTTCCAAAATTATGAAGTTATAATTTTGGTGTTTTGACTTCATAGACAAATAGTAGACATTGATACGAGCTTGTGGTATTTTTTGGATGATTTTTAGGAGCTCGATGTATTTTTTAGTAAATTTTCAAAGTTGGAAAATAGAAAAAGAAAATAGATTTGACACATGGCATTTTCTGATTGGTTGGAACATATCACCATGCCACATGTCAACATCTGATTGGTTGGAAGACTAGGTTAACTAGGGTATATAGCGCTATACCATCTGCACGTTTAATCTAAGTCATTGATTTGATTCTAGATCAGATATGGACCGTAGATCAAATCAAAGACTTTTGACTTGATCTACGCCATTATTATGAGTAAATAGTTCATGTCAGTTGTTTGGTGTCAACTTGTATTATTTAATTACTTGACTATTTTAAACGGGTTAGGCTTTTAATACTCTCCTTACCTGACTAACTAATACAACACACACACCTCGGTTTAGATAATACACACTTAATTATACAGATAGGGAAAAAGAACACACATGTTCATGTGGAAAATCAGACCCTATTTTCATCATCTTCTTCCTAAGTGTAGGGGTCTTTTTCTTCCGGCAGCTTAACGAATGGGATGGGCTGCTGTAAAGTGCAACTACTGAAACTTTCCATGTGCCTGAGTTCAAGAACCAGGCCTCGAGAGTGCTTTGAAAGGTTTGAGAAGCCTTAGGAAGCCCTTCGGTTCCTTTCACCAACAAAGAAGACAGTAAAGATAGATTAATAATATGGCTTGGCTTGAGAAGCTTGTGGCATGGGAGCTAAGTATTCCTGAGTTTAGCAATAGAGAGATAGAGCTTGGGTTTCTTATGGAAAAGTAAAGGGCCAGAGCAGGGAAGGAGAGATTTGGTGGGGTTTTGGCTTGAGGAAGAGAAAGAGCTATGGAAAAGGAGGGTAGGGTGTCTTGAGCAATTTTCCAGCTGCTTGACAAAGCTTGGTCGAGCTCTCGGGTTGTTGTCTTTGCTGGGCAGAGGGTGCCTCTTCTTATAGGCGCTCGAACCTTCAATTTTATCAAGCCATCCTCTCCCTTTTCCTTCACTTTCTTCCATTCCATCTTATTTGGTGAAATTTTCCTAGCCTGAGCACATAGGCATGAAACTTTTTGGGGTTCCAAGATCTGCACGCAACTGGACTTCTTCATGTGGGTGAGGCGCCACCCATTTTTCTTCCTGGTTTTCATATTAGGACTTGCAGAAGAAATAAAAATGGGTAGGAGTGTTAATCTGCTGGGTATTCCTCATGCGTTCATGAATTTCCTTTGGTTTTTGCAGGGGCTTACCATTTGACTTGGTTATGAGGCTTTGTCAACACTAAATACGATGCTAGATATTTCATGAGGCATTGGGCTAGGCTTTTTCCAAGTATTGAGTCGTCATGCATTTTATTTCCAGCGGCTGGTGAGTTTGATTTCGTCAAGCTACTGGAAGTAGCTTATTTTCTTTGCTTTTGACAAGGTGATGGATGTCTTAGCTGGTGTGGGATTTTTGTAAGTGTTGCAAACCGTTGGGTATTCTCCTAAGGCATTGGGTCACTTTTCTCTCTCTCTCTCTTGCTTACCCATATGTTTGGGCTCAAGAAATGGGCTTGAGTTTCGATACTCCCAAGTAGCCCAAAACTTCCATCTCTCAAACCCTCAATGAGCCTCGTGAATACTCGTAACCATCCATACCACAACCTACTCAGCAAGCCCCAGGCGTTCGCGTGGCTTGGGCCCACTTAAACTTGTAGCTTGGCTTGGTGTCAAAATAATGATTTCCAGCTTGGCGCTGCTTGTTTTCTTTTGGCATGTTTGTGCTTGCACTTAGCCTGTATTGTAATGGGCTATGGTGCTTGACAGGGTAGTGGATAAGCGTGGGTTCGTAGAGTCAGCGTGTTTTAAGAGCTTGTTACAACCTTGCTGCGGATTGCGCGCTTACTTGGCAAGGCATGCAGCCTATATCAAGCGTATACGACAAATTCTCGCACATCTCCATTAGTCCTATTTCCGGGTTAAGTGTCATATTGGGCCAAAAATGTATTTGGGCCTAGCCCTTGATTTTTTTGGGCCTCAACACTAAGGTTATTCTCTGCTATCTTCTCTACAAGTTATTCTCTTCACTCTTTTCCAGGTATCCATCTCTCTCTCTCTCATACTCTCTCAAATATGCTTATTCTCTCTTCTTTTGTCTTCATCTTCTCTTCTTTATATATTCCCTCTTTTATTAAATTTGTGTGGAGATTAGGTTATGAATTTTTATTTTTTGTGGAAATTAGGTTAGAAATGTAATTGCATCGTGGAATTATTTGTTTGTATATGTTTTGCATTGAATTGAAACTCGATGTTTCGGAGAGCAACCAAAAAGCTTGGGGTTTTCCGTCTTTTGGGAAGAAGAAGAAGCATTTAGACCCTAAGCATTTCTGCTTTCTAGTTTCTCCGTTTTGCTTTCTTCTTTACAAAGAGAGTTCTCGTATCTCTGCTTTCTCATTTGAATTTCAATTTCCACTTAAATTATCAAATAATTTTTTTAAAAAATCTGATCCGATGTTATTCGGAACATCATTAAACACAGTAGTCGAACTATTTATTTGGAACAGCACCAAACGCCTTATAATATTATGGAGAAACAGTCAATACTCTTCGAAACATCTTAATACTATCCGACAGAAATTAGTCAGTACAATCCAACGTACCAAACGAGCCCAAGGGTAAAATCATTGGATTAAACGACTACTAAAGAGTCGGTAAGAATACAATTCAGAAACTAAGGGGGGTGTATTGAAATTACCTGTAGGATGACTAAAAATGCCTAGAGGAGGGTGATTAGGCCAATTAACGATTATAACCAATAAATAAAAATTAAACTTTGGTATCATGATTGATATGGCTTATCAATCCTGAAACGTGTTGAACGTAAAAATAAGGGAACACGCAGAGAGTTATTTTACGTGGTAAAACCCCACCTCTGGGGAAAATCCACAGGACTCCTCAGTTCAACACAAATCCACTATAGAACGATGATTACAAGAAGTACTCACACACTTATCCTAGACACCTTCTAGATAATGTTTACCGACTTCTTCGTAACTCAACTTTTGTCACGGGATGATCTTCGACACTCCTTATGTTGAACGCAATACTGGTCACGATTGCTTCAAGCTCGCCGGAGTTCTTCCAACTCTACTTATGTTGAATCCGATACTGGTCACGATCGATTCAAACTCGCCGGAGGAAAACCGCCACCACAGTCTTGATGCCCTCAACCATATGAGTCACCGAACAATGCAAATGAATGCAATATGAATGATTAAAGTGTTTGATAAATCACCAAGTAAACATGAAACAGTTGATGACTTATCTCAAAAATATGCACAGCAGCTTTCTCTTGAAAATTCTATATGCTCAGAAAACAATATGTCGAAATGTTGTGTATCAAAAGAGATGCACACCCATGTTTTAAACAAAACTCATTCTATTCTTTTCCCGGAAGTGCACACCGCCACCAAAACAATATCTAGTCATTTATTCATTTTGATACTCTTAGAAACCTATTTGATTTCAACAGCCCATGTGTGACGACCCGACCCAATTTATAAGATAAAATGAATTAATTAATTAAGTTAATTAATTAGGAAAATTAAAATGAATTAAGTAATTAAAGGGGCATTTTGGTCCACTTTATTTCGGACGAATTTGGCTGAAAACAAGTTGCGCCATTGCGTCGAACGTCAAACAGTCCGTTGATCGGAGCGTTTGATACGAGCTTTGGATTGTTCGGAGGACATAATGGTCATTTCAAAAATTGTTAAATACCCTCACCAATCAAAAACCAGATTTTCTCTCTCTCTCCTCGACTTTCTCTCTCCTCTCCGGTTTCTCTCACGACCGCCCGTTTCTCTCTCTTGAATCGCGGCTCCGAGCCGCGAGACTCGAGGCGGGTCTCGATGGAACTAGCTCGTGGAGCCGGTCAAGACCACCCGCCCACGACCGCGCGAAGCTCGAATCCATGGCAGTTGGTTTGTCGCCGAAACTTCACTTGCGCCGTCGTCTCAGTCACCTCTCCTTCGCGCAAGTCGAGTTTTCTCGAGTCCTTACCTTGCTTAAGCTTCCTGTATGGTTGTTTTCATCCGATTTGGTGGTTTTGGTGCGGATCTAGAATTCTAGGGTTTTAGGCCGGTTTGGCGAATTTCAATCGTGATTTCCGGCCAGTTAACGGCCGGTTCTCGGCCGGTTCGTGGGCGTTCTAGGCTCCTGAGTGGTGGCGGAGTCGTTTGGTATAGGTGGTGTCGGCGGTGAAGTTTTGAGTTTGGCGGATTACTCAAGGCACCCGCCACCACGGTGGCGCGTGGGCGCGCGTGGTGGCGGTGTGGTGGCGGTTCTTGGGTCCTCTGAGATCCTCGTATCGCTGTGAGCGCATAGGAGTTGACGGATCTCATTTCGGAGATCGTTTGGTTATCGACGGATCTACTTATTGCGTGATTCTCGGGTTCGATAGGTTTGAACGGTTGGATCGTGTCCATTCTTGGATATGTTGATCTAGATAATTCTAGGATCGTATAGGATTTGACGGACCGTGATTCGGAGTCCGGATACTCCGGATCGATGACTTGAAGTTAGAATTAAACTGTAATCGTCGATGTGCGATCGTGAGCAATGACCGTCGGATCGAGACCAAACTTTGAGGACACGTTGTCTAGGTGTAGTGTTGAACCTCTAGGAACTTTCGGATCTAAGTTTCGAGGTCATGGGACCCACGGGTCCAGTTTGACCTATTCGGGTATAGGTTTGACCAAGTTTGACGGGGTGAGAGTGTCTCAGGTCCTGTTTGTCATGTAGTTGACTTTGTTGGACTTCTAGGAAGGTCTAGATCCTTTTGGAGGTCTTGAGCTCGCGGGCAGTTGACGAAAATGGGGTGTTTATTGCCGTTGCTGACCGTGAGTCTTCGGGCGGTCCGCACCAGTTGTAAGAGGTAGTTTGACCGGAATCCTTCGTGGGGACGTACGTACACGTTAAGTGGGGTTTGTTAGGGTTTGAGTTTAAGGTTCGTGCGGTTCGCGATACTAATCCAATTCCTCGTCTTTATCGCTTTAGGTGCATTGACTCTTACGCCATAGTTTTTGGGGAATGCTGAGGTTGTGCAAGATAGGACCAACGGTGAGGTGGACTTTGCTTTCAAATGTGCATGACTTGAATGAATTGCATTAAAGGCATGAATAGAGATTTAATGATTTTAAATCTTGAATTGATTAATATGTTAAGTCTTGGTTTGACTTTGATTTATTATATTTAAAGGTTTGCATTTGAGTTTAATGCATGATTTGGGTTGTAGGTTTTATTTGTGGGGCCCTCGATGGTTATTTTATTAATATTTATACCTTTGGGTATTGAGCGGGCGTGGACAATGCATTGATTTCGATTGGATTTTAATTATACAAGTGAGCTATATTAAGCTTGGAACCGTTTTATTATATTGTAATTATATAATTGAATATATGGACATTAGTATAGTCCGTTTGATTTCATATTCGGTTTTAGGAGTTAAAACCCTATGATTTATAACGCATTATACTTTGATTATATATATATAAACTTTTATATATATATGTATAGCTATTTTGAGTAAGCACTTAGTAATAGTGGAAAATGGTTATATAACTATATATATATATATATATAGTTATATATATATATATGTACTTTTGGTTATATATATATATATATATATTGATATATCTTTACCTTGATTATATATATATATATATTATTTATATATATATAGGTATATCTACTTTAAGAAAAGGATCACCATACTTTGGTTGTATATATATATATATATATATATGTACCTTGATATATATATATATATACATATGTTTTATCTACTTTAAGAAAATGGTTTTCAATACTTGAGTTATATATATATATTGATATATATATCTTAAAGGAGTTTTCAATACTTGATTATATATATATATTGATATATATATATATATATATATGTTTATACCTTAGATTTGACGTCTTAGAGCAGTAGATTTTATTATGATTTTTGTATGCTTGGATTTAGCATTGAGTGAGATTTAAATATGGTTTTCACCGAAAATGATGTTTGATTTAATATTAATCGGTATGCGGTCGTTTGACCCTTGTGATTATTTTGAATGTATAAATATGTTTTGGGCCATGATGTCACCTTTTGAGTATATATATTGGTTATATGCTTGACGGACTTGTATGTCCTGATATTAGTGTTTTGGGTTGGGTACATTGTGGTTGTATATATATATATATATATACTGTTATCGCATGATGATTGATGTGTGTGCATTTAGCACCTGTATTGTACCTTCCCCTGTTACGTGCGATGATACGAGTACTGCATGTGCGGTTCGATCCGGTGCATACCTTAGCAGGGTGTAGTGTAGATCCTTAATTGGATAGTCTCACGCGCATGACATATTATGGACGTATTGGTATTGATGTTCTACCTTACGGCTGTGAGCTTAGTCCCGATTGGGACGGCTTAACCACAGGCACGGGGTCTTGTCGAGACCGCACGGTGTCCGATCAAATGATCCCTGTTGGATTGTTTTCCCTGGTACTTGTGTTTGTGTTATGGTTATACTATACCTATACGCGTGAGTTAGTACCTTCGTATTCATATTTCTTTTTAGTGAGGATCGTTCCTCGCTTGTCGTGAGCACGTAATTGTGAGTTTGGGAAGTTGGGAAACTATTTATTGTTTTTTGGTTGTAGTACTTGATTTGATTTCGGTACTTGATAGGTTTTACTTATTGGATTGTAAATCCTGTTTTATATATATATATATATATTTATATATATGATTTGAACTACATTTGAGTTAAGTATATTTGTCAAGTTTGGTTTGCTTCGTAAGCAAGCTATTGGCATTTTTAAGGTTTGTTTTACCTTATGTGGATTTTATTCCATCTTTATTCTTTACGTTAATAAATCCTTTTGTTTATATTTTATAAACTTGTGTGGGATTTGTTTTGGGAGGTTATGCCTCGGAAAAGTAAAGATTAGCTTATTCAGAAAAATGGGTTTTAAACTGAAATGTTTTCACGTACTTTGAAATAGTACGGTTTTCAAATCAACCAAATATATAAATGATTTCAGATGCATGTTTGCATGGTTTTAAGCAGTGGGAGTTACTACTTTGATTTAAGTATGAAAACCTTGTTTTTGTCCACCACACTCTTTACATTTTGCGCCCCCAGTTGTAGGTCGTCAGCGTCGTTCTGGATTCGGCTGTGCGCTTCTCTTCTCGAGCTCAGATGGAAGGGTAGGATTGTCATCCTTGAACCCTAAACTCTGTAATCTGTTATTTCTATTCATTGTTGAATTCTTGTACTCTTAGATTGCTCTGTATCACCCTTTAGGAGTTGAATTAGTTTTGGAGGAGGCTGTTATGTATATGTTGTATGCATGGTAGCGCTTGGGATGTTTATACGTGCTTGTTTGTGAGGTTGAACCTTTGGGCTAGTACTTGTTTTAGGGAGACTCTTAGTTTTACGTAAGTCTTGGCCCCTTATAGGTTTAATCTCGGGAAGAGGGTAATTGTTTTAGGATGTGGGCACGACATGGGTTGATGTGGGCCCATCAACGGTGGTCTGCTCGGGTTAGGTGGAATGCGGTGAATCCTGTCACCATGCATGCTATCCTATCATGACTACTGAGATTTGATTCACTTTTGATCCACATTAATGACTCCAAAACAGCCACTCTTTTAGGGAGAAAATATCTCTATCAAACGTCATCAAATATGGACTCTTATTTCTCATCCAATATGGACTCTTAGTTTCCAATATGGACTCTTAGTTAACAACGCTAAAACAGCATCCACACAAGGCAGCATGTCAAGACTTTTATATCACCTTATCCTCCTTTATGCCAACAAATTGCCTAAGACCAAAATATCAATATATTGCCTATTCAAATCTGATTCTCAATTCAATTTCGTCAGCATATACATCCTTTAAGATAACTTCCAATTCTATCAACTTTATACACGGAAACCACATTAATCAATGAAACCAATTTGGGTATTAGAATAAACATGCTTTCCAATTCTATGAATCCTATAATGAATGCATGATTATGTCATGATTTACCTGAAATCAAGTCCCTCATATCGCTCAAGGCATGCTTCAAAGATCCGGAATTGATGTGTTGCGCCAAAACTTCCAGCAAACCATATTCACCCACTAATTCCCAACCTATGCTAGAGTCTAGGAAATGACAATACAAATTTCATACTAACATGTATTCAATTAAGAGTTTTAAAGAGTTTTAAAATCTAGGTGTATTCAATTAAGATTTTAAAAGAGTTAGTAAAAGTTTGGGTGTATTCAATTCAGATTTACATTGATTTTAAAATAATACATCCAAATCTAGTTGTATTCAATTATGACTTTTTAGAAGTCAAACCAAATTTAGGTGTATTCAAAAAGTTATTTATTTCGAAGGAATTAATGAGTTGTCCAATTTCATTAGAATTTAAAGTGGTAAGTATAAATAGAAAAGGTCTTGACAAATCTTACGTCAACCCTAGAAACTTTGAACGTGCTCTACGCTTTCCAATCTTTGAACGTGTGTGCTTGTCAAGTGAAGGTAAAAACTCTCTTTTCTTTTTTACGCTCTTTATCGTCGTTTGCTCCATGTATCTTCTTTATTAGTAATTGTTGTTATCTACTTATCAGTTTTCATCGAAAGTTTGTGTGGCCAATTCGAATTGGATATTGATAAGCACCAAAAAATCTGCTGAATGATGAAAAGCCATATAATTATTAGGTCCGAGCCACTCTAGCAGCTAGAATGATGAAAAACCATATAATTATTAGGTCTATGAGCCACTCTAGTCGTTGTTTGCAGGTCCGAGCCATTCTAGTTGTCGTTTGCACATAAACAATTCGCTTTCATATATACAATTATATATATAGCCATTCTAGTTGCCGTTTGCACATAAACAATCCGCTTTCATATATATAATTGTTATTCATTAGTTGTTGTTCGTTATACATATATTTATATATTGTTGCTGTTATTCATTAGTTGTTGATATATAAATAAATATATATATATATATATTGTGTAATTGTTATATATATATATATATATATATATATATATATATATATATATATATATTCACGCCAAAACAAAAGGAAAAAATATTGTTTAATGCCCTTTGTTACTTGTGAGTATTGCTTGTGTTTTATGTGTCTTTATGGTTTTTCAATTTTTGTTTTTCATTAATGGTATTTTGTTTTAATCTATATAGTTATTTACAATGTTATATGTGCAATTCAGATTTCTTTTGTCATTAGTGGAGATGGAAGAAGTAGATGAAGTACTATGGAATAAAGAAATCGAGGAAGAAAAAGAAGAAGAGGACATGGATGAAGAAGAATTAGAGAACCATTATTCGAAAACCATTAAGATATTGTTGATGGCAACGAAGCAATAGCTCAAGTGCTGAATGCTTTAATGGCTATCATACATGAAGGTTATATTGAACGTTCATTAGCTTGACGCCCAATTTCTACAATTGGGTACAATTATATACAAAAGGTACTGAATGATGATCCTCAACACTTTCGATAACTATATAGGATGTACCCTAATGTGTTTCTGAAGCTATGTAGTATCATTAGAGAGAAAACACATTTGCATGAGACAAGATTTATTTGTATTGAAGAAATGCTTGCAACATTTTTACTCACTATCGGTCAAAATTCTCGATATTGTCAAACTCGTGACACATTTGAGCAATCACATTTCACAACAAGCAAAAATTTCAACAAAGTTTTGAAGGCATTAAACACAATAGCTCCAGAGATGATGGTCAAACCTGGATCCACAGTACCAGCTAAAATAAGATAAAGTACAAGGTTTTACCCTTATTTTAAGGTATGTAATGAATACTTCATTCGTTATAGTAATTATTATTATTATTATTTTTGTATTAGTATTAGTATTGTTATTATTCAAAATACATAATATGTAATGTCTTATATTTATGTAGGATTGCATTGGAGCTATTGATGGCACACATATACCAGCAATGGTGACAGGGCGCAAAGTAAGTAGTTATCGTGATCGACACGGTAAAGTATCACAAAACGTGCTAGCTGCTTGTAACTTTGATTTGGAATTCATATACGTTCTTAGTGGATGGGAGGGCTCAGCTCATGATTCCAAAGTGTTAAATGATTCTTTATCAAGGAGGAACGGACTTAAAGTGCCACAAAGTACATATTTATTTATTTTTGTCTATATTAGGAAGTATTGTAAATATTAATTGGACCTGTGTCACATATTCAGGTAAATATTTCTTAGTGGATTGTGGATTCCCAAATCGGCGTCAATTTTTAGCTCCATTTCGAGGTGTTCGATATCATCTTCAGGATTTTTCAGGTCAAGGTCGTGATCCCGAAAATGCAACCGAGTTGTTCAATCTTAGACATGCTTCTTTGAGAAACATAATCGAGAGAATATTCGGTATATTTAAATCACGATTCACAATTTTTAAGTCTGCCCCTCCATTTCCATATAAGACACAAGCAGATTTAGTCTTAGCTTGTGCAGGGTTACACAATTTTCTCCACAAGGAGTGTTGTTCTGATGAATTTCCTATTGAAGGAGACAATGACCATTTAGCATTGCCATCGTTACCAGAAAATGAAGGAAATAATTCTGATAAAGTTTTTCAAACCCAAGAACAACAACGTGAGAATGCTAACCAATGGAGGGTTGGAATATCTTAAGATATGTGAAGAGATGCTATGGATGACGGGAGTCAAAGATGAGCAATGAAGCAGATACTTATTCGTTTTTATGCATTTATAATTATAGTTTACTTATCAATTTTTTTTGTCATGAAATAACTTTTATGTTTTTACTTTTGCGCATTTTTATAAACATGCAGACATAAATCCTTAATTGGTTGCACATTTGAGCAAAACAGATGCCATTTTTTTTCTTTTGATGTATCTTGTTTGGACATTCTGATTTTATATAGGTACTTTTCTATTTTGAAAATTTGGAAAAAAGATAAACATAAAAATTTAAAAAACTCTTTTGAACTCTAATCAACTCTTTTAAAATCTATGATAAAACTCTAACGAATATCATTCAAATCAATCCATGAATTCAGTCAAACTCTATGTAGAAATCAATTGAAATATATTGAATCAAACTCTATGTAGAAATCAATTGAAATATATTGAGCTCTTTTAAACTCTACTAACTTATAACTCTTTTAAACTCTTTTAAACTCTTAATTGAATACACCCACGTAAGAGTCGACTCCAAGGTTTTATAGAATAAAACCTTACACACGAACCCTCACAATGCATGAAAATGAACTTGCATATATTGCGTTTCTATTTGTCTCCTCACTATTGTGGAAATTAACTTGCCTATTTACGTGATGAGATAAATAAAAATAATAGGGTAAGAAATTAGTGACAATAAAGTTTATTTCCACGAGAATATGAGCTTTTAAGTTTATTAGTCATAGCTTTATGATTTTATTGTTTCTTAGGATGAAAGATCATGATTTGATCGGATGAGAAATCTGATATGAATCACATGTCATGATTTAATTAAATGTGGAGCTTGATAGAAGGTGTGATATGATACAAAGGCCTCCAAAAATATATCAATATCATATCACAATTAATCCATTACTAGAAGGTGTTTACATTGACAGCCCATAATCACGATTCATTTCATTATAACAAAGATTATGAGCCAAATTTGAAGGGCAAATCAATTTTTTAGTTATTATTTTGATATTTTAATAATTTAGATGCATGGACGTTGGAGATGGAGTTGAATTGATAAGCATAAGTTGCATTGCACACGGTTTTACATTAGTGGAGAGACTTGTAGGTAGATGATGAGGACGGATCCAGCTCGACATCATTTGGTTTTTTTTGTGGAGGATTTTTCTATTGAAATGGAAGTTAATATACTAAATTCACATACACAGCATGAATGCTAAAACTAGAACCCAAAACTTTACCTGAGAAGTAATTACTCAAAACCACTAGTGAGTCCTTTGCTCATTTGGTTTATTTTTTATTTTTGGTCAAACACAATTCAGTTCAAAATTTCAAGTAACTCCTCAATATGAAACAAAAACTAGCCGCCAAATGGACCAATCAAATCAAATAAAATTGTTAAATGTGTTCTGCTGCCTCAACTCAACCACACCAAGCAAAACAAGTGAACCCCCTTTGAAATGATTCTTCGTTCATTCCCATGTACCACAACATGTCATGCATATACATTTTTTTTTAATGAAAAAATAAAGAAATGGGTTTTATTTATTTATTTATTTATCAGAAGTTCAGAAGTATTTTATATGGTGTAGACATTTTCAACTAATACCAACATGAGAGGCTCTGCATTTCATAACTGATATGGGGAAGCATGTGCAATATGGTACCATCTTTTATTATGTTCTATTCATCAAATGATTATTCCCATCCATTTCAAACATACCAAAAGTTTGCAATGGCGTTACGTATTCATTTTGTCGAATGAGATCCTGTGACTTCAAATCTCATGAACGGCAAAGTTTGAGCAGACATCGTTCCTCAAACTCGAACATTTTGAAGCAACAATCTAAACATGTATTCCCTTGCCTTGCACATATAACCACAAACACTGCTGGCTTGTGACATTAACACTTCGCAATGCCATGCGCTGATGTGAAAGGTCATACATAACACATGAAGCCGGCAATTGCGCCACTAGCCCCAATATCTACATTTCAAATTTCCAGTCCTCTTTTTTTTTCTTTTGCTTTTTCTGCTTTTCCTTAAAACAATCGTTTTCACATTTCAATTTTATTTTCTAAATGTGTACAAGAAAAGACAAATGAAAATGGCCAAAATGTTTTTCAATACTTCATAGTTCACAAGTACATGATTTATATAGAAACATAAGAGGCAACCTAGGAATTATATCAAAACCTAAATGCTACAATCACAATACAATAATGCTATAATTATAATACAATAACAACGTAACTGAAATGCTCCTTGATTAGTCATAACTAGCATTGAACCTCATGATTGTGGTGGTAACTCCCTAACACTTTCCCGCAAACTTGACGTCGGATAAGAGACAAGTTTGGAAACAAGATGCGCAAAACGATCAGAAGGTATCAACGAGTTGATTTTGGGATGAAATGAACTGAACTTGATGACTGCCAGCAGCAATACGTTCACAGATAAAATGATCATCAATAGCAACATGTTTAGTACGGGCATGGAAGACAGGATTGGCAGCCATGTATGTTGCGGATAAGTTGTCACAATGAAGAAGAATCGGTTGAGATATAGAGAATTTAAGTTCATGGAGAAGACTCTAAATCCAAATTGTATTAGCACATGGGTGAGCAAGTGCACGATACTCCGCCTCAACACTTGAACGAGATACAGTGCGTTGCTTTTTAACCCTCCAAGATATAAGAATCTTGCCCAAGAAACACAATAGTCTGTGGTGGAGCGACGTGTATCAGGACCTCCGGCCTAATCAGCATCAGAGTATGCTGCAAGGAGATAGGGGCTGCAGAAGAGTGAATGGGTAGACCATATCCGAGCGTGCCTTTTAGGTAACGGAGAATTCGTTTGACGACCTCAAAATGAACATCAGTAAGAGAACCCATGAAATGATAGACATTTTGAATTGCATAGGAAATGTCAGACAAGTTGGCGATAAGGGGTGGGATCTGAAAGTGGTGAACCGTGTGAACGAGAGAATAAGCTTTTGGAAGCCATAGGAGTGGTCACAGGTTTGCACATATGAAGGCTGCTGCGGTTGAGGAGATCAATGGTGTATTTATTTTGAGTAAGGTGAACCCAATCCGACAAGTAGGAGACTTCCACACCCAGAAAGTAATGCAATTTGCCAAGATAGTTGATTTCAAACTCAACGCCCAAGGTGTGAATGAAGGCATGGAGATGAGAAGGATTGCTACCTGTAAGTACAATGTCATCCACATAAAGTAACAAAATCATCATAGAATTTGCATCCTGATAAACAAACATGGAGGAGTCAGCTCAGCTGTTAACAAAACCAACACAAAGTAAGAATGAGCTAAAACGTTGAAACCAAGCACGAAAGGCCATAGTTAGCCTTATGAAGCTTGCACACATGACGAGGCCGACTATGATCAACAAAACCAGGGGTTGTTGCATATAAAATTCTTCAGTAAGCAGACCATGGAGAAAAGCGTTTTTGACATCCAACTGACGGAGTGGCCAGACGGAAGAAATAGGTAAACTGAGCACAGTTCGAATATAGTCAAACAATATGGGTAGAATATGGTTGTATTTCATTCTCCAAAATGAGGTATTTATAATATAAGAATGTAACCCTAGTATGGTCTAACTAGGAAACAAGATAAAATCCTAATTACACAATATATGTACATAAGGAAAGAAATAGAGTCCTAATAGACTAGGAAATAAATCTCCTAATTAAGCTAGGATCTCGCTAACACTCCCCCTCAAGTTGGAGCATAGATGTCACGCATGCCCAACTTGTCAAGTGAGTTGAGAAAGACAGTAGCAGCCACAGCTTTCGTAACAACATCTGCCAGTTGATACTCGGATGATATAAATGGAAAAGAAATAATTTCAGCATCCAACTTCTCTTTAACAAAATATCGATCAACCTCCACGTGCTTTGTATGATCATGTTGCATAGGGTTATGCGCAAGTACAATTGCAACTTTATTATCACAATACAAATCCATGGGTTTCTGGGGTTCAAACCCAAGATCTCTCAACAATCTTCTCAACAATAGTAACTCGCACACACCTTGAGCCATCCCACGGTACTCGGCCTCAGCACTAGACCTAGACACCACTTTTTGTTTTTTACTCCTCTAAGTAACAAGATTATCACCTACAAATGTGAAATATCCAGACGTAGAAAGTCTATCAGTAACTGAACTAGCCCAATCAGCATCCGTATACCATTCTACATCTGTATGACCATACTTGCAAAACATTAACCCCTTGCCAGGAGTTACTTTCAAATACCTCAAAATGCGCATCACAACACCCATATGATCTTCACTAGGAGAATGCATAAACTGACTCACTACACTCACTGCATATGCAATATCAGGATGTGTATGAGCTAAATAAATCAATTTCCCCACAAGTCATTGATAACGCTCTTTATTTATAGGGACTTGATCAGGATACAACCCCAACTTATGATTCATTTACTAGGGATATCAATTGGTTTACAATCCAACATTTCAATCCAAAATATACTTTCTTTGGGACAGAAAGATACCATGTTTAGATCTGGCAACTTCAATCCCAAGAAAGTACTTCAAATCACCCAATGACTTCATTTCAAACTCGGAAGCCAGATGCTTTTGAAGACTTTGCATTTCTACCTAATCATCTCCAGTCATAATCATATCATCAACATAAATAATTAAAGCCATCAATTTACCTTTATGACGTTTTAGGAACAAAGTATGGTCTGAGTTACTTTGCACATACCCAAACTTCTTCATAGATACTGCAAATCTCACAAACCACGCTCTTGAAGACTGCTTCAATCCATATAAGGACTTCCACAGCTTACACACAATACCCTCCTTAGAGGTTACAGTAACACCAGGAGGGAGATCCATATAAATAAATCTCCTCCTTGAGGTCATCATGTAGAAATGCATTTTTGACATCAAACAACAATAAGGGCCAATCGCGGTTAGCAGCCAGGGATAAGAGTATAAGCACAATATTGAGTTTTGCCACTGGAGCAAAGGTCTCCAAATAATCCACTCCATAGGTCTGAGTATAACCCTTTACTACCAATCTGGCCTTGTAACGATCGATAGAACCATCAACCTTATGCTTCAAAGTAAACACCCATCTGCATCCAACTACTTTCTTCCCTCGTGGAAAATGAACTAAATCCCATGTCTTATTCTTGTTCAAGGCATCCATTTCAACATTTATGGCATCCATCCATTTGGGGTTAGATACAGCATCCTTCAGCTTAGTTGGCACATATACACTAGATAATTGACACAAATATGATGTATATGACTTAAATAAGTGATGAGTTATCACATAATGGCTAATGGGTTATTTAGATTTGGCATGTATATAAGGGGAATATTGTACTTTGGGTTTCCCATGAGTAGTTCGTAGGGAAATTGATAAGTGTTTATGCATAAAAACATCGGCCCATATTGGCTGACCGAATAAGAGGATTCACGGTCAGAGCACTTCTTTTCTAAAGACTTGTGTTTATTTATTATAAGCAAGTGCCGAACGAGCGAAGGAGTCAAGGAATGAGGAATGCTCACAGCCACGGTGAGCCTAGACCGAGAGGGTTGGCCGAGACCCCAAGCTGAGAGAACGTCAATTTACCACTTGCTTAAAAGTGGCCCCCACAACCCATTAATGAGTAATGGGTTATGACGCAATCACACCTGTCCCAATCAGAAGACTTTCAAATGAGCACGTGGAGAGAGAAGAGAAGTCACGTCAGTGTACTTTTCAGTCAAATCGTGGCATGGGTGAGGTCAATTTGGTGAGATTATGCATCTCAAATCACGAAAATTAAATGCTCCCTCACCTACCGAAAATCAAGGAATTAAATGCTTCTTCAAGCATGAAATCCGGACCAACCACTACAGTAGGAGGGACTGAACTTCTCGATAGTCACACCACCATGCTCCTCGGCCGCCACCCACCCACTACTGCTAAGTTGGTCACCTCTCATGTGGATGTTGGGCCCACCTCCATCAGCTGGCCATTCCTATGAATACTCAGCTCAGAATACGTTCAAAGAGTTCAACACCAAACACAAGCCTCCCACGGAGCAACTTATTTATTTTCTGTCATTTACATTCTTGTAATGCAATTTCAATATGTTCATTTGCTTTCTTAGGAGTAGTGGCAGATTGTAAACGAATCCATTCATCAATATATCATACGACCCTCGATCTTTCGAGGCGCCGGAGCACCACCCTTGGTTACTTTTTCGTTCATCCTATATATCATACAGCCTTTGCCATCTAGCGGAGCACTCGAGCACCACCCAAAACCACCAGTTGTTTCCACCACCATCGACACCACTAACGGCCTTATAGTTCAGGCTGTGAACCCAACGGCCGAGATCAGTTCCTCTCTCGGCCACAATCCCTTGATTAGAATTCAGAATCAATCGAGCGCACTCCGACCCACTCGTCCACTCAAATTACTCTCGCATGCACGGTAGACCGTGCTAGCATGCCCGCGCAATCGCACTTCCCAACCAAAGAAGGACGACCCGTGTTGACGCATATCCATTCGGCCCGGCAAAAAGGCCGTGAGATTTGCGCGATCAACAATAAGTAGACACAGACATATCATTAGAAATTACCTCACTTGACTCATTATCACGATTTGACTGGAGCAATGGCATGGCAGAGGGTCTTACATCAAACTCGTCTTCACAAGAATCACAAGAAACAACACTAGGCGACTGGTCACACTACTCAAGGCGATCGATAGTTTTGTCACATAGAGCAGAATCATCACTTTCTAACCCCCGACGACCGGTCGTTTTAAAGCCGTGAGCATCATCTTCAGGTTCAGAGCTAGATGACTTGTCGTGACCATCTTGGCGACCGGTTGTTTTGAAGCCGAGAGCATCATCTTCGACTCCAGACCTGGGCAATCGATTGCTATCAGATGGGCGACCGATCGTTTTCTCTCCAAGAGCAATATCTGCAATATCTTCACATACATCATTAAGTCCAAGATCCTCCAATTCACTCCCACTCTCCCCCTGAATTGGAGAGGAGTGAGAGACACGTCTTCATGGAGTCGCATCCAAAGTAACATGCACCTTTTGGGTAGGTGGATGATAGCACTTATAACCCTTATGAGTAGAAGAGTAACCAATAAAGACACAGCACAGTGCATAAGGATCAAGTTTACTCCGTTGATGATAGTAGACATGAACATAGGCAACACACCCAAAAATTTTAGGGGGGAACTTGGAGACTGAGATAAGGGAAACATGGTAACCAAACACATCATGCAAAGTCTTGAAATCAAGAACCCGACTATGAATACGATTAATCAAATAGGCAGCACACATAACAGCATGCCCCCAAAGATGATGGGGAACGAAAATATCCAATATGAGTGAGCGGGCAACTTCAAGCAATTGTCGGTTCTTTCTTTTAGACACACCATTTTGTTGAGGGGTAAAAGAGGTTGTCGTTTGGTGAATAATACCTAAAGCACGGAAGAAATACGCTAAAGTATTATTCACATATTCTCCTCCGTTATCAATCCGGAATACTTTGACCCGAGCATGAAACTGAGTAGACACCATAGTACAAAAGTCTGGAAGGATGAAAGCAATATCATGTTTATTTTTCAGCAAGAAAACCCAAGTGAGTCGGGTACAATCATCAATAAATGTGATGAACCAACGAAATCCATTCAAAGTAACGCGAGTCGGACCCCACACATTTGGGTGCGCCTTTTCCCACATAATTGGTAAAATTACTAACATTAAGCCCAAAACGAAAAAGCCCATGAAGCCCAAATGGAACAAATAAACCCGAAGACTTACCCAAAGATCAAGAAAGTAAAAACTCTTGCCTAGTGAGATCAGAAAAGTAATAGGGTTTTTATTACGCCGTATACCCATTTTTACCTTTCCAAGACAATTTGATGTGACAACTTAGAGCATCGAGGACAAATCTTATACTGCCACGTATAAAGTAATATTTACTGCCCTCAACCACTCTACGATACCCCCTTTAAACCAAACACAGACTTACTCTGTCTGTAAAAAAGAGGGAGAAAGATGGGTAGGAGAGCTGATTCAAGGAACGAAGGAATGGCTCGCATGGTAAATTCCTCTTTATACAAAAAAATAAAACTTTTTTTTCACCAACCCTTTATTTTTGTTTTTGTGTTTAAACCCATGCTACATTTTTGTTCTACATCCTTTGTTATTTTTAAAGTTGTCTTGATTATTTTGTTGGTATGGCTTAGTTCTTTTACTTCACATGTCTTTGTGAAATGCCAGGTTTAGTTCTCCAAGCATCTGTGACATCTTGTGTTTTCTGTAGAATTTAACTATTTTTCTTTGCTTTCCTCATGGGGAGTGTTCATGGTGGCTAGCATTATATGGTTTTATTTATTTATTATTGGAGTAATTTAAGTGTCATGGGGAGTGTTGATGCTTTCCCCACACATCCAAAATGCACTAAATCAAAAGGCTTTGCAGCTTTACTGTCACTTAAAGGAAACACAATGCGATGGCTCTTGGCCAAAATACATGTCTCACACTTAAAACTGGACTCATCACAAGAGCGGAATAAAGATGGAAACAGACGCTTAAGGTAGCCAAACGACGGGTGTCCCAAGCGACGATGCCATAACCAAATTTGTTGTTTGTCTTTGACACTGCAACTTTGAACCGTATTAAAGACACGATCACGAACTGGTGCAGAAGGCAATGTCAAATAATATAACCCCCTTCCCCTCTCCGTTTACCATGCCCAATAGTCTCGTGAGTCTTAAGATCCTGAAAAGAGCAATGTGTAGGATAGAAAGTAGCAGAAGCATTAAGTGTATCAAGTAATCGACCAACAAATAACAAGTTGCAATGGATATTGGGAACTAGTAACGCACGAGACCATGACAGAGTAGCAATGAGAGAGATTATGCCCTGGCCAGTAATTGGAGAGGGTAAGCCATTAGCACTAGTTATGTATGGGTCACGGGTGTTACTAGACAACTCATCAAAAAATTTAACATCATAAGTCATATGATTAGAAGCACTAGTGTCAATTATCCAAGTATTGAAGCCAATACCTGAAATAGAGTCATAAACACACAAATTTGCAGAAGCAGCGGCAACAGTACCAACAATGGAGTTATCACCCATGATTGCAGCAGAAACTCAACAAATCATGGCAAAGTATACAACGGAACACAGTAAAGGCACAAATACGGCGGATGCACGAAGACAGACACAAACACAGTAGAGGCACGAACATGACAAAGTACACAGCGGAACATAGCAGAGGCACAAATGCGGCAAATGCACAAAGACAGGAATGGCACGAACACAGTAGAGGCACGAACACTACAACACAACACACAAACCCAGGAGGGCACACACGGCACAAGTAGAAAAAAAAAAATTATGGGACTAGAACATAGGAAGGCACAACACACAGGTCACCAGACAGTCGGCTCTAATGCCAAGTCAAACAATATGGGTAGAATATTTTCAAGTTGTATTCAATCTCCAAAAAGAGTTATTTATAATATAAGAATGTAACCCTAGTATGGTCAAACTAGAAAACAAGATAAAATCCTACTTGAGTTTGGAGGAATATGCAGCTTCCACAAACCCACCCAAAAACCTTGAGATATTATGTGACGTGCAAACCTTGGGATTCTAAAAAAAGTAGTATTTATTCCCTTTTGTGTTTGCACCAAATCGAGTTGTCAATTTAAGCAAGAAAGAGAGGTCAAGCCAGCGTAGTCCATTTCTGTATTGGAATTTCATTGAAATTCCATGTGCAAACCCATTCCTTGTACATCTGCCAGCCTAAGCCTTGAACCTACCAAAGCAGTGAGCCAATAGGAAAATAGATCCTGTAAAGTCTGAACACTCTAGCCTCGGGCCCATCAAATTCACAATGTGAAACCATAAACTATAACCAAAAGTACAGCACATGAGCAACTCAATTGGCCTAATGAGGCACCATGTGATTGCGTAGCCCAAATGGTTTATTTGGAATGAAATGTACTACATGTTAGCCGATTTAGTTCGATTTTGACCACAATAAAAGTCAACCATCCCGGATAAATTCGAACCGTAATGATTTGGTTCAGTTGCGATCTTGAGCTTTTATAAACCGGGCCTAACTAAGCATGAACAGTCACATATATATTTATTTTTATATTTGTATATTTTACACTTGTAGTCCTCTTATTGGCTAATAATGAAAAATATAATAACAATTGTGGTCCTCTTGACTATATTAGCTATTAAACTTTAGGATGGGTTGACGTGCAGGAGAATGAAAAATATGTAGTAGGTTATGGAATCTATTGGTTGTTATTGGACTGACAAAGTTAAAAAGTGCAAAAAAATAAAAAGGATTGGGCTTGGGCCCAAATTGGCCAAATCAAACCGTCCAACTTTGTTTCGAAATAATTCAATTTCTTAAGTGTTTTTTTATTAAAACCAAACCGAATAAAACTGTTGTATTGTGACGGAGTGTAATGTTGATGTGTAGGAGAATGAAAAATATGTAGTAGGTTATGGAATCTTTTGGTTGTTATTGGACTGATAAAGTTAAAAAGTGCAAAAAAATAAAAAGGATTGGGCTTGGGCCCAAATTGCCCAAATCAAACCGTCCAACATTGTTTCAGTTTAGTTCGATTTCTTAAGTGGTTTTTATTAAAACCAAACCGAATCCATATCAAGAACGGTAAGTGATTTCTTAAGTGGATTGGATTGATATTATCCATCAATCCAACATTTGCAGATAATATCAATCCATATTTTCTTAAGTGTAATGTTGAAGATAATATCAATCCAATCCAAATTGTATCAACCCCAATATAAATCCATATCAAGAACTTTGCACAACATTGCTCATAATTTCTTGGCAAAATATAAGATGCTCTTATTAATTACTAACAGATGGAGTTTAAGTGATGCTACAATCAAGGTCGGACAACACACAACCAACACCACCTTAGCTAGAATTACAAGAATACAGCACCCCCCCCAATACAAAACATGCTTAATCATTAATTTACATTCTACAAACCAAGAGAATATGGGAAACCAGTTGAACTCAACCAGCTACCACCAGCAATGAAGCTGCCAGGTGTGTAAGCCTCAGCCTCAGTGGCACTTGTGATTACCTTAAAGCCCTTCCAGGTCACCCTATTTGAAGTATCAGCACCAGCCCCAGTATTAGCATACTCTCCATAGAACAATGTGTCGAGGGCAAATGTGCCATCCCACTCATACCACCCAGCTGGGTCAATGACATCACTTATGGTAGATTGCATGATCACAGTCCTTGAATATTCCTTCCATGGCCTCCCCAAGAATGTTTGGAAGCTGCCCTGTACAGCTAGCAGGTCAGAAGTGGCTCCAATTCTGGATTTTTGGATCACAATGCCAGTGTTCTGGTTTGGATCGGTTCGGCCCTGGGCTGTCACCATGTTTTTCTGGCCCGAATTGGGTTTCCTTGCATGGATGTCACAGTTTTGTAGCACCACAGCAGCATTGCCAAAGATGAAATCAACTGTTCCTGCTACAAAGCAACCTTCGAAGAATTGGCGATTCGAGTGCACGTAGAGTGAGTCTTGGTATGCAAGAACGTCAACTCGGTAGAATGCTGAGAGATCAGACCCGACTCTTAGGGCAACAGCTTGGTGCTTTGATGGACCAGCAGTGTTTTGGAAGGTTATGTCCCGGGCTAGGAATTTTTCCCCAACCGCAGCTGCAAACATAAACAATTTTTCGTAAACAAGCATATATAATTAACAAAACGATATTTTCTCTGTTACATATAAAAATTTTTGCTAATAAGAGCATACATGAGAATATATGAGTATAACTGAATATAGGCCATACTTTGGTTGACTCATACAAATGAATGAAACGCATGTGATCTCCATCCAGCCTCCATTTAATTTGGAGCTACTATATACGATAGTGTAATTAACGGTTGCTTCATCTGTGAACAGAATCTAGCAACGTGGATGAGTGCCGTGCAAAACAATGAAAATCTGTGGTCCCGCCCAAAACAAGCCAACGGCCAACGGCCCCGCCCAAAACAAGTACATGGAGCGTGCGTGCATGTGTTTTAAAATTGGGAAAGCAAGAGGCGACACATGGTGCCTGTGGTTATGTCCACACCAAACAGAGACAGATTGAGCGTCGGTGAGTAATTAGTTTGAGTTTGAAGCCTTAATTTAGGGCTCAAATTCTCCAACATAAAATAAAACCAAAGTAGGAAATATCCTACTAGGACGAGGGAGGATATGCGAACAAATATAGACACCGACATAATTCGAGAGAGACATCTCCAAATTTCAGCAATGACATATATATATATGAAATTAAAAACTTATTTTAGGAACAATTATTTATTTATTTTAAAGTTTCTTTATGCAAATTAGCCAGCTGTATTTGCATGAAAAATCAAAAGGTGTGGATGAAAAAACAAATATAATTATGGCAAGATGGATTGATGGTTTGATGGTCTCCAACGTCTAGTCAACTTGGTGTACCAGGGCTCTTGACATGATGTCCTATGTTCTAAAAGCACAAATAAAAAAACATAAAAAGGAATTTCAGAAGCAGAGAACCAATGGCAACTAGCTGAACGACGCGACAAAAACATTGGTCTAAACGGATTTCCTCATTTTTATGAGGACACAATTCTCAAGAACTACATCTAACGTGTATTCATATCAAGTTTATTCTTTTTGCGGAGAAAATTTCTTCTGCGTTATTGATCAGAGATAATAAAAATGATATTTCTGTTGTATGAGAGTTTCTCTCTTATCCCCCACTCTATCACCCCCGCTTGACTCACTACACTAAGCAAAAGGAACCCACACTATACAAATACATGTTGAAGAAATCAAGAACATAAAATAAACAAACAAAAAATTGGAATATTCAAAATTCATAATTTGGACTTACCAACTGTAGCAGAATTGAAAGTTGTACTGCCATCCACCACATTTCTACTTGCAGTGATGATAGTGTTGGTCCTCCCGTCTCCCAAAAACATGATGTTGGTCTTTCCACTAGGCACATCCACATTTTCTTTATACACCCCTGCCTTTATTCTGATCACATATCTAGTGCTGCTCCTCTCAGGGGCCGCATCCACCGCATCTGACACAGTCTTGTAATCCCCACTGCCGTCCGCTGCCACCACCACGTTGGGAGTCACAGTCGACGACTGCAACAGCCGCCTGTCCGCAGCCGACAGCCACTCTGGCCACCCCTTCTCTTCCACCACTTCCTCCTTGAGCTTCCGGTTCACATTCATTTTGCTAGCGTTTGCAATATCATTATCCGTCATGTTCTTGATCATAGCTAATGCATTGCTGCATAGTTGTTCTACGTGCACCTGTTTCATTATTAGATTAATTTAGAATATTGCTTCTACATAAAAAAATAATAATAATAAATAGTAAATATCGACCGTCCAAAAACACACAAATATTGAAGGGTATTAGATCATGATGTACCTGCCCCTTCTCCAAAACTTTGCGAACTTTTTTATCAGCTTCGTCATGAGAGAACCCGTCAAGGCAAGTCTCCTGGTTGGTAATGGCGGAGCTGATGAGAGTCTTGAGGTCATCAGCATACTGAGTCAAAGACTTATTCTTATTAGGGTACTCATGGAGATCTGCAACAGCAGCATGGAGCTCATCGAGGGTCTCATCAATGGTCTCCAAGCAGTCATGGAGAGCAACCTTCTCGCGCTTCGTGAGCTTCTTCTTTCTGGACTTCAAAAGCTTCCCCACAGCGAAGAAATTGTGCTCCACGGCGGTGGTCGTGATGTTCAGGGACAATTCTATGACATCTTTCAGGCTCGAAACTTTATTGGCGGCACCGGGGGCGGCGAGCGTGGAGAAGCAGAGGTCAGGATAGAGGGTGGAGCTGCATGAGCTTTTGAGTATGGCGTGGGAGGCGGCGGAGACCTTGCTGTCGTCTCCGGAGTTTTTGTTTTGGGATTTTACTCCGGTGACAATGACTATTACAGCGCCAACTAGTAGGATTGCTGCGACAAGGGCTATGAAGAGTTGCTTCTTGTTTTTCTTGGAGATGGATATTTGTTTGCCTGAATCAGACATTTTGGCCAAGAAGTCTTTGATTTTGGTCATTTTGGAGAATGGGAAGAGATGGGCTTTGGATGGAGTTGGGAATAGAGGAAGGGGGTTGTTTTTATATATTAATGAGTGAAGTTTGAGTGGTAGCTTGATCCGGTGTTAGAATGTGTCCTTCGGAGTAGTAGGATATGGCTGAGTTGGTTGTGTGGACAGAAATTTAAAACGTGAAACACCTTGTGAATATTTCTGTAAATTTGTATTGAAAAAAAAAAAAAGTGTCCCTCAGTCTCTGACACATGCTGCTACAACAGTTTTATTTATTTATCTATTTTCTGATTTTTTTTACCCTTTAATTCAAATCTAATTGTATTTGATTTGTTTTGTTTGACGAATAATATTTTAAATTACTCTAATAAAACTCAGATGCAATGGACGAACACATTGCCCTTCACCAAATAATTTATTTGTTGATTTAATGAATATATGTCAAATGTAATGCGATCGGCAAAGGTTATTAAAAACATTGTAAGTACATGTGCGTGCATGTGTTTTCAATTTTGCATTGAAAGTCTCAAACAATCAAAAACAGCTCTCAACAAGATAACCCTAACCCAAAAATAAGAAAAATAAAAAGAGAATAAAAACAAAGGAGGAAAAGCAAGATAATGCAAAATGATACAAACAACAAATTCCTATCCATAAACATGTGACATGTGAGATGTGCAAAAAAATCAAATTTATGTGGCCAGTGTAACATTCAATATTATCTGTATTTATCAAAATTTGAAAAAGAAACTCGTTCTTTAAGTAGCAGAATTGAAAGGTAGGGTATCAGTAGGGTATAGTTTAGTTGATTTAGCTCTTTGACTTACACTCATGTGGTCAGAGATTTAAAATTCCGAGACACCCAATGAATATTTGTGTAAACTCCCTTCCTTAATTGCTTGTACTCAAAAAAGAAATTGAAAGGTAGGATGAAGGGTGACTTGGGAAAGCAAGAGGCGACACATGGCCTAATTTACATTTCAGAAATTGAGTGTCGGTGAGTAGCTAGCTAACATTAGTTTGAGTTTGAAGCCTTAATTTAGGGCTCAAATTCACCAACATAAAATAAAACCAAAGTAGAAGGAAGCATCTGAGAAAGATCCTACTAGGAGGATGGAGGATATGCGAACAAAAAAAGGAGACAGTTTTTTGGGTTAGATTTATTTAAACGGATTTCAAAAAAAGGATATGCGAATAAAAAGACATAAAAAGGAATTTCAAAAGCAGAGAACCAATGGCAACTAGCTGGACGACCAGGGCCGGTCCTAAGTTTTCAAAGGCCCAGGGCGAAAATCTAAAATGTGCCATACACACATTAATCACTAATACTAGTATATTTCTTGTTTTATCAACTAAGCATTGGGTTTTTTGAGAAAGTATTTATTCGAAAATATTTTTAGACTTTGAGCAATGTCTTCCATATTCCTAAATAATGAAAACAAATGTCCAACTATGCATACCATACTAGTGAGTCAAAGAATTTCAAGAATGCAAGTCAAGCCAATATCAAAGAATTTCTTTTAAAACTCTCGTCATGGATCCTTTGTTCCAAAATTTCAGATTCATCTCAATATCCTATTCCTAAAAATTATGGAAAAATATTAAATCAATTTATAATAATATATTATAACACTTATTATAATATAAAAAATTTGGGGCCCCCTTGAATAATGGGCCCAGGGCAGTCGCACTGACTGCCCCTGGGCAGGGCCGAGACTGTGGACGACGCGACAAAAACATTAGTCTAAACGGATTTCCTCATTTTCATGAGGACACAATTCTTATGGAATACATCTAACGTGTATTCATATCAAGTTTATTCTTTTTGTTAAGAAAATATGTGATTGCGTTATTGGTCGGAGATAACAAAAAGTGATATTCTGTTATTTCGCTCTTTTCGGCCAGGTACGCCGACGGAATGAACTTTTGATCCTTCTTCTTTTTTTAGAAAAAAGCTTGCCACCACCACGTCACGAACTTGAGCTTGAATGGAATGTGAGTAGATGGATAGTGTGCGCTTCTGACTTCTAATCAACTGATTGCTCAGCCAAGCAAGGAACCTCATCTCGGCCTTGGTTCTTTCACTTCTTCGGGCTCGAGGATAGTTGGGCTTTGTATGGATGTTTTTGTGATTTTTAGGCTTTTAGGTAAAAATAGTGCAATCAAACTATATGTGCGTTTAAACGTAAAGACAAGAATTAAAGTGCGATAAAATAAATCAAAGCGATAAATAAACAAGAATAATAAGAATGATAAAGTAAGTTAAATTCGAATTTAAACTTAATAAAAACTCAATAACAATAAAAAGCAAAGCTATTGAAATAGACTTGAATTTAAAATGACAATGTAATGTAATTTGCAAGAATTAAAATGACAAGATAATGTAAATTGCAATAATTTAAACTTACACTAAAGAAAGGAAGAACTTGTTATACATGTTAGCTCATTTGGTTCCGTCCCGAATAAATTTGAACTATAATCATTTGGTTCAGTTGCGATCTTGAGCTTTTATAAACCGGGGCTAAACTAAGCATGAACGGTCACATATATATTTATTTTTATACTATTATATTTTATACTTGTAGTCCTCTTATGGGCTAATAATGAAAAATATAATAACACTTGTAGTCCTCTTGACTATATTAGCTATTAAATTTTAGGATGGGTTGATGTGTAGGAGAATGAAAAATATGTAGTTGGTTATGGAATCTGTTGGTTGTTATTGGATTGATAAAGTTAAAAAGTGCAAAAAATAAAAACGATTGGGCTTGGGCCCAAACTACCCAAACCAAATCGTCTAACTTTGTTTTCAAAGTAGTTCAATTTCTTAAATTGTTTTTATTAAAACCAAACCAAATAGTTCAATTTCTTAAATTGTTTTTATTAAAACCAAACCGAATCAAACTGTTGTATTGTCTATTGTATTGTAACGGAGTGTAATGTTGAAGATAATCAATCCAATACAAATTGTATCAACCCCAATATAAATCCATATCAAGAACTTTGCACAAGCACAACATTGCTCATAGTTTCTTGGCAAAATATAAGATGCTCTTATTAATTACTAACAGATGGAGTCCAAGTAATGCTATGATCAAGGCCAGACAACATGCTCAACCAACACCAGCTTAGCTAGAATTACAAGAATACAGCACCCCCAAAAAAATGCTTAATCATTAATTTACATTCTACAAACCAAGAGAAAATGGGAAACCAGTTGAACTCAACCAGCTACCACCAGCAATGAAGCTGTCAGGTGTGTAAGCCTCTGCCTCAGTGGCACTTGTGATTACCTTAAAGCCCTTCCAGGTCACCCTATTTGAAGTCCCAGCACCAGCCCCAGTGTTAGCATACTCTCCATAGAACAATGTGTCGAGGGCAAATGTGCCATCCCACTCATGCCACCCAGCTGGGTCAATGACATCACTTATGGTAGATTGCATGATCACAGTCCTTGAATATTCCTTCCATGGCCTCCCCAAGAATGTTTTGAAGCTGCCCTGTACAGCTAGCAGGTCAGAAGTGGCTCCAATTCTGGAGTTTTGGATCACAATGCCAGTGTTCTGGTTTGGATCGGTTCGGCCCTGGGCTGTCACCATGTTTTTCTGGCCCGAATTGGGTTTCCTTGCATGGATGTCACAGTTTTGTAGCACCACAGCAGCATTGCCAAAGATGAAATCAACTGTTCCTGCTACAAAGCAACCTTCGAAGAATTGGCGATTCGAGTGCACGTAGAGTGAGTCTTGGTATGCAAGAACGTCAACTCGGTAGAATGCTGAGAGATCAGACCCGACTCTTAGGGCAACGGCTTGGTGCTTTGATGGACCAGCGGTGTTTTGGAAGGTTATGTCCCGGGCTAGGAATTTTTCCCCAACCGCAGCTGCAAACATTAACAATTATTCATAAACAAGCATAACTAACAAAATGGTATTATTTCCGTCACATATAAGTTTTTTTGTTAATTCAGATATCTGATATGATATATTGTCTAACCATACGCAAACAAATGAATGAAACGCATGTGATCTCCATCCAGCCTCCATTTAATTTGGAGCTACTATACGATAGTGTAATTAACGGTTGCTTGATCTGTGAACAGAATCTAGCAACGTGGATGAGTGACATGCAAAACAATGAAAATCTGTGGTCCGATGTAATGGCAATCATCATCAATGACTCAGCTAGAAGACAAGCCAACGGCCCCGCCCAAAACAAGTACATGTGCGTGCATCTGTTTTCAATTTTGCATTGAAAGTTTCAAACAATCAAAAACAGCTCTCAGCAAGAAAAATAAAAAGAGAATAAAGACAAAGGAGGAAAAGAAAGATAATGCAAAATGATACATACAACTAATTCCTATCCATAAACATGTGACATGTGCAAAAAAATAAAATTTATGTGGTCAGAGATTTAAAATTTCGGGACACTCAATGAATATTTGTATTTATCATAATTTGAAAAAGAAGCTCGTTTTTTAAGTAACAAAATTGAAAGGTAGGGTGTCAATAGGGTATAGTTTAGTTAGTTTAGCTCTTTGACTTACACTTATGTGGTCAGAGATTTAAAATTCCGAGACATCCAGTAAATGTTTGTGTAAACTTCCTTCCTTAATTGCTTGTACTCAAAAAAGACATTGAAAGGTAAGGTGAAGGGTGACGGTGAAGGGTGACTTGGGAAAGCAAGAGGCGACACATGGCCTAATTTACATTTCAGAAATTGAGTGTCGGTGAGTAGCTAGCTAACATTAGTTTGAGTTTGAAGCCTTAATTTAGGGCTCAAATTCACCAACATAAAATAAAACCAAAGTAGAAGGAAGCATCTGAGAAAGATCCTACTAGGAGGAGGGAGGATATGCGAACAAAAAAAGGAGACAAAGTTTTTTGGGTTAGATTTTTTATTATATTTATTTATAAAGAGACCGAATTAAAGGACTTGAAAAAGTCATATTAAGCACAAAAAGTTCAAAGAGAGAGGGGCCTGGGCCAAGCTGTAAACCACGAAAACCAACATTCATCAAATATAGACACCGACATAATTCGAGAGAGACATCTCCAAATTTCAGCAATGAGATATATATGAAATTAAAAACTTATTTTAGGAAAAATTATTTAATTTTTTTAAAGTTTCTTCATGCATGTGCTTTCATTTTGTTTTTTTCATTCTTTTTGTTGTGACCCTGCAAATTAGCCAGCTGTATTTTGGATGATAATGAAGAAAAATCAAAAGTTATGGATGAAAAAACAAATATAATTATGGCATGATGGATTGATGGTCTCCAATGTCTAGCCAACTTGGTGGACCAGGGCGCTTGACATGGTGGCCTATGTTCTAAAAGCACAAATAAAAAAACATAAAAAGGAATTTCAAAAGCAGAGAACCAATGGAAACTAGCTGGACGACGCGACAAAAACATTAGTCTAAACGGATTTCCTCATTTTCATAAGGACACAATTCGAAAGACCTACGTCTAACGTGTATTAATATCAAGTTTATTCTCTTTGCAGATAAAATATCTTCCGTAATTGAGCTATCGGTCCGAAAAAACGTTATTGATCAAAAATAACAAAAAATGATATCCTCGTTATATGAGAGTTTCTCTCCCATCTCACACTCTCTCACCCTCACTTGCCTCACTACACTAAGCAAAAGGAACCCACACTGTACAAATATATGTTGAAGAAATGAAGAACATAAAATAAACAAACAAAAAATTGGAATATTCAAAATTCAAAATTTCGACTTACCAACTGTAGCAGAATTGAAAGTTGTGCTGCCATCCACCACATTTCTACTTGCGGTGATGATAGTGTTGGTCCTCCCGTCTCCCAAAAACATGATGTTGGTCTTTTTCTTAGGCACATCCACATTTTCTCTATACACCCCCGCCTTTATTCTGATCACATATCTAGTGCTGCTCTTCTCTGGGGCCGCAGCCACCGCATCTGACACAGTCTTGTAATCCCCACTGCCATCCGCTGCCACCACCACGTTGGGAGTCACAGTCGACGACTGCAACAGCCGCCTGTCTGCCGCCGACAGCCACTCTGGCCACCCCTTCTCTTCCACCACTTCCTCCTTGAGCTTCCGGTTCACATTCATTTTGCTCGCGTTTGCAATATCATTATCCGTCATGTTCTTGATCATAGCCAATGCATTGCTGCATAGTTGTTCTATGTGCACCTGTATCATTATTAGATTAATTTACACTATCGCTTCTACATAAAAAAATAAATTGTAAATATAGATTGTCCAAAAACACACAAATTTTGAAGGGTATTAGATCATGATGTACCTGCCCCTTCTCCAAAACTTTGCGAACTTTTTTATCAGCGTCTTCATGAGAAAACCCGTCAAGGCAAGTTTCCTGGTTGGTAATGGCGGAGCTGATGAGAGTCTTTAGGTCATTAGCATACTGAGTCAAAGACTTATTCTTATTAGGGTACACATGGAGATCTGCAACAGCAGCATGGAGCTCATCGAGGGTCTCATCAATGGTCTCCAAGCAGTCATGGAGAGCAACCTTCTCGCGCTTCGTGAGCTTCTTCTTTCTGGACTTCAAAAGCTTCCCCACTGCGAAGAAATTGTGCTCCACGGCGGTGGTCGTGATGTTCAGGGACAATTCTATGACATCTTTCTGGCTCGAAACTTTATTGGCCGCACCGGGGGCGGCGAGCGTGGAGAAGCAGAGGTCAGGGTAGAGGGTGGAGCTGCATGAGCTTTTGAGTATGGCGTGGGAGGCGGCGGAGACCTCGCTGTCGTCTCCGGAGTTTTTGTTTTGGGATTTTACTCCGGTGACAATGCCTATTACAGCGCCAACTAGTAGGATTGCTGCGACAAGGGCTATGAAGAGTTGCTTCTTGTTTTTCTTGGAGATGGATATTTGTTTGCCTGAATCAGACATTTTGGCCAAGAAGTCTTTGATTTTGGTCATTTTGAAGAATGGGAAGTGATGGGTTTTGGATGGAGTTGGGAAGAGAGGAGCGGGGTTGCTTTTATATAGTAATGAGTGAAGTTGGAGAGGTAGCTTTCTCCGGTGTTAGAATGTGTCCTTCGCAGTGGGGCATAGCTGAGTTGATTATGTGGCCAGAAATTTAAAACGTGAAATGAATATTTGTGTAAATCCATTTCCCAGTTGTATTGGAAAAGAAAAAAAGAAAAAGTGTTCCTCAGTCTCTGACACATGCAGCTAACAACAGTTTTATTTATTTATCTAATTTCTGATTTCTTACCCTTCAATTCAAATCTAATTGTATTTGATTTATTTTGTTTGACAAATAATATTTTAAATTACTCTAATAAAACTCGGATGCAATGGAATGGAGGAACACATTACCCTTCACCAACTAACCAATCCCATTTGCACAAATAATTTATTTGTTGATTTAATGAATATATGTCAACTGTAATGCGATCAGCGTAGGTTATTAAAAATAAAATTAACATAATTCTTGAATGAATTATTGGCTCTGGAATAAGTGGCCATATTTAAAATTTTATAAACTACACAATACAACGAGTCCGGCCCAAAAAAGGACAGAAAAAGTAACCCTAGAGCAGAACTGTGGGAAGAATCTTTTCACACTCAAAACTCTTTTCCTCTTTTACTGAAACGTTTTGTCATTTTAGCAAGTATTAAGCCTTCTTCATATTTTGTCATTGTCCATGATAGCGAGATACCATTTTAGGAGAAAAACTCAGTTACAAAGGGGAAGTATCATTTCGCTTGTCATAACGTTATTGATCGGAGATAGTAAAATAGTGTTATTTCCGTTTCATGAAAATCTCTCTTTATTTTTAGATATAAACTTGTATACTATCTCTCTAAATAGAGGGTGGAGCACATCAACACAATGAGTCTCACTATAGAATTCTTGCACCTGTATTAAAGAGATAGTACATAAATTAGTCTTTAAAAATGATCTCTCTAGCATTTTCCTTTGGCAATATTTGATATCCCAACAATGACTGCAAATAAAATCGCCGCAACAATTGGTAAATGATCACATGTTGGTTTTTTTTTCCTCTTCTGATTGGCATAAATTCCGCGGAGTTGAGGACAACTAAGCTCTTCTTTTTTTTCCTTCATGAGTTGCCATGACTTTTCTTTCTTCATTGAGCTTTTGATGGCAAACATTGTATAAAGCTCCAGATGCTAAAGAGCAATTAGAAATTAGAGATGTCTTCGAAAGCTCAATAAAGAAAGATAAAAATGATTGTTCATCTCAACTTTAAAAAATAAAAAACAAAAACAAAAAAAAAAACCAAAAACTTTTTATTACTTTTATGCATGGTTTCAAAATCTAACGACAGCGAGGGTCAAGCTGCTTTTCATGAACTCAGGGGCGGCCCTGGGTGGTGCAAGTGGCGCCACCGCACAAGGCCCCTGATTTTTGAGGGCCCCAAAAAAAATTTCTTTATATTATATATATATATATAAATATTACAGAAATGGTATATATACTTTAGCATGCTACATGTTTGCACAAAAGTGTGTGTGGCGGAGTTGGCTTTTCGGTGGATATCTTTTAATTGAAGGCCCGGTTTGAGTTTCATTGAAGGCATTCTATTTGCATTTTTTATTATTTTTGCATTATAACAACAAACTTTAAATAATTATAAATAAATAAAACATAAATACATTATAAAAAATAAAAATAAAAAAAGAAGAGGGAAAAATCAAACTAAGCTAACCAGTAGCAGTATATATCAATCTCTTTTGTTCGAGTATCAAAGTACTTTCTTCCACACACAAAAAAAAAAAACTTCATGACTTCTTCTTTCTCTTAAACTCTGATTTTCTAGTAAGTAACTATCATCATTCATCAATCTCTTTGGTTCTTTTTTCAATCATTTGACAATTTTTGTTATTATTTAAATTTCAAGAATTTCAACACCAAAAAGCGAAAACACTAATTCCTAAATTCATAAAAACCACTCAAAATCATATAGTTAGATTCAATCAAATCTCAAAAAGGAGCTCTAGATAGATTCATTGTTAAAGAATCACATGCTACAATTGATGAAAATATTTCCAATGAACAACAACAAGATGATGTTGAGGAATTGCAAGATATTGAAAACAATATGGATGAATGTGTGGGTAATGTTGAGGATAATGATAATGATGACAATGAAAATGTTGTTTTTTGACATTAAGGTATGGCAAAAAAAAAAAGTATTTTCGTATTAGATTATGTGAGGTCCCAATTTAAATTTCGCACAGGGCCCTCAAAATCTCAAGGACGGCCCTGCATGAACCCCACCAATTTTGAGATTTTTATTTTTATTTTTTTACTTGTTATCTTCTTCTTGTAACAACAATAACTAAATTAATAAAATGATTAAGTAACATAAAAAAAAACCTCCACAGCATCCGTGTTGTTCCTATAGTATTAAAAATTCGTGTAACTCAAATAATCACAAATCATAATCCCGACGCGTTGTGTTTTTAATGATAGCCCACAGGGCCACAGGTTCAAATTAATCATTAGTATTTAAACTCTAAAGCTACAATACACACATAACAAGGCTACATCACCACGATAAAGCTAGTCACAACTAATTAGATATCGAACTCATCACAAATATATATCGTCATCGTTATCGTCATTCATGTGAGTCGAATTTGAGATATCCTCTAACCAACTGGAGCCAACTAAAGGGTAGTTGGTAATCTTAAACTCAGTTCTAGTGTTATAATGTGTGTAGACTTGTAACAATACCTTAGTGAGAGTTGAGAACGCCATTAGCCTGAAAATTCTTGTCAATCTACATCCTCAATTAAGACAAGGTGGCTGAGTAGTGCCCCTACAGATAAAGTTATTTTTATTTGTTGTCAACAAATTCAAAATTTAAGTAATAAGCTGTCTTCTAAAAACATGTCATTGTCTTTTTGGTTAAGGCGGTGTGTCCTCTCCTTGCCCACAGGTTCGATTTTCACACATACTTTGTAAACCAGACTTGGTCTAAAAGACAAGGAGGTTAGTGGCATAGAGTGCAAAAAGTTTATGCATGCATACAAGGCATATAGTCTTTTAGCAAAGGGCCAAGAGCCAAAGAGATGAAGCTTTAATCTTATCTGTGTCAACAGGGATTGTACGGTACCATTAGAGAGAGCTGCGAAGAAGCTTCGTCGAAAAGAAAGATCCAAACAGTCTGTCAGAGGTCAGCAAACCTGTGCAAAGTTCAACCAGAGCATCTTCTCAAAGAACTAAAGAAAAATATTAAGAATATATATAAATTGAATAATACAGTAACATAACAACACATTATTGTTTTTAATTATATATATATATTTTTTCTGGTGAACTTTTTAATATATATATAGAGCAAAAGGCAGACAATGATAAAATATTTAAAATACTAGAAAATACAAACATTAAGAATTGAAATTATTAATTAAATGAGAATAATATGGTAAATTCACACTTTTTAATATTAAAAAAAATAAAATTAAAAGAAAAATCAGAAAATAGATCTTATTTTTATGAAACACAACTACCCATTATCTTTTTTAATTCTAAAATAAATTTTTTTAAAAACCTTTCGCAGGCACGGAAGCGCGTGTGGAGAGGCAATTATATCTTAAAAAACACATGCATGTGATGTTATTGAGTACAACAGACAACACGTTATTATTCTCCCTACTTTCATGCTAACCATTTAGGATTTCGATAATTCATCATTTTGATAAATAAAAAAAACACATATTATTATTTTGTTGGGCAGCTAATGATACTCTTAACTTTAATTTAATGTATTAGACCATATATTATTATTGTTTTTGAAAGGTATTTGATCCTTGCTTAGGAGGCATTTGTTGCAGACATGAGTGAGTCTGCCTCATTTCATCCAAGTTCGAATCTTCTCCCTGTAAATTAGAGTACCGAAAAAGTAAAGAAAAATCAAATTTGAGTAAGTTTTATTGTGGAGGCCCAATGTCCATGAGCCTGGTCCAATCTTGTGGTGTTATCTTTAGGCTAGGCCCAGTGAGAAAATTCAACGGATTAAGAAAAAATCCGTTATTTTCCTAAGTGGACTCAATACTGTCGGGTCGGGTTGAGAAATTTCGTTTAAACCCTTAAACCCTTAACGATCGAAACGCAGCCGTTTAGAGCGAATGCAAAGTGCAAACAAGTTATAGTCGTTTTGGTGCGAATTCCAGTTAGGTTTGTGAAACAGAGAAGAGATAGTATCAGACTAGCGGCAACTCCACAGAAGCAAGTAAGCTTCATCTTCTTTCTCCATTTTTTCAAACATAAAAATAAATTTATGATTTCACAGTAATAATTTATTTGTTTTTTTTTTATAAAATTGAATAGCACGTGCTGTTTTCCTGATTTCTAGGTTTTCAAACAATAATGTTATTGGAAGAAGAAAGTTAGTTACTTTTGTTATTGATTTCATTGTTTATATAAATTTTCAGCATGCTGGCTGTTTACGTTCTCTGAATTAATTGCTTTGTTGTTTGTTTGGGTTGGAAGCTGTTGAAATTTGTGTGTGAGTGGTGCTGGGAGGGTTGCTTATGGTTTCTTTTGGGTCTAAGGCATTGCCATTGAGACGACTTGGAGGCATAATGGGTGATGAGGATAATTCACACAAACGGAGTAGAAAGAAAATGGGTATGAGCCGAAAGGCTGACAAACAAAGTCATTCCTTTGATGCCATTGTTAACAAAAATGGATCCGGGAGGGGCTCACAACGTCAAAGCGATTCGGAAACACAAAGATCAGTTATTAGGTATTACATGATAAGTTTTTTCAATGATGGGTTTTGAGAAAGATGGTCAATTTGTGAATTTTTTTGGCGTTTTAATGATTTTGAGTACTTGTTGTAGGAAACAGGTTGATCCCGAAACCGCAAAGTACTTTTCAGAAATTGCTAACCTTATTGAGAGTAATGGGGTTGATATGGAGGAGCGGTCAGTTGTATGTGGAAATGCTCTTGAGGAAGCTAGGGGGAAAGAATTTGAACTTGCAACCGATTATTACTTAAGCCACACTATGCAGACTCTTCTTGAGGGCTGTGACGTTAACTCCCTTTGTTCTTTCCTTCGAAGCTGCGCAAAGGATTTCCCTTCTATTGCAATGGACCGTTCTGGTTCTCATGTAGCTGAGACTGCAATCAAGTCTTTATCTCAGCATCTTCAGGACAATGATGTCTATTCTGTTATTGAAGACACTCTAAATGCAATATGCAAGGTATTAAGTGTTTGATATTCCTAATTACAAGAAGTGATTTTCGGTCAATATCTTCAGCATTTGGTCAGTTGTTGCCTGTACTATCTCTGGAATTTTAAAACCATAAGATATCCAGAAAATTTTATTATAATAAGCTAGCGGTTATGAATGTTAAATGTTCAATGAAGTGATGTAAAAACTTCCAGTTTCTTTTTTTCTTTCATTTTAAAAAATTTAAAACAGTTGAAACAGAGAGGTAGTAGGGGCAGATGTAAACTATGATTATTTTTTTCCTTCAATTCATAATTAATAAATTTTGTTTCTTGTCAGGTGATTGTAAAGAATCCTGGTGATCTGATGTGCGATTGCTATGGATCTCATGTTCTACGAAGTCTTCTCTCTCTTTTTAAAGGCGTACCATTGGATTCTTCTGAGTTTAACCGGAGAAAGTCTTCTTCAGTCCTTGCAGAGCGGTTGAATTTCAAGGCATCTCGAGCAGACACAGATGTTTCACCACATGCTGTACAGGGATTCCCAGGTTTACTTGACTTTCTTGTTTCAGGGATGTCAAAGTGTATCCAGAACAACATTAAGACCATGCAAGTTGATCAGTACAGCAGTTTGGTTTTGCAGGCAAGTTCTAATATTCTACCTACTATTTTTTTCTACACCTAGGAGTTGCTTCTCTTTTTGAATGTCAATTGAGAGCTGATAAGTTATTCATTACCACATATATAAAAATAAAGTAAAGTAAAAAAAAAAATTAAGTTAATATAGTGTTGACAACATGGTATTAATAGCATCTTAATTCATAATATTGTGTTGACAACTCCATAAGTCAGTTTACATATATGGTCCAGATCTGCATTCATGATACTTGATTAGCATCTGATGAGTCAAGACCATCCACTGGAGTATACTTCCCAAAATTTATGACAAATTTAATTACCCAATTCTAAGTGTGAAGTTTATTTTGGGGTAAGTGGGTTCTTTACCCTTTATTTGTTCGTTTATTAAAAGAGGAGGGAGAAAATTTTCTTTTCATTTAAGCATTTGTGGTATTGATTTTCTTTTGAGGTGAGAGGTTACTCTTTCATGGATGAAATTGGTGACGTATAATAATTTGATCATCTAAAACTTGATCTTTTGAATGCCTAGGTTTTTTTTACAGAATCAAGTTCTTTTCATAATCCTATTATTTTTTGTGTTTCTTTTTCGTTTGCAATGTATGTGCATGGTCTGAGTCCATGTTGAATTTCATTATAACATCTTTTTTTTTGCTTGTCAGAGTGCTTTGAAATTGTTAGCAGGAGATGAAGAAAAGCTGTTGCAAATAATACCCATTCTTATTGGATGTACCAGAGAAGAAATTTTAGAAGGAAATTCCATTAAAACGACTAAAGCTAGAGATGTTTTTTATCTTATGAAAGAAACAGCATTTAGCCATTTAATGGAGGTAAGCACTTTCTTCATAAGGTTTGCATGAACAATACCTATTCCTCCGTGAATTTTTACAAAAGGACGAGTTGCCATGTTCTGTTAATTGTCTAATTAATACAGGCATGCCTTTATAAATTGTCAATTTGATATCAAATTGGTGTTATACAATGGCATGAAGGAAATCAATCTTGATAATCATTTTCTGAAAACTACTAATTGATTTCATCCCAATATTCCGATAAGACGAAATTTATATAGTGTTATAGCCTTTCCTACAATGATAACTTGTTTGAGCTTATATGTTAGTGAGATGGTTATGCCACATTAACAGTTAAACTTCCTTTAGTCAATTCTGGGATCAAAATAATCTTTCCACTGTAAATTTCGTACCTGCAGCAGTAACTATGCAGTTCTAACGGGTAACGCAGCTTCCACCTCCCCCAAAATTTTTTAAAAAAAAAAACAGAAAACAAGATATAGCTGGCTGGCCAAAATCTGCAGAATGTGAAAGACTGATGACAAGACATCTATTTATCTTCTGCTATCCTTTTCTCCTTGATTGTAGCTTTGGTTGATTTTCATTTTAATTATATGTTCTGAACATTGCAGGTTGCTTTGGAAGTGGCTCCTGAAGTGTTGTACAATGAAATGTTCACAAAAATTTTTAGAAACTCATTGTTTGAGCTTTCATCTCATCATTGTGGGAACTTTGTCATTCAAGCACTAATTTCTCATGCAAGGAGTCAAGATCATGTATGTTTTGTGACAATGCTGCTTTTTGACACTTTATACTCCTCATCATGCTCCATCGCACCCTGTAATTCTTTTAGTTTAGCATTTCCATTATTCGGAGTTAATATAAGTGTTAACTTCAAATTAGCCTCTTCCATTTACTTTTCTGTACTGCTCTCCTATTTTAGCTACTTTGGCATATATCTCATTGCATGCAAGAGGTGGTCTTCAATCTGTCGTAACACCTTATTGCCATTTTGTCCATTAGATGGAGGTGATCTGGGAGGAGCTTGGTTCGAAATTTAAGGATCTGCTTAAAATGGGAAAATCGGGAGTTATTGCTTCACTGATTGCTGCAAGTCAAAGGCTTCATACTTATGAACACAAGGTCAGAAACGAATTTGTGTTATTGTTCATAATTTCTTTAACTTCACCTTGGTATTTGTGTATTTTAAATTTAACATATTCTGCCAAATTGTGGGTTTTTTCCCCACCAATCAGTCTGATTACAATTTTACTGATAAATAAATTAGATGGATCATGGATGGTATTTACTTGTAAACAAGACTTTGTTCTGGTTGAGTCCAGACATTCATTCTGATCGTAGTTATGTTTCCATTACTTGTTTGACAGTGTTGTGAGGCCCTTGCTACTGCTGTACATTCAAGCAGTGAGTCTTCAACATGCATTGTTCCCCGGATACTGTTTCTTGACAGCTATTTCTACTGTGAAGATAAGTCTAATTGGAATTGGCCAAGCGGTGCTAAAATGCACGTCATGGGTTCTTTGATTCTGCAAGGAGTTTTTCGATTTCAAAATGTATGGAACCTTTCTCGTAGTTGTACTCAAATCAGAGCCTTTGACTATCGTATTGGGTGTTTCTATATATTGTTATATAGTTTTAGCATATTGTGATGCCTCTTAAAATATTCAAATAAAGACTTGTATGTCATTTCCCCTGTTGGGTGTTTCCACTGTTGATTTGCTGTCTCCATTTCCATTTAAAAGAAAATCACCCCCTTTTTGTATGCCATCTTTTCTCTCTATGTAAAATTATGTTTCCATTGATGGAATATCTATTTTCAGTTTTGCCTTTCTAGAAAAAATCTATTGAGTTTGGTCACCGCACTTATAAATTCAAATATTCTTGTTAGGACATTCAGGAAATAAAATAATGCAATTATGATTGAAGCACGTTCACTTAATTGGTTCTTGCATTGCAATCTTGCATTTGTTTATACTGATTTACTGTTTCACTTCACAGGAATTT
Source organism: Prunus padus (assembly GCA_024362665.1). Taxonomy (NCBI): domain Eukaryota; kingdom Viridiplantae; phylum Streptophyta; class Magnoliopsida; order Rosales; family Rosaceae; genus Prunus; species Prunus padus. The sequence goes on along the minus strand of JANFAM010000013.1, from coordinate 3,006,132 downwards.
ATACAGCCTTTTATTATAAGCATTACATCCCTCAATGCTGATAATATCCTCGAAGCTGCTAAAGATTCTGGAGGTGCTCGTGTTATTGAAGCTTTTCTAAGTTCAGATGCTTCTGCAAAACTGAAGCGCCGACTAATCATGAAGTATGCTGTGTAACTTAATTGGTAGATTATATGCTTACATAGCCTGTGTATCTATTAAGATGTCCATATATTTGCTTTAGTCTTATGGTTCTAGGCAATTAAGACATGATTTAATTGGATCTTCTGTTGCGTACTTTGAAGGCTTCGTGGACATTTTGGAGAGCTTTCATTGCAATCATCAGGTTCCTTTACTGTTGAAAAGTGTTTTACTGTGGGTAACATCTCACTGAGAGAGGCCATAGTATCTGAGTTGTTAACTGTGCAAAGTGAGCTTTGGAATACGAAGCAAGGTCCTCATCTCATGAGGAAATTAGATGTTGATGGGTAAGCTGTTGGCCATGTTCTATATGAGAAATATCAAAAAATTTATGTGCTTCATTGTTAGTCAAGATGTGTGTCAATCCTTTTTTCTTTGTTAAGGAAGCTTGCTCGTGTATCTTAAATAATTCACTAAAGTAATTATCACATAGTTGGCTAACTTCTGTCTCTCAATTGTGCACAAACATATATGAAGAAACCATAAATTTATCATTTTGGATACATTGTTTTAGCATTATTTGTTAGGAGTTGAATTTTTGCAGTACTTAACCCTTGTGTAAATGACAGGTTTGCTGCTAGACCTGATCAATGGAGGTCCAGGCAAGAATCAAAACAATCAACTTTCAATGAGTTCTACTCTACATTTGGCTCTAGTGAGACCAAGCCGTCAAAGAACAGCAGCTTTCTTTCTGATGATTCTAAGAAGACATCACAACCGAATAAAGTAAACCAAATAAGGGAAGAAATCACACATCTCCAGGCATCTCCTGCACCATTTTTGAGTACAGCAGGCTTCAAACGCAAACCAAATAAACCGGAAAAGAGCAGCAAGAAGTTTGCAAGAAATTCGGGGGATGTGGATGTTCCTAAAGTGAAGAAGCATAAGTCGGAGAATATAGTCACAGATGAGGGGTCATCCCAATCCATGGATAAAGCAGAGAAGAAACGGCGCAGAGAGGATGTTTTGCGAAAATCCCCTAAGAAGTTGAAAACATGAGGATGTGGGTCATGTGCTTCAATATCATGTTTTGTAATGCTTATCCAACGCGGCGGAGGGTATAACCCAGTTGGAGAGGGAGAGAAATACTAGCCTCGAAGAAGCTCCCAAAAAGAAGAAGAAAAAAAAATGCTGGTTCGATATATACTATAATTGTTCTGTCTTGAGATGTTTGAATTGGTAGCATAGGCTAACTGAATTGGAGAATTTCATGTGTGAGCAAAGTTCTTAGTTCTATTTTGTTTTTGTTCCTGTTTTTCAAGTTGAGGTTTTTAAGGTATAGCCTTCTGTAACGGAATGATACTGTTCTGTATGTACCAAGAAAATTATAGATAGATAAGTTTTCTTTCAAAAGCCTTGAATGAGTGAAAACTAGACTGTCGAGTTTCCCTATGTTTGGTTCTGTACATCTATGAAGGAGGAATTGGATTTGGCGGCGTCCTTGCCAACCTGCTTTTATAAGGGTTCTTCCATGCCATGGTGTTTATGATGTGATTTTATTGGAGACAAGATGTGTTAGTCGTTGATTTCTACCAAAATTTCTGGTGCAAAAATAGGAGAAAATAAAAAATCAAATGTGGATCTGATATCAGTGGGATCATGTGCTATACTCTCAGTTGCATAATGCAACTCTGAGCAGTGAGCTGTATGATTTGGCCAAAACGGTGAGATATATATTTCAATAAGGGTCACGTGATCAGGCACGTGATAACAATGTTATATAGTATCATATTATTCTTACGTATCAGTGACTAGGCAGTGGTTTCAAACCAAAATTGAGGTGAAAACATTTGATCTTGTTCTTGTTTCTCAATCCTTTTGTATTTGTAACAGAAACATATTATTCTTCTATATATACATCACAAAAAGTCTACAAATTTACACTCAAAATTAGAGCTAACAAAACCTTAGCTAGGCAGCAAAACTGCAGTTGCATTACAAGTAGTCTAAAAATGAATGAGAGAGAAAGCTAGCTAGCAAGATACCCTTATTGTTCTGTACTTCCTCTTTCAGCCACCTTATGGAGGATTGGACCTGGAAAAAGAAAGCAAGGCAACTGAGGTCAATTATGGGAAAATCTTCAAGTAATGAAGAGAGGGAGGGAGAGAGAGAGGCATGAAAGAGCTTGGAAGTATACTTTACTTGTTCTGTGTCGGATTTGAAGTGCTTGGTGGTATTCTTCTAAAGCTTGAGCCAACTTGCTTATAATATGGGTTCTTCTTCTTTGCCTCCAAATCTTTAAGACCTTGTGATGAAGATGCAGAAGCTGCTTTTTTCGATGCAGAAGCCGAAGTTAATGGATGAGCTTGTGCTGTTGCAATATCAGGCCATGTTGAGAGCACAATGGAAAGAGCAAGAGCCAGAGCAGCAAGAACTCTAGACCAAGTCTTCATATTCATCTGCTTAGTGAGTGTGAAGAAGATAGATAAATTTCAAGCCTATGATTAGATATGAAATGAAATGATGGTCTAGTCCTTGATTTATATACCAAAATTTATGTTTCAAAAAAAAAAAAAGAAGGAAAATTCCCAATTGGGATCTGATATCAGTGGGATCATGTGCTCAACTTTGACTGTTACATGCTGCAACTCTGACCTACAGATTTTGGAGAAGAAAATGATTATGTATCCACCTTATATTTTTATTTTTTAATTTGCAATTTTCTGCAATTGGGGTCATGTGATGAGGCACGTGATTTTAATATTAATAGTAGTAATGTTGTTTTTGGGAAGCTAAAAGGGTTGTTTATTATAATGTTATTAGTGATTAGGCAGTGGTACTTGTTTACTGGGACAGTGTTGGATCTAGAATATGATAACAGCTGCTGCTGCTGACTGAAACCAGTTGGCACATTTTTTATACTCTTTTGAGGAAGCTCTTGGATCTTGTGGTATTGCCTTTTTCTTTTTTCTCCATAATTTTCTTGATCAGTAAGTAATAATAAGGATCAATAGATAGATTGTTTCCATTTACCAATGATTAAAAGAACTGAAGAAAGAAGATAGAGATTTCCTGATGGAGCTGTAAAACAAGGAACAAAAGGACGTCTGCCACTTCTAGAAAGACCTTAACCAAGGCAGAATGGAAGGTGTTTTTTTTTTTTTCCATCCTTAACTATCCATCAATTAGTAACTTTTCTAAATGTACTTAGAGAGTGAGTCAAATAAAAACCTAAAAATATATAGGGTAACGATTGTGACACTCCTCCTTTAACCATATGTGTCAAACTATAATATTTTACAAATATTCATGCATTCGCAAAATGAAGTGTAAAAGACTAAAAGATGAGTGTTAAAACATTGTTTCCAAATACAAAGTGATCAAATTCTTTTAGCCGCTTCCTTTTTTTGTTTTTTTAAGGACATTTTTTATTGAGATGAGTGATAATATATTAAACTCACACACATTACACGAATGCTAGGACTCAAACCCATGACATTGCCTGAAGGAGCAATTGCTTTAAACCACTACACTATTGGATCCTTTGCAGCTTTCTTTCGTTCTTTTTTCTTTGTCACCATGGTCTAGTCTATCAAGGTGCAACAGTCACAAAGTTCGTCATGGAAAATCCAATAATGAAGTGATCGCCACGGCAAAACCAACTTGTGGTTGGACATGCTCTATCTCACCCAAATACTTCTATTTATCTCTCTCTGCACTAACACTATTTTCTATTTATCTTTCTCATCACGTGATAGTCATGTAACGAAAGGAATAGAGAGAAAATAGTATGAAACATGTTATGTGGAAGTTTTACTCCATACAAATTGATTCTCAACCTTACCTTAAAGTTTTCATTGTAGCACAAAACACAGTTTCCCAATAAACTTAAATTTGAGAATTTGAGATATAGAGAGTGAAAATTAGATCTAATGTTTTCGTGGTCTGTGTATTGAACACATATATGTAAATCCCATCATATGATTGTAGTTGATTTATCATTTATGTATTATTGCCTTTTTTTCTTGGAATTTATTTCCCAAATACATTTGGAGTTTTAGGAAGATGTATTCAATTGGGATTTTAATATATTGTAATTACATTATTTTAGTGTAATGGATTTCAGTAGGATTTGCAAATTTTACTAATGATTTTGAATTCACTTAAGACTTTTTTGTATTCTCCAAAGAATCAAAAGATTTGCTATCTAGAGGATTTTATATGAAACAAAATCATGTAACATGGATTAATTATGCCACATGCATAAATAACCAAATAAGAAAAGAAAAATGAACGTTAAAAAAAAAAAAAAAAAAAAAAGAGGAAACAAAAATGATCTGTTTTCATTGAGGGGCTTCCTCTGCATCAGAAATTTGACAGTGAAATATGGAAATAAGCTTGAATATGGGAGCCCATCTTGTTTTCTTTTATTAATCAAGAACATTAATAAAGTTCACTAAACCAATGTTGATATCTTTGTTGGGGAATTATATCGAACACTTGGTGGGCATGAACAACAATTTTATCTTACCTCATGATCAAATATGAAAATACAATAGGAAGCACAAAATATGCATGTTTCAAGCTTGTTTGGCATAAAAAATGAAAAGGTTCGTGCTTTGTTAATTCTTTTAAAGAGCAGACTTCAACTAATCATTGCTTTAAGTACCAGAGCCCAATTGAGGTCAACTGTTCATTGCTCTACAGCCTAGCTTTCCCTGTCTCTCTCTGTTTCTGTCATAATTCACAACATATATATACAAGTTGCAACTTGCAAGTTTTGTTGGTGGAAAAATGGGCTACAAGTCATCAGATAAGGCAAAACCGAAGCACAGAAAGGGATTGTGGTCACCTGAAGAAGACCGAAGGCTTCGAAACTACATCCTCAAACATGGCCATGGCTGCTGGAGCTCTGCTCCGATAAACGCCGATGAGTTTTCCATTTTTCTTTTGTTCTTTTTTCTACAACCCTAAATCAACGCTACCTGCTATTAATATTGTAATGCATCATAGCTGTTTTTATAATAGTTTTGGCACATTGGTCTGTATTAACATTGCTGGAAAAAAGATTGGCAGAGGAATCTGAGATGACTATGATGATCAAGAATTTCTAGCTTTTGGTTCCTCTTGTTGGAATTTTGGCTCACATTAAGGATGCAAGTTTTGGAGGAGGCGACCGGTGGTTTTGAAGCAGAGAAGAAAAAGCTGGAAAAGCCACAGAAAGCAATCGGTCGCTAGGAAACTACGACCGGTTGTTTTCAAGCCGAGAGTAATGTTTTGATGTTGCCTCATTGCGACCGGTAGCAGCTTCCCGGCAACAGGTCACCTTTATATTGTGTTGAATTTTTCATGCGTTTTTTCAGGTTCTTTTCACATGTGTTGATTCCTTACCTAACTCTAAGTGTCTCCAAAGTCTTTTATGGGTTCTAGGAAGTTTGGCAAGCTACTGGGAAAGTTGGAACACCATTTAAGAATGTTTGTTGACTTGTTTCATAGCACCTACTCTTCCCCAAAATCATGGGTCAATGTAGCTGATGTTGAAGGGATGTTTCCTACTTGTCTACTTAAGTGAGAAGTGCAGAGACTACAAGAGAAGCTTAGAAGATCTCAATAGGCTTAAGGGGCTTGAGAGTAAGCCAAGAGGAGAGAGTTCAAGAGTTGGAGTTTTGTAAGTCTAGAAACCAAGGAGGGGAAACTAAGTGTGAAAGAGTTCACAAGTGTATCAAAGTGTTGAGTAAGGGGTGTAAGAGAAACAGATTGTGAGGGTAGTGTTCTATGGGGGTTTCCATTGGGAAACCAAAGTTGTAACTTATCTTCATTAGTGAAATTTCTCAAGGAGATCACAAAAGAGGATGTAGGCAATTGCTGAATCTCTATAAACACTTGTGTCATTTGAGCTTGGTTATTTTCTCTGTGTGTGTGTGTGTGACATATCCATCATTATGTTTGTCCAAAGTCCATCAACAACAAGAATATTAGGGAGTTCTTTTGAACAACACCTCTTTAATAACTATAAAATGGCCAATCTCCCCCATCGTTCGTATTTTGCACAAACTGCAGCTGTTTGCCATCTCATTAGTTCCTTCCACCACAACTCAAGGCCTTCGTTTTGCCGTGGTCAGCTCATTTATTCATAAACAAGGTTCGGACGAGGTTTGGAGGTGGATTGTTGGGGGGTGGCAGCCAAGCAAAAGTTTCAAGGTCTCACATAGGGATGGACATCTGAAGTCAAAGAACCGATACCGTACACGTACCGAACCAGTTTCAATCGGTTTTAGGTTGCATCCGATATGATATCGAACGGTGTCAACTTTGTATGGCACGGGAGTAGTACTAGATATTTGATACTGTTTAATCCCGTACCATACCGAACAGTAACAAAGACTAATTTTTATAAAACTTTTCACTCTCGATCTCTCAGCACATTCGAAGAATCTCGATGCCGAGCTCTCTCTCTCTCTCTCTCTATCTCAATCGATCATTCAAGCTCGCTCTAAGCCAAACCCTTCTCATCTCGATCTCTCTGCCTCACTATCTCGATCTCTCTCTCTGTCTGGAATCTCGATCAACCCCAAATCGACGAACCCTCAAATGGTAAGTTGTTCTTGTTCTAATTTTTGTAAAATGGTAAGTTGTTATTGTTGTTGAATTACTGGATTGCCGATCTATGTTTTTGTTTTGTCATTTGGTACCGAAATGGTACTGTTTCATACCGGTACCGAAATGGTACTGTTTCATACCAGTATTGAAATGGTACCATTCCGGTATCAACCTCTGCAAATGCCAATCCCGTACCGTACTAGTTGCAATTTTCGATACCGAAATCGGGAAGTAGTCCATACCGTACCGTACCATGCCCAGGCATAGTCTCACATAAAAGAAAAATAGAGAAGAGATAGAAAGAAAAATAGAAAAATAAAAATGAGTGAGAATCAGGCATAGGAGGGTGAGATTTTTTTTTATGGGATTTGGTATTTGTATCAGCCACTTAAAAATCTAACACAATACACCATTTAATGAACATAGGGGTCTAAGAGATTGTGGTTAGCCACCATTGGATATAAATTCAATGGTTCAAAAAAATTTATAAAAAGAAGTGCAAGAGTAGGTGAACCATTGGATTTATATCAGTAGGTGACCACAAGTCTCTTGGACCCTTATGGTCCAAGAGATTGAGATTGATTTAATGAAATACGTCAAAATCAATAAGTTTTTGAATACCAACAGATTTGTATTTATTACCTAAAAATTCTAATTGAATACCACTTGATTTTTAAGCTTCAAAAAAACCTATTTTAAAATTCTAATTGAATACCACTAGACTTTTATTCATTACTTACAAATCTTAATTGAATACCGATGAACTTTTAAACATCAAAACAATATATTAAAATCCTAATTGAATACACACTCCTTATTTTAGAAAAGCGCAAAAAAAAAAAGTGAGCGCATCTCATATAGGTTGACTAAACTACCCTTAAAAAGCTGCCGACCTCATTCGCAAAAGCAGAAGGGAGAATCCAGGTGTATAATGGTCATTTGAACTTGACCGGATCAGTTGTGCTCGTGGTCCCTATGAAAAAGGGGTAGAAGCTGAGACTGCCGGGGCGCACTGACTTAACAAATAACGCCTTTGAAAACATCGTTAAATTGGAAATAGCTGAATACGACGTCGTCCCTCTTCTTTCAGCTGCAGTTGTCTTCGTAAACGCATACATGTGCGATCGAGGTCTCTTGCTAATCCCCCAAACGCCGATCTCATCAGGTTTCGCTCCAAATTCAAGATTTTCTCGTTCCGATCTACGTTCCTACATAACCATTCTATTTGTATTTTTTTTGTAAATTTTTAGTTTTTTAAATGTTGAGTTTATTGCTTGGTTGAATTCGTAAGGCTTAAAGTTTGGTGTTTGGCATTAGGAATTTATGATTAGGTTTTTTTGTTAATATAGTTGAATCAAACAGATAAATGAAGAGGGTGAAATGTAGAGATTGCAATTGGAGTTGGCAAATTTTTATTATTGGGATTTTCTATGCTAAAACCCTAATTTCTAATTGAATGGTAAATGGACAACTTGTTGATTATACTAAAAAATTTACATGTATTTTTGTGCAGTAAATGGTTTAATTGAATAGAAAAGTTGATAATAGATCCAAATTTTCATTGAGGAGTTGGGTTTAATCCTCGGATTTGGTGACTTTGATCCAAGTCCTTTGACTTTTGTGGCAGATAGGATTACATTCCTTTTTAAATATTTTATGATGTGATAATTTTTAAAGAAAAATCATTTTTAGTTCCAATGTTGCCCCCCTTATGACTTGAATCAAGTAATAGTCATTTATGTCAAAAAAAATTAGCATTTTTTGTAGGTAACATACAATTTTATTTGTCTATTTTTATACATGACTTATAGGTAGTCTTCTAATTTATAGGTAGTCTTCTAATTTATATTCCTAACTTATAGGTAACACGATTTGTCACTAAGTTTTTTTCGTTGCTAAACACTATTCACCTGGATGTCTGGTACATAATTTCATGTGGGTGCTTGCCTAATCGATTTGTATATTATGTGTGTCTTTACTTTTCATTGATTAAATTGTATTTTATTCGTATACTATGAATATTATCAAGGAAAGAATTCAAAATTTAAAATTTGAAATTCAATTACAAGGAAATAATGCATTAAATTTAGATTTTCAATGTGTTTTCCTTATTTACCTCAAAGGGTAAAATTGACACAACAAAAAACGTAATGAATGTCAAAGGACCTACATCAAAAACTAAAAACGCATGGACTAAACCCAATGACAACTAATAATTTTGGACCTAGATCTAAGCAATTGAATACATTGTCATTTTGATGTGTAAAGTTGATTGCTTCATAAGAATCTAACTTTGTGTGTTATTTTCTTCTATGTTTATCAGAGAACTGGTAATAACATTTGAAACCAAAGAAGTTCAGTATTATATTATTTGCTACAATTTTTGTGAAATGGCGGAGAAAGCATGTGTCAAGCGCCTCCAGAAGGAATATAGAGCACTCTGCAAAGTATGACTTATTTTGCTCATCTCAACTCTCTGTTATAATCAGTTCATATCATTTAGATCCTAATTATTTTATTTGTGATTAAATTTGCTTGCTTGACCAGTGTATATATTCTGATGTTTCACTGCGATATCAGTATATGGTTCTGTTATATACTTACTAGTGTTATCTGTTGGTCTTGTTACATTCATAAATTCCCTTTGTTTTCTTTTGGCTAGTTTCTTGATCGCATTGTCTTATGGAGTTGGCTTCTCTCCATGTTTGTTGTAATTCTTGTATTGTTGAACAGATTGATTGCTATTGTTTTTCTCATAGGTTTGGTTACTATAGCCAAGATATGTGCATTAGTTTAAGAATTGATGTCTCCTTTTGACTACCCTAGAACTTTATTATGTTTGATCCTTCTGGATGTTGCTAATAGTGTTGTATGCTGATGTACAGGAACCAGTTTCTCATATTGTGGCCCGTCCTTCACCAAATGATATTCTCGAATGGCGTAAGTTTATTCGCAACTGACTTCCTTCAAATTTGAATAGGATTTTTCTTGGTGTATTTGTAATTTGTATTAATTAAAAAACACTATATGAAAATTTTAGTTTCTAGTGACATTTTGGTTCTCTTTATGTCAACAAGACAAAGAGTTGTGGTTCCAATAGCAAGTAAATAAGGTGAATTTCAAAATTTGCTCATCTGTGCCTAAAACTTTGAGCAAGATGTGGCATAAGAATCACAGTTTGTAAATCAGTTAAGGCATTGTTACAGCATTGACCAGGATTTTGTCGGATTGCTTGCATTTAAAAAATTATGACGCTTGAAGTGCAACTGAAATTTCCTCGATCTCCTGCTTTCTTGAAATTTCAGTCCAGTACAGTTGAAATGGGATTTGTCATGTCGGGTTTGAGCATTTTTGGTATTTTCCCTATTAACTAACATTTTTATGTTTAAGGATTTTAGTGAAATGGGGATGAAGTCACGGGTTGAAGGTTTTGTTTTTCTGGGGATTCAAAACTTTTAAATTCCAACAGGTGTTGTTTCAACATTGTGAAGTAAGGGAATTATGATAAGGTCTTGTGTAGGTTGGACACTCAATACTAGTTCTCAAAAACAGTTTTGCTTTGTTTTTTTTTTTCCAGAAAAAAAAAGTTGTCAAACATAGTTTTCACAACATAGGGTATATTATCTTTTTGTTGATATGTCAAGCCCATCAGTTGACTATCATCACGAGAGGTTAATGTGCCACCATACTTCTAGTCACGTTGGAAGTGCAGAATCTAAAGCAAACACACGATAAATCTAAGTGTGTAGGTACAGTTATCTATGTCATGTTGTAACTTATTTCATTTTGTTTGGGGATTTTAATCATTACTCTTTATATCTCATGCTTCAGACTACGTGTTGGAGGGAAGTGAAGGAACACCTTTTGCAGGTTTGTCTTACGTTATTCCCCACCTTTTCTGTATTTGGTGTGTGATATTCGGTACTTTACATAAATTAGTCATTTGATTTGATATCAAAACTTAGCCTTTTTGTTTTTGGCTTTGAATTTTCTCTACGCATTATAGGCGGATATTACTATGGAAAGATAAAGTTTCCTCCAGAATATCCATATAAACCACCAGGAATCAGGTATGTACTTTTTGTATGCCAAAATTCTGAAGAAAAATTATTTTTGAATGTTTATGAGAAATATTGTGTTTCTGAGCATGCAATTGTTTTCTGTGTACATTCACTTTTTTTTAATTCTAAATTACACTTTACTTCCTGTCTGTAGTATGACTACTCCCAATGGAAGATTCATGACTCAGAAGAAAATTTGTTTGTCTATGAGTGATTGTAAGTGTCATGGAGTTCTTTTTGAAATAGAATGTTTCTTTATGTGTGCGAGTGTGCTTTTTGTTTTTAAATAACTAACTTCATGTCCACCTATGTTTCTGTGCAGTCCATCCTGAAAGTTGGAATCCAATGTGGTCTGTGTCAAGGTTAGACACATCTGGGTTTAGAAGGACCTTTTTATTTCTTTTTTTAATGTTAATTATATTTGTGTGCTTTCTCTTTGTTAGCGAGTTGCTATTGTTTATATGATACTTGTGGTAAGTTGTAATTCCACTAACATCTGTTCTCCACAAATGCAGCATACTTACAGGGCTTCTTTCATTTATGGTGAGTTGATTGTGCCTCTTTCGCATGCTAATTTGTTTTTGCCTTGGTTCCATTTGCTTAGTGAAAATTGTGATAACTTACTGATGCAATCCTAGTAGAGTTTAATCCGTTTGGATGGTACACAAAGTATAGGTAGCTGTATTTTAAATATAAACAAACTTTGATGATTTATGCCCCTTCTCCTGCATATTTCAGTAGTTCATCCCATCTTTTTCTGTTGTAACATGTTCATATTTTTTTAACAGATAATTCTTTCTTATGTAGACTTGATAGTTATCTTTGGTTGGGAATTTCACATCCTTTTGTTGGCATATCTTTGAAGCATCTTTAATGTTTCAATTTCTCTTTTCTAATGCAGATGGACAACAGTCCCACTACCGGCAGTGTGAACACTACGACTGCTGAGAAGCAACGTTTGGCAAAGGCTTCTCTTGCTTTTAACTCTAAGAAGTAAGTCTGTTGGACCTGCTACAGTTTGTGTCATATTCTCTATCTTTTGATGATATAAGCCACAAAAGGGCAAAAGTAAAATACGTTCATATATAATATGGTTGTGGTTGAGCGTCCCATGCTTCTTGTTCTGACCCTAGTGTGGGTTCTCCACTTTTGAGCTTGTTTCTGGTGTTCTATGTGACAAGTTTGAATCTGTATTGTACTGTCTAACAAGTTTCTATTCAAACAGTCCAACATTTCGGAAAATGTTTCCAGAGTATGTGGAGAAGTATAACCAGCAGCAGCTTTCTGAGCAGCTTATTACAGAGCGGGTGTCATCTGAGCCATCTCAAGAAAATTCCAGGCCCTTGTTGGAAAAGGTTGATGACTCTACAGGAGGTATGAAAAGAGTAGATGCCTTAAAGGAGGCAAGGAAAAACAAAAAGCAGTCATTCCCTACCTGGATGATGTTGTTGCTCATTTCCGTCTTTGGTGTTGTAATGGCGCTGCCTCTGCTTCAACTTTAGTATTTTACAGCCCTAGTAGAAAATTTATTGGGGTCCGTGGACAAAAGCTTTTGCAAGTCGAGTAGACTTGTTCCAAATACTCCCTTAGGTTTATCTTGTATCTAATAATACTCCTTTAGGTCTATCTTGTATCTAATATAATTTTGTATAGGAGGTTGATACTAAGATCAGTTGAATCTTTTGGCTGATGTTTTTCCTTCTATGTCAATGTTTGGTCGTTTGTCAATGTTCAAACATGACATGCTTGTGATGTTATTTCAACTTTAGTGGAGTTTCTGTTTCAACTTCGGGTTGGTACTGTCTCTCTCGCTCTCATACAAAGGAATGATCTGAAAACTCATTTCAGGGTTTAGAGCATTGATAAACCGAAAACTCGTTTTTGTCCGTGGCTATTCATTTTCTAGATTATCTTTTCCTCGTTTCAACTACTAAACTATTCTTCACTAATAAGGTTGAGAAGTGTAAAACAAAGGGAATTAGAAGAACAATCCATGATTGCGACATGTATGGGATGACGTAGAGCAAAGGTGATGACTTTGGTTGAAAGTTCGCAACTTTGATTGTATAAAAGCTAAAACCCACAAAACCCATAATGACTTGTTTGCTAATCCGTAATCGGAATCAAAATAAGGAGTTGGATTTTGACTCTCCTCAATTCAATTATTCCTCACTCGATTACGGATTAGTAAATATGTCATAAAAGAGGGAGAAGAAAAATGTCGTAGGACACTACACTCAAAGCCACATTAAACACTGACAGTCACATTTGATTGTAATTTGCTGCCGACTGTCAATTGCTTTGTAGTTTATAATAAAATTAAATGGCTTGATCCAAATAAGCTAAGGTTGCTTGTCTCTGGTCTGTTTCAAAGGAGCAGTGTACAGAAGCAAGTTACTTTTTCTATCTTTCTTTCTGTTTTTATATATTTGGTTTGTTTTGTGGACAAATAACACTGAAACAGGCAGCTCCTTGCTGCACGCCATAAATGGATGAGGGAGATTTCACTTACCTTTTCCTCCAAAAACTTTTATGAAAGAAATCCTCAAAGCCCCCGAAACATGCTCCGCATTTGTCGCAATCCTAGATGACCCAGTCCCCATGACAAAAGGTATCTTTCTTTCTTTCTTGTGGGGTTGTTTAATCCACTGTAAAAGTCATAAAATAGTGATTAATTAATATTAATTAATGTTTGCCAACTTTTCTTTGCCTTATGTGATAATGCGTTTGGTTTTCAAGTGCTTAATTAGAATCTGATACGTTTGCCTTATCAAGTGAGCTGCTTTAAGTATGTTGCTCATGTTGTGTGTCACTTTTGGTTCATACTGATCTTGCTTGCTTGCTGCATATATCTTGTCCTGCTTTCTTAAGCATTATGGAAAGAAAAGAAACTTAACACTGCCATTTCAACTACCATTTCTGCTTTGATTTCCCATCACCAATATGGTCTTTAAGTAGCAATTTCATGAGGGTTTTTTATAAGGGTGGTTGGCTCTTTGCCTTTCTGATCAATGCCTGCAAGAACAATGGACCACTTTAATTGTTAAAGGGTCTTAATCAGTTTCAGAGCTTTCTGGTTGTTTTGGTCTTCAACTGAAGGTAGAGCCAGATGAGAATTTAATTTCATTTCATGGCAATTGCAAAATTTCCTAGATTATTATCTTTCTTCCTCTTTTTTGTTTAGGCAACTATGAAGAAATCTCCTGTGCACCCAAAATATGACATAGAACATGAAGGCAATGGATTTGATCCTCAGGCTAACTTTTATCAGGTTAGTTTGTAAACTTGTCTTCATATCAGTCTCGTAATGTTGAAGAGATTGTATTATTTTGGACATTCTCCTTTAAGGACATGAAACTACTTTGGTTTTTGTAGCTATTGTATTGTACAGGGTTAGATATCAAATCTAAGTTTGTCATTTTTTGGCCTGAAAAGAAAAGTTTGTTATTCAATGTCAAAAACATCACCCTTTGGTTGATGTAACAAATTGCACATTCTCTTTGCTCATTTTGTGTTGTTTTAACTTTTTAAATATGGTCAGTTTCTGGAAGAAGCAAAACACTATGCATTAGAGGCAGACTTCCAGAAATCATCAGGCTATCCAGAAGAAGATGGAGAAAGAAGATTGGGCCAAGAGAAGAAGAAGAAATCATGGAAAAAGTTTCTATTTCCATGGTTGAAGGGCGGTAAAATGAACAAAACTAGCATAAAACCAGAAACCATATCTCATGTTTCTAATACTACAAGGCGGACTAATGTTTCTGGTCCAGTATATGGCACCAGCAGCAAGGTTACGGATGCTAGGCACCGGCGTCCGACATCTGGGCCTATCGCCAGTCTTTTCAACCACACAAAGAGATCAGACAATGCAATACCCTATGTGTGTCTTGACAACAATGGCAGCCCTCAAGTTGTTAACACCTATGGGCCTGTTTATCTGGTGACATAGAGTGCCATGAAGAAGTTGGCTATAGATAATTGAATCTTAACCTTTCTGCATCATGGAAGAAGTTCAATTGAATCATGGAATTTATGATGGTAGGTTTGGTGGCAAGAACAAGAAAGCCTAATATGACAGTTTTGCTGAAGGACAGTGAACTTATGGACTCTACAATGCATGGGTTGTGATGGAAATGTAGTTGGATCATCAAATGGAAGAAACTTGGGAATTTGAGCCATCTTGGTTGAATTTGAATAATCCAAGTATATGGAAAAAGCTGCAGCAGATCCTTTAGGTGTTATGTTATTGTGTTTTATTTAAAACAGAAGTTTGAATCCTTGGCAGCCAAGTCAATTTAGCCTTGTATTGATTTCCTTTCTTGTGGTTTGTCAGTAATCAAAGGAAGCAATTGTCTGTGTGGCGAAAATTGCATATGCCCTTGATTATCCATCAAACCAAACTTAGAGCATATTCAAATTGTTCTGGACAGTGTTTTTGATGTTTTATTTTCATTCAAACTTCAACTATATCTTCATAATTTATCTATTCAATTCATGTGTCATGCTGCTGAGCAGTTGAAAAGAAGTAAGTTTTGGCCAATCAGCTTTTAAGAGGGAAACTATACTTTGTCCAACAATGCCTCATATACAATGCTTCTGCTGAAAGAGATAAAATGGCTGAGATCATTCAACTTTACTTCATGTGAAAGAGATCCTGTTTTGTTATTATGCTATCAGTGTCTGTTCTGAGGCCAAACAAATGGTAAAAAGGCTTGTGATCCACCGTATAGTGAGAGCATATATTGCCTCTTTCACATGAAGGCTAGTTGTTGGTGCTCTTTATCTTTTTAAAGTTAACACCAGGAAAGAATTGAGAAAGATAATGATCTGTTTGAAAGGCAATAGAAACAACACCATAGACAAGGTAGGCGGTTGTATTTCTTTATGAGGTCATTGCCAAAGAGGAAATTGATAAAGTTTGGAGCCATGTCACAACATCAAATCAGATGCACCAAGTACTGCATTTTGGTTGCTGATTGCACGCTAATTTAATCTACAAAATCAATTGAATTAAGGGAAATTTCCTCTTTTTACTAACCAAACAATACAAAAGTTAAGAAATTTAACTCCTCTTTTCTTTTTCATTACCAAACAAAGGGTTTGAGAAGGTATCAAATCCATAGTGAGGCAGACACCGCCTGCATTTTGCTTACAAAATATACATGCAATTCAAACAAATTGTTCGAATTCTGGTTTGAAGTAAGAGATATACATTACAACTTTGTTGCATAAGAGGCAGTCAGAAGGACTGCTTAGAGGAGATCTCAAGTTACACTTCTTGATTATCTCTCCAAGAATGAAAGAACAATGAGCAAATTAAAAAATTAACATAAGACATGCTTGATGTTCATCTCCAAAAGAACGTAAACCAATTCTCAGGGATGCAAGAATGCACATCTATCAGACCCTCTCAAACAGAAAATTCCCATTGCCAAAATCTTTCCTTCCCAAATCTCCCTGGTCCCAAATAGTTATCTCAAATCAATTATCAAATATGTGCAAACATCTAGAGCATTTCTGCTTTCTAACTCTGTCCTCTCCCTCCTCCTTGTTCAACATCAACAGAACTAGGACTGCAGAGACTTATCCTCCTATCTCTGCTCAAGAGCCTCTTGAGTGACCTCAACCTCGTCGTCCCCGGAGACTTCAAGTCCTCATCGGCGGCGAACCTATTCCCGGAAGGCGAAGGGGAAGGCGCAGGTGATGCCAAGGAGGTCTGAATTGGTATTTCAATCACCAACATCCCATCTGGCCTACTAATAGCAGATGAAGATGAAGGTGAAGATGAAGAAGATGGGCACATGGGCGGTGATGAAGGGCCTTCTTCTAAACCAGAACCAGGTCCGGAGCTCACTTGGGTCTGGTTCCCCCAAAACAACACATTTGTTGGGAAATTTGGAGCCTCAATTGAAAACCCAGATGCCAAACTATCAGCTGGTGATAGAATTTGAACACTATCACTCTCTGCCAATGCAGAGGAAGAACCAGCAGCACCAGAATCAACAGAGTTCTCAGGAGCAACAGGGTTTCGACAGAGTGGACACGTGGAGTGAGACTGGAACCACATGTCAATGCAATCAACATGGAAGCCATGGCTGCATTTTGGAAGCAGCCTGGCCTTCTCGCCCTGAACAAGCTCAGAGAGACAAACCGCACATTCAAGGCCATCTTTGAAGTCCTCTGAAGGAAACACCAGCACTGGCAGGGACCTGAGGACCAAAGGGTCGAGCCCTTTTCTCACGGTGGCAACTGGGTCCTGGCCGGGGGCGAAAACAAAGCGGCGGCGGCGGCGCCGAGATTGGTTAATAGATGAGGTGTCGTCATCGGCGCGCCACCAGTACCATTTGGCGTAGAGATGAAGGCAGAGGACGAAGACAACTACTAAGAAGAGAACCATAACGGCGATCATCATGATCTTTCCTGTGAGTTGTACGGCGTTTGAGTCATCTAGTGTTCCACCCGAAGGGGATGATTCTCCCATTGTTATTCGTTGTTGTTCACAGCTAAAGCTTGGAGCTTTACCTCAAAAATCCCAAGAATGGAATTTGGGTTTTGCGTTTTTGACGAAATGAGCAGAACCCAGATGGGAAATGTTTGGGTTTTGCTTTGGAAATCAATCTCTAGATGAAGCAATGGGAAATGAAATGAGGCTTAAATATGGGTAGAGAGAGAGAGAGAGAGAGAGACAGTTGAAGAGGCCAAGTGGGAAAGAAAGTTGGACTTGTTCTTTGAGAAGACTAAAGGAAAAATCTTTGAACTCAAATTTGAGAAAGTGACGAAGGTGGAGACGGAGAAAGTGTTGGTGTCAGTTCAATTCAATGACAGAAGAAGGCAAAGACTAGAGAGAGAGAGAGAGAGAGAGAGTTGTAATTTGAACCTCAACTTTGAGGACGACTCAAAGACTTGGACTTTTGTTTGGTAGAGGAAGAGAAAAATAAAAAGAAGACGGCAACCCATATTTGGGTCCAAGTATGAGGGAAGAGTGTAGAAGGAAAAGACTTCAAACCCCACCTCATGTCCATTTCTCAGTGCTTTCCCTCTTAGGCACCATTGCTGGCTTTTTTGTCACTTTGACACTAGAGTTTTATTTTTTTGGGGTCAGACACCTGAGTTGAGTTTCTCTCTTGTAATTTAGTTAAAAATACCATTCCTACTACCCAATTTTCAAAGTCATTTTTACTTCCATAAAAAATGTTCACCTCTATTAGAAAATATATGAGTGATATCACAATCCATGCTTGTTTTTCAGTAATAGTTAATGTTACTATAGTCTTGTAGCTCCAATAGTAGAGTACTTATCTCGATAACCATCACAAGTTAATGTTATATGAGTGATGCCACAGTCCATGCTTGTTTTTCAGTGATAATTAATGTTATCTTAATCTCATAGCTCCACCAATAGAGTACTTATCTCAACAACCATCACAAATATTCAACTTTCAGTGGCTTAAACCTCATTTGAATCAAAATTTACATAACTAAGACAACGTCAAACTTTGAAGAACTCAAGACTACTTAGCAGTAATAACTCGCATGACCCCTTGCTTAAAGGCTTATTATAGATTTGAATATGATGAAGCAGATTTTGGAGGAAAGATTGGTCAATGCTACAATAGTGGTTAAGAAAGTTGGTGTTGTTGGGTGTAAATTTAACGACCAAACCCTGCATTTTTCAACCAAAGTGTCCAACGTTGGTGGACGATGTTAATTTCTTTGTTCAACACTTTCTAATTGGATGAAGATAAGACCATATAGCTTGGTGGGGCATATAGAGAAAGTGACTCTTTTTATTGTTTCACCTCACAGAGAAAGTGATTTGATTCAAAACTAAAACATGGGGAGGTAAATATTTTTCATATGATTAGATTATTGGGAAAACCACAGTCTGCAGATGTGGGGTGTGCCCCAGCATTATCACATGGATTATGTTCATATGTTATGTTCAAACACTGTTTTAACGCAAATCTCAAAGCAACTTAACACCTAAACCCAGAACCTCTAATCCGGAAAGCTAGCTGATTATCAGCTGCTTGCTGCTTTTGATCTTACAGTCAAATTTTAATTTAATTTTTTTATTTGATTTTCTTCCTGTATTTTCTCTTCAAAAAGATCCTCAATCTTTTCGTCCTAGGTGGTGTTTCATTTTTCAGAAATGTGGTAGTGAAGTACGAGGTAAGATAGCAACTCACATTGTTTTCAAGTCAATTTGCAGGATGCAGTTTAGCTGTCCAGGCTGTCGCTTAATATGTCTAAGCACATATTTATATGCTTTTTTTTATAAAAATATGTAAGAGTCAGTTGATCTTGCACTCGTGCATGTCACAAAGTGATGTGAACTATCCAAGTGGAACCCTATATTTAATTGAATCATTTACTCATTGTTCCCATCTTTGTTGCGAATAAGTTTTTGGTGTGATCACTTCATACAAAAATATCCTAATAAACTCGAAATTCATAAATATATATAATTAAAAAAGACTTTAAACCTTAAAACGACGTAATTTTATACATAAGCACAATCTCGCCACCAAAAGAATCAACAATGATGCTATTTCCTATATGACCAAAATGAAAATGGAAGCCCTAAGCTCTAGTTCCTACCATTTGCCATAATTTTGGGCTTTAATTTGCATTTGGAATACAATAATGCTCATCACTTCAGTGAGAAACTAAATACTTGGACATAATGATTGATTTTGAAATGATTTTTCTTGCTCATTAATTATAGCCATTCATGCCATTAAAGCAGAAACACACGCAGGAATGAGTACCAGATTGATAACTTTGTCTGTTAACAAAGTTCCTAAAAGAATATTGAGTGAGGAATATATAGCCATAGCTACTACTGCCATGCCAGCATCTCACCGGGCCGCAAGGCTTTATTTGAAAGCTTGAGGACCCTACAGATGAAATTTCAAGAGCTATGCTAGCAAATAAGAAGAAGCCTCAAATACGAAAATACTATTTGGTGAAAATTTTCAGGATCAGGCATGTGAAAATCGTTATACAAAATATGGTGTAATACTTTTTCTTTTTGACTTCTGTAAAATCTAGTTATATATCTTTTCCCCATGCAGCAACCAGATCTCATTGTTGACTTAAGTGTCTGGTTAGAGAAAAAGAATCAGAGATATGGAACTCAAAGTTGTACAGATTTTGAGTCTTGACGATGGGGCAATTGAGGTACTAAACAAACAAACAAATGAAGAGGATTGAAATTTATAATAGTGTCATTCTTTTTTTATACGTACGAGCGAGTGGAAGAATCGAACACATGACTTCAAGTATAAAGATAAATGCTCTTAATTACTTAAGTTATAAATTCCTTACGAAATAAAATATGGGTTAATTTTATATCTTACTAGCAAATAAGGAGCCACCCACCATGGTTAATCTTTCAGCTTTCTTTGCTGTTGCTGTTGAGGAAGGAAAGTTTGGAATAGCATTTGTGCTCAAGAATGTTAAAAAGTTGACTAGTAAGCAACAAGACTTGTTAGCCTTTGACAAATTTTTTTTTTGAATGGATCCCAGAAGGAGAGGCTGCGTTGGAAATAAATCAGATGGTCAATAATTCTTTGGAGGTGGACTGTATCTATCTGTCTATCATCAAAATAGCCATCAGAAAGTTAATTACAACTTAGTCCTCGAATTGAAGCATAAGAAAACAGATGACTAAAATCCAAAATGCATCCGTGTGGGAAAAGAAATATAAAAAAACTCAACTTGGTTGAAACAAAACTTGGGTTTTGTATAACATACGTAACCAAACCGAGGAGCCCGTGAAGGCGGCCAACCAACCGTTCATTCAAACATTTGCAGTCTTTCTTTTACCACGCTTATAATACAATACACATGATGCAATAATCCTAAATGATACTTTTATTGTATTGTATTCAAACATGTGACTTATTGCTTAAACATTCATGTGAAGTAGTAGGACTAGTCAAACACCAACAAGTATAATAGAACAAATGTTTTACAATAACGCTTGATGTTACCTTTGCACCTTCGGTCTATGTTCTAAGATTTTAGAGCCTTAAATTGGACTCGTGCTTGGAAAAATTATTGATTGTATCTAATATACAATGCAACATGTCGATGCGGTGTTACTAATTCATTTAGATTATAACATATGTACATTTGTTAATATAATTTTAGCAATTTGGTAACACCATCACGTGGTGTTACAGCAACACACTCTTTTTTAATTTTTTTGACAACGACAACAATCTAATTCCATGCTAACCCATTGAGTAATTTTTGTATGTAAGATACAAAAATTTCTTCAACAATAGGACAGTAGTCTGGTAATTCAGTCAATCAAATGGGCTAGAACTACAAGCCCACTTTTGGATACAAATTGGCTACAAACTACAAGCCCACACAAAAATATCAGAAGTGAAGGCCAACACTCCAAACGGGGTAGCGCCGCAAATATCAAATATCAAATGGGCTGCGGTTGATTTGGAGCTCATTCGTTATCCATCTCCTGCAACTAATTATCAGACATCTTTGTGTGCCTCTCTGTGTGGCTCTCGCAGTTACAGAGTCTGTGTCTCTCCTTCCCAATACCCATACCCTCAATCCACACCTCTGAGTTTTCTTCTTTCGCTTTCTGGTTCTCTTGTTGGGTGACTCGTCCTGAAATGCTGCGTGTGCTCTCTGTATCTACTGAGCTGTTGTTGAGTTTGGAATTGGCTGAATGAGCTCCCATGCCTTCACTTGGTACTTAAATTCACTCTCCTTCTTTGCTTATTTTTCGTTTTCAAATATGTTTGCTTATAGTTTTAGAAACCCATTGTGTTGAATTGAGTGAGCTCCTTATAACTTATTCAATGTGTGGTGAAAAATGACTTCCCCATGGCACATGCTGTACTTAACTTGTGATGTTAACTGCCCAAAAACCCTTTGTTAAAGAATTTGGACTGTGTGGCAAGAGACATTTTATTTATATGTGTATGTGTAATTGTTCAATTATCAAAGGACTGATTTTTATGCAAAGATTCTTGCCTGATATGTTTGGATGTTAGTTTCAAGAATTGCCCAACTACCCTTTGTCAAAGGATTTGGATTGTGTGGCTAGAGACATTTTGTGTGTGTAAATTGTTCAATTGTCAAAGGACTGATTTTTATACAAAGAAAGACATCTGCCTGATATTTGTTGAGGAATTGAGGGTATCTGTTATATTCTTGTATTTGTTAGCAGAGATTGCTGTTGCTCAGCCTGCCTTCCAAAATCATCTGGGTACAATGAGGGCTCAAACCCGTCTTCATGGTAAAGTAATTTCAAGTCCATTCAAATTTGGAAGTGACAAGAAACTGTCCTCTGCCTGGACATCCTCCCGCATACCTAGAAAGTTGAACTTCAACTTGGGGCACATTAACCTCCCAAAGGGTAGTCTCCTGATTAAGGCAGTTGCTACTCTTGAATCCAAAAGTTTGGTTCGGAATGAGGATGCACACATGGGTTACAACAAGTCACAGCTGGGCACGGATTCAAGTCCCTGGACAGTTGAACCCGAATCTTCAAGTGAAGATTCTGCAGAATTGGATGAGAGGGAGAGGTTAAGGCGAATGAGGATTTCTAAAGCAAATAAAGGGAACACACCATGGAACAAAGGCAGGAACCACAGTCCTGGTAATGATATGCTCATCCAATCTGCCTTTCGTGTTAATTATCTATATTTCTTATGATTACCATACTCTAATTATTAGTACAAATATTGCAGAAACACGTCAGCTGATCAGAGAGAGAACAAGGCTTGCAATGCAGAATCCTAAGGTGATGTCATGTAAGAATAATTTATATGTTCTCTTAGAATGATCTTTAATACCTTTAGAATAAAAATTATATTAGAGCAGCTAGAGCTACATTCCAAAATTTGGAATTCACTCTCTGATAAAACTTATTTCGCCGTATAAACTACCCAGTATTGAGACATGTATGGAGGTTGCTTGTCTTTATACGATTCAGCCAGTGCAATATACTACAAAGTTGATTAAGACAATATATGCAAAAATCTTTCCTAGTCTAGTTGGTTCCAAGGAAACATTAGCTATTTGCATATATAGGTCATTGAATTTTTTCACACAATCTATGGCTAAGGCGCATCTCTTGAGCTTCTTCCTAATTCTTCTCAATTTTCTGTTGATCTTACTATTTTATGGATGATGGCATCTCATAATACTGTCAAGTAGTTAAATCTGATAACTCTTTCCCGAGTATATAAATATCTTGCAGTTCTTCTGCTTTAAAATGGCCAGGTTACTTAGTTGTCCCATGCAGATACTAATTGCCTTGTTGGTTGAACGATCACTTGCTAATGCTGGTCATGGTACCTAATTTAATGCACATACTATTAAATTTGTAGCCAATCCAAGGGACATAATCTCATTTGAAAAACTTCAAAGTTGTTTACTCTACTGACAATATTTGGCAATGCAGGTCAAAATGAAGTTGGTGAACCTTGGACATGCTCAAAGGTGGGTATTGCATTGTTTTGTTGATAAAGACTAAGTACCGTTTTACCAGTACCATCTTTGTCATCTAATTTCCTAGCATTTAAAAGTCCCAACTTTATTCATAAGTTTGCTTCTTTTTCAGTCTTCTACATTTTCAACTAGAAGTCTGAGATTATGAGTTCCGTTACTTTTCCTCGTATCCATTACATACATCTTTTCCTTTATTGATCATATAGTGAAGAGACAAGAGTTAAAATTGGGCTTGGAGTGCGAATTGGGTGGCAAAGGCGGCGTGAGAAGCTATCATTGCAGGAAAATTGCTGCTTTGAATGGCAGAACTTAATTGCGGCAGCCTCTAGACAAGGCTATGACGGCGAGGAGGAGCTGCAATGGGATTCCTACAAGATCTTAGATGAACAGCTTAAAGAGGAGTATTTAGAGAGTGTTGAACAAAGGAAGATCATGCGTAGGCCAAAAGGAAGCAAGAGAGCACCCAAGTCTCTTGAGCAAAGGAGGAAGATTTCACAAGCAATCTCTGCAAAATGGAATGATCCTGTAAGTGCAAGTATGGTAATCTTGCAGAGGTCTTATCGGTATCAATTACATCGTCCTCTTTGGTTCCAATAAAGTTTTATCGCCATCTAACTTCTTTCAAGAACATTCTATTACAAAGCTTCCCTTCCAATTGTATTTCGGACTCTTGTCAATTCCGAAAATGATTTGGTTAATATCTTCTTTGCTTCACCTGCATCCTACAAGAACCTCTTTCTCTCTGTCACCCCTTGGTTCCCTTGACAATAATTGGGAGTCAAAGATTAACCGTGGTGACTCTAGTTTAAGTTACTCAACTGAATTTTCCACTCTGCCCAACAGAGTCAGTTTCAATGCATGCTATACATAAGTGCGTAGATAATCTTTGTTAATACATTTTAGTAATATAATAGCAGGGACCTGAGCCTTGATTTCTTTAAATTGTATTTCTATATCAGGATTATCGGGATCGTGTTTGCTCTGCCTTGGCTAAATATTACGACTCATCATATGGAGCTGAAAGAAATCCAAGGAAGAAGCCAAGCGGTACTACACAGCCCACAAGAAGGAGCCCTGCAAAGAAAAAAGTTAGCGAGGAAGGTGAGATTAAAATCCAAAATCAACGACCGAGGTTGAGGAGAGGTAAAGCACCCATGTATAAGGATCCTCTGGCAAGTTCTAAGATGGAGATGATAAAAAATATCAGAGCACAAAGAGCAGCTGCTGAAACCAAAAAAACTGAAGCCATAGAAAGAGCTAGGTAAGCTCATCTGGTGTACTGATTGGTTTGAAAATTCTATGAACTAATAAAATGGAAATCACTAGCCTGCAAAATCAGGTCATTGAGAACAACCCATTTCTTGCTGTCTAGATGACCTGGTGCCTTTGCCAGTAAAATTTAAGCCTAGACTCCTCACTTTTGCAGGATGTTGTGAACTTGTAAAAAGCATCTTATCTCTGATTGTTTTGATTGCCGTTTAATCTCTGTGGAGACATTCTGCAGGTTATTGATTGCTGAAGCTGAGAAGGCAGCCATGGCCCTTGAGGTTGCTGCAACAAAGAGCCCTGTCGCTCGAGCTTCCCTCATTGAAACCCGACAGCTTATAGCTGAGGCAATTCAATTTATTGAATCTATAGAGACAGCACAGATTTCTTCCCATGAGAATGAAGACCCTTCAGTTGCATCAAATCAAGTGATTAGTCAGGATGAGAAGGAAACATATACTGGGATTGGGGGTCTGACTGAAGCTGAGAATCGAAGGGTAAATGGCACCCAAACATTTTCTTCCCAAGAGAATGAAGACCCTTTATTTGCATCACATGTTGCATCAAATGAAGACCCTTTACTTGCATCAAACGAAGCGATTAACGGTGAGAAGGAACCATGTACTGCGATGGCCGGTCCGGCTGAGGTGGGGGATGTAAAGGTAAATGGCACCAAAACGCTATCATCAAGTAACAACGAGAACTCTGGCTTTGGCAAGTTCATCTTGGAGGACATGCTAAATGGTGAAGTGGACCTTCCCCCATTGCAGGATATGCTAAATAATGAAGAGGACCTTCCCCCAATGAGCCCCAGCGGCTATGGTTTGCCTCCATTTAGTTTTGAGGATCTAATAAAGCAATCGGATCATGACCAGTTAGCACCAAATGGGAACAGTGAAAACAACATGGAGCTTAAACTCAATGGGACAAAAGTTCAATCCCAAGAAGAGGAAACGCCTTCTAAATCGGCTACGGCAACTAAAAAGTGGGTTCGGGGGAGGCTCGTTGAAGTAGGAGAAGAAGCTTAGTGCAGCAGGTATAGGCAACACCACATACTGTGGTGCAACTTTTGTTCATCAAGAATCTCAACTTTTGAGCTCTATGTGGCATGTCTGTATCACATCTGCTTCCACCAAACAACAATTGCTCAAGTTGGCTACTGTTCTCACATAGAGCTAAGCTAATACTTATTTGTCGACCTTGATTGTTATATATATGCTGATAGTAGAGTTAAGGGTTTCTTTGGGCTCCCATCTAAATTCTATCAGTACCAACAAAGAATTGCATTTGTAATCTTATTGATATTGAACGTAGATTAAATTTATACGTTTTTACAAAACTGTCTGTAATATGGTGCATTTTACTACCAGGCATTGAAGTACGGTCACTTAGTATAATACGATATGCGTCGTATCATATAAACAACGAACACGGTATTGAATATCATATAAAAAACGAACACGGGAACACGGTATTGAATATCA
Source organism: Prunus padus (assembly GCA_024362665.1). NCBI lineage: Eukaryota > Viridiplantae > Streptophyta > Magnoliopsida > Rosales > Rosaceae > Prunus > Prunus padus. Next base: position 2,980,109 of record JANFAM010000013.1, on the reverse strand, counting down.
TATAAACAAGTATTGAAGTAGGGTCACGTAGTATAACTACTTAATTCTATAATATGATATGTGTCGTATCATATAATTCTATAATACGATATGTGTCGTATCATATAAACACATATTGTATCAACGATATACCTCGTATCATATAAACAACGATATACGACACATATCGTATCATATGAACAACGAACAACGGCCTAACCATACTCTGATACCATACAAGAATTTCTCCTCCTTATCCTTTTACCAAAGAGTGAATGGGCCATTTAGTGATGTAAAACATGCACATGCATTGTGCCTGTGTTGAAATCATTTTGACAACAAGTTCTTTAATTAGCATCATTAAATTACAGCTTTAGACCATACAACATACAACATGACTTAATGAACATGATTCTGATGGTAAATTAAGTAGCACTTTCAGGAGGACAGGTGTCAATATCAGAGCGCTTGAGTTGAGAGTCCACAACCTTCTCCACCTCCTGCCTCCTCTTCCTCCTCTTTCCCTTTCTCTATCACCTTCTCCACTTCCTCCTCCTACAGAAACACAGAAAAACAAACAAACGCCATGAAACCTCAAAGATTGGAGGCTGCCAAAACGTTCAAAGCTACTTTTCTGTGATAGAAATGCATGAAATGAAACAAAAAGGAAACAAAGTATATAGCGTTACGTCGACGGCACGAGGGATAGGCAGCCTGTGTCCATGAACAGCAGCCCGGTTGGGAGATTTTATTGTTGTCATAAGACGCCACAGGCACAGCATCTCTGGCTTCTTTAGTGCCAAATTTCTAACTACAAGTCTTCCCTGCATTTTCTATATCAGCTCAGCTGCCTTTTCCTTTGCCAATTTTCCTTCTTTGTTTTTGGTACAAGCTGAGAGACTGAAAATATAATTCCAACATGAAGTCTTCGAACTCATGTCGTCTGTGTGGGGACTGCCACGTGTCTTCTCCATGACATGTGTCATGTCACTCTGTTTTCTAAAAGTAAAGAAAATGCTAGTCCTTTCCTGATCACACTAGAAATGATGTGACTGATTTATTTATCACGCTTCCTGATCCTACTACAATTATGTGATTACAATGTGTTTATCACGCTTCCTAATCCCACTAGATATAATGTGGAATTAGGGAAAATGGAACACAAGACTTCTGATGTTGAGATAACAAACTCATTGCAAAAACCTCTTGTATATATGTTACTTAAGAGTCATGATCTCTTGGTCACCTAGTGACCAAGGAATCCATGGTCATCAACTTTTGGATTCAAATCCAATGGTCCAATAGAATTTCTTAAAATGAATGCAAAAGTAGGTGGGCCATTGAATTTGAATCCAAGAATGGGTGACCACAAATTCCTTGGTCATTAGGTGACTAAAAAATCAGAACTCTGTTACTTAAAATGAGTATTAGAAATGCAAGCGACTCTAGAAGATGGTCTAGACATACAAACTAATGATCTCAAATTCAAATTCTCATATGTGTACCTGAGTATCACAACCAATATATTTTCGTGTTTACGTGAGTTGAATTTGAGAAATTTTCCAGTAAGAAAATATAACTCGTACTATGCGAAAAGTTGATTCATCCTAATCGTATTAAACCAAAAAAAAAAAATCCATGAGTGGCTCCAACAAACCGTTTTTTTGTCTTTCTCCCTTAAATCGCTGGGCTTGTTGAATGGGCTTTGAGACCAAACCAACAACCATGCATGGTGGGCTGGTAGGTTGTCATTTTCATCCACCGACACTTCCATTGCGAGAGCTTCCATAATGTCGAGTTTAGAGTGAGAGCTTATTTGAGGAGTAATCCCACCATTAAATTATTTAAAATATTTAAATCTATTAATGTCTTCACATTTGTTGATTGACAGCAGCTCCATCGACATTCCTTCCTGATTGGGCTTCCCTGCGTTCATTACCTCTTCCAAAATCCTTCTCTCATCTCATCTCCTCTCTTTCTCTCTCTCTCCCCCTCAGAGTCTCAGACAGACAACAGCATAAGCTAAAACAAGAAAGCGCTTTTTCGAACTGCTACTTCTTCAGCCTGACACCACCAACATTTCCAAATTGGGCTTAACTGAAAAGCCAGAATCCCAATAACCCAGAAAAATGGAGAGGCCAACTTCGTCGTCCTGCTCGGACGACGACGACGATCGCCAAAACCTAATCGAACAGAACGACTGGAAGCTCCCGACCCCTCTATCCACCACCACCGCCTTCCACATCGCCGACGACGATATCGACAATCGCAACCACAGCCACCCTCAGCAATTACGACGTCGTTTCACCTCCCTCAAGCTCAGCGACCTCTTCAACAAGCGATCGTTTGTCCTCTTCGCCATCTTCGTTCCTCTCTTCGTCCTCATCCTCCTCTTCACTACCGACATCAAAGCCCTCCTCTTCTCCACCAGCGTCTCGGCCTCTCCCTTCGGTTCCGTCTCCGATAAGCTCCGCGAATCTGAGCTTCGCGCTCTCTACTTGCTCAAACAGCAGCAGCTCGGTCTCTTCAATCTCTGGAACCAAACACTTCCCAATCCCAACTCCACTTCCAATCACTCCAATTCCCCCCAAATCCCACTCCTTGAGGATTTCAAATCCGCCATCTTTCGTCAGATTTCACTCAACAAAGACATCCAGCAAGTCCTCTTATCGCCTCACCGCACCGGAAACTCCACGGAATCGGATTTTCACGATTTCGGGGATTTTGAAAACCCGAGTCTCGGCGATCGGTGTAGGATTGTGGACCAGAAATTCTCACACAGAAAAACAATTGAGTGGAAACCCAATTCAAGTAAGTACCTTTTCGCCATTTGCGTTTCGGGCCAAATGTCGAACCATTTGATCTGCTTGGAGAAGCACATGTTCTTCGCGGCATTGCTGAACCGGGTTTTGGTGATTCCCAGTGCCAAAGTGGATTACCAGTACAGTAGGGTATTGGACATTGAGCACATTAACAAGTGTTTGGGAAGAAAGGTTGTGGTTACATTCGAGGAATTGGCTGAGGCGAAGAAGAACCACGTTCACATTGATAAGTTTATATGCTATTTTTCGCATCCTACACCTTGTTATGTGGATGAGGAGCATCTTAAGAAGTTGAAGGGGTCCGGGGTTTCGTCGAGTAAGCCTCAGCCTGCTTGGGTTGAAGATGTGAAGAAGCCGAGCAAAAGGACTGTGCAAGATGTTCAGTCGAAATTTTCGACTTCTGATGATGTTATTGCTATTGGGGATGTCTTCTTTGCTGATTTGGAGCAAGACTGGGTGATGCAGCCTCGTGGTCCTCTTGCTCACAAATGCAAGACTCTGATTGAACCAAGCCGGCTTATAATGCTTACTGCCCAGCGTTTCGTTCAGACTTTCCTCGGAAAGAACTTCGTAGCTCTTCATTTTCGGCGACGTGGGTTTTTGAAGTTCTGGTACGCTTTTCCTTGCCTTGCATTACCCTGTTCATTACTTTGCCTCTTTGGGTTTGCTTATTTAATTTCAAAGTATGTTTAGCTATTGCACTTGATTGTTCTTTACTACAGAATATAGATAGGGGGAGTACATTTGTAAAGGCACAGAGCAACAAGCTCCCAACTTTTTACTGTAGAATATAGAAAAAAGTGGCTATGATATTGCATAAGAAGACTAGACTGTTTCGGAATGGTTAAATGTAAAGGCACAGAGCAACAAGCCCCCAACTCTAAATATTGTGATTTCAAGGGAGCAAAAAATGCAGAAACATTGGGCAGCAATGACCCTACTTACCTGACTTCATGTTGGAACAATTGATCTATTATGGCTTTGGTTGTCACTGGATAATTTAGAGTGTTATGTCAAAGCATCAGTATATGCTCCAATTATGCTGTGCTTGTTACAAATTAGATTTTGGGTCTTGTGGGGTGCATGCTATTTTTTTTATTTGCATCTATCTTATAGTGCTTCTAAAATGTGTGCTTATTTGTCAGCAATAATAAACAGCCAAGTTGCTTTTACCCCATTCCCCAAGCTGCGGATTGCATCACTAGGGTGGCTGAAAGGGCCAATGCACCAGTCTTATATCTTTCCACAGATGCGGCTGAGAATGAAACTGGTTTGCTGCAATCACTAGTTGTGGTGAATGGAAAAGCTGTGCCACTTGTTAAGCGACCTGCACGAAATTCAGCCGAAAAATGGGATGCTTTGTTATACAGACATGGAATTGAGGGGGACACTCAGGTACATTTTGCTACCATTTTAACATTCTATGATTGCATTAGGGTGTGTTGGTTGGTAGACAGAACATCAAAGTTGTTGCATGATATCGGTGTAATTTGTATGCTTTCATTATGCTTGTAGGTGGAAGCTATGCTGGATAAGACGATATGTGCCATGTCGAGTGCCTTCATTGGAGCATCTGGATCCACTTTCACAGAGGATATCTTGAGGCTCCGGAAAGATTGGGGATCAGCTTCGTTGTGTGACGAGTACCTCTGCCAAGGTGAAGACCCGAACTTCATAGCAGAGAATGAATGAAGAAATAGTATGTTTAATATTCGGTCATTGTTATTCTTTGTGGTTGAACCTGCCCATGTTGTATGGCCTTCTCATTAGTGGTAGGTTTACCCCGAAATTTATTGACATGTATATTAGTGTATGATAGCGTCTGCATTTCGAAAATAAGATTTGTTTTTTCCTTTTTTCTTTTTACTTAATGATAAATGACCAGATGTGATGCTAATGGTGTCATTCCTAGAGTATATATATGTGTTCTCTTTGGCATTTTTCCCATAAGATGGATTATATAGAGTTTGGAGTATTGACTTGTTGGTCTTATCTTATTAACCACACAAGACTTTTGGTGCTGAAAGGAGAATCTTACATGATCAATCAATTGCTAAAGGTTTCTATATTTTTCAGAATTTTATTGGATTGGATCATGCATACGTTAAGATTATTGCGTTTCGATCACTAATATTTAGGAAAGGGCATGCACCATCTGCCTGCCATTGTGGCAATTCAAAGACTTCCTTTTTGCTCTAATGTTGACATTTCTGTAAAGTTTAACAGGTACACCACACTGACCAATTTGGCCTGGTTGAGTTTTGGTTTCGTCCTCCTGATGCTGCAAATTACTTAACAAGTGTGGATTAACGTACAAGTTTTAAGTCATTATCATTTACCAAGCTGTGATTAGTTATCACATAGAAACCAGCCCCAAAGAAGAAAGAGGTATCAACTTGAGATAAAACAAAATTAAACACACCGGAATTAGAATCAGAATCAGAATCAGTTGTCAAATTGGAAAGGAAAATCATCACTCACCAAGCCTTGTAAAAGAAAAGCAGAGAAATAGAAAAGGTGAAGCACGATGGTTCGGTGGTGTTACCAATTCATTCATTTTAAAACGAAGATGAAACACGACAATCTTAGGGGGGTGTATTCAATTGAGATTTTAATAGATTGTAATTACATGATTTTAATGTAATGGATTTCAGCCGGATTTGTAATTATATGATTTTAATAGATTGCAATTACATGATTTTACTTATGATTTTAATTCATTTCGGATTTTACTTATGATTTTAAAAGATTGCAATTACATGATTTTACTTATATTTCTATACAAGCTTGAACTCTATCACCCATCATCATTCACCTAAATACATAACCTGAAGGCATATACCATTATGGAAACCATGGAAGCTACTGATTTTTTAGAGAAGCATTAACATATAATAATACTAGAATGGAAGCCTATCTTGTTTGCTTTAGAAATTTGAATGTGAAATATGGAAATAGGCTTGAATCTGGAAGGCATATACCATTAATAAAGCTCACTGAACCAATGTCGATATCTTGGTTGAAGAATTATATCCAACACTTGGTGGGCATGATACCCCAACTTTGTAAGTTTCTTTCTACATAAGAAAATATTGTATTGCAGCATCATATAAACAGAAGGTGCACAAAATAGCTAACCATATCTGTAAGCCTCCAGGCCTATCCCTATACTTCCAAACTTGAAGGTGCACAAAATAGCTAACCCAGCTGGGTTCCTTCAAAAAATTTATAGCAGTCAAAAAGATGAGGGCTTGCAACGTAAACAATCAGAAGTGACAAGGAGAGGGCATCCATATCAGTCAACTATTGCTAAAATTGGCAAGTCGGGAAATTCCTGGCTCATCTGGTGAAGAAGAAGCCTACATTCAAACAATGGCTAAGGTATACATGATTGAGTCTATAGTCAAGTCTTCAATTAAATTGAGGAATTTGTTGTGGGATTCAAAGAAAAAAGCATCAAGAAGTTGAACTCAGCTCCAACTGACCTAATGAATACCTTGTGGCAATATCAGGGTACCCTTTGGCAGTGATAAGAATGCTAGGAATTTGGTTGAACACACGGTCGTCCACCAACCGCTAGAATATTGCATGCTAATCATATCCAAGTAATGTAATCAAGGTTCTGAAACAAGGTTCTGAAGGGGTTTGGTATGGCATTGCTGGGGGATGGCAGCCACGCAAAAGATCTCACATAAAAGAAAAACAGAGGAGATAGAAAGAAAAATAGAAAAATAGAAAAATAGAAAGAAGTGAGAATCAGGCATAGGAGGATGAGATTTTTTATGGGGCTTGGTATTTATATCACCTACTCAAAAGTCTCATACAATACACCATTTAATAAAATACTTCAAAATCAATAAGTTTTTGAATACCACTAGACTTGTATTTAGTACTTAAAAATCCTAATTGAATACCACTGGATTTTTAAGCTTCAAAACAATCTATTTTAAAATCTTAATTGAATACCACTAGACTTTTATTTATTAATTAAAAATCTTAATTGAATACCACTGGATTTTTAAGCTTCAAAACAATCTATTAAAATCTTAATTGAATACACCCTCCTTATAGTGTTACCAACTCATTCATATTAAAAGACTTGCATATTAATGTCAAGCGTTTATATTAAAACATGTAAATTAATAACCTAATAACACATGAGGTTGTGACGGTCACACTAAACCATTTTCTAATCTAGTCTAGTGGATAGGATCAAGTTTTCAACTAACTGGAGGGCGATGGGCCGAATAACTAAATCCCATTCCACTTGCGAGGATTATGCCACGTGGAGACTCTACAAGAGAAGAGCTGAGTCACCCCCATTCGATTCGCCTTCACAATCACAAAAATTCACAACTCAAAAACTTAACACACCATGACATGACGCCGCCTCTCCTCTTCCTCTTTCTCTTTCTCTTCCCTCTACGATCCCTACTGTAACTGGTACCTTCCTTCTTCTTGTTGCTCGTCGCTTCTTAGCTGATTGGTTTGGTTGTATTTGGCTGTTCGTTTCATGCTTTTCTTTCCTCCTCCAGTTCTATCGAGACTTCAATCCCAAAACTCCCCCTACATTCACATTGCATCATCATGATTCATATATTCCTTTGATTTGTTGGATTTGATTTTTAATATTTTGTTTCTGTTCCTCTACTCCTTTGACATCGTTTGGATTTTTTTAAAGAAAAAAATAGATAGATTTAATATTAAGCTTTTTTTTCTTCAAAGCTTTGAGAGTGGAGATTCAATGATTCTTCATCATCATCTTCTTCTTCGTCACTGACTTGGAATATACCAATTTCATTTATTTTTTAAGTTAAAAACAAAATCCCATAACAAAGATTCAAAAAAATTTATTTTTTATTTTTGTATTCATTTTTTGTTTGTTTTGTGTGCTTAATGATCACGAAGACAAAATCTATATAAGAAGAGTAGGATTGATAAGGGGCCAAAGCAGGTAGTTCATAGTTGTTGTGGTGAGAACTGGGAAGGATGAGAGCGAGAGTGATAGTGTTTCCTGTTAGAGGGAGGAACTGGTGCTTCAGCAGATCCATTGAGCCTCTGGTTTCAGACTCTGCCTCTCATATTCCTTCAACTCTCAAAGACCTCTGGAAAAAGCTCTCTTTCTCTTCCAATACCAATGCCAATGTCAACCCTTTTGCTGCCAATGCTGAGCTCGTGGTTGATTTCGTCTCTACCAAGGTCCCTAGAAAACCCCATTATTTCTAGTATTTACTACTGCTTTATTTTCACTTGGGTTTTCTTATATCTATTTGGATATCGTGGTTTTGTATTTTGTTTTTGAGTAGATGAACAATGCCTGGATGGGGCTGGAGAAGGCGCCTCAGGGAACTTTTAAAAACAAGCTTCATGGGTGAGTAGAACTACAAGCTCACAGAACCTTGAGTGAATTTTGGGGTTTTCATATGCCTCACTAAAATTTGGTGATCTGAGTTTTAACTTAAGCAATTATAATTTAGGTTGGGATTGAAGCTTTTAGCTCGCGTTAAGCCTTCTGAGATTTTCCTGAAATCAATCTCTAATGAGATCACAGGTGTTGAAGTTACATACCCTCCAAGGTTTCTTTCTGTTGCTTTCACTTACAAACTTGCTTCCTTCTTTTCTGTTTAAAGCGCTATCTTTTCAACTTCTTCCACCATTTTTGTGCTGGGTTTGTATGGAGAGCTACTTTGAAAAAACAACAGATAGTCACATGTATAGAATAGCTCGGTTTTTATTCATTGCCATTTGGAATGATAACACCTTTTATTGTACAATGCAAAATGCTACAGCCCATGGTTGTGTGAAATTCGGTCTGCAACGAATTTGATAGAACTTCACAGAAATTATACGGTGCTTTATCTATTAGATGGGCTAATAGGAATATATAAAATAAAAAAATTAGCATATCAACTTATGAGTTATGCCCAATCACAACACTAAACAATGAATACTTGGTAATTTTGAGTCAAAACAATTATTGCTTTTAGTATTTCTCTCAGAAAAAGAATTTATTAGTGCAAAAAGAATGCTCAATATTATAATTTTTATTTGTATATATATTTCTCTGTGATTTGTATATTATTTTTTATGTTTTGGTTTCCTACTCATATATTAGGATTTTGCAGCTTAAACGCACGGCTTGTCCGTAGGAGGTTACGACATATAGCTATGAGGTATTCTTTTGCTTTCACATATGATAACTAGAGGTTTAGAGCTACATTTATTGATTGCATAACTTATTTTCTCTTTTTTCCTTTGTATTGAGCAAGAACCAAAATACCAAATCTATATAAACCTTAATGACGAATGGAGCCGCTCCTTGACCCAGTTGAAATCAATGAGGCTCTTTCAGTCAATGTTTATCGTTTATGACTCTTTAGATTGTATGTCAATGCTGTACTAATTTCAAAAGTTCTTATGACTTTACCTAGATTTAGAAGATTATGTGTAATTACAGTATTAATAAATTTGGGCGTTATTTTATCATGGGTCAAGGTACTTTTCTGACAGCTTCATGCATTAACAGTGGAGAGTAGGAGTGAAATTGATTGTAGGGAGTCTTAAGCTTTATGTTTTGAGAATGATATCTAGTTCCAAGACTCATGGAATTTCTGTCGAATATGACCTTTGCAACTTAATTGCCAAAAGCTGTTGTGGTACATTTGGTGTTTGTCGTTTGAAGGGCTATTGAAGATGGCATTAATTTCCTTTGTATATATTATATTGATCTATGATGAGACAAAATTTATTGATATGAAGTTTTATATGATTATCAGGGGATCTATCATACACAAAAAGTACTTATATGGTTCGGTTACGTTGCTTCCTCTGACATCTGCATTTACTGTACGTATGTGTTAACTTGGGTTTCAACTCTTATTTCACTGTGAATTTGTTCAGTCTGTTGATCCTTAAATGCTTTTGCACTTCGCAGTTTACATATCCTTTTGCCAGATAACTAAATTCCCATTCTTACATGAGTTGTTTTAAATTCCATGCAGGTTTTGCCTTTGCCTAATATTCCCTTCTTTTGGTGTTTATTCCGTACTTACTCTCATTGGCGAGCTCTACAGGTGCATTGCATACACTGTTTTTAGAGATAAAAACTATTCGTTGCCTGATTTCTTTTGTAAAATAAACTGGAAAATTAGTTAAAAACTCTGCATAAGATATTTGTATTTACTGTTTCGATCATGGTAGAATAATTATGTATGGTCTATTACAATATGTAGATATGTCAATATTTTTTCTTGTTGATGTTTAAGGGAAGCGAGAAGCTCCTTCAGCTAGTCTCAGATAGCCAGGACACTCCCAATTCTACTATCGGTGGAAATGAAACTGAGCACATTAAAGCTCAGCACGGACGCAAAAAGATACGTGATTCTCCATGGGTAAGTTATTTCATGATGTCCTGAAATTGGAGTCCACTGGGTTTTGATTTTCAATGGTCTGTGACAACAGTCCTAGAAGAACCCTGTACTGGTGGATATTTTTGCAGTTGTCTGGGTTCTATTGCATCCCTTTAAGTAGTTAGTGTTAGATAAACCTAATTTCTGAGAGTCTTCGTCACTTATGCACAATTGGGAGATTTATGGGGTTTCTGCATTATCAATAAGCTAGGCATGACAACAACACGACCAAATCTAGGCACCGCAACGACAACAATGGGATTCCTTCTTGGCCTCCTGCTCAGTTACCATCGCCAACATGCTCATGCATTGGGCTGACACTGTGCACACACAAGCAGCTATTTTTGTTGAACAACTTGAGCTATCTTCCTGTTTTCCATTAGTTTCTGAGCCTAGTAAGTTTTACTGTTGCTTAATTTCCACTTGCGTCATCATCCTGTCCAATAGAGCATAATTTAATCACCATTTGCTTACGGTCTCAACCATTAATTGTTCAAAACTGTTGCTCCCCTGCTTTCTTGAGATCTGACTAACTCTATATGGTCCCCCCACCCTCCTTCCCCCTTGACACAGATGCAAGCTTGTGCATGAGTACACGAAAACACCTTCTTTTTTTTTTTTTTTTTCTGCAAATGCTTATAATATTTATCACATTGACCCGTCAAACATAGCATCATTCAATTTTCTCTCTTTTTATTAATTTATTTTTTGGTTCCTCTATGTATTTAGGTTTTGCAGCCGTCTAAAGAACTTGAGGAACTTCTTCATCATGGAGATGAGCAAGACGGTCTGAAAAAACCTGCTATATTAGATATCTGCAAAACCTTTGAATTGAACACGAATGATGTTCTGAAATACAGAGATTCAGTGTAGTTACATATTTGTTTTCCATATGAAATGTAGCATCACATTCGCTAGCGAAAATCAATTTCTTCTTCTTTTTTTCTTTATTTGTTGGAATATTTGGGCAATGCCAGAGGAAAATTTTGAATTATGAGGACTGAGGAGTGCTTGGAAAAATGCACCAGATTATAAAGTTTACCATTCTACTGTGAATTTCTGTCTTGGCTTCCGACTCTGATTCTGATTTGTTTACTAAAAGTCTGCGAAAATTTACATCTTTACCGAGTATTATCTGCATATAGAAAGCAATTTGCAATTTGGTTATTTTGTTTTGCAAATCACTACACAGCAAGCCAACATTAACTGCAAATTCACTGATTGTGATCTAAATTCCGTCATTTAATAATTTTATTCTATTTTCAAATCCTACATCTAACGGAGTTAAACCCTTTTCAGCTGCTGGATCAGAATTAAGAACCCAGATGATTTAGTACATGATGATAATAGGGATTTAATGGAATTGGGTTCTAAATCATCCAAGCCCAAAAGATGATTTAGTACAATTCCAAGCCCTATCTGAAAAAATGGTACTCCCAAATGTGCACCCTGTAATTTGATGAGTACACCTAACATTCATTTTCTTTTTTTTCAAAATACCCAAATTTATCCTTAAGCTTACCGATCAAATAACTTTTGAAAAAAAAAAACACTAAAATCAGTGGGATATTCCTTTTGTTTTTTACGAAAGGAATGTGGAGGGGGGAAACTCACACACGGATACCATGAGGCTTGAATTCAGAAACATTTGTGATATCTTCTTTTGTGTACAAAGCAAAAGACATTGAGTTTTTCTATTTAAACCACACACTTCTCTTTGTTCACCCAATACTTAAATCATTAAGCTGTTAAGTTTTATTATTGTGTAAAAAGACAAAAAAGTCATCCAACTTAATACTTAATGTCACATCCCGGATCGGCTCCGCCGTAGCACGATATTGTCCGCTTTGGGCCTTGCCCTCACGGTTTTGTTTCTGGGAACTCACGAGCAACTTCCCAATGGGTCACCCATCCTGGGATTACTCTAACCCAAACTCGCTTAACTTCGGAATTCCCATGGAATCCGAAGCCAGTGAGCTCCCAAAAGGCCTCGTGCTAGATGGAGGTGGACATGTACATATAAGGCACATCACCCCCTCTCCATTGGTTGATGTGGGATGTTACACCACACAGTAGAGTGGCTCTGATACCATTATGTCACATCCTGGATCGGCTTCGCCGTAGCACGATATTGTCCACTTTGGGCCTCGCCCTCACAGTTTTGTTTCTGGGAACTCACGAGCAAGTTCCCAGTGGGTCACCTATTCTGGGATTGCTCTACCCAAAACTCGCTTAACTTCGGAGTTCCCATGGAATCCGAAGCTAGTGAGCTCCCAAAAGGCCTCGTGCTAGATGGAGATGGGCATGTACATATAAGGCACATCACTCCCTCTCCGTTGATCGATGTGGAATGTTACACTTAACCCTAATACATCTATACACACACCCCCACACACCCTATCACTCTTCATTCAATTCAAGCCATGATGATGAGCACAACTTATGTGGGCAATTTCAACTGCCTAAGAAGGAAAAACTTGGAGATGATGTTTTTGTTAAAATCTTAGATTCGCCTCCCCCAAAAACAAGAGAGAGAGAGAGAGAGAGAGAGAGAACAACCTTGATAAGCCTTCAGCCTCATAAAATGATGTTCAAGTAGTGAAGCTAATGAGAATTCCAATGCAAGTAGTGAAACTGAAGGTAAAGGTCAAGGAATGAAGCATCACACGGAAAACAAAAGCCATGGCTCACCTAGTTCCTTGAAAAAATATGGAGGCATATGTGCAAATTTGGTATTATGTTTTGTGAGTTCACACTTAAAATCTTTGCAGTACTTTTTGTTGTTGGAATTTTTCATGAAGTTGGATCACGGTATTCAAACAGGACTTGCTCAAGGCACACCTACTGCAAGGATCATCCTCCACCACTTCCATCTCTTGTTCACCTTGATTGTGTTGATCATCCTCCACCACTTCCATGTTTTGTTCGCCTTCGTTGTCATGATCATGCTTCACCACTTCTGCCTCTTCACTATCGTCTCATGACAATATAAAAATATTTTATCTTTTTACACAATAATAAAACTTAATAGCTCAATGATTTAAGTATTGGAGTGAACAAAGAAAAGTGGGGTTTAAATACAAAAACTCTATTATTTTTTATTTTTTCTGCTGGGTGTGTATTTAGGGGTAGTTTGAGAAGATAATGGGGTTTTCTTAGAACTTATGAAAATTTGCATTAGAAGTTGGGGTGAACAAAGAGAAGTGTGTGGTTTAAATAGAAAAACTCAAAAACACCTTTATTTGGGAATTTTTTTCCAAAATATAATTACTTCATTTTAGGGAAGCCAATATGTAAAAGATGAAAAATTATACTCCATTCAATTTGGGGTAACTTGAAAATATATATAAGCTAATCTACACCATTCAATTTGGGGTAACCTAAAACCTGTTATTGTAGGTTAAAATTAAAATATATTTGGTATAAATAAAAAAATAAATAAACCACTCTAGAACAAGAAAACGTATAAATGAGAATGTAAATATGCTTTTGGCAGTTATTATTCTCCATTCAAACTCTATCTTGGCTCCTCTTCTTCTTCATTAGAACACGTTTTATTGGCGTTATCATTTCACTGGCACTATTGAAAGGGCAAGTACATAGTTCACATGGTGGTGGCTCTTATTCGTGATCTAGGGCTTCGTCAAAACTTTTTTCATCATCATCGCTGGACTTGTCGTGGTCGTCATCTTCACATGGTGGTGGCTCATAGATAAGTATGCCAAACCGTAGAAGAATGCGAAATTGTCTCCCACATTGATAAAGATTAAACAAGGATTGAAAGGGGTGTGTTGAGTTTCATAAATTAGATTATTTTTACCTTTTATTAAAAGTATTTCTTTGCTTATTTGCATATTAACAAAGAAGTATTGGTATTTGAAAAGGGCAATTTTCTTACTCCATCAACTCGCAAGGTTTGGAAATGTCCAGAAATCTTTGTTTATTTGCTAAACAAAATGTAAAATTAATCGAGTACAACCTAATATTTAAATCAAAATGTAAAATTAACTAAGTATGCCCTATTTAACTACCAAAAATACCCTTAGTATATCCTAATACACTCTATCACATAACACTAAACCCATTCGAGAGCTGGCTACCGAACACTATCAGACCACCAAACCCACCTCTCCATCTTGGATCCCCTCAGACAATAACACTTTACGCTTCTCTCCCCATCTCCCATCTCACAACATTTCTATTATCATCGACACATGTTCAACAACAACAAAAAATCCACCACATGGTAGCCGTACTCACATTTGAATCCTTTCGGAACAAGGACAACCACAAACCATATGAACTCATCACCATGATGAACATGGCTCAATAACAGACCCTTCTTTAGATTCCATGAACCAAGCACCGGTTCAGAGCCGCATGCGAGCAGGCTCTGGCCTCAGTGAGTATAATATGGTCTTCTAAAACTAGCATGCATTGGCTTTGTAGATTTGATTCCGGATAAAATCCTAATTCCACCATTTTCTTGAAAAATTGATCAAACCCAGATGAAATCTTTCAATTTCTAGTCATACGCAATTGTAATTTGTTAGTGTACATAGAGAAAACATTCCCAAAGAATATAGATAAACAAAAAAAAAAAAAAAAGCAAACTTCCAATTCGGATTGAGATTCTCTTTTTGGTTGCAGGGATCATGTAATTTTTTTTCTTCTATCAATGAATGGGAGGGGAGAAACACATTTTTTATATATATATATTATTTATTTATTATGTTTTTGTTTTATGTGTGTTGTGAACACATAATATTATTTATTTATTAAAATTGTATTTGTTTTATAATTTAATATATATATTTTTAATTATTTTATATTGAGGCAAATTAATAATTTAATAAATAATTTTGTAATAAGTTGTACTCATTTAATTTTAGGGTTGACCACTTTCACCCACTACCCTCCTCCTGCTGATATCCAAGACCCACAAGAAAAAACCCTTTCAAAAACCCTAATTTTTTGGGGGCAGTTTTCTGCTCCACGTAGAAGCAGAGACTCCACTGACTTAGTCACTCTCAGTTTGGAGTTACCTTGATCTCTGAAGATGGAAGCTTCGAATTCTAATGGTACTCAGCTTCAACTCTCAACCCCACGTCCATCACAAGATTTGACTCCGGTTCAGCAACATTCTCCTGCTCAAACTCCGGTTCAAGTCCAACTTCGGGCTAAAACTCCGGTTCAGGTCCAATTTCCGGCTCAAGCTCATCTACATCGGCGTCTTCTTCTAAGAGTAAGTCTAAGCTTCAGTTTTCAACCTAATCCTCTTTGGTTTCAGCTGGAAAGAAAAGAAATTGTAAAAGGATCAAACTTTCAATTGATTTCCTACTGGGTACTGTTTTTGTTGTTTATGGAGGAAAATTTGTATTTATTTTTGTGTTTGTGTCTTCGAATAACCAAATGTCTTTGCCTTTCACATACAAAAATTATTTTCTGTCGTTCTAAGTGGTTTGGCAGTTTGAGGGCATGAAATTGGATGATAACTTAATAATATATTTTAAAAGTTTGACAGTACTTTGCATGAAATGTTGGTAACTTGATAGCATCAAATTCAATCTTCACTAGTTCTTATGAATTTGAGTTCGTGTAGGCCAACCTGATCACGTGCTGTACAAAAATCATTTGCAAGATGTTGCTAGACTTGCAATGATGAATATAACCAAAAGGATAAAGGATGCAGAGATTCCTCATGAGGTTTGTTTTACTATTATTACAAGTATTAGTTTAGTTGTTTTACTTTCTGTTTTAACCTACCCAGATGAATTGTTCAAAAAATTATGCTTGTTGAATTACTTTGTAATATTATATTAAGGCATCACTAGATAAATGGAATTTTTGATTACTTATTTTACACTTTGGATTTATCAATGCAATATAGAAAAGAAAGGAAAATTATTAAATTCCACCACATTCCTTTGGTTATATTTTAGGTATTTTGCAAGAGCATCCTGAATGAATATGCCGTGAAGAGGATTATGGAAAAACCTATTTACAACACTGTTCAAACACTAGGATTGCGTCCAGCCTTCATATCTACTTTGGTTTTCAACGATGTATCAAGAAAGAGGCTGAACAGCTGGTAGGCCGTGTTGTTATTCAATCACTTAAGGGTACTGTTTTTGCTATATAATATCATTACATATTTCTTCTCAGAGAATTTAGAACATATGTGAGTTTATGTGGTGCATGCCCGTATTTACTCATGGCTAACTAATTGAGCATAAATACAGATGATTCTGAATCAGGGCCTATTATATCTGAGATCATCAGACCTAAATACAGATGATTTTGCATACAAGTTTTTCATTTGATGCATCCCTTTGCTTTGTGTTCTTATAGTCCCATTCTTACTCTCTTTCCTGTGCTCCCAAACCCATGAAATGCTCAGTTGTTCCCTCGCTATTAAGCGTAGAATGAGGTGTTAAATTTGTCTAGAAATGACTTTCTGTTTACATAACTTGTCAGAGAACATTTTGTAACTTGAAAACTAGAATTTTTGCACCGAGTCTGACTTTGATTGTTACAGTAATTAGTCGGAGGTTTTGACCTGTGTAGTCATTTACAGTGCCTGCTAGATTGTTTTGTTGTTTTGAGAAGGTATGTCTTCACATTTTTCCCCTTTCGAGATTTTGCTTTTGAATCTTTTTCCTCAAAGATTATTAGTTAGAGCAAAGGGTAGCAGTGGATTACTTTTTGCATACATCAATCGTCCAAAAGAATGTTTCAATCTACAATTTGATTTGAAAATAAAATAAAAATTGTGTGGCTGTGTATATTTTATCAGTTGCCGGTGAGTGGAGGGAAAAAATGTGCGTGCACCATTGCCGGTAAGTCATTAAATTTAACTTTCGGTGCGGTGCACAGGACAAATTGCCAAGAAAGGATCTATTTAAGAACGAGCTAGACCGTTCCCTCTGGGCTTTTTATCTATGTACGTCGGTCGATTCTTCCGCCTGATTGGGCCGACCATTGAATTAACCAAATGATATGATTTTCATGCTTCACAATTTAAAAAAGAGTTTTTTTAAATCCAAAAAGAAAAATTTAGTTGGAGAAAGAGAAAATGGAAGAATGAATGTATCATAGAGGCAGGAAAGAAATCTGTGAAACAAGGTTAAAAGTCTGCCAAGAGCAAAGAAAAAAATTAAGAGGGGGAGGAGGCGGGAAGCTAAGAGCAACTCCACCGGTTCGGCCCAGGCAGGGGGGATGGGTCCCACGAGCTTGAGCCCAAAATGTTGTTCCAGCGGCACTTTGTTGCCAGGGCAGGCAGTGGGCCCATGCGGGTGGTGGCCTCTTCTTGCACGCTTCTTGCAAGTTCGACGTCAGTGATATTTTTGTTGACGTCGTGACATAAAAAATATTTAAAAATCTGAAAAAATCCAAAAATTCAGAAATATTTTTTAATACATACCTATCAATTTTATTATTATTAATTGCATATATACAACTAAAATTAATCCCATTTAAAAAATAAAATTAAAATAAAAGTGAATAGTAGTTGCCCTTTGCCATGGCAACGGTGGAAATGCACATTACTATTTGCAAGGGTAGCCACTATTCACTTGAATAGTAGCCCCCTAGCTCCCTCCCCCTCCCCCTTTCCATGGCAACCCCTCAACGGGTGGAGTTGCTCTAAAGTCTGCCAAAAACGAAGGGCCTTTCCTTTATACCCACTAATATATATATATACACACACTAGTGTACTAGATGCATCAAACACAAGCCAAGCTAGGGTGCAGGAAAGAGAATGGGTGCGCAAAAAGTGGATGCATAACAGTCGGGTAAGATAACGTGCTTAAATGCATAACTGGACACCAAAATGTGAGGCTTATTGTAATCTGACACAGATCCTAATCCGTGCGAAATAGCTATGTTTTGGATTGTTGTGATCTTCATGGTCGACGCAGGGTCTCAGCCATTTTCTCTGCACTATCGAAAATCCTAAATCATTGCCCTCTGGACAAGGCAATGGCAACGATTTAGGGTTCGCATTTTGGCTCCATTCTCTATCTTGGCTCATCTTCTTCTTCTCCATTAGAACTTGTTTCATTGGCATTGTCATTTCACTAGCACTATTGAGAGGGCATGTCACGCCCCGAATTTCCAACAATAATTAACCTACTTAGTTAGTATAAACAAATTAATTCGGGTATGCGAAGCTCGAAACTTTCAACAAATGAACAAGGAATTTTTTTCTTTTTCCATACAATACCACACGGCACATGTTCCGAACCACAATGTCAATACATACTCAATTCTTCTAAATCAAATATTACATTCCAACAGTTACATAATAAATTGAAACTTCAACCTATTACATATATGTTTCTCATAGTTTATTTCACACAGCGGAAGTCTCAACTCACAAAAACTCTCAAACCACACTTTGTACACTGCAAGTACACCTTTTTATTTATGTTCTTGACGAAGTCATGCATTCCTATTACCTGCATGATTAGCACATACCCGGTAAGCTTTCTACAACTCATATGAGTAAACCACAACTAGCATAATAAATATATCATTTTACACATAATATACAATCACATGCACTTTCATTAGCATCACTCAATCCATGGATAATCAAGGTACTCATAATCAACCAACTCACCACAATCACAATTCTTTTATTTTTTTAAGAACTGTCCAGTCATCAGTTGACCCAAAACCTGTTTCAAAATTCATTAGAAACTCAACTCATCAATGTCACTTTTGAACAACGAAGTGATAATGTGCCAATTTACATATTTATGCATATGATTTACCATATCATGGCCAACCCAAATTCGTATTATTGTAATTTCGTATTTATACGTGTAAGGATTCCATTACGATGAATTGAAAATTGTGAATGTTAAAAATGTAAATGTGGTCATATTTCAAGTAAACACTTGAAACTGGAACAACGACTAATATTGCAATGTTTTGGAATAATTCACCCTTTGACTGGAGTAATTACTAAATAGGCAGTATTGCAAATCGATGAACAATAATTGGAAAACCAATATGGAGTAATTACATAATTGAAAGATAGTATTGTAAATCAATAGACAATAATTGCCAAATCAATACCCTAAATTGCCAAAGCGATACCTATCAATTGCCACATCGATACCAAACAATTGCCAAATGGATATACAGTAACTGACAAATCGATATAAAGTCGTCTGCTCCTACAAACCCTGCTCCAAAACGTGATCTACAATTTTCAACTCAGAGACCCTTGCTATTACTACAAAAACATTATGGAAGACACACAAACGTATATGATGTAGGATCAATTTTTCCTATGAATAAAGTCAATTGAAAGCTAACATGTAAACTCATAAAATTATTTTCAATGAATTATGTGGAACAGATTTATATTGATGATGCATCACAAAACTATTTTAATGATTATTTTCTTTAATAATAGAAGTGCAATACAATGAATTTTTGAAGAGCAAGGAAAAGAGAGTCATGTTAACGTTAAAATCCCCCAACACCTTAACTTGCTATAGTCCGTATTTAAAAATAAAAAAACTCAATAAGCATGCATTAAAATTTAAAAACAAATGGTGTATCGGTACACCCGTACGTTGCCTGTAAAAGATTAAAAATTTATTAAAATATAAATAATTAAAAATATAAACAAAACGAGCCTAATCCGACATAATACTTGCACGCGCACAACACGTGATCAAATTTTGCCTATAAATTATAGGAGCAAAACGCAAAGCAGCGTATTGATTGGGACTTGCCAGAAGGTTGGGGTATAGCTTGAACAAAAAGAAAGTCGATTAAGCTCTCAAAATACTTTGAGTAAAATTCTAGTGCAAACTCCAATCTCTACTCTCTAGTCTCCAATGGCGCCAGAACCTGAAGACATCAAGGACGAGAAGAACCCTAGACCACTCGACGAGGACGACATCGCCCTCCTCAAGACCTATGTGAGTTTTCAGCTCAATTTTTCACAAACCCTATTTTCTCCCCCATCAATTTTCGATCTGTTCGTCTGTCTTTCATTTTCGCTGAATGTCAAATCCCCAATTTCATATATCGCGTCATGTTTCTCAGATTATTTTTGTGATTAGTACAAAATGATAATAGGGATTTAATGGAATATGCAGGGGTTAGGGCCTTATTCAACACATATTAAGAAAGCTGAAAAGGAAGTCAAGGATTTGGCTAAGAAGGTCAATGATTTGTGTGGTACATACATGCCCCTTTCTCAATTTTGTGCCCAATTTAAAGTTTGTAAGTGTATGTGCTTAGCTTTGTACATGGCCCAAGTTAAAGTTGATTGTTTTACAGGTATTAAGGAGTCTGATACTGGCTTAGCTGCACCCAGCCAGTGGGATCTTGTTTCTGACAAGCAAATGATGCAGGAGGAGCAGCCTCTTCAGGTTTGGTTTGGTTTGGTTTGATTACACACTCAACCCTACACTCACTGTTTTGTGTTATAATTTGATAATGAGGCATTGATTGATTTTGTGAGCCAGGTTGCAAGATGTACGAAAATAATCAATCCCAATTCTGATGATGCTAAATACGTCATAAATGTCAAGCAAATTGCAAAGGTCTAGTCTCTCTTTTTTGTTTTCCTAAAACAGCTCCCTTTTACTCTTTTTTCCCCTACGTTTCAGTCTTTCATTGTTTTGGTTTTCCTGCTCCATTCCTCATTTCCTGTATCATTTCTGGAAAATTTGCAGTTTGTTGTTGGGCTGGGTGACAAGGTTTCACCAACTGATATAGAAGAAGGCATGCGTGTGGGGTAGGCCCTCCTATTTGTGAACTATGATAATTTTACAGATTTGTTAATCTTGTTCAATTATTGGCATGAGCATAGCTAGTTTAGGATGCATCACGTAAGGTTATGCTTGATTGTATTTGTTAATTGACACACCAAAGGATTGCTTAAAGAACTTGTGCAGTAGCGAAGTTTCTTTAAAAAAAAAGGAAAATAATTTATTACAGCGATGCAGTTACGACCTTCACTGCGTGCTCACACTCCCGACTTGTCACCATGATTTATGATGTTGTGCTTTAGCATTCTGTATTTGTTGTTGATGACTATGTTAGTTTTCTTAGAATTGGAGTTAGTGCTGTATTTTTTCATGTACTCACATCTTTAGCAAGTTTGGAGGCTTGTGTTTGTTTGCTACCATATTGTCGCTTGGTTAACCTTTAGTTTTTCACTGCAGGGTTGACAGGAACAAGTATCAAATTCAGATTCCTTTGCCTCCAAAGATCGATCCAAGTGTGACCATGATGACGGTGGAAGAGAAGCCAGATGTAACATATAATGATGTTGGTGGATGCAAGGAGCAGATTGAAAAGATGCGAGAAGTGCGTATAGCTTATTTAACCATCTTTCTTTCCACTGGTTGTTTGTGTCCTTATGTTTGACATGTATAAACATCTGTTATGTTTGGTTTTAGGATAAAAACTTAACAGTGTGCATATATACTTGATTACTTGTCTTAGGTTGTGGAGCTGCCAATGCTTCACCCCGAGAAGTTTGTGAAGCTCGGAATTGATCCTCCAAAGGGTGTCCTCTGTTATGGTCCTCCTGGAACCGGTAAAACACTTCTAGCTAGGGCTGTCGCTAATAGAACTGATGCTTGCTTCATTCGTGTTATTGGGAGTGAGCTTGTTCAGAAATATGTCGGTGAGGGCGCTAGGATGGTTCGTGAGCTCTTTCAGGTGAGAAGTAGTTGAATGTTTAGCCATATTGAATTAACTTGGAATTATTTTGAGTACTGTATTTATGTTACTTTATTTTCTAACTAATTCTGTTATATTTTGCAGATGGCACGCTCAAAAAAGGCCTGTATTGTGTTTTTCGATGAAGTTGATGCCATAGGAGGAGCTCGTTTTGACGATGGTGTGGGTGGAGACAATGAGGTTCAGCGTACAATGCTTGAAATTGTGAATCAACTTGATGGGTTTGATGCTCGGGGAAACATCAAAGTTTTAATGGCGACAAACAGGTCTGTTTGTGTATTTCATTTTGCACTTTTAAGTGATTTTCATCTGGGTTCTTTTTAACTTCTAATAAACACCTGTCTGTTTATAATATGATTTTTATTGGACCTTTTTTTCAGGCCCGACACACTAGACCCAGCACTGTTACGTCCAGGACGATTGGATCGTAAGGTTGAGTTTGGCCTCCCTGATTTGGAGAGTAGGACTCAGATATTTAAGATCCATACCCGAACAATGAACTGTGAAAGAGATATTAGGTTCGAACTACTGTCTCGGCTCTGCCCAAATTCAACTGGTAAGGATGCTTTAGATACCATTGACAAACAGATTGTCATTATTACGTAGTTCTATCTATTCTTATTATTAATTTCATATGATGAGACATTTTGGTTACCATAAATCTAATAGTGAGGGGATGTGGTCATTTGCATCTTCTTCATTCCTTTTGTATGTTCCATGGGCAATATATATGGTTCTCTTGTTTGTGATCGAACCTGCTACATGCCTCCTATCTTGACTTGGCTTAATGTATTATTTTACTTCAATTTTGTGACATGATCTTCTCTTTCTCAGGGGCTGATATAAGAAGTGTTTGCACTGAAGCTGGAATGTACGCCATCCGTGCACGAAGGAAGACAGTAACAGAGAAGGATTTCCTTGATGCCGTGAACAAAGTGATTAAGGGGTACCAGAAGTTCAGTGCAACACCGAAGTATATGGTTTACAACTGAGCCTAGATGTTCTATTCTGTTTCCAGAGGCCACCAACAACTTCATTTCTGTTGTTTGAATTGTATTCTTGGGTTTAAACTTAGTTGTTCAGTTTATAAATCACTCTATGATGGTGGTTCTGATCTTGAATCTGCTCCAACGAAAGACTGATCCGATTGCTTTATATTCCCGTTTTTCTTGCCACTCCAATTTCTAGACCATTTCATCTTTTGCACTTATTTTCCAAGTATTAGTGATGCGTGAATGTTTACAATTATGTTAGGTCAATTCGAAGCAGCTATCCTAATTATTATGAGTTGATTGGTATTAATACCAACCATGAAAATCAATGACAGGAAACCTTACAGTTGAATTGTGAATGATCACCCTTGCGGCCTTGCTTGGTTCAATCTCAGTATCTCAGCCTATCGTTTGCTCATTTATCCTGCCTTGGTTTTCTCATCTTATTTGTTCTTTGTGTTGACGATCATAAATAAAATAAAGGGTTAAATACAGTAAACTTCCCAAACTACGGTCGTTTTTCAAGTTCATATCCATATTTTGAAAATTCACGAAGTCATCTACATCACGTCGGAAAGTTACGAATACATACTTTCCGTTAGCAAAATCGTCAGAAAATCATTAAATGCTGATGTGGCAAAAATGGGACTCATTTTTTGATGACGTGGACTTTCACATGGACCAAAAACTAATAAAAAAATATTTTACTGTTTAAAATAATTTTTAAATCATATTAAAATCATTAAAAAATGAAAAAAAAAATCTCCTCTCTCTCTCAGGCTGCTCCACCGCCACAACCACCAAATCCATCAACTCACACATTCATGCTCTGCTTTTTCTTCTTCCAAATCCATCAACTTCCATTCATGCCCTGCTTTTTCTTCTTCCATTCATACAGAAACAACAAGTCCAAGTGCTTTTCTCTCTTCCAAATCCCATTAAACCCAGAAATGCCATAGAGGACTTGCATGAGCTTTACAAGCCCTTCTTGTTGAGAGTATTTGTCCCACATTGAAAAGTTAAGGGACCAAGCCTGGTTTATAAGGAGTTGGGCTACTCCCCCATAGCCAATTAGTTTTGGGGTGGAACCTCAACTTCCTTCATGGTATCGAGCAAGGCTTCACGTGTTGGGCCCAACGGCCACACGTGCTCCCACGTCACCCAATATGTGTTGTCCACGTGTTAGGCTTGAAAGTTTGCCACACGTGCGGGGGCGTGTTGAGAGTATTTGTCCCACATTGAAAAGTTAAGGGACCAAGCCTGGGTTTATAAGGAGTTGGGCTACTCCCCCCATTGTCAATTGGTTTTGGGGTGGAACCTCAACTTCCTTCACTTCTTCCCCCAAATCCCATAAAACACCAACACCAACACCAAAACCAAAACCAAAACAACCACCATCAGCAACAACAACAGTCCAAGCCATCAACTCATGCATACGTCACCACGACCTTGCCTTGCCCACCCCTTCCCAGCCTCTCTCCGTCTCTACCCCACCCCCTCTCCGTCGCAACCATCATCTTCCTCACAGCACCACCAGGAGAGGGTGAATCGGAATCGAGGGGTTGCTGGTGATGCTTTTTAGGAGTTTCAGATATAATAGCAGATCTCTTCAACTTCAAACTGTCAGCACCATATCCATATTACATCAAACAAAACAATGCAAACATTATATAATATACATGTATATTATATAAGCACAACACAACCCCTGATCAAAAAATCAAACGGGGGTCCAAAGGATGATGGATCTGGCACAAAATTGGAAATTTATCAAGAGAAAAAGCCCAGACAAGACAACAAAACACAGAGAATGAGAAAGATATATATATATATATATATATATATATATATATATATATATATATATATATATATATATATATGAACAATATGTCACAAAATTGTTCAAGAACAGATCCAACGAAAATAAAGATCAAAATCTAAGAATTGAATGAATAACTCATATCAGAGTCAAGAATCAAGAAAAAAAGAAGTAAAACCTGTGTGTAAAAAAACAAATTCAGAATCAGAACCGACGAAAGAAAAAAAGTTGGAGAAAATATCAGGAAAAAATTTGGTGTTGGCGAGATTCGTGAGCTCAATTTTCCTTTAGCATCCTCGATCTTTGATTCCACCGTCAGATTCTTTAAACCCAGGCGGGCATACACAGTATGAAGAACTCGAACCATCGCTGACACATATGGCTCTGATCAAAACTGTAAATTGAAACCCAGATCTGGGTTCATTGGAGGAGGCGAGAGAGAGGGAGAGAG
Source organism: Prunus padus (assembly GCA_024362665.1). NCBI lineage: Eukaryota > Viridiplantae > Streptophyta > Magnoliopsida > Rosales > Rosaceae > Prunus > Prunus padus. The sequence continues at coordinate 2,954,916 of JANFAM010000013.1, read as the reverse complement.
AAGAAGAATCTGGAGAAGAGAGAGGATTTTTTTTTATTTTTTTTAATATGTTTATTTTTTAAAAATAATTTAAACAGTAAAATATTTTTTTATTAGTTTTTGGTCCATGTGGAAGTCCACGTCATCAAAAAATGGGTCACACTTTTGCCACGTCAGCATTTAACAGATTTTCTGACGATTTTGCTAACGGAGGATATGTACTCGTAACTTTCCGTGACGTTGAGTATGTACTCGTAAATTTTCAAAATATAGGTTTGAACTTGAAAATGGTCTTATAATTTGGGAGTTTACTGTACTTAACCCTAAAATAAATTCTCAAGACTCAATAAGAGTTTTGGACAAGCTTATCATAAAATTCCAACAATGCCAACAACAAATTATCTCAAGTCCATGCACGCTTATAAAATTCCGTCTTCCATGCCCAATTTGATTCCAATATCCACTGCGGGCTACTGAAAAACTTGCAACTTTTTCGCCCTGGAGAAGTAAGCCTCGGGAAACAGAATTTGCAACAAGGTATGATAGTTCTAAGCTTCAAAAACCCAACAGAACCAAAAAACTCAGGCTTGAGCAAGAGGGTCTTCTCAGCATTTGCTAAGAGCAGTTTTGGGCTGTTTCATAAGAGCATCTCCAAGGGAGATGCCAAATACCAAACATCAAATTTAAATTTGATGGTTGATGTGGCAATTTGACATATTACACAACTTTACACCACCCGATATGTCAAATTAAATTATTATTTTATTATTTTTTAGTGCTTATTTATTTTTAATTAAAAAGAAAAGAAAAGAAAAAATAATAAAATATTCATTTGACATCTTGCTTTTGGGATGTCAAAAATAACATCTCAACCTCCAACCTTCATTCCACATCAGCTTTGACATATCGGTTGGAGTGATATGAGATGTTATTTCTAGCCGTTAAATGTCTATGTGGCACTTTTGACATATCGGTTGGAGATGCTCCAAGTTGAGACAACAAAGGGCTTGTAGCTCAAGTAATTCATAGTATTTACTCCTCCATCCGAGATCCTAGGTTTGATTCCCCCCTCCTCCAAAGTTGAAAGATGTGCGTGTCAATGAGTCCATTCCATGGTGCTAAGAAGATTAAGAACCGAGTTTGGTCCTCGAGTATTGAACTGCACCCTCTTATTAGAGAGAGAGAGTTTTGGGGACAACCCATATGAGTTTAAGTTGAGCTAGGAAGGAAGCTGTAAAAGAGCGACCTTGACCTTGACCTAGCTATTGTGGTTTATCTTTGGGTTCAGCACCTAATAATGATTTTGATGTGGAATAAGATATGATGATGAAAATAGGTTCCTTTCGAAAGAAACGCAAACGGGTCAATGAGCAACCAACAATTCTACAACTTGGAAGCAGTAATTGAAATCTTTTACAACTGAAACCAAGCATAATTGCAATGTGCCAAAACAATACAATGCACTACTTGTTAATCAAAATCACATTTTATATATGTTCTCGAGTGGGAGGAGGATGCAATCTTAGTGCGGACAAAACAACCTCTGGTGTAGTGGCTAGGAATGATTCCTTCCTTCAAACCAGTTGATTGGAAAGAAAAAATGAATTTAAGTTTAATTTATTTACTTCAATATCGTACAGCTACAAGATAAATCAGGTGCATCAAGAGGCCTATATATAGCTTCTGTTCTGCAAAGATATAGTGACGTTGCATTACGCATGATTTTATTTTAATGTGTACATACATACTGTGAGAAATAAAAGAAAAATAAGACATAATCATTTGAAACAAGCTCCAAACCGTTTTGGGCAGCACCAGTTCAAGTCTGAAATATATTCAACAATGAAAGAACTACCTCAACTATGTAAAATATTAACAAACATATGCTACCAAGCGTGTAGCCTCAGTAACATATGGTGTAGCCAAGGTGAATATGAACTCAAATGTAAGCTTTTCTTGCGGCATGTCCTCAGGTGTATCAGCATTGTCACCTCATGTTTTCCTCAAGATATGTCGTCCTGTCCACCAGCGCTGTCGCCTCTCTGGGATCCTCCTTGATCATTTCCAACTGTTCTCCTGCTCATGTTGGCTCGCTGCACCAACCGAACCAATGCTTCAACCACCTCCGACATAGGAGGCCGGAACTCAGGCTCGGGCTGCACCAAAATGTGGTAGTTAAGGATCAGATTTTCACTTCAGTGCAGATATAGCAAAACCCAACGCCTACTACATCCTATATTTTAACCAGAAGCTAGCTAACAGTTCTAGTTCATGCTCTAAAGAGTCTAGACATTATTCAATTTAGTGTGAACTCCATAATTTATTTGTACATTACCTGGACACAAAGGGCAATCACATCGGCAAACCGTGACAGAGATTTAACTGGATAGAGCCCCTTGAGTGCTGGATCTACCATTTTCGAAAGAGCATCAATATCATGGAGCTGGGGTGTTGCCCATCGAACCAGAGATTGTTCAGATCTAGGCTTCGAGCTGTTCAGGAATTTTCATACAACAATTAATTTCGCCAATCATTAAAAATTATTATAATATTAACATTATTTTTATGCCCACACTTACCTATCAAATGGTTTCCGTCCACTAATAAGCTCCAGCATAACCACTCCAAAACCGTAGACGTCACTCTTTAGAGTATATTGACCAGACATTGCAACCTCAGGTGCACCGTACCCAGATCCTGCATTGTGCTCCAATGCCTGCTCATGTTATACTTAAAACATCAGAATTTTCCCACAAAATCGATGATCAATTCATTTGACGCAACAAGAATGCACACGGGTTCTGCTAATAAGTGGTCAACAATATCCATCTGCAGACGATCATCAATGGTTGTCACTCCATTCAATGAAGTGAAGCTATGAAGTTTCAACACATTTCAAGGCATAAAGTTGTGGTGTTTCACATGAATATTTCCAATAAACTCATGGAAGCCTACAGGAGATCTGACAAGTCTGCTACTACCTTATTTTGCTAGGTCCATTTTATGTAAATGTTAGACATAGAACCTTACTACTCAGAATCTCTGACATCTGATTGGTGCATCTGAGTTTGCTTACAAGTGTTTGCAAATCCTGGTAAATATAATCATCTACAATGTCCCAATGCAGCTATTCCGTTGGGACACAATTTCACATAATGGAATCACCAGTTCATGTTGTATGGATATATATTATAAATGAAGTATAAAAGATCTCAAATTGAACCTGATCAGCATTGGGGATAAAGCTTGCGAGGCCAGTGTCTGAAAGATGAGGGTTGAGCTCCGCATCCAGTAATATGTTGGCTGACTTTATATTTTTGTGAATAATTGATGGTGAGCAAACTTCATGCAAGTACCTTTATAAAAAAAAATTGTGAGTACCAGAAACACATCATTCTCAAAATATTTATAGTACTGGTCATAGAGATTTGACACTCCCTGAAATCAGTGTTTAAAAAATGAGTTCAAGCTTATATTTATAAGAAATGCAACCATTGAATTATATCCAACTTTCATGTCTAACTTTCAATTTGACCATTTACCCACTAACAACTTACTCTAGTGCCCGTGCAGTCCCCAAAGCAATCTTGACCCTAGAGTTCCATGTCAATGGCTTGTTGTAATCATCTGATAGATGCAGGAAGTCATGCAGCGAACCACTTTTATGGAATTCATAGACTAGCAGGTGCTGTCCATGCTCTGAACAGTAACCCACCAGCTCCGTTACATTCGGGTGATGCAACTGAGAGATGTTAGAAACAATCTCTGTGAAATCTTCTGACAACTCACTAGGAAGGACAGATGAATCTATTTTCTTCACAGCAAGAACCTATAATATTGTTAAAAGAATTAACAAATTAATATAATTTATTTTTAGTCTTTTAGAACAATTGGAATTGGAGTATTTGATAAGTAAGAAATAAGAAATTCAACAAATGCTTAATCAACCTTATAGGCATGCGGCATTTATACAAGCTCTCTGGAGCATTCACTGTGTGTGTGTGCATGAAAGCACAACCAATGTGCCCAAGCAGGCACGGCAAAATAGAGAGCCACAGACAGGATATTAAAGAAGGAAAAGCACTAGTTCTTTGAAATCGATATAAAGGGAAATTGACAACGAATGAAAAGAGATTATATTTTTCCAACCTGAATTGCATGGCAAATACATTTATTAGGTAAAAAGTGTACCTTCCCATCATCAAATTGAGCCCGATAAACACGTCCAAAAGATCCCTCACCGAGAAGGTTTTCAACGTTAAAGCTGCCAGTAGCAATCTGCAGGTCTGCTATTGAATATGAGGTCACATTTAAAGGAGCTGTGCTTGTTTTCTTGACAACAACGGGCTTCTTTGAGAAATCTTCTTCATCAAATGATTTATGACGATCCATTGGTGGGGGTCTAAGATTTATTGTGGCAGGAGTATCAAAGGTCTTCATGTCCAACGTGGCAGGGGTTTGTACAGACTTCATTTCTGCATTGGAGTGCCACAGACATAGCAGTAAACATTCAAAAACAACCATGGGAAGTAAAAAATGGTTCAACAAAGAACTTGCAGATCTGAACAAACATAATTGAAATGTTTCTATAGCCTATATGCATCAATAATTTCAAAAGTTTAAGGCTTGGTCCTTTTTCTGTAATTTCAATTAAAAAAAGGTTTGTGAATAAACTGAATCTACAGACATCGAGACATTGGCACACGCTTTGGCAACAAACGTGTTCAGTAAACTGCATGTTTGAAAAGTTCCTTGGCATTAATAGTAGTTTTATTTACAACACCATAGATCTTGATCATTTACTTTCACTTGTAATAAACTCAGCAGGTATTTTGCAGAAAATAATGAAATTCAAATCCAGTCTATAGAAGTCAATTACAACAGCATAAATAGCAAACCACAACAGAAATGATAGGTAAGATGTAGAAAAATTTCTGATAATGCTCAACTGAATGTGAGATGTAGAAAAATTGTAGGTACCATTTACTTCACTTGCAAGGGGAGCAAAGGGCTGACTATCAAACTTTTCCACGTCTGCGGATGACCTCCTCGATCTTCTCTTTATGAGAAAGAATGCGACAACCCCCGTAACTACGAAAAGAGATATCACTATTCCTGCTATGCCACCACCTCCTATTCCTGATTTCTTTCCACCTTCACCTGCACCACCTTTTGATGGTGAGCCATTGCTGCCAGATTTGTGATTTCCGTTGTTCTTGCTGGCTGGAGGTGTACCAGGTGGAGGTGGGGGTGCAGGGCCTGAGTTCCATGTGTTTCCATCCTTCCTGTCGTGAGATTTCTTAGAATCATATAATGAACAGATTCATTCCAGATTTAAAATAACAGTAGCTAATAATAGAATGCTTACTCCAGATTAATGTTTTTCAACTGCTCTGGAATCCAGCCGGTAAAATGATTATTTTGAATATTCCTAAGAAACATAAACAAAAGCGCTTTAATGGGCTGAAGGCCAGGACACTGAGGAAAGAGAGCAAGAAGGAGCAATGAATATCCGTCTAAGTTGTATGGATATCTCACAGAGTTTCAAGGGGGAGATTGGCAAGGACATCAATGGGCCCTGTAAGCTGGTTATTCTGCAAATACCTGAAAGAAGACAAATTCCAGCGAAGAGTCAAGACAAAAACTAGATATTATACCATAATGAATTAATAATAAAACTTTCAACACTTACATTGTGGTCATACTTGAGAGGTTGCTTAAACTCTCAGGGAGGTTACCTGACAGAGTATTGAAGGAGAGATCCCTGAAACAAAGAATAGAAACTATCTTCATTTGATCCTTTAGCAAAACCAACTTGCAAATATTATAACGACTTGTTTAATTTCTGAGCATTATGCCACACACACACCGAAGAAGGTGATTGACACTTTCATAGAAAAACATAACTAGATACAGAGATATCCCAGGCGTACATTATAAAGATATTCAAAGATTGTTATTGACAGATTATACAATATCGTATGCTGTGAATAAGATTACAGTTTCTTTTAGAAGAAGGGAATGGCCGATTTGCAAACTATGCACTTGCGCCAAAGTAGACAGCAATGCAAGCTACTCCTTATGTAAAACAAGGATAGAAGGAGAACTCACAATGTGGATAGGGAAGAGAGCTTTCCAAAAACGTCAACCACTTGGTTCTGAAGCTGATTGTGACTGATGTTCCTGCAGTTCCCAAAAGAAATTGAAATTGGTTTACTTTAAACTTTTTGGATAAGTTGTGACAAGAAGTTGCAAAGAATCATTTACTTACAGATATGTAAGAGAAGTTATCTGAGAGATGGAATAAGGGATGCCTTGATTGAAGTTATTAGCAGCAAGGTTTCTGCATGCCAAAAATAGCCTATGTTATCAAAAAAATCAGAAGTGGAATAATAAACAGGAGAACAGTAGATTAATGTGTTTATGAAGCATACAATCGAGTCATGTTCGGAGGAAGTGAATAAGGTAGACTGCCTGCAAGATTATTATGGCTCAAGTCTCTGCAAAATTTGTCAAATTGAAATACTCAAATCATGAGATCAAACTAATGCAGTAAAAAAAAAATTCGATCAACTTACAATTGATCTTACAGGTTGGTCAATGCTGTAAAACTCTGAAACTGAAACCACATTGATCCCGAAAGTTGAAGATTTGATAAATCACTGATTAAAAATTAAAAAAAAGACCAATGACAGAATAGGTATCAGGAATCAGCACAAAGGTGTAAATATCTGGGGAAACAAATGAGGAAGTAGGGAATCACATTTCTGTTACTCGTGAGCCCGAGCACGTAACACCTTTCCATGACTGGCCACATGGATCATCACCACTTGCACTCCACTGGATTAGCTGAGATGGGTTGTTTAAGCTACTATACAAGCCCTTTAGAGCAGAAACTGTGCACATAACATGCCACAGTAAAACTCAATACAAGCAAAGCTAGATATGGACTATGAATGAACAAGCATGCCAACTAATTGATAGAATCTAAAAGATGCTTTCAATTAGGGGTGCCAATTCGGACTGGTGTGCCATGATCATGTCAGGTTAAGACACCAATATTCAACTAATTGGGTGAACACTAACAAGATATAAATTAATAATCATGTCAAAATAAACAAAAAAGTTCATATTAAGTACCTGTAAACACATTACAAAAATATTCAAAATTAACTCATAAAATCAAACTCAAACTTTAAAAAATAAAAATATTATTTTTTATTTCATACACGTAAACAAGTTATAATAATGTTCAATAGCTGATGGATTGTAAACTTTGTGTCACTGACTGAAATTCCAAATCCAAATGAAGATGATTGTTTATAGAATGGCTCACAGACAATGAAAACAAATTCTAGCATTACAGAAACTACCTCTTGAAAAGACTAATACTTTTATCATGAAGTTCATATCACAAGGTTAGAAATTTATCCTGAAAATTTTTGTTGGTGAATTAGGTTTGCTGGGATTTCTGTACAGGGCTTGTTAAGCATGAAGTTCTCTTGGTTTCTTTTAGTTGAGTACTAAGAATTATCATCTTGGTTTGTTTTAAGTCTTCTAGTCTTCTAATCAACACCAACATTGATATTATTTTGATTTCAATTGCTCGTAAGTGAATCTACATCGTCTTTAGGCATATCAACCTTTGATATGGTTGTTTTCATGGTATGGTATGATAGTGAAAACAATGGTAAAATGATTGTGCTTATTAAAAACACTTTGACATATTTAAAAACAATATCGTTTTTGTGAATTTCTGATACTCCAGTTAAAGAAAGCAAAAATCTTACAAACGATGGGCGCCCACGTGTTATAGTTGATTAACTTATTAAAATACCAATGGTATACTTAAATCCCTTTCTTACAAATTGAAGCATCTAAACAGGGAAATTAGAAAATCTGGAATTAAATCTCAGCCATGCTGAATAGGTTAGCCAAACTGACACTTCAAATCCTGGAACTTAGAATCATGTTTTTCACATCTCATTCTTTTGAAATCCATTGGTACTTTTAATTACCTCATCTAAACGCAAAGTGCAATTTGTAAAATGTTAGAAAAGTAGCAAATGCAATTGCTTTTCATCATATCTCAAAGTGGGAATTAAACGCTTTTAAAACTAAAAGTGGCAATGATAGTCATAAAGCGACAGCTAATTCTCACTTTGATAAAGAGAGAATAATTTCAATCTCTTTTCTGAAGCTCGAATTACATGAATGCGAAACAGCAATCACATAAAATCCCAGAATTTACTTATTTTAAATAAAATTAAGTGAGGCAAAGTACAGCAACACCGCTAATATCAGACCAGACTGTGCATATAAACAGTTCCCTCTGATATTGCCCTTTCATTTACAGAAAGATCTCTTGACACCAAAAATAAAGAACTCAAATCAACAATAAAAGCACAAATCCGAACCCAATAAGCAGTTGAAGGACCATTTCTAAAATACTAAAGAAAGTCAAATCTACAATGCATGTACCGGGTCAAGTATTCAACACAAATGGGGAAAAATAAAGCAGCAAAAATAATGCAGATGTGTCCAAGATTAGCTCATGAGAGTACAAATAAACTGGTATTAATTCAAAGAAACAGCAAAAAGGAAAAAGAGAGAAGAAGAGTTGGGTGAGGGACTGACCATCTGTTGGATCTGTGGCAGCATTGATGGAACTGGGACTCCATCCCAAAATGCAGAGGCTGAACACCAGCGAAACCCACCTCCAAGTCTCCAACATCTCTCTCTCTCTTTCTTATCTCTCAGCACTCGCTCTCTGTCTATTCTAAACTTACCCACAGAACACAAAAGCTATAAACAAAGCTTGCCCCTTTTTAGGTTAATTGATTTTGTTTTCCCAAACAGATTTGTAATGTATTTTATTCTTAAGTAGCCATGCTCAAGCAAAGCTGGCAGGCACGATTTGCCAGAAGAATCCAAAGCCACAGAAAGAAAAGCTTTTGTTTTTTTTTCTCTCTCTCTCCTTCTTGGTCTTTATTGCAATTTTCTGTCTTTTCTTTTCTTTTTAGGTATGAGGAGGAAAGTACACAATGCCCTCTTGGTTGGTGTGTATGCACTGGCTGTGTAGTGTAGCTAAGCCAACCTCTATGTATGATTCATTGCTGTATCATATTCACATTATTCTCTCTCTCTCCTAATTGTTTTCCAAATAATCTAGAAAGTCACAGCTTTCATCAGCTTCACACGCTTTCATCAGTAGTGGCCTTCATTTCATGACTGTGTGGCTACCCAATACTTGAAATGCTTGACCCAAAAAAACCCATAAAAATATTAAAATCACCTTTTCAATGGAGAGAGAAGAAATTCACGAGATTCTCATACATAAAAATCAAATCTTTTTTTCTTCTTCTCCTGTTTCCTGTTTTTCTCACTCGCATTCTGTGACAGTGGGGTGGCATAAATTTTAGTTTAACAGTTAGATTTGGTCTTGGATTAGATTTGGTAGATAATCAGTGACCCAATCAGCAGCGAAAGCAGGGCAGTAAACAGTGGCTATGGTGCCACATTGGATTTGACTGTGCGAAGTAGTCAACGTCACAGCTCCTCCTGCTTCTTCTGTTTTTACTGTCACCTATCTTTTACTTCACTTTTCTTTTCTTGTCCTTTGAATCTACGTACATGCCTTGCTGTTTTGAGTTTGAGTAATTACTAAAATAAGGAAAGTATATCTGCTAATATTTTAATACATTATTTATGATATCCACTATTTTTGGGTAAACGAAGTTTTTTTCTTCTGTCAAACCATTTTATGAAAATTCAATAATTAAGCATAGAAGTACATATTATTGTTCCAATATTTAGTTTTCCATTTTATTTTTTATTTGTAATTTGATATTTCAAACTACTATAATTTAAGTGGAGAGCGAATCGAACTCAAATTTAAAAATATCAAACACCATGTCTTGATCAACTGACATGATTCGCATTTGCTTATTTTTACTTCATTTGAGAGTTTATTTTGTTTGAAGATTTGAGGCTCATGTTGTACCATAAATATACACATGTGATGTATTATCTTCCGATTTTTGGCAAAAAAATCTAAAAACTATTTGATGTATTTACCAATATTATTTATTTTTAATAGGTAATAGAGTATCATGTCGTCTATCATGTTAATTAATATAGTGGATTTCGATGGTAGGTGTGAGTGAAATAAACACACCAAGTCAAATCTCAACGAATCTATAATTATGCAAATCATTATGGATAAATAAATTTTTTTTAATCATGATGAATAAAGTGAAATATATATGATGAAAATCAGACGCTCTAATTCCCTCTATAATCTATTGCCAAGCGGACCGTGACATCTTTTGGAAAAAAATTGAAAATATTTTTTTATGGGTTCAATGGACAAAATTGATTTTCAACATCTATGTTTTGGTGAGGCAACCATAGACAATATTATAAGCATATAAAGAAGACGTATGAACGATATCCAGCCTATGTGTTTTTAAAAAAGAAAAATAGAAAGGGTAAAAAATGGGTGATTTGAATTTGATTTTTGTATTGAAAGTTGAAAGTGCTGGGGCATCTGATAACTAAATAAATGTTTAATCAACATCATCAGCTATCAATTAGCTTTAGCTATTAGCTAATAGTTGGAGACCACGCGTTTGTCTCTGTGCCGTGTAATATCAGAAACCTCCACGTTTGCATGGAGAGATGGAGACCCCTGTCCATGTGGACCTGGGCCTCCTCTGCTTGTTCTTAGTCTTGTCGGTGGCCGGTGGCCGGTGGCGTTTCTGTTGACTCAGCACCTCCTGTACTCTTTGTCTTTAGAACCATCCTCAAGTTCTGCTCCCCAAAACACTGCTTCATTGGGCTTTACTTTTCCTTTTCTTTCTCCGTTGGTGTTCATTGGGCTGAATATGGTCCAAGCCCGTTGATAGTAAGGTTGGTTCACGTTAATGATCGCGAGTAACATTTCAGTGTGATTGCTACACCGCTACATAGTGTTATTAATTCATCGATATTACAACACGTGTATTTTCATCATTTCATCTATGTCACCGTACGTTATATATTACATGAATAAAAAAAACATCACGTGAACTGTTGAGTACCGCATTTCGTTAGGTCAATAATTTGCATTTCTTTGTTTCTTTTAACAAAAGTGGAGCTTTGGATTCAACTTTATAAGAATTGTGGTAAGAAACAGCAAAAGATACATAGATGTTGCAGGCCACACCACACCACCAGACACAACACATGCGGCGTGTGAAAGAGATAAATTATAACCCGATGATTGTGGTCTTATCCTTAGGAGGCAAAGGGGCTCAGGAACATAATCATTTACATAGGATTTATATATATATATATATATCCCAAACACCAACAAACCATAAAACTTGTTTTTTTTTTCCCTCTCTGCTATATTCTCAATACTTGCACGCATTCTCAGGGACCCTAATCTTTCCAATCTGTTCATTGCATGGCAAACCTAGAAAACATTTCAAGTCACAATCCAAATTCCTGCACATCACGGTTTTTGAAGGAAATAAAATTTCGGTTAAGAATGTTACGTAGAAGAGACAACAATTAACAAAAAGAAGAAGCCCCCCCATACAATTATTAACAAGAAAAAAAGAAAAGAAAACAAGTTGCACTTATACACCGTCTTCGAATAGATCGCTTTTCTATGTAAAGCTTTTTTCGGTTTGAATTTGAAAGCCACAATGGGGAGGGAGGGTATGGCCATATAATGGTGTCCAAATAATCTGTTTTTGTTTTTTGTGAAATATTTGAGTCCTCACTAGTTATATGAACCTCTTCACTGACGTGACCCAATAAAATTAGTACATGTCTTCTTTTTTTTTCTCTGTAACTTTGTGTCAAACAAAAAACACTTGGATTCCAAAGTTCGAACATGTGTCGAGTTTGAAAGAAGAGAATATGATCATTGTGTTTTAATGATTTGGCAGAGAGCACTTACAAAAATAACCTATTTTTATCACCAATGGCGGATCTAGGATTCAAAAGTCAGTCGCATACATAAAGTTGATTTTCATCTCAGTCGCACCAATTGTCCAAAAATACCCATCAACTAACATCAAAAGAAGCGAATAGGTGGGACATAGACCTTTCAAGTAGACAATTAACGGAAAATTTGACGGCCGAAACTAGATTGCAAAAAATAAAAAAGATTAGGGTACATGATTGTTAAAATTGAGAGTGCAGGGACAAACATACCTTAAAGGTGAGAGTTCGAGATACAAAAGTGAAATTGCCCCTTTTTTTTAAAGTATAAGAGCAAGTCCACCGCAAGGACCCAGCTCGGACAGGAGAGGGCTAGGCCCTACGAGACTCTCCTGCGCTACAGCAAGCCCGATCAAGGTGTGGAGCCTACCAACCTGGGTGAGCCCACAAGGAGAAATGGCCCAAGCTGCTGCCTTCGGGCAGCTTACATATTTGAATTTTTTTACCATAGGCACGTGAATTACACACGCCAACGTTAAAAAAAAATTGAAAAATTTGCGTTGACGCCAACGTGGCGTCAACGCAGCTTTACCCAACGGCTCTAAGCCATGTGGCAACTCTTGGACGGTCCGATCCAGGGTTTGTGCTCCAATCCAACGGTTGCCAATTTTTTTTGAAAAAAAATTCTGATTTTTTTCTCTATAAATAGCTACCAATTTTATTCACTTTCCACTCCAAATCTTCATACAAATTCTTCTCCTTCCAATATTATTCACTTTCCACACTAAATTTTCCACTACTAAATTCCATTTGTGTATAAATACAAATGGCCTCTTCCATCGAAGCTGGACGGTCGTGGACAAACGTTTGAAGTGGTCAAAATCTTAGCGCCGAGGTAAAAAATTTATAATTGTCGTTTTATTCAATTTAATGTCATATTTTTTGATATTTTCTTGCATTTCCAATTTGATTTTTTTAATAGATTATTCAAGGCAAAACAAAAAAGAGGAAAACCACTACACATGGCTCCTCAAGTGAACAATACCCGAAGTTAGTTCCCGTGGTGCGTTTCGTGTCGGAAATAATGGCACTATTACATCATCCAAAGGAACATACTCCCCCATGTCGTGATCCAGTGGAACCGCCTCCACCAATGATTGAGCCGTCCTTATACTCGATTGTGTCGGATTATGAGGACCGGGAGTATTTCAATTGTATGATGAGTGAGATGTGGATTTTATAATAAATATGGACATGTGGCAACCAAAAATCTTATCTGAAAATTTTATCTGAAATTTGAGATGTGAATTTTATAATAAATATGAACACGTGGCAACTGAAAATCTTATCTAAAAATTTTATCCTAGAATCTTATCCGAAATATGAGATTAGAATTTTATAGTAAAAATTGACACATGGCAACCAAAAATCTTATCCAAATTAATCGTTTAAGTATAAAAAATAAAAATAATTTAACGTGAATAGTAATTCCATTTGCCATGGCAATAGTTGGAAACACAAGAAGCCTTTTGCAAGGGCTGTCATTATTCATGTGAATAGTAACAACCATTGCCTCCCCTTGTCATTTGCCATGGCAAATGGGTGGAAGTGCTCTAAGTGGGCATGGATTGGGGAATGTCAGCTGGACTAATAGAGCCTTATATTGTTTTTTTAAGGAGAAAGTTTGACTATTAGAAGCTGAGGGAAAAACCTCACAATTTTGACTATTTGAGTTAATTTACTTTGAAATACTATTGATTTGCAAAAAAAAAAGAAGCTATGAGCCTCGCCCTCATGGTTGGTTTTGTTTCTGGGAACTCACGAGCAATATCTTCCCAGTGGGTCACCCATCCTGTGATTGCTCTAGCCCCAACTAGCTTAACTTCGGAGTTCCAATGAATCCGAAGCCAGTGAGCTCCCAAAAGGCCTCGTGCTAGATAGAGAAGTGCCCACATATATAAGACATTTCACCATTCCCTCCCCGAGCGATGTGGGATTGCTCACCATTCTTGATTCCTCAAGACACGGGTCTTACAACATAAGATGTGAAGTTTTCTCACACATACTATCGAGGTGTCATAAGGGTTCGAATTTGAGACCACTGAATTGCAAGTCAAGGTCTTTTTTCCACTTGGCTAGATCTTATTGGCAAAATTATATAGCTTTTGGAATCGATGGTAACAATAGTTAAAGAATGATCAAAATATGTCATTTGATAAATCCCCAGAGAAAAGAAATGGTGCCTGTATATCTGCTTGGGCATGTAGCTCTTCTTTATATCTACAACATTTGAGACACAATGATTATGAGGGTGTATGGGTCTTTTTCGTTCCAACAGTGCTTCGAAAGGTTCGTGGAGCCTAAGGAAGCACCTTGGTTTCTTTCACCAACAAAATAAACAGTTGCTTACAGATCAAAACTATGTCTTGACATGAGAAGCTTGTGGCATGAGAGCTGAGCATTCATAAGTTTAGCATTAGAGAGAGAGAGAGAGCTTAGATTTCCTATGAGTAACAGAGGTTTAAAGCAAGGGGAGAGGGATTTTTGGGCAAATTTGTTAAGGGAAGATGAGGGAGGAAAAGTGGGTGGTTTGAGTAATTTTCCGGCAGCTTGACGAAAGCTTTGTTAGGCTCTGGAATGGCTTGCTATAAGAGAAAATGGGAAGAGATAGAGGAATAGGGCTCGAAATTGAAGGGTTCCAGGGATGAGAGGAGATGCTTGCTCTCCCTGGTTGAGTTGTTTTCGCTTGGTAGGAGATGCCTCTTTTTATAAGCGTTGGAAGCCCTTTCAGGGCCAGAAGCCCTAGCTGGTTCTCCTCCAATTTTGCCAAGTCTTCTCCTTCATTTCTCTTTACTTACTTTGATTCAACCCTTTTGGTGAAAATCTCTTAATCCAGTCACATTGGGATAAAGCATTTTGGGGTTCCAAGGTTTTCCTACAGCTGGACTCCTTCATTTTGGGTGAGGCGCCTCTTGCTTTCTCCCTTGTTTTTCCTACCAAAGTTTGCTAAGGAAAGAAATGGGTAAGACTGCTGGTCTAAAGGGTGTTTCATTTCTAGCCACCTATGCATATGGGTTTGCCTTGGTTTTGACAAGGTCTTTGGGAGCAGACTGTGTGCACATGGGTTTGCCTTGGTTTTGACAAGGTGCTGGAGATTTCTTGAGATATTTTTGAGGTGCAGGGACATGTTTCCACAGGCTGTTCTTTCTCTAAGGTGTTGGGCTATTTTCTAAAGGTGATGGGTTGTTTCTCTCTCATGTTTGCTAATGTGATTGGGCTCAAGAAATGGGCTTGAGTTTTGGAGCTCCCAAGTAGCCCAAAACTTCCACTTCTTGGCTCATCAAGGGGCCTCATGAATGCTCGTAACCATCCATACCACAACCCGCTCAACAAGCCCCAGACATTTGCGTGGCTTGGGCCCACTTAAGCTTGTAGCGTGGCTTGATGCAAAAATAAGGATTTTCCGCTTGGTGTTGCGTGTTTGCTTGGCGTGGCATGTGGACTATAACTTATAGGGTATACACGACGAGCTCTAGTGTACTCCGATCGAGCTTCTTTCTCGGTTAAGCGTCGTATTGGGCTAGAAATATATTTGGGCCTAGTCTTGGATTTTTTAGGCCTCAATAGAGGGTTTTTAGGTATAATAGCCCTTGAATTTTGACTCGATTCGCATTTTGGTCCCTCAATTTTCAAAATCGTTCATATGGTCCTTCAACTTCAGTTTCGTTAGAACAAATGATCATGCCATTAATTTTGTTAACTTTTCTGTTAAATACATGGGTAAAATGATAATTTTGTATTAAAAATATTAATAAAACTAATTAAAAATAAGAAAAAGATGAATAAACATAAAATAATCATAGTTGTTAGAATTTGAGAGGCTGGATAAAAAGATTGAGCTGGATTCGTGGTGTGACATCCCTGACCTAAAATTAAACAAAAATGAATTAATTAATTTAGTAAATTAATTTGGATAATTAAAATGAATTTAAAAGGAATTAAAATGAATAAAATAATAAAAATTGGAATTAAATAAGAAATTATATAATTAAAGGGGCATTTTGGTCAACGATATTTTGGGCGAATTTGGCGAAACAAGTTGCGCCATTGCGTCGGCTCGTCAAACGAGTTCGTTGTGGTGGCACGTTGTACTGACGTCGAGCAAAATAAGGACATAGCAGTCATTTAATTATTGCGATAACTCGATATAGTCCACGTGGACCAATCGAATCGCAGAATTCCTCTCTCTCCTCCTCTGTCTTTCTCTCTCATCTCTCCCGACGCGAAACTCTCTCTCGTCGGGAATCGCAAGCTTGGTAGCGGTGCGTGCGGCCATTTCCGGCCACGGCTTGAGACGCCACCACCCAGCGTTGAAAGCTCTCTTCATCCTCGTCAAAACCCACGAGATCACCGGCCAATTCGACGCCGTTTGCCGAGGAGCTCTGCAAATTCAGCGAACTCCATTAACGCCGCGAAACCATTATCGGTCGTTTGACGACACCACTGTCGGAAAAGGTCGCCTCCTCCCCTCTCTCTTTCCCCGTAATTAAGCGACAAAGCTTGGTGGCGTAGCCAGGTTCCAACCACCAGAGATCCTGGCCACTAGGTGGTTTGGTCGTGATACGGCGGCGATCGTGATCCTCGAGCCGGTTCAGGCCGATTTTGAACTCCCTTTAGTCGCTGGTTCGATTGGTATATGGATTGCCCCGAGATTTGATAGTTTTGGTGGCCAGAAAATCACTACAGACACCCACCCTCTCGGCGGCGCGCGTGTGGCAGCGCGTGGCACTGTAGCAATTGGGCATTTCCGTTCCAATGCGATCCTCGCGGTCGTTGTGAACGCATACGTGTGCGCGGATTGTGATTCGGACGTCGTTTGGTGTCGAACCAACGCACGCCTATTTCGCATTTCGTGGGTTCGATGTGTTCGGACCGTTGGATGAATCCGAATTCACGTATGTTGTTCCTCGTATTTCTAGGAGCCTATAGGATTTGTGGATTGTGATTGAGTCCGGATACCGGATCGATGACTTGAAGTTAGAATTAAATCGTAATCGTCCGATCGTGCGATCGTGAAGCGATCCGACCGTTCGATCGAGACCAAACTTTCCAGGACGTGTTCTCTAAGCCGTAGTGAACCTATAGGAACTTTCGGATCTAAGTTTGGAGGTCATGGGACCTGGGCCCGGTTTGACCTACTCGGGTATAGTTTGACCAAGTTTGACCAGGGGTTGACCGAGGCTTTCCAAGAGGTCGCCTTGCCATGTAGTTGACTTTGTTGGACTTCTAGGAATGTCCAGATCCTTTTGAGGTCGTGGGCTCCCCGGGTTGACCGAAAAGGGCTGTTTGACCATAGGTTGGCCAGTGAGTCTTCCGTGGCGGTCCCCTCGTTTAAAAGAGGTAGGTTGACCTTAGGAATTCTTCAGACGACGTATTTGTACACTTGAGTCGGGTTTTGTTAGGGTTGATTTAAGGTTATCGCTTCGGTTCGGGTTATTAATTAATCCTCGTATTCTTGAACTAGGTTCTCGGGCTTCTCGTGATCCTCGAGTGGGACCCTTTCAGGTTGGGCGCGTGGGACCAAAGGTGAGTGGACTTTGTTTTCAAACAAGCATGACTTGAATGAATTGCATGGAAATGCATATAAGTGAGATTTAAATATTGTTTTAAATCTTGATTTGACCATTGATGGGTTATTTGGATTATAATTGGTATTTGTGTTTTATACTTGTTTTGGGTTGCCGGTGCATTGTGGAGGCCCTGTTGGCTATACTTTGATTATATATATAAATATATTTAAGTATTGATTTTGGGACGAGCCAAGCGTCCGTTAGTATTTTACGTCTGCGGATTTGGAGTGCAGTGGGGATAGGATGGTTTTTCCTTGAGTTTTATGTTTAATAAATGAATTAATGATTTTGTTGGGTTTAGGACTTTAATATTTTATCGTTACGAATGCTGTAAGTTATACCTTATATACTTTTGAAAACTTATATCTATACTTTGAAATGAGTATTTGGGCGGTAAGATTTGGACGTTAGTATAGTCCGGTTGTTTACGTATCCGGTTTTGATGTTTAAACCTTATGAAATATAATTACTTATATTTCGATTATATATATATATACATATATATCAACTCGGAAGGAATATATCGGATTAATGGGAATGACGAGAATATAGGTTGGATAAATGGAATTGATCATATGTATATTTATATATATATATATGTGTATATATACCTACTTTGAATATCATTATATATATATATATATATCTACTTTGATATGGAGTTTTGGGATATATATATATATATATATGGGATTGGAATATTGGTTATACTTTATATGAATCACTATTTATATTGTTTTAACTATGAATTTAAGGGTTATCGATGATATGTAGAATTTCGAATGCTTCGCTTGAGTTTTAGTATTTTAATGGATCGTTGTGTTTTCTATATATATATATATATATATATACTTAGTTATATATATATATATATATAGTTATATATATATATATATGTATATTTTGAATAATACGTTGGAGTATGAACCTTATATTTTAAGGGATAGTACCTATACTATGTTTTGGGAGTATGTATTTTACTTGAGGTTTGACTTGACGTTTTCTTGACTTGGGTTTTGAATACGGTTTGAATATGGTTTTTCAATGGTTATGACATTTTAATTGTTTATGAGTTGATATGCCGTCATTTGACGCTTGGTACTATTTTAACTATAGAATTGTATATTTGGGACGGTGATGTCCTTGTCTTGAGTATATATGATATTTTTGGATTGTGGGATGTATATATGTCCTAGTGTGTGTTATGTTGGGGTTCGGGTACATGTGATTAAATTATATATGTTGATTAGCGTGTAGCGTTTGATTTGAGTGCAATTAGCACCTTGTTATGTACATCCCCTGTTCTTGATACGATTCTGCGAAGATGGGCGTCCTACATGGATAGGGTTCGATCCGGTGCATACCTTAACGGTGTAGGCGTAGACCCTTGATTGGGTAGTCTGTGGCGTATGACTTGTTTTTGGGACGTAGTGGTATTGATAGTTCTTACCTTGCGGGCCTGTGAGCTTAGTCCCATTTGGACGGCTTAACCCTGGGCACGAGGCCATTATGATGTTGATTGGGTGTTCGGTAAATCCTAGCACAGTCACATCATGAATCGATCCCGGTGTCGATCAAATGATCACTGTTGGATTGTTTTCCCACGGTACACGTGTTTGGTGTTGAGGTCTACGTTACTATATGTAGGTCTTATTATCTTCCTATTCGTATTTCTTTTAGTGAGGATCTTTCCTTGCTTGTTGTGCTTGCGAGCATGTAGTTGTCCGAGTGGGAAAGAATGGGAAACGATGCTATGTTATAATATTGGTGTTATTATATTGCAACTATTGGGATTTGAATAACTACGTATATAAATGATTTCATATGCATGGTTTGCATTGTTTTTGAAGCAGTGGGGTTAGTACATTGGTTTAAACTACTAAAACCTTGTTTTTGTCCACTCACACTCTTTCGCTTTCGCCCCAGGGCCGTAGTCGTAGCGTCATTCGGTCAGGGGTGACTCTCTTCTCGAGCTGACTGATGTAGGACACTTGTCCTTATGCCAGGTTACTCTGTAACTTTACTTTTGAGTACTCTAGATATGCTCTGTATTGCTCTTTAGGGTTGAACTTGATGGCCGTAGGCTGAGTTGTATTATTGTTAGCATCTTGCCGCTGTTGGTGTATACATATTACATTGTATATATTCAGGTTGAACTTTTGGGTTTGTTGTTATTCTAGGAGACTCGCACCGTTTTCGTAAAGTCTTGACCCCTTTGTATTTTTGTTTCGGGGAAGAGGGATTAACTTTTAGTATGTGGGCCCGACATCGCGATGATGTCGGTTGTCAACGAGGATTCGGCCAGTTTGGGGTGAAATTCGGGTGGCCTGTCCACACGTGGGGTTGAGAGAGAGAGGTTTTTAAAAATAAAAATAAGTAATTTTCTTAAGGAAATTTATTTTTTACTAGTTTTAATTAATTTTTTTATGTCTAATAATACAAAAATATCATTTTACCCGTTGTATTTAATAGAAAAGTTAACAAAATTGGCGGTAGGACCATTTGTCCTAACAAAACTGAAATTAAAGGATCACGGAAACGATTTTGAAAATTGAAGGACTCAAATGCGAATCGGGTATAAATTCAAAGACTAATAAACCTATTAACCCATGATTATGACGAATACGACCTTATTTGGAGTTTAACGACAAAGATGATACGGATATGACCTTATTTCGAGTTTAACGACAAATTTGTTTATATGTAAGTAAACCCTCCAAACCCAAAACAAACAAATCCACAAACACAGACACTTGTAGAAACAAATTAAAAGCTGCCAAACCAAAAACACTTGCACTCTGCTGCAGCTACCTATGCACACGTAACATCCTGATCCTTACCCCTTTTTGCCTTCCTTCCCTTTACAAAACAAAATCTTTGTTTTTTTCTTCTTCTTTTATTTATAAAATTATAAATACCCCATTCATTATTTCTCTCTTCCAGCATCAAAACCATTCAAAGTTGCAGACTTTTCCATAAAAACCAATTCAACTGCAATGGATAACCACAGCCATTTTGGAGTTGATCATGGTGGTGATGATATTGACGGTGGTGATGAGTTTAGGTACCTGATCGTATGGCCAGAGAAGGGAGGGCTCAGGGACTTGCTTAGGTACTCAGTGTTGAAAAACGTAGACAGTGGGGTTCGGTTTCTTGAGGGCTCAGACGAAGAAGTGGTGGGTGGAGTGGTAGAGGATCACAGATGGGTCATAGTGGTGTCCATAATTGCCCGGAAAATCATAGGCCTTTTTGGGAAGCCTATGGAATGGACTGGCTACCTTGTTGACTTCATCCTCAACCTCTTGTCTCTCAATGGAGGCCTCTTTGGCTTGCTCAAAACTCTGCTTCATGGTAAACTCAGACACTGATCATTTTTATTATTATTGTTGCTACCCATTTGCTAATTTCTTCATTTTATATTATGTTTGTGAGTTTTAATGCTCTATTTGTATATATCATTATGTTGCCACTGCACCCGAGTTTCTAGTTTCGATTCCCCCCTCTCCAGTAAATTTGTTTGTGTTTAGGCCTCATTTGGGCTGTTATTTAACTTTTTACTTGGGGGATTAACTCATAGATGCATAATGACAAGAATTAAAATTACAGAATGAAAACATTGGATACCATTTTCACTAACTAATGTGTCTGCGTATCTTGCTTGCTTTCTCTTCATGGTGAATGAAATTTCTTGTTTACTAAGGGACAAAAGCATATATTGGCAAACACAAGAGTAAGGCTTTTTGGAATTCCTTGCGCGTATCTTTTGTTCAGAATTTGTGCCTACCTACCTATATATTGCCTTCATTCTATGGATAAAGGGTCTTGTGTACAAATTCATGACCTTTTCGGCCTTTTCTTAATAAAAGGAATTAATGTACTGCAGACTGTTAATTCTCAATTAATCCTAGTAGTGTAATTACTTACTGTAATGGTGATTGGGGAAGCAGGAAATGTGGTGGTGCCGCAGAGGGGCACAGAGACTTTCATAAGTACATTTGGACATTTAGATGGGCGGATAGACCTCTACAAGGGTGAAAGCTTAGCAGAAACAAGCCTAAATGCTGAGCTGGGTAACAGGGCTCTCATGGATCTCTGTATGATGGCTGCCAAGTTAGCATATGAGAATGCGCAAGTCGTTAGATATATCGTGGTTGACCATTGGAAGGCAAGCTATTCTTGTTCTCTTCTCTCTTTGTTTTTTGGCTATGTTTTAACCATGTAAGGGGTTCAATATACTTTCAGTTAATCATTAAAAATACTAATTAGTTTAATTTTGACAATGAAAGCAGATGCATTTTGTGAAATTCTACAATTGCTGGAATGGTAAGAAGTACATTTTACGCATGACTTTTGGTCATAAAAAATTTCGAAGTTAGAACTTTTTTATTCCAATTGATGTTCCTTTATTGAATGGTGCATGATAGATTTCGAAAAGCAGATGTCCACCCAAGTGTTCATACTTTGTGATAAGCCTAAAGATGCAAATTTGATACTGATCAGCTTCAGGGGAACAGAACCTTTTGATGCCGATGATTGGAGTACCGATTTTGACTACTCTTGGTATGAAATTCCCAAATGGGGGAAAGTACACATGGGATTCTTAGAAGCCTTAGGCTTGGGGAATAGAACTAATGCTGTAACCTTCTACAATCAACTTATAGAGATGCACAAAGAATCCACCCCTGCAAATGGTGTTGATGTTAGCAAAAGATCTTCAGAAGGTTCCAAAGCATCGTCCTCAAACATTGATTCTCATGTGAAACAAGGTGGAGGTGATCGGTATAGCAACAAGATAGTTCCACCAGACATGAGGGAGAAGTCTGCATACTATGCTGTAAGAAGAAAGCTCAAGAGCTTACTTGAGGAGCACAAAAATGCAAAATTCGTAGTTACCGGGCATAGCCTAGGTGGGGCACTGGCCATACTGTTCCCATCTGTTCTGGTGTTGCATGAGGAGATGGAGGTGATGCAAAGGTTGCTGGGTGTGTACACATTTGGGCAGCCCCGGGTAGGTAATAGGAAACTGGGGAGGTACATGGAAGCCCATTTGAATACTCCAGTCCCAAAGTACTTCAGGGTTGTCTACTGCAATGATCTTGTGCCCAGGTTGCCTTACGACAACAAAACCTTCTTGTACAAGCATTTTGGGGTGTGCCTTTACTATGACAGCCAATACAATGAACGAGTATGTATTCAAGCCTTTGCTTATACAGTTTAATTTTAGTACTATGAATTGTCCTCATATTCAATCCTGTCCACCGAATGCTCTGTAAACTAGTCGCCCGAAGAATAAGAAATTTGCAGCATTCTATCCTGCATTTCCTTGTTGATATGGAATGTCACTACAGACACATGAAGAATGCTTATTAAGATTAATGCCACAATAAGAAGTTGCTGTTTGGTGTAAATTGATTCATGCGGGGAAATATTGGTATGACGGAATGCATGTTCATTTTGGGGTTAATGTCTTTTAAGGCCTGAAATGAACCCTTTAGCTAACGTTCTTTAAGTTTCATCTTCTTGTTTTACTGAATTATTGTTTTCTTGTGTGACATATGCATATTTGAAGATAATGGAGGAGGAGCCAAACAGAAATTACTTTGGAATGAGATACCTGATACCAGTATATCTGAATGCTGTTTGGGAGCTGATAAGAGGTTTAACAATGGGCTACACACATGGACCAGAGTATAGAGAGGGTTGGTTCTCCATTTTGCTAAGGATTATAGGACTGGTGGCCCCTGGTCTCTCTGCGCATTGCCCTACAAATTACGTCGATTCGGTGAGGCTGGGAAAGGAGCGCATTGTTCAGATGTGTTCTTTTTAAGAAGCTTTTCTTTGCAGATGATGATAATATGGCTTTTTGGTCATATGATAAATATATCTCTGGCTTTAGTGTACAAGTAATCTGCATTGTGAAGCTCTTTTTTACAGTCAAATTCCTTGTCGCTAATAACAAAAATGGACCTAATAATTCCTTACCCACAATATAGGTGCGTATTCACATTCCTAAGCTGTAGGGATTTTTGATGAATATATTTTAGGTGCCTTGAAGAACAAGTACCCAATAAGTTTATCTTCCTCTCTTAATCAAGCATGAAGAAGAGGTTGAAACACTAAAAATAGAAAAACTAATATTTATGTTATATGCAAAGATTTCTGCTACTACAGTTTTAAATGTTTATTCTTTTGAGCTGCACAGAAGAGTAAATATATGTATAGATAGATATTGGCAGAATATGGACCCCATGTGATGTGGTGGGAATATAAGCAGAGGATTGTGAGGAAAACAACAAGTTCTTTCATCAAACAACTTGTTCTTTTCCTCTGTATATATTACCTCTGGAACCCATATACCTCTTCGACTCTTGAATTGAAACCAACTTTCTGGATCATACTAATTAATCCCGTTAAATAAATTACAAGTGTTTTAGAAATTACAATGCATGCAACTGTCATTTACTTGAAAACAAACATAATTATGTTTTTTTTTGGTTGGTTAAGAATGCATAATGTTATGTAGATACAACAATCTCCAGAACAATTAAGAAGCAAAACACTTGATCTTTCTCTTCTTAACCGCGAAAGTGGTCTTAAGTTCGAGCTCTAAGAGCAACTCCACCGGTTGCAGCCTGGGCAGGGGGAGCTGGGTCCCACGGGCTGAGCCCAAAAATGAGTTTCAGCGGGCTGGGCAGCCTGGGCAATGGGCGGGCCCCACGTGAACTGGGCAAGCCCGCAGGGGGAAAGGGCCTGAGGTCCACTGGGGAGGCTGACGCAACGTAAAAAAATTAAAAAATCTGAAAAATTCTGAAAAAATCCAAAAATTCTGAAATATTTTTTAATAAATACCTATCAATTTTATTATTATTAATTTCATACATACAACTAAAATTAATCCCATGTAAAAAAATAAAATAAAAATAAAAGTGAATAGTAGTAGCTTTTCACACAGAATGGAAGTGCAAGACATTACTATTTGCGAAGGGCAGCCACTATTCATGAATAGTAGCCCCCTAGCTCCCCACCCCTCCCCCTTGCCATGGCAACCCCTAACGGGTGGAGTTGCTCTAATAAAGGGGTATTTGGGGAATGCAGGTAATTTCAAGCTCTAACATCTAGAATAAATGTGACACTATGATTAAAAATTTTAAACCCACCTGGAAAACACACACATACATAGAAACTTCGTGTTTAAGCATTTTGGGTGAGCCTTCACTATGATAGTCGATACATCGAACACGTATGTATTAACTATTCAAGCCTTAGATTTTGTACTTCATTTGAGTGGCTACAAAATTCAATGTGTATTTCTCTTATGCAAGAGCAAACCATACCTGTTACACAAAAAAAAAAAATTCCAAGAAAGAGAAAAATTCCCCTGTTTCACGTGGTTTATTAGTTTGAAGTTGCCTAATTATTACACAAAAACAGTTGGTCCCCTTGTACATATGAAAAATTGCAATAAAAAAAATACTAAGAAAATGCATTCCCTTACTATTAGCTCCCAAAGAATTGACAAGCATTACATAGATCACCTACTTCCATCCCCAGCAACTCTTGTAACAAAATGTCAATTTCTTTTGCAGATGCCCAACATCAATCATGTGAGCAAATGCTGATGAGTTTCTTTTCACCAGAAAATTGAATGATACTATTTCCATGTATTGACTTCAGACAGTATAAGCTGATTGAATACCACCCACGTCCAGCTTCTTGAGCCTCACTACAGATTCTACATGTCCTCTCAGAGTGTGTATCTCTCCCAGCCTGTGAAATTAATGTGTCATTTAACCAAGTACATATTAGCAAGATGGGATGAACTCCAACCTGTAAAAATGCAACAGAAAATGGCAGTTTGTATTACCTGGCTATTTCAGCACGCCGTCTGGCCTGTTCTGCGATCAAAGAAGATCGCCTGCCGGTCTTATTGATCTCCATGTCTGCCAACCCTTGCAAACTTCTCTGAGAAAGTACCCACTTAGCTGCCCTATCTTCCTTCCCATAATCTTTCTTAGAAGTGAAAGCCGTCTGTTGAAGATAAAAAGTACATAAAAATCAGAAGAAGTCATTTCAAGCCAAGGCTTGTTCCTCATAGAAACAAGTGATAGCAGCAAAATTTAATGAAACTTAGAACATTGCACAAACCTTCCTATCAAATAATAGATTCCAGGCATCTCCACTCAAGCCGTAGCGAATGGCAAATTTGATGACATCCAGGGGAATGTAGAAAATCAAACTGTACAACCATATGACACCAGCCCATCCCCATCCAATGCCACTGATATAAGCAAAGCTGATGGTTGCATAGACAGCAATCAAAGTAGCCACCTAAACAACAGAGAATTTTTATTTTTATTTTTCAATAAATGATAAAGTAACTCTGCTTGGTTTTGTTAAAATCAAGTTTAATGCATATATTTAAGAGTTGGTTTGCATAAGTCATACCAGTTGAGCTAGCACAAATGCGCACATCAAGAGAGTTCCAGGCCTCTCAAGAAATGACCATCCCTGGCTTCTTGTAACAAATATGAGAGCCTGGCTAATGATGCTAACTTGCAGATATACAGCAGATGAAATTTCCTCACTGTTGCTGGATAAATCTCTTACATGGAAGGTGTTCTGCAGCCATATAATTTCAATAAGCACTGTAGAAGTAAACCAAGCTAATGTATCTTCTGCTATTCATGTTGCAGAGGATCTCAGAAAACAAAGTCAAGAAGCAACATTTCTGTGTTTCATACCTCAAAGAAGTCGGTGTAGACTACGACCCAGTAAAATAATACAGTTACCAAAGCAAGATATGTGCCAATGACAATGCCGGTTGCAAATA
This sequence comes from Prunus padus, assembly GCA_024362665.1. NCBI lineage: Eukaryota > Viridiplantae > Streptophyta > Magnoliopsida > Rosales > Rosaceae > Prunus > Prunus padus. The sequence goes on along the minus strand of JANFAM010000013.1, from coordinate 2,928,543 downwards.
TCTCATTAAGCTTCCAACTGTCAGGCTTCGGAGAGGGCTTTACGCGATCCTGGGAAATCGTCATGATGGTTCCTGCATTTAAAATAATGCACAGTCATGTACTCCTTTTCGATAATCAAGAAGAAGAAATAGTAAAGCTAGAGCTAGTTGAAATATTACCATCATTGAGTATTGCTATAATCAGGACCATGAAAGGTGGGAAGTCATATTCCCATATCAACGCAAGAAGCACGAAACCAAGCTGCAACACGATTGAGTTTAACATTATGAAAAGTTGAAACAAAATCAATCTTGAAAGACTCAGTATTGAGCCTAATAATATTACTCGAATATGGAGATGATAAGAATATAAGCTTACCACTATCCTTATGGTTATAGAGACAGCATATATCTGTGTATACAAGAAGGCTAGTCAGTTTTACCATCAAAACAATGTAGAAATGTAAAATAAAATTACAAATAAAAACAAAAAATGTAAGTTAAAATCCTATCTAGTACAAATTGCAGAATTTATGGTTGAGGCGAAGTAATCGCTGCTTTACGATTTTACTGATGGCTACCTGATATTCTACTGATACAAATGTACCATTATTTGAATGCAGGGAAAACATTGCTACTCACTGTATAATTCTTCATTCTTTGGAATATAGCCCTACTGGTCAGGACAGCACTGACAATCACACTTAAGCCAGGCTCAGTTAAGACTATGTCAGAAGCACTTCTTGCAGCATCTGTGGCATCTGCCACTGCTATACCAATGTCTGCTTTCTTTAAAGCAGGTGCATCGTTAACACCATCTCCGGTCATTCCAACCACATGCTTCTTTTCTTGTAAAATTTTTACGATTTCATACTTGTGTTCTGAAAGTTAAAGCAGTGATAAGGAAGGTGAGTGATCCAGCGATAGAAATATGTATGAAACAACTATGTGCTACAAATGTTTCACACACCCCACCAAAAAGTAACCTGTCTTTCATATTTTCAAGTCTCTAAAGAATTAGGGAGCCTCAGGGAGAGAATTTATGTATTTCGTGAAACAGGTGTTCGATTATTTACCAGGGAAGACTCCAGCAAAGCCATCAGCCTTCTCAATCAACTCATGCACTGGAAGAGCTTCGTGTTCTTCTCTGTCACGGTCACGGCCCAACAATGAAGAGGAGGGGTACATGTTTGTTCCCATACCAAGTCGTCGCCCTGTCTCCTTAGCAATTGCCAACTGATCACCTAATGTGAGAACAAGCATTCAAGAATCAGTGTCTATCTTTGACATTTATCTAAAGGATTTACAGTTTTAATCGAGAAACAAAGATGATATTCACATTTTTTATGTAAGGCCAAGATGATACATATATGTACCTGTAATCATCTTCACACAGACTCCAAGGTTAAGTGCTCTTCGAATAGTCTCAGCACTATCATGCCTTGGAGGATCAAACAAGGCCAACAACCCACAAAATGTCCAAGGACCTCCAGGGCTTTCTTTAGTTTTTTCTGGAACTTCCTGGCAGTACCATGACATGGGAGTTCAAATATGTCAGAAATTTAATCTGGTGCTGAAAAACTGTTGTTACCTAAATATTGGATTTCCATCTTCTAAATAATAATTTAAACTCTTCCTTGTTTTTTTGTTCATTACAACTCTCACACCAGCACTAAAAGGATTAGAACATAGCTATGGCATACCTGATAAGCAACTCCAAGAGACCGCAATCCCCTTTCAGCAAATTTGTCAATAATGGTATGCACTCTTCCAGCAATCTCATCTTTCTCAGGGCATAAATCTAGAATCTGATTTCAGGATGAGAATGGAAAAGAAAAAGCAAAAGAAAAATAATTCAGGTTTTGGCATTGCAACAACAAAAGAATTTCTCATACACCATTAGTTCTCATAAGTGATCAGCTATTGCTTTTAAAGTGTAAACCTAATTGTGTATTTTTTACTACTTTTCTGTTTGCAGGTGATCAAAGAATTTTAAGGTACTTGTCCGCTGAACACATCAGTACCTGTTCTGGAGCTCCTTTGCTGGCCCGATACCATTTACCATCGGCATCAATGTATGTAATTGCAGTACGTTTGTCCACTGGATTGAAAGGTAGAAAATGCACTTCTGTGATGTTTGCTCTTGCCTATAAATGAAAGGGTATTTTTATGCATAAGTGACCAGCACAGAAAACAAAACAAACAAAACAGCAGGATTGTATCCCTACCTCCTTTGGATCAGCAAGCATATTGACAATGGCTGCATCAATAGCATCCTGATTCTCCAGTCTTGCTGCTCTGGCTGCAAACAAGATAACGGCGTCCTTGTCTATATCTTTGTTGAAAACCTGCAAAGATGCATATGTTTTATGTTATTCAGCCAAACCATATGGCCAAAACATGACATATCAAGGACACATAACATTAACATTTGCCTCCATGGTTTGAAATTAAGAAATTCTCATGGAGTCAGCTTTCAAACCTCGACTAGATTTCGATCAACAGTGAGGCGATTAAGGGTGAGAGTTCCAGTTTTGTCACTGCAGAGGACATCCATTCCTGCCATTTCTTCAATTGCTGTCATCCTTTTTGTAATGGCACCCTGAATTAACGAAAAAACAAAGGTATGCAAACATTGTCAGTGTGAATAAGTGGGATTGATGGTATAATGTTTGCAGAACAAAGCACAAAATTGGATGCTTTTTCTTTTTTCTTCCGCTGAATATCCAAAGTGCCCCTTTTAATTTGCGGGAGCATAAAAAAATTTTGACTTCCAAAATGTTATGCGACTTAAAACTATAAAGAGATGCACCTGTTGAGAGAGTCTATGAGAACCAATTGCAAGTGTCACAGATAACACTGTTGGCATAGCAATCGGTATTCCTCCAATTAAGAGAACAAGAAGGTTGTTGATCCCATCCCTGTAAGAGCGGTGCTGTATGGGGAACATGACAATGATTTCAAGAATCATTCCCACAGCTATAGAGCAAATGCAGAAGTTCCCAATGGCGGTAAGGACCTGCGGAAAACCGCGTTACTGATGTCACCTCATGATTTCAAACTTATGAACTATGTCACTGTATGAATTTAACATCAGGAGGAGCATGTTAGGCACTTAATTACCTGCTGGAAATGTCCAATAACCTCTGTGGAGTCAACTAAATGTGCTGCTTTTCCGAAAAAGGAGTGAACCCCAGTTGCTATCACTACAGCTTCAATCTCTCCGTGCTTACATGTTGAACCAGAAAACACTTCATCTCCTGTCCTCTTGGTGACAGGCAGAGACTCTCCTGTAAGAGCTGACTGCCAGAAACAAATTGCACAAAACATTACTTCATTTTGTGGATCATATCACTAAGCCAACAAATGGTCACCCGGAGGAAGTGACAGCTATATAACGGCTGGCAGTTAGACAACAAAATTGGCTTTTCAAGCACTTGCCTGGTCAATTTTTAAAGGGTCTCCTTCAAGTAGGCGAGCATCAGCTGGAACGATATCCCCAAGCTTTATGCTGATTATATCTCCTGGTACCAAAATAGCTGCATCTTGCTCTTGCCAGCGCCCATCTCTGAGAACCTGCATGAAAGAAATGTGAGCTAATCTGCTATTATGGGCATAAAGGTGACATTCTCTGAGCCAAATGCATCAACCGAAGGGGCATACCCTCGTCTTTGGAGCTAAACGAGCCATAAGAGCCGATGCAGCATTCCCTGCATTGTTCTCCTCTATGAAACTAATTGTTGAATTGATTATTAACAGGATAATAATCCCCAGAAAGTCCTGCCAGTCAGGACCCTCGCCCTGAAATATCATTTCATCACAGAATCAAGTTATAAACCAGAATTTACATGGCCCTGAATTGGAAATAAATACTTAGTGTAAGACTCTACTTACTCCACCATTAGCAAGAACAAGTGCCATCACTGCTGCAGCTTCCATAACCCATGACAAGGGGTTCCACATGAAACTAAGAAACTTCAAAAATTTGTTCTCCTGCATTGAAATTAATGAGGGGGATTTTAATTATGTTAGGAATTACTCTGTCAATCGACGTTTAAGCTGAGATTGAATTTTCTACTTGCATTAAACACTAAAACTGAACTTATAAAAAAAACATATTTAGGAAATGTGGTGTTTACCGTCTTCTCTTCAAGCTTGTTAAAGCCAAAAATCTGCAATCTGGCTTCAGCATCTTCGGATGAAAGTCCTTGTGGTGATGTCCTCAGTTGTTCAAAAACTTCTTCCAATGGTAAGCGTTCCTGTTATTTTCGAAGTGTCTTAAAATGCTATTGTAGGGAATGAATTCCAAAATGTGGTTGTCGTAATGCAACTAAACCTACCAAATCGACACCGTCTCTATTGAAATTCTCAGGATCCAACAGTGGTTTATCTAGATCTTCAGCCATGATTCAAGCTTCAAATCCTGTGATTAAGAGTTGATCAAATGTGCATTGCAACATTAGGCAGGCATCAGTGCCACAAGTAAGTAGGCAGAGCAGACAGCATGATTTGGAAAGAGAAAATCAGCAAACATAGTGTCCTTGATTTTTTTAAATTATGGTCAAGGATAAGCCTTAGGTTCAAATCTCACCATGAAAAAAAAGGAAAAGCAATCACTGCATTCCCTAAAGGTATGCATCAGAATCAGAACCAATTCAAACTAGTCTTAATCTTAACATTAGTAACAGAATAAAAGAAAGCTATGATCAATGTTTGAGTAAATCATTAAGCAAATCAGTAAATCATTAAGCAAATCAGTTTGAGCACAGAGCACAGAAATGAACCTATGCTCAACTTCTGCATCACTTCCACAAACTCACAAGAATTTCACATTAGCTTCATTGCATAACAATTGGGAAAGAGTTACACAAATTTGGCTCTAGATTTAGTTACTGTCAACTAACTAAGACCAAACAACATAAGCAATCAAAAATATAAATGCAACCCAGAACCCAGAATTGAATTAGAACTTGAGAATTGCACTTACGGAAGATTGAATCAAACTTGGAAGTTTGGGAAGTGCCCACGAACTTGGGAGAGTTGGGATGGGAAGCAGAAGAAGGATGAGGGCTTAGCTCTCCTCCTCTGGCTTTGGTGAAGACTGCAGAGGAGTGAACAAGTAGTAGGATGTATAAAAAGTGATTAGTGTTCTCACATGTATCTAATTGATTTGGTAGCTGACCGTTGGTTGAGCGGAAAGCGGATGATGATCTGCTATTTGCATCTTGTCTTAATTTGGGTCTTGCCATTTTTATACGTGTTCTTGTCCTTCTCGATTGAATATTGATTACGGTTTGGTTGACGAAACAATGGAGAGTTTGTGTGTGTGAGAGAAAGAGAGAGAGTGAGGAAACTCAAGAACTGGGAAGGAAGAACCGTTGGCTTTAACTACCTTTCAAAGCTTACCCTTCCAACCTAACGGTCTCTCCCTCCAAATTCTCAAGCCAAAAACAAAAACACAAATAAAAACACAAATGCTTTGTTGGGTCTTTCGGTGCCACCGGTAACGTGCTTACCAGTTACCAGTTACAACTTGCCACATATGCGGCCTGCATGAATTAGTCTTGCGCCAGATAGCGACATGGTATAGCAAATACCACATCCACCAGAAAAATTTGTTTTTGTATGAATTAGTCTTGCGCGAGATAGCGACATGGTATAGCAAATACTACATCCACCAGAAAATTTTGTTTTTGTCAAACAATAAGGATTGAGCAACGTGTGGTTTGAAGTTTGGCCCATCGAGTATATTACGTAGAATAAATGTTTTTTTAACCACTTGAGTCAGAGTTATAAATTCTCGGAAATAAAATCTGATATTAAGTTTTCTATCAAAATTAGATGGCTAAGCAGCCTTTAATTTTGTTTTTTACTGAAATTTTCTCGCACACATTGTCAATGTGTTATAAGGGTTTGAATTTGAGATCACTAATATGCAAATTAAGATCATTTCCACTGGATTAAACTATGTTGGCTTTTTACTGCAATTTTAAAATAACTATTCACCATAATATTATTGGATGGGGGCAAAAATAGACAGTTACAAATTTTTGAGTGTCTAAATTTCTATATATGTGAAAGGAAATATACTTTTGACCCTGGCCAAGGATAAGGTGAAATTCCCCATAGCCTCTTCGGGTCACGGAAGGGAAGGTCCGACTCCAGTTCGCCGTCCGTTGGCCCCTTCTTTTTTGAAAAAAAAAAGAAAAGAAAAAGGAAATATACTTTTAATGGTCCTGCATAGACTTTCCAACGATGCTTAGCTTTCATTAAACCCTAAAATAAGAAACCCCACACAGAAAAGGGACAGTTGGGAGGATTTTTTCCTCACCTACCATCTCTCATCTAGGTATCTCTGTTGATGACACTTAATATTGATTGTCAATTATTTCATTAGGGTTATGCATGACCATTTGACCACCTGTATTATTAGGTGTGTTCCAACTTTTATTTGGATTTTTTTTTTCAGAGGACTTTCATTACGCCATGGAAAGAGCCGGCTTTCATGTTTTGTTAGGTTCAAACATAATCCAATCTATTATCAATAAGCAAAAACACTATTTGTCATTCTCATCGGAGTGGCATGCACAAAAGAAAAATAAAATTGAGTGCCTTGCCCGACCATCTGATTTATTTGTTGTTAATCATTTCCATTTATGTTATTTAATTTAGCCAGCAACAAATCTCAGTGAATATTGTTTTGCGCTTGTGTCCAGCTGAAAAGAGCACTTAAAAGTTGCATGTGACCATTTCATCTTCACCTAAAAAAAATAAGGCAAGAGTGTTATAAACACGTGACCAGATTCACTCTCTCTAGCATACACTAAAATTTCTCCTTTTCTTATTCTCCTCTTTACTAACTTAAAATAAATGAAATATATTAGTAACATGTGGTTATTCAGGATTTTATCTAATAACATGGGTCATGGGTTCAGATTAAATATGCTCATGCCCTCCTCTTGAAAGAAGATTACACTAATTGTCCATAAAACTACTGCAAATTTGCAAGATGATTAGTAATATTCTTTTTACGTACATCTAATCATGATCGTTCAATGCATTGAATGAAATATGAAAACTTATATGGTAAAAACTCATGTGATGTACGAACACATTTTTAACCCTGGGATCTTAACAGGTTTGTTTTTCCTTACTAGGGTATAGCCTGTGTGATCTAAATTAACAATGATCATGATGGATTCCAAAAAAAAAAAAAAAAAAAAAAAAAAAAAAAAATTCAGGTGAGAATTCAACATAAAACCAAACCCATTGGTCCTTAGCAATTAGCGGGAAGAAGTCTTACTTTGGGCTAATGGGCTTAGCTGAGAGGACGGGATGTGAAGTTTAGCTATTTTTGGGCTTAGCATATTGGGCATATCGACCAACGAACCAGGTTTGCGATCAAATCCTTCGTTGAAATTGAGCTATTGATTTTTGCTTATCTTACTTTTGTTTTACAAATGACAGAAGAGATTTGCAAATTAAGAAAGAGTCACCCACATCCGTACTATTAGTTAGTGTGAGACTCTATTTAACTAATCAGATTCACATTAAAAAATAATTAACAATCACTCATGCATATCGAGACAATTAACAGTAGCATTTAGGGTACCATAATACACATATTTTAGATTGTCCATAGCATTTCTTACGATAAAATTACCATACATTTTAGTTTGTCCAACCATCTACTCTAGTAGGAACAAATCTAGCCTATTAAGACATCCTCCTTGTACCAGAATACAAGGTGCTATAAATCAGGTCAATGATTATTTTGTTTGAAGAGTACACAAACTTTGTACTAGTAGAATACGAAAAACCAATCTCATTAACAACGGTAATTAAGTAACAAATCTAATTAGTTAATCATACTATTTTGTCCTGGTACAAGATTACGTTAACAGGCTGTGGATGATGACTACTTGTAATGTACTCTACTGATATACATTGCATGAGGATATAATATTTTCCATGGCATTTGCCCCTTCACAAGTTAAGAAGGCATGTTCCTCGAAGGAACAATCAAACCCTCTTTGGATCTTCTTCATGTTCCATTGAATTTGGTACTCAAGCTATCAGTAAAAGAGCAAGCACTATTCAGTCCCCCTCCATCTTTGTGGGAACTCTATAAAATCGTTATTTGTTACTTATAATAATGCAAAGTTTGATTTTCTACAAATTTACTAACCAACTTGAAGCCCTTTAGATTTGATTTCAAGGAAGTTAGATTATGAAACCATTCACATGGTTCCTTCTCTAGTTTTGAAACTAACCCTTCGAGCCAAATATAAAGGGCCGGCTTTGGTTTGGTCTCGCTTAAAGTGTAACATGTTATGTTGATGGTCGGTTTTGATTTGGTCTAGTTAAAAGTATGACATGTGATTTTGATTAGCTTAAATGAATTTTGCAAATTCAAACATTGCTTACTTAACTAACAGTCAATATGACAATAAATAATTACTCTATATACACATCGTTTTGAATCATTAAAAAGAAATTTAGACTTAAATCATGCTAATTAGCATCATATATTTACTAGATCGTTGAACAGCCGTACATATCTATTGAGATAGGGGTTGTCTGCATTGGCCAGCTAACCCCAATGTGATATTTGGAGAGAATATGGATCCGGACACCAAATCTGAAATTCACCTAAGGTAAGATTTGCCACTTCAAGTGAATAAAATGATTGTAAAATATTCGATTCAAAAATTAGTTGACCCCTTATTTAATTGAAAAGTCCATGAAGCCTCCATATATATTTACTAGCCAGCAGCCCACATATCACATCCTCTAAGATTTGTTATATAGATAGATATGCAATTGGCAACACTGTAGACACATATGACTGAATAGGATCATGTACAGCTAGCATCAACCTATACAGCTAGCTATTAATTAAGCTTGTTTCACCCAAGATTATATAATTAGTTCCTAATCTCATTTCAATTGAGCTAAATTAATCAACTTAATCAGACTTTAGTAGTTGTTGTCTCCACTTAGTTAGATGATGTTTCATGTTCAACTAACATGAATGCGAGGATGATATATGTCTCTAATGAGTTCGATATCTAATTGTGGTTAGTCCTTTTGCAGTTATGTAATTTATTACAAATGTGTTATTGCGTCTTAAAATATCGTATCGACAGTCATATAATTGATAGTTTATTGGGGTATTGGGATGTGTGACGACTAATATGGTAGATGAGAATGCTAGAATCCAACCAAACCAACGTACCTCAGAATTGAGGTCAGATTGCCGGTCTCTGGTTCCCAATACCACATCCCCTTGCCTTGTCCTGATTAAGCAGCTCTCCTGTTTTCAAGTTTTCATGCCACACCTTTGCCACTTTTCTAATCAACCTCTCACTTCAACTCCACACCCCAACCAATCTACGTTACTGTGCTGAAATTTATAAACAAGTCCCTAATTTTATATTACTTTGAACCCCACGTTCACTCCCCCTTCTTGCATAGAAAACTATGCTGCTGAGGCTGCATATCCCTCAGTTTCCGAGCCTGACCATGTTCACTCCCTTCCTTCAAACTTCAGCCAACCCCATGCTTTCAAATTGTATATATACTTCAACTCACCTTAACCTACACAACTCCCTCTTAGCTCTCCTGAGCTTTGTCTTTTTTTTTTATTATATCTTTTTTCTTATCTTTTTCTTTTTCTTTTTCTTTTTCAACATCATCAGCTCAGTTATCAGCCATGGATATGGTTCAAGTGCAATGCAACAAGGGTGGATCATCATCAGTCACGTCCAAGGCTCATGCAAAGCGAAGCCGGCATGGATTTAGCCGGAAATGTGCTGCCTTGGTGAAGGAGCAACGTGCTCGTCTTTACATCCTGCGCCGCTGCGCCACCATGCTCCTTTGCTGGTATATTCAAGGAGAGGACTAGCTAGCAACCTTCTCTACTTACCTTCATATTCCACAAAACTAATTGTATGAGTCTATCATATGCGACTTTCTTCTCAGAACAATATGTGTATGAGATGACAATCACATACATATTGTGAGAGGAATGTCGTATATATGACGGGCTCATGCAAGAATTACTCACTCAACGTCACCACCTGGTCTCTTGTTTTTAACTTTTTTCCTTATACCTACACTACACTACTCCATGAAAGGATGCCTGTTTCTGCTGGTCTGGTTGGTTTTAACTGTTGTGTGGGTTATCTTCTACTTGCTCTAGAGTGTCAACTCTATTTTTTTTACCTGATTTGGGGCCAACCCAATTAGGTTTTTGGAGCACAGAAGAGGTTTATGCCCACACTCTTGCTTTTTAACTAGCTGGATCTTTCAAGCATGGATACTGATGCAAGCTGACATGGAGGAGTCTCTGTATCTGAAAGGCTGTTTGATTGGCTCATGTTGCTTCAAGAGTCAATATTACTACAACTACTACCACTGGTGTATGCTTTTTCTCTTTGCTGTTTTTTTTCTTCTCCTTTTTTCCTTTTCCCCTCATTTCTTTTGAATGTAGGGGAGAAAATGTTTTCACCCTTCTTGTCAATGTTGGGGAATATATAAAGCTTGTGATATCATGGGTTTGCAGGGGATGCTGCAGATAGACCACTTGCTATGTTGTATGCAATAATTTCTTGTTGCCAAGCTTGAAATCATGCGTTGGCCAGAAAAAATAAGAATTTGTAATGATGGGTTGTGCGATGATTGTGTTTAAAATTAAAATGTGACCTTAATTAGGTAAGTTGACTCAACACACTGAATTACAACTTTATAATTGTCTGCATTAGGAGAGATTCTGACTCTAAAACCACAAGGTGTGAAATCCACTACTATAAGCAGTAAGTTCTACATCCATTCTTGCACCCCACCCCACTCTTAACTCACAAGGTATGAAAATCCACTAGAAACAGCAAGTTCCACATCCATGATTGTGACCCCACTCACCATAAGATAAAATTAGATATGCTGTCAAGTCGAGGAAAGTATGTAGAGTCATCAATACATGAGTATGTCCTTCCAGTTCCACTCAATTGTTTTTAGAAGCCGAAATATGGCGACTCGGGTGTAAGAGGAGGGGCACATTGCCCTGGCCAAATGACCTAACCCATATTTGCAATGAGCATGCTCTTTATAATGCTTGACAATATATGTAGCGAGTCTAAACAATGATTTTCCTGTTCTGCCATACTATGTGAATCTTCAACTACAAATCATGTTTTCAAGATAATGCAGGCTTCCTCGATTATGTAATTGGACTTGAACATTATTAATCCTATTTTAAACTAACCCCCAGTGTAATTAATCTTGCCCTTATTTGTACCGATTCCATCATCACGGTTTAAAAATTCCTTGGATGCCATCAATTGGATTTAGAGGAAAAATAACAATAATTATATTATTTTCTCCGATAACTAGCATCTGATAATTGACTTATTTTCCTTTCTACCAGAACGATTGAGGTTCTGTTGTTATTACATTTCTGTTTGAAATTTGTCTAAGCCAAAACTTGCTAAAGCTGTGGTTCAAACTTCAAAAGGATCCGCTGATAAAAGTGAATGATGTTTCTTTATATAACATAAAGTATACTAAGATCATGATCCAGTTTACATCCCTTTCACTCAATAAATGAAACACTTCCAGCTACCACTCAAAAGTACAAAAGCTTGATGGGATCAGATCATGGACATCAGATCAAAGCGATAAAGATTCACCTGATAAACTTCCAGATGGGAGCTATTCCTTGACATGCATGGTATTCCTTTTTTGTATTATGCAGAGCCCACTGATTGCGCAGATTGGATGTCATTGGTCAATCCAGTCCTTGAAAAGTAACATCACATAGAGAGGTACATTTACTGCAGCGATGATTATGACCATTCTGAACATCCGCACCAATCTTTTGATCACTCTCTTTGTCCATGATCTGCTTGCTCTAGGCAGTAATTTTGCCATAGGATCCAACACAGCATTAGTGTCGGTGTCTGCATTCACAGAAATCTCTATCTCCTGGGAACTATTCTTTCTAGCTGCGGGCCGCATCACAGCAGTACCTCTGCTACAAAAGAATGAAAGAATGTAAAGCAAATGTAATAATAAATCAACAGATAGAACAGTAATATAAATAACCACAGAAGTCTAAATGAGGGTAAAATAGATCCCTTGTAAGAGAAATTGAAGTGCATATTGTATTAACTAGCAATTAATGGAGCTTCCCATAATCACTCATATTGTCTATATCAACCCACCACACAACCATTATGTTCTTTTCAAGACCCACTAATATCATTTGTCACCATCCTAAGAACGCAACTAGTGGGGTTACCCATAATAGCTTATATAGCTGACACTAAATCAACACCCAACCGATGTTGGACTCACTATATATAATTACACATCCGCATACAAATAGAAACAGAAACAGGGCATGCAAATAGAAACCAAACAGAAACAGGGCATGCAAATGTAGCACAGAAACAAACCTTTCAACTAAATTTTTCTCGCTTGTACGTGCAAAAGGAGTGCTCAAGGCTTTCTTGACAAGATGCATTGATCCTTCTGCATCCCAAATCATCTCATACTCACAGTTTAGATCTTCATTTTTCTCTTTTGTTCTACTTCTGATGCTACTTATTAGTTGTTTTCCAAGCCCCATTAAATCACTAAAATGATGCCCAACACTCACACCACTGGATGGCCAAAGCAGGAGGGCAAGGAGGGTCAAAGCAAATAGAGAGAGGTACCTGGAAATTTGAGAAAAGACAAGTAAGAAGTAGGAACAAAAGTCAACTGAAAAGCTTAGTATACAAATCTACACACATCAATATGGAGAGTTACCATATGTAAATGTGTGTCTGCATAGGAAGAAAGCACGGCTGAGTTAAGATTGCCTCTTCAGCATTGGATGCATTTGAAGGTACAAAATTACTAGTAGACACTAACATGAAAGACGGATACAAGTTTCCCTGCTGCCAACTTACTGTCCCTACAGTGTACTGAAAGGTATTATCAATAATATATCAAGCCCTGGTAAGAGTTATATGTGCAAACACATTGGGTGCTTACCTCCCCCACAGGCCCATATTTTGACTCATGGATCACATGGCACTGATCATGATCATGACCGGATAAAACAAGTACCTGTAGAAAATGAACAACCAAGGTGCAACTTGAATCCAAGGTGCACTGGGCAATGGACAAACAATTACCATCTCATGGACAAGATGCATCACAGAGAGGAAAGAGAAATTACCGGTTGAATTGAATCCAATAAGTATTTTGATGATTCCTCTGTAATGTAATTCTGATAGCTGTACAATGGTAATAATTGTTAAACACCAACCAAACTTCCAAGTTAATTTAGTTTTATGATATCAATTTTATAAAAAAAAACACAATTGAAGAAGAAGCTTACACTACTTCTTGACCATCAGCAGAGTGCAGAATCCGCTAAACATTTGAAATAAGAAATTTTAAAAATAAAATTAAAAGAACCTCGTGAGTTTATATACTGAGAGAAAATTCAACATTCACAAACCCATTACAATATAGTGAAATGCACTAGAAAGTATAATGCCAATAATAAATGTACAAAGATATACTTTGCTCAAGTCTTGCCTCAATAAAATGCAATAAATCTATACCTGGTTGACGATTTCTGAATTACGATTGGGGCCACAATCTGTCCAATCTTGTCGGTACAATGGAATATGGGTCAACAACACCCTTGGATATGATTGAACATCTACAATGATGTAAATAATTTGATGAATTAGTTCAATATACGATGTGCAAAGTTAACAACATACAATGAGCATATATCATATACCCATGGAGACTTTCTTGATAAAATCATGTGTAGAGGAAGTCAGAATTCCTTGAGGATTTCCTGCAGAAGATACATTCGTGAGATTAATGTTTTAAATGGACAGTAGTAAAACTCAATATGCACCCATCTAAATGCAATTGCAATTACACCGGCCACCATGCAGAAAGAAGCTGCAGTTGTTCAGTCCAATTACCAACTCATGGACAAACTACATTTTTACACATATAAGAGGACCAAAATTATTCATGCCAAAGTTGTAGTTAAATGACTGATGTGTCTGTATGACAAGAAAACTTCTTCAAGAGCACTTCCTGATATGCCCTATGCACATAGGAAATTTAAAATATGCCCCTATTATTTCAAGTGATTTTAATAATAACTTAAAAACCAAATATCTTATGTTATTAGGTGTTCTTCTAATTGGTTCCTTATTTTACTCTCATTTTCTTCTTCCAAGTTCCAACCAATCCACTCTCATCCCACATAAGCTACCTTCTCAGCTTCTCCTACCATATCAAGCAATCTTGCTTCACTATATTACACTTTATGCAGTAAATCGTGACAATTTGATGCAGGAAAGAGGAAAGGTAGTGCATATATACATATATATATACACACACAGAGATTTACAGGAACAAAACATCAAAACGATAAAAACATAGAATATTGTTTCCATGCATACCATCAATAGTTTGAGCGTCAATGGCAATAAACTCCACTTTTCCAACAGTAAATCGATAGTTTCTGCTACCAAATTCCTTTTCATATCGTTTGATTGCCTGGTACAGCCATATAAGAAACTATTTAATTAAAAAGCAAGTAAATATGATTAAAAGATGATAAAATTGCCGAATGGGCGTCAATAAAAATCTAGTCCATGACAAGATTTTATTACACCATATTTACGGAAAAAAAAATAAGCACAACTCAAAAAGTTGTCAACCAGAATTTGTAAAAACATGCAGATAGCCTATATACAGCTTAAATTCCATACATACTTGACAAATGAGACCTTCCTCAGAGTCAGAAACAGAAAACCATGCATAAAAACAAATATGGAACATTCAAGATATACTTGCAGATACAATTTGATAGCGGTGAAGTTATTATTGCACACAATTTCATTTTCATAACATGCTAAGACCACCTCTTACTTAATGCGACTCAGTAACAAGCATACTCATCCAGTTCTAATATTTCCAATGGTTCTCTTTTCATTTGTGAAATTTCCACATACCTGTTTCCTCATTTCATATGGAATTTCCTTTAACATACTCACACACACATACATTGAAATATACAGGCATTTCTATACCTGTGTCATGACTGCAGATTGTAAAAACCTTATCGTACTTTTAGGAATTCACTCAGACACATGGTGTTGATTATACTGAGGCCTTTTCTCCTGTGAGCAGATCTCGCTGATCTAAGTGAAATAGCTTACATGGCTCAATGCCACGTGAAAATCAGCTAGCTAATATCTTTACTAAGACCTTCCAAAGCATGGTTAGGATCTTTTTGCTGATATCTTCTTTCCAGCTTGAGGGGAGTGTCATTAGTATAAACTGCAAACATCCTTCTTAGCTTATCTTTAGGGGTGATCTCTAGGACTGATGGAGCAGATTTCTAGGGGTACTGATTGAGCCAATACGAATCTGAAGGCTAATTTCTAAGAATATTCGTTGATCTTTTCATGTATGGTTTCTCTATAAAACTATGCACATTACTCAGTTCAATCAGGGATATATGATCTTCTTCTCCCTTTCTAAATCTTCTTTTCAACAGTATGTGTACAATACTTATTTGCTCATGCACACAGAAATACACACAGATGTTTTTATCCATGCACACAAGTGCACAAGACAACAAAATAACTAAAATAGCTCTAGACCAAAAACTTAGGGTATCAGTTAATGGCAACATAACAAAAGTACCTCTGCCCTACGAGAGTGGAGAATTCCATAACCAATGTCGTGGTTTCCAGAAAGGTAGTAAACTGGAATGTTTGAGTATCTTTCATGCGCACTCAGGGAAAAAATATGTTTGAGACGGCTTAAAGATTCCTTCCACCTAATCAAGCAACAAACGTCAATGCCACTCTACAGCAGATAGCAAATACATTGCATTAGTTTACTACCAATCTAAAATTAGAAGAAGAAGAGGCTAACTAAAGCAAGTGAAGTAGCAATTTGTATAGGACACCCAACAATTCTGAGCCCATTTCCATTTTAAATCACATCATGAAGCAAGAAAATACACTAAAACACTAAAAAAACCAAGTGCATTGCATAGAAGCAGCAAAAACCCAACTTTTATTTGAAATTGAAAAGAATTAACAAAAGAAGACAAATTTGCAGTGGCTTACTTACTCTTCATCCGAAAGATAAGGACCGCCATCAAAATAATCACCTAAAAAGAAAATAACATCGGGCTGCAGAGGAAGCACAGATTGATGAAAGGCTCTGCGCATGAACAAATCGGCGAAGAACTGAGCCAATTCGAGAGCAAGTGATTTTGGGGGAAGAGGAAGCGAGGTTCTGTCCATGAGCTGTGGGTCTGTGAGGACCGCCACTTTGACATAATCGCGGTCGGCCATAGAAGAAGAAGCGTTGTTGCTCTGATGAGGCCATGAACAAGACCCGAGAGAGGGCCTCCAGAATGCCACCATCTCGCCATAGAGGAGAGTCACCGCCCATATAACGCAAAGCAGCCCTGTGAGCTCCGCCTGCTTCATCTCTCTCTCTGACCACTGTTTATGGTGGACTCATTTTCTGTCCTGTTTCTTCTTTCCTTTTTCAGATTTCGGTCCTTCAGTTTCGTATTTTTAGATTCCGATCTATGTTCAACCGCAAAAAATAAAACCCTGACGGTAAAGCAAGAGAGTTTGACTAATCGTTTTATATTTTTTAAAGGGTTATATGCCGATTTACCCCCAAACTTATACCATATGTTCGATTTACCCCCAAACTTTTTTTTGGAAAATTAAGGTTATGAACTAAATTTTATTGCCAATTTACCCCCTACTGTCTAATTTGAGGTTAAATATGAGGGTAAATTGGTCATTTCATATGTTAAAAATAAAATAATGTTTCTTTCTTCCTTTTTTTCTTCTTTTCTTCTTTTCTTCTTTTCTCCTTTTCTTCATTTTCTTCTTTTCTTTTCCGTGCCAGTCACGAACGTGGCTCTTCTTTTCTTCTTTTCCTTTTCCTCTTCTTTTCTTCTTCTTCTTTTCCTCCCTTAACCTTCCTTATTTTTTTCTGGTTCTTCTTTTCTTCTTCATTTCTCTCTCTCTCTCTCTCTCTCTCTCTCTCTCTCTCCTGCAAATAGCCCATCCTGTAAACTCAACCAATTTCAGATTCCCCTCATCTCAAACCCATCATGCCATCATAAAACAGAGGTTGAGAGAGGAAGAAAGGCAAAGAGGAAGAGAGGGAGAGAATGAGGGATCGGGTGGGGAGGGGGGATGAAGGAGAAGTGGGTGGGTTTGGTGGCGTGGGGGGTGGGGTGGCTGTGTGGGGGTGAAAAAAATAGAAGGAGGGAGAGGGAGGGGGAGGGGTGGGGGAGAGGGCTATGTTGGTGGGGATTGGTCTGGGGGTGGCTTGGGGTGGTGTGGGTAGAGGGAAAAACAGAGGGTGAGAGAGAGAGGAAGAAAGGAAGAGAGGGAGAGAATGAGGGGAGGGTCGGGTCGGGTGGGGGAGGGGATGAAGGAGAAGTGGGTGGGCCCCACTATTTTTAAAAATGATATTTTAATTATTTTAATGGTTTTAATTATTTTAACATATAAAATGACCAATTTGCCCTCATATAAAATGGAGATTTACATAGTAGGAGGTAAATTGGCAATAAAATTTAGTTCATATCCTTAATTTTCCAAAAAAAAAAGTTTGGGGGTAAATCGAACATATGGTATAAGTTTGGGGGTAAATCGGCATATAACCCTTTTTTAAATGGCATCTCGCTAACGGGATGTAGTCTAATGAAAAATGACATTGACTTGATACGACAAAACCCTCCTACCCTTTCTAACTTTGGCCAAAAAAAGTGAGTTGGGTGGGGATGAATTTAACTTACTGTGTTGTTCAAGAAAAAAATAGTATCTAAATAATGTAAAGCATTAACAGTTTTATCACATTATGCTTTCAAAATCAGATTTTTATTTTTATTTTTTTGTACAAAATTAATGACTCACCAAGCATTTGCCACAGGTCATGCTGGAGTGGTGTTTTTACACCTCCAGAGGTCAGTGTTTAAACAGATTGATATTTTGCCTCCCCCACACTCTTCATGATGTCTGCCTCATTAGGTTGACAATTGTGCCATAAATAAATCAGTCTTAAGCACTAAGCAGCTTGCTGTTCCTTGTGTATGCGATCTTCATGCAATGCATGTGTGATATTTGACCTAGAGTTTTTCCACTAAACTGAGGCTCTAATTTAATCCATATATATTATGAAAGAGGGATAAAAGAACAGCTCAGCAAACATTGCAGTTCACTGGATTACCTAGACAAGGAAAAGAACAGAGTAACTTGCCAGACCAATTAAAGATTCATGCCGAAAATTTCGGTTTGAACTTTGAATCATAAATGACAGACATAATCAACATATGCATCACCGGAAAATGATATAATTTGTAGTTTGTAGTCCAGATTCAGACAATTCATGTTATGCATAGATGAACCTCCTCTAGATTTTTCCTTTATTTGAGAAGGGGAACTGAATAGTTTCAATTCACAGAGGTCTCACAAAAGCCCTTTTGAAAATATGCATCAGCAGGCGTCATTAGAGATTTACACAGATTCTGAAGTAAGATAATTACCAAAAATATTGAGCATCCGAAATTATAAATTTGCTGATTTACAAATGCATGTGTGACCACTTTCTCATTACATCACCTTGATTTGCAACATCATCAGACCTGTAATCTTAGACATATATATACTTATGTACTGGGAGGCTCAAAATTAACAAGCAAACTGCTTGACTATAGCTGCCTCATGGATCTGTAAAGCAAAATACCATTTACACAAGTGATTTTGTGAAAGTCTGCAATAATAAACCCAAATATTTATGTGCAAGTATACATATAAATACTTTCTTAGGAAGTGTCAAAGAAATTTGTTTTTCCTCACTAGTCTTTATTTTGGTGTTGGTGGGATGTCCCTACATTTTTCAGCCAATCGACAACTTCCTTGATGGTTGGTCTCTTAAGAGGGTTCTGGTTGACACACATGCAAGCCACATCAAGCACCTGCAGCATCTCATCGTCAAAGCCCTTCCCTCTCAGGAGAGGATCAAAAACCTCCTCTGGTTTGCCCTCTCTCCTCATTTGCTGCACCCAGCCAACCAACTCTCTCGATGCCCTTGGCTTGCATACCTCAAAAGGCCTTTTTCGAGTTAGCAGCTCAAGCATGACAACCCCAAAACTGTACATATCTCCTCTCAATGTTGCCACCCATGCTTGTCCATACTCTGGAGGAATGTAACCAAGGGTACCAACAAGCTCAGTTGTAACATGAGTCTGGTACGGAAGAATCAACCGGGACAACCCAAAATCAGCAACATGTGCTTGAAATTTATCATCCAGGAGGATGTTGCTGGATTTGATATCACGATGCACAATGTGTGGCTCACATATTTGGTGCATGTAAGCCAACCCGCAGCCTGCTCCCTGTGCAATCTTCAGTCGAGTTGGCCAATCTAACTGGGAAGCACCATCATCTTTCTCATGCAACCAGTAATCCAGACTTCCATTCTCCATATAGGAATATATTAACAGGCGAACACCATCATGCACACAATAGCCTTGCAGGGAAACCAGATTCTCATGTTGGGCAGTGGACAGTGCCTCAACTTCTGCTTTGAATTCCCTTTCCATCAGACCCAAGTCTCCTGAGAGTTTCTTAACAGCTAGCCTGGTCCCATTTGCGAATGTTGCTCTGTAAACCAGACCAAAACCTCCACAGCCAATGATGTTTGCTTGATTGAAATTGTCAGTTGCCTTTAAGATTTCAGTTATAGTAAGATCCTTGATTTCATTGGTATTGGTTGGGAACACTATGACTAGGCTGGTATCCTTGTCAAGCTCAGGAGTAACAGCAGTGGCTGAATGGCTAGACATTGCGTCAAAATCCATCTTGTCAGTATCTCCTCCTGGAATGATCCTTCTCTTAGACAACATCCACACTACTAGCATAACAACAATAAATACAATGCCAAAACAGATCCCAGAGGTGAGTCCAATAAGAAGATTTTTGTTAGACCTTCGAGCAGCAGCCGGTGATAATGGTTGAGGGCATGTGCGATGCACAGTTGGAGGACCACATAAGCCCGGATTCCCTTCAAAGCTGGAGATGGTAAAAGTATCAAACTGACCCCCAGATGGTACAAGTCCCTGAAGATCATTGTATGCCACACTGAAGGAAGACAAGAAATGCAGACCTTTGAGAGAAACAGGGATTTCACCAGATAGATTATTATAGGAAAGATCCAATTTCTCTAAGTTAGTGAGGTTAGAAATCTGATCTGGGATGCTGCCAGAGAATTTGTTATGACTAAGGTCCAACACATGAATAAACTTCAATCGGCCAATCTCAATGGGGATACTGCCATTAAGGCTGTTGTTACTCAAATATATGGCTGGGGGGAGGTTGGACAGTTGATTGTACTGCTGATCAGTAGCATTAATGGGCATCACAAATACTGGCAACTCTAAATAACTTCTGTCCACCTTATCACTGGCCTCTTTCGATGTCAAAACTGGCATCCCACAGAGGTCATTAGGAAATCCGCCTTGAAGGACGTTATTGGACAAATCAATGTAGAAAAGGTTGGGCAGACTAGCCAACCAACCGGGAAGAGAACCAGTTAAAAGATTAACTGACAGGTCCAAGACTTGAAGATTTTTAAGCTTGCCTAGCCAGGTGGGTACTTGACCAGTGAATTGGCAACCCCCCAGAGCAAAAACCCGAAGACTTTGGAATCCATCTGGGTCTCCTAGGCTTTCATCATCAGGCACAGGCTCAAACAGAAAATTCTTGGATAGGACCAGAGTGGTCAGGTTCTTGCAACCCTTTAGAATCCTTAAAGCCCCAGTGGCATTTGTCAGTTTGTTGGTAGAGATGGAGAGGAAAGCCAAGGATTCTAATGCAACTATTTCAGGTGATATCTGTCCTGTGAGCTGATTATTGGCCAATCTAATAGCTGTTAATGACTTGCAAGAGTAGAGGCTTTTGGGTAACTCACCAGTGAAATTGTTGTTGCCAAGGTCCAGAGTGGTGAGGCGTTGGAGAGTGGAGAAGTTGAAGGAAGAGAGTTCTGCAGTCAAGTTGTTGACCCTCAAATTCAAAGCGGACAGCTTTGTACTGTTGGCGAGAGATAAAGGTAAGGGGCCTGTGAGGTTGTTCATGTGGAGCAGCAGATTTTCCAACCTGGAAAGGTTACCAATTTGGCTTGGGATTGGCCCAGAGAACTGGTTTGAAAAGAGCTCCAGGGTCTGGAGATTGGTGAGGTTCATGATACCATCGTTGATGGGTCCTGTAAGACTATTGACAGGCAGAGAGAGCTGTCGGAGATCAGCAAGGTTGAAAATTTCAACAGGGAGAGAACCAAGGAGGCTATTGAAGCCTGCACGGAAAACTTGGAGCTTGGAACATAATCCGATTCCAGGGGGAATTGTGTCATTGAGTTTATTGTAGGACAAGTCCAAGAAGGTAAGGGATGTGTGGTTGCTACCATTGTCGATGGGTATCGACCCGGAAAAGCTGTTGTTGCTGACATTGAAAATGGACACCGATGGGACAAGGATCGAAGATGGGATTGTTCCATTGAAGAAATTGCTAGACAAGTTCAGAACCCGAAGCTGACTGATTTTATTTGAAGGTGGTAGGCGGTCAATGAGACGATTGAAGCTCAAGTCAATGACTTGGAGACTAGAGAGAGAGGAAAACAAATCATCAGGGAGAGAACCCAGGAAAGAATTGTGGGAAAGATTGAGGTGGGTGAGATGGGTGAGGCTTGTGATAGATTGATGGATGACACCAGTTAAGCCTCTCCTAGGCAGCCATAGCCGGACGACGCGTCCTTGATCATCTGAGCCGCAGGTTATTCCTTCCCAAAGGCAACAGTCAGTGGAAGAAGACCAATTCAAATTCAATGGTGCCTCGAAAGCCAAGGACAATAGAGCGTCCTGATCGAGCTGGTTACAAGCAGCAGAAGCAGAGCAAGGAAGAAGAAGAAGAATGAAAACCCATTGACCCAAAAAGAGATGAGGAAGGAAGGTTGGTATTCTTGTTGTTATTGTTGGGACCTTCACCTTCTTCTTGTCGTGTTTCATCGGAACAAGAGAAGAAGACATGAAGACTCTCTCTCTCTCTCTTTCTCTCTCACTCAATCATACACAACAACATGCTGTAACACATATCACCATCAGCATCATCACAATCTATTGGAACCATATCAATTGGTAGAAGCAGCACCAATCTACCAAGATCCTACAGGTGTTTGAATAAAAGCCTGAGAGAGCTAGCTAGCTAGTCAAGCTAACCTGGTACAGAAAGATTGGGTTTTTGGGGATTGCAGCAAAAACCCAATTGAGCAATTGACCCAGAGAAACAAAGACAGAGAGAGGTTGGGTTGGGGGAGCTGCTGTGCTTATGTGAAGACAATTGACGTTGACATGGAAGAGACGATAATAATAATAAATCACAGGAAGAAGCGTTTACTTTGTGGGCGGCAGGTAGTGGCTGTTGGTGTTGTTGGTGCTGTTGGACATTTTCTAATCTTGTAATCATGATGATGGCGATGATGATGATGATCCTTCACCACAAGAGCTTAGCGTGTATAGTAGGATTAGGATATTCACATATCAAAGGCAAAAGCTTTCTTCTTTTTTTTTCTTTTTCAAATATTCGTTTCAGCACTTGCCCATTATTTATTTTCTTCTTCTTCTTTTACTTTTTTCATATTTCTCTTCTCTTTCTCGGCGTCTTCTTCGGTTGCTTTGCTTTGCTTGGCTTGCTGCTTAAGCCCGACAGAGAGACTGAGGAGGAGACCGATAAGCTAACGCCGCAAATGGGTTTTGCGTCCGGCAAGTGACAGATTGGAGATTTGGGGTTGGTTGGTTGGTTGGTCAATTTGGTAAATGATGGGGTTTGGAATCTTTCAGATTGTTGTAGAGAGAGAGGCAGTCAAGGTTGCAAGTGGTAGGGCAAGTGGTTAATAAACTAGGGATTTGGAAAAATGATTGGGGCAAAATGCAGACTGCATGATTTTTTTTTTCTTTTTTTGAACCCAACACTTTAGCAGATTAATTAGCACACTCATCTACTAACCAATATTTTGAGAGGAGAACATATAGAATACGATGTCAGATTGTACTGACTAATTTTTGTCAGATAGTATTAATCTGTTTCGGAGGGTACTGATTATTTATCCATAATGTTATAAAGTGTTTGGTGTTGTTCAAGATAAATAGTGTGACTAAGTTATATTATTTTTGGTGCTGTTCTGGATAACATCGAATCAGACTATTTTTTTACAACAAATTCTTTGATAATTTAAGTGGAAATATAGATAATATATTTGCATATATATAATTAAGAAAAAATAATAATATATTGAAGCCCAACAAAAGCAGGCAGGAAGAGAATCAACAGCCAGCAGTAACAATACGGAAATAACCAGAAAACAAGCCAAAAAAGCACCAAAAGTAGAAAAAAAAAATACAACAATAAAAACATAGACGCATGTATTGTTCTAATCGCTGATTTAGGATGATAATTTGATTATTAAGTTGGATACCTGAAGAAGATGAAATACATAAAGAAAAAAAAAAGCAAGAAAAACTCAGCAACATGTATTGAGTTGGATATACAGCCGTATGATAATTATTTGATTTTTTGATTATTGAGTTCGATACACAGCCGCATGTATTGTTCCAATACAGAAAGAAAAAAATGTCAAAAAAGAAAAACTCATAACCTAATTTCCACAAAGATTTAATAAAAGAGGAAATATATAAAGAAAGAAAAGAAGCATATTTGAGAGAGAGAGAGAGAGAGAGAGAGAGAGAGAGAGATGGATACCTGGAAAAGAGTGAAGAGAATAACCTTGGAGAAGATAGTAAAGAAGAACCCTAGGGAGAAGAAGATGAAAATAGCGTCGTTGCATTTTTCACGTGAACGTGTGTGTTCTTTTTCCCTAACTTTATAATTAAGCGTGTATTATCTAAACCGGGGTGTGTGAGTTGTATTAGTTAGTTATGTAAGAAGAGTATTAAAAGCCCAACCCGTATAAAATAGTCAAGTAATTAAATAATACAAGTTGACACCAAACACCTGACATGGACTATTTACTCCTATCCATAGTCTAATACGGTGTACCAAACGAGTCCTAAGGGAGTTCAATTTCCCTATTACCATTTTTCATGTGCTCACCTGTTACCTATCTAACTTTTTGACACATGTCCTTCCACTTAACCCCAAGTTAACAATGTTAACTTTTAATTAAAAACAGTAATAATTAAAGGAAGAAAACCCAACAACGAAGAAGTTCCTCTGCTCCTTAGCCAATCGTCACCCAGTCGGAATGTCCTGAGCCTTGAAACGGAGGTAGCAACCACGTTGATGACTAAGTGGGCGTGTTAGGGTTTAGAAATTGGATTCACGCGTTTCCGAGATTGGAGATGCCTCTGAGATCTTGAAATCACAGTAAGCGGTGAAAAGTATAGGTGTCTTAGGTTTACAAAATGCAAAGAAATGAGCCATTAGAAAAAGGAAGCTGAAAAGAGAAGCTAACTACTGGCTTGATTATGCTTGATTTTCTACTTGGCTATTTTGCAAATTTCATTCTTTGTATGATGCTCTAATTATGTATATCCATGCATCTTATTGCCACAAACAAAACCCAACAACAAACTCCCATCTACCCCCAACCCTCAGCAACCCTAAACCAGCCACCAAAACTCCCACCCACCCCACCCGGTCAATGAACTCCATCTCCTTCTCGCCGCCGACAAAGCCTCATTTTCTCTTTTCTCTATCTCATTTTCCATACATTTGTCCTCAATCTACCTCTCTTCTTCAAAGAATAGGCCAGAAGAGCAGGGGAAGAAGATAGATCTAGATCCAAATTAAAGGGGGAGAAGAAAAAGAAGATGCTTTTCTGACGGCAAGAAGAAGAGGGGCTGCACCGGCAATGTGGGGTTATTGACGGAGAGGTGCTTCTTTGTTGGGTTCCCCCCTCCTTCAATTATTAGTTTTTAATTTTTTTAATTAATTTTTTTAATTTAATTAAAAGTTAACATTGTTAACTTGGGGTTAAGTTGAAGGACATGTGTCAAAAAGTTAGATACGTAACAGGGTGGACACAGGAAAAATGGTAACAGAAAAATTGAACTCATACTAAGGTAGTATGGCCACGTGATACATTTAGGTTTAGGATTGTTTATCTCACTTAAGGTCTCTATTTCCCTTTTAGTTTAAATACATTTTTATTTTTAGGATAATGATTCTCACTTTCCTTCGTGGACACGAAGATGATAATGACATATTTGACATCGATCCATCTCATTGCCGTTCCTATTATCAAGCTAATATTGCATGACAATGGTTGTCAAAAAAAGAAGAGAGGTTGGTTTTATTAAGGGTATTTTTGGTATTTAATTTGAGCAAAGCAAATGATTTTTTTTAACAAGCGATAATCTACTTTAAACTAATCTAAACTATGGGGAGAGGGATTCGAACTCGGGTGTAGAGTGGGGAGCACATCTGCTGTAGCCAACTTGACTAAGCCCATATATGCAAAGCAAATGATTTTACATATGAATGAAGGGTGTGAAAATAAAAGATAGTACCCATGAAATAGATTTATTTTTAAAAAAAAAAAGAAAATTTAGTGGCCATGGGACATTGATAAGATAAGTGGGTCCATTTTTTGATTCACCTTGATAATTTTCCCATTAGCATGACTTTAGAGTAGGGGGAGGATACTTGGTGGCCACGAAATATTAAGGGAGTTACCAATGTCCAATTCTAATTTGTTCATCCATTTTTCACATTATCATGATGATTTGTGCGCACTACTTCATTGTTTTACGTGCAAAGTCCACTTGTTATGACCAGCAGTTGTCCTAATATATTTAATTAAAAAAATGTTGGGAGACAAACTTTTTCTAAAAAGGAAATTACCTGGTTAGAGGCATAAAGTCAATATAATAGATAAAAATAAATAAATAAATAAATTGGAAAACAGTAAGAATCTAGTGCATAGTGGAACATAAAAGAATGCATTTGTCAAACTTTACGTGCATATGAATGTGATCCAACTATAAAAAAAACATAACAAAAATAGAAGAAAAAAACACCTCCAATTGATTATTATTATTACATAGATGATAATGTGAAACACCTTGTTCTTGAATTAAATATTGAGATATGAATCTTTGATGGATTGGTTTTTGGTTTTTTCTTTATGCCCACCACCATATAACCTGACTCAGCAAAAATGGCTTGAATGAGAAAGTGGGAAGATTTGAAACTTGAAAGGGAGGTTTAGAGGACTGGTAAACTGCAGGACAAGTCAATGGTTCTTGAGGTTTATATATATGTTTTTTTCACCATTAAATTAATTAAAACACC
The DNA here is from genome assembly GCA_024362665.1 of Prunus padus. Lineage (NCBI taxonomy): Eukaryota > Viridiplantae > Streptophyta > Magnoliopsida > Rosales > Rosaceae > Prunus > Prunus padus. The sequence continues at coordinate 2,902,123 of JANFAM010000013.1, read as the reverse complement.
CTCCATATTCAACTGCTCACTTTGTTTGTGCCATGCCATTGAAGACCATCTCGGGGCTTTAAATTTGCACCACATGTATAACACAAGTTGAGAGCCTCTCATATTTTAAAGTTGTTTGACACTATGAGATTTTATCATCCTCCCCTGTGAATTGTGATATCTCATAACAAAATGATCTGTTTTGGTTTAAACTTTAACATGGGAGGCCATAAGAAAAGGGTTCTTGAATTACAGCCTTAAGTGTAGGATAATGCTCGCTACTACTTGAATTACAAATCCTCTATAACATGAATTTTGTCCTCCCTTCTCTTTACAACATAAATAAATAAATACATGTTTACATTCGATTTTCTCACTTGTTGCTTGCCACAAAAATTTAAAAACTTTATTTCTTGTAGTTTTAAAATGTTTTATTCAAATATACAGTTGTGAAAAATTGCCCATAAGATTGTTTTTACTACAAATGTGGGTTCAGTTGACCAGGATAGTGCATCCAAGTTCAAGTATCATTTTCCATAGATTGAATTAAATCATAATAATTTAAATTATCACTTATATAAAAGAAATTATTTATAACTGCTCATTTAGTGGTTGAGACATGAAAACCACAATATAATGGCATGTTGTCAGTTCCAACATTAAATTCACTAAACAATATATTTTTTTTTTTGACAAAGCAATATTTTAAACTACTTTCCTAAATAAGCAAATTTACTGAACATTGATCAAGAACTTAGTCAAAAAAAAAAGTTTCCCAAAGAAGCAAATCCAAACCAAACCAAATCCTTCGACTTTGGCCCAAGCTACTTGAACAAACAAGGTATCCAAGATGAGATGGTAAATGGGCTGACAGGAGGATAGTTGTCCCCAAACTCAATTTTAAGCCCATATTTGCAAAGGCATTCAACAACAACAAAAAAGTTATAAGGATGAGACTGAACAATTAAAAAGTATAAGGACGAAAGTGAAAATCCGAATAAACTATAGGGAACCATTGGGCCTTCCAAAAAAAACAGTTTTGGGCCATTGACCCAAAACTCCAATGTAAAACCCTACAATTATCCAATCAGAATATTTCCTCTTCTTGTTGAAAGCCAAAAAGTGAACCCAAAAAAATTAAAAAAGAAAAAGAAAAAAAAGATGATGATATAAATATTGAAGCTAATTAATATTTTTCTTCAAGAATTTGATGAAGATATTTTTTTGGTAAAACCCAAAACCCTACTTGGTTAGTTTCCCATTTCATTATCTGCTGCTTCTTGTCCCCTTTGGCATCACAATTAGACGGTGTCTACGGACAAGCATGCAGATTACAGAGCTCACTCTCCCACCTCCATTTCCCTGCGGCTTCGACGCTGCCACTCTCACTCTGATATCGCCACCCACAGTCTCGCTCTGCTAATTTGTATAGCTTGCTTCTGCGTTCTCAACTGCCCCAACCATTTCTGCTTTGGGTTCTGTTCTTCTACTCCTTCTGGAAATGGTTTTGAAATTTCTGTGATTTTGGGTACTTGTGGAAGAAGAAGATGATGGAAAAGATAAAGAGGAAAACTCAATCACAGCTTGAAGCCCTTGAGAGCTTCTACTCAGGTACGCTTCTTCGCTAATTGTAACCTCTCTCTCTCTCTCTCTGCGTGTGTGTGTTTGATACATATAGCTTTTGTTATTATTGCTCTGTTTCTCTATTGGGTTCAGAATTAAGCTACCCAGTTTACAGTTTAATTGAAATCAGCATTTTATACGTGCAATTATTGGCTCAAACTTGGAACAGACAGCTGCAATTGTTCCGTTGTTTGTTTTGATTTTAGAAAGCAATAAGGAAATAGTTGCAGAATACAATTATACAAGCACTTAGGATTGGTCGTGCATCAGTTGCTATAGATTCTATAAAATGGTAGCGGACATTTCGTGTTAATCACAAGAGAGCGAAACCCAATATTTACAACCTTTTTTTTTTCTTCACAGAGGATAGGTATCCTTCACGAACGGCAATGGAATGCCATGCTGCTGCCTTCAGATTGACTTACAAGCAGGTTCGGGGTTGGTTTGTTGAGAAGAGGAGGAGAGAGAAGCTCGAAAATAAAACCACCGAGGAGTTGGGTGGAAGAAATTGGTCGGGAGCTGGTGCTCCAAGGGTGGTTAAACACTGCCCCTCAAAAGCAAAAGCTCCTTCGTTGTCGAGAACCAAGCAAACAAAAATGAATGGGAATCATATTCAGAAATTGTTAACTCCAGACTACATTCTCAAGAAGGTGTTCCGCAAAGATGGTCCTCCCCTTGGTGTGGAATTTGACTCTCTCCCCTCTCGGGCACTTTTCCATTCTACAGGTAAGAACTGAGAAACTTTGAGGTCTGAGAAATCATAGGCAAAATGAATCATTTCTATTCTACATTTTTGTCTATTTGAGATCTATTCTCCTTTTCCGTTTGTTTAAAAAGTAAACTACACATCAGTTGTAGAATTTTCACTCAGAGTGGTTTGGTGTGTTGATGCGAACATTCTCTTTGTTGATTTTTATATGAGTTGTGAAGGGAGAGGACTTGATTCTTTGAGATATTGTTGTTTTGTAATGTTTAATGCCATTCAGAATTAGATGTTTTTGGTAGTTTGCGTCTAACTTCTTGACAGAGTTAATTTGTATTGGTGTTGCAGTAGCTGTTTGGAAAATTTTCTCTCTTTGTTCTTTTGAATGCTATATTGTAGATTTTTTCTTTTGTTGCACTACATATTTTAAGAAGGTTTCACTCACATTGTTATTTCCATTTAGACCTTGAAGATTTACATCCCCCTTGCAAAGAGAACCAAAGAGAAACTAAAAGGAGGAAGGTAATGGATAAATTATTTTGTTTGCACCAGCTATCATGATTCTCTTGTTTCTACCTTAAGTGTCCTTACTAGTCCCACAAATATTCTTACCCTTTTAACTTTTATTAGGTTACTGAGCATGCTGTCATTGGTTATCAGAATTGCGACGAGAGTGGTCCAGTGAAAAAACATGGTGTTGGAAAAGGTTTGATGACGGTCTGGCGGGCAACCAATCCTGATGCTAGAGATTTTCCCGTTGACATGGGTTTTGCTAACGGTGAAGTCACTAGTGTATCATTAATTCCAACTTCTGTATCACGAAAACCAGTAACTCGGAACAGAAGATTGCAACAAAAAAAAAGTGTTCCTGTAAGTGATTTAGTCTGTATTGCTTGCAGATATGTGAGAAAGTCTTTTGGGATGATCATCTTAAAGATCGATCTGAGTGGTTACCTTTAGAAAGTTGTCTGACATTTGTTGCCTTTACAGAAACAGGGACGGGTACGAAATAAGGTACAAGAAAAGAAGAAACATTTCGTCAAAAGAAGAGAAGTAAGTGAAAAAATTGTTCTTGCAAATTTATGGTTTAAGTTAGCAGATTTAGCAACATTCATTTTGCTTTTGGATGCAAGGTGGAATCTAACAATGAGAATCAGACTCTGCCAAGCAAAGAAAAATGTGAACTTGCTTTGGAAGGAGCAGGTTCCCAAGAACACTCGGATAAGATTGCAATGCTTGTGGATGATGAAGAGCTGGAGCTGAGAGAATTACAAGGAAGGCCAAATGCACTGGGGTGCTCTGATCATTTTACTACTAATGGAGATCATGCCTGTTCACTTTGCAAAGGTTGGTTTGAAGGAAGAACAGAACAAATTTTCCACTCTAAAATGAAATGCTGTAATATGTATGTGTCTGCATGTATAGTATTTTGAGCTGTAGATAAGGAATTTTTGGGATTTCAGATTTGCTGGCCAAGTTTCCTCCAAATTCTGTGAAGATGAAGCAGCCATTCTGTATGCAACCTTGGGATTCTTCTCCAGAGATTGTCAAGAAACTGTTCAAGGTATGTGAATTGCAAACTGTTTGTGGCCTGATTTTGTTAAATTCTTTTGCAAATATAGGACATCATTCGTGAAAGATGTCATGCACTCCATCTATTATTGCATTTGCTTTTTCTTGTTTATGAGGTCTGTTCTCTTATTCATGATATTTTGTGCTCGCTAATACTGCCTAATGGTCTCTCATTACTCTTACCAATCTTTTTCGTCGATGCTCTCATTGCATAGATTGAAGTCATAGGTTGTTCTTGCGGAGATGTTATGCAAACTATGATATACCCAAGAAAAACATATATCAAGTACTAGAGATATATGGAATGTGGTCTAAATTTGATATTGGAATCTACTTGTAAGTTGTAATTCTCTTTTGTGTAGTTTGTACCGAGTGTAGGAATTTATTATTATCTTGTCAACTTTATGATTCCTTATGGAAACTGGCGAGTGAAAAGATGTGCAGTGTTAAAGCACCACTCTAGATTGCTGCAGTTTTTTTTTGTTTGGTTTATTAACAAATGTGTCTGGGGGTCATCAATTCAGATTGCTACATTTTGTTTAGTTATCGTACTCAAATATATTCTGGGTTGACTTTCTTGGGCAGGTTTTCCATTTCCTTTATACTTATGCCGTTATGGTAGATATAAGCTCCTTCACTATTGATGAGTTTGCCCAAGCATTTCAGGACAAGGTTATATCTTATCTTTGATCCAACATCGGATTTATTGTGTCTTCTACTTGCTCAACATCTTTGTTTCGTAAAATGCCTTTTAGGATTCCTTGCTTCTTGGAAAAATTCATGTGGCCCTTCTGAAGCTTCTTCTATCTAATGTTGAAGCCGAGCTTGGCTGTGGATCTATACCTCATTTGAGCAAATCATGCAATTTTCTTGCATTTATTCACTCGGTGAGTTATGAACCAACAGCATATAATCGTGCAGATCACAGACATTTACAGTTCATTTAACTTATGATAATGTTGTATAGTCATATTGACCATTTCATTTGGGTACATATATGTCACAGCAGTTTTCTAAAGGCTCATATGTTTGGAACTTTGTTGGTAACAAAAAGAGAATGCAATCTATAAGACTGTTGACATGTTACTTTACAGGGAAGTTAAATACCGCTGAAAGTAGCAATATGATATCAGAAAAATTTAAAGAATATAGGAAAGAGGATATCATCTAATAATCAAAAGTTTGGTGTGACTACAGAAAAGGTGTACACTCCAGAATGTCTGATAGATACGCTTAGGCGACAAGAAATTTTCTGAACAAAATCATAATCAGACTATTAGTAGTTCATCCATATGCACTTTTAGAAGCTTGTTTTTTGTGGTATAGTTGATCAGAGATACTTATTTTTGTCAAACTCTTTAGACTTTTTTGCTCATCTCTTCAATCAATTGTTATTTCATATTATTATGACAAAATTGAATGGAAGTACTCAATAACTAAGCATCTTTGTCAAATGATTTGGCAGGTTGAAAATCAAGGATCCACTCTGGAATTCTGGAAGAGATCGCTAAACCCTTTAACATGGACAGAAATATTGCGTCAAGTACTGGTTGCCGCTGGTTTTGGTTCAAAGCAAGGTGCAATGCGAAGGGATGCCCTTAGCAAGGTCTTCTAATTTAACTACCGTAGTTGCAATTGATTTTTCTAAGCTCCATTTCCTCTCTAGTAAATGTATTTAATTATCAATACATCTGTATTCTGCAAGTTAAGTGCTATAGATGCCTAATAATATGTCATTACCCCGAATAATCTGTTTCTACCTTGAGGCAGAGCCCCAATTGGATAGATTCACTTTCCATACTAAAGGACCAAAATCAGAAATTTTAGGTTTTACATATAACATGTAGTGATTGAATGTTAAAGGAAATAGTTTCTTCAGTTTTGTTTGTTGGCATTATCGTGCATTCCTAAATAACATCTGTTGAGCATATGTTTATTTGTCTCTAGAATTATTTGCTTTAATGACCAGACATGCACAGGAGCCTTTATTTACTTTCTTATGGTGGTTTTATTTATGTTCTACAATTAATAAGCTTTATCTGTTGTTGCATAAACCTATCTATAAATGTAAAATTTGGTTTTTCAAATTGAATCTTCTGTTATATAGGAAATGAGCCTTATGGTGAAGTATGGTTTACGCCCTGGTACTTTGAAGGGTGAATTGTTTAGAGTTCTGCTAGAGCAAGGAATTCATGGGTTGAAAGTTTCTGAGTTGGCGAAGTCATTGCAGGTAATTTTCTTGAAAATGTTGTTATCATAATCTCTCATGTTTTAATCATTAAGTTGATACCAGCCAAGCACAGCATTCCACTTGAATTAGTGATGGACTTTGTTTTTGTTTTGCAGATTTCTGAATTGAACCTTTCCAGTGGAATAGAGGAACTAGAGTCTTTAATTGGTTCAACTCTTTCAAGTGATATTACATTATTTGAAAAGATTTCATCATCCACATATCGTGTGCGTATTAATTCTTCTGAAAAGGAAGTGGAGGAATCCCAATCAGATACCGAAGACTCTGGAGCAGTGGATGATGACCTTGGTGACAGTGGTACATGTAGCAGTGATGATGATTCTGGGTGCAATTCAGGAAATTCCCAAATTAAAAAGCTGACTTATGGCAAAAGTAAAGATAACATGGTGACAGTATACACCGAAATTGATGAGAGCCATCCGGGAGAAGTATGGTTGTTAGGACTGATGGAAGGCGAATATTCAGATTTAAGCATTGAAGAAAAGTTGAGCGCAATAGTGGCTCTAATTGATCTTCTTCATGCAGGTTCTAGTTTCAGAATGGAGGTAACATATAGAATCTTTGCGTGGACTTTGAAAACTTTTCTTTGTTTTTAATTTTCCCCCTACTATGAGGTTGCCCTTTTAAATGGAATGTGTTCAGTCCTTTGTAAGATAATGTCATCTGAATGGTGCAAACTGCATTATATATAAAATACTTTGACAGTAAATATTATTTGAATATTCAATGAGATTCAAGTAGCCGTAATTATTATGGTGGTTTATAAGTTTAATATTGGTTCGTATTATTGTTTTCCTTAAAATTGGATCTACCTTTTGGGTTCCACATATGTGACCTGTCTGAAGTCCTGACGGGTTCATTACGGCTACCTTCTTTGGCTTCTCCAAACAAAAAAAAAACAGAAACTGATAGCTTCTTGTTGTCTTTGTTATTGTCTTGTATCATGTATTTCCCCACTGAGTTCTTGAATGTTCTTCAATTGTAACTATAGTTTTCAACAGCATTTAAACATGCATGGTTTTTAAGTAATTTTCAGCAGATTAAACATGTCTCTCTTTTTCTTCTTATTCCTTTATAGGATCCTATAAATGCTATTGCTGAATGCATTCCTAGCAGTCTTCATTCTGGTTCAGGGGCGAAAATTAAGAGGTTATCAACTAAACAACATGGCATGCCCAGGCCAACCTGGGTCCATGCAGGACATACGAGTGGTGCAAAAGAAGATTATACATCAAAGTTTCACCCTATGGATTCTTCAGGGTCAATCTCAAAGTTCTCTCACGAGAGATTCGCTACAAAAGAGAAAAATGGAAAAGAAAGAGAAGTGCGGTTTGACTTACACCCAATGCAATCTGTGTTTTTGGGGTCTGATCGTAGATACAATAGATACTGGCTTTTCTTGGGCCCTTGTAATGCATATGACCCAGGACATAGAAGGGTTTATTTCGAATCTTCAGAAGATGGTCACTGGGAGGTGATTGATACAGAAGAGGTATTCTGCTGAACTTTTGTTATACGATCAATGTGATTGTAGTACTTATTGCTTGACCTTGTATAAGTTATAATATTTACTTGGTTTTTCTTAAACCAAATGCAGGCTCTGTGTGCTTTGTTGTCAGTTTTGGATGACAGGGGTAAACGAGAGGCTCTTCTTATTGAATCCCTGGAGAAACGAATAGCGTTTCTGTGCCAAGTGATGTCAAGTAGAATGGTAAATAGTGATAGAATTGACAACTTGGCGCAATCTGATCAATCTGAACTGGATAGTGTTAGAGAAGACACTTATTCACCAGTATCTGACGTAGACAACAACTTATCTGGAATTGCAAATGATTCTCTGCCTTCATCTGGAGTTGTGGTTCTTGAAGTTAGAAAGAAAGGAGAACAACAGAAACAGAAATGGAGCCGAATCCAAGCATTTGATTCTTGGTTATGGAAATCCTTTTACCTAGATCTTAATGCTGTCAAACATGGTAAACGATCCTATTTTGATACACTTACTAGATGTGAAAGTTGTCATGATTTGTATTGGAGAGATGAGAAGCACTGCAGGATTTGCCATACAACATTTGAGCTTCATTTTGATCTGGAAGAAAGGTATGCCATCCATGTAGCCACATGTAAGGAGAAAGAAGCGAGTGATACTTTTCCTAAGCATAAGGTCCTCTCATCACAGATCCAGTCACTAAAAGCTGCGATGCATGCAATTGAGGTAACCCATCATTTGGATTTTAGATTTGCATTTTCTGATATTTGTTTGTTATAGTAATGAAGATGTCCTCCAGTTAAAAAGATTTCAAGCTACACATATCTTTGATAGACTGGAGGAGAATCGGACTTCAGTTGAGGATCAACCTAGGAATGAATTAAGTGTTCATGGTTTGGATAATTAGAATGTGACTTTGAGATTTATGTGCAATCAAATCCGATAGCTTTTATATAATAAAAAAAGAAGAGAAAATCTCTGAAGTGCAATAAGATTTTAGATGAAGGGATGCAGGATGGCGGGAAAACAAGGCCAAAAGAGGAATTTAGCATGTGTTACTGGGAAGAGATTGATGAAAATGCATACTGCTGTGAATGGAGCAGAATGGTTGATTAGTATCCACCTGCCCAATCTGATTAGTTCGGGCCTCTGGTAGCTAACTCTAAATAGTGGGATTATTTTAGTTGAATTTTGGGGCCTGAACCTTTTGATTGTCTGATGCTTAAAACAGGTTTTCTAGGTTATATATCGAAGACATTTCTATTCGCCCCAAAGTTTTTAATGTTTTTCCGTGCTATATTGATCTCCACTTCCCTCTGCTTTGTGCAGTCAGTCATGCCAGAAGATGCTTTGTTGGGTGCTTGGAAAAAATCTGCTCATAAGCTATGGGTGAAACGACTAAGACGTACCTCATCTTTGGCTGAGCTTTTGCAGGTTTTCTATTTTCCTCTTTTCACACTATCTATTTTTTGTTTATTTTCTAGTCGGAACCATCAGTTTCTTTATTGTTTACTCGTGCAGGTTCTTGGTGATTTTGTTGGTGCCATCAATGAGGACCGATTATATGAATGCAATATAGTGCAAGGTTCTTGTAATTTTAGTGAAGAACTGATTGCGTCCTTTGCATGTATGCCCCAAACAACATCTGCAGTTGCACTCTGGTTGGTGAGATTGGATGCCTTAATTGCTCCATACTTGGAAAGAGCCCATTCTCAGAAAAGGCTGGAAATTAGTGCCAGAGGTAATGATTGAATATAATGCAGATTAGTGCTTGACAATTGAGTGACTTCTTTATTGTTTTCATAGCTGTTCAAATTTTCGCCATCTTAAAAGCTTCTTTTACTTCAGGGAAGCATGCTCCAAAGCAATAGGACTGCCTTTTTTCGGTAGATTAGCCAAATTCAATCCCACATTTTTTTGACAGATTGAGGAGCATTTATATGTCCATTGTACTGCCAGATCAGTGGAACTGTTGCGGGCTTTGAAACCGTGGTACTTTGTATGAAGCTATGCTTCAAGTTTTCTCTTTAGTTGCTGTATATGGCTATTGAGTCGTTTAGATGTACAGCATGAGGGAAAGATGGACGTTTAATAGATTCAAGAGTTTCATATCACTGAAGCCTGCTCCAGAGAAATATCCTCACGTTTATTCTAGATTCAAGAGATTCAGATTTTGTTCATGTATGCTTGTTCTAGTTTTTTAAAGCAGGAATAAAATGTTGTCAAATGTACATTGTTGTAAAGAAAAAAAAAATAGAAGATTTGAAAGTCGTCTTTGTGATAATCTTTTTTAGCTAGAACAATGTTTATTGTACTTGAATATCCTCGACCTCACAGTTTGTTGCCAAAGACTTATTGGTTTATTGAAATTTGTATTTCTTCATTGTGGTTTTCATAGCTATTGATTGGTAAAAAAAATAATCATTCACCAAGTATGCTCGAATTATATTACACAAGAAATAGCACAAGATAAATAAAACATTTAAGGTTTGGCTGTACTTTTTCTATGGCATTTTTTAAGATAATAGTTGCGGCATAATTTCACGAAAAACTCCATGCAATCCTAGAAGCCTTCTTCTGGGTTTCGGTAGCAATTCTCAGTGCCTTGAGCAACACACTTTATATATGCCTGTCTTTGTGGCCATTTTAACCTTAAAATTATCAGTTGAGAAGTGAAAAATAGTACATGTCTCTTTGTTAGAGTCATAAGTTATCTTTGCGGTGTTTATTTTTTTTTCTTACACATTAAGAATTAAAGGTGATAATTAATTGATTTATAGAAGGCATGTCACTACATATATTATAGAAAGCTGCATATACACTTAAATGTAAGTTTATTTATTTATTTATTTTTTGTTGGAGCTTAAATGTAAGTTAAAAATCACTCTTCAATTAACGGTAAGTATCTTTATAGAGCATCTGCTTCAACAAAAGAAAAAATAATGGTAAGAAAAAAAAAAGACCCTAAACCCGCCTAGGTATTTGTTTAAAAAAAATTTAAATTAGGAATTGTAATCCCGTATAATTATAAGATTCCCGTATTAGATGGGATTGTAATTACTTTCCTTTTGTTGTATACTTGTACACATATAAATACCATCCTAGAGGGAAGAATAAACCACTCTAAATATGCTATCCTAATAATATAGTAGTGCGGCTATACTATTTTTTTAATAATAAAAAACGGTAGTGCTACCGCGAGGCTATACTTTTTTTTATTAAAAACAAAAACCGAGTATTGCCGCGTGACTATACTATTTATAAAAAAAAGGACCCGCCTGGCGCTAGCACACATTTCGCCACGCTTCACAAACAGTATAGCCGCGCGGCTATATTATTTTTTAATAATAAAAACCGTAGTATACCATCGCGGCTATACTCTTTTTATTATAAAAAAACCCCGAGTATAGCCGTGTGGCTATACTAATTATAATAAAAAAGGACCACCCGCTTGCAGCTTAGCGCCTGCCTCGCCACGTGTCAAAAATAGTATAGTTGCGTGGCTATACTATTTATAAAAAAAAAGGACTCGCCTAGCGCTTAGGCCCATTTCACCACGTGTAAGGTTATATTTTATTTTTTATAATAAAAAACCGTAGTATAGCTGCACGACTATACTATTTATTAAAAAAAAAGACCCTTCTAGTTGCATTAGTTTATACTTTATAGATATTAATTTGCTTATTTCAACATCTCCAAAGCAGATATTGAAGAGAGAGGAATTTCACAGTAAATCAATTTGAGAGTTCAATTTTTTTCTTCTTTTTTTTGTGTGCGAATGTTTGCCTTTGGTCTACCTCGTTATCTCGAGTGCTACTAAATTTTGTTACTGCACACATTATTTGTTGTAGAGAATTGCATGCTGAGTTGGAGTGTTCTTGGTAATTGCTTCACATTTCAAACAACACTTTACATGAAGAATACTACCACCTCGCTTATTACTATACCCATAAATCTTTGTTTGAAATTGTTGTTATGGTTGGCAAAGAGTTTGCAAAATCAGCATCTTGCATTTTTTTACAACAAGTAAGAAATAATTTGAGCCTCTCACATTCTTTCAGTTAGTAAAATACGGAACGGGAAAAATATGAATAAAATACATACGTGTTTTATTCGGCAATATTTTGGCAAATTACAACTGATGAGTTCTGCCACTATATAATATTTTAATATGATTTATTTAATTTATTTAATATATATTATTTTTATTCAATAATATGCGTAAATTATGTGTATAATACCTGAATTTTGTGTGTATAATTGAAAATTTTGTAAAAAACAAGTGTATTAAACATGAAAAATATGTACATACGTGTACAATACGAGTATTAAACGTGAGAAAAACTTGCTGTATCGAACTCTAAAATACAGACAACTTCGTAGTAGTGAACTGATAATTACCCTAAAAAATATCATACATTCATTTGAACCCCAATAAACCATTTTGACCCAAAAAAAAAAAAATCCTTTTGGGCTTAAAAGAACATGTCAGATAATTTCTCCAACATTGAGGAACCTAATTAACAATTCAAAGCTCTTATTTCACAAGCCCCAATTCAATTCAGAAATCCTAACACGACAAGCCATAAATTCAATTTATCAGAACAAGCCCAAATTCTACAAGAGAGACGCATCAAAGTAAAAAGAGAGAATCATGAAGAAGATGACTGGAAAAAAAAGAAGTAATGATAGAAAATTGACGGGGAGAAAGAGGAAAAAGAGAAAATGTTCATTGTTTAAAAGAAAGTTTCAGTCTACAAGAAAAATATGATGGAAAAAGTTTCAGTGGGACAAGTGAAGCGTGCTATGTAGTACAATAAAGATAGAGATAGGGTTTATTTATTTATTTTGGCTAGGCAGATAGAGATAGGATTTCAACATTTTTTTTGGGCTGAGATAAACATATCTAGCTATTTGTCTTTTTTGAAAATATTGGGTTGGGCGTCAGCCCACCCTGCCTTGTGGGTAGAACCGCCCCTATTGGGTTGGAGGTAGCTCAAGGTCAAAATCTCTTCTTCCATTATATGATGGGAAAACTAGAAGCTATTATCTTCAAATTAGAAGCTATTACGTTTAGTTTAGTTTTAACACGCTAAAAGTCCAATCATACCCTTACAATAAAATTAACATAACAAAAAAATCATTTGTCTTCAGTGTCATGGATTTTCTTTCCACTCCGATACCTCCCATAGCAATAAGTGTAGCAGTAATTTTAGCTACAATTATGATCAGTCGCATGCTAGAAGATTGGGTACTGCGAGCAAAAAGAGATACCATCCTGTTGTCACAAACTTCTTAAACACTCTAATAAACTTCTCTAGGCTGCACGATTACATGACTGAGTTTGAATACAAACACAAAACTTATAGGGAGCTTAACTTGTTAATAAATTATGTTATCACCACAGATCCTGCAAATGTTGAGTACATCCTCAAAAAAAAACTTTGCAAACTATGGCAAGGTAATCAGACTTAAGCAAGAAGTATATGTTATTAGAAAGTCTCAAAATAGCTTGAAATTTTTTTTTCACATGTACATTTGAAGAGAGAATGTTGGCGTAAATCATGTGATTGATTTAAATTAGGAATTGTAATCCCGTATAATTATAGAATTCCCGTATTAGATGGGATTGTAATTACTTTCCTTTTGTTGTATACTTGTACACATATAAATACCATCCTAGAAAGAAGAATAAACCAGTCAGAATTATGCTACCCTAATAGTATAGGCGCTCGGCTATACTCTTTTTATTAAAAACAAAGCCGGGTATAGCCGAGCGGCTATACTATTAAAAAAAGACCTACTTGGTGCTAGCGCACATTTTGAAAGCGTCACAAATAGTATAGCCGCGCGGCTATACTATTTTTAAATAATAAAAACCGTAGTATTAGCGTTGTCCCGATAACTCTCTCTTCTTCCTCGCGCTGAGTCTAAGCCTCTTTGGCTGTGTTTCCAGACCTGGGGAAGAAGACGAAGAAGCCAGGAAAAGGCAAAGAGAAAGCAGCGAAAGCTGAGGAAAAGAGAGCTCGCAGAGAGACCAGAAGCTCTCACCTGAGGATGACATCGATGCCATTTTGGTAATTTCATATTCGAACTATGCATATATATATATATGTATGTCATTTTGTGCTTGTTAATTAGAGTTATGGATCATTTTGAGAACAGCTGAAATAGTTTGTTGGAGTTTTAAAAAGTGTTAGAAAAATCTGCGTAAGCTGCCGCCTAGGCGGCGACTAGGCGCTTGGCGGCTGATTTTTCAAAATCGTTGTCTGTGATTCCATATGTATGTCATTTTGTGCTTGTTAATTAGAGTTATGGATCATTTGAGAACAACTGAAATAGTTTGTAGGAGTTTTAAAAAGTGTTGGAAAAATCGGCCTAGGCGGAGACTAGGCGCTGGGTGTCCCATTTTTTGCAGTCGTTGTGTGTGATTCCCACCCAAGATTCCTTTTTTGTTATTGTTTTGAAGATTCTGCTCCCTATTTTCTATCTGAAAGTTTATTTGCACCGAAGGTATGATGATTGTGGAAATTCAGAATTCCCATCTAGATTCATTGCAAGAATTTCCTAAACTGTATGTATTTTGCAAAGAGATGAGAACTTAAGGCTTTAATAATATATGTTACTGCCTCAGTCTAAAACTATTATTCTACTCAAGTATCAATGGAGACCAACTTTTATATCCCAAAAGATAAGTATCTTGCTGTAATTTCATTGATATTATTTAATCTACTATATCAATGTAAATTACAATTTCTTATATATATTTCTGTGATGCTTTACAATTTCTTATATGTATCCATAAACCAAAATTTCCAACAGACCATATGGCACTATCACGGAGGGTGTCAAGTTGGGAGGGTTGTTGATTAAGGATATAGAGTTCTTGGTATTGATTCTCTGAGGGTTATTGATGGATCAACATTTTATCACACCCCGGGTGCTAATCCTCAAGCTACTGTCATGATGCTTGGAAGGCAAGTATACTTGGAAAACATATCATATATACATAATCTTCATGAAAATCTTATACTAATTGCTGCTTAAACTTGCATTTTGGTTTCGTTTGTTGTGCATGTGGTGCAGGTACATGGGGCAAAGGATTCTGCGTGACAGATTAGTCCATGGATCAAAAAAGAAAAATTCATCTGGTCACTTATGTTTCCCAAACATAAAGTCAATTAGTGATTACTGGAATATATGTCTCTGAGACATTTGATTAATATTGTAGAGATTGGAACCTAAAATTTTAAAATCTATATTGTTGATGTCACCTATCATCACATTTGGTGTTGAATTGATCAGATCTGGTATGGTTCAAGCAAAACTGTCTGTACTCAGCTTGACTAGATTAGCCTTCCTGTGATTAAATATATGCCTTACTATTAAAACTAAATTAGCTCTAAACATAATTAGTTAGTTTTTGTTTATTTTGTTAAGAGCGTAATTAGGAAGGAAACTAGTAAGGAGGTGAGGATGACACAACACAACTGCAAGTACTTTCAGAACTTTTTGATCACATGGGCTGCTCTAACTTCATGAAGTCCTTCAGGTAGGCCTTATTTTTCTTTAGTTGTGATGATTTTTTTGTACATCGTTTGCGAAAGAAAGATTTGAAAAATGATTACCAAATTAACGAATGAGGCATTGCGCACAATCATGGCATG
Organism: Prunus padus; assembly: GCA_024362665.1. Lineage (NCBI taxonomy): Eukaryota > Viridiplantae > Streptophyta > Magnoliopsida > Rosales > Rosaceae > Prunus > Prunus padus. Next base: position 2,886,842 of record JANFAM010000013.1, on the reverse strand, counting down.
GTTAGAAAGAGATGCCCGCAGAAGGACTGAAGGTGCAGCAGATTAACTAAAGTAAAACTAATTTGGAGATCCTAGAATGATGGCTCACTATAAAAGTGAGACTCTTTTGTTTTCAAGACAGAAATAACTAATATACAGACATAGGCAAAAAAGAAAAGAAGACGAATAAGAGTAGGATATGCTCTTAGCCCTTCTTTCTCAGCCCCTTATAATAATATGGGGAGGCATCTCTTTTCATCTACTTTTTTCCTGCTTCAACTTCATTGCACATTTTCATGGACACAGAGAGTGGAAGAATCTCATATGGTAGGAAAGAGCGCTTTCATGGCTCAGATAAGGAGGAGAAAAATCAAGCAGAAGAATGAGCGCTGACCCCAACAAAATCCCTGAAAAGCAGCCCTTGATGGATGTTCACAGCATAATCCTCCGGATATGCCATTTGTGCTTACTGGTTTATTCCATCTCTTGGAGTCTTTGAGCCCTTATATAACTTGTGCCGGGCCATCGCTGAAACACAAGCAGGAGCAGCTATACATACTAGAAGAAGTATACTTGTCAAATAAGCAAGGCAGTCATAGGGCTACTCTTTCTTGGCAGGCACTGGTGACTGATGCAGCTACAAATGTACAATCACTTTCATTGACCTGCCAAAGAAGAGTTGCCCTACGATTGCTTTGGCTTAATGAAATTTGCAGCTTGTCTGATCGTGCAGTAGAGCCCTGTCATGCAAAACATATACGGCAAGGTATAATATTAGGCTAGGCTAGCCAAGGACATACGTTGGTTTTGTCATATTTGAAAATAATGGTAGAGGTAGAGCTATAATACTGAAGTTATTTTTGTTGTACAAAGTTGTTCTGCTTTGTGGGCTCGTTTGGGAGTGCTTCTTCCCGAAGCGATTATGTTAGTAGCGCTTATGACATTAGTGCTTCTACAAAGAAGTTTGTCTTTTGGATGTCACATTTAAAAGTGTTTTTACACTGCATAAAAGCGCTTTTGATATTTTGTTGAGTGTTTGGCTGGCACAGTAAAAGCGCTTTTAAAATTACTTTAAAAAAAAAAATTTTAAAGAATCCCCAAATATTATAATGAACATAGGAAATAAAAATTCAAAGAATCCGAAAATAAAAACACCTCTTCCTCCATTTGAGAACTGAAAGTAACATCTTTGGTTGCAGAGATAGCTCCCACGATGGCCGACATTTTTGTCAAAACAAAGTAAGAAAAATACCACAAAAGCAAATGTATATGCTTGAGCTAGAAAGAAAAAAACTAACAAAAAATTAAAAAAAGATGAAGAAGAAGGAGAGTATAGACAAGGTTTTGGTCTGGTTATGTGGCCCTTCCAATTACTTGTACCAAATTCAGAGGTTGTTAACCTTATTGGGATGCTTTCACTCGTTTCTAAGTGTGCTGGCAAAAGATGGAGGATGACTGGTTGATCAAGGAATTATGGGGCTTCGTCGGATATGAAGAGGATTTGGAGCGAAAAAGAGAGGTTTTGGCGTATGTCGGGGTTTTTGCCGTGTAGTGTTTTGGCTTTAATATGAGAGAAAAAGAGAGAGAAAAAAATAAAGAAAGGGTATTTTGGAAATTAAAAAAATTAAGTATGGGTATTTTGGCATTTTAAAAGTTTCATTAAAGGGAGCCAAGTGCTTCCCGTGTTTTTGTCATACAACGCTTTTAAGAAGAAGCACCTCTCAAGTGCTTCTTCCAAAACCACTCCAAGTGCTTTTGGATCTCATCCAAAGCGCTTTTGCAATTTTTGCCAAACACCATTTTAAAAGACAGAAGCACTTTCACCCATTTAGAAGCGCTTTTCGCTGCTCCAAAATCACTCCCAAACGCAGGCCAAGTGACTTTACCATGTGGCTTTGCACAATGCAGGGAAATAGTGTGATTTTATATAGGTGGAATGGAAGGTGGAAGCCATATGTACAAGCAATTACTAATTTCCTGACCCCTAATAGTAATGAATAATGCTCTAAACTACTCTTATCGAAAAACTAAAATCGGGGAAAAGAAATAAAAAAATAAAAAAAAAGGATCCCAGTATATATAGAGTATAGCCGGGCGGCTATACTATTGAAAAAAATAAAATAAAAGACCAAGGTATAGCCGAGCGGCTCTACTATTTAGAAAAAAATGAAAAATAGGTATGGCCGGGTGGCTATACTATTTATAAGAAAAATAGGGATCCCTCCTAGTGCGCATTTTGATCATAAAAACCATAGTATAGCCGCGCGGCTACACTATTTATAAAAGAAAAAAAAGACCTGCCTAGAGTCTAGCACCCGTTCCTCCACGTGTCAAAAATAGTATAGCCGCGCGGCTATACTATTTTTTATATAATAAAAATCGTAGTATAGCCGCGCTGCTTTTATTGTGTTTTCCTTTCCTGCTTTTGAAGTTTCTTGTTCCTCGTACCCATCTTCTACAATATCCCAAAGATCCTGGGAGATAAATAGAGTCTTCATTTGAACGCTCCAATACTCATAATTCTCACCATAAAAAATAGGCATAAGATTCTGGATATTCCCAATGGTATAGGAATTTGAACTTGATGCCATTGCTAATCACAGCGATAAGATCAAATACTGCTTTGGTACCAAATTTGTTGGGGGAATGATCACAAAACTGAAGAATATGATGGAAATATAAAGTAAGGCAGAGAGTGTTTGTAAAACAAAGAATTATACAAACTTATTTTATTATATAACAGCAGCCTATAACATTGGCTATTTATAATTACATTTACACCTTTACATAATATGACACAGCTCTTGAATTAATTACAAGAGATACAGAGACAACTTTTGATATCTAAAAGATACAACTTCTCATATAGTCAAGAGATACAACACTTCATAAGAAACCTAGGAAAAGATACAACTAAGATGCATTACTTTTAACAGTACTTGGATCTAAGCAACAATGATTTTGGAGGAATACAAATTCCTAGCTTCTTAGGTTCTCTTAAAAGTTTAAGATATCTTAGGGGGTGTATTCAATTAGGATTATAAAGTGTTTAAAAAGATTTTAAAAATCCGGGTGTATTCAATTTGGATTTATACAAACTTTAAAACATGTTTTACAAGTCTGGGTGTATTCAATTCCGACTTGCATGAACTTTTAAAAAGTCCATTCAAATATGGGTGTATTCAATTAGAATTATAAAAAAGTTGAATCAAATCTAGGTGTATTCAAAAAGTCATATATTTGGAAGGATTTCATTAAGTGATAAATTTTGGTAGGTTTTAAGGTGAGAGCTAAATAACAAAGACCATAATAAATCCAACCTCCCCCTCAAGTATTTCATCAGATGCTATTTTTTCTCTAGCCCTAGCTTTTCTCTCTGCAACAGAAGACGAACAGCCTCCTCCTTCCTCCATCTATGAGAAAGCTGTCTCATCCGAACTACAATTAAAGACATCAATAAACTGAGACCTCCTCACAGAGCATCCTTCAAGAAGTCCAACTGCAGCTGATATTGCTACTTCTGTAGACCTTAGCGGGCGATGGCCAGGCTTGCCTAGAAGTGAAGAATGAATCTCTTCAATTGCAGTAGTGATGTTGAACTCACATTCAGATACCGGTACCAAAAAGCCCTGCTTTTGATTAACTGACATCTTTCCGAGTTGCTGGTATGTTGGTCGTTTAATGCCCAGAAATTGTTGGGTCTAAGAGTTCAAAAGTGCAACGCATTAAATTCCTATTACGTACATGATGAGTTAACATTTCCATAAGCAAACTCAGAAATTCAAATTAAGGCACAGGACACTCTATCAGGAAGAATAAAAGCAGAAGTAAGCACGATCAATTGGTCTAGAAGAAATTTCAACTTCTAACCAAACATGGAGGCCAATGCTTAAAGGAGAGAAGCATTTCTATTTTTTGGGAACATTCAAGAAACTGAACCTGAATAGCAATGAGATTTCTGTAGATACCAAAATGTGGAGAGATGCTGGGCACAAACAATGACAACAATGAGAATCAAGGATAATGAATGAAAGTTAAATATTTTCCTTAAACTTTTCTTTCAAATTTGTAATACATTTGTCACTATATTTCTTATAAATTTTGCTTTTCGTTAAACATAATTAAAAAAAAAAATTTATTTCATATTGTTCAAGGAAAAGATGTTATGAATTTGGCTTTTTATTTCATGTTGTTCAACTAATATCAGTGTAATCTTGGTACAAATCAAGTATCAGAACATCTCAACATGATAATTCGTGAGGTAATCTTGGTACAAAGAAAGTATCAGTGCATAATGTTTTATATTTTAATTCATTGAGGTTCGATTGTTTTGTTGTCTGTAAATAATAGTATGATAATTTCGTGGGAAATCTCTAGAACTTAAACAAAATATTTTTAAATGCTCTAGAATCTTAATTGAATACACCCCCCTCTCAGACTCAAAGTTCGCTGGAATAATTCCAATTGGGAAATCTCTCGAGTCTACCCCTCTTGGACTCTGGAGTAAAAGCTAATACTGGACGAAGGTTGAGAATCTCCAATGGCTTTCTGGTCTTTCGAGCTTGCAGAACCTGGACATGAGTCGTGTAGATCTTAGCAAAGCATCTGATTGGTTTCAGGTGACAAACACACTCCCCTCCATGCTGGTAGAGTTGCATATGTCTGGTTGTGAACTCAATCAAATACCAGTTGGTGTTGCAAACATGTCTGGATGTACACTTGTAGCAATCTTCAGTCCCTATCCCTTTATTTGAATCTCTTGCGAGGTGAAATTTCAAGTTCCATTGGAAACTTGAGAGCCATTGTCAATCTTGACTTGTCTGCTAATCAACTTGAAGGGAAAATCCCAAACTCATTGGAAAATCTTTGTAAGTTGACGGTTCTTGATCTGTCAAGGAACTATTTCAATGGAAGCGTATCAGAAATATTGGGAAGCTTGTCAAGGTGTAGTTCAGGGAGGCTTATACTTTAAATATATATATATATATATATATATATATATATATATATATCAGAGTATAGCCGGTCGGCTATACTATTTTTAAAAAAATATCCCGAGTATAGCCGATCGGCTATACTATTTTCTACAATAAAAAACCGTAGTATAGCCGCCCGGCTATACTTTTTTTATTAAAAATAAAAACGAGAAAGGCCCGCCTGGCCCGTAGAGCTCATTTCGCCACGTGTCCGAAATAGTATAGCCGCGGCTATACTTTTTTATAATAAAAACCGGAGTATAGCCGAGCGGCTATACGCTTTTTATTTTAAAAAACCACGGGTATAGCCGCGCGGCTATACTATTTATATTATAAAAAAAGACCCGCCTGTCGCCTAGCGCCCAATTTGCCACTTGTCAAAATAGTATAGCCGCGCGGCTATACTATTTTTTTTAAAAGTATAGCCGACCGGCTATACTCTGTTTATTATAAAAAAAACCTCGAGTTGGAAAAGGTTTGATGACGGTCTGGCGGGCAACCAATCCTGATGCTAGAGATGTTCCTGTTGACATGGGTTTTGCTAACTTGTGTATCGCGAAAACCAGTAACTCGGAACAGAAGATTGCAACAATAAAAATGTGATTTAGTCTGTATTGCTTGCAGATATGTGAGAAAGTCTTTTGGGATGATCATCTTAAAGGTCGATCTGAGTGGTTACCTTTAGAAAAGTTGTCTGACATTTGTTGCCTTTACAGAAACAGGGACGGGTACGAATTAAGGTACAAGAACAGAGGAAACATTTCGTCAAAAGAAGAGAAGTATGTGAAAAAATTGTTCTTGCAAATTTGTGGTTTAAGTTAGCAGATTTAGCAACATTCATTTTGCTTTTGGATGCAAGGTGGAATCTAACAATGAGAATCAGACTCTGCCAAGCAAAGAAAAATGTGAACTTGCTTTGGAAGGAGCAGGTTCCCAAGAACACTCTGATAAGATTGCAATGCTTGTGGATGATGAAGAGCTGGAGCTGAGAGAATTACAAGGAAGGCCAAATGCACTGGGGTTCTCTGATCATTTTACTACTAACGGAGATCATGCCTGTTCACTTTGCAAAGGTTGGTTTGAAGGAAGAACGGAACAAATTTTCCACTCTAAAATGAAATGCTGTAATATGTATGTGTCTGCATGTATAGTGTTACTATTTTGAGCTGTGGATAAGGAATTTTTGGGATTTCAGATTTGCTGGCCAAGTTTCCTCCAAATTCTGTGAAGATGAAGCAGCCATTCTGTATGCAACCTTGGGATTCTTCTCCAGAGATTGTCAAGAAACTGTTCAAGGTATGTGAATTGCAAACTGTTTGTGGCCTGATTTTGTTAAGTTCTTTGGCAAATATAGGACATCGTTCGTGAAAGATGTCATACACTCCATCTATTATTGCATTTGCTTTTTCTTATTTATGAGGTCTGTTTTCTTATTCATGATTGTACGACCTATAAAAGCTTGGAATAATTATTTTGTGCTCACTAATACTGCCTAATGGTCTCTCATTACTCTTACCAATCTTTTTCGTTGACGCTCTCATTGCATAGATTGAAGTCATAGGTTGTTCTTGCAGAGATGTTATGCAAACTATGATATATTCAAGAAAAAGATATATCAAGTACTAGAGATATATGGAATGTGGTCTAAATTTGATATTGGAATCTACTTGTAAGTTGTAACTCTCTTTTGTATAGTTCGTACCAAGTGTGGGAATTTATTATTATCTTGTCAACTTTATGATTCCTTATGGAAACTGGTGAGTGAAAAGATGTGCAGTGTTAAAGCACCACTCTAGATTGCTGCGGTTTTTTTGTTGTTGGGTTTATTAACAAATGTGTCTGGGGGTCATCAATTCAGATTGCTACATTTTGTTTAGTTACCGTACTCAAATATATTCTGGGTTGACTTTCTTGGGCAGGTTTTCCATTTCCTTTATACTTGTGCTGTTATGGTAGATTAAGCTCCTTCACTATTGATGAGTTTAACCAAGCATTTCAGGACAAGGTTATATCTTATCTTTGATCCAACATCGGATTTATTGTGTCTTCTACTTGCTCAACATCTTTGTTTCATAAAATGCCTTATAGGATTCCTTGCTGCTTGGAAAAATTCATGTGGCCCTTCTGAAGCTTCTTTTATCTAATGTTGAAGCCGAGCTTGGCTGTGGATCTATATACCTCATTTCAGCAAATCATGCAATTTTCTTGCATGTATTCACTCGGGGAGTTATGAACAAACAGCATATAATAGTGCAGATCACAGACATTTACAGTTCATTTAACTTATGATAATGTTGTGTAGTCATATTGACCATTTCATTTGGGTACATATATGTCACAGCAGTTTTCTAAAGGCTCATATGTTTGCAACTTTGTTGGTAACAAAAAGAGAATGCAATCTATAAGACTGTTGACATGTTTCTTTACAGGGAAGTTAAATACCGCTGAAAGTAGCAATATGATATAAGATAAATTTAAAGAATATAGGAAAGAGGATATCATCTAATAATCAAAAGTTTGGTGTGACTACAGAAAAGGTGTCCATTCCAGAATGTCTGATAGATACGCTTAGGCAACAAGAAATTTTCTGAACAAAATCATAATCAGACTATTAGTAGTCCATCCATATGCACTTTAATAAATTGTTATTTCATATTTTTATGAAAAAATTGAATGGAAGTACTCAATAAATAAGCATCTTTATCAAATGATTTGGCAGGTTGAAAATCAAGAACCCACTCTGGAATTCTGGAAGAGATCGCTAAACCCTTTAACATGGACAGAAATACTGCATCAAGTACTGGTTGCCGCTGCTTTTGGCTCAAAGCAAGGTGCAATGCGAAGGGATGCCCTTAGCAAGGTCTTCTAATTTAACTCCCATAGTTTTAATTGATTTTTCTAAGCTCCATTTCCTCTCTAGTAAATGTATTTAATTATCAACACATCTGTATCCTGCAAGTTAAGTGCTATAGATGCCCAATAATGTGTGTTCATCACCCAAAACCTTGAGCATTCAAAGCCTTATTGACAATAGTCATTTAAGATCTATCATTACCCCGAATAATCTGTTTCTACCTTAATGCAGAGCCCCAGTTGGATAGATTCATTTTCCATACTTAAGGACCAAAATCAGAAATTTTAGGTTTTACATATAACATGTAGTGATTGAATGTTAAAGGAAATAGTTTCTTCAGTTTTGTTTGTTGGCATTCTCGTGCATTCCTAAATAACATCTGTTGAGCATATGTTTATTTGTCTCCGCTGGTCTCTTTAATTATTTGCTTTAATGACTAGACATGCGCAGGAGCGTTTATTTACTTTCTTATGGTGGTTTTATTTATGTTCTACAATTAATAAGCTTTATCTGTTGTTGCATAAACCTATCTATAAATGTGAAATTTGGTTTTTCAAATTTAATCTTCTGTTATCTAGGAAATGAGCCTTATGGTGAAGTATGGTTTACGTCCTGGTACTTTGAAAGGTGAATTGTTTAGAGTTCTGCTAGAGCAAGGAATTCATGGGTTGAAAGTTTCTGAGTTTGCGAAGTCATTGCAGGTAATTTTCTTGAAAATATTGTTATCATAATCTCTCATGTTTGAATCATTAAGTTGATACCAGCCAAGCACAGCATTCCACTTGAATTAGTGATGGACTTTGTTTTTGTTTTGCAGATTTCTGAATTGAACCTTTCCAGTGGAATAGAGGAACTAGAGTCTTTAATTGGTTCAACTCTTTCAAGTGATATTACATTATTTGAAAAGATTTCATCATCCACATATCGTGTGCGTATTAATTCTTCTGAAAAGGAAGTGGAGGAATCCCAATCAGATACTGAAGACTCTGGAGCAGTTGATGATGACCTTGGTGACAGTGGTATATGTAGCAGTGATGATGATTCTGGGTGCAATTCAGGAAATTCCAAAATTAAAAAGCTGACTTATATGAACCATGGCAAAAGTAAAGATAACACGGTGATAGTATACACCGAAATTGATGAGAGCCATCCAGGAGAAGTATGGTTGTTAGGACTGATGGAAGGTGAAAAATTGATCTTCTTCATGCAGGTTCTAGTTTCAGAATGGAGGTAACATATAGAATCTTTGCCTGGACATTGAAACCTTTTCTTTGTTTTTATTTTCCCCCCTACTATGAGGTTGCCCTTTTAAATGGAACGTGTTCAGTCCTTTGTAAGATAATATCATCTGAATGGTGCAAACTGCATTATATATAAAATACTTTGACTGTAAATATTATTTGAATATTCAATGAGATTCAAGTAGCCGTAATTATTATGGTGGTTTATAAGTTTAATATTGGTTTGTATTATTGTTTTCCTTAAAATTGGATTTTCCTTTTGGGTTGCACATATGTGACTTGACTGAAGTCCTGACGGGTTCATTATGGAAACTGATATAGCTTCTTGTTGTCTTTGCTATTGTCAAGTATCATGTAGTTCCCCACTGAGTTATTAAATGTGCTTCAATTGTAACTATAGTTTTCAACAGCATTTAAACATGCATGGTATTTAAGTACTTTTCAGCAGATTAAACATGTCTCTCTTTTTCTTCTTATTCCTTTATAGGATCCTATAAATGCTATTGCTGAATGCATTCCTAGCAGACTTCATTCTGGTTCAGGGGCGAAAATTAAGAGGTTATCAACTAAACAACATGGCATGCCCAGGCCAACCTGGGTCCATGCAGGAAATACGAGTGGTGCAAAAGAAGATTATACATTAAAGTTTCACCCTATAGATTCTTCAGGATCAATCTCAAAGTTCTCTGACGAGAGATTCTCTACAAAAGAGAAAAGTGGAAAAGAAAGAGAAGTGCGGTTTGACTTACACCCAATGCAATCTGTGTTTTTGGGGGTCTAATCGTAGATACAATAGATACTGGCTTTCCTTGGGCCTTTGTAATGCATATGACCCAGGACATAGAAGGGTTTATTTCGAATCTTCAGAAGATGGTCACTGGTAGGTGATTGATACAGAAGAGGTATTCTGCTGAACTTTTGTTATACGATCAATGTGACTGTAGTACATACTGCTTGACCTTGTTTGTTCAAGGTGGTCGGCCAAAGGAGGCCAGATCACCAGTGGTGATATGGTTAGACCGGATAATTATAAGATCACAATTGCCAGTGTCCTTGCAGCTTGTGCTCATCTTGGTGCATTTGATCATGGGATATGGGTGCATGGGTACCTGAGGAGAAGTTGCCTGGAGATTGATGTGGTCATTGTGCGGATGTGTGGACAAAGCGTATGAGGTCTTTCAGGAAATGCCCAACAAGGATACTTTGGGATGGACAGCTATGATTTCAGCGTTGGCTCTCCATGGGTTTGGCAATGAGGCTTTTGATGTTTTTAGACAGATGGAAACAACTGGGGTGAAGCCGAACCATGTGACATTTGTTGGGCTATTGTCAGCTTGTGCTCATTCTGGTTTAGTAGAGAAAGGTCGCTGGTGTTTGCATGTGATGAAGCGTGTTTACTTAATTGAACCGCAGCTCTAGCACTATGCAAGCATGGTTGATATGCTTAGTCATGCCGGGTTGATGTGCTTATAAGAAGCATGCCAATGAAGCCAGATGCATTTGTTTTGGGTGCATTGCTCGGAGGCTGTCAAATACATGGAAAGGTCGAGTTAGGAGAAAGGGTGGCGCAATATTTAATTGATTTGGAACCTCTGAACCATGCTTTTTAAGTGAACTTGTGTGATATATATGTCAAAGCTAGTAGATTTGGTGACGTAAAGAAAATCAAATCCTTAATGAAAGAAACAGGGATAAAAAAAAGGAGGTCCTGGGCTGTAGCATGATTGAAATCGATGTGGTTCTTCTTGAATTCTCTGTGAGAGGATCACCAGATGTTGTAAATTGTAATGGAGGAAGTATTGTTGGTCTTGTATCAGTTGAATAACGATATCTAGATAGAAAGGCATGCGCTTTACAGAATCACACTAATGAGAATCATGAAAAGACAGTTGGGGTGTAATTTTCATGAGGAAATGCAGGTGTCTACTTGTTTTCAATGAAATGTTTCATATGTAAGACCATGAGAGCTGTAATTTTGCGATCTGAGAAGTTAAGCACCGTCATCAAGCAAGCACCCTTATGGAATGAATTCACTTGCTGGAAGAAATTCCTCGAGGTACGCTCTAATATTCACTATGTGCTCGACATTTGTCTTCAGTGTCATGGATTTTCTTTCCACCCCGATACCTCCCATAGCAATAAGTTTAGCAGTAATTTTAGCTACAATTATGATCAGTCCCATGCTAGAAGATTGGGTACTGAGAGCAAAAAGAGATACCATACTGTTGTCAAAAACTTATTAAAAACAAAAACCGAGTATAGCCGCGCGGCTATACCCTTTCATTATAAACAAAAACCGAGTATAGCCGATCGGCTATACTATTTATAAAAAAAGACCCACCTGGTGCTATGGCACATGTCGCCACACGTCACAAATAGTATAGCCGCGCGGCTAAACTATTTTTTATTAATAAAAACCATAGTATTAGCGTCGTCCAAATAACTCTCTCTTCTTCCTCGCGCCGAGTCTGAGCCTCTAGCTGTGTTTCTAGACATGGGGAAGAAGACGAAGAAGCCAGAAAAAGGCAAAGAGAAATCAGCAAAAGCTGAGGAAAAGAGAGCTCACAGAGAGACCCGAAGCTCTCACCTGAGGATGACATCGATGCCATTTTGGTAATTTCATACTCGAACTATGTATTTATATTTATGTCATTTTGTGCTTGTTAATTAGAGTTGTGGATCATTTGAGAACAGCTGAAATAGTTTGTGGGAGTTTTAAACAGTGTTGGAAAAATCTGCCTAGGCGGCGACTAGGCGCTCAGCGGCCGATTTTTCGCAATCGTTGTCTGTGATTCCCATATGTATGTCATTTTGTGCTTGTTAATTAGAGTTATGGATCATTTGAGAACAACTGAAATAGTTTGTAGGAGTTTTAAACAGTGTTGGAAAAATGGGCCTAGGCGGCGCCTAGGCGCTGGGCAGCCCATTTTTTGCAATCGTTGTGTGTGATTCCCACCCAAGATTCCTTTTTTGTTATCGTTTTGAAGATTCTGCTCCCTATTTTCTATCTGATAGTTTATTTGCACCAAAGGTATGATGATTGTGGAAATTCAGAATTCCCATCTAGATTCATTGCAAGAATTTCCTAAACTGTATGTATTTTGCAGCGAGATGAGAACTTAAGGCTTTAATAATATATGTTACTGCCTCAATCTAAAACTATTATTCTACTCGAGTATCAATGGAGACCAACTTGCTGTAATTTCCTTGATATTATTTAATATACTATATAAATGTAAATTACAAATTTCTAATATATATTTCTGTGATGCTTTGCAGGAAAAGTAGTATCCATAAACCAAAATTTCCAACAGACCATATGGCACTATCATGGAGGGTGTCAAGTTGGGAGGGTTGTTGATAAAGGATATAGAGTTCTTGGTATTGATTCTCTGAGGGTTATTGATGGTTCAACGTTTTATCACACCCCGGGTGCTAATCCTCAAGCTACTGTCATGATGCTTGGAAGGCAAGTATACTTGGAAAACATATCATATATACATAATCTTCACGAAAATCTTATACTAATTGCTGCTTAAACCTGCATTTTGCTTTCGTTTGTTGTGCATGTTGTGCAGGTACATGGGGCAAAGGATTCTGCGTGACAGATTAGTCCATGGATCAAGAAAGAAAAAATGATCTGGTCACTTATGTTTCCCAAACATAAAGTCAATTAGTGATTACTGGAATATGTCTCTGAGACATTTGATTAATATTGTAGAGATTGGAACCTAAAATTTTAAAATCTATATTGTTGATGTCATGTTTATTTACCTATCATCACATTTGGTGTTGAATTGATTAGATCTGGTATGGTTCAAGCAAAACTTTCTGTACTCAGCTTGACGAGATTAGCCTTCCTGTGATTAAATATATGCATTACTATTAAAACTAAATTAGCTTTAAAAATAATTAGTTAGTTTTTGTTTATTTTGTTAAGAGTGTAATTAGGAAGGAAACTGGTAAGGAGGTGAGGATGACACAACACAACTGCAAGCACTTTCAGAACTTTTGATCACATGGGCTGCTCTAACTTCATGAAGTCCTTCAGGTAGGCCTTATTTTTCTTTAGTTGTGATTATTTTTTTGTACATTGTTCGCAAAAGAAAGATTTGAAAAATGATTACCAAATTAACAAACGAGGCATTGCGCACAAGCATGGCATGGTTAGAAAGAGATACCCACAGAAGGGCTGAAAGTGCAGCAGATTAACAAAAGTCAAACTAATTTGGAGATCCTATAATGATGGCACACTATAAAAGTGAGACTCTTTTGTATTCAAGACAGAAATAACTAATTTACAGGCTTAGGCAAAAAAGAAAAGAAGACGAATAAGATTAGGATATGCTGTTAGCCCTTCTTTCTCAGCCCCTTACAATAATATGGGGAGGCATCTCCTTTCATCTACTTTTTTTGTGCTTCAACTTCATTGCACATTTTCATGGACACAGAGAGTGGAAGAATCTCATATGCTAGGAAAGAGTGCTTTCAAGTCTCGGATAAGGAGGAGAAAAATCTAGCAGCAGAATGAGCCCTGGCCCCAACAAAATCCCTGAAAAGCAGCCCTTGATGGATGTTCACAGCATAATCCTCCGGATATGCCATTTGTGCTTACTGGTTTATTCCATCTCTTGGAGTCTTTGAGCCCTTATATAACTTGTGTCGGGCCATCATTGAAACACAAGCAGGAGCAGCTATACATACTGGAAGAAGTATACTTGTCAAATAAGCAAAGCAGTCATAGGGCTCCTCTTTCTTGGCAGGCACTGGTGACTGATGCAGCAACAAATGTACAATCACTTCCGTTGACCTGCCAAAGAAGAGTTGCCCTACGATTGCTTTGGCTTAATGAAATTTTCAGCTTGTCTGATCATGCAGTAGAGCCCTGTCATGCAAAACATATACGGCGAGTTATAATATTAGGCTTGGCTAGCCAAGGATATACGTAGATTTTGTCATATTTGAAAATAATTGGTAGAGGTAGAGCTGTAATACTGAAGTTATTTTTGTTGTACGAATTTGTTCTGCTTTGTGACTAAGCAAGCAGGCAAAGTGACTTTACCATGTGGCTTTGCACAATGCAGGGAAATAGTGTGATTTTATAAAGGTGGAAGCCATATATACAAGCAATTACTAATTTCCCTGATTCCTTTGGTCAGTTTTGGCCATGTAGCTCTGTCTGAGAGGATGTTCTTGCTATGTGCTTATAGTTTGGTTTGGGATACATAATTGTGATCATAGTCAGATATCCCCCACTCCAGTCCGGAAAGTGTTTTTAGGGCTCTTGTTACTCGAAATGTCCTTCTCCGAGACTTTACGGTCCATCTTTGAAAATCTTTTTCCTTCATCATTTATTCATTGGAAGTGCTATAGCCGAGCGGCTATACTGTTTTTAATTTTAAAAAACATAGTATAGCTGCTCGGCTATACATTTTTTAATTTTAAAAATCATACTATATCTTCTCGGCTATACTATTTTTTAAAAAAGGGGACCCTCCTATTTAAATTAGTTTATACTTTAAGAGAGAGAAATTTCAAAGTAAATCAATTTGAGAGTTCAAATTTTTTTTCTATTTTTTTGTGTGGGAATGTTTGCCTTTGATCTCCCTCGTTCTCTCGAGTGCTAATAAATTATGTTACTTCACACCTTACTTTTCTGGAGAGAATTGCATGCTGAGTTGGAGTGTTCTTGGTAATTGCTTCACTTTCCAAACAACACTTTACGTTAGTCTTTCTACTATACCCATAAATCTTTGTGTGAAATTGTTGTTTTGGTTTGCAAAGAGATTGCAAAATCATTGATCTTGCATTTTTCTTACAAGTAAGAAATAAAATAATATTAGTCTCTCACATTCGTTCATAGTTTGTGAAATACGGAATGGAAAAAATATAAATAAAATATGTATGTGTTTTAGTCGGCAAAATTTTGGCTGAAAAGTTCGGCCACTATATAACATTTTAATATAATTTATTTAATTTTTGAATCCCACAATTTTAGGTCTCAATAAGAAGAGTGATTGATTTTTGTTAGTAATGTTTTTAATTTGAAATTCATTTGCTCTTCATGTTGAAAAGAGATAAATTTGAAAAAAAAAAGGGGAACAATATGGGAGAAGGTTGTAGTTATGCAAAAGATGCAATCATAGCTGATCCATCTGCACATAAGCAACGACATGTCGGTGTTCCTAGACAACCAAAGTGGTGGTTGCAGTTGAGTTGCTGCAAAGACTGTCAGATAGGGAGAGGGTTGTGGGGAAGAGGAGAGAGAAGAGAGAGGGAGAAGGAGTGGGAAAGGGAGGAAAGAAAGAAAAGAAAAAAAATGAAGAAAAAGAAAGGGGCAAAGGAGGAAAAATGCGGAGTGTGATGGTTTGTGGGCCCTTTTAATTTTTTAGGGCCCGTTCGGTGGTGCTTTCGGAGGTCGTTTTCCATTTTCATTATCAGAAAACACTAAGATTTGCGTTCGGTGGTGAGTTTGAAAAAACGTAGAAAACATTTTTTGAAATCATTTTCAACCTTTTAGTTATAATTCACTGAAAAGGGAGAAAACATTAAAATGATGTTTTCATTTTCAGAGAATATGGATTCACTGCGAAAAAAACAGTGCATAAGCCACCATCATCAAACACCACCCAACAACCACTATAGGCCAATCGAACCACAATCACCACAACAGACCAGCCACCTGCTAATCGCACCACCACCCAATTGAACCCAATTGACCTTACCATCAATACCACCTGTACCAAATCGAAGTACCACCACCTACTCAGCAAACTGCCAAGGAGAGAGAGAGAGAGAGAGAGAGAGAGAGAGAGAGAGAGAGAGAGAGAGAGAGAGAGAGAGAGAGAGAGAGAGAGAGAGAGAGAAATGGGGCCCGGGATGGGAAGGAAGAAGAAAAGAAAAAGGAGAGAAGAGGAAGAAAGAAAGGAGGAGAAAAAAGAAAAAAGAAGGGAGGGTGTCGGCTGAAAAACTGGTTTTAAGATTTTTAAATTTTTTTTTTTAATATCTGCAAGTTATTTTTTATATTTGTATTTTGTCAAAAATATTTTTAATTTTTTATGATAATTTCAGTCTTTAAAAAATATCATAATTTATTTTAAGAAAAATTAGGTATTAGACATAATTATCTTTACTAATTAGTATTTGAGACAAACAAGATTTCTGTTTTGATTTTAATACCTAGGAATTGAATTTTGTTTTGGATTTTGCCGAAGTGGAGGCCCGTATTTGTTGGCCCACCTTACATTAATCGAAAGGACAATTATACCCTTTTTATTTAAAAGCATGCCCCAAATTCGTTTGTTTCCATCATATATCTCTATCTCTCTCTTTCTCTCTCTCTCTGCACAACGGCGAGACCACGGCCATGATCTACGATCATCGATCCAAGATTGAGAGATCGTGCGTGATGGAATTCTCAAGGCTTTGCTTGACTCGCGGCTCATCCCTTAGCCATTCACCGCGACTCCAAGGTCTTCTAGCTCAAGATGAAGGGCATTACGATTGCTATGTTGCTTGAGTTCAAGATCGATTGACTTGCAGCTCATCCCTTCGGATAACAAAGATTGGAACATCCAAGGTTCCAATTTCGATTTCGTGTAATGTTTTTGTTAGTTGCTGGTTCTTGTGATATTATTTTCATATCGGACTTCACATCAATATTTTGTCAAGCCCTAATAATCTCGACTTGTGTTTTTCTCTCTCTTTTGTGAAGCTTGTGAAATTTGTTATTTTAAGAAATATTGAGTGATATGGGTGCACATTTAAGCTGCTGATGTTACTTTTGTATAATTTTTTTATTTCTACAGAATTTCAGTCTTGTTTATGGTTGGTGTTTTCTATCCCTTCCACATGTTCACCTCACACCTTTTAACGAGATTATCCTTTTCTTTGTGATGTGGCTATTCATTCTTATTGATAAGTAGGGCTCTTAAAGTGTATCTTTGGAGTACGAGTTATATATGAACTATCACTTCCTCTTCCAATTTGCTGTCATTTCTTTTAAGTGAAAGTGGCTTCTCAATTGGTCATTTGTTTCTATGAATTGCTTATTAATTTTGTATGTAACCTTCAGGTCAGATTTTGCACGTTTGCATTTTTCGGCTTTTTACGCTGCAGTCTTGGAGAAAGATGATGTGTTGATATACGTCAGCATCAATCGGTAAATGCCGAAATGAAGGTTTGTTTGTAGGAGTCTATTTTCCAGTTTTAGGTGTAATGTTTTTTGTTAGTTGCTCGATTCTTGTGATATTAATTTCATATCAGACTTCACTTCAATATTTTGATCTATTGTTTAAATCTCCAGCTTGCATCCTTATTATTTTAGTCGTTGATACATTTGTCATGTTGTTTTACTTAAAAAAAACGAACATCCAAATTGTAAGATTATTTTCCTTTTCTATACTCAAAAAAATATAGAAAAAGAGAAAATGTTCTATTGCAAAAGTTTAATTCTTTGGATTCTTTTAGCATTCCAAGAATGCTTGTTCGAATATAAAATAATTGGTGGCTCACATCATAGGATTTCTGCTCTAGCAAATGGTTTCTCATATCTTTTCTTTTTCTGTGTGGAGAACATTAATTAGGTTGCATTGACAAGACCTGATGGTTTGGAGGTTTTCAATACTTGGCATTGACATCTTTGTGTATGCATCACTATCGATTTGGTACAAATGGTACAAAATAAGCGAGATGAAGAATATAGACTACTGTTAGTGAGGTTAAGAGAGCTATGTTATCTTGTATTTAAACTAACTTTTTTGTGTGTGTGTCAATCGATAGTAGGTGGTAGGCAGACTTTAGAAATGCTATTTGTATGGATACTATAAGATGTGACTTCTTTGCATTGATCATTGATGGGTCATTGAGAATTGTTTATGATTGAAACAAAAACTGATTTAGGTTTGGTGGAGTGTCAATGAAGCACCACTATGTGCATTATGTTCTATATATTTTGTTTTATTTTCCTTACTTGGATAAATGTTGCTTAGTGTAGCCTTGTGAATATATGTTTTTTGCATTGCGATTTATGTTTTTACGCAATGCGATTTATGTTTTCTGCATTGCGATTTATGTTTCCTCAATGCTGAGTTTATGTCATCCAGTCTGTTCAAAACTTGGTGCATTTGGCAAATTAATGCTTGTTTACATGAATTTTGAAATCTTATATTCCTTCTAGTTGGAGTCAATTTTTAACTAGATAATGTTTGTCAGTGGAAATTTGGGATAGTAGAAACACGACCTATGGGATGACGTTGGGTTTAGCTACCTTTAATCACTAAGTCACTTTGGGTAAGGAGGATATAAAAGCGCGATGGGTAGCCCATGGCTCCAATCGGAGGGTTAGACTCTTGGAAAGCAATTTCAAACGAGGAAATGTGGGATGGAGGCGGAAAAAGCTTGTCATTGTTTCACAAAATAAGGAATAAGGAAATTCGTTTATGTAGTGGTAATCTTGGCATAAGTTGACCTAGTTGAAAAATATATGAAATATAAGGGATATATCACGAGCCATAAGCGATTAACTGATTCTTGGTTGAAGTGTTGATTCTTAAAGACTTTAACATAGAATCGGGTTTTATCTGATGCGATTTATGTTTTCGCAATGCGGTTTATGTTATTCTTATACATGCTTTTGGTTTTGTTTTGCGGGTTTTATCCTCTTAATTTTGGAGTTGTTGATTCCGAGACGAGAGGAGAATTTGACTTTGTTTCTTTTATAGTGTGCTTGCCTTAGGAGTGGCATTTTGTGTAATTTTGATAATTTTTTTATTACATTATTGTAAAATTAGGTACTACTTTTTGGTTTAAAATGAATTTGACTTTGTCTCTTCCCTGTTGTTTTCATCCATGGAAATAGCATAACTTTTCCTTCTGTTATTTTTTTAATAATGGTTTTGGCTGAGTTCTTCTGCATTGATGTGTGACTAATTTATGGTTTTGAGTAAGGAATCAGTCTTTTTTGGAAAACATAAACAAGTTAGGAAAAAAAACAATAGAAAAAAAAAGAAAAAAAAGGGAAAACGGCAAAACAAAAGAAACAGAGCAACAAACTTAAAATGGTGGAAAAGGAAGGAATAAGAAGGAAAGGAAAAAAAATAAAAATAAAAGGAAGGAAAATTTCAGCAACATAGATGGGGGAAGAAATAAGAATGGAGGAAAAGGTAGCCGGTTATGCTTTTTGGTTTAAAATGAATTACTTAAAATTTGCATAATGGCATATTTTGTAATTTTTAGTTTTTTGTAATGCATAATTGTAAAATTACATCCTATTTTTATTCTTTGGCCTTTTCTTAATTAAGTGAATTGAATTTGTATTTTCCTAATTAGTAAAATATATAGTGTCTATAAACTAAAGCACCCTTTATTTTATTTGTTAAATTATACAATTTTCATTGTTTATGTTACCAGACACATTTTCACAGTTTTTATTTTGTGAATATGTTTTTCAATTAATCTACCTGACGCATTCTCGAATCCTGAAAATGCAAATTCATTTTCTCGTTTTCATTCTCTGAAAACGTTACCAGCCATGCCCTTATTTTTTAATTCTCATATGAAATTTAACAAAGGTTAACCATAGTACATGTGTCACATTTTAAGGGTGGTGGTGAGCAGACACTTATGGTTAATGTGGTGAGCAAAAATGCTCCATAATAGTAATGAATAATGCTATAAATTACTCTTATCGAAAAATGAAAATCGGGGAAAAGAAATAAAAAAATAAAAAGGATCCAAGAAATAAAGAGTATAGCCGAGTGGCTATACTATTTAGAAAAAAAAATGAAAAATAAGTATAGCCTGGCGGCTATACTATTTATCTATAAAAAATAAAAAGGACCCTAAACCCGTCTTTTAAATTTTTTTTTCCTGACTTTAAAGAAAACCTACGTCTATAACGTGATGATCAGAGCATATGCGTGTACAAAAATCAGTGCTGCGAACAAGGCCGTCCCTGAGATTTTGAGGGCCCTGTGGGAAACTTAAATTGGGATATCACATAATCTAATACGAAAATACTATAAATAAAAATTTGCCATAACTTATTGTCATATACAATTTTTTTTTATAACTAAAAGTCACCATCAATAAAAATGTAATGAAAATTAGAAATCAAATTCATAAAATTTAAATGTTTCCATTTCATAAAGTTAAATATTAGTATGTTTGGTACAAAAGTAAGGTCCTTGTGCCCCTATAAGGTCCCTTGCTGCCTCCAATAAGCAATCTATGTTTAAGAGGAAAAAAAATTGGCAATCACAAATTAAAGAGTAGTTGCACACAAATTTTATTAACAAATTAGATTATATTGCATTAAACACACAAGCAACAACAAAAACATACATGACTATCCAAAAATCATTCACATTATATTTGCTGTCTTTATTTGAAGAATTAAAACTATTACGAGAGCTTTTTCCCCAAAAGGAAAAAAAACACAGCCAATACAATACTAATGTTTGAAAATTGATATTCTTGAATTTTTAGAAGAGAAATCATCAATCAAATGTTCATAATCAAGTCGCTAAGTATGGGCTTGACATGATGCTTTTGTTCAAAATTCGTTGATTGGTATGTACTCTGCATGCGGGTTTCTGAATTGTGCACGTACATTGTTTGATGAAATGTTGGAAAAGGATGTTGTTTCGTGGAACTCGATGATTAAGGGGTATTTGAGAAGTGGGAATCTTGATGAGGCATTGAGTCTGTTTGGGAAGATGAACAAGAGTAGCATTACTACTTTGAATTCCATGATTACTGGGTTTGTTCAAGGTGGTCGGCCAAAGGAGGCCAGATCACTAGTGGTGATATGGTTAGACCGGATAAGTATAAGATCACAATTGCCAGTGTCCTTGCAGCTTGTGCTCATCTTGTTGCATTTGATCATGGGATCTGGGTGCATGGGTACCTGAGGAGAAGTGGCCTGGAGAGTGATGTGGTCATTGTGCGGATGTGTGGACAAAGCGTATGAGGTTTTTCAGGAAATGCCCAACAAGGATACTTTGGCATGGAC
The DNA here is from genome assembly GCA_024362665.1 of Prunus padus. Taxonomy (NCBI): domain Eukaryota; kingdom Viridiplantae; phylum Streptophyta; class Magnoliopsida; order Rosales; family Rosaceae; genus Prunus; species Prunus padus. The sequence goes on along the minus strand of JANFAM010000013.1, from coordinate 2,865,779 downwards.
AGCTATGATTTAAGTGTTGGCTCTCCATGGGTTTGGCAATGACGCTTTTGATATTTTTAGACAGATGGAAACAATTGGGGTGAAGCCGAACCATGTGACATTTGTTGGGCTATTGTCTGTAAGTCCAAATAGATGTAACATGAATTACACCAACTAACCTGTTTCCGACATGATGAACAAGATGAACAAAAGTGAAGATCGTGTTAGTAGTTGATCAAACCAAAGACTTTCTCCTAGATGCCGAGAGCTCTTTATGCAGCAATTCTAATGGGGTGAATTTATGTATGCTGTGTTTGTTGTGTCTCGTCTCTAGAAGGAGCCTCCTATTTATATGCATCTCTCTAGGAGTTTTGCCCATCAAGATACTGTTGGAAAAATGGCTCACCTAAGGTTACAAGAATCGGAGGAGCGACCGTCGCAGGGTTTGGGCGACCGGTCGTTTTCATGCAGAGGAGAAGTGGTAGCTACGGTATAAAGCCACCGTCGCAGGTTCTGGCGACCGCACGCGCAGCAGATCCGTTAAGCCACGGTATAAGCGACCGGGTCGCGAGTGTTCGGGCGCACCGGTCGCGACGCTTCTGCCGTGCTGTTTTTCGAAGACGTTTTCGCCCTTTCTTTTGGATGCTAATTGGTCCCTACCAATTCACATGCAACCCCAACGTTGGTATAAGTCCAAGACAGCTTGGCAAACCACCAGAAAAGTCCTAAACATTGATTAGGTAGGTTAGTGGGTTATATGATAGCCTATCTCTTTATGCTTTCCCGAAATTAAGGATCCATGTTTTGAGGTAGGCTGGTTTGTTGCATGTGGGTGGCTCCTTTTCTCTATCTTTAAGTAGATACAAAGGAGCTGGAGCAAGGCAAGTGTTGCATTCAGATTTGGGAAGCCAAGAGAGAGAGTGAGAGCATCTTGTATCAAGTGAGTGAGCTAAGGGGTGAGAGAGAAAACAGATAGTGAGCTTGGTTCTAAGGGGGTTTCCATTGAAACCAAATCTGTAACTCCATCTTCATTATTGATATTTCTCAAGGGGATCACCAAAGAGGACGTAGGCAAATTGCTGAACCTCTATAAATACTTGTGTTCATTGTTCTTGGTTATTTTCTGAGTGTGTGTGTGTGTGCAACAAGTTCTATCCTTGAGCTTGTCCAAAGTCCATCAACAACAAGGTCTTTAAGGGAGTGAGTTGGTTCTAATTCACAACAAGTGGTATCGTAGCTGTGTTTTGCAGCTGTGCTAGTTCTTTCTTTGGAGTGCTAGTGTGTTGAAGATGGCAAGTGACAAGGAAGTTGAGAGTGGTAGCAGTTCACAGCTGAAGCAACCACAAGCAAATAAGCATAAAGGTGGAGCTAAAGCCTTTCACAGGAAGGAGAACTTCACTCTTTGGCAACGAAGGATGAAATCAGCCCTCACACAACAACACCTCCACGTTGTGTTGGTTGGAAAGGAAAGGAAGCCAACAAGCATGACAGATGAGGAGTGGAGTGTACTTGATGAGTTAGCTAGAGGAGCTATCGAAAACTACCTCTCCGATGAGGTGCTCATCAACGTGATGAAGGATACGGCAAAGCAAACATGGGGAGAAGCTCAAGAGATGTTTGCAGGAAGTCACTATCCAACAAGCTCTTCCTTAAGGAAGAACTCCTAAATCTCAAGATGGAGGAGGGAGGTAATCTAATGGAGCATTTAAGTAGTTTCAATAGATGTGTTGTCGACTTTGCAAAGAATGGAAGTTAACTATAGTTCGGAGGATAAGGCTCTTATGTTGCTCACATCCTTACCTCCGTCCTATAAACATTTTCGAACCACTCTTATGTTCGGAAGGTCACTCTGGATTTTGAGCCTGTGGTGCAAGACATCATGACACACCATAGGATGGCTCAACGCTCGGGAGAGAACTCTCAAGGCGAAGGTCTAGTTGCAAAGACCGGAGAGAGAGGTCGTTCAAAGAAGCAAGAGGGCAAGAAAGGCAACAGAGGAAGGTCCAAATCCAAGGCAAAAGAAGGTTGTTTCGAATGTGGGTCAAAGGAGCATTGGAAAAGAAATTGCCCCATATGGAAGGAGAAGAAGAACAAAGGGAAGAATGCAGCCAACACAGTGGAAGAAGTCACAGAAAGTGATGGTGAGCTTTTATGTGTTAATAGCAATGTTAAAACTAATGCATTTGCTAATTCTTCAAGGTGTTCCTCTTCCGATTGGATTTTGGACCTCGGATGCTCATACCATATGTGCTCAAACAAGGAGTGGTTTGACACTTATGAAAAGGAAGAAGGTGGTGAAGTTATAATGGGGATGGCTCGGTTTGTAGAGTCAAAGGCACAGGTACAATCAAGGTGAAGATGCATGATGGGGCTGTTAGGACGCTTGGAATGGTAAGGCACATTCCAAAGTTGCGTAAGAATCTCATTTCCCTTGGAACTCTTGATAAGAATGGTTATTCATTTAAAGCAAATGGAGGGAAACTCATAATCTCAAAAGGTTCACTTGTGATTATGAAAGGAGAGATTCAACCTAATTGTCTATATAGATTGTGTGGTACTACAATAACAGGTGGAGCAGCTATATCCACAAGCAAGGACTCGGAGGATGAAACTCAGCTTTGGCATTTGAGGCTAGGGCACATGAGTGAGAGGGCATGCAAGAACTACACAACCGAAAGTTGTTGAAAGGTGTTCAAAGTTGCAAGCTTGAGTTCTGCAAATATTGTACCATGGGAAAGCAATCTAAGGTGGCTTTCAAGCAGCGAAACAAAGAGGAAGGAAGCACAGGGGTGCTAGATTATATTCACACGGATGTATGGGGGCCATCACCGGTTAAATCAAAGGGTGGAGCTCACATTTCGTGACTTTCTTGGATGATTTTTCCAGGAAGGTTTGGTCTCACTTCATGAAGGAGAAATCGAGGTCTTCACCAAATTCAAGGAGTGGAAGGCGGAAGTAGAGAACCTAACCGGAAGGAAGATCAAGATCCTAAGGAGTGACAATGGTGGTGAATATAAAGACAACAAGTTTCTTGAGTTTTGGCAGAATGAAGGCATCAAGAGGCACTTATCAGTGAAGAAGACGCCTAACAAAATGGAGCTGCGAGAGGATGAATAGAACTCTCATGGAGCGTGAGAGATGCATGAGGATTCATGCAGGATTGCCCGAGTCATTTTGGGCGGAGTCCGTTAACCATGCAGCCTATTTGGTTAACCGATCTCCTTCCAAAAATCTTGAGTTCAAATGTGCAGAGGAGGTATGGTCTAATAAGTCAATTGATTATACTAATCTTAAGGTGTTTGGATGCAGTGCATATGCACTTATTCCAAGTGATGAAAGGTCCAAGTTGAAGCCAAAGTCTCTTGAATGCATTTTCATCGGATTTGAGAGCGGTGTGAAGGGCTACAAGCTATGGGATCATGTGAACCTAAAGAAGATACTCAAAGCAGGATGTTGTGTTTGATGAGAAGACCATGCCTATGAACAAAGTCAAGAATTCAGAGGCAAAGGAGGATGTTGTTGGGAAAGAAACAACCATTGAAGTTCCACTCAAGAAGATGTTCAAGAAGACTTCACAAAAACAGCCAATCGAAGACGTTCAGAGGAGGTGGAGTCTCGACATTGAGGAGGAAGATGCGGGGGCAACAACAACAACAAACTCAAGAAGAAGAAGAAGAGGCTCAAGAGCGGTGGAGCCATCATCTATAGCTCGGTCCAGGCCTCAAGAGAACCATCAAACCACCTCAAAGGTTTGGATGGGACAAGGATGCAGTTCACTATGCTTTGAATGCTAGTGAAGAAGAACCAACCACGTTCCAAGAGGTGTTGAGAATGAGGAACGGGGAAAGTTGGATGGAAGCTATGATGCAAGAGATGGAATCTCTACACCAAAACTCGCTTTGGGAGTTAGTTCTAAACCCAAGAATCGCAAGCTTATTGGCAGCAAAATGGGTGTTTAGGAAGAAAGAAGAAATGCATGAGAAGGGAGCCACCATATTCAAAGCTCGATTGGTGGCCAAAGGGTACTTGCAAAAGGAGGAGTTGATTATGATGAAATCTTCTCTCCAAGAGTGAAACACACTTCTATAAGGCTACTACTATCCATAGTAGCACAAGAGAACATGGAGGTGGAGCAAATGGATGTGAAGACTGCTTTTCTCCATGGTGATTTGGAGGAAGACATCTACATGAGCCAACCTCAAGGGTTCATTGAAGCAAACAAGGAAAACTGGGTTTGCAAGCTGAAAAAGTCTCTATGGGTTGAAGCAATCTCCAAGGCAATGGAACAAGCGCTGACTCTTACATGATGAAGATTGGATATAGAAGATGTGAATCTGATTTCTCGTGTATACACTCATGTATTCAAGGATGGTAATCTCATCCTTTGCTTCTTTATGTTGATGACATGCTAATTGCATGTAAAGACATGTCAAAAATTCAGTGAATTGAAGACATTGCTTGGAAAGGAGTTTGACATGAAGGATCTTGGTTCGCACAAAAGATCCTAGGGATGGAAATAAGGAGAGACAGGGTTGGAGGCAAGCTATGGCTGTCACAAAGTAAGTACATTACCAAAGTACTTGAAAAATTCAATATGTTGGATTGCAAACCCGTGTCTACTCCTTTGGCGGAGCATTTTAAGTTAAGTGCACAAATGTCCTTCCACGGATGAGGAGAAGGAAGAAATGAGCAAAGTTCCATATGCAAGCTTGGTAGGGTGTCTCATGTATGCAATGGTTTGCACACGCCCGACCTAGCCAGCTCAAGCCGTGAGTGTGGTGTCAAGATACATGGCGAATCCGGGCAAACTTCATTGACAAGCAAATAAGTGGATTCTCGTGTACTTGAAGGGCACTAAGAGGCTTGGGATATTGTTTGCAAGACAACAAGGAAAAGCAAGTGTGTCGTATGTAGACTCGATTATGCAGGTGGATTTAGACAAGAGAGATCCACCACAGGATATGTTTTCACTTGTGGTGGAGGACCGATTAGTTGGAGAGTGTTACAATCGGTTAGTGCCTTGTCTACCATCAAGCGGAGTATATGGCGCTCACGGAAGCTTCAAGGAAGGTATGGCTGAAGAGATTGGCAAAGGAATTCGGAATAGCCCAAGACATGGTGGTGATTCAAAGTGACAGTCAAAGTGCAATTTGCTTGGTCAAGAATCAAGTGTATCATGGAAGGTCCAAACACATTGATGTCCGATACCACCGGATAAGGGATTGGGTGAATGATGGAGACATCACGGTAATGAAGGTTCATACATCGAGAATGCTTCAGATTGTCTCACAAAGCCAGTCACAATCGCAAAGTTCAAGCATTGTTGAGCTTGCTCAATCTTGTTCCATGTTAAAGATTGAGGTGGAGTTCTTGGGAGTTATCCTGACGATTCTCAAGAAGTTAAAGATGTCCCGAAGGCAATAATCTTCTCAAGGAGCTTAGGCTCGCCATGGTGGAGATTGTTGGAAAAAATGGCTCACCTAAGGTTACAAGAATCGAGGGAGCGAATGGCCAGTCAGGGTTTGGGCGACGGTCGCTTTTCATGCAGAGAGAAGTGGTAGCTAAGAGTGATAAAAGCCGACCGGTCGCAGGTCTCCGGGCGACCGTCGCACGCAGCAGATCCGTTGCTTGGTACGCGAGATAAGCGACCGGTCGCAGGTTCTGGCGACCGGTCGCGACGCGCTCGTGCCTGCGCTGTTTTCAAAGACGCTTTTCAGCTCCTTTCTTTGGATGCTAATTGGTCCCTACCAATTCACATGCAACCCCAACGTTGGTATAAGTCCAAGACAGCTTGGCAAACCACCAGAAAAGTCCTAAACATTGATTAGGTAGGTTAGTGGGTTGTATGATAGCCTATCTCTTTATGCTTTCCGAAATTAAGGATCCATGTTTTGAGGTAGGCTGGTTTGTTAGATGTGGGTGGCTCCTTTTCTCTATCTTTAAGTAGATACAAAGGAGCTGGAGCAAGGCAAGTGTTGCATTCAGATTTGGGAAGCCAAGAGAGAGAGTGAGAGCATCTTGTATCAAGTGAGTGAGCTAAGGGGTGAGAGAGAAAACAGATAGTGAGCTTGGTTCTAAGGGGGTTTCCATTGAAACCAAATCTGTAACTCCATCTTCATTATTGATATTTCTCAAGGGGATCACCAAAGAGGACGTAGGCAAATTGCTGAACCTCTATAAATACTTGTGTTCATTGTTCTTGGTTATTTTCTGAGTGTGTGTGTGTGTGCAACAAGTTCATCCTTGAGCTTGTCCAAAGTCCATCAACAACAAGGTCTTTAAGGGAGTGAGTTGGTTCTAATTCACAACAGATACTCTTAGAGATAACCTTAATGCTTATAGGATTAGATAATCTTAATCCTTATTAAAGTAGGAATCCTTAGCCTGTGAGTATATCTAGAACACTTGTATTAGGCTTCCATATCTGATAGGAATAGAGTTTCTGATAAACCATGAGTTCTTAGGAAACCTTATTCGATTAGAAGATCACTTTAGTGGTTTAAGACAGTAAACCATCTTACATTCTCCCACTTGATCAAATAATCGATCCAAGCTCATTGTCATCACTTAATGGCCATGTGAAACTCTACTCTTATCTTTATTCCTTTATCAAGCCACTGTCATGATTGATAGTTCACAAGGGACTGTCGAAGCTTCTCAGATATATAACATCTAAGACTTTTACAACCACATATATGAACTATCAAAAACACATAAGGCTCCCAACAGGATTAAGATTGAAACAGTTATGATAATAGTATCAAGTGTAATCAACCATAACTTGTTTAGCTTGCCCTTAATGACTGCCAAGGTATTTAAAAGAAAAACAGTGAATGACTCATTCATAGATTCAAACTGTCAACAAGTTGCTAGCATTGTCACAGTCTGGCCTCAATCTATTTGTCATTAAATGAAACATTATAAGCAAGTATAAGAAAATATTGAACATTAACACAACTGAATCAAAACTATTTGAATAAACTAGTTAACGAAAACAAAATGAAACTGTAATTACTTTAACTCCCACTGACTTCAAGCATCAAAACTTATCAGCAGTCCCATACTAGCAACACACCTATGAAAAACATGATTTGGCAAGCCTTTGTTTAAAGGGTCTATTATCATCAATTCTGTTCTTATATGACTTAAGGCAGTCTCACCATCTTGAATTTTCTCTTTTGCTGATAAGAACTTCAAATTCAAATGCCTCATACCAGATGACCTTTTATTCCCATTTGCGAAGTATACTGCTGCACTGTTATCATTCCATAATTGAATAGGCCTCTGTATTGACTCTACTATATTTAGCATTGACCTAAAATTCTTGAGCCATATTGCCATGGAAGTGGCTTCATAAACTGCTAAGAACTCAGATTGCATTGTAGAGGTTGACACATATTGTTGTTTTACACTCTTCCATGCCATTGCACCTCCTGCAAAAAGAAAAATAACACATGATGTGCATTTCTGAGTATCCAAGCAGCTTGCAAAGTTAGTATCTGCATAACCTTCTAGCTTCAACTCTTCAACCCTTCTATAAACCAGTTTATACTCTTTAGTCCTCTGTAGGTATCTTAACACCTTTTTCCCTGCAACCCAATGTGCCTAGCCTGGATTGGATTGAAATCTGCCAAGAACACTAATACTAAATGCAAGTTCAGGTTGAGTACAAACCTGAGCATACATAAGGCTTCTTACCAATGAGGCATAAGGCTTGTCCTGCATTTCTATCCTTTCTTGTTTAGTCTTTGGAGGCCGTTCACTACTAAGCTTGTCACCCTTTGAGAATGGTACATCACAGCCTGTGCAATTTTCCATGTTAAATCTCTTAAGTATCTTCTCAATATAAGCCTTTTGGGATGATCCTATCAACTTTCTGTCTCTATCTCTGCTAATTTCGATTCCCAGTACATAGTTGGCCTCTCCCAAATCACTCATATCAAAATAAGTAGACAACATTTTCTTAGTGTCATGTAACAGGGACAAATTACTGCTTGCTAAGAGAATGTCGTCTACATATAAGAGTAGAATGATAAAATCCTTTCCATTGAACCTCATGTAAATGCACTCATCCACTAGATTGTCAATGAAACCTTGAGATTTTATCACCTCATCAAACTTTAGATACCACTGTCTTGAAGCTTGTTTTAAACCATAAAATGATTTCTGCAGTTTGCATACTAAATTCTCTCCCCCTTTTAAGATGAAACCATCTGGCTTTTTCATGTAAATCTCCTCAACTAGATCTCCATTTAGAAAAGCTGTCTTGACATCCATTTGATGCAAGTGTAGATCGAAATGTACAACCAAAGCCATAATAACTCTGAATGAGTCTTTTGTTGACACAGGAGAAAAAAGTTTCATTAAAATCCACTCCTTCTTGTTGTGTGAACCATTTTGCCACTAATCTGGCCTTGTACCTGTCTATTTTCCCTTGTGCATTCCTCTTGGTTTTGTAGACCCACCTGCAGCCAATAGGTTTAGAACCTGATGGTAATTCAACTAAACTCCATACACCATTCTTGCTCATCGATTGAAGTTCAGACTCCATAGCTGCAAACCAATGTTGGTTTTTCTCACTTTCCATAGCTTGTTTATAAGTGGTAGGATCTTCTATGGTGTTGATATCAAATTCAGACTCTTGCTAATAGACAAAATAGTCATTTGGTAGAGCTGGCCTTCTAATTCTTTGGGATCTTCTTAATTCCATGGTGTGAGGTTGTTCTGGCAGGTCTAACTGCATTTTGTTGATCGTTTATGTCTTCATGTGCAGGTGAGATCTCTCTATTCAAGCAGTCGAAAGTCAAGACAGTTACTCCCTTTTCTGTATTTCCAACTCCTGCAGTTGCTTTGTTTTCTAGGATTTCTTCAAACTCAAAAGTTGCTGTATCTGTTTCTTCCTTCTCTTCTTCAATGAAAACAGCCCTTTGTGTCTCTACAAATCTGGTACTGTGATTAGGACAGTAAAACATATACCCCTTGGTTCTATCTGGATATCCCATGAAAAAACAACTTACTGTTTTCGAGTCTAGTTCTTCTGCATTGGATTGTATAATTTTGCTTCAGCTTGGCATCCCCAGATTCTTAAGTGTGATAAGCTAGGCTTCCTATTGCACCAGGTCTCATAGGGTATTTTATCAGCACTCTTGGTAGGCACTCTATTCATCAGGTAATTAGCAATTTTAAGTGCTTCTCCCTACAAGAAATTAGGAAGTTTTGTGCAGCTCATCATGCTCCTTACCATTTCTATTAGGCTCTTATTTCTTCTCTCTGCAACTCCATTTTGCTGTGGAGTTCCAGGATTTGTGTACTGAGCTACAATGCCTTCTTGTTGTAGGAAGTAGGCAAAAGGTCCTAGATTTCTTCCTTTCTCAGTGAATTTTCCATAGAATTCTCCTCCCTAACTGATCTTACTACCTTGATTTTTTAATCCAGTTGGTCCTCAACCTCTGCTTTGTAAATTTTAAACATGTCCCATGCCTTTGATTTTTTTGCTATTAGATACACATATCCATATATGGAAAAGTCATCAGTAATGGTTATAAAATATCTGTATCCATCATGAGTGTTGATTGGAAAAAGGCCACATATATCAGTGTGTATCAACTCAAGTAATTTTTCACTCCTTGTAGCTCCTTTCTTTATGAGGTTTGTCATCTTCCCTTTTGTACATTCAATACATGTTTTATCCCTTTCATGGTGGTTAAGTGGTGGTAACATAGATTCCTTGCTTAAGAGATTAAGTCTTTCTTTTGAGATATGTCCTAATCTCTTGTGCCAAAGAGTGTATGATTATGTATTGCTAAATTGCTTTGTGCTTATTACATTTATCATTTCAGTGCCTTGTTTTGGTACTTTGCAATTCAAACGAAACATTTCATCAACAATCATGCCATTACCAACAATTCTTTTATTTCTTGAAATGGAGAAACCAAAATCATCAAACTCAAACTGTAAGTTTGATTTTACAAGCCTACTAACTGATAAAAGGTTCCTAATCATAGTAGGAACATAAACGACATCAACTAATTTCAAAAAGAATCCAGATTGCAACTCAAGACTAACTAAACCAATAAAATCTACTTTAACTCTTTCTCTATTTCCCACAAACACCTTCAAGTCATCCTTGTTTGGCACTCTATTTGTTTTGAACCCCTGCAAGGAATTTGTTACATGAACTGTTGCACCATTGTCTAACCACCATGTATTGGATAAAATTTCAAGTGAATTAGATTCATAAACCACAGAAACCGTATTTTTCTTACCTTTAGCCTTTTGCTTGTCCAACCAACGTTTGTACCTTCTACAATCCCTTTCATGTGACCAAACTTCTTGCAGAAAAAGTATTTCAGACCTACTGGACATGTCCCTTTTGCAGTTTCATCCTTCTTCTGTTTCTTGTCTATATTTTTGAATTTATTTCCTTCCTTCGGCTTGCCTTTGAAATCCTGCACCAGATTCACATGCTCCTTTGCATTATCATTTCTAATGCTTTGTTCTTCCTGCACACATATTCCTATTAGATCAGCCACTGTCCATATTTCCTTTTGAGCAATGTAAGTAGGTTTCAATTGCCTATAAATGCTAGGCACGGAGTTAAGAGCAAAGTGCACCATCATGGTCTCATCCACTGTAACTTGCAGAGCTTTCAGTTTGTTTCCAATTTCCTCCATGTTCAGAATATGAGTCCTTATGCATCCTTCTCCATTATACTTCAAATCTATGAGTTTGCTCATTAGTGTACCTATCTCAGTCTTTTTGGAGCCTTGGAAATTCTCTGCTATTGCCTCAATGAATGCCTTTGCATTATCAGATTCTTTGATGCTGCCTTTTACCTCCTCTGAAATTGATCTCCTCATGATCAAGATTGCCATTTTGTTAGCCTTAGTCCATTTAGCAAACTTGGTCCTAGTCTCGATAGATGCATCAGCTGCTGGTGTGGCTGGTGCTTCCTTAGTTAGAACCATCTCATAGTCTAATTAGCCAAGAGCTATTTCAAGATCTTCTCTCCAATTCTTGTAGTTGTAGCCAATGAGGGTCTGGATTGAATTGTGATTGACTGTACAAGTTTAAAACATTAATACCTTAAATAATTCCCCAAAACTTTAACTTAAACATACTTAACTCACATCTTTGGATAGAAAGTTTAAGTATGCTCATTGACACTAAAACACAAACAGTTATATAATTTCTTGAACAAGAAGTTGTCCACATCTTTGGACAGAGGAAAACTTCTAGTATTTTATAATTGTGCATATTCCATGTCGATCCATCATAGTCAAAGCTATATCAAACTGCTCACATCTTTGAACGAAGAGCCTTTTGATATGTTCTAAACTATGATGCCCAATTCAGATCAAATACTTTGAATGCGGTTATCATGGAATGATTGAGCTGCTTTAGCTTGCTCAATTATCCCACGGCAACTGCAAACATGATCAAATACTGCCAAGAACATGATAAAGTGAGTTCCTTATACTGTTATCATGTTCTTGTCTTTATAACTTGCAAACTGTCAGTTTAAGCCTTTTATTTTCTGCATCAGATTTGTTAGGTAAAACATGATATAACCTGGCTCTGATACCACATGTAAGTCCAAATAAATATAACATGAATTGCACCAACTAACCTGTTTCTAACATGATGAACAAGATGAACAAAGTGAAGATCGTGTAGTAGTTGATCAAACCAGAGACTTTCTCCTAGATGCCGAGAGCTCTTAATGCAGCAATTCTAATGGGGTGAATTTCTGTATGCTGTGTTTGTTGTGTCTCGGCTCTAGAAGGAGCCTCCTATTTATATGCATCTCTCTAGGAGTTTTGCCCATCAAGAAACTCCTAGAGATAACCTTAATGCTTATAGGATTAGAAAATCTTAATCCTTATCAAAGTGGGAATCCTTAGCCTGTGAGTATATCTAGAACACTTGTATTAGGCTTCCATATCTGATAGGAATAGAGTTTCTGATAAACCATGAGTTCTTAGGAAACCTTATTCGATTAGAAGATCACTTTAGTGGTTTAAGACAGTAAACCATCTTACATTGTCAGCTTGTGCTCATTCTGGTTTAGTAGAGAAAGGTCGCTGGTGTTTTCATGTGATGAAGTGTGTTTACTTAATTGAACCGCAGCTCTATCACTATGCAAGCATGGTTGATATGCTTAGTCGTGCCGGGTTGATATGTTTATAAGAAGCATGTCAATGAAGCCAGATGCATTTGTTTTGGGTGCATTGCTCGGAGGCTGTCAAATACATGGAAAGGTCGAGTTAGGACAAAGGGTGGCGCAATATTTAATTGATTTGGAACCTCTGAACCATGCTTTTTATGTGAACTTGCATGATATATATGTCAAAGCTAGTAGATTTGATGACGTAAAGAGAATCAAATCCTTAATGAAAGAAACAGGGATCAAAAACCCAGAAACCTTTGTGAAGAATGCTTGAATGGATTCATTGTCTTTCATAAGTAAGTTATCAAATTCCTGCCATAAGGATTGCAGTTTGATGGGGATCACTTTTTCTGAACCTTTGAACTCAATTTTGAGAACTTCCCAAGCCTTCTTTGTTGTTGCTGCTGAAAGTAATATTGGAAAGAGATTTTTGCTTACTCCTTGTTGAATTAGGAACAACGTCTTGGCATCTTTTTTCTTATTTTCCTTGTAAGTTTGCTGCTTTTCTTGTGTTTCCTTTCCTGTTTTTGAAGTTCTTGTTCCTCATACCCATCTTCTACAATATCCCATGGATCCTGGGAGATAAACAGAGTCTTCATTTGAACGCTCCAATACTCATAATTCTCACCATAAAAAATAGGCATTAGATTCTGGATATTCCCAATGGTAGAGGAATTTGAACTTGATGCCATTGCTAATCACAACGGTAGCGATAAGATCAAATAGTACCAAATTTGTTGGGGGAATGATCACAAAACTGAAGAATAGGATGGAAATATAAAGTAAGGTAGAGAGTGTAAAACAGAGAATTATACAAACTGATTTTATTAACTTCTTCAATATAACAGCAACCTATAACATTGACTATTTATAATTACATTTACACATTTGCATAATAAGACACAACTCTTGAATTAATTCCAAGAGATACAGATACAACTTTTGATATCTAAAAGATACAACTTCTCATATAGTCAAGAGACACAACTCTTCATAAGAAACCTGTAGAAAAAGATACAACTAAGATGCATTACTTTTAACACTACTTGGATCTAAGCAACAATGATTTTGGAGGAATACAGATTCCTGGCTTCTTAGGTTCTCTTAAAAGTTTAAGATATCTTAACCTCTCAGACTCAAAGTTCGCTGGAATAATTCCGCATCAATTGGGAAATCTCTCGAGTCTACGCTCTCTAGGACTCCGGAGTAAAAGCTACTACTGGATGAAGGTTGAGAATCTCCAATGGCTTTCTGGTCTTTCGAGCTTGCAGAACCTGGACATGAGTCGTGTAGTTCTTAGCAAAGCATCTGATTGGTTTCAGGTGACAAACACACTCCCCTCTATGCTGGTAGAGTTGAATATGTCTGGTTGTGAACTCAATCAAATACCGGTTGGTGTTGCAAACATGTCTGGTTGTACACTTGTAGCAATCTTGAGTCCCTATCCCTTTATTTGAATCTCTTGCCAGGTGAAATTTCAAGTTCCATTGGAAACTTGAGAGCCATTGTCAATCTTGACTTGTCTGCTAATCAACTTGAAGGGAAAATCCCAAACTCATTGGAAAATCTTTGTAAGTTGACGGTTCTTGATCTGTCAAGGAACTATTTCAATGGTAAGTGTATCAGAAATATTGGGAAGCTTGTCAAGGTGTAGTTCAGGGCGGCTATACTTTATTTTAAAAAAAAAAAAAAAATATATATATATATATATATATATATACAGTCCCTTCTATTGAGGGATCCTCAAATAATTTTATTTGAGGGACGCCCTTTAGGGTACCCTACAAATTTTTTTCCAATGATCCAAACCATCTATTTTTTAGGTCTTCATTCATAGATTATCCCTACAAAAAATTAGACAAATCGGAAACCATTTCGACATCCAATTGTATCCTACAAAATCAATGAACACGGTGCTTCAAAAAAGTACTAAAATTTCAATAACTCAATTGAATGGTCAAATTATATTGGATTCAAGTGATTTTTTGTAGAGATGATCTTTGAATGAGTATCTACAAAATAGACGGTTTGGATTAGTGAAATACAATCCGGAGTGGGCCATACAAGGGTGTCCTCAAATAAGCTTATTTGAGGATCCCTCAATGGAAGTTCTCTGTATATATATATATATATATATATATATATATATATATATATATATATATATATATATATATATATATATATATATATCAGTATATATGGCTATACTCTTTTTTAAATATCCCTAGTATAGCCGACCGGCTATACTTTTTTTATTAAAAATAAAAACCGAGAAAGGCCCGCCTGGCGGCTAGCGCTCATTTCGGCACGTGTTCAAAATAGTATAGCCGCGCGGCTATACTAGATACGCTTTTTATTTTAAAAAACCACGTGTATAGCCGGGCGGCTATACTATTTATATTATAAAAAAGACCCGCCTGTCGCCTAGCGCCCAATTTGCCACGTGTCAAATTAGTATAGCCGCACGGCTATACTATTTTTTTAAAGTATAGCCGGTCGGCTAGACTCTGTTTATTATAAAAAAACCCCAGAGTTGGAAAAGGTTTGATGACGGTCTGGCGGGCAACCATTCCTGATGCTAGAGATGTTCCTGTTAACCAATCCTGATACAAGAAAAGAGGAAACATTTCGTCAAAAGAAGAGAGGTAAGTGAAAAAATTGTTCTTGTAAATATATGGTTTAAGTTAGCAGATTTAGCAACATTCATTTTGCTTTTGGATGCAAGGTGGAATCTAACAATGAGAATCAGACTCTTCCAAGCAAAGAAAAATGTGAACTTGCTTTGGAAGGAGCAGGTTCCCAAGAACACTCTGATAAGATTGCAATGCTTGTGGATGATGAAGAGCTGGAGCTGAGAGAATTACAAGGAAGGCCAAATGCACTGGGGTTCTCTGATCATTTTACTACTAACGGAGATCATGCCTGTTCACTTTGCAAAGGTTGGTTTGAAGGAAGAACGGAACAAATTTTCCACTCTAAAATGAAATGCTGTAATATGTATGTGTCTGCATGTATAGTATTTTGAGCTGTGGATAAGGAATTTTTGGGATTTCAGATTTGCTGGCCAAGTTTCCTCCAAATTCTGTGAAGATGAAGCAGCCATTCTGTATGCAACCTTGGGATTCTTCTCCAGAGATTGTCAAGAAACTGTTCATGGTATGTGAATTGCAAACTGTTTGTGGCCTGATTTTGTTAAGTTCTTTTGCAAATATAGGACATCGTTCGTGAAAGATGTCATACACTCCATCTATTATTGCATTTGCTTTTTCTTATTTATGAGGTCTGTTATCTTATTCATGATTATACGACCTATAAACGCTTGGAATAATTATTTTCTGCTCGCTAATACTGCCTAATTACCAATCTTTTTCGTCGACGCTCTCATTGCATAGATTGAAGTCATAGGTTGTTCTTGCAGAGATGTTATGCAAACTATGATATACTCAAGAAAAAGAGATATCAAGTACTAGAGATATATGGAATGTGGTCTAAATTTGATATTGGAATCTACTTGTAAGTTGTAACTCTCTTTTGTGTAGTTCGTACCAATTGCAGGAATTTATTATTATCCTGTCAACTTTATGATTCCTTATGGAAACTGGCGAGTGAAAAGATGTGCAGTGTAAAAGTTGTTGGAAAAATGGCTCACCTAAGGATACAAGGATCGAAGGGAGCGACCGGTCGCAGGTTTTGGGCGACTGGTCGTTTTCAGGCAGAGTCGTTTTCGACCGGTCGCGCACAGGTCGCTTTGAAGCATATTGCAAGTTTTGAATCTGCCTAAAAGCGACCGGTCGCAAGTTTCTGGAGACCGGTCGCGCGCCTCGATCTGTGTTGAAATTCAACGCGTTTTCTGCATTCTTTTCTAAAGTTAATTGGTCCCTACCTAACTCCAATTAACTCCAAAGGCTTTTTTGTGAACCCTAGGAAGTGTGGCAGTTGCTGGGAAAGTCTTTAACACCTTTTTAGGTAGATTGGTGGCAAACCACTCCATAACTCTCCCTAAAACATGGATCCTTTTAGGGAGGCTGGTCTGCTGCATGTGGGAAGCTTTCTCTGTCCTTTTAAGAAGGCAAAGTAGTTGAGAGCTAGTAGTAAGTTGTGTAGTCAGAAGAAGGAAGCCAAGGGTGAGAAAGAGAGTGCATTTGTATCAAGTGTGTTGAGCAAAGGGGTGTGAGAGAAACAGATTGTGAGGTTGAGTTCTAAAGGGGTTTCCATTGAAACCAAAGCTGTAACTCTTTTCTTCATTAGTGATATTTCTCAAGGGTAACACCAAAGAGGACGTAGGCAATTGCTGAACCTCTATAAACACTTGTGTCATTTGTTCTTAGTTATTTTCTGAGTGTGTGTGTGTGTGACAAGTTCATCCTTGTGCTTGTTCAAAGTCCATCAACAACAAGATCTTAAAAGGGGAAGTGCATTCAATTTTACAACAAAAGCACCACTCTAGATTGCTACATTTTGTTTAGTTATCGTACTCAAATACATTCTGGGTTGACTTTCTTGGGCAGGTTTTCCATTTCCTTTATACTTATGCCGTTATGGTAGATACAAGCTCCTTCACTATTGATGAGTTTGCCCAAGCATTTCAGGACAAGGTTATATCTTATCTTGGATCCAACATTGGATTTATTGTGTCTTCTACTTGCTCAACATCTTTGCTTCGTAAAATGCCTTTTAGGATTCCTTGCTACTTGGAAAAATTCATGTGGCCCTTCTGAAGTGTTGAATTATCAATGGTCGACGGGCTGAGGGCCCACTCCAACAACACCGATACTGTCCCCACTTTACCACCTGCACAATCCTCAGGTGTGGGGTTTTATCACAAAAGGCCTCGGTATTAGTTAGAGATGGGTATTTCTATTTAAACTACTTTCTCTTTGGTCCTCTAGCCGATGTGGGACAACAATGAGTTCCAACATGAAGCTTCTTCTATCTAATGTTGAAGTTGAGCTTGGCTGTGGATCTATATACCTCATTTGAGCAAATCATGCAATTTGCTTGCATTTATTCACTCGGTGAGTTATGAACAAACAGCATATAATCGTGCAGATCACAGACATTTACAGTTCATTTAACTTATGATAATGTTGTATAGTCATATTGACCATTTCATTTGGGTACATATATGTCACAGCAGTTTTCTAAAGGCTCATATGTTTGCAACTTTGTTGGTAACAAAAAGAGAATGCAATCTATAAGACTGTTGACATGTTTCTTTACAGGGAAGTTAAATTTAAAGAATATAGGAAAGAGGATATCAGCTGATAATCAAACGTTTGGTGTGACTACAGAAAAGGAGTCCATTCAAGAATGTCTGATAGAGGATATCAGCTGAGGAAAAGAGAGCTCGCAGAGAGAACCGAATATCTCACCTGAGGATGACATCGATGCCATTTTGGTAATTTCATACTCGAACTATGCATATAAATAAATAAATAAATATATATATATATATATATATATTATGTATGTCATTTTGTGCTTGTTAATTAGAGTTGTGGATCATTTGAGAACAGCAGAAATAGTTTGTGGCAGTTTTAAACAGTGTTGGAAAAATCTGACTAGGTGGCGACTAGGCTCTCTCGGCGGCTGATTTTTCGCAATCGTTGTCTGTGATTCCCATATGTATGTCATTTTGTGCTTGTTAATTAGAGTTATGGATCATTTGAGAACAACTGAAATAGTTTGTCGGAGTTTTAAACAGTGTTGGAAAAATGGGCCTAGGCGGCGCCTAGGCGCTGGGCGGCCCATTTTTTGCAATTGTTGTCTGTGATTCCCACCCAAGATTCCTTTTTGTTATTGTTTTGAAAATTCTGCTCCCTATTTTCTATCTGATAGTTTATTTGCACCGAAGGTATGGTGATTGTGGAAATTCAGAATTCCCATCTAGATTCATTGCAAGAATTTCCTAAACTGTATGTATTTTGCAGAGAGATGAGAACTTAAGGCTTTAATAATATATGTTACTGCCTCAATCTAAAACTATTATTCTACTCGAGTATCAATGGAGACCACCTTGCTGTAATTTCCTTGATATTATTTAATCTACTATATCAATGTAAATTACAAATTTCTAATATATATTTCTGATGCTTTGCAGGAAAAGTAGTATCCATAAACCAAAATTTCCAACAGACCATATGGCACTATCATGGAGGGTGTCAAGTTGGGAGGGTTGTTGATAAAGGATATATTGTTCTTGGTATTGATTCTCTGAGGGTTATAGACGGTTCAACATTTTATCACACCCCGAGTGCTAATCCTCAAGCTACTGTCATATGCTTGGAAAGCAAGTATACTTGGAAAACATATCATATATACATAATCTTCACGAAAATCTTACACTAATTGCTGCTTAAACCCGCATTTTGGTTTCGTTTGTGCAGGTACATGGGGCAAAGGATTCTGCGTGACAGATTAGTCCATGGATCAAAAAAGAAAAATTGATCTAGTCACTTATGTTTCCCAAACGTAAAGTCAATTAGTGATTACTGGAATATATGTCCCTGAGACATTTGATTAATATTGTAGAGATTGGAACCTAAAATTTTAAAATCTATATTGTTGATGTCATGTTTATTTACCTATCATCACATTTGGTGTTGAATTGATCAGATCTGGTATGGTTCAAGCAAAACTTTCTGTACTCAGCTTGACTAGATTAGCCTTCCTGTGATTAAATATATGCCTTACTATTAAAACTATATTAGCTCTAAAAATAATTAGTTAGTTTTTGTTTATTTTGTTATGAGCTTAATTAGGAAGGAAACCAGTAAGGAGGTGAGGATGACACAACACAACTGCACGCACTTTCAGAACTTTTGATCACTTGGGCTGCTCTAACTTCATGAAGTCCTTCAGGTAGGCCTTATTTTTCTTTAGTTGTGATGATTTTTTTGTACATCGTTCGCAAAAGAAAGATTTGAAAAATGATTACCAAATTAACGAACGAGGCGTTGCGCACAATCATGGCATGGTTAGAGATACCCACAGAAGGGCTGAAAGTGCAGCAGATTAACTAAAGTCAAACTAATTTGGAGATCCTACAATGATGGCTCACTATAAAAGTGAGACTCTTTTGTATTCAAGACAGAAATAACTAATATACAGACGCAGGCACTGGTGACTGATGCAGCTACAAATGCACAATCACTTTCATTGACCTGCCAAAGAAGAGTTGCCCTACGATTGCTTTGGCTTAATGAAATTTGCAGCCTGTCTGATCATGCAGTAGAGCCCTGTCATGCAAAACATATACGGCAAGGTATAATATTAGGCTAGGCTAGCCAAGGATATACGTAGGTTTTGTCATATTTGAAAATAATGATAGAGGTAAAGCTATAATACTAAAGTTATTTTTGTTGTACAAAGTTGTTTTGCTTTGTAGGCTCGTTTGGGAGTGCTTCTTCCCGAAGCGCTTATGTTAGTAGCGCTTATGTCAGTAGCGCTTTTGACATAAGCCTTCTACAAAGAAGAAGTTTGTCTTTTGGATGTGACATTTAAAAGTGTTTTTACATTGCATAAAAGCGCTTTTGATATTTTATTGAGTGTTTGGCTGGCACAGTAAAAGCGCTTTTAAAAGTACTTTTAAAAAATAAAATTTTAAAGAATCCCAAAATATTATAATAAACATAGGAAATAAAAATTCAAAGAATCCCAAAATAAAAACACCTCTTCCTCCATTTGAGAACTGAAAGTAACATCTTTGGTTGCAGAGACAGCTCCCACGGTGGCTGACATTTTTGTCAAAACAAAGTAAGAAAAAAACCACAAAAGCAAATGTATATGCATGAGCTAGAAAGAAAAAAACTAACAAAAAAATAAAAAAAGATGAAGAAGAAGAATATAGACAAGGTTTTGGTTTGGTTATGTGGCCCTTCCAATTACTTGTACCAAATTCCGAGGTTGTTAACCATATTGGGATGCTTTCACTCGTTTCTAAGTGTGCTGGCAAAAGATGGAGGATGACTGGTTGAGCAAGGAATTATGGGGCTTCATCGGATATGAAGAGGATTTGGAGCGAAAAAGAGAGGTTTTGGTGTATGATAGGTTTTGGCGTATGTCGGGGTTTTTGGCGTGTAGTGTTTTGGTTTTAATATGAGAGAAAAAGAGAGAGAAAAAAAGAAAGAAATGGTATTTTGGCAATTAAAAAAATTAAGTATGGGTATTTTTGGCATTTTAAAAGTTTCATTAAAGGGAGCCAAGTGCTTCCCGTGTTTTTGTCCTGCAGCGCTTTTAAGAAAAAGCACCTCTCAAGTGCTTCTTCCAAAACCACTCCAAGTGCTTTTGGATCTCACCCAAAGCACTTTTGCAATTTTTGCCAAACACCATTTTTAAAAGACAGAAACACTTTCACCCATTTAGAAGCGCTTTTCACTGCTCCAAAATCACTCCCAAATGCAGGCAAAGTGACTTTACCATGTGGCTTTGCACAATGCAGGGAAATAGTGTGATTTTATATAGGTGGAATGGAAGGTGGAAGCCATATATACAAGCAATTACTAATTTCCCTGACCCCTTTTGTCAGTTATAGCTTTGTCTGAGAGGATGTTCTTGCTATGTGCTTAAACAGTGCATATAAAAATAAAACAATTCTGTATAAAAGACCGGTAAGTTACTTTTCTACAGCTATTTTTGACACCCAAGGGAAGTCTAGCCGACCAATCAAGCCACTTTTTCAAAGAAATGGACTTCTTTTTGCTTCTTTTGGATAAAGCAAAGAAGCAAAAAATAGTTTGGTTTGGGATACATAATTGTGATCATAGTCAGATATCCCCCACTCCAGTCCGGAAAGTTTTTTTAGGGCTCTTGTTTCCCGAAATGTCCTTCTCCGAGACTTTACAGTCCATCATTGAAAATCTTTTTCCTTCATCATTTATTCATCGGAAATGCTATACCGTTTTTAATTTTAAAAAAAGTAGTATAGCCGACCGGCTATACGTTTTATTATTTTAAAAAACGTAGTATAGCCGCTCGGCTATACTATTTATTAAAAAAAAAAATTAAAAAAGGGACCCTCCTATTTGAATTAGATTATACTTTATCCCTTTATTTGAATCTCTTGCGAGGTGAAATTTTAAGTTCCATTGGAAACTTGACAGCCATTGTCAATCTTGACTTGTCCGCTAATCAACTTGAAGGGAAAATCCCAAACTCATTGGAAAATCCCAAACTCATTGGAAAATCATTGTAAGTTGACGGTTCATGATCTGTCAAGGAACTATTTCAATGGAAGCGTATCAGAAATATTGGGAAGCTTGTCAAGGTGTAGTTCAGAGTGGGTATACTCTTTTTATTTTTAAAAAATATATCCCGAGTATAGCCGCGCGGCTGTACTATTTTCTATGATAAAAAACCGTAGTATAGCCGTCCAGCTATACTTTTTTTAATTAAAAACAAAAACTGAGAAAGGCCCCACTAGTGGCAACGCCCATTTTGCCACGTGTCGAAAATAGTACAGCCGCCCGGCTATACTGTTTTTTAAAAAAAAAACCATAGAATTGCTATACGGTTTTTATTTAAAAAAACCATGAGTATAGTCGCAGCTATACTATTTATATTATAAAAAGAGACCCACCTGTCGCTTGTCGCCTGTCGCCTGTCGCCTATCGCCCATTTCGCCACGTGTCAAACCGTAGTATAGCCGGGCGGCTATACTCTGTTTATTATTAAAAACCCCTAGTTGGAAAAGGTTTGATGACGGTCTGGCGGGCAACCAGTCCTGATGCTAGAGATTTTCCTGTTGACATGGGTTTTGCTAACTTGTGTATCGTGAAAACCAGTGACTCGGAATGCAATCTATAAGACTGTTGACATGTTTCTTTACAGGGAAGTTAAATACCGCTGAAAGTAGCAATATGATATCAGATAAATTTAAAGAATATAGGAAAGAGGATATCAGCTGATAATCAAAAGTTTGGTGTGACTAAAGAAAAGGTGTCCATTCCAGAATGTCTGGTAGATACGCTTAGGCGACAAGAAATTTTCTGAACAAAATCATATGCACTTTTAGAAGATCCACTTGCTTTTTGTGGTATAGTTGATTAGAGAGACTTATTTTTGTCAAACATTTGAGACTTTTTTGCTCATCTCTTAAATAAATTGTTATTTCATATTTTTATGAAAAAATTGAATGGAAGTACTCAATAACTAAGCATCTTTATCAAATGATTTGGCAGGTTGAAAATCAAGAACCCACTCTGGAATTCTGGAAGAGATCGCTAAACCCTTTAACATGGACAGAAATACTGCGTCAAGTGAAATGTGTTTATTTGTCTCTGCTTGTCTCTGGAATTATTTGCTTTAATGACTAGACATTCGCAGGAGCCTTTATTTACTTTCTTACGGTGGTTTTATTTATGTTCTACAATTAATAAGCTTTATCTGTTGTTGCATAAACCTTTCTATAAATGTGAAATTTAGCTTTCAAATTGAATCTTCTGTTATCTAGGAAATAAGCCTTATGGTGATGTATGGTTTACTTCCTGGTACTTTGAAGGGTGAATTGTTTAGAGTTCTGCTAGAGCAAGGAATTCATGGGTTGAAAGTTTCTGAGTTGGCGAAGTCATTGCTGGTAATTTTCTTGAAAATATTGTTATCATAATCTCTCATGTTTTAATCATTAAGTTGATACCAGCCAAGCACGGCATTTCACTTGAATTAGTGATGGACTTTGTTTTTGTTTTGCAGATTTCTGAATTGAACCTTTCCAGTGGAATAGAGGAACTAGAGTCTTTAATTGGTTCAACTCTTGCAAGTGATATTACATGATTTGAAAAGGTTTCATCATCCACATATCGTGTGCGTATTAATTCTTCTGAAAAGGAAGTGGGGGAATCCCAATCAGATACCAAAGACTCTGGAGCAGTTGATATGATGATGACCTCGGTGACAGTGGTACATGTAGCAGTGATGATGATTCTGGGTGCAATTCAGGAAATTCCAGAATTAAAAAGCTGAATTATATGAACCATGACAAAAGTAAAGATAACACGGTGATAGTATACACCGAAATTGATGAGAGCCATCCAGGAGAAGTATGGTTGTTAGGACTGATGGAGGGCGAATATTCAGATTTAAGTATTGAAGAAAAGTTGAACCCAATAGTGGCTCTAATTGATCTTCTTCATGCAGGTTCTAGTTTCAGAATGGAGGTAACATAGAGAATCTTTGCATGGACATTGAAACCTTTTCTTTGTTTTTATTTTCCCCCTACTATGAGGTTGCCCTATTAAATGGAACGTGTTCAGTCCTTTGTGAGATAATATCATCTGAATGGTGCAAACTGCATTATATTTAAAATACTCTGACAGTAAATATTATTTGAATATTCAATGAGATTCAAGTAGCCGTAATTATTATGGTGGTTTATAAGTTTAATATTGGTTCGTATTATTGTTTTCCTTAAAATTGGATCTACCTTTTGGATTGCACATATTTGACCTGACTGAAGTCCTGACGGGTTCATTACGGCTACCTTCTTTGGCTTCTCCAAACCAAAACAAAAAAACGGGTGTATTATCTATATAATATTTAATGCCAAAATCGAATTAAAGTTCGTCGGGCTAGGTCTGTCTCGATAAACTTCACTGAGACATGTCTAGGTTAGGTTCGGTTACATCATACTAACCCAAGATTGAGAGTGAAACCAAAATCGTAAAGCCCTAGGTTGAGTTACGTGATTATCCAAGCCTAATCGAGTTCTAAGTGCCCTACAGTGGGTTAACAATTAGGGTTTGAGGCTTGAGAACGGTTATGGAACAAGTTCGGATAAGTTCAAAAGCTATGGTTTTTGGTTTGAGACTTGGGTTTAGGTTTTGGAGACAAAAATTACATTTTTGGAGTACTAAAATAATTTTCTAGAATTTTTAAATAATTGAAACTATTTTCAAAATAATTTTAAATTCCACAAAATTATTTAAGATTATTTAAGATAATTAAATAGTATTTATTAAGTCATTTTTATGAAATTAATTAAAATATTTAAATACTAATTCTTCATTAAATAAATAAAAGTAATTAAAACATAATATATTCAAAGAGTATAGTACCTTTAAAATATTCTATTTACTATTCTATACCATTAAATAGTATAGTCGAGCGGCTATACTCCAAAATAGAATATCTTAACCATATAGCCGCACGGCTATACTCTAAAAATAGAATATTTAGAATATTTTATAAGTATAGCCGTGCGGCTATACACCAAAATAGAATATTCTATACCTTGAAATAGTATAGCCTTGCGGCTATACTCCAAAATAGAATATCTTAAAAGTACAGCCGCAAGGCTCTACTGTTAGAATATTTAGAATATTTTATAAGTATAGCTGTGCGGCTATATGCCAAAATAGAATATTCTATACCTTGGAATAGTATAGCCGTGCTGCTATACTCCAAAATAGAATATCTTAACAGTATAGCCGCACAGCTATACCCCAAAAAAAAATATTTTAAAGTATAGAGGCCGGCTAACCCTGTAACTAAGAAAACATCTCTCCCTACGAAGTTTCGTTGGCATAGATCTGTGCCGGCAAATATTTGCCGAATTAGACCTACCCGACGAAATTTCGTCTACAAAGGTTTTTTTTTTTTTTTTAAAATTTCAAAAATATGAAATTATTTTCTTTACTTTTGTTTATCGGCCAACTTCTTTAATTTAATATATGTGATGAAGTAATATCTTAGCCTTTTTGAATTACTTTAATTAGTAATTATGTATTAAGTATTATTTCTTTAGTGAATATTTAAATATGTTACATATTTAATTTATGCTGTGCAAAAACAAAAAAATAAATTACTTATTTTCGTTTGGATGTCTTAAATTTCCCCAGAGCCGAAGTCCCATCTTTTTTTATAATTAAATATTATGTATTATCTATATAATATTTAATGCCCAAATCGAATTAAAGTTCGTCGGACTAGGTCTATCTCGATAAAATTCGACGAGACATGTCTAGGTTAGGTGCGGTTACATCATACTAACCCAAGATTGAGATCGAAACCTAAATCGTAAAGCCCTAGGTCGAGTTACGTGATTATCCCATCCTAATCGAATCCTAAGTGCCCTACAGTGGGTTAACAATTAGGGTTCGAGGCTTGCGAACGGTTATGGAACAAGTTCGGATAAGTTCAAAAGCTTTGGTTTTTGGTTCGAGACTTGGATTTGGGGTTTGGAGATTGAAATTCCATTTTTAGAAAACTAAAATAATTTTCTAGAATTTTTAAATAATTGAAACTATTTTTAAAATAATTTTGAATTCCCCATAATTATTTAAGATAATTAAATAGTATTTATTAAATAAATTAAAATATTTAAGTACTAATTCTTCATTAAATAAATAAAAGTAATTAAAACATAATATATTCAAAGAGTATAGTACCTTTAAAATATTCTATTTACTATTCTATACCTTTAAACAGTATAGCCGCACGGCTATTCTCCAAAATAGAATATTTATAATATTTTATAAGTATAGCCGCTCGGCTATACTCTAAAATAGAATATTCTATACCTTTAAGTAGTATAGCCGTGTGGCTATACTCCAAAATAGAATATCTTAAGAGTATAGCCGCACGGCAGTAATCCAAAAATAGAATATTTAGAATATTTTATAAGTATAGCCGTCTGGCGATACTCAAAATTGAATATCTTAATAGTATATTATCAGTGTAAACTTGAATCTCTTGCGAAGTGAAAATTCAAGTTCCACTGCAAACTTGACAACCATTGTCAATCTTGACTTGTCTGCTAATCAACTTGAAGGGAAAATCCCAAACTCATTGGGCAATCTTTGTAAGTTGACGGTTCTTGATCTGTCAAGAAACTATTTCAATGGAAGCATATCAGAAATATTGGGAAGCTTGTCAAGGTGTAGTTCAGGGAGGCTATACTCTTTTTTTTTTTAAATATCCAGAGTATAGCCGCGTGGCTATACTCTTTTTTAAAAAAAGTTTCCGAGTTGCGGCTATACTCTTTTTAAAAAAAAGTATCCGAGTTTAGCCGATCAGCTATATTATTTTTTATAATTAAAAACCATAGTATAGCCGCCCGGCTGTACTGTTTTTATTAAAAACAAAACCGCAAGGGCTATTTCTCCACGAGTCCAAAATATTATAGCCGTGCGGCTATACTATTTTTTAATAAAAACCTTACTATAGCCGCTCGGCTATACCTTTTTATTTAAAACCACGAGTATAGCCGCGCGGCTATACTATTTATATTATAAAAAGAGACCTGCCTGCCGCCTAGGGCCATTTTGTCAGGTGTCAATAATAGTATAGCCGAGCGGCTATACTAACGGCTATACTAATTTTTCTCATAAAGTATATAGCCGGTCGGCGATACTCTGTTTATTATTAAAAAAAAACCCCGAGTTGGAAAAGGTTTGATGACGGTCTGGCGGGCAACCAATCCTGATGCTAGAGATTTTCCTGTTGACATGGGTTTTGCTAACTTGTGTATCGCGAAAACCAGTGACTCGGAACAGAAGATCGCAACAACAAAAATGTGATTTAGTCTGTATTGCTTGCAGATATGTGAGAAAGTCTTTTGGGATGATCATCTTAAAGGTCGATCTGAGTGGTTACCTTTAGAAAGTTGTCTGACATTTGTTGCCTTTACAGAAACAGGGACGAGTACGAAATAAGGTAAAAGAAAAGAGGAAACATTTCGTCAAAAGAAGAGAGGTAAGTGAAAAAATTGTTCTTGCAAATATATGGTTTAAGTTAGCAGATTTAGCAACATTCATTTTGCTTTTGGATGCAAGGTGGAATCTAACAATGAGAATCAGACTCTGCCAAGCGAAGAAAAATGTGAACTTGCTTTGGAAGGAGCAGGATAAGGTTTTCCATTTCCTTTATACTTATGCTGTTATGGTAGATACAAGCTCCTTCACTATTGATGTGTTTGCCCAAACATTTCAGGACAAGGTTATATCTTATCTTTGATCCAACATCGGATTTATTGTGTCTTCTACTTGCTCAACATCTTTGTTTCGTAAAATGCCTTTTAGGATTCCTTGCTACTTGGAAAAATTCATGTGGCCCTTCTGAAGCTTCTTCTATCTAATGTTGAAGCCGAGCTTGGCTGTGGATCTATATACCTCAATTGAGGAAATCATGCAATTTTCTTGCATTTATTCACTCGGTGAGTTATGAACAAACATCATATAATCGTGCAGATCACAGACATTTACAGTTCATTTAACTTATGATAATGTTGTATAGTCATATTGACCATTTCATTTGGGTACATATATGTCACAGCAGTTTTCTAAGGGCTCATATGTTTGGAACTTTGGGTAACAAAAAGAGAATGCAATCTATAAGACTGTTGACATGTTTCTTTACAGGGAAGTTAAATACCGCTGAAAGTAGCAATATAGTATCAGATAAATTTAAAGAATATAGGAAAGAGGATATCAGCTAATAGTCAAAAGTTTGGTGTGACTACAGAAAAGGTTTCTATTCCAGAATGTCTGATAGATACGCTTAGGCGACAAGAAATTTTCTGAACAAAATCATAATCAGACTATTAGTAGTCCATCCATATGCACTTTTAGAAGACCCACTTGCTTTTTGTGGTATAGTTGGTTAGAGATACTTATTTTTGTCAAACATTTGAGACTTTTTTGCTCATCTCTTAAATAAATTGTTATTTCATATTTTTATGAAAAAATTGAATGGAAGTACTCAATAACCAAGCATCTTTATCAAATGATTTGGCAGGTTGAAAATCAAGAATCCACTCTGGAATTCTGGAAGAGATCGCTAAACCCTTTAACATGGACAGAAATACTGCATCAAGTACTGGTTGCCGCTGGTTTTGGTTCAAAGCAAGGTGCAATGCGAAGGGATGCCCTTAGCAAGGTCTTCTAATTTAACTCCCATAGTTGCAATTGAATTTTCTAAGCTCCATTTCCTCTCTAGTAAATGTATTTAATTATCAACACATCTGTATTCTGCAAGTTAAGTGCTATGGATGCCCAATAATATGTCTTCATCACCCAAAACCTTGAGCATTCAAGGCCTTATTGGCAATAGTCATTTAAGATCTGCCATTACCCCGAATATCTGTTTCTACCTTGAGGCAGAGCCCCAGTTGGATAGATTCATTTTCCATACTTAAAGGACCAAAATCAGAAATTTTGGGGTTTACATATAACATGTAGTGATTGCATGTTAAAGGAAATAGTTTCTTCAGTTTTGTTTGTTGGCATTATCGTGCATTCCTAAATAACATCTGTTGAGCATATGTTTATTTGTCTCCGCTTGTCTCTGGAATTATTTGCTTTAATGACTAGACATGCGCAGGAGACTTTATTTACTTTCTTATGGTGGTTTTATTTATGTTCTACAGTTAATAAGCTTTATGTGTTGTTGCATAAACCTATCTATAAATGTGAAATTTGGTTTTTCAAATTGAATCTTCTGCTATCTAGGAAATGAGCCTTATGGTGAAGTACGGTTTACGTCCTGGTACTTTGAAGGGTGAATTGTTTAGAGTTCTGCTAGAGCAAGGAATTCATGGGTTGAAAGTTTCTGAGTTGGCAAAGTCATTGCAGGTAATTTTCTTGAAAATATTGTTATCATAATCTCTCATGTTTTAATCATTAAGTAGATACCAGCCAAGCACAGCATTCCACTTGAATTAGTGATGGACTTTGTTTTTGTTTTGTAGATTTCTGAATTGAACCTTTCCAGTGGAATAGAGGAACTAGAGTCTTTAATTGGTACAACTCTTTCAAGTGATATTACATTATTTGAAAAATTCCAAAATTAGAAAGCTGACTTTTATGAACCATGGCAAAAGTAAAGATAACATGGTGATAGTATACACCGAAATTGAAGAGAGCCATCCAGGAGAAGTGTGGTAGTTAGGACTGATGGAAGGCGAATATTCAGATTTAAGCTTTGAAGAAAAGTTGAGCGCAATAGTGGCTCAAATTGATCTTCTTCATGCAGGTTCTAGTTTCAGAAGGGAGGTAACATATAGATTCTTTGCATGGACATTGAAACCTTTTCTTTGTTTTTATTTTTCCCCCTACTATGAATGAGGTTGCCCTATTAAATGGAATGTGTTCAGTCCTTTGTAAGATAATATCATCTGAATGGTGCAAACTGCATTGTATATATAGTACTTTGACAGTAAATATTATTTGAATATTCATTGAGGTTCAAGTAGCCGTAATTATTATGGTGGTTTATAAGTTTAATATTGGTTCGTATTATTGTTTTCCTTAAAATTGGATCTACCTTTTGGGTTGCACATATGTGACCTGACTGAAGTCCTGATGGGTTCATTACGGCTACCTTCTTTGGCTTCTCCAAACAAAAACAAAAAAACGGAAACTGATATAGCTTCTTGTTGTCTTTGCTAATTGTCATGTATCATGTATTTCCCCACTGAGTTATTAAATGTGCTTCAATTGTACTGTAGTTTTCAAAAGCATTTAAACATGCATGGTATTTAAGTACTTTTCAGCAGATTAAACATGTCTCTCTTTTTCTTCTTATTCCTTTATAGGATCCTATAAATGCTATTGATGATGCATTCCTAGCAGACTTCATTCTGGTGCAGGGGCGAAAATTAAGAGGTTATCAACTAAACAACATGGCATGCCCAGGCCAACCTGGGTCCATGCAGGACATACAAGTGGTGCAAAAGAAGATTATACATCAAAGTTTCACCCTATGGATTCTTCAGGGTCAATCTCAAAGTTCTCTCACGAGAGATTCTCTACAAAAGAGAAAAATGGAAAAGAAAGAGAAGTGCGGTTTGACTTACACCCAATGCAATCTGTGTTTTTGGGGTCTGATCGTAGATACAATAGATACTGGCTTTTCTTTGGCCCTTGTAATGCATATGACCCAGGACATAGAAGGGTTTATTTCGAATCTTCAGAAGATGGTCACTGTTAGGTGATTGATACAGAAGAGGTATTCTGCTGAACTTTTGTTATACGATCAATGTGACTGTAGTACATATTGCTTGACCTTGTTTGTTCAAGGTGGTCGGCCAAAGGAGGCCAGATCACCAGTGGTGATATGGTTAGACCGGATAATTATAAGATCACAATTGCCAGTGTCCTTGCAGCTTGTGCTCATCTTGGTGCATTTGATCATGGGATATGGGTGCATGGGTACCTGAGGAGAAGTTGCCTGTAGAGTGATGTGGTCATTGCGCGGATGTGTGGACAAAGCTTATGAGGTCTTTCAGGAAATGCCCAACAAGGATACTTTGGCATGGACAGCTATGATTTCAGTGTTGGCTCTCCATGGGTTTGGCAATGAGGCTTTTGATATATTTAGACAGATGGAAACAACTGGTGTGAAGCCGAACCATGTGACATTTGTTGGGCTATTGTCAGCTTGTGCTCATTCTGGTTTAGTAGAGAAAGGTAGCTCGTGTTTTCATGTGATGAAGCGTGTTTACTTAATTGAACCGCAGCTCTATCACTATGCAAGTATGGTTGATATGCTTAGTCGTGCCAGGTTGATATGCTTATAAGAAGCATGCCAATGAAGCCAGATGCATATGTTTTGGGTGCATTGCTCGGAGGCTGTCAAATACATGGAAAGGTCGAGTTAGGAGAAAGGGTGGCACAATATTTAATTGATTTGGAACCTCTGTACCATCCTTTTTATGTGAACTTGTGTGATATATATGTCAAAGCTAGTAGATTTGATGACGTAAAGAGAATCAAATCCTTAATGAAAGAAACAGGGATTAAAAAGGAGGTCCTGGGCTGTAGCATGATTGAAATCGATGTGGTTCTTCTTGAATTCTCTGTGAGAGGATCACCAGATGTTGTAAATTGTAATGGAGGAAGTATTGTTGGTCTTGTATCAGTTGAATAACGATATCTAGATAGAAAGGCATGCGCTTTACAGAATCACACTAATGAGAATCATGAAAAGACAGTTGGGGTGTAGTTTTCATGAGGAAGTGCAGGTGTCTACTTGTTTTCACTGAAATGTTTCATATGTAAGACCATGAGAGCTGTAATTTTGCGATCTGAGAAGTTAAGCACCGTCATCAAGCAAGCACCCTTATGGAATGAATTCACTTGCTGGAAGAAATTCCTGGAGGTACGCTCTAATTTTCACTATGTGCTCGACATTTGTCTTCAGTTTCATGGATTTTCTTTCCACTCCGATACCTCCCAAAGCGATAAGTTTAGCAGTAATTTTAGCTACAATTATGATCAGTCCCATGCTAGAAGATTGGGTACTGAGAGCAAAAAGAGATACCATCCTGTTGTCAAAAACTAATTAAAAACAAAAACCGAGTATAGCCGCTCGGCTATACACTTTTTATTATAAACAAAAACCAAGGATAGCCGATCGGCTATACTATTTATAAAAACAAAACTTTCTGTACTCAGCTTGACTAGATTAGCCTTCCTGTGATTAAATATATGCGTTACTATTAAAACTAAATTAGCTCTAAACATAATTAGTTAGTTTTTGTTCATTTTGTTAAGAGCGTAATTAGGAAGGAAACTAGTATGGAGGTGAGGATGACACAACACAACTGCAAGCACTTTCAGAACTTTTGATCACATGGGCTGCTCTAACTTCATGAAGTCCTTCTGGTCGGCCTTATTTTTCTTTAGTTGTGATGATTTTTTTGTACATCATTCGCAAAAGAAAGATTTTTTTGTACATCATTACGAAATTAACGAATGAGGCATTGCGCACAATCATGGCATGGTTAGAAAGTGATGCCCACAGAAGGACTGAAAGTGCATCAGATTAACTATAAAAGTGAGACTCTTTTGTATTCAAGACAGAAATTACTAATATACAGACGTAGGCAAAAAAGAAAAGAAGACGAATAAGATTAGGATATGCTGTTAGCCCTTCTTTCTCAGCCCCTTATAATAATATGGGGAGACATCTCTTTTCATCTACTTTTTTCCTGCTTCAACTTCATTGCACATTTTCATGGACACAGAGAGTGGAAGAATCTCATATGCTAGGAAAGAGCGCTTTCATGCCTCGGATAAGGAGGAGAAAAATCTAGCAGCATAATGAGCCTTGGCCCCAACAAAATCCCTGAAAAGGAGCCCTTGATGGATGTTCACAGCATAATCCTCAGGATATGCCATCTTTGCTTACTGGTTTATTCCATCTCTTGGAGTCTTTGAGCCCTTTATAACTTGCGCCGGGCCATCACTAAAACACAAGCAGGAGCAGCTATACATACTAGAAGAAGTATACTTGTCAAATAAGCAAAGCAGTCATAGGGCTCCTCTTTCTTGGCAGGCACTTGTGACTGATGCTGCTACAAATGTACAATCACTTTCATTGACCTGCCAAAGAAGAGTTGCCCTACGATTGCTTTGGCTTAATGAAATTTGCAGCCTGTCTGATCATGCAGTAGAGCCCTGTCATGCAAAACATATACGGCAAGGTATAATATTAGGCTAGGCTAGCGAAGGATCTACGTAGGTTTTTGTCATATTTGAAAATAATGGTAGAGGTAGAGCTATACTACTGAAGTTATTTTTGTTGTACAAAGTTGTTCTGCTTTGTGGGCTCGTTTGGGAGTGCTTCTTCCCGAAGCGCTTATGTTAGTAGCGCTTATGTCAGTAGCATTTATGACATAAGCGCTTCTACAAAGAAGAAGTTTGTCTTTTGGATGTCACATTTCAAAGTGTTTTTACACTGCATAAAAGCGCTTTTGATATTTTGTTGAGTGTTTGGCTGGCACAATAAAAGCGGTTTTAAAATTACTTTAAAAAATAAAATTTTAAAGAATCCCAAAATATTATAATAAACATAGGAAATCAAAATTCAAAGAATCCCAAAATAAAAACACCTCTTCCTTCCATTTGAGAACTGAAAGTAACATCTTTGGTTGCAGAGATAGCTCCCACGATGGCTGACATTTTTGTCAAAACAAAGTAAGAAAAATACCGCAAAAGCAAATGTATATGCTTGAGCTAGAAATAAAAAAACTAACAAAAAAAATCAAAAAATATGATGAAGAAGAAGAGTATAGACAAGGTTTTGGTCTGGTTATGTGGCCCTTTTACTTGTACCAAATTCAGAGGTTGTTAACCATATTGGGATGCTTTCACTCGTTTCTAAGTGTGCTGGCAAAAGATGGAGGATGACTAGTTGAGCAAGGAATTATGGGGCTTCGTCGGATATGAAGAGGATTTGGAGTGAAAAAGAGAGGTTTTGGTGTATGATATGTTTTGGCGTATGTCGGGGTTTTTGGCCTGTAGTGTTTTGGTTTTAATATGAGAGAAAAAGAGAGAGGAAAAAGAAAGAAAGGGTATTTTGGCAATTAAAAAAATTAAGTATGGGTATTTTTGGCATTTTAAAAGTTTCATTAAAGGGAGCCAAGTGCTTCCCGTGTTTTTGTCCTACAACGCTTTTAAGAAGAAGCACCTCTCAAGTGCTTCTTCCAAAACCACTCCAAGTGCTTTTGGATCTCACCCAAAGCGCTTTTGCAATTTTTGCCAAACACCATTTTTAAAAGACAGAAACACTTTCACCCATTTAGAAGCACTTTACGCTGCTCCAAAATCACTCCCAAACGCAGGCAAAGTGACTTTACCGTGTGGCTTTGCACAATGCAGGGAAATAGTGTGATTTTATATAGGTGGAATGGAAGGTGGAAGCCATATATACAAGCAATTACTAGCTTCCCTGACCCCTAATTGTAATGAATAATACTCTAAACTATTCTTATCGAAAAACTAAAATCGGGGAAAAGAAATTTTTTTTTTTTTAAAAAGATCCCAGTATATACATAGTATAGCCGGGCGGCTATATTAAAAAAAGGACCAAGGTATAGCCGAGCGGCTATACTGTTTTGAAGAAAATGAAAAATAAGTATGGCCGGGTGGCTATACTATTTATAAGAAAAATAAGGACCCCTCCAAGCGGCTAGCGCCCATTTTAATAATAAAAATCATAGTATAGCCGCCCGGCTACACTATTTATAAAAGAAAAAAAAAGACCCGTCTAGCATCTAGCACCCGTTTCTCCACGTGTTAAAAATAGTATAGTCGTGCATCTATACTGTTTTTTTAAAATAAAAATCATAGTATAGCCGCGCTGCTTTTATTGTGTTTCCTTTCCTGCTTTTGAAGTTTCTTGTTCCTCATACCCATCTTCTACAATATCCCAAAGATCCTGGGAGATAAACAGAATCTTCATTTGAACGCTCCAATACTCATAATTCTCACCATAAAACATAGGCATTAGATTCTGGATATTCCCAATGGTAGAGGAATTTGAACTTGATGCCATTGCTAATCATAGTGATAAGATCAAATACTGCTCTAGTACCAAATTTGTTGGGGGAATGATCACAAAACTGAAGAATAGGATGGAAATATAAAGTAAGGCAGAGAGTGTTTGTAAAACAAAGAATTATACAAACTTATTTTATTATATAACAGCAACCTATACCATTTGCTATTTATAATTACATTTACACCTTTGCATAATAAGACGCAACTCTTGAATTAATTACAAGAGATACAGAGACAACTTTTGATATCTAAAAGATACAACTTCTCATATCAGTGGCGTTTCCAACTATGGGTTGGCTGGGCTCACGCCCCGCCCAAAATTTTGGCAAAAGAAAATTACAATGCAGCCAGCCAAGAATCAAGGGATCTCGTGCAACCTCAGCAAAATAGAAACTCTCTCCTCTGAAAAATATCAACACAACGTAAACTTCTCTTTGTCTCTACTTCAGCCACCACCAACTCCTCTCAACTCGTTGAGGATCTCATTTTTCCTCTATTATAAGTTTGATGAGTTTATTTACTTCTTTTGTCAAACATGTTATTACAGTTTTGATGGAAAAAAAATTATGGGATTGACCAATTTTCTTTGTCAAGCATTTCAGACGAAAAATCAAGACATTTGAATTATGGAAAAAGTTATAGATTGCATGATGAGGGAGTTAAATGATAGATTTCTAGAGCAAACAGTTGAACTTCTTACCCTTAGCTCAGCATTAGATCTCCGTAATTCCTTCATGTCATTCAATATTGAGCATATATGTAAACTTGCCGAGAAATTCTATCCTGCTGATTTCCTTCCTCATGAGTTGAAAGCTTTAGAAGTAGAGCTCAAGTATTTTCAAAATGATATAAAACGTCTTGCATGCTTTAAGGAAATCACTATTCTTCCTCCGTTATGTCAATAATTGATGGAAACAACTTTGGGGGAAAACTACTATTTGATTGACAGGTTGATTCGGTTGGTGTTGACTCTTCCTGTTTCTACAACAACAATGGAACGAGCTTTCTCATGTATAAGAATTATTAAGAATCGACTTCGAAGCATCATAGGTGATGAATTTCTTGCTCATTGTATGATCCTCCACATTGAAAGAGAGTTTACCAATATTATCGACCATGCATCAATAATTGAGGAATTTAAGAGTTCTAAGCCTCATAGGTTTAAATTTTAGATTTTAATAGTGTTGTTTTGTATTGCATTTACTTTTTGTTTTTATTTTAGTTTTGATATATGTAGATATAGATGCATTTGAGGGTAAGGCTCATTACGTCCCCCTCACTATGTATATCTTTTTATGTTTATTAATGAAATTCACTCATACCGTCGAGTTTAGTATATAAGTTTTGCCCGGTCGGCTTTCGAATCCTGGAACCGCCACTATCTCATATAGTCAAGAGATACAACACTTCATAAGAAACCTGGGAAAAGATACAACTAAGATGCATTACTTTTAACACTACTTGGATCTAAGCAACAATGATTTTGGAGGAATACAAATTCCTAGCTTCTTAGGTTCTCTTAAAAGTTTAAGATATCTTAGGGGGGTGTATTCAATTAGGATTATAAAGCGTTTAAAAAGATTTTAAAAATCCGAGTGTATTCAATTTGGATTTATACAAACTTTAAAACATGTTTTACAAGTCTGGGTGTATTCAATTCTGACTTGCATGAACTTTTAAAAAGTCCATTCAAATATGGGTGTATTCAATTAGGATTATAAAAAAGTTGAATCAAATCTAGGTGTATTCAAAAGGTCATATATTTGGAAGGATTTCATTAAGTGATAAATTTTGGTAGGTTTAAGGTGAGAGCTATAAATAACGAAGACCATAATAAATCCAACCTCCCCCTCAAGTATTTCATCAGACGCTATTTTTTCTCTAGCCCTAGCTTTTCTCTCTGCAACAACAGAAGACGAACAGCCTCCTCCTTCCTCCATCTATGAGAAAGCTGTCTCATCCGAACTACAATTAAAGACATCAATAAACTGTGACCTCCTCACAAAGCATCCTTCCAGAAGTCCAACTGCAGCTGATATTGCTACTTCTGTAGACCTTAGCGGGCGATGGCCAGGCTTGCCTAGAAGTGAAGAATGAATCTCTTCAATTGCAGTACTGATGTTGAACTCACATTCAGATACCGGTACCAAAAAGCCCTGCTTTTGATTAACTGACATCTTTCTGAGTTGCTAGTATGTTGGTCGTTTAATGCCCAGAAATTGTTGGGTCTAAGAGTTCAAAAACGTGCAACGCATTAAATTCCTATTACATACATGATGAGTTAACATTGTTAAGTATCACCACCAGCCCAACACGCCCAGCTCATTGAAAAGATAATGCTCATAGAAAAGATAATGCTCACTTGGAGAAGAAGTCACCGACTATGCAAGTCGGTTTCATATATGTGGCTGGGATCTTTTGTCAAAGTCGGCAGCCATACTGAAAAGAGAGTTATCTGAAAGATAAATAAATATGTGGCTATTGTATAATAGCCAAGGCGGTAGATGGAGAGCTATGTCGGCTAGGAACATGTATAAATAGGCATAAAGTCATGCATTGTATAATTAATCAAGTTAAGAGAATCAAGAAGTTGTGTGTGTCAATAAGAAGAGAAAAGTTATAGAGCTAAGGAATCCTTGTGAGAAGTGTATGTGTTCTAGAGTTTGTCTCTAGAAAGTGAGAAAGAGTGCTTGTAAAAGTTAGTCTTTTCCTTGAGTGTTGTATTGTTGTAATATTTTGTGAGTGTAATACAAGTAATTTGTTTACTTGTTTTGTCTCCAACAAGTCTACATTAGAGTTGTGTACTCTAATTCTCTCAACAAACATTTCTATAAGCAAACTCAGAAATTCAAATTAAGGCACAGGACACTCTATCAGGAAGAATAAAAGCAGAAGTAAGCACGATCAATTGGTCTAGAAGAAATTTCAACTTCTAACCAAACATGGAGGCCAATACACCCCCCTTAACCTCTCAGACTCAAAGTTCGCTGGAATAATTCCAATTGGGAAATCTCTCGAGTCTACCCCTCTTGGACTCTGGAGTAAAAGCTACTACTGGATGAAGGTTGGGAATCTCCAATGGCTTTCTGGTCTTTTGAGCTTGCAGAACCTGGACATGAGTCGTGTAGATCTTAGCAAAGCATCTGATTGGTTTCAGGTGACAAACACAGTCCCCTCTATGCTGGTAGAGTTGCATATGTCTGGTTGTGAACTCAATCAAATACCAGTTGGTGTTGCAAACATGTCTGGATGTACATGTGGGAACCGAATTTAGTCATAATCCTAGGTCAAATAATTCATTCCATTTGGGGATTATTTGACCTAATTGTGAATTATTTGACCTATTAGGGAATTATTCAACCTAATTGGGAATTATTCAATTTAATTGGGGATTATCCAATTAAATGGAATGTTACCTAATTGGGTTGAGAATTGATTTGGCACCTACCACAATTCCCAATTAAAGGAGGAGTTACCTAATTAAGTTAGGGATTGATTGAATACCTACCACAATTAGGGATTTGATTTAACCCTAATAAATCGAATCCCTAAATACACCAACCACACCTACCACACCTACCACACCAACCTCACCAACCTCGTCGAGGCCCCCTACAAATACATGGCCACACAAAGGGTTGAGGTACGTCAGAATTACTACTCAAACTACGTCTAAATTTCTCTATGCAACTCTAGCCACCTCCTTTCTCTCCCTCTTTTACATAAGGCTCCGGCCGCCCGGTTTACACCGTAAACATACAACTCCGTACCCTATTGTTAGCTATTGTTTTTCTCATAAACTCTCGAACTAACTTAGGCATCGGAGGGCCTTTGGCCAACACCCCCCGGGTGTGGTCCTCTTATTGGTTCTATTTTGCAGGGAGAAAGAGGCGGCTAAGAAGAAAGGGGAATCTTTTCAACCGAATACTCTCGTGGGGAAATTTGCTCCCACAGTACACTTGTAGCTATCTTCAGTCCCTATCCCTTTATTTGAATCTCTTGCGAGGTGAAATTTCAAGTTCCATTGGAAACTTGACAGCCATTGTCAATCTTGACTTGTCTGCTAATCAACTTGAAGGGAAAATCCCAAACACATTGGAAAATCTTTGTAAGTTAACGGTTCTTGATCTGTCAAGGAACTATTTCAATGGAGGCGTATCAGAAATATTGGGAAGCTTGTCAAGGTGTAGTTCAGGGCGGCTATACTTTAAATATATATATATATATATCCAGAGTATAGCCGGTCGGCTATACAATTTTTTTAAAAAAAATTCCGGCGTATAGCCGAGCGGCTATACTATTTTCTACAATAAAAAACCGTAGTATAGCCGACCGGCTATACTTTTTTTATTAAAAATAAAAACCGAGAAAGGCCCGCCTGGAGGGTAGAGCTCATTTCGCCACGTGTCCAAAATAGTACAGCCGCGCGGCTATACTGTTTTTAATAAAAACCGTAGTATAGCCGAGCGGCTATACGCTTTTTATTTTAAAAAACCGCGGGTATAGCCGCGCGGCTATACTATTTATAAATATAAAAAAGACCCGCCTGTCGCCTGTCGCCTGTCGCCTAGCGCCTAGCGCCCAATTTGCCACGTGTCAAATTAGTATAGCCGCACGGCTATACTAATTTTTTTTAAAGTATAGCCGGTCGGCTAGACTCTGTTTATTATAAAAAAAACCCAGAGTTGGAAAAGGTTTGATGACGGTCTGGCGGGCAACCAATCCTGATGCTAGAGATATTCCTGTTGACATGGGTTTTGCTAACTTGTGTATCGCGAAAACCAGTAACTCGGAACAGAAGATTGCAACAATAAAAATGTGATTTAGTCTGTATTGCTTGCAGATATGTGAGAAAGTCTTTTGGGATGATCATCTTAAAGGTCGATCTGAGTGGTTACCTTTAGAAAGTTGTCTGACATTTGTTGCCTTTACAGAAACAGGGATGGGTACGAAATAAGGTACAAGAAAAGAGGAAACAATTCGTCAAAAGAAGAGAGGTAAGTGAAAAAATTGTTCTTGCAAATATATGGTTTAAGTTAGCAGATTTAGCAACATTCATTTTGCTTTTGGATGCAAGGTGGAATCTAACAATGAGAATTAGACTCTGCCAAGGAAAGAAAAATGTGAACCTGCTTTGGAAGGAGCAGGTTCCCAAGAACACTCGGATAAGATTGCAATGCTTGTGGATGACGAAGAGCTGGAGGTGAGAGAATTACAAGGAAGGCCAAATGCACTGCGGTTCTCTGATCATTTTATTAATAATGGAGATCATGCCTGTTCACTTTGCAAAGGTTGGTTTGAAGGAAGAACGGAACAAATTTTCCACTCTAAAATGAAATGCTGTAATATGTATGTGTCTGCATGTATAGTATTTTGAGCTGTGGATAAGGAATTTTTGGGATTTCAGATTTGCTGGCCAAGTTTCCTCCAAATTCTGTGAAGATGAAGCAGCCATTCTGTATGCAACCTTGGGATTCTTCTCCAGAGATTGTCAAGAAACTGTTCATGGTATGTGAATTGCAAACTGTTTGTGGCCTGATTTTGTTAAGTTCTTTTGCAAATATAGGACATCGTTCGTGAAAGATGTCATACACTCCATCCATTATTGCATTTGCTTTTTCCTATTTATGAGGTCTGTTTTCTTATTCATGATTATACGACCTATAAACGCTTGGAATAATTATTTTGTGCTCGCTAATACTGCCTAATGGTCTCTCATTACTCTTACCAATCTTTTTCGTCGACGCTCTCATTGCATAGATTAAAGTCATAGGTTGTTCTTGCAGAGATGTTATGCAAACTATGATATATTCAAGAAAAATATATATCAAGTACTAGAGATATATGGAATGTGGTCTAAATTTGATATTGGAATCTACTTGTAAGTTGTAACTCTCTTTTGTGTAGTTCGTACCAATTGCAGGAATTTATTATTATCCTGTCAACTTTATGATTCCTTATGGAAACCGGCGAGTGAAAAGATGTGCAGTGTTAAAGCACCACTCTAGATTGCTGCAGTTTTTTTTTGGTTGGGTTTATTAGCAAATGTGTCTGGGAGTCATCAATTCAGATTGCTACATTTTGTTTAGTTATCGTACTCAAATATATTCTGGGTTGACTTTCTTGGGCAGGTTTTCCATTTCCTTTATACTTATGCCGTTATGGTAGATACAAGCTCCT
This sequence comes from Prunus padus, assembly GCA_024362665.1. Classification (NCBI taxonomy): domain Eukaryota; kingdom Viridiplantae; phylum Streptophyta; class Magnoliopsida; order Rosales; family Rosaceae; genus Prunus; species Prunus padus. The sequence continues at coordinate 2,825,171 of JANFAM010000013.1, read as the reverse complement.
TCACTATTGATGAGTTTGCCCAAGCATTTCAGGACAAGGTTATATCTTATCTTTGATCCAACATTGGATTTATTGTGTCTTCTACTTGCTCAACATCTTTGTTTCGTAAAATGCCTTTTAGGATTCCTTGCTACTTGGAAAAATTCATGTGGCCCTTCTGAAGCTTCTTCTATCTAATGTTGAAGTCGAGCTTGGCTGTGGATCTATATACCTCATTTGAGCAAATCATGCAATTTGCTTGCATTTATTCACTCGGTGAGTTATGAACAAACAGCATATAACCGTGCAGATCACAGACATTTACAGTTCATTTAACTTATGATAATGTTGTATAGTCATATTGACCATTTCATTTGGGTACATATATGTCACAGCAGTTTTCTAAAGGCTCATATGTTTGGAACTTTGTTGGTAACAAAAAGAGAATGCAATCTATAAGACTGTTGACATGTTTCTTTACAGGGAAGTTAAATACCGCTGAAAGTAGCAATATGATATCTGATAAATTTAAAGAATATAGGAAAGAGGATATCAGCTGATAATCAAAAGTTTGGTGTGACTACAGAAAAGGTGTCCATTCCAGAATGTTTCTGATAGATACGCTTAGGCGACAAGAAATTTTTCTGAACAAAATCATATTTAGACTATTAGTAGTCCATCCATATGCACTTTTAGAAGATCCACTTGCCTTTTGTGTTATAGTTGATTAGAGATACTTATTCTTGTCAAACATTTGAGACTTTTTTGCTCATCTCTTAAATCAATTGTTATTTCATATTTTTATGAAAAAAATTGAATGGAAGTACTCAATAACTAAGCATCTTTATCAAATGATTTGGCAGGTTGAAAATCAAGAACCCACTCTGGAATTCTGGAAGAGATCGCTAAACCCTTTAACATGGACAGAAATACTGCGTCAAGTACTGGTTGCCACTGGTTTTTGTTCAAAGCAAGGTGCAATGCGAAGGGATGCCCTTAGCAAGGTCTTCTAATTTAACTCCCATAGTTGCAATTGATTTTTCTAAGCTCCATTTCCTCTCTAGTAAATGTATTTAATTATCAACACATCTGTATTCTGCAAGTTAAGTGCTATAGATGCCCAATAATATGAGTTCATCACCCAAAACCTTGAGCATGCAAAGCCTTATTGGCAATAGTCATTTAAGATCTGTCATTACCCCGAATAATCTGTTTCTACCTTGTGGCAGAGCCCCAGTTGGATAGATTCATTTTCCATACTTAAGGACCAAAATCAGAAATTTTAGGTTTTACATATAACATGTAGTGATTGAATGTTAAAGGAAATAGTTTCTTCAATTTTGTTTGTTGGCATTATCGTGCATTCCTAAATAACATCTGTTGAGCATATGTTTATTTGTCTCCGCTTGTCTCTGGAATTATTTGCTTTAATGACTAGACATGCGCAGGGGCCTTTATTTACTTGCTTATGGTGGTTTTATTTGTGTTCTACAATTAATAAGCTTTATCTGTTGTTGCATAAATGTAAAATTTAGTTTTTCAAATTGAATCTTCTGTTATCTAGGAAATGAGCCTTATGGTGAAGTATGGTTTACGTCCTGGTACTTTGAAGGGTGAATTGTTTAGAGTTCTGCTAGAGCAAGGAATTCATGGGTTGAAAGTTTCTGAGTTGGCGAAGTCATTGCTGGTAATTTTCTTGAAAATATTGTTATCATAATCTCTCATGTTTTAATCATTAAGTTCATACCAGCCAAGCACAGCATTCCACTTGAATTAGTGATGGACTTTGTTTTTGTTTTGCAGATTTCTGAATTGAACCTTTCCAGTGGAATAGAGGAACTAGAGTCTTTAACTGGTTCAACTCTTTCAAGTGATATTACATTATTTGAAAAGATTTCATCATCCACATATTGTGTGCGTATTAATTCTTCTGAAAAGGAAGAGGAGGAATCCCAATCAGATATCGAAGACTCTGGAGCAGTTGATGATGACCTCGGTGACAGTGGTACATGTAGCAGTGATGATGATTATGGGTGCAATTCAGGAAATTCCAAAATTAAAAAGCTGACTTATATGAACCATGGCAAAAGTAAAGATAACACGGTGATAGTATACACCGAAATTGATGAGAGCCATCCAGGAGAAGTATGGTTGTTAGGACTGATGGAAGGCGAATATTCAGATTTAAGCATTGAAGAAAAGTTGAGCGCAATAGTGGCTCTAATTGATCTTCTTCATGCAGGTTCTAGTTTCAGAATGGAGGCAACGTATAGAATCTTTGCATGGACATTGAAACCTTTTCTTTGTTTTTATTTTTCCCCCTACTATGAGGTTGCCCTATTAAATGGAACATGTTCAGTCCTTTGTAAGATAATATCATCTGAATGGTGCAAACTGCATTATATATAAAATACTTTGACAGTAAATATTATTTGAATATTCAATGAGATTCAAGTAGCCGTAATTATTATGGTGGTTTATAAGTTTAATATTGGTTCGTATTATTGTTTTCCTTAAAATTGGATCTACTTTTGGGTTGCACATATGTGACCTGACTGAAGTCGTGACGGGTTCATCACGGCTACCTTCTTTGGCTTCTCCAAACAAAAACAAAAAAAGGGAAACTGATATAGCTTCTTGTTGTCTTTGCTATTGTCATGTATCATGTATTTCCCCATTGAGTTCTTAAATGTGCTTCAATTGTAACTATAGTTTTCGACAGCATTTAAACATGCATGGTATTTAAGTACTTTTCAGCAGATTAAACATGTCTCTCATTTTCTTCTTATTCCTTTATAGGATCCTATAAATGCTATTGCTGAATGCATTCCTAGCAGCCTTCATTCTTGTTCAGGGGCGAAAATTAAGAGGTTATCAACTAAACAACATGGCATGCCCAGGCCAACCTGGGTCCATGCAGGACATACGAGTGGTGCAAAAGAAGATTATACATTAAAGTTTCACCCTATAGATTCTTCAGGATCGATCTCAATGTTCTCTGATGAGAGATTCTCTACAAAAGAGAAAAATGGAAAAGAAAGAGAAGTGCGGTTTGACTTACACCCAATGCAATCTGTGTTTTTGGGGTCTGATCGTTGATACAATAGATACTGGCTTTTCTTGGGCCCTTGTAATGCATATGACCCAGGACATAGAAGGGTTTATTTCGAATCTTCAGAAGATGGTCACTGGTAAGTGATTAATACAGAAGAGGCATTCTGCTGAACTTTTGTTATACGATCAATGTGATTGTTGTACATATTGCTTGACCTTTTTTTGTTCAAGGTGGTTGGCAAAGGAGGCCAGATCACCAGCGGTGATAAGGTTTGACAGGATAATTATAAGATCACAATTGCCAGTGTCCTTGCAGCTTGTGCTCATCTTGGTGCATTTGATCATGGGATATGGGTGCATGGGTACCTGAGGAGAAGTTGCCTGGAGAGTGATGTGGTCATTGTGCGGATGTGTGGACAAAGCGTATGAGGTCTTTCAGGAAATGCCCAACAAGGATACTTTGGCATGGACAGCTATGATTTCAGTGTTGGCTCTCCATGGGTTTGGCAATGAGGCTTTTGATGTTTTTAGACAGATGGAAACAACTGGGGTGAAGCCGAACCATGTGACATTTGTTGGGCTATTGTCAGCTTGTGCTCATTCTGGTTTAGTAGAGAAAGGTCGCTGGTGTTTTCATGTGATGAAGCGTGTTTACTTAATTGAACCGCAGCTCTATCACTATGCAAGCATGGTTGATATGCTTAGTCGTGCCGGGTTGATGTGCTTATAAGAAGCATGCCAATGATGCCAGATGCATTTGTTTTGGGTGCATTGCTCGGAGGCTGTCAAATACATGGAAAGGTCGAGTTAGGAGAAAGGGTGGCGCAATATTTAATTGATTTGGAACCTCTGAACCATGCTTTTTATGTGAACTTGTGTGATATATATGTCAAAGCTAGTAGATTTGATGACGTAAAGAGAATCAAATCCTTAATGAAAGAAACAGGGATAAAAAGGGAGGTCCCGGGCTGTAGCATGATTGAAATTGATGTGGTTCTTCTTGAAATCTCTATGAGAGGATCACCAGATGTTGTAAATTGTAATGGAGGAAGTATTGTTGGTCTTGTATCAGTTGAATAACGATATCTAGATAGAAAGGCATGCGCTTTACAGAATCACACTAATGAGAATCATGAAAAGACAGTTGGGGTGTAGTTTTCATGAGGAAATGCAGGTGTCTACTTGTTTTCAATGAAATGTTTCATATGTAAGACCATGAGAGCTGTAATTTTGCGATCTGAGAAGTTAAGCACCGTCATCAAGCAAGCAACCTTATGGAAGAAATTCCTCGAGGTACGCTCTAATATTCACTATGTGCTCGACATTTGTCTTCAGTGTCATGGATTTTCTTTCCACTCCGATACCTCCCATAGCAATAAGTTTAGCCGTAATTTTAGCTACAATTATGATCAGTCCCATGCTAGAAGATTGGGTACTGAGAGCAAAAAGAGATACCATCCTGTTATCGAAAACTTATTAAAAACCAAAACCGAGTATAGCGGCTATACACTTTTTATTATAAACAAAAACCGAGTATAGCCGCGGCTATACTATTTATAAAAAGACCCGCTCGGCGCAATCGCACATTTCGCCACGCGTCACAAATAGTATAGCCAGCTATACACTTTTTATTATAAACAAAAACCGAGTATAGCTGCACGGCTATACACTTCTTATTAAAAACAAAAACCGAGTATAGCCGCTCGGCTATACCGTTTTTATTATAAACAAAAACCGAGTATAGCCGCTCGGCTATACTATCTATAAAAAGACCCGCTCGGCGCAACCGCACATTTCGCCACGCGTCGCAAATAATATAGCCGCGCGGCTATACTATTTTTTTTATTAATAAAAACCGCAGTATTATCGTCGTCCAAATAACTCTCTCTTCTTCCTCGTGCTAAAATATGAATATGGGTTTGAATACTTTAGGTTAAGTTTATTCTTCTTCATAAGGAGGTATATATAGGGATTTACATGAGTGCTTTACAAGGAAATAAATACAGTAATCAATTAGGAGAATATCTCCTAATTATACAGTGATTTGTCAACTATCTAAAAATAAGGAAAGTAAATCCCTTAATCAATCAAGGAAATAAATCTCCTTGATTGATTAGGACTCACGTTAACACTCCTCCTCAAGTTGGTGCATATACGTCACCAATGCCCAACTTGGTAAGTGAGTCTTAAAATACTCTTCCACAAACAGATTTGGTTAAGACATCTGCCAGTTGATCTTCTGATTTCACGAACGGTAGGCGGATGATCTTTTTCTCAATTTTTTCTTTAATGAAATGTCTATCCACCTCAACATGTTTGGTTCGATCATGTTGAACTGGATTATGGGCGATATCAATAGTTGATTTGTTGTCACAATGCAACTCCATCGGTTTTTTAAGTTTGAAGCCCAATTCTGTCAAGAGTCTTCTGATCCACAATAATTCACACACTTCATGAGCAATTCCTCTATACCAGCACTAGACCGAGAAACCACATTTTGTTTTTTACTCCGCCAAGTGACTAGGTTACCTCCCACGAATGTAAAGTAACCAGAAGTAGAGCGTCTATCTCGTAATGGACCTAGCCCAGTCAAAGATCTGTATATCCAACAACTTCAAGATCTCCATGTTTTGAGAACATTAATCCCTTTCCAGGGGCTGACTTTAAGTATCTTAAGATTCGATCAACAGCATTCCTATGAGAGACACTAGGTGAATGCATAAACCGACTAACCACACTCACAAAGATATGCAATATCCGGTCTTGTGTGTGCTGTATATCAACCTTCCAACAAGGCGTTGATACTGTTCCTTATTGGTTGGTTCTTGGTCCATGTCTTCACACAACTTGTGGTTCATCTCAATGGGTGTGTCGGTGGCTTACACTCGAGCATCCATGTTTCAATGAGTAGATCCATTACATACTTCCTTTGAGACAGAAATATACCAGCTTTTTGACCTTGCTACTTCAATTCCAAGAAAGTACTTGGATCACCTAAGTCCTTCATCTCAAATTCTTGAGACAAATACTTTTGTAGTTTCAATTGCTCTTACGTGTCGTTTCCGATTCACGACTATGTCATCTACATAAACAATCAATGCAGTAAGCCTTCCTCCATCACGCTTCACGAACAGGTGTGATCTGAATTACTACGTGTATAACCAAAGTTCTTCATATATTTAGTAAATCTGCCAAACCACGCCCGGGGATTGTTTCAATCCATACAATGACTTTCTCGAGCCTGCATACGTGGTTCTTTTTGTCATGAGCCAAATTACATCCTGGTGGTAGGTCCATGTAGACTTCTTCTTCCAGGTCTCCATGTAAGAATGCATTTTTACATCAAATCGATGTAATGGCCAATCAAGATTTGCTTTGCTAGAGACAAGAGAACTCGATAGTGTTAATCTTGGCTCTCGGGGCAAAGGTCTCCTCGTAGTCTATCCCATATCTCTGTGTATACCCCTTCGCCACTAGTCTAACTTTATATCTTTCAATGGATCCATCTGCTTTGAGCTTCACGGTATAAATCCATCTGCATCCTATTGTCTTCTTTCCATGAGGTAAGGGCACGAGTTCCCATGTGACATTCTTTTGAAGGGCTCGCATCTCTTCATTCATGGCGTCCTTCCATTTTGGGTCTTCTAGGGCTTGATAAGAATTGTTGGGAGCAGATATGTCAGCCAATTGCTTTACAAAGTACACCCGTGCCTCCGATAATCTATTTGAGAGATATGTAATTGTTGATGGGGTATTTCCCTTTGGATTTAAGATCCGCTTCATATTGTACTCGAGGTTTGCCACGGTTCCTTCTTTCTCGGAAGTTGATATGTAGGCTCCGTCTTTGTGCGAAATCAAATCATCATGGGATATTTCATTAGTGTTATCGATTCAGGGGCATATGTTACACGAATGACGTCCTCGGCCGGTGATTGGTGTGGTACTAGGACTGGAGCGGGCAAAATCTCATGAAGCGGGTCAATTTCCTCTTCCCGATTTTGACGAGAGATAATGAAGCAGATTCCTCTGGCGACCGGTCGCTGTGTTACAGCGACCGGTCGTTTGAAACAGTTCGTTGGCGACGGTCGCTGGATGTTTACTGACCGTCGTTTTGAAGTAGATTTGTTGGCGATCGTTATCGGATTACAGCGACCGGTCGTTTTGAATCGAGTTGCGTCCTCAGGGAAAAAATTGAAAATATGAGGGTGGTGGATTCCGATTCTCCTCCTATCTGGTGAGAAATTATCGTGTTCTCGAACACAACATCCAACGAGGTATAGACCTTCCGAGTGGGAGGATGATAACACCGGTACCCTTTTCCGATGAGGTGCATAACCAATGAAAACACACTTCTCGGCTCGGGGATCCAGTTTGCTTCGTTGGTGATCATGTAAGTGGACAAATACAACACAAACAGAGATCCGGGCTCCAAGTTTGGGGTGGGAGGTATTTGGATATGGTGGTGAAGTGTTTGGAGTGGTGTTTGAAAATTTAGGATCTTGGAGGGAATCCGATTGATGAGGTATGCTGCAGAGAGGACCGCTTCTCCCCAAAAGGGGCGAGGCATATTAGCACCAAAGAGAGAGGCACGAACTACTTCCAATAAATGACGGTTCTTTCTTTCAGCCACTCCATTTTGTTGGGGTGTGTACGGGCATGAGCGTTGGTGTATGATGCCATGATCTTGTAAGAACTGGTTAAGATCATGGTTGAGGAATTCTCCGCCATTGTCGAACGAAGAATCTGAATTCAGTATGGAATCGAGTCTCCACCATGTGATGGAAGCTGTTGAAACTTGGAACCGACTTCCCTTTTAGTTTTGAGAAGGGAAACCCAGGTCATGCGTGTGCAATCATCTATAAAGGTGACAAACCATCTAGCTCCTCCTGGAGTGGTAATTTTTGCAGGCCCCAAACATCAAAATGAATAAGAGAAAATGGAACCAAACTTTTAGTTGAACTTAAGGAAACGGGACACGATGGCTCTTAGCCAATTCACACGTATCACATCGAAGCTGGAAACATCAAGACTGGAAAATAATGATGGAAACAACTTCTTAAGATAACCGAATGAGGCATGCCCAAGACGTTTATGCCATAACCAAACTTTGTCTCTCTCCCCTCGTAACGAGTTCCACTTGTTGTGCAGGCTTGACCAACCTTGGTCTCACTATCCAGGTGCCCGATCCAAGTAGTAGAGTTTTCCCCTCCGAGTACCACAACCAATCGTCTTACCCGTGAGGATGTCCTGAAAAACACAATGAGTTGGCCAAAATGTTACTGTACAATTCAAAGCCGTAGTAATTTGGGCAATGAGACAAGAGATTATGGTGTAAGGACGGAACAATCAACACAAAATCCAATTTGAGGAGTCGAGAGAGAGAGAACCCTCCCCAATCACAGGGGAGGGGGTACCATTAGCATTAGACACCACCGATTGAGGAGACGGTGTATGAGTAGCAATTTGTCCAGGATCAAAGGTCATGTGATCAGTGGCTCCGGTGTCAATGATCCATGTGTGCTTTTTAGAAGATGTATGAAAAACAGAACCTCGAGTGGTGACGATAGAAGACGAGTCTTGGTAGTCGGGTGAGCAGGATTGGTCGCATGCTTCCGTGAGTCTGCAAGGATGGAGCGAATCGTAGGAGGTCCTGACATCGCAGCGGAAAATAAGATTTGATTTGAGATTTAGAGGAAATTTGAGGAATTTGATTTGAGTGAGGAATTTGATTTGAGCGGTATGTGGATAAGATTTGAGGGTATGTGTTTAAGGATTTTGATAAGAGGATTTGAGGAATTTAGATCTCGAGGGATTTGAATTTGAGGAATTGAAATATGAGGAATTTGATTTAGGGTTTTGAGATTTGAATATGAGAAATTTGATATGAGAATTTAGAGACAACCGAGGATCGATTGCTCTGATACCATGCTAAAATATGAATATGGGTTTGAATACTTTAGGTTAAGTTTATTCTTCTTCATAAGGAGGTATATATAGGGATTTACATGAGTGCTTTACAAGGAAATAAATACAAGAATCAATTAGGAGAATATCTCCTAATTATACGATGATTTGTCAACTATCTAAAAATAAGGAAAGTAAATCCCTTAATCAATCAAGGAAATAAATCTCCTTGATTGATTAGGACTCACGTTAACACCTCGCACTTGATCCCGAGCCTTCTTGGCTGTGTTTCCAGACATGGGGAAGAAGACGAAGAAGCCAGAAAAGACAGAGAAATCAGCGAAAGTCGAGGAAAAGAGAGCTCATGAGAGAGACAGAAGATCTCACCCGAGGATGACATCGATGCCGTTTTGGTAATTTCATACTCGAACTATGCATATATATATATATATATATATATATATATATGTCATTTTGTGCTTGTTAATTGGAGTTGTGGATCATTTGAGAACAGCTGAAATAGTTTGTGGGAGTTTTAAACAGTGTTGGAAAAATCTGCCTAGGCGATCGCCTAAGCGGCGACTAGGCGCTCGGCGGCCGATTTGAAGATTCCTTTTTGTTATTTTTTTGAAGATTCTGCTCCCTATTTTCTATCTGATAGTTTATTTGCACCGAAGGTATGATGATTGTGGAAATTCAGAATTCTCATCTAGATTCATTGCAAGAATTTCCTAAACTGTATGTATTTTGCAGAGAGATGAGAACTTAAGGCTTTAATAATATATGTTACTACCTCAATCTAAAACTATTATTTTACTCGAGTATCAATGGAGACCAACTTGCTGTAATTTCCTTGATATTATTTAATCTACTATATCAATGTAAATTTCAAATTTCTAATATATATTTCTGTGATGCTTTGCAGGAAATATATGGCACTATATGGCACTGCCTCAATCATAAACCAAAATTTCCAACAGACCATATGGCACTATCGTGCTGCTTAAACCTGCATTTTGGTTTCGTTTGTTGTGCGTGATGTGCAGGTACATGGGGCAAAGGATTCTGCGTGACAGATTAGTCCATGGATCAAAAAAGAAAAATTGATCTGGTCACTTATGTTTCCCAAACATAAAGTCAATTAGTGATTACTGGAATATATGTCTCTTAGACATTTGATTAATATTGTAGAGATTGGAACCTAAAATTTTAAAATCTATATTGTTGATGTCATGTTTATTTACCTATCATCACATTTGGTGCTGAATTGATCAGATCTGGTATGGTTCAAGCAAAACTTTCTGTACTCAGCTTGACTGGATTAGCCTTCCTGTGATTAAATATATCCGTTACTATTAAAACTAAATTAGCTCTTAAAATTATTAGTTAGTTTTTGTTTATTTTGTTAAGAGCGTAATTAGGAAGGAAACTATTAAGGAGGTGAGGATGACACAACACAACTGCAAGCACTTTCAGAACTTTTGATCACATGGGCTGCTCTAACTTCATGAAGTCCTTCAGGTAGGCCTTATTTTTCTTTAGTTGTGATGATTTTTTTGTACATCGTTCGCAAAAGAAAGATTTGAAAAATGATTACCAAATTAACGAACGAGGCATTGCGCACAATCATGGCATGGTTAGAAAGAGATACCCACAGAAGGGCTGAAAGTGCAGCAGATTAACTAAAGTCAAACTAATTTGGAGATCCTATAATGATGGCTCACTATAAAAGTGAGACTCTTTTGTATTCAAGACAGAAATAACTAATATACAGACGTAGGCAAAAAGAAAAGAAGACGAATAAGATTAGGATATGCTGTTAGCCCTTCTTTCTCAGCCCCTTATAGTAAAATGGGGAGGCATCTCCTTTCTTCTACTTTTTTCCTGCTTCAACTTCATTGCACATTTTCATGGACACAGAGAGTGGAAGAATCTCATATGCTAGGAAAGAGCGCTTTCAAGGCTCGGATAAGGAGGAGAAAAATCTAGCAGCAGAATGAGCCCTGGCTCTAACAAAATCCCTAAAAAGCAGCCCTTGATGGATGTTCACAGCATAATCCTCCGGATATGCCATTTGTGCTTACTGGTTTATTCCATCTCTTGGAGTCTTTGAGCCCTTATATAACTTGTGCCGGGCCATCATTGAAACAGAAGCAGGAGCTGCTATACATACTAGAAGAAGTATACTTGTCAAATAAGCAAAGCAGTCATAGGGCTCCTCTTTCTTGGCAGGCACTGGTGACTGATGCAGCTACAAATGTACAATCACTTTCGTTGACCTGCCAAAGAAGAGTTGCCCTACGATTGCTTTGGCTTAATGAAATTTGCAGCCTGTCTGAGCATGCAGTAGAGCCCTGTCATGCAAAACATATACGGCAAGGTATAATATTAGGCTAGGCTAGCCAAGGATATACGTAGGTTTTGTCATATTTGAAAATAATGGTAGAGGTAGAGCTATAACACTGAAGTTATTTTTGTTGTACAAAGTTGTTCTGCTTTGTGACTAACAAGGCCGGTCCTGAGTTTTCAAAGGCCCAGGGCGAAAATCTAAAGTGTGCCCTACACACATTAATCACGAACACTAGTATACTTCTTGTTTTATCAACTAAGCATTGGTTTTTTTAGAAAGTATTTATTCCAAAATGTTTTTAGACTTGAGCAATGTCTTCCATATTCCTAAATAATGAAAACAAATGTCCAACTATAGATACCATACCAGTGAGTCAAAGATTTTCAAGAATGCAAGTCAAGCCAATATCAAAGAATTTGTTTTAAAACTCTCGTCATGGATCCTTTGTTCCAAAATTTCATATTCATCTCAATATCCTACTCCTAAATTATGGAAAACAATGTCTATTTAATTTTGATTCATCTTACAAGAAAAATAGGAAATCACCCAGGTTATTTTCGCAGAGGAACAATTCCAAGAGGAAAGCAAGGTAGAAGAAGAATTTCGCAAAGGAAGAAGAAGAAAGAAGAAGAAGAAGTCGTTGTTATGAGTGCCATTTTTTGTTTTTCTCTCAAAAATATTAAATCAGTTTATAATAATATAATATAACACTTATTAAAATAAAATTTTAGGGCCCCCTTGAATAATGGGCCCAGAGCAGTCGCACTGACTGCCCTTGGTCAGGGCCGGGCTTGGTGACTAAGCAAGCAGGCAAAGTATCAACTAATGCAACTAGGAGGGTCCTTTTTTTAAATTTCTTTTTTAATAAATAACATAGCCGCGCGGCTATACCTTTTAAATATAATATATTTAAACAGTATAGCTATGCGGCTATACTATGGTCTTTTATTAAAAATAATATAGCCTTGCGGCTATACGTTTTGACACGTGTGCGCCTAATCACTAGGCTATACTTGTTCAATGGAGCTCAAATTCAGATATGTTGTAGTCAACATACATTGGAACAAGTTTCATGAAGATCTTCCCCACATCCGAGCACCGGAACATGCTGATTCAAGGTCAAGAAGTTGACCTATGAAAATGAGCAAAAATATATTTTATATTCAATAATGCACTTTTAGCTCATATTTATTCCAACCAATGTAAAATCTATAAAAACACAAAAAAGAAATAGAAGACTATAAAATGTCAAGAACTAACTCAAAACATTGGGTGAATGACATGATAAATCATGTATAAAAATGAACCCAACATGAACCAAACGGGGGTGCCAAAAGATGTAATGTTTCCCCTAATTAAATGACATTACGAATTAGAGATGCCTTTAGCAATTTATGGATGAGTAATCAGCCAACACTACATTCTAGCTTCTTTAACAGATCTCAAGTCAAGGTAGTTAATTAGTACTAATACAAAACCAAATCTATATTTTCAAGCCCTTGTGACATTAATTGCTAGACTAGCCTTTAACCCATTAAGCTTCCTAGACTGTTGAGCAATGACAGTGGCAGTGGTAGGGCTCTGCTCCAAAACGACTTCGTATCCATCTCTGAAAGTGTCCATATTTGGAGCCATGAGCTGCCAGAAAAGCCCACCTACACATGAGCCCCCTCTGCTGGCGCTGCTGTAAATGTCACTGTATATTTTTCCAAAGTAGGCGTCCCTCTTTTGTAGGACATAGCCCGGCAATTTATAAGACTTGCCGAACTCAGCCACGAGCAGTGGTTTCTTCACCACTGTGTTGCAGTCTTGAATGTGTGCTTGTACCCATCTGTCCACAAAACCAGCTTGACCCTCTTCGCTTTGTCCTGATAACCTATCCATCATCATGTTCTCATATATTAGAGGGGATAAAGATTTTGATGGTAATATGTGGCTTATTCGTGACCAACCCATTTTCGTCACGGATATGTTGTGACTTTTGCTATCGTTAGCCTCAGATCATCCGTAACCTTTTTTGAGGTTTTCTAGTAATGTACTTGAAATATATACGACGAATTAATGAATGCATATATACATAGCTAAGGGGATAGAGATTTTGAACGTACCATTGATCAGCATAGATATGTATAGTGGCAAAATCGATTTGGGGAAGCAAGTTGGTGGCTATGAAATCAGAGCCAAACTCTAGGTTACCAGGGTTGTACTGCTTCTTGTCCGGCGTCGTTTCCCCATAAAATCCTTCAAGCCCTATTTCTAGTAAATGCTCACTATCAATGGACTTAACGTGTGCGGCCATTTCTGTCACCCATTGCTGCACAATAATAATTTACCAAAGTTAAAAATAAATTTTTTAAAAGAAAGAACAAATAATATTTGAAGAGAGATACCTGAAGAAGGGCTCCAGAGACATCAGATTGGCAACGAGGTTCATTTATTAGTTCCCAAGCAAAGATGGTTGGATCATGTTTGTAGGCCACCCTTGTTATGGAGTTTATTCTTGTGAGCAGTCTGCATAGGAATTAGGATTGTTAGATAAATCTATTTTACATTCTATATAATTCAATATTTTACATCCTCTCTATGCATCTTTGACCATATATGTGGCATGGAAAAATGAGAAAATTAATGTATGAAATAAATCTCAAAGTCCACATGTTATTGTAAAAAATATAAAAATAACAAATAAAACTCGCAAAGCCTGTCGCTTACATTTTCTTGTGATATCAGAACGGATTACCTACGACTGAACCTTATCAGTTAGAAGAAGGAGAAGTCGTAACAAAGTTTCCTGGCAGGTCCAACATTCTCACATACTCGTATACAAAATACACATGGGAAAAAGTAAATCTATGCAACATTAAGGACTAAATCTGATGTTCAAACTACAGCAAAACGAGTATATATCATTCATAACAAATGGGAGACCCTTCTGAAGTGGTATTTAATAATTTGTCTAATACAGGAAACGGATTGGAAAAAGAAAACATTTAACTGATAACTGAAAAGCTAAGCAAAGAATTAGTGGATTAAAATTAATGTGAATAAATTAAATAGGTATATATTAGCTTAATTAAGCACCTACCTTAATATGATCCTTATAGTATCCTTTGATGACAGCGTTTGAATAGAAGTCGTCATCACTGCTGATGGTTGGCCACGTTCTCTTGCCCACTGCACATATTGCTTTCTACCCCCAAAGTCGCTAAAGTTGTTCACAAAGCTTATCACATATACTCCGAATTTTTTAGCCTCTGATATCACAAAATCTAATCCCTACCTCAAAAGAAAATTAAAAATTAATGAATCATATAAGATCGACCATAACCCAAAATTCAAGAATATCTTTAACAACAAGAAAAGGTGGGGAAATTTAATTAATAAGTAAATCATACTTTCCGGGGCCATCAAAAGGGTTAATACTGGTATTGATTGAGTGAAATTTAAGACCCGTTTGGAATTGTTTCTATATGAAGTATTTTTTTCTAGAAGCGCTTTTAGTTGTTCCATCTCAATCATGCACCTTATTTTTGAATGACTATGAATATCAACCATACATATTTTCAAATTTCGTGAAATCAATAGCTGAAATTATATTTTATTGGTACAAAAGATCCAACAGCTAAAATTTAAATTCAACGGTCAAAATAGTATTTTAAATTAATCTAAATCAGATCAAATCCCAAAACTCACTCCAAACTCTATAAATACCCACCCATTTCTCAAATAATCTACTAAAAATTATATTTATGGAATTTCAATTTTTTTAGGTCAAATTGTTCAAAAAAAAAATTTTATGAAGTTATTTAAAAAGATTAAATAAAGAAAAGTTATCCATTAAAAAAATAGATTTAAAACATTCTTAAACAATTTAATAAAGTTGCGGACTTAAAATTTGAGGGTTGGGAGAAAAAATGATTTGAGTTCGGGCAAAACCCAAATAGTTACTTTTTGGAGGAGAAAATTTGAGTTTAGCCCCAAATGGGTTGGAGAAATCATTTTTTCTCCCAACCCTCCGGACTCAAATTTTAAGTCCACAACTTTATTAAATTGTTTAAGAATGATTTAAGTCTATTTTTTTTTTTGGAAAACTTTTCTTCTTTTAATCTTTTCAAATAACTTCATAACTTAATTTTTTGAATAATTTGACCTAAAAAAAAATTGAAATTCCACAAATATAATTTATTCCAAAAAAAAACACACACACACAAGATAATTGATTTTAGTTAATATTATATTTTTTTTAAAAAAAAATCATGGGAATTGTTGCCGCCCACCACAGATTCTCTATGCATTTGAATTGTTGGCATCATCATTTCGTGGGCCCATTTCAATATTACAATTTTTTTTTTTAAAAAAAGCATTTCAAATGTTGCCGTTGGATTCCAACGGCAACTTCATAGGATAGCGCCACGTGGCGCAAAAAGCAGCAGCAAAGCAGAACCACAGCAGCGCGGGGCCCACGTCAGAATCTTTGCACATGGGAGGGACTGTTTCAGATGCAGTGGGCTCCATGAATAGTATTGGGTCCAAGTTTGGGTTTTCCCAAATTTTAGGTCATTCATTTTCTTGGATTGGAAGTGTTTTAGGGCTAAAATTTGGGATATTTTGGGTTTGAGATCATGAGTTGGAGATGGCCTTACAGCAACATAACATGTGAAACTATATGAAAGTACATAGCTACATATATGTACCTTGAATGTGTCCTCGTTATAGGAGCCAGGAGAAGGCTGAAGGGGTCTGTCTGTGCCGCGGCCATCATTGAAAGCCCAAGTTCTAGCAACATTCATGCCATACCTGGATGCTTGTTGGAATGCAGAAGTGACATTGGCTCTTGAAGATGGGTCAGATGCGACGTACATCATCCAATATGAATTGAAACCATTTATGTAAAACGATCTCCCATTCATAACAAAACGGGTTCCTTCTGTTCGAGCAAAAGCACCACCATGTTTGGCGTCACCTTTACATTCTCCATGTTGAATGAAGATCAACACCAAAAGAGTTGACAAAACAAACAAACCCTTCCCCGACATGGTTGTTTTGTTGAGTACTAATTTTATGCCTTAATTAACTTTTCTATAGTAATATAATGGATAATTAGGAATAAAAAGAAATTAAGAGAAAGAAGAATTGGGAAAGCCTCGTGTTGTTCATGTATACATTAATAATACCATATCTTAGTTACTGGATTGTACACCACAACAGATCTCTTACTGGGATTCACCTAGCTTCTTTAATAAGAGAAAAACCCCACGTGTTCAAAAATAATATTTAAAAAAAAGGCCACAACTAAGCACTATCTGGATTTCCTTTTAAAGAGATATCATATTAATGAGAAATTCATGACTTGTTATTATCAATTTACACGTGTTATACCAACTAATCTTTGGTCTAGTGGTATTTTTCTCCATTCAGTTGAAGAGAACGATATATATTTGGGATGAGTTCAATATTTAATTAGTTATGGCTAGTCTTATTGTGGGCGTATTGGCCCGTTGTAAATTATCGTGAGTATAAGAAAAATAAACTAGATACTATAAAGACAAGTCCAGATAAAGTAATAAATAAAAAGATGGTTGACAAAAAAAATAGTTTTGTTAAGAAATTCTCATTCGAACACGATAAATCATTACTAATACGCAAGTTTAATTAATTTTTGGGGTTTGTTACATACATGTCATGAACATGTGTAACAACCAATGAACAATTTGACCATTAAACAGTCCAACAATGAGAAAAAATTATGGGAGCCCAATAGTTTGAAAGTCCAGCCAATACCTCTAGCCTGGATCCCATACCTCTATATTTAGCATTTGTGTATTTATAAGCATTTAGAGTAATCTTAATCATTTGATTAATCCAATAAAGTTTAATTAGTCCACATCATCAAAATTATATTACAGTACTCACTATTTGTACCCTATCATTTTCCCCTTGCCCATCTTTAATGGGATCAAATTTATTTTTATTTTAGTGTTAATCAATACCTGGACTTGCAGACACGCAGTGCTCATGGCCGCCATTTCTCCTATGATCCAACTTCAACCCCATTATAATTTATAATATTTATATTATATATTTTCTAGTTTTAGTCTCTGCACATTCAACTTGCAATATAATTAAATTAAATTTAAAACCCAAGAAGAGTATAGAGTCAAACAAAAGAGAATCACATACTCACAACATTAATTCAAAAGAGAAAAAAAAACAGGAATAAAATGAAAAAGAGAAAATGGCCAAAGAATTGGCCAAAAGATATTCGAATGGTTAACGTTCAGGGGCTTTGCTTATCAAAGTCCATCCATGACATTAGGAGTCCGGGAAACTACAATTAAAATAAAATTGAACTCGTTAAAGATGAGTAACCGGTAAGTGATAAGGTACAATCGGAGAGTTTTAATTTTGTGTAATTATGATGACGTGGAATAATTCAATTCGTTAGATTAATCAAATGGTTGAAATGTTTCTAAATGCGTATAAATGCACGAATGCTAAATATAGAGACTCATGATCCCCTCTGGCCTAATCTGTTAGACTTTTTGCATTTAGTATTTGCTTGAGATAAATAATGACAAAAGTTATCGTCAGGCGCCACCATATAAGGGACTGATAAGTTGTATAATTTTACTTATTTAATAAACAGGACGCATTGATGTTGAGCAAGTCAAGAGACAGTCAGTAAATTATGCTATGTATAGATGACCATATTTGAGAAGTAGCCGAAATGTTAAATAGAACATCCATTTGTACTGAAATGACAAGATTACGTATTCAAATACTCAAGTCGTGTTGATATCGAGTACATTAAGATGGATGAGCGATGATATACTAAATTCACACACAACACGGATGCTAGGACTCGAACCCATGACATTTTATGAGGGAGTCCAAACCACTATACTAGTGGGTCTTATACACAAACATCTTTGTAAAAGAATAAAATCTATTTTGTACTATATCTACTTATTGACCATATCTCTCATAGAAGTAAGACTATTGTGAATCTTACCTCTATGAGAGAAGCGGCCAGCAATTTTGTAGACGATCGTGGTAAATGTGTGTCATTCCTATTGTAAAAACTCATATGCAACCATGGAAAAAAGGTTAAATGGAACGTATGTAATGTGAAATGTTCTATGCAAGGGAAAATTGTTGGTTGCAGTGTGGCCCTATATAAGGGACTTGATCCTTAATCTTAAGAGAAATTATCAAATCTTTGAACTGATAGAAATATCAAAGCTACAACCACATGCTAATTCTAAATCTCGTTCAATGCAACAACAGGTACCATCAGAACTATCCCATCACAATAAGCCAGTAAATTTAACATGTCTCTTTAGCTTGTAACTTCCCAACATCAATGGAGACAGCAAAACCTGCGTATCAGTTTCCTAAATTACATTCCAAGACCTATTGAGCCACACAAAACAGCCAGTTAGGTGGAATTTTTCAAAGCCTTTAATATTTGGGGGAAAAATCTGAGAAATTTGTGGAAACAGAGAATTCTTGTAACATTGGGTAGAGTGTTACCTTCAAGAATCAACATGAGCATGGTGAAGCACACCTCGAGCATTATGCAGAAGAGCATTGGCCTCCTCATTTGAGGCATCAAGCATGCGCAATTCTCTGATCTCTTCCTGCCATTTGTCAATTTGTTCCTTGTGCACCCTGCACCCATAAATTTCAATCATCGAAAACTCACATAATAAATAACTCTCGTCTCTAGCTAGATTATTTTGATACAAGCAATATTAAAGGAGGGAGTTTGAAAACGAGCATTCGGGAGCAAAGGTAATCGCTCTTAACCACTTAGCTACAACCCTTTGCGTCTCTCGCTAGAGTATTAAATTAATAATAATATTACCCGATATATATTACAAAAGCAACAGAAAAACAAAATAAAATAAAATTACTCAAAAACATATACTATATAACTTTGCAACTCACATAATCATCCGCTCTTCGAATTCATCACCAATCTTCTGAAACATAGCCTTCCCTGATCCCAGAAGTTCAGATACCTATGTAAAACTCCAATTATAATAGGAACAAAAAAAGAAAAAGAAAATTGTAAATACAATCAAACAAGGATTTTTTTCTTTTTCATTTTTTGTATCATTTACAGTAAAATTGAACAGTTAATTACCAGCTGAGTGAACCGTTCGATCTTTTCAAGAATATGAGCGACTGCAAGCTCCACCTCCTCAGATCCAGCAACGAACGTCTCCAACTCTTCATTCTGTGCCTTTTCTGAGTCTGAGATCGCTCCTTCTTCTTCCTCCTGGTAATTTCAACAATCAGATTTCAGACACTAACACAACAGCAGAAGAAGCACAAGGCACCGTTTGGAGATCGCAGAATGCGTTATACTTACATCTGGTTTCATGCGCTTTCTTCTAGATTCACTGTCTTTGTTCTCCATTTGGATCGATCGTCGACGAAGCTAATTAAGCTATCAGCCAAACAGAACCTTGCGATTACAAAAAAGTACGAATTTAAACATAAATCTTCATTAACATTAATAATCTTACTATTACGCATAACGTAATAAGCATCCGTGCCTTCGATCTCAATCTGATTGTCTGATTGACTGCGATGAAGACGACGATTCAAATCTTCGTCTTCGTCTTGTCTTCTCCAACTTTCAGACACGCGGGAACTCTGTTTCTACAGACCAAATTTTGTGAAGGAAAGCGTGTTATTTATTGGGTCCAAGTAACATTTTGGTTGGGCTTGATCTTTATTTTTAATTTCAAAATAGGCCCACCTTGGCTCATTGGGCCATGTCTAATCTGCTAAAACTTCTAAATAGCAATTTTTCTCATCAACTGTCGATAAGTGCCGGCAACATAAAGATTTTCTTTTGTTAAAATTTATTTTTAACCAATAAAGGATTACAAAAGAAGATTGTAGCTCAAATGGTTAAGAACAACATCCGAAGTCTTGCGAATCCCCTTTTTCCAATATTACTTAAATCAAAACAAAAAAATGTTCCTTACAAATCAATATGTGCAGATAAATCATAGTGATAAAATTTGACATTTAAAAATTTGTATTACCCAAGTTTGGATAACTGAATTGAAAATTACATAAAATTCTAAAATGAATGTAATTTAGATTTTCATTATTTAAATTTATGGTAATTGAAGATTTCAGTATTTGAATTTATGTATGTCTAATTTTGTAAATTGCACTATGAAAATTGTGAAATGACCCATATTTTGATGGAAATTAAATTCAAAAATTTGATGTCCTAATTTTCATTTTTTTCTACACGTTAATTAATAAATTCTGCACTTAAGTTACAAGGGATTTGTCAGAATATTTGGCTCATATGAAATAAAAAAAAAACTTTGGCAACATAGTCCAACGGATAAAAAAGAGAAAAATTGATAATGAATTGCCTCACAAGAAAAAGAAAATAATAATTGGATTGGGGAGTTAACTGGAGCGCTCTATTTCTCGGTTTCGTATGCAACTAACTACGGCGGTGGCCGCTTCTTCTTCTTCTTCTTCTTCATTCTTGTTCTGGAAATTCTCTCTTAGAGGCTCTGCCTAAACCCTAAACCCTAAGACTTCAATTTCTCCTCCTCTTTGTCAATGCCTCTGAGTCGAAATTCCTTATCTTGCTTTCAGTCCTGTTGTGGGCGTGAGGTCTAATTGTAATTCTCTAATGGGTGTGAATGAAAACTGAGAAGGGCGGGAGGCCATACACGAAAAGAAATGTTCGAAGGAGTTGTTAATCAGGTCATTTCGGGTTTTCTCGGTCGCTACTTCAGAGATATTCAGAGACACCAGCTCAAGTTCACCCTATGGGAAGGTATAATTTTTACACAGAGACATAAACCCAATTTTTTTATATTCCGTATTTAATTTTGGGTTTTATGATATTGGTTTCGTGTCTGTTACTGAGAATTGATTGAATTATGCAGCTGTTCCTTGATTTGCACACTTGAAAATACATGGGCCACACACACAAAACACAAAATGTTTGGCAAAAAATTGGTCATAATATAGCGTAGGTAAGGAATCTTAATTAATTGATGTCTGAATTGAATTTCATATGTTATCATGCAGGGGCACTGTTCTTGGAAAATCTAGAGCTAAGTCTTGAAGCCTTTGATTATCTCCAGTTGCCTTTTGCTCTAAAGCAAGGTATTTTTGACCTCCTCTTCTTACTATCGTCGTTCCTTAAAAGTTCTTCCAAGTTGGACATCTGTAAATTTTTTTATTTGTTAATATATATACTAATGAACCAGTGTTTTGGGGTGTATACATTATGTACTGATGTTCTGTAAGTAAACTTGTATCTTATTGACCCAGTAATTTGGGGTTTCATGTCCTTGGTTTAGTATTGTTCAGCAATGCTAATTGGCGATCTTTTGAACTTTAAATGGATTCAACACACTGAAAAATGTCACTTGTTCCTGCACATGTATTTTTTCTTCTAAGTTTAACTACATTGTGTCTTTGTTACACTTAGAAAATCAGATATGCATGGTCCAGATTTTTATTTTTATGAGAAGCCTATTTGTTTATTTTACATTATTTTTGTAGAGTCAATGTTTGGGACCAATGACCATACATTTAATGTTTGTACGGCTGCTAACATAATTCTTTAGGATCATTTGGTGGAATAATTCTGTGTGATTGAGATTACTGGGATAACTAATCAAATAATATTGAATTTGTGCTGAAACTATTAACAGGGTTTATTTGGCGCTGTAGTCTTATGTCTAATAACATGGCACAATGGTTCTATAAGTACATTAGGAATATTATTGAGTGCAGTAGGTGTAACTTTCTACCTTGGTTTTATTTAATTTTTTTGTTTTATCTTTTGGGATGGATGGATATCTTATGTCTCATGCTGTACAAACCAGATGTGGTGTTCTCGTACCTAGAATCCTGCATGATAATTTCTTAACTGCTGGATTAGGAGAAAAATAGTGTGATTTTCGTGGCATTATTGTCTATATGTGTTCACAGTTATTCTTGGTAACTACATCTAATCATGGATTTCATTGATAGGGCGGGTTGGAAAGCTAAGCATCAAAATTCCTTGGAAGAAGCTTGGTTGGGACCCCATCGAAATTGTTTTAGAAAATGTCTTTCTTTCTGCATCCCAACGGGATGATCAGGAGGTAATTTTCACTCCCAGATATGTTTGTTTGAAAGAAAACGTACTTGGATTTGACAAGCAGAATTCATTGGTATATATAGTGAAAAGAAAATAAACCATAAGACTTAACTGAAACCGTGAAAAATAGAAAGAAATATGTTTTACAGATAATCTAAAGGTATCCAATATCGTGTAAATTTCAGAAAGGAGAAAAATTGAGAGAGTATCTGGAAATTTTTATTTATTAAAAAAAATTGTTGTTAAGTTATTTTCTCTGGTGTAGTGGAGTTTGGATGAAGTTGAAAGACGAGAGCTGGCTGGAAAAAAGGCCAAACTTGCTGCAGCAGAGCTGGCAAAACTATCAAAACGTGTTTGTGGTAAGCTTCTGAAATACCATTTTCAATAATGTTAAATTTTTTGAAAATGTAGTTATTCTATGGTAATAATTTGATAATTATAAGGGCTGCAGTGACATTTTAAAAAGAGTTAAGTCAACTCATAATTTTAGGCAAACAAATCATCAAATGAGGTACCACTACAGTATTGTTATTTTAATGTTTGAGTGAAGTCTGGCTGGGCTTTTGTTTCATCTTGGTTTTCATTTTTTTCTCATATACGAAGTAATTGTTCTGTTTACTACAAAAAAGTTTCATATTGTATTAAACCAATTAGGTGATAAGCTATCACCATATCTTGTCTGTACTCATGGAACGTGGCCTACAGTTCATGGGCAGCTCCTCACTGTCTAGGACAGATTGCAATGATCTCATTCTTGTCAAAATAGTTCTCTTAGTATTCATGGAAGTTCTAGATTTTTAAGGGGAGAGGTTCTTTACAAATTAAAGTTTGGCAACTACTTGAAACTTTGTGTGCTTATATGTTTCTTTTTTGGGCAGAAAATCAGGCTGGGCTTATATCATATATTTCTGCAAAGGTGACATTACCTTCTGAACTAATTTTGGTTGATTTTTGTGATGCATTTTGTTCTTTATTATTCCATCTCAATACTTTAAAAGAAAAAGAGTTAATTGTCTAATTTGGTACTCTTGAAGACATCTTAAGATCAATCTTTTTGGGATTTGTGATCATTACTGGATGGCACTGATGTGTATTCCTTTCCCCTCATAGGCTCTTGACAGCATCCAAGTGTCAATCAAAGATTTTCATATCTTGTACCATGACAAGCTGAGTGACTCGGTAAATTTTCTCCATGTTAGTCCTTGTTAATTTTTAAAAAATAAAAAATCTTTGGTGTAGCTAGTTGTTCTGTATTCAATTCATGGTTTTGGTCTTAATATTTTTTGTTTATTATGTTTCCTATTAAATAGAAGTTATTTGTTATACTAATAAATTTTTTTATTTGTAATTTAATATTATTATACAAGTTAAAAGAACTATTGAAAAACCTACTTTATATTGTTGTTTGCTAAGATGTGGATGTTATTTGGTATTTGAAGTTACTTTCCCCTCTTCACAACTTTTTTCTTAATTAACAATGCATTAATTTCCAGTCTTGCTTATTGTTTTCCAGGCATATACTGTATTCGGCTTAAAGTTGTCCAGCTTGAGGACAATGAAGCAAAATCCTTTTGGGTAATTCACAGTTTCTTCTGGTATACTGGTAGTTTCGACTGTTTTTCTTAAAGTTATTCTTTTTCGTGTTTACATTGGTTCAAACTCAGAAGAGTCTTTGAATAGGCGTATGGATTGTTCAAGTGTGTTTTTTCGTCTATATTTGGCCTACATTGTTTTCAATTGCAGTAATGTTGGCTAGAATTTCATAGTTGCATTGTGCCCCCTTTTCCATCTCTGTTAACTTATATGGACGAATGTTAGCATGCAACTGGTTTATACAATGCTTGGATGTTTTTTTCAGTTAACAGTTTCAGGAAAATAAAAAATCTGATTTGATTGTTTGTGAATCACCATATTTGTCTTCCTTGGTTTGATGAAACTGCTGAAACTGCAGAACTCTTAATAGGAAACGAAATACTGGAATAAGATGAAAATTGTACAACAATTAGTAGGATGCAAACATCTCACAATCATGGGAAACTGTAATCACATAATTAAATATGAAACCATAGAATCAACTCCTGAAAAAATCCACTCAATACAGCAGTTCTCCCAATTAAAAAGAATTGCACTAAGGGGAAATTCTCTCAAATTTTTGGATAGAGAAGCCATAGCGAGGCTAAGAACGTAATCCTATCCCACATTAATTCCACAAAAGAGCCAAATCAGCACATTGCTGAAGGGTAATAACTTTGTTTTTAGCCCCTAACCCAAGAAGTTCCCAGAAGCAGCCCATAACAGCTTCGAGGGCACACCCATGACAGACCAAACACATTGAGCACACCCCAGCCCCCGAACCCTGGATCTGACTACTAAGCCTACAAGGCAGAAAATGTGGCCCCAGATTTGAAAAGTAATAAAACTTTTGTGTATTTCCGAACTAAGAATGAGGTTGACAATAGCAGTATTTGACCATGGAAACTTCAATTGATAGTGTGAAGTTGGTGTGCTTGTTGGCATAGGTGGTGGTAGTGAACTGTGGAGCTATGAGGTTGTGGTTTGGGTTATGGGGGTCATCACGGGCTATGGATGTGGGTTGGTTGTGACACTAATGGTGTTGAATGGGTGAGACTACGGGTGGGTTAGTGTTCTGGTGGGGTGACTTATAATGCGTATTTCTATGATGTTTGTACTTCTTTTTTTTTCCCTTGTTTCTTTAAATTATTTGTTTTATGCTTGTGGGTATACTACTTGCATACATTTGCTGCAGTGACTTACCTGCCACTGCCTCTGTCTTGATTTTGTTTCGTTTGTTCTCTTGTTGAGTACTCTTCTTTGCCCTTCATAAACAAAATATATGGCTGTGGATTGTGTACCTTTTATGTTCGTATATGTGTCAAATGGCTGTTAATTTTATCAATCTCTAATGTCTCAGGTCATCAGGTGGAAAAGGGGGCCAAGATAATAAATTTGTGGATATTACGGGTTTGGAATTTTATTGTGGCACATTTCATGGAGCCATGGAATTGATGACTATGAACAATGGCGGGGACTCTGAATTGTGGCACGATGCAAGATCGGACAGGGAAAGATATGACTCTATATTGTCACCTTGTGATGTTTCCCTGTCACTTTTGGTATGAAAGTCAATTTTTCTCTCTTGTTTCTTCTGTTGTAGTTGTATATCGTGAGCTCTTTCTCTCTCTCCCTGTTTTTTTTTACGAAGGTTTGTTTATGATTTTTCACAGGATTTCAATTATTTTGTATCAACTTGTCTTTGGAATATGAGATTGGTCATTGAACAGTCTCTTTGTTTTTTACCCATCTGAAACCTTAAAAAAATTCCACCACCACCATCAATTTTGAGTTGTTGGCACCAACTTCCATCTCCAATATGTCAGAAACAAATGCATCTTTATCAACTACCAAATTTTTAAATACCTTATGTTGGGTTTCTTTTTATTAGTCTTATTGTTTGTAACTGCTAATCTGATGTTGTAGCTGGTATAGTTGGTTGGTGTAAGCAGGGTTAGTTTCTTAAGATCTCGGGACATCTCGTCGACTGTGTTATACATTTCATTTATTTATGAAATTTTGTTTCCTCTAAAAAATAATAATATAGAATTACAGATGAAACTCAACGCCACTAATTGTTCTCAGTCCGTTGATAGTCTGACCAATACAATGTGTTTCTTAAGACAAGAACAAGAAAAGAATACAAAGAACACAACATCAAGCAAAAAAAAAAAGCCACCATAAGAGAGGGAGGAGCTTGCTCTGACACCACGTTAAGAAAAAGAAAAGAAAGAAGAGAGAGGGAAACAACCATATTATTAAATGGTTGCATCTTGCAAAGAATGATAACTGATGCATAAAATACAAGCCCTTTAAATAAGGCAACCTTGAAACGCTAAAGATGCTAAAAATACAAAAATACTCTTGACAATATAAATATTTTTTATTAGTAAGTTAAATATTCTCATGGTTAGTAAGTTATTTTTGATTGTATTGTCCAGGTATATGCGTGTGTGTGTGTGTGTGTGTGTGTGTGTTTGTCTTCATGGCAGAGAGTCCTAATTATTCAAAATGAAGTTGTACTTTGTATAACAGATGTTAATAATTATAGACTTTTTTCTCCTGTATACGGAGGTTGAGTGACATACTTCAATGCAGGTCAACAGATCAGGACAGCTTGATAACAATAATCCACAGTACTCTATCAACGCTGAGATAACTGGCTTGGTTGGTAAATTGTCTTTAAGGTGTCTGTAAATTAAGTTTAATTGGTGTACTATCTTCTCATATATTTTCATGATGTGCATGTCAGGTGATGTCTTTAAATGAGGTTCAGTTGCAACAGATTTTAATTCTGTGGGATTACCTATGCACATCTGAATTGAGAAATAAGTAAGTTTTTTTGTCCATACTTCTTTTAGCCTCTACATTTGTTACCACTGTGTTGGTAAACTAAAAATTTGTTCCACTTCTTTGTCAATAAGACTCTAGTTTATAGAGGGGCTTCAAGAAGATGGTGCCTAGAACCTTCTGGGAAATTTTCTTGTAAATCCAATTTAAATAAGTTGAGACATATACCAGGCAGTCCGCCTTTTCTTCCTTTCAGCATATTTTGGAAATCAAAGGTTCCACCAAGGTTAAGGTTTTGTCCTAGTTTATGCCCACATCAGTGTATCTTACGTGTAAGATCAGGGGAGAGTGTGAATCATGTTTTCTTATCTTTCCCTTTTAGCTGGAAGTTATGGTGTTCTTTATTTAATGAGATTAATTAAGGCCAACCTACTTCTGTCTTTATTTCAATATTTTTTCTTTTATTTTAGTTATCAATTTTATAAAAGTTGGCGATATTCCAAAAAAGGAGAATGTGCTTCGCGTAAAACTTTAATATTTTTCTGCATAGCTGGCTCACTGTCGTGATACTACTGTTGTTTCTGTTGTAAAGTTTATATTCAGCTGAGGCATTCCTGGTTGAAACTTGAAACTTGCAAAATTAAGTAACATCTGAAGCTCAAGTGGGTTTAAATTGATCTCTGGTGATTGAATTGTGAAGGTATTGGCGGTATCGTCCATGGTGTAGTCTGTTATCCAAAAAAATGAAGGGCTGGCAAATACTGTGGTGGCGTTATGCGCAAGAATCTATCCTATCAGATGTTCGTAAGAGATTAAGAAAATCCTCGTGGAGATACTTTGGACAGAGACTGTAAGTCTGTTTCCGTTTATACTTTACCCTCTGTCATACATATTGCGGCATAACAAGTAATATTTTTTTTTTAAAATTTAAATGTTAGCATTGCAATATTTATTCCTGATTGCAGAAGTTCTTGCCGGAAGTATGTTAACCTATATAAAACTAAGCTGGATTTTCTTCGCCATTATCAGGTGATTGTTGTACTTGTTTACTGTCTTCGTCTGGGTGTTTGGTGTCATTTCTGCATGAAAATCCATATTGTATATGGTTTGATAATATTGCGCACGGCTCTTAATGCACACGCAAATGTGTGGATGTATCTAGTTATTTCTGGTACGATTGTTTATCATAAATGTTTTCTAGTTACGCTAAATAGTAAGAGCAGTGGATATAACATCATATTTGTTGAAAACACTTGTGTTCTCTAGTTGTTCTGCTTTTGGCAGAAATATATTCAAAGCTCCCCTCTTTACCCCCACTGTGGTGCAAGAAATAAAAATGGCCTTTGTCGAGGAATCCAGCTCAATCAAGCCAGAAGAACAATTACGTTAGAGGCCTTTATAGTTGAATTTAACTTCATGAGGGCCTTAGAGGTCAATGATAATTCAAGTCTTTCTCAAAGAGAAAGAAATTTTATTCAATGCAGACAAGCCTTCGACTATAAACAAGTACATTCAAACTACACTCACAACAGTTCCGAAATCAAATCCTAGATCAGCTCGTAACAGCCACATTAACAGGCAGCATTCGGTTTCTTATAAAAAAAGTATACTACATTAAAGATGAACTTATTGTAGGGCTGGTTGTGTAAAAGTGCTATTATTGTAGTTATATTATGATAGTTGAACTTGGATGGATAAGAATTCGTTCAACTTTATCTTTTTTGTCTCCCTCGATAATTTTTTTGCGACATTTATTTTAGAAGGTAATGAAGAAATCTACGAAGATTTTATTGGAAGTCATATTTTATGTCCTATGCACAGACATTAATCTTGAATAGAAAGTGATATTAATATCTTGCACACTGTAAGTCCGGGACCATGTTGTACTGGATACATATGATGTTACATTATAGGGCTGGTTGTGTAAAAGTGCTGTCTTCTTTTTTAAGCATGAGGTATGAACATTCAATTTAAAGGTTGGTTTCAATCATGATATTATGTTTCTTGTTACCAGCCAATTGACGAAAGTACTCAACGGGAATTGGAGCAAATGGAGAAAGAATTAGACATAGATGATATTTTAAGTTACAGGTCTACTGCTGAATGTGAGCTGCAGGTATGAGTGGCATTCCTTTGTATGTTTGGACACATATCAGTGTATTATATCATATTCCATTATCATAAAATTTGTTTCTTAAAAAGAAATTTCATTACCTCTAGCCTTTTTTATAATTAACTTATGAGAAGTTTTGCTTGTTAAATTTAGATATTTCTATCCATGTGGTTGTATGTTCGTTCAGGATTTTTTGTCGAACTCTTCAACTTCACACACAATTGAAAATGTTGCCAGTATTTCTGTGGAGAGGATACCTAATGATGAGCGTTCAGCGGGCAAATCCCGTGGATGGCTGAACTGGCTATCCCGTGGCATGCTTGGTGCTGGAGGAACAGATGATTCGGGTCAATTTTCTGGTGTTGTTTCTGATGAAGTTATTAAGGTATTTCTCATCCAATTAGGTAGCAGTAAAGTAGGTTGTTGCTAAATTTTAAATACTGTGTTTTATTACATGTGCAGGATATATATGAGGCCACGGAGTTCAATCCTCCTGTTTTATCTAATCGGGATTCTCCGACAGACAAGATCAGTATATGTGCACTCCAGTTCAGCATTCATCAGATTTCTGCAACTCTGAGAAACATGTATGATGCCTATTTTCAGTACTTAATCTGGCTAAAAAGAATACTAAGTTACTAATTGGTTAAGTATTTGGCTGCTGGAGTTTGGATTTGCATTATGCTTGAGCTTGGCATGAGTGAAGAAAAGCTTGACAAAACTGAGGTGAAGCTGAGCAGAGTTGGATGTTATTTCTGCATGTCACTTTCACTTTTGACATTGTCCATCCGGTTGAAGATATCTTAGTGTCACATATAAATTAAATTGAAAACTTGTATCGTAATTGGTGAACAGAAAATAGTAGCTAAACTTTACTAAAAATGTTCTTACTAGTTTTGGAAGCATTCCCTTGCCAGACGAGAAAGTCGAACACTGGATGCTGCCAGACTGTTAATTTGATTCACTGATAAGATGACAGTTTTGTGAGCAGGGTTGTGTGTGTTTTGTGGCTTTTGTCTCTGTGGGTGGACTTCTTGTCCATTCTTTTGTTCCTCTTTGATTGAGCTTTATAAAGTTTCTATTCCAAAAAAAAAAAATAAGATGACAGTTTGATGGCATAACATGCCTAATGGTCTGAAAAAGAAAATTACCCTAGTAGTGTTCATCTCATTGAAACCTAATCCCTGGATCCATGAATTACACGATTCCAAGATATTGTTGTGATCGTAGTTCAGATGTATTTGAACAAAGAACTATCCCAGAAAGAAAGAAATGTTAGGGATAAGGGTTCAGGCAGATAGCAATTTGCTGTGATAGGGGGCCTTTTTCTATTTTTCTGTAAGAGGTCAAAGAATAGCTGCATTTGATGGCTCATTCTATCCTAATTCATAGACAACCGGAAGCCATTGTGAAATGTTTGTTTTCTATGGTTTCAGTAATGTTACAAAATGCCTCTGTTTTTTTTGAATAGAAACGATTGTCTCTGTTGATTGTACAGTATCATTAGATTAGAGTTAAATCTTCTTTTTGATGTTCTGTCGTAGTGGATTTCCAATCTATCGTTTGTATATATTTATAAATTAATTATTTGATGTCTCTCGTCTGGAAGCTGTTATTGGCAGTCCAAAGACATACCTTGAACTCATTCCTTGTAATAACACAAGGGAGAAATTGCAACCGCAAGAGTGCATGATGACTTTTTTGGAGTTTCAATAACAGTCCCCCGCCCTTCTATTTTTTTTCTTTATATGCCAACGAAAAGGTTTTATTTTTGTTAGAATATACAGCTGTGTTTGTACAGCTGTGTTAGTGAGTGTTAGTATAGCTGTTTGTACAGCTATGTTAGTGTTAGTACAGCTGCTATCTTTACAGCTGTGTTAGTGTTTGTACAGCTGCATCTCTACCCTTTGTATAGCTATAAATACCTCCCATTGGAGATGAATGAAATATCAGAAAATTTCTGCACTTATTTCTACTATTTTTATAATAGTTGCTTCATCTGCCTCTGTAAGTGATCTATTTTATCTTTCACGAACAAAAGATGCATGCACTGGTGTTTTTTGTCTTCTTTTTTTTCCCGGTGTACTTTTACCTTTATCATTTACTTATTTTAGGTACTATATCGTTTAATTTGTCAGGAAGTATGGCCAGGAAATTGCTGAGTTGATGTTGAATGGGGTGATTGTAGAGTGTAAGTTTTGGGAAGAATCTGCTACCATTGTCACCACTGTCAACTCAGGGCAGATGGTTTATCCTTGTAGCAAGAAAGTCATTCTGCATTTGAGAAGGGTTTGTAATTGATTTTTTCTTTGTCCTTTAGTTGATGTTTCTTTATCTTTTTTTTTTGGGTAAAATTGCAGACATTTTTTAAAACAAAACTTATAAAAAGAAACAAAGGTTTTCTTTTATGGGGAGTAAATGATTTTCATATTAGGTAT
The DNA here is from genome assembly GCA_024362665.1 of Prunus padus. Classification (NCBI taxonomy): domain Eukaryota; kingdom Viridiplantae; phylum Streptophyta; class Magnoliopsida; order Rosales; family Rosaceae; genus Prunus; species Prunus padus. The sequence goes on along the minus strand of JANFAM010000013.1, from coordinate 2,793,828 downwards.
TAAGTGTTTCTGTGAAACTCCAGTGGATAATCAAAGCTCATTCAACCCACCTTTCTGATGGTCTTACGTACTGGGGCAATATGCCTGATTTAGACAGAGATGAAACTTTCTATGCCGTTTATTATATAATTAATTTGTTACTCGTGGGTGTTTAGATACTGTTACTTGGACCACCGTGATTCATGTATCTCAAGCCATGCTAATTTCCAAACCAGTTGACTGCATACTCAATGGACTCTCTTTCCACTAAGAAATGTTGCTTAAAATAACATCTTTATGGAATCGTTAATTTCTAGTAAGCAATTTTCTAGAAGACAGTTCCTGTGAATGATCATTTTCTTTTCAGCCTATTATTGAGAAGAAACTATTGGACAATGTGCATCCTTCCTGTAAATTGCAAGTGGATGTGTCACCAAACCATGAGGTTGAATTGTCCATTAAGGTACCGTTACCATCTATTGTGGTTAGATACTGAGTAGGTTATTTAAGGATCCTCGCTTGGATATCTAGATATGTTTTGGTGGTTATTATTTGTCTGGAAGTTGTTTACTGACTGTTGCATTATCCAACGCCTGTACCTAGGGCATGCTTCAACCACTGGAAGTTACTATTGATGCTGAATTTTTCCTAAATCTGATTGAATTTTTTGGAGTTTTGAAGTCCTTTGAAGGTCAGCATGGAAGGGTAAGAATTGATATAAATTTGTTGCTACAAGTTTCTGTTTTATTATTGGTCTTTACCCTGCATGATTATCACCAACTCTGTTGAAGCTCGATATTACACACACACACACACACACATTTATATATAATATATATATATATATATATTTATATCTCCCCCTCTGGTTTGCTTTTTGTCTATTTTGCTCACAAAATTGATTCTTTGTTGCTACTATTGTTTTCGGATCCGGATTTTAAAAAAAAAAACATTTAAAATGCAACTCAGAGTGTCAAGTTGCTCGAATTTCTAAAGTTGGAGAGTTTTGATTAGCAAAGGTTGCAAAGGTTATGTGAGAAGATACCATTTTAGTAGTGTTCTAAAGTTGGAGAGTTTTAAAAATAGAACATACCATTTTAGTAGTGTTCTCTCGCTTCGCTCACGGAAAAATGATACAAGAGTGAAAACTTTGTTCACTATGGTTAATGAATTCCTTCCCTTACCGCATTGATAAGCTTTTGGATGTTCTTCTTGACTGGAGATTTTCTCCCTTCAACCACTGACACTTGAAATATGAACTGCTGCAGGTCCTCTTATCGCTGAATGGGATCAAAAATGTCAATGGTCGACTGTTGTCAAAAGCTGAGTAAGTTTTCTTGTTGCCACTTGCAATGTTCCATTGCTTGTCTCTACCCTAAGAATTATCAACATCCATGATATTGTCAAGGCTCGTACAAACTGATGAATATATCAATGTTATTGTTTGCAGATACCTTTTATCCCATCTTAGGAAAGTGTTGTGGGATGTTAGTATCTTCAATATTATCATAAATGTTCCTTGGAGAGATGCAATATCTGAGCAGCATAACTTGGTAATTGCCATGATACATGTTACATAAAATGTTGCTTTTTGAATTTGACATTTCTTGATGCTATTTTATGGATAAAAAAAGTACAATAAATGCGGACAAGAAGCCCGCATCAGAATTACAAAACAGATCTACAGTAAAAGCTACAACATATCCCATACCAGCGCTGAAACAAACATGTAACTACCCAAGTGCAGCCTTCACTTAAAAATAATAGAAAATAATATAGATTCCCAAAATGAAGCTCAAAACCCAATTCTAGCCCAAAGCGATACACACCTGCCTCTCTGTGATCTCACAGTTCCTCCTTTTCTTCTCCATCCGAATGACCTAGAAGACAGAAAAAAATGCTGCACCCCCAAGAGGACTTAAGCCATCTTCCTTTGTTCAAAGACCACATGTTTTTCGCTTAACAAGGAGAAGCACCTTGCCGATATCACTCAGCTCACCCCAAAATCCAAAAACAAATTCTCTCATAAACTTAAAGCTACCATGCAATGCATGAACAAGTGATCTGCACTTTGTGCCTGCATCTTGCACACGGTGTACCAATGACGCGAAAACTACAATATGGTCCACTTCTTTGTAGCAGATTAAAACAATTCATCCTTTAATGCCCTGCAAGCCAACTGAAGGCTTTAAACTTAGGAGGAACCTTTGCTTTCCAAATTGTATTAGCTGGCCAAAGTTCTGATAAAAAATCTGAAAAGAGACTTCAGAGAAAGCTCCAGATGATTCCAGCCTGCATCTTCTCATATCAGACCTGCCATCGATCAGTCCAACTCAAATTTTTTTTTCTAAAGGATAAATGAGATCTTAGTAATAAATGGAAAGGTTACAAGGTTACAGGGACAGGGTGTCATCTGACAACCAAAACTAACAAGCTACCAACCAAACCATAAACATTCAATGCAATAGCAGTCCACCCTTCTTGATGTTTAACTATTTTTGAGAAAAAATATTGCGTAATGCTTTTGGAGTACTCTGAGGATCTTTTATTTTTGTCTTCTTATTTCTCCCTTCTATTGCAATTTTGATAGGTATTTGAAGCAGGCTCTCTTATGTTTAGGACTAAATGCGATATGGGGTCTAATCCATCAGATAATGAACAAGCATATGCTCTGAATAACTTATTAACTTCCGTTTCTGAGTGTAGAGTTCCTCTAAGCTTCCAACTTCAAGATCTTTACGATCACTTTGAGGTCAAGTTAAATGATTTCGAGGTTAGGTTCTAGTCAGATACTCTGAAGTCCCTTCTATTCTTTCAGATTTTTGAGGATCAAATTAGTGATAATAATGTTATTGTGCAGATGAAGATAACTATGCCTTCTCATACTTTTCCAATCTCTATCTTGGAGAAACTCAGTGCTTCTATCTCCTTGGCACGTTGCTTGATCCAAGATGAATCTGTATTGAAACAGTTGGAGGCATGTTTACTAGTAAAAGAATTTTTTTTTAATAAAAGATCATGCTTACCCTGTCTTGGTTATATCTTAGCTGAATACCATTGTACTTCCTTCTCTTTTAATTGTTGAAAACCTTATTATAGTCTTTTGCATTGTACTTTGTGGTTTACGAGTTTGAGCTGATGGTTTATTTGCACATTGCATTTTCTTTTTCTTTTTAATCATCGTCCACATCTCTGGATGGCGCGTCCTATTAGGAAAGCACATAGTACATGCTAGGCTGAATTTCTGACCATGCCCGCCTGAACTAAAGTTAGACCAATCTAGTTAATTTGAAGTAGAATGACTCACTGATCCAGGCAAGAAGAAGCTTATACAAGAAAAGAAAAGTTCAAAGGTTAATCTATATAGAACAATGGTTTGATTTATGGTTGCTTAATGGCATAACATGCAGGCTAGTAAAGTCCTGTTGTACTTTATGTTTGTATTTTGAAGCTGTTGTTTTAGTTTTGCTTAAGTTTTCTCAACACTTTAAAATTCAGGGGTGATCTGGAAAATTCAAAATACGCTAGATGCAGTGCACAGGTCCTGCTTATGTATCATACTGTAGCCTTCTACTCTTTGTAGTGCTACAAGTGTTAGTTTTGTCTTGTGTCTTACTGATATTTCAATTTATCGTTTTTAATAGTATTAAAATTGACAACATGAAACAAACAAAATGAAGCAGATATTAAGGTACTGTTTTATCATTGTTTACTACATAAAAATGCTTTAATTGCCCACTTACCAGCGATGCATACATGTGTAGAAGTTTGCATATGCATATACAAACATGTCCTTGGTGTTAGAATATAAAATAACTGTGGGCTCACATTCTAACAATTTAAGCTTTTAGGAATAGTGTAAACCAACAAACTTATCATGTTATTAGAGAAGGAGATCCTAAGTTTGAATCCCTGTATTTTCATCCCCTAATGTAAGTTAAATTCCACATTGGGCTCTCTACTGGTGAGAAGAGGTCTACATGTGAGTGGGACTGTGGGAGTGATTGAATATGAATTAATCGTCCGTTCATATCCTAATAGTTTCAACTTTTGATAACATTGGTGAACCAACAAAATTTATCAATTGGTAGACTGCTTAGCATCACGAAACTGCTTTTAACTTTTTATTTTTGCGAGTTTAAGTAATAGTTTGGTTGTTCTCAGTTGGTTTGTTGTTTGAAAAGATTCTCAGTTTTTCTTTTAATTTCAGGTTTATATCGATGTATCATCACTTAATGCTCATTTCTCCCCATCCATATATGCTGCAATTCTGGGATTAATTGCTTACCTAGGTGCTCTGCAATTGAGCTCTGAATCTGTATCCTTGGAAACTATTGATTCATTTAATGTCGCATCAAAGGGATCGAGGAGTCCTGTCGCATCAAAGGGATCGAGGAGTCCTGTTTTCGGTTTCTCTACCAATGTCAAACTGGAGACAGTCAGCTGTCGTGTAGAACTTGAAAATGAGAAAGAAAACAGTTCATCCATCATGCTTGTGTTCCAAAAATTGAATATCAGGTATTTTTATTTGTGGTGGTGTATACATGTGGGCTTGCCTATGTGCATGCACTCTTGAAAACAGACAATTACACCCACTTGCATGTTTTACCATTGATTGCGTAAAGTGATAGCACATTGCATGCCAGAGTTGCAAGTATCTCTGGCACCTGATTGTATTGGACTACCCTTGTATTTTCTTGTTTTTGATTTATAAAGTTCGGAATGTTATTGGCACTCCAAAAGAGTCTTTATGCACGCCTCCCTTAAAAGAACATAGGGAGAACTTGTATATGAAGAAGTGCAGGATGGCTTTTTTGGAGTGCCAATAAAAGCTTCCATAAAGTTTATATTTATCCAACAAAATTGTATGTTGCTTGTAGCACACAGTACCGATGTATTTGGGCATTGAGGTTACAATTTAATTTTCCAAAATTGAATATCATCAGCTTGCTCTAAAAAATGGAGGTTCATGCTGAGTTGTTTAAAATGCAGCTATGCTCTTACGGAACTTGAGAAGTTCTGGATCTGTATGGAAGCATTGAGGATCACCACTTCTCCCTTGACTGGTGAAAGTGATAGCCATATTCTTCATTCAAATGGGAATCAATCTTCTACAAGTGCTTTACATCAACATGGTATTGGGTTGAGCAACCGTAGTGATGATTTTGCCAAAAACATTGTAAATACTGAAGCATGCTTTATTTTACAGTATGAGTGTCTTAGGGAGTCAGTTCCTAAAAAATGTAGAATATGCTTGAATAATGCTGATGTACACTGCTACCCAAATGTAATCAGGCTTCTGATTGCATTTTTTGATAAGCTATCTACATATGGTGCATCTGATCATGGTAACCTGCCCTCTAGCTCATCCGTGGATGCTGGGAATCCAGAAAAGGTTAATGGTTTTGGGTTTCAAAGGTTTGGTTTCTCGAACTTCATTGAAACTGGGTCCTCTAAGCATGCAAGCATACCTTTAGATCATTTTCCTTTTGTTACGATATGCAATTCTGGTTCCCTTGGTAGCCTTGAAAGTTCTTTGCTTTATGCCAGTCATGAGTGGAGAAAATATTTCTGTTTAAGGGAAGGCAGAATCTGCTGTCCACAATCCAATACAAAGAAGGAATCTGAAAATTTTCAAGCCACACCATTAGAGTCCACATATGTTGTTGAAGCGTCTGATGTGGATGGGAGTTCTGCTGATACCAGTAGTCTGTTTGTCATTGATATAACTCTCTGTGAAATCAGAGTGCATTTTCATGATTCTTCATGCATCATTGGGATGATTACCTTGCCTACATCAAAATCATCTGTACTCATTTCTGAAAATTGCTTTGATATACTGTGTTCTACAGAGGGATTAGTTCTTACTTCATCTTGGTACCCACAGAACTTACGTCAGTTTCTGTGGGGGCCCTCACTTCCCAGTTTATCTCCTATTTTAAATGTACGAGTGAGGAAAGAAAAATGTGGGCCTTTGAGTTCTCGTATTGAAGTAAGCTTCAGCGTTCAGCATGTATATTGCATTTTACCTCCTGAGTATCTGGCAGTACTAATTGGTTACTTTTCATTGCCTGATTGGAGTTCAGATTCAAATGAGCAGCCTGTCATTGTAGGGCATGAATATACTGAAACTGAAAATGAGTGTTCCCTTGTATATAAGATTGAGATACTGGACTCTACTTTGATTTTGCCCATGAAAAGCAATGAGGGTCATTTTCTAAAGACTGAACTTCAGCAGTTGTATTGTAGTTTTATTGGTAGCAGCAATTTAAATAATGTACTGAAGGATATTCCTCCTGAATGTTGGGTTCCTGCACATAAACTTTCTGAAAGAAATCACTGTTTAAATTTATTTGGACGAGACTTGTTCCTGTCATTCCTTTCTTTAAAGGACGATGGACACAGTTACTTAAAGTTTGATCAAGATATTGAGCATGTAGATATTCCATTAGTTGCACCCCTATGTGCTGATGTTTGGGTGAAGATACCATGTAAAAATGAATCCTCAAGTTCTCCCTCAACCATCTGTGTCATGACGAGGATTAAAAACTGTCAACTTATGGCTGAGGGTAAGAGTTTCATATTTCATATTCAAGTTCTTAACCAAAATCATTTCAGTATTAATTTATTATGTTACATGTATGAAGTTCTCTTCACAATAATTTTTTTTTGCATGTATGAAGTATTAACCCTTATCTTTTTCTTTACAGATGCTCAATTCTTTCATGGATTTGAGGGACTACTTGATGCCATAAATCAATTTTCTGAAGTTTCTGATGTATCTAAATGTTTCAAATCTGATGTTCCGCAGTTTCTTCAGTTAAAGAGGACTTTAGAACAGAATAATGCAGTTTCACCTGTCGTTTCAAGCATTACATTTACAGAAGTAAGATGCTATTGCGATTCTTTGTCGATGCAGTTAAATCGCTTTGGAAAAGACTTAAAAGAACCTATTGCTAAGGCGGAAATGCAATTTATGTGTTCTGCGTCATTGAGAAATGACGATCTCTTAAGTGTAGTGCTTAGTTTTTCCTCACTAGCTTTATATTCATTACCTGATTCTGTCGTATTAGCAAGATTCAAATCCATGTGTTCTACCTCAGCAGTTCTTGATTTTTCTCTTTCAAAAGAAACTCATGGTGAAATGGAGCTACTGGTTTCTTTGCCTTCTGTGGATGTGTGGTTATATTTGTCTTACTGGACTGACGTAATTGACTGTTTGAAATCTTATCCTGGGCAATTATCCATAAATGAGCCAGACAATTTAAAGCAGGATGCTGAAGTTCTGTTTGTGAAGTCAGAAAATATTTGTGTTACATGTCACTTTCCTGTCTGGATTGGTGATGATGGTTGGGAGGAATATGAGTTAGATGAAGGTCATGGAGAGGGCCATCCAAATTATTTATCTGGCACGATTAACAGAAAAAACTTCAGATGCCTTGCAGTTACTTTGTGCAGTAAAAGTAGTGAACTTTTTGTTGATGGAAGAAATGTGAAAGTGAAGTCCGACATGGAAAAACTGAGTGGCATGGTATTGCTGAGCGAGGAGGAAAATGGTCAATCATGGCCTCTTTTCCAGATTTGCCAAGTTTTTTTGGAAGCTCAGATTAATAATAACCAGATGGAGCTTGCGCATGTTGAAGTAGATGTTCAATGTGATCATTTAGATGTCTGGATTTCACATAGGATTCTCTACTTTTGGCACGGTGTACCATTCAATGTCGGTGAAGGAGGGCCTTCTCAATTTTCTTATGGTGGAATTGATTTTAAAGTCCAACTTAGGAAGATTTCGTTTCTGCTAAGTGATGGAAGGGTATGCAGACCTTCTTCAGTACTGAAGCTATAAATTTTATTTTTTTCCATAATTTGCATATCATCTGATTTATATTCATTGTTATAGATAAATCAAGGGTATGTTTTCCTAGTTTTTTACTGTTATTTTTGTGATGCAATGATTGGTTTCTCATGGCCTTTTATTTTGTGTGATTGTCTTTCTTCAACAGTTTAGTGCTTGATCTATTTTATAGTAGAGCACTGTATTGAATATCATTTTGATTGGTTTTATCACACTGCAACTTTGGAATTTCTTACTGCTGAGGGGAAGGAAATAAAAACAAAAATAAATTGCATTTGAGATAATCGACATGTTTGTGTCCTAAATGCATGAGGCTTGCCATTCTAATGATTCCTTTTTGCGTTTATGTAGTGGAGTTGTAGTGGACCGCTGTTTCAAATTCTTATGGGGAACATCTTTTTGCATGCTAATATGACTCAAAACAACCTCAAAGGTTCAATCAATGGTGACCTTCAAGTGAACTACAACAACATTCACAAGGTATATTTTGACAAACAATTACTTTCACATGCATTTCAATAGCAATGATATTCTAATAGCTTCTTTCGTTAATGACTGAAGGTCTTCTGGGAACCTTTTATTGAGCCTTGGAAGTTTGAGGTTGATGTGATTCGAAAGCAAGAGATGAGTCTCAACAGCTCCATTTGGACAGATATCAATATCAAATCAACTGCGCACCTTAATCTGAACTTCACTGAATCCCTTATAGAGGTGTGAACTTCACCGAATCCCTTAGCCTGCTATATCCTTTAGTTTGCAGTACATCTAATCTAAAAGTCTCAAGCATCTTATAAAGGGTGTTATTGTCAACCTATGAAATGTGAAGGAGCAATTTTTTTTATTATTTTTAATATGCAACCTGAATAGAGCACCTGTTTGATAAACCTTGAATGTAAGTCACATTGTTATTCATTGCACAACTGAAACACACACATTGGAAAGGAATGAAATGGGGGCTTGTACATATAAAACATTTGTGCATCTTACACCTATCTGTGAGGAATTGAAAAGATGATCTCACTTCATGAATACTAATTATGGCTTTCATTTCAGTAGTTGCCTTCGTTGTTAGTTATGGATTTGTGTCCCCTCAAATGCTCCCTAGAATGAAATGGTGCCCGTCATATATCCTTGTCAGAGAATATTCAAGTATATAAATACTATATAATGTAGTCCCCATATTAAGAGATATTCCTTTTGACAATAACCATAAGGGATTGCACTGTTGGGGCCATCCTGCAATGTGGTCCAGTCATCCTAACCGTCTAATTTTTAGATTCCCATTCCAAAATCATCCCTTCAATAAGTCAGCAAAACCAGAAATCGTTTGACCATATCATTATCATAATGGACATTTCAGTACCTATCAGAAGCAGTGTATTCATCTATTTATTTTGTCATAGCTAGATGAGATGACCAAATAGTTTCCGATTTTGTTGATTATTTTTTAGGATGATCCTTGAATGGGGTCTTTTTTAGGATGGCTCAAGTCATTGGATCACATTGAGGGTGGTGGCCACATTCGATCCCTTTTGGTTCTTATCACAATATACGAATCAACTTTAGACTCCCTATTAATGACATGTTACTTACCTAGAACGGTTAATACAATTATTCCGATTACTGACTTCCCTTACGTTTACTAAACATGGAATCAACAAGTATGTGAGTCCAACATTACAATTTGTAATCTAATACCTGAAAAACCAGGAATTAGGTTGATTAGGGGGTAGTTGATCTCCCCTATTCCATACTTCCCCGATTCATGACTTGCCCTATTTCAAGTAAGTAAACATGCCATATGACCTTTGAAACCATGCAAGAGTTGCATAAATCTGGAAGTTACAAATATTTTAGCAACTATGATGTTTTCTATGTAGTGAATTACATTGGTTTTCAATAAGTTGTCAAATTTGTAGCCCATCTCATTATTGTTTCTTAACAGTGTGTGTTCAGGACATTTGAGATGGTTAAGGATGCTTGGGTTCTGATAGGTCCAAATGATCTTCCTGAGAGCCAGAAGTTATTAAATTCTCCTTATGCTGAATATACGTATGCAGGAAAATACGCTCCTTATGTACTTCAAAATTTGACATCTCTACCTCTATTATATGACGTTTATCAAGGCCCAATTAATCCTGATGATTTTGGTGTCTCGGAAATGAGGAACAGAAAATATGTGCAACCAGGTTCTTCTATTCCAATCTATATCAATGATACTCCCGAGGAACAACTTATTAATGTTAAGCCAGCTCACTTTTCTGAGAGGCTTTTTGAGCAGAAGGCAAATGGGGTTGCTCATCAGTATATTACCATTCAATTTGATGGAACATCAGTATCTTCTGATCCTATCTCAATGGATCTTGTAGGACTTACCTACTTTGAGGTTGATTTTTCAATGGCATACGACGACAATATGGGAAATAATAGAACAAATGCCATTGGCGGTTTTGTTGTTCCTGTTGTGTTTGATGTTTCGGTGCAGCGTTACACCAAGTTAATACGACTGTACTCAACGGTATTATAATAACTCAGTTTATGATATGATTTTATGTTCTTAGGGTATCCCTTACACTTTATATCCATGCAGGTTTTACTTTCAAATGCAACTTCAATGCCACTGGAGCTGCGATTTGATATTCCATTCGGTGTGTCCCCAATGGTAGGAACAGAAGTCATTTTTCATTTCTATGACCTATGATAGTTAGTTCAATACATTAACAATGTCATATTTATGTTACCGTTTCAGATCCTAGACCCAATATACCCTGGTCAAGAGTTACCACTGCCTCTCCATTTGGCTGAGGCTGGTAGGATTAGATGGCGTCCAATTGGAGATTCTTATCTCTGGAGTGAAGTTTATAACCTCTCCAACCTGCTTTCACAGGAGAGTAAAATTGGATTTCTTAAGTCCTTTGTCTGCTATCCCGCTCATCCAAATAGTGATCCCTTTCGATGTTGCATTTCGGTTCGAAATATCAGCTTACCTTCCTCTGTTAGGTCGAGGAAGACCTTTTCTCCGCAACTGAAGAGTACTTTAAAGCAATCAGTTGTAGGTGGTCAAATATCACAAAAGTTAGAGGAGTCAAAGAAGCAATTTGTTCACCAAGTGACTCTCAGTATCCCTTTAGTAGTGAATAACTACCTTCCCAAGGAAGTGACATTGACAATAGAAAGTGGTGGGATTACTCGGACTGCATTTCTTTCAGAGGTTTGTATTGTGATGTTGCCAAGTAGATCTGTCTTTCACTGAATAAGGAGTTCTCTGCTACTTTTCATTTTCTTCATCCTTGTAAAGGTTAATACCATTACCCAGGAGAGTTTTATTTTTTGTTTGTGTTTTGTATAGGTGGAAACTTCCTTTCATAATGTTGATCCTTCGCATCACCTGAAATTGGAGATCCTTTTGCATGGCTTCAAGCCAGCAGTTTTGAATTTCCCACGTAATGAAACATTCTGTACGATGGCTAAGTTTGCTGGAGCGAAGTTTTCACTCTCTGAAATTGTGGCCTTTTATGCAGACTCATCAAATGGTAGTTCATTTATTGTTATTGTTTCTGTTGAATGTAACTTTATGCTCAGTAGGATTGTTGATGGTATTGGTTTTACTTTGTTTTAGGTCCTATATTTGTTACCGTGGAAAAGGTGTTGGATGCATTTTCTGGTGCCAGGGAACTTTTTATTTTTGTTCCCTTTCTGCTGTATAATTGCACTGGTTTTCCTCTCGTCATTTCAGAAGCTTCCAGTGAAATGAATGGAGTAAGCTGCTCTGTTCCGTCTTGTTATGATATGGCTGAACAAGAACTGCTTCAGGGCAAAAAAGATGGTCTCAGTCTGGTATCATCTAGCCATCATCCGCATGCTACAGATTCACATGGTTTGGGGAGTTCCTTGTCAAGAAATCACATTTTCTCAGTTAGAGAGAATGCTAATCCACACAAAGAAATATTTCTTAGCAAACCTTTGAATCCATCGAAGTCTCAAGAAAATTTTCAAGAACTTTCAAGCAAAAGCGATTTAGACTGTCAGAATTCTCTTTTTAATATTTCACAGAACCAATCGAGTTCAAGCTGTCAGTTGACCTTTAAAGATTCCAACTTTAATGGTTATGAGCGTGGAAGAGCTAGGGCATGCATGTTCTCTCCTAACCCCGTTTCTTCTGCTGGTGAAGTTACGGTTAGAGCGAGCAGGTGTCTGCCTGAATATCTAACAGAAAATATGCCAAATTCTCTATGGTCAAGTCCATTTTCCCTTGTTCCACCTAGTGGTTCTACTACTGTCCTTGTTCCTCAACCATCATCAAATGCCGCATTCATGTTGTCTGTAACTTCTAGTGCAGTTGCTGCCCCATTTGCTGGGAGGACAAGTGCCATTACTTTCCAGCCCAGGTAACAGTAACCATCATTCACCGATATTTTAATTCATATGCTTAATTCATTTCTGTATCTTGTTAAAATTTCTTTATTTTGCAGGTACATTATCAGCAATGCATGCAGCAAGGACGTCTGTTATAAGCAGAAAGGAACTGATTTTGTTTTTCATTTGGGCATAGGAGAACATTCTCATCTTCACTGGATGGATACTGCCACGTAAGTTACGTTTTAAATGCTGAATCATCTTGGTTTTGTTGAATACGTTGAATGCATGCTCAAGTTTAAACTTTAAGATGAGAAATACATGAGATGAGATATCTTTTATGTATATTATCTATCAGCCTTCTTTGTCTTCCCTCTTACTTGCCTGTTCATATTTCAATCTTCTGCAGGGAGTTACTGGTTTCCATTCGTTACGATGAACCTGGATGGCAATGGTCAGGTGGCTTCTTGCCAGATCATCTTGGAGATACTCAAGTGAAAATGCGGAATTATCTTTCTGGTTCATTAAATATGATACGTGTTGAAGTGCAGAATGCTGATGTCTCCATGGGAGATGAAAAGATTGTTGGAAACTTCCATGGAAATTCTGGCACAAATTTGATTCTCATATCAGATGATGAGACTGGGTATATGCCCTACAGAATTGATAATTTTTCGAACGAGGTTGGTATAACAATTAATTTTAACAGAAAACTAGTTTATATTGCAAAATAGTTTATGTATTACCTTGAGTTTTACTTCTATTTTCTTGTTATCCTGCTTCATAGAGATGTGATTGTCAATTGTCATTTAATTGCTTAGTTTATCTGTGTCTCTCTCTCATAAGTATGTGCTAGCAGTGTCATATTTTAAATTAGTAGTTGTTCATTATCTGGTTTAAGGAAAACCTCTGTTGGGTTTCACAATCTATTTGAGCTGTAAACAAATGCCAAAATGCATTGTTGTGAACTACTATTGAGTGGAGCATTGTTTCTAAAGCTTAGTGAACTTGTTTTTGCATTTTAACCTTATCACACCATTTACTAAAATGGTTTTGTTGCACGTCTTGGCACTTTTTAGAGGCTAAGGATCTACCAGCAGAGGTGTGAAACTGTTGAAACTACTGTTCACTCTTACACATCTTGCCCTTATGCCTGGGATGAACCATGCTATCCACATCGTCTCACTGTGGAGGTACACCCTTTTTTTGTGTGTGTTAACTGTAACAATAGATAGTTTATTGTGCTTACTAAAGAGTTTTTTGTTTTTGTTAGGTACCTGGAAAGCGTGTTTTGGGGTCATATGCTCTTGATGATGTAAAAGAGTACAGTCCAGTGCAATTGCCATCATCTTCTGAGGTAGTTACTTCCCCTGAATAAATTTTCGTAATTAGCACAATTAAATTTGTTGTTTGAGAACAGTTTGTTGCATGTTGTGTCAAGATTTTCTCCCATCTTCTGAGGTAGTTACATCCCCTGAATAAATATTCATAAATTAGCACAGTTAAATTGGTTGTTTGAGAACAGTTTGTTGCATGTTGTGTCAAGATTTTCTCCCATCTACTTCGTGTGTTTCAACCCACACATAAATTTGGAAAGATTATTTGCATAACCTATCTCACTGTAGTTCATTTTTTGAAGCTTGTTTGCTACAAATGGTGGGATACCTTTTGTTAGCTGGTTGTTTGAATACTTGCTGGAATTTATTGTATTTGGAAATAAAGTTGTGTGTATTACATTGATGTTGTATCAAATCACCACACACGTTTCATATGTATGATTGTTCTCCTTCTAAGCTTGTATCTGCGTTCTATTTGGATGTTAATTTGTGCTAACTTTTGTAATCAGAAACCTGAGCGAACATTGCATTTATCCATCCATGCCGAGGGAGCAACGAAGGTTCATTTCTTATTCCTTGTCACATGCCACGAACCATCTATCACTTATCTTCATTAGCTTAGTGATTGTCTTCCTTTATTGCAGGTCCTCCATGTTATTGACTCAAGTTACCATATTTTAAATGACATGAAGAAGACAAGTGTCCCTCGCTTAAGAGAGAAAAGGAATGATGAACAGAAACAGGACAAGTGTATAGGTTTCATGGAAAGAATTTCAGTTGTTATTCAACACATTGGTATCTCCATGATCAATATTCATCCACAGGTAGGGAAAATTGTATCTTCTATCAGGTTCCATGGAGCTTTGTCAAACTATGGCCAACTGTTGTTTCTTTTGTAGGAATTGCTTTTTGCTTGTGCAAAGAACATTACAATTGATCTCGTACAGAGTTTGGATCAACAAAAACTCTCCTTTCAAATGACATCATTGCAAATTGATAACCAGCTGCGATCTTCCCCATATCCTGTTATTTTGTCTTTTGATCATGATTACAAAAGCAATCCCATTGGCCATGTTAATAAGGATGATGTCACGAAACAAAGAAGTGAAAGAATGCCGCAAAGGACTTCTCACAACTCTTTCGAACCTGTATTCTACCTTGCTGTATCAAAGTGGAGGAAGAAAGATGTCTCATTGGTTTCATTTGAATATATAAGCTTAAGGTGTACATTTCTTCAATTAAAACAGTTGAGATAATTTGATACCTTTTAGTGCTTATTGTTGTCTGTTTAATGATTGCAGAGTTGCTGATTTCTGTCTTGAGCTTGAGCAAGAATTGATATTAAGCCTCTTTGGTTTCATCAAAAATGTATCTTCAAGGTTCCAGAGTAGAGTCTTGCCATTATCAGATCCATTCTTGGGCTCTCATATTAAGGATACGGGTTTAATGGATTCCTATGCAACAGAGAACCAACTTCACTTAATGACTGTTCCCGTTTTTAATGAAAGCCACAAGCCCAGACTCTCACTACCTTCAATAGTTCCAATTGGAGCTCCATGGCAGCAAATTTACCTTTTGGCTAGAAGACAGAAAAAGATCTATGTTGAAGTGTTTGATTTGTGCCCCATCAACTTGACCTTAAGGTGGCTTGCAAATCCATTAAAAAATGCCTCTGGAATAGTTAGAAATATCTTAAAATTTGCCACTTGACAAGTTATGAATTTTGTCTCAACAGCTTTTCCAGTGCTCCGTGGATGCATAAAAATGGGATTCTTACCGCTGGAGAATCTGTTATCCATGTAAGTGGCATAAATATTATCCTAAGAGAAGCTTTAAATAGTATATTATATAATTGCATAAAAAGTAAGTTTCAAACTATTTATATTGTCTGAGCTGTGTGCATGCATTTGGGGCAAAGGATGAGGTGATGTATGAGTAGATGTCATATAAGAAGGAATAGGTTTTTGATCTCACAATGCACTGTACACAGACACAAACACCCACATACTGATGCAGGGAAGCAGCTATAAGCTGCTGTCCAGTGACCCAAACATACCCAAAATACAGAGAATAGAGGGATAAAGCTGTAGAATTGAAGTTGGAACGAAGATAATTGAGTTCTAGGGCAAAATCCCAATAGAAACTCTATAGACTAAAGTCTGAAATTATATTCATCAACAAAAACTAAATACACGAGTCTCTAAATAGCCTATTTATACTAGAATACAGAAAACCTAATTGACATAGGAAATTAAAAACCTAAACAGGAAATTAAACCAAATCCTAGTAAGAACAGGAAAACAAAAGAAGTAACTAATAATTTAAAGTAAATAGAACCCTAGCCCAATTCACTAACGGGCCTACATAATCTTAGAGAGCTTCATAGATGCTCCTGCTGCATCACATACCATGTGCCCGAAGACATACATAATCTCCTTTGTTTACTTTTTCATACTTACAATGATACTTAATTGCAGAGAGGTCTTATGGCTCTTGCTGATGTTGAGGGTGCACGAATCCATCTCAAGCAGTTGACAATTGCACATCAAATTGCTAGCTTGGAGTCTCTTCAAGAGATCCTTGTAAGGCATTATACACGGCAACTTCTTCATGAGATGTATAAGGTAAATGTTAACATTAGACCCTAAACATTTACCTACTAAGGTGTCTAGAGACACTTGGCAATAGTGAGCAATTTTATTCTCTTAGTCACAATTGGTTAGTTAAACAGGTTAATTATTTTGGCACCCCTGAGTTTAGGGGCAGTTTTTTCTTTGCTATCTTTCCGATTAGAGAGCTGCTGCTTCCTAGTAATGCCTTGTTCTGTTCTGCTGAATACATTTTTGCTATCTTTTTGTTTTGTCGTGAACTTCGTGTATATGCTTCTTTTATTCAATGAATTTTGTTTCTTAGTTATAAATTAAAAATTAAAAAAATCATTATAAATTTGCACCCCTTGAGATTTAACATGTTTTCTCATAACCCTTGTAATATCCGAATTTACACCCCCAGAGATTTCAAATTTGTTGCTCATAACAACCTATGCAAAACACTGGTAACTGACATGAAAAAGCTGATCAAAAGACTAAAATTCCCTTACAATGTTTTGGGTTGATTACACAGATACACCCCTAAGGTTTAAGGTGTTTTCACATAGGTCCCATACACTTCAGAAATTACAGAGAGAGCTCCTGAGATTTCAAAGACCCTAAGAGCATTGTGAAGATTGTCTGATGAACATTCTAATAAAAACAGGTTTATTGATTATGTAGTTGTGATCCACTTCTTGCAAGTTTGTGAGACCTTTAACCTCATCAACTATGCTCGGATGCCACCACATCATGTATGGTTGAAATTTTTTAAGACTCCACCATTCACACTTGTGCTTAAAGCAGGGTTTACCTAAAGGGATATCTTTAACTTACACCTGCTGGTTGCATTTGTGCTTCAAACATACTTTGGGGCTCATATCTTGACCTATATATGCAACTGTATGCATAATTCAACATCTGTTCAGCTTCTACTAAATCCATAGCCTAGTATTTTGGCACTTTAGAGCAGGGCATGTAAGTTTTTTTTTCTTTTGCCCCCTCAACATAGGGTGCATTCCGCTAGTCTCTAAAGTATCTATGCGTAGACTAAATTTCAGTCTGTGTGGACTGCTGCTTTTTAGGACTTGGGTTGCTCATTCTAACTGTTACATTGCTCATCATGCAATGAATTACCTATTTTGCAGGTGTTTGGTTCTGCTGGTGTTATAGGCAATCCCATAGGATTTGCAAGGAGTATGGGGCTTGGCATTAGAGATTTCTTGTCAGTGCCTGCCCGGAGCATTTTTCTGGTAAGTTTTGGAAAAAAAAAAAAAAAAAACTCCTTTCCTCTTTTTATCAGTATAATCATTCTTTTATCCTTTGATAGAGCCCCACTGGACTTATTACTGGCATGGCACAAGGCACCACTAGTCTTTTAAGTAATACTGTCTATGCTATAAGTGATGCTGCCACACAGTTCAGCAAAGCTGCACACAAGGTAACTCCATACCTAACGACATTTTTGTGGTCCATAGTTTAGTTTCTTCTTTTAATATTAATTGGATTTTTATTTGTAGGGCATTGTGGCATTTACATTTGATGACCAGGCTGTTTCAGGAGTGGAACAGCAGCAGATTGGTATAGCAACTCACTCTAAGGGTGTGATAAATGGGGTGTTTGAGGTATGTCGATAGCATATCAATTTGTGCCATAATTTGTTAGATGCTGAGGTTTATTCAATTAATTTCTCTTTGTTGATTCCAGGGACTCACAGGTCTTCTTCAATCTCCAATTAAAGGAGCTGAGAGACATGGTCTTCCTGGTGTCCTGTCAGGTAATGCAATACAGGGATGCATTAATAATAACATTATCTTGTTTGCCTTCATTATGATCGGCAGCTAACAGAATAAAGGATGTTATCACCTTAAGATGCTCAGGTGTTTAGATATGGTTGCCTGGCTGTTGATAATGCTCTCATGTTCTCCGTATCTATGGTGCAGGCATAGCTTTAGGTATTACAGGACTTGTGGCTAAACCAGCTGCTAGTATTCTTGAAGTTACTGGAAAAACTGCACAGAGTATCAGAAACCGGAGTAGGTTCTATCAAATGGGACAACAGCGCTTTAGGGTCCGTCTTCCAAGGCCTCTAACCAGGGAACTTCCCTTAAGACCTTACACTTGGGAAGAAGCTGTTGGAGCATCAGCACTTGTAGAGGCGGATGATAGTTTTAGGCTCAAGGATGAGATTTTGGTCATGTGCAAGGAACTAAGACAAGCTGGTAAATTTGTCATCATTACACAGAGGCTTGTATTAATTGTAAGCTGCTCAAGTCTGGTGGACTTAGGTAAGCCTGAATTTCGAGGTGTTCCTGCTGACCTGGAGTGGGTAATTGAATCGGAAATTCGTTTGGAGAGTGTTATACATGCCGACTGCGATCAAGGAGTAGTACATATAGTTGGAAGCTGTTCAAATATTCCTTTGCGGCAAAACCAGCAAGCTAAAAGAAGCAGTGGAACGGGAGCAGTGCGTTGGAACAATCCTACCGTTCCTCTCATTCAGACAAACTTGGAATTGGCTCACCAAGAAGATGCAGAAAACTTGTTACAGATTTTGTTGTCTACGATTGAATTGGGAAAGGAGCAAGGGTGGGGTTGTAGGTATCTTCTGCATCGAAGTAACGTCAAATAAGTCAGGGGCGGAGCATAATTATACACTTGTTTGAAGGATTGAATTTCTCACAATGCTAGCAGGCCGGAGGACTTGTTACAGATCTTGTGATGTTTTACAATGGAGTAATGTCAACTAGGTCTAAAGTCGAGCTTCTTTATCACAGTTTGAAGGACTGAATTTTGTAGGAAGCGTGGTGAAGGGAGTGAGAAATGAGTCACTTGTATGATTTTTATTTTATTTTATTAAATCCCCTGATAGGAAAGCAGCATTAAGAATGCCAGCCAGAGACCTTTCCCCTTGTTATGTCTCACACAATGTAGACTTGGAATTTCCAGTCCGGTGTTCGATATGTAATTTCTACAGAAGCCAAAATTTTGTACAGTAGAAAGGTATAGGTTAATTTTTCATTTCCTAATTTGAGGAAGTGTTTTGCATATATTTACTTGTAAATTTGTGGTTACTGAAACATTTAATGTATAAAATGTTAGAAGTTCAAATCAAATGTATACGAAAAATAGTTATTTTTTTATCAACCTCTTCAGGTGGTATGTCTAATTTATGTTGCTTGGGACTCTTGATTTTCTCCTGTGTTCTACTTATATTGTAGTTTCTGACTGGAAAATTAGGAGCAGAGGTAAGGAAAGAGAGGGGTAAAACTTACATAAAACAGGTGTGTATATACCCCATGTGAAACACATAAGGAGAAAATATACATGGATATACACCAGGTTTCATGTAAGTCTCTCAAAAGAATAGCAGAGGCTTGGTATAAGTTAGATCATGTTGTACCACTATAAAAACATTTCTCAAATGAAGCTTAAAATGCTAGTTTTTGTTATATTTAAAATGTGCCCGGTCGGGAGTGTTTCGGTAGGAAACGCTTTTGTTCATGAGCATTTTTATTGAAACAACTTTTTTAATTTTATTAAAAATCTAAAGTGATTCCTTGAAGAATACTTAAAAGTGGGTTATGAAGTAGCAATTAAAAAAATTGACTTTTTCTTTTTTTCTGTCAAAAACTGGCACAAGTGTTTCTGCTCTTCTAAGCTCTAAGGGCACTTTCAGCAGTGAAACCCTTGCCATGGCAAGGGGGAGCTAGGGCAGCTACTATTCACGTGAATAGTGGCTGCCCTTGCAAAAAGCAATGTGTGCTTTCAGCAGTTGTCACGGCAAAGGGCAAACACTATTCATTTTTTTGTTTATTTTATTTTTTTACATGGGATTAATTTTAGTTGTATGTATGAAATTAATAATAATGATAGATATGTATTAAAAAATATTTCTGAATTTTTTGGATTTTTTCAGATTTTTTAAATATTTTTTACATCGCTAACGTCCAAAGAAAATATCGCCGACGTCGACTTTGCCCTGGCAGCAGGCAAGAAGAGCCCGAGGGCCGGCCAGTGGTGGGCCGGCACCTTGCCCGAGCCCTAGGGGCTCTTGGAACTGATTTTGGGCTCTTCCCCCTCTTAGAGCGACTCCAGTAGAGAGCCCGAGCAGGGGATGGGTCCCACGGGCTGAGCCCAAAATGCGATTCGGGCTTTGTTTGCAGGGCGGCGGTTGGCCCCATGCAAGCTGGTGGCCCTCAGGCAAGTCTTGCTTGGCTTTCTTGCGCAGTGACGTCGTGATATTTTCTTTGACGTCGTGACGTAAAAATATTAAAAATTTGAAATAATCCAAAAATTCAGAAATATTTTTAATACATACCTATCAATTTTATTATTAATAATTTCATACATATAACTAAAATTAATCCCATGTAAAACAATAAAATAAAAATAAAAGTGAATAGTAGTAGCTTGTGCCATGAACGGGTGGAAATGCACATTCTTATTTGCGAGGCCACTATTCACATGAATAGTAGCACTAGCTCCCCCTTGCCATGGCAACACCCTAACGGGTGGAGTTGCTCTTAGCCCGAGCCCTAGAGGGCTGCTGGAAGTGGCCTAAGCAGGATTATGAAATTGATAAAAGAGGCGCCATAATCTCTTCTCGTTCTCTTTTAAAATTTACAAATTATTTATAAATAAAAAGTTTGAAACGAAAATTATTGAGATAGGGGTAATTAAGTAAGTTCATTAAAGTTGATAGATCTGCCAGCTGTGTTGGGCCGAAGTTTCAAATAGTTTTAATTCAAAAGTGGGCCAATAATTTTCCAAAACATTTTGAACCCAATCCAAGCCGGTCTCTGCAGAACTGCTTCGTCTCCAACTCCAGAAACACGAAAACCCTTTTTTGCCTCTCTCTGTCTCTGTCTCTGTTTCTCGGAGAAGAAACATTCAGGGCTTGATTGATCCGAGTTCTTGATTCCTGAACATCCAAAACCGAACCCTAATTCCCAATTCAATACTCTGTCCAATTATCACAAGCAGTTCTATTCCTTCTGAAGCAAACCCTAATTGAGCCCTAAGAACCCCAACAGGCTGGTTTATTAGTCTCGTGTGGCAAACAAAAGGGATTGAAGAGATATGAGCAGAAGCCGAAATGAGTAGGCTTTCATTCAGACCTCGCCCTCTTGATATTCACAAGAAGCTCCCCATTGTCAAGTCTGTTAAGGACTTCGAAGACGATGACACCCCAACTTCTACTCGCAATTCTCAGCTTCTGCGTCTCGCCGCCGATGCCACCATTGAAACTGAGGTGCCCCAAACCCCCACCAACAAGAAACTCGCTCCAGAAATACCAACTCCTCAGTTTGTTGTTGTTGACACTTATGAGCGAGACTATTCTCGCACTTTTGCCCAACCCAATTCGTACCTTCGCGCAAGAGGAGGTTTTTCTAACTTCAAACTCATTGCTTACCTCCGTTTTCTTCTTCATATTCTGTTGCTGACACCTCGTTTCCATCATTTGCAGCCCGGGCCGAGCTCGGAGAGTTTGTGGAGTATGACCTAGACAATGAGGATGAGGACTGGCTCTACGAGTTCAACAAAGAAAATAATATTCTTCCTCCTGACAAGTAATCATTTACCCATTTGTCCACATTGTTTTTAGCAAGCAATTCAGGATAGTAGAACTAGCCCCTTTAAGTCCTTCATTCTAATTCATTTGATGCATTTGGGCTGTAAGTTGATAAACCCAATTTCAAAAAATTGATGTTGTGGAATATGTAGACGACCAACCATTCAAGCTTCTGCGTACCCCTTTCCAAAAGAAACCAACTGTCTTATGTTTTTAATCTATTTTCTCCAACTTCTGTTGATGGTAAGCTGATCATCCAGGTGTGTGCTTATACATGCAGGCTTGAGAGTATTATTTTTAAGTTGGAGGTTTTGGATCATAAGGCGCGAGAAAGAGCAGGAGTTATAACTCCTACACTTGCTTCACCAATCCCTGTACTTCTACAACATGATGTTGCTAGTGAGGTGATGTGCGTTTTTTTTGCTTTTTCCAGATGAACTGACCAGTGCCAATGCTAGTTGTTAATAGTTCTTTTTTGCATTCATTAGCTGTATCGCAATGGTTGTGCCATTCATTTATTTGTGTCAATTTGGTTCTTGTTAGGTCTTACTATATGAGACTGAGGTACATACTTTCATGTTCCTAAACAGAAAAGGTTGCCATTCTCTCTGTTTATGAAAATCCTAAAAGAAAATTTCTGGTCATCTTTTATTAAAGATAGAAGTTATATTTCTCTGTTCATAAGAGATCTATTATGTTTGCATTTTGATGCTTATTTTTCTAGGTTTTGGTCTTGTTGAATCCTTTTATGAAGTTACTAAAGTGAAATTTTTTTTCCCTTTGGATGTAGGCTCTCCAACCTCAGTCCCTCAGATATGCTGTTGTCCAATCTATTTATAATTATTGGAAAGAGAAGGTGTGTAATATATACAAGCTTGAGAGTTTTAGAACCTAATTTGATTACTCAATTTCAGGCAGCTAGACTTGCACGATACTCAATTGAGTTTAAGGCTATTTGTTTTTCTTTAAAAGTATTTTTTCATGAATATGTACTCCTTTCCCCTATTTTTGGCAGCGTGAACGATGGCAGAAGCCTATTTTGCGGCGTTTGCAGGTTAGTTTAATTACTTGATTATGTGCTTATATTGTCACTGCCTATATGTGCTTGCAGATCATTTTATTCTTCATCATGATTTCTTGGTTCTCATCTACATTTTTTGTACAGCCTCCTCCACCGGTTAATGACACCAACCCATACAATGTCTTTAGGCCAAGGGAGAAAACCCACAGACTGCACACAAGAAGGGTAGGTGGCAAACGTGTTTGTGTTTTCCTTTTTGCTTGGGTGAAGCTTTTAGTTAATGGTTTTCTATAAACATATTTGTAAATTTGTTTTTATTGCTTGTCTTGCTTTTAGATGCAAAGAAGGGAAAACAATGTGCAGTCATTTGAAAAGCTTCGTCAGGTTTGTATTGCTTTCAAATTTTCTTTTTCTAGAAATGCTCTTATTTCACAATTTTATATTTGACCATCATAATCACAAGCTTTTCTTTTGGAATTGACTATTCTCAGGTCAGACGCAACCTGGACCAAGCCAAGACCATACTGGAGGCTTTAATCAAGGTGCTTCAATTGAAGTGTTTATTGTTTCCTTGGGTGGCATTATGTTCATCTGGGGATGAAATTCTCCTCAATGCTACTGATTGCTTCTGTACAAATGTATGCAGAGAGAAGAGAAAAAGAGGGAAGTCATGGAGATTGAAGTTAGTCTTCAAATAATCCAAATGAAGTACAAGGTATGCATGGGTTATATTATTCTCTTTGGTTGCATTAACTACAACAATGCTGCGGTAGCTTTCTGTTTAAGATTGACCTTGACAAACCCATTGTACCATTTGACTTTCATCTAAATCTGCATGAACTATTTCACAAGGTTGTATGAACAAGTTTGTTATATTTATTATAAATGAATTAGATAAAACTGGCATCTCAATTGTAGGTTTCTCTATTTTCTTCGTTGTCCTTTTACCTCTCCTATTTCAGGGAGGTTGCTACCAGCGTTTGGTATTGTGGGTTTGTAGCATAGAGATTGTTATTCCTATTTGGAGCACCCTATGCCGCTGTGAAAGAAAAGTAAAAAGAAATTGTGAAGGAAAAGTAAAAAATTAATTTCTTTTTACCTCTAAATATGATATGCCTTCCATGAGGCATATAATGCTGTCCACAGAATCATCTGTGTATGACGGACTCTTAAGTTAAAATCACATGTATAGTACCTGTGTGAACTTTTTCATATACATATATATCATGAAGTTGATATTGGAAAGGTAATTTTCAGGACAGTTGTAGGTAAATTCTCTGGGCCATGTAATACATAATGGTTTATGATCTGTTGCTGATTCCTGTATGACCTTTTTGGTTCCTTTGGGTTTCAGCATGAAACTGAGCTCCTGGAAGATAGCTTGGCCCTTCCGGGATTTCCACCTGTATCTTGCAAATTTGGTTCAAGTGAGGATGAATTTGTTGATTCAGATGATGTTGCAAACAGTCGGCCCCGCACACGACCTTCCGCAATACAGAATCCGCCTTTAACTGACTCCAATATGGTTATGGTTCCTAGGGGAACCATGAAGCAAGAGTTTAGGCGGCGGCATGCACCACAAGGGTGGCTTCATAAAATGGTACTTCAATTGTCTTCTTGTGAATTGGACTACCTATCCGGCTTTACCATTATTCCCCCTTCCTTTCTTATTTCTTCTTTCTTCTAGGGAGATATATCCATAAGTGATTTCTGAAGTTTGTCACTGTCATGAATTCAATATCTAGTAAGCTACCATGTCAAATGTTAGGGAGTTCTAGCAAAATTAATTTAGAATGTAGGATCCCCGTTGTTTTTTTGTTAGTATATATGAGTGAATCTGAACTGTTGGATGGGATTTATGCAGGATCCCCTTGAACCAGTTTTGTTATTTACAAGACCTCTAGTTCCAGAGAAGTTGGCAGCTGCAGGCATTGTTCCACCATCAGATTCTTCAACGAAAAATGGTGTACCAATACCACCTTATAAATTTCGAGGAAGAATTGGCAGAGGAGGCCGATTGGTATTTGATAGATGGAACCCCTTGATGCATACTCCAATCGACTGTGGGAATTCTTTTTATATACCACCTAAACCTCGACCTACAACATACAATTGATTTTCTTGCCTCTCGTGTTTCGTCTTCCAGTTGTGGCAGACAACTCACTGGAAAGAGGTGCAATTAACTATTTGGAAGACATCGGGGGGGTTCCTGGGGAAACTGTGTGGTTGTGTTAACCGTCTCTTACGCCAGGATATGGGTATCCATGGAAGCCTGCCATTCTTGTAATTTTGACTAGAGATCAAGGGTACTTATGGAAGGGAAGGAGGGTTGATGTTTTGTATTTTCCTTCTGTTAATGCTTGTTAAAATTGTATTCATCTACCCTGCTCTTCCCCGTGTATAAATGTTAACTCGCAAGTGCATAATTGGATAGTATAGCTTGTGTAAGACGAGTCGATCCCACGAGGATTGATGATAGATTGATTCAATTTAATTCCTGCACAAAACAGAAATCCAAAAGAAAATAAATAAAACAAGAAAGAAAGAAAAGAAATTAACTCAAGCAAATTAGTTACCAAGTTCAATTCATATTCTTAAATTGATTCTAGCTAAAGTATGATTAAGCCATGGTGTCGGTCCTAACCTTGTATTTCTAATTCCCTAATTAGATCCTTGTTTCGAACCTAAATTAAGCATTAGAAATCCATTAAGCATAGAAGAATGTTTTAAACAACCAAGCATGTATCTAATCCCTATTGTCGAATGTCCATACATACTCTTCCTATTCATAGTTCAATTTGAATTAATGCATGGTGTCTACTCTTAATTCAAACTAAGATAGCTAACATACAAGTTTTAATGGTGATCAATCATTCAAACAAGCATATTAACTTATAAGCATAATGAATAAGAACAAGAACTATAATTGAAACTTGAAAACTTAAGAAAAGAAATTACATTACAATGGAAAATAAATTACAACTAAGAAAAACTTAAAGGAAACAATTGAGAACTAAAAAGAAAACTAAGAGAATTTGAGGGAGAGAAGGAGAGGAGCTCTAGAGAGATGTTTGAGAGCTCCCCCTTGGGGTGTGTTTACAAGTTTGGAGAACCTCACTATATATAGGCCTAAGGGAAGTGAAAATCTGAATTAAGTATTGCTTACACTTAATTCACTAACTTTACCTAACACATAATTGCATTTGAAAACAATTTTTTCTTGTCTTTAAGCTTAGTGTTGCAACTCCCACTTCATCTTCTTTTACTTCATTTGGCTGCTGCAAAACTCCACTCCAATTATATGTATTGAATATGCTTCACCAAACTTTCCCACAATCAATAACATTTCATCATGCATATGTCATGCTTGACAATGCATTGCAGTCTTCTTTTGGGCTCGTTTTGGGCTTGTTCCTCCATTCTGAAAAATCTGGAAAAATATGGATCTTGAAGTTCTTTGAATTATCTTTCCAAGCATATGCAGCCCAGCTCAAGGAAAAATCGGAAAGACCTTCAAATGTGATTTTTGGCCCAGTAACGCAGATCCTGCCGATTTTGACCTTAAGCTGCAAAAACTTGCATAACTTCCTCTAGAGGACTCGGAATCATGAACCGTAAAATGCTCCAGAAAATAGACTTCCGTATCTTTCCAATGATGTATGGCTCATTGTCTGGTTCTTCTTGAGCAAGTACAGTCCAATCCGTGAAGTTGACTGATCTGCAGACACCGTTTGAGCTAACATGTCTCCAAAATGCATGTATTGAGTTTTAAGCTTATTACTCTGAAACAAACACAAAATAAATTAAAAGCACAAGTTTAACTCAAAAACATAACCAAATCATAAGTTAGAAGGGTACAAAATGATATGTAATTATGCACCGATCAATAAAGCAACTCTAAAATTCTTGAGAGGCAGATCCAATGTCTCCTTTCCCTTTACCAATCTTCTTTGGCAACAGAGTGATGAATGTTTGGCAAAACACCGCCATTAGCAATAGTAAGAGTCCCCAAAAACATGGGAACAGAGCTACTGTTTACTAGTTTTGATGTAGTTCCTGTGGTGGTAAGGTAAAGTTCTCCATTGACCTGAAAACCATTGGTGGTCAACAAAAAAACCCTAGGAGACTGTAGAATGTAGTAACTTGCGCTCCAAGCTATTGACTTTGATAAAGTGATTGTGAATTTGGGTGAGGAATATCTCTCAAGAAAGTTCTTTTCTTGCTTCAGATGGGTGAGGACTTTATAATTTCTCACAATAAAAACTAGTAAGTTTAGTCGAAAAATAAGTGTTTGAAAATAAAACAAGAGTATAAGGAGAACTGCTTATTATACATTAAATAAAAGGAATTGTCAAGTCTAGGAAGACAATAGAACATTGGGCTTCGATTTCTGCCTGGATTGCCGTTTGTGAGTCAGGCTAGACTGGATGTATCTGCACTGGAATTGCACGTCAGTACCTTCAACTAATGGAGATTAGCTGAAAATCGATACCAATGTTGAAATTGGCAGAACTATAATCAGTTTAAGCCATGAAGAGCCTTGATGAGTGAGCAGAACTGGGAGTTTGCGTCTATTCTGCCTATTCTGGAGACTCGGTACGAGATTAAGACATCCTGGTGTCTCTTTTGTGGTTGAAATGTGGTTTCTTCAACCTGGACCTGATTGGAAGTGGCTGGATTGGCAGCTGTTGGACTGTAATTTCACTTCAGTACCTGTTCTGCTTGACTGGGGATCACCTGTAAGCTATTCTGGGGTGCTTAGGACATCAAGGTGTCTCTGAGCATTTGTTGAGGTTTTCATATGATGAACAACCTGAGTTCCGCCTGGTTCGCCTGTTCTGAATCAAATTTGTAGCGATAGAAAGCTGAGTTCTGTTTGATTCTTGTGAGCTAAATCGCATTTGCAACGAGAGAATTCCCGTTTTCCTTGTTGGTGAGCTGCTTCTCTGAGTTGAATTGAAGTCAGAAATCTGAGTTCTGCCTGTTTTGTTGAAAGTTGGATGGCTTTTGTAATAGCTTGATTGTTTCTGAGTTTGAAAGCTTTTAAGATCATATGATCTTGCTTGATTTTCGTCAGTTTGACTAAGAATTTTTGGTTGTTTGTTTTTGGGGAAATTGACTCAAATAATCACTTTTGCAAACCCTTATTCCCATATAATCACTTTACATATTTTAATCTGATATATTCACTTGGGCACTTGAAAATACCAAACTACCCTTCATATAAATAGTGCTTCATGCTCTCACCTCTTTCTCACAGTTCTCTCTTCTCTCTCAGCGCTTTCTCTCTCCCACGACCACCACTACTCTGTTTCTCCCTCTCTCGCGAAACCCACCTCTGTGTCAATTTCCCAAAAAAAAACTCAATTTTTATCCCCTACCTAGGGTTATCTCGTCTTACAAATCCAAACCAGAAAGAAGCTCGATGTGGATCAGTTCCAAAATGTCCATTCTTGCCGCAATGGGTATCAGGTTCTTCTTCTTAAAGTTCTTCAATGTTTGTGACCATTTTTGTTGTCGTTTGTAATGTTAACCTTACAGTTTCCTATCTTAGTGAGTGCTGTTTTGATGTTCTGCTTCTGCAGTCCTTCTTTGCTGGCTTGGCTGCATCAGGTGCTCTTACATCTGGCATGAGGCTGATGACAAAAGCTGCCTTTGAGAAGTATCGCAATGGTCTTCGTAAGGGGGAGAGTATGTGAATTTTCTTTACTAATAGACAAATTGGTGGTTGATATTCATGTACCTGTTGTTGTATTGAGGTTAAAAGTGTCAAAAATGGAAAATGTGGATTTGAGGTATATTGAAGTAACATTTCAAGTTCTTTATCTGATAAGCTGCTTTCTGAAGCTAGATTCATTCTTTCTAATGGACTTTAAGTACTTCGATCAATGACAATTTGTTGTATGATTGGTCTTTTGCAGTGTTGTTCCTAGCAATTTCCACTCATTGAGTTTCTGTGTATTATTCTATATGCAATTTACTTTCCTAAAAGTCAATTTTGGAGTAGGTGGATGGGATCGATTTTGGAGTTTAGAAGTCAATCAAAATACCCATATTGGGCCGGCGGCTTTGGCCGTTTTTCAGCTATTTCCGGTCACTTTTTGGCCGGGGTCCAAGAATTAAAAAGACTCCCCTTGTTAGTCTGATTGTGTTGGTATAGGTATTGATATTGCACTCTGGTTGCATCGTTAGAAAGCTTTGTAATAGATTCTAAAGTTCTCTGGGATTTGATTATAGTTATACCAGCACGGTCAACTGTTAGAATATGTTCCGGGTCTTGTTTCTTGCTTCGGAGCTTTACATTTTTGTATAACCCAATCTTCATGATCAGTGGCCAACCATCATGTGATCTAAATTTGTACACTTGTTATTGTTTACTCTTTTGATATATCTTTTTCCTCATTGTTTGGTGCTAACCAAGCTTTGTATGTTTTATTTCCTTTTCCCGTTTCTTTTCAAAAATTTAATTTTCTATGGTTTGTGTAGAGAAGTTGTGTGAGTTGGCTTGGAGTGGCATACCACCATATATGCGACCTGATGTATGGAGACTTCTTTTGGTAAGCTCAATGCTTTGATACTTTTAAGATTAACATTGAAAGTTTTAGAATTTTAGTCATTGGATGATTGAGTATTCAACCAAAGAATTTAACTGTCATGTTATTTTCCCATTGGGCTGCTAGAAGGATTACATGAAAATTATCCACTTTGTAATGGCTTGCATATAGTATAATAGGCTTGCAAAGGTGCCTTGCAAAGCTCCACAAAAAGTGATGAATCCCAAAAAATCCATTGGTTTTGTGCTAACCTTGTGAGAGAGAGCATTATGGACATAGAAGGTGCAAGGTTCTCCTTATGGTCCGCTAGGTTTAGTTTACTTTGTTTTGCCTTCAGTAATTCTGTGGTTTTGTTTATTGCAACCATCCATGCCTGTAGCTAAGTCAGGGTTGTCAAGTGCACCCTGTGGGTCTCTCTCTCTCTCTCTCTCTCTCTCTCTCTCTCTCTCTCTCTCTCTCTCTCTCTCTGTTTTGCTTTTCATGTTCATACAATTTTATGTCTTTTTGGATCTGATTCCATGTGTTGTGTTCCTTTTCTTGACATGGGTTCTTTTGGTACATACTATATATATGTGTCAAGTCATTAACTTTCCTGGAAAATTATGATCTTGTTGGCACAATGGCTCTGGGTTTATGGGTTTGATTGTGCTTTAAGAAAAAGTTACTTTTGAATCATTGTGAGTCATATACATGTTGATATTATTATTAGGTAATATGGAAGAATTGCATAGCCACTATACTTTGTGGGACTGTAGTGTTTGCAATTGTGAATAGGACTTTAAAGATTTACTTGCATTCTTAGAGGACTTGGCCTAATTATTCCAATAATATAAAGACGTGATTGTTCTTACGATTAAACAAGCAAAATTTATATTTTCCATCAGAGATGAGAATCCTGTTAATTCTTATATTTTACCAGAACATGATTTTGGCAAGTTCATGTAGTGGTGGTAGCATGCATGCCTCCAATGTTTATTTCTCCTTTTAAGGGCTTTGATCGTCAGAAATTTTACTTAATTATCCATGTTCTTTTTTTAACTCATTCCTCCTCCAACTTGTTGGTTTCTTTCTAATTTTGACTCAAGTAAACTGATATGATCTGCGTTAAATGTTTTATTTGCCCAATTCTCACAACCTGCTGGTTTCTTTCTAATTTTGACTCAAGTATATGGATATGATCTGCATTAAATGTTTTATTTGCCCCATTCTCACATGGAATGCAAATCAAATGAGCTGCATGTTAATTTTTGTTCTATGAATCAATATGACTCGTTTATTTTGGTTTTGAGAACAGTTTGCAGGAAGTGCATATATAAGAAGATAATAGATGAAGAGTCGGATTATTGTCCAAAATGCAAGGCTGATTTAGGGGTTTCTCCACTGGAAAAGCTCAGGTATTTGATTATCTCATTTATGTTTATAAATGTTTAAACTGTGGCTACTCACATAATGCATGAACCAACTATATGCCATTCTAGAAAATGATTAGATTTTAATCTGCACTATAACAAACCTTTTATTTGATGCACAAACTGCTCAATTAGTAGCAAAGGCCCTGCAAGCTGAAGATACTTAAAGGGAAGCTACTAGTCTATTAGCCACTTACCTGTTGGTCTAGTCTCTATTTGACACCAGATAAATTTCAAAATGTTTGCATAGTTTAATTGATGAAAGTGCACAGTGTAGAACCATTTATTGAGACCATCTACTGTGTTAGGAAGGAAATTGTGTCAAAAATCCGGTCTAGTTGACCATGTCAACAAAGAACTCATGCAACTGATAGTTTTGTTTTAGTAATCAAATCCTGTTATGCATCTTATGACCAAACGTCAAATGGTAATAATAAGATTATTGGTTCATGCAGCAATTTGTTGCAAAGATTCGACTAAGTTGCTGTCAGTTACAGCAGGGTATCTTTCTCGATCTTCCATGAGATAAATTTGATTGAGATATAGAGCATGGTTTCAATTTCAAGATGCCACCATTTTGAGTTATATGTTTCTCAAATTATGTAGTTCTTATGATTATTAGGATGTCTTTTCAAGTTGCTTTTCCTAATGTCTTTCAGGGCCATTAGACATCCTGCAAGTGGATATGTTCAGGGAATAGCTTTGGTGGTTTTCGATGCCACTGCTAGTGCATCTTCTTGTTATTTCTTGTCAAAGTTGATAGAAAGGCCCATTGTCTTCTCTCTTTGGCCTCACAAGCTGCAGTTTTTCCAAAACCAGGTAAATTCAAATCCTTATCTCTCATTGATACTAACTTCAAAAATGGGAGTAAGTCATTTATTTTTTTGTCCAGGTGGCCAAAAGAAGAGAGGGACTTTTGAACTACATGTTGTTTCTACGATTGACTCCCACCTTGCCAAACACGTTTATTAATCTTGCTTCACCAATAGTGGATGTACCCTATCATATTTTCTTCCTGGCAACCATAATTGGTCTGATACCAGCTGGTTATGTCACTGTCAGGGTATGTGTCTTTCACTTCTATGAAAATTTTGGGTTAAATTATGAAGTTCAATTGTGATCTCAGAACATCATAAGGAATTATCATAACTCTACTCAAATCCTGAAGGATTCTATGCTCCAATGACCCAAAATAAAAATCACTATGCAAAAACAGATATGATTGTTATTTTTTGAATAGAGGAAGATCATTATACCTCAACT
Organism: Prunus padus; assembly: GCA_024362665.1. Classification (NCBI taxonomy): domain Eukaryota; kingdom Viridiplantae; phylum Streptophyta; class Magnoliopsida; order Rosales; family Rosaceae; genus Prunus; species Prunus padus. The sequence continues at coordinate 2,761,891 of JANFAM010000013.1, read as the reverse complement.
TTTACAAAAGCCTCTCCGCCCATTCCTTGCTCAGGGGTATTTTGACGATATAGCAGTGTAAAATGTGATTCCATTAAGGACGTCACGTCCTTTTTGTAATATGTTGTAGATTATAAATACATAGTGGGAATGTGGAATGAAATTATAGTGGGAATGTGGAGTTTTTGTATTGCCATTGTATTGCTCCCCTATTGCATTTTTATTGTCATCGTATTGCCATTGTAGTGTTGTGGTATTGCTTGGTTATTGCACTTATATTTGTTTCTTATCACCTGTTTTTTCAAGTTTGTCTTGTGAATGAACTTATAAGGATATTTTGTAAGAGAAAACGCTTGATTGTATAAGGTTATTTTGTAAAGGAAAATGCTAGATCATTATTCATTATCATATAAATAAGGAACAACAAGCACCATATATGTATCTCTTCAATATGATTGATTCATGTTCAGCTATTGCTGTAAGAATGTGATTCCATTAAGGTGTAAGAATGTGATTCCATTATTGCTTTTTTATTGATTATCTATTAGTGTAAGAATGTGATTCCATTAAGGACGTCACATCCTTTTTATAAATCAAATGCTTCCCCTGCAACAGATTATATTAATTAAGAAAACCAATCCAAAATCAAGGCTCCACTGCATTGTAATGTCACGTAGATTATGAAGTAGTAACAGACATGCAATACAAAAGCAATAAACAAGCAATAAAGTGGCAATAGACAAACAATACAAAAGCAATAAAAATACAATAAACAAGTTGGGTGCGGCTTTTCTTTTCCTTGTGCAATCTGAATAGAAAATGGGAAAGAAACAGAAATTGTCAAGACAAAACTGCAGAAAGAAACAGAAAGTGATTATATCAGACATTTCTATATACCCTATGAAATTGGAACCATTCTTGACACTGAAAGTAGCAGAGGCATGCATCATTTTGCAAACACAATGATGAGATTGAAATATGATGCACATTTCACATTTTCCACCTTATTGTAATGGAATTTTAAATTATAGATACAAAATTCGTTACTGATAATGATAACCACCCCAAGCTAAGAACGACTCAGCATAAATAAATACAACTTCAATCAGACTATGGCATTATATATATCCCTTGAAATACAATATACAAATTGTTGGCTCAAAGAAGAGAAACAAAATTTTGATTCCAAATCCAGCATTTCAGTACAATGCTGGAAGAAGTTGCAACGAATTGATGACTATAAGTCTGCGTCCATCTTGAAGATGAAATTCTTTCCACCATCTTGGAGGCCTGACATAATGCTTTTTGATAGTCACCCACACTTCTCTAAAAAAAGTTTGTCTTTCCTCTGCAGGAAAAAAGAAAGAAAACCCAAGATCAAGATCAAGATGCCAAACTAAGAGGTAGGACATTAAGCTAATGACTGGCCATCCCAATCCCACAAACTTTGATAGGATGCCACCGGAGCTTAAGTTCCCTGGAGTTTCCCGCAAGTTTATATTTCACATGGTAAATAGTTAAAAACAGAGAAAGCTTCTCTCTAAGTTTCCCTATACTCCCCCTTAAACAATCCTCCCTCCACAGAGTTATCTAATATAGGATGTGCACCAATTTTGACTGGTCCAGCCCCACTGCTACAGATAGAGACCTTAGGCACTTTTCGAGTTCTCAATTCCTGCAGAAGCTGAACAAAAGGAGAACGGGATAGAAGAGCCTGTAGCGTTGCATTGAGAAAGCACAAATTCCCTGAATTGATTAAACCACGAGGCAACAAGACCGTGGAAACTGTAACAGGCCCATTCAAACACTTTTGTAGTTCCCCCTTTACCTTAGAAGCAATAAAAATGGTTGAACAGTAGCAGAAGCTTTATTTCCTGCTTAACAAAAACCAAACTAACACATAAAACTCATGACAGAATCACTAGTGAGGCAAAAAAAATCAGAGTGCGCCAAAATAAAAGTAGCTCAACTCTACTAGGAAACTAATATGCAATTACTTATTTTTTAAATATCTTGTATAACCATATGCTGACAATTGATCCCAGCAGATTCTTCGAATGAACTAGCAAACAGAAGTTCTGGTTATTCATCCAAATATATTTATTAACGAGCTAAGGTCAAATCCCTCGAGTAGATTAAGATTATATTTGTCTACAAATATAATTAAAATTTTCTGATGTGGAATTCCTTTACGCTTAAGTACATCCTCTAGAATGCCAAATACTGCATCTAACTTGCAACAACACAAGAACCATGAATTCTTGCTAAAACTCAAGAATCGTAGATAATTAAATCTTTTTATCAATTCACATGCACACAGGAAAAGGAGCCAAAAGTCCATATGACATTAAGAAGCTGACAGTAAGGGAACATCGTATGTTCAAACTGTATCTAAATTTCAAATTTTCAAAAAATAAAATGTGAATCAACTGTAAAATTGTCTACCTCTTTGAATTATGAGGAAAAAATGAAGAACCTCACAGCCTCAAAATGCGCGTGTGAACAGCAAGAATTTGGAAGTACAAAGATATATCTAACAAAACTGTTAGAAATTTTAAAAACTTAAACAGCCATAAGAATATTGCAATCCCCACACCTCTTGCCTCTTCTCAATTGTCCTACAAAAATATCGCTTAATTCTGAAGGAACAAAACTCTGTGTCCTGGTTACTGCAGATGTATTCTTAGGGCCAACCGTCTCCCATTCATCTTCTTCTGCAGAAGATACTAGAGATGATTTGAGCCCATTAATACTCGAGGGCTGTCCAACTCCTGAGCATCTTCTTGTCTGAAAAACAAAAATAGTTTCACTTGGCAACTTAAAATAGAAAGTAGAATATAGACATGCTGACATAGATATTTACACTAGACAGAGAAGAAACTAAACAAGCTACTTATTTCTAATGCAAATTTAAAGATGATGGTAAACTATCATTTGTTGCTTTTACAGCCTCCACTTCATTCTGCTTATTAAGTGAACTTAAAGGCTGAACTTTGCTGAGCCCTTCCACAGAATTTTGTGGTCTGCTTGATTCACCATTACATTCAACCGAAGATATTTTAGTAACAAAATTTATAGACCCAAACTGCAATACATTCTTTTCCACAGGCTTTGCAGCCTTCCAAGGTGATTGCTTTTGCAGCAATGACCTGGTCTCGTCTTCAGAGAATGACCCAAAAACGAATAGCTGCAAAGACAAACTAGTCAATAAAATAACTAAAAAAAAAACCATTTCGCAATTAAACTCATAAACAAATTGAGCAATTGAGATTTGAGCCCCAAAACCCAAGCCCGAAAAAAATTCGACTTCTCTCGCGGACCCTCGCTGTCTTCATCTTCTTCCTCTTTCTTCGTCTTCGATTTCCACCCTTTTTTGTGCTTCGTGTCAATTCGCACGTGCGTAGATAAATTTGGGGACGGTGAGAACCGACCTTCTCTCTCTACTACTCGCAATCGCCGATCGTCGTCGTCGCCGTCTCGCATACTGGTTGAGCTTTTTCAAAGCCCTCTAGCAATTCGGAGCTCCGATCGCTGCTGCTCTTCGTTGTACCTTCAGGTGGGTTGCTTTCATTTTCCGATTCGATTCGATTCGATTTAGCATCTTAGGGTTACTTACTGGATTGGGATTCTAGTGAAATTAGAAATTCAGCTTGTTTTTTTTTTTTGAATTACTTAATTACCCCTTACGACTGCATAGGCTTTGGTTACGATCTTCTTAGCCCCAATTTTTCCCCTTTGTTGATTGACCCCAATTTTCCCCTTTGCTGATTGATTGTTTTATCCATTTCTCACAAGCTCAATATTCACTGCTTATCATATCCCATTGTAAAAATATGCAAAATTTGCAATGTTTACGTGAAAATGCCATTCGATTCTGCTTAGTTCAATATCAATATCAATTTCATCATGTCGTGGTAATTCTGTTTTTTCTTCCCAAGAACTAGTTTTATTTGTTTGTGCTATTTCTCCTTCTAAATGAGACTCATTATTTATGTTCTTTAGTTGACTGAGTATAGGAGATGAATGTGCAGACACACATGCCAGGACTCAGGACAGATATCTGGGCAGGTGTTATTAGTGTGCAGACACTAAAAAGAAAACCCACAGATAACATTCGTTGTTAATTTGTTTGAAAGCTATACAACATAATACAACCTTATTTCATTTCAGTATAAACCACATAACTATATGGACATTGTGTTATTAGTGTGTTCAAAGATATTTTTGATATATGATTATTCTTGTTTGATTCATTTCTTTTAATACTCATAATTGTACTTTTGTTGATTCAAATGCAGTATTCCGCATTTCATTTTTGAGCATTGTTTACCTGAGTACTGATGTTACCATCTTGCTTTTCAGCTGTCAAATTATACAGCAGCGGAAACATCCCCAGCCATTGAGTGACACAAAGTTTAGGGAGATTGTTAAAAAATTGGATGAGGGTTTGTTTCGAAATGCTCACACAAAGGTTTCTCATTTTCTTTTCGATCTGTTTTTCTATTCACGTCTCTTTTAGCCTATTTAGGCAGATGTTGTTTCTCTCTTTTGTCAGTCTTATTGCAAAAGGTTCTTAGACCATCTCCAGCCATGGGCTATATACCAAATATAGCCCTAAAATAATGCAAAACTCATCTCCCGTCATGGGCTAAACAAAATTTTGGCCAAATTTAGAGGGCCACATTTGACCCTTTAGCTCTCCAACCGGGCCACATTTAGCCTAGCTTTGGCCTAAGCCAAATTTTTGGTGAGCCCCATGCATGTGCTTTTCATATTGCTCAATCAAATCCATCTACTTTTTTGTGGGCCCCATGCTTCTCAAAATAATAAAATATGAAAGATCCTAAAATATAGCCCTGCATGGCTGGAGATGGAAAATTTTAGCCCTGCACTATTCTTTAAAAAATTAATATTTTGGAGGGCTAAATTTTTAGTCCTGGACTACATTTAGCCCTATGACTGGAGATGGCCTTACCTGGTATTATTCTTATTTTATCTGAAATAATTATCATTTTAGTAACCTACGATTGTGTTGTTTGCAAATACTATTTTAGGATGACTATATGAACATGGAAACGTTGGAGAGTCGTTTGCACAATTTGATTAAGCGACCCCAAAACCAGAGCCAATAGTATCAATAACTTGTTAATTCTTCCTCTCCTATTGGTACGATGATACTGACCCCTGGTTTGTCACACAATGGGAACTCAAATATGATGGTTACTTCTTCTGTGGATGCTTCTATGAACACTACAAGAGGAAGTACTAGCATTGCACCTACTACAGTCAACACAGGGAACCCGTTGCCTGCAGGCCCTTTACATGGTGGTTCATTAAATAGATCTGACGGTAAATTGTATTTTTTTTCATCATTTCTCTAAATTATTTAATTTGCTTCTCCAAACAACTGCTACAAAATCATAGGTAAGTTGTGATCCATTCTTTTGCCCAAAGTTGTTTCCATTGTGAATTTTTGAGCTAACACCCTCTCTCTTTGTTCAGGGCACGGTCTCTTCTTCAAACGAGCTCAACAGGTTGTTTGCCCACCTGATCGAAGACACAGGCTGCTCCTCCTCAGCCGTCCTTCTCTTGGCCGAAGCGCAGTCGACCTTGGAGGAGTTGAAACAGTTATTGGTCGTAGGGGTTGCCCGTCTAGCTGATGGAACCATGTTTGTCGAGTTCAAGAAGTGCGTGGACCTAGCCGCTTCCTATGGTCTTCTCAATACCGGGATGCTTGACGAGCCTTGACCTGGGAGCCATAGCCATTCCCTTATTCAGCCATGCACAGACCCAGTTGGTCGAGGCAAAGAACTATTTAGCTTTCATGGAGCATGCTAGGGCCGTGACTGAACAGATCTTGGTGGAGGTCCAGACAAAGAAGGAGGATGTTGCTGAGACTCAAAGGAAGATCGCCGACCTTGAGGTACAAATGGCTGAGCTCCAGAAACTCCATTCGGCCTTGGTGGAGCAATATGAGGCTGAGAAGGCCTTGGTCCTGGCTGTAAAGGCCGATGGGAAGAAGCTTCTGCATGAGTATACTGAAAAGCAGAAGGTCGTGATGAAGCCCAAGTTTGAGCAGGGTCATATAAGGGCACTGATGGATGATGGAGACATAGCTTGGAAGAGGATCACCGGATTGCTGTGGACCATGATCAACGAGAGGATCTAGTGTTTGAGACTTTATTATTTTTGCACATATGTACTTGCATTCATTTTTCTTAGTCGGCCTACTAGAGGCCGTTCTCTTTTTGCAAGGACCACATACTTATTGTATTTCATTTTTGTTTGGTTGTGGTTATGCCTTTTTGAACTTATGGCCGTGGTTCGGCCTCGGCATTCTATTGTCGTTTTCCTTTAAATAAATACATTGTGCTTACAATTTTTGCCATTTCTTAAATAAATACATATAGATGGGATATACCTTTTCAAGTATTGACTGTGTATTGGCATGTTGTGTTGTTCTCCGTCCTTGTCTCTGAGTTGGAATGCCCCCAGGCCGAGAATCGTGTCGATTATGAACGGCCCTTCCCAAGTTGATGAGAACTTGCCAAACCTTGGGTCCTTGGTTCCGATAGGAAGAACAGCTCGCCAAACTAGATCTCCTTCGGCAAAAGTCTTTTGCCTGACGTGTTTGTTGTAGGCTCTCGCTGAGATTCGCTTCTGGGCTTGCATTAGATTGTAGGCGTCTATCCTTGTCTGCTCTAAGTCTTCCAACTCTTGACACATAGCTTTCTTGTAGTCTTTCTTGTTCAAGCCATGTTGTTGAGTCACTCGGGGTGATCGGATGTTCATTTCCATTGGCAAAATAGCATCATGGCCGTAGGTCAAGGCATATGGAGAAGTACCTGTGGCCAAGCCCTTGGAAGTTCGGTATGCCCAGAAGGCTTCAACCAAGAGGTCATGCCAAGCCCTTGGCCTTTCTTCGATCATCTTCTCAAGGAAGCCTTTTATCACCTTATTGCTTGCTTCAGCCTGACCATTGGACTGAGGATAATAAGGAGTTGAATGGATGAGCTTGATTCCCAACTTTTCAATATACTCCTGAGTCTCGGCCGAGATGAACACTGGGCCGTTGTCCGCCATGATTGTCTCTAGAATCCCGAATCTGTGAACGATATGGTGTTCGAAGAACTCGACTACTTGGGTGCTAGAGATCAATTTATAGGATTTGACATCAACCTACTTAGTGAAGTAGTCAATAGCAACTAGGATCCAGACATGTTGATTCGATGAAGGTGGATGAACCTTGCCAATGATATCGACGGCCCTACTTCGGAATGGCCATGGCTTGGTGATTGGATGCAGCGTTTCACCTAGCACTCTTTGTAGAGGGCCGTATATCTGACACTTGATGCACCCTTTTGCATATTCAATACAATCTTTCAAAATGGTCGGGCAATAATAGCCGTGTCTTTTGATCAACCATGTCATCTTGATGCCAAACTGATGCGCTCCACAAATTCCTTCATGTGACTCACCCATGACTGTCTGGGCATCCTTGGTTTCGAGGCATAGCAAAAGCAAACCATCTGACCCTTTACGATAAAGCTCGTTCTGATATATCAAATACCACTGAGCCCTGAATCTTATGGACTTCTCATGATCATCCGCCGGATGACGAAGGTAGCGGACAATAGGGTAACGCCAGTCCTCTTCTGTCGTATCAACAAGGTCGGCCGACATGATGGCCGTGGGCATCCCACGCTCGGCCAAGGTTGGCAGAGTGCGCTTCTCAATTTTGATCTCGTGGTTGTATTCAACTTCCGGAATGTTTATGCCGGACGCTAGTTGGGCCATCTAATTGGCTTCATGATTTTCAGGGCAAGGGACGTGCTCGAAAGAGATTCTAGAGAAGCCGTCGATCGAGTTAAGGGCCGTCACGTAATAAGAAGCCAAATTGTCACTTGTGCACTGATATTCCCCTGTCAGCTGGTTGATGACTAACTGGGAGTCGCCATAGACCAATACCCGGGTCGCCTTCATTCCTTGTAAGATTTCAAGGCCGATGATCAAGGCTTCATATTCGGCCTGGTTGTTGGTGCACTTGAAGTCGAGCTGGAATGCAAACTGCCACTTCTGGCCTTGGGGAGACTCAATCACGACCCCAGCCCCAAATGTAGCCTCAGTGCTTGAACCATCAAAGTACATAGTCCAATAATTCTTTTCCATGTGAACCATGCCAATCTCGACCTCGTCCTCGGCCTCCTCTAATGCCCCCAGGGTTGGACGATGAGCCAAGAAGTCGGCCAAAGCTTGGCCTTTCATTGATTTCTGAGCCACGTACTAAAAGGTGAACTCGGATAAGGCCATGGTCCATTTGCCAATTCGGAGGTTTTCCTTGTTTGAGGCCGAGATGTAGAGTTTCAAAGGTTTTCCTCGTTTTGATGGCATGAGGACTGGAGGTTGACTGAGGTACATCTTTACTTCATCAAAAGCCTTCTGGTGCTCGGCCGTCTAGACAAACTCATCTTTGTCCCTTAACTTTAACGATGGAGATAATGGTCGAATCTTGCCAGCAAGGTTTGAAATAAATCTTCTCAGAAAGTTTACCTTGCTAATGAATGACTGAAGCTCCTTCTTGGATGTCGGCGGAGGCGCAGCCATGATCCCTCGTTGATGGACCAAATGCACACTTCTTGGGATTCATCTTTAGACTGTGCTTCCGCATATGCTCAAACACTTGTCGAAGATGACCCAAGTGATCGGCCTTGGAAGTAGACTTGACGACAACGTCATCAATATAAACCTCAATGGTTCGGCCAATCAAATCATGAAAGATGAGGTTCATGGCCCGCTGATATGTTGCTCCAGCATTCTTAAGGCCAAATGGCATGACCACCCACTCGTATGTTCCGATGGCTCCTGGGCACCTAAACGCCGTTTTGTGGACATCACTCTTAGCGATAAAGATTTGATTATACCCAGCATGGCCGTCCATGAAGGACAAAAGCTCGTGCTTCGCGGCTTCATCCACCAACAGGTTAGCCATAGGCATGGGGTACTCATCCTTGGGGGTTGCCAGATTCAAATTTCTATAGTCAATGCAAACCCTCAAGCATCCATTTTCTTCAGTACCGGGACAATGTTAGTCAACCATTCGACATAGTGGGTAGTGCGAATAAAGCCGGCTTTAAGAAGCCGTTCAATTCCTTCCTTAATTTTCAGTTGTACCTCTGCGGAGAATCGCTGTGGTGGTTGCTGAAAAGGCTTAAACCCGTCTATGATCCTCAGCTCGTGCTCCACCAAATCCTTGGGTAGTCCAGACATCTCATCATAATCCCAAGCAAAGCAATCTTTGTATTCGTGAAGTAGGCCGATCATTTCAGTGTTCAACTCCGGGTTCAAAAGTTTACTAATAAATAAAGGTCGTGGGTCGGCCTCGGTTCTTACGTTGATTTCCAACAAATGATCTTGAACTTCGGGATGGCTATCCTTCATCTCAATAGGTGCAGGATCCAAGTCATCAATAGTTACTATATCACCGTCGTCTGACTCGTGTAGGAATTCGATAAGATTTATCGGCAAGTGGCCCAATGCTCCAGTAGCCGTTTAGCTAGATGAGCTACGGCTGCTGCCCCCTCTTCCTTGGTCGTGGTGTCTGACATTAAAAAAGGTTTGATAGATCGATCAGCACCTCACGCGCCGAGTCCTTGTGGACATTCTCGACACCTAACTCCAAGGCCTTTTTGGTCGAGGTCCTTGTGGGTCGGCCATTTGCGTCGTGGCCTCTCAAAGTAACTCATCCTACGTCGTCGTCATATATCCTGGCTTGTACGACATGGGCTTCAAAGGGCTTCTCATCAGCCGGGTGGATTGATACCTTCTGGCCGTCCCAAAAGAACAATAGCTGGAAGAGAGAAGAGGGATGCATCCGGACTGATGGATCCAATCACGGCCTAGTAGGATGTTGTAGTCGACATTGGACTCCACCACATAAAAGGTTGCTACTTGTGTCTGGTCGGCCACAGTTATTTTCAATGGCAATACTCCAATGGTCTTAGACTTGGCTCCAACAAATCTGCTCATGACCACGTCATTAGGGATGAGGTCTTCCTTGGTATTGTTCAGCTTCTTCATGAGGGAATATGGAAGGACGTTGACCGTGGCTCCGCAGTCGACGAAAATTCTGGAAATGGGCATGCCTTCTACATGAGCCGAGATATAGATAGGCTTGAGATGGCGGTACTTGTTCGACTCGTCCCTGGGCATCACCTCGTTGAAAGCCATGGCCAACAATTCTTCTTTGGACCTCGGCCCAAAACTGGGCCCTTCTTCATAAACATCGCCATCAAGATTGCTACATTGGCCTTGTGGGGCTAAGAACTCTGATGGTAAGACTAAAACCATATTCACATTCATTTCATTTGGTTCTAGATTACCTTCGTCCTTGGCTTCATATTCGGCCATATAGTCCTCGGCTTATGCAAAATTGCTCCCATACTCGTCGTCTAATAAGCCTACTATGGGTTCGTCTTCGATCATGGTGCCTTCGGCTGGGGTTGGGATCAGATGTTCAGCTGAGCCATCTGTCAAGATCTGGTTCGAGTTTGAAGGGATATCTTTCTCGGCCGTGCTGTCTTTCTCGGTCGAGATATCTTTGCTATAGCCTACGGCTTTCCTCTTCAAAAATAACTTGGCTTCTGTCAAGGAGTCTCTGGCCAAGATGTTCTCGTCTAGCCGTTGGATCCGGATCTTTTCCTTGAACGTTTGGCCGAAATAGACATCAACCGGGTCACCGAGAAGTATTGGCGTAAGTATGCCAAATCACTCTCGGTAAAAGGTGCCTTGGATTCCAGCTCTTCTAAGTTAGGTTGATATGTTGACAATCCCTTGGCCCGAGCTTCACGGTTTGCTTGGTATAGTGCCTTGACTACTGGGTCCGATTCCTTGATGATGAGGATATCTTCGGCCTCGGGAATGGCGAGAACCAAGTCCACGATCTCTTGATATTTGGGAACCATGCTATAAAGGTCAATGGTCGAGGACCTCTTGTTGAATTCCTTGAGAAATGCAAATCCAAAGGTGAGAAAGGAGGATCTTTTTCTCGGTAGACATTGATCTCACCACCTTTTGGCTCCTCTTATATCTGCACATTCAGCTCATCTAGGCTGAGTATGACCTTGACATGGCTCTTGCTCCTTGGTTTGGACTTCTCGGCCATGTGTTTCTTGGTCGAAGTTCCCTCATTGGTTGATTTATCAAGTGGGATAGAGGACCCTAAGACCGAGGTTGGACCACTGGAAGAGTGTCTGGACCCTTCGACCTGGGTTGCTTCGGCCCTGGCTTGTTACGCTTGCCTCTGCATCCTTCGTAGTTGTGTCTTGGTCAAGGGTTTGGCCTTATCCTAGGCTAAGCTTTGTACCAACTATCTGTTCGTAAATAAGCTCATACATGAGCTTTGTGCTCGATGCCAGCTCGGAGAAGCTCCTTACACACGAAAGGCTTATCGATAGTGACTTTGGCCGAATGGACTTTTACCTCCGTGTTAGTGGCTGTGTCGTGGCCATCTGTCTCCGCATAACTAACGACCGGGTTTTTGTAGTACGTCCATTTCGTGGCCATTTTTCTTTGAGTTTCTTCTCTCAAAAGGGACGCGTATCTATCAACTTTATCGGTCAAGTCATGCATGTCGCGAAATTCTATGCCTTGGAACTTCTTCCGATATTCAAACTCCAAGCCTTCCTCCGCCATCTTGACGAACTCCCTCTCAGGCAGATTAGTTCGACACCAATTCTTGCATGTTCTGAACCGTTGGAGGTAGTCGCGAGGAGATTCACCCGACATCTGGCATCACGGCTGTGTAACCTGAGCCAATCTGCGTTTGTACTGCAGCAGTGTGGACGGGACCAGATGGTGATTGTGATCTATGTCCTTGGGTTGATCCCAGTTGGGCACTAACAAGAGGTGTCCATGGGCCGAAGGCTTGTGTTACAAGCAGCATTGTTGAACCGAGCTACTACCGTGACGTGTCTATATACTCGGAGCCTGAAGGCAGGTGTTGTTGTGTCACATCAGAGTAAACTGGACCGATCTGCGTTTGTATTGCAGTAGTATGGATGGGGCCGACTTGTGACTGTGACCCCGACCCATAAATCGAACTGTAATGTGCCTGGGATGTGGCCATTTGATATTGGCCATGCAATGCTTTGGCCAAATACGTTGGGCCGGGACTGAACCAAGTCTGCTGAGGTTTCCCCCAAGTGCTGAACATTGGTTGAGTGTTTTGACCGAGACTCTGGGCAGATGTTTGGCCGAATGTGCTATAACCGCTGCCCTTTTTACGGGGCTCGGCCCTAGCTTCACGGATTATGCTCTACTCGGTTGTGAAAGGTGCTGATGGCTGTGCTGGAGGCAATCTTTCTTGGAGAACTTTAAAGAAATCCCCTTCATCGCAGCCATGAAAGATGTTTTAATCCTATAGACTTGCTTAGCCTTCAAGTCTTCCATTAGTGTGGCCAAAGATTGTGATGCTTAGCCGTATGTACCGTAATCCCGTCGCTCGTGGATCGGTGATTAGGACACCGTGGACAACCCCCTTCCAAAGAAAGGTGATTGAGTGTGCACGAACTCGGCCGAATAGGTCGTTGTCTGAGGGATGAAGGCCGATGTTGAAACAACAGTAGCTTCGGCCTCGGCTATCACAGTTGTTCTGGAGCCTAGCTTGTGACCGAGTTTCCACCATGAACTTTTGACAAATATCCCACTGGGCGTGCCAAAAATGTTGGCTGCGCAAATTTTACGGCCTAGTGACTTGTGCCGAGGGGATATGCGCTAACACAGGTTGTCCTACTTTGTGTTGGATGGGTGTGCGCAGGCGTGCCAGCACAGTCTACTGTGCATTCGTGGATGATGAGTGCACTTGGTGAAGATGAAGTTCGCACTTGGTGAAGATGAGGCTTTGAACGGTCACATCTGCTTTCCTCTCAGACAAGACTCCTTGAACGGGCCTCTGATTTGTCTGTCTTCAATGATTGTGGCGGCTGTCAATTGCTAGATTTTTGGAGATGTGGACAGGTTGGGAAAGCAACAAGTACTCTCGGTCGAGCCTCGGCCTAGGGTGAACTTGGAACTTTGTCTCTCGTCCGAATCTGATTGGAGGACTTTGGAGTGTCTTGGACATATGCCTTTGTCATTTCTTTCATCATTGGTGATCCTCCACAGGTCCATCGACAATTTCCAAAGTGTGTGCTTGTCCTAATGCAGAAAGTCTTTACTTCATGCCAACCATCTTAATCTTATGTTTCCTTAAGTGCGTCGCTTATCTCAGAAAATCACTAAGACTTAACTTGTGTGTCTCCTCTTTCCCACTTTCCTAGATGATAACTATGTGAAGTCATGTGAAATCACATGAAAGTGTTCTCTTTGTAGCTGGAAGACAAATTGTGCTTCATCTCGTGGTCGGGTTGATTGATGGAGTTCGACCATGGTTGGCTTTGTCGAAATAGAACTTGTCTTGGGACGAGATTGGATCATGGGTCGAGCTCATCTGTGAAATTGGTCTTGTCTGATGAAGGCTTGGTCGAGGTAGAACTTGGGTCGAGTTCGACTCGAGTCGAGGTTGAGCTGAGGTGGCTTTGATAATAGCTTGGCAGAAGGGAGGTCTTAATCGAGGAGAGGTCTTGGCCGAGGGGAGGTCTTGACCGACCGAGGGGAGGTTTTGATCGAGGAGAGGTCTTGGTCAAGGAGAGGTCTTGGTCGAGGAGAGTTCTAAACCGAGGTCGATGCTTGGCCAAGGTCACGCTTGGCTGAGGTGTTGCTTGGTCGAGGTAGAGGTTTGGCCGAGTAGCGGTTGGCCAAGGTCGTGCTTGGTCGAGGTCGAGGTTGGCTGAAGTCAAGGCTTGGTCGAGGTCGTGCTTGGCCTAGGTCGAGGTTTGGCCGAGGTCGAGGTTGGCCGAGGTCGTGCTCTGGGTGTTGGGCCGAGCACAGACACTGGGCCGAGGACAGGTGCTGGGCCGAGGACGGGTGTTGGGCCGAGGCTATCCTTTGGGCTGAGAGGCGGCCGAGCTTGGACCATACTTGGGGAGAGGGATGGCCGTGTCGGCTGAGAAATTGGGACTTTGGCCATTTGAGCTCAGTGCATTGGCATTCCTCATCATGCTCTGGGTCAAAAATTCATAGTATAAACAACCTGTGATGGCTAGGTGAAGTTCCCCATTGACTTAAAAACCATTTTCGATCAGTAAATCAACTTTCTTTTATGTGCGATTGTGCCACAGTTAGCAGTTAAAAACCATAACAGACTGTAGAATATAATACTTGGGCCCCAAGCTATTGATTTTGTTCAAGTGATTGTGAATTTGGGTGAGGAATATCTCCCAAGTAAGTTCTTTTCTATGTCTCAGATGGGTGATGACTTTATAATTTTCCATAGTAAAAACTGGTAAATTTAGCCGAAAAATAGGTGTTTGAAAATAAAACAAACAAGTTCGATGAGAATTTCTTATTATACATTAAACAACAAAAAGGGCTGCCAAGTCTGGGAAGACATCAGAACATTGAGCTTCGATTTCTGCCTAGATTGTTGTTTGTGACTCAGACCGGATTGGATAGTTCCTGACTAGACTGGATGTATCTGTACTGGAATTGCATGTCAAAACCTTCAACTAATAGAGATTAGTTGGAAATCGATACCAATTTTGAGATTGGCAGAGCTATGATCAGTTTGAGCCATGAGGAGGCTTGAAAAGTGGGCACTGGGAGTTTGCGTCTGTTCTGCCTGTTCTGGAGATTGTCCACATGATATTAAGACATCCTTGTGTCTCTTTCATGGCTGAAGTGAGGTTTCTCCAACTAGGATTGGATTTAAGGTGGCTGGATTGGCAGTCGTTGACCTGTAATTGCACTTCAGTACCTGTTCTGCTTAATTTGGGATCACCTGTGAGCTATTTTGATGAGCTTAAGACATTAAGGTGTCTCTAGAAATTTCTTGAGGTTTTCATATGATGAAAAACCTGAGTTCTGCTTGGTTCTCATGTTCTGAACCGAATTTGTAATGGCAAAAAACTGAGTTTTGCTTGATTCTTTTGAGCTGAATCACATTTGCAATGAGAGAAATCTCGTTTTCCTGTTGGTGGACTGCTTTTCTGAGCTAGATTGGGGTATCTCCAATCTAGACTGGATTGAAGGTAGGGTCAGAAAGCTGAGTTCTGCCTATTTTGAAAGCTAGATGGTTTTTGTAAGCTGAATGGCTTGATCGCTTCTGAGTTTGAAGATTTTTGAGATCGTGTGATCTTGCTTGATTTTTGTCAATTTGATAGGGAGTTTTTTGGTTGTTTGGTTTGTTTTGTTTTGTTTTGATTTGGCTGTCCTTGTTCCAGTCCACATACTATGTCATTTATAGAGAATGAGTTATGAGAACTAGAGCACAATTGCAGGGAAGTGATCAATCCACTGACTGGAAAGTGTTCAACCCACTGACTCTTAAAATAGTTTTCTAATTCTGCCTTTCTCAACCCACTTCCGTAAAGGCTTCTTGCTGACAAGTTATTGGCTATGGTTGAGAAGAATGCTGAGTGTTGCCTCCACCTTTCTAGCTCTAGAGCTGATGATTTGGTTCTAAGTGGGTAATCCACGGTGATGATCAAAATCTCCATCTTAAAATATGTAATCTGCAAATCTGGGTAAGAAATAAACAATTTAAAACTGGGTATTTAGATTAAGTGCCAGTTTGGTATTGCTTATTTGGGGTGATAAGTGATTTTTTAAAATTTTTGGGAACCCCAACCTGTTTGGTAAACTATGAGAAAATCACTTATTGTTAAAAATTGCTGTGAGAGAAAGCTATAAGGAAAATCAGCTAATGAGGTGCTTTCATTTTCTAATTATGCAGGAATCAATTTCGAAGAGGCGCTGGGTTTAATGATTATGCGGGAATGAGTACCAACAATACTTTTAACAAAAAGTTTACCAAACGCCAAATTGCTTTCTCTCACAGCTGATTTATTTTACAGCAAATCTGATATCGATTATTTTCACAACACATTAGTGCCAAACTGGCCCTAAATCATCAATGGTGGTAATTAAACTCTATCCTGTGAAAATTACTCGGGATCCTTATTTGAGATGGTCTGGGCTACTTTCCAATTTTGGCAAATAGAGCCCCAGTTTGATGTGCAAAAACTGGCCCAATAGCTAGGTGGACTGGCATGCAGAAATTAGGCCCAAACAATTAGCTACCTGAACTATAAACCACTAGTTTTCTCGTAGATAAAAAAAAACCCAAACCCGTATGAAAAATTTGGAGATGGAGCAGTAAAAAGAAAAAGAGAGGATAATATATCATTTGTGAAAATGTGGATAAAATCAGGGATATTTCTGTAAATTTGCGTGCTTGGTTTAATGGTGTGGAGTGTGGACTTGAAACTCCCATCTTCTCTCTCTCTCTCTCTCTCTCTCTCTCTTTATCTTTATCTATCTGCAGTCTCTTGTCGTCCCTGTTTGTGTCATTAATTTATTTTGGCCTTCAATTATTTTTGGGTGCTTACTTCTCACTGCGCGTAGTAAATAAAATAACAAAAAAAAAAAAAAAAAACCATTTCGCAATTAAACTCATAAACAAATAAATAAATTAAATAAAATCAAATTTCAATTATAATTTGGCAGCAAATTAATCCCAAATTGAGCAATTGAGATTTGAGCCCCAAAACCCAAGCCCGAAAAAATTCGACTTCTCTCGCGGACCCTCGCTGTCTTCATCTTCTTCCTCTTTCTTCGTCTTCGATTTCGACCCCTTTTTGTGCTTCGTGTCAATTCGCACGTGTGTAGATAAATTTGGGGACGGTGAGAACCGACCTTCTCTCTCTACTACTCGCAATCGCCGATCGTCGTCGTCGCCGTCTCTCATACTGGTTGTGCTTTTTCAAAGCCCTCTAGCATTTCGGAGCTCCGATCGCTGCTGCTCTTCGTTGTACCTTCAGGTGGGTTGCTTTCATTTTCCGATTCGATTCGATTCGATTTAGCATCTTAGGGTTACTTACTGGATTGGGATTCTTGTGAAATTAGAAGTTCAGCTTGTTTTATTTTTTATTGAATTACTTAATTACCCCTTACGACTGCATAGGTTTTGGTTACGATCTTCTTAGCCCCAATTTTTCCCCTTTGTTGATTGACCCCAATTTTCCCCTTTGCTGATTGATTGTTTTATCCATTTCTCACAAGCTCAATATTTCACTGCTTATCATATCCCATTGTAAATATGCAAATTTGCAATGTTTACGTGAAAATGCCATTCGATTCTGCTTAGTTCAATATCAATATCAATTTCGAAGCTTTTGTTATTGGTATAATTTTGCTTCACATTTTTCGTGTATTGTTTTCCATTGTATTCACACCTGCCCAATTCTACATTTTTACTTGGCTTTCTGCTACGAATTATCTTGCAATTTTGAATGGTTGTTTATTTTTTTTAAAGAGAAAATGGTTGTTTATTGATGCAACAATTTTCTCATCATGTCGTGATAATTCTGTTTTTTCTTCCCAAGTACTAGTTTTATTTGTTTGTGCTATTTCTCGTACTAAATGAGACTCATGATTTATGTTCTTTAGTTGACTGAATATATATGATTCCTTTGTTTCGTCACGGTATGTACAGTGTGGAGGGAGTTTATTATGGCTAAAGGATGAGTAGGCAGTGCAGTTCAAAAGTTTTGGTTTTAAAGTTATGTGTTACTTGGTAGTTAGAGTCAGCGTGGTGAAGGATAAAGGAGATGAATGTGCAGACACACATGTCAGGACAGATATCTGGGCAGGTGCCCAATCAGGCAGGCACTCAGATGCCTGTGCTGCACCAACATAATGGAAATTCCCTTCCTCCCCAAATGCAAAACTTAGGTGGGCCTGCTCGTGCTATGTCTAACATGGATCCTGATATTCCCACATTACGCTCAATTATGCAAGAAAAGATGTAAGATGCATTTCCTTTGGTGTTATATCCTTATTTATAAGGATATTGAATTTCTTGTTATCATGTCGACTTCTTTATTCTTTGCTCATTTTCTTTGAAGTGTGCTGTTCCTTATTAATTGTCACCATGCAAAGTTAGTATTTTTTACTTTAGTTTGGAATTAAATATCATCTTTCCCCAGACCTTAGAAAATTTACATCGGTTGTGAGAATCTTTGAGATCATATTTGCAACTTAAATTAACAATGAGATATACTTGACCATCTACATATATTATTTCATCTCCCTACACTACATTACTCGTATTTTGTTCTTTCATGTGGATTGCCTTCTAACCATTCACACTATATTGCAAATATGACAAGCCCTTTCATTGTTGATTTTGTTGTTTATTTCCTTTTTCGGGTAGGAAACTACAACTTTATTAAAGAAAGAAGAATTTACAAAAACGAGATTTGGTCCATCAGGAACACAACGGTGGAATCCGAATAACAGTTTGTTTTAAATTTTTTTTCTTTATGATAAGAAACACAAACTTTATTACTCAAATGGAGACGTACAAGTCAGATGGACGAGAAGTTTGTTAGCTTTAGGATATATTAAAAACAAGTATTTATTACATTGAAGTCAATACACCAAGAAACAAAAGTTAATGTTCAAGTCAATACTCCCATCCATCCTGAAATCAAGATGGATTACACTAAAAAGAAAACCCACAGATAACATTCGTTATTAATTTCTTTGAAAGCTATACAGCATAATACAGCCTTATTTCATTTCAGTATAAACTACATAACTATATGGACATTGTGTTATTAGTGTGTTCAAAGATATTTTTGATATATGATTGTTCTTGTTTGATTCATTTCTTTTAAAATAGAAGCTGATGTGCCTTTATCTTGAATATCAGATGCATTGATTTGTACATATGCTTTTAGATCCTTGGGGAAATATTAAGAAATGCTTGATTTTTTTTTTTGGATGAATAACATACGCTTTATTCATTTGCAAAGAATAAATACAAAGTGGACAAGATATCCACATGCTACAGACTAAAAAAATACAAACTATCAAAGTGTCCATATAATCTTAACCAATATGATCGACCAAATAATTCAAGAAACAGTTAATGCACGTATAACGAAGGCTAAGCTGTTTTTTCTGTGTCACATGGAAACCTTATTAAGCCTTCTATGGGGAGTCAATTTTGCATATACTGATTGTTCTTGCATTTCGAAGTGGTTTGCCGTTTCATGTCTATGTAGTATGCTTTATGTGAAACAAGATTTGGGTCCTGCAAACCACAGATGAATTCTACAAGTGCAACACAATATCTAGTATTTGAAGCCTTGTTCTCTCTCTTCCATATTTATAAAAATATTCCTGATTTCTTAACAATGAATATTACATTTTTGTTTCTATTGCTTCAGATCCAATAATGCATGATTAATCAGTTCTTTTATTTATTTGAAAGGGAAAACAAATTTTGGAGTTTTCTTTTGCTGTTTGTTTTTTAGTTGTCTCATAATTGTACTTTTGTTGATTCAAATGCAGTATTCCGCATTTCATGTTTGAGCATTGTTTACCTGAGTACTGATGTTACCATCTTGCGTTTCAGCTGTCAAATTATACAGCAGCGGCAACATCCCCAGCCAATGAGTGACACAAAGTTTAGGGACATTGTTAAAAATTGGATGAGGGTTTGTTGCGAAATGCTCACACAAAGGTTTCTCATTTTCTTTTCTATCTGTTTTTCTATTCACGTCTCTTTTAGCCTATTTAGGCAGATGTTGTTTCTCTCTTTTATCAGTCTTATTGCAAAAGGTTCTTACCTGGTATTATTCTTATTTTATCTGAAATAATTATCATTTTAGTAACCTACGGTTGTGTTGTTTGCAAATACTATTTTAGGATGACTATATGAACATGGAAACGTTGGAGAGTCGTTTGCACAATTTGATTAAGCGACCCCAAAACCAGAGCCAACAGTATCAACAGCTTGTTAATTCTTCCTCTCCTATTGGTACGATGATACCGACCCCTGGTATGTCACACAATGGGAACTCAAATATGATGGTTACTTCTTCTGTGGATGCTTCTATGAACACTACAAGAGGAAGTACTAGCATTGCACCTACTACAGTCAACACAGGGAACCTGTTGCCTGCAGGCCCCTTACATGGTGGTTCATTCAATAGATCTGACGGTAAATTGTATTTTTTCATCATTTCTCTAAATTATTTAATCTGCTTCTCCAAACAACTGCTACAAAATCTGCTTTTGTAGGTTCTATGTCTAATGGATATCAGCAATCTCCTGCCAGTTTCTCCATTGGTACTGGAGGAAACATGTCATCAATGGGTGTGCAAAGAATTACTAGCCAAATGATTCCTACTCCTGGGTTTAATAGCAGTAGTAATCAGTCTTACATGAATTTGGAATCTTCTAATAATGGGGGTGGGTTCTCTACTGTTGATTCTTCAATGGTAACACAGCCACAACAGCAAAAGCAGCATATTGGTGGTCAAAATAGCCGTATACTTCATAACGTTGGCAGCCAAATGGGCAGTGGAATAAGGTCTGGCATGCAGCAGAAATCTTATGGGTTGCCAAATGGGGCTCTAAGTGGTGGGTTGGGATTGATTGGGAACAATTTACCATTGGTTAATGAATCTGGCACTTCTGAGGGCTATATGACATCAACACCTTATGCTAACTCTTCCAAACCATCACAACAACACTTTGATCAACATCAGCGGCCTATAATGCAAGGTATGCTCTCTCCCCCTGTCCCTTTTTGTGTGTGCATCACATACATATATGTATATCATAATTGTCCGGTTTATCTATAAAACTGCAGGTTATTCTGTGTTCCATTGAGCAGTTTATCATAACGGTAATAATTGTTTTACTAGGTGATAGCTATGGAATGAGTAATGCTGATTCTTTTGGGCCTGGAAACTACTATGGTGCTGCAACGCCTGTTGGGTCAATGTTGAATGCTCAGAATTTGAATTCAGTCAGCTCAACACCTATATCCAAGACCAACTCTCCCCTTATAAGTAATCAGTCGAATATGCACGGTGCACAGCAAAGTGTACATGTGAAGCCTCAACAACTTGATCAATTAGAAAAGATAAATTCCCAAACTCCGCTATCTTCAAGAGAGAATATCCTCCATTCTCATCAACAGCAACAATTTCAACATCAACCTAATCAGTTTCAACAGCAGCAGCAATTAGTTCACCAGCAACGTCAACAGAAGCAGCAGAATCCGCAGCCCCAGCAGATGTTAAACAATGATGCTTTTGGTCAGTCTCAAATGACATCTGATCTCAGCAGTGCAAAGCGTGATATGGACCACCATAATGAAGCTATGCACCAACAAGCTACAGAACCGTTTCGATTATCGGACATACATAACCAATTCCATCAGCACTCTGTTGAAGATCGTTTGAGGAATGCTCAGCATATCCCATCCGGTCAACATGATATCTCCTCTTCATTGTCTCAAACTTCTCAGCAAATGCAACAAATATTGCAGCCTCACCAATTGGTTGCAGAGTCTCAAAATGATTTCAGATCTCTCTCTGTTGGAGCTCAATCAGAACCAGTACTGCAAGGTCAATGGCATCCTCAATCGCAAGATGGGAGTCACAGACAGGCCAACATGTCCCATGAGCAGCATGTCCATGAAGATTTCCGTCAGAGGATATCTGGGCAAGATGAAGCTCAGTGTAATAATTCATCTTCAGAAGGACCTAATGTTATTCAAAATATGGGGTCTAGAAGCATATCTCATCCCCCCAATTCATCGAGTGCTGCTTCTAGATCTGCTTATGTGAATCGAGATAAATGGTTTCTAAATCAACAGAGATGGCTTTTGTTAATGCTCCATGCTCGTTGTTGTACAGCCCCTGAAGGGAAATGTCGAGAAGCTCGTTGTGTAATTGTTCAAAAATTGGTGCAGCACATGAAGTCCTGCAAATCTTCTCGATGCACATATAGTCGTTGTCGTATTTCAAAGTTATTGGTTCTACATAGCCAGACTTGCAAAAACAAAAAAGCTTGCCCCGTTTGTGGCCCTGTCTTGAATTATCTGAATAAGGAAAAGAACCGTCGAGTTTCTGATTCCGGTTTGCAGAACTCAATAAATGGATCCGGTAAAGTCTATGATAGTGGGGACACTTCTGCTAGATTGGTTTTGAAGACGGCTCCGGTTGTTGAAACTTCTGAGGACCGGCAACCTTCTATGAAACGCATGAAAATAGAGCAGTCCTCTCAATCTGTTGTTCCTGATAGTGTTAATGTTAGTTCTGCAGTAAAAGTTTCTGCCATTAGCGAACCCCATGTATCTGAGGATATACAGATTCAGGATTACCAACATAGTGAGATTTCTATGCCAGTTAAGTCTGAGTTTGCAGAAGTGAAAATGGAAATTCCTGTAAGTTCTGGGCAAGGGAGTCTTAATGAGATGAAGGATAGCGTTGATGATAACTGCAATTCAAGGCATGATGGTGAACCTGTCTCATTTAATGAGCCTGCTGGTTTAGCGAGACAAGAAAACATCAAACTTGAGAAAGAAACTGATCCAGCTAAACAAGAAAATGCTGCTCAGCCTGTGGAAAATGCAGCTGCAACCAAGTCTGGGAAGCCTAAAATAAAGGGTGTGTCAATGACTGAACTTTTCACTCCGGAGCAAGTAAGGGCGCACATTACAGGCCTCAGGCAGTGGGTTGGCCAGGTTAGTTAACGGATGCTCACTCCTTCCCACCTTACCCCCTCTCTTCTATTATGCTCTGTTTGGATGTAGGTATTTGAAAGAAAGGATTTAGATTTGACAACAAAGCTAAATTTGCTAAAGAAAACTAGAAAACATTAGATCGTATGAATTTGAAATAACTAGATGTATTACATTTAGAATGGATTTGAAATGACTACATGCAAGGAGTCATTTGAAATCCATTTGTTTTCTTCAATTCCTTATTCAAATCTTGGCATGCATAGATTGTAGTAGTCTAAACAAACAATATAACCTAAATCCCTAAGATTTGAAATCACTTTATCCAAATGGACCCTTAGTTTCACTTTTGTAGATAAATCAATACATGTAAGTTTATGATGCAATTCAAACATGTCAAGACATGTTTAGTTTGGTGGAGAATAATTATCGTGTTTGATTTATAGAAAGAAAAAACTCCTGTATAGAAGAGCCTGCAGAGGTTGTATGGGATTCTCTGTATATTGTAGTACTCACTTTGTCTTTCTGTCCTTCAACTTGGCAAGTTTTCATAAGCAAGGTTTTCTACGTAATTCTTATTTTTGTCAAAGATTATCCCTGTTCTTTCCACGCTGGCCTTCCTGTCTCTCTTCAAATAGTTTTGTGTTTAGGGAATCTCCTCATTGCATGGTCTGTTTCTCAGCTCTCTTG
This sequence comes from Prunus padus, assembly GCA_024362665.1. Classification (NCBI taxonomy): domain Eukaryota; kingdom Viridiplantae; phylum Streptophyta; class Magnoliopsida; order Rosales; family Rosaceae; genus Prunus; species Prunus padus. Next base: position 2,738,580 of record JANFAM010000013.1, on the reverse strand, counting down.
GTGTGCCTTCTTGTGGCATTAGCATCATGGTTTTCACTTTTATTTTCGTAACCATGATGCTACAAAGAGTTTTGATTACTTGCTGATAAGTCATAATATATACTTCTAACAGTCGTCATTTTGTTGGCTTTTACCATTTTTTGCATGTACACTTCTTTAGGAAAACAGCTATTCTTTGTTTTGAATACTCCATCAGATGTTGATTTTAGAATATAATTAATTTCTTTTCTACTCACAGAGCAAAGCGAAGGCAGAGAAAAATCAAGCAATGGAGCATTCAATGAGTGAGAACTCCTGTCAGTTGTGTGCAGTTGAGAAGCTTACCTTTGAGCCACCACCAATATATTGCACACCTTGCGGTGCTCGTATCAAGCGCAACGCGATGTATTATACTATGGGGGCTGGTGACACACGACATTATTTCTGTATTCCATGCTATAACGAGGCTCGTGGAGACACTATAGTCGTTGATGGGACTGCGATTCCAAAGGCAAGGCTGGAGAAGAAGAAAAATGATGAGGAGACTGAAGAATGGGTATGTCTATTGCTGGAACAATTTTTTTTTGGTTCTGTAGTTAAAATGATCTAGACAGTCAATCTTATGATTTTCACCTCCAATGCTTACATGCAGTGGGTCCAATGTGACAAATGCGAAGCTTGGCAACACCAGATTTGTGCTTTGTTTAATGGCCGAAGAAATGATGGTGGGCAAGCTGAATACACTTGCCCTAATTGCTATATAAAAGAGGTTGAGAGGGGAGAGCGTAAGCCTTTACCACAGAGTGCTGTTCTGGGGGCCAAAGATTTACCAAGGACGATACTGAGCGACCATATAGAGCAGCGGTTATTTAAGAAACTGAAGGTGGAAAGACAAGAGAGGGCGAGGCAGCAAGGAAAAAGTTATGATGAGGTGATCTATGTAGGATTATGCTATGTGAAGTGTTATGAGGGATCACACAACACACAATGCTTTCTTTATTATTAATATTTTGTTTTCTCCTTTGCTAATTATATTCTGATGCAGGACAGGAACAAAGGTATTATACATAGAAAATTAAGTGTTTGTTGAACTTGAGTCTCTTGATCGCTGTAACTTGTTGGTAGATAAGATCAAGGGAAATTCTAGGAAAAGCATAGAAACTACTAGCATAACGCTGGTAGGATTCTAGGAATCACTCTTTGATGCCTTTCGTATCATACCTTGGGTTAGGCTGCATCACACATCCTAGCAAGAAACACATGCTTGCTGGAGAAACCAGTTACATGAACCAACATTAATTTTTCTATAAGGACCATGCATTTTCTATCTGGAACAAGTTACTTTGGACAGGCATTTATCGAGCACGTGTCTTGGTTGCTGTTGTAGACTGCCACCCCACATTATCCATATGCCAATTAGGGCTTTTGGTTTTGAGCCCTCCTTGCTAGGCCTTTGGCGAACTTTTGTAGGAAACTGCCACTTATGCCCTACATCATTTTTGCTGAAGTAGGTATACATTATTTATAGTGTCAGAATCAGCTAGACTGTTCCCCTTTAAGACTTGGAGGCTGGACCAGTTAAGATGGCTGCTAGAAGCACAAATTCGAAAGAAATTACTTTAGGATAAATTACCATAGAATTGAAAAAAATTTAATCCATGAATTAATCAAGTTTTTTATTATTGGCTAATTTTATCTTTTACTGTTGCTACTAGGTTCCTGGGGCAGAATCACTTGTAATTAGAGTTGTTTCATCAGTTGACAAAAAATTGGAAGTGAAGCAGCGGTTTCTTGAAATTTTTCAGGAAGAAAATTATCCAACAGAGTTCCCATATAAATCTAAGGTTGGGAAGATATTCAGGGCTTATCTGATAATAGAATGGGTTACAGGAAATGGTTTCAATATGCTAATTACATAATTTTTTGTCTAGGTTGTATTATTGTTTCAGAAAATTGAAGGTGTAGAAGTATGCCTATTCGGCATGTATGTTCAAGAATTTGGAGCTGAATGTCAATTTCCAAATCAGCGCCGTGTATATCTATCGTATTTGGATTCTGTTAAGTATTTCAGGCCCGAAGTTAAAGCGGTGACGGGAGAGGCTCTCCGCACATTTGTTTACCATGAAATTCTTGTGAGTCCTAGGCTTTCACTAGTGTTGTTATTCACATTATCTGTGTTTTCTTTAGTTTGATATGTTATCTTGGAGCTTTGGCCTTAGTTTATGATTCCCTTTCCAGATTGGATACCTTGAATATTGCAAGAAACGAGGGTTTACAAGCTGCTACATATGGGCTTGTCCTCCTTTGAAGGGTGAAGATTATATTTTATATTGTCATCCAGAAATTCAGAAAACACCAAAATCAGATAAGCTTCGTGAATGGTGAGCTTATAGAACTTTGTGAATTGGCTTGCAGTTATTACTAGCATCAAGTATTCTGTTTCATACATTTCGTTTTCTATCTCCCTGTTTCTTTCAGGTATTTGGCAATGCTCAGGAAAGCTGCCAAGGAAAGCATTGTTGTTGAACTCACTAATCTATATGATCATTTCTTTGTTACTACTGCTGAATGCAAGGCTAAAGTCACTGCAGCTAGGCTGCCTTATTTTGATGGTGATTACTGGCCTGGTGCAGCTGAGGATCTGATTTATCAGATGCGTCAAGAAGAGGATGGGAGAAAGCAGAACAAGAAAGGAACAACCAAAAAGACTATAACAAAAAGGGCTTTAAAAGCATCTGGTCAGACTGATCTTTCTGGTAACGCGTCAAAGGATCTGCTACTAATGCACAAAGTAATTTTATAGTCATGGTCTTTTAACTGAGTTATTATCTTCAGTCTTTATAGCTTTTGCTGTTAGATATTCAGAGTTCTAGCATCTAATAAGCCCAGGTTTTTAATTGATTCTAGTAGCACGTTCACATAGATGTATGAAATCATCTTTAAAAAATTTAATATATGAAAGCTGTTCAATGTTATTAGATGTAATTGCATTTGGTGCTGACTTTTGTATTTATGTTTACCCAGCTTGGTGAAACCATTTGCCCGATGAAGGAAGATTTCATCATGGTTCATTTGCAGTACGCGTGCTCTCACTGTTGTATACTAATGGTATCAGGAAACCGTTGGTCCTGCACCCAATGCAAAAATTTTCAGCTTTGTGATAAGTAAGATTCAATCTTGCATTTTTCTGTTACCTCCTTCCCCTGTAATAGCTTCCTAATACTATATTTAATTTTGTTTGTATTACCCCTTTTACCATATTATACATGCAATGCTTTCTTGCTCATTCATATACGACTGCAATGTGTTTATAGTTTTTTATTTATAGAAGAATGGGTTAAGGTCCCTTGTATAGTTGCTAATTGAGTTCAGGGTTTTGTTAGAATTCAGACAGTTTGAGCAGTACTCTCCTCGATTATGAAAAGTTCACTTTTTCCGTGCTGCTTCTATTCTCGAAGTTCCTCACTTAATATTTTATAATCCAATTCTATCTTTCTTTTCTGGAATTGCTGTTGGACTAACATTTACTAATTTCATTTATTCTGTTTACTTTACATGGGACCACAGGTGTTACGAAGCAGAGCAAAAGCGGGAAGAAAGAGACAGGCACCCTTCCAATCAGAGGGAAATACATGAATTGCGTCCTGTATGTGAATTGTCCTTCCCTTCAGTTATCATGGCTCTGCGAGTTTTTATTCTCTCTGGTAAACTTTTTTTTTACTCAATGCTGACATCATCATATATTGCAGTTTGACATTACTGATGTACCTGCTGATACAAAGGACAAAGACGAGATTCTTGAGAGTGAATTCTTTGACACCAGACAGGCATTTCTCAGTCTTTGTCAAGGGAATCATTATCAGTATGATACTCTACGGCGGGCTAAACATTCCTCTATGATGGTCCTTTACCATCTTCATAACCCAACTGCTCCTGCATTTGTGACAACATGCAATATATGTCATCTCGACATTGAAACAGGTCAAGGTTGGCGTTGTGAAGTTTGCCCTGAATACGATGTATGCAACAATTGTTATCAGAAGGAAGGAGGTGTAGATCATCATCATAAATTGACAAATCATCCATCCATCGCTGAGCGTGATGCACAAAACAAAGAAGCTAGGCAAATGCGAGTTGTACAGGTGCTTTATATAAGTTTTTTCCTTATTGAAGACTTTCTTTTATCAAGTTTTTTCCTCATTAAAAATGGTCACAGATTTCAGTTACAACACTACCCAGTAAAAATTTCCCATATATGTAACCAAGATGATGTGATTCCCTTCTTGAACATATTTTCTACGTTTCTTTTCACTTCATTTTATGACGTAAAATCTCTCCAAAATGTATATGTATTTATAAGTTTTGTGTTCCAGAGGTTTCCTGCAACTTTCTCAGCCTTATTATTTATTTTTAGCTTCTCTAGAATGTTATTACAAAATGACCTAAGATGATCTTAGTGTTGCTCTGTTTTAATAATAATTTCGCGGTTGTGTTTTCTTAATCATGCCGAATATGGGATTTAGTAGTGGAGGAAAGGCTTGGATGCCCATGTATCCTGACGAGTTTGAATTCTTATAATTAACACTTTTTTAATTTTGCAGCTTAGGAAAATGCTTGATCTTCTGGTGCACGCATCACAATGTCGTTCAGCACAATGTCAGTACCCCAATTGTCGTAAGGTGAAGGGGCTTTTCCGCCATGGAATTCAATGCAAAGTCCGGGCATCTGGAGGATGTGTTCTCTGTAAGAAAATGTGGTATCTCCTTCAACTTCATGCTCGAGCTTGCAAAGAATCTGAGTGCCATGTGCCACGCTGCAGGTTTGTGGATTAGTTTTTTTGTATTAAGAGCTGTCAATTTAATCTCCCCTAGTTCTCTCACCTGTTTCCCTTTTTTTAAGAATTAGATTTAAAACATGTGCATGCTTTCAGAGATTTAAAGGAACATTTGAGGAGGCTGCAGCAGCAGTCTGATTCACGAAGAAGAGCTGCTGTTATGGAGATGATGAGACAGAGAGCTGCCGAGCTACACAACAATACTGGGTGACCAAATTGTAAATATAGGAATGGTTGTTTTGGAGAAAGAGAACCTTCGGACAGGGCAATAGTTTTCTTGTGCTTCGCTAACACACTACCGGGAACCAGGCGGTGGCTGAAAAAGTGGGGTGCTTAGATGGTTAGAAGGGGATAAACATTACACTACGGTATATTGGTTTACATTCACTTTTTAGGGAACAATTTTTTTTGTTTCTTATCTCCATGACTGAACTCTCCTTAAGAGGAAGACAGGTGAAGTTCATCAACCAGAGCTTGCCCTCTTCAACAGCTGCTAACCATGCCTCCAGTGTGAGCATGCAGATGTGTGGCCCGATTGGTGATTCTTTGATTTTATCGTCTTATAATCTGTCAAATGCCATTTGTTAAGTGGCAAATGTACCATAATTGTTCTAATCTATCTTAAATGGTTTCTTACAAAGAAATGCGGGAGGGAAGTTAGTTTCAGATCCTTGTTTTTGCCCCTTCTCTCCCTTCTAGTATATTATTGACCCTTTTTGTAGATTGTGTTCTTGTTAATGGAAGGAATAAGTAGCTTCTTCAATACTGTTTCAGTTCATTCTCACCGACATTGGATTTCATGTTCGTATATTGTTCCCAAAATTATTAAATTGATTGTTAATTGTTGGCTCTCTCTCTCTCTGTGTTTAAACAAGTGACTGTTGACAAAGCAAACGAAATTGCATTGGTATTTAAGGTTTGTTTCTCTCCACTTAACCCAAAGCCAAACCAAGTACACAACCCAACCGTTGGCTGGCTACATATGCCTGACTGCCAACAAATGAAAGGAAAATTGGACCTCTACGTGTCCCTTTTTGTCTCATGACTTTCAAACCTCAAATTATGTCTTGTGGATGTGGTGTGTGCTGCAAATTCCATCCTTGTCTCTCAGATTTTGATGTCATCAAACTCAAAACACCAACCATTCATTTTCCCTTTTTACAACTATTTATATGTTTTATTTATATGTTTTATTTTTATTTTTATACCAACTTAAAATACCCAATTATCCAATTCCAAAATAGAAAAAAAAAAATATTAACAGCAAAAACCTTGTACTGAATGTTCATAAACGGCTTGTTCCTTGTGCTTGCCTTGTTGGCGTTAAACCCATCATGACCGACGCTAAAGCCGTTATTAGCTCGAGCTTGAGCAATAGCAGCAGCAGCAGCAGTAACACTAATATCACGTACCATTACCAATGGGGAGGCCAAAGATGTTGGAGAACCATTTCTCTCCCAATCCCAAAACCCAACTCCCAGAACCTGACAATCACCAGCAGAACCCGTTCCTCACTAATTCCCCGGGCCTCTGGAGCGCCCTCTGAAAGCAACAATGGCGGCAGCAGCAGCAATAAAACCAAAACCAAGAACAAAACCGTTGATCCTCCTCTGTCTGCTTCTTCTTCTGGTAACAAGAAAATTGATACCAGTAATAAGATTCAAGAAGAGCAAGAGCAGAAGCAGAAGCAGCAGCGCAGATTGGACCTGGAAGACGTGAACCCAGTTGGGCTCGGTCGAAGATCGCGTCAACTGTTCGATGAAGTGTGGCGCAAGTTCTCTGGACTCGGGCAGATCTCGAGAACCAGTCGTGCCGATGAAAGAGACGCGCTTGACGCTCTTCTCATCAGGGAAGGACCCATGTGCGAGTTCGTCATTCCCGGGGCCCAAAGCACCACCGTTTTTGTAGTCGGCGCCACTTCAAGCATTGGCCGCATAGTGGTCCGCAAGCTCATGCTCAGAGGCTACACTGTGAAGGTGTTCATTTCTGTCCAAGTCTTGAGATTCTTGATGCTTTGTTTTTTTTGTTCATTTGATTTTTGGGTTTGTGGGTTTTGTCGTGTGTAATGGGGTGGGTTTTGTGATGATGACTTAGGCTCTGGTGAGGAAGGCTGATCAGGAAGTGGTGGATATGTTGCCGAGATCGGTGGAGATTCTGACTGGGGATGTGGGTGATCCTGATACGCTATACGACGCCGTACAAGGCTGTAACAAGATTATCTATTGTGCTACTGCACGCTCTACTATCAGCGGGGACCTCTACAGGGTTGATAACAGAGGGGTCTACAACCTCACCAAAGCATTTCAGGTCAACCATATCCTCCAATTGCTCTTTTTGACCAAAATTAAGCCTTTTGTGTGATGGTTTATCATCTGGTTGGTTCTATGTTTGAGCTTGTGGATTGGTTCATGGTGGATTTGAATTGGCACTCAGAGAGTTGCTTTGGGTGAAGCTGATGACTCTGTGCATTGCAGGACTACAACAACAAAATGGCGCAATTACGAGCAGGGAAAAGTAGTAAGAGCAAGCTTACAATTACAAAGTTCAAGTCTCTGGAATCGGTTGATGGATGGGAAGTTCGTCAGGGGACTTACTTCCAGGATGTGGTTTCTTCCAAGTATGATGGAGGAATAGATGCTAAGTTTGAGTTCACTTTTACCGGAGATGCTGTTTTCTCAGGTAAAGAAGTCCTCTAATGGGCATTTGGATGCTAAATAACAACTGCTTAATAATCGTTTTAACTGTTCTTTGCTCCATTGTAGGATATGTTTTCACCAGGGGAGGGTATGTTGACCTGTCGAAGAAACTTTCACTTCCTTTGGGTCGTACTCTTGACAGGTATGCCATATTTGCATTCTCAAGCTTATTAGAAGCTGGTTATGGTAGATTCTGTATAGAAACATCCATTACCTAAACTGCTATGGCTTATCCGCTTCCATTATCTGTATTTCCAATATACAGGTATGAAGGTCTAGTTCTTTCTGTTGGTGGGAATGGAAGGTCTTATATATTAATTCTTGAAGCTGGTCCATTAGCGGATACATCTCAAAGTAAATTATACTTTTCTAGATTCAGCACCAAAGCAGGATTCTGTAGGGTAAGTATCTATTCGCTGTGTTTCTTTTGGGTATAGTTGCATGTATGCTGTCCCTAATTCCCTTAATCTGTCATTGGCAGGTCAGAGTACCATTTTCATCATTCCGCCCCGTGAAACCAGATGATCCACCATTAGACCCATTCCTAGTACATACATTAACCATACGTTTTGAGCCCAGAAGACAGGTTTGTTCATTTTCTGCTCGTAAGAGAAGTCGGTAAATTTGGTTCATATGTTTGCCCCTTGCTGCCTTGTTTCATAATTTAAATGGATAGGTGATTTTTACTTGCATTACTATTTCTTCTACAATGTTGGGGAGGATAATCTCCCATTTGTTATTCTAATCCAAATCACTTATTCTAAATCCGCAAACCCCTATGCAACTTAAAACTATTTTTTCCAACATTTGATGAAATGCTTTTCTGCTCGTCTTTTCTGAATCTATTTTATTAGGTTTTAGTCAAAGAAAGTAAAATTATTTAGGAAAAGGCCAAAGGAGAATTTTTTTCTTAGGAAAAGACCAATGAATTAAGTTGTTTTGGATTGAAACAAAACAACTGCATTGGCCTTTTCCAAATTATGAAAGTTTGGGTTGGCTAAAAACAAAATCTCCCTTTATTTTTGTGGTACAGAAAGCTGTTGAATCACGTACAGGAGTGAAGCAAGACCCAAGAAGCTTTAAGCTTATTCTGGAGTACATAAAAGCTTTGCCAGTAAGTCTTTAAATTCGAGTTATGCTGATTGTGCTGTCAGTTTATGTTCTATAATTCTAGTTATGTTATGTTCTGATGTGTTAGAACTCTCTCTCTCTCTCTCTCTCTCTCTCTCTCTCTCTCTCACATAACCAAATAGATTCGCATATACATGTCTTTTGCAAAGGAAATTTCTATTTGATGAAGTCACTTAAAAAGTTATGCATTATTCATTTGAAAATCTCAATGCCAAATAATTGTTTAACCCTTTCAGTCCTTCACCATATCAAAGTGACAAGATAGGATGTACCAGAGAACTTCACTTGACTATCAATGAGATTCTTGCTAATGGTGCTAGGTTTTCACATTTACATCATAAGAGCCATTGTCTTGATCAATGTCGTTGTAAACCAAAAGTCATACCCTTTCAAAACTGATTGTTCTTCCAAATGAACCCATTTCTGATAGTCCGAGTTTGAGTAAATTTTGGAGTCATTTTATTAATGACTGGTGTGCTGACATTGGCATTCAATGACATATATGTATGGAGCCTTCTTCATTATTGGCTTGCTTTAAAATTATATTTGCTGCGGTTTCCTGGAATTTTCCCATTTGAAGATTATGCAACTACGTATTGAGTGTGGTTAATGAGATGGAACAAAAAGTTTAATTAGTGTTAAAATATGGATAGTAAAGAACATGCATAATGATGTGTCATGTATATAGGATTGCATAAATATATTCACGGCCCTAGATAAATTTGAATGGGATGTTTTGCAGACTGGACAAGAAACGGACTTCATTTTAGTTTCGTGTACGGGATCAGGAATAGAACCAACTAGAAGGGAGCAGGTTCTTAAAGCCAAGAGGGTTAGCTCTTTCTTTTTCTATTTTTCATTTGATTCTGTGAAGTGTGAAATTTTTATTATTATTTTTTTCCAGATGTGTCACATTTTTGTATTTTAGATTTTATAACATAGCTAATTCATTTAACGTTGAAATTTCTCTAGGCTGGAGAAGAGTCATTGCGAAAATCAGGGCTTGGATACACAATCATTCGTCCTGGTCCCCTAAAGGTGGAGTTCTTACTCTAAAATTCATGGCTTAGTAATCATTTGGTAATGCTAAATGACATTACGCGTATATGTAGGTTCTGTTAACAGCTGATTTATCATTTCTGCTGCAAAGCACAGGCAATGTACTTTCACTTTTTGTTCTCTTTCCATCTGATGGAAACCAGTTTGGTTTATACAGGAAGAACCAGGTGGACAACGTGCTCTCATTTTTGATCAAGGAAACAGGATTTCTCAGGTTAGAATGATTGACTTTTAAAAAACCTTGCTACGGCTACTAATTGAAATCTTCTTGAATCCCTTTTCCCCGGACGATAAAGAGATTTATCTTTTGACTTATATCTGACCTCAACTACCATTTCTAAATTAGGGGATCAGCTGTGCTGATGTAGCTGATATCTGTGTGAAGGCATTGCATGATTCAACTGCAAGGAACAAAAGTTTTGATGTGGGTGACAATCTATTTGCCTTTACTTATTACTTTCAACTGACATGTACTAAACTGGTCTTCAAATTTTCTAGGTATGCTATGAATACGTTGCCGATCAAGGGAAGGAACTTTATGAGCTGGTAAGGACCAATAAAAATCAATCACCAGATTCTGTATATCAAAAAGAAATACATATCCCTTCTTTTGTATGTAAACTTGTAACCACTTGGATTCTCACATGTCTATTCCCTCTGCAGGTAGCACATTTGCCTGACAAAGCCAATAACTATCTGACACCGGCACTGTCGGTTCTAGAGAAGAATACCTGATCGTGCTGAGCATGGATGATGTTAGTAAGATAAGAGTACATTTGTAAAGCTGCATATAGAGCATATCTTTTTATCTTCGCAACCCAGAGACAGGCAATTGTCTTTCTATAGCTCTCGTGACCGTTTTCTTGCTGTAAAATTCATATGTCGATCCCCAGACGGGTGTGAATTTTTCATTGTCATGAATCAAGTCAAAAATGTAAATAACAAGCACTACAATTACATGCTTAGAAAGCTCAGGTTCTGATTAATGGTGACAACACACAAAGATAGAAGTAAACATTGAATGATTTGAGGTAAATGAATGTTAAAAACCTTATGTTATCTCATGCACCCAGCAAGTAGTGGTTCAACCACTTTCTCCACCTTAAAAGAAAACACCAACGAAGATTAAGAAGAATATGTATTGATTTTAATTTGTTTTTGTTTTGAATCTGAACTATTAATGAATAATAAAATATATAGACAAGGACACTAATTTACAATCGAATAGAATATCAAATTGTCAACAAAAAAAAAGAAGATTTATATCCACATTTTTTTTGACAATTGGATATTCTATCGCTTTTATAAAAAATATGGTAAGAGTAGGATTATTGTTTTCTGAATGGTATACCCACTCCTAATAGGTGGTCTCCTCCTAATAGAATATCAAATTGTCAAAAAAATAAGACATCCATCATTTCCTCCAAAATCCTGCCATTATTTTTAAGGGACTTTACCATATAAGGACAAATACAAGGGCATGAAGACAAAATGGTCGAGTGCCTCCAAATAGAACAAGCAAGTCCAGTTATTATGACAATGTCGTTCTCCAACAGTGACATTGACCATGTCATTCTTCAACATTGATCATGGTGCATTTTGTTGTGTTAAAATGATTGGTCTCTAGTGGAGTTTTTTATTCACTATTGTACACTTGACATAAAAAGAAGAATTGCGAGGAAAAACATAAAATAAAATGAAGCAACGAAAGATAGACAATTTGCCCAACAATGGCATCCAATAGGTAGTTCAATCAAGAGTGACATCCATGGATGTTTCATTTAAAGTGGACCGGCATATCAATTAGTTTCCCCCGCTCACACCAAAAATTCAAAGTCAGAAAGGGGCCATTTTTTATATCTTTAACCGATTATGAGTTATGACCTATTTATTTTAGTAATTTTTATTTCTGCGTTTGTTTTGATAAAAGAAGGAATTATGGAGCCGCCTTTCTATTAGGGTGGCTCCAATACGCTGCAAATATTTAGAACAATAGGATGTCGTAGGGATTCGAACTTGAGATCTATGGTCTGCAAAATCAATGCCATTTTTCACTGGACTAAACATTGTTGACTATTTTTGTTTTTGTTTTGTTCTTGGTTTGGAAATGATTTGTAATTGAATTGAAAGCTTTTTTTTCTTTTGTGCAAAGAACTGGAAGAAAAAAAAAATGCCACCTAGATGTTTGAAGAGGACAATTTCATTTTGATTTTCCATAAATTTTTCACATATTTCAAGTTAATATTACTCTGATATTGCTTTAAAAAAGTCCAATAGTTCTTATTTTGTGTTTAGATGTTTTTTGGTAGATTGTTGAGGATCAATTTGACATTGCAAATGTTTTTAAGTTGATATCAACGGATTGGGTAATGTGAAAAGAAAAACAAAAAAACCAGCTATTATTCATAGTAAACTTTTTAAGTAAATTGTGAATACATGCAATCACCTACAAATCACGCGTGTCAAAAATCACTATCATTCCTATAATCACATTGATCTTTTTTCTATATGATGTGAAAGTTTAAGTACTAATTAACAATGAGGGTTGAAGTCCAAGATACGTTAAATTTCAATTCCAATGGTAATTAATCCCAAAATAAAAAACGGTAAAAGCACCCTAATTCCAAGTACTAATAAACACTACTTGTTTCTCACATGAACGCATATCTTGTTGAGGCCACAAGAGTTGACACGTAGATCAGCACAGAAATGAGAGTCTTGGCGGCACAGCCCCATCTCACAGAGGCTGAAGGGATAAGGAAAATCTGAGAGAGAAGGCTCTCTCTCTCTCACTCTCTCCTCCAACACAGTCAGTTGCACTCTCTTCCTCTGAAATGAGCCTACCAGAAAAACAGGTTTCAGAATCATAGCACTTAAGATGCTAATTTATGGCCCAAAAACTCCAACCCTTTACCCTTGTCAATAAAATCCCACAGCCCTTTGGAGGACAAGTCAACATTACCACCAACAAGATTAATATAGCAAATGACATCAACATCAGATTCAGAAGAAGCACTTGTCATCTCACCAGAGCCACCACCAGCAGCAGCAGCAGCAGAAGCAGAAGCATTCTCTTAGCAACTGCAGGCTTGCTTGCTGCTGCTGCAGTGATAGGTTCAGCTTCAGCAGCAATGGAGTCTCCTGAGAATTCTGAGACTCTCTCCAACATACCCCAGACTCTATCTGGTGAGTGTGCTTTGCCCACAGATTGCAAGAAGGCAAGAATTCAAAGACCAAAGTCAAGAAAGGCAGAGTCTTGCACTATCAAGTGCGTCACCACTTGCATCAGAGGAGGTGATGGCTCACCTGGTGAAGGCCCCTTCAATGTCAGAAGGTATATATATAAATATATTATAATCATTTGCCATTGCATTAGCATTATTGTGAGTTACCATTTTGTGTTTTGATTGATGCTGTGCAGGCCTCTGGTTGTTTTCAAGCAAGGATTCAGAAGTCGTCAATATTGGTACTTGCTCCTCTCTTTTTTTTTAGCTTACAAAACATAAGCAAGTTTTTATAGACTTATATGCCCTTCACTTCAGTTGCTTGCTGTCTTTAAATGCTTGGCACTCAACAATACTATTCTAATTGGCATCACTTCAATAAATATAGAGATATTTATTCAAAAACCCATTACAAGCCAAGTTGATGCACAACCATTGAATTTTTCCTTGTATATGCAACATGCCGCTTGATCATTCTTCTGAGATGCCACTGGACACAGATATATAGTTTTGTTCTTGCCCCAAATGTCACTTGAGAAGCAGAGCTTCTCTTATTTCTGTTTTCTTTCTATTTTGGCATAATAGTTTCCTTGCATTGATGACATAATATTTATATTTTACTTGAGTTGCAACTCTGAATTCTCAATTCTGTTTTCTTCACTCTGATGCTTTGAGAAATTGGATTTCTTGCAGTTTGGTGGAGTGCTCAGATATTTGCAATTTGATTAAGGATGGTGACGATGGGCCCTGATTGAATTTTTTTTTTTAAGATCCTTTTGTAACCAGAAATTGTATAGCCTTCAGTTTGATTCTTGTAAAGGAAGCAAGAGATGTTCCTTTTTTTTTTTTGGGCTAAGAGTTTATGCGTTTTACTCAAATCAAATATTGTAAATTTAACCTTGCCATGAAACTGCATGTGTAGGTAGTGGAAAGTGTACATTGCTATATATTTTGAGATGTTAAATGGAAACATAAATTTTAAAAAAATAAGCATCGACCAAAAAAATAACAAAATAAAAAAAACAAAAGGGTTCAGTTTATGCAGCACAGGGAGACTTGAAATTTGTACCAAGAGAGGTGGAATTGAAATAATATAATTGAACATGGGTTAAAGCCTTGATGTAGAAAACAAAGATGAAGTGGGAGAGGCATAGGGTACCTTTCCAATTCCACTACTTTGATGCCCTTCTCCTTCTCTCTCTTCTGACTTCAGACTAGTATTTGTAGGTGGAAGAATGATAGGGTTAGTTGCAAGCAGAGGTGTCAAACGCGACGGGCTGGCTGAAAGACGGCACGAGCCCGCTTAAATTAGGCACGCACGGCACGAGCACGAATATTAAATGCGGGCCGCACGGCACGAAAGCATGGGCCGGGCCGATCAAAATGAGGTCCAATGGACCGGGCCGCCCATGGCACGACATGGGCTTGGCACGAGCCCGCTTCAAGCACGGCACGAGCCCAAGCCCGCTTTAAGCACGGCCCAAGCACGGCCCACTTAACTTTTTTCTTTCTCAAAAGTCAAATGCAAAAATTTGACATCTAATGTCATTGTTTATATGGTTTTTATTTTATTTTTATAATCATAAACATATATTTGATGTCTTTCATTTTAGGGAAATTACTTGGGTCCTTAATTAATTAAACATATCAACTACAAATTAATTAAACAATATTAGTGTTGATATCTAATTAGTACATATGACATATACGCTTCTCTTATAATCAAAGCAAGACATTTCTTCACATATAAAATAATAAGTTGTTTAAAGATAAAAAGTTGAACTGACTTTGTGGAGTTGGACACTTTTTGCCCTCCGCCATTTCATATTGTTTGGATGTTTGATTGATTAATGTTTTCAAATAGTTCATTATTTCTTGCCTCTAATTATATTTTTAATGTTTATAATTTGAATTATCTAGTGGGAAAAAAATCAAGTGAAAAAATTCAAATTAAATGGGTTGGTTCTTGGGCCCGATTATGGCACGAGCACGAGCACGGCACGGCACGAGCCCGGCCCGGCCCGTTTCAATGTGGACATGGGCTTTGGGCCGGGCGGGATAAATGATTTTACTAAATGGGCCGCACAGCCCGATAAATTAAATGGGCCGGCCCGTCAGTGCACGAAATTGTTAAGAGCACGAATTTAAATGGACGGGCACGGCCGTTGACACCTCTAGTTGCAAGGCCTGATCCAGGAATTTTACTAGAGGTGGACTAATTTTTTTTTCTTAAAGCAACTGGCATTCCTGCCGTGAGTGCGGAGACTTTTTTCTATCATGCGCGTAGCGTGACTTACAATTTTTCAAAAACAATTTCCTATCACGCTCGTAGCGCAACTCAAAATTTAACAAACCAATCCGAAATTATAAAAACTTAACATAACAATTAAAATTGAAAATTAAATAAAAATAAAGAGACAAACTTACTAAGATTGAAGAACCTACATAAAATATGTTGATGCAATTTTGGAGAGGAAGAGAGACTTCTTTTTTTGGTTCTCTCATGCTTTTAGGCTTTTAGGCTTTTTTTTTTTTTGTTTGGCTTGCGTCCTAGTTGGAGTCTTGTTTTTTTTTTTTTTTTGGGTCAGATGGTTGGAGGCTTTTGTTCTATTATTTTCGTTGGTTTTTTTGGGCTTAGTGGATTCCTTATCCACTCCTTATGTGTGGGGTTAAAGATGGCTAAATGGGTAGCCTTCTTTTTATATAGAGTGATAGGCTGACTTATGTATAGAGGGGTAGGATGGTTTCTAAAATTCCTAAGTTAGACTGCACCTTTAAGCCTATTTACTAAAGCAGGAATAGGCTGGAGCCCACTCCAGCCCAAGTGTAGGTACATGCATACTCTGTTGTTTGACCTTCGATGTATTGTGGGGACTAATTTTATCACCGCTCGTGTTAGGTACATGCATACTATGTTGTTTGACCCTATTTGATCACTATAAACATATGATTAGTCTTGTCACTACTACAAAATCGCATGAATAGACGACGGTAATTTACCGTCAGAATTTATTTCTCAACCGCCGAGGAATCGACCGACATCTTTACGCATAAAACCACGACATCGTAAAATACCGCTTCGCCTATATTATATATAAAAACGACGCTTTTACTAAAAACCGACGCCTATAAATTTAAAGATGACGTGTTTTTATAAAAAAATGACGTGTATTATAAGTAAAGACGACGGTTTGTAAGAACTGCCGCCTATTAGCGAAATAACAAAGCTCATTATATGTAAATACGACGCATTGTTATGAAATAACAGCGTCATTATTGTGAAATATGTCGCCTATTATGAAATAATGCTCTATTATTGAAATATGTCGCCGTTTATTATGAAATATAATACCGCCTATTATACGTAAATACGACTTGGGCAAGTATGAAAAAATGTCGCTCATTATACGTAAAGAAGACGGTTTTGTGATAGAATAGTGCCTATCGATGTAAAGACGATGGTTTTTTGAAAGAATCGGCGCTATTATATCCAAAGATGTTTTATTTTTACATTTTACCTTTTTTTTCCTTGCTTCCAATTGTTCTCTACAACGATTTTAGCTAAAAAAACAACCATAATGCTTTGTGAACAATAAATTCAGCTCCAAATAATCCATCTTCCTATGAATCTAGAAGAATAATTTGTTTCATAAAACTTGAATATTCAATAATAATTACAAAATATCAATCTTCATTCCTATATATCTATACAAAATATCATATCCATAATATTAAACTATATATCTCTACAACGATCCGAATTTCATCAATTTGTTCTTGTGTGTATGAGTTACCGTTGCTCTTCTTGCACCGCAAAACAGGATTAAAAAAAAGGAAGCAAGTTTTAGTTAGAGATACATTTAACAGATTAAAAAAGAAACAAGAAACAAAAGCTGTGGGAGCATAACTTATTTGGATTTCCTCCGACTTGGAGCAAATAAACTTCAAATAATTTGAGAAACTGAAAACCTAATGAAAGATTAGAATATGAGCGGAACGAAATGTACCTCCCGACTTGGAGCAACTCGATGGCAAAAGAAAACTTAAGGTCGAATATGAGTTGAAGAAAGATAATAAATGTTATATATATAGTGGTTTAGGGAAAATTCGGAAAAATTACATTTCGTGGTCAAATTTTTCAAAAGACCGCGTTTAAAGACGACGGAAAGTAAAATAAAAACGACGATAAATTAAAATATACACGACGGTTTTTTAAATAATACTGACGTTATAAACATATACTACGTCGCTTATTTACAAAACCGACGCCTTAAATAAAAAACTTCTGAGAAATAGAAATTTGTGCTAACAAGAAACTAAATATACAATCCTTTGAGAATCTTCTTGTTTTACACCCAACCGAAGTTCTTAGATGGGTTGGGTGTACAACAAAATCGAGTTCGCAAGAAAGACATTCTTGCATGAGAGGTGAGAATTGAGATATACGTAACGTTTGGAATAAAAACAGCAATTTAAACGAATTATTTAGAATTGGAAAACTAAAAGTGACTTTATTAAGACTTGAAACCGAAAAGGGCCTTTATTTCGACTCTGGAAACCTAAAAGCCGCCGCTCAGCTCCCAATTTGCGATAAAGCGTGTTTCCGATTCAGGCCAAAGTTTCAATTGAAACTTACAACGACTGTATTTATGTTTACCGTCACGTTGTAATCGACGCTTATTCGACTTTATTTATTGCCGCCATTGCTTTTAAACAACAACGACGTATAATTAATATAAACGACGTGAAAATGATTTACAACGGCGATATAATTAATAGAATCGTCAGACATTCTGAACAACCACGCCGTTATATTATATTATAACGCCGTAGTAATGATTTACCACCACCTTTTATTTATAAGAACTGTCGTAGTTCAACATCTAATACGGCGTAAAATAATAAAAACAGACGTGGTTAATTACCTTTACATGTCGGTAATTATAAAATTACGGTCGTATTAAATAGCACTTGATAATTTATGTTAATAACAATCGCTCTATTATATTTAAAAACGCGCTTTTATGAAAACATGTCGTCTATTATATATAAAGACGACAATTTTTATGAAAGAAATGTCGCCTATTATATGTAAAGAAGGTTTTGTGATAGAATCGGTTGCCTATTAATGTAAAGACGACGTTTATTTGAAAGAACCCGCTGCTTATATATCCAAAGATTTAGTAATTTTACATTTTTATATTTTTTTTCTTGCTTCCAATGGTTCTCTCGCAACGATTTTTTCTTGCTAAAAAACAACCATATATAATGCTTTAGAACAATAAATATACTCAAGAATAATTTGTTTCATAAAACTTGAAGATCAATAATAATTACATACAAAATATTTACCAATCTTCATTCCTATATATCCATACAAAATATTTACCAATCTTCATTCCTATACATACAAAATAATTTGTTTCATTAAACTATAATTCGATCCGAATTTCTTCAATTTGTTCTTGTGTGGGTATGAGCTAGCGTTGCCTTCTTGCAATCCGCAAAACCAAGATTAAAAAAAAAAGAAGCAAGTTTTAGTTAGAGATACATTTATAAACTTATTTGGATTTCCTCTAACTTGGATATAAACGACGGAAAGTAAAATTAAACCATGTATAAATTAAAATATACACGACGGTTTTTAAATAATAGGGCGTTATAAACCTATACTACGCGCTAGTTACAAACCGACGTCTTAAATACAAAAACAACAGAGAAATAGAAATTTGTGTTAAACAAGAAACAAAATTTTTAATTGGGAACTCTAGTTGTTTTGCACCAAACCAAGTTCTTAGATTGGTTTGGTGCAAAAACACAACTGAGTTCCAAAGAGAGACATCTTGCATGATCGAAACCATTCGGAGATGTGAGAATTCAGATCGAACGTTTGGAATAAAAACTACAATTTAAAGGAAATATTTAGAATTGGAAAACTAAAAGTGACTTAATTAAGACTTGGAACCGAAAAGGGCCTTTATTTCGACTTGGAAACCTAAAAGCCGCCGTTTCAGCTCCAATCATAGATAAAGCGGAGACGCTTTCAATTCGAAAGTTTAATTGAAACCTACAACGACGGTATTTATGATTTCCGTCAGTCCGTTATAATCGACGCTTATTTCGACTTTGTTGTCGCTTGTTTTAAAATAACAACGACGTGTATAATTAATATAAACGACGTTAAAATTATTTACAACGATTTATATAATTTATAGAACTCGGCCGTATTATCTCGAAAAACCACGACGTTATATTATATTATGACGACGTGGGTAACCGCTTACCACCACCTTTTATTTATAAGCATCGTCGTAATCCAATGTATAATAATGGCGTAAAAATAATAAAAAACAAACGTGGTTAATTACCTTTACATGTCGGTAATTATAAAATTACGTCGTATTAAATAGTACTTGATACGCCTCTAATAATACAATTATCGTCGTGTTCATTGGATGTTCAAAACGGCGGTATTATATGTAAACGCTCGTCTATAATTACTACGCTGTATATTTACACATACCGTCAGTTGTTTATTTGTTGTCTTTTCTGATCGGAATGGCATGTTTAATAAGACGACGCTTTTAAAGTTTTTAGCATGCCGTGTTTTAAAAATGCCCAAATGAATTTCCAATTTTTAGGTGTTTTAGTTTCGATCCACGTCGGTTTTTATATTACCGTCAGCCGTTTAAAATTTAACGACGGTATTTATTTTGTCCGTCATTATTTTACCGACGCCTATTTCGATTTTTGTAGTAGTGTGTGTTTGTTAGAGTTTTCTCAATTGTAAAAACTAAGCAAAAATGGACACATTCTTGTTGATAAAAACACACAATGCGGGAATGCCAAATATCGACATTGATTATTACATAAAAACCAAATTATGCGATATTACCCTCTAATATACCTAATAATAATAATAATAATAATATCATCCCTTTACTATGCTAAGTTACCTAATTTTATGCATTAATTTTCCTAGTATCACAATTTTAGCACCCCTCGTGTTAGGTACATGTCATACTCTGTTGTTTGACCCTATTTGGTCACTACAAGCATATGATTAGTCTTGTGTTTGTTAGAGTTTTCTTAGTTGTAAAAATTATGCAAAAATGGACACATTCTTTGTGATGAGCGCACACAATGCGGGAACGCCAAATATCGGCATTAATTATTACCTAAAAACCAAATTATGCGACATTATCCTCTAATATACCTAATAATAATAATAATAATATCATCCCTTTACTATACTAAGTTAGTTAAGGGGTTTCTTTTTTTGAATTACAAGCGATAATCTAAACTATTTTAAATTAATTTAATTTACACGGAGAGAGACTCGAACTTAGGTGCAAGGAGGTGAGCTCACTGCCCGACCAACTAGCCTAAGCTACATTTTCTTGTTGAGGGGTTTAAATTGCTCACAATGTTAATTATCCCATTATGTGAACAACTGTCCTTTTTTTATAGCAAAAATTAGTACCATTTTTATGGTTGGTTGGGCATTGTTTGTTGACGGACGCACCAAGGTTAACTAGTGGAGTGGAAATTCATGAAAATGAAGTAACAATAGTGCAGTGCTGCTACCCACTCTCTAAGGATGTATTGATGAACCAATTCAATTTCTTACTTTCTTTGGATTTGGAAAGAAGCTTCTCCTTTCCGTACTGCTAAAAGCTTGAGGTCAAATTATTTGACAGGGTTATTGATTTGGACTTATGTCAAATTTTCTATTGATGTTACTTCAATAAACGATCAACTACATCATTATAATACAATGAATGTTTGTAGAGTTCATCATACATTATATTTTGATGATTTGAATTGTTTATTCATTAAGTATTTTCTCATATATTATTTATTTAAAAATTCACTTGAATTTGATTTAATCACTCAATTAAATAGCTGTTATTGTAATGTTTTCTTGAAGCATTGTGTTCGACTATTTTAAATTGTTGATCGCAATTAAATGTCTTAATAGTTTTCAATTTAACTAACTATATGAATGAACATTTAAAAACATACATTTCGGATTGTTGAAATAAAATCTGTAGCGTACTCCGCAACGTTGGTCACAAATAAGGTTATACATACACACACGAGGCACACATTTCAGTGGGACCGGACCGGGATAAAATCCCCATGCCATAGTCCTCGAGGCCCAATTTGCTAAAGCTACAATCGACAGCACACTGACTTTGTTCTAATAGTCCAATAAACAGTGGCAGGCAAGAGCAGGCAGCGTTGTACTAGCCATTTATGCAGGCAAGAATATACGCAAATACTTTGTCTTTGTTTCTTACTATTAAGTACTAAATGTCTTGTGTATGTGTGAGAAATTCTTTTTAAATTTTTTTTGGAAAAATTTTAAGATTGCATTAATAATTCAGCCAAAAAGTCATTAGCCACAAATGACTAATACAAACTAGTCACAAAGGACCATTACAATAACGGAGCGATGTAACATCAAAATTTAGACAATCTAATGCACCTCCACTAACAATCACGTAGGATCGAAGAAACTCTGGCACAAACATCCCAACTATGATTGCAAACTCAGAATAATCAAAAAGCGATAAAGCTTGAAAAAAAACCAAGCCATAATGTTAGTATGAAAATTGTATTGGCATTTCCTGGACTTTAGCATAGGTTGGGAATTAGTGGGTAAATATGGTTTGCTGGAAGATTTGGCACAACACATTCAATTCCGGATTCTCAAAGGTTGACTGGATCGATATGAGAAACTTGATTTTTAGGTAAATCATGACATAATCATGCATTCATTATAAGATTAATAGTTGGAGTTAGTTTCACTCAAATGCTTTTTATATTAGTCCTCTTTTTAATAGGATTAGATTTTATCCCTTAAGATTATTTTCCTATTTGAACTTTATTTTGGTTTAAATAAAAATATATTTTTTCATATTTGACTTGGAGAGCATGGTTCCTTTATTACCCAAATTGGTTTCATTGATTAATATTGTGGGCTTGTATAATCTGATGGGATTGGAAGGTAATTTTGAAGAGGGAATAAGATGACTAAATAGAACAGGACTTTTATTGAAGCAAATCTGATGAGGCACGATTTTGATACCTTGGCTTTATCAATTGTCTCTTGCAAGATAACAACATGGCTGTATAAATCCAAGGCGTGCATCTCCTTGTTTGTAGAGCTTTCATATATTTTGGTTTAGCATATAGAATTCCAAGAAAAGCTGATGTGCATATATTTGAGATAAATCATCAGTGTTCCATGTTTACTTGGTGATTTATCAAACACTTTAATCATTCATATTGCATTCATTTGCATTGTTCAGTGACTCATACGGTTGAGGGCACCAAGACCGTGGTGGCGATTTTCCTCCGACGAGCTTGAAGCAATCTTGACCAGTATTGCGTTCAACATAAGGAGTGTCGAACATCATCCCGTGACAGAAGTTGAGTTACAAAGAAGTCGGTAAACATTATTTAGAATGTGTCTAGGATAAGTGTGTGATTACAAGAAGTAATCATCATTCTATAGTGGATTTGTTTTGGACTTAGGAAGCCCGTGGATTTTCCCTAGAGGTGGGGTTTTACCACTTAAAATAATTCTCTGCATGTTCCTTTATTTTATGTTCAGCATGTTTCAAGATTGATAAGCCATATCAATCATGCTACTGAAGTTTATTTTTATTTATTGATTATAATTTTAAATTGGCATATTCACCCCCCTCTAGGCATTCTTGGTCATCCTACAGGAAATTTACATAACAATACAAATAAAACTCTCACAAATGAGAGATGAAAAGCTCTCACAAAAGGTCTCTCCTTATAATTTAGACTATCGCTTGTATTAAAAAAAAACCTACCAAACTTGGAACCATTTTTCCGCCGTCTAATACCAAAACATCTTCCAGGTAATTTTGAGGGCTTTTATTCTCTTTTTGATCCCCATAGGAGGGTAGTTGGTTAGCTAGTATTGCTAGAAATTTCTCGTTTTAAACGTCTTGAGCCTATTGGCTGCTTATAAATTGCCTCCCTCTCTTCCGGTCTTTTGCTCACAAAAATATCAAACCATATAGCAATCAAATAATCAAACATGGAGAGAGGAGAGTTCAAGGTGACCATGAGCAAGCAGGAAGTGGTGGCTGCTGCCTTGCCATTGCAAGAGCATTGGCTGCCACTCTCCAACCTTGACTTGCTTTTGCCTCCTGTGGACGTGGGGGTGTTTTTCTGCTACAAAAATGAGCAGAGCATGAACTTCTGGTCTATGGTTGGGGTTCTGAGAAAGGCCATGGCCCAAGCTTTGGTCACTTTCTATGCCTTCTCTGGTGAGGTGGTGCCGAACTCTGTTGGGGAGCCTGAGATCTTGTGCAACAACCGTGGTGTTGATTTTTTCGAAGCCTTTGTAGATGTTGAGCTTAAGGACCTTAACCTTTATGACCCTGATGAGAGCATAGAGGGCAAATTGATTCCCAAGAAGAAGCATGGGGTGCTGGCTGTCCAGGTATCTGTCTCTCTAGATAGGTCATGTTATGTCGACATAGATAAAATCTGGACCAGCTAGAACTTGACTTTGGGAACCTTAGTTATATCGAATGCCACGAGAAAAACTTGACTCACTAATTGCAAACACAAAACCTTAGTTAAAATCATATTTACGTTATAACAAAATATCCTGACACTATGAAAACAAAATGAATTGCAGGCAACTGAGCTCAAGTGTGGAGGAATGGTGGTGGCATGCACGTTTGATCATCGCATAGCAGATGCCTACTCGACCAACATGTTTCTGGTCTCATGGGCTGAGATGGCTCAGTCGAAATCACTCTCTCTGCTACCAACTTTTCGTCGTTCTTTGCTCAACCCTCGTCGTCCTGGTCACATTGATCCCTCCCTAAACGACATGTATGTGCCCATCACAGCTCTGCCACCTCCCAAAAATGACACTGATGTTGAGCAAGACCATCTCATCAGCCGCATATACTACGTCACAGCAGAGCAACTTGATAATCTGCAAGCCCTTGCAAGCTCCAATGGGTTCAAAAGGACCAAGCTCGAGTCGTTTTGTGCATTCTTGTGGAAGATGGTGGCTAAATCTGACACTAAAATTGGTTGTGCCCAAAAATTATGCAAAATGGGCATTGTTGTTGATGGACGGACAAGATTAAGTGAGCGAGGAAATTACGAAAGTCACCAAGCCTCACATATGGCTACCTACTTTGGAAATGTGCTATCCATTCCATTTGGTGGGGAAAAAGTGGAAGACCTAGTTGAAAAGTCGTTGAATTGGGTAGCTGATGAAGTCCATGATTTTTTGAAATGTGCGGTAACAAAGGAGCATTTTTGGGGTTAATAGATTGGGTTGAGGCTCATAGACCGGTGCCAGCTTTGGCCAAGATATATTGCAGTGGGAGTGAAGAGGGGCCGGCTTTTGTCGTGTCATCGGGGCAAAGATTTCCTGTGTCGAAGGTTGATTTCGGGTGGGGACTGCCGATTTTCGGGTCGTACCATTTCCCGTGGGGCGGCGATGCTGGGTATGTGATGCCAATGCCGAGTCCGGCTAGGAAAGGTGACTGGATTGTGTACATGCACATCTTCAAAGGGCAGTTGGAGTTGATAGAGAAGGAGGCTGCTCATGTGTTTAGACGCTTGACTTTTGATTATCTTAGTCAAATTTGAATATTAGTTACCACATCCATTAGCTATGTCATTATCTTTAATAGTAGCATGATTGCTGCAACTATATATATATATATATATAGGTATGTCTTGTTTGTATCAAAAGCATGCATGCATATGGTTCATATCATATGTTAGCCAATTATTATAAATCCAAGTGTTTCGCCTATTTACTGTTTAAGTGAGTGTTCATTGGTCATATATGCATGGTTATATCCAGGGACGGACTCAGGACTTCAAATTAGGGTGGGTTAAATTTACCTTACATAAAAGCCTTGGGAGGAACATAATCAATGAGGTCGGTGTGTACAGATTTCCAATTTTTTTTTTAAAACACACACCCTATATTAATTAACAAAAACAAAAACTCACACTAACCAACCAAAGAAATAAACTCATACTAATTAATCAACATAATTAGAAATATAGAAGTTATTAGAATTAAGGCTTTATGGCGTAAAACATGAATGGTTACAATAAAAAATATATTGGAATTTTAGGGAATTATAAGGGGCTGACCTACTTTCATTTATTTATTTTTAATTACAAAACTTGTACAATCAAATGTTTTGGCCTAGCCAAAAAAAAAAAATTACAGCGATTTTTTTTAAAAATGAAAAATTGCAAATCCCTTCTTGATACTTCATAAACTCTAAAAATTCTCCAAATTTCAACATCAACAAATTGAGTGAAAAAAAAAAAGAGAACATTAATAATTGAAGATTAACTTGATTTGCTTTAATTAAGCCTTGAAGGGCACGGGTGATTGGCGTGCAGTAGGGGTGATTGGCGTGCAGCAGGGGTTATTGACTATTTCTTCATGTTTGTTCTTTGGGTGCAGGTAGGGGTTGGCTAAGGGATATTTTCTGCGCAAGAGAGTGTGTGGGGTTAGCTTGAGTGAAAAAAAATTCTTTCTTCATGTGTGATTGGCGTGCGACAGGGGTGATTGGCGTGCAGCAGGGATGATTGACTCTTTCTTTATGTCTGTTCTCTGCATGCAGGTAGGGGGTTGGCTAATGGATGTTTTCTGCGCAAGAGGGTGTGTGGGGTTAGCTTAGGTGGGATTGGAGTATTACTATAGGCTAAAAAAATCAAGACATATGGGCTATAGCCCAGCTTAGTCTGTGAATGGGTCCGTACTTGGTTATATCAATCTCATTCTACTTTTCGTACAACTCAAATAAAAGCAAAACTTGCTTTTTTATAGAAATGTGGGGATATTATGCCACCTACATTTTTTTAGTAAATTTGGATATTGTTACAAAGCACCACCGCCCATGACTTTTTCTAGTGTATGGACATGGTTGTATGTCAATAATCAAAATAATCTAATTTTTAGATATTCCTACAAAAATAATATGTGCAAAACATCACTTAAATCCAAAACAGTTTGACCATTCAATTAGATGGTTGTTATTATAGTTTTTTCTTGAAGTACCGCGTTAGTCTATTTTGTTTGTCCCAATTAGATGTCTTAATTTTCAATTTGCCTCATTTTTTGCAAGGATGATTTATGAATGAACACTTGAAAAATAGACAGTTTGGATCATTGAAAAAAAAATTTGTATGAGAACCCTAAAAGGTGCCCCTCAAATAAAATTATTTTAGGAATCCCTCGATAAAGGGGATATATATATATAGAGAGAGTAATCCCAAAGATTTAATAAATTCTTAAATTATTAAAATAAAAGACAATTTTACCCTGAGGGTATCTAAGTGGGTTAGGGTTGACTTTTTATTCAGGAATGGTTCTGGAAAATTTCTTGGCTCCATTATGGAGTGCGTGAGCTCACGAGTTCATGAACACGTGGTGGGCTCAAATTTGAGTTGAAACGAAAAAGTTACGAGCTATTTTAATTGTAAAAGTAAAAATAAAAATAAAAAGGTAAAATGTAAACAAAAAAATAAAAAAAGAAGAACAGGGAATTCAGATTTTTTGGCGCATCTTCCCCCCATGTGCGCGCGACTTCCTCTCTCTTACTGCTAAGTTTTTTTCTCTCCACGATGCCAGCAGTTGGCCGACGAGTTCGACGCCGTCCGGCCACGGTTGCCGGTGATTTTAGTGTCAAAATTCAAGTCTCTTCCTCCTCCACCCAACCCAGTCCTTTTCGTAGCTTGAAAACCCAGGAAATTGTTGCTGGAACTACTAGAAGTTCCGATAGTTTTGAACTTTCCAACGCATTTTTCGCGACTTCGGCCACCAAATTCGTCGATTGAGGTTTGTTTCTTCATCTATTTTTCGTACTCTAGCTATCTATATAAGTGGTTTGGGTCAATTTTGAGTGTTGAGAGTTCGATCTAAAACCTAAGTTTTTGTTCGACTGTTGAGGTGTTTTCCGGCTAGCTCCGGCCACTTTTTGGCCGTTGTCCAAGACCAAAACTTGCTTCCCTAGTTGTGGTGGTTCTATAGGTATACGTATTGACAAGTGATTTGGAATTTTTCCGGTCACTGGAATTTTCTCAAGGCACCCATTAGCTGCCGGCTTTTGTGGCGGCACGTGGACCATTGTGTGGCGGCCCATTATATTCTAGAATAATCCCCGGGTCGTCCCGAGCACGAAGATGTGCTCGGATTTGAATTTGGTTATCGTCTGACAGTCGAACAGATATTGAGCCTAATAGGCGATATTCGGGTTCGATAGGTTCGGACCGTCCGATCTGTCTCTTTTTCAAATATGTTGTTTCTAGTATTTTTAGGAACGTGTAGGAACTTGTGGATCGGGAATTGGAGCCCGGATACTCCGAATCAATTATTTTAAGGTTAGGCGAATTAGTCGCCATCCGATCATACGATTGAGAGCTATCCGACAGCTCGATCGAGGTTAAACTTTTGGGGCACGTTTAGTGGACTTTGTGGAACCTATAGGAATTTTTGGATTGCTAAATTGAGGTCGTGGGCCACGCGGGCTCGGTTGACCAAAAATAAGAAGTTTGACCAAACTGTTGACCACGAGTCTTTTGGGATCGTCCCGTCCTTTGGAACGTACTAGATTAGCCTTAGGACTTTTCTATGGTTGTGTAAACACGTTAAGTTTCGGGAACGAGGGTTTGAATTTAAATTCGCGAGTTTTGGTAGATTAACGAGTTTTGGTGTTGATTGGATAATTGATTTAGTGTGCGTTGTCTTCTGAATATTGGAATGTATGTATATTGTACATTAATATTTGATGAACATAAGTTATATCTCGCAAGTGCACGAATAGATATGATAGTATAGCAAGCAAATACAAGAGTCGTTCCCATAGAGATTTGTAAAGTTTATCAATTAATTCCAAATATTCACCTTAAGAAATATAGAAAATAAAACAAAATATTAAAACTACTAAAATAGCCGAAAATATGATTACTCAATTTTAATCGAAGTGTTGAAAATCAAGAAAATAAAATTAACAAAGGTTGGAAATTGGTTTTGAAAATCAATGGATGAAAACTAGGATTCCGACTTCACCATACCAATCATATTCTATGTATTGAGTTAATTTTGAGAATGAAGTTTCAATTCAATTCCTAGGGTTCGCTCTTTCTTTATTATGATGATTCATTCGTTCGCGGTGTCACCAAGTATCCTCAATTAAACCCCATAGTCAAATTTAATTGAGAACCCATTAAGTTTACGAAGAACAATAGAACCAAGAAGTGTCTTAGCTTGAACACCGACTTTAACAACAACTCATTCGTTCATAGTGCATATAAGATTAGGGATGAACCCCTCGCCCAATCTTATCTTAGACAATCCAAAACACCTATAATTACAAGTATCAAGATCACAATTATAATAATGAATAAAACAAGGAATATAAATTGATTAAAAATAAAGTATTAACTCAATAACTTAGAATCATCATGTTAGGTTACATCGGATCCCTAGTAAAGAATTTAGTTACCCATAGCCATCTTAGAAACAAAGAATATACTTATGAACATAAAATACAAAGTTTGAATTAAGATAGAAAAAACCCTTAGATGAATCCAGTGTACTTGAACTTCTCCTCCGACAAATTTTGAAGGCTATGAACAGCTAAGAATGTGAATATGTGAGTTGGGTGATTTGGGATCTTGAACAATACGCTAGGGTTTTTTTTTTCCAAAAACCTTGAAAAGTTAAATTTATAGTCTCCCCAAAAAGGAGAAATAGGTCAGCATGGGATAGGACAAAAAAATAGGAATAAAATCCAATTAGAATAGGGAGTTTGTTTTCCTAGTTGAGTTAGGCTTTGACTTTTGATGCACTTCTTTGACTAGACCAAATGCCAACCATCCCAGCAAAAATAGCTAACTTATAATTGAATTAACACAATATTTTGGTGCCTCCTAACTGCCCAAGGACGTCCAAAAGCCTGTTACCAAGAATGGTAACTTGTGATGAAAAGCTATCAAAACTCGAGCAAAATTTCAGCACTGACCCACTGGTACTAAAACTAATTGAGCTTTCTCTAGAAAACTCGAAATCACAAACGGTAACTTTCTCCAGAAACTAGACTTCTAGAGCTTTCCAAACATATAAAGCATGTTATCTGGTTCTTCCTGAGCACGTACAGTTAAATCCGCAAAATTAACCCATATGCACAGGTAGTTTCTTGAGTTCCAAGTTGCTAATTCCAAATTTCTGCCTTCTTTGCTATTTTTCACCATATTTTTCTCTTTTTAGTTCCAACTCAACTTTAGGGACGATGTCCAACAAAACTCACATTAAACACATCAAAACAACCAATTTCACATAAGAAACTAATGCAAATCATAGGAATAAAGTATAGAAAATAAGCACAACTATGGAGTTATCAATATTAGGATTTATAATATTGTTAAATTGTGGTTACTGATTGGATGTGTTTTGACTGAAAATTTACTCAAATTGGGTTAATGGCCGTGAGAACGGAAAAACTCTTGCACCCCGGGTGTTGGCACGTCATCTTCCCCTTCTTGATTGGTATTTGTCGATGCAAATGGAAAAACATCATTTATAATATTCATGACTTGTTCATTAGGATCCACAATAGGTTCAACATTGTCCACTCTTGTGGCGTTTGAAAACGAAGCATTGTCTAATTGTTCCCCATGATGGATCCAAGTATTATATGTCTTAATCATTCCATTCCTTACTAAATGAAATCGAACATTTTCAATTGTCTCCTACAACGTGTTGTTACACCTCCTACAAGGAAATCGGATTCTAGTTGCACCCGGGTTGTGTGTACGTGCAAAGTCAATAAAATCCTCAATTCCATCCAAGTATTCGCCTATGCATCTATTCGGTTTCTGTATCCACCTCCTGCTCATAATTCCTGGAATCACAATCACAGTACAACAATCACAACAACTTCATACAAAATCTTAATGTCACATTATGCCTCCAATAAGGGCCCTATCCCATTCGAAAATGCATAGTCATGTCACGTAATTTATGGCTACATAATATTAGATTTCGACTTGGATGAATTTCGGCAGCATCTCGATATAGTTCTTGAGGTGTACCGTATGTATAAAATACCTATGTATCACCCGAAGAACGTACATAGATGACACTGAAATCTCCACAACCGAAACCTAATCATGTAGCCGTAAATTACATGACATGACTATGTATTCCCAAACTGTCCAAATAATGGGACAATTCAAGAATTAATTGGACCGCAGTCATGCTTTCGCATCCATGTGCGAAATCCAACTAATCCTTGAACGGGAAACTAAGTTTTACTAAAATAAAAAAAAGTACGAAGTTAATTTCAATTAACTTCGTACATCACAACACATTGTTCTACGTCGCGCACAAATTTAACAGCATAATATAAATATAATTTCACAAAACAATATAAACATAATGAACTAAATTTAACATAATGTAATTAATTTTATATTTTTAAAATATACAACGAAGAAAATACCTTCTCAATCGTTCTCCACCAATCGCTAATCACACATAATATCCCTATAAACAACGAAATTAATGGCGTTAGTATGAATTTACATTAATACTTTTACACTAACGACAAAAATACTTACCCAATGAACGTAGCGAATACCCAGCAAAGGCAGAGGCAATCTGCAATTTTTTTTGCAGTTTGCCTCTACAATGGCTTAATCCAGATTATATTGGATGAAGGTTTTGCGCAACGAATCCATTTTCGTAGCGCAAAAACTCATTTTTGTCGCACAAAAGGTAATTTTCATCGCGCAGGTACGTGTTGACATCCAACTTTACGTGACGACAAAAACTTTTCGTCACTCTTATTTCGTCTCGCCAAAGCTCATTTTCGACGCGCAAGAACGGGTCGACATCCAAATTTACGCGACGACAAAGACTGTTCGTCGCATAAATATTTGGCACCAAAAAAAATTACCCCACATTTTTCTTCCTAACTTTTATGCAACGAAAACTTCTATGGTCACACTAAGTTTTCATGAACGACGAAAATTATCGTCGCGCAAGTATTTGGCGCCAAATAAAATAACCCCGCGTTTTTCTTTCTACTTTTACGTGACGATAACATGTAGTGTCGTGCTAAGTGTTCTTTGAAGACGACAATTTTCGTCCCGCAAGTTTAAAAATATAAAATTATTATCCTCGCTAGTATGCGCGACGAATTTTTGTTTGTCGCGCAAAATATCGTTGCGCAAATAGTAAATCGTAGTAGTGTGAGGATATGGAATTTCTAAGGGTTATTTATTATTATTATTTTTATTTAAGTAGATGGAGTTGGATTTCGGACTATGATGAATTTGAAAATTATGCATTGTTTGACCCTAGTTGATGAGGTTGTGGATTGATCTCGGTTTTCAAAAAGGAATTTTGGTTATTTATTTTAAAAACTAAATTTTGGGAAGTACAAAAAGTGGATTTGTGGAGTACTGCCCCCCCAATGTTGCTTTTGAATTGTTACTCACTTATGTTAACGCCCACAAGTCTCGGAGATGCCTCGAACCGTGTGGTGTGAGGATTTGCGTTCGGATCGACTTTGTGTCCCCCGATTCTGCGAGGATTGCGTTTCGGGTGATCACTCGACTCTTCTAGAATTTGCCTCTCAGCTGACCAAGTGTCCCTTGAGTACTATGAGGAATGCGTCACGGGTTTACTTTGTTTTTCCCGAGTAATCGCGAGGATGTATCATATATGTGGTACTTGAAATTGACAGTAAAGATGGAATTTAAGGTAAATGATGGAATTGACGGATTTATGCTTTGGGCTGACTTCGTGTCCCCCGATTCTCGCTAGGTGAATTTGACATATTGAAACTTGAAATTGACGGACTAATGATTGGGGATACACCTTGGTGGAGAGTATTTTGAGATTTGAGATGTTTTAAACGGAAACTAACGAATTGTCTTGAATGCATATTAGTGAATGTTTGAATGCATATTGGTGAATGTTTGAATACATATTTTGAGACATATTTCATTTAACCCTTTGATTTGATATAAAGATTTCTCGTGGCCAATGTTTTATAGTAATGTTTCAAGTTTTCTTACTGGTTTATGATGAGTTTTATATTTATGAATATGTTGCATAAGCTCAGCGGATTGATTGGAGGTTGTATTTTATTCTTTGAGTTCTAATTTCTTGAAGAAAGAACTATGTGTGGCTTGATCCCTCAGTAAGGGTATGTAGGCAACCTAGATTAATCTAGGTGAAGCCACGGAAGAGAACGTTTTGGGATTTGATTTTGGAGTTGAATTCAGAATCTATTTAACAATTTAGTTGAGTTACATTTAAACTTATGTGCAGGCCCAAGGTCCGATGGATATTTGAGTTGTGGCTTGATTTGCTATATTAGAGTCCGGGCTGTTTGTAAGGCCGGAGGCCATTTAGATTAAATGCTTTTGTTTGTGTGTGAATAACTGGTGCATGCTGAACGATTGGGAAGTTTAAAACTGTGATTTTTCCATGTGAAATAAATTGGGAAATGTCCATTTTTCAGAGGAGACTCTACTGGTTTTTCGGCATAAGTCCAAAATCCTAAGTGGTTTTATCTTTGGAATTAGGGTAAAAGGCATTTTGGACATTCGTGCCCGACCCCTGACAGGTATTGGACACGCATAGGGTTCGACGCAGATTTCAAAGTGGATTTTAGGTCGGGTCCTGTCATATAGGGGGCAGATCCGTGGCACTATATTTTTTACACAAGTTTGCAACCATTAGATTAAAATGGATTGAATGGTTGAGATTATGTTTCATTAATTACGTAAATTAAATTAAATCTCTAATACCAAGTAAATTTCATTTTTATTTATTAGTTATGATAATCACGAAAATCACTCAATTATCTTTCCCCCTTTTGTTTTCTTTTCATTTTCTCACCGCTCAATTAATATCCGGTGAAACCTCACCATTACCTTCCCCTTGTCATCGTCATCTACACCAACCGATTATTCTTCCACGACATAGAAACACTGTCTCAATAAGCTACCAATATTGAAGAGAAAATAGAATATTAATATTTAACCAAAAAAGAAAAAACCCAAATTTGTTGCAATATTTCTTCTACGGTTTGGTTGGTCTAACTCTATGTTGCGCTCTCTCTCCCTCTCTATGTTTTTTTTCTAACATCTTAATGGCTTACAAGATTTAGCTTTTATTCATTATGATTAATAATAACATTAAAAAATATATGGCAAAAGACAGTTTGCTTGCCGTTCATTGTGTGTAGGGGTGGGCATCGAAACCGAATACCGAAACCGTCCCGAAACCGTGCCAAACCGTGCTAATCTCGTGCCGTCCCATTTGGTGTTGATGGGGAACGGGATGATACCGTGTCATCCCGTTACTATTTAGCACGACACCGATTCTGGATTTCTGATCCCGTTTGGTATCATACCGCATCGAACAATACCCATTTAATATATATATATATATATATATATATATATATATATATATTTGGTCTGAAATATAATATTAATATTAATCCCTACTATTTTCACACTTTCTCACTCTCACCATCACCACACCAGATCCAACCCAAACGACTTCTCCGTCTCTCTCTCCTTCCCTCCACACCATCGATCGATCCAGTCCATACCAGATTCTCAATCTCATCTTCTTCTCCTCCTCCTCTCTCTCTCTCTGATCTTTTCCTCTCTCTCTCTGTCTAACCCTAAAAATCAGTTTAATTTGGCTAATGTGTTCGTGTAGCAGCTTGAGGAGGGGAGACTCCAATTTATAATTGTAAGCAGTAGGCTTTGATTGTTAGAATTTCTAACTTAGAAATGCAAATCAATAAATGGTTTGGTACCGAATCATACCGGTCCCGTTTGGGGCCGGTATGGTTTGAACGTGTTTTGAAATTTCTTCATCCCGTGTCATACCGTCCCGAACCTTATATCCGGTATTGACACTGGATGACCTCCATCCCGTGTCATCCCGTACCGTGCCCACCCCTAATCGTGTGTGGGTGGGTGGGGTGTTATCCCCAAACCTTTTCTTCGAGAGTCATAATCCATATATAACTGTAACAACCCAAAAAATAAGCAATAAAAAAAAAAGCAAAAAACAAAGTTAGGTTTGGAGAAGAAAAAGAATCAGACACATGTAAAGCTTTAAAAGAAAGAGGATGGGAAAGTCATTACCTGAAGAATTCTAGAGGATAGAGAACGACGAAATAGGAAGATTTGATAAAATATTGATTGAGGATAGAGAAATAAGAAAGAGAAAGTCAATTAATAATTATTTTTAATATATATATATATATATATACAGTTATTCTCTTATCCGGATGTATTGACGTGCGGAACGTACGGATGTCATTGTAAACAGGCAAGAAAGCAGGGCGGGGTAGTACAAAATACACGGCGTCCGCACGATAATAACGTTCGGATATCCGCATAAGAGAATTTATGTATATACATATATAATTAGTTTAGTTAATCTTAGCCATTGAATCCATTTCAATTTAATGGTTGAAAATTTGTGTAAAAAATATACTGCCACGGATCCGTACATTATACTAAAAGGATATTAATTAAGATATTCTCAAATTTAAGCTTCTCAACTATGAGCTGAGGTTTGCAAGTTCGGGCAATTTTGGATTTAATGGTATTGAATATTCAATGGTAAAACTAGACTAGTAGACTAGTATTCCAAATATATATATATTTGTCAACATAAGTTTGGTGAGAGAATATTATTCTGTGTATTTATAAATTAGCGTCCAATAATGTCTACAAAATAACATAGTTGCTAAGGTACTAAAAGTCTACTTTTCTTTATGCAAAGAGTCATTCAAAGTCAGCAAGTAACAATTTTTTGTCATTGACCTGCATGAGATCGTTTGAAAAATAGAAACTTGATGTTAAATTTACGGAAGTCCATCCTATTCGGTGGAAATTAGTCCACCCTATCTCTGTAAAACTTAACTCGCTGCACAACTTTTAAGAAAAAAATTGGCTCATTCCGCCTAAGCAACTTTCAAGAAAAACCAGCTAAACTATTCGCAGATAATAAATGAGGAACTTATGAAAATTCTTAATTCCGCTTTTGAAAAGTACTTGCCAAATTCTCCTTCTTTTTCTTCTTACTTGTTTTTGCATTCAATCCAACTTTCTTTCTGTTTTGGGGCAAAAGCCGACTTGTTTTATTCATTGAAGAAAGTTGCTCCTTTTCAATTTAGGGCATGCACGCGTCCGAAAGTAATTAGCCAAGTCCCTTGCACTTCCCTAATAAATCAAAATGTTAATAAAGTTTTTTAACGTTAGAGGTAACATATGCATATGCCGACAGTGATCTTTGTCATATGCCCAAACTGATCTTTAACACTAAGCTTAAAGAAATTAGTTTATTGGAAAAAAAGAAAGAAGGAGCAATTACTTGTTTTGATCTTCTTTTTAAAAAAACAAAACAAAAAACAAGCAATAATAAATTCAAGAAAGTTTCTCTTTTCTACTTTTACTTAGTTTTGCATATATATATAATAACTGTACACAAAAAATATATATATATATATATATATACATATTTACTTTTTTAAAAAAATTATCCCAACACTATGGAAACAAAATAAAATTGTTGGCAACCGAGCTCAAGTGTGGAGGAATGGTGGTGGCTTGCACGTTTGATCATCGCATAGCAAATGCCTACTCGACCAATATGTTTCTGGTCTCATGGGCTGAGATGGCTCGGTCGAAATCACTCTTTCTGCTACCAACTTTTCGTCGTTCTTTGCTCAACCCTCGTCGTCCGGGTCTCATTGATCCCTCCCTAAACGACATTTACGTGCCCATCACAGCTCTGCCACCTCCCAAAAATGACACTGATATTGACCAAGACCATCTCATCAGCCGCATATACTATGTCACAGCCGAGCAACTTGAAAATCTGCAAGCTCCAATGGGTTCAAAAGTACCAAGCTCGAGTCATTTTGTGCATTCTTGTGGAAGATGGTGGCTAAATCTGACACTAAAGTTGGTTGTGTTAAATTCAGAGGGACGGGCCTGTGGCCTGTAGAATTTTCCAGGTCGACGGGCCGAGGGCCCACTCCAACAATACCGATCGCCCCCACTTTACCACCTGCGCAATCCTCAGATGTGGGGTTTTATCACAAAAGGCCTCGGTGTTAGTTAGAGTGGGGTAATTCTATTTAAACTATTATTTCTCCTTCCCTCTGTCCGATGTGAGACAATTGGTTTCAACACTCCCCCGCACGTGAGACCCTATTTTGTGGGTCACACGTAGAGATCCACACATCGGGAACCACGTGGAGCCAAAGGGGCTCACCCATCACGCGGGGCCAATGGGGACCCACCCAATCACGTGACACCTTTGGCCTACGTGGAGCCAAAGGGGACTCACCCATCGCGCGGGGCCAAATGGGGATCCACCCATCACGTGGCAAAACGGGCCCGCCCCTGGCTCTGATACCATGTAGGAAGTTGAGGTTCCACTCCAAAACCAATTGGCAATGGGGGGAGTAGCTCAACACCTTATAAGCCCTTGCTAGGTTTCTCAACTTTCCAATGTGGGACTCTCTCCCTTCACATTCTCACACGCCCCCGCACGTGTGGTGAATTTTCAAGCCTAACACTTGGACAACACATATTGTGTGACGTGGAGCACGTGTGGCCGTTGGGCTTTCACACGTGGGATAACCCGCTCTGATACCATGCTAAAATATGAATATGGGTTTGAATACTTTTGGTTCTCTTTTTTTCTTCTCCATAAGGAGGTTAATATAGGAGTTTACGTTAGGGCTTTACAAGGAAATAGATATAGTAATTAATTAGGATAGTATCTCCTAATTAT
Source organism: Prunus padus (assembly GCA_024362665.1). Taxonomy (NCBI): domain Eukaryota; kingdom Viridiplantae; phylum Streptophyta; class Magnoliopsida; order Rosales; family Rosaceae; genus Prunus; species Prunus padus. Next base: position 2,701,764 of record JANFAM010000013.1, on the reverse strand, counting down.
ACAATGATTTGTCAACTATCTAAAAATAAGGAAAGTAAACCCCTTAATTAATCAAGGAAAAAATCTCCTTATTTAATTACGAGACTCACGTTAACACTCATTTTCAAGTTGGTGCATATACCTCACCAATGCCCAACTCAGTAAGTGAGTCATAAAATACTCTTCCACAAACAGCTTTTATTAAGACATCTGTTAGTTGATCTTCTGATTTTACGAACGGTAGGCGAATGATCTTTTTCTCAATTTTTTCCTTGATGAAATGTCTATCCACCTCAACATGTTTGGTTCGATCATGTTGAACTGGATTATGAGCAATATCAATAGCTGACTTGTTATCACAATGCAACTCCATTGGCTTATAGTGCTTGATCCTGAATAGCGTCCTTTGGAGTGAAGCGGTCTCATAAGACAGTTCAATTTTCTCCTCCCGATTTTGACAGCGTGGAGACAACTGATCGTTTTCCTCTGGCAACCAGTCGGTTTGAAACAGGTTCTCTGGCGACCGGTCGTCAATGATCCATGTGTGCTTTTTAGAGGACGTATGAAAAACAGAACCTTTGGTGGTGATGATAGAAGCACGAGTCCGAGTGGCTAAGTCAGCAGGATGGACTTGCATGTTTATGTGAGTCTTCAAAGAGGGAGAGAATCGTAGGGGTTCCTGACATCGCAGCGGAAGTAAGATTTGATATGAGAATATGAGGAATTTGATTTGGAGGGATGTGATTTGAGGAATTTGATGTATGAATTTGATTTGAGAGGTATGTATATAAGATTTGAGGGTATGTGTTTAGGGATTTCGATAAGAGGATTTGAGGAATTTAGATTTGAGGAATTTGGATTTGAGGAATTTAAATATGATGAATTTAAAGAACACTGAAACCCTGTGAACACGGCTAAGAACACGTAAACCCCGTGAACACGGCTAAGGACACAAACCCCTGTGAACACGGCTAAGGACACAAAACCCCGTGAACACGGCTAAGGACACAGAAACCCTGTGAACACGGCTAAGGACACAGAAACCCTATGAACACAGCTAAGGACACAGAAACCCTGTGAACATGGCTAAGAACACAGAAATCCTGTGAACACGGCTAAGGCAAGGCACAACTTCTCTTCAATCCTCTTCTCCCTGAAGAGAAGGGTTTGTTGGAGTCAAGAAAGAACCAATATCTCAATGGGAAAGAGAAACATATATTTTTCACTCCCCCCCCTTGAAGAGGAAGGGAGGAGAGCACGTAAATCCCAAGGAGAACGCAGGCACAGTCACAAGAAAACCTAGCTCGATACCATGCTAGAATTTTCCAGGTCGACGGGCCGAGGCCCACTCCAACAACACCGACATCGTCCCCACTTTACCACCTGCACAATCCTCAGGTGTGAGGTTTTAACACAAAAGGCCTCGGTGTTAGTTAGAGTGGGGTAATTCTATTTAAACTATTATTTCTCCTTCCCTCCGTCCGATGTGGGACAATTGGTTTCAACACGGGCCACTATTAACAATACCGATATTGTCCCAACTTAACCACTTACAAAGTCTAGTAGGTGTGGAGTTTTAGTCCACTATTAACAATATCGATATTGTCCCAACTTAACCACCTACAAAGTCCAAGAGGTGTGGAGTTTTATCACAAAAGGCCTTGGTGTTATTAAGAGTGGAACCACTTATTATAAGTTATAATTTATTCAGTCATCAAGTTTCCGATGTGGGACTTTACATTCTTCAACAGGTTGTGCCCAAAAATTATGCAAACTGGGCATTGTTGTTGATGGACAGACATGATTAAGTGAGGGAGGAAATTACCGAAGTGACCAAGCCGCACATATGGCTACTAGGGGTGGGCATGGTCAGGTTCTCACTTCACACCGGAACTAGAACTATTTAACAGGTCTGGTTCGGTCCAGTTTAAAGGAATTTTTTTTGAAAATCGGCATGTCCGGTTCTAACCGGTTTCCGTTTTAAACCGATTTTTTTATTTTTTTATTTTTTAATTATTTTTTTAAATACAAATTATAATAAATAAGTTATTTTTTGGGTTTGAAAATTAACAAATGATCCAATTCATACAATGGGGAATTTTTTGAAGTTGAACTTGGAAAAATATTAATTATAACATTAAAAATAAAGCATTGGATTTAAAAATTTTGTAATAAAAAAAAACCACAACCAGTCCGATCCGGTGTGGTGCGGTGTGAAACCAAAATCGGAATCGATCCGGTCCGATCTGTTGACTATTTTGGTCAACCAATTTTTTTTCCCTTTTTTCTCCCGGTTTGATTCGGTGTTCCGATTTTCCAATCCGGATGCCCACCCCTAATGGCTACCTACTTTGAAAATGTGCTATCCATCCCATTTGGGTGGGAAAAAGTGGAAGACCTAGTTGAAAAGTTGTTGAATTGGGTAGCTGATGAAGTCCATGATTTTTTGAAATGTGCTGTGACAAAGGAGCATTTTTTGGGGTTGATAGATTGGGTTGACGCTCATAGACCGGTGCCAGCCTTGGGCAAGATATACGGCAGTGGGAGTGAAGGGGGGCCCGCTTTTGTCTTGTCATCGGGGCAAAGATTTCCTGTTTCAAAGGTGGATTTCGGGTGGTGACTGCCTTTTTTTGGGTCGTACATTTTTTTAGTAAATTTGGATATTGTTACGTACGAAGCACCACCGTCCATGATTCTTTCCAGTGTATGGGGATATTATCCCAACTACAAATTTTCGACGATTCGAAGTGTCTGTTTTTTAAATCTTTATTCATAAATTATCTTACAAAAAATCAAGTGAATTGAAAAATCATTAATGCATTTAGTTGGGATCAACAAAATAGACGAACACAGTGCTTCAAGAAAAGACTATAATAACAACCATCTAATTGAATGGTTAAATGGTTTTGGATTCAAGTATTTTTTGCAGAGATGATATTTGAAGTAATATCTTAAAATAGACGGTTCGGATCATTGAAATACAATGTGTGGTGGACCATATAAGAGTGTCCCTTAAAAAAGCTTATTTGAAGAATCCCTCAACCGAAGCTATATATATATATATACTAGGAGGATATTAAGTAGATATTCTCAAATTTAAGCTTGTCAACTAGTAGAGACTAGTATTCGAAAATTTATATATATAGAAATATAAATATAAATATTTGTCAACATAAGTTTAGTGAGAGCATATTATTATGTGCATTTCTAAATTAGTGTCCAATGATGTCTATAAAAAAACATAGTTGCTAAGGTACTAAAAGTCTACTTTTCTTTATGTCAACTTCATATATGTTACTTGCAACAGAACATGTAAAAAGAACAAATTAATCAACGTAATTTGTGTTTAGACTTTCTGACTCTGAATGACTCTTCGCCGGCTCTACCCTTCGTATCCTTTTATAAAGCATCAAAGCCTTGTGCTTGTGTTCGTAACCCTAAACCCATCACAAGGTGTTCAGAAGCATTTCCTGCACAACAGCTTGTTAATTCATTGCATCTTTTTCTCCTCTGGGAAAGGCGTTGGCCAATCCTTAATCCTTCGCCCATTGACCTGCATGAGATCTTTAGAAAACCACCTTCTAGGTTCTAGAGTGAATTTAACTCACTCCACAAAAGCAGTTTTTAAGGAAAAAATTTGGCTCATTCCACCTAAGTAACTTTCAAACGAGTTAAATCATCTGCATATAATAAACGAGGAACTTATAAAAATTCTTGATTCCGCCTTTGGGAAGTACTTGCCAAATTCTCCTTCTTTTTCCTCCTTTTACTTGTCGTTTTTACTTATCTATGCCAAGTTGTTCACGTTGATAAAGTATCAAGCCAACTTATTTTTTTTGGGTCAAAAGCCAGCTATTTTTTTTGGGGTCAAAACAGTTGCTCTTTGTCTAATTTTAGGGCATGCGCGCGTCCTAAAGTAACTGGCCAAGCCAAGTGCCATGCGCACTTTCCTAATAAATCAAATTAGCGTTTTAACTTTAGAGGTAACATATACATATGCCGAAAGTAATCTTTGTCAATGTCGTGTCGTAACTTCTCTGAGTCAGTCAAATTATTTATTTTAACAATAAGCTCAACGAAATTATTTTATTTGGAAAAGAAAAAAGAAAGGGTAATTACTTGTTTTGACATATTTTATTTGCAATAATTATTTCAAGAAACATAACCTAATTGACAAGTCCGGTTCACCTGGTCCTCGTCGGTGACCATGGGCTGTGTACACAGTCCAAATACACTTTCACACGTGTCGATTTTTTTTTTTCTTCAACTCATCTCCATCTTTATACCTTCCAGAATCATAGCATTTCTTCCGGGCTTTTCACGAATATGCCCATTAATTGTAACATGATATATTATATAACCAATTGTCATTTTTTAATTGATTCTTATAAAATTTTAACACACTAAGAATTAATGAATAAATTAATGAACAAATTACAAGTGGCTAGTTTTGAGTTTCTTTATAGAAACCTAAGTAATATTTGTATGGGATTTTGTATAATATGTCATCCTAAAATGAGATTCTTTATAGAAACCTACTTCAATCCTGCCATTGATTGTAAATTCTTTTTATTTTTATTTTTTTGTTCTTACAAAATTTATGCCAATCCTCAAATTGATAGCTCCGAGTAAAAATTCCAAATACTTATAAAGAAATGAAAAGAAAAAAAAAAGAGTTTGACAATTCTTTTGTTGGTCGAAAAAAGTTTGATAATTGATTAAGAAAAACAAAACAAATTAACGAAAGGCAATCCTAAAAGCAAATTGACCACCTTTTTTTTTCTTCTACAAAGGAAAACTCCACCCGTTTCTATTTTTTTCTTTGGAGAATCTAACTCAAGAGGAATTGTAAAGATGCCTCATCATGCACCACCCTCACTAAGCTTGAAAAAGGAAGAGATCTACAAGCATGAATAAGAGACTTTGTGTTATTTAAAGTTAAACTAATAGAATCATCACCAACCCTTTAATTATAGTGTATTAGCTATGCTCAACAATTAATTATTGGATTTGGAAGAAGTGCACAAAGTAGTTCACCTTCACCATATAGGTTTTTTTTCGTCCAAATTAAAAATTCATCCAATAAACCTTTTAAGTGCTAATAAGTAATAGCCAATAAGGTCTAACTCAGTGGAAAATGGTCTTGAATTGCAGACTAATGGTCTCATATTAAAATCTCTGTGGCACCTTAGTAGTGTGTGTGAGAAAACCCGCACCCTTTGTAGTTTAGACACTTGTATTTATTTTTTTTTTGGTAAAGGAGCTCATTTTCTCACTCCTCTTTTGTTCACTTACACTCCATTTGTTGAAAATTGTATGTTCTCACACCTCTTTTATTCACTTACACTTCCTTGTATGTTTTAGTAAAAAGTAAGAAAAATTAGGTATTAGCCAAAAGAATCTTTACTAATGAGGATTTGATACCTAGAGTATTTCTCTTTGGGTTTTGATACATAGGAATCAAATTTTGTTTCGGATTTGGCCAAAGAGAAAGCCCAAATTCTTTGGCTCACCTTAAATTAATCACTGAAAAGACAATTATACCATTTTTGTTTAAAAGTCTGGCCCAACTTTAAAATTTATTTGTAAATGATGTTTTTACCCCCCGTTGGTTTGAAGTATGCGTGATTTGAAATTTTGCCGATTTGGTTCGCTCTTTCACGTCGTGGAGATCTGGTTCTTTAGCTGAGATGGAGCTCTTATCTTCTGGCATGTTTTTGTTTTATTTTCTTCGTTTTAGTCTTTGATTTTGTTTATGTTTTGTTCTTTTTATATTGATTTTTAAGTTTTCTTCGTAATTTTCCTTTTCCAGATTTGGTTTACTCTTTCACGTGGTAGAGCTCTGGTTCTTGAGCTGCGATGGAGCTTTGATCTTCTGGCATGTTTTCGTTCAATTTTCTTTGTTTTTGTCTTTGATTTTGATTATGTTTTGTGCTTTTTATATTGATTTTTATGTTTTCTTTGTAATTTTGCTTGTCCATGCAGATTCAATTTCAGTTTTGGCGTGACATCTGATATCTGCGATTCTGAGCTTTGGTTCGATTTGATATGTTCGATTCTGACTTTGAGCTGTTGTTTGGTTGGGGAATTTTTTGGAATTTGCTGTTGAGGTATGAGTTCTTCAGATGTTTTTTCGTTTATAGTATTGGTATTATTTTGTTTTTGATTAATTTGTGTTTGTTTGGAGTTGCTGTTTTGATTTGGTTAGTTTGATGCTTATTATGTTATGCATTGTAGTTTATGCTTTTGATTTGATGATTTTATTGTTTTAGGTTGTTCGTTACTAGGTGCTGCATTGTAGTTTTTGGTTTTGAGTTGCTTAATTGATTGGTTTAGGTTTTTCCTTACTAGCTGATGACATGTAGTTTTTAGTTTGTGATTTTTTTTAGTAGATGCTGCAATGTAATGTTCTTACAAAACAGAAACCACTGTTTGAAGATCATAAAGTGCAGTGTACAAATTAGCAGCATTAGCAGAGTAAAAATTCTTTTTTATTTTATTTTTTTGGTTCTTACAAAATCTATGCCTATCCTCAAATTGATAGCTCCATTAGTAGAGTAAAAGCTCCAAATACTTGTAAAGAAATGAAAAGAAAAAAAGAGTTAACCAATTATTATAAATCCAAGTGTTTCACCTGCTTATTGTTTTTTTTTATAGTACGAGCGATAGTCTAAACTACGAGGAGAATGGAATTTCTCACAAACAGACACACAACTATGATGCCGTGGGGATTCGAACATGAGACCTCTAATCTACAAGTCATCAAGACCCTTTTTTACTGGGTTGCTTCTAACTTACTGTTTAAGTAAGTGTTCATTGGTCATAATGGATTATATCAATCTCATTATATATAGTTTTCATACAAGCCTATTGGTGAAAAGCCCTTTTTATTTACCACATTGTAGACCTACAACTCAAATAAAAGCAAAACTTGCTTTTTATTATTATTTATTTATAGAAATGTGGGGATATTATGCCACCCAAATTTTTTTTTAGTAAATTTGGATATTGTTACGTACGAAGCACCACTGTCCATGACTCTTTCTAGTGTATGGGGATATTATCCCAATTACAAATTTCCGACGACCCAAAGTGTCTATTTTTTAAATCTTTATTCATAGATTATCTTACAAAAAATCAAGTGAATTAAAAAATCATTAATGCATTTAGTTGGGATCAACAAAATAGACAAACACGGTGCTTCAAGAAAAGATTATAATAACAACAATCTAATTGAGTGGTCAAATGATTTTTTGTAAAGAAGATATTTGAAGTAATATGTTAAAAATAAACGGTTCGGATCATTGAAATACAATGTGTGGTGGGTCATATATGAATGTCCCTCAAATAAGTTTATTTGAAGAATCTCTCAATTTAAGTTATATATATCAGTTATTCTATTATCAGGATGTATTAACGTGCGGAACGTGCGGATGCCCTTAAAAAAAGGCAGGAAAGCAGGGAGGGATAGTACAAAATATATGGCGTCCGCACGATAATAACGTCCTGGATGTCCGCATAAGAGAATTTCTGTATATATATATATATATATATATATATATATATATATATATATATATATATATATATATATATATATATATATACTAGGAGGATATTAATTAGATATTCTCAAAATTGAGCTTATCAACTAGTAGACTAGTATTCGAAAATTTATATATATAGAAATATAAATATTTGTCAACATAAGTTTAGTAAGAGAGCATATTATTCTGTGCATTTCTAAATTAGCGTCCAATGATGTCTATAAAAAAACATAGTTGCTAAGGTACTAAAAGTCTACTTTTCTTTATGTCAACTTCAATTTTAATTTCTACAATTTTGTTTTATCACCAACCATTGAATATATTATATATGTTACTTGCAACAGAACATGTAAAAAGAACAAATTAATCAACGTAATTTGTGTTAAGACTTTCTGACTCTGAATGACTTTTTGTCGGCTCTACCCTTCGTATCCTTTTATAAAGCGTCAAAGCCTTGTGCTTGTTAATTCATTGCATCTTTTTCTCCTCTGGGAAAGGCGTTGGCCAATCCTTAATTCTTCGTCCATTGACCTGCATGAGATCTTTAGAAAACCACCTTCTAGATTCTAGAGTGAATTTAACTCACTCCACCAAAGCAGTTTTTAAGAAAAAAATTTGGCTGATTCCACCTAAGCAACTTTCAAACCAGTTAAATCATCCGCATATAATAAACGAGGAACTTATAAAAATTCTTAATTCCGCCTTTGGGAAGTACTTGCCAAATTCTCCTTCTTTTTCCTCCTTACACTTGTCGTTTTTACTTATCTATGCCTGTTCACGTTGAGCCAACTTTTTTTTTTGGGTCAAAAGCCAACTATTTTTTTTGGGGTCAAAACAGTTGCTCTTTGTCTAATTTTTGGGCATGCGCGCGTCCGAAAGTAACTGGGCAAGCCAAGTGTCTTGCGCACTTCCCTAATAAATCAAAATTCTGAATACCGTTTTTAACTTTGTTTGGTCGAAAATAGCGTTTTTAACTTTACAGGTTGCACACATACACACTGGCGGATCCATAAATTTTTTAGCGGTGGTGCAATTTGGAAAGGCTAAAAACTTTTTGTGGATTGAACATCTAAGGTTTTTTACCTAAATTGACCTTAGGTCCCTTCATGCATTCATATCATACATGAAAAATTGTTTTATATAAGGATGTCATCTGATAGTTTCGTAAACCTTAGGGACGTTTTGTGATATTAAGCCATGTAAATTTTTTGACTAAGTATGAAAAATGATTTTTCGGAATAATCATTTTCTCAAGATAATTTTTGGCGGCTTTTATTCCTTACACATCAAATAAGAAAACTTGATTTTATGGGATTTTAGTATGAAGTATATATTGACTTAATGAGCCATCATTTTTAGCCTAACTTGTATTTTGCACTAAAACCGATTTTTCATATTTTGATTTGGTGGGAATTTGATTTTCTAGTATTTTTATTTGAATCCAAATGGGGGCTACTTCCTTATTTACATTGTAAACTTAAGTAAATGGAGTAATATAAAAATAAATTAAAGTAAAAGGACACAGACATTTACTTAAATGTTGAAGATGGAAATAAGATAATCTGTACATCAGTTAAGCAAAGGGGCAATTTGAAACACCTAAAATGAATTTTCTAACAAAGAGAAGTGCAACTGCATCTCCTTACGCCTTAACAGGTCCGCCAGTGCACATACACATAACGAAAGTAATCTTTGCAATAATTATTTCAAGTTGCTTTTGTTTTGCATGTGCGCACACCCAGACCCAATTGGCAAGTCCGGTTCATCTGGTCCAAATTCACTTTCCCACGTGTCGTAAAGATGCCTCATTATGCACCACCCTCACTAAGCTGGAAAAAGGGAGAGATCTACAAGCATGGAAGCCAGTCGAACTTTTAAGCGAAAAAACTGGAAAGGATAGAAAGAGAATATGGGCCAAAGTGGATTTTTTGTTTTTGTGTTTTTGTCTGTTTTGGCCGTCACTACCTATGTTCTATGGATCGAAAGAAGACTCTTGATATATTCGTAGGTATCTGAAACTGAAACATAAATGACTTTGTGTTATTTAAAGTTAAACTATCAGAATCATCACCAACCCTTTAATTATAGTGTATTAGCTATGCTCAACAATTAATTATTGGATTTGGAAGAAGTACACAAAGTAGTTCTCCTTCCCCATAGGTTTTTTTCTATTTGGGTTTTTTTTATTCATCCAATAAACCATTTTAAGTGCTAATAACTAATAGCCAATGAAGTCTAACCCAGTGAAAAATGATATTGACTTGCAAACTAGTTGTCTCATATTCAAATCCATGTGGCACCTTAGCAGTGTGTGTGTGAAAACCCGCATCCTTTGTAGTTTAGACTAACACTTGTATTTTGTTTTTTTAAAAGGAGCTCATTTCCCTACTCCTCTTTTGCCCACTTACACTCCCTTTATTGGAAATTGTATGTTCTCATGCCTCTTTTATTCATTTACACTTCCTTGTATGTTATAGTAAAAAGTATTAAAAAAACAAAACAAAAGGGAGTGAAAGTGGACAAAAGGTGAATGGAAAAATCAGCACCGAAAAAAAAAAGATAGTAATAACCAATAAGATAAAATTAAAGGGACTTCGGTGAGGGGCTAAGTAGTTTACCTATTATCAGCCAACCACTCTTACCACATTTGGTATTAGGGCTGGGCATCAAAACCAGAATACCGAAACCGATCCGAAACCATGCTAATCTCATGTCGTCTAGTTTGGTGTTGAAGTGTAAACGGGATGATACCGTGTCATACCGTTACTGTTTGACACGACACTAGTTCCATATTACTAATCCCGTTTGGTGCCATACCGTACTGAACAATGTTTTGAAGTTTTAAATCTCAATTTCAGTTTCCTTCCCCCATTCGATTCGATCTTCTTTCCTCCTTCTATTCTCTTCTTTTCTTCTCCTCTTTCTTTCTCGTCATTGGTACCAACATTAGGTTCCATGGAACCGAGCGTTGGTGGTGGTTCCACGAGAAATGCTGCTGCTGCTGGTGAGCGATTGCAAAATTAGGCTAGTAATGATGATGATGATGAGGATTTAGTGGGTGGGGGTGGGGGTGACGATGGTGGTTGGGATCAGGCGCATCTAGGCAGCGCCACCAGTGAATAAAAAGGCAGTCTTTCCCGAACTCACTAAGGCCTCCCTGGAAGGAGACGATGTCTCCTGCGTCGAGGTTTTTCTCCTTGACGAATCTACTCCAGCCTTTTGTCATCACATAGATGTGGCTGCTGTTCCAGTATGAGTATCGAAACCGCCACCGCTTCCCATTCCAGTCCTTGAAATTGAGCAGAAGCCCCTTCTCATTGGTGGAAGAATCGAAAGGGAAGTACTTCTCCACGTGCTGCTTTGGGATGACTAGGCGATTAAGCTTCCCTACATCGCTTAGCATCACAACTTTGTCGAACATGTGCTCCCTTTCTATGGCAAATCGAATTGAATGAGGAAAGAAAATAAGAGATTTTTTACAGTATCAACATTGGTACCGAATCATACTGGGCCCATTTGGATCAGGTATGGTTCGAACGTATTCTCAAAAACTTCAATCATGTCTTGTACCTTCCCGATTCCCCTATCCGGGATGACCTTCATCTCTTGTCATCTCGTACCGTACCCAACCCTAGTTGGTATGACATTAGAAAAACCAAATCTATAAATTACATCACATAATCTACTTCATCAAATTCACCTAACCAACTCACATTTTACAACACATCCCAGTAGGTCTCATAGGAGAGTGAAGCAACATTTCCATCAATTGCAACAGATTTAAAGAAAAGAAAATAAATACAATTTACAACAAAAAAAAACCCCTAATAATGTGACGACTGTATATTATACATTACTAGAAGGATATTAATTAGGCTTATTTATTGAAATGCCCCATGTGGATTTCAAATAGTGTCAATTCGCCCCCTAACATTTCAAATGACTCAATCTCCCCATTGAACTTCCATTCCGTGACCACGGTTACCCCATTCAGATAGCTTTCAGATAAAAATTGTTAAATCATCTGAAGTGGCATGGTTATTTTGGCAAATTTAACTATTAAAAATTAAAATAATTAAAATTAAAAAAAAATGCTTGAAATTATTTAAAACAGGTGAAAAAATAAAGATAAAATGTCTCCTCTTTTTTCCCCTAATCGTCAGCCCCCACCACCTTCTCCCTCATCTCAACGAGCCCTACTGCCCAACCAACCCACACCTAGCCAAAACCCACCCCACCTTATCCTTTCTTTTTCTCTCTTTATCTCTCTCCTGTCAACTCCTCCCCCCAAAAGGCTCAAAATCCACACACAAAATCACTAAATTGACTTCAGATTGCTCATATGTGGTAGTCCAAATCTCCCTCAGTGGTTGCCAAAGAAAGAGAGGGAATTGGGAGGAGAAAGACAGAGGGTGAATTGGTGGTTAGGGTTTGATTATGTCGAAGAGAGAAGGAGGAGAGGGCGGAGAAGACAAAGGGTGGAAGGTGAGTTGGATTTTTGGCTGCCAATGTGTGTGTGTGTGTGTGTGTGTGAGAGAGAGAGAGAGAGAGAGAGAGAGAGAGAGAGATAGGAGGAAGGGTTCCTAGGTTTTTTTGTGTACCTTTGTTTGAGGGATGGGGAGGGGGAAGGTGGTGGGGCTGACAATTGAGTGAGAAAAAAAGCAAATATTTTTATCTTAATTTTTTACCTATTTTAAATCATTTCAAGTATTTTTTATATTTGAATTGAATTTTTTAATTTTAAATAGTTAAATTTACCAAAATACCCATGCCACTCAGCCGATTTAACTATTTTTTATTATCTAAAAACTAATGGAATGGGGCAACCTTGGTCACAGAATAAAAGTTCAGGGGGAGATTTATTCATTTGAAATGTGAGGGGGCAAACTGAGACTATTTAGAAACCACATGAGGCATTTCAACAAATAAGCCTATTAATTAAGATATTCTAAAATTTAAGCCTGTCAACTATGAGCTGAGGTTTGCATGTTCGGGCAATTTTGGATTTAATGGTATTCAGTTTTAAAACTAGACTAGCATACTAGTGTTCGAAAATATATATAGGGGGTGGGTCCATGGCACAACATTTTTAACACAAGTTTTGACACAATTTATGGGCCATTAGATTACTCCACTTTTAATTGTTGAGATTAAACCTGGCATGGCAATTAATTTTAATTTTTTAAACAATCATTAATTTTGTTTTCTATCTCATAAAAATAAAACAACATAATTTTCTCTCCCATCTCTTTTTCTTGGAAACGTATTTGATATTAATTAAGCATTAACTACTTCTGCTCCTTTCCTTTTTCATGACTTTGGTTTATATACTAGTTACAAAGGGTCATGCTAGGGAGACCAACTTGTGTACCAACTCTCTAATAGAGGTGGAGCCCACCAATACAATGGGTCCCGCACTCTATTAGAGAGTTGGTACACAAAGTTGGTCTCCCTAGCATTTTCCAGTTACAAAAGAAACTAAATAACTCTTCTTTAATCTCCCATTTGCACACAGCAAACCAAGGCCAACTTGGGGAGCAACTCATAGCTCAAATCTCAGCAATTGCAGTATCTGTATAGCAGATTGAAGACGCAAATATTCCCTAGTCATCTGAATAAATTTATTAGAGCATGCTTCCACAAACCTGTATGGATTGATGTTATCAGATAATAACATCTCCAATGATTAGTGGCTTGAACTTTGAAGCAGGCGGAAAGAACCCCCAGCATAAAGCATTTTGGTAAACTGGTCGTACTCTAATAGTGAAAGTTCTCCTCAAGATTGTCCCCAAACCACAGGTGCCGGCTAAATCTAGAAATGTGAGCCTGAAACAACTAGAACCTAAGCAGGTGGACCCTCCTTGCTTTGCAGCTTCAACATCATATACATTACCAGCAAGTAGAACTGAGAAAAGTATCACACCAATAGGATTTCCAAGTCCCATGAAGTTGTATTTTACACCAAAATGTTTCAAGCCAAAAAGTTCAGAGGAAGTTGGAACCATTATTGAATACTGAGTCCCATAGCAGATACCAAACAGAGCAATTACAACATAGAGAGTACCACTCAGAGCTAACGCATATAAAACCAACGATACAATCATAAATATGTGTGCACATGCCATCCAGAATGTGCGAGGAATTGTTTTCGTTCTGCAATGTACAAAATGATATACCAAATTAGTATTATGCTATTACAGAAGAGAGTTATTCATCCATTAGAAAATACAGAGTAGAAAATTATCACATTCTCGAACATAAGGTCCATACGTTTTAGGATTATAAGAATCTAGGTCATAAACTAAATTTATAATTTGAACAACTTAACATAAAAATAATTCATTCAAGAAACTCAGATATATGAGAAGATTAAAATTCCCAAATCAAACCCTCAAAATCAGAAATCCTAACAACAATTTGAAACAAATCGAAAATTGAAATATGTACTTGGAGCAAAGCTTTGTTACCGACGAAGAAGGCAAAAATTGTGAGAAAATTAATTAGTCTTCAACAATCCGTTTATTAATTAGAGGCTTGGTCTTCAATAATGATTAGAGGGACTGTCTACGAATTTGAATCTCCTTGTAGCTAGACTTGAACTCAAAGCTTCAATTTTTCTCCTTTTTTGTGTGTGTTTGTTTAAGGATTTCAATAATGATTGGAGGGATTGGTCTATTGAATCTGAACATGGAGTTTGAGAGAGACAGAGGAGAAGGCAAGGCTTTCTTTCCTGGAGCAATGAAGAGAGAGAGAGAGAGAGGAGAGTATACGTATCCATGAAAAAAGGAAAGGAGCAGACGTAGTTAATGCCTAATTAATATCAAATACGTTTCCAAGAAAAAGCGATGGGAGAGAAAATTATGTTGTTTTATTTTTATGAGAGAGAAAACAAAATTAATGATTGTCTATTTAAAAAATTAAAATTAATTGCCATGTCAGGTTTAATCTCAACCATTAAAAGTGGAGTAATCTAATGGCCCATAAATTGTGTCAAAACTTTTGTAAAAAATGTAGTGCCATGGATCCGCCTCCATATGTATATATAGCGATAGCCACTATTTTAAATTAATCTAATTTATGTGGAGGGGACTTGAACTGAAGTACAAGGAGGTGGACTTACTCCCTGACCAACTGGCCACCTAACCTAGACCTGGCAATATTGTACACGACACGAATTCGCACGAAATTATCAGTATTTGGGTTGGCCTTATTGAGTCGGGTTGATAACGGGTGAACCCGTTAAGCATCCGTTATCTTAACGGGTAGTTTCAGTATTTTTCCCGAATGACCCGTTAACCGTTAAGATCAGGGGTATTTTTGTAAATTTACATTATAAAATCCCTATCTAACCCCACCAATGGCATGCTCCTATCATTCCAAATTATTATTTTATTTATATTCTTACTATTTTATATTGTTGATTAATTACTTAAATCCCTAAGATTATTTTACTCTTGATTACAAATACAATCTAACCCACCAATGACATGCATCTCTCATTCCATATTATTATTTTGTTTATTTTCTTATTATTCTACATTGTTGATTAATTACTTAAATTCCTAGGATTATTTCGATATTGATTACAAATACAATCTAACCCCACCAATAGCATCCTCCTTTCACTCCATATTATTATTTTAAGGGTGCTATTAAACGAACCCTAAAATTAACTGAGTATACCCTATGATATAAGTACACCCTAATAATTAAATCAAAATCTAAAATTAACTAAGTACACCCCATTTAACTACCAAAAATACCCCTGATACACCCATGTAAAATTAACTAAGAACACCATATTTTAACTAAGTACACCCTATATATTTCATTTTGTGTAGCTAGTGCCATTCAGAATGTGAAAATCCAGAAAATTGTTGTTGTCTTGCTAGGGATCAGACTCTGAATTCTAAGGGTATCCAACAATGCATTTCAACGATTGGAATCTTTTAACAGCAGTCCCCAATTGCATATAAATACAAGTTTTAAAATCCAATAATGCCGAATTTTTGAAAATGTTGTTTTGGGGCTGGAATCACTACAAATAACATAATAATCAATATTTCTGCAGATTAATTTTTTGGGAGGATCTCCAACTGGCTGGACTACTAAGAAAATAAATTTATACAAACCCCATCTAAACAGAGAACCATACCAGACAACATGCACTGAAAAATCTTAACTTTATTATAAAAGAAAAAGCAGAAATTCATATTATGTCCAACAGAGAATGAGCCTAAGAAAAACCAAAGACAAAACAGCTTTATGTAACACAATATTTCCTTTGGATTCTTAGGTGGTCTGGCGTTTTCTTCTGTTGGATCTAGGGTTGCTCCGATTGTGCGAAGGGGCTGAGAAAAAAAAACATAACATGTTAAAGCAACAAAATTATTTGAAAACGATGGTTTTTTGGAATCAGACTCTGAATTCTAATTTGATTAGGGTTCAATATGTTGAGTAGGGTGTACTTATTAAAATTATTTTTGTTTCAATATTCAATGTATCCTTTTTTGTCATTTATATTAGGGTAAATTAGTAATTCAATAAATAGATTAGTAGTAGGGTGTAGTCAGTTAATTTTAGGGTTCGTTTAACAGCACCCTATTTTAATTATTCTCAAATACTTAATATATTATTCTTTTATCACAAAGAATTGTCTAATTTGTGTTTTCATTTAACAATTTGTTAACAAATATAGTCTATTTTTTTAAATGGGTGAAGCACGTGAAATGAGCAAAAAAATAACTCATTAGTCTTAACGGGTCGGGATGGGTTTTCGCAAATTTGAACGGGTCGGGTTTGGGTTTAATATTTCCCACCCGTTAGCTTAACGGATCGGGTCAATTCGCTTTTTTAACGGGTTGACACGAACACGACACGAAACCCGCAAACACAACACGTTTGCCAGGTCTAGCCTAACCCACATTTGCTTTTTAAGGGGTTTAAATTACTCACAATGTTAATTATCCCATTAGATGAACCAATTTGTTTCACAACCGCCCTTTTTTGGGCAAAATTTGGTACCTTTTTTATGGTTGGTTGTGGAACTGTGGAAAAATGGACATTGCTCTGTTGCTGGACGCACCAAGGTTAACTAGTGGAGTGTGGAAACTCATGAAAATGAAGCAACAATATCAATGGCTGCTCTTAGTTTCTTTGGATTTGGAAACAAATTTTCCCTTTCCAGACTGTTTTGGTCAACTAAAAGCTTGAGGTCAAATTATTTGGCAGGGTTTTTATTCCAATAAACGATCAAGAACATCATTATAATATAACGAATCTTTGGAGAGTTCATTACACATTATATTTTGATGATCCAAACTGTCTATTCATTACGTATTTTCTCAAAGATTATCTATACAAAAATTCACTTGAATTCGATTTAACCACTCAACTAAATGCTTGTTATTTTAGTGTTTTTTTTTAAAGCACCGTGTTCGTTTATATTGTTGATCACAATTAGATGTCTTCATAGTTTTTAAATTGACTAACTATATGAATGAACATTTAAAAACATGCAGTTGGGATTGTTGAAATAAAATCTGTCGCGTACCCGTAGGATACAATTATTATACCCAAGACGGGACCGGTCAGTGCCAAAACCCTCGAGGCCCAGTTTGCTAAAGCAAGAATCGACAGCACATTGGGTTTGTTCTAAGGGTCCAATAAACAGTGGTAGGCAAAACTTGAACAATTATTCCGCCTTACAATACCAAAACATCTTCCAGGCTTTTAGGACTTTTATTGTCTTTTTGATCCCTACAGGAGCAAAAGAACTTGCTTGGAACGGGGACGAGACTATTTTCCTATCCCTCTCCAATCACATGCGGCAACGTGTACAAATTGTTCCACATGGCAGCGTGTGATTGGAGGGAGATAGGAAAACAGTCCTATCCCCGTTCCAACTAAGTTTCACTCCTATAGGAGGGTAGTTGGCTAGCGAGTCTTGCTAAAAATTTATCGTTTTAAACGCCTTGAGCCTATTGGCTGCTTGTAATCATTTCACTCTCCAACTTCTGCTTATAAATTGCCTCCCTCTCTTCCTGTCTTTTGCACACAAAAATATCAAACCATATAGCAATCAAATAATCAAACATGGCGAGAGGAGAGTTCAAGGTGACCATGAGCAAGCAGGAAGTCGTGGCTGCTGCCTTGCCATTGCAAGAGCATTGGCTGCCACTCTCCAACCTTGATTTGCTTCTCCCTCCTGTGGACGTGGGGGTTTTTTTCTGCTACAAAAATGAGCAGAGCATGAGCTTCTGGTCCAGGGTTGGGGTTCTGAAGAAGGCCATGGCCCAAGCTTTGGTAACTTTCTATGCCTTCAATGGTGAGGTGGTGCAAAACTCTGTTGGGGAGCCTGAGATTCTGTGCAACAACCGTGGTGTCGATTTTTTCGAAGCTTTTGCAGATGTTGAGCTTAAGGAGCTTAACCTTTATGACCCTGATGAGAGCATAGAGGGCAAATTGGTTCCCAAGAAGAAGAATGGGGTGTTGGCTGTCCAGGTATCTGTCTCTCTAGATAGGTCATGTTATGCTTACCCTTTTTTTGTTTCTATATCTTGTCAATACATGTTATTAGTTGTCAGTAAAAAAAAAAAAAAAAGGTGCAAGTATAATTTGTGGTTAAAATATGTCTTTTTTAATTTTATGTCGAAAGGTTAAAATATGTTACGTGTTACAAAATTTGAATTGTAAATAAAAGTTTGTAATACGTGACATATTTTAATTATCGGACAGTACTTACCACTGATTCTGCCTCTTGGTAAGGCACTGCTCACCCAAAATTTTTTTAGGTGGATGGTCGCATGATCTCGTCGATAAAATCTGGCCCAGCTAGAACATGACTTTGGAACCTTATTAGTAATACGTAATGCCATTACCAAAACTTGACTCATTTCTAACACAAAACCAACCTACATAAGCTAACGTGCTTGGAAAATATGATCTCTCTTAACAGTATTTTTATTCGACTCTCACCCTTGTAAATAAAAATCATATTTACTTTTTTTTTTAAATATCCCAACACTAAACAAAATAAAATTGCAGGCAACTGAGCTCAAGTGTGGAGGAATGGTGGTGGCATGCACGTTTGATCATCGCATAGCAGATGCCTACTCGACCAACATGTTTCTGGTCTCATGGGCTGAGATGGCTCAGTCGAAATCACTCTCTCTGCTACCAACTTTTCGTCGTTCTCTGCTCAACCCTCGTCGTCCTGGTCACATTGATCCCTCCCTAAACGACATGTACGTGCCCATCACAGCTCTGCCACCGCCCAAAAACGACACTGATATTGACCAAGGCCATCTCATCAGCCGCATATACTATGTCACAGCCGAGCAACTTGAAAATCTGCAAGCCCTTGCAAGCTCCAATGGGTTCAAAAGGACCAAGCTCGAGTCGTTTTGTGCATTCTTGTGGAAGATGGTGGCTAAATCTGACACTAAAGTTGGTTGTGCACAAAAATTATGCAAAATGGGCATTGTTGTTGATGGACGGACAAGATTAAGTGAGGGAGGAAATTACCAAAGTGACCAAGCCGCACATATGGCTACCTACTTTGGAAATGTGCTATCCATTCCATTTGGGGGGAAAAAAGTGGAAGACCTAGTCGAAAAGCCGTTGAATTGGGTAGCTGATGAAGTCCATGATTTTTTGAAATGTGCTGTAACAAAGGAGCATTTTTTGGGGTTGATAGATTGGGTTGAGGCTCATAGACCGGTGCCAGCCTTGGCCAAGATATACGGCAGTGGGAGTGAAGATGGCCCCGCTTTCGTCGTGTCATCGGGCCAAAGATTCCCGGTTTCGAGGGTGGATTTCGGTTGGGGACTGCCGGTTTTCGGGTCGTACCATTTCCCGTGGGGCGGCAATGCTGGGTATGTGATGCCAATGCCGAGTCCGGCTAGGAAAGGTGACTGGATTGTGTACGTGCACATCTTGAAAGGGCAGTTGGAGTTGATAGAGAAGGAAGCTGCTCATGTGTTTAGGCCCTTGACTTTTGATTATCTTAGTCAAATTTGAATATTAGTGTTACCACATCCATTAGCTAGCTAGCTATGTCATTATCTTTAATAGTAGCGTGATTGGTGCAACTATATGTATGTCTTGTTGGTATCGAAAGCATGCAAAAAAATACCATATATCAATCTCATTCTACTTTTCGTACAGTTTAATTTTTATTTACCACGTGGTAGACCTACAACTCAAATAAAAGCAAAACTTGTTTCTTTTTTTTATAGAAATGTGGGGAGATTATACCACTACATTTTTTTAGTAAATTTGGATATTGTTACAAAGGTAATGTTAGGTTTACCATATTTTTATATCACATTGTGTACCACCTCTCTAATAGAGGCGGGCCCCATTGTATTTGGTGGACTCCACCTCTATTAGAGATGTGGTACACAATGTGGTATAAAAATGTGGTAAGCGTATTATTTTTTTGTTACAAAGCACCGCTGCCCATGACTTTTTGTTGTGTGTGGGGATATTATCCTAACTACAAATTTTTTTCCCACGATCTAAACTGGGTATTTTTCAAGTCTTTATTCATAAATCAGCTTACAAAAAATCAAGTAAATTGAAAATCATTAATGCATCTAGTTGGGATCAACAAAATAAAAGAACACGGTGCTTCCAAAAAAAAACTATAATAACAATCATCTATAATTGAGTCGTCAAATGGTTTCGGATTCAAGTTATTTTTTGCAGAGATGACATTTGAAGTAATATCTAACTAGATGGTTCAGATCATTGAAATACAATGTGGTGGGCCGTACAAAAGTGTCCCTCAAATAAGTTTATTTGAATAATCCATCAACTAAACCTATATATATATATATATATATATATATATATATATATATATATATATAAATTAAATATTCTAAAATTTAAGCCTGTCAACTATGAGCTGAGGTTTGCATGTTCGGGCAATATTGGATTTAATGGTATTCAATGGTAAAACTAGACTAGTAGTATTCGAAAAATTATATAAGTATAAATATTTGTCAACATAAGTTTGGTAAGAGAATATTATTTTGTGTATTTATAAAGTAGCATCCAATAATGTATAAAAATAGCATAGTTGCTAAGGTACTAAGGGCCCGTTCGGTAGCGTTTTCGAATAATGTTTTTTGAGAATGAAAACAAGAAAACGAATTTGCATTTTCAGAATTCGAAAATGTGTAAAATTATTATAAACAATGAAAAATGTATAATTTGAGAATAATAATGTATAATTAAAAAATTATAATGTTAGAAAAACCTTGATAATAAATTATATTATCTTTAGTTTAAAATAAAATTTAAAGAAAAATATGAAATTGAATAATATATGATGGTTTTTATCATAAAATTAATATTCACTGGTGTAACAAAATAAAATAATGAAGTGCAATGAAAAAAAAATGGAAATTGAAAAAAAAATGAAAAAAGAAAATAAAAAGCAATCATACCAATACATTGGGTAGAAAATGAAAACGATAATTTGGTGTTTTCAGTTTTGGTACATGAGTTTGAATTATTTTTCAAGAAACAAATTCCAATGAAAATGAAAACGACATACCAAACGCGTTTTTGGTAGAAAATGAAAACAGGGCCTTCAAAACGTTACCGAACGGCCCCTAAGAGTCTACTTTCCTTTATGTCAACTTCAATTTTAATTTCTACAAATATTTTTTTGCACCAATGAATGTATTATGTACGCATGTTACTTGCAACACAACATGTAAAAAGAACAAATTAATCAACTTAATTTGTGTTTCGCATTAAAACAAACGTAATTTTGTGTTCAGACTTTCCGATTCTGAATGAGTCTTTGCTAGGCTCTTCCCTCTTCGTATCCTTTTATAAAGCGTCAAAGCCTTGTGCTTGTCAATTCATTGCATCTTTTTCTACTATGGGAAGGGCGTATGCCAATTGGCAATCCTTAGTCCTTTGTCATTGACCTGCATGAGATCGTTAGAAAACCACCTTCTAGATTGTAGATTTTTTTGAAAAATAATAGAAACTTGATGTTAAATTTACAGTCGGTGGAAATTATTCCATCCTATTCAGGGGAAATTATTTCATCCTATCTCTGTAAAACTTAACTCGCTCCACCAAAGCAGCTTTTAAGAAGAAAAAAAATTTGACTCATTCCGCCTTAAGCAACTTTCAAGGAAAAACCATGTGCAGATAATAAACGAAGAACTTATGAAAATTCTTGATTCCGCTTTGGAAAGTACTTGTCAAATTCTCTTTCTTTTTCTTCCTCTTTGTCGTTTTTGCTTATCACTCTTTGCCAGGCTCTTCCCTCTTCGTATCCTTTTTATAAAGCGTCAAAGCCTTGTGCTTGTCAATGCATTGCATGTTTTTCTACTATGGGAAAGGCGTATGCCAATTGGCAATCCTTAGTCCTTTGTCATTGACCTGCATGAGATCGTTAGAAAACCACCTTCTAGATTCTATAGTGTAAATTTTTTTGAAAAATAGAAACTTGATGTTAAATTTACGGAAGTTCATCCTATTCGGTGGAAATTATTCCATCCTATTTCTATAAAATTTAACTCGCTCCACCAAAGTAGCTTTTAAGAAGAAAAAAAAAATTGACTCATTCCGCCTAAACAACTTTCGAGAAAAAACCATCCGTAAATAATAAATAAAGAACTTGTGAAAATTCTTGATTTCGCTTTGGGAATAATTAGTTGCCAAATTCTCCTTCTTTTTCTTCCTCTTTGTCGTTTTTGCTTATCTATGCCAAGTTGTTCAAGTTGATAAATTCAATCCAACTTCTTTTTTTGGTCAAAAGCCAGCTTGTTTTATTAATTGGAGAAAGTTGCTCCTTCTCAATTTTAGGGCATGCGCGCGTCCGAAAGTAGAGAATTGGCCAAGTGCCTTGCACTCCCTAATAAATCAAAATTGTTAATAACGCTTTTAACTTTTTTTCGTCGAAAATAACGTTTTTAACTTTAGAGGGAACATATACGTATGCCGAAAGTGATCTTTGTCAATGTCGTGTCGTAACTTCTCTGACAGTCAGTCAAATTATTTTTTTTAACACTAAGCTCAAAGAAATTAGTTTATTGGGGAAAAGAAAGAAAGAAAGAAAGAGTAATTACTTGTTTTTGACCTTCTTTATAATTTTTTTTAAAAAGCAATAATTAATTCAAGAAAGTTGCTCTTTTCTAGTTTTATTCAGTTTTGCATTAGGGATAACATATATATATAATAATAACTGTATACATAAATTCTCATATGCGGACGTCCGAACGCCATATATTTTCTACTATTTTTTCCTATTTTACTTTTTGTTTACAGTGGCATTCGCATGATAATGCGGACTTCCGAATGTGAGAATAACTGTATATATATATATATAGTGGCATCCGCACGTTATTACCATGTAGATATCATAGTATACAAGGAGAAAAACATAAATAAATATTACAAAATACATAACGTCCGCACAATAATAACACTCAAACATGCGGAGAATTTCCATATATACAATATATATAACCGAAAGTGATCTTTGTCAATATCCTCGTAACTTACTGAAAGTCAGTCATATTTTTATTTATTTACTATAAGTTCAAAGTCATTACTTTATTAGAGAAAAGAAAGGGTAATTACTTGTTTGCAATAATTAATTCAAGAAAGTTGCTTTTGTTTTTACTTTTATTTAGTTTTGCATGTGCGCATACCCAAAACCTAATTGGCACTCCCGTTGACCTGGTCCACGGGTACCAGGGGCCACGTACATATTTGTGTAAACAGTCCAAATATATTTTCACACGTTATTTTTTTTGTTCTCCAACTCATCTCCATCTTTATCACCCTTCCACAAATTAGAGGACTTATGAATTTTTGAGCGGAGGTGTAATTTTGAAAGGCTAAAAACTTTATATAAAAAATTGACAATCAAATATCCTTATAATTTAAACAATATCAATGCCATTCATAAGTCATAGAAAAAATAGTATTACAAATAACCTACAATTGTTGTCGACGAGATTTCATATCATGAAAACATCACATGAATGAGAGATTTTCAAGTAGCAAAAAAATTTATTTACCCAAAACAAATTGCATATTGTTTAGACTGCTGTCCACCATTGGATTTAATCCAACGGTAGTGTGAACGGGACTGACTTAATTGGTTGTCAAGTATCGTGCACTGCCTTAAATCAAATCAGGTTAATTGTTAATATCGTTTTTAACACTAGTCAAACTAATAGTGATCTTTGTCTTCTTCTTTTTGGGTAAAATAGTGATCGTACGTAGGGTGGCAATTTCCAACTCAACCCGATACACAACTCGAAACCCGCACGAAAAAACACGACATGAACCCGCACAATTAATAAACGGGTCATTTTTGGGTCAACCCGCCACTGACCCGTTTATAAACAGGTGGGTTTCGGGTCAACCCGTCAACCAGCTAAAATACATGTTTAACCCGTTTATTAAACGGGTCGTGTCATGGGTCGTGTCAACCCGTGTACAACCCGCCAATCCGCTAAAATACCTGTTTAACCCGTTTATTAAATGGGTCGTGTCAACTCGTGTACAACCCGCCAACTTGTGAAAAAATTAAAGAAAATTGAGGCTTCAACACACACACAAGGAGTTTCAAACCCCTGCCTCCATCCTTTTGCACCTTATCCACCATGCTGCTAATTTCTTTGTGATTATATGCTACAACATTTGATATTTATAATGTCTTTACAAGCTGTTTTTCAAAGAACTAGAATTTCACATGTATATTATTTGATATTTATATTCAAAAAATTACATGCATAACTATTTTAGCGCATGTCTAATCAACAAAACAAAACAAAAATATGCTAATGTCTACTCTCTTTTTTTTCTCTTAAGCTCTCATATCATCATCATCAATCTCATTTTCTCTCTTTGATTTCTCCCACTAAAAAAAACAATTGATGGCGTTGTTCAAAATGCAATAGTTTTCTTCTTCATTTTCATCATTTTTTTAATTTTTAATTTTCTCTTTCTCAATCTTTATATATAGAGAGAGGCAAAATGAAATAACTATTTTATATAAAAAAATGTAATTACTTGATTAAATTATCAAAATTTAGATTTTTTATATTTTTTATTTGCTATCACTTAGCGGGTCAACCCGATATGACCCGAAACCTGCACGGGAAATAAATAGGTCAACCCGAAACCCACATGATTGTAAAACGGGTCATATTAGGTTGATCCGAACTTAACACGTATATAATCCCGATACGACCCAACCCATTGCCAGCCCTAATCGTACGTTGTCATTTATGTCACATATTCTCATAATTTTTCTGAAAGCTAGTCAAACTTTTTTTTGTTTTTACTAGAAGCTAAAAGGGATTGCTTTATTTATAAATTTTTTTATCAAAAAAAACAAGAAGGGTAATTCCAGTGAAAAAAGTTGAGAAGGATAGAAAGTGAATTATGAACCAAAGTGGATTTTTTTGTTATTGTTATTTTCAATTTTTAATTTGGTAGAAGACTCTTGATATATTCTTAGAGCATCTCCAACCGATGTGTTAAAAGTGCCACATAGACATTTAACGACTAGAAATAACATCTTACATCACTCCAACCAATGTGTCAAAGCTGATGTGGAATGAAGGCTGGAGGTTTAGATGTTATTTTTGACATCCCAAAAGCAAGATGTCAAATGAATATTTTATTATTTGTTATTTTCTTTTCTTTTTAATTAAAAATAAATCAATACTAAAATGTAATAAAATAATAATTTAATTTGACTCATCGGATGGAGTTTAAAGCTGTGTAAGATGTCAAATTGCCACATCAGCCATCAAATTTAAATTTGATGTTTGGTATTTGGCATCTCCCTTGGAGATGCTCTTAGAGCATCTCCAACTGATATGTCAAATTGCCACATGGACATGAAATGACAAAAATTGAAGGTTAAAGTTGCTCTAACCGAATAGTCAAATCCTACATGGATTTGAAGGCTGGAAGAGATATGTCAAAAATAACATATCAAAAAGTTTGATGTCAAATATTATTTTTAATATTTATTTAGTCATGGACCCTATTATCATTTACTCTCTTTTAAAACTTTCTGCATCATATGGGCCATATTTGCTTTGAAAAATATAATAAAATAATATGATATTTGACATTTTGGGTGGAGTTAAATTTTTTCTAAAGTGTCAAATTGTCACATAAGCCATCAAATTCAAATTTAACATTTTGCATTTGACATCTCCCTTAGAGATGCTCTTAGGCATCTAAAACATAGAAGACTTTGTGTTATTTAAGGTATATTATTAATGCTATTATTAATAGCATCATCAATCATCATCACCAACCCTTTATTAGTGTATTAGCTCTGGTCAGCAATTAATTATTGGATTTGGAAGTACACAAAGTAGTTCACCTTCACCATATAGGTTTTTTTTTCCAAAAAATTTATAATTGGGTTTTTTTCCCAAATTAAAAATTAATCAAATAAACCATGTAATAACCAATAGTCAACGAGGTCTAGTCCAATAAAAAATGTTATTGACTTGCATACTAGTGGTCTTAGGTTCGAACCCCAATGACACATTGATAATGTGTGTGAGAGAAAATCTCATTCCCTTGTAGTTTAGACTTACGCTTTCTATTAAAAAAAAAAGTACTTATAACCAATAAGACAAAATTAAAGGGACTTGGGAGGTGCTAGGTAGGAGTAGTTTGCCTATGATCAGCCAACCACTCTTACCACAGTTGGTATGACATTAGAAAGACCAAGACCCATACATTACATCACATAATTTACTTAATGAAATTCACCTAACCAACCCACATTTTACAACACATCCCATTTCCATCAATGGATATTGTTTAAAATAAAATAAAATAAATACGATTTACACCAAAAAAAAAAAGGTCCATAATAATGCTGGGTTGCTAATGGTGGTTGTGAAAAGGCCAACAGAAAGGACTAAATTAGTTTAACAACTCTAGACTTTTCACTACATGATATTTTACTCAAAATTAACGTCACTAAATTAGGTCAATGCTAGCTGGTTGCGGCCTACCTCTATAAAGATAAGAATCTTATATCTTGATTAGATTAATATAGAGATTAGTATAAGGAGAAGATATTAATTAAGCAGCTTTCACTGGTAGGTACTATTCTATTCTAATGATTGCTATGGCTTGTGTGTCACTGTCATCAATCGCTATATAGAAGAAACTTTCAATTAATAATAATAATCAAAAGTATATTCTATTTACTATTGACTAATATAAAATGCTTAGTTTACATACAATAGGAAATTACACTTTAGCCCCTGCATAACAAAGTCGTTTTGTGTGGTACTTTATCATCAAAACCATACAAAGATAGGGAAGAGAGAGGGAAAATGGTTGGGTCGGCGGTGTGGTCCGTGGGTTGGGTTTTTAGTGGTTTTTTTCTAACATTAGAGAAGTATACGATTGATTTACCTATTCAAAATTAGAAATTCTTTTAATTATATTAATTGATGTATTAATTGGGTGTTTATGTCGGTGTAAAATATTACATGTGTAGTGGTTTGGAGCAATTGTTCATTTAGGAAAAGTTTTGGATTAGTCTTAAGATACGCAGTAGTGCAGATGAGTTTAGTATGTTATCGCCCTTCTTAATAAGATAAATCCCAAAAAAGAAAATAAATAAGACCCCCAGCCACCAAACAGAGAAAATTACGGGTTGATTAACGAAATGCCAAAATTGAAATTGATTTGTCAATAGGAGATTGTAACGTTTCAACAAAGTAACATTTACCCATATAGTTTATAAGGGAGTATAATATAATTTACTATTATACAAAACATACGCCCGTGGGCCCATATAGCTTATCTACTTGTTAATCCATATTAAACAAAGCTTCCTAGGTTTTCCTATCATAGTTGTTATCGACGGCTTTAACAACTTCGGTCTGATCTCATCACTCTGGTTAGCTACTACTAAAACTATGATTTTGATAGGGATTTGCTCATCAACTTGGTGACAACAACAACCCCCCTTAAAAAATTTAGTATCTTTGGCTGTGGTTTATTCTCAAATCTAGGTGTTTTTAGTTATGGCTTTTGTATTTGGGTCTTTGTTTTTCTGTTTTGTTAAGTGTTAACTTATCTTTGGCTTGTGGTTCTCCACCACCATATTGTAATCATTTTCAATTTATTTGAATAGAATTACATTGACAAAAAAACCAACACACCAAGGACCACTTCCACATAAAAAATAATTGTGCAATCATCTTTCTTTGAAGAGTAATTTTATCTTATTAGACCGTATGTCATGTCATATTCCTATATTGCGAAAAGAGATCGTTTGATTAGCTAAATTATATTCGATCCTAAGTCGCAATCTGCCAACCGAACTTTTTTTTTTTTTTTTTTTTTTGTGTGAGAACCAAGGATATTCATTGATAAAATAGGGCAAAATTCGGGATACAACCATGAAGAACACATCTCAAAGGAGGTTCTTGCAACACAGAGAACTAAAAAAAATCATCAAACACAAATATTGCAAGACAGTGAGTATAAAAATTATGCAAGTGAAAACTCATCTCACTTAGAGTTAACATATGAGAAGGATACATAAACCTGCCACAACCAGTGCTTTAAGAAGACCAAGCCAAAGATCAAGCTCTCAGTCAACTTGGGACAGGAAATGCCTTCAAGTGGAGGGCATACCACTCAACACTACTTGGACAACCCAAGGAAGTCACAGCATCTCCAAATCCCTACTTCATCCCAAAGCACCAAGAATTATAGACCCAACCCAAACTATAAACTCCACCTCCATAGCATAAAGATCTGAACTAGATCTGCCACAAAAGCCCCAAAATCAACGCAAATACCTGAATCATAGGCCTAAGCTGATAGATCTACAAAGATTTACAAAAAACCCAGTTCCAAAGGCTGGTAATCAGCCCTAGAAAACACTAGGGGTGAGATCAGAACCTTGCCAAAGCAAGGAAAATACAAAACCCAACACAGAGTTGGGAGGGAAAACTCTCCGCAACATAACAGGGGGAGAGAGGCCCGGTTTATTAGCCAAATAAGTAATTCCAGGGGTGGAAAACTCTGGAACTTGAGAGGGTTGCAAATGGGTGCTTGGCTTGGAGCAAAGAGGTTGGGAGAGAAGAGGTTTCTAGGGAGAGAGAAAAAGCAAAATTTTGTATTCTTGAATTTTAAGAGAATACAAAACACTAGAACTTCATAACCTTTTTCTGTGTTTCTTATAATTCAGCACTAATATAAAACAATAGAACTTCATAACTTTTTTTTTTAATTCAGAAATTTGTGGTGCACCGGGGTGAGCTTCGCCTATCCGGTAATTACACCGTGGTGCAGAGAGTTGGAATTAAACCTGAAAAATCTTATGCAAATCCAGGCAGTTGTATGTTAATGCAGCACATTGTCAAATAAGAGTTTGATGTTACTGGATTGAAGAGCAAGACCAACTTTACAAGAACTTGAACAACCAAAATTCCTCGAAGGCTTATAATGCAATGAACACTTATTTCCAACTCTTATTATAGAAACACAATCAAAATACACATCAGTTACCTACAAGCACTCGATCTTCAACTCCTGTTATCCATGAACAAAATGTACAATACCCCCATTAGGGGTAGAGGTCTATGAGGTGAAAGACCCTAACTGCCACCATCTGGTTTTTCTTCAAGGAGGCTTATACTCGCATCGAGGCTAAACTCATCCAATCTTTTTAACCGTCGCATCATTTAGGATCAAGATAACTTTAGCTCGATGTCACAGATTAATCTGAGGTATTTAGCAGTGCAGTATAACTAGGCCTCATCATAAAGGAATTTTGTCAGGCAGAAATAGGTACCGGAACCGTGAATCAAATGGAAGAATGCCACAGTTGCGCGAACCAAGCAGACTTTGTCGCCGCTGTGATATGCATTGTTCAACAAAGGCGGCTTGGTGGGGTGGAAGGTAATGTGATATCCATACAGCCAAATTTGAATCATCCACAATGCCCTTGGCAAAGCAGTGCAGCATTTTTGGCACCAACAACCTCCCCTTGCTGCTAACCCCCACTGAAGCTCTAACGAAATCACGCTGTGCTTCCTGAAGCTCGTCCCTCACATTTTTAGCAGTGTAGATCCTTACCTGTGTTTATTTATTCCATGTCAAAACATGTAAAATACAGCTCAACTTCCAAATGGAAATAAAAATTAAACGATCCTTCAGGAGATAGCATAAGTGTAGAAATTACCGCTGGTGAAGAGTACATTCCACAGCTTAATGCAAAGGTTATGAGTGGTTCATACGCATCAATTGCAGATTTCCGTTGCTCATCTGATACCTTCAGCTTGTGAAGGGCAAGAAGCAAAGCCTGATAATTTATCACTAGAATTGTCAGTCAGGGAATGAAGTATATTAAGGTAATAAATTCAAAGTTAGTTGGATGAGATTGTTAGGCAAAGTTCATACAATTTGTGGTCTATGGAGTGGTGGTTTCATCTTCAGAATTTCATACTCAATGGCAGCTGCGCTGAAAGAATGACCGCCAACAGTGTAAGCTGCCTGTAAAAGTACAAGACCAATTAATACACTCTAAGCATGAAAGCCAGTAATTCTTTGTTGAGTAGTAGATTTGAAATAACGAACTTTTACATAATAGTTTCATGGCTTATTTGTTCAAATGCCCCCTGTGGTTTACAAATTGTCACAGATTGCCCCCTGACTTTTATAATGGCTCAATTTCCCCCTCGAACTTCCATTCTGTTACTAAGGTTGCCCCATTCCGTTAGTTTTCTGATAAAAACTGTTAAATTCATAGGTATTTTGGTAAATTTAACTATTTAAATTTTAAATTTTAAATTTTTAAAAAAAAAACAACTCTCTCTCTCCCTCTACGCTCTCCCTCTCCCCCTCTTTCTCTCTCTCGTCGGATGAACCCAGGCACAGCAACGAATGGGCGGTCCAGCACAAGCTTCGGAATAGGAACGTCGCCACCCCTAGGAGCACCAACAGCTAGAATAGGGTTAGGAGGAAGAGACAGAGATGAGAGAGGAGGAAGCTAGTGGGTGGGGGGGAAGAGACAGGGTGGAGGGTGGGGTTTGTTTGGTTTAAGGTTTTGCTGGGGCTGCGGCTGGGTTCATCCGCCGAAGAAAGAGAGATTGGCAAAAGAGAGAAAGAGGCAGAGAGGGAGAGTGCAGA
This sequence comes from Prunus padus, assembly GCA_024362665.1. Taxonomy (NCBI): domain Eukaryota; kingdom Viridiplantae; phylum Streptophyta; class Magnoliopsida; order Rosales; family Rosaceae; genus Prunus; species Prunus padus. The sequence goes on along the minus strand of JANFAM010000013.1, from coordinate 2,671,057 downwards.
GGGAGAGAGAGGGGGAGGAGAGTTTTTTTTTTTTTTGGTTTTGGTTTTTAATATTTTAATTTTTAATAGATAAATTTACCAAAATACCCATGAATTTAACGGTTTTTATCTGAAAACTAACGGAATGGGGCAACCTTAGTAACAGAATTGAAGTTCAGGTTGGAAATTGAGCTATTATAAAAGTCAGGGGGCAATCTGAGACAATTTGTAAACCACAGGAGGCATTTGATCAAATAAGCCTAGTTTCATTGACATCCAGAACTTGAGAAATGCAAAACTATAGAAAGAATAATTTAAGAAATCAAACCTTTTGCATCAAAGAGAAAAGCTTCAAGTCACTTCTAGGGACTCCATAAGCTAAGTAAGCCTGTTTACAGGAAGACATATTCAACTCCACAATTTTGCATGCATGCTTTGCAAAGTTGACCAATGCGACATGTACTACACTTGTGAGAAAATAAAGGAAACTTACATGCATAATTAGTGCATTGTATAAGTTAATCCAGAAAGCGAGCTTCTCATTGCAACACAAATGGATAGGATTTACTTTCGCCAGTTGCTCGACAAGTACTCTGTTCTCACAATAATTATTCCGAACCAAAAAAACAAGGAAATTTTTTTCAGAACAGCTCAATATTCAAACAACAATTTAGCAATTCCCAGAAAAAGGTAAGCGTTAATAAAGTTCAAAAAAATTTATACAGTTATACTTGTCTAACATATCTACAATCAGAGGCTTAGATGCCTACATCAAGTGAGTTACAATAGAACCTTAATTGACACTGAAATTGACAGAATATTAATTGAAGCAAATGCAAGTAAGCTATTTAGGAATTATGAATTAACATCTTTATGACTTCATATCTACATATAAATTCTTTTGAGAATCATGTGGGATCTATCAATAACTTGGAGATTGCTTCGAATTAATACTTTACTCAACCTGGAAGGGGAAAAAAGCTAATATGAGCTAAAGGTAAAGCCTGCAAATTTCCTAGAACATTTTGATGTAATGACCATTTGAAGTATATTTTATATTTTTCAGAATAGCAGTTTCTTGATAATTTCATATAGTTTGCCAAAGAGAGACAATACAAATTCAAAACAAGAGCTTAATAAAATTTTACCTGAACCTCCCCAGTGCTCCTGCAGCATATTCTAATTGCTTCTTCCCAACTGACATCCAAGAAACTTCACTTGCTAATCCATAGTTCCCAATGTCAGCCCAACTCAGTTTCCCTCGAACTCTGTAGGGATCACAGGCGTTCTCTGAGGCCAATACTTCAGAGTTACTCTGTATATCAACCTGTGGGCTCTGCATTCGTGATGAAATCATTGACCGTTCAGATGATGACCACCATGAGGAATTGGAAAGATGCCCGCGTGGTGACAATGACGAGGAGTAGCTCTCTTGTGCAGAAGATTTTGATGGTATAGCTGAATCAGCCAAAGATATGAATATATTTTTCATGCATCTGACCATATCCTCTGACAGTTGATTTGGATGATCCCAGAGGCCCTTGGGGGGCATCCCTTTAGGAATCTTCCTGTACTCAGCAAGTTGAAAAGATTTGGGATCCATCTTCCTACACACTGTCATATCATGGCAACTTGCAACCGAGTCCTCTGCATACTGATAATCACAATAAAATGTTACGCCATGGGTTTACCATTTAAGCTCTTCAAACATTAAATACCATCTGAACATTAAACACTAACAGATACCTCAGTTACTGACTGTCTAGAAGATGCTTGGCCACTAAGTTCTGATGGTTGATCCTTTGTCTCCTGGCATGAGCCATCTTCAGAGGAATGATGTATTTCAGGACTGGAATGATCTGAAGACCTCAAAGAAGATGAAATCTGGATATAGTAAAAAGGAAGTTCATTACGCTGCAAGGCATTTGGCAATGACAAGATGTCATGGCAACACTTTACTACTAAAAAAAAACATATTCAGTTAAAACCTGAAATAATTAGCTGCTAATGGATGTTCGATCATCCAGAAAAAAAATCCTATAAGCTGCTCATGGGTTTTTTTTAATAAACTCCCTGGTGCTCAAAAAGACTAGCATGTGAATGAGTTCACCTTTTAAAGCATCATTTCGGGAGATGGAATAATTCCGCATTTTACTATTTGATATCATTTTATCATCTAAACTTGAATATAAAACTTTTGACTTGATTAATACATAAATGTTACTTTGAAACTTAAGCAGCTGGTTTCAACTTAGAACTTTATCTGAATTGAAGTATCTTACACACAAACTTCATGACATTAACTAAGGATATTTTCAATTCTAAGGAGGAAAAAGTAATAATAAATCTTGCAAAGTAAACAACATGATATCTGCAAAGCAAGTAGAAAGTATACGTTCATAAGCTCAAAGAATAATAGCAATGCCATCAACATCAGCAACATCCTTACTCTTTTGCTTTTAAGATATTGGATAATCTTGGAACAATTTAAGAAGAAATCGAAAGGTGTCCAAAACAAGGAGGGAAAGAATAACAGCAGAAAATATACCGGTATTTTCAAAATGTCAGAGGAGTTAGGAGACGTTGACTGAGGAGATGGATGCCTCAGACGATATTCTGCAAGCCTTCGTTCATTTCTTTCTTGACTAAGTTGGAAATGCAAAGCAACCAACTCCTGTTCAAGTTTTGAAACTGTAACCTCAAGTGCAGAAATATTGCTTAGGAGCTCTTGAGCCTGTACAAGTGGGACAAAAGACTACATCACAATCTAAAATCCCAATTTGAAACCTGGCCAATGGTTAAAATGGGAATAGGGATGGGATATCGAAAAGAGTAGTTAAGGAAATCATTCAAGCTCAGAAGAAAACAAACACATAGGTTTCCCCATTTCATGTAACTCTAGCTCTAAGAAAAAGTTAACCACAAAAGAGACGGGTTATACTCTATCAAACAATTGGTGTAGATCCCACATCATTCACAAACCACACCCTAGCATGGTATATGAGTTTGATGTTGCCTCTTCCCAATAGCCTATGCTTTCAGGACAGGCCTGGGAGCATTATAATTGGTATCACAGCCATTGCATGGAGTGGAGCATCAACCAACCAACAAGGTTCTGTTGTTCTGTACAGAAGGGCCCGACATAGTGTGGCGAACATAGAATCCAACTAAGTCCTGGTTTAGTACATGAGTTTGATGTTGCCTCTTCCCAATTATTTGGGCTTCTGCGAGAGGCTTGGATACGTTACATTTGGAAACATTTTAGATTCTTTCATGTCATCATTCCACAGTTGATTTATTATAGTTAGCTTTCATTTAACTTCTATAGCAATGGAGTATATATCATGCCTCATAAAGCAGTTAAATTTTCTGGAGGGATTCCTGTGCTAACTAGTGATCAACCCAACCAATAAATAGTTTAGAATAAGCAATTACACAGAATTGCCCTTCCCACTCTGCCGAAATGCAACAACAAAGGGGAAAGACAAGAAATACTAGTGACAAGATCAAAGAGCTTAAACAATAGATATATCCCCTACAAAGAAATGTAGCATATAGAAGTAATGTAGCGTGCGTTAAAGAAATGTAGAGCTTCAACAATATATCCCCAAAATTTCCCTCCCCATGTCAATAGTATGTAGAAGAAATGTAGTTGGCATTGAATTACCCTGAACTCCATGATTGAAATGTCTCATAGAAGGTTAGTTTTAGGACTTTCACAAGAATGTTCAGCTGATGATTTATGAAAAGGTGAAGTTAAATAAAGAAAATAAAAATAAACAAACAGGACAAAAAGGAAAACATACATAGTAAGGAAGGCCTGACCAACTGGAGCATTTAATAGCATTTTGTTCAATTGCATTTTCCAGAATAGCATGTAGCTCTAGTTCTTCTCGCAGCTGTTGTTGCAACCTTTGTACCTATAACAGAAGCAATTACATTGGTGAATTGTAATTTGTGACTATGAAAAGGATGTCCTTTTAAAAGGTTAAATATTGGCTCTTTGACATTGTGGAAGATATTTAAACAATTAGATGTGCCCTAGCTGCGACATTCCTATCCAGAAATCATATTCATATTTTTTAATTCCCATCTGCAAAATTCTGTCATGATATCATCAGTGTAATCCATCAATTCAACAATTAGATACACCGAATTCAAACTTTCGGGCATCGTCTAAGTCCAAATTTGGCATGACATTATAGATCCCCACCTTCACAAGTTACCAACAATTCTCTGTGGCTTGACACTTGGGGAGATCCACTTTCTATGGAAATTCCTTTAGCATGCCATTAGAACAATGACATGTTACCTATAGGTTACCCTAAACTGGGAATTTAGCAGGAGTTGAAGAAATGTTATCTACTGCAGTAAAACAGAAATCCCTGGAGATGGAAACAGACATAGACAACAAGCCTACTAAAATCCAGGTCCATATGGATAATTAAGCATCCAGGACACAATCGGAAATTTTATACATTCTCTCACTGGTTGATAATGTTATACATCCATCTCCTAAGTCACAAGTCTTATTGAAAGTCAAAACCAATCTTTCAATACCTACTCTGCTCCCGTGTTTTGCACTGAACCCCATAGAAGATGCATAAAGAATGGTGGTACAGAGACACAATTAGTTGTTTTTTGCTTCTTCATACGAAGAAAACTTACATCCTGTTCAAGCTGAAATCTGTAAGGGTAAGTATCAATGTCTTTAATGCACGATCCAAATCTTCCAATACCTTCATCAGGATTGCTCACCTAAAGATAAAAACAAGCAGTGAAATATTTGAAGCAATTGACTTCAACCATGGAGCCCAAAAGGAAAAGGAGGAGAAAGTGAAGACAAAAGAAAACTATCTAAATAGCATAAATTCAACTAAATATAATTTCCAAAAAGGTCTCAATTTGCTGAACCACAAATCAAGTTTACCCGCATGGAAGATGAGTCCACCAGTTCTTACCTGTGAAATTGTGTTATCACTCTGAAGTTCTTTCACAGAATCTGACTGAATTTCTGAATTACATGTGATGCTAGAATGCGAATATTTGCAAAGAGAAACACTTCTGTAAAATGCAACCAAAGAAAAAAGAAGAAAGCATTATTAAGGAAATAGCTTAGAGATCCACTCCATATATGAAAAAGAAAGGTAGAGTAACTACAAAGAACAAGAATGAAAACTTACTGGTTCAAGCCAGTTTGCACAAATGGTGAGTCACACATCCTGCGATCATAGACTTTGGCGTTTATCACATAAAGCTCATCCTGCAACCACCCAAAACAGCTTGGCTTCTGGTACTAGAAGCCATATGCACGTACATACAAACAAGCATCCCCAATCCTGCAAATCCACTTCAAATGTAAAACATCTGGCTCTTTTGCATTTTCAAAAATGAGGAATTTCAAGACTGTTTTCTGGTAGAGTATCTCAGTGTAGCTTGGAGGCATGCCTAAGTGAGATGTGTAATAAATAAAAAAGCACTGTACACCTGTGAGCCATATAGGGACAAACAAACTCATGAATGCACAGCTACCAGTCATTTTCAACACAACCATACAAATATTATCAGGACAGATTTATAGCCCAAATTTCGGTTTCGAATTAAGACCGAACCAACCAAAACCCTGAAAGATTATGAAAAAATAGGGAAAAATTGGCAAACAACCTTCTGCACTTCCATCATACAGCAATCAATTACAATTTACATTTCATGAAATTCAGAGCTGCCAAAAAAGCAGTCATTTACGAAGATCATGAGAATATGATATCTCCGACAAGAAAAAGGCGGACTGATTAGATTAGAGTAAAGGGGGCAGTTGATAGGACACGAAATGCAAAATAAAATAAAAAATGCTAAAGAACAGAAGTGGGGCTCTCCCTAACCCTTGTGTAAGTCAAAAGTCGCTTCCATTGTGAGTTAATAAGACGGCAATCTCAAACCCACCCTCTGAAAGTTTTCTAAAGTTCATTTGGAGAGAGGAAGTGGTTGCTTTTTGCCCCATTTCTTTCCTTTCTATGGAATTAAAGAAAAAAAATTTCTTTTTGATTGATGCCCATGCCCATGCCCTATTTCTTTCCTTTAAAAATTTCTTTTTTATTTCACACACATCATAATCTGACTGAGAAGGGTACTGGTTGTATTGTATCACTGTGTTTTCAAAAGTGCAAGTCAAAAAAGGCAAAGGGGTTTGCTTTGCAAAAGCTTCCAATCTATAGGATATGATGAACTAAATTACTCAAAACAAAGAAGCAGCAGAAGATACAATTCCAGAGGACGGATCTCAGTGGTCCCTGTTGCCCAAAAGACCCCTCCTTTCATTTTTGACACTGATCACAATCTGATCCAAGAAAAATTAAAAGATCCCTCTTTGTCTGAATGTTCAACAAGACAAGAAGGAAAACAAAACAGGACCATGCAGGACCGTTTTTCAGCTGCTAACCTCTCTTTGATTCAATTGGGTTTTGAAGAAAGCTAGCTAGCTATATATTTTTTAGGGGAAAATGGAAAAAAAGAAAAAAAGTAAAATTGGCTCCAGAAATGAAAAGGGGTTGTTACTTGTTAGCTCAAAAATAAGTAGAAAAGCAGAAAAAGAGCATACATATAGCCTAGAGGAAGATTCACCAACTAGCAAAAGATCCTCTGCTTCTCAAAGACCCTGAATCTGAAAAGACCCCAACTTCAACTCAAAAGCTTCTCTCTCGGGATCCCTCTCTAAAACGCCAACGAGGTAGAGTGCCACAGTGTTGCATCAACCATATTCTCCCTCCAGAAATTCAAATCTTATACCTCAAAAGTGACAAAGATGCGGCTAAGCAGCTAAGACTTCGATTATAAGAAGGATTTCGTGTAAACAAAGAGACAAAAAGTTTGGAGAATATGGAACTACCTCCAAACAGCTAAACACTAAAATAGTAGCTGCCCTTTGACTAACAGTGACAACATATCCAATAAAATATATAGTATAATGGGCTTCTTGTTTCTTGTTTGCTCTTGTTTTTCTGTCCGTTTATGCACAGAGCCTAGTGCAGCCAAAGAGAGATACTTGGTTCAAATTTGGTCATGGAAAAAATGGTTTTGCATAGAGAGAGAAACACACACAAATAACTAGATATTTTCAGAAGAGTGTTTGAAATTTGAAATTAGGAGAACAAAAACCCATTTGCCAGAAAACCTGCTGATTATGTTACATGGGTATTTGAGCTCTTGAGTGAAATTGCACTCTCCATCTCCATCTGGTCTGGAGATGCGTGAAGTAAAGCATTTATTTGATACTTCATTACAGTACAGACCTACAGTTAACACAGCACGAGGAATATAATATAAGCCATGGGCATATTGGGTAATTTAAATGTTCCCGTTTTAAAGCTTTTGTGTTTGACTTGGGGATATTCTGACTTTTTTTTTAGAAATTGATTCCATTCATAGAACCGAAATAGTATACATAGAACGATACAATACAGTGGTCTCGTTAAAATTTTTTTAGGGAACAAACCCCATAGTAGAAAAAAGCACCACATATGACATGGACTAACAAGAGAGTCTGATACATTCACGTTAGACCAGTACAAAAGCAAAGCAAAACAACACTGACACAAAGACCTTCGACGAAAACAATTCAAAACAACCCAGCTGTCAAAATAGTCCTGCTATGAAATCATAGTCCTTTGTACAGCCTCAAGATAGTGAGAGCATCTGAGTCTGACAGAGAACCCACCAAGCACACCAGCTCTATCCACTCCAATAACGAATGACGCCAGAAATAGAGAAGTATGCAGGGAGAAACACAAAGAGAAGAGACAAAGTACAACGAACAGGCCAGGAAAAAAAGAAACAAAAAATGTCCTCAAAAACACATTGTATCATCCCAACACTGACAAGGAAACCTCTTATGAATCCATAGTCTTTAAGTCATAATATCCCCGGGGTCGCTTTCTGGCTATGCAAGGAGAGCCATAAATACTATAGTTATTTTTTAATTCAATTTGATTGGTCCATCTTTATAAAAAATAATATATAAAAAAGTTAGCATTAATTAAAAATTTAAACAACGCATAAAACAAAGCAGCATTAAATTATAGGGAGCCACTAAGAGTCTTTTATCTCATCTCAGATTTAGGAACTCCTAGAGGTCTCCCTATTTTAGGAGGTAGATAGGGAGCATAGTCGGAGTTGTATTTTTCCAATTGATTCCTAAAATTTGTCTAAGGAGATGATTTAGGGAGTCTATTGTGGATTCTCTTATTTACCAAAATAGATAAATTGACTTAAACAGTTTCTTTTTTAAAAAAATACAAGAGACATTAAGGGAGGGGAAATCGAATCTAGGACGTCGAGTGCATGGATAAATGTTCTTAATCAACTACAAAACCCTTGTCAGCTTCTTTTTGTTTATTTATTTTTATGTACAAACGATATTCTAGTTTAATCTAATATGAATTACGAATTTACGAGAAGAGAGTTTTGAACTCGGATACAGAGTGGGAAACACATTCGCTCTAACCAACTTGGTTAAGCCTATGTATGCTCTTGTTTAGTTTTAATTTTGTGTGAGTTGAGTTTTTTTAATGAAGATTTTTTATCAGTTTTAATTTCTCGAAAGAGGGAGTTGTTTAGTACTTAGAAATAAAATTGAACACTTCAAAGTTTGGAAATTAGGGGTTCAAGGCAACAACGGTAGTTTTGAGTGTCCATAAAATAACCATTGTGCTATATCTTCAAGGCAATCATTGGTCAGCAATTGAATGGCCCATTGACACTTTTTTTTTTTTATTTCCTGAAAATTACTACACGAGGCCCAGAGAGGCATAAGAGCACTTCCAGCAGTTGGCCCTTTGCCATGGCAAGGGGGAGCTAGGGCAGCTACTATTCACATGAATAGTGGCTGCCCTTACAAAAGGCAAGGTTTGTTTCCAGCAGTTGCCATGGCAAAGGGCAAATACTATTCACTTTTATTTTTATTTTATTTTTTTACATGGGATTAACTTTAATTGTATGTATGAAATTAATAATAATAAAATTGATAGGTATGTATTAAAAAATATTTCTGAATTTTTTGGATTTTTTTTCAAAATTTTTAAATATTTTTTATGTCGCTGACGTCAGCAAAAAGTCATCACTGACGTCAGCGCCCTAGTTTTGGACCTGGGGCTCGCCCTGCCCTTGGGCCAGCCCGTCTTCGTGGCCCCCACTCTCACCCCGGGCCTCCCTGCACTGCTGGAAACATGTTTTTGACACAAACCCCCCTAGCCCGAGTTTCCTTGCACTACTGGAAGTGCTCTAAGACCAAACAACCTAGGCCTGTTGAGCCTTTAGTCACTGCTCCATTAAATTTCTGATTGCAAATTGAGGCTAATTAAAGCACATAGCTATGTCATTTTGAGGACTTAATCTTAAGAAGTTAGGGCATGTTTGTTACACGTTCTTGGCTTGGATTGGACTGGGCAGATTGTTATCCCAGGTTTGTTTTTACTTGATTCTAGTTTTAAATGGGACTGTTAGTATTGGCCCCACCAAAAACACCTCCTTAGGTGTTCTTAGTGAGACCCGCTTGGAAAAGGAGGACAAGCCAGTCCTGACCTAGCGCATGCAACAACCAAAGCGCCTCCAATCACCCAAGCGCATGCAACAACCAAAGCGCCTCCAATCACCCAAGCGCTTGCCAACCATCGACCACGCAACCGCCATTCACAACCACCGATCACACAAGCAAGCACCTGCAACCAATCCAAACCCCCACCGTCACAGCCACACGCAGCAACCCCAATCCACCATCGCCGCAACCTCATAAAATAAAAAAATTGGTTCCTCCCTCATCCCTAACAAACCCAGATACCCCTCCCCTCCATATCTTTCGAGCTGTATGAGAAAACTTGGTCTAGAGCTGTTTTGCCTTTCCCTCTGTTCAACAGCTACTAGCCCCACCCACTTCATCCCTCCCCTCACTCCAACAGCCGCAAACCCAAACCATCAATTGAATCAATTCTTAGCCAGTCAACTTTCCGTCTCATTCAATTAACCAAACCCCATAAAAAAATTATTGTATTTCTTTTACTCATCAAACTCAATTTCTCCTTTTCAATTATTGAAACCTGGCCAAACAAAAAATGATTAAACTAAAGAAACCCAGCAAACGACCTCCACATGATTCTCTCCTTAGAGCAACACAGAGATCTCATGGCGGCCAACAAAACCAAAGACACTGACTCGTGTTGAGATCTGGTGTGGAGGGTGGTTGGGGTGGGATTGTTGGAGGTCCACGAAGAGGAAGGGGCTGAGGGAGATCTCGACAGAAAGAAAAGTTTTATAAAAAAAAATTTAAAAAATCCACATGCCCCAAAAAAATATCTATTACAAAAAACTTACTTTTCAAAAAAAAATATTTTAAAATAATTTAGTCCTAATCCAATCAAACATACACCAAACGCAGTACAAATGTTATCCAGCTGAGGCCAGGTTAAGCCAATTCAAGACAGTCTCAGGTTTTAGTCCAGTCCATGATAGTCCGCCGTACCAAACGACCCCTTATAGATTTCCGTTCTAGTTGTTTATGCAACTAATGGTACACCTTGGGTTAAAGTGGAGAGTAAAAATGCACCCTATGCAACCGCTAGCTCCTTCTCTTCCAAATACTTTTCAGACTCCCGACATTTGCCTCTCATGCAATATGTACATTGTTGGTTATACATACGCTTAAGTGGTGGAGCGTGAAATTATCATTTATTCTTATCAATTCATATGCGGCGTTAATTTTTATGATGAAGTACGCGTCCTACCAACATACATACTAAAGGAGAGAAAACATAAACATAAAAGATGTTCTGGTTTTTTACACCCAAAGCAAAAGAAAAAAAAAACAAAAGATGTTCTGGTTTTGATCCTGTCCAAAATTTACTCATCTTTTTCAGAATCTTACATGGGACTCTGTCTTTGCTTGAGTTCTGGGAAGTCTTTCCTCATTGATAGCTCCTCGAGTATAGTCCAAGTTCATCCATGAAACTGAAGTTTGAGGCTCAACATCTGGTGCTTCATCAATGATCCAATCATCCATTGGATCAATTTCCTCAGCCACAATGCCAGTCTTCACGCCTGAGCAAAACTGCTGCAGGTGCAAATTATAGTGAACAAATGCGAGATCTTTCAGCCGTTGTTGATCGATAGGATTCCTTCCATTTGTAACCAGCTTCTCAGCCAGAGTCCTTTTGAGCCCATATTTTGAAGCGCCATCACAGTTTTGGCTCAGAATTCGAATGGCGAACCGCTGCAGTTCAGGACATTGATGTCCATAACAAGACCACCATATAGCTGCAGTCAATTTAACATAAAAACTTAGTTTCAAATCTTGGTTTTTGACTGACCTCAAAACTACTGGCTTAATGCCTAATTGGAACAGAATAAGAAAACATATAACAAAACTTCCCTTATTCATTTGTTTATATTGATATCTTCTTTTACCTGGAGGAATGTTTGTTCCTCGATTTTTGTCTCTCCCCTCTTGAAAACTCCCTTTAGCAAGTCTGTACTTACCGAATTGACGCGATATTAAGACTTGAGTTTGATAATGCTGCACCATTTGTACAAGAGAGTACAGAAGGGCAAATGCAACTTCAGGATCACCACTGAAATCCTTTGTATAGAAGAGACTTGGATTAAGATAATAAGCAGCCCCATGGAGAGGACTATGGAGATGATTGTCCCAAATCTCATCAATAACTATCCAGAAAGGCATGTACTTGGATTTTTCGTTTTTAAATTCTTCTTGAATGGTCTCCTTCACTTGATCCATGGTTTCATATATGTACCCCACAAGTGGCTTGTCAGCCTTAAAGATCAGATCAAGAATGCGGACAAGTGGCATAGCTGCTTTCAAGACCATCCAAGCTCCAGTCCAGAAAGAGTGATCCTCCACCAAATCTGCAACTCTCTTGCCCTCTGCTCTTGAGGCCCAGGGTGACATGTTCCACTCAGATGAGGAGAACATGTCTTTCAGATTCTGCTTTTCTGATAAAATATTCTTTAAAGTCATAACCGGCATTGCTGACCTTATCTTGGAGGGCTGAATTAGGTCCCTACCAAGGGTATGTTTCTTCAAAAGCTTCAAAACTGTTGCATGTCCATGAATGAACTTTGTAATAACCTTGGCCTTATCTAATATCCTTCTAACAGATCCTATCATCCCAATCTTCTCTAATATCAGCTCAATGCAGTGAGATGCACTCACTGCCCAAAATACACCTTTGTACCTATTGTTGAAGTCCTCCTCCACAATACCAGCCCAGCCTGTTGTAGAATCTGCCACTACCTGTACCACATTTTCTACCCCCACATCCTTCATAATTTCCTCCAAAAGTGAATATATGGCATCAATATCGAATGATGAAATATCATGGGTGCAAAGATAAATTGGGCCTTCAGGGCAGTTCACCAAAAAGTTAACAAGCTTGCGTCCCTTTGTATCGATCCAACTGTCCAACAAGATGCTGCACCCAGTGGTAGCCCATGATTTTCTAATCTTTGTCACATATTCTGTCACCTCCTTTACTTCATCCTCAAGTATCCAACCTCTGAGCTCTTCATTGCTGGGGATCTTGAACTCCCCCAGACCAGGACCAAGGGTAGAATGTATCATGTTTTTGAAGCTAGGTGAATTTGCAGCAGCAAATTCTAATCCTGTTTCATAGAAGAATCTCCCGATGCACTTCAAGGCTTTCCTTGATGCTGTATCATCTATTGTTTCCTCATTGCCAACTCTTTTTGAGCCTCTACTTCCATTGGAAACAAACACATTTCCTGTTTCACTGTCTTCCAACGAAAATTCCATCTCTTCTTGTTCTTGGCTTCCATTCTGAGAGCCAGAAGAAGTCTGAGAAGTTTGAGGCTTATTATGCTTAACGCCATTCGAGCTAGGACTGCAATTCGTCCTCTGGGGAAGATCCTGGAAATGCAACTCCATATGTTCCATGCCAAATTTTCCTCTTTTTCTCTCCTCCAACCGGTTTCTCATCAGCTCCCTCACATCAGCAGGAGCACTTGGACATGGCACTACATCCCCCCGGATTCCTCCTACATGGCACTTCAAACGGAATGAACCACTCACCACCTTACCGCAGTAGTTGCATGCCACTCTACCCTTTTTTCTATCAACAACTGTACAATGCTCATAAACCTTGATGGCTTCACTACCGCTACCATCCATTTTTCTTTTCAAATAAAACCCCAATTTCAACTCAATATCTTTATGTCCAATGTCTACATCTAGTGTTTCAGCAAGCTAGGCCTGCAAATTCACCTCAAACACTACTAAATCATACAATCAGTAAGTATACAATGCATGTAACTGATATGAGTTTGCGATCACAAAGACAATAATTAGATTAACAAAAAAAAGGGATTCAAACAGAAAAATTATTCTTTTTGCCCACCACTTAGCCACCACAAGAAGAGGAAAGAAAAAAAAAACCCATCTTTTTCTGGGTCAGAAGGAAGAAAAAAAAAACCGTCTTTTGGGCCTCCTCTGTTATTTATTTTCTCATTCTCTCAGAGAACCAAAACACTAAGAACTGGGACCAAAAATAATTTTGTTATGTAGAATGCCAGTACATGGTATCATGGTAAGCAATAAGTATCAACAAAAATGGCACTCAACAGTCACATATACATGCACACATGAACAAATATAGTTCGAAGAAAAAAAAAACAAAACCCAAAAGAAGAACAAAGGAAAGAGAGCCAAGAGAGAGACCTTGGTATACTATACATACCTTGACAAAGTGAAGAGTGAAGACGGAGTTGCCATGGCTGTGATCAGGAAGAGAGATTAGATTAGAGAGCAAAAGGGTAGAAGAAAAGCCAGAGTCTTGATCAGGTGTGGCTTAGCTTGCAGGGGATGAAGAAGAGTCAAGAAGATCAAAAGGTAACTTGGCTGTTGCACAGTCTATGACACGCGCTCTCTGTATCAGTCCCCTCGTCGTCTCTCTCTTCTCTGTCATGCATTTTTGCCCCGTAGTGTTTGTGATTTCTCAGCCCCACGCGCATATGTAATGTGCCTGTGACACACAACGCTCCACCCAAAATTGAATTGGTTCTTTTTTTGGTCTCAAGAAATTTGAATTGGTTTGAGAGCATTGCTTTGTACAATTTTTTCTTGTGCTTTGTAATTAGAAATATGGATTTTTTTTTTTTCAAATAGGTGTTTATCAAGCAAACCAAATTGTAGCCTATTTAGTTTGTCATCTTCATTAGAGAAAATGAGAAGGATGATAGTCGAATTCTTATCGTAAGTGGTGTGGAGTTGGTGTTTATATTAATTGAACTCTAGAATTTTTCTTACTTTTCTTTTGATTAGTTTTTCCTTCTTTCATTACAATGCATAAAATTTCCATGTATTGTACAATATTTAATTAGATTTTCATTGTTTGAATTTAATACGCGTGAAATTCAGTGTCAGATGTTGAATATCACATATTAGTGCCAAGTAATACCACTATTATTATGTAAGTTAGACGCATGTAAGACACGTAAATCCAATATATGTTTAGTAGTCAGTTAAACACATATATTGTATACGTTAGGTGCATGTAATACGAGTGGATCTAATGTCAGATAATGGATCCAATGATACTAGATGTGTTATGTTAGCATGCGATATAGCATTGTTAATGTATACGTTAAGTGCATGTAATACGCGTGGAATGTATCCAGCCAAACAACAATAAATTATGACTTTACACTTCAGATTTTGATGCTGAGCTCTAACTCTTTTTAATATGATTTTCTTTTAGTTAATGTGCACCCTAAATCTTTAGTTAACAAAAAAGGAATTGAATTCAGTTTTGGAAACCCTCCTCAATACAAGAAGTGTATAGCCCGCAGCTAGTACAAATGCATGATCATTGGCAACAGTTGAGTCACTGCTTAAGCTATTGTTTTGATGTCAATTATCACCATGGAGAGGTGAAGGGTCAAACATTTGGCTTCGTGCATTGGGAATTTGGGACTTGGGCTTTTCGGTTGGTTGAGTACTGAGAATAATCAATTCAAACCGACCCATTTGGACTCCAGATCGGGTCCCTTTGTCCTAATGCAACTCTAGTTGACACTTCAAGGAAAACAATTTGGCTTTAAAATTAAATACTTAAAAAAAAATAATGTGTTGTATTTTTGTTAGGTGTAGTGCAATTAGCTCATGAAAAAAAATATCTAACATATAAAGCAAACAAAACATTCTGACTTCGGATTTTGGTGTTTAAAGTTAATTCTAACTGTTTGGTCTAACGAGATTTAGTCTTCATTTTGTTAGAAATGGTCCTATAAATTTCATGAATGAGAGTTTAAGAAGTGTGTTCACTCCAGAAAAGAGATGGTGCGGGACCGAGCACACTAGACAGTGTTCCATCCTCTCTTTTTTCCTGAATCAGGGCTCTTGGCTTTTGGGCTTAGTTTCTAAGGCACAAGTGAAAGGGCCTGATTCGATTTAGTGTGTTGTTTGTGTAGGCATGCCACTGTTGGAACTTGACTCAGCCCAACAAAAAGATATTTGTTAATTTGAAGATGTGTTCTTCCAGTATTTGAGCTTTAATCTGACTTCTAATCAAGCCATTGTGATTTGAATGGGGATTTGAATGGGGAACTGGCTCAGATTAGTTCTTTGGCTTATTTATTGTAGTAACCCTTGAAACTTCAGTCAAATCTCACTTTACCCTCTCCCCTCCCAAAGTTAAAGTGACCCACTTAACCCCCTCGACCGTAGTTTTGTATTCCAATTTACCCCCCACCATTAACGTCATCCAAAAGATCGTCAAAAATGTTGACGTGGCAAGGGTGTTTAAGTAATTTCATATATATTGGTTATTTACCCACCAATTTGAGTGAATGATGTGGTAAAGTGGAGCCCACAACATAATAAAATATTCTTAGTAAATAATTAAAAGAAATATTTATAAGAGCCTAAATTTTAATATAAAAAATTAGTAGCAATCATCTTCTCCACATCACTACCACCATCCAGCCCAACGTAAATTAACATACAACACATACTACAGTAAAAGAACTGCTAATTAATGATCAAAGTCAAGCATTAACATATATATATATATATATATATATATATATATATTATAAGGCCCCGATAACAGTGGAACAAAGCAAACCCAGAGGGAGACTATAGATCAAACAAAACACGTAGGTACGCATGTAGCTAAAACAACAGGAGGAAATGAGTAAACACAAACTAATTAACCCAACAACTCCATAGAAGATGAGGAAAAACATTAATCTTCATCTTCTTCAGAAGATTCTTCCACTTCATCTAATTTAGAAGATTCTTCTGCTTCATCTTCTTCAGAAGATTCTTCTGGTTCACTCTGCCGTTCAACATCAGTTGAATTATAAAGATCCCAATAATCTCCCGGATTTTTATCATACATCATCTCCACTTCATCCAATAGCTTAATGAAATGCTCCCAGCTAATATTCTATGACAGATTAGGACAAGTGAGCTCCCAACGGCCTCTTCTTGTTTCAGTTCTATATAATATACGACATTAATCAAGAGAGAGCTTGCCATGTGAAGGCAACTCAGCACAGTCTGCAATCAGCTGTAGAACCTCATCATGAAGAGCTCGTGATCTATCATATTTTGAAATATTTACAGCTCCCAGATGGTGCACAAAATTATCTGGCGTTACTCTGTTGACCGGCACCACATGATCCTTTTCTTCTTCCTTAAGATAACAAATAACTTGGGACTGCATGTCGTCTCATACATCAAACACCCCAGATTCTTAAAAAACCAAAATTTTTTTAAAAAAAAATTAAGCACATGAAGTTATGATCAAATCATATATATGATAGACAGTATTTAAACTAAATGAAACTAAATTTTGTTACAGTTAAAATACCTTCTCCATCAGAAGCAATTGACACTCTTGATGTCAAATGTCGTCTATCTGGTCAAGTAGAGAGGGCTTGCACTTCATCTCCATAGTGCTTCCAATTTATTTACCAAAGAATAGGGCTTTGCTGGGTAATTTGATATGTATTTCATTTTGTTACAATTATTTTACATCTATTTTAATCTTCATTACAAGTTAATGTAATGCACATTGTTACTTAAAATCTTTACCAATTACTGAGATTAGGTGGGGTGAGGTGGTAACATAAATCATAATAAGTATAACTTTTACCAAGTGATCTTGTAATAGTTGGCAGTACGCCTGCCTAGCTAGTACTAGCAGTCGTATTCTTACTTCTAAGATGGAGAAGTTTCATGTCTGATCAATATGTTCTGACATCTTCTCTGCATTTTGCAATATATATAATGCAGTATCACTCAGTCTCAAGACTCTCAATCAACACGCATTTCTAATATTGGAGATTAAAATTGACTGCAACGTGCCCTTTCTTTTATGTTTTATGTCGTATTTGTCCTTTCAAAATCCAAGCCATTCCAAATATATTGATTCTCGTACATCTCAAGCCACACATTTTTCTAATATTGTCCTCAGATTTGATGTGTATTGAAGCTTTTAAATTTGCATGAATATATAGTAGGCTTCTATTAAGGGATCCGTCATGAACACAAGTGCAGCAAAGGAGCAACTAGCCGATGAGGTTTGAGCCGAAGAGAATGCGGCTGATGAGACTGGAGCTGAGGAGGACGTCAACAATGGGGAGTCTCTTGCTGAACTCTCAAAGTAGAGGAAGACTTTTTCTTCTTCGTAGCTTTGTAGCTTTATTTTTCTTTATGTATTGGTCTCGGTTGACCATCTCTTTTGTTGAACTTGGGCCTGTTAGCTACTTTGTTATACAAATTTCAGTTAATGTTTTAACCAAAATTTGTGTTGAGTATGTGGACTGCTTGAGTGGGCAACTATAGCTGGGGTTGTGAGTTGTCTCTTAGGTGGACTTTTCGGCCGCTTGGTTGGGCAACTATAGCTGGAGTTGTGATTTGTCTCTTACATGGACCTGTTGGCCTCTTGGTTAGGCAACTATAGCCGAAGCTATGAGTTGACTCTTACTTGGACTTGCTGGCAGCTTGGTTGGACAACTATAGCTGGAGCGTTGAGTTGCCTCTTACGTGGACCTGCTGGCCGTTTGAGTGGGCAACTGTAGCTGGAGCATTTGAGTTGCTTCTTACGTGGACCTGTTGGCCGCTTGAGTGGGCAACTGTAGCCAAAGCTTTGGTGGACCTGTTGGCCGCTTGTTTGGACAACTATAGTCGGAGCATTGAGTTGTCTCTTACGTGGACCTGCTGACCGCTTGGTTAGACAACTATAGTGGGAGTGTTGAGTTGCCTCTTGCGTGGAACTACTTGCCGCTTGGTTGGACAACTATAGCCAGAGCGTTGAGTTGCCTCTTGCGTGGACTTGCTGGCCGCTTAAGTGGAAAATTATAGCTGAAGTTGTGTGTTGTCACTTTGGTGGACATGTTAACCGTTTGGTTGGACAACTATAGTTGGAGCATTGAGTTGCCTTTTACATGAGGGACCAAAAGCTTGACTGACCTAATTCATGGAATCATAATATACAAAGTTGGAACTTGTACATACTTAGTGAGAATAGAAGATTAACCAGAGTTAAAATTCTGTTATCCTTTGGAACGGCATTGAAAGACGAATATTCAAGGTTGTCGAATCTCCAATGCCTAAGTCAGTAGATGGTCTCAAGGAGATGCAGATCATACTTGGATGGAGTTATTTTGTTCATATGCTGAAGAACCTCTCGAATTCACCTTTCTTGTGATTTGCTGACCGTGTGGCTAAGTTAACGAGTTAATCACTCGCGGAGTGAGTTACTATGTGCTCGACCTTGCGCATCTCCCATGGGATGCATGACGTAGGTCAAGCTGCAAAGTTATCTCTTCTGCTGGGGACTAAGCTGTAACTTGTACACTGTCCTTTTCTTGTTCCTCATCGAGTAGGTCAAGGTTAATCTTCATCTGCTTGCAGTTCTGATCAATGTTGCCCACCTCAACGCTCATGGAAGAAACAGTGATATGATGAGGAATGATTGCTTCAGTTCCAAAGGTAAAGGAAAATAAGGTTTCACCACATGATCTTCTTTTGGTTGTGCGATAAGCCTATAGTACTTTGGTTGGTTCTCCATTTATCAATACGATATACGATACCGTGGAAATGCACTCCATAACCTAGTGACAAAATTTGTCATCAAAACCAAGTTGTAGCATCATCGCCTCCAGAAACGTCCACTTCACCCTATCATAAGCTTTTGCCATATCCAACTTTAAAGCCAAATGGTAATTGCCCTTGCCCTTGACAGACTTCAGAGAATGTAAAATCTCGTGTACAACAAGAATATTTTCCATAATCATCCCGTTTGTCATAAAGGCCGATTGGATCAAACTAACGACGGACGGTATCATGGCCTTTAAAAGGTTGTGATCACCTTGGATATAATTTTGTAGAGAATATTACATAAAGAGATCGGCCTCCATTGCGATATTGTCAACTTTCAGAATTAACGCAATATATGTACGGTTAAGGAATTAAATATCGAAGGTTTCGGAAATATCGGTGGTTCAAAAACACGAAAATATCGATGGAAATATTGGGAAAATATCGATATCGATAAAAATTGGATAAAAACCACGGAAATTGTAAGAAAAACTTGGAATTTTTTTATTGAAACTTTAGAGAATGTTTATTTAGTCAATTATCTATTAGTTTATCCAAAAAAAATTGGAAGGAAATGCATTGCATGATGGATTTCACTGATTTAAGTTGATTATATAGCGAGCCGACAAACACTGTGACTGTAGAAAATTTGTTGTAATTAATGAAATAAAATTAAACACACCATAATCATTTGGAATAGATAATAATAAACATGCAAATTACATAACAATAATGAATTAGAATAACTTACTAGGAATTTAAGTAGGCATGTAAAGTAATTTAGAATAATGAATGAGAAAATAATTGTAAGAATTTAAGTAATTACGAAAATAAAATGGAATAATAAACCTAATAATGAATAATAATCCAATTCGATAATAAAATAATAAATAACATTAAACATATTAAAATTATCCTAGGGAATGATTATACAACATTACTTAATTTCCATGGACCAACAATAAAACAATAATGAAACAAATGTAACAAAATGTGATGAATTTTTCTTTACAAATCATAGGTGAGTGTTGAATGGTAGGGTGTGTAGGTAGAAATGTTGGGAGTAATTCAATTTTTATTTTTAGACATAGCTTGGGAATTGTTATATAAATATGAGCTTTGATAGGTTAATATCACAAACTCAGCAACACCATGGTGGTAAAGGTGTGGGAAGGAACTGAAGGGCTGCAAGTGGGCGGGTTCGAGCCACTGGATGTGCGCTGCACATTTGAATTTTTTTCAATTTATGTCTTTCCAAAATATATTCACGCCATTTCAATGTAAAAACTGTGTGAAAATTTCGAAAAAATCACGAAACCTATATGGAAGTGGAGGATAGGAGCTATAATTTACCGAAATATCGCCGAAATTTCGGCGATATTTTTCCATTTTTAATACCTTGTGTACGGTTCATCTCTCTCTCAGCATTCTCCTGGCTTCAAAAAACCCTTTAACTGCAGTGACCACATCTTTCCCCATAATTTCTCAAAAATGTTGAAAGAAACTCCCTGTGAAGCCATCCGGTCCCGGGGACTTGGTTGGGTGTATAGCTTTCACTGCAACCACGATTTCCTCCTCTGTAACTGTTCGCACTAGTAACTTATTTTGCTGGTTGGTAACTTTCCGCTCCTCACGGTCAGTTATTTGATTGATATGACTCGATTTTGCTAATGTAAATATGTCATCAAAATATCTCGTTACAATTCTTTTTAGGTTTTCATCGTCCTCACATCATACCCAGTTTTCATTCTCCAAGCCCCTCAATAAATTGTGCCTTCATCGAGCTATGATCTTCGTTTGAAAAAACTTCATATTTTTATCTCCCTCATTCAGCCACTGTACGCGGGACTTGAGGTTCCAATAAATTCCCTTATCTTGTTATGCAAGTTTCAAATTAGTTTCCAACTCTTTAACACCTTCCACGTTAAAAATTTCCCCTAGTACGCCAATCACAAATCATTCCTCAAGGTTTCTATACACACCTGAGAGTTCCTCTACTCTCTGCGCTTCTAGTCTAATAGTCCCCATTGTACCCAAGACAATTTTCCGGTCACCTGAACACTTTTAGAGCCACCAAGTTGCCTCCCCCAGCACTCCACTATAGACTTGCATCCCTCATGTCACCCCCATCTAGGATCATAAATAAATCATTCCTTTCTTTTCCTTTTGGTCTCATGGGTATAGAGAACAAGCATTGAATGATCAGAGCCCTCAACCACTTTGTGATAAAGTTTGGCCTCCGGGTTGTATTGGAGCCATTGAGGTGAGCCTAGGCCCTTATCCAACCGCTCTTGTATACCATCGTCTTGCCGTCGATTACACCAAGTGAAAAGGTACCCCACGAACCCAAGATCCACCAACCCACTGTCTAAAACAAAAGCTCGAAAATCATGCATACTTATTTCCGTACGAGGGTTTCCGCCCATCTTCTCGGTCTCATTTACGATATCATTGAAGTTTGCCATCACCAAACAAGCTTCCTGGCATCTGGAAAGCCTTGTTTGTAATGTGTGCCACTGGCCTCGTCTAGTGCTATCATCTGTACTCGTATAAATGCTAAAAAAAATCGCCACACATAACCTTTCTCATCATCCTTGACCGGTACCTCAATAAAGAAAACTGAATACTTGAGTAGCGAAACTTATTATGGTTCCTTTCAAAAAACACATAATCCTCCACTCAAGCCCCTCGCTTCTACCGTATGAATAAACGATATTCCCAAAACTTTCTTCAGAAAAATTTAACGATTGCTCCTATTTTTAGTTTCCAAGGTAACCACAATGTCAGGAGTATGGAGCTTAACTTGCTCCTTGAGACTGAAAACTGTCATGTTACCCCCGATGCCCTGACAGTTCTATACAATGATCCTCATTGAGCCCATGGAGACTTGTTTTGGCCAGTCTACACCATATGTAGCATATCAACATGCGAGCGTGACTGTCTGCGCACTATCTTCCACCCACCCCATCTAATGCATTGACTAGGTCATACCCCTGTGAATTACTAGCATCTCCCACGCGCAAGAAATCTTCATATCTCCCCCTTTTACTCATCATTCGCATGTGCCCATGTTCTTGCCTTTGCATAAGCTCCTCAATAATATGACCCAAATTGAAAGGGTATGACCCTTGGGTTAACCCTAGCATCTCAGTTCCCTCACCATACACTAGTTTAACATCTCGATCATGTGCCTCAATCCCCTCTTGTGTATGTTTGCTGTGGGCCAAGTCTACATTCAAATCGATCATATTCCATTCTCTTATGATAGTCTTGCACTTTTGTGATGGCCCCCAACCTCCCCTGCCTGCATATAATGTGTGTTGGATGACTCCTCATGTATAGAGTTAGCATCGTCCATCATCAGCTCCCTAGGCTCAATCCCTAATATACCAGTTTTCCAAGTTTCCTCCCTTATTTGTCGTTCCCGTTCCTCTTCCTCCCACAACATACAAATTCTCTCAGCCAAAGAATGTGCATCAGAGGGTGGTGGACTTGGTGACAATTCATTGTCTTCCTACTCCGCCTCTCTTGGTGCATGAATGCCACGATTGGCTCGCCAAGAGCCTCCTTCTCGAGATGCAACCGTGTTTTCCAAAAAAATTGGATCTCTCACAGCGCCATATGCCCCCCGACATTTGGGTAGTCACTATCCGTTCCTTAACGGGAACCATTCCTAACACCAGACCGTAATCGACGGCCTCGTAAGTCCTCATTAACCTCTAAGCCCTTAAAAGTTCTCAGTATCTCCTTCTTGCTATTCTCTGGCAACCGGTTCCCTTCTAATTTTTTGAAGGATATGCGACTAGGGTGCCCTAAGCATCCGTAAACAAAACAATATTCTGGTAAAAAATCATACTGAAAGCTGACCCATTTCGAACCATCATCGGGAAATTGAATAAAGGATCCCTGCATCAGCAATTACTCCACATCCAAACGAATACGAACCTGCAGAAATCGACCAATACACTCATCCTCCTCTATCTGGTCTACGTCCAATATTGTTCCCTACCAACGAACCAATCTTTCTTGCCACCAAAGTTGTCATGTTAAAAGGAGGAATACCATGCAACTATAACCAGAAGGTACTGAATCTAAGCTCAACCTCTCTTGCATCCAGACCCTTACGAACTTCAGATAAAACTACTAAACTCTCATGAAAGGTCCAAGGTTCCATGTCTAGAACCCGAAGCTTATCCTTCTTGTTTACAAATCTCGCCAAAAATCGTCTTTCCCCAATCTCCTTTATGGAGACACTATCTACCGCCCTCCATAATCCGGTAAAAACTCAAATGAACCCATCCATGTTAGCCGTTTTGCTAGTCAGAACCTTAGCCACCAATGTGAAACACGAGCCCTTCCATAACTCTCCCCGCTTCATCTCCTCAATTTGTATCCCCAAACATTCCTTTTCGAGTAACTGGAGATTCATCCCAAACTGTATTTCCAGTTCTTCCATCGATCGCACCACGTCGTAAGCTTTCTGCCCAAGCAAAAAGAGGGTTATGTGAGCTAGAATGCCCAAAACCCGAGCCACCGCTCAGAAAACCCTAACTCATTCACTCCTTGCGAGAGACGTGTTCTTACTTTCATTACAATGTATAAAATTTCCATGTATTCTACAATATTTAATTAGATTTTCATTGTTTGATGTTAAAAGCATTCACAATGGGCTCCGTAAACCACCTCTTTAGACAAATTTTATGGAGGAATTGGAAAAATACAACTCCAACCATGCTCCCTATCCACCTTCTAAATTAGGGATACCTTTAGGAGCTCCTAAATCTAAGGAGAGAGAAAGGACTCCTAGTGGCTCCCTATAATTTAATGCTACTTTGTTTTATGCATAGTTTAAACTTTTAATTAATGCTAACTATTTTTTATAGAGATGGACCAATCATATTGAATTAAAAATTATTATAGTATTTAGGACTCCCTAAACTAGGGAGTATGATTGTAGTTCAAATTTTATAGAGAGCTTCTAAAATAATTTTTGTGTGTTTTTAGCTAAATTTTAACTAAAAAATAGGGAGCATAATTGTAGATACTCTAAGTATACCAAAGTTAGTGTGCACATTAAATGCATGTAATACGCGTGAAATTCGGTGTAAGATGATGAATCTCACATATTAGTGCCAAGTATATCACAATTATTATGTAAGATAGACGCATGTAAGACATGTGAATTCAATATGTGTTTTGTGTTTTGTGTTTAGTAGTCAGTTAAATACATATATTATATATGTTGGGCGCATGTAATACGCGTGGAATCTAATGTCAGATGATGGATCCGATGATACTAGATATGTTATATTAGCATGTGATACTTCGGATTTTGATGCTTAGCTCTAACTCTTTTTCACTAATATGCACCCTAAATTTGCAGTTAACAAAATGGAATTGAATATTCAATTAAATCAGTTTTGGAAATCCTCCTCAATACAAGCCCGCAGTTTTAGAAACCCTCCTCAGTTTTTATGTCAATTTTTGCTAATCATTGAGAGGTGAAGAGTCAAATATTCAATAATCAATACCAAGGCTTCGTGGATTGGGAATTTGGGACTTTTTTTTTTGTCAATGGGCTTTCCGATTTGGTTTGAGGTTTCAAACCATTTGGATTCTGGATCGGGTTTCTGTCCTAATGCACTCTGGTTTGACATTTTAAGAAAGAATTTTAGCTTCAAGATTAAATACTAAATGAAAAAAAAATTGTGTTGTATTTTTGTTACAAGATTAAATACTAAATGAAAAAAAAATTGTGTTGTATTTTTGTTAGGTGTAATGTAATTGGCTCATAGGAAAAAAAAAATCTAATATATAAAGCAAACAAAGAATTTCAACTTCAAATTTAGATGTTTAATGTTAACTTCAGATTTAACAGCATTTAGTCTTCACTTTGTTCGAGTCGGTAGAGTTTTAAGAAGTGTGAAGGCGGCAGCTAACACAACTCCATGACAATTGACAACCCTTTGGTTTCAATACTTAAGTTATTTGCTTTTATGTCAATTTTTGCCATCACTTTGGAAGAGAGTGAAGAGTCAAATTATTGAAAACCAAGGCTTCATTGATGTATGTTGATGAGTAAAACAGTTTCTTCTAGTTTTCAGACCCTGCTAGCTTCATCTCCTAATCACATTGATAATCATGGTTTCCATAAATATTTACCCCATGTTAACATATGGATTCTTAAACAAAAAGATGAAGGACAATTCAGACAAAAGTTCATGGAAATTTAAACTAGAATTGCTGATTTCCTCTTTCATTAAACTAATATTAGCTGTCAAGGGAGAGAGATACAAATCAAGCAATCTCAATTCAATTTCTAGTTTTACCTACAAAATCTTGGAAGTTCTATACAAGATACAAACAATGGACTTTGGAGTAGTGCTGGAAAGGTAGAAGTTATTGCTGAGGATTTTCAACCACACCCTCATCTGGTTTCTCTTCAAGACGTGGCTTTTTGGAGCATGCTGGTGGCTCAGAGTCACTGCTATCAGTAGCTTTATGCTTCAGTGATAGTGGTGATGATGAGTCAGACTCAGCAGGTTGCGTCGGTGATACACCCGCTGATGAAGAAGGTTGTTGTTCAGGCTCTTGGATGGAATTAGTTGTCAGCGATGACAAGGCTTGTGGAGAAAGTAAGGCGCTGCCGGCTTTCTGTTGCTCCTCCAAGATCTTCTGCAAGTACTTTGCATGATCCTCTATGCGTAGCTGAAGGGCCCTTTGAACCTATGTATGGATATAGAATAGAACCATAAAAGATTGAAACCAAGAGTTGTTAATGGGCTCAAAACCTGAATTACCATGAAACAGAAAATGCAGCCAAAAGCGAAAAAAAGGAAGATACAAAAGCAAACAATCTCACCTCAAGCTGCTCATGCAGTTGTTTCTGAACTTCCATTTGCATGCGCAGAGCCTCGGTGATTTGAATGCTCCTAAGACAAGAAAGATAACGGTTCACAAAACAAAACAATAGTAAACAACATTTATTGAGAAAGATGAAATATATCAAAAGAAATATTCACCCTTTTCTTCGTCCGTCACTTTCGCTGCTGCTTGAAGCTGCTTTCTTTTCTTCAGAACTAGAGGCCTTCTTATCTAAAGAGAGAAAGGGAAAAGTGCAAGTCATCAATTTGTCAGACCATTGAACTACCATAATACTAAAGCACATCTAATCTTCTATCCATCATGTCAAACAAGTTGCAAAAAGATAATTGTAAGGATGACCATAAGCATGTTTCTACTTTCATCATCTCTTCCTTACCTTCTCTTTTCTCTGGCATATACTTGGCAAGTCGGTATTTCTGCAGATGCCATGAAAATAACAATTTGTGGTCAAATAGCTAGAAGCAACTACAAGATTTATTCTCAAATCACCAAATAAATTAAAGATGAATACCTGTAAGTGGCTTTTCACATGATAAATGGTTAAGCCCTCAACATTCATGACCTTTAATACACCTTTTGGAGTAGCCTCTACAATTCAAAGTAAACTGATGAGCATTTTATAATTTTTTTTACTAATGTTAGCATCTTTCCTAATGGTTCACTTGATTAACTGAGAAATTTGTGAATTGATAAATAGACTAACTTATATAACTAGGACTCTGACTGAAAGGGGACTAAACCCCATTACAGTAGAACAGAAGTTGTTGTATTTACTTTCAGCCCCATCAAGCTTGTTAACAGCCTCTACAAAACGCTCATGGAGCTCAGGCGTCCATCGCATTCGTGGTCTATGTGCAGGCGAAGGTCCAGGAGAGGGGTGACTTGAAAGAGCATCAACAGGTGGTGTTGTCAAGCGACAACTCTTACTACATGTCAATCCTATGGCCGGTTTTGGTGAGGCTTGAGGAATTTCATATATTTCCTGTACAAAAAAACATAATCGAACGCAAAGTACTAGTAAGTATATGACAAGCAAATATCCCCAAGAAATTCGAAACTGGCTCAAAAAGAAGTCATTTATAATTGCTTCTTTCTTCTAAGGATCGTATCGATATGAAACGTGAGTGCAAACAAATTATTTTTTGGAAGGCCAAACATTTGGTTCTCACACCACTCTGGATTTTATAACATAATATGTCAAAGCTTACACTTTTACGTGGTTGAAAATACAAACCAGTAATATCTCGAATTCTTTTTATTTATTTATGCAAATCGTATTTGATCAAAATGTAACTAAAGATGACTACATTGTACTTACGTCAAGCCCGGGATTTTCTCCATTGTCAGTGATAGCTATGTCAAGTTGATCTGACAAAAATTGTAACTCTAATTGCTCTGTAAGTGCTAGAGTGTCACTTCCACAACTAATATCATGAAAGCTACCATGAGAGCCATCCCCATGCAAATTAAGAAAGTCTTTCATGAGATCCTCTGATTGTTCGTCATCATATTGATTGCTCATATCGTCACTTAAGCGAAATGGTGATTTCGAATCAACAGCAGACATGGACTGGTTGTATGTTGGAGGGTGTGGAAGAAATGGCAAATTTCCAAGCTGCCGAGAGGTTTCAGAGCTCGATGAAGATGACTGATACAAACTGGTACAGAAAACAGAAGACCGCGAAAATGTGTTCGGGGAATGTTGAACACTAGATCCTCGAATATTTGTAGGAGAACCAAGATATTCTGCCCGTATGAAAGGTGACAGGCGTGCAGATGAGCATTCACTGGCAACTAAACTCCTGCCTTCTGATTCACGACCCAAAAAATCATGCATCTGGGATTTGGGAGTGCAATATGACTGTGTGACTCCTTTGGTAGTCTCACTTTGAGGTACAGAGATGATATCGTGGCGACTCATGATTGTAGATGGAAGCCCAACCTTCATTGATCTATCAAGTAGATGATGCAATATACCACACAATTTGGTGGTGGACTTCTACAGGTGGAAATCTATATATCTAGATTGAGATAGAATGAATTAGAATCAAAGCTTCAAAAGAGCGAAATCGATATATGGTTGCATAACAATGAAGACTAGGCAAACAAAGTTTGAGTTTCATTTAAGTTCAAATTCCACCCAAGGAATCAGCAGAACCAAGAAGCTACATTTCCACTACAAAAGTTTTCTTCAACACAACCTACAGGATAATATTTCCCACACCATATGCTTATTTCACTAATAACATAGACCCCGAACCAATAATTCGGTTACATTTAAATGGAGGGAGAAATTCGACCACCAACTTAGAGGCCAAAGGAACTAACTCAAATCTAACCCACCAGTAAGTTGTTTAAGGACACACATTGAGCATGGTCTTCTTAGGTGAAAGACCATCTTGTAAGGTAGAAGATCTGCAGAAAAGACCACCAAAACAGGTGATCAGCATTGTGGCATCTAATAACAATAGAAAAAAAAATTATAACCAAATAGAATCAATCCAGTCACTGATTGACTCGCTGACCAAGGAAAAGCAGAAAACCATTCATGAATACTTCACAATCATCTGATAGGTAATGTACATAGTATAGAGCAGATGACTAACTGTAAATTGATCACCACAAAAGTGAGTCAAAATTATCCTAAAAGGCTACTTAGAGACTCCCATTTACATTGTTCTACAATTCAATAGTTTTTAAAAAGAATAGTCCCCCATTTAGACTCACAATTTAAACATTTCAAACTATTTGTGCCACAACTTCATTTTTGGCTAAATGCCCCCCCCCCACATGATTCTTAAGGGCACAAAACTTTCAAGCCAAACTAGTTTTAATTCTTTTTTGCTTCTTGGATCGTCAAGATTTTCTGCCTTTTTCCTAATGAGAAGAAGCACTTTGCCGTAACTTGAACCCTTCTGTTGTTCAATCCTTATATGCAGGGTTTAATCACAAATTTTGGGTGCAATACCAAAAGACATTACCAATAAACCAGCTCACTTTATACAAGAAACATTAGATTTTAACAGTTCACACTTGTAACTTTATCCAAACATACAGTTCACAGAAGAAGAAGTTCACATATATTACCATTTCCTAGACATACAGACGAAATTTAATTGCTACAAACGACGACTTTGACAAAAAACACAGCAGTTTTGCATTCATCAGTCAAAAAAAGGTTTGTAACTTTATTTCTTCATTTTTTTTTAAAAACAATGTATATGGAATAAGGTTCAACAATTACTCAGCTAGAATTTCTCCAACCTTCACCGAAGAGTAAAAGAACGTTTAAACAGCACATGTAACCCTACAACTAATGACTTATGTTGTAAAGGTTCGGCTTTAGTCCCTTGAACAAGGTTAAAAAACAGTCAAACAGGATAAAGCCCCTTTTACTTAAACTAGGATGATTCACACAGCAATCATATCTTTCCAAAATGGGCAAGTCTTCAATCTATTACTAATTTTGAAAATCACCTTCAAGATTAATTTGTGTAATTAGGAGCTCTACGCTCTATAGCTTCATTGAGTTGCTGATGAGTATTGGTTTCTCATTTATTTTTAATTGAGATTCCGTCAAAAAATTAAATTTTTTAAAGAAAACTTGTTCAAATTCAAAGAATGAAACAGACTAGAGCATGACAAAAGCTGCTATCAATTTGAAAATCTTCCTTCATATTATAAATAAGTGCACAAAAAACCATCTGATTCACAACAGAAAATATATAAAAAATCACTGATTTGGGAAAAAGCTACCATTTGGATAAAAGTGGGGTAACAAAAACCGATAAAAATCTGACTTGATAAATAAAACATATGTAGAGATATACATATACAGGAAAGAGAAAAAAGATGAAATCTTAGCTTAATCAAGAGAAAGACAGAGAGAGAGAGAGAGAGATGAGGTTTAGAAAAATACTCACCTGAGAAAGAGATCTTGTACTTTGAAAGAATTCTGAGACAGAGCAAATGAAATGCTGACTCAAAGAGAGACGGGTATAAATGTCTCACAAAGCAAACCCAAACGTTAACGTTGTAGTAAAACAACGTTATACGAACTAAAATCTGATAAAATCTGGGGTCATGGGCAATTGGGTTTGCAAAGTTATCTCTACAAAATGCAAAGCTTGAAGCTTTGTAGTTGGCTCTCTTTGCTCTTGGCTCTTTGGCTGCGCGCAAATGATTTGAGTTTTGAGCATGTCGACAAGATAATGAAGAAGATGGTGTCTTGCTTCACGCGCTCTTTTGGGGGAGCTAAGTGCACGCGCCAATGGGAGTAGTAGAGCCTCTTCATTTGTCGGATGTGTCAAGTGGTGGTTTTTGTCCCCCTAGCAATTTTGATGTCGCCGCCTTTGATTTATTCAGAAGCAAGCACCAAACATCTTTAATTAGAGGGTAGCATAATCATTTCTATGACGTACACGTACTACTACTTTTTTTCTTTGACCAATTTCTATGTGAATATAATCCTACTTCCTATCTTATTGGCGCCTGCAGTCTGCAGACTCTACTTGTCTGCATCGATCAATATGAATTTCGTATTACATTTTATGTTTATGCGTGGGTGGACGAAGACGACTATCAATTATTGATGAATGTGAATTTCGGATTACATATTAATCTTACGTGTATTAACAACTAACAATCACTTATCTGTGATATAATGACAAATACGTGCTCACTTGTGATTTGAAACATCTCTACTATTGGTGTATGAAAAATTAATTCTTATAATTTATAACTATCAAGCATTTTTATATAAAAAAAATCATTTAATGCTTATTTATTAAATTTGGTCAAATCACTGATATCTAAGTGTAACAACCCGGTCCTAATTTAAGGATAAAAAGAATAAAATATTGAAAGAAAGGGACGATTTTACTCCCGATTAAAAATTAAGGGAATTAAAAATTGACTTTAAGATCGGGAAAGAATTTGGTGGAGCGGAGTCAAGGCGTTCGCGTCATACCGTCGAAACGAGTCCGTGGACGCGGCGGAACACCCGATTCCGAGCGAACGAGCGTTTAAAGGCCTAAAAGCGGTGGGGGCATTTTTGTAATTTCAGAAAAAGGGGTAAAATAGAATTAACTGACTGGCCAATTGGCAGCGCGTGCCCTGCACTCCCCTGCATCTGTCTTCAACCTCGCGACCTCCCTCTCTCCTCTGTTCGAACCGCGAGCACCGGACGAGTTTCGGCCACGCCGAATTGGCCAAACCCCCACCGAAGCTTCCCCTCACCTCCCTCAACCCATCCCCCGTCCTTTGTTTCACGGAAACCACCCCAAACCACCTGCCAAGCTCGAAATTCAACCGAGCTTCTCGGCCACGATTGCTCCGCTCGGCCACTAAATTCGTCAGTGTCCGGTGAGTTTTCTTCTCTCTCTTCGAGTTCTAGATGTTTTCAAGGTTGGTTTTGGTTGTTTGGAGGTGTGGGAACGAATTGAAAAACCTAGGTTTTTGTACTGATTCGGGTTGAATTTCCGCACGATTCCGGCGGTTCTTGGCAGTTTTCAATGCCAAAATGCTCCCTCCACCCACTCGATCACTTAGCCATAAGCCTTGCCCCGAAATTCTAAGATTTTCCGTCGTCGGAAAAATCACTCAAGCCACCCAAACACGCGCGTGTGGCGGCGTAAGGCAAGGTGGTGGTGGGCGGTTCTTCGTGCCAAAATGTCTCCCGTAGTCTCCCGAGCGCCAGAGGTATGCTCGAACGAATTTTTGGAAATCGTTTGAGCGAAGAACCAATGTTACTCTAGGTTAGGTTTAACTAGGGTTAACCTCGGGTTCGTTAAGTTCTAACCGTTGGGATCGTATTGAAACTTGGAAGTTAAGTAATTGAGGATCGTAGAAACCTATAGGAACTTACGGATCGTCGTTTGGAGTTCGGGGAACCCCTTGAAAGCCCGGTTGGAACTAAACTAAAGTTTAATCGCTTATTTAATCCCAGGGGACTTCCAAGTTAACTAGATGGCTTAAATTAGAACCAAGTGGGCTGGGAAACCTTTTTAAATCAAAATTGAACCCTTTTAGGCCCGGGGTCGGGATTTTCTATTAAATTTTTATGCCGAGCTTTGGTGAAGTATTAAATGGTTGATTTCCCGTAAATAGGCACTCAAGCTTCAGGCGGGGTTGGTGAAGGCCCTTCTAAGGGTCAGCTAGCTCGGACCAACAGATGAGTGGACCCTTGATTTCTATAAATGATTTTATTTCATAAATGCTCATTTAATGCTTTTGTGGAATTATTGATTTCCAAATATTATCTATGATTTGCATATTAGAGTTTAATCGAATTTATTGAATATTTTCTATAAATTAACTTGAGCCTAAGACTCGGATTTTTAGAATAAAATGCATGATTATAAGATTTGGATTTTAGAATGGCTTGAGGAAAGGACTTGTTTTTGAGTTATAAGATTATGAAAGTTTTCAAACCACTCTAGGTACCCTATTGATGTTGCCTTGGATTAATAATGCACGCCTACGGAATAAAAATTGATAAAGGTTATTACCCGGTCCTACGGACCATTGTTGCCTTCGGTTTAAGTCTGCGCGCATGACTCACGCCCCACGAGTCTCGAGGACGCTCGGACCGTGCGGAGAGCGAGGACGCGGCTTCGGGTAAACTTTGTGTTTTCCCGAGTCTAGCGAGGACGCGCTTACAGGTTGACTTGGTGTCTCCTAAGTCTTGCGAGACGTGGCTCGGACCGACTTTGTGTCACCGAGTCTCACGAGGATTGGAATTGTGGTTGAATAATGGAATTGACGGAAATTATAAAGGGTACACCTAGGTGGATTTTAATTAAGTTGATTGAGTAATATCTCGTTTTTGAATAAGAACTTTTATCTTTGATGAACTTTATAAATTTGATTTTTAATGCATACTTTAAATTTTGCTCGCTTTATAGAATTGTTTTCAATGCTTTAACAAAGGGGGCTAATTAGTTGTTTATCTTTTTCTAAAACTTATTTTGGTCCACTCACATTTTCAACTCGCTTTTTACGCCCCAGTCAGAGGTTATGTGAGCACCACCACCGCCCATCATCACCACCACCACACTCCTTCGACCTCGTGTAGGGTCCTTGACCCGAGAAGAACTTTTGTACTTAATTATTTTAGTAGCTCCGAATTTGCCCAAACTTTTGTGAGGCCCGAGGCCATACTCTTTAGTTTGTTGGTGTGTGAACTTAAACTTGTGCGTCTTGAAGTTTGTGGAAGTAAAATTGTGCTTTTGCAGGTGTAAAAGATTTGGAATTGAGCCAATTACAGGGAGACTACTGCCAATTTTGGCAGAAGTCGAACCTTAAAACTCTTTAAAACTCAATTTCTTTACTTAAAAGGGCAAAATGGTCAAGTGTGTACAGCGACAGGATGTCTGCCACGGACGAGGGCTTGGCCCTGATTCCAAAGCGGAATTAGGGTCGGGTCCTGTCACTAAGACTTCATCTACCTGGGCATTTTTGTGACTTTGTATTATGATATATTTCTTCAATAAATACTATCACTTTGTTTTAACAAAAAACCAAAAAGATTTCGTCCACCTGGCTACTCCAAAAGGCATATACTTTTTTTTTGTGAAAACCAAAAGGAATATACTTTGACTATACAGAAATTATCCATTTCTGGATATTTTTTTTTTTTTGGGCTTCAAAACCATTTCTTGATTGTGGGGGGCTTAATCTACCACGCTGTTGGATAAGGAATACACCTTTACAGGCAAGTGGAGATTTTGGTTTGCTTGTATATCTTTATAAATTCATTTACAGTATTCTTTGTATAATATCTTATATCGTTTTCTTAAAGACATAACGTATTGAGAAAATTTTACTTTCACTTAATTTTCTTTAAAATCATCATTTGGAGCTTAGACTTTGTGTTTTTCCGCTTTGATTTGAGATTTTAAATATCCCAACGCTAGCCATGGCCTTCAATAATCCTTTTCAATTCCGAGTAAAATTATATGCAGTACCTTGATCTTATCCAGCTTACAAGGAAAAAAAAATGACAAGGGTTGCACACACTTTATGGATTTATAAATTATAATACTTCGTGTGTGATATAAAGGCTTTCAGGTAGACGCTATAAAAATGTCACAATAGATCCTCTTAAGTTAAGACGGCAAATGTTAAAATAATGTGATTAAAAACTTAAAAAATCAGCAACTATGATTTAATTAAAGATAAGGAAAGTGGGCCTCTTAGGCATCTCTGATATGATTTGTAAAAGAAAAAAATAACCTCAAGCAACTTGGTGAATGAATTTTCTTGGTTCTTCAGCCGCCCCCATCCATGGCCTCTAATCATTCTCTCACCCTTTCTATTTGCATCTAATTTGTTTTTATATATTTTTGTCCAGTAGGGTTTCGCCCTCACAATTTGCAGCTGTCAATTATTGTCCCAGTTAAAGCAGAAAAATTTACATATATGAAACTAGAATAACACTAAAATTACTCTATTTTGTTATCCCCGACTAGTAACACAATGATATGTGGAAAAGTTATCTCACGCGATATCACACATCGGTATCAGAAGAAAAAAGTGATATCCCGATGGCATGAAAGTCCTTATCGAATTAAAGGGGTATAATTTTATTTTTAAGGATCGGTTCTGTGGCATCATGCATTGTTTTTATACTTGACGTATGGTATAGGGATTTAGAGAAAAAAGTATAGCTAGACACGCTAATAGACACCAAAATGATCATAACTTTGTGCTTCCATTTCCAAATTTGTTACTATAACTCCAATAATAATTTATTCCTAGACTTAACTACAACTTAGTTAAATAATACAAATACGTGGGGTACAAGTACAACACATAAAATAGACTCAACATGTTCTTTTTCTTCTTCTTTTTGTGAGTATGTTGTTGCTATTTTCTAATTAGTCATCACCTAATATTTTTTGAGTTAAAATTGTACTTATGATCCCATGGTGTCGTAACGTGTTTGGGGTTTAAGAGTTTAATATTTAGGATACATTGAGAGATAATTAAATGAAATGATTTTATCTATTTTTTATATAAAAAATATATATATATTGAAATGCTGAAACGATGTATTTTTAGATTCTGATATTAGAAAATCAAATGATTCTAAGGGACGTTTGGTTTTTGCTAGCTTTACTAGAAAATCAATCAACATGTACTGTACGGAAAGTTCAGGGCAGATTGTTAATTTGATTTGATTTATTTTGTGTACACACTTTCCTAGAGCGACAAGTAATCTCATCATAATCTAATCTAATACGTTTAAGAGTAGGGTAGGCAATTTCCGATAGGGGTGGCAATTTCGAACACGATTTGAAACCCGCATGACAAAAAAACAGGTCAGTTTCGGGTCAACTCGTTATGACCTGTTTATTAAACGGGTGGATTTCGGGTCAACCTGCCAACCCGCTAAAATACATGTTCAACCCGTTTATTAAACGGGTCATGTCATGGGTCGTGTTAACCCGTGTACAACTCGCCAACCCGTGAAAAAATTAAAGAAAATTGAGGCTTCAGCGCACACAAGGAGTTTCGAACCCCTGCCACTTCCATCATTTCTACACCTTATCCAGCATGCTATTGAATTCTTTGTGATTATATGCTACAACATTTGATATTTATAATGTCTTTACAAGGTGTTTTTCAAAGAACTAGAATTTCATATGGATATTATTTGATATTTATATTCAAAAATTACATGCATAACTATTTTAGCGCATGTCCAATCAACAAAACAAAACAAAAATATACTAATGTCTACTCTCTTTTTTTTCTCTTAAGCTCTCATATCATCATCATTAATCTCATTTTCTCTCTTTGATTTCTCTCCCACTAAAAAAACAATTGATGACTTTGTTCAAAATGCAAGAATTATTTTCTTTGTTTCTTCTTCATTTTTAAAATTTTTTAATTTCTCTTTCTAAATCTTTATACATAGAGAGAGAGACAAAATGAAATAACTATTTTTATATACAAAAAATGTAATTACTTGATTAAATTATCAAAATTTAGAATTTTTTTTAATTTGCTATCACTTAGCAGGTTAATGGGTCAACTCGAAACCCGCACAAAAATAAATGGGTCGACTCGAAACCCGCACGATTATTAAATGGGTCAATACGGGTTGACCCGTATTCGACACGGGTATAATCCCGACACGACACGATCCATTGCTAGCCCTAATTTTTGACTCTACCCAATACACACCTCAAAACCTGCACGGAAAATTAGTAGGTCAACCCACACAATCAAGTTTTCAAGTCAACCCAACACTGACCCGTTTATAAACGGGTGACTTTTGGGTCAACCCGCTAAAATACCTATATAACCCACCAACCTACTAAAATACCTATGTAACCCACCAACCCATTTCTTTGTTTTTTTTTTTAAAATAATAAATTTCTTTTTCTCAATCTTTATAGAGAGGCAAAATGCAATAACTGTTTTATATATAAAAAAAAATGCAATTACTTGATTAGCTTATCAAAATTTAGAAAATTTATATTTGTTTTTTATTTGCTACCACTTAGTGGGTTAGCCTGACATGACCCGAAATCTGTATGGTAAATTAACGGGTCAACCCGTAAATGACACGTTTATTAAACGGGTCGGATTCATATTTAGCATTCTTGACACGTATATAATCCTGACACAACACGAACCCGACACAACACGACTCATTGCCAGCCCTAATTAAGAGTCTTCTAGTTACACATCCACCACTTCAACAATTAATGGGCCAAATCCCAGTCTAAACCAAGTGCCAATATTTAAACAACAATTGGTCCCTCTTTTTTTGATGAAATAAGGGGGTGAAAACCCCAAAAAGCAAAAAATAAAGACTACATTATATTTATTAAGCGAGCTGTAGTAGCCCCCGACAAGTCATCTAGTAGCAGAGGCCCCAGCCATTGAGGACTATCATCAAAAAACCAGTAACCCAGGTCCATGTTGTGGCTCCAATCAGCCAAACAATCAACGACAGAGTTACTCTCCCTATAAATGTGATTAAGCCTAATCCTTTCAATTTGATTCATTAGACGCTTGCAGTTGCTAATCAAACCACCAGTAGGATGACAACTGTCCATCTCAATATTATGCATAAGCATCATAGCAGTAGCTGAGTCCATCTCAATAACAACATCAGATAAGTTGTCACGACCCGACTCCCCTAGCACGATATTATCCGCTTTGGGCCCCGCCCTCACGGTTTTATTTCTGGGAACTCACGAGCCATATCTTCCTAGTGGGTCACCCATCATGAGATTGCTCTAGTGTAAACTAGCTTAACTTCGGAGTTCCAAGGAATTTGAAGCCAGTGAGCTCCCAAAAGGCCTCGTGCTAGATAGAGATGTGCCCACACATATAAGGCACATCACCATTCCCTCCCCGAGCAATGTGGGATTGCTCACCGTTCTTGCTTCCCAAGACATGGGTCTTACAATCCACCCCCTTGGGGCCCAGCGTCCTCGCTGGTACATTTCTAGTCGGGGTCAGGCTCTGATACCATTATGTCACGACCTAACTCCCCTAGCACGATATTGTCCGCTTTGGGCCCCGTCCTCACGATTTTGTTTTATGGGAACTCACGAGCAATATCTTCCTAGTGGGTCACCCATCCTGGAATTGCTCTAGCACAAACTCGCTTAACTTCAAAGTTCCAATGGAATCCGAAGCCAGTGAGCTCCTAAAAGGCCTCGTGCTAGATAGAGACGTGCCCACACATATAAGGCGCATCACCATTCCCTCCCCGAGCGATGTGGGATTGCTCACCGTTCTTGCTTCCCAAGACATGGGTCTTACATAAGTGTTTTTCAACAACTAATTTCAGGCCAAAGAATAAGCCCCATAACTCAGCTTCACGAATTTGCCCCTGCCCCAAATTGATAGAAAATCCTGCAATCCAGTGTCCCGCATGATCTCTAATAACCCTTCCAGCACCAATGCTTCCTGTGTTGCCTCTGCGTGACCCATCCACGTTTAGCTTGAGAACCCCAAGATCTGGAGGAGTCCAAGCTAGCATAATCTGAATTTTACCAAATTTGCTTTTAAGTGATATAGATAGAATAAACAAATTTCAATTTAGAGAAAACCCTAGCCCTCTTTTTCTCTCTCCCAAAAAACACTTTGCAATCGTTTTTCATTTTGAGGGGGGAGAAATCCATCGTTCTTCCTCCCCTCTCCCCTTCTCCCTTCCTCCATTCTCCTATTTTCCCCAATTTTCAGAAATAGTAGGTTTCTTATATTTGTCTTCGTTTTGTAATGATTTTCCTCCACCTATCACAAAGTGCATATGTCTCGGCATTGGATCTTCACATGCGTTTCGGTGTTGAATCTCTACCACCATCATTTTTGCGGTTTCTTTATGTTAGGAATAAATTGCAAAGACTCTTTGAGTTTTTTGTGTAGTTTTCACATCTTTTTTTGTGAGAGTTTTTCACATCTCTTTTTGTGAGAGTTTTTCACCTCTCTTTTGTGAGAGCTTTCAACCTCTCATTTGTGAGAGTTTTATTTGTTTTGTTATGGCTTAGTTTTTTTCGAACTTTATCTATTTTTTGTTGTTATGAGTTTGCACTCTTAGTTGAGATGTCTATGTCAGAGTTTTATCATGCGTGATCGTTATTGGAGGAGCCCTAGATTTTCTTAATTTTGATGTTAGATCGCTTCGTTATTGTAATGGCCATTTATGGTAATTTGTATTGTCCCTTTGTGGTTAGTAGCTTTTTTGGCTGAATTATGAATGCAATTTCAGAATTTCTAAATAAAAAAGAAGAGACAAACCATAATCCTATTTTATTATGACGTTATTTAATAGAGGCGGCACTCATTTGTGTTGGTGAATCTTAAATTTATTAAAGAAGTGATACATAATGTGATATAGTAATATGATCTCTCCTTAGCATATTCGTTAGAAACAATTTTATGTGACTATCATAGTAGTAATCAAGGAATAAAATATCGATGGTATCGGAAATATCGGTAGTCCAAAAATACGGAAATTTCGTGGAAATATCGAGGATATTATGGATATTTTATCATCGGTAGTAATTGATGTTAAATCCAGATCAACTTTCTGCAAAACTGGTGTTTAGTCAAAACCGTTCGAATCATTAACTCATCACTTGGGCTCAAACTGTTTGACAAATTAAGAAGCTGACAAGATGCTTGAAGTTAACAGTCAACCTAACAACCAATAAAAACCACCGGAATAAACAAGTTGTTTGAATTGGTTCATTCAGATTCCAATTACGCGAAAGTACATCACATGACAGAATGCACGAATAGGCTTTACATTTTGGATGTTGCAATTATTTTTATTTTTATTTTCCAACGTCACTGGTGGTCCCCACTGTGTGCGGTACTGAGTTGTACAGATCATCAGACATGATCTAGCAACTTGGTTATCACACGCATAAACCAAATATCAATTAAACTTTTGACTTATATTCCCAATATTAAACAACGGATGGTATTTTTCTTCACTTTATTATAAAATATCTGAAATTTCAGTCTCTTTTCTTTTGATATGACAAAGAGCATGAATGATGCGAGAAGCGCGAATAGTCCTTGAAACTTATATATGACTGATAGGTATCGTGTATGTGATCGGGTGATTCCCAAATAGGACCGGTGTATGCAATTGCCCATGATATACATTATTGGTACACATGAAATTACTCAATGTTGTTTGAAAAATCTTAAGATTCTGGCGTTTCTCTGGCATCTACAATAGAGGTGGTAAGTTGTTGTATTGGTGGCCACTCTATTAGAGATGTGGTATATAATGTGGTAGGAAAATATAATAAGTCTAGCATTACCCACGTTCTTTTGATATTCTTATTGATCATGACTTCCATTGGGGCAAGTTGTCCCACAAAATGTCTCAAAGAAGCTGAGGTAGGGTAGGCAATTTCTAAGAGGTTCATTGGAGATGGATTAAGATGTCATAATCAAGCGGCTCACATAGTTGCAAAGATTGGTTTCAGTGCGGTGGAACTGCAAAGTTGGGTCGACACACCAAACCGACTGTTGGGTTGTAATTGTGTTTGACAAAAAAAAGGGGTTGGCAAAGTGACATGTGCGTGCTTTATCTTGTTTTCAAAGAGAAAATTCATGAATTCGTCATTGCATGTGACGATACGTTCAATAAGAAAATCAGTAGTTATTCGAGTTTTTCTTATGTCTTGTTGTACTCCCCTAACATTATTAGCATTAGACTGATGCCATGCCATGGATATTATAGCAAACTTAAGAGCCACTACATCCACAAGATTGGTGAGAGATATAACAATATTTTTTAAATTTTAATAGTGAAAGAGCAAAAGGTTAAAGGGGATGAGGGAGTTAGTTTAGGCAAGAGGGAAAAGCTTCGAATAGTGTTGCCTCATGGAGGTTGGAAAAGGCCATTGGACCATCAAAGTCACGGTCTCCAACTTTTGCTCTGGTTTTGCTGGATGTATGGCCACTTGTGAAGTTGTGATGATGGGTCACAATCTAAAACTTTCTGGTACTGGTATTTATGCTTCCTGGCCTACATTTAGTACCGTTTGAAATCTTCTTCCAAGTCGCTTATGTTAAGAAGGCTTATGAGCCGCTTATAACATGCCGCTTCTACAAAGGTTTGTCGTTTGGATGTCACATTTAAAAGTGCTTACACTACATAAAAGTACTTTTGATATTTTGTTGAGTGTTTGGCTAACAGAATAAAAGCGCTTTTAAAAATACTTTTAAAAAATAAAATTTTAAAGAATTCCAAAATATTATAATAAACACCGCTAAAGGAGCATTGACGGTGCCACCATGGAAGGAGCAGCTGACGGTGAGAGAGCGTTTTTCGTAAGCTTTGTGCTGAGCGTGCTTTTCAGTGTGATAGAAAAAAAGAAGGGTATTTTGGCATTTAAAAAATTAAATATGGGTATTTTTGGCATTTTAAAAGTTTCATTAAAGAGTCAAGTCTTCCCTTGTTTTTGTCCTGCAGCGCTTTTAAGAAGAAGCACCTCTCAACTGCTTCTTCCAAAACCACTCTAAGTGCTTTTGGATCTCACCCAAAGCGCTTTTGCAATTTTTGCCAAACACTATTTTTAAAAGGTATAAGTGCTTTCACCCATTTAGAAGCGCTTATCGCTCTCCAAAAGACTCCCAAACGAGCCCTTAGGCAAACCACATTTGCTTGGGCCCCGATGGGTCCAAAATTATTTACTGATTTAAGAAGCAAATGATTCTTTTTTATGGAGATAATTGACAGAACAACAATCTCAACCAAGACAGATTCATAAGATATCAACTGGCCTTCTTTATTGATTTGTGATTTTTTTTTTTGTTTTGGTCAAAATTGATTTATGCTTTCAGATTTGAGCATTGGAGGAAAGGAAGAAGAAGACTGGGGAGTGTAACAAATATTCAAAGAAAGATAGTGAGTTGTGATTTCTATCAGCTCAGAAGAGTTCAAAACCCAACTAAACAATAATATTGCAGGCAGGCTAATAAGTTACACAAATTTTAGTTATCAAATGTTACGGTAGATGATATGCATGGGCAAAGTCACACTTCGGCATGAAGCGGTCGTGACCCTCTAAACTTTAACATTATAACATTTATTTATATTGTTGATTCCCCAATAAATGAAAACTAGTTCCGCAATTGATTATATGGTCGTATCTTAATTTTTAAGAATGCTTTTTCACTTATTCCAACAAAAAAAACATGCTTTTTCATTATCGCTTCTCTCAATAGGCTCTCAATAGGAAAGGTCCTCAATTTTATTTTTTCTTTCTATTTCTTTTTCTGTACAGCACGTCATCCCATCCCCCTCCCCCATTTTCTATTGTTCTACTCTTCTTTTTCTCTTTTTTAAAAACTTCTTTCTTTGCTGCTTTTTAATTGTTTTTTTTTCTATTTCATTTTCTCTACTGGACACCATAAAAACTCAAGTCAACCATAAAATTACATACAATTCTTACTAAGAAAACCATATACTCAGAACAAGAATCACCAAACTGCAGAAAATGTCAGAGAACAAAAAAAAACATAGAATAAATAAAATAATAGGTTGTTAGAAAGCAAAATTGGCTATTTGGAAGATAAGTTTTAATTTCCACAAGAATGAAGGTGCCTACCATTTATCTTCTTCGCAATCAGCATTTGGGTTTCTCTTTCCGGAGAGACGTTGTAGAGAAAGGAAGAAGGGGCAAAC
The DNA here is from genome assembly GCA_024362665.1 of Prunus padus. Taxonomy (NCBI): domain Eukaryota; kingdom Viridiplantae; phylum Streptophyta; class Magnoliopsida; order Rosales; family Rosaceae; genus Prunus; species Prunus padus. The sequence continues at coordinate 2,628,887 of JANFAM010000013.1, read as the reverse complement.
AAAACCTTTTACAATTGGGTGGAGAATCTGCAAAGAAAGGAACAAAGAAAACCAAAAGAAGAGTAAAACATGACAAGGGAGACATCTTGTAAAGAGAAAATAGAAAGAAAAAAACTATATAATTGCAGATATATTTTACAAGAAGAAGGGAGAAGAGATAAAATACATGTGCACTAGCATGGACAAGCTGGAGGGAAAGATGTTGGCGTGAATCAAGAATCAAATTAATTCCTTTATGGTGTGTTTACTAATCAGGAATTGGAATTTTCATCAGGAATTGAATTCCACCTATGGAGGATTCCTGCGTTTACTTTACATCAGGAATTAAAAAGTAAGTGGGACCCACACGAAATTAGGAATTGAATTCCTAATTTTGGAGGAATTCAATTATTTGATGGGAAGTGGTAATTGAATTCCTTGAGAACTTACCCATTAAGAATTCATCTTTTTTACCCATTATATCCTCACACAATTTTCAAAATTTCAAATTTGCCATCTACTTTAACCAAACAACGAGGACACTTTAGTAATTAGTATCACTTCTACCCCAATTCTATATGGTTTAGTAAACAACTTCAATAAGAATCCAGAATCTAACTCCCTTCAATCCATATGGTTTAGTAAACAATTTCAATAGGAATCCGGAATCTAATTCTCCTCAATCTAACTCCTCCTCAATTCAATTCCTCCTAATTCAATTACGGATGAGTAAACATGTCATTATTGTAATTGATTTGTAATTATAGGAATACCGATTTGACCGAGATTGTATTTATTTCTTTTTTTCCTTATTGTATTTATTTCCTAGATATTCTTGTATTTGTATACCTATAAATACCCTAATTCTATTTGAGTTGGTATCAGAGCGGGATCCTGATCCAGACCCAAACCGGCCACACCTTGACTGGATGTTGTCATTGACTCGATTGACTCCGACTCATACTATAACCTATGAATCTTCCGCTACATATAGACCCGGATGATTAATTTCAATGTGGACTTGGCTCCATGTGTTGAAGAATATAAAGTCCCACATCGGAAACTTGACTAAATAAACTACAACTTATAATAAGTGGTTCCACTCCTAATAACACCGATACCTTTTGTGATAAAACTCTATACCTACTGGGCTTTGTAGGTGGTTAAGTTAGGGACAATATCGGTGTTGTTAGTAGTGGGACGCATGCCCGTCTCTCTGAAATTTAACATGGTATCAAAGCATATGTGTGACGCCCTGAAAAATTTCAGAATATTTTTCGCGCACAATAAAAATTGCACGGTCCATTTTGAGGTAAGTGACATTTTTTTCCCAAGTAAATATTGTCATTATGTTTAAGATTAACACACTTCTGAAATTGTGAATTTAGAATTTTGGCGTTTTGACCTCATGGAATAATAGTAGACGTCATTACAAGCTTGTGGTGTTATTCGGATAATTTTTCGAAACTCGGAAGTATTTTTAGTGAATTTTCGAAGTTGAAAAATAGGAAATTAAATTAGAATTTCCACATGGCATTTTGTGATTGGTTGGAGCCTATCATCATGCCACATGTCAACATCTAATTGGTTGGAAGACTTGGAAAACTAGGGTATATAGCGCTATACCATACGCACGTTAATCTAAGTTATTGATCTGATTCTAGATCATATCTGGACCCTAGATCCGATCTGGATCGTATTTCAAATCAAAGACTTTTGACTTGATCTAGGCCTTTAGTTTGGTTGTTGGGAATGCATCTGGACATCTATTTTGGAGCTATCATGTACTTTCCTACACATGATCCAAAACTCATCCTTTAATTTGGGCATCTGAATTAAATATTCGAATCAATTCGAGTCGTCGGAGAATTCTATAAGTACCCCCCACTTCTCTCATTTTCTTCACACCAAAACTCTCCAAAAATCATTGTCCTCACTTCCTCTCCTCCTCCACCATCAAAGCCACTATTCCGATATTTTTCATAATTACTATTCATCCGGGAAGTCACTATTCATCCAAAATTACTATTCATACCCGAAACCACTCGCGGTGTCTACTATTCATTGTTTCGTGTCATCTTCATTCGGGAGTACTATTCACTCATGGTACTATTCATCATAGTATTTTACTGAGGTAATTTCTCTCCATTACCTCGTCTTTTATTCATTTTTAACTATATATTTCCATTCCTAGCTATTATGCTGCTGTTTCCCTCTTTTCAGCCGGGTAGGCCGATTGAAGGAGTTTTTGGTCCTTCTTCTTTTTTGAGTGCGGGGCGTGCCACCACCAAGCCACGAATTTGGCTCGAATGGAATGTGAGTGGATATTGCTTCCGAAATCTGACTTTAACCAAACGATTGTTCGGCTGAGCAAGGAACCTCCTCACGGCCTAGGTTCTTTCACTACCTCGGGGTCAAGGCTTTATGTGAGCAACCAAATAATGTGGAGTGGGTGGAGATGAAGATTGTAGGTGAACGTGATGAAATGAAGAACAAGTGCGTAAAGTATAGGTGCTTGAATTTAAATATAATTGAAAAAACAAGTGCGGAAAATAAAGTGCGTAAAGTAAATAATTGAAAAGACAAGTACGTAAATTAAAGTGCGTAAAGTAAAGTAATTGAAAAACGAGTGCGTAATGTAAATTGCATAAATTAAATAATTGAAATGCGAGTGCGTAAAGTAAAGGGCAGAAAGTAAACTAGATTACGAAGAACAATAAAGATAACATGAATTTAAATTACTGTAATTAAAATAGAATTGAAAAACAAGAACAAGAACGTAAAGGCATAATTGAAATCTACGGAAACTAGAGCGGAAAAAATAAGAACTAGGCTATGGCTACATTATGCTACTCCTATGACAGAAATTGAAGAGAATGTAAAATGACAAGTTGTGTGTTGTGTCGGGGGTCTTTTCTCTCTTCCAAAAGCTTGGTATTTATAGGGGCTTCGGTGCGTCTCGATTTGATAAGTCATCAATTGGCCCTCAAATCCGCAATCAGTTTTATTCCTTCATTAGCATTGACCTTGGCTGATTCCATCCATCATCATGATTGCTCCATAATATCTTCAATTCCTTGTCTCATGCTTGTGATTTAATGGAAATAATAATATTTGATTTAATTTTCCTTCCATCTTGAGCTCTCCCATAATAACTTTGGTTGATCATCAAGTTCACCTAATTTCCATATTTGAATTGTAACATATGAGAAAATCCTCCTACGGATTCTCTCTCTCCTCATTTAAACCTTGTCTGATCTTATGCATTCGGCCGCTTTTAGTATTTCGGCCGTATCTATATTTTCGGCCGCATATAGGCCCTCAACCACTTTTGTGCTCTCGGCCAAATTTACATATTCGGCCACATGTAGATTTTCGACCACATCAATGATTTAGGGCTTTATGTAGATTTTGGGCTTTTAGCCAACCTTATCAACTAGGCCCACTAGAATATGACTTGGGCCCAAATAGTGATTTGGGACCATTGTATCATAACTTGGGCTCACTGTTAATTTAATTTCGGATCTTGGGCCTGACCCGGTCAGATTTCAACCAGGTCCAAACAGCTGCCCAATTTAAATTCTTCAAATACTCAATTTGTATTACTTTATCATTGGGTAATTTCCAAGTAATTCCTAAAATATACTTTATATGTCGTTACTCTGCACATTTGAAATCTAATCAAATTGGATAATCTTTTTGTCATTTTCCTTCCTTGAAATTATTGGCCTAAATTATACATATTCCTCTGGTCCATGTATGAACAACAAAGTACTATTTAGACTTTAATTTTACTGTACCGTTTATTTTACCGTTTTCGGAACAGAGATGGAACTTCAAGGACTATTGGGACAATTTTGGACTTTTCAGAAAGTACAAGGACTATTTTGAAATTATTTGGAACTTTAAGGACTTATAAGGATTAAGTTTAAGGACCACAGTGCAATTAAAGACAAGAAAAAGGACTAAAGTGTAATCAAGGATTTGTTGTAATATTTTTGAATGTTGGATTATGATTCAATTGCTCAGCAGTGGTAAGTTTGAGTTAGAAGGTGCAGAGGGAAAATCAGGCTTAAGTTTTGGATTCCAGGTAAGGGGACCCATTCTCGAACTTGTATTTTGTGTGTTTGTATGACATAGTAAATATTGTCGTGTGTGAAAGATGCACTGTTTATGGATGCTATATTGTTTGATTTTATGAATGCTTGACTTTGGTTCTCCAAAGTTTTGAGGGTATACGCATGCGGGCATTATCTTTGACAACCTGAGAGTGAAAGGGGTATAACGATTTCCTTAGGTTTCGATTCCCTAAACCTCCGGAGGGGTTACGCGGACAGACTTTACCAATACCCTACGCGTGAGGTATAGTCGACGAGGTGTAACCGTTGAAATGGACACTCTCTCTACTGTACCAGGTAAGTTGGTTATATTTTTATTTCTAGTAGGGGTAGTTGACCTATATGGATCGGTTGTCAGACAAGCATATTATGAGTACCCAGGAAACGTTTGCGAAAGTAGTGTGAGCATGCCAACTGTTTTGATCCTATATTCATATGAAAATGGTTTTTGTTGTGCATATTCTTTTCATTGTTTGTCATGAACACTACTATGTTATTTTGCTATCTATTTTCAAACCTGGTCGGGAGCCTCCTATGGGGAAAATGAACGTATGTGATGCTCACACCTACTTTTTCATGTTGATCACAATCCTTGAGCTATACTTTGTGCTATTCTTGTACCTATCAACACATTTGGTCCCTGTACCTCTTCATCTCTCGATAAGTCGTGACTTTCTTTCCTAAGAGTTTAAGGATATTTTTTGTTCATTTTCTTCCTTTGTATAAAATCTGGATGGTTGGTGTGTATTTAAATATTTATGGTTTGCAAAATAACTTACGAGGTTACTCGTACTCTTCCTTAACCTCTGGGGTTGGTATTTCATTAATAAAGTTTGTATAATATTTTATTCAGTTTTTCGCTGTTATTTACAACTTTGATCCAACCCGCTTTTATTTAATTAAAAAAGGCTTATCGTATTTTGGGAATATAACCCTTGGATCTATGTGTTATATTTTCAGGATTCTCAAGGTATGTGCCGTTGTCACGTCTCTCGATTTTGGGGCGTGAAAATATGCATCCATGTTAAGATTTCATAGGGATGGACCCTTGGCCCATTACTAGCAACATCAATATTGTCCCAAACTTTACCACATGTTTAGTAGGTGTGAGGTTTTATACAAAATGCATTAATATTATTAGAAGTAAAACCATTTATTATATGAGACTTTTTATTTTGCTAAGTTTAAGATGTGGTACTGTGTATTCTCCAATAGAATTTCTAAATTTATGTTGGTGTTTCTAGCATTCCTCCTAGTTAGGAACTTAGGATCACTAATATTTACTAGTGGCACAATGTAGGGATCATTCAGCAAAAGATTCAAATTGAAAGCCACTTGACGTTATCAATAATACTACACCGATAAACTCTTTTGCCATCTTCAAGCAATCAGTTATGATATCCATTATCTTATTACACACATGGAGTACAACTTGGAGCTTGGTTTTACAAGAAACAATAAATTCAACAATGCTATGAGTAAACTTCGGTTTCCATCTTCCACCACCAATGTAGCTGACGATCCAAATGTCCATCTTTAACTTTAAACATGAGATTTACATGTCATGAACATTTCAGCAAATGAGATTTCTCGAGTGTTTAAGATTCATAATTTTCTTAAAATAATTAAATTTATATGTGGATTTTATTAACACAATAAATTAATATTTTAGGCAATTTACACTAAGTAAATTTTATATTTCAAGATCTAGCAAAATATATTATTAAAAAGCCTAAAGTATGAAGTTGTAGGCTTGATTGAGTCATGCGAAAGACAAACGGTCATAAGGTCATCTCCAACCCAAATGGGGCTAAATCCAAATTTTTTCTCTTCAAAATACAACTATTCATGTATTGCCCGGACTCAAACAATTTCCTCCAACCATGTAGACTCATAATTTGAATCCGCAACTTTATTAAATTGTTTAAAAAAGGTTAACCCTTAATTTTTTTTCCCATTAATGTTTCTTGACATTATTTTGGTTTCAACCTTCGTGATTTAATTTTCAGAATATTTTAACCTAAAAAAAATTAAATTCCAAAACATAATGTAATTCACACTTGCTTGGGATTTATATTTTCAAACATTTTAATTTTAATTTTTTGAAATTTTCACTTAAAATAAAAACTTACAACAAACATTAGGTTGAAGTTTTCCCCCATCCTTATACACCCGTTGGGAGGTTTTTTTGGGCTTAAATCCCAAATTTTGGGTTTCCGCCCATTGGAGTAATTTTTGGGTGTTCAGACACCACGTGGTGTCATCCACTAGGTGTAGGACATGCGAATGTTTCCAATGCATCGCCCACGTGTCATAAAAATAATGCGATAAATTAGAAAGTAATTCCAAACGCCCTGTCACAGGTTTATTGGATGATACAGACACCACGCGTGTGCATCTTGACATTTAAAAATTTCTCCGCCCATTGGGTTGGAGAAGGCCTAAGAATGTAATACAAAAGTCAAAAGAGAGAAAAAGAGAGAGTTGGGTTAGAAGGAAGCGGGGAGCCGAAGAAGTCGTCAAACCCCACAACACCAGAAAATCAAACCATCATTGATGAATGAAAGATTCATCCTTGAGTCATTTATTCGTGTTAATTTCGTGTTTTGTTAATTACCCAAATCGTTTCTTTCTCAGAATCTCAGACAAAAATTAAAACTTTAGGAAATCTTGATTTCCAGCTCATTCAGTCCAGAAGTCACTTCCTCAAGATTCTGGCTTTCATTACTGTCTCATTTCCTAATTCCCAATTCCTAATCGGAGCAACAACAGGGGGAAGATCTTTCTTTCTAAATTGCAGGTTAGTTTTTCATAAGAGCTTTTATTTAATCTTGTTCCATCACTTTGGGATTATTTGGATCCATTATGTGTACAGTATTTTGGTGAATGGGCATCCATTTATTGACTTTGCATTTCCTTCTCAATAGCCCACCTTGCAAATTAATCAATTAGTTCTTCTTCTTTTTTTTGGAAGAAAGAAAATCAGAAGGTAAGGGATAATCTACAGAGGAAAGTTAGAGTTGAGCTTCAGAAATTTGTTTAAGATGCATTTATGTAATAATTCCTCATTAAATTCAATGTGTTGGAAAGAATAGAGTTTATGTGTTCCCAAATATTGGGGTTGGTAAGTATGAAGTAGTAATTTAAGTCAAAACCTTGTGCAATAGGAACATTGGATTGCCATACTTTATGCATCAATGTTAACACATTGTCTTTGTGTCCTGCTTCAACATCACCAGCATATGTCCCATGTTTCTGTCTAGTCAGCTTAGTATATTTAGTTATGTTCACAATTTCTTGCCCTGTGTAAATATTGTCCACACTGTCTCAATATATGGCCTATGAATAAGTGACTTAGAAGATGTAAACTTTTTGGTAGTCTTAATGGAAACTATCCTTTCTGATATCATTGTATGGCACTAAGAATTCTTTGTAATTCTACTTATGTAAAATAGTCTTGTCGTCTCAGACTTGTAGATGGGAGATGGAAGCCCAGAATACACTGTCGACGAGGCTCTTGTGGCCATGGGGTTTGGAAAGTTTCAAATTCTCGTGCTTGTTTATGCTGGCATGGGTTGGGTCTCAGAAGCAATGGAGATGATGCTACTCTCGTTTGTTGGACCAGCAGTTCAGTCTGCTTGGGGTCTTTCTTCTCAACAAGAAAGTTTCATAACTAGCGTGGTTTTTGCTGGAATGCTAGTTGGAGCGTACTCATGGGGCATAGTTTCTGATAAACACGGACGTAGGTGGGCCATTTTTCGAGTTCTTATTTTTCTTCTCGTTGGTTAATTCAAACAGTCTGAACCTTTATGGGATCCTGTCTATTATGTTGGGGCCAAAAAGGTGGCTACCAATATCATGTGTTTATCATTTTATTTGATTTAATTCAGGCTCTTCTCTTAATGTCAAAATGCCTTGGATGATTCTATAGACATGTTTCAATTGACTACATAAAGTCATTATGCAACGTGGTTCGAAACTGTAAATTCAATAGCTGCATGGTTGCTCATTATCAGACAACTTTTGATTATAAGAAAGACAAATTTTGGATTTATCACATGGTGATGATTGAATATTTTTCTTTATAATTTTTAATTTTTGTGTGGATGTTGGTCTCAGACTTTGGTATGATATTTTGATTATGGTTATTTTCCCTAAATCTTCTATCTACTGAAAAAGAAAATGCTAATTTTCAGGCATGTGATATCCAGTTGAGCTATATTAGTCGAACCAGAACTTTAAATGACAGGGTTTTATTCTGCTAGTACTGATCACTCCTGCTTGGCTTTGTTATTTGTGGCATCTGCTTGCCATTTCTGATGTTCTAGTTTTTCTGTCCATGCACCTGCACATTGTAGTAACTGTAGTTTTCCTTTTCTATTCTTAATTGTATACATATTTGATTCTTTATTCCTTTTATAGGGTTCACTGTGATCTTGAACGCACCCATTTTTCTGACTTAATGATTCTACTGTTTTTTTTTTGTCGGAACATTTCTATTCTCAGGAAAGGTTTCCTCATTACAGCCACAATTACTTTTGGAGCTGGTTTTCTGAGTGCTCTTTCGCCTAATTATACATCCTTGATCCTTCTTCGTTGTTTGGTCGGTGTTGGTTTGGGAGGTGGCCATGTACTCTCATCCTGGTTTCTGGAGTTCATTCCTGCTCCTAACAGAGGCACCTGGATGGTTGTTTTTTCAGCTTTTTGGACTCTTGGAACAATTCTCGAGGCTTCACTTGCATGGGTATGCTTTTGAGTACTTTATTTATATTCCTTTGAGTTTGAACCAATTTTTCTAGATTTGATTTCCCGGATTTGTGTTTTTCTTATGTTTTGATCTTTCGATACTGGAATTAAAGGAACTTTGGCATCAATACTGTTACTAACTAGGCTTTAACAATTGTATCTAGTAAAGGCTTTAACAATTGTATCTAGTAAATACAATGAACATAACAAATGTTAGTATTATCTTATATTATCATTCCATAAATAGTGGATAATAAGCCAGTTGAACATTGGGTTAGCATATTTCCTTTTCTTTTCTTTGGGTGAATAGCTATTGTAAATATATCTAATTGCATAACAAGTTGACAAACAGATAGCTTTCCTTATTCAGCTTACTTGTTCAGCTGCATGTAATTTTAATTTTCCCTTGTTTTGGGGTTGTAATGCCAATATATGTAATAAGAATTTAAGATTGGCGCCTTCATATATTTATGCTGTGTTCCTTGCAGTTTGTCATGCCAACGCTGGGCTGGAGGTGGCTACTTGGACTGTCTTCACTCCCTTCATCGCTTCTCCTTGTATTCTATTGGGTAGCACCTGAATCACCCAGGTATTTATGCTTAAAAGGGAGAACAACTGAGGCAATCAATGTTTTGGAGAGAGTAGCAAGACTGAATGGAACAAAACTCCCTTCTGGAAATCTTGTTTCTGATTTGAAAATCGAGTTATCTGAAAAGAGTACTCTATCAGAAGATGCACGTTTGATCTCACCAACAGAAAATGAAGATACATCACCTAAGGAGATGGATTCTTCTGATATGGGGGGCATCTCTTCACTGTCAATGCTTCTTTCCCCAAAATTAGGCAGAACTACCTTGCTCTTATGGGTCGTATTCTTTGGGAATGCTTTTTCATATTATGGCCTGGTGCTTCTGACCACTGAGTTGAGCAATGGACATAGTAAATGTACGCCAGATAAATTACAGTCAGACAAATTGCAGGATACTGGCTATAGAGATGTTTTCATCACTAGTTTTGCAGGTAAATTTATCTAATTATTTCAGTGTTTGTAATTTTTTATTTATGGAAAAAGTGTTATCCTATTGCTAGAAAATGGTTGAGTGACATTTAACTTTGTTTGGAATGAAGAGTTACCTGGGCTCCTCATATCTGCTGCCATGGTCGATAGACTGGGTCGTAAGCTTTCAATGTCAGCCATGTTCTTCTTGTGTTGCATTGTTCTACTCCCCTTGGTAATTCAACAGTCTCAGGGCTTGACCACTAGCCTTCTTTTTGGAGCTCGCATATGCATCACAGCGACCTTCACAATAGTCTATATTTATGCCCCAGAGGTAAATTGTGAATGCATTTATCATTTTAAAAGCCATTGGACATGAAAATGTTTTTAAGTGTGCAAATCCATGCTTTTCTTCAATGCAAGATTGTCTGAGATTTTTATTTTTTTGGGTTTCTTTATTATACAATTTTTTATTTGAAGTTGGGCATCTTTAACTAGAAGAAGTGTTTTCGAATTGAATGAGTTTTATTTATTTATTTATTTATTTATATAAATAGTACTAAAGCTGGTGCTTAACTAGTTGTAGTTCTGGAATTAGAGCCTGTCAACGAAATTTTCAATCCAACATGCGGATAAATAAATTTTTAGGTTTAGAAATACCCTTACATGAGATATATGTTCAAAAGGCATGGCACTGAAACCAAGTTCAAACATCACACAAATATGTCAGCTCTGGCTGGCTTTGGAAATTCCATGATGGCATCTTAGCAAATTGCATAAAATGACTCTAAAATGATTATATGGCTTTAGTTGACATGAAAACACATCAAATGTGGAAGATATCTAGAGCTCGTTTTCCCATTTTTAATTGAATGTTAACTAGTTTAACTAAAATTTTCAGTTATTATATTCTTTTATGGTGCAGACATTATGAAAGTGCTTACTGCTAAGGGAACTGTACTGTGAATCTAAACCACCTGGGTCCTAATTTTCATATGTTGGTGTATATGTATCGTGTGTATGTCACTGTCATTTCCCCACCACATTTAAATAATCTACATAACTGTAGTGGTAGAACAAAATGCATTCACTGCTTAGAATATGAAAAAAAAAACATGGTTAATCTAAGAAAAAGATTGTGAAAAACCTTGCTTGTAGATTCACATTCTCGGTCTTCTGTTTGTATGGATTTGTGTGCTTATCCATGAAAATCATTTTGAACTAGTGCCAAGTACTTAATCTCTATATCTTTGGTTTGAACTGTAGATATACCCAACCTCAGTCCGAACAACCGGCGTTGGAGTTGCAAGTGCAATGGGAAGAATTGGTGGAATGATATGTCCTCTTGTGGCAGTAGGTTTGGTACATGGATGCCATCAGACAGCATCCATTCTGCTCTTTGAGATTGTAATTTTTCTTTCGGGGGTATGCGTTTTGCTCTTCCCATTTGAAACCAAGGGATGTGAATTGAGCGATACTGTATCATCTAACTGAAAGAATCTAAGCCAGTAAATGCATTTGTATGAATATCCCACATACAGTAGAGGGGGCTTTGCCCCCAGTCTTTATACACTGCCCATTTGATAAACATGAAGGACAAAAAGAATTAGGCAGGGCTTCACTTGTTAATTATACCAATGCAGCTTGTGAAAATTAAGCAGCCCAAGTAGTGTTTATTCTTTCCTTATAACAAACTCTGTTCCTGAAGATCTTAAACTGAATTTATGCATTTTGAAGTTAAAACTGGAAGTTTGGGTACGAGGATGTCGATTTTCATTAACTTTTGTGTTTTAGTTGGAATGCTGAAATGTTTCTTCAGTTACAGTTTGTTGGTTCTCAAGAAACAAAAAAGTTTGTCCGACCCTAGAGGTCTCCAAAATCAGAGACCACCATTTTGTGACATTGGTTGCATCAATATGTTTGTCCAATATTTTTAACAAGGCGTCAAATATTTTGTTACCTATGAACTGGGATCAAATTGACATTAATTAGAGAATTGAGATTTTTTTCTTTAATAAAAGAAATATTGAGGGAGAGGGGAATCGGATATAGGACCTTGGATGTAGGGGTGGCCATCTCATTTGAATTATCCTTGTACCGACGGTTTAGTTTGGTTAAATAATTACTTTTATTTTTAATTATTATGATCCGATCCGCACGAAACATTTGGTTAAAAAGCCGGATAACAATATCCTAACCCGATGAAAATCCATACCGATCCGATATTTATAATTATTTTGTTATTTACATATTATACACATGTCAACTTATTACCGAGTTTTTCAATTAGTCCATATTCATTTTCTTTTTACTGAATTAATATACGGAGCATTAAGGCTTATGTTACTGAGTTAAAAAAAGAACGGGTGACGCAGATTTCATACCAAAAGAAGCACCTTCTGTTGTGCAAGGTAAAAAAACATTCCCACTTAGAGCTTCAGAATTACCACAAGACATTTTTGCATTGTTCAATGTTAAGGGTACTAGTCAAGGAACATATATACACGACACGAATATTGATTGGACATGAATTTCTAGCTTTTGAGATCGTTAGTTTTTCTTTTCTTAAATTGTTCATTTGCTTTTGTCAGACATTTACTTTGCCTTCATCCTTTATGCCTTCTCACAATATAAGTATAGTTTGTGTCCATCAATGTAACTCGTGAAGACTGACAACTAGAATTTGTTTTTCTGGTCAAGTAGAATATTTGTCTCTTTTCCCCCAATCTTTATAATTCTATCGACTAATGTTATGATCTGAGTAAAACAAAAAACAAAAGGTCGATGCTATGATCTGATTAAAACTACTGATATGATCTATGGAATAAATTTTTTGTTTAATTCAATTAGGCTTGTTGTATGTACAATTTGCAAATCACTAAGAGATCAAATACCTTCAGTTCATCTATTCGGATGAATTAGATTTTTGAATTTTTATATTTTACATGGATAATTAGGAGTATTTACTGAGGAACTTATGTGAAATAATTATATATTATATATTAATTACATACTACCAATCTATCAAACCAACTCGAAACGAATGTTAGGTTAACTGATCCGAATGGTTAAAGGTCCTAATATCTAGTTAACATAAGAGAAATTGGCCTATCAAAAACTTTGGTTTGGTTAACGGAAGAATCCTCTACCGTTCTGATCCGCGTCCAAACCTATTTGGATGCATGAATAAATGCTCTTATTCAACTGAGCTACTACAAAACCCTTGCAGAAAATTGAGATTAAGAAAAGGGAAAGACAACATTTACAGGATTACAAGAGGCTCGGAGAACACAACTCCCTGCTTATTTGTGGCACATGGTTAGACAGCTTTCTGACATCTGCTGGGAGAATTGCTTTAGCGCAGATCACGTGACCTGGTTAGCCAAGTTCTTCAACATGTACACTCCAGGACAGCTCTCCATGTACTGCTACACTGCTACCAAATCATAAGGACCACTTGGGAACTACCCAAACATTTAGAAGAAGGTCTCACAAGCTTTTTTTCTTTTTCAACAAGTTGGGTGAACACACACAAAGAGGGAAAGTAATCAAGTGAGGTTGCCTAGAAAGCTCATGCTGTGTAAATTGAGTGCTACAGAGATTTTTGGGACACACCTTTTCTCTCATGTTAACCAACATAGCACAATAAATTGTAAAAAATAGTTGCGTTAGAGATTAACAGTGATGAATGAGCATAGGTCAAGCTTGTTAGACAAGCACTAGTCCCGACAACTACATATGTCATGTTAGACAATCATTAGTTCTTAAAAACTTAAATTGTTAAAGAATGAGCTAATAATAAACATTCATCCTTGATGGGTTAAGACAATTCAGCTTGGTTTAGGTTATCAAAGATCCATTTAAATTACAGTATGAGCCGAACCAAACTATCTTTAATTAGCTGAGAATGAATCCAAGCTTAAGTCCTTAATACAGATGGAAAATGTGACTCATCCTCTGAGGTTTATAACAATTGATTCAAATAGTTTTAATATTTTTAGTCATTTTCTGCTATCAAACATACCGATGTGTAATTCTTTTACTAGAAATCTTTCACTATTCATTTTCTCTCAAATATTTATGTTGAGGATTTACATTGGTTATTTGTACATTTCAAAGTTAATTTCAGAAATTGATCATTTTGGTCTACGGCAGCCACTGCACGAGTGGTTCAGGCTATAGCAGGTACACAAAAGTAGTGCTGCAGATGTCAAAGACTCTGACTGAAGACTCATAAAGAAGAAGTAACTTACAACCCAAACTATTCACTGTTTTATTTATTTATTTTAACATTTAAATTTTTTTTGGTCGAAATTTTAAAATTTCTTTTGGGTTGGGATAAAAGGTTAAAAACTTCTTTTTAATGACCAAACAGCCCCCAGAGAAGTAAAGGTCACTCAGGGCTCAATGTACATGATTACATTTGCATATTTCTCTTTACGGGTACCCACTGTTCTTTTGGCACTCACCATAAATTTACCATTTTAGTGACTTCCACGCCCAAATTTTATTTTCCAAAATTCCAATTGCTATTAAATTAAAAAAAAAACCTAACAATATAAAATGAAATGAAATTTGCTTTATTTTATGATGGGATAAAAAATAAAAAAAAAGAATGCAAAGCGAGAAACTTCTTTTTTCTGGAAGATAAATATGGAGTACGTTATAAATATATAAGAGATATAATTGTTAATAATGTTATGAGGAGACAGAGAGATAGGTACATATACACATATAGGTAGATACTCTGCCTCTGCTTAGATTCTCGGGCGTGGTGTCTCTTTGAAAATTGAAGATCTTTACTTCAGATTCATGGCGGCAAACCAACCGCAGGCTCCAGATCGTACCTCTGGTACGTCAATACCATCAAACCCATATCGCAAATAACCTTCTTTTTTATTCTGATTGCTTCTTCTCTTCCCCTTATAATGAGTTTTGATGATTTTTGTTATCTGTGTTGTGTTGTTAATCGTTTCATCTGATGGAGTTTTTTTGTTTGTTTGTATTTTGCTTTGATCCTATATAAGGTCAATGAATTGGAGAAAATTTTCATTTACTTGTGAAATTACTTGAGCAAGTTTCTGTATTTATTGGGGAGTTGGGGCTTTAGCGCTTTTTAGTGTGAATTTTGGCATCCATGGTTGGCTTTGTCTGTAGAATTTTGCCCTTGATCTGGGTTGCAGGCACGCTTAGGAGTATCTAAACATTGGAGATCTAGTATCTGGTAGATGACAGAATTATTGCAAGCTTTGGTTGTTTCATTTTCTGTTTTCTTGTTTGGATTTTGTGTTTGAGGTCATTGCTTAATGATATGTCGGATCATATGATTGGGTTACTTCGAGATCAGTCATCATTTAGTCCGAATGCTTGAAATATGTATACTTGTGTTCTGTTTGTTGGAGTCATTTGGATATTCATTTTTAGAATTGCTGTCAACAAAAAGCATGCACTAGACTATAGAGTGGTTGTGCAATCAATTAATATGTCATGCGTGTAGTTACTTGCAGACACAGTTTTTGTTTGTAAGAAGCCTCTGTTTGATATTGAACGAAATGCCACCTTTCCTGAACTAGAATTATATAGGTGTATTGTCATTTTCTGGTTTACTGGGGACTGGGGAAATGACACCTTTCCTGAACTAGATAGAAAAGGAAAGATATTTTCTCCGGAGTAGTGGGAGGTGGATGAATTGGAACAGTTAATATCAGACTAGCTTAAGATGAAAGAATTAAGGGAGGTAATGAGGCTTTTGAGGTCAATACTTTTTTTCCTTTTCCTTTTCCTTTTAAAATTTGTGGGAAATTTTACTTCACTTCTTTTTTCAGTATGGGTTATCACTAGAAGCTCTCTGGATAACTTTTACAGTTGGGCATCTTGGTTCATTGTGTATCCATTAACAATTCCATGAATGTCATTATTTATAGTTTGAGAGGTTAGGGTCATATCTATGGCAGCTTTTCTGTTTTCTGAAGTTGAGACCTTTACATCTATCACTATCAAGGCTTTTTTCTTCTAAAGAATTCTATTACTAGTGGCCAGCTCGAAATTTTGTATATTTTATAACTAGATTTCGAACCTGTTGATGTAGACATGACTATGAAATATATTCATGTACTTCTATTTATCATGTGTGCATAGGTGTGCACGCGTGGATATGTGCGCACATATTCATAGCTTCAAGTTTTCCTATCACCGAATTTTGCTTTGGTTGGTCAATAATTTGTACTGCCTGTGTTTCTAAGACTCTACTAAGTCACTGAGCATACTGATCATGGATGCAGAAGAGAAACCTGCTGAACCAGATAACATGAAGGAGCAGGTAGTTGTGAATCTAATACAATGCTCTTCCAATCCATTGCAATTTCTGTGCAATTGAAGTTTCAGTTCGTTTTCTTTACTCCCTCTTTTGCATGACAATTTTCTGTTTGTTTATCTGTTATCAGCCCCATGTAGCAAAAATTGAGAGGTCAGTTTCTCCTAATCCTTCTCCAGATGCTGCCACAATAGGTCATCCAAGGGAGGCAGCAGGTCAATCGGGTCCTTTTGGTTCTGGTGGAGATCACACTGTTATCCCACCTAATGTCTATGCCCCTCAGGCCCAGACCTTCTACTATAGAGGTTAGTCTTTTGTTCCTCTAGGTCTGGATGTGCAGCCATGGAAATGGGGGCCATTCACAGCTGTACCAAGTCTGAAAATAAACTTCTCTGTTTGTTGGCCTTCTCAACATACAGTGATTCAGCTCCATCAGGAAGGAACTTTTTTTCCCATTTTCTGTGTAGAGTAGAACCAATCAAAATCTGGTTTAAATTAATTTGTGAGGTTGGAATATATATAAATTTCAAAATATGTACATTTTTAGCTGACCTAGGAGGCCACAGTTCATAATTGGCTATTTTAACTAAAGTTTTAGATAGGCAATGATAGGTTTTGACTCGTTAAAGGAAAATAATTGTTGTTATATTCCTTTTTTAGTTGCATTTTATGTTACTGTCACTTAAAGAAGGTAAGTATAGATATAATGTTGTCATCTGTGATGTAGGTTATGAAAATGGAACTGGTGAGTGGGATGAATATCCTCCATACATCAACGCTGAAGGGTTGGAGATTAGTTCTCCTGTGAGTGTATTTTTTTCTTCTTCAATTCATATATCAACATTACTGTTAATTTATTGTAATTTGATTTGATATTTAATCTTGATTAGGGTGTCTACAATGAGAATCCTTCTCTAGTCTTTCATTCTGGATATGGCTACAATCCTCAAATGCCCTACGGGCCTTACTCCCCGGTCACAACACCTATGCCGTCTGTAGGTGGTGATGCACAGTTATATTCCCCCCAGCAATTTCCATTTTCGGGACCACCTTATTATCAGCAGCTTGGTCCTCATAGCATGCCATATATTACTTCACCAACTACAGTTTCACAGCCTGAGCTCACCACCTTAGTTAGCATTGACCAACAAGGTGACAATATGCTTTTTGGACCAAGGCCTGGTTATCATCCACCAGTGGGATCTTTTGGTAGAGGCAATTTTCCAGGAAATCCGGGTAGTCATGGTTTTCATGATTTGCAGCAGGGATTTGATGGATTGAGATCTGGAGGACTTTGGTCAGATTGGTCAAAACCCTCAGACAGGCACAGGTCTTTGACTCCCTTATCACCATCAGTATCTCCACAGCCACTTGGCCCACTTGGGTCATTTGGGCAGAACGTTGGAATGGTTTGTTCTTGTACCTGTGCATATCTTCTGATGATGTTCTTTTGAAATCTCATTGGTCTTTCTTCATTCTTCTTGCAACAATTGTTTGGGATATTATTTGGAGGAAGGTAGATTTGGTATATTAGGTAGAACTTGTTTATTATCTTCGGTGCTCTTGCCCAAAATATTATTTGCAATCTGTCGTTAATCTCATGCGGGGTTGTGTCATGTGATGAAATTTGACTGTATCCTTGTGCTTGTTCACAAAAGCAAACCAGAATGTTGGAGCAAGTGCTTTAGAACTAGGAAACCCAGGGAACACAAAACTGACTTTTTTAATGGCTGTCATGCTCTTCTAGGTGTCATAGCCAATAATTGTGTTAGTATTGCACGCAACCTGGGCTATGACCTGATCAAGCTGATTAGAGTGGAGTTGAATTGACTGATTTGGTTCATGATGTGCTTTACCATGATAGGTCTGTTGTTTAAATATATCCTTGGCCTAAAGCTCTGAATATTTTGTTCTCAAAGAAGTATGGTAAGGGGTTTACTGTATGACTTCCTCCCAAGACTTCAAGTTTAAAAGTAATTAGAACTTCTTAAATTTTATTGATAGCCTTTTTTCCTATTTTCCAGGCTCTCAGTGTACCGCTGACCGATCTTTATCTTTCACATTTTTCATATAGAAGTGTTTGAAAGGTTGTATGAATCAAATATTATTCTCTCTCTGTGTCCCTCCCTCCTCTTCCCTCCTTTTAACAGTTCCTAAAGCTACTTTCGACTTCATTATCACATCTGCTATCTTGTTGACCCTTATATTAAGTTGTTTACTTTCTGTTTCTTCTCATTTATCCCTCCAGATTTTGTATTTGTGTAAATCCATGGTCATTGAAATGAGATATTATTGTTTGCCAGGCACCATAACTAGATCTTCATCATTGGTAGTTCTATTCTTGCAAGGAAAATTTATTGTATATACTGTAAACCATGACTCCAAGTCAGTCAAGGGATTCATTGGCATCCAAATCAAGACCTGCAAATTTATATCAATGGAATTGAGGAATGCAACATAGTTTATTGATCTAGGCAGGGGTTGTTTGAATTGAATAACCATGGGTATCTATCTACCAACAGTAAAGCTCAGGTGTAACCCTTAGGTCATGGTCGTCTTCCATCTTTGCTGTCATGCAACTTTGGCTTATCTTTTATGAATGCATATCTTGGCAATGATGCAAGCCTATAAATGCTAGTGATATAGTTGATTGTCTCTGACATCATTTGAAACTTGATGAATCTAATCAGACTCATGCGTTTTAGTATTAATGCTGATTAATGAATTTTCTTCAGGCTTCTCAACAACAAAGGTCATTGTATGGGTTTGGATCTGGTTCAAACTCTTATAACAGAGGCTACATGCCCAGTGGTTTTAATCAGGCCTCTAGCCTTGGAAATGCATCTTTTTCTAGTTTTGGAGCTAACAGTCGGGGCTTTCTATCGTTTGAGAATAGCAAGCGGCATGTGAGGGGCAGCGGTCCTATATGCAGTTGCAATGCCCCCCTTGATATTCTTTGTGAGCAGAACAGGGGACCAAGGGCCTCAAAGCCAAAGAGTCAAATCATGGCTGATAGTTCTGTGGAGAACACCAAACATAACACTACCGCAACCAAGGTCCATGATGAATTATACAACCGGCCAGATTTTGTAACAGAGTACAACGATGCTAAGTTCTTCATTATCAAGTCGTACAGTGAAGATAATGTCCACAAGAGCATCAAATATGGTGTTTGGGCCAGCACGCCAAATGGGAACAGAAAGTTAGATGCTGCTTATCGTGAAGTCAAGGAGAAGCATGATGGCTGCCCACTTTTCCTCTTCTTTTCGGTAAATATATGGTCTTTTTGGTGAATACATGTTCGCAATATAATTAATGTATGCCATATGATTTCTTCTTTTTTATTTTTCTGTAATTGTTTCCATTCTTTCTATTCCACCGTTGCTGCCCAGTTTTTCCTTATATGGTTATACTTAATAATACTCAGGTGAATGCTAGTGCTCAGTTCTGTGGGGTGGCTGAAATGGTTGGACCTGTGGATTTTGACAAGAGTCTGGATTACTGGCAGCAAGACAAATGGAGTGGCCAGTTCCCTGTCAAGTGGCATATGATTAAAGATGTCCCCAATAGTCAGTTTCGGCACATTATTCTTGAAAATAATGACAACAAGCCTGTAACTAACAGTCGAGACACTCAAGAGGTGACAATTTGTGAAAAGCCTGTTTTTATTATATAGGAATTAATATTGCACACATTTCTTATTATTAACCATAGCCATAACCAGAAGGAAACTAAATATTTAGTTTGTTTACTGAATACTTATAGTAGCTCGACTGAGATTTTGACTATCGAACCAATTGCAGTTGCTGCCAATATGTATGGACTATTAAGTGTGGTGTATTAGGTAGATGTTTATCTTTACTGGGAAAGGCCTTGGTTTTCTCTCATTCTCTCAAATCCCTCCAAAAGTTCTGTCTGAGATGTGGCACATATGCTTTTTGTGTAAATTCCGAGGTTCTAGAGTCTGAATTTTCATTCATGTTGTTTTCTCCTCCTTTTGTCTTATCTAATTATTCTCAAATACTGATTCTCAGGGCTTATAAACCATGAGCCTCTTATTTTGAATCATTTGTAGTTGTCTTCCGTTTCTATTTTTCCTGTTTCATCATTTGCAGCTCTTCTTGTCCTATGTTAAGGAGATGACATTATAAATTTGATCAAAAAAATTTGGAGTTGTAGATTAGGAATCTCTAAGCACACAGTATTTTGGCAAGTGTTGTACTTTTGCTTACAACGCCGTTTTTGCTCCCATATGTGCAGGCAAAATTGGAGCATGGAATTGAGATGTTGAACATCTTCAAGAACTATGAAACAGATATGTCGATACTAGATGATTTTGATTTTTATGAAGACCGGCAGAAAGCAATGCAAGAGCGGAAGGCAAGACAGCAAGCCAGCATGATTGCTGTTGGTGTAGTCGGAGAAAAGGAGCCCAGAAATGCAGTTCAAATACCCGATTTCATTAAGCACATGTCCAAGAGTTTTGCTCAAGTTGTCCGCTTGGATGAGGGTAGTAAAGAAGCTAATCTTTCTGAAAGAGCTAGTCCTGCTTCTGACGGCTCCATTGGCACCAGGGTAAAACTTGAAGATGCGATCCAAGCACCTGTGTCTTCTGCCCAGAGCAGTTAGGAAGAGATGAATGCTGGGATTGTATGTGACAGACTTAAATACTACTTTCAGTTTTTGATTAACTTATGATTGGGTTGCTGATGTCTCTGTATTCATAAGGAGTGCATCAGTATCTGAATGAAAAGGGGTTTTACCGGTTCTACAAAGCTGATGGCGGGCTTCATGTATCATATGCGTCCTGCGTGCTACTTTTCAATGGTAGTAATTAGTATCATAAGATTTGCATTTTGAGTGAGTAGTTTTCTTGAAAAAATTGGACAATGTTTTTGCTTTTGTAAGGTTCCCCATCTTTGCAGGCAGTTTAATAAGAAGTATGCAGCAAAAGACCTTGATGGAAAAACCTCCTATATTATGCTTGTTCACCATTTGATTCATTGATTTATTTCATCAGTAGCAAGCAATGCTGCCTCCATTTTGGAACCATGCCTTTTTCATCTTCAATTGCACATTAATTTTAATGCTATAGTAGAATATTGCTTCCTGGGTTCCAAATGATACTTTTCTTTTAGAAGAACTAGACACAACAAGAATTGACTTACAAGCCATGGCCCAGTTTTTTTGTTCCTTGTAGTATGCCTTTCAGCATAATCTCTGTTCCCAAAATACATAACATGATGCATGTGATTGGAACGTAACTCAACTATGTTCATGATCCCATGATCATGTTTTTTCTTTGAAGAGGAGTTTCTGTTTCAAAGGTTTATTTTCTTCTTTTTCTGGTGTTGTGCACTTCTGTAAACTGTATAGAGGTGGAATGGAACGTGTGTCTAGCTGCTGCTGTCATTTCCCTTTTTTGTTTGGGAAATTAGTGGCTTTGGCATCGGCTCGCTAAAATATTGGTTCAATAGCAACTTTTTTTAAACCATATAAAACTAATGCATATAAATACCTTCTTATCCCAACCCTATTGCTCTTTTCACACTTTAGCCTAACTCCCCCGAACTCAGCACTCTCTCTCGCTCTCTCTCATTCGTGCTCTCTGTCTCTCTCGTTTGCTTTGTCTCTCTCTCGTTCGCTCTTTCTCTCTCTCCGTCGATCTCGGGTCTCTATCTCTGTCTCTCTCGCTCACTCTATCTCTCTCTCTGTCGATCTCGGGTCTCTACCTTTGTCTCGCTCGTTTATTTTCTCCATAGAAATTGAATTGAGCTCTCTCTCACGGGTTTCTCTCTCTCTCTCTCTCTGTGTTGGGTTTCTGTCTCTCTCTCTCTCTCTCTCTCTCTCTCTCTCTCTCTCTTTCGGATCGTTAAAGGTAAGCATCCTCTTCCTTTGAATTTAGGGTTTATTTTTCTAAATTAAATTTAGGATTTTTTCTCATTAAATTAGGCTTATCGAATCGGGGCTTGAGGTTGATGATTTTTGTGTTAAATTATGCTCTGTTTTGATTTGGGAATTGAATTGATTATATCAGCTATCTCATATCCATGTTTTTCACAGGTTGGTGTATTTTTGTTTCTAATTTTGTTACTTAATTTATTTTTCTTTCTCGTTTTTGAAGAAAAAATGGTGTCTGCAGGCTAATAAATGCTAATCCGATGAATATGCTGTTGCTGATGAATATGCTGTTGAACCCACTGACCAAGAAGAAATTTTTGATATCCTTTATGTATAATTATTTGTATGCTTGTAATCTTATATGTACATGAAGCAACCATGTATATTCTGATGCTTTTATCAATGAATATTAAGCTCCTGATCAACATCATTACTATAGCTTAACCTTGTGAGTTTGGTTTCAAAGTAGTTTTGTATTTCGTCTTCTATGCCGAGAAGAATTTGGTCTTGCTTAACAATTCTTATATCACATTAGAGATATAAAAGACCAAACACCCTTACTCGTTGGAGGAGCTCAAAGTAATTACAGAAGATGCAATTGAAGTAGACGATGGTTACGTCAGGTAGATAAATCTTTATATGCTCATTGAAGTAGTTTTCCCTAATTCAATTTGTGTTTTAAATTAGCCGTCAGTTTGATGATTGATGAGATTTATGGTAAAAACTAGAGAGGGTTTTCTTGGAGAAATATTATTATGCATTATGTGATTAGTATGGGAAGAGTAAAATTCAGAACATTTTAAGACGTGGGGAGTTTAGTGCCCAAGTTGAAATGGTTTTTTCCAGCAGTTTGTTTTGCTTGATGTTTTCTGTGAATGCTTTCCTTTCTTGTCTCTTGTAGTTTTCCTAGATTTTCATCCCTTGCATATGTTTCTCTTTATGTTTATTTTTCAGTACAACGGTGCTTTTAACTGAATTGAACTATCAAAGAAAATGACATTTGGAGTAGTCATAATCTTAAAGGAAACACTAAAATGCATAGGAGGATAGACTTAATACTAGAATTTTTGTATGACTTGATAAGAAATCAACTGTTTGAACACACGTGCAAAAGTGTCACGCCTCATTTCTGAAGGTGTGTGAATTTAGTGTGGAAGCACGGAAGATTCCAAGATGTTCTGCTCCATAACAATAAAATATTTTGATGAACAAAGCATGTCCTGTTATTTTGCTATTTTCTGTCTTGATGCTAGACTAGCTAACACACCACCTAGGTTACTACATATAGTGCAAATAAATAACAATGGTAGCAAAAATATTGGAGATAGAGACTCCGTATATGGTGGATTGAACTCAAGGTCGATTACAATGAAGCAAAGTATGTTTTATTTAATCACTAGCGAGTTGGAAGACATGTATAAGTTCTCAAATTTTATGGAGAGTCATCAACAATTCCATTACGTCTTTCTTATTTACATCGTGAAGTTTTCTAAGATCTTGTAAAAGCATTATTCGTATAGTTAGTTACTTAAGAAAATGATCCATTAATGGCATCTTGGACTGTTCTTCTTCTTCTTTTAATCTAATTGTTGATTCAGTTCATAATGGTTTAACTCTTGCTTATTTTTCTTAAATTTTATTTTGTTTAGCCATATATGATAATTATTTGTTTTGTTTTTACCCAGATATGATAATTATTTGTCATCAGTCACACATCATGGAGATCGGAACCATACAACAATATTTCACATCATGGAGATAGGGACCATACAACAATGCTTCTCATCCATACTGCCGTCTTAAACAAAAAACACACATTTGAGTGTGTACTTTCTTCATTTCAATGTTGGATGACCTCCTGCTTTTAATTTATGAAAGTATCCAGGATATGCCTGGTTTATGGACAAGGGAGCAAGTTGAAGCGTGGAAACCGATTGTTGACGTTGTTCATGCTAAAGGCAATGTCTTCTTCCTCACGATTTGGCATGTCGAGGGTTTCAAATAGCGGTGCCTTTTTGTTTTTGAAGTAGTGTAGGTAATAACGGTTTAACATGTAATCATGAATTTAGGTATCATTGTATCGTAGCACCTATGGGTCTACGGAAGGAATTAGACCTTTTAGTTAGGTCTTGTGGGAGGTTTCAAGTTCAAATCTTATCCCAATTAAAATTAATTACAAATTTTGCACATTTTAAATTTGGTTTCATGAGTGGCATTTGATAGGAATTCATTTTTGCAATACATGTGTAGTAGTGGTATACTATATTTTTTGTGCTTTGTACTATTGGGGACTGACAAGCATGTCCACATTGACAAGAAATATTGCATTCCTATTTGTGCTTTGTATATTTGGAGTAAGTGTATTGCCCTGATATTGCGTCCATATTGCCCTTATATTGCTACAATAGTGCGTCTATATTGCGCAAATATTGCTACAATATTGTGTACGTAGCACCTACCTTTTTTTTCAAGTTTGTTGGAATGAAATTAGAGTGTGATTTTGGAGTTCGTGTATTGCCTTTTTATTGTGTCCATATTGTCCCGATATTGCTGTGATATTGCCTATGTAGCACCTACCTTTTTTTCAAGTCTGTTGGAATGAAATTAGAGTGTGATTTTAGAATTCGTGTATTGCCCTGATATTGAATCCATATTGCCCCTATATTGCTTCAATATTGCGTCCATATTGCCCCAATATTGCTACAATATTGCGTACGTAGCACCTACCTTTTTTTCAAGTCTGTTGGAATGAAATTAGTGTGATTTTGGAGTTCGTGTATTGCCTTTTTATTGTGTCCATATTGCCCGATATTGGTACGATATTGCCTACGTAGCACCTACCTTTTTTAAGTCTCATTGGAATAAAATTATAGTGTGATTTTGGAGTTCGTGTATTGCCCGATGTATAGTTCACAATTATAAAGTTGCGTTCTCCATATATAGATGTCTGAACTCGCCATGGGCATGGACTTTGACAACAAATCACAACCAATATCTTCTTCGAAGACCTATTCACCTTAAATTCAAAATGACCTCTTAATGCCGACAACCGTAACTTGGTGAAGAAGGCTTCCTTAGTAGAAAAAAATTTGCCCAACTTCAAATTTCGAATCCCAATTACTTCGTGAAATGTTGTCCCACACCAAATTGATGATGGTTCTCAATGACAACAATCTTCCATAAGTCAAAAATTGATATGGAAGCAATAAGGGCGCAATAGGAAGACAATATA
Organism: Prunus padus; assembly: GCA_024362665.1. NCBI lineage: Eukaryota > Viridiplantae > Streptophyta > Magnoliopsida > Rosales > Rosaceae > Prunus > Prunus padus. The sequence continues at coordinate 2,603,601 of JANFAM010000013.1, read as the reverse complement.
ACGGCAATCAAATGGCAATAAGTAAACCTGATGTCCAACTTCAACTTTATAATTGCCAAGACATACCAAATATGGAAAGTTGACAGAATTCACATTCCACACAATTCAAGCAATTTGGACCCAGAATATTACATAAATTACTATAAAAATTACTACCAATTCCTCACACTTTAAGCAAAAATCAACAACTCTCTCTCTCTCTCTCTCATGTTGCCTCTCACTACCAAGTACCAAAAAATAGAAGAGAAATATATCTTGATCCCGCCTCATCCCTCCAAGACTAACTTGTTAGAGGGAAATATATCTTTCCTTCACTCCATCCCTCAAAGACACATCCTCGTCTTTTCTCTATCAAAGAATCGAGAGTATAAACCATCAAAATTTCAGTGAAACAAAGCTTAGACTGGTTTGATTGAGAAGGTTATGCATGAACACTCAAAAATAAAATTGAGAAAGAAGACATATAAGAAACATATAACATGTTCAAAATACATGACACCAAGTGAAATAGAGTACCACAAAATAAACCCAACATAATTATATTACATCATCCAAACTGGACAGCACAATTGCAAGGTAGAATGTTATGCATAATGTATGTATAGTATAATAACATATTATATATTTTGATGTTCCAAAAGTTGATTTGTATCAAATTTCAAGGATGCAGCACTTGGAAGCCTGTTTAGAGCTTAAGAACTAACAAAAAAGAGAGCGGCACAACATGAGATGGATAACTCCTACAAGGCTGGCTTTGAGAATCAAATTCAACACCATGCGAATTTGAAACCAAATGAATGCATTACGAAAATATATTGCAAGGCCAATGAGGTATAAGACTTTGACAAAGGCAAATAGAAAACCAACAAACTTATTTAGAATGTATCAAGCATGCATCATGCACCTAATGTGACACTTGAAACTGACTTATCAAACCTAATTTCAAGTCCCTAAAATTGGTTTAGCACGGGCCCTATGAATTGGGGGTGTTCTCTGTTACTTAAGCAGTTAAGAACAAATATCACATAATAAGTAGTTCAATTACAGGTTCCATCTTGTATACTTACAAATTTATAAGGAGGTTTCTTCAAGCCATAGTAAGCAACAACTTTAGAAGCTCTTTGAGACCCGTCAGGTCATCTTTTCTGCTGCGTGCCTTTGAGTAAATAGAGATTCAACGAGACACGCATTATGTAGTGAATATAGCATAAAAGAAATCAACCATGAGAATAAATAGAAACAGTTGTTCTAAACAAAATCGCCACATTTTGTATAAGTTAAAAAGCACAATAAGTTGTCACTTGCTCATTCGGTTGAAGCTAAGAAGTTAAGAAGCACATCCACGTGATAATATATACCATTCACAATATTCAAATAGCATAATTAAATATAAATATGTATTCCACTAGGGTGAGTGTAAAGCCTTCAATATTCAAGCTTCTATATGTTTCTCTAATGTGGCATGGCCTCGATTGCCCTAGAGAAACGTGATAAGATAGCCCTAAAAGATAATTCAGATCTTAGGACCGGACTATAAATATATTACGAGATGGGATATAATGCAGATTAGAACAAGATCTCAAGGAAGCAAAGCATACAACCCCAAGGAAGAAATAGGATTTAAATTTATTTCAAAGCTACTTAGAACACAACGTACACATCCTTGTCTAATAACCATCCATTCTTTATAAATTCTATTGTTTCAAACTGTGTTTTCATTTGGAACCTACTTGGGCCCTTATAGTCTAATACAGCTTACCATCCCTTCATTCTACCCCATGATTTTGTTCTATCAAGTTGGAATGCACCAAACAAGAGCATTATTAAAATGCAAAAGATAAACACAATTAGTCAAGCAATTAAAAGACATTTAATTTCTTGAACAAAATTAGTCAGCAATTAAACGGCAATGTGATAATTCAAATCCTCAAGCCAAACAATTTGACTGCAGAAGGAAAATAAGAACTGAATAATCTAAACCCAAATGATTCTTAGAAACCCTAGACCACAATCCGAAGTTGAAATACCCTTCTTCATTTCAGTCATCTAAATTCTGTGACATTTACAAAAAGAGAGGAAGATAAATAAATTTGTTACCTTGTAAGGTCATAATGATGATATATGTAAACGTGGAAGGGAGGCTGGGAGAGAGCAAGCCAGATGGAGAGACAGAGAGCCAGAGAGAGAGAGAGAGAGTGATTCAGACAGAGAGCCAAAGAGAGAGCGAATGGATCGAAATGACGGTGGTCTGCAGAGGCCAACTGGATCGATGGGTTGCTAGAGAAAGACGAAGAGGTTGTATTGATCTCAGGGGAGATGGGCAAAGACTGCGAACGAGAACGCGAGAGCGCGAGAGCGCGAGAGAGAGTGTTGTCAGATTTTAGGGGAGAGAAACAAAGATTTGGGAATTTAGGGGAGAGAAACAAAGAATTGGGCTGAGACAGAGAGATAGTTAGCGAATGAGAGGGAGAGGGAGAGAGAGCAGAGCTCGATTTGGGAATTTTGGGGAGAGAAACAAAGTGTCCAAAAGGAGATAGGAGGCCAATAAGAAAGTATTTATAGAAGCCAAATTTATATGGGTTAAAAAAAGTTGCTATTGGACCAATATTTTTGCAAGCCGATGCTAAAGCCACTAATTTCCCTTTTTGTTTGAATCAATGAGAATTTAATTCATGCATATCTTCCAATCGTATCCACCATGACAGTCAGAATATGCAATCCCATTTGTGGATAGAGGTGACAATCCGGCTTGTCACATCAAGTTTGTGGTCTTTTGGATCACTTGAGAACAGTGGCGGACGCAGGATTGAGAGGTTATGGGGTCTTAGTGTAAAAGCGTAGAAATTTATTTAAGAAGAAAATTACACTAAAAAACATAAAGATGGTACTTCCATTCATAATTCACAAAACTAACAATACAAATTACAATTGTCCACGACGAGTTTTCATATTTTGAAAACGTTGCATTATAGCTTCGTTATCAATACAAGTAAAAACATCTCTTTCAATGTAAACAACTAAGCTATTATTTAACCATTGATCTCCCATTCTGTTGCGAAGTGGATTTTTGATAATATTCATGGCGGAAAATGCCCTTTCCACTGAAGCAGTTGCAACTGGTAAAACCAAAGCCAATGTAATAAGCAAATACACAAGTGGAAATATTTCATGCATCCCTTTCTCCACCATTTTTTCCGCAAGCATGCCAATTCCTTGTATTTCAGAAAAATCACTACTCGAACGCATAAAATGAATATAAATCCCAAGTTGATCTTCAAGCATCATTAAAGCTTCATACGGAAAATCTTGAGGATAAAATTGAGCAAGACGAACTAGCTTTTGTTTGTCAAAAGCTACAAATGAATTCTTCGGACTCAAGCATGCCAAAGAAATAAGCAACTCAGTATTTACCTCATTGAAACGATCATTTAATTCTGCAAGTTGCCCATCAATGACATGAAGAAAGAGCTCCACACGGTAATGATGATTGTTTGTCTTGATTGGAGCATTACGTCGTGACCTCCCAGGAATTACATATTCCTCATCCATGTTAGGAACCGTAATCTGATGTTTGTTACAAAACAAAGATGCTTGATCAACCAATTCATCAAATGCATAATTCCTCATCAATTGAAGGTGTTCCTTGCATGTTTGAACTAAACACATTGCATTCACAATGTCTTGATCTTTCCTTTGCAAAGCTTGAGACAAAGTATTTGTTACTCCCAATATAGTCTTCATCAAAAACAAGTGAAACACAAACTCAAAAGATTGTACTTCTCTCCATAACTTAAAGGCTTCACCCGAACAATCATTGGGGTTATCATCAACAATCATTTGAAGCACACTCACCACAGATGGAAACATAGAAATGATACTAATCAAGGTAGCATAATGTGAGTTCCATCGTGTATCACCCGCACGTTTGAGAGTAATATCTTGATTCAAGCCTCGCCCGGTTATAAGACAACCTTCTTCAAAAGCTCTTACAAGATCTTCTTGGTATTGTGCTCTAAGTGCATCACGACGCTTACAAGATGCTCCAACAACATTAACCAAATGATTAGCCTTTGTTAAAAAACAAGCAACATTAATATTTTTCTTTGCCATGGCAACAAGAGCTAGTTGAAGTTGATGAGCAAAGCAATGAACATAAAATGCATAGGGTTGTACTCTCAAAATCTTTGTTTTAAGCCCATTGAATTCACCTCTCATATTACTAGCTCCATCATAACCTTGTCCTCGTAACTTGGAAAAGCTCAATCCCTCGGAAGAAAAGAAATCATCAATGGCTTTTTTTAGTGCACTTGAAGTGGTGTCGGTAACATGTTGGACTCCCACAAACCTTTCTATTATTTGTCCGTTGTTGTTCACATAACGAACCACTATCGCCTTCTGCTCCTTTATTGAAACATCACGTGCTTCATCCACCATTATTGAAAAATATTGTCTTTTAGATCACTCATGATAAGACAAATACATTCTTTGGCACATGCATTGACAAGATCCTTTTGAATTGAAGGAGCTATTAACTTGAGATTGCCTGGAGCATTTTCCAACACAACGGCCTTAACTTTTTCATCATGATCCGCGAGAAATTGCAAGAGCTCCAAATAATTCCCCCTATTACTTGAAGTGGTACTTTCATCATGACCACGAAAAGGAAGGCTTTGTCGCAACAAATACCTAACGCACTTGAGTGATGCATTCAAGCAAGTGCGATAAGCCCTACGAGCTTCGTCTGTTTGCTTGATCACAACTGTTTCAATGTGTGTGTTTTGATTCATTAGATTGTACGAAGCTTCTCTAGCTTGATTGTGAACACTACCAACCGGTCCGACATGAATGTTAAACCTTTCTCTCCCCTTCTTCCAATTATTGAAGCCTACTCCAGTGAACGCTGTTGTGCAAATTGAATGCACTTCCCTAATGATCTTGTTGTTGATGGACTTTGTAACACACACAATGATGGATGAATCACACACACACTCACAGAAAATAACCAAGCACAAATGACACAAGATTTATAGAGGTTCGGCCAACTCTTTGCCTACTTCCTCTTGGTGATCCCCTTGAGAAATTCACTTCATGAAAGAATAAGTTACAACTTTGGTTTACAAAGAAAAACCCCTTTAGAACTCTATTCTCTCCACAAGCTCTCTTTTCTCTCTCTCACCCCTTGCTCAACACTTTGATGCACTTGTGAACACTCTCTCACCCTTGGTGTTTCCCTCCTTGGTTTCTAGACTTACAAGACTCCAACCCTTGAGCTCTCTCTCTCCTTGGCTTCCTTGGCTTTTCTCCCAAGCCCTTAGCCCTTTGAACTCCTTTGGATTTCTGATTCCCTTGGCCTTAGTACTTTGCACTAAGCTCTCAAGCACAAGAGCACTAAACACAAAATACTAAGCACTCCTTGTAATGTCTGCACTTCCCACTTAAGTAGACAAGTGGGAAGCCTCCCAACATCATTAGCCACCCTGTAAAGCCTCTAACATGTGGCAAACCAGCCACCCTAAAAACCAGATCCATGATTCAAGGAAAGTATAAGTGGTAGGCAATCATACAACCCACCACTCTATACTTAATGTAGTTTAAGACTTTCCTAGTAGCTGCCATATGCCCTAGCACTCAATTAAGACTTTTGGAGGCACATGGAGTTGGGTAGGGATCTGACCCATGTGAAAAAGCAACTTGAAAACGCGTGGAAACCATTCAAGACAAAGGGATGGATGCCGGTCGCCAGGAACTTGCGACCGGTCGCTTATACCGTAGCATCACACTTCGAATCTGCTGAATGCGACCGGTCGCCCAAACTGCGACCGGCCGCTTCCTCGTTTTCTCCAGCTCTCCAATCTGCTTCAAAACGACCGGTCGCTCAAAACTGCGACCGGTCGCTTCTCAAGCTTGCATCCTAATTGTGAGCCAATTTTCCAACAAACGCATCACCACCCACTCTATCAAAATTAGACTTAAAGAGATAACAATGAAGGCAAAACACAACATCTTTGGCTACACTATACTCCAACCAATCAAACTCATCAAACCATTGAACAATGAAGCGTCTATTAATTCCGGATTGATTAGTTTGTGGGAATATATGACCTCTAGGTTGACAAGGTCCTTTTTGAAGATATGCTCTTGAATCTCATCTCGAATATTAGGACTATAATCTGTCATTTGAGTTCTTAATCCAGTCTCGCTTGAAGATTAGCCAATATCTCAATTAACTCAATCGGTCTCGGTCTTGTACTTGAACTACCGGGATTGGATGAACTATCCATAGGTCTCGTTCTCTTAAAATATCGTTCCATAATTCTACACATCGATTAATTCAACCAATCAATATATATCATTCCATAATTCTACACACCAATTAATTCAACTATATTTCTCCTAAAATATCATTCCAAATTATCATATCATATGAATATGAAAAAAATCTACATCATAGATTCATAGATCAGTAAATAATTTCCAATATCATAAATTCATAGATTCATAATCACTAAATAATTCCCAATATCAATTTCAATTTATCTAAAACTAGTAAATAATTTCCAATTTCAATATCAAAATCATATATTCATAATTAGTTCCAATATTAATATCAATTAAAAAATATAACAATATCAATCAATTCTAATTTCTAATCCATCAAAAACATTACATATATCAATTTTATTAAAAATAAAAATTTTACTTACTTGAATTGAAACTTGAAATAATAGGATGAGATGAGAGTGGGAGAGATGGAGACCACCGCAAAGACGGCAAGAAGACAGGGGCGTGACGACGCTCGGACCTCGAGAGAAAGTGGTGGTGATGGCTGTGAGGATGAGAGGGATTTGGGGGTTAGGTTTTAATTGGGAGAGATTTTGAGAATAAGGGTTTGAGGGGAGGGTTTTCTCATATCGGGTAGAGAAGGGTGTGGCCGGGGATTGGGGGTTTCTAAAAAAATAAAATCCTGGCTCAAAATGGCGCCGTTTTGATGCCAGGTCATTAAAAATTTGAAACCGTCTGGACCAAAACGACCAGGTCATTAAAAAAATGAAACCGTGCGGACCAAAACGACGCGTCGTTTTGGTCCGTCGCTTTAAAAAAATTGCGCGCGGCCAAGACGACGCACTCACGCAGCCGCAAAGAACTCCCCTTCCCTTCCTCCTCGCTGTGGCCTTTCGTCGAGCACCTTGCGTGCACCTCTTGGGGTCGTCTTCCCGCAAGTCATGGGGTCTGCTCGGACCTCCACAGGCTATCCATAGCCATTTTTCCGCCGACTCATGGGGTCAAGCGACCCCTCTTGTCCCCATATCCATCCGCCACTGCTTGAGAATTATTCAAATACTTTAGAAAGCAGGTGTACAAGGTAGATGAATGGTGAGGCTGTGTACTAAGACTTCAAATTTCAAGTTATTAAGGAAAGGGCTATCTTAAACATAATTTATTCAGAAAAAGAAAAAGAAAAAACAAATTTTAAGCCCCTACATGTTAGTTGAATGACATTGAGATAGCAGTTTACCAAAACAACCACATTTTGTTTTCATACAAGCGATATTCCGGAATGACTGAATGCATGAAATTAATCAATTGAGCTACAAGTCTTTTTTATAAGAAAAAAATTTTAGATAGGGCTTTTTTGTTTATAACTTAAGCTGCATGACTTATATAGAATGTCACGTGTCAGACAATATGAAACAAGTTCATACAAGAATCCGAAAAGACTACATTACCCCTCTTATCTAAATATGAAGATGATATAGTACTCCTCGTCACAGTAAGATAAGGTGTAGTTGAGCACAGCGGATTATATCCCGCCAACAGTTCCATCGACGACTTCGATTCGATGCCTTAAGTTCTTCGCAAAGCGCAAACAGAAGCTGCATAGTATATAACACAGAAAACAGAGTGGCACAACCTCAGAGCTGCTCATGAGCCTCTATAACTATGCGATTAGCGATTCACAGAATAATAAACAAACAACAGAGATGGTGAAAGTGGCGGATTTGAGCAGATTTCATGGCATGTTCCAAGGATCGTCGGGGGAATTTTTGCGGGAAAATGCTCATGGCGGTTTGGCCACTCTTGTAGCTCTTCTTTTCGTCTTGGCTTGGCACTGTGGCAAGAGGTTCGTCTTTAGGAAATCCTCTTCCTCCAAGTCTTCTCCTCCGGTTGGTGTCTCAAATTCTGATCCAACCAGTTCTGGGTTCAGGTCAAGTTTCTTAATTTTTCTCGTGGGGTTTGTTTATGCTCAATTGGGTTCGTCTTTGTTTTCTCTAATTTTGTTCTTTATTGTTTAAATATGAGATTTTGCTAATTGGGTTTTGTTTTCAGTTTTGTTGTCTTATTTGTCCATTTGGATACTCAATTGGGTTTGTATTAATTTTTCTACAATTTGGTAATCGGGTTCAGTTGATTTTAAGATATCTGATAATTGAGTTTTGATCAGCTTTTATCTCAAATTTCGTTGCGTTTTTCATGCTCTTTCTCCAGTTATGGTAAAACACTAGTAGAACTTTGGGGTGATTGATATTGAGTTTATAAAAACCAAATTTTGTGGGATCAAATTGTGATTGTATTACTCAAGTCTTCGTTCTGTTACTTCTGCAGCATCTCGGAAATGGTGACAGATGCAGATTTGAAGTTTCTAATTGAAAATTTGGAGGAGAAGACCCTTGAAAATGAGAAATGGGACAATGTCATAGAGAAAAGAAATGATCTTCTATCCTACTATGCTAAATGCTGCAAGCCTAAGGTCGTTCATACGGGTGTTGTTTTTCTGACAAGTTAAATCTGATTCTTGTGTCTTGTTGTTTCATGAGTTCATTACCCCAAATTTGCCCGAGGCATCTACTCTTGGTCTAGTATCTGTTGCTAGCACAACTACTTGTTTCCCTGTTTTACTCTACTGGTTCTAGAGAATGAAGGATATGGAATTGAGTTATATGCATATCTGTTCTTGCTTTCAGGACGGCCCTGTGAAATACTTGAGCTCAACAATGTTTGAGAATTGCTCTCCTGAGATGCTGAGAGACTTCTACATGGACAGTGATTACAGAAAGCAATGGGACAAGATGCTGATTCAGCATGAGCAGTTACAGGTGGACAAAAGCAAGGGGGTTGAAGTTGGTCGGACAATAAAAAAGTTTCCACTGTTGACAGCCAGAGAATATGTATTAGCTTGGAGGTTGTGGGAGGGGAAAGATAATACATTCTACTGTTTTATCAAGGTAACTGATTCCAACAAAATCGTTCACATGAAAATTACTTCTAGGCAATTTTGAGCGCTGCATAGTTTTTATTTTCCGTGTGCTGGTGCTCCAAATGTTGTTCTCTCTCTCTCTCTCTCTCTCTCTCTAATCCTTTACTGTTCTTTACTTGTGACAGGAATAATCTATTATAATCTATTAAACAGGGATTGCTTTAGGAATATTTTTGAAAGAAAAATTTATAATACATATCAGAAAATACCCTTTATTTGCTTGTAATTCCCTGCACTAACATAATGCCCTTTGATTTGTTTAGGGCTTAAGTTTTTGCCTTTGATGCATTTGATCCTTTTAGAAATTCTGCCTCTCTTTGTGAGTTACCTAATATGTTTTCCTATTTTTGGTGATAGCAGGAATGTGAACATCCTTTGGCACCACCCCAGAAGAAGTATGTGCGTGTTAGTATTTTCAGATCTGGTTGGCAAATCAGAAAAGGCAAGCTCCCAATGAATCCCAATTTTGTTTCCTTTGTCTCTACCTTCGGAAAATAAATTCTGTCTTTACAATTACTTGCAATTTGTCTGTTTGTCCAGTTTGGGCTGCTTTTATTACTCGTATTGTGAACTTTAAGGCCTATTCCAAATAAAACATGTGCTTCATTAAGCTTTATCCTATTCAGCATGATGCATGAAATGTTCCAATAAGGATCATTTTAGTTTTGGTTCATGTACTGGTGGTGGATAAAGGAATAATTTTCTTCTGCTTTAGTGTCACTTGCAATTTTCAGACCAAAAAGAAAGGAACCACTTACACTTAAAAGGCTTGTTTGGCTGACATTCTGGCAGACTGCATTATATCTGTAAAAGTGGTACTTGATGTCTTAAAATGAGAAACAGAAACTGTCTATAATTTTGTGATTTTTAATCATCTCCTACAGTTCCTGGAAGAAATGCCTGTGAAATCAAAATGTTGCACCAAGAAGATGCTGGTTTAAATGTGGAGATGGCAAAATTAGCTTTTTCCAGGGGCATATGGAGTTATGTATGTAAGATGGATACTGCACTTCGCAGATATTCTACAATCAGCAATCCTCAGTTAAGCTCTGGTAATACTGCTGTCACTTTGATTAAAAAGGTCAGGATAATTCTCTTCGATATAGTAACATTGTTTAACTGTTTATGTATGTTGCTTGTCATGTTACATTTCTTGAAAGAGATTGATCTCATTTATCAGGGTACTCGGCTAGTTTGTCATGTATTACTTTCGGTTCAGAGTTAGTTGTGGTTGATGAATTGTCTTGGTGTATGTAATAAACAAGTTTCACTTGATGGTTAGTTGTCCGGGAACAGCTGTGTGTGGGCATCATGTTTCCTAAATTTTGGCTTTATTGTGCTGTTTAGTTAGGGTTTCATGCCTTTTAAATTAATGGTTCTAAACAACTGTGTGCATTTTGAGTGCGGACTAAACTTGGGTTTGGTTGACCTAGACAAGGTTCTATTACATCCGGAGCCCATATTAGTACAAGTTTGTAGCAGTGTGGAGCCGAGATGAAAGCATCATTTGAATGTTTGTGTTAACTCAATTACTCCCCTCACGCACGTGTCTGGTGTTTTATGTTGGTGAAATGATACTTACCATCATCTTACAAGGATCATTAACATGCTTTTCCTGGTCATAGAAACAACTAAAAGGATTCAAAGGAACTGTCTGGTTCATATCTATAGTTTAGGACTATTCATGCCTGGTGTTTTTAGTTCCAGAGATTATAACATATCTAATCTTCTACATACTTGTCATCTGCATGCTGTTTGTGTTGTTGATTGTTATTCTCCTCCACACAGGTCCCCCCAGGATTAGAAGCCACGGATAGCATGACTTCTCAAGAAAACTCTGTAGCAACTTCTGTACACAGACCAATCACTGGTGGGGGGAGGAAATTGTCAAGAACACCATCAAAGAAATTGCTAGCCAATGGCTTGCTGATTCTTGGTGGTGTGGTCTGCTTGTCTCGTGTTCACTCTAGCCTAGGTGCTAAGGTTGCCATGGCGTACATCGTAACCAAACTGAGTAAGCGTGGTGCGTCGTCAAGTGAAAGCAGCCCAAGTTCAGGTGCATGACCTCGTTGGCATCACAACTAATTTTGGACGGCCTAGTAAAGTTTTGTTGTATAAATTATAGACAGGGCCCATCTACCATGAAGACCGACTACTACACTGTACTTTTGCAAAATGAGAAATGGAAGAAAGGGTAGGGGTAGTTCTCAGAACTACTGGCATGGGCAGAAGAATTCATTGCTCCTGTATGATAACTGACTTTCTGCAATGAACTCAAAGCTGCTTTAGAAGTTCTCAGAACTACTGGCATTTGGACCATGATGTTAACTCAGTCCTGTATGATAACTCAGGCGTTTGGGCCATGATGTTTATATGTGTGTGAGTAGAATACATGCATTTAGTTTGGGATTCTTTGTCTTAAAAAAAAAAACTACTTCTTATCTTTGTGAAAATAATCAGCTGTGAAATAAAGCGGCTAGGCGTTTGGTAAACTGTATTTGAAAAAGTGTTGTGTGTAATCAAAGTGTTCGGTAAATTTTTATGGGAAGTGCTTTTAGTGTGTATAATGACCAAAATGGATATAATGATAAAACTTGTTACTTTTTCTTTTTGTTATAGCAAAAAGAAAACAAATTTCACTAAATATAATTATCCTTAAAAAAATTATGTTAATCTCCTAATTTTATTAGTGATGCCCTGTAATGTGTGGATTGCCATTGTTATTGTTCTGGGTTCTTGTATTACATCGTTTTTCAATAAAATGATTTTGCTTCTTTTATAAAAAAAACTGTTCATCTCTCTTTCTCTCTATTGATTGACTGAACAACTTATTTGCTTTTACATCTATTTCATATTTTGAGAGAAGCCCATCTTCTACTTCTCAAGCAAAGGCCAAGTACTCTATCTCTCTCTCTCTCTCTCTCTCTCTCTCTCTCTTCACCCTAAAACCCACAACAAACATAAAGCCCCAAGAAAATGCCCCGATCTCATAGAAAGACAAAGAAACCCTAGATTCAGAAATTTTGAGAACTTGTAAACCCTAAACTCAGAAATGTAATGAAAGTAATTAACTTCCTGATGAGTGGGTACCCTTGTTAGCAATCAATTTTCTCAAGTTGAAAATGACAATTCCACTTGCAGTGAGAAGAAGAAATGTTTGCAGAATGGATAAGAAAGAAATGGGAGGTCGTCCAAAAAAAACCCAAGGATACACGAGGGATGTAATCAAAGCTGGAGGGATAAGAGCAGTCATTTTAGAAAAGAAGGAGGGGCATTATGGGAGAGTAAAAAATTCATTAAAGGGACTGGTTAAATTTTTTTCGCAAGCAGCTTTCAGAAGCGGGGTCTTACCTGCATTGAGAAACTGCCGCCACATACCTCAATTTTTTTAATAAGCCACTTCCTCTTGTTTTACCAAACACGTTGGATGTTGAAATTTTTTTTTCAAAGCTTCTTTTATTTTAATTTAAGCGGTCCCAAACGCTACCTTTGACAGGACCGGCCCCAAATTCCTTGGAACATGAGACCGATCTTGTGGTTTTTTCCGACATGCAACCGATGTTGGGCCCACAACTAAATTAGAACGTGTTCTTTTCAAAATTTGAAGGAAAACGGGTTGAGACTTGTGCCGAAATTTCGGCAGAATCTTCCCTGAAAAATGGACTTAACTAAAAATTCAAACCTGCAAACAAGAAGAAAACCACTCAAGTGCCAGCACACAAGTTACAAATTTGGTCTCCGGCCTTAGAAATGGGCAATATCAGAGCATGCTAGACAAAAATTAAGTTTTACAAATCCAAACAAGAAAATAAAAGGAAAGTTTACAAGAAAAGCATCCTACTTAAGTGCAAGGCTCGGAATGCGAAGCTCGTCTTGATGGTTCGGCTTGGATTTCTACTGTCTAGGGGGGCAAAACAGAAAGAGCGTGAGTGGACAAAAATAAAGCTTTCACATGGTTAAAAACAAAACTATAACCCCACCGTTTAAAAATAATGGGAAAAACATGCAATTTACTTTTTTTATAAGCAAAATCGAAATTTAATATCAAACTTTATATATATAAATATAATCAAATTTAAAATCAATATAATCTTAATATAATTAAAGAAAACTCAAGATTGACTTAAACATCCGAAACGAAGAAATTTCCAAACCAAAACCAAGCCCCTTACAAACAAACTCATCTCTTCCCAACCCAAACCACTCAACACACCAAAACGCAAGCCCAAAGGCACTGCGAGCGAGAAGGATCCTCACCGAAAGAAAACAAGAAAGGATTGTAATACACACATATATATATATATATAATATACGAACCTGACACCAAGCATTTGTACTGGGGAAACAATCCATTCGGGGGATTGTTTGGCTAGACATGGGAGGACATCACATCATCCCGGGCCTAGGGTTGAGCCGTCCAACTGGGGGACTATTGCTCAGGAGCACACACGCCGGCATCACATTGCACGTGTGGCCCAAACTCAAGTCCTATGCGCATAGACTGCCTGCCAAGGCCTTTGACACACTCAGCTAAGGGTGCCCGGACCTCTGCTACACGCAGGAAATTCCAACGCCACGTGTAGCAGAGTAACAGTATCCAGATGTGTTCCACATGCCGAAAATCTCCAACGCCACGTGTGGACACAGTATTAGGGGATGGTATAAATTGGTGTAACATCGACACCTTAAACCACAACTCACAAGTCCAACTCACCCAAATCGGGTCCCACGGACCCACTTCCACAAATCAAATCTCTCAAATGACCCAAACCCAAATAACAACACTCTCGGACATCTATAACGTCCAACACTCAAATCCCCAAATATATATAAATATATAAATATAAGAGATAGACCTCCATTCCCAAAACTTTTAATCACAACCCCATATCAATAATGACTCAAATTAAATACAAGTCCCAAATAACCAAAAATAACAAAGGAACTCGTAAAATAATATAATTCGATAACCAACGATATTTCAATACCAAAACGACCATAAAACCATTATAAAGTCTCCATAATCTACCCAAATTAAGAATTTCATAAATATTATATAAAACGACAATAAAACGAATTTTATAATCTCAGACATTATAATAATCAATACAAATCATTTAAAATGCAATGCAGTTAATTATTGAAAACAACGCATGCTTAAAAACAAAGTCCACTCATAGATAATCCCAGATTGGTTGACCTTGAGAGAGTCCCTCCTGTGGAGTACGCTGAGCCGGATCACCTATTTCGAGAAATACGAGAATTAGATTAGAAACCGTACTTCGAACAAAACTTTAAAAAGAAACCTAACTTTTTCCCGGGACTCGTGATGTGTGTGCATGTCAAACGAAGAGTTCTAGAGTCAAACTACGTCTTTCAACAAGAGGGACCGCCTCGGAAGACTCACGGTCAACCGGGGGGGTCAAACTTCCCGTTTTGGTCAACTGATCCCCTGGGCCCATGACCTCCAATTTGATCCGGATGTTCCTAAAGGTCCAACAAAGTCAACTAATCACGTCCCAAAGGTTTGGTCTCGATTGAGCGGTCGGATTTCTCACGATCGCACGATCGGACGGTTTCCTTTAAAATAAACTTTAAGTCAATGATTCGGAGCATCCGAAGCTTCGATTCACGATTTGCGAATTCCTACACGATCCTAGAGTTTCAAGGAACGACACATTTGAAATTGGAACCGATCAACGGTCCGAACACATCGAACTCGGATATCTCCTTTTAGGCAAAAATCCGTTTGACTGTCATACGATATCCAATTTCAAATTCGAGCGTATCGTCGCACTTGGGACAACGTAGGGATAATTTAGGAACGGATTTGGGCCGCCACAAGTGGGCCCACACTCCAACACACGCGCTGGTAGCGCATGGGTGCCTTGATCAAATTTCCGCGACGCGAAAACTCAAAAACTCCAATCAAACTTTACACCAACATATCAAGTAGGTTGAGAGGAGTAACTTACCCTTGTAGCTCGACGGACAATTTGGCCGGAAATTGCCTCAAACAACCGGATTTCAATAGAAAAAACCTAGAAAATTCTATGTTTGGATCTCATGGTTACATGTTGAAATGGTTTCGAAACTCCTAGGGGAATTGAAGAGGATAGGGAGAGGAACGTTTTGGAAGTTATTTGGGACCCAGCCGTGGCCGGAGTTGGCCGGAATCTCGACTGGTTTTTCAAGGGTTCGAGGAGCCGGTTTTTGTTTGAAGTTTCGATCGATTTTCTGGGTTGAATCCCACGAATTGAGGCTACAAATTCCTTCAGATGTGTATAGGAGGAGGAGAAGAAATCTTGGGTGGTGGCTTTGTCACGACCCGACTCTCCTAGCACGATATTGTTCGCTTTGGGCCCTGCCCTCATGGTTTTGTTTCTGGGAACTCATGAGCAACTTCCCAGTGGGTCACTCATCCTGGGATTGCTCTAGCCTAACTCGCTTAACTTCGGAGTTCCAAGGAATCCGAAGCCAGTGAGCTCCCAAAAGGCCTCGTGTTAGGAAGAGAAGTGCCCACACATATAAGACACTTCATCTTTCCTTCCCGAGCGATGTAAGATTGCTCATCGTTCTTGCTTCCCCAAGACACAGGTCTTACAGGCTTGGCCAGTCGTGGCCGGACGGTGAAGAAAAGTCTAGCCGGCCAAAGTGGTGGTGTCGCTGTGGCTGGAAAAACCGAAGAGAGAGAGAGGGTCTGGGTAGGAGAGAGAAGGTTCTAGCATTTTCTCATTGGTCCATTTTCGATTTTCAGGGTTTTAAACAATTTCCGAAATGATCATTTTGTCCTTTTTGAGTTCTAGAGTTCGGAATCGATCGTGTCACGTGTCTACGAACTCGTTTCGACGAGCCGAACACAATGGTGCAACTTGTTTCGCCAAATTCCTTCCCGATCTTAAAATGACTTTTTTGCCCCCTTTAAATATTATTTTAAAATTCCAAAAATTATTAATTAATTCAAATTATTTTATTTTATTTACTCATTTTAATTTATTTGTATTACTTTAATTTATTTTAATTTAAATTATTTTCTTATTTTTAATTTAATTCCCTTATTATTTTTGTTCGGGATGTTACAACCTTACAAGTTACGTCCTTCATTTTGTGTATTAATTACTACCTTGAGGATATGCGTTGATATCCTAATAATGTCAAATTGTTCTAGACTATTTTTTCTTCTTGGTGAATTACACTCATCCACCGGAAATTAGACCCGGCATCTCACCAGTCGAAGGCAATTGGCTCAAAGTGCATAGACTTTATAATCGACGCCCTCTCTACACAAAGGAACTCGACCTTAGATAATATA
The DNA here is from genome assembly GCA_024362665.1 of Prunus padus. NCBI lineage: Eukaryota > Viridiplantae > Streptophyta > Magnoliopsida > Rosales > Rosaceae > Prunus > Prunus padus. Next base: position 2,587,033 of record JANFAM010000013.1, on the reverse strand, counting down.
AGGGGCTATTGTTTGCTGTCAGCATAACACTAACAGATGCCTTATATGCGTGCAATTTCATCAAAGGAAGGTCATTTATTTTTATCATTTTATGGCCAAATCTGCATATGGTACTCATTATGTTTGGAATGGTTCAGTACTTTCGTCTCCTTGGTTTCATAGCTTTTCCTCTTCTTTCTTTGTACCTCAAAAGCTACAAGAACGTTCAAAGTCATAAAGTCTATGCGTGCATAATTTATTTTGGAAAAGGATTAGAAAATTTGATTCTCTCCCACATGCAAAATTTCACATCTGCATATTTCTGCTTCAATGGAGAGGGATCGTGACCTGCATATTGCTGCCTCCTTTTATTTATTTAATTATTAATTTGTAAAATCAAAGGGAAAGGGGATCTGAAACTTGGGACCTACTAACATCGGAAAAGAAAAAAAATACACGAGACTAAGAATTAGTTCGTCTAAGCTTTTCATCATTTAAACACAAAAATTAGGTACCACTTTAGTAAAACTGATAATGTTAACTTACTGAAGAGGCTATCGCAATTTTCTTCATTCGACCAAATTCTATGTGGCTATATGTTTTCTAGCTACACACAACATACGGTTTACATTTTTCGCATCGGTTAGATACAAAGTCAATTTTATGCGGAAGTGCTCACGTTTTAGTCACATGACCACTTGGCGAGAGAAGAAATTTTTGTGTTGCCTTCCGACAATAGTTAGTCAGATGAGATTGGTTGTGAGAGGATAGTTGTATATAAGGATTGTATATTAAAAAAAAGGATAATGTATATTTATTCTTTTTGGGAGAGGGCTAATATATAACAGTTGTATACAAAAATGAAACAGGCAGCAAAAGGGTATGATGGTTAAATATCCAGCTGGGCATTTCAAAAACAGTTGAAAGAGGCGGAAAACGTTGGGTCTTTCGGGAGGCTCTAATTTGGTCCTCACGTTTCGCTGAGACTGTTGCAAATGCTGTCTTTCTCAACGATTTTTAACTGTACATTGTTAATGCTAATGCCTCTTCTTTCCTCTTCCTCTCTAATTTTAGCCAACTCACATTATCTCTCTCAGAAAACCAACCCAAGAAACACAACAACATTCACCAACAAAAAAACATACAAGAAAACACAAAACAAGAAAATATAAAGTTTAGCATGCCTGCTCTTTTTTTACCTTAATCAATCAATCAATATCTTCACCCAAAAATCCTCCTCTTCTTTTTCTGAATCAAAACCCAAAACCCACACCCTTTTCTTTTGATTGTTTTGTTTTGTTTTTTGTTTTAAATTTGTTTTTGCTTTCTGGGTTTTGCTTCTCTTTTTGTGCTTTGAAAGGATGATCCACTTCCACAACATTCTGGTGTTGTGGGTTGTTTTATTTGGGTTCTTCTCAACTGGGGTTTATTCCAAGACCAATTCCCAAGATGGTAAGCATATCTGATTTTCTAGTCTAATGTATGTGTAATATGTCTAGTTTCTTGTGTTTATATTTTAAATGTATAGCTTCAATCTTTTTACGAGGGTTCAATTTGATACTGAGAGAGAATATCTATATATAAATGTATGAGGAAGTGAGATTACACATTTTACAATCCAATGAGAATTTCTTGTTAAATAGAAAAATGAGAGAAACAGGAAAATAGAAATGTATTTAAACCATATGTTAATTCTGCATTTCTTAGTAGATGACTAGAATTACAACATTATCAGGCGAAATTTTCACCTGTGAGAGATGTTCCTCATATGATCAATTGAAAAAAAGAAAAAGAAAAAGGGAAAGCCCACAACCCTTGGCAAAATTTCAGAAATGCCAAGTCAGTTTGTTAACAATTTTCATGATGGCTTCTAGCTAGGCATCTACTGTCCTGATTTTTGAGCTTCCTTGAAAAATTTCTAATGAAGATAAACAGAAATCAACTAATTGGAACATTCTATTCAAATACTCAGTTTAAAGTCAAAAGTTTCATTTGAATATTTGTATTTCTTTATCTATATCACTGTATCACAAGTTTCATCAGAATTTTTCTCGTCTTTTGCGCCAGTTTTTGAGCACCTTCATGACACGAGTTTCATTTGAATGTTTATTTATTGTCTGTAGCACTGTACCATCTATATCATAATTTCTTTTCATTTTCCTCCATGAAAAAGTTTAGGTACTTACATATCCTCAATATAAATATTCTGATGTTTTACTGTGCCTTGCAGTCTCTTCCCTTAATGTGATGTATAACAGCATAAACTCTCGTTCGAAACTAAGTGGTTGGAAATCAAGTGGAGGTGACCCTTGTGGCGATTCCTGGAAAGGGATAAAATGCTCAGGCTCATCTGTAACTGAAATGTATTTCTCATTTCTTACATACATATACACTTGCATTATCCAAATCTATGGTGAAGAAAGTGAACAGTTCGATTATTTACAAGATATATGCCTAAAATGTGCAAGTTCAACCTATTTCTTAAATTTTATGCAGAGACCTGTCTGACCTTGGGCTCAGTGGATCAATGGGCTACCAGCTTGCAAGCTTAACATCTGTCACTCACTTGTAAGGACCAGTTCATTAGAATAGGCTTTTCTTTTTATATATATTTTTGTTTTCAAAGCTCATAATCTGAAGGATATGCATTTGTTCGTCATAGTACAGTGATTTAAGTAAGAACAACCTCAATGGCGATATACCGTATCAACTGCCTCCTAATGCAAAGTACATGTAAGTCCGCAGACAAACACTTCATCTTATATAGCATTGCATGTTATCATCCGGGTGTGTGTGGTGTGTGTGTGTGTGCACGCGCGTGGATGAATTTAATATGCGTGAGGCCATAAACTCTTGTTTATTTCCTGCAGATTCAAAGTTTATAATTTCTTCTTGCTATACTTAGTTGTTACAATGACTTTATCCAACAATCTAGACCTCAGCTTATTTCCATCATTGTCAATACTAATCTAATGCCGTTGATCTGCAGAGATCTTTCTCAAAATGGCTTCACAAATACTGTGCCATATTCAATATCTCAGATGTCTGACCTTGAAACTCTGTAAGTAGAACTTGTTCTTGTGTTAGCATAATCTTGTAAGGAGCCACTCCCATTTCTCATAAATTTGTGGGTAAATGCAGAAAGCTTGGTCGTAACAAGCTCAATGGACAGTTGACTGATATGTTTGGGAAACTTACTAAACTCAAAGAGCTGTAAGTTCTTCTAACTTTGCATTAAAGGTCGTTCTCTTCAATTTTTTGTTGTTGGTGTTTTTTACTATTGTACATTTTCTTTTCAAGAAGCTAGGGTATTTGAGTATAGCTAGCACCAAGGTTTCATGTATGTTTGTTATGTCTCTTACTATAATACAAACTTGAACTCCTCTTGAACTTTTGTAAATGGCTTCTACTGTCCATTACTGCCTCATTGCCCTCTTAAGCTCTGGAAATGCTCTTACCCTGATTGTCATGATAAGCTTTGAATTAGATAGTTATTCTTGTCTTTAGATATGAAATAGATATCTGCTGCTATCCTTCACTGAAAGCTTATTCACTAACTCATATATTATGAAATGGTGTGCAGGGATCTATCTTACAACTCGATGACTGGCAACTTGCCTCAGAGTTTTGGAAAGCTCTCAAGCCTGAAAAAATTGTAAGAATCCATAAAATTTAAAACCTACATGTGTGTCCAAGGTTCCTGGTTGCTAAGTCCTCTATGTCCCCCATGCAGGAATCTGCAGAACAATCAATTTACTGGTCAAATCACGCTACTTGTATACACTCCCGTTGAGGACCTGTAAGTATACTTGAGCTAGATTTTGTTCTATAAATGATAGTTCCATATGCACCTGTTAGAGTTATAGTAGTTTTCACTCAACGAATTCATTATCATGCTGGCAGGAATATTGAAAACAACCGCTTTTCTGGCTGGATCCCTAACGAGTTGAAGGGTATAAACATAAAGTGAGTATCCTTTTCAAATTTCAATGTAAGGATGAAGCTCTTAATGATTGCTTCTGACTTTTTTATTATCTAATTGAAGGTCTGGAGGAAATTCTTGGTCGTCTGGACCATCTCCACCTTCTCCCCCTGGTGCACGCCGTAATAGAGGAGGAGGGTCATCCTCACAAAGTGGTGGGGGGAAGTCTTCTTTAGCCACCGGATTAACCATAGCTGGGATAGCTCTGGCCATATTGTTGGTGCTTGCAATTATAATTGCTCTTTTTTCAAGAAGAAGACGTTCTGCTACTTCACACCTCCTTGATGATGATAGGCTTAGCCAGCGCAAATCCTTTGGTGCCTCCTATTCATCTAAGGAATTATCTAGAGAACTGAATTCTGACTATAAGGGTAATTTCTTCATTCAGAAACCTTTTTGATGGAAAGTTTTATTAGAATTGTCTTCAAAATATCTTTGATTATGAGTTTCTGATAAAGTTTGTTATATTCTTATTTGGATTTTCTTTGCTAATTTATTAGTATTTTAAGCTGTTCTAATGAAATTCTGCAACACTCTCAACATAGAACTGAACTACTGTAAATCTACTTGCAATGTAACTCAATGTGTACATGATGAGTTTTCCACTTGATATCATTTCAAGTCTAGGTTCCTGCCCCATTGGTCATGCAGTCAAAATAATGTATCAACTGGCTTTTTAATATCTGTCACTTGACAAATGTTTATTTACTTTATACTAACTAGATGATATGCCGGTGACAGATCCTGGAGCCGTTTCAATTGACATAAAGCCTATTTCAAAATCTCCATCAATTGGTTTTAAGTCGCTTTCTGGACGTTTGCAATCCTTCGCCAGAAGAAGCAACTCTGTAAAAGCTACGAATTACGCCTTGGCAGATTTGCAGGTTGCTACTGCTAACTTTGCACCCGCTCGCCTTCTTGGGCAGGGTACCATTGGACGTGTCTATAGGGCTAAATATGATGATGGGAAGGTATAGTTTTTGATTACTATATAGTTGCTACTCACCACCAAATCTTCTACTGATTCATGTTATAATTTGTGTTTAAACATAAGTCCTAGCATAAAACTACATTTGTCTAAGTACATGAACTCTTCCTTTGGGCCAATACTCATGGTTTCTTTTTATAATTAAATCTCGGCTCTACTTAAATCCTTTCAAGTGAATTTCTATTTATTGTCTCAATTTTTACTCACAGTTCTTATGCCTTATGCATGTCAGGTTTTGGCTGTGAAAAAGATTGACTCCTCACTGTTTCAAGGCTCAGCACCCCATGAATTTTCTGACATTGTTGTAAATATCTCCAAGATTCGAAATGCCAACATCGCCGAACTTGTTGGTTATTGTTCAGAACACGGGCACAACATGTTAATTTACGAGTACTTTAGGAATGGCTCGCTTCATGAATTCTTACATATGTCAGATGACTACAGTAATCCCCTAACTTGGAACACAAGAGTCAGAATTGCTTTAGGCACTGCCCGGGCTGTTGAGTAAGTGACTATAAATCCTGCTCCTGAAATTGCTCATACATTTTTCTATCAATCTCATTAGCAATATGTTTAGCGATCTGAATCGAGCAAACCCATGATTTTGGTTTACCAGGGTTTCTTGCGGGCATTGAAATAAACTCTTTGTGAACTGTTATCAGGTACCTCCATGAAGGCTGCTCTCCATCCACTGTTCACAAGAACATCAAATCATCTAATATTTTGCTTGACATCGAACTCAATCCTCATCTATGCGATTATGGCTTAGCAACCTTCCATCAGGTTAATTGCATTCTCTTGAAACTCAGTGAATCATTGTGCTTATAGGATCAATTTCTTATATGTTCTTTTCAAGATAACAACCTGAATGGTGCAACGTGTTCTTTTCAGCGTACTAGCCAAAACCTTGGGATGGGATACAATGCTCCAGAATGCACAAACCCATCAGCCTATACAGCAAAGAGTGATGTTTACAGTTTTGGGGTAGTCATGTTGGAGTTATTAACAGGTCGTATGCCGGTTGACAGGTGTGTTACATTGGCCGCTCGCTCTGCCTTTTATTCACAAACCTTGTCAATGTCTTGCCAGTCTTAACCATTTTTGTTTCCTTTCTTTAGTTCAAAACCACCTGTGGAGCAGTGCCTTGTCCGGTGGGCAACCCCACAGCTCCATGATCTCGATGCCTTGTCACAAATGGTGGATCCTGCTCTCCGTGGACTCTACCCTCCCAAGTCAGTCTCGCGGTTTGCTGACATCATTGCCCTCTGTGTTCAGGTGATTTCTACACACCCAAAAATACACACACATATCTACCTATATAGGAAAATATAGCATTTATAGGGGCTGTGGTTAGGCTTGGCTTTGGGCATCTAGAACTGTAAGAGTGCTGCTATTTGTACCACATTTATTAATGGCCTCTCTGCAACAGAGAGGCTGCCAGCAAGTTACTCAATAAATATGGTACAAATAGCATCATTCGAACTGTATTATCGAACTGCAAATATTGGTTCACGTATGCATTTACTCTTTTATACTGAGTACTGGGAAATGACAGAAGATTGTCGTTGACTAACATTTTCATTCCTTAATTTGTATCTACAGCGGGAGCCTGAATTCCGGCCGCCTATGTCAGAGGTGGTGCAACAGTTAGTGCGGTTAGTTCAGCGCTCTAGTACGAACATGAGAGAGGATCTTGGTCTCGGGGCGTCTCGTCACTCGAGTGCCATGAGCAGCATGAAAGAGGATCATGCAGCCTGGTGATTTGCATTTTGATCAATATCATGTAAGCAAGCATATGGGAGACACAGATTGAGTCATTCCATTAAATGTTTTTCTCTGTCTCTCCCAAAGCTGCCCAATATTTGTTAATAGACTTACTTCAAATTAATCTCATGAAACCTGGGCCCTTAAAGTTGTTCAAGGCAGCTTAGCTTGTGCATTATAGGAGAAGCAGATTTGAGAAAGAAAAAAAAAAGGTTATTGGAAATTGTTCATGGGAGACACACCTCAGGAAAAGTATATACTGCATTTTGGGGGATGGCTAGGAATAGTTTGTAAACTTGGTTTTGTCCCCCAACTGAGTCTTGGTTTTGTTCATTGCTCAAATTGATGAATGTTGATTTCAACTTTAAACAAGTTTCAAAAATTGCTTAATTTGCAGAGCTCTAGCGAGCTTGAGGAATGAGACGTTGAGATTGAGTTACAATTTCCAATTTATTTTGGCTTTTGTTGGATTGTACTTAAATTAGGTTAAAAAATATATATTTTTGGTCAACTTCAAACTTCATTAGAAAGCCACAGACAACTATAAATTTGACCTTGACGAAAAATGAGTATTGTACTTGTGTTCTTGGTGGTTGTATCGTGCTCAAACCTACGTCGTTTTGGGTTGGGTTTTCTATTAGAACCTGTTCGGTAACGTTTTCGAAAAAATGTTTTTTGACAATGAAAACAAGAAAATGAATTTTCATTTTCAGGATTCGAAAATGTGTCTGGTTGATTAATTGGAAAACATATTTAGAAAATAAAAAAAGTAAAAACGTGTCTAGTAGGACAATTTGAGAATAATAATATGTGAATTATTTTTCAAGTATATTTTTGCTCATTTCTTGTTCTAAATTTTTTAAAAATAAAGGCTAAAATTATTATAAACAATGAAAAATGTAAAATTTGAGAATAATAATGTATAATTAAAAAAATTATAATGTTAGAAAAACCTAGATAATAAATTCTATTATCTTTAGTTTAAAAGAAATATTTAAATAAAAATATGAAATTGAATAATATATTATGGTTTTATCATAAAATTAATATACACTGGTGTAACAAAATAAAATAATGAAGTGCAACGAAAAAAACATGAAAGGAAAAAAAAAGAAAAATCAGACCAAAAAAGAAAAGAAAAAAAGCAATCATACCAAGGTAGAAAATGAAAACGATAATTTGGTGTTTTTAGTTTTTGTACATGATTTTGAATTTATTTTCAGAAAACGAATTTCAATGAAAATGAAAAAGACATACCGAACGCGTTTTTGGTAGAAAATGAAAACGGGCCTTGAAAACGTTACCGAACGGCCCCATTGAATCAAAATATAAAAACAAAAGGCATGATACAAGCACCCAACTCAAGTTGTGGTCCTAGTTGAGGGTTGACATTGCATACCTTTGTATGTGGCGCCTTAGCACTAGCCTTACTAGCCCCTCACCCATGCTCTACCCCCACTTGTAAGCCATTCTGTAACAACCCGATCCAAAAGTATGATTAAAATAATAAAATATTAAAGAGAAAGACATTTTTACCCCTGGAATAATTAATTAGGTTTAAAAAATTGACTTTTGTTCGGGAAAGAATTTGGTGAAACGGGGTGCACCGTTGCGTCCGGCTCGTCGAAACGAGTTTGTGGACGTGCAGAACACCCGATTCCGAGCTCGAACAAACGTGTAAAGGTCTAAAAATGGTAGGGGCATTTTTGTAATTTTGAAGAAAAAGGGGAAAAAATAAAGAGCGTGTTTGCACATTACCCCCCTCATTCGGTCTTCTTCTTCGCATGAACCCAACCCTTCCGTTTGTACCAGTCACGGCCAGGCGCCGTTCCGGCCGAGACCAACCACCCTAACCCCTCTGATCTTCTCCTCCTCTCCTCAGCTCACCCCGATCCAATCCCGACCCAAAACAGCCGGAGAAGACGCGCAATAGGACCCAGATTTCGTCGGGTTTTCAAACTGAAAATTCGGCCATTCTTGCGAGTTTTGATCTCGTTTTGGGTGAGTTTCTACCTCCTAGCACTGTATTCTTTGTATTTCATGGGTTAATTTTAGGAAAATTGAGAGTTTTTAGAGAAACTACAACTTAGGTTTGTGCGATCGGAATCCGCCGATTCCGGCCGGTTATTGGCCGGTTTTCCTGTCCTTTAGCTTCCTCTCATCATCCTGAATCTATAGGTATAAGTCTTGCCCCGAGAATTCGAGATTTTCCGTTGCCGGAAAATTCTCTCAAGCCACCCAACCTGGCTGTGCGTGTGGCGGCGCATGGGCCAGGTGGTGGCGGTCCAATTCCGTGCTAAAACACTCCTCGTAACCTCCCGAGTGCGTGGGTATGCTCAGATAAATTTTTGAAAATCGTTTGAGCGTAAACCAATTTTACCGGTTAGGGTTAACTCGGGTTTGATAGGTTCAACAGTTGGATCGTAACGAAACTTAAAAGTTGTAATACTGGGATTCTTAGAAACTTATAGGATTTGACGGATTGTGAATCGGAGTCCCGGATACTCCGGAACATTGAAATTGGAGTTAAGAAATTAATAACCGTCCGATCGGGCGATCATGAGCGATCCGACCGTTCGATTGAGACCAAACTTTCAGGATATATTCTATAAGCCTTATTGAACCTATTGGAATTTGCGGATCGTCAATTGGAGGTTAAAAACCATACGAACGGCCGAGTCGGATTAAATTAGTAATTTAATCGAATATTTAATCCCGGGGATTATTAAATTAAAACAACGGATAAAAATCTAGCCTAGAGGGCTTAGGAACACTTTTTTTCAAGTATGAACTCTTTTAGGCCTGGGGGCCAGGATTTTTTTATATTAAATTATCATGCCGAGCTATTTTAATTGATAAATCGTTTTCAAATTTGCAAATAGGTGCTCAAGCTCCGGTGGACTTTTGCTTTATAAAAGAATTTTATGCAATAATTGTTTTATTAAATGCTTATCACATTATTTATTAGAAAATATGCTTGTTGAGCTTATTATTGAATCAAAGGGAATTTTTAACATTTGTTTACGTTTTTCATTCCGAGCCTACGGTGGAAGTTTGGAATAAAATTATGGACATGGAATTTAAATGGCTTAGGAAAATATGAATGGTTTTAAGTATATGATTTATGAAGGTTTTAAACCACCTAGGCACCCTAGAAATGTTGCCTTCGGGAATTTATGCCGGTTACGGAATATATGTTTCTGGATATTGGTTATTACCCTATTTACGGACATAATTGCTTTTGGAATAAGTCTGCGCGGGTATGACTTCACGCCCCACGAGTTTCGGGGACTCCCGAACAGTGCGGAGCGAGGACGCGGCTCGGTTGACTTGGTGTCACCGAGTCTAGCGAGGGAATGGAATTGACGGTTTGAATAATGGAATTGACGGAAATGGAAGGGTATACCTAGGTGGCTCGGAAATAAATGTTTTTATGCATCTAAATGATTTTGGTTGATCTATTAAAAGTATGTATAAATATGCATGTACTGTTCCATTGTACGATTATAATATTGGTTTGAATGTTTTTACAGCGGGGTTAGTATGTTCTTATACTATGTTTTAAAACTTTCTTTTTGTCCACTCACATTTTCAAATGTTTTGCGCCCCAGGCAGTAGGACAGTACCTGAGCACTACCACCGGCCTTCTTCACCACCACCGTCTTCCGTGACCTTGTGTAGGGTCCTTGACCCGAAGAACTTTGTTTGTAAATTAAATTGGTTTAGAAGCTCTGAATTGCCCAAAACTTATTGCGAAGCCTGAGGCAGTCCAATTCACTTCTGTTGGTGTGTGAAACTTATCTTATGTGTGCTGGATGTTTGGTAGTATAAAATTGTGTTTTATTACAGGTGTGAATTTTGGGAATTCAGCCATTTACAAGGAAGACTCTGTCGAATTTTCCACTGAAGTCAAACCTTCAATTGCAATTTCTTTTGAATTTGTTGTAATTTGGGCAAAATGGTCAAGTGTGCCCGACACCCGACAGGTGTCGGACACGCACATGGCTTGACCCGAATTCCAAAGTGGAATTAGGGTCAGGTCCTGTCACATTCTGTCTCTTTAATAATGTACAAATATCACAGTTAATTCAGTTGGTAAGGTCCTTGCACTGTGTGATGCCCCATTAGTGTTCGAGTCCCGCTGCCAGTAGTCCTGTATTTGGTGGGTAATATGTAAAATTCTTCTGTAAATCCATACCACGGAGCGTAGGGGCCTTTGAGTAAGTCCTTCTTGGTAAAGTTATGACGGAGAGCCTCTCCCTCCCTTAAACTTTTGTTCACAAAAAAAGAATGTACAAATATCACTGGGGTTTTCTCACACACACTACCAAGTTATGATGGAAGTTCGAATCTGAGACCATTAATTTGCAAATTAAGTTAATTTTTCGTAGCAAATTAAGTTGCACCGTTTCAATTAACATGCTTCAAAATATTAAGATTTGTTTAATTTTATTCTAACTTTTAATGCTCACTTCGAGATTTTTGTTATGGAAGCTTTGAGAAATTTTTGTAGCCATCCAATATACATAGGAATTGTGGAAATATTTTATTTTTATTTTTAAAAAGAAGAAAGTGAAAGCGTCTACTTCTCTCTTCCGAAACCAAAAGGAAAACCCAGAACCTTAAAACCTTGGTTCCAGGCCCTGGAGCCAACCACCATATTGATAAATAAACCGGGCCTCGGCCCTCATTTTTGTGTGGAGAGCTTTTGTCCCCTACATTTCCTGCAAGGGTTTTGTCTCAACCCTAGGTTTTCTAGGGATTGAATACCAGTATGCTTGGACTGGATTTCAATTGATCTATCGTTGTAGGCCTCTGCTGCAGTTGTTTAGGGTTGTTGGTGGTAGATCTTATACAAATCTGTCTGGTTTGGAGGTGGAGCTTCTTGATTTTGTTGGATCCACAATTACTGGTGTTGAGGATCAATGGCGGATCCAGGAATTTTCATTCCGGAGTCAACGTATAAAAGGTTTTAAAAAAAAAATCTATAGAAATAGATCCATCGAAATGAAACCATAATATTATAATTCATAGTTAATAAAAAAAACCATACAAACTAACCAATAAAATCTAATAAAAAACCCTTAATTTATTCGAACTAACCATACACACTAGATTTAAAAAAAACAAAAAAAAAAACATAAAAACAACACTCGTTCACCTCTTACAACACTGGCATCAACTTCCAAGGCACTGCAGAAATCTCTTCTTCAAGATGCGCTTTCAGTTTCCACTACAGCAGTTGTTGGCTTGGCACTATGGACCTCCTCTTGTGGGTCTTCACGTACTGCTTCTTGGGGCTCATCACTTGAGCTTCCAAAGATCACTTTCTTAGCCCTAGCTAGACTTGTCTCAAGATCTCCTCGCGTGCGTTTATCCGGTCTGTCCAAAGCCTCCAACTACTCTTGTATGTCTCTAGAGTACATAGCTACCATCTTTGATAGTTGTTTGTTCTCCTCTTGCACCACTTCAAGCTAGATGCGCATCTCCTCAAACGCCATTGCCTTCTCTTTCCTTAGTCTTTTTATGACCCTTTTGTTAGAAATGTGCCCTAAGAGCCAATACATTTGATGTAATCTCCTTAGAATACATTTCGTATATGATAATAAAGGGCAAACTTATTTGTTATCTTTTACAACAATTAAAGTAACAAATGTCCAGGGAATGCTAAATAAGAGATAAAGTAATATAAAGAAGATTAGATTAGGGAGACCTTTAATCTCTTACTATAGTATCCCAAAATGTTCCTAATCATAGGATTATCAAATGGGCATTGATAAACCGTCAAGATTAGCACATACTATGTATGCTCAATTAGGAGGATGGTTAGTCTCAAACCATTTGTGTAGATGACACTAATACAAGTATGTGGGTGCTCATTAGTGAATGGGTACACTGAACGCGGTCAACCGTAATTCTCGTATGGAGTATTTATCTACATGTCAAACGAGAACTCATAGTTGCAATAATGCAAATTAGTCCTTAGACACGAGGCATCATGGTTGTCCTATGATGCGTTATTGATCTTAGATAGCTCTTAAAGGCAAGCCGTAAAAGATTTGTCTAAAGTGTTGTTGGGATCTCTTAATTCATCATAGGGGCATGTGAATGTACAATAAGGAATCTCTACCTTCGATAAAGAAGGAGAATGTTTCGAGATGTGATTCAAGAAATCTTTGGCCAAAGTATTTTGAGCTTGATTTAGAAAGTTGTTCTTAATCATGTTCTATTGAATCATATGAGGTTATAAATCATATTAAGGGTTTGACATAATCAATCCGCACTTAATAATATGATATGAAACATTGTATAAGAGAAGGACCGTATTGCATTGTAATTCCAATCGAATAGGTTCTTCACCAATTCTGGTTAGCTTGGGTAGCCTTGATATATTGCTAGATGTCACTCTTGGTTCGTGGAAGTCCTAGGATTGATTGTGATCAATCCATATAAAGGAAAAATTAAAAGGGGTTTTAATTCAGTTGGTTAGAAAGAGTTCTAATATTTTCCCACCGCCTTGCTAATTAGAACCTAATGGATCGCACACCTTAAATGGTTAACTTTGAGAAATACATATGATGTTGTGGAAATAAATTTGATCAATTTGATATGGATGATTTACTATGTGTAAAAGAGTATTTGGGCCTCGGTAATAGTTAACGGAAGCCCAAATGGTTGGGTATTAAGCCCAAGGGCTTAAGACACCTAAACATTATGGTTTAAGTGTCACAAGGCCCAATTTTGGAAGCCCAATGGGATTTGGCCGAAAATGCATAAGTAAATGGGTATGGGAATTGTTTCCATAAGCTATCTTTCATAAGCTCATTACACAAACACAATCCAATATCAACCAAATAGGTTTGGAAGATCAAAGAGAGATAAAAGAGAGTTTTCAAGAGTGAAACACTTTCATCTTTCAAGGGGTTTAGATTGAAACCAAGTCTTGGGGATCTAGCACTAGCATCCTTGTATTCCCAAGATTCTTCCCTCTCATCTCAAGGTTCCATTGGTGTAGAGACTTAGAGGCCATATACTTTTGTGGCTCACATGGAGGAGAAAGATCAAGGAGCAAAGATCAAAGAGGAGATCAACAAAGAGGAAATCATCAAGAGAAGACCAAACACAAATTGGTTCATATAATTGCTTCAAGGGTAATTAGATCTTATCATTTCTCTTGAAATTTCCATTTATGAAATCATATCAATGTTCATGGCTTAAGATACTTGGAAGAAGTTTTGTTTTTTGATTTTAAACATCCACCATATACTTCCGCTGCGATTAATTTGATTAAATGCATGTTTAATATTCAAATGAACTTCTCAAAAAATGTTTTGAAAATCCTTCAATTGGTATCAGAGCCATAGGTCATGAACTTGATATGTTTCTAGGGTTTAGAGATGCATATATGGGTTGTAAATTCATTTAAAAGTATAATGGTTATACTTGATTTATTTTGATATGATTGAATAAAAATCAAATGGAGTGAAAGGGGTTGTTTGGGATTTTGGATTTCCGGATTTATGTTTTGATGATTGATGCTCTCTTTGTATGCATATGTGTATGTATGAACATTAGAGCATAGTTGCATTAAAACCCCCATGATTTTAACTTCATGAAATATTTGATATTAAGAGCATGAGATGGTTAAAATGGAATATGGATTTTTCCGGAAATAGCAAGAACATTCATACTAGTTCATATGCATGTTCTTGGTGTTCTTGATGTTCTTGTTATGGGATCTTTTTGATCCATAAGTTAGGTGATTAATTTTGTTGATTGTGTTAGTGGATTTTTCCACCAAAATTAGTCATAATGGTTATGATGATGTTTTATTATAAAATTGAAAGTTTTTTCAAAATGTTTCCACTTAATAAACTTTTATCCACCACACTAAAATTAATAAGATTACTTTGGTGAGTGTGTAGAGTCTATATAGATGTAAATGATAGTGATTTGATATAAAATGCAAAAGTTGATCAAATTATTCCTATCACTAATTATTTACCCACCACACTAAAATTAATTTTGATTACTTTGGTGAGTGTGGTTGGCCTACCTAGTCACATTCATGATTATTCACTTAGTTGGAAATCATGATCACCACTTTGTGTTATACAAATGCATGCTTTAACCCCACACCCTAGTGGATTAACTTTGGATCCATTATTAATTGTTGAATAGTTTTGGACCTAGTTGCAATATATGATAAGTGTAACTATGCCTAAAAGGTTTCTACAATTACATTTACTATTGTAGTAAAATATTTTCACTCCATGGTAAATTTCTTTTATTTGAACATGGTTACCACTTGAATTAAACCCATATATATGTATGCAACCCAAGAGCATGTATTTACATTGCTAGTTTAATTGTTTAAAGCGTTTAAATAATTAAAGGATGGTTATGGACTTAGACCAAACAATTGAGCTATGTGATTGGCCGCCTATTGGGTACAAACTTAATCTGACTTTGCTGCTTCTGAAATCATTGAAAAATTTCGTTGGATCTGATCCTTATGGGTTTTAGATATATGTTTTGCGTCCTTTAAATCTTTAGATATGTGTTCTTAATCACTCTCTGTCGTGATGGATATTAATATTTGCATGCTTTTTATATGGGTCTTTATTAATATTTGGTTAGCATTTGTTCTTGAAATGGAATGGTAATGTGAGATTTATTCTCTTTTCATACGACGGCGGTTTTTTATTAAAACCGTCATCTGTATTTCAGTTATAAGGCGGTTGTTCTTTAATACCGTCGTATGAAATTTGATGGATGGTGTCATAACCCTTCACTTTGTATTTTGTTGCATAAGACAATGGTTATTGGAAAAACCGTCGTTACGCAATTGTAAAATACGTCGTTTTATTTAAAAACCGTAAATGCGAACTTTTATTGCTTGCTATAATCTGCTATAGTGTTGGTCAAGTTCATTTTAGTGGAATGCATCTTTGTTGTGCTAAAATGATTAGGTCTTAATTTTTGTCTAGTGTTCTTTAATGTATAGGGGTAGAGAATTGGTCTACTGTTCTTTAATCTCTTACTAAAACTTGCTTTTTTTTATATTTAAAATCTTGGTCACTTCTTTCTTTTGTTCAGATTTCGGTGACACACCATATGAGGCAGTTATAAGTGTACAAAGGGAAGAGAGTAATTGCATCCAAGGGAGAAGCGGTACAAAGTGATGAAGTTCGGATAGAATGCAGAGGAAAATTGGTGATGATGAATGTATAGCTCTATATACATATGGAGAACTTGATTTAAAGGATAATTAGGTATAAGAATTTTGGTGTACTCTAGAGTACTTTCATTTTTAGATTTATTTTGTTCTATTGTACTCTTGATATTCTATTTATGAAAGAAATAATTTTTGAGTATATATATGTATGGCGTGGGTAATAGCATATTTGAGTATATATTTATGATAACATTGGAAACAAGAAAACAAAAGAAGCAAAAATGTAAAATTACTACGTCGAGTTTTCTGATTAATAACCCTCGTTTTAAAGCTAATAGACTACGATTTAATAAAGCCGTCTTCTTTACAAGTAATCGACTTCGGTTTTATAAAATACGGCGTCCTTTGATATAATAAACGACGTCTTTGGATAAAATTCGACGTTTTTATAATAAAACATACGTCTTTATATATAATAGGCGTCGTATGTTTGACATTCTGCCGTGGTTCATTTATGTAACGGGGTTAACAATGAAATTTTTGACTTGTAAAGCCTTTGAGAGCGGCACTAATTTTATGAAAGTGACGTCTAAGGTTGTCGATTTTTCCTATTTATGAAGTTTTATTTGTATTAGACGTCAGTTTTATTAAAAGAAATGACGTAGTATTCTTTAACAACGTCGGTTATTAACCGTCGTGGTTTTATACATGAATAGATGTCGGTCGATTTCACGACGGTTTTGTATGACCCTAGACGGCGGTGGATTCTGTCGTCTATTTCGATTTTTGTAGTAGTGTTTCAACACTCCTTTCTAAGTGTTTAGCTGAAATGACACCAAGCTTCTTTCTCAAATACTCAAACCGATCCTGGCTAGAGCTTTGGTAAAAACGTCTGCGATCTGCTCTTTTGTCTTGCAATACAGCAAATCAATTTCTCCATCTTGTAAAGCATCACGAATGAAATGAAAATGTCTGTTTATATGCCTTGTCTTGTGATGATGCACTGGATTCTTGGTTATAGCTATAGCTGAGGTATTGTCACATAGAATTGAGGTTGCACTGACCCTGTTCTTCACCAAAGTCTGAAAGAACAGACCTCAACCACATTGCTTGTGCAGTTGCTTCTGCTGCACTCACATATTCTGCTTCTGCAGTGGAGAGAACCACACTGCTTTGCTTGACTGATGCCCAAGAAAAGACACCTGATCAGAGATGGAATGCATATCCAGAAGTGCTTTTCATATCATCCTCACTCCCTGGCCAATCACTATCACAATAGACAATTAGCACTGCTTCCTTTCCTTTTTCATAAGCTATGCCATAGTCAAGTGTGCTTTGTATGTACCTAAGCACTCTCTTGGCAGTTCCCATACGTTTCCTAGTAGGACCATGCATAAATCTAGCTAAGAGGCTGGCTGCAAACATAATGTAAGGTCTTGTTGCAGTCAAATACAACAAACTTCCTACCACCTATCTGTATAAATTTTCATCAGTTTGTTCACTACCATCCTGCTTAGACAGTTTTTCATTCATGCAAGAGGAGTAGCAATTGACTTGCAATCCTTGAAACCAAACCTATCCAGCAAGGTCTTTGCATATTTCTTTTGATGCAAGAAAATATATGATTCAGTTTGTATCACACATAATCCCAGAAAATGATGCAATAGACCAAGGTCTGTCATTTCATATTGCTTCATCATTTCAGTTTTGAAATCCATCAATAACTCATTGGAACTACCTGTATAGATGATATCATCTACATAGAGTGAAACAATAAGGATGCCACTCTCTGCAGATTTCACATATAGAGTTGCCTCACTAAGACTCCTTTTGAAACTAGCCTTTTCAAAATAAGAGTTGATCTCTTCATACCAAGCTCTTGGAGCTTGTTTAAGGCCATACAAAGCCTTCTTCAGTCTATAAACTCCATCTTCCTTGTTTTTAATCACAAAACCAGGTGGTTGATCAACATAAACCTCTTCATGTAACACCCCATTCAAAAATGCCGATTTCACATCCAATTGAAACAGCTTCCATCCTTTTTGTGCAGCCAAAGCCACCAAAATTCGAATTGTATCTAGCCTTGCCACTGGTGCAAAAGTCTCATTGAAGTCTATTCCAGGCTTTTGAGAGTAACCTTTTGCCACCAGTCTTGCTTTATTCTTCTGAACAGAACCATCCAAGTTTAACTTGGTTTTATACACCCACTTAACTCCAATAACTGGTTTATCAGATGGTCTATCAACCAAATCCCAGGTATTATTCTTCTCTATCATTGTAATCTCATTTTCCATTGCTTTTTGCCATGAATCATCTTTGTGACTTCTTCAAATGACTCGAGGCTCAATGATGCATACATTGCATCTTTCATAAACTTCAGCTATACTTTTATATTTCCGAGGAGTGTGATCAAAATCATGTGGACTTGTGATGACTTGAGTGTGTTCTTCTTCACTGTTCTACGATATTTCTGTTTGAGCCCCATGTGATTCATCAATCTCTTTTCCTTTCTCAGTAGCCACATCAGTAAGTGAGATTGAAATGCTGCACTTTTTGTGTATTCCAGTCCCAACTAGCCTCCTCATGGAAAACAACATCTCTAGAAATGATCACCTTGCTGTTACAAGATTGTACAACCTATAACCCTTTTCACAGCTGCCATATCCAAGAAACACACACCTAGTACTGGTCAGATCAAATTTTTGTCTCTGCTGCTCTGGAATATGTGCATAACACAAAGAACCAAACACTCTTAGATGCTTAATTCCTGGTTTTCTTCCACTATAAGCTTCAAAAGGTGTTTTCTTATCTAAAGCTTTAGTGGGACATCTATTCAAAACATATACAGCAGTGTTAACTGCTTCAGGCCAAAATTCCAGTGGCATTTTCTTTTCAAACAACATACACTTTGCCATTTCAACTATTGATCTATTCTTCCTCTCGGCTACTCCATTACTGCTGTGGAGAGTATGCAAGCGTAAGTTGTCTTTCCATTCCCATTTCTTCACAAAATTTGCTAAATTCAATAGATGTATACTCTCCTCCTCTATCACTTCTCAACTTCTTCAACTTATAGCCACTTTGCAATTCAACCATAGCCTTATACTTCTTGAATACATTGAATACTTCAAACTTATATCTCAGAAAGTAAATCCAACACATTCGAGTACAGTCATCTATGAATGTAAGAAAATACCTGTTTCCTGCTTTTGTAATAGTTTGCATTGGTCCACATACATAAGTGTGTACCAATTCCGGTGGAGCTGTAGCTCTGCTTGTTGCTTCTTTTGGAAAAGACTCCTGCAATGTTTTCCAAAAGTGCACCCTTCACATACATCACTTGTGCTTTTAATCTACGGCAAACCAACCACCATATCCTCATGCTGCAGTAGTTTCAAACTTTAGAAGTTTAAATGCCCCAGTCTCCTATGCCAAATCAAGGTTGATTGACATACACTAGCTTTTAATGCCAAATGCAGCTCGTATGAAGATTCAGAGGAATGCTTCTATTTCCTTTCATTTGCACTCTAGCCACTAGATTTGAGAGTGAGCTATCATCATAGATATCTGCTTTGTTATCCCCAAAAATAAGAAAGTATCCATGCTTCATCATCTGTCCAACACTAAGTAAGTTCTCCTTGAGACCAGATACCAGCATCACCTCTTTGATATATCTCTTTCCCATCTTCGTTTCAACTACCAAACTTCCTTTTCCTATAACATCAACCAACTGTCTTGTTCCCATTGCAACTTTTGCAGTTATGCTTTTATCAATGTGAATCAAAACATCCTCTCTGCCAGTCATATGATTACTACAACCACTGTCCAAATACCATACATCTTCAATAGGCCTTTTGTCAGATGCATTGTTGACAAAGAACATAGTTGGTGAGGAGGGAATTTGAGTTGCATAGTTCAGTTGTTGTTGTGCTGGTTTCTTGCTATAGCAATCTTTTGCAATATGTCCAAACTTGTCACAGTTGTAACATTTTGGCTTGCCTTTAAATCGACACTCACCAAAATGCAGTTTTCCATAATGCTTACATGGATTCTTAGCACCATCAGTGGGTTTGTTATCCCACCTTTTGTCTTTTGCCTTCCAATTCTTTTGATCTTTAGCACTGTGTTTTCCAGTGAATTTATCTGTTTTGGAATTCACACTGAGACTAGCAAATGCTTTCTCAGTTTTGTGCTCATTGTGTCTCTCCAATCTTTGTGCAAAACCCTTTAATGAGGCAACAACCTCTTGAACCTCAATTGTATCTATATCCCTTGAATGCTCAATCACAGAACATATAGGATCATACATAGCGGTAAGCTAATCAACAATTTCTGCACTACTCTTCCTTTAGTTAATTCTTCTCCATAACTTCTCATTTGGTTTATGAGATCAAACAATTTTGCAAGATAAGCGGACAAGGATTCATCATCTCTCATTCTAGTGTATTCAAACTCCCTACGAAGGCTTTGTAACTTTACACCTCTTACTGTTTGTCTCCATGGAATTCTCGCATCAAGAGATTCCATGCTCCCTTTGATGTTTCTTCATGAGCGATCCTAGGAAAGATTTCTTGAAACTGCTCCCTAGATCAGTCCCAGAGCTTTAGCATCTTTCATGAATGCCTCTCGTGAGAGATATCTTCTCAGCACCACTTGATTCCTCCTTGTCCTTCTTCTTTTCATCAGATCCATCAGCTCCCTTCGAAACCGAGCTCTCTACACCTTTCTCAACAAAATCCCACAGTCCATGAGATTTGAATATGGTTTTCATCCTTATACTCTAGAACTCATAGTTCTCGCCATTGAAGATCTGCTCGCTACTCACCACTGCTTGATCCAGCCATATTAGACACAGATCGCAAAATCCCAAGCTCAACGTCAAGAACTTTAGCTCACGCAGCTCACAGATTCAAAACGGCCCGTAGAAAACGATCCAACCAGGCTCTGAGGCCATGTTAGAATTCTCAGACTATGATCTGATTAGTTTGGATTATTGGTAGTTGGAGCTCAGGAAAACTAAGAGAGTGAAAACACAAAGAACTTGGAGAAGACGATACCAAGAAATGAGTCTGTAAATCTCATATATCAGTCATGCACACAATGTGTTTGTATATAAAACCGTTGGGAATGAGATATTCCCTTCTCTTACGTCAGCTCAATCTAACCATCCATTCTTCTATCCTATGAGATAAAGACAAATGGCACAAACTAATTCTTTAACTAAGATTACATCTCAGCTGTCCAATTGGACTATAATCCAATGGCTCACATTTGAACTAACAACAAATACAATCTGAAATAAGCTAAAAAACATTTCGGCTATAACACTTATATTTCAACAGAAATAAATCATGAGCCATTTGAACCATAACCACCAAAAAATTTGGCCGTTTAAATTGTACATAGGTGTAGGCGCAGAGACAGTTGGAGAAGGTGGTGATCTGTGGCTAAAGAGTGTGAACAATCACTTGGGACGCCAAGTGTGGGAGTTCAATCCAGAGCTTGGAAGCCCAGAAGAGCTTCAACGGATTAAAGATGCCCGCAAGGCTTTCTGGGACAACCGTTTTGAGAGGCGGCACAGCTCTGACCTCCTCATGAGAATTCAGGTTACAAACACAAACTTTCTGCAAAGCCTTCCAATTCTTGAATTTTCATCTTGGCTTTTTCTTTATTTGTCAATTCGTTTGTGTTTGTTTATTGTTGGGTCAAGAATGGATCATACTGCATATGGCTGGAAAAGGGTATTCATTTATTTCTTATTTCCTGGTGTGGTTTATCCTGCATGCCAATTACATGTAAATAGTTCACAATATCACTGTGGTCTTCTGGATCATCGAATTATGTATGTACAATCACCAGAACTGCTGAACTTCATAATGTGGTTGAAAACTGTGGTCAAATTATTCACACTGCGTACTCTGATTCCATGTGCACAGATATGCATTGTAAGTTAGAATATTTCTTTCTTCCGGATGATCTGTATTTTAAATACCGTGTTGTGATTCCTATGCTTAATTGTATGTTTATCCAACATTTTGCATGCCATGGTGATATGGTCAAAGAAAAATTTCATCTTCTTCTGTTTTCTTGTATTTTTGGCTTTCATATGTAGCATTTGGGTATATGTATTATAGTTTATTAAAGAATGGCTGCATAAACCGTCTAACCATCCTTACAATTAGTCTCCTTAATCATGCCTAATTTGTTAATCCCCTGACAATATGAGCAAAGGACTTAGTGATTTCAGGACAAAGGATATGAGGTTTGAAGTTTGTGTTTTAGTTTTTAGTTAATGTATTTTGCAACACTACTTTTTCCTTTATTTTTGTATTTTTATAATGAATGTTTCTTGCTTATTAATGAAATGTAGTTCGAAAAGGAGAATCCATGTGTCACGAATCTACCACAACTCAAAGTTAAAGATGAAGAAGAGGTGACAGAAAAGATTATGAAAACGACCTTAAGAAGAGCTATCGGTTTTTATTCAACAATCCAAGCACATGATGGTCATTGGCCTGGGGATTATGGGGTCCAATGTTTCTGCTTCCTGGTTTGGTAAGGGAGAAACTAGTAAACACTCTGTTTCAATCAATATTTGTATCAAAACACGGCAAATCTATATAGCATGGCTGAATATGAGAAAGAAGTTTAACGTTCCAAAATATGGCCGCATATTTGTTTTTGAACTGCATGGCCATTCTCATAGTGCAATGAATGAATCAAGATTTTTTTCTTTGTTATTTGGTCCAATTGGTAATTGTTGGGTAACTAAGTATTACTTACCAATTGCAATGTGAAACAGGTCATTACACCTTCAATTACTGGAGCTCTAAATGCTGTGTTATCAAAAGAGCATCAACATGAGATGTGCAGATATCTCTATAATCATCAGGCAAGAATGGTTATTCATGTAGTTAATGCTTTTTAAGAAAGCTTATTTGCACATAGAATTTCAGGTTACTTTCTCCTGTATGATAATAAATGCAAACTGATATGACTCGTATTCGTTCTGCTCTTCTTAAAGGACATTTTTTTCAAACTCAATGAAATGCTTATAAAATGATTTTTTTTTTTTTTTACCAGTAATGTCATTACATCCTTGGCCTAACTACAATGTTATTATTGAATTAATGAAGAAAAAACTGATGAATTTTTTTGCAGAATAAAGATGGGGGATGGGGTCTACATATTGAGGGCCAAGTACCATGTTCGGTATTGCACTAAATTATGTTACTTTGAGGTTGCTTCGTGAAGGTGCCAATGATGGACAAGGGGCAATGGAATTAGCATCCAAATGGATATTAGACCATCACTACTACAAAAATCGAAATAGACGTCGGTAAAACGACGACGGACAAAATAAATACCGTCGTTAAATTTTAAACGACGACGGTAATATAAAAACCGACGTGGATTATAAACTAAAACACCTAAAAATTGGAAATTCATTTGGGTATTTTTAAAACACGACGCATGAAACTTTAAAAGCGTTGTCTTATGAAAGATGCCAATCCGATAAGAAAATAGATAACAAATAAACAACGTCGGTATGTGTAAATATACCGACGTAGAAATTATAGACGACGTTTCACATATAATACCGCCGTTTTGAACATCAAATAACTGTCGTCTTTACATATAATCCATGACGGTTTTTGTAAAAAAACCATCGTCTTTACAAAAAAATCCACGACGGTTTTTATAAAAAATCGTCGTCTTTACAAACAATCCACGACGGTTTTGTAACAACCGTCATCTTTACATACAATCCACGACGGTTTTTATAAATAACCGTCGTCTTTAAATATAATCCACGACGGTTTTTGTAAAAAAACCGTCATCTTTACAAAAAAATCCACGACGGTTTTTTTTACATACAATCCACGGCGGTTTTTATAAATAACCGTCGTCTTTAAATATAATCCACGACGGTTTTTGTAAAAAACCGTCATCTTTACAAAAAAAATCCACGACGGTTTTTTGTAAAATAACTGTCATCTTTACATACAATCCACGACGGTTTTTTTACAAAAACCGTCGTTCTTAAATTAATTTGGATCGTTTACTAATAATAAAAGATTGAAGTTGTAACTTTAAAATATGTCGACATTTATAACTTACAACGACATTAATTTCTTTTAAAGCGATGTTGTAACAACAATAAACATCGTTGTTTAAAAACAATACGACGTCTAAATCATCTAAGACGTCGGTTTTTATTTATTTATTTCATAAAATTCTTAATAAATTTTAAAAAATTAAACCGACAACTACTATTCTATCATTGAGAGATTGTCTTCCCCCTAAAGCTTTGAAAAATGTAATTTTTTTATAAAAATTACAAATGATAAGAGAATTCAAAATTGTTATTTACAAAGCACAATAGTCCTTATACTTTCACAACATAACCCTAAGGTTTATGTGATCCATTGGTGGCCATAAATAAAAATATATGAAATCCTGATTTTAGCCTTTTAATATAGAAGGCATTGTCGTAAGGAGTCCGTTACAATTTTTAGTTTATTTTTTGCATACTTGTGTTTTTTTATATAATTTTTGTAAAATTTATTGTTTAGGATTTAGGGTTTAGGGTTTAGGGTTTAGGGTTTAGGATTTAGGGTTTAGGGTTTAGGTTTTAGAGTTTATTAAAACGACGCTGGTTTCCTCTCAAGCTGCTTTTGGTCAATTACGGCCTTGGTAACGCTGCGTTGAATCCCGGAAAACCATAGCCCTCTTATTTATTTTTATTTAAAATGAAGGTTTTATGGTGAGCGTCGTAAAAGTATTTACAACGACGTTTTCTTTAATCGACCGACGTAGTAAAGTTTTACAACGGCCCTATTATTTAAATACCGTCGTTTATATTGTCAAATTATATGTCGGTTGTATTTTACTTTCCGTCGTCTTTAAAAACGCGGTCATTTGAAAAATTCGAGCGCCATCCTCAATTTTCAAAATTTGCCCTCAACCCTATATAACATTTCGCTATCTCTCTTGAACTCAAATTCTAACCTTTTAGTTTTCGCTCTCCATTCTCCATCATATCAGATTGAGCTTTCCCTCCCAAAGCATTGGTGATATACTCGAGCTCCGTCTACTGTAAGTACAAACCCTAATCTCATATGCTTGTCCTACTTTATTTTGGTTTTGTCTTCTCTTCGAGGTTGAGGTTGATGATGTTCAATTGCCTCTTTCTTGAGGAAGTTAAGCATCTTTGGTGCTATACTAACAGCTTGCACCTTCGAATACTTTATGTTGCCCATAGTTATACCATTGGCATATAACCATGTAGTTCTATGGAAATATAGTCCAATTATAAAATTTACGTATCACCTAATTTTATTTGTTTATAATCTTAATTTTTTATCTTTACGCATTTTGATTTATTTGCAGGGATGATGGAGGATACTTCAATTGTGCATCATTTGTATGTTTGGATGAGAGGAAGGCTTGGATTAGGAGTACATAGGTCTTGTTAGGAAAAGATTGTATTACTAATTACCATGTATCAATTGAATATTAAAAAAAAAGATTAGTTAAACCCAGCCACGACGATTTTTGTAGAATAAAGATTAGTTAACAAACAATCCACGACGGTTTAAAAAAAAACCGTCGTCTTTATTCCTATAATTAACGATCTTTACCTCTAAACAACGACGGTTTTTATAAAAAACCGTCGTCTTTACAAACAATCCACGACGGTTTTTATAAATAACCGTCGTCTTTACAAACAATCCACAACGATTTTTGTAAAAAACCGTCGTCTTTACAAACAATCCACGACGGTTTTTATAAATAACCGTCGTCTTTATTCCTATAATTAACAATCTTTACCTCTAAACAACGACGGTTTTTTACAAAAACTATCGTCTTTACAAAGAATCCACGACGGTTTTTTTGTAAAAAACTGTCGTCTTTACATAAAAACAACGACGGTTTTGAGTAAAAAGCGTCGTCTTTACATATAATAGACGACGGTAATTTACCGTCGTGGTTTTATGCATCAAAAGATGTCGGTCGATTTCACGACGGTTGAAAAACCGAATACACGACGGTGAATTACCGTCGTCTATTGCGATTTTTGTAGTAGTGCATGGTGGCGTGACTGCAATTACTTCATGGGGGAAAATGTGGCTTTCAGTATGAACTCAATGCTTATCTTGTTGGATTGTGCCAAATATGTAGTCCTTTGGAAATATTAGTTGACATGCATATTTGATGGTGATAGGTACTTGGGACATATGAATGGTCCGGGAATAATCCACTGCCACCAGAAGTATGGCTATGTCCTTACTCTCTCCCATTTCATCCAGGTCTCTCATCATTATTTTTACATTTGACATTGATGCTATAGGTTCACTCTAGGCAGGATAACAAGAAATTCAAATATGCTTTCTTTTCATATTTATGACTAATAAGTGAGGTCCCATTAACATTATTAGGGAACATACGCTTGTGCATGTTGTTAACTATGTAACTTTTACTCTTTATTTGTTATGAATTTGCAAAATTTTCACTTACAGGAAGAATGTGGTGTCATTGTCGAATGGTGTATTTGCCCATGTCATATTTGTATGGGAAGAGGTCTGTTGGACCTATCACACCCACAATCCGGTCATTGAGGAAGGAGCTTTATACAGTCCCCTATCATGAAGTTGATTGGAATCAAGCTCGCAATCTATGTGCAAAGGTGGGTAAGAGACGTCTACCTTTTTGAATATGTCCTTCCTCCTGCTTCCCTGCATAAAGAATCCCATGTCTTTGAGTTTAATTCTACACTTCTGCTTTCCATAAGTTTGGCACTGGTGAAATATATGATAGCTCTTGGTGCAATTACATTTATGATTTAGGGTCCTAGACATGGTTAATTGGTAGATTGTTTTCCTATAATTCCTTGAATATAAATACAACACGTGTGCACTGTATCTACTTATATAGGTTTCAATACGGGTAATCTATTTATGACAACTTATATGCAAATGTTCTTTTGATTCTACATGGGAAGCTTTATACAATTGTTAGGAAGATCTGTACTACCGACACCCAATGGTTCAGGATATTTTGTGAGCATCTCTTCACTATGTATATGAAACTGTTTTCACGCGCTGGCCTGCAAAGGAATTGAGGGAGAATGCTTTGCAGACTGTAATGCAGCATATTCATTATGAAGATGAAAATACTCGGTATATATGCATAGGGCCTGTTAACAAGGTATGCATGCAGATTTATAATTATGCATATCATCATGTGCTTTTTTGTTTATATGTAGAAGTAGTGAGCAATTTTTGAAACTGAAAGTTTACCATGTTAATTATAATTAAGCATATTAATGTGTGAGATGTTGTTCAACTGACAGCAAGCATATTTTTTAGAAATAGAACAATATGATTCAAAGAGTTATATTTGAGAAGAACAAAAAATACGTCATACTCACTGATGTGGTCACTAAGCTGAACCTCATAAAAATAAATTTCAACTGGCTATTATATGTTTCATCCTTTAAGTTGGATGAGCTACACAATACAGTATGTCTCTTAGGCTTTGGAAGGCAATGGGACCTGCTTGCGGTACTCTGCAAGAGCCCACAGAGGGTAGATATTTCTATAAGCTGCATAATGTAGCATGCAGTTCTTCTGGAACACTCCAGTGATTTCCTGCCATAATTCAATGATTAGTGGTTAGATTAAGCGTATTCCCACATGGTATGCTATTTTGTATTTGATCTTTCTCACTCATCAAGATTATAATGCAAGTCAACAAGATTGCAATGCAAGTCATCAAGATTGCAATGAAAGTCATGCTGTGCTAAGAAATATACCTGTTGGGGAAAATCACCATTTTCCATTTGAGAATTGATAATCAACTTCACTGCACGATGAAGAGGTGCAGAGTCTCTGTCTGCCTGTCCAGCATGAGTCAGACCCATCATAGCCCATGCAGTCTGTACTAAATTTGATCCGTTTCCTTCGAGCGGAACATACTCCTGTATCACCCACCACAGAGACATATGTTATAACGTAACACAATGGGATTGTTTAAGAAACTTGAAGCGTAAAAATATAATCCACCTCCCACATTTTACCTTTTTGGGACATGAAAGGTAGCTCTCTCCCCAACCACCATTCTCTCTCTGTGTTTTGAGTAGAAAGTTAACCCCTTTGCGCATGGCTAAACAGTTATTGAAAGTCTTGCCGGCAGCTGCTAACCCTCCAAGGCCAAACCAGGCACCATATGTGAAGCAAACTCCCCAATTTCCATACCTGTGCAAAGTGTTCCTCAACTAAGTTATTCTTCTTCTCTCGTTGTTAATTGAAACAAACATTTATATATTTACATATCTGATTATCTAAACATACCACGAACCATCTGGCATTTGTATACTTTCAAGGTACTGTGTAGCATTGGTAATGAAATGATCAATCTCTTTCTTCCTGTGCCCAGGGTACAACTTCTTAAACAGAACCAAGGCCTGAATTGCAGACGAAGTGCATTCAACATATTCATGCTCAACCACAATGTCCTCGAAGAATTCAGTGGGATTTAACATCTAGAGGAGGCAAAAGAGAGAGAATATGGAGTAAGTATCTGCTAATGGAGATTTCAAGAACATTAACTTCTTACTTCTAACCAATCTGACTCCAGTTTGTTAAAATGCTTACTTCTAACCAATCGGCAGCTCCTGCTGGTTCCCAGGCTGCTAAACCACCATTTTTACTCTGCAATGAGTTGTAAAATAAAGCTTTTTTTATTTATGAGTTGAGTACATAGACATAAAAGACGCAATTTACTCACTGCAGGGAAACCACATGCTACTCAAACTCATACTTATGACTAGAGGTGCAAGACAAGAGTACTTGATGACACATTAGTTGTCACCTGTAGGGAAAGTAGGACGTTGATAGAATCATATAATCTTTCAGGTTCCATTTTTTCACCAACTATCTCGGGTCGCATCATCGAGAACAGCAGGCAACACTGTAGAGGGGGCTATCGTGAGAAACATGG
This sequence comes from Prunus padus, assembly GCA_024362665.1. Lineage (NCBI taxonomy): Eukaryota > Viridiplantae > Streptophyta > Magnoliopsida > Rosales > Rosaceae > Prunus > Prunus padus. The sequence goes on along the minus strand of JANFAM010000013.1, from coordinate 2,558,137 downwards.
AGATAACAAACAGGGTTGATATCTCAATTGAAGCGTTCATTACCTTTAAACCCTCTGCAGTGCAATCAGAAACTTGCCATCCATGGTCTTGATCAGAGAAAGTCCATGATCCTTTGGAAATATGGCGGTGCATGCTTTTGAAGTCACCAGATGGATTGTCCTTGACCTGTATAGTTTGAGTGCAAAGGATTCATTAGTCTGAACAAATTAATGGTTACACATTTACATATTTTTTTTTAAATGATAATTGAGTTGACTGTAGTTAAAATTGAACCTGAGATTTCTTGACGAAGTCATGTCCTCTAGCGAGCGTAGGTCCAATTTCATCAGTGAGATTGCTAGCAAGCAAAGCTTGAATTGCAAAACTAGTATCCCATTCTTGGCTGCCAAAACTCTGCATGTAGTTGAGTTACACTTTGAATTAATGAACAAAGGAGCAAAACTCTGTCTCAAAATTAAATGCATATATCAATATACAACTGATAGTTAGGAAATATTCTTAACTTATATAGTGAAGAGTAAAAGTTTGAAATTCAAAATCACAGTAAAGTTCACTGTATGGTGTTTAACTGCTACTGCTTAAACAAAATTTGTACTAACTTGCATCTTCATTCCATCTTCAGCAACCCATAAATAATCTGGGATTCTGGCAAGATGCTTCTTAAAAGAGTCCCCATTTGGATCTTCAACCCAACAAGCAAGCATGCATAACACCTGTTCAAGTAAGGCAAAATTTGTAAATAACGTGAGAACCTCAAAATTATTAGCATCCTACATTGATTCTGCAATCGCATTACCTTTTCAACACATCCGATGGTAATATATCTGCTGTTCTCATCTTCATAATGAATATGCTTCATTGTTACATGAAGAGCTTTTTCTCTGATCAACTTGTTAAACGGCCAGCGATTAAGAAGAGGCTCTGTACATATGTAGAGACTATCCCACATGATATCCTGTATCCAAGGGTGAGGGTAGTAGATATCCTCCTGCAATTAATTTGCTGTAATCAGGTTCTGTAATTAAACAAGAAACATAAACTGATTAACTAGTTTAATTAAGTTAAACTCACTTTCGAGCAGAGATGGCGCACTCCCTTCCAATTAATTTCATGGTAAGGTTGGGCATATAGTTCTTCCCTTAACTGCAGAATGAGAGGTGTGATTGGGCCAACAAACCTTTTCCCATATAAATATGACATAGGCATGTAAACCATCCTACAATAGCACCACATTTTTGCTGCATTTTCAAGATAAAAGAGGTTAAAAATGAAGACTTCTGACTAAATCACACGGACACTCCTGCAGTTTGCAGAATTCTTCAATAAGCAGGTGTGCTAACCAGGGTGGATAGGAAGAAATGAAGGCAGCATCCAAAATTCCGGCGGCATTGGGTTGCTTCCAGACCACTCAAACACGCCAAGTATCTATAACAAAAGCAACATACACATATTAATTGAAGCCTAATAAATGCAACTAGTACTCATATTTTTTCCATTCAACAAGGCCATACGTACCGAAAGCCAAGTCTTTCCCCAAGAGGGCATGTGTGTGACATTACCATGATCAAGAATCCATTTCCTTGCTCTGGCACAAGCATTGTCTTTGCCTCCATCAGGTCCTTCTCCAAGAATGCGCATACAAATGTAGCTCAGGGCTGTGCAGAACATGGTGCTGTGGCCTTCAATATGTAATCCCCAACCACCATCTTGATTCTGAAAGTAAATCACCATTCTTTATATACTAGTATAACACAAAATATGCACAAGGAGTGGAAATTAAATTTAAAATTTGATCCCATTTGTGTGAACAAATATACCAAATAAGTATGTACCTGGTGATAGTATATGTAACGCAGAATTTCTTTGCGATGCTCTGCTGGGAATACAGTGTTAAGATGCCCTGTAATGTATGTACACATGACCTGCAAAAAAATTAAAAATTAAAAAGGGAAATTAGTAAAAAGCATTTTAGTCAAAAATCTTACTATAGCTCTAATAAATAACTGTAATTATAAGGAAATTAACAATTATATACTCACCAAAGGAGGAAGGAAAAACAATGGGCCAGCATTTTCAGCAGGCCAATGGCCATCACTTGCCTGCAAGGCTGAAAAGAAGTGAACAGACCTTCTCAGTGAGGCTGTTGCCTTTTCATATGTGATTTCCTCTCCATCCTCAACCTTTACTGGGGAATTGTCTGCTTGAAGTTCTTCTCTTTTAGGAACTGCAGTTAACAGAGGAGAGGATTATGATTGGTATTAGAGAAAAAGTAGGTTAATTCATGATGTTGATTACAGTGGCGGTCCTAAGGTTTTGGAGGCCTTAGGCGAACCACCAAAATGTGGAGAAATTTTTAAATGTTCGGGTATAACACATGGCTGGTGTACCATCCGTGTACCATCCTGTTAGGGAGTTACACCAGTCATCACCAAATCAATAGACCTATTACATATGGAATTACTCTCCAATTTAATGAATTATTTTTTATGACATGTGGGCGGCGCATTGAAAATATTCCACATGTCCTCCGTCTAATGGATGGTACACCAGCCACGTGGTGTAGCCAGAACATTTAAGAAATGAACAAAATGTAATTCACATAAAAACTTTATAAAATGCATAACTTCAATATCACTCACCTTGCATTTTTCGATGCAAAAGTATTAATAATTAACTTTACATAATCAAGTATGTCTTTTCAATAGAAAATCTAATAAATAGTTGTGAGTTTTTACCTTCTTGTTCTTCCTCTAAAAGCGTATCCTCTTGCAGTACATATATTCAACTAGGTTAATCGTTTAACTGTTTAAAAATAATAATAATAATAATTAGTCCTTTATTGAGTTTCCTTTTTATAGTTTTTTTTTTTTTTTTTTGAGACAAAGAGATTGTCATTAAAACAGAGGCAACAAGCCAAAACAGACATGATACCAAAACAGCAAGGATAAAGGAAACGAAATAACTGAAAAAACAAACAAAAGAAGCCCAGTTAGACGGCCAGCCACCAGGACGCCACCAAAGAGTGCACGTCAACCTCTAACCAACAACAAACTTAGGATCTTGGAGGATCCGCCAGCAGAACAAAAACTTAGTTTTAAAGCAAATAATTGGTACAAAGGTAGCATAAATATATATAGGTTTAAAAAAATTGAAGGCTCTCCCAATTTGGAGGCCTAGGCGCCCTTGCCCGCCTATCCTCTGGCTGATTATAAAACAAACTTATGAGTGCTAATTAAAAACAAAGAAAAAGAATCATAAGTTGACCGGTTTAAAGTTTATTGATCATATGATATCAAGTTTGAAACCCCTTTCTAGATTTTATAGTTTGACGAGATAAAGTCTAAAGGAGAAGTGTACCGAGTACTAACGAAATTAAGTGGATAAATACCTGCATACGCCATAGGAGGTCACCGCTAGGTTTGACCTGATAACGATTATTGTAGAAATTAAGACGAGCTTCTTCCACCTCGGCTCGCTCATCGGGAGTTCCTGCCTCGGCATCAAACTCAAATATCTGCCTCCCCACAAAGTCGTTTGTGCTGTAGATGTGGGGTTCATTCCCTCCATCTGCAACCTTAAGCTTCCACATTCTTCAATATCTCTTTCTTATTATATATATATCAAGCTATATATAGCTACCAACTGCTGTTCTGCCTTGATATATATCTTCTCAGTAAGAACCTGTTTCATGCATACATGCAATAAGTCACAATTAATACACCATAAAGATGTGCTAAGCAGCTAGGTGAATATATATACATATATAATTAAGTGCATATTCAAGAAAATCATATATAATTAAGTGCATATATAGGATCCCCTGGCTTTCCCTATTTTGTAAATGTCTCAATTATTGTATATATAGTGTGTACGGATATTTGTGTGTGAGAGAGAGAGAGAGAGAGAGAGAGAGAGAGAAACCCCTAGTGCAGTTTGCAAAGAAGATTGTAGAGAATTTGGTTATAACGAGATGAAATGCAGGAGAACTTTATAGACAACAAACAATATGAGGTATATATATATATACCATGTGATGTTATTGTTTTTGGTCTTTTGGTAATTAAGCTGATCAGCTATACGTCATTTTCTTTCAACGAAGTCAGCATTAAACAGTTTGTGAAAAAAAGTACACAGACACTGCCACAAAAACGGCATTAACGTACCCATCGTTGCTATTGCCACGGACAAGCCACCACTGATCCCTTAATCACTAAACTACAATTGGAGCGGACCTGTTAAGGCGCAAGAGGGTGCAGCTGCACCTCTCCTCATGGGAAAACTCATTTTAGGTCTTCAAATCGCTTGCTTTCTTTGGCGTACATATTACCTTATTTCCATTTTCAACATTTAAGTAAATGTCTTTGTCCTTTTACTTTAATTTATTTTTATATTACTCCATTTACTTAAGTTTACAATGTAAATAAGGAAGTACCCCATTTGGATTCAAATCAAAATACTAGAAAATCAAATTCCCACCAAATCAAAATATGAAAAATCGGTTTTAGTGCAAAATACGATTTAGGCTAAAAATGATGGCTCATTAAGTCAATATATACTTCATACTAAAATCCCATAAAATCAAGTTTTCTTATTTGATGTGTAAAGGAATAAAAGCCGCCAAAAATTATCTTAAGAAAATGATTATTCCGAAAAACCATTTTTCATACTTAGTCAATATTTTAGTCAATATTTTTACATGGGTTAATATCACAAAACGTGCCTAAGGTTTATGAAACTATCGAGATGCCATCCTTACATAAAACAATTTTTCATGTATGATATAAATTCATGAATGGACCTAAGGTCAATCTAGATAAAAAAAAAACCTTAGATGTTCAATCTACAAAAAGTTTTTAGCCTTTCCAAATTGCACCTCCGCTAAAAATTCCTGGGTCCGCCAGAGGGAGGGGATTTCACATACACACTACTAAGGTGTACTCATGTGTTGGTACAGTTGGCTCGATACAAGTCATGATGTGTAAGCCCCATATTTAAGAATACAACAATAAATTACAGTTGAAATATAGGTGGTCCACTCCTAATTACCCATGCTTTTTTAAGTTAAAACCTTACACCTAGTGTGACGCCCTGAAAATTTTTCAAATATTTTGTTTAAGCTCACAGTAAAAGTTTCACGGTCCAATTTGTGGTAATTTGGATTTTCATAAATATTTTCATGAAATACCTATTGGTTTATTCAATGGAGGATTTATTTCCTGATATTTTGAAGTTGGAATTGTGGTAATTTGATGTCATTGAAAAATAGTAGACATCCATACGAGCATGTGGCATTTTTCGGAGAATTATTCGGAACCCGGAAGCATCTTTGGCGAGCTTTGGAAGTTAGGAAGAAGTTAAAAAGGAAAAGAAAAGCGATAAAATTATTGTGTGGCACAATATACCCACATGGGCTGCTGGCACTATTATCTCTTATCTTATCCTCTCTCTCTCTCTCTCTCTCTCTCTCTCTCTCTCTCTCTCTCTCTCTCTCTCTCTCTCTCTCTCTCTCTCTCTCTCTCTCTCTCTCTCTCTCTGTTTCCTTCATTTTTCCTTTATCTCTCTTTCTCTTTCAATTCCCGTTCATTTTCACTTCACTTTCTTTCCTTCATCTTTTTCTTTCTTTTCTACATCTTCTTCTCTCCCTCTTCATAAACCAAACCCGTGGGTCTTGGTTATCACCACAGAACTCCCACCTCTAGACCTCAAATGTCACGACCCGACTCTCCTAGCACGATATTGTCCGCTTTGGGCCTCGCCCTCACGATTTTGTTTACGGGAACTCACGAGCAACTTCCCGGTGGGTCACCCATCCTGGGATTGCTCTAGCCCCAACTCGCTTAACCCGAAGTTTCAAGGAATGCGAAGCCGGTGAACTCCCAAAAGGTCTCGTGCTAGGAAGAGAAGTGCCCACACATCTAAGGCACTTCACCTTTCCATCCCCGAGCGATGTGGGATTACTCACTGTTATTGCTTCCCCAAGACACGGGTCTTACAATCCACCCCCCTTGGGGCCCAGCGTCCTCGCTAGCACACTTCGGTCGGGGTCTAGCTACGATATCATTATGTCACGACCCGACTCCTCTAGCACGATATTGTCCGCTTTGGGCCCCGCCCTCACGGTTTTGTCTCTGGGAACTCATGAGCAACTTCCCAAACTCGCTTAAGTTCGGAGTTCCCATGGAATCCAAAGCCAATGAGCTCCCAAAAGGCCTCGTACTAGATGGAGGTGGGCACGTACATATAAGGCACATCACCCTCTCTCCGTTGGTCAATATGGGATGTTACATCAAATCAGAAAATATTCTTCATGAACGTTGTTCATTTGCTCGAGGACTATAACATATCCAAAAATCAGCCTCATCAGACCAGTTTAGCCACCTCAAACTGGTTGTGAACTTTCAGTGTTTATCCATGGATGGTGAGTTCTCTGCAGCTTGGTTTTCAACATTTTTCTCTAGTCTCTACAGCTTGTTTTACAAACTTTCCTTCTCTGAAATTGTTCCTTAGTCTGAGAACTATGACATATCTCAAAATCAGGGCAATCCAAGTACTCTAGATATGTCTATGGTAAGAAAATTCGTCACTTCCTTAGATTTTGTTGTTATTACCGTACAACACAATATTCACTCTTGTATTTCAATTTCCCTTGCCCAGATGACAATAAATTTTTCATGGAAGTTGTTCAGAATTTTGTTCTCTAGAACATATCCAAAAATCGTGGCAATCTAATTAATATAGCCTGCTCGGGAGTGGATGAACTAACACAAGCTTTTGTTAGTTCTCAAGTGTGATTTGAGTTGGTTATTGTCTTTGGGAACTCCACTCAAAAAATTCTGAAAAATTCAGAGGGGTAAGGTAAAGATTTTGGATGGTTTGATTTCTGGAAATTGTCTCTGAATTGTTGCCCGAAAGCCTGTATGAAAATTGGAAGGACCAAAAGACAAATTAAAACAAGTATAAGTGTCAAATGATAAATAAGGCAAAAGTAAGGACCAAAGTGAAATTATGAATAAGTCCAAGGATTGAAAAATAATTTGGACAAAGTATAAGGACCAAAGTGAAATTATGAAATAAATTCAAGGACTAAAATATGATTTGGACAAAGTATAAGGACAAAAGTGAAATTATTGACTAGTGAGAGGACTACAGTGCAATTAAAGATAATTATAAAGACTAAATTGCAAAGAAGGATTTGAAGTAACATATTTTTTTTAATGACTGGATTAGGAATCAGTTGCCAAGAAAGAACAATTTGAGTTCAAAGGTGCAGAATGCAAGTCAGACATTAGTTTTGGATTCCAAGTAGGGGGACTCACTCTCGGACTTGTATTTTGTGTGTATGTATGACATAGTAAATATTCCAGTGTGCGAAAATTGCTCTGTTTTTTATTGCCATATTGCTTGGTTTTATGGATGCTTGGCTTTGGTTGTCCAAAGTTTTGAGGGTATACGCTTGCGGGCATTATCCTCGACGACCTGAGAGTGAAAAGGGCATAGCGACTTCCTTGGGTTTCGATCTCCTAAACCTCCAGAGGGGTTACGCTGACAGACTTTACCAATACCCTACGTGTGAGGTATAGTCAATGAGGTGTAACCGGTTGAAATAGACACTCTCGCTACCGTACAAGAGGACTTGGATTTAATTATAATTTCTAGTTGGGGTAATTGGCCTTAAAGGATCGGTTGTCAGACAAGCAGATACTGGAGCGCTCTGAAAAATGTTTATGAAAATTGCTTGAGCATGCCAATTGGTTTTGGATCCACAATATATGGATACGGTTTGTGTTTGTGCATATTCTTTCACTGATTTTGAAATAAATCTATGGCCATTATCATTATTATTATTATATTCATTATTTATTTTGAAACCTGGCCGGGAGCCTCCTATGGGGCAAATGAACGTATGTGATGCTCACCCCTAATTTTGTTGTAGATTCCTTTCGTGGGTGACATCTTGGTGTGACCTCCTTGCTTGTCAGTATTTGGCTCGTGTCTCACGTTGTTGTCAGGTTGTGAACCTTGTTCATCACAGCTGATCATGTTTTGCTTCATATGTATAAACTTGATTTCTAGATGGTTGGTATATTTTCATTATTGGTTTGTAAAATAATTTCAGAGATTGTTGATACTAATGCACGACCTTTGGGATTGGTTTAACTCTCAAATAAATTTTGTAAAATATTATAAACTATTTTTCCGCTGTTATTAAATACTCTGATCCAACCCGTTTTAATTTATTTACAAAGGCAAGCTCTACTTCTCAAACAAATTTCATCAAATAAACCATAACTAATCAGTGAAAATAAAATTGAAATAACAAACGATGGGCTAGTATGATTTAAAACACCATCTGATAACAAACGGTGGAATACCACTAAAACATTTGAGTCTGTTTCGGTTGTGTTTGACCGTTCGTTAACTTAAGATGCGGTGGAGATCCACCGTAACGTGGAAAGAGGTTCGGTGTTGTATAAGCGAATTTTACCTATTATTCAGTGGCAACGAACCGAAATATATTTATTTTTTCGATAACTTATTGTCGACCACAAATTTAATGCAAGCTATTTTGACTTTACTCCTATTGAAGAAACAAAAACAAGGTGATGCCACTACTGAAGGTAACAATGTTGGAACAAAATGTTTAATGAACTATAGTGATCAATTTACAACTTATTCGGTAATCATTTTGAGTATCTTTTTTTTTGTCTGAAATCCTTTTTAATATCATTAACGTGGCATTAACACATAGGAAAGGAGGCTTGGGGATGAGAAATCAATTGTTTTCCCATGTTTGGTAAGTCCAAGCATGGGAAATGGTTGCCTAGCATATGAGAAAGTATGGGAGAAATTGAAGCCATCCTCCTCCCTTGGGTTTTGTTTTCCCTACTCTTGGGAAAGTTTGGGAAAATGAGTCAACATTAAATGCACATTTTTCATGACTATTTTGTCCTCATTAAAAATTTAGAATTACAATATATATCATTCAATGCATTCTTTTTTTTATTTGATTTAATATGTGTATAATTAGAAAATTATACGAACTTTGTTTTCCATTCCTACTCAAAACAAACATGAGAAAGGAAATAAAATGATATTTCCCAATTACTTTCCCAGCATTAACAAACATGGGAAATGAATCTTCATTTCCCATCCCTTAGGAAATGACATGGGAAGTGATTTCCCCTCAAATCCGTTCCGTGAACCAAACGGGGCCTAAGTGCTAAAAACAAGACATAGACCAAAGTTGAAAGGTTTAAACGTTACTAGTAGTCTAGTAATATTTCTTTTTGCATTTTATTTGAAGAGGTTCTAAGTTTGAATTCCCGTCTCGACATTATTAAAATATAATAATAATTTTTTATAAAAAAACAAACAAACATATCAAAATTGAAAAGGTTTAACGTTATTCACACTCTTGTTGTCTCTTGTCAAGCTTCTTGACGTGAAGGATATTGTTGGGATGGTTAGAGTCTCTTATGGTGGATTCATGGAACATGAGCATCATGCAAGCCTCTTATGAAACTTGTGATTTCACTATCAGCGTAAACAATTCCCTGGTTTAGGTCAATTATCCGCCATCATCTTTATTTATTTATTTATTTTTCTGATAAACCCTCATAATTATTTTGTCTAGCTGATGAATAACGAATGCCATTTATGACAAAGAACACAAACCTTCCCTTCTCAAATCCTTTTCTTTCATTCTATAAGGACAATGACATTTAAAAAAGACAAAGCTCAAAACTTTTTCTTTGAAGGACCTTTTTCTATTGAGAGGTCTTAGGATCCCGAGCCTCTGCATTTAGAATTCACGCATTTACCCGCATTTAGTTTCATCTCGGTCATTACAACGATCCAACGATCGACTTAAAATATAAGGTGTCAGTTATGGTAAAATTTAGTTTTTATTTTCCCAAACTAACATTAGTCCTTCCGTTAACTCTGTCTCTCTAAAAATGAGGAAACCAAATTAGTAGACACTGCAAAAATAGAGCTTTAACCTAATTACAGGAAAAAAATCCATTGAAAAAATCTTTCTCGCCACTATAAACGCCCTCAGTCATCAACTTCCTTCACCTACACAAAACCCAGAAAGCAAACAGAAACAAACTGGAGGAGAGAGCCTAAGGACTAAGATGCTACAGGGTGCAAACTTCCTCCAACTCTCTCTCTCTCTCTCTCTCTCTCTCTCTCTCTCTCTCTCTCTCTCTCTCTCTCTCTCTCTCTCTCTCTCCGGTCCCTCTCTCTCTGCCATTTCACACCACTTCCCAATAATCTCTACTATTCAGATTTGAAACCCAAATCAAAATTCCCAAATAATATATATGGAATTTCATGGATACTTTTCAATTTGAAAGTTTATGCAACAATGTCAATTGAATTTATGGGCAATGTTACTGACGAAGACTTCGACTTGGCCTCGCCTTCCATCCCCATTCTTCAACTCAAGTTCTATCTGTGGTAAGTCGCCTTCCATCCCTCTCTCTCAGCATATGTTTATGCGGAATCGATTGAAATTGTATTACAAATAGAAAATTCAATTTAGGATGCTGAGTAGTAGATATTCCTGAGAAGCAAGAATTGAGAGAGATTAGAGAGGGAAGAGAGCAAACAAGGGAGAGAGGCTTTGAGGAAACGGTAACAATAACGTCAGTTAGAAAAATAAATATAAAAAACTTTATGGTGTAATGATCAGTCATATTTTAAGTCGTTGGATCGTTGTAATGGTCGAGACGAAGTCAAATGCGGGTAAATGCATGTTCTCTAAATGCAGAGGCTCGGGATCCGAGAGGGCCTATAATATACTAAACTCACACACACAACACGGATGCTATAACTCGAACTCAATACCTTACTTGGGAAGCAATTACTTGGGTCCTTTGCAGCTCAAAACTTCTTAAAATAGCAACCGATCAACATGGCATATTTGGAAAAAGAAAAATAGAGAAATACATAGTTGGAACTTGGAGTGGTGTTATTTTGGACTTAGATTTACTGACCAATTATCTACCGTAGTGTGGAATCCGTACATAACTAGAACTCACATTTATATGTTGATTAGAAAGGAAGTCAGTAAGATAATCCGAAAAAATGTAACCCAAATAAGATAAACAATATTGTTTGTAATCAGACTCTGAATTTAAATAGTTAATCAAACTAATTTTATATGAACGCGTGATCTAAAATTACAGTTTGACAACGTAAATTCTAAGAAACTAACACTACGAGTTAATGAAATTAAGTGGATAAATACCTGCATACGCCATAGGAGGTCACCACTAGGCTTGACCTGATAACGATTATTGTAGAAATTAAGACGAGCTTCTTCCACCTCAGCTCGCTCTTCAGGAGTTCCTGCCTCAGGATCAAATTAACTCAAATATCTGCCTCCCCACAAAGTCGTTTGTGCTGTAGATGTAAGGGTTATTCCCTCCATCTGCAATCTTAAGCTTCCACATTCTTCAATATCTCTTTCTTACTACATATATTATATATATATATAGCTGCCATTGCTATTCTACCTAAGAACCTGTTTCATGCATGCATTGTAGGCATCTATATATATATATATATATATATATATAGAGAAAGAGAGAGACCCCGTACGTGCAGTTTGCAAAGAAGAAGCTGCAGAAACCTTATTGTAGAGTTTGGTTATATAGCTAAGAATGAAAGAGAGGTGGGGTTGGCCAGCTACCCAACTTATGTAATATATATATACAGTCCCTTAGGATCACTCAAATAATTTTATTTGAGGGACGTTCTTTAGGGTACTCTACAAATTTTTTCCAACGATCGAAACCATCTAATTTTTAAGTCTTCATTCATAGATCATCCTTGCAAAATATTAGGCAAATCAGAAACCATTTAGACATATAATTGTGTCCTACAAAATCAATGAACATGGTGCTTCAAGAAAGTACTAAAATTTTAATAATTTAATTAAGTGGTCAAATGATATCAGATTCAAGTGATTTTTGCAGAGATGATCTTGAAGGAATATATACAAAATAGATGGTTTGGATTATTTGAGGACACCGTTGTAGGGCCCACTCCGCGATGTATTTCACTAATCCAAACAGTCTATTTTGTAGACATTCATTCAAAGATCATCTCTACAAAAATCACTTGAATTCGATATCATTTGATCACTCAATTAAATTATTGAAATTCAATGACTTTTTGGAAGCACCGTGTTCATTGGTTTTGTTGGTCTCAATTAGATGCCTTAATGATTTTCAATTTACGTGATTTTTTGAAAGGATCATCTCTAAATGAATATATGAAAAATAGATGGTTTGGATTGTTGAATTATTTTTTGTATGGGATCCTAAAGGATGTCCCTCAAATAAAATTATTTATTATTTATTTATAGGGGATAGAACAATACTACAAAAAACGAAATAGACGACAGTAAAACCACGACAGAAAAAATAAATACCTTCGTTGTATTTAGAAAGACGACGGTAAAATAAAACCGACGTGGATTAGTAGCTTAAACACCTAAAAAACGTAGTTTCGTTGGGGTATTTTTAAAACACGACACATGAAACTTAAAAAGCGTCGTCTTTTCAAAACACGCTAAACTTAAGTGATCTCAAGGACGTCGGTTTTAAAAAGAAGGGTCGTGTTTGCAAAACACGCTAAACTTAAGTCATCTCTCAACCTAATTTTTCACGCCCCGCTCAATGTTCTTAAGTTTCCCTCTTGATGAAAAGTCTCCTTCCTTCTCGATGAAGCCCTCTCTCCCTATCTGCATTCAACCCCTCTCTCTCCCTCTCTATCACATCTCCGAGCCTCCTTCTCTCCCTGTCCAGCAAATTGAAGATCTGCGCTACGCTTTCATCAAATTGAACAAATGGGTAAAAATCTCACTCTCTCTATGGTTTTCACCATATCCCTCTCAACCATCTCTTCCTTCTCCTTACTTTTGCACGATTTCATGTGTTCAGGGATGCCCAAGCAAAATGGGTTTTGTAAAAAAACCGTCATCTTTACAAAAAAATCCACGACGGTTTTTTGTAAAATAACCGTCGTCTTTACATACAATCCACGACGGTTTTTATAAATAACCGTCGTCTTTACATATAATACACGACGGTTTTTGTAAAAAAACCATCGTCTTTACAAAAAAATCCACGACGGTTTTTATAAAAAAAATCGTCGTCTTTACAAACAATCCACGACGGTTTTTATAAATAACCGTCGTCTTTACATACAATCCACGACGGTTTTTGTAAAAAAATCGTCGTCTTTACAAAAAAATCCACGACGATTTTTGTAAACAAACCGTCGTCTTTACAAACAATCCACGATGGTTTATTTAATAATTATGACGTCGAATGTTATAAAATAAAAGGCGCTTTTTTTTGTAATGGGAGACGTATTATTATATTATACCACGTCAGCAAAAATAGAGACGTGTCATGTAAAATGTTCCGAACTACATCGTTCTTAAATTAATTTGGATCGTTTACTAATAATAAAAGATTGAAGTTGTAACTTTAAAATACGTCGACATTTATAACTTACAACGATATTAATTTCTTTTAAAGCGATGTTGTAACAACAATAAATATCGGTGTTTAAAAACAATACGACGTCTAAATCGTCTAAGACGTCGGTTTTTATTTATTTATTTCATAATATTCTTAATAAATTTTAAAAAATTAAACCGACAACTACTATTCTATCATTGAGAGATTGTCTTCCCCCTAAAGCTTTGAAAAATGTAATTTTTTTATAAAAATTACAAATGATAAGAGAATTCAAAATTGTTTGTTTACAAAGCACAATAGTCCTTATACTTTCACAACATAACCCTAAGGTTTATGTGATCCATTGGTGGCCATAAATAAAAATATATGAAATCCTGATTTTAGCCTTTTAATATAGAAGGCATTGTCGTAAGGAGTCCGTTGCAATTTTTAGTTTATTTTTTGCATACTTGTGTTTTTTTATATAATTTTTGTAAAATTTATGGTTTAGGATTTAGGGTTTAGGGTTTAGGGTTTAGGGTTTTAGAGTTTATTAAAACGACGCTGGTTTCCTCTCAATTGCTTTTGGTCAATTACGGCCTTAGTAACGCGCGTTCGAATCCCAGGAAAACCATAGCCCTCTTATTTATTTTTTATTTAAAATGAAGGTTTTATGGTGAGCGCAGTAAAAAGTATTTACAACGACGTTTTCTTTAACTGACGGACGTAGTAAAGTTTTACAACGGCCCTATTATTTAAACGCCGTCGTTTATATTGTCAAATTATACGTCGGTTGTATTTTACTTTTCGTCGTCTTTAAAAAAAGCGGTCATTTGAAAAATTCGAGTGCCATCCTCAATTTTCAAAATTTGCCCTCAACCCTATATATAACATTTCGCTATCTCTCTTGAACTCAAATTCTAACCTTTTAGTTTTCGCTCTCCATTCTCCATCATATCAGATTGAGCTTTCCCTCCTAAAGCATTGGTGATATACTATGAGCTCAGTCTACTATAAGTACAAACCCTAATCTCATATGCTTGTCCTACTTTATTTTGGTTTTGTCTTCTCTTCGAGGTTGAGGTTGGTGATGTTCAGTTTCCTCTTTCTTCAGGAAGTTAGCGTGCTGGTGCTAGACTAACAGTTGCACCTTCTGAATACTTTCTGTTGCCCATAGTTATACCATTGGCATATAACCATGTAGTTCTATGGAAATATAGTCCAATTATAAAATTTCTCTATCACCTAATTTTATTTGTTTATAATCTTAACTTTTTTATCTTTCTGTCATTTTGATTTATTTGCAGGGATGATGGAGGATACTTCAATTGTGCATCATTTGTATGTTTGGATGAGAGGAAGGCTTGGATTAGGAGTACATAGGTCTTGTTAGGAAAAGATTGTATTACTAATTACCATGTATCAATTGAATATTTATATTTAATTGGTAAGAAGTATGTTTGTTGTAGAATAAAGATTAGTTAACAAACAATCCACGCACGGTTTTAAAAAACCGTTGTCTTTATTCCTATAATTAACGATCTTTACCTCTAAACAACGACGGTTTTTATAAATAACCGTCGTCTTTACAAACAATCCACGACGGTTTTTATAAATAACCGTCGTCTTTACAAACAATCCACAACGATTTTTGTAAAAAACCGTCGTCTTTACAAACAATCCACAACGGTTTTTATAAATAACCTCGTCTTTATTCCTATAATTAACAATCTTTACCTCTAAACAACGACGGTTTTTGTAAAAAAACCGTCGTCTTCTAAAGAATCCACGACGGTTTTGTAAAAAACCGTCGTCTTATAAAAACAACGACGGTTTTGAGTAAAAAGCGTCGTCTTTACAAATAATAGACGACGGTAATTTACCGTCGTGGTTTTATGCATGAAAAGATGTCGGTCGATTTCACGACGGTTGAAAAACCGAATACACGACGGTGAATTACCGTCATCTATTGCGATTTTTGTAGTAGTGGAAGGGGAGTGTGTATATATATATATATATATATATATATATATATATATATATATATATATATGTGTGTCTATAATGGGAGAGTAGTTTTTCGTGATCAGCACCTAATCATTCTTCAATGCTTCAATAGAGGAATAATACATATCATCTTTCTAAATTTGTACTTATATATATATATGGATAACATATCTTTATAGATCTAGAGAAATTATAAAAGCATCCACTATGCCATGTGGACTGTAGTTCTTATAATTTATTTTCCTTTATGGTTAGAACATTTTCTTATTGTTTCCGATTGTCCTGAAGTTAGCCGTCCTCTAGAGTAGTAAGACTTATTCAAATCCACCCAAGAATGATTGAACGTGACACAAAAGTAATATATTGCGCATCAAAGATTAAATGCACGAGTGTTTTTAATGTGAGTTGTTTTTTCATTTTATTGTAAGAATAATGAGAGTTGTTGCTGGCATTTCAAAATTTTCATTTTGCAATTCCTTCCTTGCAAGAAGAATAAAGAGAATGCATATATATTTACTTTTTGGAATACAAATAACAGCTCACTTTTTAATCCCTTATCAACTTATATATGTATACGGAGTTTTTGTTTTTTTATTTTTGATAAAAATGCGATAGAATTTTATTAGATCAATAAGAAAAAAAGAGTACAAAGGACATAGACTTTTCTAACAGCAATATGCCATACATGAGCAAAAACTTCCTCAGTGACCTAAGCCTTCCCAATATAGCAATACAGAGAATTTTCAAAAACTTCTATATGTATAATAATAGTTAAGGCATTATTCTATTTTTCTTTTTAGACTTAGGATCTTTATGAAAGAGTTTTGTATAATACAAAGTAATTAAAAATGAAAGCTAGTAAAATGCGTGTTCACACTACAAAAAAAAAGTCACAATAGTCACCAAATAGTCACCATTTTTTGGTTTCATATGTGTCCGTGACAAAAGGCATTAGTCACATTTTTTGACTTTTTTTGTGACTAAAATGGCTTTTAGTCACCTTTTTTGCTTTTTTTGGTGACTAAAAGCCTTTAGTTACCCCCACAACAGTCACCAAATAATAGTGAGTGTTGTCATTTTTTTTGTAGTGTCATTTGTCTTTTTCTTAGGCCATTATTGACTTGAGTTTGTGGAGATATCGCATTGTAAGTCATATCTCAATTATAAACGGAATCTCAACCATATATTATGGCGTTGAATAACTTTTAGTTAGTGGAGAAGGTAGGTACAAAGAGTTTTATTGAAAGATGGTAACCTATAATGACCCTACTGATTGGTTCTCAAACATAAATATCTCTCTCATATTGAAAAGCTTCTTCCTTCCTTTGTATTCGCTTCACTCTTTTCTTTCTTCTTGAAGAATTAATTTTTAGCAACCTGAAACCTGGACACATATTTGTTGATAGATCATAATGAACTTAAAAGTATCATATGACCAGGTGCAAGCCGAATTCCGAGCGAGAATTAATTCTACCCTTTTAATGTGGAGACACCTCGTGATATTTACCAAAAAAAAATATCATATGAAAAGAGATCACGTATAACATGCATATGTTTGGGGCTTAGCAACATTTTTTATTGTGACAAAATATGAACAGAGTTACTCATGGCATGAGTTCAACGGGCACCTAATCAAAGTTGCCCACGATATATATACATTAAAATAGAAACCCAATAAAGAAAAGTATGGAAAATATGCTGGGATTAAACAAAGAACACAATCTCTGAATCTCAGACCAAAACAAAGCGAACAAATAATCTAGGGTATAAAAGAAGTCTACGTTTTCTGAAGCATGTAGGACCAAGGTGGAATAATAATTGAACAGGTATATACAATATGTTGACGTCGGTGGGATTTTTCCCAATAATACCCTTTACCATGTTTAAATAATTTTTGGAAATCGAATTCCACACAGCTTTCAATATTAAAGAATATAATATATGTCAAGTGAAAAATAATTAGTGAATACAATGATTGTGTGTATATGATTCCGTTCTCTAGCTGGTTCATACAAAGTTATTCAAGGACCAAGCTTTAATACGGTTAGCGATTTAGGCTTCCGAAGGCAATGGAACCCACTTGCGGTACTCTGCAAGAGCCCACAGAGGGTAGATATTTCTATAAGCTGCATAATGTAGCATACAGTTCTTCATGAACACTCCTGTGATTTCCTGCCATAGTTCAGTGATTAATGGTTAGAAAAAGTTACAAGTAAAAATTAAGATTGCAATGCAAGTAATGTTATGCTAAGATAGATACCTGTTGGGGAAAATCGCCATTTTCCATTTGAGAATTGATAATCAACTTTGCTGCACGATGAAGAGGTGCAGGATCTCTTTCTGCCTGTCCAGCTTGAATCAGACCCATCATAGCCCATGCAGTATGTACTAAATTCGATCGGTTTTCTTCGAGAGGAACGTACTCCTGTATCAACAGCCAAGGGAGAAATATTTTCATGTAAGACAATGGGATTGTTTACGAAATTTGAAGCTTGCTTAAAACGCAATCCACCTCCAACATCTTACCTTTTTTGGACATGAAAGATAGCTCTCTCCCCAGCCACCATTCTCTCTTTGTGTCGTGAGTAGAAAGTTAACGCCTTTGCGCACGGTTAAACAATTATTGAAAGTCTTTCCGGCAGCTGCTAACCCTCCAAGGGCAAACCAGCTACCATATGTAAAGCAAACTCCCCAATTTCCATACCATGAACCATCTGGCATTTGTATGTTTTCAAGATACTCTGTAGCATTGGTAATGAAATGATCAATCTCTTTTTTCCTGTGCCCAGGATACAACTTCTTAAACAAAACTAAAGACTGAATTGCAGATGAAGTGCATTCAACATATTCGTGCTCAACCACAATGTCCGCGAAGAATTCTGTGGGATTTAACATCTGAGGGAAATAAAAAAGAAGAAAATATCTAGTAAGTATCTGTTAATGATTATTTCAAGAGCATTAATTTCTGTTCATCTGACAGATTTGCAAAACAACATGGCTCCAATCTGTTAGAATTCTTACTTCTAACCACTCTGCTGCTCCTGCTGGTTCCCAGGCTGCTAAACCACCATTCTTACTCTGCAATTATCCAAAAAATGGTGCTTAGTTAATGAGTACTTAGATATAAAAGAGCAATGCACTTGAAAAGAGAAGTGTTGAAGTGCTAAAAGTTAATTAAATTCTTCAAACGAAAGCAACAATTTGGAGTGGCAACTGTAGGGTGAAAGAATCATGTGAAACAAATTTAGATCAAATTGCTGCAGGGAAAGCACAAGCTTGCAAATTCTTTTCTATGATTTGGGGGTGCAGGATAAGAATACTTCAGACACAATCCTTTCTGCAGGCAACAAGTTCTCACCTGTAGGGAAAGTAGGACATTGACAGAATCGTATAACCTCTGAGGTTCCATTTTTTCACCAACTATATCTGGTCGCATCGTCGAGAACAGCAGGCAACACTGCAGTGTGGGAGATTGTGAGAAACATGGAGATAAACAGACAGGGTGGACAAGTCAAATTGAAGCATTTGAGAAAATTTAGTTACCTTTAAACCCTCTGCGGTGCAATCAGAAACTTGCCATCCATGGTCTTGATCTGAGAAAGTCCATGATCCTTTAGAAATGTGGCGGTGCATGCTTTTGAAGTCACCAGACGGATTGTCTTTGACCTGTACAATTTGAGTGCAAAGCATTCATTACTATGAACAAATTAATGGATACACATTTATAAGTAAACTATAGTTAAAATTGAACCTGAGATTTCTTGATGAAGTCATGTCCTCTAGCGAGCGTAGGTCCAATTTCATCTGTGAGATTGCTAGCAAGCAAAGCTTGAATGGCAAAACCAGTATCCCACTGCTGACTTCCAAAACTCTGCATATATCAATCAAACAATAGATATGTCAACTTCTAAGGTTTTTCCTATTCTTTTAAGTGAGTTACACTTTGAATTAATGACAAAAGGAGAAAAACTCTGCCTTAAAAACATATGCCTAAATGTTACAACAGTCCATAAATAATCTGGGATGCTATGTGGACTAACCTGCATCTTCATCCCATCTTCAGCAACCCATAAATAATCTGGGATCCTAGCAAGATGCTTCTTAAAATAGTCTCCGTTTGGATCTTCAGCCCAACAAGCAAGCATACATAACACCTGTTCAAGTAATGCAAATAACATGAGAATCTGATAAGCTAATATTTTTCTCAACAGTCCTACAAGGTATATCACTATCCTTATCACATTACCTTTTCCACACATCCAATGGTAATATATCTGCTGTTTTCATCTTCATAATGAATATGCTTCATTGTTACTTCAAGAGCTTTTCTCTGATCAACTTGTTAAATGGCCAGCGAGTAAGAAGAGGCTCTGTACATATGTAGAGACTATCCCACATGATGTCCTGTATCCAAGGGTGAGGGTAGTAGATATCCTCCTGCAATCAAATACCTGTAATCAGGTTTTATACTTAAACAAGAAACATAAACTGATTAACTAATTTAATTTAGTTAAACTCACTTTCGCGCAGAGATGGCGCACTCCCTTCCAATTAATTTCATCGTAAGGTTGAGCATATAATTCTTCCCTTAATTGCAGAATGAGAGGTGTGATTGGGCCAACAAACCTCTTCCCATATAAATATGACATAGGCATGTAAACCATCCTACAATAGCACCACATTTTTGCTGCATTTTCAAGATAAAAGATGTTAAAAATGAAGACTTCTAACTAAATCACATGGACACTCCTGGAGTTTGCAGAATTCTTAAATCTGCAGGTGTGCTAACCTGGATGCATAGGAAGAAATGAAGGCAGCATCCAAAATTCCGGCGGCATTGGGTTGCTTCCAGACCACTCAAACACACCAAGAATCTACAACGAAACCAACATACACATATCAATTGAAGCCTAATAAATGCAACTAGTACTTAAATTTTTTCCATTCAACAAGGCCATACGTACCGAAAGCCAAGTCTTTCCCCAAGAGGGCATGTGTGTGACACTACCATGATCAAGAATCCATTTCCTTGCTCTGGCACAAGCATTGTCTTGGCCTCCATCAGGTCCTTCTCCGAGAATGCGCATACAAATGTAGCTCAGAGCTGTGCAGAACATGGTACTGTGGCCTTCAATATGTAATCCCCAACCACCATCTTGATTCTGAAAATACATTACTGTTCTTTATATACTAGTTTAACACAAAATAATAATATGCACAAGGAGTGGAAATTAAATTTAAAATTTGACCCCATTTGTGTTAACAAATATACCAAATAAGTATGTACCTGATGATAGTATATGTAACGCAGAATTTCTTTGCGATGCTCTGCTGGGAATACAGTATTAAGATGCCCTGTAATGTATGTACACATGACCTGCAAAAAAAAAAATTATTGGAATTAAAAAGGGAAAATTAGTACAAAGAAACTTTCCAATTTTAGTAAAAAATCTAACTAAATCTCTAATAAATAAATGTAATTATAAAGAAATTAGAAATTATATACTCACCAAAGGAGGGAGGAAAAACAATGGGCCAGCATTTTCAGCAGGCCAATGGCCATCACTTGCCTGCAAGGCCGAAAAGAAGTGAACAGATCTTCTCAGTGAGGCTGTGGCCTTTTCATATGTAATTTCCTCGCCATCCTCAACCTTTACTTGGGGTATTGTCTGTTTGAAGTTCTTCTCTTTTAGAAACTGTAGTTTAGTGAACAGAGAAGAGGATTATGATTGGTATTAGAGAAAAAGTAAGTTAATTCTTGTTGCTGATTATATACAGACCAAACTTATGAGTGCTAACAACAAGAAAAGGAATTCAAAGTTGACAGGTTTAAAGCTAACAGTCTAGTTGTATTTTTCTTTATTTCTTTATTTATTTTTATATTTTTTGGTAAGATATAATATCAAGTTTGAAACCCCTTTCTAGATTTTATAATAATAAAAACCAAGACAAACATATCAAATTTGATACCCACACCCACTCATATGTTCTCTTGCTAAACTCAAATTTATAATTTGACAACATAAGTCTGAGAAGAGAATATTACCTGCATACGCCATAGGAGGTCACCGCTAGGCTTGACCTGATAGCGATTATTGTAGAAATTAAGACGAGCTTCTTCCACCTCGGCTCGCTCTTGAGGAGTTCCTGCCTCAGGATCAAACTCAAATATCTGCCTCCCTACAAAGTCGTTTGTGCTGTAGATGTAAGGGTCATTCCCTCCATCTGCAACCTTAAGCTTCCACATTCTTCAATATCTCTTTCTTATTAAATTTATCTAGCTATGTATATATATATATATATATATATATATATCTATAGCTGCCACTGCTGTTCTACCTTGATATATATCTTCTCAGTACGAACCTGTTTCAAGGATATGCAATGTGTAAGTAACAATACACCATAAAGATGTGCTAAGTAGCTAGGTGAATATATATATAATTAAGTGCATATTCAAGAAAATCTTATATATAGTGCAGAGTAATCATAGGATCCCCTAGCTTTCCATATTTTGTAAATGTCTCAATTGTTGTATATATAGTGTGTACGGATATTTGTGAGAGAGAGAGAGAGAGAGAGAGAGAGAGAGAGAGAGAGAGAAACCCCGTACGTGCAGTTTGCAGTTTGCAAAGAAGAAGCTGCAGAAACCTTATTGTAGAGTTTGGTTATATAGCTACGAATGAAAGAGAGGTGGGGTTGGCCAGCTAGCTAGATCAGCTATGCGTCATTTTCTTTCAACGAAGTCAGCATTGAACAGCATTCGTCCAACAACAAAAAAGTCAGCATTGAACAGCTACGTGTATAAAAAATAATAATAAATAAATAAAACAGTACATACACATACACTGCCCCAAAAAAAAGGAAAATAGCCTTCAATGCCACCGATTTTTTAGTTTTAAGTGGAAATACCAAGTCTCCCCACAACTTTTGCAAATACCACCTATAAATATATATTTATTGTCCACTTATAGCCCGCATATCACTTTTTCTGAAATTTAGTTCTCTCTCAGCTCTCTCTTAGCTCCGTCTCTCTCTATCGCTCGGCTCTCACTCTCTCTTCGCTCTCTCTGTCGCGCGCTGCTCTCGGTCTCTCTTGTGCAGCTCTCTCTCGTGTAGCTCTCTCTCTCTTTGACGTAGTGCTCTTCCTCCCTCAGCGGTGTGTGTTCATCGAAGCTCAACTCCATCATTCACCTCCAAAAGGTACTGTTCATCGTCATTTTCTTAGTCTGAAGTTGGTTTTGGGTTTATGGGTTTCTACGAAATTGGTTTAGGTGTTTCTTGAAATTGGTTTAGGGTTTAGGGGATTCTCCAAAATTGATTTACAGGTTAGGGTTGTGAGTATTGGTAGGCTTACAAATTATAAGTTCCTTGAGTATGAGAAGTCTGATACTATTTTTTACTAAAAGGTTCCGTGTTAGCATTAATCACCAACATCAATATTGACTTCCACATCTAGAGAAAAACCTAGGCAGTTAATATCCTCATAGCTTGTTATGTCCTCCTTACTAACAGAATAACCATGGGCTGCTCTCTTCCCCTCGCTCTTTCTCTTTCTATGTGTATGTATCTTGAGATTACGGATATCTGGAATCGGGTTTTTGACATATGTTGTTCGTGTTTTGATTTTTCAGCTTGAGCGTCCAGAGGAAAAATGGCGGGGTAAGTGAATCCATATTCTTCAAGAGTAATGACCCTTCTTTAACATCTCGTTTGGACCTTTCATGAGCATTTGGTTGCTTCTTGAAGTTTGTAAAGTTGTAGTTTTGTACTAATTTTGTATTGTTTAAAAACTGGTTTACAGCCTATAAAGGTTTAATTTTTGTGCTAATCCTGTATTATTTAAAAGCTGGGTTCTGACTTAGTAATTGTCAAAGTTTAATACACAGTGATTTTTCATGTTACATGGGATATTGGTAAATGGGTTATCTGGTATTGACCTTCAGTTGTTGATCCAGTTGGTGTTGAGTGATAAAATCCAGAATATTAGTCGAATGGATAAGACATGTTTTGGTTTTGGCTGGAAAGACTTTTTGGTTAGATGCTGAGTTAGAGTGTGAAGTATCTGAATTTAGTCAAGAAAATTTCAGAATTTTTGTTATTTTTCTGAGTTCTGAGGTACCCGGTCTGGAGGGGAATGCTTTATGTGATTGAATTTTGTTTGACATGAATATCGTCTATTTGTTTGATCATATTGTTATTTTTCGGAGCTAGTTTGTATTATGTGGGAGGAACAGATCTCTGTTCACAATGAGTTTTCAAATATTTAAAATCATTCTAGGAAATTGTTGTTTGATAATAAATGGAGAGACAGTGTTGATGTCTTATATTTATTTGTGCTGGTATCATGGTTCTTTTATCTCTCTGGAATGTAGTCTCATGCTTCCAAAATGGTCCTACCATTTTATTCATGGGTTTCAACTTGTCTCATTTGCGGTGAAGAAGGCTGTAGTTTCAATCGAGGCAGCACAAGCGATTACTGTTGCAGCTCCAGCTCCAGCTCTTGGTGAGCCTATGGATGTTACAACTGCTCTGCAACTTGTCTTTGAGAAAATCAACGGCTCATGGCGGGCTTGTACGAGGTCTTCATGAAGCTGCAAAAGTGATTGAGAAGCATGCTGCCTAGCTACGTGTGTGGCAGATGACCGTGATAAGCAAGACTATATTAAATTAGTGAAAGCTCTTTGTCTGACCACAACGTAAACATGCTGACCGTTCAGTGCCAAGACCCTTGGAGAGTGGGCTAGGGTAAGTGGTGTTTACTTTTAAACTATTTTGGCATTTGATTCTTTTTCTGGATTAAGTTTCGCTCTCTTTGTATTTTGGTTGCCTAGTGATTGTCTGTTTTGTGCGTTGATTATTTACTTTAGTCATACAACTGTGCAAGATTGATTACGAGGGAAAGGCTAGGAAGGTCGTTGGTTGTTCTTGTGTGGTTGTGAAGGTACGACTCTTTACCCAATAGAGAAGGAAGTTAAATTTAAAGTAACACATGTTATTTTACTCTGTGACATTCGATGATCTAAATGACACCATGCTTTTTCTGGTTGTTATTTGTAATGGCAAGGATTTTTGTTGAATGGCCTTAAATTAGGACTAGAGATAAATAAGTGGCACATCTGCAGTTACTTATGCTTATAAAAGGAGATTGATACTTCCAAATTAGTTCCAAGCTGTACCCATAAGAAAATAGTTATGAATAAAATTAAGATGTATTATTTTTATTCATTTTATTGATGGTTGTGCAACTTTTTTACAGGTTGGGGTGAAGAGTTTGGCAAAGTACAAGATAATGATAATTCTTTCACTACTAGACAATTTTGAACTCTATTAGTTTAGGTACTTCACTTGAGAGATTCTGTAATTATTGGTTTGTTTGATGAATGTATTGAAACATACTTTCAAGTACATGAATGAAGCTTGTTTTCGCTTTGATCAATATGTAACACCATTGAGAATATGTTTTATAGTAAATTTAAATTTAAAATCATAGTTTATATGTTTATTAAAACTGTCATTCAGTAGCATTGCAAAATAGTAAATTAGAAATTTTTTCTGCAAAAAAAAAAAACCTGCACATGCTTATTGCAACGGAAACTATTGTCGTTGCAATAATCATATTTGCGACATGAGCTTGCGTCGTAAATATTGTCGTAAAAGGCCAGTTTAAATCCAACACCCAATTGATTGCAACAGTACCTTACTGTCGCAAGGCCGACGCAAATAATTATTACGACGGCTCCAAAGCGTCGTGAAAAAGCCGAAAACATTTGCGACTCCTTATTATTGCGATGCGTCAAAAAACGTTGCAATGTCGTCGCAAATGGTCATTTACGATGCTTTTTTATGCTTTTGCGACGGACGTTTAGTGTCGCCAAAGGCCTTATTTTTCGTAGTGTCAAGAACAACCTACAAAACCCACAACTTTGCCCTCAAAACCTAGTTCTTCCTCTTCCTCTCTGTTTTCTTCTCTACCCAAACATAATCAAACCACCAAATGTAATCATCCAACACTTCAACCCATCACGAAGCATTTGCATATTTATTCATACCTTCCTTTTTTGTAAATTATTTTTAGTTGTTATTATTTTTTAAAATAATTTCTTACAATGTCTTACGGAGCAATTATAATGCACTGACTGCTGTTTTGAAAGGCACGTTGTTTCTTTCTCGTCCTCGTCTTCTTTTTGAATGAAGTAGGGCCTAAACCGTAAACCCATTGATGAGCCGTAGTCCATACACATACAATATAATAGCAATATTAGGCCAATATACAAGCACTAGAGAGGCAATAGTAGGTCAATATAACCGCAATACGACATCAATAGTATCACAATATACATGCAATATGGTGGCAATATGCATACAATATCTATGCAATACAAAGCCAATATTAGTGCAATACACATGCAATAGGACAGCAATATTTAGTCAACAAGTTTTATAGGCAAATTGAAATCAAGTAGTAATTATTTCAGCAGTAACACCTTCATTTTTTCAACCAAAGATGCTAGCTTCCTGTCAATATCAAAAACACATTCATTTAGTCCCAAGATGTGGGACATAGATACTAGTCTTTTAGATTCCAAAAACATAGTTCTTTTTCTCCAAACAAAAGTATCTTCAAACAAAGGAAAATAAAAAAATTGAGTAACAATTTCACAGCCATCTTTTAAAGAAACAATGTGATTGACAATGATTATGGTTCCAAAACAATACCAGGCATTAAATTAACGTATAAATGTTGAGAAAAATACGAAGAGCAGAGAGAGAGAGATCGTAAATAATACTTCAGCCAAGAATAATCTAAACTCCTACACAAATCACAAGCATATAAAAAAAATGATATCAACATATATTCCTATTAAATTACAGTAACATATCAATATAACATAAATATAACAGCAATATAAAATCAATATCATAGCAATACAGAAGCAATACCACTACAATACAACTGCAATAAAACCACAATACGATACAAGTTCATATGTGTCGTTACAGAAAATCTCAATACCAAATGCAAGAATCAATCGACAAAGAACAAACACATTTGTTGTTTCAGACAAACAAAATCAATCTCAATACTTCACTTCCTACACAAAATACATACGAAATCAATCACAATTCCAATTTCAGTAATCAAATTCAATTTAACATAGTCTTGCTTATCACAGTCCTCTGCCAGCACACAGAGCTGGGCAGCATGCTTCTCAATCACTTTTGCAGCTTCATGAAGACCTCGTACAAGCCCGCCATGAGCCAGTGATTTTCTCAGCACAAGTTGCAGAGCAGTTGTAACATCCATAGGCTCACCAAGAGCTGGAGCTGGAGCTGCAACAGGCGCTGCTTGTGCTGCCTCAGTTGAAACTACAACTTCTTCACTGCAAAGGAGACAAGTTGAAACCCATGAATAAAATGGTAGGACCATTTTTGGTAGCATGAGACTACATTCCAGAGAGATAAAAGAACCATGATACCAGCACAAATAAATATAAGACATCAACACTGTCTCTCCATTTATTATCAAACAACAATTTCCTAGAATGATTTTAAATATTTGAAAACTCATTGTGAACAGAGATCTGTTCCTCCCACATAATACAAACTAGCTCCGAAAAATAACAATATGATCAAACAAATAGACGATATTCATGTCAAACAAAATTCAATCACATAAAGCATTCCCCTCCAGACCGGGTACCTCAGAACTCAGAAAAATAACAAAAATCCTGAAATTTTCTTGACTAAATTCAGATACTTCACACTCTAACTCAGCATCTAACCAAAAAGTCTTTCCAGCCAAAACCAAAACATGTCTTATCCATTCGACTAATATTCTGGATTTTATCACTCAACACCAACTGGATCAACAACAGAAGGTCAATACCAGATAACCCATTTTCCAATATCCCATGTAACATGAAAAATCACTGTGTATTAAACTTTGACCATTACTAAGTCAGAACCCAGCTTTTAAATAATACAGGATTAGCACAAAAATTATACCTTTATAGGCCAGAAACCAGTTTTTAAACAATACAAAATTAGTACAAAAACTACAACTTTACAAACTTCAAGAAGCAACCAAATGCTCATGAAAGGTCCAAACGAGATGTTAAAGAAGGGTCATTACTCTTGAAGAATATGGATTCACTTACCCTGCCATTTTTCCTCTGGACGTTCAAGCTGAAAAATCAAAACACGAACAACATATGTCAAAAACTCGATTCCAGATATCTGTAATCTCAAGATACATACACATAGAAAGAGAAAGAGCGAGGGGAAGAGAGCAGCCCATGGTTATTCTGTTAGTAAGGAGGACATAACAAGCTATGAGGATATTAATCTGTCTAGGTTTTTCTCTAGATGTGGAAGTCAATATTGATGTTGGTGATTCTTTGCTAACACGGAACCCTTTAGTAAAAAATAGTATCGAGACTTCTCATACTCAAGGAACTTATAATTTGTAAGCCTACCAATACTCACAACCCTAACATGTAAACCAATTTCGGAGAATCCCCTAAACCCTAAACCAATTTCGAAGAAACACCTAAACCAATTTCAGAGAAACCCATAAACCCAAAACCAACTTTAGACTAAGAAAATGACGATGAACAGTACCTTTTGGAGGTGAATGATGGAGTTGAGCTTCGATGAACACACACCGTGAGGAGGAAGAGCAACTGCGTCAGAGAGAGAGAGCTACACGAGAGAGAGAGAGCTGCGCAAGAGAGACCGAGAGCAACGAACGACAGAGAAAGAGCGAAGAGAGAGTGAGAGCTGAGCGATAGAGAGAGACGGAGCCAAGAGAGAGCTGAGAGAGAACTAAATTTCAGAAAAAGTTATATGTGGGCTATAAGTGGACAATAAATATATATCTATAGGTGGTATTTGTAAAATTTGTGGGGAGGCTTGGTATTTTCACTTAAAACTAAAAAACGGGTGGCATTGAAGGCTATTTCCCAAAAAAAAAAGGCATTTACCCATCGTTGCCATTTGGGCCATTGATTGACCCCTAAGAGCAGCTCCGAGCGCTAGGGTCCAGCCTGGGCAAAAGGCAGCTTTAGGCCCCAAAATCCTCCGGGTGTAAGGTCTGCTCGGGCAAGGGGTGGGACCCATCAGTCCGGGCAAGCCCATGGGCAAGAATTGTCCGGGCTCTAGCCAGAAGACTATTGACGTCATAATAACGTCAACAACCAAAAAAATTTGAGAAAAGTACCCAAAATTTTAGAATTTGTTTTTATAAATATCTAACCATATTTTTATTTCCCACACCAAAAACTCTATACAAATTCATCTCCTCATATCTCATGTGAATAGTAATTGCCACTTGTCCTAGCCCATAAGAGTGGAAACAAAAAAGAAGGGCTGCCACTATCCACATGAATAGTGACAAATATTGCCTTGCCTTACCCTTGCCCTTTGAGATGGAGATGCTCTAATAAGGACAGACAGACGCGGGGTGGCCTAAAAGTGCAGGCCACGGACAAGCCACCACAGGTCCCTTACGTGTATGGTTTGATTTGATAAATTGGTGATCTTGATCTCTCTCTTTTTTTTTAATATTTAATACAAGTGATAGTTAAACTACAATGGAAATAAAATGTGATTTCTCATACACACTGCCAAAATATCATGTGTTAATGTAAATGATTCGATACACGTAATGATGTGTAAGTCTCACATCTAAAAATGCAAAATAATCTACAGTTAAAATATAAACCGTGGAATCCAACAATATCGACGCATGGTTTGTAGAAGTAGTGAACCTCCTATTGGGTCACTAAAACTTTAAACTGTTAATTCCTAACTAGCTTATAATAATGAAAGTCCAATATGATAATGGGCTACGCGTGTGGGAACATGAAAGCTGAATTTCTTTTTTAATAAACGTTTTAAAGTTCTCCTTTTAATAAACGTGTTGAATTTCTCCTTGTCATGGGTCTGGGGGCTTTGACTGACTGGGGATAGAGTCCATTTCCTACAAACCAAACCACTTTGGATTTTCCAATCACGTCGCCATCTCCATGTGTTTGGCATTAGTATTTTCAAGCGAGTATGCAATTGAAATAGTCAAAATTGTACTATAATAATCTAAATGGCACATCGTGAAAAAAGTTGGTCACTTCAAGGTACTAGGCAAATGAAGTCTATATACTATTATTATATTATTTATTTTTATCTTTTACATTTATTATTATATTTTATAGTATTTATTATAAATAAATAAATAAATAAAAGTGGAGACCAATATAAATCTGCACTTTGAGTAGACAATATTAACTTATTGAGAAGACAGGTATATTTTGCCTACCAATTTACCTCTTTTCTTGAAACATAAAAATACTGATATGATACGACAAATGAAGTTCGTCTACTCTTCTAGAGATGATCTCAATTGTTGGGTTGGGCAGTTAATATTTGAGTGATTTCTCTTTGATCAAGGTTTGCAGGCTGAAGGCGGCAGACGTACGTATGCATGATGTGGTCAACTAATATAAACTCAAGCCCGTCACTGAATGCGTATGTAGATCAGGAAGTCAACAATATTGCACTAAGAAAAATAATTGCCAACATAATTTATTTCAAACGCGTTGGATCAGATCACACAGTGGAAAAAGCAATTCCGACAATGTTATTCGTTGTTTTTGTACGCTGTGATCTGATGCAGCAGTTCAAGTCAAGGTGGACATGCACAATAATCCTAGCCACCAACGTCGGTACGTCTACAAATAAATATTAATAATTAATTCATGGCAAAAAGTCTTCGGTCGTTGTGATAGTGAGGAGGATGATCTTATTGGTAGGCGGCTTGTAGCTTAATCTTGGCATGGGACCATTTGGTACGGCTCCACGGATCCACCAATTTAATCATATTTTGCGATCACCTTCATTCTCTTTCAGTATATGGTCATATCTTTGCTTCTCTCATTTCAAGTACAACATGACAAGGATTCACATTTTCGAATTTGTAAAGGCTTACAATGATTTTGGCTTTGTATTAAAGTTTTTGATAAATTTTTGGCAAAAAGTCACTTTTGATCTCTGTAATTTGTCACTTTGGTTCATGTGGTTTCAATTTGGTCACTTTTTTCCCTGTACTTTCAATTTTAGAGCAATTTAAGGGCACCAGTCAATTTCTGTTAAATCTGCCTCACCTCCATTAATTTTTAAAACATGTGCCCCTCACATGGAGGGGCAATTTCGTCAAGCCGTTCCGTCTAAGAGAACAACCACGTTTAATTCCAAAATGGCGTCGACTTTGGGGCCTAGGGTTATAAAAGAAATCTGATTTTTGGGTTAAAAGTCGGCTTAATTGATCGGGTATAGTGTACGAATGTCTTCATTCAAAGTTCCACTCCTGGTAAACACACGACTAAATGACGAAGATAAGATGAATTGTGTGTGGCTATGCAGATTATGAGAAGTTCATATGTCAATATGCAGCAAGGTCCAAGGCAAGGTCCAAGCATGGTGATAGTGAATCCATCAAAATCCTGTGAATCCAACTATGCAGCAATGTCCAAGGTGGAGGGTTCAAGCTCAGTTAACCCACCAATTTTTGTAATCCACCATCAAATCCTGAAATGTACTCAAAGCCAATTGCCTAAATCACAACTACAGGACAGCATTCGACGCTCCAGTCATCCAATAGAGCTTTCTCCATCTTTGAAGCGCCTTCTCTAGCTTGTTTATCATTCATCAAAGGCTTATTTACTATAATGCCCCCTGAAACTTCGGTCAAATCTCACTTTACCACCCCCAAAGTTAAAATGACCCACTTTCATCCCTTGACCGAGGTTTGGTGACCCACTTTACCCCCTGCCGTCAACTCGATCCAAAATTTAGTTAAATCTGATGACGTGGCAGGGTTATTTTTGTGATTTCATACACATAAATTATTAAACTAATTAAGTGGGTAAGGTGGATACCATGTGGATTTAAAAATTAATAAAAATTTCTTCATTGTTTAAATTAATTAAAAATTTTAAAATCAAAATATATAAAATAATAAAATAACAAAAAATATAAGAAAAAGTAACGAACAAAAAAGAAGAAAAACAAACCGAACCCTAATTCCTCCTCCCCCATCTCATCCTCCCGACTCCCACTCTCAGCACCTCTCTCTCTCTCTCTCTCTCTCTCTCTCTCTCTCTCTCTCATTGTGCACAAAGAACTCAGATTCATATACGGGTTAAGGGTCATCGCTCTCTCTCCCGTTTCGCATACGGAAAAACAACGTAGTGGGTTAAGGGTCAAAAACCCAATTTGCGGAACAAATTCAGAGGAGTCCATTAGCAGCCATGGGGTTGTTGGGTGGTGCAGTGGGTATCGTTGGTGGTGGTGGATGGGGATGGGAGACATGCAAGTGGGTATTTGATTTTAAATTTGTGTTAAATTTTGGGTTTGGGGGTTTTGAAGAAAGAAAGAAAGAGACACGGAGAGAGAGGAAAAAATTGGGGTCGGGGAAGATGAGATGGGGTTGGGTGGCTTGGGAACAGATCTCCACTGTAATTTTGTTTTGCTTTTGCTCTACTTCTCCTTGGCAGAGAGATTAGAGATCAAATGATGATAGAGGGATGGGGTGGGTGGGTGGGTGGCGAGAATTATGGCTGCTGGGGGAGTGTGATTGGCTACTACCTTGATTGACTTACAAGCAGGTTCGGGGTTGGTTTGTTGAGAAGAGAAGGAGAGAGAAGCGAGAAAATAAAACCACCGAGGAGTTGGGTGGAAGAAATGGGTCGGGAGCTGGTGCTCCAAGGGTAGTTAAACACTGCCGCTCAAAAGCGAAAGCTCCTTCGTTGTCGAGATACAAGCAAACAAAAATGAATGGGAATCATATTCAAGAATTGTTAACTCCAGATTGCATTCTCAAGCAGGTGTTCCGCAAAGATGGTCCTCCCCTTGGTGTGGAATTTGACTCTCTCCCCTCTCGGGCTTTTTCTAATTTTTTTGTTATTTTATTATTTTATATATTTGGATTTAATTTTTTTAATTAATTTAAACAACGAAGAATTTTTAATTAATTTTTAAATCCACGTGGTATCCACCTCATCCACTTAATTAGTTTAATAATTCATGTGCATGAAATCACAAAAATAACCCTGCCACGTCATCAAATTTAACAGAATTTTGGATGGAGTTGACGGTGGGGGGCAAAGTGGGTCACCAAACTTCGGTCAATGGATGAAAGTGGGCCATTTTAACTTTCGGGGGGTAAAATGAGATTTGACCGAAGTTTCAGGGGGCACTAGAGTAAATAAGCCTTCATCAAATGTCAATTTCATCAATCCCAGAGTTCGACATGCTGAGCTTGATGAGTACAACAAATTCTGAACCTCCAAATGAAGAAATTCGCACACTCTTCTAGCCCTTGATCTAAACCCTCAATCAATTAAGCCAAATGAACCCAGAAATCGGATTTCTTTTAGAACCCAAAGTTGACGCCATTTTGGAACAGAGGAGACTGAACGTGCCTGTTTTTCTTAAAAGGAACGGCTTGACATATTTGCCCCTCCACGTGTTTTAAAAATTAACGGAAGTGAGATAGATTTAACATAAATTAACTAGTGTTCTTGAATTGCTCAGAAATTGAAAGTACAAGGACAAAAGTGACAAAATTGAAACTACAGGAACAAAAATGATAAAAGTGACAAACTACAGGAACCAAAAGTAACATTTTGCGTAAATTTTTACATGTTCGGGTACACCAATATTCATAGAACATGTGGTTTGGACTCTCCAACTTACTAATTATAGATACACAAAAAGAACATATCCCTAGAAGGAGGTTCTTGCAATAGAGAAAATCAGAAAACATAAGCAATCAAGCACAAGGATTGTAAGACGGCAAGTAAATTACAGAACTTGAACTTCAGCTCACTAGGTGTTACAGACAAGGAGAATCCATAAACTGTATTAGCCAATGCTTGAAGAAGACCATGGTAGATAGCAACCTCTCAATCAACTTGGGACAGTAAACACCTTCAAGTGGAAGGCATGACCACACAACTTCCACCAGGACACTCCAAGAAATGTCACAGTATTCCCAGATTCCCACATGATCCTGGGCGGATCCACAGAGGAGCAATGGTGGTCAATCGACCCCTGCAACCTCTGAAATCCGCCATTAGAGCAGCTCCATTGACCCTCGCAAGTTGCGCGCAACCTACTCTACGAAATGCCCCAAAGGGGCAAGGTCTGGCTGTGCAAGACGCAGCGCGGACGCAACCTTCTTTTAATGCTCGACGTCGTTCGACTTAAGTTTTGTTTTTATTTGGACGTCAAAACGACGTCGTTTCACTTAAGGTTTTTAAAAAAAACTTGGCCAAAACGACGTTGTTTTGGCACAGGTTTTAGAAAACAAAACAGAAGCTTTTCAGCTCTATTTTGCCCGAAAACTCCCCCCTCCCTAACTCATTTCTCTCTTCTCAACTCAAGTTCTCAACCCTAAATCCCCAACCCTAACTCAAGTTTTCAGCTCTGTTTCGCACGACGTCGTTGCACTTAAGTAAAAGGGTAATGCTAAGCTTACCACATTTACCAACCACATTGTGTACCACATCTCTAATGGAGGTGGAGCCCACCAATACAATGGGGCCTACCTCTATTAGAGATGTGGTATACAATGTGGTAAGAAAATGTGGTAAGCCTAGCATTTTCCTAAGTAAAAGTCTTTCTCATTTTACTTTTATTTATTTTTATATTACTCCATTTACTTAAGTTTACAATGTAAATAAGGAAGTACCCTATTTGGATTCAAATAAAAATACTAGAAAATCAAATTCCTACCAAATCAAAATACGAAAAATCGGTTTAGTGCAAAATACAATTTAGGCTACTAATGATGGCTCATTAAGTCAATATATACTTCATATAAAAATCTCATAAAATCGAGGTTTCTTATTTGATGTGTAAGGAATAAAAGCCGCCAAAAATTATCTTGAGAAAATGATTATTCCGAAAAACCATTTTTCATACTTAGCGAATATTTTTACAGAAAACAATTTTTCATGTATGATATAAATGTATAAAGGAAACTATGGTCAATCTAGGTAAAAACACCTTCAAATTTCCATCAACAAAGAGTTTTACAAGATTAATGTAACTCTTATGTAATGAAGAAATATTTGCTTCATTGTATTTTGGTAAATTTGATTAATTTTTGTTTGCTTGCTTTAATTAGATTGTATCTTGGTAAATGCTAAGTTACAAGAATAACATAACTCTTACAAGAATGCTAGAGGGGTGAAATCACATGAAGTGCAAACGCTAAGAGCTCAATTGGTGGCACAACATAATTTGGTCCAAGAATGCTAAAGGTGAAGGATTTTCAAAACATTTTTTGAGAAGTTCATTTGAATATTAAACATGCATTTAATCAAATTAATCGCAGCGGAAGTATATGGTGGATGTTTAAAATCAAAAAACAAAACTTCTTCCAAGTATCTTAAGCCATGAACATTGATATGATTTCATAAATGGAAATTTCAAGAGAAATGATAAGATCTAATTACCCTTGAAGCAATTATATGAACCAATTTGTGTTTGGTCTTCTCTTGATGATTTCCTCTTTGTTGATCTCCTCTTTGATCTTTGCTCCTTGATCTTTCTCCTCCATGTGAGCCACAAAAGTATATGGCCTCTAAGTCTCCACACCAATGGAACCTTGAGATGAGAGGGAAGAATCTTGGGAATACAAGGATGCTAGTGCTAGATCCCCAAGACTTGGTTTCAATCTAAACCCCTTGAAAGATGAAAGTGTTTCACTCTTGAAAACTCTCTTTTATCTCTCTTTGATCTTCCAAACCTATTTGGTTGATATTGGATTGTGTTTGTGTAATGAGCTTATGAAAGATAGCTTATGGAAACAATTCCCATACCCATTTACTTATGCATTTTCGGCCAAATCCCATTGGGCTTCCAAAATTGGGCCTTGTGACACTTAAACCATAATGTTTAGGTGTCTTAAGCCCTTGGGCTTAATACCCAACCATTTGGGCTTCCGTTAACTATTACCGAGGCCCAAATACTCTTTTACACATAGTAAATCATCCATATCAAATTTATCAAATTTATTTCCACAACATCATATGTATTTCTCAAAGTTAACCATTTAAGGTGTGCGATCCATTAGGTTCTAATTAGCAAGGCAGTGGGAAAATATTAGAACTCTTTCTAACCAACTGAATTAAAACCCCCTTTTAATTTTTCCTTTATATGGATTGATCACAATCAATCCTAGGACTTCCACGAACCAAGAGTGACATCTAGCAATATATCAAGGCTACCCAAGCTAACCAGAATTGGTGAAGAACCTATTCAGTTGGAATTACAATGCAATACGGTCCTTCTCTTATACAATGTTTCATATCATATTATTAGGGTGCGGATTGATTATGTCAAACCCTTAATATGATTTATAACCTCATATGATTCAATAGAACATGATTAAGAACAACTTTCTAAATCAAGCTCAAAATACTTTGGCCAAAGATTTACTGAATCACATCTCGAAACATTCTCCTTCTTTATCGAAGGTAGAGATTCCTTATTGTACATTCACATGCCCCTATGATGAATTAAGAGATCCCAACAACACTTTAGACAAATCTTTACGGCTTGCCTTTAAGAGCTATCTAAGATCAATAACGCATCATAGGACAACCATGATGCCTCGAGGTCTAAGGACTAATTTGCATTATTGCAACTATGAGTTCTCGTTTGACATGTAGATAAATACTCCATACGAGAATTACGGTTGACCGCGTTCAGTGTACCCATTCACTAATGAGCACCCACATACTTGTATTAGTGTCATCTACACAAATGGTTTGAGACTAACCATCCTCCTAATTGAGCATACATAGTATGTGCTAATCTTGACGGTTTATCAATGCCCATTTGATAATCCTATGATTAGGAACATTTTGGGATACTATAGTAAGAGATTAAAGGTCTCCCTAATCTAATCTTCTTTATATTACTTTATCTCTTATTTAGCATTCCCTGGACATTTGTTACTTTAATTGTTGTAAAAGATAACAAATAAGTTTGCCCTTTATTATCATATCACGAAATGTATTCTAAGGAGATTACATCAAATGTATTGGCTCTTAGGGCACATTTCTAACAATCTCCCACTTGCACTAGAGCCACATAGCCACTGTATCTAATACCCATTATCTCTGTATGTCTATCAGTTGTGAGTGTGACATAGGCTTAGTGAGTGGATGCATTACGTTGTTTGCAGATGCAACCTTTAGGATGCAAAACGTCCCATCTAATGGTAACATTTTTCTATGTGTCTGGATCTCTGATGAGACCTTGGTTCCTTGGCTTGAGCTATTGCCCCATTGTTATCACACGGTAAAGGTACTTGTGACATTTATGGTCAGAACCTTATTTAGTTCGGTAATGAACCTTTTATCCAAACAGATTTTATTGTAGCTTCTAAAGCGACAACTTATTCAACTTCAGTTGTTCTCCAACTAACTACGTGTCCATTCAAAATGAAGACGTACCCTTAGGTGGATTTGCAATCATTGATATTAGATATATTATCCAAATCAGTAAATGCTTCCACTTGCTACTCGATGTTCCTCCCATACGAGGAACATGTCCTTAGTCCTTCTTAAGATGCGGTGGAGATCCACTGTAACTTGTTCAGTGTTGTATGACCGAATTTTACATATTATTTAGTGACAACAAACCGAAATATATTTGTTTTTTTAGTAACTTATTGTCGACCCCAAATTTAATGCAAGCTATTTTGACTTTACTTATATTGAAGGAACAAAAACAAGGTGACACCGCTACTGAAGGCAACAATGTTGAAACAAAATGTTTAATGGATTATAATGATCAATTCACAACTTATTCAGTAATCATTTTGAGTATCCTTTTTTTTTCTTTCTAAAATCATTTTAAGTATCATTAACATGGCATTAATGTTTCAAATTTTGTAAAATTATATTTTTTTAGTACAAGCGATAGTCTAAACTACAAGGAAGAGATGTTTATCACACACAACCAAGATGTCATGGGAGACTTTTTGTCTGCAAATCAAGGCATTTTTCCACTGGGCTAGACCACTGTAAAATTATATTAGTTTACCAATGGTTGACAAAATCTTTCGGTTCACTTAAAAGCTACACTAGTTTATCATTTTTTTTGGGGTAAGATTATATTAGTTTATCATGTTCTTAAGATCTCTTGCCAACTGGGGGAACTCCTTTATGCAGACTGTAACATCCCTGACCCAATTTAATTGAATTTATTCAATTTAATAATTTTGGCGAAATTATAGTTTTGCCAATAGGATTAAGGGTATTTTAGGCACTTTAAAATTTCCGAAAAGAATTTGGGAAATTGAGTTGCGCCGTTGCGTCCGGCTCGTCGAAACGAGTTCGTGGATATGCGGTACACCAAATTCCGAGTTGTAACGATCGAGAAGCGATTAGAAAAAAAAAAAAAAAAAAATTTCAATACCGCTACAGTAAAATTGCTACTGATGGGATTCATTCTTCTTCCCGATTCTTCCTTCTTCTCTCTCATTTTTTCTCTCCTCTCATGGCAGTCACTTTGACTACCCATATCTCCCAGCTCCGGCGTCCGTTTCGGGTGATTCCAGTTCCTAAATCTTCGTCTCTTCCTCCTCTGCATAGCCTGCCCATTATCCCAGCTCAAAAACCCACGGATTTTAAACTGGAGCGACTGAAAGTTCGATGGTTATCAAACTTTCCGACGAGTTTTCCGGCGACTCCGGCAACCGTTTCGGTCGAGTGAGGTATGAAACTTCATCTACTCTTCATGCTCTATCCATTTATGTAGGTATTGTAGATCGGTTTCAAGCCTAGGTTGTTCGATTTAGAAACCCATATTAGGCCGGTTTTTGAGTTGAATTTCCAGCCACTTGCCGGCCAAACTAGGTGTTGCCGTAGTTGAATAAAATGCTCCACTTGTTGAGTTGAACCTATACCTGAAGTCTTGACCCTTGGTTTGGAGTTTTTCCGGTCACCAGAATTACTATGCACACCCAATTCCGGTGGGTTCGGGGGCACTGTTGTGGTGGTACATTGTGTCCTAAAATGTTCCCCATGTCGTCCTGAGCGTGTAGGTGTGTTCGGATTCCAATTTGGTTATCGTTTGACGGTCAAACGGATTTACGCCTATTATGCGTTATCCGGGTTCGATATGTTCGGGCCGTTGGATCGGTCCCATTTCCAAGTATGTTGTTCCCCTGTACCCCCAGGATCGTGTAGGATTTGACGGATCAAGAATCGGAGTCCCGGATACTCTGAATCATTAACCCTAGGGTTAGGTAACCCGGTTACCGTCCGATCGTGCGATTGGCGCAGGAATGTGTTTAGTAAACCTTGTTGAACCTTTAGGAATGTTCGGATTGGAAATCGGAGGTCGTGGGCCCCGGAGGCCCGGTTGACCTATTCGGGAAGTTTGACCAATTGGTTGACCGTGAGTCTTCCAAGGTGGTCCCGCCTGTTGAAGAACGTAGTTTAACTCTAGAAACTTCCCGGTAGTCGTGTACGCTTACTTTGAGACCCGAGAACTAGCGTCTTGAGTTAAAGTTTGTTGTTGGGTACGCGTATTAATTAAAGCGTTTATTCTCTCAATTAGGTACTCTTGCTTTGCGTACTCCGGAAGAAAAGCTCTCTAAGGATTGAGCAGCGTGGACTTGTTGTGAGTGGACTTTTGTTTTGAACAAGCATTATTTCAAAGGTTGAAATTTGATGCATATAAATGATTTATCTTGTTGATTGGGATTTCAAATATTGTTTAAGTCTTGGATTTGATTTTGATGGAATTATCAGGAAATTTATGCATATAAAACTAGTCACTTTGACTAAGGGGTTTTAATGATATTTTGAGATCTTGGATAGAATATTTTATGAGGTTATTGGAATTTAAATTATATTCAAAGTTTATGCACGTTTTGGGGTCCTGGTTTAATTGTGGGACATTGGTGGCTATATTTTAAATTAAAGGTTTTTTAGTATTAAATTTGGGACGAGACCATCGTCCGGTAATCTTTGTATACAGTTTGGGTATGGTGAAATACCCGAGAATTTCTTGAGTTTTATATTTGAAAAATTGAGGATTTATTGTCACGCGGTTTTTCGGAATTATTTATTTTGGTTATTTTGATCTTGGAATTTTTATATTGTTTTAAATCAAGGAATTTTCTATTGACTTTAATATTTGAAATTTGTTAAGAGAGTGTGAATTTTATGTTTTCGGGAATTTGTAGTTTATATTCTATATTTTATATTTATACGTTGATTTAATGTTTTGGGTCTTGGATTTCTCGTTTTTAAGAAATTATATTTACTTTTCGATTATGGAGTTACATATTGGTTTCAATTTTGGAATTTGTGTTTTATGGGTTATACGGATTATATTTGATATTGGAAATTGATGAATACTTTGGGTTCCGGATATAAATATGTTGGGACATTTGTGTCTATATGCTTATTGTATATATTTTGGGTGTCAATTATGGACGGGGTAACGTCCGGATATTATTGTGTTCGGGTTTGGGTACGGGTTGAATACCCTGGAATTTAGGGTATGTCAGGGATTATGTATACTAGATGGAGTGCTATTAGCACCACTTTATGTACCTCCCCGGATACTTGGTTACTGAAATGGATACAGGATACAACGGAACCCGGTTCACCCTTGGCGGGGTGTTACTGTAGGCCCTTGCCGGGCAGTCTGCACGCGTAGGACTTTATTCAGCCGCACACTATTGAGGTATTTTCTTTTGTACGTGTCTGGGAGTTAGTCCCCGGTTGGGACGGCTTATTCCCTGGCTACGTGGTTGTGAAGGGATTTTTCTCCATGTAGTCAGTCAACAATCCCCTTGTTGGATTGTTTCCCCGGTACAAGTATTGGTCTAAGAGTCTTACTATTTATATATGTATATATATATACCTATTACTATACTTCCATTCTTATTTTCTTTTAAGTGAGGATCCTTCCTTACTTGCTGTGCCTACGGGCATTGCGTCGGGAAACAATTGGTTGGGAATTTGGGTTTTCATGGTTTTAGGTTGTTTTGGTTTTATATTTATGTTTTATATGTGTGTGTGTACGAATTAGTGTGGGTGTGTCTATGAATGATATTTCCAGGATTTATTATGTTTGAATATGTGCACCGGGACGGTGATGCACAGGTACATATTTTAAATTAAGGTTTGAAACTGGACAGGTTGAGTTCCAGAAAAAAGGGAAGTTATTCAAAGGAGTATTGTTATGTTTTACTTAAACGGGATATTTTTGGATGGATTCAATTCCATGGTTTTTATTTTAAGAATTCAGTGTTTAAGCTTGTGGTTTCCAAGAATTTGCAGAAGTAGCAAAGCTACAGTTTTTCATTATGGTATTTCAAGGTACAAATTTAACGGAGTTGTTTTCAAGTATCTGTTCGTATAAATATATACGTGTACATAAGGATTTTTGTTGCATAAGTGCTTTGTCATTATTTGCGAAAACGGAGGGGGTTATTATATTCATTGAAAAAGGAGGTTTAAAGTTTGATTTTTCGTCCACTCACATTTTCTGTTTTGTGCCCCCCAGGTACTAGATCCCGAGGTCGAGACCACCACGTCGAGGCATCACGGCTAATGGCTCCTATAAGAGTTTTCTTGTATTTTTACTTTGCTATCCTTTGCTCGGGTTGTAAAGTTTAAATTTCTGTAGATTGCTCCGTAGCGCTCACCTAGGATTGAGGTAGAGGCTAGAGGCCTCCCTATTAATCTGTGTGCTTCTGCTTTGTGCATGCTGCCTGTTGGGAAATTTACTGTTGTTTTTAACAGCTGAAAATTTTGGGAAAGCCCATTTTTCAGAGGAGACTTTGTCGAAATTTCGGCAGAAGTCAACCTTCCTATTTCCTTAAACCAAGGTTAAGGGGCGTTTTAGTAAAGTAAGTTCCTGCATTGGGGTAGTGTCTGAAGGGAAGCAGGGTTGGACACTAGTTTCGAGGGAGAATTCGGGTCCGGTCCTGTCACAGACCCAAGGGTTTTAAAAAGTGGTTTGATGAGAATGATATGATCGACTTAGGATACTCTAGTCCTAAATTTACTTGGAGCAACAAAAGGGTTTTTGAAAGAATTGATAGAGCGGTTTGTAATATTGGAAAGAGAGGCCTGGTTCTGCATTGGAGAAAACTTGTAGGTTGGTGGAGCCCCTTAAACATTGGAACCATACTGTTTTTGGCCATTTGAAGCAAAGGAAAGCCATGCTTCTTGCTAGACTCAATGGTATCTAAAGGGCTTTGTGTCACATGCCTAATAATTTCCTCAGTCATCTGGAGAATTCTTTAATTGGGGACTATAATGCAGTCTTGGAGCAAAAGGCTCTTTTCTGGCAGTAAAAATCAAGAGTGAAATGGCTGCAAGAAGGTGACCAAAATACTAAATTCTTCCATCTAACTACCATTATCATAAGAAGAAGAAATAGAATTGAAAAATTGAAGATGGATAAAGGAGTGGAGGATGCTAGTGGATGGAAAGACCTTGCTATGACCGCATGGATTACAACATACCCACCATGCCTAATTTATTCCCCAACATCATGGAGGATGATTTGGTTTCTTTGGGGGCTAATATTGATATCAGTAATGTCAAGGATAGCTTATTCAACATTGGTGGCCTAAAAACCCCGGGAGTGGATGGGTTCCCTGCCTGCTTCTATCAAAATCAGTGGAATTTGTGTGTGAGAGGATGTCTATAAGCTGGTTGTCCAAGCCTTTAGCGACTGCAGAATTCCCACAGGTTTGAATGCTACCTTCATAACCCGTGTTCCTAAAATAGACAATCCTATGTCTATGATGCATTTTAGACCCATTAGCCTTTCCTGCACTCTTTATAAGGTTATCTCTAAAGTGATTGTTGCTAGATTGAGGCCTATCCTACCAAAGCTCATTAGTCCTCATCAAGTTAGTTTTGTTCCTGGAAGACATATTACTGATAACATTCTGATAGCTCAAGAGCTTATGTATAAATTCAGGAATACCAAAAGAAAAAAAGGTTTCATAGGTTGGAAGATAACCTGTATAAATTTAATGTACTTCACGATTCACGTCAAGGAAGGCCTGCTCAGCCAGAGAGTGTTCAAGAAATGAGCATCTTTGAAGAACCTTCGTTGCCTATTGGTTACGAGATATCTGAAATTGAAGATGTAGGGCCACTTGGGAAGAGGAATTTGTTGAGACATTCTACTCATCCCCTGTGGGACACAAACTTGCAACTCCATTTGACAAGACAAAGAGCCATCCAGCCTGCATGTGCTAATTCCTTCTTTGAGTTGGAATTGGATTTTGATTAATCCTCTTCCTGCCGCACTTTTTTCTCTCCTTTTCTAAATGGGTTTATTATTTCTAAAAGCCAATTTTCCTTTTTCTACCCCTCAGCCGCATCTTGCTTTTATTTCCTCTTCAGTTTGGGTTTTCTTTTTGGCCTTTCTATTATTTCTCTACTCCCTAAATAAATATTATTTTCCTTATTTTTGGAGGATTCACTTGGCCCATAAATATTCAGCTTTAACCTAAGATCAAAATTCTTTCTACCACATCTCTACACCATATTTTCATACACCATGAGAAATACTATAGAGAGCCAAGAATTTATTGCTGCACTACTTGAGGAACTTTCGACGGTGTTCTCACTACTACAAATTTGTTAATAGACTACATTAAATAGGCATCGGGAAAATAAATAAACGATGCCATTGCGAGATTAGGCATCGAACGATAAAAAAACAGGGTCTTAAGTACATAAAGACTTCGTCACTTAAAACTACCGAAGCCTTTTATAGTATATATAGCATCAGCACAATTTAACGATGATGCCTATTACACGGTTTAGCATCAGCGCCGTAAAATACTGATGCCTATTAAATAATTTTTCTTTCGCGGGATTTGTTAGTGCTTTCTTTCCCAAAATGAAAATTTCACTAGTCTAGCTTCCCCCTTTCAGATTTCACGATCCCTCTCTTCTGCTGCTCAAACTTTCACCTCTCTCATCTCTCTCTCTCTCAACTCGATTCTTCTCTCTTTCATCTCGGTTTCTCTTTCTCTCTCTCTCTTTCTCTACCTCAACTGAAGTTCTCTCTTTGTCTGTCTGTTTGTCTGTCTCTCTCTCTCTCTCTCAAATCTGTTTCGCTCTGTAAGGAACGAACGCAGGCATCGTTCAGAGCCAAATACAAAACCTCAAAATCTCAGCCACAATTGAAACATGCATTGACCCAACCCTAAAACTCCCATACCCAATCAACGAAAACCCTATTCATCTTGCTGTTTGCTCTGTGTTTGTTCAATTTGAAGAAACCCTAACAAAAGGTAAGCTTTTTTTTATTATCTAAATTTTTAATTTTACACATCAATTTCTTTAGCTTCCAGTCATTTTTTCTTTTCCTCTTTGTTGGGTAGCTTTGAGATGCTGTAATTTTGACTTCTGATTTAATTTGATTTCAAGAAATGCTTTGCATGCTCTGAGAGATGATGATGAATTGATATAAACCCAAAAGCAATAATATAAGTATGTTGGGGACAGGTGAATCGGATGAGGTTTTGGTTCTTTTGTCTTTGTTTTAATTTTTTTCCGGT
Organism: Prunus padus; assembly: GCA_024362665.1. Taxonomy (NCBI): domain Eukaryota; kingdom Viridiplantae; phylum Streptophyta; class Magnoliopsida; order Rosales; family Rosaceae; genus Prunus; species Prunus padus. The sequence goes on along the minus strand of JANFAM010000013.1, from coordinate 2,514,021 downwards.
CAACTATTTCTTGGGTAGAATGGTTATCACCAGGGCAAAGTCTTGAACGTACAGTGGGTGTGCAAAGAGATATTAAGAGTGCTCGATAATGCCACCAATGTGCTATAGAGCTAGGATCTAACTCTGGTCACTCTCTGCACTTGGTTCCACGTTACCTGTGATTCTAATAACCATGTGATCCGTTTGTAAGATTCTTTAATTTCTTTGTTCTTTGTTCTTAACCATATTTGAATTTAATCTAAAATTTATTAGGTTTATGTGCTTGTTGAATTTGTTGTTTGAGTGATTGAAGTGCTTTTGGAATTGGCTATTTACGTGTCCTGATTAACTTCCATGTCTTCAATTTCACGGATTTGGGCAACTCTAACATTTCTGGGAGTTTGGGGCCTGAGCTTGGGGAGCTGAAGCACCTACAGTACTGCGCAGATCAGGATAAAAAGTGTGAACCAACTCGTATTATTTGTTTTGTGCATCTTCTTAAGAGATTGTTTTAGGATCTTTTCCCTCACTCCCAATAGACAACACTGATCTTTATCATTTGCTTTCACAGTTTACTAATTGGCTGCTTCTTTCCCATATTTTTCATCAGAGACAGGGGAGTGGGACTAGATTCCTGGATAGATTAATTTGGTGTTTCCAAAAAAACCTATTTGAATTTGGGGTTTGATGTCTTGCTTTAACAGATAGGTTCCATTTCCCTGTGTGCAGGATCATGCGTTTGTGGGTTTCTATATTTATTTAGAGAATCAACATTCTTCTAATACTTTTTATGTGAAACCATAATGATTCTTTGTCTCCACAATTCAGGCAGAAATAGTTGATCATGCAGTGAATGGAACACTCAATGTTCTCAAATCATGCGTGAAATTTTCTACTGTCAAGAGAGTGATTTTAACATCTTCTATGGCTTCAGTAATAATGAGCGGAAAACCTCTGACCTCTGATGTGGTAGTTGATGAAACATGGTATTCGGATCAAGTTGTATGTGAGAACTACAAGGTACCTATTCTCAAACTTATTTTCTTTCTCCAAGTTTCACCTTTTATTCATTGTTGATATTTTATATTTCCCTATCCAATGGAAACAAAATCTAATCTTGTCACCATAACATATGTCTGGATGCAATTATAAAAGAGATGAATACTGCAATATTTATTCTTTCTTTTTATTTTCCACTGTTCTGTACTTATCCTATACAAGCAGCTTTTAATTTTTTCAAACTGATGCTTGCTCACAATCAGGCACTTATCCATCCAGATCATTAGCTCCTCAGCATTGAACTATCTCTGCTGTATTTTTTTTACCTTTTGCTCGGAAATGGGATTGACTTGGTTGCAATGAATCCAGGGTTTGTGATTGGTCCACTCTTGCAGCCAACTCTTAATCTCTCCGTGGAGCTGATTCAGAGTCTCATAAGTGGTGCGCTTTAGCAACTATCTTTTTTATCCTGCATGATTAGAGCATGAAAAGTTTAATGGAAAGTCTAAATTAATTCAGTTGAGGCAGAAAGCATGAAAAGTTGAGATGCAGGCCTTGTCCTAGAAAATTTACTAAATTAGAATTAGATGTGTCAAGATAGTAGCTTAAATCTATCTGAACTTATCAACCAGTTGCTTCTAGTAACAAATAAATTCAGTTGATTGTTTTCTCTCTTTTTTACAGGCACGCAAACAACACCTGTATCAAATTACAGATTCATTGACGTTAGAGATGTTGCCTCTGCTCATATTCAAGCATTTGAAGTTCCTTCAGCTACTGGAAGATATTGTTTAGTTGGCCATGTTGCAAACGTTTCCAAGACTGAAGATTTTACAAGAACTTTATCCCACTTTGCTTCCTGAAAAGTAAGCTATCATTGATAAAATGCCACAAATTGGTGCCCAATTGCCATTAATTCAGATTACTTTATCCCACTTAATGATCTACTCTGCTTAAATATCCGTAATAAATTTTCTTTTTCTTCTCAGATATCTTGAGTAACTAAACCAAATGGTAGTGAAAATTATTATCTTTCATATCAATCTGAAAATTTGCTTTTTCAGATATGAAGAATATCACATATAAAAACAGAGAAGAATCTAAATTCTTCTTTCTTCTCATGGAGGGCAAGGACATGTTCCCATGTTTTGTAAAGAGATCCAAGCGAACTTGATTTAGGTAATTTGTTTTATTCTGACCTCTTTAATTATACTGGTTGTGGTATGGGTTTGATTCAAACAATTTCTATAGCAGAACGTGAGCACGCGAGCTCTCCTTGTTTAAAGTTAATACTTAATGACCAAGACCCATGTGTTATTTGGTTTAGCTGATATGTTGGTATATGCATGCAATTTGTATAGCAAGTTGTTAGATCAAGTATTATTGTGATTGTATAATTGTGCTTTTAGATAAAGTATTATGTTGAAAAGTGCGATCTTTTCAATATGTTGAGAAATGTGAGATAAAAGTTTTTATTCATTGCTTATGAAGCTAATTGTTACCAGGGAAAATGGAAATTTGCTCAAGTTGAGAAGGCTGCTTTAAGAACCAGCAAAGGTGTGGTGTATCAGGCTATGAGGGGAGAAAAGAAAATGGAGGTTCTACTTTTCCCTAATTAAAGTGATCTACATTTGTCATTCTCACATTTTAGAATATATTTATCTCAATTTTCGTGTTACACGTTCATATCATTACTGACATGGTTATTTTTCTTATGTAAAATTTGACTTGTTTCCTCATTTCTCCTCTTTTAATCCTTTTGAGAATGTTTTTCCATGTTTCATGTATTTCGTATTAGGACAGTGCTTATGGATTTATAATTTTGTACAACTCTTTGATCCATATGTTAATGTTTTGGCAGATTTGTATGATTGGGGAGGCTTGGGCTTGTAATGTGATGCAATGCTAGCTCTTCAATGTTGGTGTAGCTGCTTAGTACTTTATTTTCTTTCTTTTCAAGCTTTGAATGTCGGATTGAAATATTTATATCATGTAGTTATTAACAATTTGAGGTTTGCAAACTATTAAGTATTGTAATGTTTCATGACAATTGTTAAATGAAGACATGACTTAAATTTAATTTAGTTTGGAAGTACAAGACTTGAATGACACTAGAACAATACAAATGCATACGGGAAATATATCATTCGTGAAGTGGTTCTTTCTAAAAGGCATCGAAAATATGAAGAAAATGTTGCTCATATCAATTTGAAAAAATAATTGATGCTAAATACATTAAAGACATCGGAAACTACAATAGATGTGAAGTGGTTGTCAATAAAAGGCATCGGAAAAGAAATGTAGGTGAAGTAGTTATCAATAAAAGGCATCGGAAAATTAACTGTAGGTGAAGTGTTTATGTGGAAAGGCATCGGTGGAACACGAAGAGCCGTTGTCTTTATCGTAAAAGGCATTGGTGGAATAAGAGGAGTCGTTGTCTTTATCGTAAAAGGCATCAGTGGAATATGAGGAGATGTTGTCTTTATCGTAGAAGGCATCGAAAGTCAACTAATTTTGGATAAAGTCAACAATTGAAGCTCATTAAGGCATCAATAATTTTGAAAAAACCGCAGTTGTTTCTGAAATAGGCATCGGGTAAAAATCGATGCCTTTCATACCCCTCTTTAGCATCACCTTACAATACCTCGGTCTTGTACCTAAAAGGCATCGGTTTTTACCCGATGCCTATTAGCATTTTTCTGGTAGTATCATGTGGAGATTCCAAAGATCAAATCCATCGGTCAAATCGGTTTTATGAAATAATTCTCTTGTTCATTTTTCTTTTGTCATGAACAAATTTTCCTTCCTAGGGCTACGATGTAACCTAATCATGAACACTTAATTTTTATAGTTATATTAATTTCTGATTATTATTCCATGTTGAGTATTTGTTACTGTTCTTAATACTTTAAATATCTAGCTAATATTTAATTGATGATTCAAACGAAGACCGAGGGGAGATGTTTGGTATTTGCTTCTTATAACAAATATCATGACTTGAATGAGTGCCCGAGAGGGACTAACATGACTCATGCAGTTTTTTTTGCAGGTTCTCATAGAGCTTAATGGGTTCTTGATTTTCTAAATCCATTGCTCAAGAGAGAGTGGGTTGTTAATTAAGAATACTTTTGGTTAAGCCCGAGGTGGGATATCGAATAAATTAGGAGAAACCAACTATCAACATGGATAGTAATTAGGGTTATTGGCTATAAAAATTAAGTGGAATTGGTTATGGTAAAATCGGATGCTCTAGTGTCTCATCAACTTGATTTTCCATCATTAATTAAATTTCTATTTTTTCATAACTGTTTTAGTTTAATTAAATCAGTCAAGCTTCTTAATTAACTGTTCAAATAAATTTTCGAATGAATCATAATTGGTAATTACAAGGATTTTACAGTCTTCGTGGGAACGACACTCTACTTACTTCTATACTACTTGTGCAGATTTTGCGCTTGCAATAAGCGTAGATGGAAACCAATGAAAGCTGCTCAAACTGGGCCTGCAGTATCCCATCTGTTTTTTGCTAATGACTTGATTCTTTTTGCTGAAGCTAGCACACATCAGGCTAGAGTTATGAAACAATGCCTCGAGACTTTTTGTAAAGCCTAGGGCCAAATTGTCAATTTTGAGAAATCAGCTATCTATTGTTCCTCAAATACGAATAAGGAATTAGTGGCTAAAATGACAGGACCCGACCCAGATTCCACCGGAACCCGCGCCGAATCCTGTGATATGCCCGACATCAACCCATGTCGGGCCCACAAACTAAACAAGTTCCCTCTTCCTGAAACTTACAAGAAAGTGGGCCAAGACTTCTACCGAAAAACGGGCAGAGTCTCCCCTGAAATAAGGACTATCCCAAAATTAAAACCTGCTCAAACAAGCAATAGAAATAATTATCCCAAGCACCAACATGCTACAGAAATAATACACAGGCCTCCGGCCATCAAATTTAACCCTAACTGGTAAAACAAAGCCATCTAATTGTCAGCGGAATAGAACTAACAGAATACAAAGTTTAGGGTTCAAGGACAACAATCCTACCCTTCCAACGAAGCTCGAGAAGAGAAGCGCACGGCCGAATAGTAACGAAGCGACGACTACGGTCTGGGGGGCGCAAAACAAAAAGAGTGTGAGTGGACAAAAACAAGGTTTAACATACTTAAAACAATATACTAACCCCCACCTTTTATAAAACCATGCAAACCATGCATTTGAAATCATTATATACTTTACTGGTTTAAAAACCACACTATCTCAAAGTATGTGAGAGCAATCCAGCTCAAAACTTTTTTCCGAAGAAAACAACCCTTTTACTTTTCCCGAGGCATAACCTCCCAAAACACGAACTCATATACGTATGTATAAGTATAACTGAAATAACTTGAAGAACGTACGAACAAGAATATAATAAAATCCTCTTATACCCAAAACAACATTTGAAATATCAAACATTCCGTTCATGCCAAGAAAACCAAACTTGACAACAATATAGAAATCAATTGTAGTTCAAATCATATATATAATTATATATAAAATTAGGATTTACAATCCAATAAGTAAAACCTATCAAGTACTGAAATCCAATCAAGTACTACAACCGAATCAGGTAAACAGTTTCCCAAACTTCCCCACTCTCACAACCACGTGCTCACAAGCACGACAAGCGAGGAACGATCCTCACTAAAATAAATATGAATACGAAGATACTAACACACGCGTATAGGTATAGTATAACCTCAACACCAAACACAATAACCAGGGGAAAACAATCCAACAGGGGATCATTTGACTAGACACAGGTACAGTCTCATCGAGACCCCGTGCCTAGGGTTGAGCCGTCCATAGTGGGACTAAACTCACAGGCCTATATGGTAGAAACTTCCCAACCATAACTCCGAAACATGTCCTACGCGCGTAGACTACCCAGTTAAGGGTCTACAGCTACACCCCGTTAAGGTATGCATCGGATCGAACCATAACAAATCCAGGTAACAATATCATATCAATCGCCATGTGATCATCAGTATCAGAACAGGGGGAGGTACAATACAAGGTGCTAACAGCACACACATCAATCGCCACGCGATAACAGTATATATATACATATTCAATTACAATGTATCCAACCCTAAAACATCAGACACCAGGACATATACAAGTCCATCAGTCAAATACCCAATAACAACACTCAAAGTCAGGACAGCACCGTCCAAAATATATATTTCTATATTCAAAATAATCACAAGGGTCAAAGACCGCATAATAGATTAATATCAAATCAAACGTCCTATTAATTGAAAAACCATATTTAAATCTCAATCAATGCTCAAGCCAAGCATATCAATTCAAAACCCTTATAAAACGTAAGTCGCAATGATATACATATAATAAAATATAGCCATAAAGGCTCCAATACTTAAACCGAAAACCCGAAGTTCATAAACGTAATTATTAAATAAATTCCATTAAAACCATGAATCTTCAAATCCAAGATTCAAAATAAATATCCAAAGTATATATATATAACCCCTAAGGTCAAAATAACCCAATTAATGATCCAAAATCCACTATAAAAACCACCGGACGTCACTACGTCCCATTCAATACTCAAAAGTATACATCATCATAATATATAACCATCAGGGCCCCACATATAAACCCGGAAACCCAAATCAAGCATTAAACTCAAATGCTAGTCCTTTTAGTATTTTTCAACCAAAGTCAACAAGACTTAAAACATTCATCACATTCAAAAACTATTACAAAATCTCATTTCATGCAATTCATCCAAATCATGTTCATTTGAAAACAAAGTCCACTCACCGTTGATCCTACGCTGCATAACCCTAAAAGAGTCCCGCCTGCTGCGTAGCTGAGTCAAAGTACCTAAAGCAATAGATACGAGGATTTGATTAGTACCGTGAATACGAGAACCTTAAACTCAAACCCTACCAAAACCCGACTTAACGTGCACGTACATCGTACTAAAGATTCTAAGGTCAAACTATCTCTTTTAACCAGTGGGACCGCCCCGGAAGACTCACGGTCAACCGGTGGTCAAACACCCTGTTTCGGTCAACACGGACCCGCGGAGCTCACGACCTACAAATCGATCCGGACATGCCTAGAAGTCCAACAAAGTCAACTACGTGGCAAGGCGACCTCGAGAGACACTCGGTCAACCCTGGTCAAACTTGGTCAAACCGACCCGAATAGGTCAAACCGGGCCCGTAGGTCCCATGACCTCCAAACTTAGATCCGAAAGTTCCTACAGGTTCAACACAGCCTAAACAACGTGTCCTGAAAGTTTGGTCTCGATTGGACGGTCGGATTGCTCACGATCGCACGATCGGATTGTTAAAGTTTAATTCAAACTTTAAGTTATTGATCCGGAGTATCCGGGACTCCGAATCACGATCCGTCAAATCCTATATGCTCCTAGAAATACGAGGAACCACATACGTGAATTTGGATTCGATCCAATCCTCTGAACCCATCGAACCCAAACAACGCATAATAGGCGTACATTGGTTCGACAATCAAACGACGTCCGAATCAGAATCCGCGCACACGTACTCGTTCACAACGACACGAGGGTCGTAACGGACTCAAGAACCACCACCACACGCCCACACGCACCACCGTGGGTGGTGGGTGTGTAGAGCGATTTCGGCCACCGCAAATTCTTCGAGTCTCGACACAAAGCTTATGCCAAATTGATCACCACCACTCCAGGAGTTCGAAACCACCCTAAACCGGCCAAGGACCGGCCGTGAACTGGCCGAAAAACTAATTCGAAATTCGGCCAAAAACCTAGGTTTAGATCCGATTACAAAACAGCCCAATCGTTCCCAAATAACCCCAGAAATAGCTTAACCAGGTAGAGAGGAGTCGATTACATACCTTGCGCGACGACAAAGCTTGCCGGAGACGTCGGAAAGTCGCCGGGAAAAATGGAGGATCGGGCCGGAAGTTGCAGACGTTCCAGTCTGCAAACGCTAGCGAGACAGCCTCCGATCTTCGGTGGGTTAGGACCGGACGGAGGAGAGGAGTTGAACGTGACCGGTCTCGTGCGCCGCCGTGCCCTGTGTCGCTGGAACCGAAGAGAGAGAGAGACGGCGTGGTTTCGAGGAGAGAGAAATACGCGCAGGAGGAGAGAGAAGGAACTGGATTGGCTTAGGGGTATTTAACAAATTTCGAAATAACCTTTATGTCCTTAAAGCGATACAAAAGTTGTATCGAGACGTGCCGCACGTCCCCGAACTCGTTTCGACGTGCTGGACACAATGGCGCAACTCGTTTCGCCAAATTCCGTCCTGAAAATAATGTTGACCAAAATGCCCTTTAATTATTAAATTCCAATTAATTCCTTTTAATTCATTTTAATTCATTTTTAATTCCTTATTTAATTATCTCAATTATTTTATGTTATTTTCCTTTATTTTTAGGTCAGGGATGTCACATAAAATCAGTCATATTTCTGGCTCACCTCTCACAAATAACCTAGGTAAGTACTTGGGGATAGCTCTATTACACACTAGGGTGACTAAGGCCACTTACAGCAAGCTTGTGGAAAAAATGCACACCAAGCTTGCATCCTGGAAGAGCAAGGTACTCTCTGTTGCAGGTAGAGCAACTCGGATCCAAGCTGTTACCTCAGCTATACCTATTTATGCTATGCAAACTATTAAATTGCCTATGAGCATTTGTGGGGATCTTGATAGATTAAATTGCAATTTTTTTTGAGGAGGCAATGATAAGAAACATAAAATTCATCCTTGTCAATGGGATATAGTGAGTAGACCTAAGAGTCAGGGTGGTTTGGGCTTCAAGAAAACTCATCACATGAATCAAGCTCTTCTAGCTAAAAGTGGCTAGAGATTGTTGAGAAATGAGGAACGTTGGTGGTCTCAGATTTCTGAGAAAAAATACCTCAAGGGTCATTCTTCTTGTGAACCTGATATGGTACCAAAGCAAAATTGCTCTCCTACGTGGAAGGGGATTCTATTTGATGTTCAAATACTTGATAAAAGGGCTGATATGGAGGCTTGGAAAAGGAGATAAGGTCAACTTTTGGAAAGATAAATGGTTGAGCGATGTAGCTATTATTCACCAAGTGGATGTTACTCCTTATCGTGACTAGAATTTTGTTGTCTCAGATTTTTTTATTGATGGTTTGTGGGATGTGGATAAACTGAAAAGTGTGCTTCTTGAGGAATGGGAAATATAAATTGTCCAGCTAATTTCGGGGCCACTTAGAGGATTGCCAAATTTGGCAACCTACCTCTAATGGGTTGTTCTTGTTAGTGTTTTGTCTCTGTTTCTGGTTATGGAATCTCAAAATGGATATGGGAAAAATGAAGAAGATGATGATAGGAAAAAGAGGAAATAACAAAGATGAAAAAAAGAATAAAAATGTTCTTTCACTCCTCTGCTCAAATGCAACAGAGGCTTTTTCTCTTCGTATCAAAACTTTCTCGCACGCATAGTGTGGGGAATATTACTGTTAACAACATAGCTAGATCCCTTACATCACAAAATGATCTCAGCCTCACATCTAGCTATCTACTAGGATCATCAAACATGACATTGTATGCCTTACAATCTTAGCCTTTACACTTGGCAATAATAAAGCTCAAGTGAATACACAGATAAACTCAGCTTATTCCTCTAATTCTAATTAGCTAGAGACTTACAATTCAATAGTTCTCTGTCAAGTCGGCCTACAACTTGCTGTTCAAGGGGCCTGATTGGTTTTATCCTTGGTGGACAGTGTTATGGAAACTTAGAATCCCTTCCAAAATTCAAATTTTCTTATGGAGAGTTTTTCAGAAAAAAAATTTGTCTAATGAATAGCATGCTCGCAGGCATTTAACTATAAATCCCGACTGTAACACCTATGAGTGGCCAACTAATTCTACCATGTATAAATTGTATTCCGTTGAAGGATCTGAAACATGAATGGGATGATATGATGATTGAGCTTCATGATCCTATTTCTCAACAAAAAAAGGAAAAAGAAATTTAAATTAACTAGTACTATATAACTGAACTTAAAATCTTAAATTGTTACCTTAGATGGTTGTGATTGTTGAATGGTTACTGCTTGAAATTTTTTTCCTTCTTTTTGGTTGTTTCTCAACCCAACTTTTTGGGCGCTTCCCACCTTTACACTTCTCTTTCTTCTTCAAACCTTTGGCCTTTTGAAGTAAATCTATAATGGAGTTTCGTCATTCATTCTTTCACTCATACCTTGTGAAGATTGCTGATGTTCATATCCATCATGACTCACTCTAGATTCATCCAAACAAATATCTTCAACCCTCTTACTCAACTCATTTGCAACTCTAAGTACCAAGGCAAAGGCTTTCTCAGAGTCCGAGGCTCGAGATGCTATTTCAACTAACATGGGACAAAGTCTCCTGTATCGCTTGGTGACATCCAAATTTTTATATTTTTCAACACTTATCTCGATATTTTCAACATCTTCATTCCTTGTCTCTCTAGTCCGTCTTTGAAGACTGTATTGATTTAGAATGGTCTTAATATTGCATATATCAAGAATTTTCAAAGCATGACAACACAAAATTCCAAAGTTCTAAAACTTCATACAGTTACATAAGATAGTTTGGTATGAAGGTTGAAACATAACTTTATGCTCCCCATCTTTATTTAAAATCTCAACTGTGTACTCATATGCTAAAGAATTCTCAAAACATTTTTTAAATTGTTTCAGCTCAAAACCAATCAAATTCTTCTTGAAACTTTTCAAATATTGAAGGAGTATAAACATCTGCCACTTACCAAGAGGCTCCTCATCTCCACGACAATCAAATCCGATCCTTGGATTCCGAAACTGCTTCATTCCCAGATTGTTCACTCAAAAACCACACCTTCTTCCCTTATTCCAAGCTATTGGGCTCCTGTAATGGTATGCTATTAGTAGATGTTGCTGGTGATTGTCAAACTCATAAGTTGTTTCTTTGGAACCCTACTGAAAATGATGAATTTGGATTTGGCCATGGTCTGGGTTATGTGTCATCCACTGACGACTACAAAATTTTCATAGCTGGAGTTGCTACTAACAAGTGGTTTGTGGAGATGTTTTCTGCCAAATTGAACACTTGGAAAATCATTGAATTCCCCGGCCACCACTCATTGTCCTTTTTCATAAGCATCGCCATTGGCTTGGGGGTCCTTACGAATGAAGCACTGCATTGGCTCCCGGCCTACAGCTTTGATCCTGATGAAGAGCTACCCATATTTGCTTTTGATCTGGCAAAGGAGGAGTTCAGGGAAGTTCTATGCCCTCCTTTAAATGGCAATGGTGATGACGATGACAATGATGTTAAAAGTATGGCGGTTAATGTAGTTTCAGGAGGCAGTGAAGAATGCTTATGTTTTTCATTTACCAGGAGACGTGGTGGTCATGAGTGGATAGAATTTTGGGTTATGAAGGAATATGGGGTGCGTGAGTCATGGAATGTGCTCTTTATATTTCGCACAAATATTTTATTTAAATGGTTGGCTGGCAATTTGAGTGGTAATGATGTCGTTTTCATTACGGAAGGCGGCAAAATTTTATTCAAGTTGAGGCACATGTTGGTGAGGATTGAATGCCACAGAGATCGGAAGTTGGTTTGCAGTAGACCTTATAACGTTACTGATGGGGATAGGTTTGAGGTGATCGAATACGATGAAACTCTGCTTTCGGCACCAAATTAATTTTATAGAGGTTTTACGTATGTTTTGTAACCTAATTATATAGAACTCTGCTTTAATCACTTTATATATGATATGAACTCTGTTTTAATCACTTTATTATATGATCACAATAGAATTTATATCATCAACTAATTATATAGAGTAATATTTTATAAGAAATGTATTTTGTGTGTTGCTTTGCATGTACCACTTTAATCATATTTTAATAATTTATATATGATACGAACTCTGTTTTAATCACTTTATTATATGATCACAATATAATTTATATCATCAACTAATTGAGATTTTGACAAAACGACGTCATAAATACAATCAACGACGGTAATTTATTATTAACAGACGTCATAAATACAATAAACGACGGTTAATAAAATACGAACGTTGTAACTTTAAACAACGGCAGTTCTTAAAAATTTAAAGACATACAATGACGATAATTTTAAGAAAACTGACGTTGTGACGACAAACAACGTCTCTATAAAGGACGTTGTAAGTAATTATTGATGTCTTTATTGTCCTCCTTACTGACGTCTTAAGGTTAAATAAACACGTCGGTAAATATGACGGCGATATTTTTCTTCTTACGGACGTGAAAATTAATCATAGCACGTCGGTTATTACTTCATACCGACGTGGTTAAAACAAAATTTAATTCAATTTAAATCATAATATTCATAATAACTTTTAAAAAATTCCAAAAATACACCGGAAACCATTATGATATCATTGAGATATTTTCTTCCCACTAAGGCTTATAAAAATATATTTGATCCATAAAAATTAAAAATGAAATTCAAAGAACAAAAATTATTGATAAATCACAAAATCTCTTATAGTTACATAAAATGTTCATATATATATATATATATATATATATATATATATATATATATGTGGCTTGTGTCATCCATTGGTGTGATAAATTCAAATATATTAATTACTACTTTTAGCAATCTAATTTAGAAGAAACCAGCCTAAACCCTTTTTGTATTATTTTAATATTTTTTTCATTTAATGAAATTTATAATTTAGTATTTAGGGTTTAGTGTTTTGTGTTTAGGGTTTAGGGTTTAGGGTATATTGAAACGACGCCGGTTTTCTATTTTGTTTTATTTCGATTCCATCCTTGGGCTAACTCGTTCGAATCCCAGCAACACCAAAACCTGAATATTCTTATTAATTTTTAATTTGTCCGTGATGGTTTTAGCGTCGTGAAAATGTTTAACTACATCGTATTTAATATACTAACCGCCGTGTTAAATGCAGACATTTTATTTGAATTAGACGTCCTTCTTTATTAATTAGTGACGTAGAAAAGTGAAACTAAGGCAGTATAAATATAATAACGGTCATATAATTGTAACACTTTAACGTCGGTTATTATTTGTTCGTCGATGTTTAAAAGCGCGCTATCTGAAATTTTGACATTGACCCAAAATTTTCAATTTTCGCGCTGTCTTAAATATTGGCTCTCTCTCTTCAACTCTAATTCTAACTTGTGCTCTCCAGCTCTGTCGAATCCAAGTTTATCTCGAAAACCATTTTCAGAATCCATCAGATCTGCGCGTACCTGTAAGTTCGAACCCTAATATCACAAGCTTGTTGTTCATTGAATGATATTCCTTTCGCTCTATGTCTTAAATATTTGGCTCTCTCTCTTCAACTCTAATTCTAAGTTGTGCTCTCCAGCTCCGTCGAATCCAAGTTTGCCTCCAAAACCATTTTCAGAATCTAACAGCTCTGCGCGTACCTGTAAGTTCGAACCCTAATCTCACAAGCTTGTTGTTCATTGAATGATATTCCTTTCTGGGTTCTTAAGTACAAACTTAATCTGACTTTGCTGCTTCTGAAATCATTGAAAAATTTCGTTGGATCTGATCCTTATGGGTTTTAGATATATGTTTTGCGTCCTTTAAATCTTTAGATATGTGTTCTTAATCACTCTCTGTCGTGATGGATATTAATATTTGCATGCTTTTTATATGGGTCTTTATTAATATTTGGTTAGCATTTGTTCTTCGAAATGGAATGGTAATGTGAGATTTATTCTCTTTTCATACGACGACGGTTTTTTATTAAAACCGTCATCTGTATTTCAGTTATAAGGTGGTTGTTCTTTAATACCGTCGTATGAAATTTGATGGATGGTGTCATAACCCTTCACTGTATTTTGTTGCATAAGACAATGGTTATTGGAAAAACCGTCGTCTGCAATTGTAAAATACGTCGTTTTATTTAAAAACCGTCGTCTGAACTTTTATTGCTTGCTATAATCTGTTATAGTGTTGGTCCAAGTTCATTTTAGTGGAATGCATCTTTGTTGTGCTAAAATGATTAGGTCTTAATTTTGTCTAGTGTTCTTTAATGTATAGGGGTAGAGAATTGGTCTACTGTTCTTTAATCTCTTACTAAAACTTGCTTTTTTTTATATTTAAAATCTTGGTCACTTCTTTCTTTTGTTCAGATTTCGGTGACACACCATATGAGGCAGTTATAAGTGTACAAAGGGAAGAGAGTAATTGCATCCAAGGGAGAAGCAGGTACAAAGTGATGAAGTTCAGATAGAATGCAGAGGAAAATTGGTGATGATGAATGTATAGCTCTATATACATATGGAGAACTTGATTTAAAGGATAATTAGGTATAAGAATTTTGGTGTACTCTAGAGTACTTTCATTTTTTAGATTTATTTTGTTCTATTGTACTCTTGATATTCTATTTATGAAAGAAATAATTTTTGAGTATATATATGTATGGCGTGGGTAATAGCATATTTGGGTATATATTTATGATAACATTGGAAACAAGAAAACAAAAGAAGCAAAAATGTAAAATTACTATGTCAGTTTTACAGTTAATAACCCTCGTTTTAAAGCTAATAGACTACAGTATTTAATAAAGCCGTCTTCTTTACAAGTAATCGACTTCGGTTTTATAAAATACGACGTCTTTGGATATAATAAACGACGTCTTTGGATAAAATTCGACGTTTTTTTATAATAAAACATACGTCTTTATATATAATAGACGTTTGTATGTTTGACATTCTGCCGTGGTTCATTTATGTAACGGGGTTAACAATGAAATTTTTGACTTGTAAAGCCTTTGAGACGGCACTAATTTTATGAAAGTGACGTCTAAGGTTGTCGATTTTTCCTATTTATGAAGTTTTATTTGTATTAGACGTCAGTTTTATTAAAAGAAATGACGTAGTATTCTTTAACAACGTCGGTTATTAACCGTCGTGGTTTTATACATGAATAGATGTCGGTCGATTTCATGACGGTTTTGTATGACCCTAGACGGCGGTGGATTCCCGTCGTCTATTTCGATTTTTGTAGTAGTGTTTCAACACTCCTTTCTAAGTGTTTAGCTGAAATGACACCAAGCTTCTTTCTCAAATACTCAAACCGATCCCTGGCTAGAGCTTTGGTAAAAACGTCTGCAGTCTGCTCTTTTGTCTTGCAATACAGCAAATCAATTTCTCCATCTTGTAAAGCATCACGAATGAAATGAAAATGTCTGTTTATATGCCTTGTCTTGTGATGATGCACTGGATTCTTGGTTATAGCTATAGCTGAGGTATTGTCACATAGAATTGAGGTTGCACTGACCTGTTCTTCACCAAAGTCTGAAAGAACAAACCTCAACCACATTGCTTGTGTAGTTGCTTCTGCTGCACTCACATATTCTGCTTCTGCAGTGGAGAGAGCCACACTGCTTTGCTTGACTGATGCCCAAGAAAAGACACCTGATCCGAGATGGAATGCATATCCAGAAGTGCTTTTCATATCATCCTCACTCCCTGACCAATCACTATCACAATAGCCAATTAGCACTGCTTCCTTTCCTTTTTCATAAGCTATGCCATAGTCAAGTGTGCTTTGTATGTACCTAAGCACTCTCTTGGCAGTTCCCATACGTTTCCTAGTAGGACCATGCATAAATCTAGCTAAGAGGCTGGCTACAAACATAATGTCAGGTCTTGTTGCAGTCAAATACAACAAACTTCCTACCACCTATCTGTATAAATTTTCATCAGTTTGTTCACTACCATCCTGCTTAGACAGTTTTTCATTCACTGCAAGAGGAGTAGCAATTGACTTGCAATCCTTGAAACCAAACCTATCCAGCAAGGTCTTTGCATATTTCTTTTGATGCAAGAAAATATATGATTCAGTTTGTATCACACATAATCCCAGAAAATGATGCAATAGACCAAGGTCTGTCATTTCATATTGCTTCATCATTTCAGTTTTGAAATCCATCAATAACTCATTGGAACTACCTGTATAGATGATATCATCTACATAGAGTGAAACAATAAGGATGCCACTCTCTGCAGACTTCACATATAGAGTTGCCTCACTAAGACTCCTTTTGAAACTAGCCTTTTCAAAATAAGAGTTGATCTGTTCATACCAAGCTCTTGGAGCTTGTTTAAGGCCATACAAAGCCTTCTTCAGTCTATAAACTCCATCTTCCTTGTTTTTAATCACAAAACCAGGTGGTTGATCAACATAAACCTCTTCATGTAACACCCCATTCAAAAATGCCGATTTCACATCCAATTGAAACAGCTTCCATCCTTTTTGTGCAGCCAAACCCACCAAAATTCGAATTGTATCTAGCCTTGCCACTGGTGCAAAAGTCTCATTGAAGTCTATTCCAGGCTTTTGAGAGTAACCTTTTGCCACCAATCTTGCTTTATTCTTCTGAACAGAACCATCCAAGTTTAACTTGGTTTTATACACCCACTTAACTCCAATAACTGGTTTATCAGATGGTCTATCAACCAAATCCCAGGTATTATTCTTCTCTATCATTGTAATCTCATTTTCCATTGCTTTTTGCCATGAATCATCTTTGACAGCTTCTTCAAATGACTCAGGCTCAATGATGCATACATTGCATCTTTCATAGACTTCAGCTATACTTTTATATTTCCGAGGAGTGTGATCAAAATCATGTGGACTTGTGATGACTTCAGTGTGTTCTTCTTCACTGTTCTCTGATATTTCTGTTTGAGCCCCATGTGATTCATCAATCTCTTTTCCTTTCTCAGTAGCCACATCAGTAAGTGAGATTGAAATGCTGCACTTTTTTTGTGTATTCCAGTCCCAACTAGCCTCCTCATGGAAAACAACATCTCTAGAAATGATCACCTTGCCTGTTACAAGATTGTACAACCTATAACCCTTTTCACAGCTGCCATATCCAAGAAACACACACCTAGTACTGGTCAGATCAAATTTTTGTCTCTGCTGCTCTGGAATATGTGCATAACACAAAGAACCAAACACTCTTAGATGCTTAATTCCTGGTTTTCTTCCACTATAAGCTTCAAAAGGTGTTTTCTTATCTAAAGCTTTAGTGGGACATCTATTCAAAACATATACAGCAGTGTTAACTGCTTCAGGCCAAAATTCCAGTGGCATTTTCTTTTCAAACAACATACACTTTGCCATTTCAACTATTGATCTATTCTTCCTCTCAGCTACTCCATTCTGCTGTGGAGAGTATGCAACTGTAAGTTGTCTTTCCATTCCCATTTCTTCACAAAATTTGCTAAATTCAATAGATGTATACTCTCCTCCTCTATCACTTCTCAACTTCTTCAACTTATAGCCACTTTGCAATTCAACCATAGCCTTATACTTCTTGAATACATTGAATACTTCAAACTTATATCTCAGAAAGTAAATCCAACACATTCGAGTACAGTCATCTATGAATGTAAGAAAATACCTGTTTCCTGCTTTTGTAACAGTTTGCATTGGTCCACATACATCAGTGTGTACCAATTCCAGTGGAGCTGTAGCTCTGCTTGTTGCTTCTTTTGGAAAAGACTCCCTGCAATGTTTTCCAAAAGTGCACCCTTCACATACATCACTTGTGCTTTTAATCTCTGGCAAACCAACCACCATATCCTCATGCTGCAGTAGTTTCAAACTTTAGAAGTTTAAATGCCCCAGTCTCCTATGCCAAATCAAGGTTGATTGACATACACTAGCTTTTAATGCCAAATGCAGCTATGTATGAAGATTCAGAGGAATGCTTCTATTTCCTTTCATTTGCACTCTAGCCACTAGATTTGAGAGTGAGCTATCATCATAGATATCTGCTTTGTTATCCCCAAAAATAAGAAAGTATCCATGCTTCATCATCTGTCCAACACTAAGTAAGTTCTCCTTGAGACCAGATACCAAAGCATCACCTCTTTGATATATCTCTTTCCCATCTTCGTTTCAACTACCAAACTTCCTTTTCCTATAACATCAACCAACTGTCTTGTTCCCATTGCAACTTTTGCAGTTATGCTTCTATCAATGTCAATCAAAACATCCTCTCTGCCAGTCATATGATTACTACAACCACTCGTCCAAATACCATACATCTTCAATAGGCCTTTTGTCGATGCATTGTTGACAAAGAACATAGTTGGTGAGGAGGGAATTTGAGTTGCATAGTTCAGTTGTTGTTGTGCTGGTTTCTTGCTATAGCAATCTTTTGCAATATGTCCAAACTTGTCACAGCTTGTAACATTTTGGCTTGCCTTTAAATCGACACTCACCAAAATGCAGTTTTCCATAATGCTTACATGGATTCTTAGCACCATCAGTGGGTTTGTTATCCCACCTTTTGTCTTTTGCCTTCCAATTCTTTTGATCTTTAGCAATCGTGTTTTCCGGTGAATTTATCTGTTTTGGAATTCACACTGAGACTAGCAAATGCTTTCTCAGTTTTGTGCTCATTGTGTCTCTCCAATCTTTGTGCAAAACCCTTTAATGAGGCAACAACCTCTTGAACCTCAATTGTATCTATATCCCTTGAATGCTCAATCACAGAACATATAGGATCATACATAGCAGGTAAGCTAATCAACAATTTCTGCACTACTCTTCCTTTAGTTAATTCTTCTCCATAACTTCTCATTTGGTTTATGAGATCAAACAATTTTGCAAGATAAGCAGACAAGGATTCATCATCTCTCATTCTAGTGTATTCAAACTCCCTACGAAGGCTTTGTAACTTTACACCTCTTACCTGTTTGTCTCCATGGAATTCTCGCATCAAGAGATTCCATGCTCCCTTTGATGTTTCTTCATGAGCGATCCTAGGAAAGATTTCTTCAGAAACTGCTCCCTAGATCAGTCCCAGAGCTTTAGCATCTTTCATGAATGCCTCTGTGAGAGATATCTTCTCAGCACCACTTGATTCCTCCTTGTCCTTCTTCTTTTCATCAGATCCATCAGCTCCCTTCGAAACTGAGCTCTCTACACCTTTCTCTACAAAATCCCACAGTCCATCAGATTTGAATATGGTTTTCATCCTTATACTCCAGAACTCATAGTTCTCGCCATTGAAGATCTGCTCGCTACTCACCACCGCTTGATCCAGCCATATTAGACACAGATCGCAAAATCCCAAGCTCAACGTCAAGAACTTTAGCTCACGCAGCTCACAGATTCAAACGGCCCGTAGAAAACGATCCAACCAGGCTCGAGGCCATGTTAGAATTCTCGAGACTATGATCTGATTAGTTTGGATTATTGGTAGTTTGAGCTCAGGAAAACTAAGAGAGTGAAAACACAAAGAACTTGGAGAAGACGATACCAAGAAATGAGTCTGTAAATCTCATATATCAGTCATGCACACAATGTGTTTGTATATAAAACCGTTGGGAATGAGATATTCCCTTCTCTTACGTCAGCTCAATCTAACCATCCATTCTTCTATCCTATGAGATAAAGACAAATGGCACAAACTAATTCTTTAACTAAGATTACATCTCAGCTGTCCAATTGGACTATAATCCAATGGCTCACATTTGAACTAACAACAAATACAATCTGAAATAAGCTAAAAAACATTTCGGCTATAACACTTATATTTCAACAGAAATAAATCATGAGCCATTTGAACCATAACCACCAAAAATTTGGCCGTTTAAATTGTACATAGGTGTAGGCGCAGAGACAGTTGGAGAAGGTGGTGATCTGTGGCTAAAGAGTGTGAACAATCACTTGGGACGCCAAGTGTGGGAGTTCAATCCAGAGCTTGGAAGCCCAGAAGAGCTTCAACGGATTAAAGATGCCCGCAAGGCTTTCTGGGACAACCGTTTTGAGAGGCGGCACAGCTCTGACCTCCTCATGAGAATTCAGGTTACAAACACAAACTTTCTGCAAAGCCTTCCAATTCTTGAATTTTCATCTTGGCTTTTTCTTTATTTGTCAATTCGTTGGTGTTTGTTTATTGTTGGGTCAAGAATGGATCATACTGCATATGGCTGGAAAAGGGTATTCATTTATTTCTTATTTCCTGGTGTGGTTTATCCTGCATGCCAATTACATGTAAATAGTTCACAATATCACTGTGGTCTTCTGGATCATCGAATTATGTATGTACAATCACCAGAACTGCTGAACTTCATAATGTGGTTGAAAACTGTGGTCAAATTATTCACACTGCGTACTCTGATTCCATGTGCACAGATATGCATTGTAAGTTAGAATATTTCTTTCTTCCGGATGATCTGTATTTTAAATACCGTGTTGTGATTCCTATGCTTAATTGTATGTTATCCAACATTTTGCATGCCATGGTGATATGGTCAAAGAAAAATTTCATCTTCTTCTGTTTTCTTGTATTTTTGGCTTTCATATGTAGCATTTGGGTATATGTATTATAGTTTATTAAAGAATGGCTGCATAAACCGTCTAACCATCCTTACAATTAGTCTCCTTAATCATGCCTAATTTGTTAATCCCCTGACAATATGAGCAAAGGACTTAGTGATTTCAGGACAAAGGATATGAGGTTTGAAGTTTGTGTTTTAGTTTTTTAGTTAATGTATTTTGCAACACTACTTTTTCCTTTATTTTTGTATTTTTTATAATGAATGTTTCTTGCTTATTAATGAAATGTAGTTCGAAAAGGAGAATCCATGTGTCACGAATCTACCACAACTCAAAGTTAAAGATGAAGAAGAGGTGACAGAAAAGATTATGAAAACGACCTTAAGAAGAGCTATCGGTTT
The DNA here is from genome assembly GCA_024362665.1 of Prunus padus. Lineage (NCBI taxonomy): Eukaryota > Viridiplantae > Streptophyta > Magnoliopsida > Rosales > Rosaceae > Prunus > Prunus padus. The sequence goes on along the minus strand of JANFAM010000013.1, from coordinate 2,493,269 downwards.
TTATTCAACAATCCAAGCACATGATGGTCATTGGCCTGGGGATTATGGGGGTCCAATGTTTCTGCTTCCTGGTTTGGTAAGGGAGAAACTAGTAAACACTCTGTTTCAATCAATATTTGTATCAAAACACGGCAAATCTATATAGCATGGCTGAATATGAGAAAGAAGTTTAACGTTCCAAAATATGGCCGCATATTTGTTTTTGAACTGCATGGCCATTCTCATAGTGCAATGAATGATTCAAGATTTTTTTTTTCTTTGTTATTTGGTCCAATTGGTAATTGTTGGGTAACTAAGTATTACTTACCAATTGCAATTTGAAACAGGTCATTACACCTTCAATTACTGGAGCTCTAAATGCTGTGTTATCAAAAGAGCATCAACATGAGATGTGCAGATATCTCTATAATCATCAGGCAAGAATGGTTATTCATGTAGTTAATGCTTTTTAAGAAAGCTTATTTGCACATAGAATTTCAGGTTACTTTCTCCCTGTATGATAATAAATGCAAACTGATATGACTCGTATTCGTTCTGCTCTTCTTAAAGGACATTTTTTTTCAAACTCAATGAAATGCTTATAAAATGATTTTTTTTTTTTTACCAGTAATGTCATTACATCCTTGGCCTAACTACAATGTTATTATTGAATTAATGAAGAAAAAAACTGATGAATTTTTTTTTGCAGAATAAAGATGGGGGATGGGGTCTACATATTGAGGGGCCAAGTACCATGTTCGGTATTGCACTAAATTATGTTACTTTGAGGTTGCTTCGTGAAGGTGCCAATGATGGACAAGGGGCAATGGAATTAGCATGCAAATGGATATTAGACCATCACTACTACAAAAATCGAAATAGACGTCGGTAAAACGACGACAGACAAAATAAATACCATCGTTAAATTTTAAACGACGACGGTAATATAAAAACCGACGTGGATTATAAACTAAAACACCTAAAAATTGGAAATTCATTTGGGTATTTTTAAAACACGACGCATGAAACTTTAAAAGCGTTGTCTTATGAAAGATGCCAATCCGATAAGAAAATAGATAACAAATAAACAACGTCGGTATGTGTAAATATACCGACGTAGAAATTATAGACGACGTTTCACATATAATACCGCCGTTTTGAACATCAAATAACTGTCGTCTTTACATATAATCCATGACGGTTTTTGTAAAAAACCATCGTCTTTACAAAAATCCACGACGGTTTTTATAAAAAATCGTCGTCTTTACAAACAATCCACGACGGTTTTGTAAAACCGTCATCTTTACATACAATCCATGACGGTTTTTATAAATAACCGTCGTCTTTAAATATAATCCACGGCGGTTTTTGTAAAAACCGTCATCTTTACAAAAAAATCCACGACGGTTTTTTTACATACAATCCACGACGGTTTTTATAAATAACCGTCGTCTTTAAATATAATCCACGACAGTTTTTGTAAAAAACCATCATCTTTACAAAAAAAATCCACGACGGTTTTTTGTAAAATAACTGTCGTCTTTACATACAATCCACGACGGTTTTTATAAATAACCGTCATCTTTACATACAATCCACGACGGTTTTTTTACAAAAACCGTCGTTCTTAAATTAATTTGGATCGTTTACTAATAATAAAAGATTGAAGTTGTAACTTTAAAATATGTCGACATTTATAACTTACAACGACATTAATTTCTTTTAAAGCGATGTTGTAACAACAATAAACATCGTTGTTTAAAAACAATACGACGTCTAAATCATCTAAGACGTCGGTTTTTATTTATTTATTTCATAAAATTCTTAATAAATTTTAAAAATTAAACCGACAACTACTATTCTATCATTGAGAGATTGTCTTCCCCTAAAGCTTTGAAAAATGTAATTTTTTATAAAAATTACAAATGATAAGAGAATTCAAAATTGTTTGTTTACAAAGCACAATAGTCCTTATACTTTCACAACATAACCCTAAGGTTTATGTGATCCATTGGTGGCCATAAATAAAAATATATGAAATCCTGATTTTAGCCTTTTAATATAGAAGGCATTGTCGTAAGGAGTCCGTTACAATTTTTAGTTTATTTTTGCATACTTGTGTTTTTTATATAATTTTTGTAAAATTTATGGTTTAGGATTTAGGGTTTAGGGTTTAGGGTTTAGGGTTTAGGATTTAGGGTTTAGGGTTTAGGATTTAGAGTTTATTAAAACGACGCTGGTTTCCTCTCAATCGCTTTTGGTCAATTACGACCTTGGTAACGCTGCGTTCAATCCCAGGAAAACCATAGCCCTCTTATTTATTTTTTATTTAAAATGAAGGTTTTATGGTGAGCGTCGTAAAAGTATTTACAACGACGTTTTCTTTAATCGACCGACGTAGTAAAGTTTTACAACGGCCCTATTATTTAAATACCGTCGTTTATATTGTCAAATTATATGTCGGTTGTATTTTACTTTCCGTCGTCTTTAAAAACGCGGTCATTTGAAAAATTCGAGCGCCATCCTCAATTTTCAAAATTTGCCCTCAACCCTACATAACATTTCGCTATCTCTCTTCAACTCAAATTCTAACCTTTTAGTTTTCACTCTCCATTCTCCATCATATCAGATTGAGCTTTCCCTCCCAAAGCATTGGTGATATACTGCGAGCTCCGTCTTACTGTAAGTACAAACCCTAATCTCATATGCTTGTCTTACTTTATTTTGGTTTTGTCTTCTCTTCGAGGTTGAGGTTGATGATGTTCAATTGCCTCTTTCTTCAGGAAGTTAAGCATGCTGGTGCTATACTAACAGTTGCACCTTCTGAATACTTTATGTTGCCCATAGTTATACCATTGGCATATAACCATGTAGTTCTATGGAAATATAGTCCAATTATAAAATTTACGTATCACCTAATTTTATTTGTTTATAATCTTAACTTTTTTATCTTTCTGCATTTTGATTTATTTGCAGGGATGATGGAGGATACTTCAATTGTGCATCATTTGTATGTTTGGATGAGAGGAAGGCTTGGATTAGGAGTACATAGGTCTTGTTAGGAAAAGATTGTATTACTAATTACTATGTATCAATTGAATATTAAAAAAAAAGATTAGTTAAACCCAGCCACGACGATTTTTGTAGAATAAAGATTAGTTAACAAACAATCCACGACGGTTTAAAAAAAAAACCGTCGTCTTTATTCCTATAATTAACGATCTTTACCTCTAAACAACGACGGTTTTTATAAAAAACCGTCGTCTTTACAAACAATCCACGACGGTTTTTATAAATAACCGTCGTCTTTACAAACAATCCACAACGATTTTTGTAAAAAACCGTCGTCTTTACAAACAATCCACGACGGTTTTTATAAATAACTGTCGTCTTTATTCCTATAATTAACAATCTTTACCTCTAAACAACGACGGTTTTTTTGTAAAAAACTGTCGTCTTTACATAAAAACAACGACGGTTTTGAGTAAAAAGCATCGTCTTTACATATAATAGACGACGGTAATTTACTGTCGTGGTTTTATGCATCAAAAGATGTCGGTCGATTTCACGACGGTTGAAAAACCGAATACACGACGGTGAATTACCGTCGTCTATTGCGATTTTTGTAGTAGTGCACGGTCGATTTCATGGGGGAAAATGTGGCTTTCAGTATGAACTCAATGCTTATCTTGTTGGATTGTGCCAAATATGTAGTCCTTTGGAAATATTAGTTGACATGCATATTTGATGGTGATAGGTACTTGGGACATATGAATGGTCCGGGAATAATCCACTGCCACCAGAAGTATGGCTATGTCCTTACTCTCTCCCATTTCATCCAGGTCTCTCATCATTATTTTTACATTTGACATTGATGCTATAGGTTCACTCTAGGCAGGATAACAAGAAATTCAAATATGCTTTCTTTTCATATTTATGACTAATAAGTGAGGTCCCATTAACATTATTAGGGAACATACGCTTGTGCATGTTGTTAACTATGTAACTTTTACTCTTTATTTGTTATGAATTTGCAAAATTTTCACTTACAGGAAGAATGTGGTGTCATTGTCGAATGGTGTATTTGCCCATGTCATATTTGTATGGGAAGAGGTTTGTTGGACCTATCACACCCACAATCCGGTCATTGAGGAAGGAGCTTTATACAGTCCCCTATCATGAAGTTGATTGGAATCAAGCTCGCAATCTATGTGCAAAGGTGGGTAAGAGACATCTACCTTTTTGAATATGTCCTTCCTCCTGCTTCCTGCATAAAGAATCCCATGTCTTTGAGTTTAATTCTACACTTCTGCTTTCCATAAGTTTGGCACTGGTGAAATATATGATAGCTCTTGGTGCAATTACATTTATGATTTAGGGTCCTAGACATGGTTAATTGGTAGATTGTTTTCCTATAATTCCTTGAATATAAATACAACACGTGTGCACTGTATCTACTTATATAGGTTTCAATACGGGTAATCTATTTATGACAACTTATATGCAAATGTTCTTTTGATTCTACATGGGAAGCTTTATACAATTGTTAGGAAGATCTGTACTACCGACACCCAATGGTTCAGGATATTTTGTGAGCATCTCTTCACTATGTATATGAAACTGTTTTCACGCGCTGGCCTGCAGAGGAATTGAGGGAGAATGCTTTGCAGACTGTAATGCAGCATACTCATTATGAAGATGAAAATACTCGGTATATATGCATAGGGCCTGTTAACAAGGTATGCATGCAGATTTATAATTATGCATATCATCATGTGCTTTTTTGTTTATATGTAGAAGCAGTGAGCAATTTTTGAAACTGAAAGTTTACCATGTTAATTATAATTATGCATATTAATGTGTGAGATGTTGTTCAACTGACAGCAAGCATATTTTTTAGAAATAGAACAATATGATTCAAAGAGTTATATTTGAGAAGAACAAAAATACGTCATACTCACTGATGTGGTCACTAAGCTGAACCTCATAAAAATAAATTTCAACTGGCTATTATATGTTTCATCCTTTAAGTTGGATGAGCTACACAATACAGTATGTCTCTTAGGCTTTGGAAGGCAATGGGACCTGCTTGCGGTACTCTGCAAGAGCCCACAGAGGGTAGATATTTCTATAAGCTGCATAATGTAGCATGCAGTTCTTCTGGAACACTCCGGTGATTTCCTGCCATAATTCAATGATTAGTGGTTAGATTAAGCGTATTCCCACATGGTATGCTATTTTGTATTTGATCTTTCTCACTCATCAAGATTATAATGCAAGTCAACAAGATTGCAATGCAAGTCATCAAGATTGCAATGAAAGTCATGCTGTGCTAAGAAATATACCTGTTGGGGAAAATCACCATTTTCCATTTGAGAATTGATAATCAACTTCACTGCACGATGAAGAGGTGCAGAGTCTCTGTCTGCCTGTCCAGCATGAGTCAGACCCATCATAGCCCATGCAGTCTGTACTAAATTTGATCCGTTTCCTTCGAGCGGAACATACTCCTGTATCACCCACCACAGAGACATATGTTATAACGTAAGACAATGGGATTGTTTAAGAAACTTGAAGCGTAAAAATATAATCCACCTCCCACATTTTACCTTTTTGGGACATGAAAGGTAGCTCTCTCCCCAACCACCATTCTCTCTCTGTGTTTTGAGTAGAAAGTTAACCCCTTTGCGCATGGCTAAACAGTTATTGAAAGTCTTGCCGGCAGCTGCTAACCCTCCAAGGCCAAACCAGGCACCATATGTGAAGCAAACTCCCCAATTTCCATACCTGTGCAAAGTGTTCCTCAACTAAGTTATTCTTCTTCTCTCGTTGTTAATTGAAACAAACATTTATATATTTACATATCTGATTATCTAAACATACCACGAACCATCTGGCATTTGTATACTTTCAAGGTACTGTGTAGCATTGGTAATGAAATGATCAATCTCTTTCTTCCTGTGCCCAGGGTACAACTTCTTAAACAGAACCAAGGCCTGAATTGCAGACGAAGTGCATTCAACATATTCATGCTCAACCACAATGTCCTCGAAGAATTCAGTGGGATTTAACATCTAGAGGAGGCAAAAGAGAGAGAATATGGAGTAAGTATCTGCTAATGGAGATTTCAAGAACATTAACTTCTTACTTCTAACCAATCTGACTCCAGTTTGTTAAAATGCTTACTTCTAACCAATCGGCAGCTCCTGCTGGTTCCCAGGCTGCTAAACCACCATTTTTACTCTGCAATGAGTTGTAAAATAAAGCTTTTTTATTTATGAGTTGAGTACATAGACATAAAAGACGCAATTTACTCACTGCAGGGAAACCACATGCTACTCAAACTCATACTTATGACTAGAGGTGCAAGACAAGAGTACTTGATGACACATTATTTGTCACCTGTAGGGAAAGTAGGACGTTGATAGAATCATATAATCTTTCAGGTTCCATTTTTTCACCAACTATCTCGGGTCGCATCATCGAGAGCAGCAGGCAACACTGTAGAGGGGGCTATCGTGAGAAACATGGAGATAACAAACAGGGTTGATATCTCAATTGAAGCGTTCATTACCTTTAAACCCTCTGCAGTGCAATCAGAAACTTGCCATCCATGGTCTTGATCAGAGAAAGTCCATGATCCTTTGGAAATATGGCGGTGCATGCTTTTGAAGTCACCAGATGGATTGTCCTTGACCTGTATAGTTTGAGTGCAAAGGATTCATTAGTCTGAACAAATTAATGGTTACACATTTACATATTTTTTTTTAAATGATAATTGAGTTGACTGTAGTTAAAATTGAACCTGAGATTTCTTGACGAAGTCATGTCCTCTAGCGAGCGTAGGTCCAATTTCATCAGTGAGATTGCTAGCAAGCAAAGCTTGAATTGCAAAACTAGTATCCCATTCTTGGCTGCCAAAACTCTGCATGTAGTTGAGTTACACTTTGAATTAATGAACAAAGGAGCAAAACTCTGTCTCAAAATTAAATGCATATATCAATATACAACTGATAGTTAGGAAATATTCTTAACTTATATAGTGAAGAGTAAAAGTTTGAAATTCAAAATCACAGTAAAGTTCACTGTATGGTGTTTAACTGCTACTGCTTAAACAAAATTTGTACTAACTTGCATCTTCATTCCATCTTCAGCAACCCATAAATAATCTGGGATTCTGGCAAGATGCTTCTTAAAATAGTCCCCATTTGGATCTTCAACCCAACAAGCAAGCATGCATAACACCTGTTCAAGTAAGGCAAAATTTGTAAATAACGTGAGAACCTCAAAATTATTAGCATCCTACATTGATTCTGCAATCGCATTACCTTTTCAACACATCCGATGGTAATATATCTGCTGTTCTCATCTTCATAATGAATACGCTTCATTGTTACATGAAGAGCTTTTTCTCTGATCAACTTGTTAAACGGCCAGCGATTAAGAAGAGGCTCTGTACATATGTAGAGACTATCCCACATGATATCCTGTATCCAAGGGTGAGGGTAGTAGATATCCTCCTGCAATTAATTTGCTGTAATCAGGTTCTGTAATTAAACAAGAAACATAAACTGATTAACTAGTTTAATTAAGTTAAACTCACTTTCGAGCAGAGATGGCGCACTCCCTTCCAATTAATTTCATGGTAAGGTTGGGCATATAGTTCTTCCCTTAACTGCAGAATGAGAGGTGTGATTGGGCCAACAAACCTTTTCCCATATAAATATGACATAGGCATGTAAACCATCCTACAATAGCACCACATTTTTGCTGCATTTTCAAGATAAAAGAGGTTAAAAATGAAGACTTCTGACTAAATCACACGGACACTCCTGCAGTTTGCAGAATTCTTCAATCAGCAGGTGTGCTAACCAGGGTGGATAGGAAGAAATGAAGGCAGCATCCAAAATTCCGGCGGCATTGGGTTGCTTCCAGACCACTCAAACACGCCAAGTATCTATAACAAAAGCAACATACACATATTAATTGAAGCCTAATAAATGCAACTAGTACTCATATTTTTTCCATTCAACAAGGCCATACGTACCGAAAGCCAAGTCTTTCCCCAAGAGGGCATGTGTGTGACATTACCATGATCAAGAATCCATTTCCTTGCTCTGGCACAAGCATTGTCTTTGCCTCCATCAGGTCCTTCTCCAAGAATGCGCATACAAATATAGCTCAGGGCTGTGCAAAACATGGTGCTGTGGCCTTCAATATGTAATCCCCAACCACCATCTTGATTCTGAAAGTAAATCACCATTCTTTATATACTAGTATAACACAAAATATGCACAAGGAGTGGAAATTAAATTTAAAATTTGATCCCATTTGTGTGAACAAATATACCAAATAAGTATGTACCTGGTGATAGTATATGTAACGCAGAATTTCTTTGCGATGCTCTGCTGGGAATACAGTGTTAAGATGCCCTGTAATGTATGTACACATGACCTGCAAAAAAAATTAAAAAATTAAAAAGGGAAATTAGTAAAAAGCATTTTAGTCAAAAATCTTACTATAGCTCTAATAAATAACTGTAATTATAAGGAAATTAACAATTATATACTCACCAAAGGAGGAAGGAAAAACAATGGGCCAGCATTTTCAGCAGGCCAATGGCCATCACTTGCCTGCAAGGCTGAAAAGAAGTGAACAGACCTTCTCAGTGAGGCTGTTGCCTTTTCATATGTGATTTCCTCTCCATCCTCAACCTTTACTGGGGGAATTGTCTGCTTGAAGTTCTTCTCTTTTAGGAACTGCAGTTAACAGAGGAGAGGATTATGATTGGTATTAGAGAAAAAGTAGGTTAATTCATGATGTTGATTACAGTGGCGGTCCTAAGGTTTTGGAGGCCTTAGGCGAACCACCAAAATGTGGAGAAATTTTTAAATGTTCCGGGTATAACACATGGCTGGTGTACCATCCGTGTACCATCCTGTTAGGGAGTTACACCAGTCATCACCAAATCAATAGACCTATTACATATGGAATTACTCTCCAATTTAATGAATTATTTTTTATGACATGTGGGCGGCTTGCATTGAAAATATTCCACATGTCCTCCGTCTAATGGATGGTACACCAGCCACGTGGTGTAGCCAGAACATTTAAGAAATGAACAAAATATAATTCACATAAAAACTTTATAAAATGCATAACTTCAATATCACTCACCTTGCATTTTTCGATGCAAAAGTATTAATAATTAACTTTACATAATCAAGTATGTCTTTTCAATAGAAAATCTAATAAATAGTTGTGAGTTTTTTACCTTCTTGTTCTTCCTCTAAAAGCGTATCCTCTTGCAGTACATATATTCAACTAGGTTAACTTATTATAATCGTTTAACTGTTTAAAAATAATAATAATAATTAGTCCTTTATTGAGTTTCCTTTTTATAGTTTTTTTTTTTTTTTTGACAAAGAGATTGTCATTAAAACAGAGGCAACAAGCCAAAACAGACATGATACCAAAACAGCAAGGATAAAAGAAACGAAATAACTGAAAAAACAAACAAAAGAAGCCCAGTTAGACGGCCAGCCACCAGGACGCCACCAAAGAGTGCACATCAACCTCTAACCAACAACCAACTTAGGATCTTGGAGGATCCGCCAGCAGAATAAAAACTTAGTTTTAAAGCAAATAATTGGTACAAAGGTAGCATAAATATATATAGGTTTAAAAAAATTGAAGGCTCTCCCAATTTGGAGGCCTAGGCGCCCTTGCCCGCCTATCCTCTGGCTGATTATAAAACAAACTTATGAGTGCTAATTAAAAACAAAGAAAAAGAATCATAAGTTGACCGGTTTAAAGTTTATTGATCATATGATATCAAGTTTGAAACCCCTTTCTATATTTTATAGTTTGACGAGATAAAGTCTAAAGGAGAAGTGTACCGAGTACTAACGAAATTAAGTGGATAAATACCTGCATACGCCATAGGAGGTCACCGCTAGGTTTGACCTGATAACGATTATTGTAGAAATTAAGACGAGCTTCTTCCACCTCGGCTCGCTCATCGGGAGTTCCTGCCTCGGCATCAAACTCAAATATCTGCCTCCCCACAAAGTCGTTTGTGCTGTAGATGTGGGGGTCATTCCCTCCATCTGCAACCTTAAGCTTCCACATTCTTCAATATCTCTTTCTTATTATATATATATCAAGCTATATATAGCTACCAACTGCTGTTCTGCCTTGATATATATCTTCTCAGTAAGAACCTGTTTCATGCATACATGCAATAAGTCACAATTAATACACCATAAAGATGTGCTAAGCAGCCAGGTGAATATATATACATATATAATTAAGTGCATATTCAAGAAAATCATATATAATTAAGTGCATATATAGGATCCCCTGGCTTTCCCTATTTTGTAAATGTCTCAATTGTTGTATCTATAGTGTGTACGGATATTTGTGTGTGAGAGAGAGAGAGAGAGAAACCCCTAGTGCAGTTTGCAAAGAAGATTGTAGAGAATTTGGTTATAACGAGATGAAATGCAGGAGAACTTTATAGACAACAAACAATATGAGGTATATATATATATACCATGTGATGTTATTGTTTTTGGTCTTTTGGTAATTAAGCTGATCAGCTATACGTCATTTTCTTTCAACGAAGTCAGCATTAAACAGTTTGTGAAAAAAAGTACACAGACACTGCCACAAAAACGGCATTAACGTACCCATCGTTGCTATTGCCACGGACAAGCCACCACTGATCCCTTAATCACTAAACTACAATTGGAGGGGACACTGGCGGACCTGTTAAGGCGCAAGTGGGTGCAGCTGCACCTCTCCTCGCGGGAAAAATCATTTTAGGTGCTTCAAATTGCCCCTTTGCTTTGCTGGCGTACAGATTACCTTATTTCCATTTTCAACATTTAAGTAAATGTCTTTGTCCTTTTACTTTAATTTATTTTAATATTACTCCATTTACTTAAGTTTACAATGTAAATAAGGAAGTACCCCCCATTTGGATTCAAATCAAAATACTAGAAAATCAAATTCCCACCAAATCAAAATATGAAAAATCGGTTTTAGTGCAAAATACGATTTAGGCTAAAAATGATGGCTCATTAAGTCAATATATACTTCATACTAAAATCCCATAAAATCAAGTTTTCTTATTTGATGTGTAAAGGAATAAAAGCCGCCAAAAATTATCTTGAGAAAATGATTATTCCGAAAAACTATTTTTCATACTTAGTCAATATTTTTACATGGGTTAATATCACAAAACGTCCCTAAGGTTTATGAAACTATCAGATGCCATCCTTACATAAAACAATTTTTCATGTATGATATAAATTCATGAATGGACCTAAGGTCAATCTAGATTAAAAAAAACCTTAGATGTTCAATCTACAAAAAGTTTTTAGCCTTTCCAAATTGCACCTCCGCTAAAAAATTCCTGGGTCCGCCAGAGGGAGGGGATTTCACATACACACTACTAAGGTGTACTCATGTGTTGGTACAGTTGGCTCAATACAAGTCATGATGTGTAAGCCCCATATTTAAGAATACAACAATAAATTACAGTTGAAATATAGGTGGTCCACTCCTAATTACCCATGCTTTTTTAAGTTAAAACCTTACACCTAGTGTGACGCCCCAAAAAATTTTCAAATATTTTGTTTAAGCTCACAGTAAAAGTTTCACGGTCCAATTTGTGGTAATTTGGATTTTCATAAATATTTTCATGAAATACCTATTGGTTTATTCAATGGAGGATTTATTTCCTGATATTTTGAAGTTGGAATTGTGGTAATTTGATGTCATTGAAAAATAGTAGACATCCATACGAGCATGTGGCATTTTTTGGAGAATTATTCGGAACCCGGAAGCATCTTTGGCGAGCTTTGGAAGTTAGGAAGAAGTTAAAAAGGAAAAGAAAAGAGATAAAATTATTGTGTGGCACAATATACCCACATGGGCTGCTGACACTCTTATCTCTTATCTTATCCTCTCTCTCTCTCTCTCTCTCTCTCTCTCTCTCTCTCTCTCTCTCTCTCTCTCTCTCTGTTTCCTTCAATTTTCCTTTATCTCTCTTTCTCTTTCAATTCCCGTTCATTTTCACTTCACTTTCTTTCCTTCATCTTTTTCTTTCTTTTCTACATCTTCTTCTCTCCCTCTTCATAAACCAAACCCGTGGGTCTTGGTTATCACCACAGAACTCCCACCTCTAGACCTCAAATGTCACGACCCGACTCTCCTAGCACGATATTGTCCGCTTTGGGCCTCGCCCTCACGGTTTTGTTTCTGGGAACTCACGAGCAACTTCCCAGTGGGTCACCCATCCTGGGATTGCTCTAGCCCCAACTCGCTTAACTTCGAAGTTTCAAGGAATCTGAAGCCAGTGAACTCCCAAAAGGTCTCGTGCTAGGAAGAGAAGTGCCCACACATATAAGGCACTTCACCTTTCCATCCCCGAGCGATGTGGGATTGCTCACTGTTATTGCTTCCCCAAGACACGGGTCTTACAATCCACCCCTCTTGGGGCCCAGCGTCCTCGCTAGCACACTTCCGGTCGGGGTCTAGCTCTGATACCATTATGTCACGACCCGACTCCTCTAGTACGATATTGTCCGCTTTGGGCCCCGCCCTCACGGTTTTGTCTCTGGGAACTCACGAGCAACTTCCCAATGGGTCACCCGTCCTGGGATTGCTCTAGCCCAAACTTGCTTAACTTCGGAGTTCCCATGGAATCCAAAGCCAATAAACTCCCAAAGGGCCTCGTACTAGATGGAGGTGGGCACGTACATATAAGGCACATCACCCTCTCTCCGTTGGTCGATATGGGATGTTACATCAAATCAGAAAATATTCTTTATGAACGTTGTTCATTTGCTCGAGGACTATAACATATCCAAAAATCAGCCTCATCAGACCAGTTTAGCCACCTCAAACTGGTTGTGAACTTTCAGTGTTTATCCATGGATGGTGAGTTCTCTGCAGCTTGGTTTTCAACATTTTTCTCTAGTCTCTACAGCTTGTTTGACAAACTTTCCTTCTCTGAAATTGTTCCTCAATCTGAGAACTATGACATATCTCAAAATCAGAGCAATCCAAGTACTCTAGATATGTCTATGGTAAGAAAATTCGTCACTTCCTCAGATTTTGTTGTTATTACCGTACAACACAATATTCACTCTTGTATTTCAATTTCCCTTACCCAGATGACAATAAATTTTTCATGGAAGTTGTTCAGAATTTTGTTCTCTAGAACATATCCAAAAATCGTGGCAATCTAATTAATATAGCCTGCTCGGGAGTGGATGAACTAACACAAGCTTTTGTTAGTTCTCAAGTGTGATTTGAGTTGGTTATTGTCTTTGGGAACTCCACTCAAAAAATTCTGAAAAATTCAGAGGGGTAAGGTAAAGATTTTGGATGGTTTGATTTCTTGAAATTGTCTCTGAATTGTTGCCCGAAATCCTGTATGAAAATTGGAAGGACCAAAAGACAAATTAAAACAAGTATAAGTGTCAAATGATAAATAAGGCAAAAGTAAGGACCAAAGTGAAATTATGAATAAGTCCAAGGATTGAAAAATAATTTGGACAAAGTATAAGGACCAAAGTGAAATTATGAAATAAATTCAAGGACTAAAATATGATTTGGACAAAGTATAAGGACAAAAGTGAAATTATTGACTAGTGAGAGGACTAAGGTGCAATTAAAGATAATTATAAAAACTAAATTGCAAAGAAGGATTTGAAGTAACATATTTTTTTAATGACTGGATTAGGAATCAGTTGCCAAGAAAAACAATTTGAGTTCAAATGTGCAGAATGCAAGTCAGACATTAGTTTTGGATTCCAAGTAGGGGGACTCACTCTCGGACTTGTATTTTGTGTGTATGTATGACATAGTAAATATTCCTGTGTGCGAAAATTGCTCTGTTTTTTATTGCCATATTGCTTGGTTTTATGGATGCTTAGCTTTGGTTGTCCAAAGTTTTGTGGGTATACGCTTGCGGGCATTATCCTCGACGACCTGAGAGTGAAAAAGGCATAGCGACTTCCTTGGGTTTCGATCTCCTAAACCTCCGGAGGGGTTCTGTTGACAGACTTTACCAATACCCTACGTGTGAGGTATAGTTAATGAGGTGTAACCGGTTGAAATGGACACTCTCGCTACTGTACAAGAGGACTTGGATTTAATTATAATTTCTAGTAGGGGTAATTGGCCTTAAAGGATCGGTTGTCAGACAAGCAGATACTGGAGCGCTCTGAAAAATGTTTATGAAAATTGCTTGAGCATGCCAATTGGTTTTGGATCCACAATATATGGATACGGTTTGTGTTTGTACATATTCTTTCACTGATTTTGAAATAAATCTATGGCCATTATCACTATTATTATTATATTCATTATTTATTTTGAAACCTGGCCGGGAGCCTCCTATGGGGCAAATGAACTTATGTGATGCTCACCCCTAATTTTGTCGTAGATTCCTTTCGTGGGTGACATCTTGGTGTGACCTCCTTGCTTGTCAGTATTTGGCTCGTGTCTCACGTTGTTGTCAGGTTGTGAACCCTGTTCATCACAGCTGATCATGTTTTGCTTCATATGTATAAACTTGATTTCTAGATGGTTGGTATATTTTCATTATTGGTTTGTAAAATAATTTCAGAGATTGTTGATACTAATGCACGACCTTTGGGATTGGTTTAACTCTCAAATAAATTTTGTAAAATATTATAAACTATTTTTCCGCTGTTATTAAATACTGATCCAACCCGTTTTAATTTATTTACAAAGGCAAGCTCTACTTCTCAAACAAATTTCATCAAATAAACCATAACTAATCAGTGAAAATAAAATTGAAATAACAAACGATGGGCTAGTATGATTTAAAACACCATCGATAACAAACGGTGGAATACCACTAAAACATTTGAGTCTGTTTCGGTTGTGTTTGACCGTTCGTTAACTTAAGATGCGGTGGAGATCCACCGTAACGTGGAAAGAGGTTCGATGTTGTATAAGCGAATTTTACCTATTATTCAGTGGCAACGAACCGAAATATATTTATTTTTTCGGTAACTTATTGTCGACCACAAATTTAATGCAAGCTATTTTGACTTTACTCCTATTGAAGAAACAAAAACAAGGTGATGCCACTACTGAAGGTAATAATGTTGGAACAAAATGTTTAATGAACTATAGTGATCAATTTACAACTTATTCGGTAATCATTTTGAGTATCTTTTTTTTTGTCTGAAATCCTTTTTAATATCATTAACGTGGCATTAACACATAGGAAAGGAGGCTTGGGGATGAGAAATCAATTGTTTTCCCATGTTTGGTAAGTCCAAGCATGGGAAATGGTTGCCTAGCATATGGGAAAGTATGGGAGAAATTGAAGCCATCCTCCTCCCTTGGGTTTTGTTTTCCCTCCTCTTGGGAAAGTTTGGGAAAATGAGTCAACATTAAATGCACATTTTTCATGACTATTTTGTCCTCATTAAAAATTTAGAATTACAATGTATATCATTCAATGCATTCTTTTTTATTTGATTTAATATGTGTATAATTAGAAAATTATACGAACTTTGTTTTCCATTCCTACTCAAAACAAACATGAGAAAGGAAATAAAATGATATTTCCCAATTACTTTCCCAGCATTAACAAACATGGGAAATGACATGGAAAGTGACTTCCCCTCAAATCCGTTCCGTGAACCAAACGGGGCCTAAGTGCTAAAAACAAGACATAGACCAAAGTTGAAAGGTTTAAACGTTACTAGTAGTCTAGTAATATTTCTTTTTGCATTTTATTTGAAGAGGTTCTAAGTTTGAATTCCCGTCTCGACATTATTAAAATATAATAATAATTTTTTTTTTTTAAAAACAAACATATCAAAATTGAAAAGGTTTAACGTTATTCACACTCTTGTTGTCTCTTGTCAAGCTTCTTGACGTGAAGGATATTGTTGGGATGGTTAGAGTCTCTTATGGTGGATTCATGGAACATGAGCATCATGCAAGCCTCTTATGAAACTTGTGATTTCACTATCAGCGTAAACAATTCCCTGGTTTAAGTCAATTATCCGCCATCATCTTTATTTATTTATTTATTTTTCTGATAAACCCTCATAATTATTTTGTCTAGCTGATGAATAACGAATGCCATTTATGACAAAGAACACAAACCTTCCCTTCTCAAATCCTTTTCTTTCATTCTATAAGGACAATGACATTTAAAAAAAGACAAAGCTCAAAACTTTTTCTTTGAAGGACGTTTTTCTATTGAGAGGTGCCGGATCCTGAGCCTCTGCATTTAGAATTCACGCATTTACCCGCATTTAGTTTCATCTCAGTCATTACAACAATCCAACGATCGACTTAAAATATAAGGTGTCAGTTATGGTAAAATTTAGTTTTTTATTTTCCCAAACTAACATTAGTCCTTCCGTTAACTCTGTCTCTCTAAAAATGAGGAAACCAAATTAGTAGACACTGCAAAAATAGAGCTTTAACCTAATTACAGGAAAAAAAATCCATTGAAAAAAATCTTTCTCGCCACTATAAACGCCCTCAGTCATCAACTTCCTTCACCTACACAAAACCCAGAAAGCAAACGAAACAAACTGGAGGAGAGAGCCTAAGGACTAAGATGCTACAGGGTGCAAACTTCCTCCAACTCTCTCTCTCTCTCTCTCTCTCTCTCTCTCTGCCATTTCACACCACTTCCCAATAATCTCTACTACTCAGATTTGAAACCCAAATCAAAATTCCCAAATAATATATATGGAATTTCATGGATACTTTTCAATTTGAAAGTTTATGCAACAATGTCAATTGAATTTATGGGCAATTTTACTGACGAAGACTTCGACTTGGCCTCGCCTTCCATCCCCATTCTTCAACTCAAGTTCTATCTGTGGTAAGTCGCCTTCCATCCCTCTCTCTCAGCATATGTTTATGGGGAATCGATTGAAATTGTATTACAAATAGAAAATTCAATTTAGGATGCTGAGTAGTAGATATTCCTGAGAAGCAAGAATTGAGAGAGATTAGAGAGGGAAGAGAGCAAACAAGGGAGAGAGGCTTTGAGGAAACGGTAACAATAACGTCAGTTAGAAAAATAAATATAAAAAACTTTATGGTGTAATGATCAGTCATATTTTAAGTCGTTGGATCATTGTAATGGTCGAGACGAAGTCAAATGCGGGTAAATGCATGTTCTCTAAATGCAGAGGCTCGGGATCCGAGAGGGCCTATAATATACTAAACTCACACACACAACACGGATGCTATAACTCGAACTCAATACCTTACTTGGGGAAGCAATTACTTGGGTCCTTTGCAGCTCAAAACTTCTTAAAATAGCAACCGATCAACATGGCATATTTGGAAAAAGAAAATAGAGAAATACATAGTTGGAACTTGGAGTGGTGTTATTTTGGACTTAGATTTACTGACCAATTATCTACCATAGTGTGGAATCCGTACATAACTAGAACTCACATTTATATGTTGATTAGAAAGGAAGTCAGTAAGATAATCCGAAAAATGTAACCCAAATAAGATAAACAATATTGTTTGTAATCAGACTCTGAATTTAAATAGTTAATCAAACTAATTTTATATGAACGCGTGATCTAAAATTACAGTTTGACAACGTAAATTCTAAGAAACTAACACTACGAGTTAATGAAATTAAGTGGATAAATACCTGCATACGCCATAGGAGGTCACCACTAGGCTTGACCTGATAACGATTATTGTAGAAATTAAGACGAGCTTCTTCCACCTCAGCTCGCTCTTCAGGAGTTCCTGCCTCAGGATCAAATTAACTCAAATATCTGCCTCCCCACAAAGTCGTTTGTGCTGTAGATGTAAGGGTTATTCCCTCCATCTGCAATCTTAAGCTTCCACATTCTTCAATATCTCTTTCTTACTACATATATATAAAGCTGCCATTGCTATTCTACCTAAGAACCTGTTTCATGCATGCATTGTAGGCATCTATATATATATATATATATAGAGAGAGAGAGAGACCCTGTACGTGCAGTTTGCAAAGAAGAAGCTGCAGAAACCTTATTGTAGAGTTTGGTTATATAGCTAAGAATGAAAGAGAGGTGGGGTTGGCCAGCTACCCAACTTATGTAATATATATATACAGTCCCTTAGGATCACTCAAATAATTTTATTTGAGGGACGTTCTTTAGGGTACTCTACAAATTTTTTTCCAACGATCGAAACCATCTAATTTTTAAGTCTTCATTCATAGATCATCCTTGCAAAAAATTAGGCAAATCAGAAACCATTTAGACATATAATTGTATCCTACAAAATCAATGAACATGGTGCTTCAAGAAAGTACTAAAATTTTAATAATTTAATTAAGTGGTCAAATGATATCAGATTCAAGTGATTTTTTGCAGAGATGATCTTCGAAGGAATATATACAAAATAGATGGTTTGGATTATTTGAGGGACACCGTTGTAGGGCCCACTCCGCGATGTATTTCACTAATCCAAACAGTCTATTTTGTAGACATTCATTCAAAGATCATCTCTACAAAAAATCACTTGAATTCGATATCATTTGATCACTCAATTAAATTATTGAAATTCAATGACTTTTTGGAAGCACCGTGTTCATTGATTTTGTTGGTCTCAATTAGATGCCTTAATGATTTTCAATTTACGTGATTTTTTGAAAGGATCATCTCTAAATGAATATATGAAAAATAGATGGTTTGGATTGTTGAATTATTTTTTGTATGGGATCCTAAAGGATGTCCCTCAAATAAAATTATTTATTATTTATTTATAGGGGATAGAACACTACTACAAAAAAGGAAATAGACGACAGTAAAACCACGACAGAAAAAATAAATACCGTCGTTGTATTTAGAAAGACGACGGTAAAATAAAACCGACGTGGATTAGTAGCTTAAACAACTAAAAACGTAGTTTCGTTGGGGTATTTTTAAAACACGACACATGAAACTTAAAAGCGTCGTCTTTTCAAAACACGCTAAACTTAAGTGATCTCAAGGACGTCGGTTTTAAAAAGAAGGGTCGTGTTTGCAAAACACGCTAAACTTAAGTCATCTCTCAACCTAATTTTTCACGCCCGCTCAATGTTCTTAAGTTTCCCTCTTGATGAAAAGTCTCCTTCCTTCTCGATGAAGCCCTCTCTCCCTATCTGCGTTCAAACCCTCTCTCTCCCTCTCTATCACATCTACGAGCCTCCTTCTCTCCCTGTCCAGCAAATTGAAGATCCTGCGCTACGCTTTCATCAAATTGAACAAATGGGTAAAAATCTCACTCTCTCTATGGTTTTCACCATATCCCTCTCAACCACCTCTTCCTTCTCCTTACTTTTGAACGATTTCATGTGTTCAGGGAAGCCCAAGCAAAATGGGTTTTGTAAAAAAACCGTCATCTTTACAAAAAAATCCATGACGGTTTTTTGTAAAATAACCGTCGTCTTTACATACAATCCACGACGGTTTTTATAAATAACCGTCGTCTTTACATATAATCCACGACGGTTTTTGTAAAAAAACCATCGTCTTTACAAAAAAAATCCACAACGGTTTTTATAAAAAAAATCGTCGTCTTTACAAACAATCCACGACGGTTTTTATAAATAACCGTCGTCTTTACATACAATCCACGACGGTTTTTGTAAAAAATCGTCGTCTTTACAAAAAATCCACGACGATTTTTGTAAACAAACCGTCGTCTTTACAAACAATCCACGATGGTTTATTTAATAATTACGACGTCGAATGTTATAAAATAAAAGGCGCTTTTTTTGTAATGGGAGACGTATTATTATATTATACCACGTCAGCAAAAATAGAGACGTGTCATGTAAAATGTTCCGAACTACATCGTTCTTAAATTAATTTGGATCGTTTACTAATAATAAAAGATTGAAGTTGTAACTTTAAAATACGTCAACATTTATAAGTTACAACGATATTAATTTCTTTTAAAGCGATGTTGTAACAACAATAAACATCGGTGTTTAAAAACAATACGACGTCTAAATCGTCTAAGACGTCGGTTTTTATTTATTTATTTCATAATATTCTTAATAAATTTTAAAAAATTAAACCGACAACTACTATTCTATCATTGAGAGATTGTCTTCCCCCTAAAGCTTTGAAAAATGTAATTTTTTTATAAAAATTACAAATGATAAGAGAATTCAAAATTGTTTGTTTACAAAGCACAATAGTCCTTATACTTTCACAACATAACCCTAAGGTTTATGTGATCCATTGGTGGCCATAAATAAAAATATATGAAATCCTGATTTTAGCCTTTTAATATAGAAGGCATTGTCGTAAGGAGTCCGTTGCAATTTTTAGTTTATTTTTTGCATACTTGTGTTTTTTTATATAATTTTTGTAAAATTTATGGTTTAGGATTTAGGGTTTAGGGTTTAGGGTTTTAGAGTTTATTAAAACAACGCTGGTTTCCTCTCAACTGCTTTTGGTCAATTACGGCCTTAGTAATGCGCGTTCGAATCCCAGGAAAACCATAGCCCTCTTATTTATTTTTTATTTAAAATGAAGGTTTTATGGTGAGCGTAGTAAAAAGTATTTACAACGACGTTTTCTTTAACTGACGGACGTAGTAAAGTTTTACAACGGCCCTATTATTTAAACACCGTCGTTTATATTGTCAAATTATACGTCGGTTGTATTTTACTTTCCGTCGTCTTTAAAAAAAGTGGTCATTTGAAAAATTCGAGCGCCATCCTCAATTTTCAAAATTTGCCATCAACCCTATATAACATTTCGCTATCTCTCTCGAACTCAAATTCTAACCTTTTAGTTTTCGCTCTCCATTCTCCATCATATCGATTGAGCTTTCCCTCCTAAAGCATTGGTGATATACTATGAGCTCAGTCTACTATAAGTACAAACCCTAATCTCATATGCTTGTCCTACTTTATTTTGGTTTTGTCTTCTCTTCGAGGTTGAGGTTGATGATGTTCGATTGCCTCTTTCTTGAGGAAGTTAAGCGTCTGGTGCTAGACTAACGGTTGCACCTTCTCGAATACATTCTGTTGCCCATAGTTATACCATTGGCATATAACCATGTAGTTCTATGGAAATATAGTCCAATTATAAAATTTCTCTATCACCTAATTTTATTTGTTTATAATCTTAACTTTTTTATCTTTCTGTCATTTTGATTTATTTGAAGGGATGATGGAGGATACTTCAATTGTGCATCATTTGTATGTTTGGATGAGAGGAAGGCTTGGATTAGGAGTACATAGGTCTTGTTAGGAAAAGATTGTATTACTAATTACCATGTATCAATTGAATATTTATATTTAATTGGTAAGAAGTATGTTTGTTGTAGAATAAAGATTAGTTAACAAACAATCCACGACGGTTTTAAAAAAAAAAAACCGTCGTCTTTATTCCTATAATTAACGATCTTTACCTCTAAACAACGACGGTTTTTATAAAAAACCGTCGTCTTTACAAACAATCCACGACGGTTTTTATAAATAACCGTCGTCTTTACAAACAATCCACAACGATTTTTGTAAAAAACCATCGTCTTTACAAACAATCCACAACGGTTTTTATAAATAACCGTCGTCTTTATTCCTATAATTAACAATCTTAACCTCTAAACAACGACGGTTTTTGTAAAAAAACCGTCGTCTTTACAAAGAATCCACGACGGTTTTTGTAAAAAACCGTCGTCTTTACATAAAAACAACGACGGTTTTGAGTAAAAAGCGTCGTCTTTACAAATAATAGACGACGGTAATTTACCGTCGTGGTTTTATGCATGAAAAGATGTCGGTCGATTTCACGACGGTTGAAAAACCGAATACACGACGGTGAATTACCGTCATCTATTGCGATTTTTGTAGTAGTGGAAGGGGAGTGTGTATATATATATATATATATATATATATATATATATATATATATATATATATATGTGTGTCTATAATGGGAGAGTAGTTTTTCGTGATCAGCACCTAATCATTCTTCAATGCTTCAATAGAGGAATAATACATATCATCTTTCTAAATTTGTACTTATATATATATATGGATAACATATCTTTATAGATCTGGAGAAATTATAAAAGCATCCACTATGCCATGTGGACTGTAGTTCTTATAATTTATTTTCCTTTATGGTTAGAACATTTTCTTATTGTTTCCGATTGTCCTGAAGTCAGCCGTCCTCTAGAGTAGTAAGACTTATTCAAATCCACCCAAGAATGATTGAACGTGACACAAAAGTAATATATTGCGCATCAAAGATTAAATGCACGAGTGTTTTTAATGTGAGTTGTTTTTTCATTTTATTGTAAGAATAACGAGAGTTGTTGCTGGCATTTCAAAATTTTCATTTTGCAATTCCTTCCTTGCAAGAAGAATAAAGAGAATGCATATATATTTACTTTTTTGGAATACAAATAACAGCTCACTTTTTAATCCCTTATCAACTTATATATGTATACGGAGTTTTTTTGTTTTTTTATTTTTGATAAAAATGCGATAGAATTTTATTAGATCAATAAGAAAAAAAGAGTACAAAGGACATAGACTTTTCTAACAGCAATATGCCATACATGAGCAAAAACTTCCTCAGTGACCTAAGCCTTCCCAATATAGCAATACGGAGAATTTTCAAAAACTTCTATATGTATAATAATAGTTAAGGCATTATTCTATTTTTCTTTTTAGACTTAGGATCTTTATGAAAGAGTTTTGTATAATACAAAGTAATTAAAAATGAAAGCTAGTAAAATGCGTGTTCACACTACAAAAAAAAGTCACAATAGTCACCAAATAGTCACCATTTTTTGGTTCCATATGTGTCCGTGACAAAAGGCATTAGTCACATTTTTGACTTTTTGTGACTAAAATGGCTTTTAGTCACCTTTTTTGCTTTTTGGTGACTAAGCGCTTTAATTCTGCACAACGATCACCAAATGTCACCAAATAATAGTGAGTGTTGTCATTTTTTTGTAGTGTCATTTGTCTTTTTCTTAGGCCATTATTGACTTGAGTTTGTGGAGATATCGCATTGTAAGTCATATCTCAATTATAAACGGAATCTCAACCATATATTATGGCGTTGAATAACTTTTAGTTAGTGGAGAAGGTAGGTACAAAGAGTTTTATTGAAAGATGGTAACCTATAATGACCCTACTGATTGGTTCTCAAACATAAATATCTCTCTCATATTGAAAAGCTTCTTCCTTCCTTTGTATTCGCTTCACTCTTTTCTTTCTTCTTGAAGAATTAATTTTTAGCAACCTGAAACCTGGACACATATTTGTTGATAGATCATAATGAACTTAAAAGTATTATATGACCATGTGCAGCCGAATTCGAGCGAGAATTAATTCTACCCTTTTAATGTGGAGACACCTCGTGATATTTACCAAAAAAATATCATATGAAAAGAGATCACGTATAACATGCATATGTTTGGGGCTTAGCAACATTTTTATTGTGACAAAATATGAACAGAGTTACTCATGGCATGAGTTCAACGGGCACCTAATCAAAGTTGCCCACGATATATATACATTAAAATAGAAACCCAATAAAGAAAAGTATGGAAAATATGCTGGGATTAAACAAATAACACAATCTCTGAATCTCAGACCAAAACAAAGCGTACAAATAATCTAGGGTATAAAAGAAGTCTACGTTTTCTGAAGCATGTAGGACCAAGGTGGAATAATAATTGAACAGGTATATACAATATGTTGACGTCGGTGGGATTTTTCCCAATAATACCCTTTACCATGTTTAAATAATTTTTTGGAAATCGAATTCCACACAGCTTTCAATATTAAAGAATATAATATATGTCAAGTGAAAAATAATTAGTGAATACAATGATTGTGTGTATATGATTCCGTTCTCTAGCTTGTTCATACAAAGTTATTCAAGGACCAAGCTTTACTACGGTTAGCGATTTAGGCTTCCGAAGGCAATGGAACCCACTTGCGGTACTCTGCAAGAGCCCACAGAGGGTAGATATTTCTATAAGCTGCATAATGTAGCATACAGTTCTTCATGAACACTCCTGTGATTTCCTGCCACAGTTCAGTGATTAATGGTTAGAAAAAAGTTACAAGTAAAAAATTAAGATTGCAATGCAATTAATGTTATGCTAAGAAAGATACCTGTTGGGGAAAATCGCCATTTTCCATTTGAGAATTGATAATCAACTTTGCTGCACGATGAAGAGGTGCAGGATCTCTTTCTGCCTGTCCAGCTTGAATCAGACCCATCATAGCCCATGCAGTATGTACTAAATTCGATCGGTTTTCTTCGAGAGGAACGTACTCCTGTATCAACAGCCAAGGGAGAAATATTTTCATGTAAGACAATGGGATTGTTTACGAAATTTGAAGCTTGCTTAAAACGCAATCCACCTCCAACATCTTACCTTTTTTGGACATGAAAGATAGCTCTCTCCCCAGCCACCATTCTCTCTTTGTGTCGTGAGTAGAAAGTTAACGCCTTTGCGCACGGTTAAACAATTATTGAAAGTCTTTCCGGCAGCTGCTAACCCTCCAAGGGCAAACCAGCTACCATATGTAAAGCAAACTCCCCAATTTCCATACCATGAACCATCTGGCATTTGTATGTTTTCAAGATACTCTGTAGCATTGGTAATGAAATGATCAATCTCTTTTTTCCTGTGCCCAGGATACAACTTCTTAAACAAAACTAAAGACTGAATTGCAGATGAAGTGCATTCAACATATTCGTGCTCAACCACAATGTCCGCGAAGAATTCTGTGGGATTTAACATCTGAGGGAAATAAAAAAGAAGAAAATATCTAGTAAGTATCTGTTAATGATTATTTCAAGAGCATTAATTTCTGTTCATCTGACAGATTTGCAAAACAACATGGCTCCAATCTGTTAGAATTCTTACTTCTAACCACTCTGCTGCTCCTGCTGGTTCCCAGGCTGCTAAACCACCATTCTTACTCTGCAATGATCCAAAAAATGGTGCTTAGTTAATGAGTACTTAGATATAAAAGAGCAATGCACTTGAAAAGAGAAGTGTTGAAGTGCTAAAAGTTAATTAAATTCTTCAAACGAAAGCAACAATTTGGAGTGGCAACTGTAGGGTGAAAGAATCATGTGAAACAAATTTAGATCAAATTGCTGCAGGGAAAGCACAACCTTGCAAATTCTTTTCTATGATTTGGGGGTGCAGGATAAGAATACTTCAGACACAATCCTTTCTGCAGGCAACAAGTTCTCACCTGTAGGGAAAGTAGGACATTGACAGAATCGTATAACCTCTGAGGTTCCATTTTTTCACCAACTATATCTGGTCGCATCGTCGAGAACAGCAGGCAACACTGCAGTGTGGGAGATTGTGAGAAACATGGAGATAAACAGACAGGGTAGACAAGTCAAATTGAAGCATTTGAGAAAATTTAGTTACCTTTAAACCCTCTGCGGTGCAATCAGAAACTTGCCATCCATGGTCTTGATCTGAGAAAGTCCATGATCCTTTAGAAATGTGGCGGTGCATGCTTTTGAAGTCACCAGACGGATTGTCTTTGACCTGTACAATTTGAGTGCAAAGCATTCATTACTATGAACAAATTAATGGATACACATTTATAAGTAAACTATAGTTAAAATTGAACCTGAGATTTCTTGATGAAGTCATGTCCTCTAGCGAGCGTAGGTCCAATTTCATCTGTGAGATTGCTAGCAAGCAAAGCTTGAATGGCAAAACCAGTATCCCACTGCTGACTTCCAAAACTCTGCATATATCAATCAAACAATAGATATGTCAACTTCTAAGGTTTTTCCTATTCTTTTAAGTGAGTTACACTTTGAATTAATGACAAAAGGAGAAAAACTCTGCCTTAAAAACATATGCCTAAATGTTACAACAGTCCATAAATAATCTGGGATGCTATGTGGACTAACCTGCATCTTCATCCCATCTTCAGCAACCCATAAATAATCTGGGATCCTAGCAAGATGCTTCTTAAAATAGTCTCCGTTTGGATCTTCAGCCCAACAAGCAAGCATACATAACACCTGTTCAAGTAATGCAAATAACATGAGAATCTGATAAGCTAATATTTTTCTCAACAGTCCTACAAGGTATATCACTATCCTTATCACATTACCTTTTCCACACATCCAATGGTAATATATCTGCTGTTTTCATCTTCATAATGAATATGCTTCATTGTTACTTCAAGAGCTTTTTCTCTGATCAACTTGTTAAATGGCCAGCGAGTAAGAAGAGGCTCTGTACATATGTAGAGACTATCCCACATGATGTCCTGTATCCAAGGGTGAGGGTAGTAGATATCCTCCTGCAATCAAATACCTGTAATCAGGTTTTATACTTAAACAAGAAACATAAACTGATTAACTAATTTAATTTAGTTAAACTCACTTTCACAAGAGAGATGGCGCACTCCCTTCCAATTAATTTCATCGTAAGGTTGAGCATATAATTCTTCCCTTAATTGCAGAATGAGAGGTGTGATTGGGCCAACAAACCTCTTCCCATATAAATATGACATAGGCATGTAAACCATCCTACAATAGCACCACATTTTTGCTGCATTTTCAAGATAAAAGATGTTAAAAATGAAGACTTCTAACTAAATCACATGGACACTCCTGGAGTTTGCAGAATTCTTAAATCTGCAGGTGTGCTAACCTGGATGCATAGGAAGAAATGAAGGCAGCATCCAAAATTCCGGCGGCATTGGGTTGCTTCCAGACCACTCAAACACACCAAGAATCTACAACGAAACCAACATACACATATCAATTGAAGCCTAATAAATGCAACTAGTACTTAAATTTTTTCCATTCAACAAGGCCATACGTACCGAAAGCCAAGTCTTTCCCCAAGAGGGCATGTGTGTGACACTACCATGATCAAGAATCCATTTCCTTGCTCTGGCACAAGCATTGTCTAGGCCTCCATCAGGTCCTTCTCCGAGAATGCGCATACAAATGTAGCTCAAAGCTGTGCAGAACATGGTACTGTGGCCTTCAATATGTAATCCCCAACCACCATCTTGATTCTGAAAATACATTACTGTTCTTTATATACTAGTTTAACACAAAATAATAATATGCACAAGGAGTGGAAATTAAATTTAAAATTTGACCCCATTTGTGTTAACAAATATACCAAATAAGTATGTACCTGATGATAGTATATGTAACGCAGAATTTCTTTGCGATGCTCTGCTGGGAATACAGTATTAAGATGCCCTGTAATGTATGTACACATGACCTGCAAAAAAAAATTATTGGAATTAAAAAGGGAAAATTAGTACAAAGAAACTTTCCAATTTTAGTAAAAATCTAACTAAATCTCTAATAAATAAATGTAATTATAAAGAAATTAGAAATTATATACTCACCAAAGGAGGGAGGAAAAACAATGGGCCAGCATTTTCAGCAGGCCAATGGCCATCACTTGCCTGCAAGGCCGAAAAGAAGTGAACAGATCTTCTCAGTGAGGCTGTGGCCTTTTCATATGTAATTTCCTCGCCATCCTCAACCTTTACTTGGGGTATTGTCTGTTTGAAGTTCTTCTCTTTTAGAAACTGTAGTTTAGTGAACAGAGAAGAGGATTATGATTGGTATTAGAGAAAAAGTAAGTTAATTCTTGTTGCTGATTATATACAGACCAAACTTATGAGTGCTAACAACAAGAAAAGGAATTCAAAGTTGACAGGTTTAAAGCTAACAGTCTAGTTGTATTTTTCTTTATTTCTTTATTTATTTTTATATTTTTTGGTAAGATATAATATCAAGTTTGAAACCCCTTTCTAGATTTTATAATAATAAAAACCAAGACAAACATATCAAATTTGATACCCACACCCACTCATATGTTCTCTTGCTAAACTCAAATTTATAATTTGACAACATAAGTCTGAGAAGAGAATATTACCTGCATACGCCATAGGAGGTCACCGCTAGGCTTGACCTGATAGCGATTATTGTAGAAATTAAGACGAGCTTCTTCCACCTCGGCTCGCTCTTGAGGAGTTCCTGCCTCAGGATCAAACTCAAATATCTGCCTCCCTACAAAGTCGTTTGTGCTGTAGATGTAAGGGTCATTCCCTCCATCTGCAACCTTAAGCTTCCACATTCTTCAATATCTCTTTCTTATTAAATTTATCTAGCTATGTATATATATATATATATATATATATATATATCTATAGCTGCCACTGCTGTTCTACCTTGATATATATCTTCTCAGTACGAACCTGTTTCAAGGATATGCAATGTGTAAGTAACAATACACCATAAAGATGTGCTAAGTAGCTAGGTGAATATATATATAATTAAGTGCATATTCAAGAAAATCTTATATATAGTGCAGAGTAATCATAGGATCCCCTAGCTTTCCATATTTTGTAAATGTCTCAATTGTTGTATATATAGTGTGTACGGATATTTGTGAGAGAGAGAGAGAGAGAGAGAGAGAGAGAGAGAGAGAGAGAAACCCTGTACGTGCAGTTTGCAGTTTGCAAAGAAGAAGCTGCAGAAACCTTATTGTAGAGTTTGGTTATATAGCTACGAATGAAAGAGAGGTGGGGTTGGCCAGCTAGCTAGATCAGCTATGCGTCATTTTCTTTCAACGAAGTCAGCATTGAACAGCATTCGTCCAACAACAAAAAAGTCAGCATTGAACAGCTACGTGTATAAAAAATAATAATAAATAAATAAAACAGTACATACACTGCCCCAAAAAAAGGGAAATAGCCTTCAATGCCACCGATTTTTTAGTTTTAAGTGGAAATACCAAGTCTCCCCACAACTTTTGCAAATACCACCTATAAATATATATTTATTGTCCACTTATAGCCCGCATATCACTTTTTCTGAAATTTAGTTCTCTCTCAGCTCTCTCTTGGCTCCGTCTCTCTCTATCGCTCAGCTCTCACTCTCTCTTCGCTCTCTCTGTCGCGCGCTGCTCTCGGTCTCTCTTGCGCAGCTCTCTCTCTCGTGTAGCTCTCTCTCTCTTTGACGCAGTGCTCTTCCTCCCTCAGCGGTGTGTGTTCATCGAAGCTCAACTCCATCATTCACCTCCAAAAGGTACTGTTCATCGTCATTTTCTTAGTCTGAAGTTGGTTTTGGGTTTATGGGTTTCTCTGAAATTGGTTTAGGTGTTTCTTCGAAATTGGTTTAGGGTTTAGGGGATTCTCCGAAATTGGTTTACAGGTTAGGGTTGTGAGTATTGGTAGGCTTACAAATTATAAGTTCCTTGAGTATGAGAAGTCTGATACTATTTTTTACTAAAGGGTTCCGTGTTAGCAGTAATCACCAACATCAATATTGACTTCCACATTTAGAGAAAAACCTAGACAGATTAATATCCTCATAGCTTGTTATGTCCTCCTCACTAACAGAATAACCATGGGCTGCTCTCTTCCCCTCGCTCTTTCTCTTTCTATGTGTATGTATCTTGAGATTACATATATCTGGAATCGGGTTTTTGACATATGTTGTTCGTGTTTTGATTTTTCAGCTTGAACGTCCAGAGGAAAAATGGCAGGGTAAGTGAATCCATATTCTTCAAGAGTAATGACCCTTCTTTAACATCTCGTTTGGACCTTTCATGAGCATTTGGTTGCTTCTTGAAGTTTGTAAAGTTGTAGTTTTTGTACTAATTTGGTATTGTTTAAAAACTGGTTTATGACCTGTAAAGGTATAATTTTTGTGCTAATCCTGTATTATTTAAAAGCTGGGTTCTGACTTAGTAATTGTCAAAGTTTAATACACAGTGATTTTTCATGTTACATGGGATATTGGTAAATGGGTTATCTGGTATTGACCTTCTGTTGTTGATCCAGTTGGTGTTGAGTGATAAAATCCAGAATATTAGTCGAATGGATAAGACATGTTTTGGTTTTGGCTGGAAAGACTTTTTGGTTAGATGCTGAGTTAGAGTGTGAAGTATCTGAATTTAGTCAAGAAAATTTCAGGATTTTTGTTATTTTTCTGAGTTCTGAGGTACCCGGTCTGGAGGGGAATGCTTTATGTGATTGAATTTTGTTTGACATGAATATCGTCTATTTGTTTGATCATATTGTTATTTTTCGGAGCTAGTTTGTATTATGTGGGAGGAACAGATCTCTGTTCACAATGAGTTTTCAAATATTTAAAATCATTCTAGGAAATTGTTGTTTGATAATAAATGGAGAGACAGTGTTGATGTCTTATATTTATTTGTGCTGGTATCATGGTTCTTTTATCTCTCTGGAATGTAGTCTCATGCTTCCAAAATGGTCCTACCATTTTATTCATGGGTTTCAACTTGTCTCATTTGCAGTGAAGAAGCTGTAGTTTCAACTGAGGCAGCACAAGCAGTGCCTGTTGCAGCTCCAGCTCCAGCTCTTGGTGAGCCTATGGATGTTACAACTGCTCTGCAACTTGTGCTGAGAAAATCACTGGCTCATGGCGGGCTTGTACGAGGTCTTCATGAAGCTGCAAAAGTGATTGAGAAGCATGCTGCCTAGCTCTGTGTGCTGGCAGATGACTGTGATAAGCAAGACTATATTAAATTAGTGAAAGCTCTTTGTGCTGACCACAACGTAAACATGCTGACCGTTCCCAGTGCCAAGACCCTTGGAGAGTGGGCTAGGGTAAGTGGTGTTTACTTTTAAACTATTTTTGGCATTTGATTCTTTTTCTGGATTAAGTTTCGCTCTACTGTATTTTGGTTGCCTAGTGATTGTCTGTTTTGTGCGTTGATTATTTACTTTAGTCATACAACTGTGCAAGATTGATTCTGAGGGAAAGGCTAGGAAGGTCGTTGGTTGTTCTTGTGTGGTTGTGAAGGTACGACTCTTTACCCAATAGAGAAGGAAGTTAAATTTAAAGTAACACATGTTATTTTACTCTGTGACATTCGATGATCTAAATGACACCATGCTTTTTTCTGGTTGTTATTTGTAATGGCAAGGATTTTTGTTGAATGGCCTTAAATTAGGACTAGAGATAAATAAGTGGCACATCTGCAGTTACTTAGGCTTATAAAAGGAGATTGATACTTCCAAATTAGTTCCAAGCTGTACCCATAAGAAAATAGTTATGAATAAAATTAAGATGTATTATTTTTATTCATTTTATTGATGGTTGTGCAACTTTTTTACAGGTTGGGGTGAAGAGTTTGGCAAAGTACAAGATAATGATAATTCTTTCACTACTAGACAATTTTGAACTCTATTAGTTTAGGTACTTCACTTGAGAGATTCTGTAAGTATTGGTTTGTTTGATGAATGTATTGAAACATACTTTCAAGTACATGAATGAAGCTTGTTTTCGCTTTGATCAATATGTAACACCATTGAGAATATGTTTTATAGTAAATTTCAATTTAAAATCATAGTTTATATGTTTATTAAAACTGTCATTCAGTAGCATTGCAAAATAGTAAATTAGAAATTTTTTCTGCCAAAAAAAAAAAACCTGCACATGCTTATTGCAACGGAAACTACTGTCGTTGCAATAATCATATTTGCGACATGAGCTCGCGTCGTAAATATTGTCGTAAAAGGCCAGTTTAAATCCAACACCCAATTGATTGCAACAGTACCTTACTGTCGCAAGGCCGACGCAAATAGTTATTACGACGGCTCCAAAGCGTCGTGAAAAAGCCGAAAACATTTGCGACGCCTTACTATTGCGATGCATCAAAAATCGTCGCAATGTCGTCGCAAATGGTCATTTACGACGCTTTTTTATGCTTTTGCGACGGATGTTTAGTGTCGCCAAAGGCCTTTTTTTCGTAGTGTCAAGAACAACCTACAAAACCCACAACTTTGCCCTCAAAACCTAGTTCTTCCTCTTCCTCTTTGTTTTCTTCTCTACCCAAACATAATCAAACCACCAAATGTAATCATCCAACACTTCAACCCATCACGAAGCATTTGCATATTTATTCATACCTTCCTTTTTTGTAAATTATTTTTTAGTTGTTATTATTTTTTTAAAATAATTTCTTACAATGTCTTACGGAGCAATTATAATGCACCTGACTGCCTGTTTTTGAAAGGCACGTTGTTTCTTTCTCGTCCTCGTCTTCTTTTTGAATGAAGTAGGGCCTAAACCGTAAACCCATTGATGAGCCGTAGTCCATACACATACAATATAATAGCAATATTAGGCCAATATACAAGCACTAGAGAGGCAATAGTAGGTCAATATAACCGCAATACGACATCAATAGTATCACAATATACATGCAATATGGTGGCAATATGCATACAATATCTATGCAATACAAAGCCAATATTAGTGCAATACACATGCAATAGGACAGCAATATTTAGTCAACAAGTTTTATAGGCAAATTGAAATCAAGTAGTAATTATTTCAGCAGTAACACCTTCATTTTTTTCAACCAAAGATGCTAGCTTCCTGTCAATATCAAAAAACACATTCATTTAGTCCCAAGATGTGGGACATAGATACTAGTCTTTTAGATTCCAAAAACATAGTTCTTTTTCTCCAAACAAAAGTATCTTCAAACAAAGGAAAATAAAAAAATTGAGTAACAATTTCACAGCCATCTTTTAAAGAAACAATGTGATTGACAATGATTATGGTTCCAAAACAATACCAGGCATTAAATTAACGTATAAATGTTGAGAAAAATACGAAGAGCAGAGAGAGAGAGATCGTAAATAATACTTCAGCCAAGAATAATCTAAACTCCTACACAAATCACAAGCATATATAAAAAAAAATTGATATCAACATATATTCCTATTAAATTACAAAGAACATATCAATATAACATAAATATAACAGCAATATAAAAGCAATATCATAGCAATACAGAAGCAATACCACTACAATACAAGCGCAATAAAACTACAATACGATACAAGTTCATATGTGTCGTTACAGAAAATCTCAATACCAAATGCAAGAATCAATCGACAAAGAACAAACACATTTGTTGTTTCGGACAAACAAAATCAATCTCAATACTTCACTTCCTACACAAAATACATACGAAATCAATCACAATTCCAATTTAGGTAATCAAATTCAATTTAACATAGTCTTGTTGATCACGGTCCTCTGCCAGACACAGAGCTGGGCAGGCATGCTTCTCAATCACATTTGCAGCTTCATGAAGACCTCGTACAAGCCCGCCATGAGCCGGTGATTTTCTCGGCACAAGTTGCAGAGCGGTTGTAACATCCATAGGCTCACCAAGAACTGGAGTGGAGCTGCAACAGCGCCGCTTGTGCCGCCTCGATTGAAACTAAAGCTTCTTCACCGCAAATGAGACAAGTTGAAACCCATGAATAAAATGGTAGGACCATTTTTGGTAGCATGAGACTACATTCGAGAGAGATAAAAGAACCATGATACCAAAGCACAAATAAATATAAGACATCAACACTGTCTCTCCATTTATTATCAAACAACAATTTCCTAGAATGATTTTAAATATTTGAAAACTCATTGTGAACAGAGATCTGTTCCTCCCACATAATACAAACTAGCTCCGAAAAATAACAATATGATCAAACAAATAGACGATATTCATGTCAAACAAAATTCAATCACATAAAGCATTCCCCTCCAGATCGGGTACCTCGAACTCGAGAAAAATAACAAAAATCCTGAAATTTTCTTGACTAAATTCAGATACTTCACACTCTAACTCGGCATCTAACCAAAAAGTCTTTCCACCAAAACCAAAACATGTCTTATCCATTCGACTAATATTCTGGATTTTATCACTCAACACCAATTGGATCAACAACGAGAAGGTCAATACCAGATAACCCATTTACCAATATCCCATGTAATATGAAAAATCACTGTGTATTAAACTTTGACCATTACTAAGTCAGAACCCAGCTTTTAAATAATAAAGGATTAGCACAAAAATTATACCTTTACAAGTCAGAAACCAATTTTTAAACAATACAAAATTAGTACAAAAACTACAACTTTACAAACTTCAAGAAGCAACCAAATGCTCATGAAAGGTCCAAACGAGATGTTAAAGAAGGGTCATTACTCTTGAAGAATATGGATTCACTTACCCTGCCATTTTTCCTCTGGACGTTCAAGCTGAAAAATCAAAACACGAACAACATATGTCAAAAACTCGATTCCAGATATCTGTAATCTCAAGATACATACACATAGAAAGAGAAAAAGCGAGGGGAAGAGAGCAGCCCATGGTTATTCTGTTAGTAAGGAGGACATAACAAGCTATGAGGATATTAATCTGTCTAGGTTTTTCTCTAGATGTGGAAGTCAATATTGATGTTGGTGATTACTGCTAACACGGAACCCTTTAGTAAAAAATAGTATCAGACTTCTCATACTCAAGGAACTTATAATTTGTAAGCCTACCAATACTCACAACCCTAACATGTAAACCAATTTCAGAGAATCCCCTAAACCCTAAACCAATTTCGAAGAAACACCTAAACCAATTTCAGAGAAACCCATAAACCCAAAACCAACTTTAGACTAAGAAAATGACGATGAACAGTACCTTTTGGAGGTGAATGATGGAGTTGAGCTTCGATGAACACACACCGCTGAGGGAGGAAGAGCACTGCGTCAGAGAGAGAGAGCTACACGAGAGAGAGAGAGCTGCGCAAGAGAGACCGAGAGCAACGAACGACAGAGAAAGAGCGAAGAGAGAGTGAGAGCTGAGCGATAGAGAGAGACGGAGCCAAGAGAGAGCTGAGAGAGAACTAAATTTCAGAAAAAGTTATATGTGGGCTATAAGTGGACAATAAATATATATCTATAGGTGGTATTTGTAAAATTTGTGGGGAGGCTTGGTATTTTCACTTAAAACTAAAAAACGGGTGGCATTGAAGGCTATTTCCCAAAAAAAAAAAGGCATTTACCCATCGTTGCCATTTGGGCCATTGATTGACCCCTAAGAGCAGCTCCAGCGCTAGGGTCCAGCCTGGGCAAAAGGCAGCTTTAGGCCCCAAAATCCCCTCCGGGGTGTAAGGTCCTGCTCGGGCAAGGGGTGGGACCCATCAGTCCGGGCAAGCCCATGGGCAAGAATTGTCTGGGCTCTAGCCAGAAGACTATTGACGTCATAATAACGTCAACAACCAAAAAAATTTGAGAAAAGTACCCAAAATTTTAGAATTTGTTTTTTATAAATATCTAACCATATTTTTTATTTCCCACACCAAAAACTCTATACAAATTCATCTCCTCATATCTCATGTGAATAGTAATTGCCCTTGTCCTAGCCCATAAGAGTGGAAACAAAAAAAGCAAGGGCTGCCACTATCCACATGAATAGTGACAAATATTGCCTTGCCTTACCCTTGCCCTTTGAGATGGAGATGCTCTAATAAGGACAGACAGACGCGGGGTGGCCTAAAAGTGCAGGCCACGGACAAGCCACCACAGGTCCCTTACGTGTATGGTTTGATTTGATAAATTGGTGATCTTGATCTCTCTCTTTTTTTTTAATATTTAATACAAGTGATAGTTAAACTACAATGGAAATAAAATGTGATTTCTCATACACACTGCCAAAATATCATGTGTTAATGTAAGTGATTCGATACACGTAATGATGTGTAAGTCTCACATCTAAAAATGCAAAATAATCTACAGTTAAAATATAAACCGTGGAATCCAACAATATCGACGCATGGTTTGTAGAAGTAGTGAACCTCCTATTGGGTCACTAAAACTTTAAACTGTTAATTCCTAACTAGCTTATAATAATGAAAGTCCAATATGATAATGGGCTACGCGTGTGGGAACATGAAAGCTGAATTTCTTTTTTTAATAAACGTTTTAAAGTTCTCCTTTTAATAAACGTGTTGAATTTCTCCTTGTCATGGGTCTGGGGGGCTTTGACTGACTGGGGATAGAGTCCATTTCCTACAAACCAAACCACTTTGGATTTTCCAATCACGTCGCCATCTCCATGTGTTTGGCATTAGTATTTTCAAGCGAGTATGCAATTGAAATAGTCAAAATTGTACTATAATAATCTAAATGGCACATCGTGAAAAAGTTGGTCACTTCAAGGTACTAGGCAAATGAAGTCTATATACTATTATTATATTATTTATTTTTATCTTTTACATTTATTATTATATTTTATAGTATTTATTATAAATAAATAAATAAATAAAAGTGGAGACCAATATAAATCTGCACTTTGAGTAGACAATATTAACTTATTGAGAAGACAGGTATATTTTGCCTACCAATTTACCTCTTTTCTTGAAACATAAAAATACTGATATGATACGACAAATGAAGTTCGTCTACTCTTCTAGAGATGATCTCAATTGTTGGGTTGGGCAGTTAATATTTGAGTGATTTCTCTTTGATCAAGGTTTGCAGGCTGAAGGCGGCAGACGTACGTATGCATGATGTGGTCAACTAATATAAACTCAAGCCCGTCACTGAATGCGTATGTAGATCAGGAAGTCAACAATATTGCACTAAGAAAAATAATTGCCAACATAATTTATTTCAAACGCGTTGGATCAGATCACACAGTGGAAAAAAGCAATTCCGACAATGTTATTCGTTGTTTTTGTACGCTGTGATCTGATGCAGCAGTTCAAGTCAAGGTGGACATGCACAATAATCCTAGCCACCAACGTCGGTACGTCTACAAATAAATATTAATAATTAATTCATGGCAAAAAGTCTTCGGTCGTTGTGATAGTGAGGAGGATGATCTTATTGGTAGGCGGCTTGTAGCTTAATCTTGGCATGGGACCATTTGGTACGGCTCCACGGATCCACCAATTTAATCATATTTTGCGATCACCTTCATTCTCTTTCAGTATATGGTCATATCTTTGCTTCTCTCATTTCAAGTACAACATGACAAGGATTCACATTTTCGAATTTGTAAAGGCTTACAATGATTTTGGCTTTGTATTAAAGTTTTTGATAAATTTTTGGCAAAAAGTCACTTTTGATCTCTCGTAATTTGTCACTTTGGTTCATGTGGTTTCAATTTGGCCACTTTTTTCCTTGTACTTTCAATTTTAGAGCAATTTAAGGGCACCAGTCAATTTCTGTTAAATCTGCCTCACCTCCATTAATTTTTAAAACATGTGCCCCTCACATGGAGGGGCAATTTCGTCAAGCCGTTCCGTCTAAGAGAACAACCACGTTTAATTCCAAAATGGCGTCGACTTTGGGGCCTAGGGTTATAAAAGAAATCTGATTTTTTGGGTTAAAAGTCGGCTTAATTGATCGGGTATAGTGTACGAATGTCTTCATTCAAAGTTCCACTCTGGTAAACACACGACTAAATGACGAAGATAAGATGAATTGTGTGTGGCTATGCAGATTATGAGAAGTTCATATGTCAATATGCAGCAAGGTCCAAGGCAAGGTCCAAGCATGGTGATAGTGAATCCATCAAAATCCTGTGAATCCAACTATGCAGCAATGTCCAAGGTGGAGGGTTCAAGCTCAGTTAACCCACCAATTTTTGTAATCCACCATCAAATCCTGAAATGTACTCAAAGCCAATTGCCTAAATCACAACTACAGGACAGCATTCGACGCTCCAGTCATCCAATAGAGCTTTCTCCATCTTTGAAGTTCTCTAGCTTGTTTATCATTCATCAAAGGCTTATTTACTATAATGCCCCCGGAAACTTCGGTCAAATCTCACTTTACCACCCCCAAAGTTAAAATGACCCACTTTCATCCCTTGACCGAGGTTTGGTGACCCACTTTACCCCCTGCCGTCAACTCGATCCAAAATTCGATTAAACTGATGACGTGGCGAGGGTTATTTTTGTGATTTCATACACATAAATTATTAAACTAATTAAGTGGGTAAGGTGGATACCATGTGGATTTAAAAATTAATAAAAATTTCTTCATTGTTTAAATTAATTAAAAATTTTAAAATCAAAATATATAAAATAATAAAATAACAAAAAATATAAGAAAAAGTAACGAACAAAAAAAAGAAGAAAAACAAACCGAACCCTAATTCCTCCTCCCCCATCTCATCCTCCCGACTCCCACTCTCGGCACCCCTCTCTCTCTCTCTCTCTCTCTCTCTCTCTCTCTCTCTCTCATTGTGCACAAAGAACTCAGATTCATATCTGGGTTAAGGGTCATCGCTCTCTCTCCCGTTTCGCACACAGAAAAACAACGTAGTGGGTTAAGGGTCAAAAACCCAATTTGCCGGAACAAATTCAGAGGAGTCCATTAGCAGCCATGGGGTTGTTGGGTGGTGCAGTGGGTATCGTTGGTGGTGGTGGATGGGGATGGGAGACATGCAGTGGGTATTTGATTTTAAATTTGTGTTAAATTTTGGGTTTGGGGGTTTTGAAGAAAGAAAGAAAGAGACACGGAGAGAGAGGAAAAAATTGGGGTCGGGGAAGATGAGATGGGGTTGGGTGGCTTGGGAACCGATCTCCACTGTAATTTTGTTTTGCTTTTGCTCTACTTCTCCTTGGCAGAGAGATTAGAGATCAAATGATGATAGAGGGATGGGGTGGGTGGGTGGGTGGCGAGAATTATGGCTGCTGGGGGAGTGTGATTGGCTACTACCTTCAGATTGACTTACAAGCAGGTTCGGGGTTGGTTTGTTGAGAAGAGAAGGAGAGAGAAGCGAGAAAATAAAACCACCGAGGAGTTGGGTGGAAGAAATGGGTCGGGAGCTGGTGCTCCAAGGGTAGTTAAACATCTTTGCCGCTCAAAGCGAAAGCTCCTTCGTTGTCGAGATACAAGCAAACAAAAATGAATGGGAATCATATTCAAGAATTGTTAACTCAGATTGCATTCTCAAGCAGGTGTTCCGCAAAGATGGTCCTCCCCTTGGTGTGGAATTTGACTCTCTCCCTCTCGGGCTTTTTCTAATTTTTTTGTTATTTTATTATTTTATATATTTGGATTTAATTTTTTAATTAATTTAAACAACGAAGAATTTTTAATTAATTTTTAAATCCACGTGGTATCCACCTCATCCACTTAATTAGTTTAATAATTCATGTGCATGAAATCACAAAAATAACCCTGCCACGTCATCAAATTTAACAGAATTTTGGATGGAGTTGACGGTGGGGGGCAAAGTGGGTCACCAAACTTCGGTCAATGGATGAAAGTGGGCCATTTTAACTTTCGGGGGGTAAAATGAGATTTGACCGAAGTTTCAGGGGGCACTAGAGTAAATAAGCCTTCATCAAATGTCAATTTCATCAATCCCGAGTTCGACATGCCGAGCTTGATGAGTACAACAAATTCTGAACCTCCAAATGAAGAAATTCGCACACTCTTCTAGCCCTTGATCTAAACCCTCAATCAATTAAGCCAAATGAACCCAGAAATCGGATTTCTTTTAGAACCCAAAGTTGACGCCATTTTGGAGCAGAGGAGACTGAACGTGCCTGTTTTTCTTAAAAGGAACGGCTTGACATATTTGCCCCTCCACGTGTTTTAAAAATTAACGGAAGTGAGATAGATTTAACATAAATTAACTAGTGTTCTTGAATTGCTCAGAAATTGAAAGTACAAGGACAAAAGTGACAAAATTGAAACTACAGGAACAAAAATGATAAAAGTGACAAACTACAGGAACCAAAAGTAACATTTTGCGTAAATTTTTACATGTTCGGGTACACCAATATTCATAGAACATGTGGTTTGGACTCTCCAACTTACTAATTATAGATACACAAAAAGAACATATCCCTAGAAGGAGGTTCTTGCAATAGAGAAAATCAGAAAACATAAGCAATCAAGCACAAGGATTGTAAGACAGCAAGTAAATTACAGAACTTGAACTTCAGCTCACTAGGTGTTACAGACAAGGAGAATCCATAAACCTGTATTAGCCAATGCTTGAAGAAGACCATGGTAGATAGCAACCTCTCAATCAACTTGGGACAGTAAACACCTTCAAGTGGAAGGCATGACCACACAACTTCCACCAGGACACTCCAAGAAATGTCACGGTATTCCCAGATTCCCACATGATCTGGGCGGATCCACAGAGGAGCAATGGTGGTCAATCGACCCCTGCAACCTCTGAAATCCGCCATTAGAGCAGCTCCATTGACCCTCGCAAGTTGCGCGCAACCTACTCTACGAAATGCCCCAAAGGGGCAAGGTCTGGCTGTGCAAGACGCAGCGCACGCAACCTTCTTTTTTTAATCTGCTCGACGTCGTTCGACTTAAGTTTTTGTTTTTCGCTGGACGTCAAAGCAGCGTCGTTTCACTTAAGGTTTTTTTTAAAAAAAAAACTTGGCCAAAACGACGTTGTTTTGGCACGGGTTTTAGAAAACAAAACAGAAGCTTTTCAGCTCTATTTTGCCCGAAAACTCCCCCTCCTAACTCATTTCTCTCTTCTCAACTCAAGTTCTCAACCCTAAATCCCCAACCCTAACTCAAGTTTTCAGCTCCTGTTGCACGACGTCGTTGCACTTAAGTAAAGGGTAATGCTAAGCTTACCACATTTACCAACCACATTGTGTACCACATCTCTAATGGAGGTGGAGCCCACCAATACAATGGGGCCTACCTCTATTAGAGATGTGGTATACAATGTGGTAAGAAAATGTGGTAAGCCTAGCATTTTCCTAAGTAAAAGTCTTTCTCATTTTACTTTTATTTATTTTTATATTACTCCATTTACTTAAGTTTACAATGTAAATAAGGAAGTACCCCCTATTTGGATTCAAATAAAAATACTAGAAAATCAAATTCCTACCAAATCAAAATACGAAAAATCGGTTTTAGTGCAAAATACAATTTAGGCTACTAATGATGGCTCATTAAGTCAATATATACTTCATATAAAAATCTCATAAAATCGAGGTTTCTTATTTGATGTGTAAGGAATAAAAGCCGCCAAAAATTATCTTGAGAAAATGATTATTCCGAAAAACCATTTTTCATACTTAGCGAATATTTTTACAGAAAACAATTTTTCATGTATGATATAAATGTATAAAGGAAACTATGGTCAATCTAGGTAAAAACACCTTCAAATTTCCATCAACAAAGAGTTTTACAAGATTAATGTAACTCTTATGTATTGAAGAAATATTTGCTTCATTGTATTTTGGTAAATTTGATTAATTTTTGTTTGCTTGCTTTAATTAGATCGTATCTTGGTAAATGCTAAGTTACAAAGAATAACATAACTCTTACAAGAATGCTAGAGGGGTGAAATCACATGAAGTGCAAACGCTAAGAGCTCAATTGGTGGCACAACATAATTTGGTCCAAGAATGCTAAAGGTGAAGGATTTTCAAAACATTTTTTGAGAAGTTCATTTGAATATTAAACATGCATTTAATCAAATTAATCGCAGCGGAAGTATATGGTGGATGTTTAAAATCAAAAAACAAAACTTCTTCCAAGTATCTTAAGCCATGAACATTGATATGATTTCATAAATGGAAATTTCAAGAGAAATGATAAGATCTAATTACCCTTGAAGCAATTATATGAACCAATTTGTGTTTGGTCTTCTCTTGATGATTTCCTCTTTGTTGATCTCCTCTTTGATCTTTGCTCCTTGATCTTTCTCCTCCATGTGAGCCACAAAAGTATATGGCCTCTAAGTCTCCACACCAATGGAACCTTGAGATGAGAGGGAAGAATCTTGGGAATACAAGGATGCTAGTGCTAGATCCCCAAGACTTGGTTTCAATCTAAACCCCTTGAAAGATGAAAGTGTTTCACTCTTGAAAACTCTCTTTTATCTCTCTTTGATCTTCCAAACCTATTTGGTTGATATTGGATTGTGTTTGTGTAATGAGCTTATGAAAGATAGCTTATGGAAACAATTCCCATACCCATTTACTTATGCATTTTCGGCCAAATCCCATTGGGCTTCCAAAATTGGGCCTTGTGACACTTAAACCATAATGTTTAGGTGTCTTAAGCCCTTGGGCTTAATACCCAACCATTTGGGCTTCCGTTAACTATTACCGAGGCCCAAATACTCTTTTACACATAGTAAATCATCCATATCAAATTTATCAAATTTATTTCCACAACATCATATGTATTTCTCAAAGTTAACCATTTAAGGTGTGCGATCCATTAGGTTCTAATTAGCAAGGCAGTGGGAAAATATTAGAACTCTTTCTAACCAACTGAATTAAAACCCCCTTTTTAATTTTTCCTTTATATGGATTGATCACAATCAATCCTAGGACTTCCACGAACCAAGAGTGACATCTAGCAATATATCAAGGCTACCCAAGCTAACCAGAATTGGTGAAGAACCTATTCAGTTGGAATTACAATGCAATACGGTCCTTCTCTTATACAATGTTTCATATCATATTATTAGGGTACGGATTGATTATGTCAAACCCTTAATATGATTTATAACCTCATATGATTCAATAGAACATGATTAAGAACAACTTTCTAAATCAAGCTCAAAATACTTTGGCCAAAGATTTACTGAATCACATCTCGAAACATTCTCCTTCTTTATCGAAGGTAGAGATTCATATTGTACATTCACATGCCCTATGATGAATTAAGAGATCCCAACAACACTTTAGACAAATCTTTTTACGGCTTGCCTTTAAGAGCTATCTAAGATCAATAACGCATCATAGGACAACCATGATGCCTCAGGTCCTAAGGACTAATTTGCATTATTGCAACTATGAGTTCTCGTTTGACATGTAGATAAATACTCCATACGAGAATTACGGTTGACCGCGTTCAGTGTACCCATTCACTAATGAGCACCCACATACTTGTATTAGTGTCATCTACACAAATGGTTTGAGACTAACCATCCTCCTAATTGAGCATACATAGTATGTGCTAATCTTGACGGTTTATCAATGCCCATTTGATAATCCTATGATTAGGAACATTTTGGGATACTATAGTAAGAGATTAAAGGTCTCCCTAATCTAATCTTCTTTATATTACTTTATCTCTTATTTAGCATTCCCTGGACATTTGTTACTTTAATTGTTGTAAAAGATAACAAATAAGTTTGCCCTTTATTATCATATACGAAATGTATTCTAAGGAGATTACATCAAATGTATTGGCTCTTAGAGCACATTTCTAACAATCTCCCACTTGCACTAGAGCCACATAGCCTCTGTATCTAATACCCATTATCTCTGTATGTCTATCCAGTTGTGGACTGTGACATAGGCTTAGTGAGTGGATCTGCTTACGTTGTTTGCAGATGCAACCTTTAGGATGCAAACGTCCCATCTAATGGTAACATTTTTCTATGTGTCCGGATCTACGATGAGACCTTGGTTCCTTGGCTTGAGCTATTGCCCCATTGTTATCAAGCACAGTAAAGGTACTTGTGACATTTATGGTCAGAACCTTATTTAGTTCGGTAATGAACCTTTTATCCAAACAGATTTTATTGTAGCTTCTAAAGCGATAACTTATTCAACTTCAGTTGTTCTCCAACTAACTACGTGTCCATTCAAAATGAAGACGTACCCTTAGGTGGATTTGCAATCATTGATATTAGATATATTATCCAAATCGAGCAAATGCTTCCACTTGCTACTCTGATGTTCCTCCCATACGAGGAACATGTCCTTAGTCGCTTCTTAAAAAAACAACGATAAATTTCCCAACAGGCTGACATGCACAAAGCGAAGCACACAGTTAATAGGGAGGCCTCTAGCCTCTACCTCAATCCTAGGTGAGCGCTACGGAGCAATCTACAGAAATTTAAACTTTACAACCCGAGCAAAGGATAGCAAAGTAAAAATACAAGAAAACTCTTATAGGAGCCATTAGCCGTGATGCCTCGACGTGGTGGTCTCGACCTCGGGATCTAGTACCGGGGGCACAAAACAGAAAATGTGAGTGGACGAAAAATCAAACTTTAAACCTCCTTTTTCAATGAATATAATAACCCCTCCGTTTTCGCAAATAATGACAAAGCACTTATGCAACAAAAATCCTTATGTACACGTATATATTTATACGACAGATACTTGAAAACAACTCCGTTAAATTTGTACCTTGAAATACCATAATGAAAAGCGTAGCTTTGCTACTTCGCAAATTCTTGGAAACCACAAGCTTAAACACTGAATTCTTAAAATAAAAACCATGGAATTGAATCCATCCAAAAATATCCCGTTTAAGTAAAACATAACAATACTCCTTTGAATAACTTCC
Organism: Prunus padus; assembly: GCA_024362665.1. Classification (NCBI taxonomy): domain Eukaryota; kingdom Viridiplantae; phylum Streptophyta; class Magnoliopsida; order Rosales; family Rosaceae; genus Prunus; species Prunus padus. The sequence continues at coordinate 2,449,122 of JANFAM010000013.1, read as the reverse complement.
CTTTTTCTCGGAACTCAACCTGTCCAGTTTCAAACCTTAATTTAAAATATGTACTGTGCATCACCGTCCCGGTGCACATATTCAAACATAATAAATCCTGGAAATATCATTCATAGACACACCCACACTAATTCGTACACACACACATATAAAACATAAATATAAAACCAAAACAACCTAAAACCATGAAAACCCAAATTCCCAACCAATTGTTTGACGCAATGCCCGTAGGGCACAGCAAGTAAGGAAGGATCCTCACTTAAAAGAAAATAAGAATGGAAGTATAGTAATAGGTATATATATATATATATACATATATAAATAGTAAGACTCTTAGACCAATACTTGTACTGGGAAACAATCCAACAAGGGGATTGTTGGTGACTACATGGAGAAAAATCCCTTCACAACCACGTAGCCAGGGAATAAGCCGTCCCAACCGGGACTAACTCCCAGACACGTACAAAAGAAAATACCTCAATAGTGTGCGGCTGAATAAAGTCCTACGCGTGCATGCCCGGCAAGGGCCTACGGTAACACCCGCCAAGGGTGAACCGGGTTCCGTTGTATCCTGTATCCATTTCGGTAACCAAGTATCCGGGAGGTACATAAAGTGGTGCTAATAGCACTCCATCTAGTATACATAATCCACGACATACCCTAAATTCCAGGGTATTCAACCCGTACTCCAAACCCGAACACAATAATATCCGGACGTTACCCCGTCCATAATTGACACCCAAAATATATACAATAAGCATATAGACACAAATGTCCCAACATATTTATATCCGGAACCCAAAGTATTCATCAATTTCCAATATCAAATATAATCCGTATAACCCATAAAACACAAATTCCAAAATTGAAACCAATATGTAACTCCATAATCGAAAAGTAAATATAATTTCTTAAAACGAGAAATCCAAGATCCAAAACATTAAATCAACGTATAAATATAAAATATAGAATATAAACTACAAATTCCGAAAACATAAAATTCACACTCTCTTAACAAATTTCAAATATTAAAGTCAATAGAAAATTCCTTGATTTAAAACAATATAAAAATTCCAAGATCAAAATAACCAAAATAAATAATTCCGAAAAACCGCGTGACAATAAATCCTCAATTTTTCAAATATAAAACTCAAGAAATTCTCGGGTATTTCACCATACCCAAACTGTATACAAAGATTACCGGACGATGGTCTCGTCCCAAATTTAATACTCAAAAACCTTTAATTTAAAATATAGCCACCAATGTCCCACAATTAAACCAGGACCCCAAAGCGTGCATAAACTTTGAATATAATTTAAATTCCAATAACCTCATAAAATATTCTATCCAAGATCTCAAAATATCATTAAAACCCCTTAGTCAAAGTGACTAGTTTTATATGCATAAATTTCCTGATAATTCCATCAAAATCAAATCCAAGACTTAAACAATATTTGAAATCCCAATCAACAAGATAAATCATTTATATGCATCAAATTTCAACCTTTGAAATAATGCTTGTTCAAAACAAAAGTCCACTCACAACAAGTCCACGCTGCTCAATCCTTAGAGAGCTTTTCTTCCGAGTACGGAAAGCAAGAGTACCTAATTGAGAGAATAAACGCTTTAATTAATACGCGTACCCAACAACAAACTTTAACTCAAGACGCTAGTTCTCGGGTCTCAAAGTAAGCGTACACGACTACCGGGAAGTTTCTAGAGTTAAACTACGTTCTTCAACAGGCGGGACCACCTTGGAAGACTCACGGTCAACCAATTGGTCAAACTTCCCGAATAGGTCAACCGGGCCTACGGGGCCCACGACCTCCGATTTTCAATCCGAACATTCCTAAAGGTTCAACAAGGTTTACTAAACACATTCTGCGCCAATCGCACGATCGGACGGTAGCAGGTTACCTAACCTAGGGTTAATGATTCGAGTATCCGGGACTCCGATTCTTGATCCGTCAAATCCTACACGATCCTGGGGTACAGGGAACAACATACTTGGAAATGGGACCGATCCAACGGCCCGAACATATCGAACCCGGATAACGCATAATAGGCGTAAATCCGTTTGACCGTCAAACGATAACCAAATTGGAATCCGAACACACCTACACGCTCAGGACGACATGGGGAACATTTTAGGACACAATGTACCACCACAACAGTGCCCCGGAACCCACCGGAATTGGGTGTGCATAGTAATTCCGGTGACCGGAAAAACTCCAAACCAAGGGTCAAGACTTCAGGTATAGGTTCAACTCAACAAGTGGAGCATTTTATTCAACTACGGCAACACCTAGTTTGGCCGGCAAGTGGTCGGAAATTCAACTCAAAAACCGGCCTAATATGGGTTTCTAAATCGAACAACCTAGGCTTGAAACCGATCTACAATACCTACATAAATGGATAGAGTATGAAGAGTAGATGAAGTTTCATACCTCACTCGACCGAAACGGTTGCCGGAGTCGCCGGAAAACTCGTCGGAAAGTTTGATAACCATCGAACTTTCAGTCGCTCTAGTTTAAAATCCGTGGGTTTTTGAGATGGGATAATGGGCAGGCTATGCAGAGGAGGAAGAGACGAAGATTTAGGAACTGGAATCACCCGAAACGGACGCCGGAGCTGGGAGATATGGGTAGTCAAAGTGACTGCCATGGGAGGAGAGAAAAAATGAGAGAGAAGAAGGAAGAATCGGGGAAGAAGAATGAATCCGGCTACTGTAGCAATTTTACTGTAGCGGTATTGAATTTTTTTTTTTTTTTCTAATCGCTTCTCGATCGTTACAACTCGAATTTGGTGTACCGCATATCCACGAACTCATTTCGACGAGCCGACGCAACGGCGCAACTCAATTTCCCAAATTCTTTTCGAAAATTTTAAAGTGCCTAAAATACCCTTAATCCTAGTGGCAAAACTATAATTTCGCCAAAATTATTAAATTGAATAAATTCAATTAAATTGGGTCGAGGATGTTACGATCTGCATAAAGGAGTTCCCCAGTTGGCAAGAGATCTTAAGAACATGATAAACTAATATAATCTTACCCCAAAAAAATGATAAACTAGTATAGCTTTTAAGTGAACCGAAAGATTTTGTCAACCATTGGTAAACTAATATAATTTTACAAGTGGTCTAGCCCAGTGGAAAAATGCCTTGATTTGCAGACAAAAAGTCTCCCATGACATCTTGGTTGTGTGTGATAAACATCTCTTCCTTGTAGTTTAGACTATCGCTTGTACTAAAAAATATAATTTTACAAAATTTGAAACATTAATGCCATGTTAATGATACTTAAAATGATTTTAGAAAGAAAAAAAGGATACTCAAAATGATTCTTGAATAAGTTGTGAATTGATCATTATAATCCATTAAACATTTTGTTTCAACATTGTTGCCTTGATGGCGGTGTCACCTTGTTTTTGTTCCTTCAATATAAGTAAAGTCAAAATAGCTTGCATTAAATTTGGGGTCGACAATAAGTTACTAAAAAAACAAATATATTTCGGTTTGTTGTCACTAAATAATATGTAAAATTCGGTCATACAACACTGAACAAGTTACAGTGGATCTCCACCGCATCTTAAGTTAATGGCCAATCAAACACAACCGAAATATATTTAATGTTTTAGTGGCTTCCACTGAAATTTCCTACCGCGTTCGGGACTGTTGTGCAGCATGTAACCAACGACCACCATGCAACCTTAAACTTGAAAAACGTCAAAAAATAAACTCATACCTCATTTGAAGCCTCCCTAACTTCAGTCTTCATGAATAAATAATAGATATATTTTCAACAATATAAGCGTAAAACCTTATTAGGGTTGTATGAACATGATGGTTTGAGAAAAAAGTTTAACTAGGGTTGCAGGAACGTATGTGGGGTGTAGTGAGCAAATTTAATTTTTATTTTAAATGTTTTTTGTCCGTAACAGTAATTATGTACAAGAGTAAAATATGTTATTCATATTTAAAATTAGTATGGGGTGAAAATAACAAATAATGGATGCAAATAAAATCACCCTAACGAAATTATCAGATTGCGTCCTTTTTGTTTTTTTTTGAGTGCTCACCAATAGTCCGTGTCGTGACTTTCTGTCAAAAACTCCGTTAACTTGCTAATGTGGCACATATGTGGAGCCCATATATCCAATAATATAATGCCATGTGGCTTTAAATATAAGATTAAAAAACCTAAAGAGTTTTAAAATTGAAAAATCATTAAACAAAATACAAGTTTAGTCAAATACCCTTTCCTAGACATAATCCTGTTAATAAACCCTATACCATTTAATGTTTATAAACATCAGTCCCGATCTCTTGAACCACGTGGTCACCCATCGTTGGATATAAATCCAATGGTTCACCAACTCTTGCACTCATTTTAAGAAACTTCTTTGAACCCTTGGATTTATAACCAAGGGTGGGTGACCACAATCTCTTGAACCCCTGTGGTCCAAGAGATCAGGATTGTTATAAACATACCCAAAATAAACCCAAAAATTGACAGCTGTTGATTTTTTTAAAGTTAACAGCTATCATGGATTACTATTTTACCCTTTTGCACAAAATAAACCGAAGCAAAAGCACCCCCGATAGAAAAGGTCGCGTCTTGTTCACCTTCACCTTCAATTTTCTTCTCCGACTCTTTGAAATGTTATTAACACCCCCCCACCAAAGCCGTGTCAATTTTCTTCTCTGTCCAAAGCTTCTATTACTGCCTACAAGGCGACCTGATCAAAGAGGGCGACTCTTTCCCTGCTATGACTGCCTCCAAGAAAATTGAAGAGCTAGAGAACGAAACGTGACCTAGTCCATGAGGCCGACTCATGCCTCCCCCTACTCTTTCTCTCTGTCTCATCTCTCTCCCTTCACGGAAACCAGGCTGACCAATTTTGGCTGGCGATCTTGGTGCTCTGGCCAGGACTAGAAGCATGACTGATCGGAAAATGACCAGAAGAGGCTGACGAACAACGTCTAAGCCAAGCCCCGGCGAGACCGGCCTCCCTACGCCATCGCGAGCTCCAGGAACCTTTGAGGGTTTCAATTTACTCGATTGCTCCGCTGACCATTGTCATTGATCTAGGTATGGATTTCGATCCTTACCTCATGCTCTTGCTGATAGTATAGTTATTTGAGATCAATTTGAGCTTTTGAGAGTTTGATATAAACACCCATAGATTTTCCGTCGGTTTGGCAGTGATTGAGCCTTTTTCGGCCACTTTTTGGCTGGGGTCCAAGAACAAAAAATGTTCCCCTATGTGTGATGGTTCTATGGTATGGAGATTGGCCGGTGGTTTTGAGAATTTTCTCAAGACACCGACTATTGCCCGCTGCTGGTGGCGGCTCGTGGGCCACTATATGGCGGTCCATTGTTTTCTAAAATGCTCCTCACGTAGTCCTGAGCATGACGGTATGCTCGGATTAGCGATAGGTTACCTTTTGACTATCGAACGGATATTGCTCCTATTATGTGATATTTGGGTATGATAGTTTCAGACCGTTCGATCGGTTCCATTTTCAATTATGTTATTCCCCGTACCTCTAGGATCATGTAGGAACTTGTTGATTGAGAATCGGAGTCCCATACAATGATTCTAGTGTTAGGCGAACCAGTCGCCGTCCGATCGTGCGATCGACATTGATCGACATTTATTAGTAAACTTTGTCCGACCTATTATGCAAATCAAATAATGTAGTTGTTAACTTCCACACTACAAGAAATGCAAGCTTTTATAACATTGCTTTATAGGATTTATTTACTAAATGCTGTGAATAGTCATTATTTACAACATTTTAAAAAAATGTTGTTTCACAATGCTGTAATTGCCCACTAAGATGGTAAAACCGGTTTTTCATTATTTGCAACACTTTTCTCATGCTACAAAGGGGTTTTTCTCTCACATCAATTTTCAAACGCTGTTTCCCCAAACAATTTCCACCAAATTTTTCTTTCCCGCTAGTGGCTAGATCTTTTCCCCCCTCCAAGTTTCATATTCGAGAGCCATATTTTCTTACAACATCACAGTTGTTCTCTTTTCTCTCTCTCTTCTCACTTCTCAACCTCATTCTCTCTCTCTCTCTCTCTCTCTCTCTCTCTCTCTCTCATGCCATCAAAGATCTGCCCTTCGCTAGCCTCTGCGATCTCTAACCAAAGGCAAAAGATCTAGCAGCAGTACAAGCTATATGTTTTGTGGTACTCATAAAAAGCTTTGATTTTGCCTAATCTTAGAGTCTGAACCCATTCCTCAGCGGCCTCTAGGTATGAAATTTTAGTGCAGAAGTTTGATTTTTGTTGGATTGTTAATTTTGTTTTGGTAATTTAATATTTGGGTTTATGTTGGATTGTTAATGTTTGGTTTTGTTCACTGTTTCATTTTTCTGAACTAAGTGGATATGCCTTCAAGGATTAATTTAACTTTCAGGAGATTCCTTCGTATTGCAGCTTTTGATCATTTAACAATTCAAAAGTTTTCCCTTTAACACAAGTGAGCTTTCATTTTCTGTTTTATTACTTTCTCTTTTTTTTATGTTTATGGGATTTGGAGGTTGAAGCTAATTGAAATGATTTTGATGCTGGTCATCTTTTGAATCGGTCTCCAGGCATATAAGATCCTATAGAGTTTCACATCTGGTATCATAAAAACAAATAGGTGGATGTGTTCGCCAGCCAGAAAAAAAAAAAGAGAACTTTTTCTCTAGCTAGTTGCCCAGCCAGCCATGGACAGCAGCAAAGAGACCCTTTGTGTGCACACAAGGTGCTCGGTGAAAGACCCCTATGGGCTTACCTTGCGCTGGGCTGATAAGGGCGGAACTAGGAATTTTTCAATGGGTGGGCTTTCTAAAGTTATTAGCTTAAAATCTAAGGACCAAGTTTTGTTTGGATACTTACTGTTTCTAATAGTTTTTCTAGAAATAAAAGTATACATTGGGATAAAATAGTAAAAGGTTGAGAGTTAAAATCATGAGTGTTTATTAAGAGATTATGTTTTTTAATTGAGCAAACAAATTAAATATAAGATGATTATAGGCCTACAAAATTGAGTGGACAATGAGTTACAAGGCTACATTTGAGTGGGCTACTAAGTTTTTATGAGATAAATAACATTAAAATACATATAATATATTTTAATTTTATAAAAAGGCTACCTAGGCTAGAGCCCATGGCCCACTACCTAGTTCCACCCCTGTGCGCTGAGTAATGGAGAGAAAGAAAGTGATGGGATGGGGGAGAAGAGAAGAAGAAGAAAGAAAGAGAAAATATATAAAGAAAAAATAGTGAAGATAGATGGCCTCTCTCTCTCTCTCTCTGTGTCTGTCTGCTCAATTTTGGTATATGTTAATTCCATTATGCAGTTTGGTATCTGTGATTAACTGATTGTTGTTTCATGTGTTTATTGTATTTAACTTCATGCATTCTTACATTCTTACAACTTCATTCATTCTTAAAAATCTGCTACTTTTTTATTTTTCCATGTTTATGTTTTTAATGGTTAAGATTGACTAGTATCAAGTGTGATAGAAGTTTCAAGGGTTATACTCTTAAGTTTAGCTAACTGATGTGTGATCCACCGTGTTCTTCTTGATTGAATATATATATATATATATATATATATGTGTGTGTGTGTGTGCAGAAGTGAGAGACATGGGTTCATGTGTCAAGGTATTCTGCTTTTCAAAATCCTTTTGTTTTCATTAGTCTATACTCTTATAGCATGTAGGTAATTGACTTGTTTCTTAGTTTATGTAGCTGGTTAATGCTATTTTCTTGTCTTTTCAATCTCCCAGGTGTGAAGCAATGTCTACATATCCAAGAAATGACTAATATTTGTTGTGGAAAAGTATTGGACAGTCCTGCTGCACCTGAAGATGGAGTAGGATCTTCCTAGCAATAGTTATTTGTTTTGCTGTAAATGTGGCCATTGAAATGTCTTTGTTTTTCATTTATCGATTTGAAGTATAACAATATATATATTTTCTGGTTTTACACATATTTAGTTCAACAGAGCTAGAATCAATTGTAATTATGTAAGACAATTTTGTAAAATGCACACGTGGTTAAATTAATGAAGTCGTCTTTCACTATATTTTCTTTTATTGCCTTTTTTGATTGCATGGATAGGCCATTGAAGACAAGAATACCAAAAATAAGAAAATAAAATTTCAGCATTTGTGAAACAAGACCAAAAACATATCATCAAACAACATTATATATGGATTTTCTGCCCTCAATTACAACATCAAATGCAACGTTTGTTCAGTGTTGTAATGAAAACAAAAACAACGTTTGGTCCCTGCTGTGATTATCAATTTGCAACACTTAAAACATGTTAGGATTAGTCTTTTGCAGCATTGCTTTGTGACAGAAGATCAACGCTGCAAATGAGATGGACCTTTTGCAGCATCTTGATATACAACATTTCGTAAAACGTTGCAATTGACATTTTGCAGCATTTTGCAGATGTTGCAATTACCAATTTTTCTTGTAGTGCCAGTAAGTGGTATGAACAATTGTTATACTGTTCATACCCTACAACTAAGTTGATTTCTATGACATAGTATTAACAGTGCACTTCTATGACATATTATTAATAGATTTTCAGTAACAAATCATGCTCTATATTTTTCTCTATTTATTGTTGTACACTTGAAATTTATGATATGCAAAATGTGATTTTACTAGGAAGATAGTTCTATGACGTAGTATTAACAGTGTACTTTTTTTTTTTTTTTCTTGTGGACGTATTTCCCTATTCCCTTTGTGATTGTACATGGTGAAACTATGGACAACTGGAGGTGGTTTTTGAAAATGATATAGAATGTCTTGCTTGGCTTTTTTGGGTATTTTTTAGTTTTTTCTATGAAACGGTATTAACAGTGTTTTTCTATGAAATGGTATTAACAATGTACTTCTATGACATAGTATTAACAATGAACTTCTATGAAATGGTTTGCGGAGGTTCAATGGAGAAGGAAGGGTCGTGGGGACAGGCCCTTGGTTTTCGTGATTTTTTTAAAAAGTTTAGACAAGCTTCTTCCATTGATAAATGAAAGCTTTCTTGAATGGGTTTGAAAAGAACAGACTGTGTTGAGATGAGTTGGGTAGAATCTACTTTGTTTATTGCTGAATACCCGCTTGGAACTCCCATAAATGCTCTACTCAATAGACCAACTGCGATGCCGCCATTCTTCTTCAAAGGTAAGTCGGATTATGTGAAAGAACCAACTGGAAAAGAAGTTTTGGAATCCATATGGAAGATGATGATTGAAATAGAGACGACACTCATGCAATGGTGGTGGAAGAATGAGTGTGATTTCCGAGTCAGACCTTCCATTCCCTCATAGAGCTGGAAACCTATTTATGATCCAGTATTGGACGTATTGGTTGAAAGAAGGAATTGAGACCACCAACCAGTACCTAAATATATCGAGAAATTTGCACGACAGTATGACTCCATTTGTCTCTAAGAGTCCAAGAGAGGCCTTGTATAACTACAGGGATCTTGACATTGCCGCCAATTTGCGAAATCAGACGAACTTTGAAACTGCTAGACTTTATGGAAGCACCAATTATAAGGGTAATTTGGATAGGTTGGTACGTGTGAAAAGTGTGGTTGATCCGCACAATTTCTTCAAGAATGAACAAAGTATCCCACCGCTTTTAGGGAGAGAGAGACAGATAGCACACAATTTAAGTCGTTCAATGTTGCTGTTTAATTCACGATTCCTTACTGCAGTAAGGAAGTTGGTTGTTTTAATGGAAGAGTAATACATATGAATTTATTGAAGATTGATTAAAGCTATTTTAGTTCAAACAAAAAAATCTGGGCTGGATTTACTGAGCTTGTTTTGGGTTTTGTTGAGTGTTTTGGGTTGGGCTTGTTTTAAGTTAATCAATGACAGAGATGTAATTTATGGAAACTTCAACACTCATTTCTTATGCAGTAAATGGTTTTTGGGTATGTTTTTAAAATGCATTTCATGTGAGGTTTTTTTTTTTTTTATTTTATAATTTCAACTCCTATTTTGAGTATATAAAGCACCCTAAAAAAAGATAAATAATTAAAATTGAGAAAGGAAAAAAGAAAAAATTTTATCTTCCCCAGCACCACCATCTTGCCCACACCAGGTCACTTTTGCTCCTCTCCCCCGATCCCAAGATCCCATCACCTTCGATTGCAACCACCCCCTACCCATTGCCCACACGTCACACCAGCGACCATCATGCAACCCTAAACTTGAAAAAGGCCAAAAAATAAACTCATACCTCATTCAAAGTCTCCCTAACTTCAGTCTCACCCTTCATGAATAAATAATAGATATGTTTCTACCAATCTAAGTGTATAAACCTTGTTAGAGTTGTAAGAATATGATGGTTTGAGAAAAAAGTCTAACTAGGGTTGCAGGAACATATGTGGGGTGTAGTGAGCAAATTTAATTTTTATTTTAAATTTTTTTTGTCCTTAACGGTAATTATGTACAAGAGTAAAATCGGTTATTTATGTTTAAAATTAGTATGGGGTGAAAAGAGCAAATAATGTGGTGCAAATAAAATCACCCTAACGAAATTATCAGATTGCGTCTTTTTTGTTTTTTTGAGTGCTCACCAGTAGTCCGTGTCGTGACTTTCTGTCAAAAACTCCGTTAACTTGCTAATGTGCCCAATAACTTATTCTATTCCTTCGATTATATATATATAGTTATTCTTTTATCTGGATGCTCACACGTTATTATCGTGTGGATGCCATAGTAAACGGGCAGAAAAATAGGAAGGGATTGTACAAAATACATGACGTCCACACAATAATAACGTCTGGATGTCCGCATAGGAGAATTTATATATATATATATATACAGAGATGTTCGATTGAGGATTTAAGGGACACCCTTGTAGGGCCCACTCTGCATTGTATTTCAGTAATCCAAACCATTTATTTTGTAGATATTCATTCAAAGATCATCTCTAGAAAAAATCACTTGAATTTGATATCATTTGACCACTCAATTAAATTATTGAAATTCAAGTACTTTCTTGAAATACCGTGTTCATTGATTTTGTGGGTCTCAATTAGATGCCTTAATGATTTTCAATTTGCACAAATTTTTGCAAGAATGATCTATGAATGAAGACTTAAAAAAATTGACGGTTTGGATCATTGAAAAAAATCGTAGGGTGTCCCTCAATGGAAGAGGGCTATATATATATATACATATTCTTTTTATATTAAACTAATTTCTAAAGTAGTTGTAAGATTGGATTTTGAGGATTGGCAAGAATTGATTATGATATGGGATGAAAAGAGACTGATGAGCCGGTGTTTACATATAGACGATTCCCTCTTGTTGTAGGATTGGATTTTTCTTCTTCTTGTTATTAAGAGAGTTGGTTGGTTCCCTCTCGTTGCTGCTTTTATTCTTGTTGGTAGTTGTATTATCTTTGTCTTTCAATGAAGTTTCACTTATTAACTGAAAAAAAACAAAAACAAAATTTTGCGGAAATGGGAGATGATTCTTGTGGAGCCTTGAAAAGAAGAAGGAGAGTTGCAGGCTTGACGTTGAACTCCTTAGGGTTAGTAATTATTGTTAATTATTAAGTGTGAGACAATTATTTATGTTATTTTTTCAATGTGATGTTCAACTATCAAATCTTTGAATGAAATTTAATGAGATGGCACATGGAGAGTAAAAGTTAAGCAAATCATGACAAAGAAAATCCAAACAGAGAATTCGGATCCACTTTTAAATTTCCCTAAATTATTCATATCTGATTTCTAACAACCAGTAGTATCATTGAATAATGATTTAGAATTCCCCTATTCAAAACAAGGACACTACCACCACTGCAAGAAAAAATGGATAATGTGAGGAAAACATTTCTTCACATTAGCTAAAAGTGCGTCGCAATTACCCTTTACTTATGCACTTTGGCGTCACAAGGGTCGTCACATTACCCCCCTCAGCATATCGCAAATGTGACGAATTGGGCTCCGTGTCACAAATACTAGATTGTGACAGTATATGAATGTCTCACTTTTAGCAATATGTGATGCCTTATGTGTTGTCACAATGATTCATTTTTGACGTATTAGGACACCTCACATTCTTGATTGTGTGATGTCATGCAAGTTGTCACAATGAAAATTTTTTTTTCTTCAATTGTTGTCACAATGTTCAATAAATGACGCTTTAGGAATTTGTCATATTTGGTAGTTTGTTATGGTTTGGAGTTCATCACAATTAATAATATGTGATTGTAATCGTTTTTCATCCCAAGGGATATATCCCATATTTTTTGTTAGTTGTAGCATCAAGAATAGAAAATTAAGTACTTCATATCATAAATAGATAATATTCATACAAAAGTTGATGTCCAAGATGAAGTATTTCTTGAATTAGCATATCCAAAAGTTGTGAACATATCCAAAGCAACCCTCACATAGCCATCAATTATGCACTATCCAGCCCACCATTGGATGCCTCTAAAGGTGCCACCAACTTAGTCCTCAAATATGCATAATCTTTCTGCACACTTTGCATATTTGTGGCAAGCATATGTCTTGTAACTTGCTAAACTCAAAAGTAGAGCTCCAGAAAAACAGAAGCATATGCAACCGTGGAAACACACTTAGACCACAAAATGTCCTGCCTTTCACCACAAGTACCTCACCCATCCTCAATTGGAACTACTATTGAGTCATGTTGAGTGTCCTCATATGCTTCCTCAATCATCTTGGCCCTCAATTCATCTCGCATTTGTTTTCATTTTTTCCTACAGAATTATTTAAGTCATAAGACAAACAGCAAATTAGTTTGGCATAATAATTCTTTAGAAATCCGGCAAGTTAGAGAATGAACTTGCAAATTGAAAACAAAACAGGGCTGAGAATTGAAGAACCTAATAGCATGTTCTTTTACTAGTGCAAACAGAAGCAACATCATTTCTTAGAAATTGCAATTATCCTCACTGATCCAGTTATGCTCTTTATCTTTGTACAACCTTTACCAATTGTCTATAAATGACAAAGGCTTCCACTCCTGTAAATTCATTAAAAAAAAAAGAACTTATTAAAATCAATTGGCAAATATTTAAAGTAACTATGAAACTTTAGTTTACTTTGGCAGCATGCTGGACAAATGAGCGTGCGCCTCCCCTGTGGTTTGCTTGTATATATATCCACACACTATATAGAAGAGCCAACTGAATGGAGAATCTGAAATCAGTTTTTTTAATAGAGTGGAGAATTTGAAATCTTCAATGTATCAGTTTAAGTAAAAGTAAAGGGCATGACTCATTCTTGATCTTCTAGTAGCCAAAGACAGGAAACATATAGAAGAGCCTCCTGAATAGAGAATATGAAATCAGTTTTTTTAATAGAGTGGAGAATTCGAAATCTTCAATATATCAGTTTAAGTAAAAGTAAAAGGCATGACTCAGTCTTGATCTTTTAGTAGCCAAAGACAGGAAACATATTGTCTTAGATTCTCCTATAATTGCCACAACCACACAAAAAAGTAGTAAAACTAAAAAATATCCATATATATATAACCAAAAAAAATAAAGTAAAACCACTACTACAAAAATGGAAAAAGACGACCAGAAAACCACGACGGTAGTCAAAATACCGACATTGAGTTTATAAAGACGACGGTAAAATGAAAACCGACGTGTTTAAGTAAAAAAAAACACCTAAAATATGGAATTCAGATTGGGCATTTAAAAAATACGACGCAACCAAATAAAAAAGCGTCATCTTATTAAACAGCGTTTGTTCCCGGTTAAACTCTTACACAAAAAACAACGACACCATGTACGAAAAACAGACGTCAAAAGTTGGGACGACGTTTAACAAAATAAACGCCGTCTTACTTCCCACATAAACTGAAAGTGTAAGAAAGAATATTAATAATTATTAATTACCACGGTGGTAGATTTATAATTTACAACGTGTAATATTTCTAATCCACGTCAGTTTATTTATCCACAGACACGTTAATAATTTATTACCACGTCATTTATTTAAATATAACGTCGTTAAAACATTAATCCACGTCGGTTTATTTATATAAAGCACCGTTAATATTTATTACCACGGCATTTATTTAAATATAACGTCGTGAAAATATTTCTAATCCACGGAGAAGATATTGAAACGACCCGGTTTTCTATTTTGTTTTTTGTCAAATATGCCCTTGGCAAACGAGTTCGAATCCCTATGGCAGTTTTTCCAAACGAGTTCGAATCCCTATGGAAAATCAAATGTCAACGAACAATAAATTTTTCGTTCAAACCGATAAAATATTTCACCTTCCAGACCTCTCAGTTTTCCTTCCATAGCATGCGGGATCAGTTTTCGTTCCATAGCAGCGTTTCTCAATTTTCCTTCCGTAGCAATTACTTCCGAAGCTTTCAAGTTCCTCTACTCCTCCTCGTCAAACAAAACAAACTTTCTTTGCAAGGCAAAGGTATATTTCTAACTCTATCATTTCCGTCGAAATCATTTTAAGATTTTTTTATTCAAAATCATTTCAAGTTTTATTTTCCAATTACTTTTGAAAGTGTCCACAACGGTTTGGTCTTTTTCACGCCGTTTTAATAAACTGACCACGGCGGTAATTAACTCGGGCTTTTGCAAATAAAACGTAGTCATAACCGACGTGGTGTTGTAATTTTACGTTGAGAATAATACAAAACCGACGTAATAAAGTTAGATGTCTTTTTTTAAATATAACTGTCGTTTTATTTTAAATACCTCGACAGTTGTAATTAAAATGTCGTGAATTATAAAAATCGACGTCAAAATTTATTAGACGTCGGGTTTTTTTATTGTTTACGTCATTTTATTTAAATCACCACGTCGTTTACTACTCTGTTTTATTTGATATACCACGACGGTGATATTTATATAATGTCGTCTTAAATTTAATATTACTTCGGATTTTTTTATTTGACTTTCCTTTCCAGTTCCAATTTTCCAATGTCGTCGAAGAAGCTCAACCAAGGCAGCCAACTCAATGAAGATATTTTAGTCCAAATTCTGTACCTGTTGCCCGTGAAACCTCTGATTCGATTCAGTTCCGTTTCGAAACGGTGGTATTCTATCATACTCTCCGACACACAGTTTGCTCATGCTCAATTCAAGCTAGCCTTCGAAAGCAAAACCCTTACCCAGAGGCTCCTCATCTCCACCGACAATCAAATCCGATCCTTGGATTCCGAAACTGCGTCGTTCCCAGATTGTTCACTCAAAAACCACACCTTCTTCCCTTATTCCAACCTATTGGGCTCCTGTAATGGTATTCTATTAGTAGATGTTGCTAGTGATTGTCAAACTCATTAGTTGTTTCTCTGGAACCCATCAACCAGATTCGTCCGCGAATTGCCTAACCCAAAATTTGTGTTTGCGGCGGAAACTACTGAATATGCTGAATATGGATTTGGCCATGGTCTAGGTTATGTGTCATCCACTGAAGACTACAAAATTTTCATAGCTGGAGTTGTTACTAACAAGTGGTTTGTGGAGATGTTCTCTGCCAAATTGAACACTTGGAAAATCATTGAATTCCCCGGCCACCACTCATTGTCCTTTTTCATAAGCATCACCATTGGCTTAGGGGTCCTTACGAATGAAGCCTTCGCATTGGCTCCCCGCCTCTGACTTTGATCCTCGATGAAGAGCTAACCATATTTGCTTTTGATCCGGCAAAGGAGGAGTTCAAGGAAGTTCCATGCCCTCCTTTAAATGGCAATGGTGATGACGATGACGATGATGTTAAAAGTATGGCGGTTAATATAGTTTCAGGAGGCAGTGGAGAATGCTTATGTTTTTCATTTACCAGGAGACGTGGTGGTCATGAGTTGATAGAATTTTGGGTTATGAAGGAATATGGGGTGCGTGGGTCATGGAAATGTGCTCTTTATATTTCGCACAAATGTTTTATTTGAATGGTTGGTTGGGAATTTGAGTGGTAATGATGTCGTTTTCATTACGGAAGGCGGCACAATTTTATTCAAGTTGAGGCACATCTTGGTGAGGATTGAATGCCACAAAGATGGGAAGTTGTTTTGCAGTAGACCTTATAATGTTACTGATGGGGATAGGTTTGAGGTGATCGAATACGATGAAACTCTGCTTTCGGCACCAAATGAATTTTATAGAGGTTTGACGAAACTATATGTTTTGTAACTGTCACATTAATAATTTATATATGATATGAACTCTGTTTTAATCACTTTATTATATGATCACAATACAATTTATATCATCAACTAATTATATAGAGTATTTTATAAGAAATGTATTTTGTGTGTTGCTTTGCATGTATCAACTTAAGTTGGCAAAATGACCAAATATGAAACCAATTGAGATTTTAACAAAACGACGTCATAAATACAATCAACGATGGTAATTTACTATAAACATACGTCATAAATACAACCAACGACGGTTAATAAAATACGAATGTTGTAACTTTAAACAACGGCGGTTCTTAAAAATTTAAAGACATAAAACGACGATAATTTTAAGAAAACTGACGTCGTGACGATAAACAACGTCTCTATAAAAGACGTTGTAAGTAATTATTGATGTCTTTATTGTCCTCCTTACTGACTTCTTAAGGTTAAATAAACACGTCAGTAAATATGACGGCGATATTTTTCTTCTTACGGATGTGAAAATTAAGCATACCACGACGGTTATTACTTCATACCGACGTGGTTAAAACAAAATTTTAATTCAATTTAAATCATAATATTCATAATAACTTTTAAAAAATTCCAAAAAGTACACCGGAAACCATTATGGAATCATTGAGATATTTTCTTCCCACTAAGACTTATAAAAATATATTTGAGTCATAAAAATTAAAAATTAAATTCAAAAAACAAAAAATAATTGATAATTCACAAAATCTCTTATAGTTACATAAAATGTTTATATATATGTGGCTTGTGTCATCCATTGGTGTGATAAATTCAAATATATTTATTAGTACTTTTACCAATCTAATTTAGAAGAAACCAGCCTAAACCCTTTTTGTATTATTTTAATAATTTTTTCATTTAATGAAATTTATAATTTAGGGTTTAGGGTTTAGTGTTTCGTGTTTAGGGTTTAGGGTATATTGAAACGACGCCGGTTTTCTATTTTGTTTTATTTCGATTCCATCCTTGGGCTAACGCGTTCGAATCCCAGCAACACCAAAACCTGAATATTCTTATTAGTTTTTAATTTGTCCGTGATGATTTTAGCGTTGTGAAAATATTTAACTACGTCGTATTTAATATACTAACCGCCGTGTTAAATGCAAACATTTTATTTGAATTAGACGTCCTTCTTTATTAATTAGTGATGTAGAAAAGTGAAACTACGGCAGTTTAAATATAATAACGGTCGTATAATTGTAACACTTTAACGTCGGTTATTATTTGTTCGTCGATGTTTAAAAGCGTGCTTCTGAAATTTTGACGTTGACCTAAAATTTTCAATTTTCGCTGTCTTAAATATTGGCTCTCTCTCTCTTCAACTCTAATTCTAAGTTGTGCTCTCGACTTTGTCGAATCCAAGTTTATCTCGAAAACCATTTTCGAGAATCCATCGATCTGCGCGTGCACTGTAAGTTCGAACCCTAATATCACAAGCTTGTTGTTCATTGAATGATATTCCTTTTGCTCTATGTCTTAAATATTTGGCTCTCTCTCTTCAACTCTAATTCTAAGTTGTGCTCTCCAGCTCCGTCGAATCCAAGTTTACCTCGAAAACAATTTTCAGAATCTAACAGCTTTGCGCGTACACTGTAAGTTCGAACCCTAATCTCACAAGCTTGTTGTTCATTGAATGATATTCCTTTCTCGGGTTCTTAAGTACAAACTTAATCTGACTTTCTTGCTTACGAAATCATTGAAAAATTTCGTTGGATCTTATCCTTATGGGTTTTAGATATATGTTTTGCGTCCTTTAAATCTTAAGATATGTGTTCTTAATCACTCTCTGTCGTGATGGGTCTTAATATTTGCATGCTTTTTATATGGGTCTTTATTAATATTTGGTTAGCATTTGTTCTTGAAATGGAATGGCAATGTGAGATTTATTCTCTTTTAAATGCGATGACGGTTTTTTATTAAAACCGTCATACGTATTTTAGTTATAAGGCGGTTGTTCTTTAATACCGTCGTATGAAATTTGATGGCTGGTGTCATAACCCTTCGCTGTCTTTTGTAGCATAAGACAACGGTTATTGGAAAAACCATCGTTTGTAATTGTAAAATACGTCGTTTTATGTAAAAACAAAATGCGAACTTATATTGCTTGCTATAATCTGCTATAGTGTTGGTCTTTTCCTGTCTTTTCACTCTATTATATATTATGGGTTTTATAGTGTCGAGATGGATAAGTCATGGGTGCATGCCGATAGAAGATCGAAGGCATATGAGTTAGGGGTGGAAGTATTTTTGAATTTTGCTACAATAGTAGGTACAGTTTTGTTTCTGAAGAAGACAATTTATCATTATGAAAGAAGACTTATTTTAGGCGAATCCAATGAGGGACTCTCTCTCTCCTTGCGTTGTCGATCAATTTATCATTAGCTATTGCTTAATAGTTTCTCATTATACACACATTTTGTTTCAGTTTGTTGCCGATAAGGTTGCATATGCACTAGCTCAAGGTTGTAGCTGCACAAACCAAGGAAATTGTAGGTGCATTTCAAAATTCCAAGTTCTTTCTTACTGTTAGTGTGAAAGAATGTTTGTTGAGTGTGGTGTAACTGGATTAATTTCTTTATGTTCTTATATTTAAAATATGTTTTGCTCTGCTGTTTGCTGTTTGCTATTTTGTTCTTGTGTAACAGTTGCAGTCATATTATTACTCTTCTACTACAAAAAACTATCTGAAGTTAACTTGGTGGTTCCAAGTTCATTTTAGTGGAATGCATCTTTGTTGTGTTAAAATGATTAGGTCTTAATTTGGTCTAGTGTTCTTTAATGTACTGGGGTAGAGAATTGGTCTACTGTTCTTTAATCTCTTACTAAAACTTGCTTTTTTTATATTTAAAATCTTGGTTTTCTTCCTTCTTTTGTTCAGATTTCGGTGTCACACTATATGAGGCAGTTATAAGTGTACAAAGAGAAGAGAGTAATTGCATCCAAGGGAGAAGCAGGTACAAAATGATGAAGTTCAGATAGAATGCAGAGGAAAATTGGTGATGATGAATGTATAGCTCTATATACTTATGGAGAACTTGATTTAAAGGATAATTAGGTATAAGAATTTTGGTGTACTCTAGAGTACTTTCATTTTTTAGATTTTATTTTGTTCTATTGTACTCTTGATATTCTATTTATGAAAGAAATAATTTTTGAGTATATATATGTATGGCGTGGGTAATAGCATATTTGAGTATATATTTATGATACCATTGGAAACAAGAAAACAAAAGAAGCAAAATGTAAAATTACTACGTCAGTTTTACAGTTAATAACCCTCGTTTTAAAGTTAATAGACGACAGTATTTAATAAAGACGTTGTCTATTAAAATACGACGTCTTTGGATATAATAAACGACGTCTTTGGATAAAATACGACGTTTTTTATAATAAAACCACCGTCTTTAAATATAATAGACGTCTGTATGTTTGACATTCTGCCGTGGTTCATTTATGTTACGGCGGTAACAATGAAATTTTTGACTTGTAAAGCCTTTGAGACGGCACTAATTTTATGAAAGCGACGTCTAAGGTTGTCGATTTTTCCTTTTTATGAAGTTTTATTGTTATTAGATGTCGGTTTTATTAATAGAAATGATGTAGTATTCTTTAACAATGTCAGTTATTAACCGTCGTGGTTTTATACATGAATAGAAGTCGGTCGATTTCACGACGGTTTTGGATGACCCTAGACGGCGGTGGATTCCCGTCGTCTATTTCGATTTTTGTAGTAGTGAACAAGAATAACCATATTGCAGATAACAATAAATAAAAATAGTACTTGAGTTTTGACCAAAGAACAAGGTAAGGGAGACATACAACATGCATCAACACAAACAAAAATGAAAAGCATAACAACTCTACTTAGAGCAGGGAAGAAAGCTGGAGATTGCAGCATTATGTAATGAAAATAAATGACTTTTGACAGTTTTAGAAAAATCCAGATAGTAAATTCTACAACACCAGTAGAATCAAACATAATTTAAGAGAAATGGTCATAAAAATGAAATCCCAATACCATAGCCATGATGTTAGGTGTTACAGGGGTAAATTTTCACCCAAATTTCAACCCTTGTAATGGCACTATGCACTAAACACAGTCTCAGCCACTCGCACACTCACACACAGATAATAGGCACAACACAATTTACAGGGCAACACCCCCAACCTTTCTTTGCACAAGACAAGGATACACTTTGCCTAGACACTTAGTAGATCAGCACATGCGCTATGCTGTCTTACTTTCCTTCGTGTATCAGAATATCCTCGACTCCAATTTAATTGAATTTATTCAATTTAAATAATTTTTAAGTAAATTACAATTTTTGCCACTGGATTAAGGGTATTTTAGGAACTTTAAAATTCCAAAAAGAATTTGGGAAATTGAGTTGTCTTGCGCCCTACTGTCAAACCAGTTCGTGGATATGGTACACCAAATTCCGGGTTGTAACGATCGAGCGATTAGAAAAAAAAAAAAAAAAAAAAAAAAAAAAAACGAATTTCAGATTTTACTGTAGCGGCCACAGTAAAATGCTACAGTGAAATCGGTTCTTCTTCTTCCCGACTCTTCTTCTTCTCTTTCATTTTCTTCCTCTCTTCCCAATCTTTGGCGTGCGTTTCTCCTCCACCGAACTCCGTTTCAGGTGATTCCAATTGCTAAATCTTCGTCTCTTCCTCCTCTACACAGCCTGCCCATTCCCCCAGCTCCAGAACCCACGGATTTTAAATTGGAGCGACTGGAAAGTTCGATGGTTATCAAACTTTCCGACGAAGTTCCGGCGACTCGCAAACCGTTTGGTCGAGTGAGGCGAAACTTCATCTACTCTTCATGCTCTATCCATTTATGTATGTTTTGTAGATCGGTTTCAAGCTTCTAGGTTGTTCGATTTAGAAACCCATTTTAGGCCGGTTTTTGAGTTGAATTTCCGCCACTTGCCGGCCAAACTAGGTGTTGCCGTAGCTGAATAAGTTGCTCCACTTGTTGAGTTGAACCTATACCAGAAGTCTTGACCCTTGGTTTGAAGTTTTTCCGGTCCACCGGAATTACTATGCACACCCAATTCCGGCGGGTTTCGGGACACCGTAGTGGTGGTGCATTGTGTCCTAAAATGTTCCCGTGTCGCCCCGAGCATGTAGGCGTGCTCGGATTCCAATTTGGTTATCGTTTGATCTGAATCGATTTACGCTATTATGCGTTATCCGGTTCGATATGTTCGGGCCGTTGGATCGGTCCCATTTCCTAGTATGTTGTTCTCCGCACTCTAGGATCGTGTAGGAACAAACGGATCAAGAATCGAGTCCCTGGATACTCCAATCATTAACCCTAGGGTTGGGTAGCGATTCTGCCGTCCTGGCCGCGATTGTCGCAGCTCCGACCGCCCCGATCGAGACCAAACTTTCCGTGACGTATTCTCTAAGTCGAGTGAACCCGTAGGGAACTTTCGGATCTAAGTTTGGAGGTCATGGACCCACGGGTCGGCTTGACCTAGCCTGGTCGCTTTGACCAAGTTTGACCAGTGGTTGACCGAGGTCTCCGAGGTCGCTTGCCGTGGTAGTTGACTTTGTTGGACTTCTAGGAATGTCCGAACCTTTTGGAAGTAGTGGGCCCAACGGGCCCGGTTGACCAAAACGGGGTGTTTGACCGATTGACCGTGAGTCTCTCCGAGGTGGTCCCACTGCTGGAAGAGCGTAGTTTGACTCTAGTAAACTCCCGGTAGTTGTGCACGCTTATTTTGAGACCCGAGAACTAGTTTCTGAGTTAAAGTTTGTTGTTGGGTACGCGTATTAATTAAACCGTTTATTCTCTCAATTAGGTACTTGCTTCGCGTACTCTAAGAAAAGCTCTCTAAGGATTGACAAAGCATGGACTTGTTGTGAGTGGACATTTGTTTTGAACGAGCATATTTTTAAAGAATGAATTGCAATGCATATGAAATGACTTATCTTGATGATTGGATTTCAAATATTGATTAAGTTTTGGATTTGATTTTGATGGAGTTATCGGAAAATTTATGCATATAAAACTAGTCACTTTGACTAAGGGGTTTTAATGATGTTTTGAATCTTGGATAAAATATTTTATGAGGTTATTGGAATTTAAATTATATTATAAGTTTATGCATGTTTTGGAGTCCCGGTTTATTTGTGGACATTGAAGGTTATACATTGAATTAAAGGTATTTGAGTATTGAATTTGGGACGGACCATCGTCCTGCAATCTTTAGATACGGTTTTGGGTATGGTGAAATACCCGGAATTCTTGAGTTTTATATTTGTTAAATTGAGGATTTATTGTCACGCCGGTTTTCGGAATTATTTATTTTGGTTATTTTGATCTTGGAATTTTTATATTGTTTTAAATCAAGAAATTTTCTATTTACTTTAATATTTGAAATTTGTTAAGAGAATGTGAATTTTATGTTTTCGGGAATTTATCAATTATATTCTATATTTTATATTTATATGTTGATTAAATGTTTTGGGTCTTGGATTTCACATTTTAAAGAAATTCTATTTACATTTCGATTATGGAGTTTATATTGGTTTCAATTTTGGAATTTGTATTATACGGAATATTTGGATTATATTTGATATTAGAAATTTATGAATACTTTGGGTTCCGTATATATATATGTTCGACATGTGTATCTATATTCTTATTGTATACATATTTTGGGTGTCAATTATGACGGTAACGTCCGGATATTTTGTGTCTGGGTTTGGGTACTGGCTGAATACCTCGGAATTTAGGGTATGTCGTGATTATTTATATTAGATGGAGTGCTATTAGCACCACTTTATGCCTCCCTGAGGATCTAAGCATCGAAATGGATACGAGGATATAATCTAACCCGCCTCACCCTTGGCATGGTGTTACCGTAGGCCCACAACACGTAGGACTTTTTTATTCAAATGCACATTATTGAGGTATTTTCTTTTGTGCATGTCTCGGGAGTTAGTCCTATTGGGGCGGCTGTTCCCTGCTACGTGGTTGTGAAGGAAATTTTCCACGTGGTCACCAACAATCCCCTTGTTGGATTGTTTCCTGGCACAAGTATTGGTCTAAGAGTCTTACTATTTATATATGTATATATATATATATATATATATACCTATTACTATACTCCCATTCTTATTTTCTGTTAAGTGAGGATCTTTCCTTGCTTGCCGTGCCTACGGGCATTGCGTCGAAACAGCTTGATTGGTTGGGAATTTGGTTTTTCTTGGTTTGTAGTCGTTTTGGTTTTATATTTTCCTTATTGGGATTTTCTGAGACTTTACATTTATGTTATTATAAATATATATGTGTGTGTGTACGAATTAGTGTGGGTGTGTCTATGGATTTTATTTCCGTGTTAGTTTTATTTGGATATGTGCACCGGACAATGATGATGCACATGCATTTTTTTAAATTAAGGTTTGAAATCGGATGGTGTTGGTTCCAGAAAAAGGGAAGTTATTTAAAGGAGTATTGCTATGTTTTACTTAAATGAGATATATTTTGGATGGATTCCAATCCATGGTTTTATTTTAAGAATTCTTGTTTAAGTTGTGGTTTCAAGAATTTACGGAAGTAGCAAAGCTACATTTTTCATTATGGTATTTCAAGGTACAAATTTAACTGAGTTGTTTTCAAGTATCTCGTCGTATAAGTATATGCGTTTATACAAGGATTTTTATTGCATAGTGCTTTGTCATTATTTGTGAAAACGGAGGGGGTTATTATGTTCATTGAAAAAGGAGGTTTAAAGTTTGATTTTTCATCCACTCACATTTTCTGTTTTGCGCCCGGTACTAGATCCCTGAGGTCAAGACCACCACGTCGAGGCATCACTTGCTAATGGCTCCTGTAGGAGTTTTCTTGTATTTATTCTTTTGCTATCCTTTACTCAAAGGTTGTAAAAGTTTAAATCTCTTTAGATTGCTTCGTAGCGCTCACCTAGGATTGAGGTAGAGGCCAAGGCCTCCCTATTAACTGTGTGCTTCCCGCTTCAGTGCATGCCGCCTGCTGGGGAAATTTTCTTCGTTGTTTTTAACGGTGGAAATTTTGGGAAAAGCCCACTTTCGGGGGAGACTACTGTCGAATTTTCTAAGTCAACCTTCCTATTTCCTTAAATTAGAGTTAAGGGGCGTTTAGTAAATTAAGTTCCTGCACAGGTAGTGTCGGGACGGGAAGCGGTGATTGGACACGAGTTCCGAGGGGGAATTCGGTCCGGTCTTGTCGCTGTGTCGTAGTCTATTTTCTACTTGTCTACAATGCCTACACTAAGGCCTATTTATAGACTATCACAGTTGACAACCCCAACTGCTTAGGTTATGGCATATGTAGTTTTCCTCCTAAAAACTGCCATGCCACTATCCCACTAAGAAACCCACAAACTCCTATTCTTAAGGCTTTCTTTTTGCTCTTGGCACCATGTGTCAATGTCAAGGTCATGTCATGTCGTCATGCCATGTTGTATGCCTACGAAGGTGCAAGGTAACCGCCCACTCCTTCCATTAACATTGCCTTAGCCACATGATGCATCCCATGCATGCCACTTGCCCACTACCATGCTTAACCGCCCCAAACATTCCCTTGAATCTCGCTGCATGTCTGATGGAATAGCGCCCCACAACTGCCTATGTAACTGCCACACAATCTGCCAGCAATTGCCCACACGATCTGCCAGCACCATTCACGCAGTTTGCCAGCACGCTGCATGCACAACTGCCCCCACGATCTACCAGCAACTGCCCATGATCTGCCAGCATGCGTTGCGCAGTCTGCGTGCGCTGCCTGCATGCTGCCTGCACGTTGCCTGCACTGCTTGTGCTGTCTATGTGCGCTGCGCACTTGTCCCATATGCGCTGTCGAGGCTTCCAAGGTAGACTTGTCCATCTGTCGACAACTGCTGTTCACAGCCGTTGCCACACTTGGCCATGGCACTTGTAAGGGGTCTTACATTAGGCTTCTATTAAACATAAATATAAGAGAAATGGTCATTTAAAAAAAGCTTTTATACATTGCATTAGGAAAATATAGCTGGGCAATATTGCCTTACATGGGATTGAATGACATTAAACTTCACATGTAGGATTCAATTAGATCATGATAAAGCCAACCCCAAACAGTTATTATAAAGGATGACATGAATTGTGTTTGTGCAAAAATCCTCGCGGGAAAATATTCGCTGTGAGATTCTTCAACCTTCGATCTTCATTCTTTCTCTTCCTCGATTCTTGTAAAAAAGACCGGGGTAAATAGACCACACCCGAGGGATGTTGGCCAAAGGCCCTCCGATGCCTAAGTTAGTTCGATTGAATCTAGGTGAAACAATAGCTAAAAAGTGTACAGAGATTTCTTTAGGATGAGAACCGGTTGGCTGGAGCCGTGTGTGGTGGCCGGAGCCTTGTGGAGAAAATATGGAGAGGGGAGAGTGGAGAGGGAGAGAGCTTCGGGTATTTTTCTCGGGTTTCAGAAGTAGGTTTTGAAGTACCTTGAATGATGAATGAAGTCATCTATTTATAGGAGTCTCGGGGCTAGGGTTTCGTAGAGAATAAAACTCTTATTATGAAGGAGTTTACTCTTTATCCAAATTGTAGAGATTGAGTATGATAATATCCCCTTATTTGATGATAATAATATCTCCTTATTTGATGATGATAATATCTCCTTATTTGAATAATATCTAAATTAATGATATTATCTTATTAAATGAAGATAATATCACATAATTAAGATATTATCTCAATTTTCTAGAATTAATTAATTGGCCAAATAAATGGGCACAATTAATTAATTTAAGGGATATTCTTCTTTTCCACGTGGCGTGCCATAATTGGAGACGAAAATATTTGCTCCCACAAATTGAATGGGGATTCGTGTTATGAATTTAACTTGAAAGAGAAGAGGAGGGAAATTACAACATTAAGCCAACGAATATTAGTAACACTGATACTTACCCCAAAGGACAACTCAAATGGTAATTTTGATTTCATTTGACAAACTTGTGCTTCTAGAAAACCAAACAATAGTAGCTTGCACTCAATTACAAAGCTGGTCTGCAAGAAAAGCAAGTAAAATTCCTCACTTCAATGCCAATTTGATCAAATTTTAACTTCTATCTAACTATGAAGATGAAGTACAGAGACAATCACACTAGCTTATATTTAATATGGAATTGTGCTAGTGTAAGTCATGTATATTTAACTATGAAGATGAAGTAATTCATGTATATTTAACAGTCACAATAAAGTACAGAGACAGTCACACTAACCAAGATTAAACAAAATTCTAAGAAGAACAAAACCAATGACAATAGGTATTCAAGAAATAAAGTAACCCACCTGAAATAAATGGTCACACGCTTAGAGGCCACATTGCTAGAGAAGGAAATTTGTAGGCTTGACATTGAACTCCTTAGAGCAACTCCACCCATTTGCCATGGCAAAGGGCTAGGGGAGGTAAGGGCAAGACAAGAGTTGTTACTATTCACATGAATAGTGTCAACCCTTGCAAAGGCAAAGTGTGTTTCCACCCATTGCCATGGCAAAGGGCAATTATTATTCACTTTCAATTATTTTTATTTTTTATACATAAATTATTAATTTTGATAGTGTTTAGAATTTTGGTGTGGGAAGTAAAGAATATGGTTAGGTATTTATAAATAATAAAAATTCTGAATTTTTGATTTTTTTCCCTTTTTTATAATTTTTAATTAACTGCTGATGTCATTATGACGTCAGCATTTCATCACACCCCCAGGCTAGACCACGGGCTGATTCTGCCTGAGGGCTAGCCCAGGTTGGTGGGCCCCTAACTTGCCCATGCCTGCCTTTGCTGCTGGAACCAGGTTGGTGGGCTAGAACCAGTCTTGCCCAAGCAAAAGGCTGATGGCTGGAACTGCTCTTAGGGTTAGTAATTATTGGTAATTATTAAGTGTGGGACAATTATTTTTGTTATTTTTTTCATTGTGATGTGTCAACACTCAAGTCTTTGAATGAAATTTAATGAGGTGGCATGTGGAGAGTAAAAGTCAAGCAGATCATGACAGAGAAAATCCAAACAGAGAATTCGGATCCATTTTTAAATTCTAAAATTTTAAATTTCCCTAAATTATTCATATTTGATTTCTAACAACCAGTAGTATCATTGGATAATGATCTAGAATTCCCTTATTCAAAACAAGGACACTACCACCAGTCGTGCTGCTACTATTACATCATTGTCACTAATACTAATATGTTTATGGCAAAAAGTCACTTTTAGTCCTTGTGGTTTATAACTTTTACCATTAAGGTCCCCGTGGTTTCAATTTCGTCACTTTTGTCCCTGTGGTTTCAATTTGAAGCAATTTAAGGATAATTCTCAATTTCTGTGAAATCCTTTTAACTTCCGTTAGTTGTGAAGGGGCACTTTGGTCAAAGTATTCAAAAATTCATTCCTTTTAAAAACAAACATTACAAAACGAAAAAATTAATAAATATAAAAAAATATTTTCTTCTCCTTCTCTCCCGTCCCCTCCCCCTCCCCCAACCCTAACTTCACCATATCATATCACAACCACCCCCCAAAAGCCACTGCCCAACAACCAACCCTTACCACCCTCCAATCACAAAACTTCTCAAGATACCCCACCTCTCTCTCTCTCTATCTTCTCCCAATGACAGTAGAACTAAAAGTGAAAATGAACTATGAGACTGAAATGTCTACATTCCGATCCATCAAGATTTGAAAGAATTAAGATAAATATAAAATAGGCATGCTATCCAAAATTCATATGCTGAGGTAAGGAAAAACGAGAAGTTCTATTTTGTAATGTTTCTTTTAAAAGGAATGAATTTTTTAGTACTTTGACCGAATTGCCCCTCCACAAGTAACGAAAGTTAAAAAATTTGACTAGAATTGAGAATTGTCCTGCTTCAAATTGAAACCACTTGGACAAAAGTGACGAAATTGAAACCACAAGAACCTTAGTGGTAAAAGTAAAAAACAACAGGGACCGAAAGTGACTTTTTGCCTATGTTTATTGATCTTTTGTCCTTGCTCACCATTATCATCTTTTATCTCTATCTCTATAGTATGGCCATCATCATCGCCAATCACAACTATATATTATCAAGAGATTAATTTAATCTGATCCAACAAATTATATTTGGCTTGTCAAATTCAACCCAAGTAAAACCCCAGGAGGACCACCTATGTTTTTCACAAGCTTCGCAAAGAAATAAAACACTTTAAAATTTGAGTTTCTCCTCCTAACAGCTGAACTAGTATAAAGCTTCTTTTTCTATTTTTATAATCTCACCCCTTTTTTTTCATACATGATTTTTTCCCAAGATCTCACACAGTGGCATTTCTATGCCTAGAGCCAGGCCCAAATTTTTCTAAAAAAAATATTACCTACATGTGTTATAGTCCAGCTCACTTTTTTAAAAAAAAATTTAAATTAAACCTATACAACTTTCTTGCCCATTCCATTTCTCACATCCTGTGCATATTGGCTGGGCAACACTTCTCCTTCTTTGCAGCCAGCAACTCTTCTCCTATTGACATATATAGACATCAACTTTCCTGTTGTTGGTAGCAAATTCTCTTCTTGCATTATTACGTTTTCAGATTTGCGCGACGAACAGAAATTAGTCGCAGAAGACACACATGTGCGACGAACAAATATCTTCGTCGCGCATACAAGCGAGGATAATAATTTTATATTTTTAAATTTGCACGACGAAAATTGTGGTCGCGCAAGAAGCATTTACGCTACGATAAACTCTACCGTCGCGAAAAGTTAGCAAGAAAAACGCAGGGGTTATTTCATTTGGCGCCAAATACTTGCGCGACGAAGAATTCGTCGCACAACATAACTTAGCGCGACCATACTCATTTTCATCGCGCAAAAGTTAGGAACAAAAATGCTCGTAATACCATTTGGCCCCAAATACTTGCGCAACGACATTTTCGTCGCAAAAGAAAACTTAGCTTGACCATAAGTATTTCGTCGTGTAAAAGTAAAGCGCGGAGTGAAGTTAATTTGGCGCGAAAAACTTGCGCGAAGACATTTTCGTCACAAAAGAAAACTTAGCGTGATGATAAAATCTTCGTCGCGTAAAAGTTATGCGCGAGAGAAGTTAATTTGGCTCCGAAAAATTGCGCGACGAAACCTGACTTTCGTCGCGTAAAGTTGGATGTTGACACGCTATTGCTCATTGAAAATGGTCTTTTGCGCGATGAAAATAAGATTTAGAGCGACAAAAATGTTACGCGACGAATAAAATTTGTCGTCGCATAAAGTTCAATGTTGACAAGTTCTTGCACGAGGAATACAGACTTTTGCGCGACGAAAATGAACTTTTGTGCGACGAACATCATTTTTTGCACGACGAATTATATATTTTGAGCAACGAACATTTGCGCGGCGAAAAGAATCTTCATCGCGTAAAATCCTTTTTTCCTATATAATCTGAATTCTGCTATTGCAGAGGCAAATTGCAAAAAAAATTGCAGTTTGCCTCTGCCTCTGCTTCTGCGTTTGCTGCATTCATTGGGTAAGTATTTTTTGTCGTTAATGTAAAAGTATTAATGTAAACTCATACTAACGGCACTAATTTCGTTGTCTATAGGGATATTACATGCGGTTAGCGATTGGTGGAGAACGATTGAGAAGGTATTTTCTTTGTTTTATATTTTAAAAATATAAAAGTAATTACATTATGTTAGACTTAGTTTGTTATGTTTATATTGTTTTGTGAAATTATATTTATATTATGCTATTAAATTTGTGCGTGACATAGAACAATGTGTTGTGATGTGCGAAGTTAATTAAAATTAACTTTGTACTTTTTTTATTTTTAGTAAAACTTAGTTTCCCGTTCGAGGATTAGTTGGATTTCGTGCATGGATGCGAAAGCATGACTGCGGTCCAATTAATCCTTGAATTGTCCCATTATTTGGACAGTTTGGGAATGCATAGTCATGTCACGTAATTTACGGCTACAAGATTAGGTTTCGGTTGTGGAGATTTCGTTGTCATCTTTGTATGTTCTTCGGGTGGTACATAGGTATTTTATACCTACGGTACGCCTCAAGAACTTTATCGAGATGCTGCTGAAATTCATCCACGTCGAAATCTAATCTTATGTAGTCGTAAATTACGTGATATGACTATGCATTCCCAAATGAGATAGGGCCCTTACCGGTGGCATAAGGTGACTTTAAGATTTTGTATGAAGTTGTTGTGATTGTTGTACTGTGATTGTGGTTCCAGAAATTATGAGTAGGAGATGGATACAGAACCCGAATAGATGCGCAGATGAATACTTGGATGGAATCGACGATTTTATTGACTTTGCACGTACACACAACCAGGGTGCAACGAGAATCCGATGTCCTTGTAGGAGGTGCAACAACAGTTTGTGGGAGACATTTGAAATTGTTCGATTTCATTTAGTAAGGAATGGAATGATTGAGACATATAGTACTTGAAACCATCATGGGGAACAATTAGACGTTGCTTCGTCTTCAAACGCCACAAGAGTGGACAATGTTGAACCTATTGTGGATCGTAATGAACAAGTCATGGATATTATAAATGATGCTTTTCCATTTGCATTGACAAACATCAATCAAGAATGGGAAGATGACGTGCCTACACCAATGGACAGTGCAGAATTTGAACAATATGAAAAACTATTAAAAAATGCCAACCAAGAGTTATACCCAGGGTGCGAGAGCTTTTCCGTTCTCACGGCCATTGTGGAGCTAATGCACGAAAAAATAAAGTATCGTATGTCGAACCAGTGTTTCGATTACTTTTTTGGGGTTTTCAAGAGAATGCTTCCGACGGACAATTGTTTGCCGAAAGACCATAGATACGCACAAAAGGTGTTGAATGGTTGATTTTCGTATTCCCATATAATTTGCTGCCTTGGAAATGCATGAAAAAAGAATACATGATGATGACTGTTTTGATAACTGAGGATCCTGGAAGGTCAATCGATGTTTACTTAAGGCCGTTGGTTGATGAGCTAAAGGATTTATGGACAAATGGTGTGTGCACATACGATAAATCCACTAGGAAGATGTTCACTTTGCGGGCAGTAGTTATGTGGACTGTGAATGATTTTCCTACATATGCAATGGTTTCTGGGTGGAGCACTAAGGGTTATATGGCATGCCCAGTATGCAAGGAAGATGTAACATTTGGTTGGCACGCTGGATAAGTTTGTTAACTTGGTCATCGGAGATGGTTGCCATGGGATCACGAGTGGCGAGAAAAGGGTAAAGAGTTTGACGGGAACACAGAGCATCGCCTCAGACCTAGAGAATGGTCCGGTGATCATATTTTGGAGCAGCTTAACCGTTTGGATTTTGCTCCGTTCGGGAAAACAGTGAGTCGGACCAGACCTTCTACACATATGAACTGGACACACAAATCTATGTTTTTGAGCTCCCATATTGATCGAAACTAAAATTGAGGCACAATCTCGACGTTATGCATGTTGAGAAAAATGTCTTTGACACATTGATGGGCACGATTCTAGATATCAAGGGCAAGACAAAGGACACGATCAAAGCTCGTCTTGATTTGGAAAGAATGGGCATACGAAGGGGTTTATAGATGAATAGGGACAGTGATAAAGCTAGAATGGATCTTGCATTTTTTTCCTTGAAACCGAATGACAAAAAAGAGTTTCTAAAGTTTGTATCGTCTGTAAAGTTTCCTGATGGGTATGCTTATAATATCGTGCGTTGCGTGACTGTTGACGGGGGTAAATTTGCAAAACTAAAGAGCCATGACTGCCATGTGTTTATGCAACGCCTACTTCCTATGGGTATTCGACACCTATTGCCAGAAGATGTAGTGAAGCCAATCATGTTGTTGTCCAGAATATTTTTCCCAACTGACGGCAAAAACCTTGAGAAAGACAGACATGAATCAGTTGAGCCATGACATTGTCCAAGTCCTATGCAAGTTTGAGATGATATTCCCTCCTGCTTTCTTCACAAGTATGATCCACGTGATGGTTCACTTGCCCGAAGATGCATTGCTTGCTGATCCTGTCAACTATCGTTGGATGTATCCAATAGAAAGGTATATAATCCTCATCATTTGTTTATGCATCATTATCTCACGTTTGCTAGTATGTATCGTATTGTTTTATTTTGGCAAGCTTCTCGAGGAGCTGAAAAAAGTGTACGAAATAGGTGAAGCCCGAATGATCAATTATAGAGGCTTGGGTTCAATATGAGTCGCTTACTTTTTGTGGAATGTATTTAAAAGATGTGGAGACGGCGTTCAATCGTCCTCAGCGCAATAATGATGGAGGTGTGAGAAAGGAGAAACTCTCTGTTTTTGCCCAAAGCGCACGACCCTTTGGAGATCCTGGACGAGGAGAGTCGTTTTCGAGAATTGACATGGAGGTAGCGCATTGGTTTGTACTGAACAATTGTAATGAGATAATAGCATACTTAGATGAGCATGAAGAGATGATGAAGCGAGAACATCCATCACATTTGTATGCCAAGAAACATTGAGAATTGTTTCCACAATGGTTTCTCGAATATGTAAGTTATAAGTGTTTTG
Source organism: Prunus padus (assembly GCA_024362665.1). NCBI lineage: Eukaryota > Viridiplantae > Streptophyta > Magnoliopsida > Rosales > Rosaceae > Prunus > Prunus padus. The sequence goes on along the minus strand of JANFAM010000013.1, from coordinate 2,416,343 downwards.
TGTTTGACATATATATTGTAGTATTTAATTTTCTGAAACTAACATGTGAATGTGTTTGTGTAATATTAGGTGAATAAATTGAAAGCATCGAATTCCCCCACTTATAGTGAAGAGTTATATAACTTGGCGTTCGGCCCGATTCGCTCTAAATTGTTCTCAAGTTGCCATGTTAACGACGTCAAGTTTTTGGGGGCTACACGAGATGACAAGTTGTGTACGATGTATTGCGATGCCCTGATGAAGATAAGGTTCATATGGCTACATTTCTATTGAAGGGAAATGCTTATCACTGGTGGAAAGTTGTGAGAATAGGGTATACCGATCCTGCCACCATCACTTGGGAGGAATTTCAGCGCATTTTCTTCATCCAATTTTATCCTCCCTCCTACCTTGACATGAAGAAGGATGAATTCTTGGTACTGAGACAAGGGAATATGTCTGTACTTGAGTATGAGCACAAATTCATTGAACTATCCAAGTTTGCCCCATAGTTAGTTACTACTGAGGTTGAGAAATGCAGAAGATTTCTAAAGGGTCTGTGGCTGGATATCCAATCTATGGTCACGACGACTGTGTTCCCGACTATGAGGGATTTGGCTCAGGTTGCTGACAAAGTGGCTGAGACATTTAGGGCTGGTGCTAGTATTGGGAGATGTCGTGGTGATACGTGTAACATCCCTGACCCGATTCCACTATTCAATCCCAACTGTTTAGTCAAATAAATAATTTTGGCGAAATTACAATTTTGCCACTGGGATTAAGGGTATTTTAGGCACTGTAAAATTTCAAAAAGAATTTGGGAAATTGAGTTGCGCCGTTGCGTCTGGCTCGTCGATACGAGTTCGTGGATATGCGGTACACCAAATTCCGGGTTGTAACGATCGGGAAGCGATTAGAAGAGAAAAGGAAAAAAAAAAAAAAAGGAAATTTCAGATTTTCCTGTAGCGCTACAGTATGCTACAGTGCCGGCGCTCTCCTTCTTCTTCCCCGATTCTTCCTTCTTCTCCCTCGTTTTTCTCTCCTCCCATGGCAGTCACTTTGACCACCCATATCTCCCTGCTCCGGCGTCCGTTTCGGGTGATTCCAGTTCCTAAATCTTCGTCTCTTCCTCCTCTACACAGCCTGCCCATTCTCCCAGCTCGAAAACTCAAGGATTTTGAACTGGAGTGACTGAAAGTTTGATGGTTATCGAACTTTCCGACGAGTTTTCCGGCGACTCCGGCAACCGTTTCGGTCGAGTGAGGTATGAAACTTCATCTACTCTTCCTGCTCTATCCATTTATGTAGGTATTGTAGATAAGTTTCAAGCCTAGGTTGTTCGATTTAGAAACCCATTTTAGGCCGGTTTTGAGTTGGAATTTCCGGCCACTTGCCGGCCAAACTAGATGTTGCCGTAGTTGAATAAAGTGCTTCACTTGTTGAGTTGAACATATACCTGAAGTCTTGACCCTTGGTTTGGAGTTTTTCCGGTCACCGAACTTACTATGCACACCCAATTCTGGCGGGTTTCGGGGCACTGTTGTGGTGGTGCATTGTGTCCCAAAATGTTCCCCATGTCGTCCTGAGCATGTAGGTGTGCTCGGATTCCAATTTGGTTATCGTTTGACGGTCGAACGGATTTACGCCTATTATGCGTTATTCGGGTTCGATATGTTCGGGCCGTCGGATCGGTCCCATTTTCAAGTATGTTGTTCCCTGTACCCCCGAGATCGTGTAGGATTTGACAGATCAAGAATCGGAGTCCCGGATACTCCGAATCATTAACCCTAGGGTTAGGTAACCCGGTTACCGTCTGGTCGTGCGATTGGCGAAGTTCCGACCGCTCGATCAAGACCAAACTGCCTAGATGTGTTTAGTAAACCTTGTTGAACCTTTAGAAATGTTCGGATCGAAAATCAGAGGTCGTGGGCCCCGGAGGCCGGTTGACCTATTCGGGAAGTTTGACCAATCGGTTGACCGTGAGTCTTCCAAGGTGGTCCCACCTGTTGAAGAGCGTAGTTTGACTCTAGGAACTTCCCGGTAGTCATGTACGCTTACTTTGAGACTCGAGAACTAGCGCCTTAAGTTAAAGTTTGTTGTTGAGTACGCGTATTAATTAAGCCCGTTTATTCTCTCAAATAGGTACTCTTGCTTCGCGTACTCCGGAAGAAAATCTCTCTAAGGATTGAGCAGCATGGACTTGTTGTGAGTGGACATTTGTTTTGAACGAGCATATTTTTAAAGAACGAATTGCAATTCATATGAAATGATTTATCTTGATGATTGGGATTTTAAATATTGTTTAAGTTTTGGGTTTGATTTGATGGAATTATCAGACAATTTATGCATATAAAATTAGTCGCTTTGACTATGGGGTTTTAATGAAGTTTTGAATCTTGGATTTGATTTTTATGGAATATTTGGAATTTAAATTATATTCAAAGTTTAGGCATGTTTTGGGGTCCCGGTTTAATTGTAGGACATTGGTGGCTATACTTTAAATTAATGGTTTTTGAGTATTTAATTTGGGACGGGACCAACGTCCGGTAATCCTTGTATACGGTTTGGGTATGGTGAAATACCCGGGAATTTCTTGGGTTTTATATTTGACCAATTGAGGATTTATTGTTATGTCGGGTTTCGAAATTATTTACTTTGGTTAATTTAATCTTGGAATTTTTATATTGTTTTAAATCAAGGAATTTTCTATTTACTTTAATATCTAAAATTTGTTAAGAAAGTGTGAATTTTATGATTTTGGGAATTTGTACTTTATATTCTATATTTTATATTTATACGTTGATTTAATGTTTTGGGTCGTGGATTTCATGTTTTTAAGAAATTCTATCTACTTTTTTATTATGGACTTACATATTGGTTTCCATTTTGGAATTTGTGTTTTATGGGTTTTACGGATTATATTTGATATTGGAAGTTTATGAGTATTTTGGGTTCTGGATATGTATGTTGAGACATTTGTGTCTATATGCTTATTGTGAATATTTTGGGTGTCAATTATGGACGGGGTAACGTCCGGATATTATTGTGTTCGGGTTTGGGTACGGGCTGAATACCCTGGAATTTAGGGTATGTCAGGGATTATGTATACTAGATGGAGTGCTATTAGCACAACTTTATGTACCTCCCCGGATACTTGGTTACGGATACAGGATACAACGGAACCCGGTTCACCCTTGGTGGTGTGTTCTTGTAGGCCCTTGCCGGTGATCTGCGCGTAGGACTTTATTCAGCCGCACAATATTGAGGTATTTTCTTTTGTGCGTGTGCGGGAGTTAGTCCCGATTGGGACGGCTTGTTCCCTGGCTAAGTGGTTGTGAAGGGATTTTTCTCCATGTAGTCAGTCAACAATCCCCTTGTTGGATTGTTTCCCGGTACAAGTATTGGTCTAAGAGTCTTACTATTTATATATGTATATATATATATATATATATATATATATATACACCTACTACTATACTTCCATTCTTATTTTCTTTTAAGTGAGGATCCTTCCTTACTTTACGTGCCTACGGGCATTGTGTCGAAACAGTTGGTTGGGAATTTGGGTTTTCTTGGTTTTTAGTCGTTTTGGTTTTATATTTTCCTTGTTAGGATTTTCTGAGACTTTACATTTATGTTATTATAAATATATATATGTGGGTGTGTCTTTGGATGTTATTTCCAGGATTTATTACGTTTGAATATGTGCACCGGGACGGTGATGCACAGGTACATATTTTAAATTAAGGTTTGAAATTGACAGGTTGGGTTCCAGGAAAAAGGGAAGTTATTCAAAGGATTATTGCTATATTTTACTTAAACAGGATATTTTTGGATGGATTCAATTCCATGGTTTTTACTTTAAGAATTCAGTGTTTAAGTTTGTGGTTTCCAAGAATTTGCAGAAGTAGCAAAGCTATAGTTTTCTTTATGGTATTTCAAGGTACAAATTTAACGGAGTTTTTTTCAAGTATCTGTTCGTATGAATATATGTACGTTTATATAAGGATTTTCTCTTGCATAACGCTTGTCATTATTTGTGAAAACGGAGGGGGTTATTATGTTCATTGAAAAAGGAGGTTTAAAGTTTGATTTTTCGTCCACTCACATTTTCTGTTTTGCGCCCCCCGGGTACTAGATCCCGAGGTCAAGACCACCACGTCGAGGCATCACGGCTAACGGCTCTTGTAGGAGTTGTCTTGTATTTTTTACTTTGCTATCCTTTGCACAGGTTGTAAAGTTTAAATTTCTTTAGATTGCTCCGTAGTGCTCACCTAGGATTGAGGTAGAGGCCGGAGGCCTCCCTATTAATCTGTGTGCTTTTGCTTTGTGCATGTTGCCTGTTGGGAAATATCTCTGCGTTTTTAACAAGTGGAAATTTTAGGAAAGCCCACTTTTCAGGGGAGACTCTGTCGAATTTTCGGCAGAAGTCAACTTTTCTATTTCCTTAAACTAGGGTCAAGGGGCGTTTTAGTAAAGTAGGTCCTGTGTCGGGGTAGTGTCTGACAGGAAGCAGGGTTGGACACGAGTTCCGAGGGGGAATTCGGGTCCGGTCCTGTCAACTTGGTATCAGAGCATTAGGTTCAATTTTCTGTGGACTCCGCACCTCGTGTGCATCCTTAGCATCGTTAAGAGTGGTGTTTGGTTCTAAAGTGATGCCTCTTCGACGTGGATGACCTCGTAAGACGTTTCAGGTACGTTTTGTAAGCGTGTTTCTTTTCATTTGTGGTAAAGTTTAACTCCCGGTTGGGAAGGTTGTTGAGTTGACTGTGAGAGTTGGCTAACTCTGTTAAAGAGTTGTTGTTTTGCGGTGACAAGTTTCTGTTTATCGTTCTGGTGAGACCCTGAGGTAACTCTGGTGATCTTGAAACGGCGTTAGCAAAGGCCTGCTGGGTTTGGTAGTGTGAACCCGAAGTTAATCCGGTAGGAAAGTTTGCGATGAACTTTCAGAAAAAGGTTCGGTTGACTAGTATGTTAGAACGGAAAGGCATTGTGAGTTCAACCAAAGGAAGCAAGTGGAAGTCGCTAACTAGATGATGACGAGTACGTCATTGTTAGCAGAGGATTTGTTTGGTTGAGACCGACGGTTATTGGAACAAAGTTCCATATAACTGAGTACGGGTTAATGAAGTGCACGTGTTTAAGCTGGAGAGGATAAGACTGTTGAACTTCTCAACTAAGTCTTGAGGAGTTGACTGGTGGTGAAGTTATCACTAGATGAAGTTGGGGAATGAGGACGTTCCCAAGGCTGTTGTTGTTTAAGTTAGGGACAACGTTGTGGTAGTAAGTGTAGTTGGTATCGTGATCCACTCGAGAACTTGAGGAAATCACGATAAAGAAACGGTTTACCCCCACGGTTGGTTTCGGTTGAGTGTCATGGTTGCATTAAGCTGATGCAACAACAATTTTGGTTCGGTTCTTGGCATTGGTGGTTGAGAGGCAAGTAGTTGTGTCTAAGGACTGGTATGGCTACTACCTCGGTGTCGACCATTTTCTCAAAGTGAAATTGGTCGGGTATGGGTGTAATAGGGGGAAACTGAGACTTATGTTTCGGGATAATCGAAGACCCATGTTCTGGGCAATTGAACATGTGAATGGAGTAAGTGGCAATGTACTTTGCCGAAGGGTTGAACGTTTACAAAATTGGTCGAAGGTTGGAACTCTGGGAAATTTGAAGGTGTGGAAAAAAAAAAAGAATTGGAGAAAAGAAAGGTTAGTAAATTTCACTAAGTTTGGGATGTTACACTTGTGTGGCATCCAGGGAAAAACTAATTAGTCACGGTTATCTCAAGCCCGAGAGCCCAGGCAGCCTTAGAGTCGGCTAAGGCTGGTAAAGGAAGTTGAAGAGTCAAAGTAGCTAAGGGGTTAATAGTTGTTAGTTGACAGTGAAACGGTGACCCTAAGGTAACTTGGTGGTTGTGGAATAGGTAGATCGAAGCCTAGTGAGTTGAACCCTATGTTAACTTACAAGTGTTTCGGCTGACGTTCAGGAAATGTTCAGGTGTTCGGAGTAAGCTTTGCAAAACGTTAGTTTGTCGGAACAAGTTTCCGTGTGAGTGAGTGCAGTCGTTGTGGTGCACGCGTTTAGTTTGGAAAACGTAAGACGGCTTAGTATTTGAACTGAGTCTTGACAGTTGAATTGTTGGCGGAAGTGCCCCTGTCTAATCGAAGCAATGTGGTACTGGTGGTGCAGTAAGGTAGAACTGGTGGTGTGGGAAGGTAGAAAGGAAAATGCTCGTGACTTATCGGTTTCCATGTAGGACCCGGACTTGTCGAACAAGTGTTTGAGACCCAACGAAAGAATTCGGAGTAGGAGGGGTTAAGTCTAAAGTAAAAGACGGTTTAGGGGAGAATGGTTACCTAGTGTAACATTGGAGTGATAGGTTAATTCCTGGAGACACGTTGCTCAGTGTACTTTTTACGGTGAAGTATCGGATGTTCAATGACGTTGTTTGACTTCTTGACCTTGTCGAGTCATGGGGATGTCTTTGGAGAAATTGTTGAGGTTTTTATTTTGAAGAAAGTAAGAATTGTGCTTGTTGGCATCGAAGGACAAGTTGTAGAGTGAAAGGAAGTTGTACAGTCGAAGTGTGATTTATGAAGTTAAGGTGTTGAAGTGCAACTCACTCTTGTTCCGAGTTGGTTGCGGAATTTCGAGGACGAAATACTTATAAGGGGGGTAGGTTGTAACATCCCTGACCCGATTTCACTATTCAATCCCAACTGTTTAGTCAAATAAATAATTTTGGCGAAATTACAATTTTGCCACTAGGATTAAGGGTATTTTAGGCACTGTAAAATTTCAAAAAGAATTTGGGACATTGAGTTGCGCCGTTGCGTCCGACTCGTCGATACGAGTTCGTGGATATGCGGTACATCAAATTCCGGGTTGTAACGATCGGGAAGCGATTATAAGAGAAAAGAAAAAAAAAAACGAAATTTCAGATTTTACTGTAGCGGCTACAGTAGCGCTATAGTAAAAACACTACAGTGCCGGCGCTCTCCTTCTTCTTCCCTGATTCTTCCTTCTTCTCCCTCATTTTTCTCTCCTCCCATGGCAGTCACTTTGACTGCCCATATCTCGCTCGGCGTCCGTTTGGGTGATTCCAATTCCTAAATCTTCGTCTCTTCCTCCTCTACACAGCCTGCCCATTCTCCCAGCTCGAAAACTCAAGGATTTTAAACTGGAGCGACTGAAAGTTCGATGGTTATCGAACTTTTCGACGAGTTTTCCGGCGACTCCGGCAACCGTTTCGGTCGAGTGAGGTATGAAACTTCATCTACTCTTCCTGCTCTATCCATTTATGTAGGTATTGTAGATCGGTTTCAAGCCTAGGTTGTTCGATTTAGAAACCCATTTTAGGCCGGTTTTGAGTTGGAATTTCCGGCCACTTGCCGGCCAAACTAGATGTTACCGTAGTTGAATAAAGTGATCCACTTGTTGAGTTGAACCAATACCTGAAGTCTTGACCCTTGGTTTGGAGTTTTTCCGGTCACCGGAATTACTATGCACACCCAATTCCGGCGGGTTTCGAGGCACTGTTGTGGTGGTGCATTGTGTCCCAAAATGTTCCCTATGTCGTCCTGAGCATGTAGGTGTGCTCGGATTCCAATTTGGTTATCGTTTGATGGTCGAACGGATTTACGCCTATTATGCGTTATCCGGGTTCGATATGTTCGGGCTGTCGGATCGATCCCATTTTCAAGTATGTTGTTCCATGTACCCCCAGGATCGTGTAGGATTTGACAGATCAAGAATCGGAGTCCCGGATACTCCGAATCATTAACCCTAGGGTTAGGTAACCGGGTTACCGTCCGGTCGTGCGATTGGCGCAGTTCTAACCGCTCGATCAAGACCAAACTGCCTGGATGTGTTTAGTAAACCTTGTTGAACCTTTAGGAATGTTCGAATCGAAAATCGGAGGTCGTGGGCCCCGGAGGCCGGTTGACCTATTCTGGAAGTTTGACCAATCGGTTGACCGTGAGTCTTCCGAGGTGGTCCCACCTGGTGAAGAGCGTAGTTTGACTCTAGGAACTTCCCGGTAGTCATGTACGCTTACTTTGAGACTCGAGAACTAGCGCCTTAAGTTAAAGTTTGCTGTTGAGTACGCGTATTAATTAAGCCCGTTTATGAGATTGTGTATCGATTACAGGCAACTGAATAAGGCGACAATGCGTAATCAGTATCCTTTGCCTCGTATTGATGACTTGTTTGATCAATTGAAGGGTGCCAAGTATTTTCCCAAGATTGATCTGAGATCAGGTTACCACCAGCTTAGAGTTAAAGAAGAAGATATTCCCAAGACGGCATTTCGGACCCGCTATGGACATTATGAATTTTTGGTGATGCCTTACGGGTTGACTAAGGCCCCAGCAGCGTTTATGGATCTCATGAACAGAGTGTTCCAATCTTACTTGGATCGCTTTGTGATTGTGTTCATAGATGATATTCTGGTTTACTCACGGACTAGGGAGGGTCATAAGAAACATTTGAGATTAGTATTGAAGATTTTGAGGAGACGGCAGTTGTATGCCAAGTTTATTAAGTGTCAGTTCTGGTTAGACAGAGTTGATTTCCTTGGGCACGTGATTTCTGCAGATGAAATCTATGTGGACCCCAAGAAGATTGAAGCAGTTGTGAATTGGGTACAACCTACTAGTGTGATTGAGGTACGGAGTTTTCTTGGGTTGGCTGGCTATTATCGTCGTTTTGTGGAAGGGTTTTCTTCGATAGCTGCACCTCTTACTCAGTTGACTAGAAAAGATGTCAAATATGTGTGGACGAAATAGTGTGAACAGAGTTTTCAGGAGTTGAAGAAGCGATTGACCACAGCACCTGTTTTGGCTCTTCCTGACAATCGTGGTAATGTTGTGATTTATAGTGATACATCATTGCAAGGTTTGGGATGTGTTTTGATGCAACATGATCGGGTGATTGCTTATGCCTCTAGGCAACTCAAGAAGCACGAGCAGAATTACCCTACCCATGACTTGGAACTTGCTGCAGTTGTGTTTGCCTTAAAAATTTGGCTACACTACTTGTATGGAGAGACTTGTCAAATCTTCACTGATCACAAAAGTTTGAAGTACTTTTTCACTAAGAAGGAATTGAATATGCGACAGAGGTGTTGGCTGGAGTTGATTAAAGATTATGATTGTACTATTGTGTACCACCCCGGCCGAGCTAATGTTGTGGCTGATGCGTTGAGTAGGAAAACTACTGGTAGCTTAGCTCACATCAAAGTGGCTTGCGTTCCACTTTTGATGGAGTTGAGAAATGAGGGTGTTGAGTTAGAAATGGTTCAACAAGGTGGGTTACTTGCTAGTGTTGTGAATTTTAGACAACCTGCAAAATGGAGATTATAAAGATTAGTCTAAACACAAATTATACTCGCAAGTGCACAAGGTCAATCGTAATTTAGTATGGCAAATACGAGGTCATTCCCACGAGGACTGAGTTCAACTTCCAATTAGTCTAACCTAATTTACTTCACAAAATACTTTAACTACTCTAATTATATAAACAAGAAATTAAACACGTAGCATACTCACGTAAACACAAAGGGGTTTTTTGAATGAGTGATTAAATTAACACGAAATTAAAAGACAAAACAAGGAGAAAGTCACGAAACACAAAGATGAGAAATTCAAATTGATAAAAGCACTAGGACAATGAATTCACCACTAGTAATCCAATCTAGCCTCTTATTCACCTACCTATTAATTATCCGATCGATGTTGCCGCTTAGTTTTCCTTTTTGATGAATTACCTATGGTATTTAGGCTAACTCGTATATTCCTACATGCAATTCGCCTATGGTATTTAGGTCAAATATCAACACATAGAAACTCACTACGATCCGTAAAAACCTCAAACAAGCATGTAAACCCTAGGAGTATGGTATTTACCCTAGGCGAATTACAAATCTTAATCACAAGAAGCAAGCCTCAAATTAAGTATGGTATTTACTCTAATTTGCATCCGATTAACTCAATTAAAAGTCTAGATGGTGATCAAACATCAAGATAATCAATCAAGTTATTAAGCACAGTGATTAAGAATCCAACATCAAACGGCAATCAATAGATAGGTAAAATAAGAAAACTAGATTATCATACTAGGGCTACATCATGCCCTAGAGCAAAGAAAACTTAGTTACACATAGTCATAGAATTCGGCATAAGCAAAAACATAAGGAAGAAATAATAAAACTTAGCCAGTTGTAGTACTCTTCCAACGTCTCCAATTTCTCCAAATCTTGCGTAACCCTAAATGAGTTGTTTTCTAACTCTTAAATAAAGCACCACAATCCTATTTCTACCCTAGTTGGGCTTTTACAGCAGCCCAAAAATAAAGAAAAACCTAATTAAAACATAAATCCAAAATGGGTAAATAATTGACTTCTCTTCCTACTTTGACTGGGATAACATGTCAGTTTCTTTGCACACACGTTTGGAGTCATTCCTCCTTCAAGAAAATTCGGGAAGAATATGAGAATTTCAGATCTTTGTCTTATCTTTCCAACCATATATCGCAGGACCCGAGCAAAAATCATGAAGTCCTTCAAATTGCCTTTTTCGCACAGTAACTCAAATCTAACGGGATTGCACTTTATGCTGACTTAACTTCAAAGACTGTTCTCATTGGCTGCTCCAAAAATTCTAGAAAAATTCCACAATTGTCTTCAGGGTCTTAGCTTCAATCTCCAATTGGCCTTGCACAAACACTCCACCAAAAAGTCGTATTTTAGTAGAAAACCAATTAACTGCTCCGAAAATCTGAAAATGGAGAAAATAAAGTAATAAGTCCTTTTTAAATCCAATTCTCCTACAAAAACTAAGTATAAAGAGTACATAAATGTATAAATTTATGGACTTATCAAATACCCACAACTTAGATTTTGCTAGTCCTCGAGCAAAACAAGGCGAAAAAAAAATAAAAACAAAGGAACAAAGACTCAACACAAACACGTGCTAACTTCCCAATATTGATCTCAGAGATAATCACCAATTGTTAGCTGACTTCCAAGAAATAAGAAACAATAACTCAAGACATTATCAAAGGGTTAACCAAACTTTAATTGAACAACTTGGAGTGTAGTGTGTGAAATAGCCAACATTAATAAAACCAACGACTTAAGCTTCACACAAGTTAAATAACCAAATAAGAACGAGTTTCAACTTCAAATCTCATCAAGGATGTTCACTCCAATAAAAACACTCGAAATTTGACTAGTTATTGTCACTCATAAATATGTGAGAGGAGTCAAAGCAATAGGATGTACTCACATAATTGAAATAAAGGCACATGACATAGATAAAAGATCTCATGAAAGATATCGCATACTTGAAAACATTTAAACCATCCGACCATAGTCCTTCCACACCTATTCTCCACATGAGGAACCACACTTCTCCTTGATCAAGTAGGACTTTCACTAAGGTTGTAATGGGGCTTAGGGTGATGGGTGAAACAAGAAAGAGATATGGATGAACAAACAAAGTCTAAGGATTTCATAGAGCTTTCCATGGAAATATAACATCTTGCACTTTGAGCACACAACTTCATACTGATACTGTCTTGAATTCTCTTTTTCTCTTTTTTTTTTTTTCTTTCCACATTTTTTTTTTCTAATTCCATTAGCTTTCTAATCAACCCATGTAACGAGTGTTAGGCCAATGACTCCCAAGCTAGATAGCTTTAGGGCATTAAATGTAAAACACTCCTAGGGTTTAATAACTCGAGTTGAAAAGGCTTCAAAATTAGATTTCTTTTTTTTTCTTTTTTTAAATTTTTTTAAAATTTTTTAAGAGTATCCTTTACTTTCCACATAATTGAACAATTTGTGCAATTCTCCCTTAACAACAAAAATACTCTACAAAACTCCTTAGAAGGGTGTAGGATAAACATATGAAAAGGTTACGGTGAGGAGATTTGGGTAAAGAACAAGAAAGGCTTGCATGAAAGGCACAAGGGGTTAACTAGGGATAAAAGTGATACGGGTTGGCCAGAAAGGCTCAAACGAAAGAAACAAGGCCTATATCACTTCCTAGAATCCATGACAGGACCGGACCCGAATTCCCCCTCGGAACTCGTGTCCAACCCTGCTTCCCGTCAGACACTATCCTGACGCAGGACCTACTTTACTAAAATGCCCCTTAACCCTGGTTTAAGGAAATAGGCGAGTTGACTTCTGCCGGAATTTCGACAGAGTCTCCCCTGAAAAACGAAGTTTCCCAAAATATTCCACCTGTTAAAAACACAGAGATAAACCAACTGGCAGCATGCGCAAAGCAGAAGCGCACAGATTAAAAGGGGGGCCTCTAGCCTCTACCTCAACCCTAGGTGAGCGCTACAGAGCAATCTAAAGAAATTTAAACTTTACAACCTGAGCAAAGGATAGTAAACTAAAAATACAAGAAAACTCCTATAGGAGCCGTTAGCCATGATGCCTCGATGTGGTGGTCTTGACCTCGGGATCTAGTACCTGGGGGGCGCAAAACAGAACATGTGAGTGGACGAAAAATCAAACTTTAAACACCATTTTTCATGGAACATAATAACCCCCTCCGTTTTCGCAAATAATGACAAAGCACTTATGCAACAAAAACCCTTGTATAAACGTACATATTTATACGAACCGATACTTGAAACCAATTCCGTTAAATTTGTACCTTGAAATACCATAAAGAAAACTGTAGCTTTGCTACTTCCGTAAAATTCTAGAAACCACAACTTGAACACTAAATCCTTAAAATAAAAACCATGGAATTGAATCCATCCAAAAATATCCCGTTTAAGTAAAATATAGCAATACTCCTTTGAATAACTTCCCTTTTTCCTAGAACCCAACCTGTCCAGTTTCAAACCTTAATTTAAAATCTGTACCTGTGCATCACCGTCCCGGTGCACATATTGAAATGTAATAAATCCTGGAAATAACATCCAAAGACACACCCACATATATATTTATAATAACAAAAATGTAAAGTCTCAGAAAATCCCAACAAGGAAAATATAAAACCAAAGCAACTAAAAACCAAGAAAACCCAAATTCATAACCAACTGTTTCTCGATGCAATGCCCGTAGGCATAGCAAGCAAGGAAGGAACCTCACTGAAAATAAAAATGAGAAAGGAATTACAGTAATACGCATATATATATATATTATATATAAATAATAAGACTCTTAGACCAATACTTGTACCGGGGAAACAATCCAACAAGGGGATTGTTGGCTGACCACGTGGAGAAAAATCCCTTCACAACCACGTAGCCAGGGAACATTCCAACTGGGGACTAACTCCCAGACATGCACAAAAGAAAATACCTCAATATTGTGCGGCTGAATAAAGTCCTACGGCGCAGATTGCCCGGCAAGGGCCTACAGTAACACCCCGTCAAGGGTGAACCGGGTTCCGTTGTATCCTGTATCCATTTCAGTAACCAGTATCCGGGGAGGTACATAAAGTGGTGCTAATAGCACTCCATCTAGTATACATAATCCATGACATACCCTAAATTCCAAGGTATTCAGCCCGTACCCAAACCCGAACATAATAATATCCGGACGTTACCCCGTCCATAATTGACACCCAAAATATGTATCCATAAGAATATAGACACAAGTGTCCCAACATATACATATATCTGGAACCCAAAGTACTCATAAACTTCCAATATCAAATATAACTCAAATAATCCATATAATACCAATTCCAAACTTGAAACAAATATATATAACTCCATAATCGAAAAGTAGATAGAATTTCTTTAAAATGTGAAATCCAAGACCCGAAACATTTAATCAACATATAAATATAAATTATAAATTATAAATTATAAATTATAAATTCCCGAAAACATAAAATTCACTCTCTTAATAACTTTCAAATATTAAAGTCAATCGAAACTCCTATGATTAAAACAATATAAAACTCCAAAATCAAAATAACCAATATAAATAATTCTGAAAACCAACATGACAAAAACCCTCAATTTGTCAAATATAAAACCAAGAAATTTCTGGGTATTTCACCATACCAAACCGTATACAAAAATTACCGGACGTTGTCCCGTCCCAAATTCAATACTCAAAAATATTTAATTAAATGTATAGCCATCAATGTTCCACAAATAGACCGGGACTCCAAAACATGCATAAGTTTAAAACATAATCTAAATTCCAATTATTCCATTAAAATCAAATCCAAGATTTAAGATCTCATATAAAATTCCAATCATCAAGATAAACCATTTTATATGCATTGAAATTCGTTCTTTAAAATATGCTCGTTTGAAAACAAAGTCCACTCACAACAAGTCCACGCTACTCAATCCTTAGAGAGCTTTTCTTCCGGAGTACGCGAAGCAAGAGTACCTATTTGAGAGAATAAACGGTTTAATTAATACGCATACCAAACAACAAACTTTAACTCAAGACGCTAGTTCTCGAGTCTCAAAGTAAGCGTACACGACTACCGGGGAGTTTCTAGAGTCAAACTACGCTCTTCAACAGGTGGGACCACCTCGGAAGACTCACGGTCAACCGATTGGTCAAACATGACGAACGGGCCTTCGGGGCCCACGACCTCCGATTTTCGATCCGAACATTCCTAAAGGTTCAACAAGGTTCACTAAACATGTCTTGACAGTTTGGTCTCGATCGAGCGGTCGGAACTGCGCCAATCGCACGATCGGACGGAAACCGGGTTACCTAACCCTAGGGTTAATGATTCGGAGTATCCGGGACTCCGATTCTTGATCCGTGAAATCCTACACGATCCTGGGGGTACGGGGAACAACATACTTGGAAATGGGACCGATTCAACTGCCCGAACATATCGAACCCGGATAACGCATAATAGGCGTAAATCCGTTCAACCGTCAAAAGATAACTAAATAGGAATCTGAGCACACCTACATGCTCAGGACGACATGGGGAACATTTTAGGACACAATGCACCACCACAACAGTGCCCCGGAACCCGCCAGAATTGGGTGTGCATAGTAATTCCGATGACCGAAAAAACTCCAAACCAAGGGTCAAGACTTCAGGTATAGGTTTAACTCAACAAGTGGAGCATTTTATTCAACTACGGCAACACCTAGTTTGGCCGGCAAGTGGCCGGAAATTCAACTCAAAAACCGGCCTAATATGGGTTTCTAAATCGAACAACCTAGGCTTAAAACCAATCTACAATACCTACATAAATGGATAGAGCACAAAGAGTAGATGAAGTTTCATACCTCACTCGACTGAAACGGTTGCCGGAGTCGCCGGAAAACTCGTCGGAAAGTTTGATAACCATCCAACTTTCAGTCGCTCCAGTTTAAAATCCTTGAGTTTCTGAGCTGGGATAATGGGCAGGATATGTAGAGGAGGAAGAGACGAAGATTTAGGAACTGGAATCACCTGAAACGGACACCGGAGCTGGGAGATATGGCCAGTCAAAGCTACTGCCATGGGAGGAGAGAAAAATGAGAGAAAGGGAGGAAGAATCGGGGAAGAAGAAGGAGAGCGCCGGCCTTTGTAAAATCTGAATTTTTTTTTCTTCTTCTTCTAATCGTTCCTCGATCGTTACAACTCGGAATTCGGTGTACCGCATATCCACAAACTTGTTTCGACAAGCCAGACGCAACAGCACAACTCAATTTTCCAAATTCTTTTTGGAATTTTACAGTGCCTAAAATACCCTTAATCCCAGTGGCAAAATTGTAATTTCGCCAAAATTATTTATTTAACTAAACAATTGGGATTGAATAGTGAAATCGGGTCAAGGATGTTACAATCCATGTGGTTCATTATCGTTAAATGACTCGAATAGGTAATGAAAGAAGTTCTAGCAAACAATTTAAACATCCTCAAGTACTTGACCAAAACAAAGAATAATGAGATCACAACGACTTGTAGACAAGAAAATTAAAGAATATCATATAACACTCAAGAAAGAAAGGCATAGGCTCAAAAGCTCACATAATAAGGGTTATATAAGTCTACACTCGCTCTTATTTTGCCATTTAAATAATGTGAAAATCCCCAATCGACAATCATATTAATATGGCTATATGTGCAAAGAGATTTACCAAGTTTAATCACAAAAGTAAGGCTAACACAAAGATAATGTAAAGAATTAGTGTCATGCTTGAAACTTCTTGAAAGTTAATTGTCAATAAAATTCCATCTCATCATAGAATTGGGAAGTGACTACCACAAACAAATAAAAACAAGAGACTCAAAGTAAAAGAAAATATTTTTGGGTTTTATGACATTTTTCTAATTTGTTAAAAATTTTTGTAAAAAATAAAAACCAAAAGTTGAAGAGAATTGAGAATCAATAAACAAAACTGTAGTTCTGACCCAGGTATAAAGAATTACATGTATCTCACAAAATACTTGGCCAAAGTTCACGTTCTTTATATGGTTGATTCAGAACGAAAAAACGAAGAACGTAGAGCGGGCCAAAACACAAAAACAGCAGCAGACAAGAACAGAATTTGAAACAAAGACATAGGACTGCTGCATACATTATGAAAACCAAAGAACTCAATCACCCACAACTTTAAAAAAAACATTGTCCTCAATGTTTAAAACAAAGAAAACAAATTCATGCACAATCAATTTAATAGAGAGAGGGTTTGAGAACTTCCCGGGTTTTGTAGGTGTGTGGATGAGCAAGAATTTATCGAAGTGAGAGAAGATCGGCAAAGCAACGAACTCAAACACCCACAACTTGTCTCTTTGAATGCTAACAGACCCATAATAGCTCCTAAAAGTCTTGGAGTGTGATGAAATTGGAACGAAATTGAGCTGGATATGTAATCATAAAAATCTGGAAATTCGACTTTTAGCGACGAAAAATCTGATGAATCTCACTGTTCACCCCACTGGCTGGGAACCGTTTGTGTGTACCGAAGAATAATGAAGGTTTGAAAAGGGAAATTTTAGATGAATCTCGCTGTTCACCCTACACTATGCATCCTGGTAGTACCAAAATGTACCGCACTATCAGGGAGTATTATTCGTGGCCACACATGAAGGGTGACATCGCTGAGTATGTGAGTAGGTGTTTGATCTGCCAGCAGGTGAAAGCGGAGCAGCAGAAACCATCGGGACTTATGCAACCTCTTCCGATTCCAAAATGGAAGTGGGAGCATATCACCATGGACTTTGTATTCAAACTTCCTCGTACGAAGAAGGGACATGATGGAATTTGGGTGATAGTTGACCGACTCACCAAATCCGCTCACTTCCTACCTATCAAAGAAACATATACCTTGCCGAGACTTGCTAAACTCTTTGTTGATGAGATTGTGAGGTTGCATGGGGCAACTGTGTCTATTGTGTCGGACAGGGATGCCAGATTTATATCGCGTTTCTGGAAGAGTTTGCAAGAAGCCTATGGTACTAAATTGCGGTTTAGTACTGCTTTCCACCCACAAACCGATGGACACTCGGAAAGAACGGTTCAGACCATGGAGGATATGTTGAGGGCATGTGTGCTTCAGTTTGCAGGTAATTGGGATACCCATCTAGCCTTGATTGAATTTGCCTACAACAACAGTTATCATTCGAGAAGTAAGACAGTATTCGATTGACCACAGAAAAAGTTAAGATGATTAGAGAGAAGTTGAAGACTGCACAGAACAGACAGAAAAGCTATGCAGACAATATGTCCAAGGATCTTGAGTTTGCTGTTGGGGATTGGGTATTCTTGAAGTTATCTCCTTGGAAAGGTGTGATAAGGTTCGGGAAACGTGGGAAGTTGAGTCCCCGTTGCATCGGACCTTATGAGATCACGAAACGTATCGGACCCGTTGCATATCGACTTGCTTTGCCTTCTGAATTATCTCGGACTCATGATGTGTTCCATGTATCCATGTTGCGGAAGTATATGCCTGATCCTTCCCATGTTCTGGAGTATCAACCTATGGAGTTGAGTAGTGATTTGACTTATGAGGAAGTACCAGTACAGATTTGGGATAGGAAAGAACAAGTGTTGCGTAATCGATCTATCCCTGTAGTGAAAGTGTTGTGGAGAAGTCAAACTGTTGAGGAAGCTACTTGGGAGCCTTAGGCGCAGATGCGGGCCCAGTATCCTTACCTCTTCGGATGATAGGTATGAATTTCGAGATGAAATTTCTTTAAGGGGGGTAGGTTGTGACGTCCCTGACCTTTAAATAAATTAAAATAATTAAAATAAATGGAAT
The DNA here is from genome assembly GCA_024362665.1 of Prunus padus. Classification (NCBI taxonomy): domain Eukaryota; kingdom Viridiplantae; phylum Streptophyta; class Magnoliopsida; order Rosales; family Rosaceae; genus Prunus; species Prunus padus. Next base: position 2,398,153 of record JANFAM010000013.1, on the reverse strand, counting down.
AATTAAATTTGGAAAATTAAATTAAAAGAAGAAAGAATTAAAGTAAAGAAATCAAATTTTAAATAAGAATTATAATATTAAAGGGCATTTTGGTCCACTTTATTTTCGGGACAGAATTTGGCTAAACGAGTTGTACCATTACGTCCATCTCTTTGAAACGAGTCCGTTGGCGGGTGGCACGCTTCGGTACAAGCTTTGGATCAAAATAGGGACACAAGCGTCATTTAAATTTTGGCGATAGTATGATATAGTCCACGTTGGACCAATCAGATTTCATAACCACCTTCTCTCTCCTTCATCGCGACTTCTCTCTCCTCAAACCCGAACCGCTCTCTCTCTCTCTCTCTCTCTGGGCGACACTTGGCACGGCAGCACACGAGACCGGTTACGTTCGACTCCTATCCTCCGTCCGGTCCTAACCCACCCCAATTCATCGGCTAAAGCCCCGGCGTTACGAGGCGGCGTCATCTGCAAATCTCGGTCAAACCGCCATTAACGCCGGCGAGAGCTCCGGTCACTTCAGGCCGTGATACCACCACCAAAGGGTAGCTCTCCTTCCTCTCTCTCTGTTTTGTGGGTTGCATGACAACGTTGGCCGGCGTAGCCGCCGTGGCCAACGTCTGAAACTCTGGCCAAACCCTATCCGGTTTGGCTTCAATCTGGTGGGTTGCCGGCCGGTTTTGGGGCAGTTCTGCCCAGTTTTGAACTCCACTCCACCACCCGATTCGATTGCTATAGGTATTGTACCCCAATTCCACAATTTTTCGGTGGCCAAAATTGCTCAAGACACCCACCACCCATTGCGGCGTGTGTGGCGGCGCTTGGTGGTGGTGTGGTGACGGTTTTTGGTTCCTACACGATCCTCGTGTTGTTGTGAACGCGTACGTGTGCGCGGATTTCGATTCGGACGTCGTTTGAACCTCGAACCAATGTACGTCTATTATGCATTGTTTGGATTCGATGTGTTCAGACCATTGGATCGAATATGAATTCACGTATGTTGTTCCTCGTATTTCAAGGATTGTATAGGAACTGACGGATCGTGATTCAGAGTCCCGGATACTCCGAAATCACCAACCCTAGCGTTAGGTTTATTAGAAACCGTCCGATCGCGAGAAATCCAACCGTCGGATTGAGACCAAACTTTTGGGACATGTTCTATAAATTGTAGTGAACCTATAGGAACTTCCGGATCTAAGTTTGGAGGTCGTGGGCCCCACGGGTTCGGTTTGACCTATTTGGGAAGTTTGACCGAGGTTTGACCAGGGTTGACCAAGAGTCTTCCGAGGTCGTCTCGTCGTCTAATGAATGTGGTTGACCTTAGAATACGTCGTACGAGCTTACGCTTATGTTGAGTCGGGTTTAGTTAAGGGTTTGTTTTGAAGGTTATCGTTCAAAGGTTCGGTTGTTAACCTTGTATTTATATTCTTGAAATAGGTACCCAGGCACCTCATACTTCACAGGCGGGACCCTCACAGGGTCAAGCTTCTTGGGACTACCTGTGAGTGGACTTTGTTTTGGATATGCATATCTTCCAATCAATAAACAACCATGCATCTGATTGTGTGTTATTGATGCTTGTGACTATTTTTAGTATATATGTTGATTACTAAAGCTTTGGACGTGTGTCTTGATGTCTAATATTTTGGGCGTTGGGTACATGTGTGAATTGGGAGCTCGAAAGTGTTTGATTATGTTATTGATTGGAGTGTGTTAACACCTTTGTATGTACCTCCCCTGTTCTTGATACTGATTATGTGATATTGATTCATTTATATGGGATACCTGGTACACCCTTGACTGGGTGTGACTGCAGACTCTTGATTGGGTAGTCTGCGCGCGTAGGACTTGTTTCGGAGGTATGGTATTGAGGTTCCTACCATACAGACCAGTGAGTTTAGTCCCATTTGGACGGCTCAACCCTGGGCACGGGGCCATTACGATGTTGTCCCGGTGTCCAGTCAAACGATCCCCTGTTGGATTGTTTTCCCGGTACTTGTATTTGGTATTGAGGTCTTGTATTACTATATGTATGAGTTATTATCGTTGTATTTGTATTTTCTTTGAGTAAGGATCCTTCCATTCTTGTCGTGTCTACGGGCCTGTGATTTTCTGAGATTGGGATTGAATGGGAAACAGTGCTATGATATGATTATCATGTTATTATATTACAATTATTGGATTTTGAATCCTGATTTTATTATTTATCTAAATGACTTGCACTGCATGATTGCATCATCGTTTTTGAAACGGTGGGGTTAGTATGTTGTTTTTAACTACTAAAACTTTATTTTTGTCCACTCACATTCTTTCTGTTTTGCGCCCCACCAGGCCGTAGTCGTAGCGTCTGACCGGTCTGGCCGAGCGCCGTTCTTCTCGGGACTGACTGGATTGTAGGACACTTCTATCCTTATCTTGTAAACTTTAAATTCTGCACTTGAATTTGAATACTCTTAGACATGCTCTGTATCGCCCCGTTTGGGTTGAATTTGATGGCCAGAGGCCTTTGATGTATACTGTATGCATGCTGGCACTTGAGTATTGTATATATGTTGTGTTTTATCAGGTTAAATTAATTTGGGTATGTCCATATTTTGGGGGAGACTCTGCTCGATTTTCGACAGAAGTCTTTACCACAGGACCTAGCACGGATTTCGAGGTGAATTTGGGTCGGGTCTTGTCAGGAGAGATTGGAAAGTTGTTCAGAAGATGGATGGCAGGGGACGACCCGAATTCTCTGAACTCGTGTCCAACCTGCTTCCGTCGGACACTACCCCGACGCAGAACTTACTTTACTAAAACGCCCCTTGACCCTAGTTTAAGGAAATAGGAAAGTTGACTTCTGCCGAAAATCCGTGCAGATCTCCTCCAAAAATGGACTTTCCCAAAATGTCCACCGTCAAAAACACAGAATGAGAGAATAAACCAAGGCAAAGGCATGCACAGCGAAGCACAGTTAATAGGGAGGCCTCCGGCCTCTACCTCAATCTTAGGTGAGCACTACGGAGCAATCTAAAGAAATTTAAACTTTACAACTTGAGCAAAGGAGATAGCAAAGTGAAAATACAAGAAAACTCCTACAGAGCCAATAGTCGTGATGCCTCGACGTGGTGGTCTTGACCTCGGATCTAGTACCGGGGGCGCAAAACAGAAAATGTGAGTGGACGAAAAATCAAACTTTAAACATCATTTTTCAATGAACATAATAATCCCCTGCTGCAAATAATGACAAAGCACTATGCAAGAGAAAATCCTTATATAAATGTACATACTTATACGAACAATTACTTGAAAACAATTCCGTTAAATTCGTATCTTGAATTACCATAAAAGAAAATCGTAGCTTTGCTACTGTAAATTCTGAAACCACAACTTGAACACTGAATTCTTAAAATAAAAACCATGGAATTGAAATCCATCCAAAAATTCCTCATTTAAGTAAAATACAGCAATACCGAATAACTCCTTTTCCTCGGAACCCAACCCGTCCAAATCGACTTCAAACCTTAACTTAAAATCATGCACTGCATCACCGTCTCCAAGTGCACATATTCAAATAAAACCAACCCTGGAAATAAAATCCATAGACACACCCACACTAATTCGTACACACACACATATATAAAACATAAATATAAAACCATAGGAATCCCAAAGAAATATATTTGAATAACCAAACAACTTGAAACCAAGAAAATCCAAATTTCCAACCAATCGCTTTCCGACGCAATGCGTAGTAACCGCAGCGCAGGAAGTATCCTCACCGAAGACAAGAAGAAGGAACTGTAATAATAATAATAATAATAATAATAATAACAATAATAATAATAAATACATATAGTAAGACTCCCACACCAATATTTGTGCAGGAAACAATCCAACATGGGATCGTTTGATCGAACCACATAGGAGTCCTCAACAACCATGTGGCAGTGGAACAAGCCGTCCAACTGGGGACTAAGCTTATCAGCACGTACAGCAAAATCCTTAATACCGTGCGCTGTGACAAGTCCTACGCGCGAACTACCCCGCTAAGGGTCTACAAATCACACCCACTCAAGAGTGCACCGGGTATCCAACATATCCAAGTATCCATTTCCACAACTATCCACTTTCCAAAGTTCCGTAACCGTGAGGTACATAGGGTAGTGCTTATAGCACTTCAATGACATAACCAAACACTTCTTACTTTCCACAATAACCACACCCACGCCCACACATAACTGAGACATATACATATATTCATTCTCAAAAATATTATATAATTCAAGATACTTGCAATATGTCAAAGACCGAAAATGTATATACACCAAAACTCACAATAGCCACCAAAACCCAAATACCAACACATATCCCGATAAATTGATAAAGTAGCAAACTTGCAACATAAGACACTAATATAAACTTCAAATATCAAAAGTAACCCAATTGATCCGTATAATACAAGTCCCAAAAGTTAAATAATAATAAAGTTCCATAAATAGATAATATAAAAACTATAAAGTCAAATAACCCTAAATATATAATCGAAACCCAACATTTATCAAACTAACCGCCCAAATGTTAATTCAACAAATAAATATAAGTTCCGGTAGTATAAATATAAGTTTCCGATAGTATAAATATAATTCCCAAAAGTATAACTTGTAGGTTTCTCAAAAGTATGGAATATACTTTCCTAAGGATATAGAATATAAGTTCTCAAAAGTATATAATATAATTTCCCAAGAGATATAAAATATAAATAAGCTAAAGTATAGAATAAAGTTTCCAAGGTATAAAATATAATTCAACAAAGTATAGAATATATAAATATATATATTCCCAAAGGTATGGAATATAACCCATGAGATTTATAAGTTTCAAACATTTAAAGTAAATAGGAGATCCCATCATTAGAATCATATAACCGATTTATATAAAGTTTTGAAGCCCGACAAAGTCATAAACCTCAATTTGTCAAATATAAAACTCAAGAAATTCCCGGGTATTTCACCATACCCAAACCGGATACAAAATCTTACCGGACATTTGTCCGTCTCAAATTCAATACTCAAAGACCTTTAATTTAAAATATAGCCACCAATGTCCCACAATTAAACCAGGACCCCAAAACTTATAAACTTTGAATATAATTTAAATCCCAATAACCTCATAAAATATTCTATCTAAGATTCAAAATATCATTAAAACCCCTTAGTCAAAGTGACTAGTTTTATATGCATAAATTTTCCGATAATTCCATCAAAATCAAATCCAAGACTTAAACAATATTTTAAATCCCAATAATCAAGATAAATCATTTATGCATCAAAGTTCAATATTTGAAATAATGCTTGTTCAAACAAAAGTCCACTCACAACAAGTCCACGCTCAATCCTTAGAGAGTTTTTCCTTCCTAGTCTGCGAAGCAAGGTACCTATTTGAGGGAATAAACGGGTTTAATTAATACGCTGGCACCCAACAACAAAGTTTAACTCGAGACACTAGTTCTCGGTCTCAAAGTAAGCGTGCACAACTACCGGGAGTTTCTAGAGTCAAACTACGCTATTCAACAGGTGGGACCACCTCGGAAGACTCACGGTCAACCGATTGGTCAAACTTCCCGAATAGGTCAACCGGGCCTCCGGGACCCGACCTCCGATTTCCAATCCGAACATTCCTAAAGGTTCAACAACGTTTACTAAACACATCCAGGAAGTTTGGTCTCGATCGAAAGGTGTCGAATCACGCGTAATCGCACGATCGGACGGTGAATCCGGTAACTCTAACCCTAGGGTTAATGATTCGGAGTATCCGGGACTCCGATTCTTGATCCGCTTTTGTTCTACACGATCCTAGAGGTACAGGGAACAACATACTTGGAAATAGGACCGATCCAGCGGCGAACATATCGAACCCTGATAACGCATATTGTGGCGTAACTGCTTCGACCGTCAAACGATAACCAAATTGGAATCCGAGCATACCTACATGCTCGGACGACATGGGGAATATTTTAGGACACAATGCACCACCACAACGATTGCTCAGAAACTCGCGAATTGGGTGTGCATAGTAATTCCAGTGACCGAAAAACTTCAAACCAAGGGTCAATACTTCAGGTATAGGTGCAACTCAACACATGGAGCATTTTATTCAACTACGGCAACACCTAGTTTGGCCGGGCAAGTGGCGGAAATTCAACTCAAAAACCGGCCAAATATGGGTTTCTAAATCAAACAACCTAGGCTTGAAACCAATCTACAATACATACATAAATGGATAGAGTATGAAGAGTAGATGAAGTTTCATCTGCCTCACTGACGGAAATGGTTGCTGAGTCGGGAAACTCGTCGGAACGCTTTGATAACCATCGAACTTTCGATCGCTCCGGTTTAAAATCCGTGGGTTTCTGAGTGGGGGAATGGGAGGCTGTGTAGAGGAGGAAGAGACGAAGATTTAGCAATCGAATCAATTGCATCGCATATCCACGAACTCGTTTCGACGAGCGACGCAACGGCGCAACTCAATTCCCAAATTCCGTTTGGAAATTTAAAGTGCCTAAAATACCCTTAATCCAGTGGCAAAATTGTAATTTTGCCAAAATTATTTATTTGACTAAACAATTGGGATTGAATAGTGAAATCGGGTCAGGGATGTTACAATGGATCAGCGGAATGTGTATGCTATACCAGAACAAGACTCAATTGACGACGACGTCGACAACGTCACTGACCAACGTTTAGAATCTTCAATGGAAAATGATGCGGAAACACTTCGAGATACAAATGTTATATAAGAACCGTTTCAGATACAAGGAGTGTCTTCAATCGAAATACTGATTCACTCAATTACAATTGACCTCGGTGATCTTCCGCGATACGATGTTGCAATGGGCCCGAACGACGACAGTGATGGATCAGAGGAGGATTGGGAGACCGAAAGTGATGATAGCGACGATAACGAAGGTTATTATAGTTCAGATGATGAACAGATACGACTTGCCATGTAAAATATTGTAAATGAAATTTTTTTTAATTTAATTATCTTATGTATAAATGAAAATTATTTATACTTTTGTAATTTAATTATCCTATGCTTCCATCATTATAACTAACTCTTATATTAAATTAGTGTAGCTGATCTTTTATTTTTTAGTTTGTGAATTTGGTTTTTTTATTTGCCAAAAGTTTATTTGTATTTAATATCGTCTATAACATTTGAATCTATTTTCGTGATTAATCTAATCTTGATTTTCTTTTTCTTACTACATAGAACAACCCCTTAATTAGAGCATCTCCGAAACAACAATCCCCTATGCCAAAGAATATCATTGATTGAAGTTGATAAAATAAAAAAAAAATCCAATACAAATAAAAACGAAAAGATTATGCGTATCATTTTCTTTCTATTTTCGTCGTGTTACATTTATATATGTAATAAAATACATAAAAAGCTTAATAACACAACCCCTTTCTCGCTTAATTTTTAAAATCATTCTTTTTAAAAAAAAACTCTTGCAAGACGCATCAACCCAGTTGTCGCGCAAAATAAACTTTGGGCGACACCAAAAGCTCAACTCCGTCGCGCAATGTGTGACAAATTAGGGTTTAGGGTTCAGGTTCATGGTTTGCGCGACGTAACAAACAGTTCTTCGTCGCGCAAAACTGTATAATTTAGGGTTAGGGTTCAGGGTTTAGGGTTTAGGGTCTACGGTTTACGGTTTGCGCTACGAATAATATGTTCGTCGCACAAAGATATATAATTTTGGCGGCCAATAATGAAAAATTAGGCGCATTTTTTTCATTTTTCACACCTTGCGAGATGAATAGTCTGAAATTTACCGTCGCGCAAAGGTTTTTTAAATTTTTGTGCGACGAGTGGATTTAGTCGTCGCGCAAAGATGTATTATTTTGTGCGACGTGGTTATAAAATTGGACGTCGCGCGAAGATTTTTTTAATTTTGTGCGACGTGTTTATATTTCTTTGCAGCTAAGAAGAACACCCGGGGACCTTGTCGCCAGTTGAAGACGACGAAGGTCACTTGGGTGAGCAACAGTCGTATCAACATTGTATATGACGAGCGACATCGGGCTGCACGAATGGCGAACCAGCATAGCTCATTGGCCCACGACATTGGTCACGTCATTTGGATCCATTGCCCGATGAAATGGAAGTCTTGAAAGGTGATGCCCGATGAGATAAAGACGGCGGTGCGCGGACAGTTGTCGGTATGTATCCTACCTTGAAATTGTTTTCCCTTCAAACTTTATATATTTCTATTACTTAATGTATGTAATTAATTTATTGCAGACGAACTACAATTTAGGGGACCTAGAGCCCGAGTCGTTGGCGTACGTCAACAGACTCTTTGCTGAGAGGTACAAGTAGTGGAAGAGCGACATGCACCACCATTTTAAGGCATTTGATAATTCGCAGGTCGCTCTTCAGGAGGGTTGCCCGAAGGAGCTTGAGTGGCGGGAGGATAGTTGGGCGTGGCTCTGCGATCATTTTCCGGACTCCGATTTTGTGGTATTTTTTAAATATTAAGTTGTAAATTATTACACGTGCCTTACTAATGTTTATTTAATTTTTTATATTTCATTTCAATTTCAACTAATACATTTATTTTTTGTATAGCAGAAGATGACAAAAGCAAATAAGGGCAATAAGGACAAGAAGACTCTTCTCCACCGTTCAGGTTCCAGGCCATTCTCATATAGGATGGAGGAGCGACGGCAGGTAATAATAAAGTCGTTTATATTCAATTTTTAATATGTCATTAATATTAATTTATTTTTTCATACTAACATTTTTCTTCTCTTGTTCAATTCAGGGGAGGTCCAAATTCCCGGAGATCGACATCTTTGGCGACGTTTATGTTTGACCTGGGAATGAGTTGGCCGGGTTCCTTCATGTAAGTATTCTTTAATTTTAATTATTATCTTACGCATTCAAGTTTCATGGTTATTATATGAATGTTTTAATTAATATTTTGTGTTATGTTAACCAGGCGACGATGATGGAGAAGAGTCAGTTTGTTCTTCAGGAGTCCGCCTCCCAGCTTCCTCCCGATACTCCTCTCGAGTCTATGGATCCTCCACTGGATGCGGGGTTTCAAATCCTGACGGAGACCTCGGATCAGACTCTCGGGAGGAGGCCAGGGACATATTGTCGAGGGATGGGGAACCTAGAGCCCCTTCATCGTCGCAGTCAAATAGTCGGGTGATTGCTTTGACAGCAGAGGTGGCCGAGCTTAAGACCAAACTCGCCTCGTATGGCACCCAAATGGCCTCGTATAGTACCCAGATGTCACAGCTTCTAGAGTCCCTCGCAAGGTCCGGCATTACAGTCCCGCTGCAATTTGGTCCCTCATCGACCTCCGAGCCCCTCCAACACGAGCATGGTCACCACACCTCTGCCCATGTCGACAATATCCAGACCTCGGAGCCGCATTTGCAAGAAAACTTAGATTTTGGACCATTATTTGATTAGTTTTTTACTTTCTTAATTACATTTTAAACATTTCTCTTGTACTATAAACATTTATATTTTTTACTTAATTACATTTTAAACATTTCTCTTGTACTATAAACATTTATATTTTTTAAAAAAAAAAATTTCTCTTCATTACATTTTCTTTATTGCAATTTCATTTTATTACCAAAAAAAATTTACTTAAAATTAAATAAAATATATTTTATTTTTGCGCGACCAAAAGTTTTCGTCACGCCAATTCATTTTTTTACAAAATAAAAAACGTAAAATTAAATTTGAAAAAATATACATTATTTTTGCATGACGAAAGGCGTCGTCTTGCGAAAAGAAAAGCGACTAAGACACTTTCGTCGCGCATGTTGTCGCGCAAATGTTTGCGACACGAACATTGATCTCATCCCTACATTTCTGTGCGACAAATGTTAACCGTCGCGCTATAGCAGCGGGGCGAATATGATATCGTCGCGCAAAGTTTTGAGACGAATATTTTGTGCGACGAAGGTAAACGTCGCTCAGCTTCTTGCGACCAATTGAAGAATTTAGTCGTGCAAAGTCTTTCTTCACGACTTTCGCTCAACGGATTATGCGCGACGAAGCTTCTGTCACGTTGAAGTTTGTCCGACTCGATTGTGCTTTGCGCAACCAAATTATCTTCGTCCCGCAAATAGTAAAATGTAGCAGTGTTGGCAACAACAAGTATTCCTCTCATTCTCTCATTTTTAATTAGGTTATGCATCTTTAATTTGAATAGAAAATATTCTAGGGTTTAATTAGGAATGAATAATAATTTGGAGAATTTTTTGAAATTAATTAGGGCTTTGATTTTAGGAATTTTGTTGAGATGTTTAATTTGTGTTGGTATTGTTGAGATGTTTGATTTGTGTGTTGGTATGTTTGATTAAATGCATTGATTCTATTATGAGAATTGGGTTTTTTTTTTAATTAGTAAATTGAGCTTAGACCCATAAAATTCACTTTAAATCACGTATAGCCCTTTCCTTTATTTTTCTATTTAACATACCCAATTTTTTCAAATAATACAAGATGACTAGGATCCAACTAAGCAAGTTACCTAATTTGATTATATTTTTCGCATTCTAAAACTACCCATATTTATAAGCTAACGTGTAACATCCGTGACCTAGTTTTAATTAAATTAATTTAATTTAATTAATTATGTGAAATTACGATTTTACCCCTGAGGTTAGAGTTGTAAATGTCACATTTTTATCCGTTTGGAATTTCGCGAAACAGACCGCGCCATTGCAACGGGCTCGTCGAAACAAGTCCGTAGCCTGGCGGCACGTTCCGATCCGAGGTCTAGAACTCAAAAAGGGTATTTTGGGTATTTCAGTTTTGTGAGAGAACCCTAAAACTACCCAATCTGACGCGTACACGCGTCAAACACCCAGCTCGCACCCTATCTCTCTCCTCCCCCGACGCCGTCGTCTTCAATCCCTCGCAGAATCGCCGTCCGGTCACGGCCGAAGCTAAGACCGATCCCAAAAGAACCGACGTGAGCTCAAGGTCCAGACCCACTCAATTTCTCGACCGGTAACCTCAAATTTCGCCGGCAATATCGACTGGTTCAAGCCGATTTTTCACGGCTTCGTTCCGGCGGATTAGGTACGAAACTGAACCTCCTCAACCTGCTTAAGCTATCTGCATCCTTAGTTTCGATCGATTTCAACCCTAGAACGTTCACCCAGATTTGGCCGTATTTCAAAATGAAATTTTGCCCAGTTGCCGGTCCTTTGAGAGGTTGCCACCGTAGGATAAGTTGCTCAACTCGACGAGAGAAATCTATAGCCTAGGCGGTGAGTGGCGGTGATGAGTTTTTCCGGTGACCGGAATCGCTCTACACAGACACACGCGGCCGGCGTGTGTGGCGGCGCGTGGGAACTGTAGTGGTGCCACATTGTGTTCTGATGCGCTCCTCGTGTTGTCCCGAGCGCGTCGATGTTTTCGGATTTCAATTCGAACGTCGTTCGGATGTCGAACGGGTTTACGCTTATTGCGCATAACCCGAGTTCGACGTGTTCGGACCGTTGGATCAAACCCAAACTTAGCTACGTAGTTTCCCGTATTTCTAGGACTGTTTAGAAACTGACGGATCAAGAATTGGAGTCCCAGATACTCCAATCCTTTAACCCTAGGGTTAGGTTAATTAATAACCGTCCGATCGTGCGATCGTGAGCAATCCGACTGTTCGATTTTGACCAAACTTTTAGGATAGGTTCTGTAAGCTGTGTAGAACCCGTAGGAACTTTCGGATCCAAGATCGGAGTCCGCGGGCCCCGGTTGACCAGATCGGGCAGTTTGACCGCACGGTTGACTTTTAGTCTTCCGTAGTGGTTTGACCTGCCAGAAAGCCTACTTGACCCTAGAACCTCCTCGAACGTCTCACGTACACTTTAAACACCGGGAAATTAGGATTTGAATTTAAATTCAAATGTGGTTGACTTTTGTTAATTTATTCCTCGTATTAGTAATAGGTACTCGGGCTCGAGGTTCACAGTGACGAGGACCCTCTCAGGGTCAAGCAACGTGGGATTACTTGTGAGTGAACATTGTTTTGAATCGGCATTATTTTAAAGATTGAAAACTATGCATATGAATTTAATCAATTGAATTATGGATTTTATATGTGTTTAAATATTGAATTTCATATATATGGTTTATTTGGAAGTTTAATGATATATTTAATTGTTTATAGATATGTTGGGTTCCGGTTTACATATTCGGATATGGTTGGTTATATTTGACTATGAATATGATTATATATTTTGAGTCGAATGTTGGGCGTTATCAAAGTCCAGGATGTTCTTGTGTTCGGGTTTTGGAGTGCGGTTTGAATACCACTGGAATTTAGGGTATGTCAAGGATTATGTGTTTTAGTTGGAGTGCTATTAGCACCACTTTATGTACCTCCCGGATACCTGGTTACTGAATGGATAAAGGATACAACGGAACCGGTTCACCCTTGACGAGGTGTTCTTGTAGGCGCTTTGCGGGCGATGCACGCGTGGGACTTAATTCAGCCGCATAGTATTGAGGCATTTTCTGCTTTGCGTATCTGGGAGTTAGTCCCCATTTGGGACGGCTTATTCCTGGCCACATGGTTGCTTTGCGTATCTGGGAGTTAGTCCCCATTTGGGACGGCTTATTCCCTGGCCACATGGTTGTGAAGGGATTTTTCTCCATGTGGTGAGTCAACAATCCCCGTGTTGGATTGTTTCCCAGGTACAAAATGGTATAGTAGTCTCTTTACGAATGGGTATCTATATATATATATATATATATATATATATTTATTTATTTATTTATTTATTTATTTATTTATATTATTAATACTAGTTCTCTTATTCTTTTGGTAAGGACTCTTCCTTGCTTGTCGAGATGATGACATGCGTTGGAAGAGAGGATTCTTAGTATTGGGAAAATGTCAAGTCTATTATGGGATATTATGGTACTATGTTGAAAGTATCACAGTTCTTGGATTTCAATCGCTTATGTATATAAATGATTTAATTGCATGTTTTTGACATCGTTTTTGAAACGGTGGAGTTAGTATGTTGATTTCAATTATGATAAAACTTTGTTTTTGTCCACTCACAATTTTCTGTTTTGCGCCCCAGTGAGTAGTTCGATCTGGCCAAGTACCAGAGCCAAGACTTGCACTCGAGCCACGTACCTCTGTAGGGCACTTTTATTTGTATTGTTTTCAGCTAAACCTATACTTTGGTTGTAAAACTAAAGAGAATTCTTAGATTGCTCTGTTATCTCCCGTTTAGGGTTGAATTCAAGGCCGGAGGCCTAGTGTGTAAATTGTGTGCTATTGCATTGTGCGTGCTGCAGTTGGTGTTTTATTTCTGTTGTTGTAACAGGATGAAGGATATTGGTAAAGTCCTTATTTCACATGAGACTCTGCCGGATTTTCGGCAGAAGTCCCAGCCATCTTTTCCGTGCTTTGGGGGAAAGATGGTAGGTTAATTAGTGAGCGGGCCCGGCATGGGTTAAATGCCGGAAACACCACAGGATCCGGCGGGTCCCGAGGGGGATCCGGGTCGGGTCCTGTCATAACGTGTTATGTGGGGTGTAACTAATGACACACGTTGAATTTGGAAAGATCTCCAAATGGTTGTAATGGATGTAGGAATTAATTTAGAAACTTATTTGAAATTAAATATAAAATTCAACATTAATGTATTAGTAATCTATAGGTGATTAAAATTTTGGTTTATTTAATAAAAAAATTAAGTTGTTTTCATTTTATGAATTATATGACTGGTAATCTATTAAATTCAACATTAAAGTATTAATAATCAATATCAATATTATTATCGGTATTAATAATCAATATCAATATCAATATTATCAATATTGATAATATCGATATTATCAATATCGATATCGATATTAATAATATTGATATTGATATTATCAATATCAAAATTATTATTGATATTGATATTGATATTGATATTGATATTGATATTGATATTATCAATATCAATATTATTATTGATATTGATATTGATATTGATATTGATATTGATATTATCGGTATCAATATTAATATTGATATTGATAATATTAATATTGAAATGGACATTATTATTATTATTATAAAAAAATAGGTCGATTATTGTCCATAAAAATAGGTAGATTATTATAAAAAGATAATAGATCAAAAACTGTCAATATCAATATTGACAGGTTTATATTGATATTCTCAATATCAATATTGATATATTGATGAAGAGTTTATTAATATATTCAATACTATCTACCTATTGATAATAAGTAGATTATTATTGTCAATAATATTATCTACTTATTATCTTTTCTTAATATCCATATCAATATATGGATAATAATATTGACAATAGGTAGATAATAATAGGTAAATTACTGTCCAAAAAGATATTGACAATATGAACCTATTTTTTCTCTAAATAATATACCTATTTTTTTCTCTAAATATTGTACCTTTTTTTTTCTCTAAATAAAGCACCTATTACTTGCTTTATGAAAAATAATTTGATCATCTTTTTATTGTTTGTTTTATGAAAAACAATTTTTTTAATAAATGAACCTATTTTTTCTCTCTAAATAATCTACGTATTCTTTTTCTCTAATAATGTACCTAGTACAACAATTTACCTAGTATAATGAAACTATTTTTTTGCTAAATTTTATATCTAAGTTTTTCTCTAAATAATGTACCTATTACTTGTTTTATGAAAAATAATTTGATAATCTATTTATTGTTTGTTTTATGAATTTTTTTTAAATGAACTTATTTTTTCTCTCTAAATAATGTACCTATTTTTAATTTATAAAAAACGTGCATAAATTTCAATTATACAACATACCTATTTTCTATAAATTATTGCGTACCTATTTTGAATTGATGAAAAATGTACGGAAATTTCAATTACAAAGTAACTGGCCTAGTTTTTTAATTTAATTTTTTTGGTAAATAATATACCTATTTTTTTTATACGTATATATTTATATTTATATTTTTCATAGGTACATGATTGGAAATGTAATTTACATATTTTTTTTTTTTGGTTTGCAATTTTAGGGGCGATATGTTAGAGGGAATGGCAACCAAAAGAAATGGGGTGATTGATATGCTACTAATAGGGATTATTAATTATAATTATGGTAGTTAATGAAATGCTTGAAATAAATATAAATAAAATTTGAAGTCTAATGGCAACGATATAAAAACATAGGAATATTATGACCTCTTATATCCTACTAGTCATTTAAGTTTGAAATTGGGTTTTACACATAGATTTATAGAGTGATGGGTATATGTCTAGAAAATAGAAAATGTAGGGACCTATATTGGACAAGCCCTTTTTTTATTGACATGTTTGATTAAAATAATTTCTACATATTATTTATAGGTTATCTTTTATTATTTTGGATCACAATCAAAACCCCAAGAAAACAAAGAACTTGTTGTCTTTTTTTAAGAAAAAGAATTATGGGTCATCATCTAATACAATGCCTAGCACTTCTTTATCTACTCCAATTTGTGATGAAACAAAATCTTCCCGAGTCTCCCATTGTTGAGAATCAAAGAGTCAATAATGATTGTGATTTTAATATCAATTATCTTGAACGTGATCCAGGATTACGTCGTCTAATATGAAAATATTCGGTGAATGAACAAGATCATGTGCGAAGAGCATATATTCTTTTAGGGCCATGTTAACACGAGTTAGAAGATTATCCAAGCCACTTAGAAGGGAAAATCTTACATCGATTTAATAAAAAGTGATTTGGCCAATTCTCTTGGCTTGAGTATTCAGTTGCTAAGAACAAGGCATTTTGTTTTCCTTGTTTCCTATTTGATAGAAATCCATCATTTCCGGCCTTTATTGTTGATGAATTTCAAAGTTGGAAGAGAATTGGTGGGAATCAATGTGCATTTCAACATCATTTAGGCAAGCTAAATTCACCACATAATCTTGCTATGCAAAAGTGGATTAACTTAAAAAATCCATCTCTTCATATTGAAGAAGTGGTAGATAAGCAATCAAAGCAACAAGTGATGGACAATCGATTGCGACTTACAACCACAATAGAGGGCATTAGGTATCTAGAAAATCAAGCATTGGCTTTCTTAGTTATGTCAACAATTGATAGAAACAACTTTTGGGGAAAACTTCTATTTGATTGACAGGTTGATTCGGTTGATGTTGACTCTTCCTGTTTCTACAGCAATAACGGAACAAGATTTCTCATGTACGAGAATTATGAAGAATCGACTTCGAAGCACCATAGGAGATGAATTTCTTGCTGATTGTATGATCCTCCACATTGAAAGAGAGTTTGCCAATACTGTCAACAATGATTGAGGGATTTAAGAGTTCTAAGCCTTGTAGGGTTAAATTTTAGATTTAAATAGTGTTAGTTTGTATTGCATTGCATTGCATTTACTTTTGTTTTTTATTTTATTTTTTGTATTTTTAGATATAGATGCATTTGAGGGTAAGGCTCATTACGTCCCCTCTCACTATGTGTATCTTTTTATGTTTATTAATGAAATTCACTCGTACCGTCAAGTTTAATATATAAGTTTTGCCCAGTCGGCTTTCGAATCCTCGAACCGCCACCAATTCTCACATATTTTCTTAAAGTTTAAGCAGATGATATGTTGGTGAGAGAAAATTTATAAATGTTTCTTTTTCAATGTATAATGAGCCAAACTATTGTAGGGAAAGGAGTAAAAGAAAATAACGATTTCCAATACCACTTGCAAGCTGGCGAGAGATCTTAAGAACAAGATAAACTAATATAATCTACAAAAAAAAATGATAAACTAATATAACTTTTAAGTGAACCGAAAGATTTTGTAAACCATTGGTAAACAAATATAATTTTACAACCAACGGTCTAACTTAGTGGAAAAATGCATTGATTTGCAGACAAAAGGTCTTGCATGACATTTTGGTTGTGTGTGTGATAAACCTCTTTTCCTTGTAGTTTAGACTATCGCTTGTACTAAAAAATATAATTTTACAAAATTTGAAACATTATTGCCATGTTAATGATACTAAAAAAGATTTCATACCAAAAAAAAAAAAAAGGATACTCAAAATGATTACCGAATAAGTTGTGAATATAGTCCATTAAAAATTTTGTTCCAACATTGTTGCCTTCGTAGCAGCGTCACCTTGTTTTTGTTCATTCAATAGGAGTAATTTCAAAATAGCTTGCATTAAATTTGTGGTCGACAATAAGTTACTGAAAAAACATATATATTTCAGTTCGTTGCCACTGAAAAATAGGTAAAATTCGGTCATACAACACTAAACCACTTTCCACGTTACGATGGATTTCCACCGCATCTTAAGGGCTCGTTTGGTAGTGATTCTGGAGAGACAAATAATCACTTGAAGTGATTTTAAGTGATTTTATGGAAAAGCATATGAGATGTGCTTATCTCTAGAATCACTTAAAGTCATTAAAAGTGATTTTCTGGAGAAGCACGTGTGATGTGCTTCTTCCCAGAAGTGATTCTGGCCTATTAAAAATCACTCCCAAATGAGCCCTAAGTTAACAGCCGGTCAAACACAACCGAAATAGGTTCAATGTTTCAGTGGCATTCCACTGAAGTTTCCTATTGCGTTCGGTATTGGTGTGCTGCACGTAACCAGCAACTACCATGCAACCCTAAACTTGAAAAATGCCAAAAAATATACTCATACCTCGTTCGAAGCATCCCTAACTTCAGTCTCACCTTCATGAATAAATATTAGATATGTTTTCACCAATATAAGCATATAAACGTTGTTAGAATTGTAGGAATATGATGGTTTGATAAAGAAGCCTAACTTGGGTTGCAGGAACGTATATGGAGTGTAGTGAGCAAATTTAATTTAATTTTAAATATTTTTTGTCTTTAACGGTAATTATGTACAAGGGTAAAATAGGTCATTCATGTTTAAAATTAGTATGAAATGAAAAGAGCAAATAATGGGGAGCAAATAAAATCACTGTAACGAAATTATCAGATTGAATCCTTTTTGTTTTTTTGAGTGCTCACCCGTAGTCCGTGCCCTGACTTTTTGTCAAATTCTCCGTTAACTTGCTAATGTGGCACATATATGGAGCCCATATATCTAGTAATACAATGTCATGTGATTTAAATATAAGATTAAAAAACCTAAAGAGTTAAAAAATTGAAAAATCATTAAAAAAAGATAAATAATTAAAATTGAAAAAGGAAAAAATAAAAAATCTCATCTCCCCCAGCACCACCATCCCGCCCACACCAGGTCGCTCTGCTCCTCTCCCCCGATCCCAAGATCCCACCACCTTCGATTGCAACCACCCTTGCCCGCTGCCCACTCTCCAGAAAACTAATCAAGCCCCAACAGACCTGCAAAAAGATGCGCCCCTACCCGCCCAGAACTACTCCTAGCAGATGGTGTTTTAATTCACACTAGCCCATCGTTTGTTATTTCAATTTTATTTTCACTGATTAGTTATGGTTCATTTGATGAAATTTGTTTGAGAAGTAGAGCTTGCAGTCGGGAAGGGGAAAATTTATAGCTATATGCAAGTTGTTAAAATTTGAGATATGAATGAATTGATGGTAAAATCTATATGTTGTGGAAATAAAATGAAGAAATTGACGGGTGGATTAAGAGATTGCAATCTTGGAGTTGAGGGTTCTGCTACCGCTGGAGAAGAAACCAATGCAAAGAGAGAGTGACAGTTAATCAGAGAAAGAGGGGAGGGGTGGGCGGTGTTGGTGGTTGGGGGTTGGGGGTGGGGTGCGAGAAATTATAGAATAGTACGGACATTATAATTAGGGTTTAGACATGTACCTACCCACCCGCCTAATTATAATTAGGGTTTAGGTACAGCTGTTTAAACCATGGATACCATATTAATTAATTAATTCTTCGCTGATGGAGGCGGTGGTATATCCCTTTCGCACCACAAAGGTATGATCATATGACCATATACTGAAAGAGAATAATGTGATCGCGAAATATGATTAAATTGGGGAAGGCGATCCATGGAGCCGTACCAAATGGTCCCATGCCAAGATGACGCTACGACTACGAGTTGTACCTACCGATAAGATCATCCTCCTCACCTTCACAAGGAAGGACCGAAGACTTTTTGCTTCACTGACTTCGCCTTTGGTGCGTAGGATTATTGTGCATGTCCACATTGATTTAATTACTACTGCGAAAAATAATTGCCTACATAATTTATCTCAAACGTGTTGGATCAGATCACAGTGGAAAAAAGAAAGCCCAAATTGCCATTACATTTATAATTCAAGCTTAGAAATTAAGTAGGCAATTATTTTTCTTAGTTTTCTTGTTGCAATATTGTTGACTTTGGTGGGTAGGAATATTGAGTGGTAAGACTTTTTGCTTTGTCTAATATTTGTGCACGTCCACATTAACTTAATTGCTACTCTTTTTCCTATTGTTGCTCTTGCATTTTCGTTTCCACTGTGATTTGATCTGCACGTTTGATATTACGTAGGCAATTATTTTTCTTAGTTTTCTTGGTGCAATATTGTTCACTTCCAGATCTATACGCAATCAGTGACGGGTAGGGTAGCTTGCAGGTTTGATATTATGTAGGCAATTATTTTTCTTGGTTTTCTTGGTGCAATATAAATATTGTTCACTTCTAGATCTATACGCATTCTGTGACGGGTAGCTTGATTTTATATTAGTTGACCACATCATGCATAGGGACGCGTCAGTCATGCATGGACCACGTTATGCATATTAGTTAACCAAATATTAAGGGGCGTTCGGTCACGTTTTCAATGCCTATTTTTATTTTATATTTTCATTTTCTATCAAAAAGGCGTTAGGTATGTTGACGCGAATGCCAGGTCTATCTATCCTCAGTCAGTCAAAGCCCCAGACCCATGACAAGAGAAATTTAAAATGCTACGTTTATTAAAAATAAACTCATTTTAGCATGACATAATATACAAAAATCCTTATAGAGGCTAATTCGTTCTTAGTGTGTTAAAATTTTATAACAACCAATTAGAAAATAACAAGTGGCTAGTTTTGGATTATTCTCTCCAAAAAGGCCTTATATGAGTTTTTGTATAGGAAAATGCGAGGGAGACCAACTTTGTGTACCAACTCTCTAATAAAGTGCGGGACCCATTGTATTGGTGGGCTCCACCTCTATTAGAGAGTTGGTACACAAAGTTGGTCTCCCTAGCATGACCCTTTTGTATAATATGTCATGCTAAAATGGGTTTTTGAATAAATATTTATTATATTTGGGTTTCATTATTATTCACTTTATTAAAAGTTAGTTATGAGTTCACTACTTGTATAAACCATCAATATTGTTCGATGTCTCTAGGTGCAAGGTTTTAACTTTAAAAAATATCATTGTAATTAGGAGTGAACCACCTATATTTCAACTGTAATTTATTATTGTATTCTCGAATATGAGGCTTACACATCATGGCTTATATCGAGCCAACTGCACCAACACATGACACCTTGGTAGTGTGTATAGAAATCCCCTCTCATTGTAGTTTAGTGACCACTTGTGTTTATCAAATCAAACCATTAACGTAAAAGCACTTCCATCGTTGAAGGTTGGCCCAGGCAAGAAGGGGACTAGGCCCTCGAGACAGCTCCAGCGCACAAGGATCAGCCCGGGCAAGGTGTGGGGGCCACCAACCTGGGCATGCCCAAAGGCAGATTCAGCCCATGTTGTTGCCTTGGCAAGTGACGTAATGCTGACGTCAGCATCCAATTTAAATAACAAAAAAATCGGAAAAAAACCATAATTTTCATAATTTTTTTATATAAATGTCTAGCCATATTCTTTACTTCCCACACCAAAACTCTATACAAATTTCTCTCTTCATATCTCATGTGAATAGTTGTTTCCCTTGGGTGTATCATGACCACCCTTCTCAATATTTGACACATAAGATATATATGCCAGGTGATGTTATTGTTTTTGGTCTTTTGGTAATTAAGCTGATCAGCTATACGTCAATTTCTTTCGGGAGCATTTTTGCGTACCACTTTAACCCAAGGTGTATCATAACCACCCTTCTCAATATTTGACACATGTCCATAGGCATAATCATGGTTAACTTTTTACATTCATTTATGTAACCAAGGTTATGCTTATTGACATGTGTCAAATATTGAGAATGGTGGTGAGCATACAATTTTGATTAAAGTGGTAAGCAAAAATGCTCCCAAAAGAAATTGACGTATAGCTGATCAGCTTAATTACCAAAAGACCAAAAACAATAACATCACCTGGCATATATACCTCATATTGTTTGATTTGTCTATAAAGTTCTCCTGCATTTCATCTCGTTATAACCAAATTCTGTACAATCTTCTTTGAAAACTGCACTAGGGTTTCTCTCTCTCTCTCTCTCTCTCTCTCTCTCTCTCTCTGCGTGCGTATTAACCATACACATACACACATATATATATATATATATATATATATATATATATATATTTGTGAGCTAGCTAGCTGGCCAACCCCACCTCTCTTTCATTCTTAGCTATATAACCAAACTCTACAATACGGTTTCTGCAGCTTCTTCTTTGCAAATTGCACACTGCACGTCCGGGGTTTCTCTCTCTCTCTCTCTCAAACACAAATATCCGTACACACTATATATATACAACAATTGAGACATTTACAAAATATGGAAAGCCAGGGGATCCTATACACTTAATTTTATATGATTTTCTTGAATATGCACTTAATTATATATGTATATATATTCACCTAGCTACTTAGCACATCTTTATGGTGAATTAATTGTGACTTATACATTGCATATATGCGTGAAACAGGTTCTTACTGAGAAGATATATCATATATATCATGGCAAAACAGCAGTTGGTAGCTATATATAGCTTGATATATATATAATAAGAAAGAGATATTGAAGAATGTGGAAGCTTAAGGTTGCAGATGGAGGGAATGACCCTTACATCTACAGCACAAACGACTTTGTGGGGAGGCAGATATTTGAGTTTGATGCCGAGGCAGGAACTCCCGAAGAGCGAGCTGAGGTGGAAGAAGCTCGTCTTAATTTCTACAAGAATCGCTATCAGGTCAAACCTAGTGGTGACCTCCTATGGCGTATGCAGGTATTTATCCACTTAATTTCGTTAGTATTCGGTAAACTTCTCTTCTTACACTTATGCTGTAAATTTGAGTTTAACGAGAGAACTTGAGTGTGTGTATGTTTGGCTTGGTTTTTATTATTAAATTATTATAAAAATCTAAAAAGGGGTTTCAAACTTGATATCATTTTTTTTTTCAAACTTGATATCATATCTTAACAAAAAAAAAATAAAAATCTAAACCCCACACTTGTTCACCCTAATACTAAAATCATTAAGCTTTTAAGTTTTATTATTGTGTAAAAGGACAAAAAAAGTCATCCAACTTAATACTTAACTCTAGTACATCTATACACACACTCCACCACTCTTCATATTAAGTTTTAGAAAAACACAAACTCCTATCCACCAGTGTTTGTAGTGGGAAGATTATAATTCCATTGTTACTCTTTACATGCACACCTATGGCCCATATACACCCGCGTACAACCTATATCATATCACACACTACAGTACTCTTCTGACAATTGAATGTTGACACCTTGGTTGTTTCGAGCTTCTTAATATCTTGGAACTCCCATCTATAATAGCAAAAAATCTGTTTATTGCACATTTCATGCATGTCATCATATTATTGTTTTTTTTTCTCAAGATTTTCAATTTACTGGTACACTCAACAGGCGGTGAGGTGCCATTTGGACCTAATGCCATTCTTGGTGGCTTCTCCTAGCTGTTTCATAGCCTTAACCTTAGGGCTCCTTTCACCATTTTTGTTTGGTCCAAATTTCAGGAGGTTGAGCACTCAGGTGGTGGCATTCCTCTATATTGACATCAATGTTGGGTTTGGACAGCTGCCAATCTCAAGTTTTATTAACAACCCACACACTCCACCGCTCTTAAGTTTTATTAACAATAATGTTTTTATCTCTTTACGTAATGTGAGGTTGAGGTGAACTTAGAATGGTGAGGGGCAAAATAGCGGGGTGTGGGGTGTGAGGTGTGAGGTTGATGAGTTTTTTATTTTATTTTTTTGCTGGGTGTGTATTTAGGAATAGTTTGGGAAGATAGTGGGGTTCTCTTAAAAATTGTGAAAATTTGAATTAGAAGTTGGAGTGAACAAAGAGAAGTGCAAGGTTTAAATAGAAAAACTTCAAAAACAAAATACAACTAGACAAATAGTTAGCTTTATACCGGTCAACTTTTGAATTCCTTTTCTTGTTTTTAATTAGCACTCATAAGTTTGTTCTATTCTAAAGGCTTAACTGGTGATTTGCCCCCTTAACTTGTACATTGCTATCGATTTACCTCTTATCTTTTTTTTTATAACAAAATTAAGGATATGAACTTCTTTTTTTCGCCAATTTCCCCCTGCTGTCTAAATCATCAATATTTCATCCAATTTGCCGTTAAATATGAGGGCAAATTAGTCATTTCTACATTAAAATAAAATAAAGTAATTTAAAATTTGAAATATTAATGATAGAAATAAATTTATAAAAAAAAAGGCCACATACCACCTCTCTCTCTCTCTCTCGATCTCTCGACCTTGACTTAACCCCCACAGATCCGCCCATCTCCGATCCACTCTCTCCTTCTCTTCCTTTCTTTCTCCCATAAATCCTCTAATGAACCTCTATTGTTGCCTCTGATTGAGACGACAGAAAAACTGAGAAAAGAGTTGGATACTGAATTTTCGGAGGCAGTTAAAGCCCTTGGCTTGAAAGACAGGTTTGCGACATCGCATGAGGAATTTTTAAAAGTAAATTAATGCACAGCACCAACTCATGCATCCAGCTCTAAAAGAGAAGCTTGAAAAGCTCAGGGAGGAATTCAACCAGGGCTATCGTCAACTCCTAATTATGAAGACCTAAAATATAAACTCGACATGTTGAAGGCATTATGTCCCACCTCCCAGATTTCAACCACCGCCAAAAAAAAAAACCCAGATCTATGTCCCACCTCCGAATTTCATCCTTCCCCTCCGTCTTCTCTCTCAGCTAAGCTAAAGGAACAAAAAACGCAACAGATATCTGATTTCTTGTCTTTGTCAAAAGTCATCAATGAAAAAGTGATTATTCTTTTCTTGTTCTGAATGTTTCATATCTCAAGACATTTATGTTTGGTTGAGGTGAAAAACAAGAGGATAAGTAATAATAAAATCCCAATTACACAAATCCCAGTTTTATTTATTTTGTTTTATGATTGTTTTTGCTGTAAGCAATGAGGGTTTCAACTTCCACAGTTCAAAAATATTGAGGCAGAAGAGAAATAAGGTTGAGATAAAGATTTGGTTTGTTGTAGAAGAGAGAGAGAGAGAGAGAGAGAGAGAGAAGGGTAGGTTCAGTTGTTGTTTTAGAAAGAAGGGGAGAGAAGAAGGAATGGTGGCTGGGGATAGGAAAAAGCGAGATAGAGGAGGTTCCTAGGTTTGCCAGAGGAGGAGGGGGCCTGGGTTCGCCAGAGAAGGAGGGTGGGAAGCGTTCGGTGGGTGAGTTGCAGGTGGGGAAGGGGTAGTCAGGTCGGGGAAGAAAAAAAGAGAGGGAAGAGGGGTTTGTGGGTGGGGTTTATTTTTTTTGTTTTTGTTTTGTTCTCTTTTTCTTTAATTTTTTCTAAAAAAATAAATTTATTTTTAATGATTTAACAGAAAATTGGATGAAATGTTGATGATTTAGACGGCATGGGGAAATTGTCAAAAAAAGAAGTTCATATCCTTAATTTTCTATTAAAAAAAAAGAATATGGTAAATTGAAAGCTATCTACAAGTTCAAGGGGCAAATCATCAGTTAACCCTTGTTCTATAATCAGCCAGAAGATAGGCGGGCAAGGGCGCCTAGGGCCTCCAAATTGGGAGAGCCGTCTATTTTTTTAAACCTATATATATACATATTTATGTTACTTTTGTACCATATTGATATTATATTAAGCCCAAGTATATTGTTTTACAAAAAGACCAATTATTTGTTTGGCAAAATTGTAGCAATGGTCCCTCAAATAAGACCCCACTTTATTTTTCGTCCCTCAACCCCAAAAATTGTTACAGTCGTCCTTCAATTCCATTTCATGTTGCATCATTGGTTTTTCGGTCAATTATGTTACATTTTCTGTCAAAATTAAGGGTAAATTGTGAACAACCAAGCCATTTAAACAATTAATAAATAAAATGAAAAAAAAAAAAAACAACCCAGCCATTTCTCCCACCCCACCATCCATCATCCCTATCCCTTAATCCTTCCTCCTTTTTCCTCTCTCTACAACCAACCATCGCACCATCATCCATAACCACCCAAACCCAAACGACGTGGGCAAATCCGAAGGCAACGTCCTCTCCAAAGGCTAGAGCGTCGTTTTCGTTGAGTCAAACAAGGCCGACATGGGGTCTCGAGAAAGTTGAATAACTAGGTGTTGTGCGAACGGGCCCAATAGGAGTCCATTACCTGTCCAAACCATGCACCGATATTCTCCCTACCTTAACCACCCAAGTCCAATCCTTGGGTTGGGTTAGGCCCAATGGACCTTTAGGTGTGAGGTTTTATCACAAAAGGCCTCGGTGCAATTAGGAGTGGACCACCTATATTTAAACTGTAGATTATTGTTGTATTCTCTGATGTGGGACTCACACACCATGGCTTGTATCGAGCCACCTACACCAACAATCTCCACCTTGGCGAGATCCAAGCCAAGGTGACCCGCCCGTTCACAACACCTGCACTTTTCAAGAATGAGCCTCGCAACTCCACCTCTTTTGACAAAGATTTTCTTGAGCCTCCCTAGGAGCCCTTGCTCCACCTACGCCTAGGATTTTCTTGAGCCTTGCCTTTGCTTCACTAGCCCGCTCCAACTTTCTCCGCCAGTCTAGGAATTTTACTTGAGTCGCCTCCTTGAGCATGTCAATGGCTCCACCTTGAACCAAGTGCATCTTAGCCGAACCTGGCTCTAATACCAATTGTTGTGCGAACGGGCCCAATAGGAGTCCACTACCTGTCCAAACCATGCACCGATATTGTCCCCATCTTAACCACCCAGGTCCAATCCTTGGGTTGGGTTAGGCCCAGTGGACCTCTAGGTGTGAGGTTTTATCACAAAAGGCCTCGGTGAAATTAGGAGTGGACCACCTATATTTAAACTTTAGATTATTGGTGTATTCTCCGATGTTGGACTCATACACCATGGCTTGTATCAAGCCACCTACACCAACACTAGGAGCGTCTCACTGTCACTAACATTCCCTAGTGTTGAATAACCTGAAGAAACTTCATTCTGAGACCATGATGATGGCTTGAATCCCCCTGTAAGTAAGTTAGATGCAGCAGCAGCACTTATTTTCCGTCTCTTATATTGTAGTTCCAAACTCTTCTTACTAGACGTAGAAGTCCCAGACGACCCAGGAAAAATTGAAGCAGCATTGATCAAAGCTCGCTTATCCTTCCTGCTTTTGTCAAAACTGGAAGCGAACTTCACACGTGATGCCGCAGTAACATCCTCCTCTGCCACTCGAAGCAGTAGTATACCAAGACCCATCTTCCTTGAAGCAGCCTCTTCTTCAGCAACTCTTTTCCTTAGAGACTGAAATAGTAGCTGGGTAAAAGTCTCTTTTGAACTTAAAAAAATATCACATGCATCACATGGGATCAATTTTGACGGAAAAACTAACATAAGTGACGGAAATGATGAGTGGTGCAACGCGATATCTAATTGAAGGACGACCACAACAATTTTTGAGGTTAAGGGATGAAAAGTAAAGTGGGGTCTTATTTGAGGGACCATTGCTACAATTTTGCCTATTTGTTTTAAAACTAAGTTTTTGTTCTGCAGGCGGATGGTTTGCCTTGTCCTCCAAGATCCTAGGTTGGTTGTTGGTTAGAGGTTGACGTGTACCCTTTGGTGGCGTCCTAGTGGCTGGCCATCTAACTGAGCTTCTTTTGTTTGTTTTTTTAGTTATTTCGTTTCCTTTATCCTTGTTTTGGTTGATGGAGGTGTTGTTCCCGCCTTCCCTCTATGGCATCTTGTCTGTTTTGGCTTGTTGCCTATGTTTTAATGACAATATCTTTGCCCAAAAAAAAACCTAAAAAAAGGAAACTCAATAAAGGACCAATTATTATTTTTTTAAAAAAATTTAAACGAGTTTAATAAGTTAACCTAATTGAATATATGTATTGCAAGAGGAAGAGATCTTAGAGGAAGAACAAGAAGTTAAAAACCCACAAGACTATTGATTAGATTTTCTATTGAAAAAGACATACTTGATTATGTAAAGTTAATTATTAATACTTTTGCATTGAAAAATGCAAAACATGTTGTGAAACTAGGGGAAATTGTAGAGAGAAATAAGAGGAAGGGAAAAACAGAGAATTTATTCTATGAACATGTATCAACTTATCTTATTCATCTTTGATAAGTGTCTATTTATAGGCTTACAATAGAGGCATTTAACCCACAATTTATAGCTACTAATTACAATAATAAGGGCATAGGTTACAAAGTAATAAGGGGTGGAGGTAATGGATGTTATGGTGGTCATCCACATTCCATGGATTTATAACAAAACAAGTGATATTTAAGTAATGCATTTTATAAAGTTTTTATGTGAATTACATTTTATTCGTTTCTTTTTAGGTTCCAATTGTGACTTTGAGTTCATATAATTTTTTTCTACTTATCCAAAAAAAATCACATAAATATATGTAAAGGGTAAAAGGCCACATTTTGGTGGTTTGCCTAAGGTCTCCAAAACCTTAGGACAGCCACTGTAATCAGCATCATGAATTAACTTACTTTTTCTCTAATACCAATCATAATCCTCTCCTCTGTTCACTAAACTGCAGTTCCTAAAAGAGAAGAACTTCAAGCAGACAATTCCACCAGTAAAGGTTGAGGATGGCGAGGAAATCACATATGAAAAGGCAACAGCCTCACTGAGAAGATCTGTTCACTTCTTTTCAGCCTTGCAGGCAAGTGATGGCCATTGGCCTGCTGAAAATGCTGGCCCATTGTTTTTCCTTCCTCCTTTGGTGAGTATATAATTTTTAATTTCCTTATAATTACAGTTATTTATTAGAGCTTTAGTTAGATTTTTTACTAAAATGTGAATGTTTTGGCGCTTTTTACTAATTTCCCTTTTTAATTCCTTTTTTTTTTTTTTTTTGCAGGTCATGTGTACATACATTACAGGGCATCTTAATATTGTATTCCCAGCAGACCATCGCAAAGAAATTATGCGTTACATATACTATCATCAGGTACATACTTATTTGGTATATTTGTTCGCACAAATGAGATCAAATTTTAAATTTAATTTCCACTCCTTGTGCATATTTTGTGTTTTACACTAGTATATAAAGAATGGTGATTCACTTTCAGAATCAAGATGGTGGTTGGGGATTACATATTGAAGGCCACAGCACCATGTTCTGCACAGCCCTGAGCTACATTTGTATGCGCATTCTCGGAGAAGGACCTGATGGAGGCCAAGACAATGCTTGTGCCAGAGCAAGGAAATGGATTCTTGATCATGGTAGTGTCACACACATGCCCTCTTGGGGAAAGACTTGGCTTTCGGTACGTATGGCCTTGTTGAATGGAAAAAATATGAGTACTAGTTGCATTTATTAGGCTTCAATTAATATGTGTATGTTGCTTTTGTTGTAGATACTTGGCGTGTTTGAGTGGTCTGGAAGCAACCCAATGCCGCCGGAATTTTGGATGCTGCCTTCATTTCTTCCTATCCACCCAGGTTAGCACACCTGCTGATTGAAGAATTCTGCAAACTCCAGGAGTGTCCTTGTGGTTTAGTTAGAAGTCTTCATTTTTAACCTCTTTTATCTTGAAAATGCAGCAAAAATGTGGTGCTATTGTAGGATGGTTTACATGCCTATGTCATATTTATATGGGAAAAGGTTTGTTGGCCCAATCACACCTCTCATTCTGCAGTTAAGGGAAGAACTATATGCTCAACCTTACCATGAAATTAATTGGAAGGGAGTGCGCCATCTCTGCGCGAAAGTGAGTTTAACTTAATTAAACTAGTTAATCAGTTCATGTTTCTTGTTAAATTACAGAACCTGATTACAGCAATTTAATTGCAGGAGGATATCTACTACCCTCACCCTTGGATACAGGATATCATGTGGGATAGTCTCTACATATGTACAGAGCCTCTTCTTAATCGCTGGCCATTTAACAAGTTGATCAGAGAAAAAGCTCTTCAAGTAACAATGAAGCATATTCATTATGAAGATGAGAACAGCAGATATATTACCATTGGATGTGTTGAAAAGGTAATGCAATTGCAGAATCAATGAGGATGCTAATAATTTTGAGGTTCTCATGTTATTTACAAATTTTGCCTTACTTGAACAGGTGTTATGCATGCTTGCTTGTTGGGCTGAAGATCCAAATGGGGACTATTTTAAGAAGCATCTTGCCAGAATCCCAGATTATTTATGGGTTGCTGAAGATGGGATGAAGATGCAAGTTAGTACAAATTTTGTTTAAGCAGTAGCAGTTAAACACCATACAGTGAACTTTACTGTGATTTTGAATTTCAAACTTTTACTCTTCACTATATAAGTTAAGAATATTTCCTAACTATCAGTTGTATATTCATATATGCATTTAATTTTGAGACAGAGTTTTGCTCCTTTGGTCATTAATTCAAAGTGTAACTCAACTATATGCAGAGTTTTGGCAGCCAAGAATGGGATACTGGTTTTGCAATTCAAGCTTTGCTTGCTAGCAATCTCACTGATGAAATTGGACCTACGCTCGCTAGAGGACATGACTTCATCAAGAAATCTCAGGTTCAATTTTAAGTACAGTCAACTCAATTATCAGTTTTTTTAAATGTAAATGTGTAACCATTAATTTGTTCAGACTAATGAATCCTTTGCACTCAAACTATACAGGTCAAGGACAATCCTTCTGGTGACTTCAAAAGCATGCACCGCCATATTTCCAAAGGATCATGGACTTTCTCTGATCAAGACCATGGATGGCAAGTTTCTGATTGCACTGCAGAGGGTTTAAAGGTAATGAACGCTTCAATTGAGATATCCACCCTGTTTGTTACCTCCATGTTTCTCACGATAGCCCCCTCTACAGTGTTGCCTGCTGTTCTCGATGATGCGACCCGAGATAGTTGGTGAAAAAATGGAACCTGAGCGATTATATGATTCTATCAACGTCATACTTTCCCTACAGGTGACAACTAATGTGTCTCTTATCTTGCACCTCTAGTCATAAATATGAGTTTGAGTAGCATGTGGTTTCCTGCAGTAAGCAAATTGCGTCCTTTATGTCTATGTACTCAACTCATAAATAAAAATTCTTTATTTTACAACTCATTGCAGAGTAAAAATGGTGGTTTAGCAGCCTGGGAACCAGCAGGAGCTGCCGATTGGTTAGAAGTAAGCAATTTAACAAATTGGAGTCGGATTGGTTAGTAGTAAGAATTTAATGTTCTTGAAATCTCCATTAGCAGATACTTACTCCATATTCTCTCTCTTTTGCCTCCTCT
This sequence comes from Prunus padus, assembly GCA_024362665.1. NCBI lineage: Eukaryota > Viridiplantae > Streptophyta > Magnoliopsida > Rosales > Rosaceae > Prunus > Prunus padus. The sequence continues at coordinate 2,367,523 of JANFAM010000013.1, read as the reverse complement.
AGATGTTAAATCCCACTGAATTCTTCGAGGACATTGTGGTTGAGCATGAATCTGTTGAATGCACTTCATCTGCAATTCAGGCTTTGGTTCTGTTTAAGAAGTTGTACCCTGGGCACAGGAAGAAAGAGACTGATGATTTCATTACCAATGCTACACAGTACCTTGAAAGTATACAAATGCCAGATGGTTCGTGGTATGTTTAGATAATCAGATATGTAAATATATAAATGTTTGTTTCAATTAACAACTAGAGAAGAAGAATAACTTAGTTGAGGAACACTTTGCACAGGTATGGAAATTGGGGAGTTTGCTTCACATATGGTGCCTGGTTTGCCCTTGGAGGGTTAGCAGCTGCCGGCAAGACTTTCAATAATTGTTTAGCCATACGCAAAGGGGTTAACTTTCTACTCAAAACACAGAGAGAGAATGGTGGTTGGGGAGAGAGCTACCTTTCATGTCCCAAAAAGGTAAAATGTGGGAGGTGGATTATATTTTTAAGCTTCAAGTTTCTTAAACAATCCCATTGTCTTACTTTATAACATACGTCTCTGTGGTGGGTGATACAGGAGTATGTTCCGCTCGAAGGAAACGGATCAAATTTAGTACAGACTGCATGGGCTATGATGGGTCTAATTCATGCTGGACAGACAGACAGAGACCCTGCACCTCTTCATCGTGCAGTGAAGTTGATTATCAATTCTCAAATGGAAAATGGTGATTTTCCCCAACAGGTATATTTCTTAGCACAACATGACTTGCATTGTAATCTTGATGACTTGCATTGCAATCTTGTTGACTTGCATTATAATCATGACTTTCATTGGAATACGCTTAATCTAACCACTAATCATTGAATTATGGCAGGAAATCACTGGAGTGTTCCAGAAGAACTGCATGCTACATTATGCTACTTATAGAAATATCTACCCTCTGTGGGCTCTTGCAGAGTACCGCAAGCAGGTCCCATTGCCTTCCAAAGCCTAAGTCACTTACTGTATTGTGTAGCTCATCCAACTTAAAGGATGAAACATATAATAGCCAGTTGAAATTTATTTTTATGGGATTCAGCTTGATTCCTATTGAGAATATCTATAATAACCTCAAAAATAATATTGGGTTTTATTATTTTTGGGAAAAATCATATTCAGTTGTGTGATTATTATGGGTATTGTTTGAAGTTGATTTGGTGTGAAAATATTGGATTAAGTGTGTTTAATCTCAATTTGGACTAAAATGTCCTTATGTTTAATTTAATAAGTTTTCAAAGGACGTTCAAGAAATTGAAGTGAGAAAAAGTATGATTCTTGGATGGAAAAATAGTTTGCGTTGCTACAAGCTGTGATAATTTTCAGAGAATTTTTCGGAGCTCGGATGAATTTTTAATGAATTATTGAAGTTGGACCAATCGTGACGTGACACATGGCAGCTGAAAAATAATAATATAGGCACTGTTCATTACTGTTCACATGTGGGGGTTGGTCTTTTCTTCTTTCTCCTGTGTCTTCTCTCGCATTCTTCTTCTGCAATGGTTTGAGAAAGGAAAAAAAGGTTTTTCCTAAACAAAATCTTTGAAAATTCATATATTTCGTTCTAGAGCTCGGATTGTTGAACCGTTTTGGCTTACGTAACGAGACCTACGATTTAAGGTAAATTTCAAAGCCTCGTTTGCAAATTTCGAAATCGCTCAAATAGTGGATTTTTTATGATTTAAGTTTCACGTTCATAATTCGATGTTAGGTTAATGTCCTCGACGTCTTGAGCACGATGGTGTGCTCGAAATCTGATGTCGGGACTATTTAGAGTCCATTGGTGCAACCGGATGCGAAATCTAATGTCGTAGGCTCGAGGCAGATTTTTATAGTGTTGGTTGGACGGTTGGGACCTGCGGGACCCAAATAGTGATTTTTGGACAATGGATGCCATTGGTCCTGTTTTGGAGTGTTCAAGACTATAATTGATCGCTTTGGACCTCAAGTTGGTCCGAATGGCATTTTCGTCATTTGGGAGTCAAATCTCGGATTTTGAATTCTAAGTAAAGTTGCAAACTTTTCTTAGGTTTTGTTGGAGCCAGAGTTGCTCGCTGAGGATTGTACATGTTGATTTGTTGTGTGGGTTATAAACGCAGCTTGGATGAGAGGTGAGTGAAACCATACTAATCGTGAGTAAAATCACGAGTTATTATATTTATTATAATGTGGTTCCAATAATGTTAATGGCTATAATTAACATGCTGTTTGTGATTTTATAAAATGTTTAATTGATTTAAAGCACATGAACCCGGTACACTATTCAACGGTGTATGGGATTATCTTGTAGGTGACAAAGACTGTGAGCAGGAGAATTAAGATTAAGAACTGGATGTTCTTTGGTGGTTCTATTGTGTACAAAGCATGGTGTGAGAGTGCTTGTGAGTGTTAGACTTCCGCTGTGAGAAATAAGCTCTGATGAGCAAGTTATGTAATATATTGATAGTTCAAATTATTATATATACTTGTAATGTAATATTTGACTCAGAAGTATGAAGTCAATATTAACATTGTGGTTCGGAACAATGGTATTGTATTTAAGAAAAAAAAAATCCAGGTACAATAATTAAAGGTTCCGAGCTTCACGTCCCAGATTGTTGGTTGTTTGTAATAACTTTAAACAGGTTATTTGTTGTTGAAAATTTGGGGCGTGACAGTTTGGTATCAGAGCATATAGTTTGCTCTGAGAAAGTAATTTGGTTGAGCTTTGGGTAAGCTCTCGAGTTGCTAGCACGTTTAGATCGAATAGAGGTCTAGGTGTTAGAGGAATGGGTCCTCTATTGTTGTGTAGTTGTATGTTAATTTCAAGCTTGTTTATTTTGAGATAATACTCAAGTATGGAATTAATAGTGTGCATGTCTTATGTCAGAAGAAGCATGGACCAGGACAGAGGCCAAGGTCTAGGTAGAGGCCGACACAAAGCTTGTAACATCCCACATCGACCAACGGAGAGGGGGTGATGTGCCTTATTTGTACATGCCCATCTCCATCTAGCACAAGGCCTTTTGGGAGCTCACTTGTTTCGGATTCCATGGGAACTCTGAAGTTAAGCGATTTTGGGCTAGAGCAATCCTAGGAAGTTGCTCGTGAGTTCCTAGAAACAAAATCGTGATGGCAGACCCCAAAGCAGACAATATCGTGCTATGGTGGAGCCGATCCGGGATGTGACATAATGGTATCAGAGCCACTCTACCATGTGGTGCGAGTGTGCCGACGAGGACGTCGGGCCCCTAAGGGGGATGGATTGTAACATCCCACATCGACCAACGAAGAGGGAGTGATGTGCCTTATTTGTACATGCCCACCTCCGTCTAGCACGAGGCCTTTTGGGAGCTCACTAGCTTTAGATTCCATGGGAACTCCGAAGTTAAGCGAGTTTGAGCTATAGCAATCCCAAGATAGGTGACCCACTGGGAAGTTGCTCGTGAGTTCCTAGAAACAAAACCGTGAGGGCAGGGCCCAAAGTGGACAATATCGTGCTACAGAGGAGCCGATCCGGGATGTGACGGAGCTAGAGGTTCAAGAGTTGTAGAGGTTGTTCCTGAGATTGGGGATGAAGCTTCTGTTGGTCCGCAAAATGTGCACAATGTACCAATGGATTAACGGACAGCTGATCTATTTGCAGAATTCTTGCAGGCAAGGGGGCATGGTACTCCTCAACCACCACCGGTGCCACCCGCAGATCTTTTTAGAATGTCATTATTGATTCGCGACCTCAAGAAACTGGGAGTCAAACCTTTTGAAGATAAGGTCGATCACATGAATGCAGACAGGTGGATACAGAATCTTGAGAACTACTTCAAGATTTTAGGTATGACCAGTGTTGAAAAGAGAAGCGCAGCTTCCTTTTACTTACAGGATTAGGCACGAGTGTGGTGGGATACAGTGGAAAGATCACAGAATGTGGACCTGATGGACTGGGAAGGGTTTTTGGCGCTTTTTTTACAAGAAATACTTTCCTGCCACTGTGAAAGAGGAATTACAAGTGGAGTTCCTAAACTTGACACAAGGGTCCCTAACTGTGAAGGATTATGAGGCACGTTCGCTGAGTTGTCTCATTTTGCTGACCTTCTGAGTGAGTTGTAACAAGCCCAAAAGTTTCAAAGGGGTTTAAATGTTTATGTCAAAAAGAAGGTGACTAGTAGAGTGTGTTGCATCTATTGAAGCAAACCATAAGGAGTTTCAGAAGAGTCAGGATGTCAAGAGAGATTCCAAGGGTAAAGGAAAGGCGCCAGCACAAAGTAGCACCACTGGAAATCAGGGAGGTGTTGGTAAGAAGCAGAGTACTGGGTACCAGACTGCGACCAAAATTGATGCACAGACTAAGCAATCTGGGCCTATTAGGTGTTATAATTGCAGCGAGGTGGGCCATCTTTGAACAAACTGTACCAAACCTGAGGTACAGAAATGCTTTAATTGTGATCAACCAAGGCATATGGCTAAGAACTGCAAGACATAAAACAAACATAGACAACAACATAAACAAGGAAATGCCAAAGTCTTTGCTGTAGGCCAGCGTTAAAGGAACACTGGTGTGGAAGGTACAATAACTCTCTTTCATAGTCTTGTGAGAGTTTTGTTTGATACTATTGCATCACATTCATTTATTTCTCAATCTGTTGTGAATGCATTAGGATTAACTCCTATATTACTTGGTCACTGTTGAGTCACCTTTGGGTAATTCTGTGAAGTTGAATTTAGTTTGTGAGTCTTGCCCATTGTTGATTGGTAGTATGGAGTTTCATGCTGATTTGATTGTGTTGAACAACAACACATATGATGTGATACTTGGTGTGGACTGGTTACAGTGTAATCAAGCTGTAATTGATTGTTATGGAATGTTAGTGTCATTTCATACTCATGGACAAGCGGTGGTTCCGTATAGGTGCATTAAAACTGATGCAACTACGAAAGATGGGTTTCTAGCTCTTGTGGAAAGAGTAGAGAGAAGTCTAGCATTGGAAGATGTTTTTCAAAAATATCCCTGGTTTACCTCCAATGAGGGTAGTGGAGTTTGCTATTGAGTTGGTTCCGGGAACATCACCAATACCAAAGGCTCCTTACAGAATGGCACCTACTGAGTTGAAGGAACTCAAACTTCATATTGATGGTTTAATTGCACAAGGGTTCATTAGGCCGATTACATCACCTTCGGGTGCACCTGTTCTCTTTGTAACGAAAAAGAATATCACACTGAGGTTATGTGTGGATTACAGGATGTTGAACAAGGTGACAATAAAGAATAAATATACATTGCCAATGATTGAGGATTTGTTTGATCAGTTGAAGGGGGCAACTGTGTTCTCCAAAATTGACTTGAGGTCAGGTTATCACCAAGTGCGGGTAAGGGATGAGGATATTCCTAAAACAGCATTCCGAACTAGGTATGGACATTTTGAGTTTGTTGTCATGTCTTTTGGTTTGACCAATGCACCTGCTGTATTTATGGATTTGATTAATAGAATATCCAGTCCCTACTTTGGATGATTTTGTAGTGGTGTTTGTGGATGATATCTTGATCTACTCAAAGACTTGTGAGGATCATGATAGGCATCTTGAGATTGTGTTGGAAACACTAAGGAGGAATCAATTGTATGCCAAGTATGAAAAGTGTGATTTTGGCAGGATAAAGTTAAATTTCTTGGCCATGTGGTTTCCAAAAATGGTGTAGTAGTGGATCCTTCCAAGGTTGGAGTTGTTATGCATTGGAAACAGCTCACTACTGTGACCGAGATTCGTAGTTTTCTTGGCTTGGCAGGTTATTATAGAAGGTTTATTGAAGGGTTCTCAAGTATTGCGGCGCCCTTGACAAAGTTGACAAGGAAGGATGTGAAATTTATTTGGAATGAGGAATGTGAGAAAGCTTTCAATGAGCTAAAGAAGTTGTTGACTACTGCTCCAGTGTTGATAATTCCATCAAGTGGGGGTGGATTGGTGATTTACAGTGATGCATGTCATTAGGGTTTGGGATGTGTATTCATGCAGAATGGAAAAGTAGTGGCTTATGCTTCTAGACAACTAAAGGTTCAAGAGAGAAACTATCCTACTCATGACTTGGAATTAGCTGCAGTGGTTTTTGCCTTGAAAGTTTGGAGGCATTATTTGTATGGGGAGAAGTTTGAACTCTTTTCTGACCATAAGAGTTTAAAGTATATTTTTTTCTCAAAAATGAGCTGAACATGAGCAAATGAGAAGGATGGAACTCAAAAAGATTATGATTTCACATTGGAATATCATCCAGGGAAAGCCAATGTCATTGCAATTGCATTGAGTCGCAATCCTAGAGGAGTTGTTTCATCTATAATGGCACATGAGTGGAGGATGCTGGAAATTGCATCCGAGGTTGATCTAAGACCAACTATTGTTGGAGGAGATGTTTTTCTGGGAAGTATGACCATTCAATCTACTTTGGTTAGCAAGGTAATCTAAGAGTAAGCTCAGGATGCAGGAATGCGAACTAAAGTGGTTGAGTTGACAATTGAATAAAATTTTATAGGCCATTCTGAGTGGTCAATTGAAAATGACTCCGATTTGAGATACTGAGGAAAGTTATGTGTGCCTAATAACTCCATATTTATGCTTGTTTTCTATACTTTATTCCTATGATTTGCATTAGTTTCTTAAGTGAAATTGGTTGTTTTGATGTGTTTAGTGTGAGTTTTGTAGGAAATCGTCTCTAATGTTGACTTGGAACTAAAAAGAGAAAAATATGGTGAAAAAGAGTAAAGAATGCGAAATTTGGAATTAGCAACTTGGAACTCAAGAAACTGCCTGTGCAGATGCGTCAACTTTGCAGATTTACCTGTACGTGCTCAGGAAGAACCAAATAACGTGCTTTATATGCTTGGAAAGCTCTGGAAGTCTAGTTTCTGGAGAATTTTACGGTTCGTGATTTCGAGTTTTCTAGAGGAAGTTACATCAGTTTTAGTACCAGTGAGTCAGTGCTGGAATTTTGCGCGAGTTTTGACAGCTTTGCATCACAAGTTACCATTCTTGGTAAACAGACTTTTGGACGTCCTTGGGCAGTTAGGAGACACCAAAATGTTGTGTTAATTCAATTTTAAGTTAGCTATTTTTGCTGGGATGGTTGGCATTTGGTCTAGTCAAAGAAATCCATCAAAAGTCAAAGCCTAACTGAACTAGGAAAACAAACTCCCTATTCCAATTGGATTTTATTCCTATTTTTCTCCAAAACCTAGAAGCTAGCCTATAAATACATCTTTTGGACCAGCTTTGAAGGGAACCCTAGCGCATATTGTTCAAGATCCCAAATCACCCAACTCACATATTCACCTTCTTAGCCGTTCATAGCCTTCAAGATTTGCCGGAGGAGGAGTTCATCAACTACAGTGGATTCATCTAAGGGTTTTTCTATCTTAATTCAAACTTTGTATTTTATGTTCATAAGTATATTGTTTGTTTCTAAGATGGCTATGGGTAACTAAATTCTTTGCTAGGGATCCGATGTAACCTAACATGATGATTCTATGTTATTGAGCTAATACTTTATTTTTAATCAATTTATATTCCTTGTTTCATTCATTATTATAATTGTGATCTTGATACTTGTAATTGGCCATTATAGGTATTTTGGATTGTCTAAGATAAGATTAGGCGAGGGGTTCATCCTTAATCTTATATGCACTATGAATGAATGAGTTGTTGTTAAAGCCGGGGTTCAAGCTAAGACACTTCTTCGTTCTATTGTTCTTTGTAAACTTAATGGGTTCTCGATTAAATTTGACTATGGGATTCATTAGTTGGGTTTAGTTGAGGATACTTGGTGACACCGCGGCCGAACGAATCATCATAATAAAGAAAGAACGAACCCTAGGAATTGAATTGAAACTTTATTCTCAAAATTAACTCAATACATAGAATAGGATTGTTATGGTGAAGTCGGAATCCTAGTGTTCATCCATAGATTTTCAAAACCAATTTCCAACCTTTGTTAATTTTATTTTCTTGATATTCAACATTTCTATTAAAATTGAGTAATCTTATTTTCGACTATTTTAGTAGTTTTAATATTTCGTTTTATTTTATATATTTCTTAAGGTATTCATATTTGGAATTAATTGATAAACTTTACAAATCTCTGTGGGAACGACTCTCGTATTTGCTTGCTATACTATCATATTGATTCGTGCACTTGCGAGGTATAACTTTTGTTCATCAGTGCCTGAATCTGGAGATCTTAAGAGATAAAAATTTTTATGAAGCTCATCGTTCTAAGTATACAGTTCACCCAGGAAGTACTAAGATGTACAAGGATCTTAGGAGACAATTATGGTGGATTGCTATGAAAAAAGAGGTGGGAGAGAGTATGTGACTAACTTGTCAACATGTGAAGGCAGAACATCAGCGACCATTAGGGTTGTTGAAACCTTTACCTATTCTTGTTTGGAAATGGGAGAACATTGCTATGGATTTCGTGGTGGGATTGCCTAAGACTAAGGAGAGTTGTGATGCAATTTGGGTTATTGTGGACCGGTTGACGAAATCTGCACATTTTCTTCCTGTATCTATGAAGTATTCAGTAGATACACTGAGTAAGCTGTACATTCGTGAGGTGGTGAAACTGCATGGGATTCTTGTATCCATTGTCTCGGATAGGGATGCTCGTTTTACTTCTAAGTTTTGAAGTAGTTTCCAAAAGTCCATGGGAACTAGATTGGATATGCGTACAGCATTTCACCCTCAAACCGATGGTCAAACTAAACGAGTGAACCAAGTGATGGAAGATATGCTTCTGGCATGTGTCTTGGATTTCAAGGGAAGTTGGGATGAATATCTGGCATTGATAGAGTTTTCCTACAACAACAGTTATCACTCTAGTATCGGTATGGCACCGTATGAAGCATTGTATGGAAGGCCATGTAGATCACCTGTCTGTTGGGCTAAGGTAGGTGATAATAAAGTGGTAGTTACCGATGTAGTTCAAGAGACTACGGAGAAGGTTTCTATCATCAGAGATATAATTCACACAGCACAGAGTCGTCGGAAGAGTTATGCAGATAAGAAACGACGATGTGTGGAATTTGAAGTTGGTGACCATGTGTTCTTGAAGGTTTCACCAATGAAGGGAGTGATGAGATTTGATAAAAAGAAAGGAAAGTTATCTCCTAGATTTGTTGGACCTTTTGAAATACAAGGTGGGTGACTTGGCTTGTCGGTTGGCGTTACTCCCAATATTGTCAAGTGTCCATAACGTGTTTCATGTGTCGATGCTGAGGAAGTATGTTAAGGATGCCTCTCACGTGATTGACTATGGTATAGTTGAAATCAAGGAGGATGTGACTTATGTGGAGGCACCTGTATGTATCTTGCACAGGATGACTAAACAGCTTCGGACAACTCAAGTGGATTTGGTCAAAGTGTAGTGGAGTCACCATGACGAGGGTGATGCTTCTTAGGAATTGAAGTCTGAAATGAGGAGGAAGTATCCTCATCTCTTTGACGATGAGGTGGGCTGAATTTCGGGACGAAATTCCTTTAAGGTGGGTAGAATGTAATAACCTCAAAAATAATATTGGATTTTATTATTTTTGGGAAAAATCATATTAAGTTGTGTGATTATTATGGGTAATGTTTGAAGTTGATTTGGTGTGAAAATATTGGATTAAGTGTGTTTAATCTCAATTTGGACTAAAATGCCCTTACGTTTAATTTAATGATTTTTCAAATGACGTTCAAGAAATTGAAGTGAGAAAATTATGATTATTGGATGGAAAAATAGTTTACGTTGCTACGAGCATGTGATAATTTTCAGAGAATTTTTCGGAGCTCAGATGAATTTTTAATGAATTATTAAAGTTGTACCAATTGTAACGTTACACGTGTCAGCTTAAAAAAAAATTAATAGAGGCACTGTTCATTACTGTTCACATGTGGGGCTGGGGGCTTTTCTTCTTCCTCCCGTGTCTTCTCCCTCATTCTTATTCTACAATGGTTTGAGAAAGGCAAAAAAGGTTTTTCTTAAACAAAATCCTTGGAAATTCGTATCTTTCGTTCTAGAGCTCGGATTGTTGAACCGTTTTGGCTTACGTGATAGTGAGAACAAGACCTACAATTTAAGGTAAATTTTGAAGCCACTTTTGTAAATTTCAAATTTGCTCAAATAGTGGATTTTTGATGATTTAAGTTTCAAGTTCTTAATTCAAGGTTAAGTTAATGTCCTCGACATCCTGACCACGGTGCTCGAAATTGCGAGATTTTGTCGTTTGACCGACAATTGAAGGCTCGCAAATTTTGGACCGTTGGACCGTTGAAGTTAAGGCGAGCGATCATCGTTCGATCATACTTGATTGTGCGATCAAGAATGATCCGAACGTTGAATCGGGCCAAAAAATTGATGTGGTGCGACCGGATGCGAAATCTGATGTCGTAGGCCCGAGGGGGATTTTTAGAGTGTCGGTTGAACGGTTGGGACCCGTGGGACACAAATAGTGAATTTTTGGACAATGGGTGTCATTGGTCCTGCTTTGACATCGACAATGTGTACGTCACAGTTTTGGAGTGTTCTGGACGATAATTGATAGCTTTGGAGCCCGGGTTGGTCCGAAGGGTATTTTCGTCATTTGGGAGCTGAATTCTTGATTTTGAATTCTAAGTTAAGTTGCAAACTTTTCTTAGGTTTTGCTTGAGCCAGAGTTGCTCGCTGAGTATTGTACGTGTTGATTTGTTGAGTTGGTTATAAACGCAGCTTGGACGAGAGATGAGTGAAACCATCCTAATTGTGAGTAAAATCACGAGTTATTATATTTATTATAATGTGGTTCCGATAATGTTAATGGCTATAATTAACATGCTGTTTGTGATTTTATAAAATGTTTAATTGATTTAAAGCACATGAACTTGTTCGTCGACGGTTCATAAGGTAAGTGAAACTTCTTTTGTTTTTAAATTGATATTTACTGGATATTTTGGTGTTGAACCATATAACATATGTTGTGGATGTATGGTGAAAATCCATGCGTGAATGATCACATAAATATATATTGTTGTAATTGGTGTATTTGGCAATAAAACAATGTTTAATGTGAAACGACATTTTATATTGTTTTGGTGTTAGTGTTTTTGGTGTTGATGGATTTATGGGAGAATACCTTGAATCCCTTATGAGTTTGTCAAGTGGGCATTCTCGTGGCGAGCAATGAGGGATAAAATACCCTAGGGAGAAAGACCCAAGAACAGTCTGAGATCTAGACTGGGACCATCTAGTACTCATGTGTGAGTGATCATGAGTGAACACTACTATAGTGTTTGTAGTGTTATAGATTAGAGGTTCTTAGTATTCTCTCATCTATCTGTCAAATAATTGACGTGTGAAAGCTGCTTTTGAAATAAAAGAGTTTTGGTGTGGTCACAAGTGGTGATCAAAACAGTTCTTAGAAAAATAAAAGAATTGTGATTGTGACGATATTAATGAATATACCATGGTTATACATGGATTGTGTGATTCTAATGAAAGTGCATGTGGTTGTATATTATGTGAAATTGACATATTTATACTGTGGATGTGGTTTACTCATACAAGCTTTAGAAGCTTACCGGGTTTGTTGGTGATGAACCCAGTACACTATTCAACGGTGTATGGAATTATCCTGCAGGTGACAAAGACCATGAGCAGGAGAATTAAGATTAGGAACTGGATGTTCTTTGGTGGTTCTATGGTGTACAAAGTGTGGTGTTAGAGTACTTATGAGTGTTAGACTTCCGCTGTGAGAACTAAGCTCTGAGGAGCAAGTTATGTAATATATTGATGGTTCAAATTATTATATATACTTGTAATGTAATATTTGACTCAGAAGTATGAAGTCAATATTAACATTGTGATTCGGAACAATGGTATTGTATTTAAGAAAAAAAAAATTCCAAGTACAATTATTGAAGGTTCCGAGCTCCACGTCCCGGATTGTTGGTTGTTTATAATAACTTTAAACAGGTTATTTGTTGTTGAAAATTCGGACGGGACAATATTTGTGTATAAGCAATGTGTCAATAAATCTATGAGGAAGTTAGGTACCTATTGACAATTCAATGAGATTGAATTTCCTGTTCAAATTATAAAACAAAATAAAAATTCTATTTGTGTCATATGTTAATTATGCTTTTCTTAGTCGATGACTACGATTACAACATTAAGGGGCGAAAAGACCGTGTCAGATGTTCCTAGAATGATCAATTTGTGTTCGTACCAAAAATAGCACAGGCCTTGATCCACGGCTTGGATGGACTGATTAGGTAAGCGAGAGGCCCAAGGCATCAAAAGGCTCGTCTTACAACCGTAGAAAAGCCCAAAAAGAGGGATCGGCCAAGCCCAACCACGCTCGGCCGCAATTGTGGACCAAAAGACCATAGTCAACGAAGCTTTTTGAAAACAACGGCGCGATCGGACACAAGTGTCCGATGCTTTTGTTTCGTCTCTTTCGAGCGAACGCCACATCTCATTTCGGACAGAAAACTCCTCGAAGCAAGCATTTTTCCGCGGGAAATCCTTCGCAAAGGATGCGGTTTTGAGAAGATTCAAATCTCATTGCAATTTGGGTTAATCACTGAAAAATCCAAGCATGACCCACCAAATCAAATAGAGCATGGTTTACGACAAGTGGAGGGGCGTAGTAAGTAAAGGCGTTTCACACCACCATTAATGTGATTGCCACCGCATTTAATGCGGTATGGTCACTATTCCCATCGAGAAAAGGCTTTAGACCATCAATTCAGCGAAAACGGGAGACCATCTTCAGGATTTTCCGGTCTTAATCAACGTGATCCTTTGCATAGAAAATCTTCATTTTGGAGATTTCTTAATTATGTCCAGGTCACATCGACCAAACAATAGGGTTCACACAGTGGCGATCGAGGTTGCATTTCCAAAGGGCTCTCCAGGCATCGCCAGTTAAAGGACTTACCTCTCTATGTATATATACTAACCTTCAACGACAGGGCAAGGACACACAACTTCAGCCAAAAGCCAGACTCAACGTCTCAAAACCCAAGACTCAGCGTCTTAGACTCAATCTCTTGCGAAGTGTCTCTCTGCAGACAAAACCAAGACTTGGATCAACTCCCTTCTCTTTCTTTGAGTTCCCGATTGACAACTCCTTGTTGGAACTCTCTTCTTTTCCCAAACACATAGCTTTGTCTAATTCCCAGTTGACAACTCCGATTGGAATAACATCGCCATTGTTTGTAACCTATTTTGCTCTGGCAATGCTTGGTATGATTTGATAGTTGGTTTCGATTTCCTGCTCACTTTGTTGAAACAAATTTGTTCATCTGCGATACGGGCTAGTTTCTGGTCGCGAGTGTTACTAGTTTGCTAGTATCGGACAACACGACTTTGTCGCAGCATGATTATTGTCTCTGTCCGATACTATAGTTCTTACCGTCCGATTGTATCATTTTCAGCTTTTCTTGATTATTGAGTTATTGTATTTAAGTCAGTTTCTGTTTATTCAAGCTTGTATGCAATCATTAGTGAAAATACCTTGTCTATCGGACTAATTTTAATACAAGAAATCTATCATTGAGTGTTCATTCCGATTAACGGACTAGGACATTGCTTTTCCTGTGTGTCCCTCGACCATACTTAAGATTTTGAAAGTCCTCTTAGTTGAGGCAGAAAAAGAACCTATCTAAAGCCAGATTCCCCTCTTTAGAGTACAATGGCCTTGGTTAGAAGAAAGAATACATGAGCGCAGTTATATTCATCAAAATTCCCTCTTTCTACTAGAAGAGTATCACTAGTAGTGGCACGCCTTTCACATCTCCTCAAGGAAAAGTCTCCGAAACCATACAAGGTTCCTTGAGGCACAAGCAAATCAGAAGAAGCCGCTAAGTTGCCAACGTACAGCCTGCTCAGCGGCTAGGGGCATCACAAGGTGTTCAGAAGCAGTTCTAGACGAACAATTTGAAAAGAAGGAAGAAAGTTCACAACCCTTGGTAACCTTCCAGAAATGAACCAGTCAGTTTCAGTTTCCAGTGTTCCAATGCCTTCCAATAGGATTGAACATAAGAGCCAGTTGAAATTTAGTTTATCACTTTATATCTTCTGTTAATATCTTTGTTTAATGGCTTTTGGTTATGAATGTTTATATGCAGGCTGGACCATGTACAAGAAAAGCTTTGCTTTTATCTGTGAATAATTAAAGTACAAGAAAAGCTTTGCTTTTATCCCTACCGAGTTAAATTTTCTTCCTCTAATTTGCTGGTGCATGAATAAGCTCAGTCTCGACTGACAGTATGACAACATAATCTTCCAACTATCTGATATGAATGTCAATCTATGAATGCAAGATAAGCAATAAATAAGAGTAACGTATGGGCTAACAATAAGCATGTTTTCCACAAGGAATGAGAGGAACAATTATCATTTACCAAATTAAAACAAAACGCATGTTTTCAAATTATGTTAGTTTTTTTACTATTTTTTCTGTTTATTTTCATGTTAATCTCATCCCCGTTTTTAAAAACAGTGATATTCAAATTCAATTCTTTCCACCCAAATGGTGGTAGGACAAGAATGAACTTGGTAGCAACTAGCAAAGAAATGCAACACTGTAGAATTATTACATTTTCTTGTAGAAAATCATGATCTCAGTTGACAGGGTTACAACTACTAATGCATAATGAAAACTCATGTGGTCAAAGACATGTTGTAAATTGATAAACATTAATTTATGAAGTACATTGATTTGAGCTGAGTTCAAGGAAGTCTCATACAGGTTGATGAAAAACAATTCATTATCTGGAGTACTAAGCATTGAAAATCATTCAGAGGGCCTCCAATACCTGACAACAATATTCTCCAAGGGCCCAAATGGGAAAAATGTTTCGGTAGGCTGAATAGCTGATCATACAGTTTTTGTTGAAGACTCCCGTGATCTCCTGTAAGGGGAGTGCAAAAATTACTGAGTTCATGTAGCAGTGGTAAATGGTAATCACAGTTTATTTATTTTTGGAATGACTTAGGGCAGAGGTCATCTTTTCAGGTTATTTTTCTAGTTTACTGACAGTCCTCTGCACGAGCAAGCGACTGTTGCATATCATACAGGATGGTCAAGGAGTGTGTTCCACTGCAACACAAATGTGTGGCAGGTATCCAAGACTAAATGTGTTGAATAATATTACAGTTAGCATGTACAATCAAACCAAAGCATAGTATTTCTTTGACCATAGAGAAAAGCATGTTCTGTTGTCGTGGTAGATTCTCAGCACATAGTTCAATTGCACAGTCAAACAAGAGAATACAAAGTTTTTTTACGTGAACAAATTGTGGAGAAAGTGGCTAGATTTACCTTTTGAGGAAAATCTCCATTTTGCATTTGAGAGTTTATAAGTACTCTAGCTGCACGGTGCAATGGAGTTGGGTCTCTCTTGGCCTTTCAAACAAGAGAAAATAACAAAACATACAGGTACAAAAATCAGTAACATGTAGTAGTAGTTCATATAGCTATTCATAAAAGCACCCAAAAACTATGTTGCTGCAGTTTTAGAATACACCCAGCTTTCTTTCCCTCCTCTTTTCCCATTTTCCATCCCTCCCCCTCTCCAATAGTGGTAGTGAGAAAATGCCCCCCACATAGCAAAAGAAAAATAAAAAGAAAGAATTCGATTGATATCAATGTACCTGTCCAGCACCAATGAGGGCCAACATAGCCCATGCAGTATGGACTATATGTGGCCTATTGTCTTTGAGATTTGTATACACCTGGCACAGAGATAGCCGGCATTAGAATCGTGCAAGACTAACTTCGATCATACATTTTGTCAAATGTGTACGTGAGTGAAAACAAGAAATTAAGAAAAGGGACAAATCACATGCCATCAACGTAATAGGAATTTTTCATAATTGAAAGAATGAAGTAAGCTCTGGGCCTAGAAAAGACAAGGAAAGGATATTTCAAATTTGAGGAATCATTGAACCTTGTTCTGACATGACAGATAGCTTTCTCCCCATCCACCTGAAGGAAGCTCTTTGGATAACAAAAAATCACATGCTTTACGGATACTAGAGCAGTCTTTATATGTCCTTCCAGCAGCAGCCAACCCATTTATCCCAAACCACCCAGCATAGGTGAAGCATACTCCCCAGGAACCGTACCTATTATAAAAAGTCCAACGTAAATTGGTGCAACTAATCTCATAATCATTATGTTCTTTTGTTGTTCATCGTCAGAGAGAGAGAGAGAGGTGACAGATTCTGTCTGACCGGGCAGTTTAACATGTTATGTTGTCAACCAATTGATCAAGATCATTGACGAGATGGAATTATGTTTGAATGTGCAGTGTTGTTTAAACACAAAAATTGGTGTGCGTGTCTTTTCAATTGTAGTCTGACGCAGATGTTATAGATCACCACAAGCCGTTGATTGTGTAGACTTCACAGATCGCTTGGACTGCACAAAGAACACATACAACCAACAATATCGACCGGCACACATCCAGACTGCGCAGTGAAACGCGTACATGTATGAATGAATATTATATTGAATTTGAAAACAAACCATGAGCCATCTGTTGTTTGTATCTTTTCAATGAACTTTGCAGCACGAGCAATACAGCTTTCTATTTCTTCCCTCCTATGCCCAGGATATAATTTTCTGAACATTGTAAGTTCTTGAATTGCTGCCGAGGTGCATTCCACATATCTGCATTGCCACTCCAGTCAAGATGACATCAGTCATCTTCCACAATACAGGACTAAATGTACGAACAACATTCAAAAAGATGTGTGCAGAAATCTTACGGATAATCAATAACACTATATCGACACTTGCACACAAAAGTTTCGGCATAATGCAAACAAAATAACATGGCATAGGCTGAAACCCAATAGACAGTTAAACGCAATCCAACCTCATCACCATCTACAAAAATAATAAGATTCCACAATGACCATGAATATAAAAGAACCTGTTACAAAATAGAGTCCAAGGGCTCAAAGTACACAATGGTAAAAAACATTAGGAGACTTGGCAGCATATTCACATAACTTGTTAGACAATGGTTTTGCCATTGAAAGCATAGCTCTACAGAGAATACTCATACGGTCGATATCATAAAAAAAAGGGAAAAGAAGGAAAAGAAAAGGAGCATAAATGATTCGTACCTCCAACCACTGGTATGATCTGGTTAATTCATAAGTCGCAAAACCACCATCATCATTCTGCAGTACATCCAAAATCAAAAGATTAGGGAATTGATAAAGTGCTCCTAAAGCCAAAATGCAGGAACATGTAAACATTCTGTCAAAATATTAAGACACGAGCTGCCTAATTTATAATTTCCATCAATATGTCCTGTGTCAGATTCCAACTCCCATATAGCCAATCATTACCTGTAAGGAAAGGGTAACATTTACGGCATCATATAATCGCTTCATATCCAACGATTCACCAACTGTTCCCGTTGGAAGTTTTGATAGTAACAAGGCAGCCTGCACAAAGAAATAAATATTACTAAAAGGAATGTCTGTATGTGAAATGTTTAGTGTCCAAGCTACCTTCAGTCCTTCTGCTGTGCAGTCAGAGATAGGCCATCCATGATCTGCTGTTGAGAAAGGCCAAGCACCTTTTGAAATGTGACGATACCAAAAATTCAGATCTCCAGGACAATCTTCTAAGACCTTCAAAAGCAAGGTACTAGTCAAGGAAGGATAATTAGCATAATTTTTAAGTGATAAAGTGTGATTTTAAGCCCACAAGAACCTGGGAATCTTTTATGTATTGATGCGCTTTTCTTAAAGTAGGTCCAAATTCTTCAGCAAGCTTAGTTGATATGATCGCTTGAACTGCAAAAGAAGTATCCCATGATTGACTTCCATTGTAGCCCTGCAGCAAAGAAAAAAAATATATTAGCAGCATATTTACAAAGTTGTAAGTTTGTAATAACTCTAACAATACAGGACCAAAATTGAGATTGCTTCATGTGAGAAAGAGGGAGTGGGGGACGAGATAGGGAGAAAAAATTGAATGCTATTACAGGACCTGCATTTTCATGCCATCTTCAGCAACCCACAAATAATCAGGGATTCTCGGAAGATGCAACTTGAATGCCCCTGAGTTTGGATCCTCCACCCAACAGCAAAGCATATTTAACACCTGCATCGTTTGGGATATAGAAAATCAAGAGCCACACAACTACGCACTGCATCTGAGTGAATCAGTGAACTAAAGAAAATGTCAATTGTGCAGTTCCATTGGCAACCATGTCCAAAGATGTATGAGATCTAAAAGCAGATGATGATAGATGTTTAGGATAGTCAATTACTAATCCAACTTGTAAATTAATTGTTAGATATTTGAAATGTGTTGGAAGATTGTTTGCATGAGTCAATTACTTTATAATCAATAGATGTGTGAGACTTGTTGGCAGCCATGGAATGATGAAAAAAGTCAAGCAAAGAATTCCAATGGAAGGCTACTAGTAGGTCAGTAAAAATTCAAAGAAAAGGCTGATAACTAGCAAAAAAGTTTCTTTTCTTTCATTTCCCATGGACTTCTTATGTTCTAGAATGGAAACTTTCTATACAATGTAACAGGTTAGTGACCACATCAGCGAGTATGACGTATTTTTTGTTCTTTCAAATATAACTCTTTGAATCATATTGTTCTTTTCCTAAAAAATATGCTTGCTGTCAGTTGTACAACATCTCACACATTAATGTACACCAATAAAAGAATTAACATGGTAAACTTGCAGTTTCAAAAATTGCTCACTGCTTCTACATATAAACAAAAAAGCACATGATGATATGCATAATTATAAATCTGCATGCATACCTTGTTAACAGGCCCTATGCATATATACCGAGTATTTTCATCTTCATAATGAATATGCTGCATTACTGTCTGCAAAGCATTCTCCCTCAATTCCTTTGCAGGCCAGTGCATGAAAACAGGTTCATATACATAGTGAAGAGATGCCCACAAAATATCCTGAACCATTGGGTGTGGGTAGTACAGATCTTCTTAACAATTGTATAAAGCTTCCCATGTAAGCATCAAAAGAACATTTGCATATAAATTGTTATAAGTAGATTACCCGTACTGAAACCTATATAAATAGATACAGTGCACATGTGTTGTATTTGTATTCAAGGAATTATAGGAAAAACCAAGTAACCATGTCTAGGACCATAAATCATAAATGTACTTGCACAAAGAGCTATCATATATTTCACCTGTGCCAAACTTATGGAAAGCAGAAGTGTAGAATTAAACTCAAAGACATGGGATTCTTTATGCAGGGAAGCAGGAGGAAGGACATATTCAAAATGGTAGATTTCTCTTACCAACCTTTGCACATAGATTGCGAGCTTGATTCCAATCAACTTCATGATAGGGGACTGTATAAAGCTCCTTCCTCAATGACCGGATTGTGGGTGTGATTGGTCCAACAAACCTCTTCCCATACAAATATGACATGGGCAAATACACCATTCGACAATGACACCGCATTCTTCCTGTAAGTGAAAACTTTGCAAATTCATAACCAATAAAGAGTCAAAGTTACATAGTTAACAACATGCACAAGCGTATGTTCCCTAGTAATGCCAATGGGACCTCACTTCTTAGTAATAAATATGAAAAGAAAGCAGATTTGAATTTCTTGTTATCCTGCCTAGAGTGAACCTATAGCATCAATGTCAAATGTAAAAATAGTAATGAGAGACCTGGATGAAATGGGAGAGAGTAAGGACATAGCCATACTTCTGGTGGCAGTGGATTATTCCCGGACCATTCATATGTCCCAAGTACCCATCACCATCAAATATGCATGTCAACTAATATTTCCAAAGGACTACGTATTTGGCACAATCCAACAAGATAAGCATTGAGTTCATACTGAAAGCCACATTTTCCCCCATGAAGTAATTGTAGTCACGCCACCATGGTCTAATATCCATTTGCGTGCTAATTCCATTGCCCCTTGTCCCTCATCGGCACCTTCACCAAGCAACCTCAAAGTAACATAATTTGGTGCAGTACCGAACATGGTACTTGGCCCCTCAATATGTAGACCCCATCCCCCATCTTTATTCTGCAAAAACAAGTCATCAGTTCTTTTCTTCATTAATTCAATAATAACATTGTAGATAGGCCAAGGATGTAATGACATTACTGGTATAAAAAATAATATAAAAAAACCATTCTTTCTATAAGCATTTCATTGAGTTCGAAAAAAAAAGTCCTTTAAGAAGAGCAGAACGAATACGAGTCATATCAGTTTGCATTTATTATCATACTGGGAGAAAGTAACCTGAAATTTTATGTGCAAATAAGCTTTCTTAAAAAGCATTAACTACATGAGAAACAATTCTTGCCTGATGATTATAGAGATATCTGCACATCTCATGTTGATGCTCTTTTGATAACACAGCATTTAGAGCTCCAGTAATTGAAAGTGTAATGACCTGTTTCAAATTGCAATTGGTAAGTAATACTTGGTTACCCAACAATTACCAATTGGACCAAATAACAAAGAAATAAAAAAAATCTTGATTCATTCATTGCACTATGAGAATGGCCGTGCAGTTCAAAAACAAATATGCAGCCTGGAATGTAAAACTTCTTTCTCATATTCAGCCATGATATATAGATTTGCCGTGTTTTGATACAAATATTGATGGAAACAGAGTGTTTACTAGTTTCTCCCGTACCAAACCAGGAAGCAGAAACATTGGACCCCCATAATCCCCAGGCCAATGACCATCATGTGCCTGGATTGTTGAATAAAAACCGATAGCTCTTCTTAAGGTCGTTGTCACCATCTCTTCTGTCACCTCTTCTTCATCTTTAACTTTGAGTTGTGGTAGATTCGTGACACATGGATTCTCCTTTTCGAACCACATTTCATTATTAAGCAAGAAACACTCATTATAAAAATAAAAATATAAAAATAAAAAAGGAAAAATTAGTGTTGCAAAATATAGTAACTAAAAAACTAAAACACAAACTTCAAACCTCATATCCTTTGTACTGAAATCACTAAGTCCTTTGCTAATATTGTCAGGGGATTAACAAATTAAGCATGATTAAGGAGAATAATTGTAAGGATGGTTAGACGGTTTATGCAGCCATTCTTTAATAGACTATTATACATATACCCAAATGCTACATATGAAAGCCAAAAATACAAGAAAACAGAAAAAGATGGAAATTTTCTATGACCATATCACCATGGCATGCAAAATGTTGGATGACATACAATTAAGCATAGGAATCACGACACGGTATTTAAAATACAGATCATCCGTAAGAAAGAAATATTCTAACTTCGAATGCATATCCCTGCACATGGAATCAGAGTATGCAGTGTGAATAATTTGACCACAGTGTTCAACCACATTATGAAGTTCAGAAACTTTAATTTTTGTGGGTGAATTAAACTTTAATTCATGAAAACAGAGAGAGAGAGAGAGAGAGAGAGAGCGACCACGCACAAGATTGTTGTGGTCAAATTCGTGGTTTTCAGAAACTTTAATTTTTTATTTGTTTTAATTTGGAATAATTCGGTGGTTGTGAATTTGGGGTTCAGATATTGATTTTTGGTGTTTGTGTGATCGAGTCTGAATTTGATTGATTAGGAGAATTCTGTTGAATGGGTCGTAGAGAGTTTTGTGTTTTGATTAGAATTGAAGGCGTTGAAAGGTTGGGGTTGTGTGGATGATTTCTATGGGGACTAGGGATGCGAGGAAGGGTGGCTTGCGGTGGTGGTCATGGGGGAATGGGGGAGAAGAAAATGGGTGGTTGCAGGGGTTATGGGTTCATGGGGGGTGGGTCTGTGGATTCTGGGTTCGTTGAGGGTGGTAGTCATGGGGGAATCGGGTTAGGATGGGAAGGGGTGAATGGTCTGGGAGTAAAAAAACTGAAGGGAGGGAGGTGGGAGAATTGGTCTGGAGTGAAGGGTTGGTGGTCATGGGGGAATGGGGTGGAGAAGAAGACCGCAAAGGGGAAGGAGGGGGTTGGCGTCCATAGGATTTTTTTCTTTTTTTTTCTTTAATTTTTCCAAAAATATATATTTTTTAATGATTTGATGGATTATTAGATGAAATGTTGAGATTTAGACGGTAGGGGGAAATTGAGAATAAAATTTAGTTCGAGTCTTTAATTCGCTAAAAAAAAGATCAAAAGGTAAATTGATAATTAGATACAAATTCATAGAGCATTTCGGCAGTTTACCCTTATAATTATGAAGGCGATTAGTCGTACTTATCATAGCTTGGAAATTTGAGAGGGCCAAACATTTTTTTATATAACCATGCTCTTGGCCGACTTAGTTTTTCCTTGTAGGAAAGGAAATGGCATGTTGTATTGTACTGTACCATTCGTCTTCTCAAACAGTTCTAATTCAATACATAACAAGGTTGCAGAAAACAATCCATGCATAATTCAAAGAAAACAACTTTTCTATAGATTCTAAGAGCATTTTCAGCGGTTAGCCTAGCCCACGCAAAAGACCCCAATAGGCTTCCAAAACTAGCTCTAGCGGTGAATTACTGCCTTGGCAACACATGGGGTCCACCAAGCCCGGGCAAGGCCCTAAGGTAAGATCAGCCCGACCTCCTGTCCCAAGTTCTTTTTTTTACCGTTGGCGCGTGACATACATGCGCGAGTGCATCACGCCAGCCAACAGTAAAAAAATTTGATTTTTTTTTTCATTGACACCTAACGCTAGCTTTCCTCCAACCACTAGAAGCCACGCAACACGACCTGGGGCGTTTGATCAATTTTTTCCTCCATCCAACATCTGCTAATTTTTATGTAATAAAATTGAAAAAAAAATCTTAAAAAATACCAAACAATTCTGAATTTGTTTTCTATAAAGACCTACCAATATTATTCATTTTCCACACCAAAACTTCATACAAATTCTTCTCCTCATATCATATCTTTATTTTCTACTACTAAATTCAATTTGTGTAAAAATACAACCATCGAAGCCGAAGGCACGTTGACAACCATGGAAGATGTTTTGTTGTGTGAGTGTTAGGTCCAAGTTGGTCATTGCCCGATCATGGGCAATGAGATAAAGTTCTTATCCGAAATATGAGATGTGAATAGATAGGATATAGATGGCATGTGGCCCAATAAGAGCAACCGAAAATCTTATCCGAAATATGAGATGTGAATTTTGTAATAAATATGAACACATAACAACCAAAAATCTTATCCAAAATGTGAGATGTGAATTTTATAATTAATAGGGATAAATTGTCATACACCCCCTGAACTAGGACCCTTGTTGAAATTAACTCCCTGAACTAAAAAATCAGCCAATTTAGTCCTTATATTAATTAAAATCGCCAATTTAACCCTTGTTGTTAAGTTTTTCGAATTCATCCATTTTTCCATTAGTAACAAGAGTAAATTTGTAATTTTGAATAAAATATTAATAAAATATTAAAACCTATTAAAAATTAATGTCTCTCTCTCCCATCGATTTCTCCTCCCCTCACCCCATCATCCTCTGTAAAATTCCAACCAAACCCAAAACCTCTGCCCCATCTTCACATCAACTACAACACCAACCTTGTTGGCTGGGGAACCAAACCCAAACCCAAAACCCAGAAACTAGGCACCGCTGAATCTCCACGAACCACCTCCCAACCACCCAGTAAGTCTCCTTCTGAGGATGCACCAGGGGGTCCCCATACACCTCACTCGTACTGGTGAGCAAAAACCTTGCCCCAATTCGCTTGGCAAATCCCAACATATTAAGAGTACCCATCACATTGGTCTTGTAATCACAGTCAAGGACCTCAAAATCCTTTTTTTCTTTTTTTTTCAAAATTCAACCCAAAAAAGCAAACAAAACTAAACAAAAACAACCCAAATGCCAAAACTCAATCAAACCCATAAAGAAAGAGTGATCATAAACACTAAGAACGAACATGATTGAATAAAAAGGATATAATGGTCTTGACTGGGTTATACTTGTAATGAACAGGGGAGGCAGGGTAGGCCAAGTGGTAGATCTGATCCACCTCCAGCAGAATCGGCTCAACGACGTCGTGCTTAATGAGCTCAAACCTCGGGTTCCCAAAATGGTGCACCAAATTATCCTTCCTCCCGGTAAAGAAATTATCAATTACAATCACGTCGTTGCCTCTGTCAAGGATAGCGACTCGTTGGAGGGCCAGATGAGAGAAAGTGATAAGGGAGAAGGGAAGAGACGGAGCGAGAGCGAGATAGAGCGAGAGAGAGAGGAGGGCCAGATGAGAGAGATGAGGGGGAAGGGAAGCGACGGAGAGAGAGAGAGGAAGAAAGTCACATTTTTTTTTTCATTTTTCGATTTTCTAACTATTTTAGTTTTTTATAATAATTATAAAAAATCAAATAGTAAGTCACGTGGAAGACATGTGACTTTTTGGATGGAAAAATGGATGAAATTCCAAAAACTTAACGGCAATGGTTAAATTTGTGATTTTAATTAATATGGGGACTAAATTGGCTGAATTTTTAGTTTAGAGGGTTAATTTCAACAAGGGTTATAGCTCAGGGGTAAAACGGCTGAAAGTCCTAATTAATATATATGCATACGTGGCAACCGAAAATCTTATCAAAATTAATCTCATAAGTATAAATAAAACTAATCTCATGCAAGGGCGGAACTACATGTAGAGCCAAGTGCATTTTTCTGTTTTCCTCATATGAGCTTTGTTTTACAAGCAAAATTAGGGTAAATCATATATTAGCCCACTATTTTAGGTAGAAATAAGCCCATCAATGCAACCAATCTCTGCAAACTACAGACACACCTTGTAATAAGCTTGCTCAAATGATCTTAGATTAGATTAAGGATGATGGCTTATTGTGGACCACCCAAAAAGATTGTCGCGATGGTTATTGCTCAACAAGGAGGCACTTCCACTTTTCTTGTAAATTGTTTGTGCGTAAATACCAAAAAGCCATCTGACCAATAAAATTACCAAAAAGCCAATTGTAAATTGTTTGTGCGTTGAGCTTTCTTGTTTGGTACAAAGGTGGGCCTACACCAAGAAACGGAAAACAAAACCAGGAATAGATCTGGGCCGGGGCACGCATCTCACCATGATGGACCAATCAAAGGAAAAATGAAAAGAAAACCCAATTTCCCCTTTTCAAGTAGTAATCTCCTATGGATAATAGATATCTTTAAATCAAAGTATAATCATAATCACATATAGATTGAGTATATTTATGATTCTTATTTTATTTTTAGAGAGATTAATTTGACTATATTAAGTAATTTGAATACTTCAAGTACTGGATCTTCAACTGGTGCGTTGGATTTGAAAAAGGTGAAAATACTTGGTGCCACCGTCAATGTTATAAGTTTATTTGTTATAATAGGTAGACCACATGATTGATGCATCCCTAATTTAAGTGTAATACCATGTGACGGTGACGGTGTGACGGTCAAACTAAAAAATTACTCAATACGTCAAATAGTCTAACTTCATATTCAATTTCGATTTTCAGGGTGCTATATTAGGCCATCCCCAATGGGGGCTGCAATATGTACCAACCAAAGCAAAAAAGTCATCCCGAGTGGTTTAATTTTGAGGCCTTAAGAGATTGAGCCCTACTGGAGCTATACCCATATTTATGTTCATGGTTGAAGCCCATGAAATTGAATGAGGCCCACATGGAGAAAAAGTTGTCAACCTATGTGTGTTATTGATGACTTGCCTTGCAACTGCAGCTCCTGGCTGCTTCCTCTTTCTTTTATTTTTTATTTAAAGTGACAAATGAGCTAGATAAGGTTTGGGTTTGGGTTTTTGGACGGATGAGACTGTTTTTTTTAAGGCAACAATCAAGATTTTTTTTAATAGATAAGATTTTCAAATTATGTCCAAATTTTGTTTTTTGTTTTGTTTTTTGAAATGTTAAAAAAATAACTAACATATCATAATATACATGAAAGCAAAATATATATTTTTATATAAAAAAATTACATGTATATAAAATTACATCGAATATAGAGTTCCGGATATAGAGCCCTCATGTTGTGAGAGTGATGCCTTTAGAGCTCCCAAGATTCCATCAGAGCTTTGAAGGCATCACTCTCACAACAAAATGCCTTATAATGAAATTCTATAAACCTCTTTTTAGAGTCCCAACCATGAGAGATTGCCTTATTATTTGGAACTCCGGTAGTAAAATGTACTCCAATGGGCGAAAAGTTGGTATACCAAATTGGGTATAAGACCGAATATGAAAATAGAGATGAGAAATAGGATTGTTGGTTTCAAGGTGAGATGGGCCAAGATCATCCATCACGTTCTTCACTTTCTATTTTCTTCAGACCTCAAAATAGAACCTCTCTAGGTAGAGCAACTTCTCAAAAGTTGGTTCCAAAATCCATGCAATTGGCAATCTCAATACATGATCGTAGTTGCCTCCTAAGTCCTTTATCGATAATAATCAGAATAAGAAGAGAAAGAAAGGGATAGGGAAAGGTCCTACTATCAATACCCAAAATCTTATTTTATTAATTCCTCACAAATATCCAAGTAATTAAAAGGAAAAGAAGAGAAGAGAGGGTTAGAGAAGATGCCTTTTTCTGGGACCAAATGAGCACATCATCTTCGGTTGTAGTATATGTTGGGAACATCGACTCATCATACTAATATCACTCCAAAACATAGCATATTCAATAGTATATGAATAACATATCACTACAAGAAGATCAAGAAGAATCGAAGATTCCTCCAAGAACTCAAAAAAAAAAGAGAGAAAAACCACAAACAATTCTAGGAATCTATTTTCTACATGTCCAAAGCATAGATATCAATCAAAAGTTCAAAATGATCAAGAAGTTTGCGTCCAAGAAGGAGCATATAAGTTTTTAATTGACTAGAGATTTTTGTAGTTGATATTTTCGTGCGTTAATGGTATGAAAAGAGTTGATTATTATTGCGGTTGCATATAGTCGTATGATAGAGACTGAGTGAGTGAGACTACTAAGAGCATCCACAATGGGCTCCCTAAACCACTTTCTTAGAAAAAATTTAGGGAGGAATTGGAAAAATACAATTCAACCATGCTCCATATCCACCTCTAAAAATAGGGAGATCTCTAGGAGCTCATAAATCTGAGGATAGAGAAAGGACTCCTAGTGGCTCTCTATAATTTAACACTGCTTTGTTTTATGCATTATTTTAAATTTTTAATTAATGCTAACTGTTTTTTTATATTATTTTTTTTATAAAAATGGACAAATCATATTGAATTTAAAAATAACTATAGTATTTATGACTCCCTAAACTATGGAGTATGATTGGAGTTCAAATTTTTTACAGAGCTCCTAAAATAACTTTTGTGTGTTTTTAACTAAATTTTAACTAAAAAAACAGGGAGCATGATTGTGGATTCTCTAAGACGAAGATATTGACCTAAGAATATATACATACAAAAAATAAGGTACAGCCTATGTTTATTTATTCATAAAATGAATCATACTAGTACTAGTTCGCATCACTATCAATGTGGAATTATATTTGAGGCGGACACCAATGTGGAATGAATCACTCTCCATTATTGATAAATCAAAACTAATAAAAGATAGGCAATGTAGAGTCCAAGTCCAACTAGTGCAGGACTTAGCATTTTTAATTGGAATTTTTTATTTTTATATTTTTATATTATTAATTTGGATCAATGATCATCATATGAAACCCATGTGGATGGACGGACAAAATCTATGCAAATTGTGAAGAATAAAAATAAATAATAAATAAAAAAATCAAAGAAGACATGCTCTCACACCACTACCTACCTTGACCAAAAAAGTAGTACTTGTTTTTGTTTTTCTTATTTCTCTTTCGGTCATTTTATTGAGCACAAGCATGGCTTCAGCCAAGAACCATTTTGCTAACCCAATAAATGTTATAAGAGACTTTTTTGTTTCTTCTTTTCTTTTGCTAACGATGCAATAAGAGCTCGACTTGTACTTTCAGTTGAATACTGCTTCAGGGAGACCCTAATAAATACAAAGCTCGGGTGAAAAATTGAATGGTGTTAAAATTATATGAAAAATCATGGATTTTGAAAAATTAAGATGACATTTATCTTAAATTTTTCTTTAATGTGACAAATTGAAATCGAGATATAAGTTCAGATGATATTTCTAAAAAAAAATCATTGCGAATATGATATAAAATCGAAATTATTGGATCAATTTCAATGGGAATCGATGGGAATTTTTAATTCAAACTTAGATCTCTAGGTAAATATGGAATTGATTGAATATGTGTACAAGAGACACATGTACTGTACAGCTAAGTTTACTTTTTTTTTTGGGGTCAAATTGCTAGCTTACTTTGAATTGGAGCTCGCTCTGACTCTGGGAGTTGGTAGCCCATCTGACGTGTCCACTGTTTGACCTATTTGCTTAATACAGGCTCATCGCCATTGACTTCATCCACTCACCAACTTTTAATTGAACAGTAATTTAATTCATATCACCTTCAATTTATTTCTATATCAGACAAATAATAAATACTTTTTTATTATTTTTTTCTGGCTGGCCATCTTAGTTTCCTTCAAACTGTCAATGCCACAACTGTTACACACAAAAATCTGTCGTTGAAATCACACATATATAATCTAATTGCGTTGAATAAGTCAAGCCCGCCATTTTTGTATTTTTAATAACCAAATGTTGCTTTTAATTGCAAGACTTCAACAAATATGTATTTATCTTACCAAAAAATAAAAGAAGAAACAAATACACACAATTATTCTCTTATAAGGATATTCGCACGTTATTAATTTTGAGATAGTATTGTATAGTGTGAGAAAAATTGGAAGGAGTAATAGAAAATATATGACGTCTGCACGATAATAACATCCGGATATCTGCACGATAATAACATCCAAACATCCACATAGAAGAATTTATATATATGCTATATTTATAGATAGCGGTATGAGATATCAACAAAACATTAGTCATCATGGTCAGAACTTACAATTTAAGGTTGTTGAAAATAAGTTTATGTTTGTTGCTTCAAGATTATTAATGATTAATTATAAGCTAACAAGTCAGTTGGCCTCCTTTTGTCTCTGTCAATCTTTTCTTTGCAGCACATTGTGAAGTGCCACTTCTAAAACTACACTTCTTCTCAAGTATCTTAAAAAATTTATGAGGGTTTATAGTTTTAGTGGTAAAATATTTATTTTATACTTATAATAAGAGTTCGATTCTTATTTTCTTAATTATATTGTCTGATTTAAATTTAAAAAATCTAATATTTGAATAGAAAAACAAATTTTCAAAATCAAGAAAAATGGGCTTTTTGTTTGGTTTCTCTTGCTACTATGGTATAATAGTATAGTAGCTCAAGCAAATTGTGACGAAGACTGACTTCCATGTCTTCAGACCCCAAAAAAAAAAAAAAAAAAAAAAGACTTCCATGTCATTGTCAAGGATGGCATGTCCCACCAAAAAGAAATCGGTAGCTTTTGTCTTTTCTAATGTTCCTTCCTTTTGGGTATCAAAATGTAGAGTCATGATTTCTTGGTCACCTAGTGACCAAGGAATCTATGGTCACCCACTTGAATTCAAATCCAACGACCCACCTACTTTCGCACTCCTTTTAAAAACTCTATCGCCATTGGATTTGAATCCAATGGTGGACAATGGATTCCTCATTACCAGCGACCAAGAGATCATGACTCTCAAAATGCAATACAGCCAAAAATTAGCATCTTGAACCTCTGATCATTTCAGCAATTTTTTATTTCCTACACAAATCTACACAAATTTTTTTATTTCCTATCCAGGCCTATCTATCAAACAAAACTATTTCACCAAAAAAAAACTATATGTATTAGTATATAATTTCACATGTCTATGATTTTTTATTTCCAACTATAAGGTACGCATATTAATTTGTGACCAACTTTTATTGCTTCTGGTGGATGGCCCTGTGTGGCTGGGGTGGAAGAAATGTTACGAAATGATGTTTCTTGTGACCAAGTTTTTTGCTCTCATAAATACAAGTCCTGCTTTCCTAACCCACAAAAGAAAACGATAGATCGAGGATGCAAGCAAAAATATTGATGGGACAATTTGTGCTAGCAATGAACATAAAAAATAAAAATGAAAAGTAAAAGTAACGTGTGGTTTGATTACGTGTAGTGAAAACTTAAAAAGGACTCATGTGGGAAATTAAACGGAGAAATTGATGAAATCATTCAAAATCTGACGACATGCATCTAATTGGCTATTTTTAACAAATTTGTATCCTTTCTTTAGCGAAAAAATAATCAAATGAGTAAATTGACAATTATAGTTTAGTTTAGGGGCAAAAATGCAATTTAGCCGAAATAAAAACAAAAAGTAAAAACGTGTACATGTAGTAAAAAATAACGTGTTGTTTGATATTGATTAGTTGAATCGTATACTAGAAAACCAACACGGCCATACTAAGATAGGCCCTTATAGCTCAAAAATCATAGACGATTACTCACCAATAATACAACGTTTAAGTAAAATCCATTTTTAAAATTGGATGACAATGTGTCCATGTAAGTTGAGTTATTTACAAATCATGCCACTAAATCTTTATTTGGTGGCTGACTATTTTTCAACCCCTAATTTAATGCAAATAAATAATGAGTGCTGCTATTTCCACCATCTGTCTTATTTCCCCACCCACCTTATCTTCAAAATTTTAAAGACAAATTTACCCTTTCGTAAAATGACTTCTAAGGACTGAAATGAATTCTTCCACTAACTTGTTAAGAGTATTAGCTTTAATTAAATTTAAACAAAGATAAAAACTTATAATTGAATAAAAAGAAAAATACCCAACAGCCACCAAAACTCACACCCACCCAATTTCGTCAACAATCACACCCTGCCGGCGCATATGCCTCTCCACCTCTCCTCGGAAAAGCCACCTCTCTCTCTCTTTCTCCCCTTGATTTTGGATCCACATACATTAATTAGATGATATTATGTATTAAAAAAATAGATAAAAAAAATAAGTACGTTAACATTTCATGACTCATAGAAGATAATAGATAAATTATTAATGGTAAAAGATAATAGGTAAATTATTGTCCATAAAAGATAATAGGTATATTATTATTCATAAAAATAATGAAAATCTTTAGGGAGGCCAGAAACTTTGTGTCTGCATTTCTACAATAGAGTGTGGAGCACCTATTGTATTGGTGAAACCAGCTCTGATTAGAGAGTTGATGCGAGTTGATCTGTGAAAGTTAGTCTCCCTAGTATGACCCAAAAATAATAGGTATACTATCCTTCATAAAAGAAAAGGAAAATAAACAAATTTTCTATTTAAATAAAGAGAAATTTGCATAAATACCATATAAACTAATAGGGTGTGCGTATTTACTATTTACCACCGAAAGAATAAAATTTGAGTGATTACCGCCTAGACTTCAACTTCAGTGCAAATCTACCACCTCGGTTAGATTTAACAGAAAATCTCTGTTAAATGAAGTAACGTAAGGCAATTTTGTCAATTACTATGCACTTAAAAAAATGAAAGAAATTAAAAACAAAAACAACCCCACACTCAAGTCCCATGGTAGCTCGCCCCACCCACTGCTCAACAAAGCACCCTCTCTTCTCTCTTCTCTTTCCTCTCTCCCTTCCTCCCTTCTATAAATTAAAGAGGAGTATAACATAAAAATAAAGATAAATTATTAAATTAATAAAACAATTTTTGGGGCTGTGAATTTATAGGTGGGTGTAGGCTACGGCGGTTTGAGAAGGTGAGTGGTGGGGAGGGGCAGGGGCTGTGTTAGGCAAGAGAGAGAGAGAGGTAAAAAGTGTGTGATTGGGGAGGGGTTACTTGCTAAGCAGTGGGTGAGGAAGGAAGGAGGGAGGTCGGTCTGGGAGTTTGTTGAATATGGGAGAGGAGAGGGGGTCTGTTGTAGGTCGGGGAAGGGCTGCAATGGGTTCGGGGTAAGATGTTTTCTTTATGTTTTTATTTATGAATTCTAGGGATAAAATTGGAATATTGACCCAAAATTTTAGTGAATGGGTGAACAGAGAAAATTTTGGGGTGTATTTGGAACTTTTCGACGGAAAATTAGACAGTAGTTAATAGAGGTGGCACATTGTCACCAAAACCGAAGTTTGAGTGGCAAATTAATGTAACTTAGGTAAGTTGCTTAATTAGGTGGCACATTGTCACCAAAACCGAAGTTTGAGTGGCAAATTAATGTAACTTAGGTAAGTTGCTTAGTTAGGTAAGTTGCTGCAAAAGACCCACTAGTGTAGTAGTTTGGAGTATTTACTCTATCAGGCAATGTCTTGGCTTCAAGTTTTAGCATTTGTGTAGTGTGTGTGAGTTTAGTATGCTATCGCCCCTCTCAATAGGAAAGGTCCTCAAAAAAAAAAAAGGTAAGTTGCTTAGTTGTATCTTAGTCATGGGTTTTTAACTAAAACAATTGAGTTTTATTTATAGAAAAATAAGATGATGGGCTGGATGTAAGAAAGAATTTAATTTAAAGGGAAAAAACTAAATTTACTAAAACCAAGAATATAATTATTATGAGAAAATAACAGGGACAAACACCAAAGTTGACTTTGAATTATTTGATTTTACCTTCAATTTCTCTCTCTCTCTCTCTCTCTCTTCACACACACTCACACAATAGTGGAGGATAAATAAAATATTGGGAGATTCACTATTATACCCAATATTGGGGTTCAAATTATAAAAATATCCTAAATGAAATAGATTTTGGAAATACAACCAAAATCCATTTACAACATAATAAGGAGACTTCAAACTTCCTATAATTACAAAAATACCATGATTTTCTTAAAACAAGCCCAATCCCAAAACCTCATAAAAAAACCCAAAACACTCAATAGGGTATTAAAGTAATTTAATAATTAAAGTTAAATTCAATAGGGCATTAAATTTATTTTTTAAGTTTTTTTGGGGCTTGTTTATAGAAATTAAATGGTGTAGGGATTATTTATATTATTAGTGCTAAGAATGGGTATTTAACTAAATATCTCTAAAATATTTGCAAAAAATGGGGCTTGGTGGCTTTATTTTATTGTCAGCGTCTGCAAACCATTGTATCTATATAAAGTGGGGTTCCCATGCATCACCCATCACGGGCTCATTCCTTCCTTCTTCCTTCCTCATCACCAGCCAGTTTTTGCAGATCGGTGAGTTCTCCAGAGCCAGTTTTTGCATATACACTCTCAAATATTTCCTAAGCTTACAAGTCGTATACGTCCATCATCTTTCCCTTAAGATTTTTGGTTCTTTACAAAGAGATTTTGGGTACCAAGACTTCAAATAATGGGTGGTTGAGACATATATGATCAACAAGAGCTTTAATGAGTTATAGAACTCAAGCCAGCTTTTAGAAGCTCATTTGCCGTAGTATTTTTTGTTTTTTGTTTTTTCTACCAAAGGGGAAGGTCAGAAGGGAATGGAAATTCAAACTCTGACCTTCCCTCTGGGTTAAATACTCTCAACCAATGGAGTTACAAGTCTTGACGAGAGCTTTGTCGTAGATAGATTAATATTTTTTTTAATCATATTATTAGTACTCAAGAATCTTACTAATTTTATCTGTGCTTCATTCATGCAGTTAATACAAGAAGAAACCTTTTGTACTTAGTAATTAAGTGATCAAGAGAAGATGTGGAGGATTAAGTTTGGTGAGGGTGGAAATGACCCTTTGTTGTTCAGCACAAACAACTTCCATGGAAGGCAGACATGGGAGTTTGACCCAGATGCAGGTACCCCTGAAGAGAGAGCAGAGGTTGAAGAAGCTCAGGAAAATTTCTACAGAAACCGCTTCAAGGTTCAGCCCAGCAGTGATCTCCTCTGGCGTTTTCAGGTAATTATTAATTAATATAAATTTTGGACTTGTTTTCTGTATTTTTTTTAAAGGTATAGTGTATTGGGGTGGCACCACATTTATGCAGTTACACACATGTTGAAGATTTGGATGAATCTCAAGAAGATTATGCCTTTTTCTGATAACAACAAGAAAAAATTACTTTTACATAATTTAAGGCTAGCTAGCTATAACATGGTCTTGCAACAAAACCTGAAATTGCCAAGTCATAATCAAATAATTTAAATTCCAACCCCAATCCTTTCTTTTTGTCGTATATGATTTCATGTTAATAGTTCAAAAATGTGATATAAATATATAATATTTTTTTACAAATTACTCCATCAATATGCAAAAGTTTATAATAAGTCCACTGGTCAACCTGTGTGAGCTTAGGAAAGTCATGCTCGTGCGCTTGACTCATTGATTTTATTCGGTTTTTTTTTCTATTTCTTTTCCCAAATCCTCCTTTCATAATTGGTCAAACAAAGTTGGCCACATGTTGGACCTTGGTTTTTTTAATGGAAGATATTTAAATAACAAGAGCATTTTTGCTTATTATTTTAACCCAAGATGTATTTTCATTATCATTCTCAATACTTGACACGTGCTCATGCATATAACCATAATTACTTTTCGCTTTGTATTTACTTAAAACCATGCTATTCCTACGAACACGTATCAAATATCGAGAATTATGATGAGACATTTTAAAGTGACAAAAAATGTTTCATTTAAACAGCCCCACAATACTTGGCATTTGGCTGTTGTGAAAATAATCGCCGCCGATTTGCTATGAAAGAAATCACCACAGAGAAAGTTAGCTGACGTTTGGCAGAACTTTTTGTTAAAAGTGTTGTTGGTACTAATTCCCGCAAAATCAGAAAACAATTCCCACATAATCATTAAACCCAGTCTTCTTCGAAACTAATTCCCGCATAATCAGAAAACGAAAGACCTCATTACGCTTTTCCTTATAGCTTTCTCTCACAAAGAATTTTTAACAATAAGTGATTTTCTCATAGTTTACCAAACAGCTTCGCAAAATTTTTAAAAATCACTTATCATCCCAAATAAAGAATGTCAAACTGACTTAATGATATATATATAGAAATCTCTTACGCGATATTCGGACGTTATTATATATATATATATATATATATATAAATATTGAATAGTGTATTTCATTGTATACAAATGATTGTCCTTTGATTAAAATTTAATTAGTCTAAACTAATTATAATTATCAGTATGAACCATTAACTAATGTTTATATTACTAATGGGTCAAGATTTTGAGGAACCTTGAACAGGGCAATGTTGGTGGTTGGGTCAGCAGATTATACTAAGTGTCATTTTCTTTTCCTTCTTATAGATCCAATAAACACAATATGACAATAATTTAATTAAAGATAACCCTTGTTTGGTGAATTAAGAGGATAATCAATATGTTAACCTTTACGTTGAGTATAAGGCAGAGAATATAATTAATTTTAGTTGTGATGAGAGAGTTATATACACTTGTCTTGTATTAGGTGAGTGAAAAGGAAAGGGAGAGGACTTGTACTTGTAGATAACGAAAGGCACAGCTTTTCCCCTATCACTTTTTTCATGTACTTGTACTAAAAAACTTGCAAATCAGATAAATAAAACTTTTTTTAAAAAAAAACGACATTTCCTATTGAGAGGGACGATAATATACTAAACTTACACACAATACGGATGTTAGGACTCAAACCCAGAACCTTGTTTGGGGGAGCAACTAGTGCAAAAATCATTTTTGAATTTCCGCCTATCCTTTGCAGATAAAGAAAACTTAAATTTGTATTATTGGGTATAAATAAACGCAATGTTCCCACTATTAAATATTAATCTTGGTTTATTAATATTTTTTTTCTTTGAACAATTGCAGATGCTAAGAGAGAGAAACTTCAAACAAGAAATTCCTCCAGTAAGAATTGGGGAGGGTGAGGAAATCACATATGATCAGGCCACAGCTGCATACAGGAGGGCTGCTACCTTTTGGAATGCCTTGCAATCACCTCATGGACATTGGCCTGCTGAAAATGCTGGCCCAAACTTTTACTTTCCACCCCTGGTAACTTCTACTCTTCATCTCACAGTAAAAAGAGAGATCATTTACCATAAACAAAAATATTTACAGTAAAAAATTGAGATACTGTCAGTGACACTGTGGCACTAAAAAAAAATTGGGTTTTTTTTTGGTGCACATGTATTTGACAACTAACTGTTACATTTTTTCAATGCAGGTCATGGCTGCATACATTCCAGGATATCTTAATGTTATTTTCACACCTGAGCATAAGAAGGAAATCTTGCGTTATACATACAACCATCAGGTAATTAGAAGCTATTAATTGAAAGGAAATCTTATCATGGTTTTGTTTTGTGATTGAGAGTTTATTGAAATATGAACTTGTCAACTGCAGAATGAAGATGGTGGGTGGGGATTGCACATAGCAGGGCCTAGTATGATGTTCACCACATGTCTTAACTACTGTATGATGCGTATACTCGGAGATGGCCCCGACGGTGGTCGTGACAACGCATGCGCTAGGGCACGAAAGTGGATTCTTGACCGTGGTGGCGCGTACTACGCTGCATCATGGGGAAAAACTTGGATGGCGGTATGACAAACTTGATTGAAATACAGATAAAATGTTGTTGTACTGCAAAGGATGCATGCTTAATGAATGTGTCTCGAAAGAAGATCATTATTGTTCAAATGATTGAACTTAATTGTTGTGTTGCAGATCCTTGGTGTGTATGATTGGGAAGGCAGCAACCCCATGCCCCCGGAGTTTTGGAGTTACCCTACTCTGCTTCCTTTTCATCCATGTAAGCACAATTTCACTGAAGTTTGCTACTTATGATAAGTCTTCTATGGTTTTGTAACTTTCTGGTTCTAACTAGTACTGCTTCTTGTGTGCAGCAAAAATGTTCTGCTACTGCAGGTTGACTTACCTACCTATGTCTTACTTTTATGCCACAAGATTTGTTGGTCCAATCACTCCTCTTGTTGAAGAATTGAGACAAGAAATTTACTGTGAACCGTACAGCGAAATTAACTGGAGTACAGTGCGCCATTCGTGTGCAAAGGTGAGTTTACCTTTCTGTTCCTTGGTTCATACACCATTATGGAGCTTTAATATAATGTTCTTGAAAATTTACTCACTTACACAAGCTGACTGTGTTGTACATTGTTGATCAATGCAGGAAGATAACTACTATCCCCACGGCAGGGTTCAACGTTTTATGTGGGATAGTCTTTACACAGTTGCTGAGCCTCTTCTTAAGCTCTGGCCCTTCAAGAAGATCAGAGACAATGCTATTCAATTTACAATTGATCAAATTCATTATGAAGATGAGAACAGTCGCTACATTACGATCGGATGCGTTGAAAAGGTAATGAAATTAGCTAGAAGATGAGAGATATAGAATGTGTAAAAGAATGCCTGCTGGTTATTTTAGTGATCTAACAGTGCCATTTGAATTGGACAGCCATTGATGATGCTTGCTTGCTGGGCCGAGGATCCTAGTGGAGAAGCTTTTAAGAAGCATATTCCTAGAGTCACAGATTACATATGGCTTGGAGAGGATGGAATCAAGATGCAGAGTTTTGGCAGCCAGTCATGGGACTGTGCTCTTGTGATTCAAGCTTTGCTTGCTGGGAATCTCAATGCTGAAATGGGACCTGTACTTAAGAAAGCACACGAATTCCTGAAGATATCTCAGGTTCCTTATTTAAGCCATAAATACCGTCTTTAATAATACTTCAAATGTTTCTGTTCTTGTGAGATTTTCTGTTGGCCTAAAATATTCATCCTGTATGTAACATTGTAGGTGAGGATCAATACTTCCGGCGACTACTTAGCTCATTTCCGTCACATTTCTAAGGGAGCATGGACTTTCTCTGATCGGGATCACGGATGGCAAGTTTCCGATTGTACTGCAGAGGCATTGAGGGTAATTTATTTTAATCATGCACTTTACTCAAGTTGAAGACTGAGCTTCAACTATGATGACAATGGGGCTGACTTATAACATGTTTTGTTTCAGTGTTGCTGCCTGTTTGCAAATATGTCCCCAGAAGTTGTTGGTGAGCCAATGGAAGCTGAGTGTATGTATGATGCTGTCAATGTCATAATGTCTCTTCAGAGTCCAAATGGTGGTGTATCAGCCTGGGAGCCAACAGGAGCACCAAAATGGTTGGAGTGGCTCAACCCTGTGGAATTTCTCGAGGACCTTGTCATCGAATACGAGTACATCGAGTGCACTTCATCTTCAATCCAGGCTTTAATTTTGTTCAGGAAGTTGTACCCTGGCCACAGAAGGAAAGAGATCAACAATTTCATCACAAGGGCTGCAGACTACATTGAAGACATACAATATCCTGATGGCTCATGGTATGGAAACTGGGGAATCTGTTTTGTGTATGGTACCTGGTTTGCAATCAAAGGGTTGGAGGCTGCAGGCAGAACATACAACAATTGCGAGGCAGTGCGCAAAGGTGTTGACTTTTTGCTCAAAACTCAAAGGGAAGATGGTGGTTGGGGAGAGCACTACACCTCATGCACAAACAAGGTATTAATCTTCTTCTACTAACCTGATTGTAATCAAATTAATTTGTAAAGAAAGCTAATCCTCATAATATTTCCCTTTTCTATCTCTTCAGAAATATACAGCTCAAGACAGTACAAATTTGGTCCAAACTGCACTTGGATTGATGGGTCTGATTCATGGCCGGCAGGTCAGTACATGATTTAAACATCTCAGAGCTAACCTCTGCTCTCCCCATGCTCTGTTTTGATCCTTCACAATTCCCTCCACAAAACTGATCTCCAAATAATTCTAATCTTTATTATAGGCTGAGAGAGATCCAACTCCCATTCACCGTGCCGCAAGGGTGTTGATGAACGGTCAATTGGACGACGGTGATTTCCCCCAACAGGTACTGTTGTAAAGCCAAAAATGGAAAACAAGAATGACAATACATATTACTTATTGTTATATATATATATATACACACACACACTAACTATTTGTTACTCTTTTTCTACTGCAGGAACTGATGGGAGTTTTTATGAGGAATGCCATGTTGCACTACGCAGCATATAGGAATATCTTCCCATTGTGGGCTCTCGGAGAATACCGTACACTGGTTCAGTTTCCTACTAAAAGGACTTGAGACTTGAACCACAAGCAAAGGAGTTCATGGACTTGCCAATACAACCAGAACCAATAAAAGCTTGTTCTAGTTGGGCCAAATTTTTTTGTTTTGTTCATTTATGTTAGTAGAGTTTAATGTACTTGTAACCACTGAAGAATGAATAATCTATGCATATATATAAATATTTTGTATCTTACTTATACAAACATGTATCTTATATGAGGCACAAGGCTTCAATAAAGTAATGAACATGAGTTTTCCTTGCAACTGCTACTTTACTCCTTTCTGCTCTTCAACTCCGTTCACTCCATTCTTACATGAACAGCCTAGAAATGAAATAACAGACGAGGGCAATGTTTTAAAATATATAACGTTCCAAATGTCAGATCACACCAATTGAATCTTTATTCAATGACTTCGTAATCTGCCTTACTGAATTTCTACTTTTAAGACTCTTGAAGCGTTTCTGGACTCGTCTCATCTTTTACCCGTGTAGAGCGAGAAAGTATAGAATTCACTGCAGCAAAGGCTAGAACTGAAGAGCAGCCTTTGCAGGTTGCAGTCTACAGTTGAAGACATTAAGAGCAAACCTTCAAGAGTGTCAATGGCTTGTTCTGATATCGCCTTGTCTCCCACTCCTGGGTAAGATCCCTGTTTTTACCTTTAACCCAGCCTCCTGAGAGTTTATGACTCTTCATGGTTGTTGCTTAATTTGTCCTTAAATAACCAATGTTCATTATACTTGAACGCCAAGCAAGAAATCCTATTGGATGATACTCATCACTGTGTTCCTCAGTAGGACACGTACCATCACGAAACCCTATTAGATGATAACCTTTAAACAATTTCTGAATCTTAGTACTCCAAGGCACATAGTTGGTGTCGTCCAACTACGAGACATAAAGACACGAAATTTCTCAGGTGTTCAAAAATTAGGGCACCAAAATTCCCAAATTAGATCACACAATTGCAACTTACAAGTCAGAGCCTCAAATTCACCAATTGACAACTAATTCAACCTTTTTAACACAGAACAAGGATTTCGTACCAATCAAAAGACCAAAAATGGAATCAAATTCATTTATCCGACCTATAATAGGAGCTTAGGAGGGAGTATTTGAACTAATTTGATTGTAGGCCATTATTACATGAGTGCAAACATAAATGTGGAGTGAGAGGTATTATTTATTTGCACAAAATTAGGGGATGAAAAACGGTCAGCCACCAAATAATTATCTAGTGCATGATTTGTACATAAATCTACTTACATGGACACATTGTCATCCAATTTTAAAATTGGGTTTTACTTAAACATTGTATTATTTGTGGATTATTGTCTATGATATTTGAGTTACAAGTGCCTATTTTAGCATGACCCTAGAAAAAAGAAAGATTGTTTATAAGTGTGGTA
This sequence comes from Prunus padus, assembly GCA_024362665.1. Lineage (NCBI taxonomy): Eukaryota > Viridiplantae > Streptophyta > Magnoliopsida > Rosales > Rosaceae > Prunus > Prunus padus. Next base: position 2,327,051 of record JANFAM010000013.1, on the reverse strand, counting down.
TGAAATCGAATTTGAAGTAGGGGGTGTCATTTGAATTAACCCGAACAATTAGTACTTAAATTAAACTAACTTGCAACCCAAATCACTCTTACTTAATTGATAATGCATCTTCTTGTTAAGAGTGCATGCTCTTTTGTTTGAGATTTCCCTCTTTGAATATTTGATCTACTCTAGTTGATGCATATGTGGATGATAGGACAGTTGGTCAAGGCATTGTGCCCGCTTCCTTACACTTGAGTTCGAATTCCCCTCCTTATAGTAATTTAGAATATCACTTTGTCAAAAAAAGGAGTCTACTTTTAGCTGATCCAATATGTACTCTAGCTAATACTTAGTCAAAATTAAACATAAGTATATAAATAGAACATTTACAACTAAAATATATTGTGTTAACTTGCCATATACGTCTGCTCCCTCACCAAATCCACCAACATTTTTCACCATTCTTCTGAAAATAGAAAGACAACTTAAGCTTGATAAAACCCGCGATTATTTGTTCCATCAAAGTGGTATTGCTATAACTTTAATTTTCTTTTTGTTTTGTTTTGTTTTTGGTTGATCTTCTGCCTTTTGCTTTAAAATTTTATTGAATTAAAAATAATTTGTACTCCTTATACTCTAACAGAAATGAACACACTGCCCCTAGCCTGGCCTACATCTACCATATTGCAGTGAGTTTATAAAAACTTTGAGATATGAGTTGAAGCTTCTAGAATTATTACTTTTTTCTAATAAAATTTAAGTAATTTTGAGTTTGCCATCCTGGTGGTGAGCATACTCCGTACGTCATTGAATTAGTCAAAGTACAAGAAGTTCAATTCATTGGGTTGGACAGCAGGCAGCAGAAGCATCTTGCTTTCTTTTTGGGTTAATTGATAACCAAGAAAGTTAGAGAATTTGACAACTTTGACATTGATTGATAACCAAGAAACTTGGAGAATTTTGAATTGTATTTAGATTCCAAGTCCAATTAGACTTCTTGGCATAACAACCAAAAAAAGGTTCCAACTGTAAACTTTCACTATCTATGGCTACTACTGATTTGTCACTGAATGGATACTTTTCATAAGAAGAAAAAAAGAACTTCATTGTATCATGTATGTGCTTTGCTATACATGTATTTTAATCACAATTATACGTAACCCATCATGCTTTGATCTACTGATACACGCAACGTGGCTAACACCGGCAGGTCGGATTCCACCGTCACACGATTACTCGACACGTTTCGTAGGACATGCTTAGGAAATAACTTACTTGCTTGCAATGTGTATTGCACATTTTGTATGAGATCAGGGAAGAGGAGAAGTTTTGAGAAATCAACGGTCCATCTAGTCCCATTGCTCCAAACAGACCCCTTGGCAACCGTTGATTTAAGAACCATGCCCTGTACTACATTTCGGTCAACCATGACTTGATCAATGGTAGTAAAATACTGTCCGTTAGATTGATCTAGTTGGACGATTGGGACACCCGTGTAATCACCTGAAAACATATTGTCAACAATACTAATGCCACATGCCACACCCTTCAACGATTTAATCAAAACAAAGGCATTGCCAAGAAAGAATGACCCGGCTATATGGAGCTGGACCGGGTCCTCAGCCACAATACCCGTGAAATCAAAGTAGGAGTTCAGTATTCGGGTCTGGGTCAACCCTGGAGCCCGAACGTAAATTCCGGTCCCACCCCATCTAGTGGCCTTGTTATAGCAATGTACTCCGGTGAGCACATTGGCTTGCCCTTGTACCATTACACCAATTGATGCCGAAAAAATTACCACATCAGTGATTGCATTATCGTTCCCTTGGATGTTAATTCCAATGCCAGAAAAGTTCCTTTCGCGGTCGTCACCGCCGGTATTGATGTGTTGGCCGATGAAGGAGTTTCTAACATAGGTTTCATGGCCACCTTGGATTAGTATACCACTGGTGGTGAAATGTGAAATGTAACAATTGTCAATGGTAGTTCTTAGTGAATTTGTAACTGCAATGCCACCACCTCTGAAATTTGAGTTTATCATGAGATCCTTGAGTGTAATGTCTTCGTACACAAAAGAACTCGAGGATGACCACAACTCGATCAAATGGCGATCGGTTGGGAAATCATCCGATGCATGAAGGGATCCACCATGAATCTGTCACAACATAACAATATTCCATGAGACTATGGGCAAAATAAAATTTTAAAAATACAAATGAAATATGAATCAACTATATTATTTTTCTTTTTTGATTATGACATGAGGGAAATCGAATTATACATCGTTTAACATTAATTAAACTAAGAACTAGTTGGTTGCAACCAATTACATTAAATAAAATTTCATAAGTATATACCGTTATTACATACATGGGCTTAGCCAAGTTGGCTAAAGCGGATGTGCTCCCCACTCCGCATCCGAGTTTAAATCCCCTTTCTCGTAATTTAGATTAGTTTAAAGTAGATTATCGCCGTTATTACATATAATAAGTCTGATACTAAACTTAAAATGTTAAGGCTAATATAATATAGTAATTAGATATTTCATCCAACACACCCCATCCCATTAAAACACACACAGTGAGTTCATCTATATGTAGTATTAATTGGAGATAATATGTTAGAAAGGTGTACCATAAAGTTTCCACCACCGGTGTCTGGTAAGCGTAATGGACGGCTGATCTTGTATGTGCCTCCATCAAGGTGAACTTCAGTGCCTCCAAGGTCAGCAACATCCGTAATCAGGTGACCATCAAGAGGAGATCCGAAGGCATCAGAGAGAGCTTGCTGAAGTGCCCCTGTGCTATCTGATCTTCCAGTGGGGTCAGCACCATACTCAGTCACGTGATGAACACGTGAGCTCGAGGACACCTATGATTCACATGAACAACATCATATATATCTGATCATGTTGGAAAATTAATCAAAATGAACCAAACCCAATTTTTATTTTTTATTTAAAACAAAAGAACAAATTATGGACATACAGATAGGGGTGGTGTGGAATAGCTTTGGGGACTTGATACTTTATTTTGGATGGTATGTGATGCCTTCATCATCAAAGCCATGCGCCTCATTTGTTGGTAAGTACCAGCTGCACCTGCGTATGAGCTTTCTACATGATTAAGGATTACATTTAGATACATAAACCCCATTAACAGCTTCACTAACATAGCATTTGGCGGTAGCATGGCTTTCGGTTGAGAGAGAGAGAGAGAGAGAGAGAGAGAGAGAGAGAAATGTATGTAGACTCTCCATCTCAGCCAGCCAACATCTTATATTTATATTGGCTAACATACATTTAATCTTTGGAAGGTACTTTCGGGGTGGAGCCAAAAAACTTAGCGCCTAGGTCATCCTAGGCCTACATGTGGTTCCGCCACTATTTGTAATTTTTTTGAATTCGTTCACTTTCTTTGAAAAAGGGTACGAGAATTAAATTTGTGTACCACCTAATTAGAGATGAACGAATTAATGAATTAATTATGATCTTATTATACAAACACTAATTGAGATTTGAATTTGTAGCACCTAATTTGAAACGGAGTACTGCTTCCATTATGAGTTATAGGCTAGATCGATGGAGTCCAACTGAGTTACAAGGCGGCTTCCCAGCAAAATTGGACTTATAGTGCCCCAAATGTTAGGCAATAATTATTCAATGAAAGAGAAAATTAAACTTGAAGTTTGACTAATTGATGATGAGGGCGATGAATTGAAGAAGCACACGTTTAAAATAGAGACTTGAATGCTATATGTGACGATTCAAAACACGTTCAATTCTCCTGTACCCATTTTTCCTGTGCCAACCTTTTTCCCTGTATATTCTTTTGACACCTGTCTTTTTGCTTAACAGGAACAGAACTCTGTTAAGTATATTAATTTTAATAAAAAAAATTAATTATTGCTTCAATTATTGTTTTCATTATGGCTTTCATTCTTCTTGGTCATTTGGGTTTTCAATTTCAAACTTGACAGCAACAAAGCCACCAGGTTTTCAACCTTGATAGGGCCAGCTCTGTTTGCTCTCGTTTTAGTCGTTTTCTTCACTAATCTTTGGTATTACTTTTCTACTAAATTGAAACTATAGAATGTGCCGTGCATGTTCCATAAATTTTTCTCATTTTTTTTTTCTTCAGAGAATTTTTTTGTCATTTTGATGAAAGATACATAACTAGAGGGCATCACACTATGCATGCGTGAAAGTCGGTAGAAGAAGTTGATGGGTGTGAAGAGCAAAAAATAGGAGAGTGAATAGTGGTGAAATTACTAAGTTGACCTTCAATTTTAATTTAATTATTACATGGACTTGATTGATAAAAGCACAATTGATATTTGATACTTTCTAGTTGACAAAAAGAGTTCTCTGGAATAACTTATGTCAAAAAAGAAGAAGAATAATAATAATAGTATAAGCTAACACATTGCAATTGTTTTTCGAAGTTTTTGAGAGATGTCACTATACCAAACTGGAGCTTTTACGGCTTGACATTTACGGCACGCACAATAAACGTGCCGTCAATAATTGATATTATCTATTAAAAATAAACAGAAATTGGTTACACAGTTTCGATAGCAATTTACTTAATTTAGGAAAGTGGCAGACTGGGGTCAATCTCTAAACGAACCTAGCTATTAGAACACCATTATTTTTTTTCAAAAAAGAAAAAACCATTATTCTTGTTAATTAGTACTTCTACTACTAATTTTTCTGATTTCAAGCTAGCAACCCTTGCATATTATATAGCCCTAAGAATTTAAAACCCATCATAAACCATACAACAAAAAATCTAAAACCCACCAATAGGTTGATTAGTTTCCTGTGTTAAGTCATGGGATGTCTGAGAAAAAGAAAACATATTATAGAAGCAAGGAAAGGATGATAAATCATGACAATCTATAATTGGCAATACAACAAAACATTGCCCACAATATATAGCAAAACAACATTTCCAATTGAAAGGCAGGCCTTAGATCTCTCCTGTCTAAAACTCAACCTCTATCTAACACACAAAAACAACCCTTTTGCGCTGTCATATGCACACTAATTAGACCTTGTCAATTTCATGGATTATGGATTCCTAATTTCTTCCGATATCATCCCCACCACCTCCTCTTCTCTGGTTTTGGGCCCTTACGCCCACACCCTTTTGCATGTCCTCTAATTCCCATTTCCCACAGCAATACCAAAATCAAAAGCAAAGAGAGAGAGAGAGAGAGAGAGGTTTTAGTTCATTCAAATTAATTATAGAAATCAGTGTAGTTTTCTGATAATTAAGCTGGGGACCCTTTTTGGTTTGCACAACATCGCATGGTAATGGGCGCGCATATGGCTATGGCTAGGCTTATGCGCGCACCAAACCCAACCCCAACATTTTTTGTTGCTCTCTTTATTGCCGTGCTTTCATGCGTGGTCATGTTACCTTTTGGTTCACCAATGGCTACAACCACTGAAGCCCTTATGAGGTTCAAGAAAACGTTACAATTAGGAAACGAAAGCGCCAGCCTTAGCAATTGGGATCCTAACAAAGACCCGTGTAACGGTAACAAGGCAAATTGGGTTGGTGTGCTTTGCTTCAATGGGAATGTGAGGGGTTTGCAGCTTGAAAACTTGGGTTTGCAGGGCAAGCTTGATTTGGAGCCTCTTACTCAATTGCCTTATTTGAAGACCCTTAGCTTCATGAACAATAGTTTGGCTGGTCCATTGCCTGAGCTTAAGAACCTAAAGTTGAGGTCTGTGTATTTGTCTTATAATCATTTCTCAGGTGAGATTCCTGATGATGCATTTGAGGGCATGATTTTGTTGAGGAAATTTTATTTGGGAAACAATCAGTTTACAGGCAAAATCCCTTCTTCCCTTACCACCTTGCCTAAGATTTTTGATGTGGGGCTTGAGGGGAACAAGTTTAGTGGCCAAATACCAGATTTTCAACAGAAGGGTTTGAAGAGGTTGAATCTAGCTAACAATGAATTGGAGGGTCCAGTTCCAGAAAGCCTAAGCAAGTTGGATCCAAGTAGCTTTTCAGGTAAGTAATTACAAATGGTACATTCATGCATGAGATTTCTTCCTATATATGTAGACTGATTTATTTTGGATTCAAAGAAAAATGTGGATGACTATGCAATGCATGCCTTACAATGCAAGTAATCTGGTATTAAGATAATTTTTCATCAAAAGCATCACCATTTATTTATTTAATTTCCTGTGAACAAAATGTAGGCAATGGAAAACTATGTGGTCCACCACTACCGGGAAAATGCAGCGACCCTCCTCCTCCTGCTTCTCCTCCTTCTCCTTCTCCTTCTCCTTCTGCTCCGCCGTCTGAATGTTCTGGGGACTCATGCGGCACCTCCAAGAAGCCATCGTCGGGTCTAAAAATAGCCCTGATTGTGGTGAGTATATTGCTCCTACTGGCCCTCATTGCTGTGATTTTGATATTTCTCAACAAGAAAAGGCAACAATCAGAATTAGACGTGGCCGAATCGTTGGACGACTCGGCCTCCAAGTACACGGCAGCTGGTGGGAGCAGCCAAATGGATGTTAAGTCGGTAGAAGCTATGCCACATCCAAAGAGGGCTGACCATGGAAAGTTGTCCTTTGTGAGGGATGATAGACAGAGGTTTGATTTGCATGACCTGCTTAGAGCCTCGGCTGAGATCTTGGGGAGCGGGACGTTCGGGGCTTCCTACAAGGCTCTGATCATGACTGATGCTGTGGTGGTCAAGAGGTATAAGCAGATGAACAATGTGGGAAGAGAGGAGTTCCATGAGCACATGAGAAGGCTTGGGAGATTGACACATCCAAACTTGTTGCCTCTGGTGGCCTATTATTATAGAAGGGAAGAGAAGCTCTTGGTTTCTGACTTTGTGGAGAATGGTAGCTTGGCATCTCATCTTCATGGTGAGTTTTTTTGCTTCTTTTTTATCACAATTAATAAAAGTTAGCTTAACAGTTATATGCACGCTTCAAACATAACCGCGTGAGAGATGTGATTAGCAATGCAGTCATTAAATATGGTACAAATACTTTTATTCATCTATATTGAAATAACATCATCCATGGTGGAGTTGCTTTTTTACAGGCAATCACAATTCAGATCAGCCTGTGCTGGACTGGCCAATCCGTTTGAGAGTAATCAAAGGCATAGCCAGGGGATTGACCTACCTCTACAGCGCACTCCCTAGCTTGGTTGTACCCCATGGCCATCTGAAATCCTCCAATGTACTTCTAGATGAAAACTTTGAGCCCCTCTTGAATGACTATGCCCTACTTCCAGTGATCAACATGGAGCAAGCCCAACACCTGATGATGGCCTACAAGTCACCCGAATACGCCCAGCACCGGCGCATCACTAAGAAGACCGATGTCTGGTGCTTGGGGATCATAATCTTGGAGGTGTTGACAGGCAAGTTCCCAGAGAACTATCTCAAGCAGAGCTTCGACAGCAGTGCGGATTTGGCCAGTTGGGTTAACGGAATGATCAAGGAGAAGAGGACCAGCGAGGTGTTTGATGTGGAAATGGGGAGAGTGGGGAGCAGCAAAGGAGAGCTGCTGAAGCTGTTGAAGATTGGTGTGAAATGTTGTGAGGAGGATGTGGAGAGAAGGCTGGATTTGAATGAAGTGGTTGAGAAGATTGATGAGCTGAATGAGGGAGAAAGTGATGGAGATTATCGATCAAGTGTTTCGAGTGAAGGAGATGATTATACCTCTCAAGTTGTGTGATTGCAGAAGAGAAATGATGAGGACTTTTGGTTCCAAGAATTGCTGGCTGGTTGGGACTTAGAGAAACCATGTTGTAAATTAGAAGGGTATTATTTATATATGTGCAGGGGCTACTAGGTTTCAGCTAGCTTCATTCCCATGAGTTGAAGCATGTGGCAGGGAGAGATTTGAAATTTAAAGCAATGAAGAAATTAATTTGTTTTTGTTTTTGTGTCATTGTTTTTTTCTTTTGCCCCATTTCTTTTGGATTAAGAAGTGGGGTTGTATTTGTAGGTGTTGGGGATGATGGCTCTTGTATCATCTTGGTGTAATGGGAATTAATTAGTTGATAAAACTAGTCATCAGATATGCTCTCTCTCTCTCTCTCTCTCAATTCCTTTTGTTTTTGTTATTTTTTGTCAAACTTTCTCTCTAAATTCGGGCACTGCGTTTCTGTGTGTTCCTATTTGAAATCAATGACTGGAATCTGTTGGAAATTGGCTCACATACGGATGCTTTTGTTCGGAGAAAGCGACCGGTCGTTTTCAAACAGATTGTAAAACTGGAGAAGTCGCAAAAAGTGACCAGTCGCCAGGAACGTGCGACTGGTCGCCACAGTGCTGGGCTGATTTTTCCATGCGTTTTCAAGATGTTTTTCACATGTGTTTTGTTCCCTACCTAACTCCAAGTGCCTCCAAAGACTTTTATGGGTTCAAGGAAGATTGGTAGGTTGCTGGGAAAGCTAGAACACCTTTTAAGGTTGTTGTTTGGCTTGTTTCATAGCACCTACTCTATGGTTCCAGAAATCATGGGTGAATGTAGGGTGGCTGAAGTTGAAGGTAGGTTTCACACTTGTCTACTTAAGTGGGAAGTGCAGAGATTACAAGTAGAGGAAGCTAAGGAGTTCAAGGGCTAAGGGGTAGAGAGTAAGCCAAAAAAGCCAAGGAGAGAGAGCGCAAGTGTTGGAGTCTTGTAAGTCTAGAAACCAAGGAGGGGAAACACCAAGTATGAGAGAGTGTTCACAAGTGCATCAAAGTGTTGAGTAAGAGGTGTGAAAGAAAAGAGAACTTGGGGAGAATAGAGTTCAAAGGGGTTTTCTTTGTAAACCAAGGTTGTAACTTATTCTTTCATTAGTGAATTTCTCAAGGGGATCACCAAGAGGATGTAGGCAATTGCTAAACCTCTATAAATTCTTGTGTCATTTTGAACTTGGTTATTTTATGTGAGTGTGTGATTCATCCATCATTGAGTTTGTTACATAGTCCATCAACAACAAGATCATTAGGGGAGTGCATTCAATTGTACAACAGAATCAACTCAAAACGTATTCATGTTGTCCATTTTTCTTAATAATTTTACACTTCTAAGACTTGATTGTTACTAAAAAGTTTGGTCAAACTATAGAGACCAAGAATGTAATTTGGTAACAAATGTAAATATGGTAATAAATAAAATTGCCAAACTTAAAGGTATATCAAAGTGAAAAGTTTGGTCAAACTATAGAGACCAAGAATGTAATTTGGTAACAAGGGACTTGTAGTAGCTCAAGTGGTTATGAGCACTTTTCTTGCATCGTAGGTCCTAAATTCGATTCAATCTCCCCCAAAACAAATGTAAATTGGTTAAAAAGAAATGGAAAGTTTTAACCAAATGAGTTGAAGATGATGTGTACTTGAGCCACCTATTTACCACCACCTATTTACCACTCCACTCAATGAGTCAATTTGACTTGAGCCAAAGTTCTTGATTATTATTGGCCGGTAAATATCCATTTACAAACCAAATGGATGAATAGAGAGAACTAATCATGAAGTTAGTAGTAGTTATATTTTTTAGTTAAAAAAAATCTTAAATTCAAATCCTCCTAGATTTGGGAAAGAAAAAAGAATTTCCTCCTAGATATATCATAAGTTCATAACTCCCAAAATAGGGAATTTCATGAAATGACTACTTTAATGATTCATTAACTTTTTTGACTAGAGAATTAAAAGTCGAACAATTCTAACTCTTTGACCAATTTCTAGACAAAAATGCCCATATGATCAACTCCAGTGGCGGACCTATTAAGGCTCATGGAGGTCTTTGCTGGTGCACTTGCCTAAACCAAGCTTGGCTTTCTGAACTACTACGCACAGTGCGTCTATTTTTTTTAAACATCTTGGCCAAAATGACGTCGTTTTGGACCAGGCTTTAAAATATATATATATATATAAAAGAGAAAAACTGGGTTGTGTTTCGTGGGCTTTAATAAGCATTCTAGGGCATGCTTAATAAATGATAAAAAGCTTTTAAAAGATGTCTTTAACCTCTACGGCTTTTAAGAAGCTTTTTTTTTTAAACAAGGATTAAAACAAAAAGGGGAAACTCTTGCATTGCACAACTCCTTATGAATGAAATTTATATTGTTTAAATTATATAAGGCTATTTGGTTGTCAATTTTTTTTAATAAAGCTTATAGTCTTTCAAAATTGCACCTCCCTAAATAAATTATGGGTCTGCTAGTGATCAACCCTATAAATGTTTATATTCGACTTTTTTTTTGCCAATTTATGTTCGACTCTTTATTCTACCCAAAATGCGTGAGTCTTTTCACATGCAAAAAGGGTTCGAATTGTTGAGTTTTCAAAACTTAGGGTGAAAAAAGTTGATAGGTCATTATGCCCTTAAAAATAGTGTGTTGTGGAAAAGGGGAGGGGGGAATCTCATTGTCTATGCTTAGATCATCTACTTTTGGCAGCCGACTATCTTATTGTGAGGCTTCTATCTATATACTTGGTTTTTTTCTTTTTGATCTGAATTGTGAGGCTTCTACTTTAAAAGCCAAAATAGAGAAACCGCCAGGTTTTGAACAAAAAAAAAGAAAAAAAAGTAAAAGTTTTGTGCCTGTGGTGGCTCATAAATTCTTGTAAATAGCAAATTCTAAGGTGGTCAAGTTAGATAAGGGACAAGAGGTTTTAGGCATCAAGATTTCTGGGCCACTTTGTACATAGCATGGAAGAGTTTCTACTTGATTAGTTTGTGTCCTAGCATTATTCTGTTTTTCGTAGTTAGAGCTTTTGAAGAAAATGTGGCATACAAAAGGAGGAAATGGGACAAATAAAGGAGCAGGAGGAGGAGGAGCAGCAGGACATGGTTTGGTGGCAGTTGCCATAGACAACCAGAAAGGGAGCCAAAATGCACTGAGATGGGCTGCTGAGAATGTTATCACCAGGGGCCAAACTGTAATTCTACTACATGTTGTTCAGAGGTCATCTTCAACACATGAAGGTAATCTCTCTCTCTCTCTCTCTCTCTCTCTCTCTCTCTCTCTCTCTCTCTCATGTAACCAGACAAGTAACTTGCTATTAAGATAATCTAAAAGTTCATAACCATTATAATATAAAAACAGTTGCACTATTAAGTACTGATCAAGCAGTTTGCATGGGATGTTGAAATTTATATGGCTATATAGAATTGTATTTTACTTCTAATTAATGGTGCAAATTAGCAGGGATTGGTTAAGGTTAAATGGAAACCAGAACATGGTTAGATGTTTCATTTGTGCTGCATATTATGGTTATATCTTTTTTCTAATTTTTTTCTGTTTTATACAAACCACAAAAATTGCATGCCAGTGTTTTGAAAAGGAGATGCATTGTGATTTCAATTTGTCCTATCCAAGAATACATGCACAGGTATATTATATATGCCTGGAATTCACAAAGCAAGTTCAACATATCAGATACATCTGTGATTTCACAATTTATATTGTCTCTTCTCACCTCTGGAGCAAATCAATTTTCAATGCAAGACCAGGTTACAACTTCTTTTTTTTTTGGTACAGTGGCTGGAAACAATGCCCTTATTTGTGATGTAAACAATCCATCTCAATCACCACGCAAACAGCAGCTTGAGAAGATGACCAAGGATCTGTTTGTTACCTTTCATTGCTATTGCACGCGTAAGGATGTAGGTTTCGAAGCTCTACCTTCGTAAATTTTGTTCCATGAGCATCCTGCATAAAAAGGCTTAATTTACAATTCACCATTTGGAGCACAACCGTAAAATTTCTTATACATTATCATATCGACAGGCTTTATCAATCGGTTTTATTTATGTTAGTCTTTGATTGTTTGCTCATGCAAATTTATTTTCTCAGATAAATTGCCTTGATATCGTACTTGAAGACGCGGATATAGCAAAAGCAGTAACAGAGTATGTTTCTTATGCTGCAATTGATAATCTGGTTCTGGGAGCTCCAGCAAAGCATGGATTTATCAGGTAATGGCCTCATTCTATAAACCTGGTTCTGAGATTCTGTGTTTTCTTGCCCACATTTTGGATAGAATTATATGTCTATACTTGTAAAGACTCGTTTAGTTTGCTAATACTCAATGATTTTCTCACGCAGATTCAAGGCATCAAGTATTCCAAGTAGTGTATCGAAAGGGGCACCTGATTTCTGCACTGTATATGTCATCTCCAAAGGGAAGATCTCGTCGGTGCGAAATGCTTCTCGTGCAGCACCATACAGTTCTCCATTAGTTAACCAAATAGATTCATTAAATAAGCAAAGTTTTAAACCACCTGAAACACCTAGACACAACAATATGTATTTAAAAGGTTTGTATCTCTCAGTTATTATGCTTTCTTGAAAACTGATTTTGGTTGAAAGGTACTCTAAATGCAAAATTTTTATCCTCAAAATCTAGCAGCTAGACCGTCGTTCAAGCCTCGTAACTTGCAAGATGAAGCATACAGGTAAGTTAAACAGACAATGCCTTAGTGTTGTGCTATTATGTATGAAAATAGATGCTGTGGAATTTACCATAGAAACTGATACCACCATCCTGAATTGAAACAGATTGGGATTAACAAGAGGAGGTTTTAGTAATGGGAGGATTAGTGGAGGATTCTCAGAATCCGAAAGCGACATATCATTTATAAGCTCGGAAAGGGCAAGCACTGACCGTGCTTCTTCTGTGACGTATGATTATATGGATACAAACCGAGGACGGCTATCTACTAGCTCAGACCAGAGCTTCGGGTCAATTCGTCTAGGACCTAAGTTCGCGGACCTCAGTTCTCTGCATGATTTTTCTTCGGTTTCACATGAAAGCAACCTAACATCATCTTCATGGTCATCACAGAACCTGGTAAGGACAGGATATACTCAGCTCAACTTTTATTAAGTATCCTTCCTTGCACATTATCTAGCTAGATGTTTTTTTTTCACTGAATTTATAAACTTATGCAGGACGAAGTCGAATCTGAGATGAGGAGACTAAAGCTAGAGCTGAAGCAAACAATGGACATGTACAGTACAGCATGTAGAGAAGCACTTTCAGCTAAACAGAAGGTGATAAAGAACTCTACATTTACTTTCTGCATTTTCAAGATTCCATTTAACTTTGTGTCCCCCACAGGAAATGGAGCTGCACAATCGGAGGGTTGTAGAGGAGCAAAAACTAGAGGAGGCACGACTGGGTCAAGAAGCGGCAATAGCAGTTGCAGAGAAAGAAAAAGCTAGGTGCAGGGCAGCCATGGAAGCAGCTGATGCTGCTAAAAGAATTGCACAGTTGGAATCACAGAAACGAGCAAATACAGAAATAAAGGCCCTCAGAGAAGCAGAGGACATGAGGAAACTATTAGATAATCTAGCCCAAACCGATGACAAATACAGAAGATATGCTATTGAGGAGATTGAGCAAGCAACGGAACACTTTGCCCTGTCTCGCAAAATTGGGGAAGGAGGTTATGGTCCTGTCTTTAAGTGCTATCTTGATCACACACCAGTTGCAGTAAAGGTCTTGCGTCCGGATGCTGCTCAAGGAAGGACACAGTTTCAGAAAGAGGTGAGGACCGAGATCCTTGCGTAGAAAATATGATCTACTAAATTTTCTTTGACTGGGTTGCATGCTTAAAAAAATTTCAATCAAAACTTGGCTTGTTCTTATTCTACAGGTAAAGAAAAAAGGAAAACAATAAGACCAAGCATAAGTGTTCTTGTTGCTAATTTGTACAGTAAACTAACAAAGAACTGTGTTTTAAAATATGATACCTTGTGGAGATCAACGAACAGTAAGAAATTGATCAAGACAGTTAAAAATCTAAAATAGTTAGAAACTCACTATATTTACGGAAAATGTAACAAAAAATGGCAAGATTCTAGAACCGAAAAGGGTAAGAACTCAAAATCACTCGAATAAGATTCTTAACAAAACTAAAGGTTAAGATTTCAGAAACACCCCCAAATAAACTCCAGTAGGATTCAAGAACCAGAAAAGGTAAGATCTCACAATGCCTGCTGCATCAATGTCTCTAAATCCAAGTGGTACTTGGTACCTGACAGTATTTCACATTCAATTCCTTATACATTTCATGCAATGCAATAGAAGCTCCATGTACAAATTCTTTTCCAACATGCTTTATTCACTTCTTGTTCTAAATTGCTTCCACCAAACATATAAAGGTAAAAAATATGATATGGATAATTTTTTATCTAATCTCTTCTGTCATGATCCAAATGCAGATTGACATCCTTAGCTGCATTCGACATCCCAACATGGTACTACTTCTAGGAGCCTGCCCAGAGTATGGCGTTTTAGTCTATGAATATATGGCCAATGGAAGCTTAGAGGACTGTCTCATAAAGAGAGGGAACAATCCAGCTCTTTCTTGGCAACTCAGGTTCCGAATCGCTGCTGAGATTGGCACAGGCCTACTCTTTCTTCATCAGACCAAGCCAGAACCCTTAGTGCACCGTGACCTCAAGCCCGGAAACATTTTGCTAGATCACAACTATGTGAGCAAGATTAGTGATGTTGGATTGGCCAGACTTGTCCCAGCTGTTGCTGAAAATGTGACACAGTGCCTCATGACAGCAACAGCTGGAACATTCTGCTATATTGATCCTGAGTATCAACAGACAGGAATGCTTGGTGTAAAATCTGATGTCTACTCCTTAGGCATTATTCTTCTCCAATTGCTAACAGGTAGATCGCCGATGGGTTTGGCTCACCATGTTGACAAGGCTATTGAAAAGGACACATTTGAGGAGATGCTGGACCCAGCTGTCCCTGACTGGCCAGTGGAAGAAGCCTTAAGCCTTGCAAAGCTAGCAATCCAATGTGCAGAACTCAGACGAAAAGACAGGCCAGATCTTGGCACTGTGGTACTGCCATCACTAAATAAATGGAGAGAACTTGCTGAAGATAAGATGAACCACAAGTTATTAGACGGCAATAATGGTCTTTCCCCCCATCACAGTCATTTTCCCGATCAACAGGTAAGTTGAAAAACTGAAAAACTTAGAAGCATTTGGATGCTGACTATGAGATCATTGCATAAGTTAACCTAGAAAATCAAAGAGAAATTCTCAACCTTCTCTAAGATGCTTGGTATTAAAAATTTAGTGAAGACTAAAAAAAATGGAAAAGCAAGTAGGCTCATTCAAGTGCCAAAAAAACCAACATGAATCACATTATTTTAGCTCATATGTTAGGACTTCCTTGTGATCAATGATCATCAACCTTAACTAAAAGAGCTAGAAAAAAGCACATGTATATGTGGTTCTACCGGTTTTCGATTAACGAGGAAGGTATTTGACTTTGTAGAGTATCTTTTGCAGGAAGTGATGAGTGATCCACAGCTCAATAATTCAGGAACCTCAAAGAGCCAATCAAGCACATCTTCACAGGCAGAAAATCAAGCAGAAGCAGGTATAGAGTGAGAGAAACAATTTTGACAAGAAAACATGAAGAACAAAATTTAACGGTTTCGACTTACTTTGTTCCACAGGGCCAACTGAAACTGAATAACGCTAGAAGGTCAGTGTGAGTTCCATGATGCAACGTTGCTCCAGTGACCTCATCAGGTTAATTTGGCACTTTGTTTTCTCAATTTTTTTTATTTATTTGAAATTTTGGATCCCAGAATGTGGGCTGTGAGAAAGATACATAGGCATCAGAGACATCAAATTCAAAGTCTCAGACAGCCTGAAATTTTGTTGTCATGGAAATATGATTGGCATTCAAGTGTACATGTAAATATACATATTATCAACAACATTGAGTATAACAAAGTTGTAAATTTCAAACATGCGTCTAAAAAAGCAAAAAAAATTCAACAATGACAGACAAGTACCTTTTTTTAAACCCAATTTCTGAACATCATCAAATTATGAATGGTCATTTCCACAAAAAAAAAAAACACCACTTCGGTTCCTTCATCCTTATTTTTGTACAACCCGGCCAATGTTCTTTCCCTTGATGGGCTGCATAAATCAGGCACCATTTCAATTTTGAGGGCTTTTAATTGCAACAAAAAATTTGAGGGCTTGTTATAGAAAAAAAAATATTCCCATTTTGTTTAAAATTTCCAAATTAACCCATAACTTCACATTTTCCAACATTTGTTCTTTAATTTTTACAAGCAGGCTAAGACCAAAACCTAAAGAACAAACATTCTAGGCCTATAATCATGTGGCCCAATGGACAGTCATGGGGGTCCCAAGTACATAAAGGCTCAACTTTCAGAACCCATTCCATGAAATAAAAGATGGGCTTGAAGTTACTTTCCCTTTTTTTTGGAAACAAAACCCTTGAATTTTTTTGTTTCAATAAAAAAATAAAATAATTAAACTCTTGTTTTAATTAACGTAAGTAGTAGAATACTCTCATTAACTCACCTTTTATGTTCTGTTCTTTTAAAACAACATGGTATTATTTCACTTTCAGATATCCTCAACTGTAAAGAAAGTAAGAAACGTGGCACCTTCAAAGTAGTGGACGTGTCATGTTCATAACAAACGGTGGCTGCAAGTGTGAAGTTTCTAGTTGTGGATTAATTTTCAATTTCACTTTTTACCTTCCTATTTCTACCAAATTAAGGAACATTCCCAGATTCTGTGTTCTTTATCATAACAGCAAGAAGATAACTAGTTCTAGCGTTATCAGAAAGAGTTTGTTGTTGCACAAGGAAGGAACAATGGGTCAAGGCCAAGAAGTCAAGACCAGAGCTGATGCCCAAGTTGAAATTCAGGTTCCTTTGTTTGTGTTTGAATGCATGACATGCCAAAACTGAGTTTTCTTATCTTAAATCACATGACATGACATGAAAGTTGAAGTTAAATGTTGATTCTTCTGATTCAAATATTATGTTTGTTTTGTTGTGACAAATTAAATGGCAGGAGAGAGGGGAAATATTCTTCTTCTACAGGCCAAAAGTTAACAAGGAGGAAGCTCACAGCCCAAATGATGTTCAACGTTTGTACATAGTTTTAAGGCCAGAGTCAGGTGAGAGGCCAATTGAGGAGAAGCAAGACCCTGATTCAGGAAAAGAAGGTGCAAAGAAGAAGGGATCAACTTCTGGTGAAAAAGGTTCTGGTGGTAGTCAAAGTAGTGAAGGTGGGCATGGAAGGCAGGAAGTGAACATTGAGAAGCAACCATTTCATAGTGATGGGAAGGAAAAGCCTTCCTGACCCAAGCAAGAAAGGCAGACCCTATTGGGGTTTTGTTGAGATGGTCACCACAAATATAGATGATGTGAAAACTGCTCTTCAAGGAGGTACAAAATTTCCTATTTTTTTACCATATTAATCCCTTTTTCAGTTTGCATAGATTAGTATTTCTATATGATAAGATCCTCATCTTGGTTTTCAACTTGTTGGGTTTAGTGTTTTTTATTTTGTTTAGTGATCAGGATTTTAATTAAAAGATAATCATCACTACCATGTGGTGATACTAATTCACTCACATTAAACATGTGGTGGCGATCCCGCAGTATATATAACATGTGTGAATTGTTAACATAGCGTAGGTATTACAGTCACACTGAAAAGTTACTCGTAATTTTGGATGTAAGCACAATATCAGCATGAGAGGCATAAGTAGAAATCAGAACTCATTGTATATACATGCTGTATGGCAGAGTATGACACTAAAACCAAAGGGCACAGACACACTTCTGCAGCAAGGGCATTAGGAGAAGGCCCGCATTGTGAGGCATAAGGAGGGGAAGAAGAAACCCCACACTCATTTGATTTACAAGCTTGAGTTCCCACCAGAAGATGAGAACAATGAGCCTCAAGAGTCACTTAACATTAAACATGAAGGCTCATTTCATATTCAAATAAAGAACCCGGATCAACATGGCAGCAGCAGTACTTCTCAGTTCAGAGGGCTACAGAACAAGCGCAGGGCTATGTTTGCTGCCCACCTGCAAGGCCAGTTTGGGAATTTAAGGTACTGCCCGGCTGATCCACCTGACTTCTTGAACTATGAAGGATGTGAGTTCTTGCTCATATCGGCTTCGGATGATATAGAAGAGGAATTGGGGCTGGAGCTGCAGACAGAGGGGGAAGCAGTCGAATCTTGTTCTGATTTGATCAAAACTTTTGGGGAGACTGCATCTACCAGTTCTCTTCTGAGAGGCACTTGGGTTTGAAAAGAGAAACAAGAAGAAGAAGAAAACCGACTTTTGGTTCTTTTGCAGGTGTAAATATGTTTCCTTTTAGAAAAAGAAAATGGTACCATGCATATTTGTAGTTTGTTATATGTAACGTTTGAAGCACTTTGTGGGCACATGGCCTGTTAGTTTGTAGATTGCAGTTTGTGCAGATATAGTAGTGTAGTGACCATGTGTTTTGTTAATCAATGGTTCAATTATTTTTGTAAAAGCAAGCCAAGAGTTGGTAAAGAAAATTGAAACAGGGTTGGTTCTGTAGCTCCAAGCAATAGCTGGTAAAAGTGTTTCAATATGCTGGAAGAACAAATTTCATCAGAAAAAAACACAAAAACTAGCACGTGCTCATGCAATAAACAGTTTTCGTAGAGAGAGTAGCTTACTAAAATCTTAACAATCCAAATAGATTATATGTTTTTGGTGTAATTATCCAAAAGAGGTTTTTATCTTTCCTTTTTTCCCAACAAAAATACACAAATACGAACCACTCAAAAGCAGAGCTCCTCCTAATATCAAAATTTGTGAGTTTTTTTGACAAAAGATAAGATACAAAATTAAACAAAACTGAAAATAAAACCTTGGTGACAACAATTAACAGCACTATTTTCAATCATAACTTTTTTCTTTTATAAATAAATTTTTTTTAAAAGATTCTTTTATAAATATTGGATTTTGTCTCATTGCAGCAGAAGTCCCGCCAAAGGCATATCTAACTTAACAAAATTCGACCAAAAAAACAAACTTGCCCAAAAAAGTGAGCTTTAGCTCAATCCAAAACAAAAAGATGAGAACTTGCTCTGTTGAGTTTCAGGGTTTTAGGGTTTAAGAAAGACTCTGTTTTTTTTTCTATGTGGGGATGTGATTCCTCTAACCATGTCCTCCTCCTCCAAATTCCTCCAAATCCCCACAACCCTCACCTTAACTTTCAAACTTTCCTCATCCCCAAACAAACCCACAAACCCATCTCTTCTCCCCAACCCATCAAACCCCACTCTCACTCTCAGACTCCACCTGACCCACAAACCCAAAAACCCAATTTTCCACACGCCCTCCAAAACCCACCACCACCTTCACCATCCCCTGTTTTCCACACCACCCAACAGCCCTGCACCTCCGCTAGACCACCAATCGGAGCAATTCAAAGCTGCCCAAGACGCTCTTTTGGAGTTTCTTCTAGAATTTGGGGTTTCTGAGACAGAAGCCGCCTTTGTTTCGTTGAATTCGCCGAGGTATTTGCGGATGTTGGTCGATGGGGTTTTGGAGTTGGATGAGCTTGGGCTGTGGAGAGAGCGGGAGAGAAAGGAGGGGATAGAATTGGTTGGGTTTAAAGAAAAGGTGAGGTATTTAGCCAAGGAAAAAGGTGACAAAGGAAAAGTTGCGTTTTTGGAGAGTGTGGTTGGGTTGAGTCTGTCTTCGGCTATGAATCTTGCCAGGCATTTATCAGCAGAGACACTTCCGAGACTCGTTGAGAAGGTAAGGGCATTGCAATTCATAAAATAATAATAATAATTTGTTGAAGTTTTGGTCGACAATCGTAAACAAGTAATTGGTACTTTGGATTGCTTTTCAAGTTTTTTGAGTTCAGTTCTTGTTTCACGAACAAGTCATTGAATTTATTGGTCTCTTTGATGTGAACAAGGTTGTGAATCTTGTGATTAGTATCTGGGACAATTTGTGAGAAACAGTCTAGTGGAAGTTATTTATTGGGTTATTTTATGTCAAACATTTGATTGGGAGAAGGGTGAAGTATATTTCTCATATGTGGAGCGTAGTGAAAAAAGAACATATTTTTGATATAGTACGACAAAGGAAGGCAAGACTTGTTGGAGTTACTTATTGTCGGAAGTGATGACATATTTTTCAGTTTTAATAGCTTATCTATGGCAATGCCCTCTTATCCACACTCAATTTACAAATCCTGTACTATAAAAATTATGTATTATTTTTCCCTAGAAATCTTTTTGATATGACCCAAAATTCTTTGAAGTTTGTATGAGGTTCTGCATTTTTAACATCATTGTGCATTCTTCATCATGTTCTGACATGGAGAGAGCTCACTGGAAAGTATGAGTAAAATGACTTCCACTAGACTGTTTCTCACAAATTGTCCCAAATACCAGGCTGCATACATAGATGAAATTACAGAATGGGAAAGTATGCAGCCTGATTATTTTATAGTACATAAACCTTTGAAATGACTTCGTGAGTTTATAAGTTCGTAATCAAGGACGCAAGATGAATTAGGACCCTATAACTGTAAAAGTGGAAATCTTATGACATGGACAAGACCCAGGAATTTGGTATTGATTCTCTAATGTCATATCAATGCAGAAATGAAATTATTCTTCAGATCTGTTGCAGAATGGTTTCTTATTTTGCATTTGGCTTATAGGTTAAGTATGTGAAGGGAATATTCTTTTCTGGCAGTAATGATGTGGGCCTCATTGGGAAAAATGCTCGTCGTATGATGATGCACTTATCAATTCCTATTGATGACGATTTGCAACAAACCCTATCATTTTTTGAAAAGGTCTGGTATGTCTCTTCCAAATCTTAGTAATGCATGTATGTCAAACTGCAAGTTACTTTTAATTCTTTGTTATTTAGAGATTCGTGGTTCGTGTGCGTTTATGTGTCTGGATAGTTTATTCTTATTTCCAGTTGGTTTTTCTTTTTCTGCTATAGATTGCAGCAAGGCGTGGAGGTCTGGACATGTTGGGTTTTGGAGACGCCACTTTTCGTTGTTTAATTGAATCCTTTCCCCGCCTTCTTTTGTTGTCCTTGGATCCTCACGTGACACCTATTGTGGAATATCTCGAAAATATTGGAGTCCCGAGAGAATGCATGAGAAACATAGTTCTGTTATATCCACCCATTATTTTTTGCAACCTTAAAGTCATTAAAACAAGAGTGCTTGCTTTTAGAGAGGTACAGTTAACTTCGGCTCTGCTTTCTCTTAATTTTAATTTAAGTGCAAAATTATTATGTAACTTAGGTGACTTTAAATATATAGTTACCAAATAGTTTGTTATTTCCGAATCTGTATGAATGATAAAATAAGTGATCTCTATCTCACTGTGCAATTATGTTGGTTCTAGCTTCCTCTTCCCCACCTTGGACATTTCCTTGTTCTTTGGACATGTCAACTTTTGGATTTATGAAATTTCATGATCAGTAGCATAACCAACTTTACCGAGATTACATTTATAACATATGCCTTTGGTTGTACATGTAATAAATAGAATTATGGTGTTGGTTTATATATTGTTCACTTGGTCTATATTATTTGGACCAAGAATGGATTTCATAATGTTATGGAGACACCTTGTCTGCCATGGTTGAGCATTTCTTCATGTATTGTTGTGCAGGTTGGTGTGGAGGATAAAGATGTTGGTAGAATGTTGGTTAAATATCCATGGATTCTATCTACCAGCATTCAAGACAACTTCAAGGAGGTTCTTTCTTTCTTCGATTTGGAGAAGGTACGGAATCCAATCAGGTCTTTTTATTTATGCTGGCCGATTTTTCGAACTGGAATGAATCATTATTTTGGTTAAAATACTAAATGAGGAATTGTGCTTCATTACAGGTACCAAAAATGAGTGTTGGTCTTGCAATCAAAAGCTGGCCTCATGTTTTGGGTTGCTCAACCAGCTTGCTAAAATTGATGGTTGACCAGATTGGTGAATTGGGTATTAGAAACAAGAAGTTAGGTCAGGTTATCTCTAGAAGCCCTCAGCTATTGATACGGAAACCTGTAGAATTTCTTCAGGTAGTTAATTTTTGTTTTATTCATATCTTCGCATCTATATTACACAAACTTGTTTCCTTATAAATTTTTTTGTTTGTATTCGCGATTTTTACCTCATGATTTAGATGTTGGCTGCAGAGCTTACTTGTGTGGCTATTTGGTAAATTTGCTGTTTTAGGTTGAATATGAAATATTGAAGCCATATACTTTTTTTCCCTTCCTGTTTCATGCTTTCAGGCAGATAATATCTAGCCTACACTGCTTGGTTCTTCATCAAATGACCAAGAAAAGAAAAGGATGTCATTGAAGAACTAGTCTATAAAACAGGAAGTAACAAATTGATGCAACGGAAAATTTTGAAAAGCAACATATACATAGATATATATATATTGTTCTTTAAACTGTTAGGTTGTTGCCTTGTGTGTGTGTGTTGAGTTTGCAAAATTTAGATAGATATGATAGATATATATATATATTATTCTTTGAACTGTTAGGTTGTTGCCTTGTGTGTGTATTGAGTTTCCAAATTTTATGGTGGACTGCAGTACGGTGTCTATAATGTGCGACACCTGTAGCAGATGGCCAGTATGCAAAGAAAGATAAGCATATCTCCATGGCTCTGAGCCTTTAATATCTCAGTTAGCAAGGTTCACACAAACAATTGCAAGCGTAATTTAATTTTGTCCTTGAACATGAGACTTGAGAGATTAAAACTGATACATCCTTTAAATACCCTGATACCCTTGAACAAATGACCCGTAATATAGGATTATAAACTTGCGGACAGAATTGCCCCTGGTTTTCATGAGTCCGCGTGATTCATTTCTCTTATTATAAGCGCAATAAAGCTGCTAGTACCGGGTGAACTCATATTGTCCAAAGACTTGGTCTCACTGCCAGTGCAATTAAACTTATGCAATGTGACCTAACCTAATCACCTACCAATCCAAGTTGGTCCCACATTAGAGATCAACACAATGCAACTGGATATACTTTACCAGTCTGTGAAGGATTCGGGAACCATGTAAATGTGTTACAGTTTCTTGCGTCCAGTTTTAACTGTTATTACTGCTTTATACAGGTGGTTTCATTTGTGGAAGGTCTAGGATTTGATAAAGAAACTGTTGGCATCATACTGGGCCGCTGTCCTGAAATATTTGCTGCCAGCATTGAGAGAACTCTCAGTAGGAAGCTTCAGTTTCTTGCTAGTATCGGTGTCTCCAAAGTTCATCTTCCACGGGTTATCAAAAAGTATCCAGAGCTTCTTGTTTCAGACACTGATAGAAATTTACTTCCTCGGTAATGCTTTTTTTTTTTAGTATATGCAGCTCAACAAACTTAGAATTCTCTAGTTTTTTTTAATGAAATGTGAATTAGTCTAATGTGGGGAATTTGGTGAGCAGGATGAAGTATTTGATGGAGAAAGGGCTGTCACGGAGGGATATTGCATTCATGGTCCGCAGATTTTCGCCGTTGCTCGGGTACAGCATTGAAGAGGTTTTGAGACCCAAGCTTGAATTTCTCATAAACACCATGGAGAAGCCGGTAACGGATTTGGTGGAGTATCCCAGGTACTTCAGTTATTCATTGGAAAAGAAGATAAAACCGAGATATTGGGTGCTTAAGGCAAGGAATATGGAGTGCAGCTTAAAGGATATGTTGGGTAAAAACGATGAACAATTTGCTGAAGAGTTTATGGGTGTTGGAAGCATGCTTGTTTCACTTCCTCCTTCCCCTAGACAATAATGAAGTGGTAGGAGCTCCTATATTCTTACTTTGTAAATAATAAACCAAAGATTTGTTCACAATTTTGTAACATTTTTGTTGTAACATTCAATGTATAGTATTAGTAGCCCTATCGGATTTAATTTTTAGTTACGAGAACTTTAACGTATCTATTTGTAAAAAGGGAGATGGTGAAAAAAATGCCATGTGTCAATAAAAATATTAAGAAATGCAATAATTCATTAAATCAGGAAAGGCCGTAATTCATTAAATCGATATATGGCTGTCCATGTTATAGAATTTCGCCTTATGTCAATGCCTCTGTCTATTTATGAAGGGTGATGATTTCTCCACTTTCTTTTTGTTCACTTAAACTTCATTTTTATTTATAAAATGGAGTGTAAGTAAATAAAAAATGAGTGGAAAAATCAGTTCTCTTTATAAAAATTATTAAAGTCATGTCCAAATTTGCAGCCCAAACCGATATAGGACGAGGCCTAACTCGAGCTAGGCCTATATTTTTTTGTTCAATTTCACTATATACTAACGATTTTTATTATTTATTGAAAACAGAAGCTAATGGCTCTCTTTTAAGATATAAATGTGATAACATTAAGCATTATTTTTCTCTAAAAACAAACATAACTTAATAAATGGACTTAAAACAAGTTGTGTTCAGGCCGACCCGATCTATTTGACACATAGGAATCAATAAAGAGAACAAAAAAAAAAAAGTAAAAAAGTTACATAAATTATCTACATTCGCACAAGAATGCAATAGTCCAGACATACTACTAACGATTCATACATAAATAAGGATAAACAACGTCTCGGCTTGAGTTTGTTTGCTCACACCACAAACATCTATAAATCAGTGCCTAGATTTTGATAAATTCCAATACACCACAATGTCTAGATAATTTAAAAACACTTACTACTACAAGCATACAAATTCAATAGTTGAAGGCACTTTTTCTTTCAAGTGTTGCACAGCATGTTCTCTTGCTTTCACTTCCGCTTTGACTACTTCAACCCCCCTATCCGTTTCATTAGGAAATCTTGTACTAGGATACAACCAACGCTGAACAGGATCAATAACTATTTTCTCCAGTGCAACGGCATTCTTTATAAGGTACATGACATGTTGAGCAGCACATCTACGAGCACGAAACCCTACTATTTCTACTACCTTGAGGTTAGGATGGAGGCATTTGGCATTATAATCTAGTTGTGCACTTATGTCACGGGAATATTTAAAATTCAACTGCACAAAAAACCGATTATTGTACGCGCAATAAAAACCATTAAGTCTATAAACTAGCATGATTTTATATAAATGTTAAGTATTGGCAATGTAACGGAACCAAAGGAAGATGTACAAAATAAAATTAAGAAAATACGCATGCAAATACAAAGTCTTATCATCAAATCTACCAAGTATGAATATGTACCTTCAACACAAGTCTCTGCAAGTAAGGAGATGCCTTCATGAAACTTCTTAAATGAGCAAGATCCCGATAATAATCTGCTTGAACTAATAATTCCAAATGCTTGAGATTTGCTAATATAGGAAATACAGGCTTCACATTGTAGACCTGAAAGCCGAACAAGGAGTAAGGAACTACAAAATCCTAAAAGCAGACAAGGGAAAATATAAAAAAGAAAACCAGCACATCATAATTACATATACTAACCGCTCCATCGATATCCAACATGAGAACCTCTAGCTGAGAAAGACAGCAAGAAAGTTGGGTTAAGGGAAGCTCTATGGATTTCCCGAACGTTAGACCCTTATGCTCGAAGAAATCAACCCTCTCTGAAATGGATACCTCAACAAGCAAAGGTACTTTATTGAGAAGCAAGTTGATCTCACGCCCATGATAAATAAATGAAACAAGGTCTACATCACAAATCTCAATGCTTTTGAGGTGCTCACAAGAGTTTATCTCTAAATATTTCAATGCAATCGATGGACCAACAACTCTTAAGTTAACCAAATTGGTTGTCCTATTAACAGTCACTGATAGTCTTTCAAGAACTGGACAGTTAGACATAAAGTACTCGAGAACTTCTTCCGTCACATCAACACATCGGAAATGAAGAACTTTTAGGAACTTAAATCCAATATTGTATCCACAAGAGTGTAGAGTTGGACTGTCATAATGCATGTTGTTGAGCTTCGAGGCATAGTAATTTTTGAGACCTAATAGTTTGCGAGGAAATTGATAGGGAGGAGCCGTAAAAAGATGAAAATACGAAAGACCAAATTCGAGCTCCAGTATTTGAACTCTCTTATTCAATGCAAATTGGATCCACTTATCAATGCTACTTGTGGAACAACTATTTAATTCAAAGCAAGCCCTGAATCGTTCAATGGTTGGGCTTCTATGATGATCCACCACAGTGTTTACCCAATCGATATATCGACGGATTTCCAGATTTTTTAGTTCTGATTTTAATTGGACAAAGTCGGGAAAATTTGGACCAACCCCATATTTAGCATCAAAATTGAGATTCATAGTAAACGCCCACACATACTGCCATCGCTTAGAAAGGATACTGGTAGCTGCAGCTTCCTTCAGTGGCAAGAGAGACACTACACCAAAAAGAATTTCATCCGGTAACCCACTAATTCTGTCCACCAAGTTGAACTCCCCCTTATTTTTCCCTCCATTTCCCAATTTTTTCTTTTTTCTTTTTGGCATGTTACTCCTTCGTCTACAAAGATTCCTAGTAGATGCTGCTTCTTTGAACGCATAGGGTGAGAATCGAACTGGTAACTCACTGATTTGGTCCACCATGTTGTACTTGCCCTTATTCTTCCCTTTTTTCCGCAAGCTTTTTTCACATACCTTGCCCTTATTGTTGGCTTTTTTCAGCAAGATTTCCTCTTTTCTTGTTGCCTTTACCCTCCATCCAAAGTTGTGATCACCTTTCTAATAGATTGAATAGTCCGCAAAAAAAATAGACAACAAACCATAAAAGGAGTAAGGACTAAGGAGTGTTACATCACTGACAGAAAAAGGACGCAAATTTGTACAAGTTAGATATGTGGGAAAATATAAAGATGCAATTTTGATACTATTTTGACATCTGGGAAAAAAGAAAGATGCAATTTTCATAGCAACTATATATATATAAGGCGCAGTTATACCAGTCAGATATTCAGGAAAGGAAAGGGAAAAAAACGTAAAATTTGGAGTTTTCAATGTTTACCTCCATGTTTTGAAAAAAAAATTGAGAACGCAATTTTGATACTAAAGATACGTGGGAGAGTATAAAGATGCAATTTTGATACTATTTTGACATCTGGGACAAAAGAAAGATGCAATTTTAATAGCACTCAGATATTCAGGAAAGGAAAGGAAAAAAAACGTAAAATTTGGAGTTTTCTTCTGTAGAAAACAATGTTTACCTTCATGTTTTGGAAAAATTGAGCGGTTGGATCTGGTGAGCGGCGACGGTATCTCCAGATCTGGTTAGCGGCGAGGGGAACTCCAGACGTTTGTCGAGGGAGAGAATTAGGAGAAGGGAGAGGGGAAGAAGCGAGAGGGCAGATGTTGAGTGACGGCTGGACGCTGAATTGAAATCCTGATGTTTTTATTGAGAGTTATTTATATCAACAATCCTGAGGCTGTCGGTATCAACAATCATGTTTCCATTAGGTTATATTAAAAGAACTTGGGCGGCAAGCAACCGCTGGAATTTGTTTCCTGGTCGAAGTTGGATTTCAAGTTTTGGATTGGGTTTAGACTTTCAAGAGCCCATTGTTATGCGTATAAATAGGCCCAGCTAGGCCATTTTCAATCAATTTTATTTTCTTTCCCGACCGTTGAGTTGAACGGTTTCTCATTCCCTTCCTTCCCTTCCTCCGTCGTCGTCACAAAATAACAAAACCTCCATCCAATCTCACCAAGAGAGAAAGTCCAACAAGAGAGAAAGTCCAAGACAGACAAGGCTCTCTTCTTCTCCATGTGCCTGCCTTGCCTTACTCCGTTAATTTCTTTCTTTTGCTTTATTTATTTCTTCTCCTTTGTTGTTTGTTGTTGTTTTTGGTGAACTTTGTGGGTTTTTATTGATGAATTTGTATTATTGTTGCTTTAATTAATAACTTTTGTATTCAATTTTGTGTATTTTTTTTGCAGCTTGATGGCAGAAATGAAGACCTTCTTTTGAATTTGAACTTGTATTGCTTGCAATGGGGGATGTCATAAGTAAAGCTACAGATGGGGTCGGTGGTCTACTTGAGAAGGCGTTTTTGGCTCCATTTAAGACTATGTTTGGTGGCTCATGCGAGTAAGTTCTGCTGAAAATGTTCTCTTTTATTGCCGGCCGGCCATCGTTTTGTTCAAATCATGTGTAGTAGTTTCAGATGAAAATTTGTATGATTTGTTGACTTCATTTCATCTCCAATGGTATCTTGTGTTGCACTGACTTGGAGGCCTGCTATGACTCCCTAATGTTCATACATGTTTTCCTTATTTTCATGACCGGAATTTCTTCGCAGTCCACTTCTTGTTTACTTCCTCCTTTTCCCTACCAAAGGGGTGCAGCTTATACATAGGCACTTCATTCATTTTCTTAGCTGCTACTGAGTTTCTTGAAAAGAATGATAATCTTAGGACATCATATTTATTATCTTCTAGAGCTTGATTTTTTTTATTGGAGGGTGAAATACTTTTCTGCTTGCGTATATTCATGTTCAACTACAAATGATGAGACTGGATGATGGATTTACCTTTGCATTATACTTCACTGCCCTGCTAATATTACTATGATGTGTTTGATTCTGCAGGGATGTGTGTTCAGGACCCTGGGATTTCGGTTGCTTTATTGTGTTGTGAATTAAGACCAATTCACTCCCTTCAAGACCTTGTTGTTGATGGACTTTGGACAAGCACAAGGATGAACTTGTTGCACACACACACACACACTCAGAAATTTAACCAAGAACAATGAACACAAGTATTTATAGAGGTTCAGCAATTTGCCTACGTCCTCTTTGGTGATCCCCTTGAGAAATATCAATAATGAAGAAGGAGTTACAGATTTGGCTTCAATGGAAACCCCCTTAGAACCCAAGCTCACTATCTGTTTTTCTCTCTCACCCCTTAGCTCACTCACTTGATACAAGATGCTCTCACTCTCTCTCTTGGCTTCCCAAATCTGAATGCAACACTTAGCACTTGCTCCAGCTCCTTTGTATCTACTTAAAGATAGAGAAAAGGAGCCACCCACATGCAACAAACCAGCCTACCTCAAAACATGGATCCCTAATTTCAGGAAAGCATAAAGAGATAGGCTATCATACAACCCACTAACCTACCTAATCAATGTTTAGGACTTTTCTGGTGGTTTGCCAACTGTCTTGGACTTATACCAACGTTGGGGTTGCATGTGAATTGGTAGGGACCAATTAGAATCCAAAGAAAGGGCTGAAAACGTGCTGAAAAAACAGCACAAAGACGCGAGCGTGCGACCGGTCGCCCGTAACCTGCGACCGGTCGCTTATACCGTGGCTTCGCTTAACGGATCTGCCTGCATGCGACCGGTCGCCCTGAACCTGCGACCGGTCGCTTTTATACCGTAGCTACCACTTCTCCTCTGCATGAAAACGACCGGTCGCCCAAACCCTGCGACCGGTCGCTCCCTCCGATTCTTGTAACCTTAGGTGAGCCATTTTTCCAACATATTGAGCATCTATGTGTTTCCAATCTGTTGAAACTGTTAATGATCTTGGTCCTCTGCTACATAAGTAATTTCTTCTTCTTTAGTTGTACTCTTCTTATTTTCGTTAGAGTTCGCTTCATAAACTAGCCTTGGAAGCGCAGTTGTTTTGAGCCTTCAGTTGCATTTGTTTCTCATTCATATTTTTTTTATAACTTTCTTTCAGCTTTATTATTCTTCTATCTATTATTCAAGCTGGGGTTATTCCAATGCATTGGGAAAAGCCTCTGTAAGATGTGTTGGGCTGCATGTGAGACATACTGGTATGCACTAGAAGATATTACTTGTTTCTTGTGGTACAAGCTAAAGAACACTAAGAGGGTAAACCGCCGTCGTCACCGCCATCGCCGCCGCAGCCAATTTCGAGACATTGAACAAGGATACAGTTCAAGCGAGGAAAATGATTTGTGGGATAACTATCATGAGTTAAATGTCAGCAGAAAGCGGAAGTCACTCAGCAGGAGGAGAAAGGATAAGCTGCAGAGCTCTATTTACCCATCAAGTAGGCATGGCACTCGTAGTCACCACCATGTAAGGTTAAAGTCTAGGGGAAGATCTGTGCGCATTGTGGGAAGATCTCAAAGGCCAAGAAGCTCGAGGCATCTTCGATTAAGAAAAGTGAGAAATGTTCGAAGGCAAGCCAGAACATCGAAGAGGAGGAAACTTAGGTGATTGTCAATGTTTCTGAAATTGGTTTTGAAATTATGACGGCTGTAATTAGTTTGAATTTAAGATCTGACATATTAAAAGAACATATGAGATTTCAATTGTTGCATGAAATGTGGTTGAACATATGAGATTTCATCTGTTTTGGTGATAGATGTTGCAGATCCACAGTGACACCACATTTTTGAAAGGTTCTTTGTTAACTTTTATTTGCCTACAAAGACTATTGTAAATTCATACATACATTTATTGATGTAGAGAAAGGCTAGCTCAACCCCACTAGTGCAACCTGAAAGCCATATGCATGACTACTTATTTACTTTGTTTGATCAGAAAGGAAGTTCTAGACCTGGGGTTTCTTAGAACAAGTTTGATCGCTGCAGCCATATTCTCTATGGTGACCCCAGCATTGCACATGTTGGCAATAGCACCCGCATATTTCATTCCATAATTTGATAAAGGTCCACAGTTGTTCTCATAAGTCCTCACCTGCATGGAAAAGAATTCAAAATCAAGATATGAGAGATGAGCTCAAACGCTAGTGAATCTGCATTCATTTCATGCAGTTACAGGAGAAGGACTACAAGAATTTTGAAGCAATCCCAATCATCTACTAGAGGTTGCCCCCGAGGCCTAACATTAAGCAACACTTTTGAGCTCTTCTGATGTCCAAACAAAAGCTCCCTTATTTTATTTATTCTGTAGTCCACAAGTTTCCTATGAGCAATTTCATCGAGCAGCTGCTTTTGGGCTTCCAATTTCATCGAGCAGCTCTGTGGAACTGAAGAATAAAGAGGTTAGCTATATGAAGAAAAAAAAGAAAAAAAATCTTCTTTTGCCTGGCCTGCTATGTTTCCAGAGTTTTTTTGTTGGTCAATCTATGTTTCCAGAGTTTGGAAGAATAAAATAATACTAGAAACCTTGTGCTGAAGATGAAGGAGGTCTGCATCACGTTGGCTAACAACCCTTTGAGATTGATGGTGAAGAGATATCTTCCATGGAAGTGTATAGCTATCATTTGTAGGATCTCCACCCATGTAAGTGAAGAGGAACTCCTTTGTGTGACTTATATCTCCATACTGCATAACATGAGAATCATTCGTTCTTCTTCGAACCTATAATTTATCGAGATGGCCATATTATTCTAATTTTCCTTGACATTATACCTATACTTTATGATATGCATCATGACATGCATATGCCGAATATTTTATCTATTATATTGAAAGTTCAATAATTATTTAGAAGTTTGAAACGTTGTCATTGTTTACCCTTTCACATTGCTTCTCCAATGTTTCTTTACGCAAATCATTTTTGCCACTGTTCTCAAATGTGAAAGTACCAAAAATCACCAGAACAAAAAAGTAATCAGTACGAGCCTCTGAGTGAAAACATGTTGGAAACTGATGAAGCACTGTATACTTTGACTAATTAGAACAGCATTTTAATAATCAAAGTATTGCATACCAATCCTCCATTCAGGAAATACTATACAAGTCTCCCAAACAGGTATCATACTCTGCAGGAACACCAGGTTGACTGGGATAATATGTTGCGTAACCATCCTCTTCTGCATTTGCTGATGTAGTAGGATAAATACTTACATTCTTTGGAAGGAGGCCTTCAAATATACTCCCATACTCACAAGCTTCAAGGTAAAATACCTATTTTGTGTAATAAATGCATAAAGCCTTAATAAGTGCAGAAGTACACCCAAAAAAATAGTCGGAAAAAACCTTCATTGAGGATGGATTATACATTAATTACTGATGAAGTGGAAATTCCTACCATGCTTTTGTAACCTTTAGCAGCATGCTTCTTCTTGAGCACATCTATGAGGTCTATTGCGAAAACCGAAGAAGTATCAGCAGGCATCCCTGAATATAATATAACAATATCTGTAGTTATGCACTGTAAAATTGAATAGAAATGCTACTCTAGACTCTAAAATAGGAATAGCTTCCACTTTCTTTTCCTGCATACTATTATGATGTGTATTATTACTGCTTTGTTAAAATATATATATAAAAAATTGCTAAATTTATGGGGCTATAAGATCATATTTCATACAGTTAATTAAAAGTTACTAACCAACAAGTCCTGCAGCACCATGGTCATTTGGACCACTGCTCAGAACCTTGCCACTACCTCCAGTGAGGGCACTTTTGTTTCCAAGAATAACAGCATATAGATTTTCTGCATTAACATATTCCCCTGTATAATCCTGCATGAAAAAAGAACAACATTGAAGTTTAAACAATATTTTGAAACTGACAAACTAGCTATAAATTAAACTCAATCTGAGAAAACTCAAACCTTGGGAACTCCCTTATAAACATCATGGCCTTTTGGCTTGTTGATGATGACACCTCGTCTAGGATTTTCCGGGTTGAATGCAATATCATCGTACATGAAAACAATGATGTTCTCATCTTTCAGTCCACCTTTCTTCAGTATCTGGTATGCATGGCATACATTAGCCTGCATTTTTCAACAATTAAATTTTGTTATTATTTAGCAACATAACATAATCACTTATTGTATACCAACCAAGATCATCAAATTTGAACAAACTTAAACCCGGTGTCTATAATTGCCATAACCATTTGACCCAGCAACAAGAACTGCCCATTTTTTCTCATTATCACCATGAGTATTAAAATCTACATGTACTTCTGCATTTACAGTGAGGCACAAGCTTCCAGCGGTCAAACTTAAAAAAGCAAGGGATATTAATACTGCACACCTTTGACTAGTCATACTGCAGATTATGCATGGTGATCTGCAGAAACACAAATATAGGCTTAATTAGAAGTTGATGTACAAGGCTCAGCCTTGAAAATGATTATGGAGATAAACTAGGAGCTAATATTTAATGTGAAAGACCAAACCTCTTACCAAGAGATTTTCACAATGTCTCTGCAAAGTTGCAAAGTACGCTATTTGTAGAGTTCTATTCTATGGTTGTGGTTGAAATGAATGGCTCAGATTAAATCTTCTATAGATGCTAAATAAGGAAGTGAGTAGATAAATGAGCACTACATAGTTAATTAGCAGCCCATTTTATGCACACAAAAAAGTTAAAACAATAAGAGAATATGAGGAAAAAAAGAATAAGGACACAAAATTGTTACGTGTCTTCTTCACTTGTATGGTGGTATGCTTACTTCATTTTCCATTCGTAAAGAATTTATATGCACATTCTAAGCCTATGGACCAAGCACAGATGGTGGTTTTATTGACTGGAATATAGAACTAGCTAGCCTTATGGCCACTAAGATTTCATTTGAAATTCTTTGTTGACCAGATAGAACCCTAGTGTATCCCCTGCTTTTTGTCTCCTTTTCCTCAAATACCATTTATTGAAGCTCATTTAAACAAAATACAACATACAACTTTTGTTTTTCAAGAAAAATGAAACTGCTGCTCTACCAAGTCTGAAAACTTAAAAGAAAAGAAGAAAGCTTCTTCGATTCAAGAGTCCTGATCAACAATTAAAGGAGTCAAAACTTGACCTAGGATGCAGTCTCTGTGTGTTTCTTGATTGAATTCATTACTT
Organism: Prunus padus; assembly: GCA_024362665.1. Classification (NCBI taxonomy): domain Eukaryota; kingdom Viridiplantae; phylum Streptophyta; class Magnoliopsida; order Rosales; family Rosaceae; genus Prunus; species Prunus padus. The sequence goes on along the minus strand of JANFAM010000013.1, from coordinate 2,293,496 downwards.
GTTTCTTTTGTTGCCAAAGGTGTTTAATGATGAACATAATCAATAGGCACTTAGCCTGAGAGCTTTGTACTGTGGTTGCTGAAATGATAATGATCTAGTTCCTCCGCTACAGAGTTCAATTTTTTTCGTTCTGATCTTTCACTATAGAGTTTGGTTCACATGATTAGCTTTGCAAGAGCATTAATTATCAACTAATGGCTAGCAAGGGTATTATCCGTGGCAGAAATGGGACATCTGTTTTAATGCTAGATGTTGCAGATCCACATTCGACGTCATATTTTCAAAACATTATTTATTAATTTTCATACAAAGACTGTTGCAACATCAACTCCATTAGACCAGCATAAAATCCATATATATATAACCGTTTATTTACTTCATCTGATCAGAAAGGAAGTTCTAGACATGGGGTTTCTTGGAACAAGCTTGATCAGAAGCTGCAACCATTTTCTCCAGGGTTACCCCAGCATTGCATATGTTGGCTATAGCTCGTGTGTATTTCATTCCGTAAGTTGATAAATGTCCACAGTACTTCTTATAAATCCTCAGCTGCATGGATAGAACTCAAAATCAATATCTCAGAGAAAAAATTTACTGGTTTACTTAAACTTTAATTGAAGAATTAGATAGACAAGCACAAAAACTTGTGTGTATGCATTAATTTGATGTATGGAATTAGAGGACTTACAAACTTCTTGAAGCAGTCCCAATCATCTACTACAGGTTGCCCCCGAGGCCTAACATTCATCAACACGTTTGAGCTCTTCTGGTAACCAAACAAAACCTCCCCTATTTTATGGATGCTATAGTCCACATGTTTCCTATGAGCAATTTCAGCAAGCAGCTGCTTTCGAGCTTCCAGTTTAGCAAGAGATCCAGCAGGAGCTCTGAGGAACTGAAGAATAAAGACAAATGGTTTGTAGATAAAGAAAAACACTTTGAATGAGTCATATTACCAAAATATATGAAAGTTTGTGCAAACTAAAAAACATTCAAGTTTAGGACTCATAATAAATTAAGAGCAAAACCTTGTGCTGAAAATAAAGGAGGTTTGTGTCACGTTGGTTAACAGCCCTTGAGGGTGAAGAGATATCGCCGATGGAAGTATAGCTATCGTTCGCAAGAGCTGCACCCATGTAAGTGAAGAGGAACTCGTTTCTCTGGCTCATATCTCCATACTGCATAACATGAGACTCATTTGTTCTTCTTCGAACCTGTAATTTAGTGACGATGACCTATTATTCTAATTTTCCTTGATATTATACATATACTTTATGCTCTGCATCTGACAAGCATTTTCAAAATATTTCATCTATTGTAATGAAAGCTCCATAAATATCCAAAACCGTGAGAAGTTTTCAATATTTTACCCTTTCATATTGCTTCTCCAAAGTTTCTTTGCGCAAATCATTGCTGTCGCTGCTCTCAAATGTCACAATACATTTGAAATTCATTGAAACAACAAAGTAATTAGTACGAGCCTTCGATTCAAAATATATTGGAAACTGATGAAGTAATGTACTCTGTGTAACAGCATCTTAATAAAGGAAAGCATTGCATTACCAATCCTCCAACCAGGAAATACTATACAAGTCTCCCAAGCAGGTATCATACTCCTCAGGAACATCGGGTTCACCTGGGCAATATGTTCCATAACTACTCTCTTCTGCATTTGCTGCGGTAGCAGCATAAATATTCATTTTATTTGGAAGGAGGCCCTCAAATATGCTCCCCGACTCGCAAGCTTCGATGTAGAATACCTGATATATGTTATTCAAATAAATGCATAAAAGCCTTAGAAAGTACTGAAATTCAGCAAAGATTGCTATTGAAATGGAAATTAATCTTACCATGCTTTTGAAACCTTTAGAAGAATGCTTCTTCTTCAGCACATGCATGAGATCTTTAGCATAAACAGCATCATCCTCACTAGGCATCCCTGGATACAAAATACCACTCACATGTAAATGCAACATCTAATTTCACAGAAATGTTACCCTGTTCCCTATTCTTTCAATTAAGAATAACTTCCACAGTAAACTAGCTGGTTCTTCCTTGATTGGATCATGTGCATGCTTATTCCTTTGTTATTACAATTTAACTCCAGAAAAAAAAAACTTTCATATTACATACAATTTAATTTCATTAACTAAATATTTTGAAAGTTCATTAAAAACTACTAACCAAGTAATCCTACAGAACCGTGGTCTGCATAATAGATGAAAACATGGTCATTTGGACCACTTTTCAGAACCTTGCCACTACCTCCAGTGAGGTTCCTTTTGTTTCCAAGAATAACAGCATAGAAATTTTTTGAGTTAACATCTGCCCCGGTATAATCCTGCACGAAAGACAAAAAAAAATTGCATTACAGTGAAAACAATGTTAATCAAACAAACAAGTTAGAAACTAAAATCAAATAGAAAAATAAAACCTTGGGAACTCCTTTGTAAACATCATGGCCCTTTGGCTTGTTGATGATGACACCTTGTCTAGGGTTTTCGGGGCTGTGCGCAATGTCATCATACATGAAAACAATGATGTTCTCATCTTTCAGTCCACCTTTCTTCAGTATCTGGTATGCATGGCATATATCAGCCTGCATGGAAAAACAATTAAATGTACTATGAGTAACATAACATAATATTTGATACTAATAATATATGATGAAATTTTGACAAATTTAAACCTGGTGCCTATAGTTGTAGTAACCATTTGACCCGGCAATTAGAACTGCCCATCTTTTTCCCTTATCCTTCTTAGTGGTACTTGGAGAGGCATTTTCACCATGAGCACTGAAATCTATTTCTTTTCCATTTTCAGGGAGGCACGAGTTAATTCCAATACTCAAACTTAGCAAAGCAAGGGATAGCAATACTCCACAACCTAGAATAGCCATTCTGCAGATTAAGATCACCTGTACAAACATAGAATAGCTAGTGTTAGTAATTAGAAGTCGACAAATTAATGCACGTACGTATTCATATGTTATGTTGTAATGTAGATCAATTTTAATGTACTTTTGATGGTATAGGAGCACTATGCTTAAATTGAAGCGCTTCAAAACTCTCTCTAAAGCTCACTAGGTCAGCCTTGAAGAACATCGAGAAAAAGGAAATGAAACTAGGAGAAAGGCCAAAAATCTTACCAAAAGATTTTCAAAGAATTGCTAAAAAAGATTTCACTCGAGCTCTCAGTGAGTACATGCTCTTCCAATGAACAAAGGAATCGATTTATAGATGCTTTCTGGTTGAACTGAACGGAAGAGATTAAATCTCTCCCATACTTGCTGAAGAAGGAAGTGTCTAAATTTTTAGATGAACAATTGTTTCATCACCCCACTCCAATTAATATTCTTCATCATCAGCTTTGTGATCTTTGACGTGGCCCATAACATAGTGGCTTAGTTCTTACAAATTCAAATGAACTAAGGCAACAATTTTTCATTTACCAACCTCACACAAAAACTGATCATAGTGATTAAAAATAAATTAAAAACTGGACCAATGTCGAATTTTTGAAAATCTTGATACTATAAAAAGTTTAACGTGTTGAGAGCACTACATATTTTGAGCTAATTACCTAAAAATTTAAGTTTCGGGTTGGATATTATAGGTCATCTTAACTAGGATTATCCAAAATAATCCTGGATCACTCAAAAGAGGGGATTACTTGTGCACAAATTGCTTTTTTTTATTCATTCGCTAGGAAGGGGAGGGGCAAATATTATATTGGGTTGTCTCACACTTGTCTATTACGTAAATAGAACCCGGGTGCACTTGGGGAGGGGAGGGGGAGAGTTTGGCCCACTTTTCCCGTGTGGTGCCAGCCATGTGCTTGTGCACAAATTGCTTGACATGAATGATTTTGGAGTCTATGTATTAATAGCTATAACCGATGAATTAAATCACGCATATTTGGATCAAATTTTTTCCATTCAATTAATGCAGTGATGATTATTTAGTGCATCTTTAATACGCACTAAACTATTGTGTGACACATTGAAATTACTATGTAAAGGATAGGTGGCGGTAATTCGATTTCTTGTTCTTGAAGAATGATGGAAGTTAGCTTGTTGATATAATTGCCTGTGTTTGAAATTGTTTTCTTAGCACCAAATAAAAATAAAAATAAAAATAAAAATAATTGGTATGGTGGTATGTCTATATCAATTTCTATTCTGGAAAAATAGTTTGTATAGCTAGGGAAAACCGTTGTAGCTAGGGAAGCTTTTTAGCAAGGTTTCACATTATAAGCATGTAGACCAAGATTAAAGGATGGTTTTATAGACTGTAATACACCTAACCTTCTGGCCACTATGATTTAATTAATTTGACTAACTATCGATCCTTCTTAGTTTTATTTTTTTTATAATAAAAACCGTAGCATAGCCTGGCAGCTATACTCTTTCTATTAAAAAATACCCCGAGTATAGCCGCACGGCTATACTCTTTTTAAAAATAAAAAACCGTAGTATAGCCGCGCGGCTATACTCTTTTTAAATAAAAATCGCGAGTATAGCCTTGCGGCTATACTATTTATAAAAAAAAAGGGACCACCAGCCTGGCGCCTTAACCACGTGCCAAAAATAGGATAGCCGTACGGCTATATACTATTTTTTTTAATAAAAAACGTAGTATAGCCGGGCGGCTATACTATTTTTTAATAAAAAAATAGTCCCAAGTATAGCCGCGCGGCTGTACTCTATTTATAATTTTAAAAAAACCACCTGCTGGCGCTTTGAGCCCGTTTTGTCGCGTGTCAAAAGTAGTATAGCCGCTCGGCTATACTCTTTTTTAAAAATAAAAATTGTAGCATAGCTGCCCAGCTATACTCTTTTTACAAATAAAAACCCCGAGTATAGCCGTGCGGCTATACTATTTATAAAATAAATAAAAAAGAGGACCCGCTTGGCGCCCGCTATGCTATGTGTCAAAAACGGTATAGCCGCATGGCTATACGATTTATTAAAAAAAATTAAAAGAAAATGACTCTTCTAGTTGCATTAGTTTATACTTTATAGATATTAATTTGCTAGTTTCAACATCTCCAAAGTAGATATTGAAGAGAGAGACCCACCACAAATCTATTTGTATATGATATGTAATGCACAAGTTGTACTTGGTTATGAAAGTTCACAATTAAGAATTAATTGGTCAATGGGGTTTAGCTGAGTGGAAAATGTCGTTGATTGCAAATTAGAGGTCTTCGGTTCGAGCCCCTATCGCATCTTAGTTGTGAGTTTATGAGAAACTCTCCTCCCCTGTAGTTTAGACTATAGCTTGTAAGAATTAATTCTAGACTTTTATGAAGATAATTTTAAAATTGACTTTGATTTACTTGTTCAACTTGGGCTAATAATATAACACAAATGCAAAATTATTTAGGGTCAATTAATTGAAACGTGTTATATTAGCCCAACTCAGCCTATAGACAACCCAATGTTCAAATCGAAATTGTGCATTCAGCGAATCTTACAACCACACAAGAAATATCATCCAAACTCTTCCTATTAACCGCCTCTTCAGTTAGGTGCTTTGCTGCTGCTTGAGGATCCTTTATGCCTCTAATCGAATCAACAACTTCTTGGTTAGACATCACATTCCACAGTCCATCACTTGCCAACACAACGAACTCAGTGTCCTCGTCTATCATCTCCACCACCACATCAGGTTCACAACTAATGTGTTTCTTTAATGTTCTATCACCAAATGCTCTTCCTACAGCCAACCACCCACCGACATGGAGAAGTTTCCCTGGAACGATTTATACGTAAGCACCTCCCTTTTCAATTTATTCTTTTTCTATGATTGGATCATGATCAACAGATAGTTGTTTAGCCACACCATTCTTGCAGATAACAGCCCTAGAATCCCCCACATTGGCTATCTCCAGCTTCTGCTGGCAGTTGAACAACATATCCGTAACCGCAGTTGCACCTCCTTTTTTAAAATCATCACTTTGCAGAATATTAGTATCGGTTGCATGATATGCTCTCTTGAGTGCACTCTCCGGATCTATCCAGAAATCAGGCTCGTTTATGGTGTTTGAACAGATGAACTTGCAAGTATATAGGAATTTCAAACCTCTGATGGCCATCAAATACTGCAAACAATCCTAGCTGATCATGATCATCAATTTGCTTAAAATGTGAGACAACATTGTCTTCCATAGCATGATCAAATTTCCCCGTTACCAAGTGGAAGCCATGCGTTACATTCACATGTGACATGTTGCATCCCTTTTCTGTTTGGGAGCTATTTCCTTTTCCATTGTCAGGAATTTGAGGTGCGGGAATATCAGGTGAACCCAATCCAAGTATGTTCTTTACCTTCTGGAGAATTTCTGTGCCAATTGTGAGCCGCAAGCTTTTATCACCAGGCTGCTTCTTCAACAAGTTTATGCGACGTTAAGCATGTATATAACAAATTAATTGAGTTCACATAATTGTCAAAAAGAAAAAACTTATAACAACAAATTAATTTATGGGATTATAGGATCAATTATACTAAGATTTTGTATTAATTAATTTAAAATTACTAACCAAGTTTCCTACGACGGCTATGGTCCGTACAATTTTTTCCCATGTCGTCACTCAGATTGGTATCATAAAAATTGGCTACCTTAACATCATCCCCTGTATAATTCTGCATGAAATCAAAAATAGTAAAAACATTACAGTGATTTAAATATATAATATTGAACTAACAAAATAAGTTCGGACGAATTTAAACCTGGTTCTTGTATTTCTCATAACCAATATGTGATCGAGCAACTTGAACTGTCCATCATTTCTCAGAGGTGATGGTTCTTGATCGAGCAATATGTGATGGAGGTTGTAAACCGTCAGATTGTCCTCTTCACCCATTGAAACCCATGCAGCTTCAAATGGTTTGGTGATCGCTGCGGAGTTGGGTTGCATTCATTTAGAGTGCGAGTCTGACTCCAATGAGCTGATTCAAAGTGTTAAAGGAAATATTCATCGTAACAAGTTAACAACCTTATCTCGCCGTCATTCCTTCACGAAAGTTGCTTGCCATCACCTTCTCAATCTTCTCCCCAAATTACCTGACCCAAACAGCCAAAGTTCAGGGCCAATTTTGGCTGGAACAGTCTAGCAGTCGCGGCCTGCCGCAAACCCAATTTCACAGCGACTTTCCGTTGCCTTAACGACCTTATCTCGCCATCATTCCTTTACGAAAGTTGCTCGCCATCATCTTCTCTATCATCTCCCCAAAATACCAGACCCAAACAGCCGGAGTTCAGAGCCAATTTTGACTTGAACAGTCCAGTAGTTTCCATTTGTGGATTGCAATTTCCATTTCTGCATTGCAGTTTCCATTTTGATCGGTGGTTGATGTGTAGAGTGTTGGGGTTTCATTTGGAATGGGAAGGGAGTTTGCATTGTGTGAGCTCGCACCGTAGCATTTGCACTTTTTTGAACTGTGTTTGCTTGTTTGTGAAGAGAGAGTGGGTGTGTGTGTGTTGATGGACAACTGGGGATTGGATGCTGAGGAGCTGAGGTTGTGATGCTACTCAGGCAGAACTGCTAGGTTTTGCCTTAATCGGAAGGAGGGGAGTTCTTCGACATTTGCATTGGTGGTGAGGTATTTTTAGTTTATCTCCCCAGAATTGGTTTCATTATTATCTATTTTTTTTGGTATGTCATCTCATTTTTGCATTTTGTTATTGAACGCAACCTCAACGGATTACATTTGACCAAGATAAAATGACCTCATTTTTTAAATATGTACTTGTTAAGTGGCTTGTGGTTTGATGTGTTGGAATCTTTGGTATTTAGATAGTCTATTGCTCGGTTGATCATTTTAGCAAACCCATAATTTCATGTGATATCTGTTTGGAAAAAGGAGGAATTTTATCTTTTACTACGTCAAATGTCGTCTTTGTGAGATTAGTTTTGCACACACTGCATTACTAAATTGTTTTATCATTTCCTAGCATTGGAAGTAGAATCTTATGAACATTAATAATTATATATTATTGATGAAATATAGTTTGTTTTTCAATAATGAAACATGAAAGATTACATTTTGATTGGCCAAATAAAACAACATTGATTTCATTACCATTATCCCACCTCTTTAGTTTAGGTGAACAAGAACATGCAATTTTAACCTGAAGCAGCATTTTTATACTCAATCAAGTTCTCGGAGACGAAGGGCGATCATCAATGACACAAAATCTTCTTCTTCTTGTTTCTGAAACTGCATTGCAAAAAACGGAAATTACAATGCAGAAAATGGAAACTGCAATGCAAAAAAGTGAAACTGCAATGTAGAAAACGGAAACTGCATGCAGTTTCCGTTTTAGTACTTTCATCATGATTTTGCATTTTAGTTCCTCACTTATTAATATGTTTATTTTTTCCCATACTTTGTAGTGCAGTTTTTGATTCTATAAAATTAGTTTGTGTTTTTGTTGTTGTTGTTGTAGTTTGTAGTTTTTTTTGCATTTTTTTGTTTTTGTTTACATCATTGATATCTACATTGTTTTTGTTTTAAAATCCCACTTAAATATGAGAACTTTTGGTTTTTCTAGAAACTGTAGTGCATTTTTTGATCTTCTTCTTCTATTGCAGTATTCATGTTTTGATGTGAAGCTCAGTTTTTCTGTTGTTGAGGTATGTATATTCTTGATCAAATTGTTATTTGAATTTTCTAGTTAGTTTTTGGTTTTTACAAGTTGATTTTTCTAGTACTTTCATAATGGTTTTGCCTTTTAGTACTTTTATCATGGTTTTGCCTTTTAGGTGTATTTTGGGATGTGGCTTATTAGGTGTTGAATTGCAGTTTCTAATTTGATTATATGATTTTATTAGTTTTGGCTACTTCTTACTAGCTGTTGGCATGAATTTTTTGGTTTTCTTTTTTTGTTTTTGTTCGCAATTTCTGTTTTTATTTACAGTTTTTGTTTACATTATTGATATCTACACTATTTTGTTTTGTATAACTCTAAAGCTAAGCATAAGGGATTTGGTACAAATTTTGCACGTATCGATGTTGAAATAATTTGTTTGTTTGTTTTTTTTAAACCATTGACTGTTAATATAAATATTGCCTAACTGACAAAATATCAGTAAAATAAGGTTGGTGTAGTGCAGGCACGGACCCAGGATTCAAAAATGACTCGGGCTAATTTTTAGGCCTAACTTTCCAATTGGAAAGTTCATATTTAAATTTCGACAAAGTTTACTTTATTCTTACCACATTTTCCACATTATATAACATGTTAAACAATACATCACATATGCATGAAATACAAATACAATCTAAAACTACTTAAGTGGTAGCCAAATGGATAGAAGGGTATTCCTTGTCTTTCGATTTTGATTAGACATTATAAACTATAACATATATGTGAAATGTTAAAAACACATGAACATCTAACTCAAACAAATCATATCAAGCATATCAACCAACAAGATAGTAAATCCTTAAATTAAATTTACACATCAATTGAAAAAAGAAACCCCTAAATCAAAATTTAGAGACGATATAATCCTAGAAACTAAAGCACAAGACAAAAAAAAAAAAGAGTACAAGAATAAGAGAAATACAAAGAAGAAACTAAAAAGGGGAGAGGGATTAAACTTACACGTGGTAGACATTGGATAATGGAATTGCAAACAAATAGAGAGGAGAACGTAGAGGAGCCCCACGGGTGAGTAACTGTAAGCTTGAGGAGGAGAGCAAATTTGTTGTTTTTTTATATATATTTTTTAATGTTTTTCTTGGGTGGTGAAATAAAGTAAAGACAAATTGGTTGGATTGGAGAATGGTTTTATTTTTGTATATTTTGAACATAAGTGCATATATTTTTTAAGAGGATATATATATTATTTGAAGGGTTGATTAATTGGGTTACGTAGGTGTTAAAATTTTTCTCAAAACTTGTCTCGGGCTAAAGCCCTACCTAGCCAAGCCTAGGTCCGTGCTTGGTGTAGTGGTTTGTGAATAAGGTTACCCTCCTTTGAGGGTCAAGGTTTGAGTCTCTTCAAGCACACTAAACTTCCTATGTTTTTTAGGTTGAGGGCAACATAGTTGGTGACCAGCGATGGCTGGCCGGCTGCAGGCGAGGGACGGGGGTTCAAGCACACTAAATTTCCTATTTTTTAAGGTTGAGGGCAACATAGTTGGTGATCGCGCGATTGCTGGCCAGCAGCCGGCGAGGGACGGTGGTTCAAGCACACTAAATTTCCTATTTCTTTTAGGTTGAGGGCAACATAGTTGGTGACCGGCGATGGCTGGCCTGCAGCCAGCGGTGGTTGGCAGGAAGCCGGTGGTGGATAGCCGTAGCTAGACGGAAGCTGGAGGCGATGGCTAGTTGAAAGCTAGCCTTAGTTGTAGCTGGTAGCTGGCTGGCGATGGGCGACGGGCAGTGGCGATTGGCCGTTAGGGGATTGCCGGAGGTGGACATGTGACATAGTGTGCTTGACTTAGAAGGAGTGGCATTTTGTGTAATTTTAATGTTTTTTAGTTACATTATTGTAAAATTAGGTACTACTTTTTGGTCTTTGGCCTTATGCTAATCAGGTGAAATTGTATTCCTATCTTCCAAATTAGTAAACTATATAGTGTCTTAAGATGAAAGCTCCCTAAATATTATTCTATATATAATTAACAATACTTTTATTCAAACAAAAATTGTTAAGTATAATTAACAATAATTAATAATACTTTCAATTATATACTATCACTTATTTTTAAAAAATAATAATAATATTTTTATTCAAGGCAATTACAGAATACAAAAATATTGTCATTTATACTTTTTAGAGAAAGAGAATTTATTCATAGAACCAAAGGCGTACAAAAAGCGACACGATACAGTGATCTCGTTAAAACCTTACTAAACAGTACTAACTATAGCATTTGGCCCTTAATTCTTCAATACTTATACTACATCATGTGGTATAGAAATGTGGGATAAAAATGTGGTAAGTATAGCATTACCCACGACCAATAATGTTATACCATATAAGAGTGTTATCACACATGTCATAGCTTTATTGGTCGGGGATAGCAAAATAGTACTCTGTTTCATGAAAGTTAATAGGTTAGGTGATATGTATGCAAAGAATAGAATAATACTAATCTTATCACATTGTATACAACAATTTTATACCACATGATGTGGCAACTGATGTGTACATACCACACCAGCTAATTAATGTGATTAAAATTTTTTTTTCTTTATTAAAATATACTTCATTGATTTAATTGATGTGACATATGATATGGACATGTCACATTATATGGTATAGAAATGTGGGATAAAATGTGGTAAGTGTAGCATTACTCATATGCAAAATCACCTATTTTATAATATAGTATGAATTTTTACTGTGCTATCCCGTTTCATGAAAGTTAATACCCCAAGGGCTCGTTTGGTACGTCAGACTGTACTGATTAATTTCTGTCGAATAGTATTAATTTGTTCCTTAGAGTATTGACTGTTTATCCATAATATTATAAGGCGTTTGGTACTGTTTCGGATAAATAGTATGACTAAGTTATATTGTTTTTGGTGCTGTTCCGGATAACATCGGATCAGATTACTTTTTCACAAAAAATTCTTTAATAATTTAAGTGGAAATATAGACAATATAATTTGCATATATATAATTAAGAAAAAAAAAAGAATATATTGAAGCCCAACAACAGTAGTTAAGAAGAGAATCAACAACCAGCAGTAGCAACACGGAAATAACCAGAAAACAAACCAACAAAACAACAAAAGTAGGAAAAAAAATACAGCATGAAAAACATAGCCGCATGTATTGTTCTAATTGCTGACTTGGGATGATAATTTGATTATTGAGTTAGATACCTGGAGAAGATGAAATACATAAAGAAAAAAACGCAAGAAAAACTCAGCAGCATGTATTAAGTGGATACATAGCCGCATGATGATTATTTTATTATTTGATTATTGAGTTGGATACACAGTTGCATGTATTGTTCCAATACAGCAAAAAAAAAGTCAAAAAGGAAAAACTCATAACCTAATTTCTACAAATATTTAATAAAAGAGGAAATATATAAAGAAAAAGAAGATGAAGAAAGAAGAAGAGAGAAGAAGCATATTGGAGAGAGAGAGAGAGAGAGAGAGAGAGAGAGAGAGAGAGAGAGAGAGAGAGAGATGGATACCTGAAGAAGAGTGAAAAGAATAACCTTGGAGAAGATATCAGAGAAGAACCCTAGGGAGAAGAAGATGAAAATAGCGTCGTCGGATTTTTCACGTTAACGTGTGTGTTCTTTTTCCCTAATTGTATAATTAAGCGTGTATTATCTAAATCATGGTGTGTGAGTTGTATTAGTTAGTCAAGTAATGAGAGTATTAAAATCCCAACTCGTATAAAATAGTCAGGTAATTAAATAATACAAGTTGACACCTGACATGGATTATTTACTCCAATCCAGAGTCTAATACAGTGTACCAAGTGATATATATGCAAAATTTCACTTGGAGAGAGTGAGAGAGAGAGAGAGAGAGAGAGTGAAAAGAATAACCTTGGAGAAGATATCAGAGAAGAACCCCAGGGAGAAGAAGATGAAAATAGCGTCGTCGGATTTTTCACGTTAACGTGTGTGTTCTTTTTCCCTAACTGTATAATTAAGCATGTATTATCTAAACCATGAGTTGTATTAGTTAGTCAAGTAATGAGAGTATTAAAAGCCCAACGCGTATAAAATAGTCAGGTAATTAAATAATATAAGTTGACACCAAACACCTGAAATGGATTATTTACTCCAATCCAGAATCTAATACAGTGTACCAAGTGATATATATGCAAAATTTCTACTGTGAATTTTTAATTGAGTTGATTAGTATCACTTATCTCTAAAAAAAAAGTATCACTTATCTCTAAAAAAAAAAGTATCACTTATCTTTAATACGTGCTCAATTAACAAAGATTTTTTTCCAACAACTAAAAAAATTAACAAAGATTTTTCGCCTAGAAAAGCCGCTGACATGTCATCGTTTGATTGGGTCCCTGACATGGCATCATTTCATTGGGTCGCTGACATGGCATGGTGCCACGTGGAAAACAAGAACGAATATCCAAAGGCACCCTTCCTCCGCAGTGCTCCCGAAACAGTCAGTGTCAAACGTGAAATGACGTTATGATCAGATCCCACCAAAAATCATTCGTAAGAAAATAAAATTAATATTTGAAAAATGAAAAATTAAAGAAATTTTGCCCCTGTCGCTCTCTGGACTCTCTCTAAAGTCTGTCTCTGAAAAGTCTTTGAGTTCCTCTCTCCAAGGAGCTGTTGAAACCCTAACCCAATCTGTCTACAATCACATTCATTCGTCTGACTCGTTCACTGGTAAGAATATTTTCGTCTTTGATCTCTCTCTCTCACTCTCCAATTCTCGATTTTGGGTTGCTGTTGTGATTATTATAGAGATCTTAATAGTCGCTTTGATTCGCGACGCTCAATTTCAAATATGGAGCTTTTGCATTTGGATCTCATTGGGGTTCATTGTGAATTTTAAATGAATTTTCCATCTTCATTATTGTTTTGTTTGGGTGGCGAGAAAATGAGCGCTGAAGTTGAGAGATTCAACGTTTGTTGGGGCATTATTTCGCTTGTTGTGCTGCTCTCCGCTAGCATTCTCACGGAAACAAAATAAAGCATTCAAATAACTTTTGGTCATCCATTTTGGCTTTAGAATTGATCATTTTAGTCTAATGGATAGGACTGTGAATTTTACAATTGGGCACGAGTTTTGTTTTTTGCTGTTTTCTGTCTCAGAAATGTTAGTTTTCGTTACTAGAGTTTAGTGTTACTACAATAGGAGAGTTGTTAGGCCATTTTAATGAAAAGGTAGCTCATTTGTCCTTTTTTTTTTGGTCGAAAAGGTAGCTCATTTGTCTGATTTCGTTTTTCTAGAATTTTTTAAGTGTTACACAAATATTCATTCAGATTTGGCTGCTTGAAAATTTTGATAGTTGTAATCAGTGAGCTAATTTGTCAATGTAATATGAAAATTCAAATTGTACAGTCAACAAATTAATGGATTTTTCTTTAGTAGAGAAGTGGCTTGTCATAAAAGAGACTTGAAGACAACTATTTCTCGTTCAAATCTGGATTTCTGGGGTGGGAAGAAGGAGAGAAGATTTTGAGTTCAGAGGACTGCTGGACCGTTAGCCAAAGATACTGCTTCTATACTTGTATGAGGTGAAGTACTTTAAGTAATTTTTCTGGCTGAATAAGAACTTCAAAATTCAGCGTCCAGGTTCAGGGGGCGACTTGCCCCAAGGTGGCGAGTACAGTCCTTTTCCTGTAGCTCGGAAGGTGAATTCCAGCCATTCTATGGTCATGGATGTCGATGTGGAGGATGGTAATTTGGGGCCTTACCAAGACAGGCCAAGGACATTCCCTAACATGCGTGGTAAATCTTACAACCCATTGGTAAGAATGTTTGCCCACTTTAGTACCTGTTTTCTAATTAGTGTTTGTTTAGTGTAGGGAAAATTTATGTCTCTATGTTTTTGGCTAGGCGCATTTTGTCTTTATTTTGTTTGTATCGCCTTAAATTGAGAGAAACTAAGTTGAGAAAAACAATGTCCACTTTGGAGGTGACAATCATTGGTTGCATGCAGAAAATTGCTTTAAAGTTCATCTGGGGCAAGAGCTGTACATCAAATTTGTGCATAATAATAACCATCCATGTAGCCTAGACCTTTTGAACTCATTTTACATATTGCTCATTTGGCTTAACATATGTGAAATTATATTTAACATTTCCATAAGCAAATTCTTCTGCTATTTGTGCAGATATTTCGAATTCTGATGCGAATAAATGTCCGTGTTCTTTTTGTGATTTTACTTCTGGCACTTGGAGTGGTCTTTTACATTGGGGCAAGCACTTCTCCTATCATTGTATTCGTCTTCTCAATTTGTATTATCAGCTTCCTTGTGTCTTTGTACCTTGCTAGATGGGTTCTCGCAAAAGATGAGGGACCTCCGGAAATGGGTCAGGTACATCTTCTTCCAATGTCTTTATCTATAAAGTGTTATTAAAATTGATGTATCTGAATTCTATTCATTCATTATCCATTTGATGTATTATGTACCCAATAATTTATGAGTCTTTTTCCTCTTTCATTTTTTATTTTTGATAGGATACAAGACATTATTAATAAAAAGTGATGGACGATGTCCTCTGAAGGAAAAAATCAAAACCCAAAACCATATTTGCCTAAACGAACAAGCTAAATAGAAAAAGTCAGCTAAAACCCAAAACCATCATCTGCCTACACCAATCAGCTAAATAGACATAAGTTAATTGCATATGACTGAAGAAAGGCATAATAGCCTGTGGCCCAACTACTTTTTTGGGTAGTAAACTAGAGTCTGGGTAGTCTGACAAGTCCCCCCTCATGTCCAAACTATGAGGTTAGTGTTCTATTTTTGAAGACTGTAAAAACTAAAGATGGTATTGACATGTTAAATGGTGACATTCTTTAACGCGGCATGTACTTTTGTTGAGCTTGTCATTTTCCTTTTCAGATATCAGATGCAATACGTGATGGCGCTGAAGGTTTCTTCAGGACTCAGTATGGGACCATCTCTAAGATGGCATTTTTACTAGCTGCGGTTATCTTTTGCATATATTTGTTTCGCAATACGACTCCTCAGCAAGAGGCATCTGGCATCGGGAGGTGATAATTTGTGTTTTTAATATTCATTATGATACCACTTATCCTCTTCACCCCGTTCGAAGGAAAAGATCTTTCAACATATATTGACGATTTTCCGAACTTGCTGATGCAGGTTCACTTCCGCTTATATTACGGTAGCTGCATTTCTTTTGGGAGCTTTGTGTTCAGGTGCTGCTGGGTATGTTGGGATGTGGGTTTCAGTTCGTGCGAACGTTCGAGTCTCTAGTGCTGCAAGACGGTCTGCAAGGGAGGCATTGCAGGTCTGTGTCCTATATTGTAAACTGTCTGAGAACACATCAGATTCATATCTTAAAGGGGAAATAATATGTGCAGATAGCTGTTCGTGCTGGTGGTTTTTCTGCTATGGTGGTGGTTGGTATGGCTGTAATTGGTATAGCCATCCTGTACGCCACATTTTATGTTTGGTTGGAAGTGGATTCGCCAGGTTCAATGAAGGTTACTGACTGTATGTGTTCACTCTCCTTGCTCCTTTGCTTATGATTATGATATTTATTGCATAAATTTAAACAATTTTTGTTTATCATTCCTGTTTCTATTATCCTATGATGAGACATTAAAGTGTACAGCTATCACTTATTGTCAGTTTTTGTGTTTAATTTATTTTTATTATGTGAATATCTTTTGGATTATCTTTCTTTGCTGTGTTGATTTATTTAAAATTTGGTTTGTGGGGTCATGGTTAGAATATGTTCAATGCATTTGATATTGTATTCACAAGCTTATAACTACCCTTTTGCTCTGGTTTAACCTGTTCTTGACAGTAAACGTACATTTAGTTGAAATGCTTATATTGGATGGTCTCAACCTAATAGCTATATGATCATGTTAGCTGTTTGACTGCATACACATTTTTTGTGCTTTCCATTTTGGCTATTATATATAAATTACTATTTCCATTGTTTTGTTAGATATTTTGCTTGACTTTGATGTACTTTGTTTTCAGTGCCTCTTCTTCTTGTTGGATATGGATTCGGAGCATCTTTTGTTGCCTTATTTGCTCAGTTGGGTGGTGGAATATACACAAAAGCTGCTGATGTTGGAGCAGATCTTGTGGGAAAAGTAGAGCAGGGAATTCCTGAAGATGACCCTAGGAATCCTGCGGTGATTGCGGATCTGGTATTTTTCTCCTTTGTTGGCTTCATTTAAGAGCCTGTGCATAGCCACTGAAGCTTGTTGTTTGGGTTAAAACAATCCCTGATCTGATGTTCACCTTTTTATCCCCGTATGACGTTTTTCATTAAAGTTGAGGTGGAAATGAAAGGAAGAAACGGTGAACATCGGATGTTTTTAAATCCTGAAATTTGAGGCAGTAAAGTTCATTGAAGACCAAGATTCCATTTTGTGTGTGTTTCATATAAACTGTTTCCAGGTTTTTAGCTTAGGGTTCTTGCTGGGTTTTCCTTTTGGCTTGTGGGCATGGTTTTGTTCTTTTTTTAGTCTTCTTCTCTTTCTGCTGTGGATTCCTTATCCACTTTGTGTTTTGTTCTTTTCTTAATACATTCGTTTCTATTAAATATATATATATATATATATATATATAAAATGTTAAATGTTTTATTATTCCATTATTATGGGTTTCAAAGTCATTTAAACTTTTTATTTTCTCATAAGGTGATAGTCAAGGCACCTCTGCCCACCTTGAAATATGTTGTAAGGCTCACTATGTGGAGATGCGCTTTTCGTTAACAAAAATTGAGTTATCAAACTTAACAGCTAGAAAAATTGAATGGCGGATGATTTGTTTGGTAGATGTGTGAATTGAGAAAATTGTTAATGTATCAAAGGTGGAGGTAGTTGGTGATGTTATTTTCTCTTCGGGCATTGAGTACCCTCAATTCTTACGGAGGAATTCCTTGTATGCATAAATGTACAACAAGATAATGTAACGATAAATTACAAACAAAAAAAAGATAATCGTTTAAAGTATAAAAAAATGTTTGTCTTTCTGTTATTATTGTTTCATAATTATAGACATTCATTAGCTTGCATGCAGATTTTGCAGTCATTAGAAATGGAAAAAAATGGTTTGATCCTTTTATCCACAGTTGAGAACGTCACTGAATAAATTTCTATCATGTCTGCTACCTTTAAATGTGTAAATTTATTGATTTTACTCCATTGAAATTAAGGTTGGAGATAATGTGGGTGATTGCGCAGCTCGTGGTGCTGATCTTTTTGAGAGTATTGCAGCCGAAATAATTAGTGCTATGATACTCGGGGGAACAATGGCTAAACGTTGTAAAATTGAAGGCAAGCACAAGTTTTGGTGTTATATTTATTCATGCACACAAACACTGAACCTTGTGTCTGCATGTGTTGAAAAGAGGGAGGGGGTTGACCATTTCTCTTATGTTACTGATTTTGTTCAAACCGGGTATCTATTTCTCTGAGAGATTCACCTTTACATTCACTTTTTGTGCAGATCCGTCTGGTTTCATATTGTTTCCTCTGGTTGTTCACTCTTTTGATCTGGTGATTTCATCGGTTGGAATATTCTCAATTAGGGGTACACGTGATTCTGGTGGAAAGGCTTCTTCGGAGGATCCAATGACAATTCTACAGAGAGGATATTCTGTTACAATAGTTTTGGCTGTTCTGACATTTGGTGCGGTAATGCTTCGTTGACCATTGCGTTATGATTCTGTTTATTTTGTAGCAAATAACAAAAGAAATCAGCGGATAGTTACGATTTATCTTTTATGTTCTCTGTCATTTGAAAATATTAGTTTTTTATGTTTAGACTTTAGAAGCTTACTTGTTTTAGTTTTGAGACATTTTGTCATTGCGGTTGTTTTATTCTACAGTCTACCCGATGGCTGCTTTACACCGAGCAAGCACCATCTGCGTGGTTTAACTTTGCCTTATGTGGGTTAGTTGGCATTATCACGGCATACATTTTTGTCTGGATTACCAAGTATTATACCGACTACAAACATGAGCCCGTACGCATGTTAGCCCTTTCGAGCTCCACAGGTCATGGGACTAATATAATTGCTGGAGTCAGTTTGGGTCTGGAATCAACAGCTCTTCCTGTTCTTGTCATTAGTGTATCTATTATCTCAGCTTTCTGGCTGGGCCAGACCTCTGGCCTAATGGACGAAAATGGAATTCCAACTGGTGGGCTTTTCGGCACAGCTGTAGCAACAATGGGAATGCTCAGTACTGCTGCTTATGTTCTCACTATGGATATGTTTGGTCCAATAGCTGATAATGCTGGTGGAATTGTAGAGATGAGTCAGCAGGTAGCCCTGTTATGAATTCGTTAAGATTCTTGTCTCAGTTCTGAAGACTATTCTTGTTTCTTTTTATATTGTTTGGTTTTTATTATAATTTAGCATAAACAAACGTCTCCTTACAGCCTGAAAGTGTCCGGGAGATCACCGATGTTCTTGATGCAGTAGGAAACACTACAAAAGCTACCACTAAAGGATTTGCCATAGGATCTGCTGCACTTGCATCTTTTCTTCTGTTTAGTGCGTATATGGATGAGGTTGCTACATTTGCTCATGAACCTTTCAAACAGGTAAGAAAGCCAGCTTTCACAGTATTGATATTTTCCCCTCTTTAAATACTATTCAGTCCTGTCTTAATTTGGAATTTATGATGATTTCCAGGTTGATATTGCCATTCCAGAAGTTTTCGTTGGTGGATTGTTAGGCTCTATGCTTATATACTTATTTAGTGCTTGGGCCTGTTCAGCAGTTGGCCGAACTGCTCAAGAGGTTGTTAAGGAAGTAAGAAGGCAATTTATTGAGAGGCCCGGTATAATGGTTAGTAAAGTTTTCGTAGCAATTCCCATGTTGTTAATCTTTAGCATTTTTTATAACCAAAAAAGTCTTTACTATTATAAAGTCAGCTCTTCTTTGGGTTCACAGGCTTCACCACAACACTACTATAGAAAAAAATTTCAGAATTTTTTGGCATTTTATATATATATTTGTATTTAAATTGGTTGATGATGTCACGCTGAAGTCAGCATGAGATCAGCAAACCCAGGCAGCAGCTCAGGCAATTCTTGCCTGGGTAAATGGGGCCCATTTTTGCCTGGGCTGCCTTTCATTGCTGGGCAGCTTAAACGCAGCTTGGGCTCCCTTTTGCCCTGGCAAAACTGACCCGCTGGAAGTGCTCTTATACAGACGCCCTAAATGTTATTTAAATGCATGATTAATTCACACAAATTATTTAAATTGGATGTTAATTGCAAATGAATTGAAACTGATTGTCAAGACAAAATGGTATTATTAATTATGCTTTTTCTGTAGGACTATACGGAGAAGCCAGATTATAGTCGTTGTGTTGCTATTGTGGCTTCTGCATCTTTAAAGGAGATGATAAAACCTGGCGCCCTGGCTATTGTTTCACCTATACTGATTGGTTGGTTAATCTTGTTTTTCCTCTTAATTTCTTTCATGTTTGACCATTCTTCTTTACATAAGGTTTTTTTTTTGGTTGGTTACTTTTTTCGTAAGCTTGCCAATACTACATGATGAAGGCTTAATTCTTGCTTGTATCTTTTGCAGGTATAGTGTTCCGGATCTTTGGATATTATACTGGGCAGCCTCTACTCGGTGCTAAAGTTGTAGCTTCTATGCTGATGTTTGCAACAGTTTCCGGTATTCTCATGGCACTTTTCCTGAACACAGCCGGTGGTGCCTGGGACAATGCAAAGAAGTACATTGAGACGGGGGTTCTCGGAGGCAAAGGAAGTGATAGCCATAAGGCTGCTATTACAGGAGATACGTAAGTCCCGTCTCTCTCTCTCTCTCTCTCTCTCTACATTTCTTATGCGTTGGAAAGAGTTTTGAGCACTGTTCCTTTTGTTCAGTTTTTAATGGTATCTGAGTTCTTGGAAATAATTATATGATCTGGTTTTATTTGTTGTGCAGTGTGGGTGACCCGTTCAAAGACACAGCTGGACCTTCGCTTCATGTTCTCATTAAGATGCTCGCAACAATAACGCTGGTTATGGCTCCTGTCTTCCTCTGAGAGTTGTTTATAACAATTGCGGTTGTGCCAGTTTACTGCACCCCGTTTCCTTCATCTTGAATACTTAGCGGCAAAATTACAGATAGGATTTTTTTGGATGTATATTGAGGGTGCCTGATTCAGTCTTACCAAATTATCGCTTTTACGATTGGACCTTGAATAATTAATATTAATTGGCTGCTCATTCTAGTTCAATGTAGCGTCTATGACGTATTATTCTCTAGGAAATTGATCCCAATACATAATTCATCCTCTGTTTCGAGGCTTTCCGTAATTTTTTTTCCTTTTTAATGAAACAATAAATTGAAGTGACATAATGAAAGCTCAGCAGAGGTTCTATTTGGTTGGTGATTATCCATGTCAAAGAGCTTCTGAATTGGAATTGCCTGATTCGTTTGCTTGCCGCGGTAGTTTGGGTCTCCGGACTGGTATATTGCAAGTAGTCCAAGAAGAACCATACTGCTTTTCCCATTTTCTATTAAGATAAATCTGTTCACATCAAACAACGTCACTCGGGCTCTCTGTTTTCTTGGTAAATGTCAACAGTTCTTTACGTACACGCATGTACTTAAGATTACATGCATGTACTTAAGATTGGTAACAACAATTTCAATGGGATGGTATTCATAATTAAGATGAAACACAACAAAGCAAGTGCCTCCTCCAACCACAACAAGCTCTTTCTCTTTTTCGGTTTTCTTCTGCTGCCTTGTTCTTCCTCCGCTGCTTGTGCCCAAGTGGATCATGCCTCCCTCTTGTCCTTGGCTTTCAATCCACCATTGAATTGGTCTTCTTCTACTGACTGTTGCTCCTGGGAAGGAGTAAGTTGCCAGCAAGATGACGATGATCACCGCGTCGTTCGTCTATGGCTGCCTTGGAGACGCTTATCTGGTGTTATCTCTCCATCTATCACCAACCTCACACATCTCACCCACCTTAATCTCTCCCACAATTCCTTCTCTGGTCCTCTCCCAAATGACCTGTTTTCCTCCCTCTCTAGTCTCCAGGTCCTCGACTTGAGCTACAACCGCCTCACCAGCCACTTACCGGTGTTCTCCTCTTCCAAAACCACCAGGCTTGAGATTCTAGACTTGTCTAGAAATTTGTTTAATGGTTCAATTGTTGTCCCGGCAGCGGCTGCTGCCACTCTCACCACTTTCAGTGTCAGGAATAACAACTTTGCTGGCTCCAACCCCATCTCTTTTTTCTGCAACAATGGTAGCAATCACACTTCCCTCACCATCTTAGACTTTTCCGTCAACAAATTCACTGGCCAAATTCAACCTGGACTCGGAGCATGTTCTAAGCTCCAAGTCTTCCGGGCAGGTTTCAATGACCTCTCCGGTTATCTCCCTGGTGAGATTTTTGACCTTGCTGATCTCGTAGTGCTCTATCTTCCTGGCAATCGCCTTTCGGGGCCCATTGGCAAAGGCATTGTGCTCTTAACCAAACTCAAGATCTTGGAGCTCTCCTCAAACAAATTCTCAGGCCCAATCCCAAGCAACATAGGCAAGCTTTCAAGGTTGGAAATTCTTCGTCTCTCCATCAACAACTTCACGGGTCATCTACCTCCATCTCTCACCAACTGCACAAATCTGTCCACCCTGATGTTGAGGTCCAACAACTTGACTGGAGACCTCTCTGCCTTCAATTTCACAACTCTCCCACGCCTCACCACGCTTGACCTCGGCAACAACAACTTCACTGGTGAGTTACCCCAAAGCCTCTACTCTTGCAAATCACTTAAAGCAATCAGATTAGCCAGCAATCAGCTCACAGGCCAGATATCTCCTGAAATGGCTGCACTGAAGTCCCTCTCCTTCCTCTCTCTCTCTCTAAACAACCTTACAAATGCCACTGGGGCTATTAGGATTCTAAAGGGATGCAAGAACCTGACCACTCTGGTCTTGTACAAGAGTTTTCTGTTTGAGCCTGTGCCTGATGATGAAAGCCTAGCAGAGCTAGATGGGTTCATTAACCTTAAGGTTTTGGCTCTTGATGGTTGCCTATTCACAGGTCAAGTACCCTCCTGGCTTGCCAAGCTTAAAAATCTTCAAGCCTTGGACCTCTCATACAACCTCATAACCGGTTCGGTTCCTGGTTGGTTGGGTTCTCTGCCTAACCTTTTCTACATGGATTTGTCCAATAACCTTTTTGAAGGAGGATTTCCTACTGAGCTCTGTGGGATGCTGGCTTTGACATCGAAAGAGACCGGTGATCATAAGGTGCAGGAAAGTTTTCTAGAGTTGCCTCTCATTGTGAAGCCCACTAATGCTACCAATCAGGTGTACAAGGACCTCTCCCACTTCCGCCGAGCCATATATGTGGGCAACAACCTCCTTAATGGCAGCATCCCCATTGAGATTGGACAATTGAGGCTTCTTCATGAGCTTGACTTCAGTCACAACAACTTCACTGGCAGCATCCCGGATCAGATTTCTACCTTGGCCAACTTGGAGAGATTGGATTTCTCCTACAACCATCTATCTGGTGCAATCCCGGCTTCTCTCAAAAGTCTAAATTTCATGTCTTTCTTCAGTGTGGCATATAATGATCTACAGGGACTTGTGCCATCCGGAGGCCAGTTTGATACTTTTACCACTTCCAGCTTTGAAGGGAATCCAGGATTATGTGGCCCGCCAACCGTGCGGGGCACTTGCCCTCTTCCACCCCCACCGCCACGACCAGTTGGTGGAGGATCTAGCTTTAACGGAACGCTTCTTACTGGCATCATCACTGCCATTGGTTACGTCATTGGTTTTGGCATTGGTTTCTGGATTGAAACTAATAAAAAAAAGTTTCTCTGTAATTTAAAGTTTGTATTTAAAACTTGTCGCTCTTTGATCACTCAAATGACAAAGAGAATACAAAAGTTTTGCACCATAGATCAACAAAATAATGATTCTGTAAATTAAGTTATATTGAAAAGCAAGCAGCTAATATTCAAGTTCCATGTTTGATTCCTAAAAATCTATATTCTCCCTGTGCATAGATTTTGATGTTGATTGCTATACAGATAGACCCAAAGCAAATTAAACCTGAAAATTAAGGAAGGAAAAAAAAAGGGCCACTCTTTTTGGTGCCTTGGGGTTCAAGTTATTGAATACGAAGGTTGAAACTAGACATAAAATAATTGTCAAGAAACGAGAAGAAGATGGGATGAAGTGTTTCAGAACTTTGAGGATAATAGTCTTAAAAAAAATAAAAGGTTGCATAGAAACTTCTGAATAATAATTAATGATACTTTCGACATTCAAAGGCCAAATAGAGAAATTATATAATACAACAATAGTATGGTGATGTGGTACATCTTGTATACGTGTTATAATATGAGTGGATGACATGATTATTTTCTATTTTTTTAGAGAATAATATGAGTGTAGGCCGGCCCTGACTTTTGTGTGCCCCAGTGCAAAAATTAAAGAATGCTGCTAAATGAATCCTAAAATTAACTAAGTACGATCTAAGTACACCCTAATATTTTAATCAAAATGTAAAATTAATTAAGTACACCCTATTGAACTACCAAAAATACCACTAGTACACCATAATACTTATAGTCCTGGATCACAGGTAAAAGTTATTTTCTTCTCCAAAACAGGGAAGCGTGCTGCTACTTTCATACGCCAAGCTGCTAAAAATTATTGGACCCATGCTTCTTTTGCATTTGTGCTATGGGGAGAAGAGGAATCTTCCTTTTGGTTTAATTCGTGAGTGGCTAACCTAATATTAATCTTCATGAAAGAGGATATATAGTTTTTTAGAATTTCTAAAATCTTGTGTTGAATTGAGTCTATATAATAATAGACATTAATATTGTGAGATGAAACTTGAAACTATACTATTATTAAAAATTGGATACTCTAAAGTATGCAGCTTTGATTTCAGAGGAATTTTTTATTATTGACAACTGGTTCGAGGTGGAATTTGCACCTGCTATAGAGTTTCTGAAACATCATGGTGTCAAACTTGTTGTGTACCATGGCACGTTTCTCTCTTAACTTCAGTCCTCAAGAACAACTTAATAAACTTGTGTGATAAGCAAAGCTGTATGTTTTTATGCAAGATCTGTTAACAATTCATGGTTCTTAAAGATCATGGAATAGAATAAATAGCAAGGTACTGTTGTCTTCTTTCTTACACCATTATTCATCTTTTTTTTTTTCTTTATGTAATTGTACACATTGGTGAATCAGAGAGGAGCTCCTTTTTTTTTTTTTCTGACGGTTTGTTCTTTGAGCTTCCAATATTGAGGAGTACGTCATCCATGGAATTGAGTTGTGATCCCCGACGCTATTCCCATGCTGGATACCATATTGTAACTTGGTAACGTGCTCGTTGTGTTGTTCGTGGGCACCAAGCAATATGAAAATTTCTCTACGTTTGATTAGGGTTAAATACGATGAGTAGGGTGTACTTATTAAAATTATATTTGTTTCACAATTCAATATATCTTTTTTGGTCATTTTATATTAGGGTAAATTAGTAATTTAATAAATAATTTTTGTAGTAGGGTGTATTTAGTTAATTTTAGGATTCATTTGACAGCACTCAAATTAAAATGAGGCCATTTTCCTATGCAAAGTTGAGATTTTTATTATTATCAAGCGCTAGTTCGAAACCACATTAAAAAAAAGGGTAATTTTATTTGCACCCCATTATTTGCTCTTTACACCCCATATTCTCTTTACATCCCACACAATTTTAGTCAATTTTAAAATACTCACTACACCCTATATTTCTTCCTAAATTGCTCTCACTACACCCCATTCATAACTAATCTCACACCCCATTGCAAACTCCCTGCCTTTTCAAACGCACACACCCCATTCAATTCCTGCTCACTGCCTACTCTTCTTTATCTATAAAAAAACCACTCTCCTCTCCACTTTCATATCCACACTGCACTGTGCTCTTCCTCTCTCTCTCTCTCTCTCTCGCTGACTCTCAGTTTCCTTTTACCTTATGTTGCTTTGTGTTTAAGATGAGAGCCCCATTGTTGTTGCTTAGTCTTCTTCTTGTTATCCAGTGCATCGCGCATGCAACTGAGCACAATGAAGCTTCAGTCCTTGACCCAGAGAGTCTCAATTTGGACACGGGTGGGCTGAGCAGAGCCAGCTTCCCCAAGGGCTTTGTCTTCGAAACGGCGACGTCAGCTTATTTTCAACCAGAAATAATGGGGAGATTTTATTTCCGGTTGAAAATAGGAAAATAATTGGGTGATTTCAATCTTGCTGTGATTTTAATTTTTGACGAGTATTTCATTTTCATATTCTTCAACCAGAAATAATGGTTTGCTGTGGAGTCCGTTTGAAATTGAATGGGTGTGTGTGTTTGAAAAGGCAGGAAGTTTGCAATAGGGTGTGAGATTAGTTATGAATGGGGTGTAGTGAGGGCAATTTAGGAAGAAATATAAGGTGTAATGAGTATTTTAAAATTTGACTAAAATTTAATGGGATGTAAAAAGAATATGGAGTGTAAAGAATAAACAATGGGGTGCAAATAAAATTACCCTAAAAAAAAAGGGCCTTCATATAATACAATTCTTATCAACAATTCATTGCAAAAGTTGCTTAAAAAAACATTGTGCTGAGTGGGTGGGGAGATATGTGAGTCAGAATCAGAAAGAATAAAAAACAATTAAAATTTTCAGTTTTCGTTTTTGGAGGCCAAGTGTGCCAATGATTCAAGCTTCTATTTGAGGAAAAAAAACTTACCTATAACGGGGATAACACTGTTTTGTTATCCCAGCCAATAACACAATGACAGGTGAAAAAATTATCCTACGTGTCATTGCGTTATTGATCGAGAATAACAAAAAGTGATACCCTAGTTGCAGTTGCATGAGAATTTCTCTCCTATTTGAGGCCCCAAAGTTACAAGCTATTACATTATTATATGTTAAAATTGCATCAAATCATGACTAATTATACCTG
Organism: Prunus padus; assembly: GCA_024362665.1. Taxonomy (NCBI): domain Eukaryota; kingdom Viridiplantae; phylum Streptophyta; class Magnoliopsida; order Rosales; family Rosaceae; genus Prunus; species Prunus padus. Next base: position 2,266,856 of record JANFAM010000013.1, on the reverse strand, counting down.
CCCTCTCAAAGACTCAACGTAAATGCATACGTTGGATGTAAGATATTTTTTTGGTTCCTTTTAGCAAGTCCAACACCCCAAAGACTTTCTTTACCCAAAAAAGAAAAGAATAACAACCCAAAGAGTTTACATAATTTGGACACGAGAAACTAATCTTATAAGATTTTAGACTTCTCCGCTCTTACCAACTAGTTTCATATTAAATATGCCATTAGAATAAGCATATACATGTCGTTAATGGTGTCTAACCACACGTTCTTACACACATCACCTAATATATGCTTATGCGCATCTTGTTTCACCCAAAACATAAGAGGATTTCCAATTCAATGATCCATATTGCTCATAAATGACTTGTTTCTATATGGTGACCTAACTACGTTAAATGACTTCTTAATTTCTTAATTAGTCCTTAACATAAATCATTCTTGAAAAAGCTCTTACAATATCATGCTTAAATGATTAATTTGAGTCTCCACTTGAGACATTGTTAAATTTTTTTGTTAATCATCTACATTTTTTTCTTTCTACTCCATTTCGGCAATGCCATAAAACGACAAGGCCTATGAAATGGGCTAGGTCGACCTATCCCAAGGCCCATGTACTTCCAAACCTTGAGATGGTGAGGGTGTAATATATGGACAATAGATGTGGATCTTCATATTAGCCACAAGATTCATTTGAATAGTAAGTTCACTTAAGTTTAATGAAAGGGTTAATCATTTTATTAGTCCCTGAACTTAGACCCAATTTGCATTTGAGTCCCTCAATTTCCAAAATCGTTCCCGTGGTCCTTTAACTTCAGTTTCGTTAGAACAAATGGTCCTGCCGTCAATTTTGTTAACTTTTCTGTTAAATGTAAGGGCAAAATGGGAATTTTTGTATTAAATTGATTAAAATATGAATAAAAAATTAAAATTAAACTCTTTCTCTCTCCCCCTCTATCCTGAATTCTACTCCCCCAAACTTGTTTTTTTTTTTTTGTTGATTTTTTATTTGATTTTATTTTATTGTTATGTTAAAGATATGATTTTTTATTCTCTTTTTGGTTTTAATATAAAAATACGATTTTGCCCCTGCATTTAACAGACTAAGTTAACAAAATTGACGGCAGGACCATTTATCCTAACGAAAGTGAAGTTAAAGGACCACGGGAACGACTTTGGAAATTGAGGGACTCAAATGCAAATCGGGTCTAAGTTCAGGGACTAATAAAACGATTAACTCTAATGAAATGATCATATGGCAAATATGAATGTCCACATGAGGGGGTCCATATATGACACATTCACTATAGAATTTCACTCCAAACCTTGGGTCATTTGGGCCTATAGAATAATCAGGCCCACGAAACCTACTCAATTTTATTTGGCTATCTTTCTTCTTCTTCGGCTCTTCTTCTTCAGTAGATAACAGCTACTTCCAGAAGTCAATAACAGATATTCAAATGGGTTTTTGTTGCAAGAGCATCCACCATTTCCAGAGCTTTTGGAAATACAAAAATAGGTGGCTGCTATTACAGGAGATACGTAAGTCCCGTCTCTCTCTCTACATTTCTTGTGTGTTGGCAAGAGTTTCGTGTCCTGTTCCTTTGTTTTTGTTTTTCCAGTTTTTAATGGTATCTGAGTTATTGGAAATAATTGTATGATCTGGTTTTATTTGTCTTGCAGTCTGGGCGACCCGTCCAAAGACACAGCTGGACCTTCACTTCATGTTCTCATTAAGATGCTCGCAACCAGTGGCGGACGCAGGATGGTGACCTCGTAGGGTCATAGTGTAAAAATTTCAGAAAAAAAAAATCATTCGAAAATAACACTAAAAAGCATGAACATAATACTTTCATTCATAATTTCTGTCAAAATAACAATACAAGCTACAATAATTGTCCACGACGAGTTTTCATATTTTGAAAACGTTGCATTATAGCTTCGTTTTCAATACAAGCAAAAATATATCTTTCAATGTAAACAATCAAGCTATCATTCAACAATTAATCTCCCATTCTGTTGCGGAGTGAATTTTTTATAATATTCAATTGAAAGTCTTTTTTTTGGTGGCAAAGTGTTCTACCACTATGAGCCGAGAAATGTTTGGTAAAGCTCTCCCCAAGGGTGTTTTTCACAAGCAGATGATCGAACGTTGGAGCTCACAGAGTATCCAACTAACATTCACCCAACTTACGGGTCAATTTTTGACAAAACTTACGGGTCAATTAAAAGTTATGTACAAATTCAGGGCACACTTCAAAGTAGACAATAAATTCTACTATTTTAATTTTCCTTTTCAACTTGTTTGGAAGAAAACGTAACCACATGTACGTTTGACTGTGTGTAGACCACAATTTTGGGTGCGGGGCAAAGTTGATCACAAGTGGTATCATAAAGGTCAGACGCATATGTGAAATATTTGACAATTTTTGCTGTTTAATACGCAAGACATTAATTTCTAACTGTAGTTTAATTTGACATGTAAATGACCCAAACAATTATTTTGATTTTTAAAGATCAACACATAGGATTTTGAAGTGTGTCATCATGACATACATTATTTTAGAACCAAAAAAACTGGGTAAGTTGAATGTGGACCAGAGGAAACAATTGTTGAACCACAAAAATTCACAAAAAAAAATTGCCAAGGTTGTATTGGTCAAATCCCCAAGTCCAACGAAACTTATCTAATCTAAGTTGATAAGTGTTCAAAACAAAACAAACTTCCTTATCAGATAAAGGATGGAAATTCAAAAAAAGAAAAAAGAGAAGAGTTTGACCAAGTAGTGGCCACTCTTATAGGAGATTGGTAGTTCCGTTTTTGGGGGCTGAATTATCATCATGTTTTCAAATTAAAACGTGCTATGATGGGTGTCAATATATAAACACAAGAGGACAGCCAAAAGGAAGAGGGGGGAGCCGAGAGGCTGCTGAGGGAAAAAAGAAAAAAATGTCGCAAGGCTTGGGGAGGCTCCGGAAAAAAAAAAAGGCAGCCGTGAGGCTGCTGAGAGAAAGGAGAAGGAGTCCAACAATAATAGCCATCCTCATGGCTTTTCTCACCTTCCCCTGCTCTCTCATCCACACTGTAATTACAGCCTCCTCCTCAAGGCCAAAACTGCCTCCTAGCCATCATGCACTGCTAATCATTGGCAATCTTCACATGCTAGGCAACCTCCCACACCGCAGCCTCCAACACTTGGCCAAAAAAAATATGTCCACGCACCTAGGCAACATGCACGCCATGGTGGTCTCCTCCCCCGTCAGCTGTAGAGCTTTTCTTGAAAACCCATGAACCAGATTTTATGGATGCAAAATCCATGGGGTCAAACCCTGAAATTATTATGGATGCAAAATTCATGGGGTCAAAACCCACTCTACATGGATGATGAATCCAATTTGGGGTCAAAACCCACTTTATATGGAGGATGAATCCAGCTTGGGGTCAAAACCCACTCTACATGGATGATAAATCCTATTTGGGGTCAAAACCCACTATATACATGGATGATGAATCCAATTTGGGGTCAAAGCCCACTCTACATGGATGATGAATCCAACAACTTGGGGTCAAAACCCACTCTCTATGGATGATGAATCCAATTTGGGGTCAAAACCCATTTTCTATGGATGGTGAATCCATTCGGGGCAAACCCATACACTCAATGGATGATGAATCCATAAAAAGAAATGGCATGAATCAAAGAACAAAAAAATACAGAGAATTAATCCCACAAAAAATCAACAGATAAGAAAAAGAGCCGGGATCCTTAGCCCTTTGCTGCTGCGGTGACTCCTCTGTTCAATATTTCTTGCTTGCATCTGCGCATAAAAAAATACATGGGGTTGAGATTTAAAGAAACAACCAAAAAAGGGAAAGGCCACGAAGCTGCCTTTGCAGCCGAAGGACTCTCGCACCCCTTGTCTTTCTCTCATCTCTCTGGCGACGCGGCAAAGCTCTCATCTCCCTAGTGAAGCGACAAAGCAATCGGCGCTTGATGCCTTCCAGCCAACACAGGTTGTAGAACCAACAAAACAAAAGTTGCAGAAGCTTTGTTGTTTTGAAGGTTGTTTTGTTTGCATTCAGAAAGAATAAACAAAAAAAAGGTAAAAGTAGTCAACCATAGTGGGCGGCAGACTATTGTTGGTTTGATTGCAAAAGCTTTGTGTCAACTAAGACTATTGTTAGTCTTTCAAAAGGCAGAGGAGAAAATATCAAAGCTATCAAAGCTATCTCACAGGTCTGAGAGGAAAGTTGTCATTTTGGGTCTGAAGGAAAAAATATCTAAGCTGTCGTGTTGGCAGTGGCTGTGTGCATATGGCCCCTTCAACAGAAATCCATATGGCCCAATTCCGTATTCTCAAGGGGTCTCAATGCGATAAGGAGGCTAATTCAAAATTCAATTGGAGAAGGATTTTTATCCTTGGGTGTCTTGATCAAATTATAAGACACTTGTTTTTGACACCAAGTCATACAACGGGCCCATTCATGGAGTTTCAAGCCTAATGGACTTCTCCATTAAGGATAAGTAACTCCTGTTGACGATCAATTGGCGCAAAGTCTCAAATTCACGAATTACAGATTAATGGGCTTAAATCCAGACATGCCCACTAATTCTCAAATCATCAAGTGAAGACTCAAATTGTCGAGTGGTACAAAACCACACCAAATCTCAAGTGGTATAAAACCACGTCCGAGGCCCGAAACAAATTATTGGGTTATCCAAAATAACTCACTAATTCGAAAAAGCCCAAATGCCTATTTCATGGTTAATGGATCAATTATAAATCCTCACAACCATATTTGGGTCCAAATGCAAATGTCAATTTTAGAAAATTAGTGGGTTAATCAAAATTGCTAATTAATTTTCTTGGACATTAACAATAAGAAAAAATGGTACAAAACCATCCAATTTTTCCCATGGGTCATCTACCCATGAAAATTTCAAAGAGATTAAATTCAAATCTCTGAAACACCAATTCTTAATTAGTGGGCCACACTTACCCATTAATTACCAAATTCTAATTTGTCAAACACAAATCCTCAATTAATGGGCCACATTTACCCATTAATTTCCAATTTTCCTCATGGGTCATGTACCCTTCAAATTGTCTCAAAGACACAAAACTCTCAATTAGTGGGCCACACTTACCCATTAATTTCCAAATTTTGGAACTACGTCGGTTTGATCCCTTCAAAAGGGTACGTAGGCAGTCTAATATCCCAATAGACGCAACCACCACCAAATTCAAATTCTAAATTAGTGGGCCACACTTACCCATTAATTTCTAAATTTTGGAACTACGTCGGTTTGATCCCTTCAAAAGGGTACGTAGGCAGTCTAATATCCCAATAGACGCAACCACCACCAAATTCAAATTCTAAATTAGTGGGCCACACTTACCCATTAATTTCTAAATTTTGGAACTACTATTTGGTTTGATCCCTTCGAAAGATGCGTAGGCGATCTAACATACCAATAGACGCAACCGCCCCCCAAATTCAAATCTCAAACACAAATTCTTAATTATTGGGCCACACTTACCCATTAATTTCCAAATCTCTCAAATTCTAAATTAGTGGACCACACTTATCCATTAATTTCCAAATTTTCGAACTACGTTGGTTTGATCCCATCAAGGGTACGTAGGCAGTCTAACATACCAATAGACGCAACCGCAACCAAATTTGAATCCCTGGTTTATTCTTAACCAAATTCGCCCCCAAACACATATTCAAAATCGAATCCCTGGTTTATTCAACCAAATTCACCCAAACACTTTTTTTCAATCAAATTCATTGAAATTCCCTTTTTGCAATGAGTCATTTATTCATTGCATTTCTTTGAACTACGAGTGGCTTGATTCCTGCGAGGGATACGTAGGCATCCTGAGGTTCGACTTGGGAGCAGCTGCAAAAATCAAACACACGCGTTCTATTTCTTTATGATGGAATCAAAGGGTGTTCCCTTGAAGCAAGGGATTGTAATTAAGAGACACCGCGTCTTGAATGGGTCGAACCTAAAATAATAAAACCCCATTATTTAATTAGTGGTGGTGAAATTATGTTGGGAGGTTCACATTTTCCTTCAACAACAATGCTCAAAAAACCTTGGCAAGACCTTCAGCAAACAGAGTAGCGAAAACTTGCATGCAATTTTTTTCCAACACCAAACCAACATCCACACCACCAGCCCCATCCCTAGATTCAGACATCGACATGGCTCCTGTGCCTTCAATGGAAACGATCTCAACCTTGTTTGGCCTTCCCCATCCAAAATCAGTTTCATAAACCTCAAAGCGGGGTGAGCCAGCAACTGAAAGCATTTTCTCATCATCACCCACAGAGTACAAAGGCTTGATCCAATTCTCTGCCCCACTCAAAACGCCATCGTCCAAGCTTTTCACAGCCTCACTAATTGCATTGGCTGCCACGGTCAACCCATCTTCACCTAAAAGTGCTTTTGTTTCTGCAACCACCAAAGGAATCACTAAGCAGTTCCCAAAGTAATTCGAAGAGATAGGAGGGTCTAAGCGAGACCTGTAGTCTACGTTAAACCCCATAAATGCTTTTTCGCCTTGCATTTCTTCTGCCTTCACTAAGCAAATTGAGCGCAGCGCACGTACCTCCCCTCCCTCCTCGCGGTGGCCTTTCGTCGAGCACCTTGCGTGCATCACTTGGGGTCGTTTTTCTGCAAGCCATGGGGTCTGCTCAGACCTCCACAGGCTATCCATAGCCATTTTCCCGGCCAGTTCATGGGGTCAAGCGACCCCTCTTGTCCCTTAATCCGTCCGCCCCTGCGTGCAACGATAATGATGGTTATGGCTCCCATCTTCCTCTAAGAGTTGTGAGTCATGATCTCTTGGTCACCTAGTGACCAAGAAATCCATGGTCACTCACCCTTGGATTCAAATCCAATGGCCCAATAGAGTTTCTTAAAAGACGTGCAAAAGTAGGTGGGCTATTGGATTTAAATCCAAGGGTGGGTGACCATGGATTCCTTGGTCACTAGGTGACCATGGATTCCTTGGTCACTAGGTGACCAAGAGATCAGGACTCAAGAGTTGTTTATAACAATTGCAGTTGTGCCAGTTTACTGCACCCCCTTTCCTTCATCTTGTATACTTAGCAAAATTACAGATAGAATTTTTTTGGATGTATATTGAGGGTTCCTGATTCATAGTCTTACCAAATTATGGCTTTTACGATTGGACCTTGAATAATTAATGTTAATTGGCTGCTCATTCTAGTTCAATGTAGCATCTATGACGTATTATTCTCCACGAAATTGATCCCAATACATAATTCATACTCTTTTTTTATGGCTCACCAGAGGTTCTATTTGGTTGGTGATCATCCATGTGAAAGACCTTCTGAATGGGAATTGCATGACTCAAATTAAACGATTTTTCTTCGGTCTTTGGTGCGAATTCACTTGTCGTGATAGGTACAATTTTTGCTTGCCGTGGTAGTTTGGGTCTCCAGATTAGTAGTATATTACAAGTAGTCCAAGCAGAACCATACTACTTTTCGCATTAGATTAGAAAAAGTCTGCCCCTGCTCTATCATGGGATAGATTTTCTATTAAGATAAATCTGTTCACATCACACGTCACTCGGGCTCTCTGTTTTCTTGGTCAATGTCAACAGGTGTTTACATACACGCATGTACTTAAGATTGGTACCAACCAACAATTTCCGGATGGTGTTCATAATTAAGATGAAACACAACAAGGCAAGTGCCTCCTCCAATCACTACAAGCTCTTTCTCTTTTTCGGTTTTCTTCTGCTGCCTTGTTCTGCCTCCGCTGCTTGTGCCCAAGTAGATCATGCCTCCCTCTTGTCCTTGGCTTTCAAGCCACCATTGAATTGGTCTTCTTCTACCGACTGTTGCTCCTGGGAAGGAGTAAGTTGCCAGCAAGATGACGATGATCACCGCGTCGTTCGTCTATGGCTGCCTTGGAGACACTTATCTGGTGTTATCTCTCCATCTATCACCAACCTCACACATCTCACCCACCTTAATCTCTCCCACAATTCCTTCTCTGGTCCTCTCCCAAATGACCTGTTTTCCTCCCTCTCTAGTCTCCAGGTCCTCGACTTGAGCTACAACCGCCTCACCAGCCACTTACCGGTGTTCTCCTCTTCCAAAACCACCAGGCTTGAGATTCTAGACTTGTCTAGAAATTTGTTTAATGGTTCAATTGTTGTCCCGGCAGCGGTTGCTGCCACTCTCACCACTTTCAGTGTCAGGAATAACAACTTTGCTGGCTCCAACCCCATCTCTTTTTTCTGCAACAATGGTAGCAATCACACTTCCCTCACCATCTTAGACTTGTCCTTCAACAAATTCACTGGCCAAATTCCACCTGGACTCGGAGCATGTTCTAAGCTCCAAGCCTTCCGGGCAGGCTTCAATAACCTCTCAGGTTATCTCCCTCGTGAGATTTTTGACCTTGCTGATCTCGAAGAGCTCTATCTGCCTGGCAATCGCCGCCTTTCGGGACACATTGGCAAAGGAATTGTGCTCTTAACCAAACTCAAGATCTTGGAGCTCTCCGCAAACAAATTCTCAGGCCCAATCCCAAGCAACATTGGCAAGCTTTCAAGGTTGGAAAAGCTTTTGCTCTCCATCAACAACTTCACAGGTCATTTACCTCCATCTCTCACCAACTGTACAAATCTATCCACCCTGATTTTGAGGTCCAACAACTTGACTGGAGACCTCTCTGCCTTCAATTTCACAACTCTCCCACGCCTCACCACGCTTGACCTCGGCAACAACAACTTCACTGGTGAGTTACCCCAAAGCCTCTACTCTTGCAAATCACTTAAAGCAATCAGATTAGCCAGCAATCAGTTCACAGGCCAGATATCTCCTGAAATAGCTACACTAAAGTCCCTCTCCTTCCTCTCTATCTCTATAAACAACCTTACAAATGCCACTGGGGCTATTAGGATTCTAAAGGGATGCAAGAACCTGACCACTCTGGTCTTGTCCAAGAATTTTCTGTTTGAGCCTGTGCCTGATGATGAAAGCCTATCAGAGCTAGATGGGTTCATTAACCTTAAGGTTTTGGCTCTTGGTGGTTGCCTATTCACAGGTCAAGTACCCTCCTGGCTTGCCAAGCTTAAAAATCTTCAAGCCTTGGACCTCTCATACAACCTCATAACCGGTTCGGTTCCCGGTTGGTTGGGTTCTCTGCCTAACCTTTTCTACATGGATTTGTCCAACAACCTTTTTGAAGGAGGATTTCCTACTGAGCTCTGTGGGATGCCGGCTTTGACATCTAAAGAGACCGGTGATCATAAGGTGCAGGAAAGTTTTCTAGAGTTGCCTCTCTTTGTGAAGCCCACCAATGCTACCAATCAGGTGTACAAGGACCTCTCCCACTTCCGCCGAGCCATATATGTGGGCAACAACCTCCTTAATGGCACCATCCCCATTGAGATTGGACAATTGAGGCTTCTTCATGAGCTTGACTTCAGTCACAACAACTTCACCGGCAGCATCCCGGATCAGATTTCTACCCTGGCCAACTTGGAGAGATTGGATTTCTCCTACAACCATCTGTCTGGTGCAATCCCGGCTTCTCTCAAAAGTCTAATTTTCATGTCTTTCTTCAGTGTGGCATATAATGATCTACAGGGACTTGTACCATCCGGAGGCCAGTTTGATACTTTTACCACTTCCAGCTTTGAAGGGAATCCAGGATTATGTGGCCCACCAACTGTGCTGCGCACTTGCACTCCTCAACCGCCACCATCACCACCAGTTGGTGGAGGATCTAGCTTTGACGGAAAGCTTCTTACTGGCATCATCACTGCCATTGGTTACGGCATTGGTTTTGGCATTGGTTTCTGGATTGAAACTAATAAAAAAAAGTTTCTTTGTAACTTAAAGTGTGTATTTAAAACTTGTCGCTCTTTGATCAATCAAATGACAAAGAGAATACAAAAATTTTGCACCATACATCAACAAAATAATGATTCTGTAAATTAAGTTATATTGAAAAGCAAGCAGCTAATATTCAAGTTCCATGTTTGATTTCTAAAAATCTATATTCTCCCTGTGAATAGATTTTGATGTTGATTGCTATACAGATAGACCCAAAGCAAATGAAACCTGAAAATTAAGGAAGGAAAAAAAAAAGGTCAATCTTTTTGGTACCTTGGGGTTCAAGTTATTGAATACAAAACGTCGAAACTAGACATAAAATAATACACTGTCAAGAAACGAGAAGAAGATGGGATGAAGTGTTTCAGAAACTTTGAGGATAATCTATATATAAAGCAAAAGGCAGAGAATGGTAAAACATTCAAAATACCAGAAAATACCCTTGGTTAATGCAAACATTAATTGAAAGTATTAATTAAATGAGGATAATATGGTAAATTCACACTTTTTCATATTTAAAAAAATTAAAATTAAAAGAAAAATCAGATAATAGATCCTATTTTTATGGAATACAACTACCCATTATATTTTTTAATTGTAAAATAAATTTAAAAAATTTAAAAAAAGCCTCTCGCAAGCGCGAAAGCACATGTGGAGAGGCTAGTAGTAATAAAAAAAATAAAAGGTTGCATAGAAAGTTCAATAATAATTAGTGATACTTTCGACAACGTGGTACATCTTGTACACATGTTATAATATGAGTAGAAGACATGATTTATTTTCTCTTTTTTAGAGAATAATATAAGTGTAGGCTTTCCCTAACTTTTGGGTGACCCAGGGCAAAAATTAAAATGAGCCCTTTTCCTATGCAAAGTTGAGATTTTTTTTGTCAAGCGCTAGTTGGAAACCACATTGAAAAAAGGGCTACATATAATACAATTCTTATCAACAATTCATTGCAAAAGTTGCAAAAAGAATCAGAAAGAATAAAAAACAAATAAAATTTTCAGTTTTCGTTTTTGGAGGCCAAGTGTGCCATCAAATCGTGACTAATTATACCTGCCCTCTCAAAGACTCAACGTAAACGCATACGTTGAATGTAACACATTTTTTTGGTTCTTTTTAGCAAGTCCAACACCCCAAAGACTATCTTTACCCAAAAAAGAAAAGAATAACAACCCAAAGACTACATAATTTGGACACGAGAAACTAATCTTATAAGATTTTATTCGTCTCCGCTCTTATCAACTAGTTTCGGATTGAATTGAATGTATTAATTTAGTATGCCATTAGAATAAGCATCTACGTGTTGTTAATTGTGTCTAACCACACATTCTTACACACATCACCTAATATACGCTTCTACGCATCTTTTTTTTTTTAAGGACCTTTTCCATTAAGAGGAGCGATAATATACTAAACTCACACACACTATATTGATGCTAGGACTCGAACCCAGGATCTTGTCTGGGTGGAGCATGCTCCAAACCACTACACTATAGTGTGGGTCCTTTGCTTCTACGCATCTTGTTTCACTTAAAAATAAAAGGATTTGCAATTCAATGATCCATATTGCTCATAAATGACTTGTTTCTATATGGTGACCTAACTCATAAAATGACTTGTTCATTTCTTAATTAGTCCTTAATATAAATCATTCTTGAAAAAACTCTCTTACAATATCAAGTTTAAATGATTAATTTGTGTCTCCACTTGAGACATCGTTAAATTTTTTTTGTTAATCACCTACATTTTTTTCTTTCTACTCTATTTCGGACAATGCCATAAAATGACGAGGCCTGTTAAATGGGCTAGCCCGACCTATCCCAGCACTGGGTCAAGAAGGCCCATATACTTTCAAACCTTGAGTTGTTCTATAGTAAGAGTATAATATATGGACCATAGATGTGGACTTTCATATTAGCTACAAGATTCATCTGAATAGTAATTTCACTTAAGTTTAATGAAATGATCATGTGACTAATATGAAGGTCGGCCTATATATCGCTCCTTCATATAGAATTTTGCTCCAAACCTTGGGTCATTTGGGCCTATGGAATAATCAGGCCCACCAAACCTACTCAATTTTATTTGGCTGTCTTTCTTCTTCGGCTCTTCTTCTGCAGTAGATAACAGCTACTTCCAGAAGTCAATAACAGATATTCAAATGGGGTTTTGTTGCAAGAGCATCCACCATTTCCAGAGCTTTTGGAAATACAAAAATAGGTGGCTGCCCACAATCAAGTTTGGTAAGCTCCATTTGCTTCAGACGCGAAAATTACTCAATTTATTGTCAGTTTCTCTCGTATAAGTTACTCAGTTTCATATGAAAATTAAAATCATACCTTCAACAAAAGTTGGGCAAAATTTGGTATTTATAGCACTTGGTAATGGTGCAAGAACAAAAATGTTGATTTTGAAGTTTGCTCAGATGGTGCAAATTAAATTGGGTTTGTGTTTGGTCTCTTATAGTAGAGAAGAGCATGAAGGTTTTTGGTTGTAAATGGTCTGATGAATTGCAGGGTGAAAAGAGCTCAGATGGTTTTTGGGCACACCCATGTGAATTGGGTTCAGCATATCAAGCTAAACGATGGTTGTTGAGTTGTTGAGCAATTTCCCTCTCATCTGCAAATACTGGTACTTTTCCTGGAGAGATTAAATTATCATAAAATGTACCATTTACCAAGCTAGAAGATGTGCTGGAATCTTTTTTTTTTTTTTTTTTTGGGTTATTTGCTTTTTATCTGTTTTTTAATGCCAAGTACCAACAACTGAGTTTCTGTCTTTGGAGTTATCACAATTGGTCAATAGATCAAAGACATCAAGTAAATTAAATGCTGGTATGATAGATTTTTTTATGTGTTAATAATTCATGTCATGGTCTATGTGACAAACTTCCCAAGAAAAATGACACCCTATTTGATAGATTTATTATGTGTTAGTCGTGCTTTAGGTGTGGCAGTCATTTTTTATGTGATCAAAGTCATTTTTGATGTGCTTGATTTTGGGCTTATGTCTGTAAACTTTTTATTGTGATTAATCTATTCATGCAATGTGACTTGGAGAGTCTCTCCTTCTCTCTAGGTCAATGGCTGTTTACTGAGTAGTGTCCACAGAAGATCACACCAGCGCTACATGGTCAAATAATTACAATTATATGTACAGATTGGTACAGATGGATCCACATAGATGGTGATCATTAAAATGGAAAACAGTAAAGCAATCTTCTCCAAGGAGGAGAAAGAGGAGGTCCCAACAACACCATGCCAAGGACCAAGAACAGAGCTTCTTCTCTTTTTGGGTCGATGGTTTTTCCTTGTGTTGCTGCCTTCCTTTGCCTCTGCTGCCTGTGACCAAGTGGATCATGAAGCTCTGTTGTCCTTGGCTTCTAAGGTATCATCATCACTACCATTGAATTGGTCTGCTTCCACTGACTGTTGCCTTTGGGAAGGAATACTTTGCAACCTAGATGATCAACGCGTCATCCATGCATCACTTCCTGGGAGAGACTTAAGTGGTGTCATATCTCCGTATATCACCAACCTCACGTATCTCACCCACCTCAATCTCTCCTGGAATTCCCTCTCGGGTCCTCTCCCAAATGACTTGTTTTCCTCGCTTCATCACCTTCAGGTCCTTGACTTAAGCTTCAACCATCTTGTCGGCCATTTACCACCCTCCTCCAGCCAAACCACTGCACTTCAGACGGTTGACTTGTCCAGCAATTTATTCAACGGCACAATCCCATCTTCATTCATTGTCTCAGCTGTGTCTGCAGGCTCTCTCACCACTTTCAATGTCAGCTACAACAGCTTTACTGGTCCTATACCCCTCTCTGTTTTTTGCAGCAATGGAAACAATCACACTTCCCTCACCATTTTGGACTTGTCCTTCAACAGGTTCACTGGCCTAGTCCCCTCTGGACTTGGGGCATGTTTCAAGCTCCAAGTCTTCCGAACAGGCTTCAATTACCTCTCAGGATCTCTCCCGGATGACATTTATTACGCTGCTAATCTCCAGGAGCTCTCTCTGCCTTTCAATCTTCTCTCGGGAGTCATCAACGATGGCATCATACGCCTGAAAAATCTCAAGATCCTGTGGCTCGCCTCAAACCAATTCTCTGGACCAATCCCCAGCCATATTGGTACATTTTCCAGATTGGAAAGCTTGCTTCTCTACTCCAACTACCTCACAGGTCCCTTACCTCCATCACTCACAAACTGTAAAAATCTATCCATCTTGAATTTGAGGTTCAACAACTTAACTGGAGACCTCTCTGCCTTCAATTTCTCTACTCTTCAACACCTCACCACTTTGGATCTCGGCGACAACAACTTCACGGGTGAGTTACCACAGAGCCTCTACTCTTGCAAATCACTTACAGCTATTAGATTGGCCAGTAATCAGCTCAGAGGGCAAATATTGCCTGAAATAGTTGCACTAAAATCCCTGGCTTATCTCTCCCTCGCTTCAAACAACCTAACAAATGTTACCGGGGCTCTTAAGATTCTCATGGGTTGCAAGAATCTGGCCACTCTGACCCTTGGCAAGAACTTTGGCTTTGAAACTATACCAGATTATGACAACATAATAGACCCAGATGGATTCCACAATCTTCAGCTTCTTACTCTGGAGGGTTGCCAATTCACAGGTCAACTGCCCACCTGGCTAGCCAATCTAAAAAATCTTCAAGTCTTGGACCTGGCATTTAACCTTATAACCGGTTCTATTCCCACTTGGTTGGGTAGTCTGCCCAACCTTTTCTACATAGATTTGTCCCATAACCTGCTTACAGGAGGACTTCCAAATACGCTCTGTGGGTTGCCAGTTTTGACATCAAAAGAGGCTGGTGATCAAGTGGAAAGAGGTTATCTAGAGTTGCCTATCTTTTTCATGTCCAGCAACGCGAATAATCAGAAATACAATCAGCTCTCCAACCTGCCTCCGGCCATATATCTGGGTAGCAACAACCTTAGTGGCAAGATCCCCATTGAGATTGGCCAATTGAAGTTTATTCATGTGTTGGATCTTAGTCATAACAACTTCTCTGGCAGCATTCCGGATAAGATTTCTAACCTCGCCAACTTAGAGAGATTGGATCTCTCCCATAACCATCTATCTGGTGAAATCCCTGCTTCTCTCAAAGGTCTGCATTTCCTTTCTTCCTTCAGTGTGGCATACAACGATCTTCATGGACTTGTACCAACCGGAAGCCAGTTTGATACTTTTACGACCTCCAGCTTTGAAGGAAATCCTGGCCTATGTGGCCCTCCAACTCTGAACCGCTCTTGCCCTGAAAGGCTTCAAAGCCTTCCACCAGTTTATCCAGCTACGCAGAGATATAACAGGAAGAAGCTGCTTGCTGCAGTCGTCTTTGTGATCTCTTTTGGCATCAGTTTCTGCATTGGTTTTAGAATTGATGCTAAGAAAATTCCATTTGTTGGTAGGTGTACAAAGTATGTATTTAAACCTGAAACAGAAGGTTTTGACATGAAAACATTTTGATCCAAATGCATGGGAATTCATCAGACTGTGTTACCAAAATAAAGGGGCAGAGATTTAAGAAACTTCGGTTTATAAAAGAAAAGGGAGTTAGAGAGGGATTGTGAACCGCATCGAAAAGATTCAATAGAACAAATAATATCTGAAAACTTTCGCAGAGTTTAATTTATTTGCGATAGGATAATTCCCAAATTTCTTCCATAGTTACCTTAATCTTTGACTGATGATTTTCTCAATTCCCGAAAATTAGGCTAATTGGTATCGTTAAATTTGTGCCTTGGCGTTTTATAAAATTAGGCTCAACCTATGTACTTGTAGTGCAATACATTCAGTTTCTTAGCCATATATATTTGGGAGTTTACCAACGTTCAAAATGTGATAGCAGAAAAGCCATTTGAACCTTTTTCATTTTCATCATGTTAATAAACTCTGACTCTCAAATTCTACAGTGACTGTGTGACTCTCAAATTGTGAACCAACTCAGACTCAGAGAAAATGTCACTTGATCATGATATAAATGATAACATAATAACTCTAGATGAGATACTATGTATATTTATGGTTATTTGGTCAGTCAACATATTTAAGTAATAAACAACAGATCATAAACACATTGGAATAGTCAGTTGCTGGATGTACTAATTAACCTAGTTTCTAATGATCAGGCGCCAGAAGGATTTAGACCAAGTCTAACAGCTCTCAAAGTAAACGCTTATTATTTTCATCAAAAAAAAGTAAACGCTTATTATCATATACATACATCAGTAGGTACACATGTATTATTCCATCAGGGGTTGATGTTTAGATGAAAGAAAACAGAGAGACCGCCATGTACGACAAGGAGTTCCCACAAACACCAAGTCAAAGGCCAAGAACACCGTTTATTATCTTTTGGGGGCAATGGCTTGTCCTAATGCTGTTGCCTTGCTTTGGCACCTCTGCCTGTGACAAAGCGGACAGTGACTCTCTCTATTCCTTGGCTCTCAAGGCACCATTGAATTTGAATTGGTCTTCTTCTACTGACTGTTGCCTTTGGGAAGGAATAACCTGCGGCCCAGATGATCAAGGACACGTCGTCCGGCTATGGCTGCCTAGGAGAGGCTTAACTGGTGTCATCCATCCATCTATCACAAGCCTCACCCATCTCACCCACCTCAATCTTTCCCACAATTCCCTCTTGGGTTCTCTCCCTGATGATTTGTTTTCTTCTATCTCTAATCTCCAAGTCATTGACTTGAGCTTCAATCGTCTCATTGGCCACCTACCACCCTCTTCAAATGAAACCAGTCAGCTTCAGGTTGTGAACTTGTCTAGCAATTTCTTCAATGGAACAATCCCATCTTCGATCCTTGCCCTATCAGTGTCCATTTTCAATGTCAGAGCATCACCAATGGATGAGGGCTGGAGGGGATATTTCTGTGAGAGCATCACCAATGGAGAGGTGTAAAGGAGGATGTAAAGCTCTTTTACATCTTGTGTTGCCGGAAATGAGTGCAATGGAAGGATGTAAAGAGATGTAAAAGTAGAGCACCACCGGCAAATGTAAAAAAATGCTACATTTGCATCCATTTTTACATCTTCATATGTGGGGTCCTTTGGTGCAAAAGGAGGAGAGAGAGGTTGTTTGGCGCGGTTTGAGAGCCACACTCTTAAATATCAAAATATGCTTTTTATTTAAATAAAAAAGTACGAAATCACTCTAAAGACCCATGCCCAATAAAATGGTGTATTCCAAATTTTGTTGAAATTTTAAAATTTTTAGGTCGATATGTATGGAAAATAAATTAAATTAAATTAAACACAAAAAAATTAATGCAAAAAAATTTAACACAATAAAAAGTTAACATAAAGTAGAATTAACATAAGAAAATCAAATTTACATATTTGGATTTACATTTCTCCCATTGGAGCAAAAACATGATTTACATCCACCGGAGATGTAAATGGGATGTAAAAGTGGCTTTACACCCCTGAAAATACACCCCCCATTGGTGATGTTCTGATTCGAGAAGAATTGCATGGTTTGCTTCTTCAAGAGTCCCGTAGGAGAACTCAGCTTGATTTTATAGCACAACCAATGCTCGTTATCGGCATTACTGTGATCATTGCTCTTATTCGTCGTTACTTAGGGTTTCTCTGTTTCATTAGGGTTTTTCAGTGGAGAGTATTTTCGTTATCATGATTCATTTTTAATTCTTGTTAAACTATTATCATCTATTTAATATGGGATTTCATGCTACTGTTATTAATTAATATAGCCTCTCATGTATGTCAACATACAATTTTTGTCCTTATTCACAGAGAATTTTTGTTGAATTATTTTTATGCGTTTTAAAGCTCGCCTAATGTTTTTTCTTCTCATTTTATCTCTATTTCTGGTTACATTTTAATAGAGTATTGTTCTATGTGTTTTGAAACATTTGAACGCTTTGAAAAATAAAGGGATGGAAAGATTCTGATCACTGTGGCAAATAATATATTAAAGTTTTAGAGGTAAAATCGTCAGGAACATGAATTTGAATTTGTGTTTCAACCACGCAGTTAACTTGCAGTCAATATGAAATCAAAATAATTCTGCACACTAAAACTAATTTTCTGCTGAAGTAAAGTCCTTTTCAGGCATACAAGACCAGGTTTAATCTAACTCTCATACGTTAGGTAAGATAGGAAAGGCACGAATAGATAATTCATGAAGAACCTAATTGTCCTCATAGGCTATTAGATTATGTTATTGTGACTATAGTTTGCAAGTCAAGCACCCACTACTAAACAAAGCAGCACGCATCAACTGTCCCCTTGCCTTCAAAGTGAACGCTCATATGATGGGTCAACAGCATCTAACTCAGTGGAAAAGGACCTTAACTTATCGTTTGTATTCTAAAAAAAAACGTTTATATTATATATGTACAACTGTCCATGTCAACTCTCTATCTAGGTCAATGGGTGTTCATTGTGATTCCCAACGTCGATGTCCAAACAACACCACCATGCCAAACACCAAGAACACAGAGCTTCTTCTCTTCTTGGGTCAAAGGGTTTTCCTTATGCTGCTGCTCTGCCGCCTTGCTTTGCCTCTGCTGGCTGTCACCAAGTGGATCATGAAGCTCTCTAGTCCTTTTCCTTGGCTTTCAAGGTATCATCGCCGCCGCCATTGAATTGCTGTTGACTGTTGCTCATGGGAAGGCATAAGTTGCCGCCAAGATGCTAGTCATCAACGTGTCGTCGGTCTATGGCTTCCTGGAAGAGGCTTAACTGGTCTTCTCCGAAGTGACTTTGTTAGTTTAATAAGGTGTGTGATGTGATGAGTGGTGCTTTGATACCACTGATGATTTAAGAGAGAAGAGGTTTAGAGAATGGTTGATAGTGTTTAGGAGATAATAGCTTGAAGAGAAACAAGGTAATTTTATTTTATTGATGGAAATAGGAAAGGTACAAGGCTAGAGTTTGGCTGTTGGGAGAGTTGGAGTGCTGTGGGTTTTCAGCTTTTCTTACTTTTGTTTTAATACATAACTGGGCTGCTACCTTACATATATATAGGAATGTTAAGTCGGCTTGGATAGTCGGTTTGCACTAGGGGTGGGCACGGTCCGGTTTGGACTGGTTTTCACCTCAAATCGGAACCAAACCGGATTATTTAACCGGTTCGGTTCTGTCGGTTTTAGTGATTTTTAAAGAATCCGGCGGTTTGGTTCTCACGGTTCGGTCCGGTTTCGGTTTTTTCGGTTTTGAACCGGGTTCTTAGTTTTTTCCATTTTTTATTTTTTAAAAATACAAATCCCAACTAAAATTGTATTTTTGGAATTGAAAATTAATAAATGATCCAATTTCTTAAAAAGAGAGATGTTTTGAAGTTGAACTTGGAAAAATATTAGTTATAACATTAAAAATGTAGCATTGGATTTAAATAATTTTCTAAAAAAATAAAAATTATACACATGTTAAATATATATATATATATATATATATATATATATATATATATATAACATAAAGAACCAATAAAAAATAAGCACATGTTAAATATATATAAAATAAAGAATATAAATATGTATAATATTAAAAATATAAATAATAAAAATTTGTATTGGACCGGTTTGGATTGGATCGGTTCCTTGGGGTGAAAACCGGAATCGGAACCGATCCAAACCGATCCGGTTCGATTTTTGTTCCGGTTGTTGACTTTTCCGGTCAACACGATTTTTGACGGTTTTTTCCGGTTTGGTTTGGTTCGGTTTTGCGGTTTGGCGGTTCCGATGCCCACCCTTAGTTTGCACAGTAACCGACTATCCAAAGTCATTTTTCAGCCACTTACTTGTTTAATGTTCTAGAGATATCTAGTTATAATACATGATATTTCTTGGGATGTTTCTAGTAACTGATTTTGGCTTGCTTTAATTATTCTAGATCATTCATTCAAGATACTTCTAGATTATTCAAATGTGCATTACTTTTTAACACTCCTCCTTAATGCACATTTGTGTTACTCCGAGCATACCTCGTAGCAGTTCGAATTTTGGTCTTGGAAGTACCTTAGTGAAAATGTCTGCAATTTGCTCTTCTGTCTTGCAATATTTGAGCTCAACTTCTTTATTTGTTGAGACTTCTCGTAAGAAGTGATGCTTGATGGCGATATGCTTTGTCCTGCTATGGAACACTGGATTCTTTGCCATTGCAATAGCAGACTTGTTGTCGCAGAGTATTTCAGTAGCTTATGTTTGGCACTCTCCCATATCTTCAAATATTCTTGAGCCATATAGCTTGACAGGCTGAACTTGCTGGCTACTACGTGCTAAACCTGGCGATGATTGAGCCACGATTTCTTATTTCTTTGACGACCATGAAAATATTCCTGATCCAATTGTAAATGCATAGCCTGATGTGCTTTTCATATCATCCACTGATCCAGCCCAATCACTGTCTGTGTAGCCAAATAGTCTTGGATCTTTAGTGGACTTATACCATATGCCGTAATTGATTGTGCCATGCAAGTATCTCAATATTCTCTTTGCTACTCCATATTGTATTTGGCTTGGATTTTGCATAAATCTTGATAGTAAGCTTGTCGCGTACATGATGTCGGGTCTTGTAGTTGTTAAGTAGAGCAAGCTCCCAATGAGACTTCTATAGATTGATCCATTTGCTTTACCTGACCCATCTTCCTTTCTTAATTTCTCATTGGTGATAAGCGGAGTAGCCACAGTCTTGCACCCGGACATCTTGAATTTCTTAAATAGATTATGAGTGTACTTTTTCTGGCATATGAAGATTCCATCTTCTTCTTGGTTTATCTCAATGCCCAGAAAGTAGTTCATCAACTCAAGGTCACTCATTTCGAATGTTTTCATCATATCTTTTTTGAACTCTTGAATTATTTCTTCATTATTTCCAGTGTAGATGAGATCATCCACATATAGAGAGACTATCAAGATATCATAGTTACCTTGAGTTTTGGTGTAGAGAGTAGGCTCGCTTTTGCTTCTTTTGAAGCCTGCGTTGATGAAGTATTTGTCTATGCGGCTGTTCCATGCTCGTGGCGCTTGTTTGAGTCCGTACAATGCCTTCTTTAGTTTGAGTACTTTATCTTCTCCTCCTTGCTCAATAAATCCTTGTGGTTGCTCCACATAGATTTCTTCTTCGAGCTCTCCATTTAGAAATGCAGACTTTACGTCTAGCTGATATATTCTCCATTTCTTTTGAGCTGCTAGTGCTACCAGTGCTCTTATAGTGTCAAGTCTTGCAACTGGTGCAAAGGTCTCGTTGTAGTCTATGCCCGGCTGCTGTGTGTAGCCTTTAGCAACTAGCCTCGCCTTATGCTTTTGTATCGATCCATCAGGATTAAATTTGGTCTTATAGACCCATTTAACCCCAATGATCTCTTTGTCTTGTGGGAGATCAACGAGCTCCCATGTTTTATTTTTCTTAATTGTTTTAATTTCTTCTTCCATAGCTTTTCTCCAAATTTCTTCTTTTACTGCAACTTCAAAACTTTCAGGTTCTATTATTATGAAGTTGCAAGTTTCATATATATCTTAGAGAGATCTTGTTCTTTGTTCTGGTTCTGGAGAGTCTTCATGTTGTATAGGTGGAGGAGTTATTGTAGGTGGTGGAGGCGTACCTGGAGTTTCTTCAATTTCCTCTCTGCACGGTTGTGTTGTAGTGACATTTTTCTTTTCAACTTTTTCTTCATCCCATTTCCATGATGCTGATTCATCAAACTCAACATCTCGACTTATCATGAACTTCTTAGTTCTGGGATTGTAGACTCGATAGCCTTTAGATTGGGAACTGTATCCCAAAAATATGCCAACTTCAGATTTTTCTTCTAGCTTGTGTCTTTTCTCCTTAGGAATGTGCACATAGAAAATACATCCAAATATTTTGAGATGCTTTGCTGATGGCTTTACATTGCTCCAAGCCTCAATATGAGTCTTGTTTTGTAAAGCTTTTGTTGGGCATCTATTTAGCAAGTATACTGCTGTATATACTGCTTCTGCCCAGAATGTCTTTGGCAAACCTTTTTCAAATACCATGGATCTTGCCATCTCCATGACAGTTCTATTTTTTCTTTCAAAGACTCCATTTTGTTCAGGAGCATAGCCAACTATTAGTTGGCGCTCTACTCCTTCATCTTCACATAATTTGTTAAATTCTCTAGAGGTGTATTCTTTACCTCCATTACTTCTTAGAGTTTTAATATAGTGGCCATTTTGTTTCTCGACATGGGTTTTAAATTTTTGAAAATATTAAATACTTGATCTTTCTTTTAGAAAATAAACCCACGTCATTCTAGTATAGTCATCTATGAACAGGATAAAGTACTGTTGTTATCAAGAGATGGAGTCCTCATGGGTCCACAAACGTACGTGTGAATAAGCTCCAACAAGGCCTTAGCTCGCCAAGCCTTTCCGGATGGAAATGCTTGTCGATGTTGTTTGCCAAGTTGGCAACCTTCTGAGACATCTTGGATATCTTTTATGCTTGGGAGGTCTCTCATCATATTTTTATGGTAAAGTTATTTTAGTGCATGAAGGTTAAAGTGGCCAAATCTTTTATGCCATAACCATGATTCGTCCACATTAGCTTTCATGGTTGTGGCTTTTATGAATTGTCATTGGATGGGAAAATTTCTATTTTCCATCCTTACTTTTGTAAATATTTGATTTTTATCTCTTTTATCAAATATTGTGCAGGAGTCTCGAGAAAAGTGCAGAGAGTATCCATTTTCCATCATTTGTCCAACACTCAATAGATTATGCTCCGGGCGGTACTAGTAGAACGTCTTTAATATATTTAGTTCCTTTAATAGTTTGAATAGAGATCGTACCTTTTCCTTTTGTCTCCACCACAGCGCCATTTCCCATTTTAACTTGGGATTTTACGGACTTGTCTATGTTGGTGAAGATGCTCTCATCTCGGTCATGTGGTAATCGCAGCCATTGTCAATATACCACTTCATGTTGGCTCCTTCAAGTTGCTTGATGCACATAAAGCACATGCTCATCTTTCTTTTCTTGAGAATAATTTGCTTGAGAATTGTTTTTAAACCTGTAATTTTTTCTATGTGCCCAAATTTTTGCAGTTTCTACATTTGGGCTTGTCACGGAACCAACAATATTTTTCTAAGTGGTTTGTGTTTTTACATACCCCACATGGAGGAAAGTTTTTCCTCTCTTTCATTTCTTTTTATTTCCCAATTCTTATTGGATTTATAATCTTTTCTTCTAGAACTTTCTCCAATTTTCCTTTCCCCTTCTTTAGTTTTCTCGAGATCTTAAATTTAGTTTTGGTGAAAGGCACTTTCAACTGAATCTTCATTTCGCCTACTCAGTCTTTTCTCATATGCTTCAAGAGAGCCCATTAGTTACATCGACGGACTAGTTAAATCTTTTGTCTGTTCAATGGCGGTAACTAAAGGATCATACTTATCAAGAAGACTGATAAGTATTTTTTCTACAATTCTTGAATCAGTTATATTTTCTCCATACGCTCTCAATTGATTGATTATTTCTTTTATTTTTGCATAATAGTTTTGAGTAGTCTCAGAATCCTTCATTTTGATATTCTCAAACTCTCTTCTCAAAGTTTGTAGTTTTACTGCACATACCTTGGCATTGCCTTGAAATTCCTCCTTCAAAGTTTCCCATGCTTCCTTTGATGTAGTGGCTCCCATGATCCTTGGAAATATCGTATTATCCAAGGATTGTTGCAAGGTGAATAGGGCATTTGCATCCTTTGACTGGTCTTTCTTTTGTTGTCTTATTTGCTCATCTGTAGGATTTTCTGGATTAGAAAACCCTTTTTCAACTATGTCCCATAATTCTTGAGACATAAAATAGGTCTTCATCTTAATGCTCCAGAAATCATAGTTTTCTCCAGTGAAAATAGGAAGAGGGATAGAGTTTTGGCTAGTGGTGGACATGATGGAGGATTAGAATGAACCAACGCCCAAGGTTGATCGGAACAAGCTCTGATACCACTGTTAGTTTAATAAGGTGTGTGATGTGATGAGTGGTGCTTTGATACTACTGATGATTTAAGAGAGAAGAGGTTTAGAGAATGGTTGATAGTGTTTAGGAGATAATAGCTTGAAGAGAAACAAGGTAATTTTATTTTATTGATGGAAATAGGAAAGGTACAAGGCTAGAGTTTGGCTGTTGGGAGAGTTGGAGTGCTGTGGGTTTTCAGCTTTTTTTACTTTTGTTTTAATACATAAGTGGGCTGCTACCTTACATATATATAGGCATGTTAAGTCGGCTTGGATAGTCGGTTTGCACAGTAACCGACTATCCAAAGTCATTTTTCAGCCACTTACTTGTTTAATGTTCTAGAGATATCTAGTTATAATACATGATATTTCTTGGGATGTTTCTAGTAACTGATTTTGGCTTGCTTTAATTATTCTAGATCATTCATTCAAGATACTTCTAGATTATTCAAATGTGCATTACTTTTTAACAGACTTGTTTTCCTCCCTCTCTAGTCTCCAGGTCATTGACTTGAGCTCTAACAATTTCTCTGGTAATATCCCTGATCAGATTTCTAAACTCACCAACTTAGAGAGATTAAATCTCTCACAACAATCTATCTGGTCAAATCCCTGGTTCTTTCCAGAGTTTGCATTTGTTCTCTTCTTTCAGTGTGGCATACAGTGATCTTCAGGGGCTTGTACCATCCAGAGGCCAGTTTGGTAATTTTACCATCTCCAGCTTTGAAGGGAATCCAAGATTATGTGGCCCTCTAACTACGCATCTTTCTTGCCCTCAGCCAGAATTACCAGCTCCTCAAAGATCTTACAGATTCACTTTTTTAAGTATTGAGAACCTCTTGTTTGATTTTCTTATGGGGGGTTGTGGCATTAATAATACAACATATTGTGAAGCGGTGCATATTTAGAGCAAAATTTAGTGGGGATTCAGAATAGGAACTCTGGGTTTTCAAGCACCGACATTCTGAAAACAAAATGTATTGTACCATAAAACGAACAAAACTACATAAATACATACTCAGCTTATCTTACAAGATGAAAAGTAGGCAATTTTCTTCAATATTATTGATACGATTGACTTCATCATGCAATGACAAGCAGTTTTTCTTTTCCTTCAACGGTAACAATGAGAAACAACCTGTCATCGCGGGATCAATGCGATCAACGGTTTATGATGATTGTAAGTATTTAATATGATCAGATAGTCATTACGACTCATTCTTTATGTGACAGTCATGGTTTATGTGATTAATTTTCGAAGAAATGTGATAGGAAATGACTCCTGTGTGTTGAAGTCATTGTTTCTGTGATATATTATTTTGTCTGTTAAGTCTTTATGTGATAAACTTTTATTTTGTGATACATTTTTGTGCATGTAAACACATTAATATTATGATCAATCTGTTCATGCAACGTCACTTTGACATTTTCTGCTTACTGCACTGCACAAGTAATTCCATGTACATGAAAGCTCAGACCAGACATACAAGGTCAAATCGATGCATCGATCATATGTATATAGATTGGTATCAATGATCACCAAGTCAAAGTCCAAGAACAGAGGCTTTAGTGGTATATCACCTCCGGCTACGAAGGAAATTCAGGATATTATTGCAGCCATCTTGTCCTCAACAAGAATTCACCGCTCTTCAAAGATCTAATATTATTCAGTGTGCATTCCAAGGAAAATCATACTAAGTGAAAGATAATGTGATAGCAGAAAAGCCACTTGAATCTTCTCTGTTTCATGTTAATAAAGTTTGACTGTCAAATTATGCAGCAATATTATATCATTTCTCTTAATAACCACCTTTGATCAATTGATGCCATTTATGGTGTCACTTGATCATGATATATGTCTAAAATAACTATGAATATATTACATACTACCTTCTATATATTTATGGTCATTGGCCAGTCAACATAGTTAAGTCGTAAACAACAGATAAACAGAGTGGAATAGGGCAGTTGCTGGATGCACTAACCAACCTAGTTTCTAAGAGTTTAGTGGGATTCAGACGTCAGGATAAATAGGAGGAATTTAGAACAAGTCTAAGATCTCAAAGTAAGCGCTTATGTGATACATATAGAATGGTACGTACCAATGATTCCATCAGGCCTGATGAATGACATGAAAGAAAACACAGACAGCACCAAGGAGGAGAAGGAGGAGCTCCAAGGAACACCGAGCCAAAGATTAAGAACACAGTTTCTTCTCTTTTGGGGGCAATTGTTTCTCCTAATTCTGCTGCCCTGCTTTGGAGCCTCTGCCTGTAACAGAGTGGACAGTGATTCTCTCTTGTCATTGGATTTTAAAGCATCTTCGCCATTGAATTGGTCTGCTTCCTCAGACTGTTGTTCATGGGAAGGAATAAGTTGCCGCCAAGATTATGATCATCATGATCAACGTGTCATCCGTCTATGGCTTCCTGGGAGAGGCTTAACTGGTGTTATCTCTCCATCTATCACAAACCTCACCCATCTCACCCACCTCAAACTTTCCCACAATTCCCTCTCGGGCCCTATCCCAAAGGACTTGTTTTCCTCCCTCTCTAGTACTCTCCAGGTCCTTGACTTGAGCTTCAATCATCTCATCGGCCACTTACCACTCTCTTCCAACCAAATCAGCCAGCTTCAAATTATAAACTTGTCCAGCAATTTCTTCAATGGAACAATCCCATCTTCGGTCCTTGTACCCTCAGTGTCCATTTTCAATGTCAGCAACAACAGCTTTTCTGGGTCGCTACCCATCAACAGTGGTGGCAATCACACTTCCCTTACCTTCTTGGACTTGTCCTACAACAAATTCACTGATCCAATTCCCCCTGGAATTGGATTATGTTCCAAGCTCCAAGTTTTCCGTGCAGGCTTCAATAGCCTTTCTGGTTCTCTCCCTGATGAAATTTTTAACCTTGCTGATCTCCAACAGCTCTCTCTGCCTGTCAATAGTCTCACAGGAGCCATCAGCGACGGTATCATGAACCTCACCAATCTCCAGATCCTAGAGCTCTTTTCAAACCAGTTCTCTGGGCCAATCCCAAGCCATATTGGTAACCTTTCCAGGTTGGAAAATCTGCTCCTCCACTTCAACAACCTCACAGGTCCCTTACCTCTGTCTCTCGCAAACAGTACAAATCTGTCCACCTTGAATTTGAGGGTGAACAACTTGATTGGAGACCTCTCTGCCTTCAACTTCTCACCTCTTAAACGCCTCACCACTCTGGACCTTGGCAACAACAAATTCACTGGTGAGTTACCCAAAGGCCTCTATTCTTGCAAGTCATTAACAGCTATAAGATTGGCCAATAATCAGCTCACAGGACAGATATCACCTGAAATAGTTGCATTAGAATCCTTGGCTTTCCTCTCCATCTCTGCTAACAACCTGACAAATGCTACTTGGGCTTTTAGGATTTTAAAGGGTTGCAAGAACCTGACCACTCTGGTCTTGTCCAAGAATTTTCTGTTTGAGCCTCTGCCAGATGATGAAAGCCTAGGAGACCCAGATGGATTCCAAAGTCTTCGGATTTTTGCTCTGGGGGGTTGCCAATTCACAGGTCAAGTACCCACCTGGCTAGGCAAGCTTAAAAATCTTCAAGTCTTGGACCTGTCATTTAATCTTATAACCGGTTCTCTTCCCGGTTGGTTGGCTAGTCTGCCCAACCTTTTCTACATTGATTTGTCCAATAACCTCCTTCAAGGCGGATTTCCTAATGACCTCTGTGGGATGCCAGTTTTGACATCGAAAGAGGCCAGTGATAAGGTAGACAGAAGTTATTTAGAGTTGCCAGTATTTGTGAAGCCCAATAATGCTACTGATCAGCAGTACAATCAACTGTCCAACCTCCCCCCAGCCATATATTTGAGTAACAACAGCCTTAATGGCAGTATCCCAATTGAGATTGGCCGATTGAAGTTTATTCATGTGTTGTACCTTAGTCATAACAACTTCTCTGGCAGCATCCCAGATCAGATTTCTAACCTCACTAACTTAGAGAAATTGGATCTTTCCTATAACAATCTATCTGGTGAAATCCCTGCTTCTCTCAAAGGTCTGCATTTCTTGTCTTCCTTCAGTGTGGCATACAATGATCTTCGGGGACTTGTACCATCTGGAGGTCAGTTTGATACTTTTACCATCTCCAGCTATGAAGGAAATCCAGGCTTATGTGGACCTCCAACTCCCAAGCGCTATTGCAAGCAAAGCCCTCAAAGCCCTCCGCAAGTATTTGAAGTTACTCAGAGATCTAAGACACAGACGATTCTTATTGCACTCATCTTTGGGATCTTCTTTGGCATTGGCTTTAGTATTGGTTTTAGCGTGGATGATAAAAAAATTCCAATAATTGGCAGGCGTAGGAAGTAGCTAATAATTTAGTTTATGTGTATGAACCTGATATGTGGTTTTGATGTGCCAACATTTTGATACATGTATGGGAATTCATCACAGATCTCAATAAATGGCTTTGCATTTGTCTTTGCCAAAAGAAAGGGATAGATTAGACTCTGAACCGTGAGGAAATGAACAAATGTTTAGAGATAAATATCTAAACAAATTACTCTCCACATGTGACTTCCACAGAAAATTGAGAAGTATTTTAGATTAAACTAACCTGATAATATCCACTTGCCAAAACAAAAATGAATTCTGCTAAAATCCATAATATTTAAGCATTTTGGGTAAGTTTAAATGTAATGTAACATACTCCTGTGTTGGATAAGATTGGAAAGGAACCAATAGATAATTAACATGAATAATCTAATAGTCCATGTCAACTTATTATTTCAATTTTGTCACATCTATTTGGGTTTTAGAAAATTCTAGGTTCTCGGCACGTGCGATGAATCAAATTTATTAAAAATGAGGAGAAAAGCCCAAACTCTATGGGCCGGGCCTAATTGGTTTAAACATTTGTGAAATCTAAATAGCATTATAAGTGAAAGACTAGAAACATAAGAATTATAGATGTATGCAATTAAGGACTCTTTAATAAACCTACACCATAAAATAAAATTTTTTTTTAAAAAAAAGGGTGAAAGCAGCCCCCAACAGATATTGGGTAGAGTCTTTCTCACGGCATTTTTAGGTTTTCTCTATTCTTCTCTTCCGTGTCGTTTATTTCTTTTGGTTTTCTAATCTTTTCCAACTTTAGTTGAGGAGAGGAAAACCCCCTACCGATTTATTTATGAATTAATTTCTAGTTGTTTGATTATTATCTATGAAATTCCCATGGTTTTGTTTTGTTCTCTTTTTTGGTTATGATTTATTATTTTACATGAATAAATAATAAAATTTATTGTTTTATAGATCAATCCTATCGATCATGGCTGCACCTCTCAAAGAGATCGAACGCCTTGCCGACCTGATGCCGGTCCTACTCACCAGAACCAACTATTTTCTCTGGAAACCTTTGTTCATCCGCACTCTAAAGTCCTACGACATGGACTTGTTCAACATCATGGAAGGAGTCGAGCAATGTCCACCACAATTCGCGACGAAGGACGAAAGGGACGAAAATCCCGCCTATACCGATTGGATTATGAAGGACCAAACATGCATGACCGTGATCACTACAACTCTATCAAAATCCATACTCCCCTACACCCTAGGTTGCACAAGCTCCAGAGCTCTGTGGCTAAACTTGGAGATTCGATTCACTACCGCTGCTAAATCTCATTGCTTGAAGCTCAAGGCTCGCATGCAAAGCCTCAAGAAAGGATGGATGCAGTCAATGGAGAAATACCTAAAGTTGGCTGAAGAAATTGCGAATGAGCTCGCCACCGCTGGATATCCCATTGAAGATTGTGATTATGTTAGTCACGTCCTTAGGGGACTTCCATCTCATTATGATGACTTTGTTGCGTGGATGAGGGCTGGAGGGGATATTTCTGTGACTGGAGAAGAATTGCCTGGTTTGCTTCTTCAAGAGTCCCGTAGGAGAACTCAGCTTGATTTTATAGCACAACCCCTGCTCATTATCGGCATTACTGTGATCATTGCTCTTATTCGTCGTTAGTTAGGGTTTCTATGTTTCATTAGGGTTTTTCAGTGGAGAGTATTTTCGTTATCATGATTCATTTTTAATTCTTGTAAAACTATTATCATCTATTAAATATGGGATTTCATGCTACTGTTATTAATTAATATAGCCTCTCATCATGTATGTCAACAAACAATTTTTGTCCTTATTTACAGAGAATTTTTGTTGAACATAAACGATTATTTTTATGCGTTTTTAAACTCAGCCTAATGTTTTTTCTTCTCATTCTATCTCTATTTCTGGTTACATTTTAATAGAGTATTGTTGTATATGTTTTGAAACATTTGAACCCTTTGAAAAATAAAGGGATGGAAAGATTCTGATCACTGTGGCAAAGAATATTTTAAAGTTTTAGAGGTAAAATCGTCAGGAACATGAATTTGAATTTGTGTTTCAACCACGCAGTTAACTTGTAGTCTATATGAAATCAAAATAATTCTGAGCACATACTAATTTTCTGCTGAAGTAAAGTCCTTTTCAGGTATAGAAGACCAGGTTTAATCTGACTCTCATATGTTAGGTAAGATAGGAAAGGCACCAATAGATAATTCATGAAGAACCTAATTGTCCTCAGAGGCTTTTTTTTTCCAAGCCTCAGAGGCTATTAGATTATGTTATTGTGACTATTTTGCAAGTCAAGCAGCCACTAACTAAAGCAGCATGCATCAACTGTCCCCTTGCCTTCAAAGTGAACGCTTATCTGATGCGCCAACGGGGTCTAGCTCAGTGGAAAATGGCATTATTGACTTATGGCTTGTATTCTAAAAAACCGCTTATATTATATATGTACAACTGTCCATGTCAACTCTCTATCTAGGTCAATGGGTGGTTATTGTGATCCCCAACGTCCATGTCCAAACAACACCACCATGCCAAACACCAAGAACATAGAGCTTCTTCTCTTCTTGGGTCAATGGGTTTTCCTTATGCTGCTGCTGCTGCCGCCTTACTTTGCCTCTGCTGTCTGTCACCAAGTGGATCATGAAGCTCTCTTGTCCTTTTCCTTGGCTTTCAAGGTATCATCGCAGCTGCCATTGAATTGGTCTGCTGCTGTTGACTGTTGCTCATGGGAAGGCATAAGTTGCCGCAAAGATGATGGTCATCAACGTGTCGTCGGTCTATGGCTTCCTGGAAGAGGCTTAACTGGTCTTCTCCTAAGTGACTTGTTTTCCTCCCTCTCTAGTCTCCAGGTCATTGACTTGAGCTCTAACAATTTCTCTGGCAACATCCTGATCAGATTTCTAAACTCACCAACTTAGAGAGATTAAATCTCTCACAACCATCTATCTGGTCAAATCCCTGGTTCTATCCAGAGTTTGTATTTGCTCTCTTCTTTCAGTGGGGCATGTGATCCTCGTAAGCCTTATTAGGACTACACACGTGAGGAATTAGGCTGAAACTATAACACATACATTGAGATTAAATGAGATATATCCAGCTACTCTTTGGTATGTGATAAGGAATCTTATTGAGATAAGGAGTCCTAATTCCATATTATAACCGATATGAATTATCCAGCTTGTTTGGTGATAAAGTAGAGTCCTAATTGAATTTGTTGATGGGAAGAATTCATTTAGGGTTACACCAATTAAGTATAAAACAAGGGTCCCTGCTTTTGCAATTAATTCCACACATAAAGTACTCAAACCCCATTTAGAGAGAGTGTGATAAAGGGCTTGCAAAAGGGAGAAGACTTTTGTGTTGTTCATACGGCTACACAAAAAGTTAGTGTTTTTAGTTGTTTATGATTTAAGTCTAACATGTGGTATCAGAGTCGGTCATAACACAACTAAAGACCTATTTGGTAAACTCTAAAATTCACAATTAGAAATCATGGCATTCCTCTGGTTCTTGTTTCAGTTTTCATGCTTACGCTTTGATGAAATAAGGAATGACGTTTTAATCCAAGATGAATGCATCAAGTTTTCAGTTCTTTTGCCTTTTAATTTGGCTTCAGCAGTCCTATAACTTATTTTTGGTATTGCGTGTTATAGCATGTGGACTAATATGCTCTCTTTTGCTTGAATCTCTCGTGCCGCTTTTACTAACTTGTTGGTGGGACTTGAACTCCATAAAGGCCCTCTATCGTTGGCCTCTACGTGTGTGGCCCTAAAGAATATCTATGAATTTGTTTTGTTCTTTTTAAGTTGCTTTCCATGGTGTATTCATGCTTTCTGGTTACACAGACTTTTGATAGTTTGTATTAAGTTTTTGCTGGTCTATGTTGGTGGTGGGTCCGCACCGCTTTAGCTATGCCATTTGGTTCTTATTGATCCCCACTAATTAAGGAAAATGATTAAGCAGAAAATTAAAAATTGGATTTAAATCATCAAGTCATATGCATTATGCTTTCCGCTCAAATATCAAAAGAATATCTTTGCATTTTATTAAGGTTGATATTTGTTACTTGTGCTGCTTTTTACGCTTTAACTTGAATAAAGAGATGCTAATTAATGATTTGTCAAAATAAGCAAATAAAGTCTTTTGGGCATCAAGTTTTCAAGCTCGATTTTGTCAATTACAGTTTTTGATGCATTAGATTCTTGAAATTCAGATTTTAATAAAAGTATATGAAGTGAATCTAATCATTGATTAAGAATTTCTTTTAAATAATTATATATAAAAATAATAATAATAATAATAAAATAAAAAAAGGCGAAAATCTTTGTTGCCACTTTGTTTTCAATATATATATCCTTATGGAGTTTGAATATATACTTTCATGTCATTTAGTGTTGCATATTGTCATCATGGTATAATTCCTATCAAGCCTTTAACTAAGAGAAATTTTCTTTAGAACTCTAATATATCATGCAGGAGCTTGTAAAGTTTTGACAATATCTTACTATGTTGGAGTTGAGCTATTAAGAGAGAAAAAAGTGAATTTAGACAGTTCTAAGGAAAATATACATGTATCTCATCATATTTTGTTGCGTAGAATATATATTAAAGGATTGCATTAGTATATTATGGAATTTCGGTTATCACTCATGTTATTTAAGATTTTAGGTTTCAAGATCTTAAAATTGTTGTACTAATCAATTGTTGCAGATTATAGCTCAATCGAAAGAGTTCAAAAAGAGGGTATTACAATGTTTACAAATTGCCAAAGCCATTTTATTCATTGTAACACCTTAAATGATCAAAGAAAATCGATTAGAGATTGCATTATAATTGAGGCGTGTGGCACAATTCATTCCAAAGAAAGAATTGTTCTAGATGTTTGATTAGTAATGGCATAGAATGGTGCACAGTCATAAAAACTGTTGAGATTTTTATCACTCAAAGGTGTAAAATTTTTCATGAAAGTCAGTTTGTATGTTTTGTACACTAGTTTTATGATTAAGATATGCACATTGAATTCTCTAACAAAGGAGAATTTAATGGGCTTACAGATTAAGGGATAAAGATGTCTACTCTTGCATATTCTATCTTGACAGTTATGAATGCCTCTACACCTCAAGATTTGTTGCTCATTCAGTATTATGCACGGTAAATTAGAGTAATTCAATATCAAGAATAAAATTGGTTTTGCCTTTTCCAATTGCAGGTGTATATCTTGAAATGTTGGCATGCTTTATACATATGAATTTTGTTATGCATATATTGAATTACAAGCTTTGACACATGCTAGAATTTCTTTTGAACACGTGTCTTCTAGAAAGTTATGGTTATTAATCAAATTACGGTATATCAATGGACTGGCTTGATTCTAATAAATTATAAAGTGGCATATAGTTTGTTTTGGTGATATAGCAAAAGCACTTATTACAGAATTTTTATCATGAGTTTTCATGTCATATTATAAAGAAAGATTATCTCATCACTAATTAAAGGAAAGAAAGTCTTGGATGATCGCGTCATATTTAAATTTCCCTACATATTTAACTAAAGTTTTATTGATCATGTTTTAAAGAAAGATTTTGTATTGATTGAAATGTCAAAGCACTTCTTCGGTTACAACATCTTAATTATTCAAGGCTCGATGATCAAAAATGGCATTATGAAATTTTTCCTCTCAACGAGGACTAGTATGGTTCAATTCATAATGGCACAAGATAAGACATATATTCATTGTGCCTTAGTCTTGTGATATAGTTTTTATAAACGGTTGTATTCTCCCCAAAGGTGAGAATATAGCATGCGACAGTTTGGGAATAAAGTTGTTTTGAATGATAATCTAAAATAAATTTGAGCTTTTATATTACAAATTGAGTGTGTCATGTTACGGTTTATCATGTCTTTTGTCTATCTTCGTTTAATTCCGCTGCAGTTTTTAAGGACATCTTATTGTGTTTATATTAAAGACCACTAACTTATTTGGGTTAGTTTTTCAGTGATATATAGTGCTTATAGTTTGGATACATAAGGATATC
Organism: Prunus padus; assembly: GCA_024362665.1. Lineage (NCBI taxonomy): Eukaryota > Viridiplantae > Streptophyta > Magnoliopsida > Rosales > Rosaceae > Prunus > Prunus padus. The sequence goes on along the minus strand of JANFAM010000013.1, from coordinate 2,232,570 downwards.
AAAATCGCTTAAGGTACATGTTAGTTTTCATAAATTTTATCATTGTTCAGTCTTCAGTTTTGAACTCTCATGCTATGATGTTTGTTTTGATGTTGTTTACTTGAATCAGTTCATGATAAAATTATGTGATAAAGTAGACTTTCTAAGGTTTCTTTAGGCACTGATTTCACCAGAATATGTTGAGAATTGAATTTTTGGTAGTTCTATAAAGTTGATACAGATGCACAGAAATTTTCCTGACAGTTTTGGTACTACAAGTAAAGATTAATGAATGACTCGTCTAAAGATCTTCAAATGACCTGAAATTTTGGTATATTGAACGTATATGTGTCTTCCTATAGACTGAATATTTTCGTGGTTATTGGATATGGATTTTATTTCTGGAATATTTTAAAGTAACCCATGTTCAGGAAAAAGTATGTGCTGGCAGGTTTTATAAGTTGATTTTGTAAGTCATTTTAGACTATTAAATGGACATAAAACGACTATATATTTTTGTTATGTGAAGTTTTATGTCTCTAGTTTGATTCTATGTAATTTGGGGTTAATCATGCTAATAAAGATATTGTGATAATTTTTCATGTAAGGGAATGTCATTGCTGGAATCTTTTTTGACATGTTCTGTATTTGTTCTTGATGCACCTATGGTATTGTGAGTTATTTAAAGTAGTATATCTTAAAAGTGGTATGATATTACCTTATCAAAGTATACTAATTATTATGTTTCAAAGTTATGTGACTATCATAAAGTTTTGGTGTATTTTTTGATAGTAGTAAAGTAGTGAGTGTTTTGCCCAAGTGGGAGAAGTGATGTACTAGTTTTTGGGCTTCACACTCATTGCCTTCTTTGTAAGCTCATGAAGTTTTACTCGCCTATGTTTCCAAAAATTTTCCAATAATTTGCCTTGGTTGTTTAGTTATTCAATTGAAATTTAAATAAAAGTACATGCATCAATTAAGAAATTCAAGTTGAGCCATAGCCTAAGGATAATTGCAGTTTTGAGTTATTTTGGCATTAGTATATTTTTCAGTATTATCATCATTAAAATTACATGTTTTGTGCTTGGTGTAGATGATGAATTATATTTTCATAAAGGAACTTTAAGGTAATAAGAAATAGAGTTAATATGGATGTGCTAAGGTTGTGATTGTTACTGAGCTTTCGGACATGGTTTTATGCTTGTAAGAGAAAAGGTAAAAGGAAGAAAAGCTAAAATTCTATTATGTGTATGATGTGCCAAATCAAGGGAGCTTAGTTTCAAATTTGTTTTTCTGTTGTATTTTAAATATAACTTACAGTCTTATGCCATAAGGATTATTTGTGGTTTGCTTAAAGGATTTACTTAGATAAAGAAATTTTAATTTTGACAACCATTGTAATATTTGGCTAATTGTATTGATTCATGATTTTCTCTTCAAAGGTTTCAACATTGAAACAATAGAGAATTGAAAAGTTTGTTAAAAAGGATTTAATATTTTTGTTAATTGATTTAAAGTTTGTTTGTGAATGAAGGATGCAATCGGTGGTATTACGTTGCTAGCATTACAGCTTTATGCATAAAGTTTTATCAGTTTATCAACTGAATGATGTTCACATAAGGTATTATAATTTATTTGATCATTTTTGGGAGCATTAGTGTTAGAGTTTTTGTTTTATCTCGTAGATATGCATTGAGTAGTGGTTTACAGCTTGCTTAACCGCTAAAGTTCATTGCCGCTTATAGTTGCTTCAGTTTTCTATTAATTTGGTGCAGTTTTTCAGTTAAGTTTCTTGTCTATTTCAGTTTATGGTAATCTAAAGTATTTGATTACTAAGACAAGTTATGCAACTATTAAAGGCTTCGGTTTAGAAGCATAAAGAGGACCTAATGTGTTGATGTGCATACACATATTTGGTGCACATGATACATTGTTTGTTTCTGCTCATATCTTGTGGGAGCCTTATGTGAATGGGAGCTTTGTGTATGTAATCATGGAAGCTTGCTTGAATGTTTTGAGCAAATGTTTCAATGGTTCTACAGATGTTTCTATTTATGAAGCCTGACATTAGGACTTTGTTTCTTTAATCTCTTGGCCAATCAAGAATGTTTGGTTGTAGTCAAGGATAAGCTTATTTTGGTGGTGTTTGTCCTAGTGGGAGAATGTAAGCCTTATTAGGACTACACACACTGAGGAAATTAGGCTGAAACTATAACACATACATTGAGATTAAATGAGATATATCCAGCTACTCTTTGGTATGTGATAAGGAATCTTATTGAGATAGGAGTCCTAATTCCATATTATAACCGATATGGAATTATCCAGCTTTGTTTGGTGATAAAGTAGAGTCCTAATTGAATTTGTTGATGGGAAGAATTCATTTAGGGTTACACCAATTAACATATAAAACAAGGGTCCCTGCCTTTGCAATTAATTCCACACATAAAGTACTCAAACCCCATTTAGAGAGAGTGTGATAAAGGGCTTGCAAAAGGGAGAAGACTTTTGTGTTGTTCATCTGCTACACAGGTTAGTGTTTTTAGTTGTTTATGATTTAAGTCTAACATGATCTTCAGGGACTCGTACCATCAGGAGGCCAGTTTGGCAATTTTACCATCTCCAGCTTTGAAGGGAATCCAAGATTATGTGGCCCTCCAACTACGCATCTCTCTTGCCCTCAGCCAGAATTACCAGCTCCTCCAAGATCTTACAGATACACTGAACTTAAGTATTGACAACCTCTTGTTTGATTTTCTTATGGGGGTTGTGGCATTAATAATACAACATATTGTGAAGCGGTGCATATTTAGACAATTTAATGGGGATTCAGAATAGGAACTCTGGGTTTTCATGTACCAACATTCCGAAAACAAAATGAATTGTACCATAAAACAAACAAAACTACATAAATACATACTCAGCTTATCTTACAAGATGAAAAGTAGGCAATTTTCTTCAATATTATTGATAGGATTGACTTCATCATGCAATGACAAGTAGTTTTTCTTTTCCTTCAACGGTAACAATGAGAAACAACCTGTCATCACGGGATCAATGCGATCAACGGTTTATGATGATTGTAAGTATTTCATATGATCAGATAGTCTTTACGACTCATTCTTTATATGACAGTCATGGTCCATGTGATTAATTTTCGAAGAAATGTGATAGGAAATTACTCCTTCTGTGTGTTAAAGTCATTGTTTCTGTGATATATTTTTTATCTGTTAGTCTTTATGTGAACTTTTATTTTGTGATAGATTTTTGTGTATGTAAACGCATTAATATTATGATCACTCTGTTCATGCAACGTCACTTGGACATTTTCTCCAGGTATGCTTACTGCAATGCACAAGTAATTCCATGTACATGAAAGCTCAGACCAGACATACAAGGTCAAATCGATGCATCGATCATATATTAATGATCACCAAGTCAAAGTCCAAGAACAGAGGCTTTAGTGGTATATCACCTCCAGCTATGAAGGAAATTCAGGATCTTGTGACACTCCAATTATTGCAGCTATCTTGTCCTCAACAAGAATTCGCCGCTCGTCAAAGATCTAATATTCTCACTGGACTCGTTATCAGCGTTATTTATTTCTGCAGGCAAGAAGAAGTTCCATTGCAATTTAGTGTGCATTCAAAGGAAAATCATACTAGGTGAAAGATAATGTGATAGCAGAAAAGCCACTTGAACCTTCTCTGTTTCATGTTAATAAAGTTTGACTGTTAAATTATGCAGCAATATTATATCATTTCTCTTAATAACCACCTTCCTTTGATCAATTGGTGCCATTTGTGGTGTCACTTGATCATGATATATGCCTAAAATAACTATGAATATATTCCATACTACCTTCTATATATTTATGGTTATTGGCCAGTCAACATAGTTAAGTCGTAAACCACAGATAAACAGAGTGGAATAGGGCAGTTGCTGGATGCACTAACCAACCTAGTTTCCAAGAGTTTAGTGGGATTCAGACGTCAGGATAAATAGGAGGAATTTAGAACAAGTCTAAGATCTCAAAGTAAGTGCTTATGTGATACATATAGATTGGTAAGTACAAATGATTCCATCAGGAGCTGATGGGACATGAAAGAAAACACAGAGACCACCAAGGAGGAGAAGGAGGCGCTCCAAGGAACACCGAGCCAAAGATTAAGAACACAGTTTCTTCTCTTTTGGGGGCAATTGTTTCTCCTAATTCTGCTGCCCTGCTTTGGAGCCTCTGCCTGTAACAGAGTGGACAGTGAATCTCTCTTGTCATTGGATTTTAAAGCATTGTCGCCATTGAATTGGTCTGCTTCCTCTGACTGTTGCTCATGGGAAGGAATAAGTTGCCACCAAGATTATGATCATCACGATCAACGTGTCATCCGTCTATGGCTTCCCGGGAGAGGCTTAACTGGTGTTATCTCTCCATCTATCACAAACCTCACCCATCTCACCCACCTCAAACTTTCCCACAATTCCCTCTCGGGCCCTATCCCAAAGGACTTGTTTTCCTCCCTCTCTAGTACTCTCCAGGTCCTTGACTTGAGCTTCAATCGTCTCATCGGCCACTTACCACTCTCTTCCAACCAAATCAGCCAGCTACAAATTATAAACTTGTCCAGCAATTTCTTCAATGGAACAATCCCATCTTCGATCCTTGTCCCCTCAGTGTCCATTTTCAATGTCAGCAACAACAGCTTTTCCGGATTGCTACCCATCAACAGTGGTGGCAATCACACTTCCCTTACATTCTTGGACTTGTCCTTCAACAAATTCACTGACCCAATTCCCCCTGGAATTGGATTATGTTCCAAACTCCAAGTTTTCCGTGCAGGCTTCAATGGCCTTTCCGGTTCTCTCCCTGATGAAATTTTTAACCTTGCTGATCTCCAACAGCTCTCTCTGCCTGTCAATAGTCTCACAGGAGCCATCAGCGACGGTATCATGAACCTCACCAATCTCCAGATCCTAGAGCTCTTTTCAAACCAGTTCTCTGGGCCAATCCCAAGCCATATTGGTAACCTTTCCAGGTTGGAAAATCTGCTCCTCCACATCAACAACCTCACAGGTCCCTTACCTCTCTCTCTCGCAAATAGTACAAATCTGTCCACCTTGAATTTGAGGGTCAACAACTTGACTGGGGACCTCTCTGCCTTCAACTTCTCACCTCTTAAACGCCTCACCACTCTGGACCTTGGCAACAACAAATTCACTGGTGAGTTACCCAAATGCCTCTATTCTTGCAAGTCATTAACAGCTATAAGATTGGCCAATAATCAGCTCACAGGACAGATATCACCTGAAATAGTTGCATTAGAATCCTTGGCTTTCCTCTCCATCTCTGCTAACAACCTGACAAATGCTACTGAGGCTTTTAGGATTTTAAAGGGTTGCAAGAACCTGACCACTCTGGTCTTGTCCAAGAATTTTCTGTTTGAGCCTTTGCCAGATGATGAAAGCCTAGGAGACCCAAATGGATTCCAAAGTCTTCGGGTTTTTGCTCTCGGGGGTTGCCAATTCACAGGTCAAGTACCCACCTGGCTAGGCAAACTTAAAAATCTTCAAGTCTTGGACCTGTCATTTAATCTTATAACCGGTTCTCTTACCGGTTGGTTGGCTAGTCTGCCCAACCTTTTCTACATTGATTTGTCCAATAACCTCCTTCAAGGCGGATTTCCTAATGACCTCTGTGGGATGCCAGTTTTGACATCGAAAGAGGCCAGTGATAAGGTAGACAGAAGTTATTTAGAGTTGCCAGTATTTGTGAAGCCCAATAATGCTACTGATCAGCAGTACAATAAACTATCCAGCCTCCCCCCAGCCATATATTTGAGTAACAACAGCCTTAATGGCAGTATCCCAATTGAGATTGGCCGATTGAAGTTTATTCATGTGTTGGACCTTAGTCATAACAACTTCTCTGGCAGCATCCCAGATCAGATTTCTAACCTCACTAACTTAGAGAAATTGGATCTTTCCTATAACAATCTATCTGGTGAAATCCCTGCTTCTCTCAAAGGTCTGCATTTCTTGTCTTCCTTCAGTGTAGCATACAATGATCTTGAAGGACCTGCACCATCCGGAGGTCAGTTTAATACTTTTACCAGCTCCAGTTATGAAGGCAACCCAGGATTATGTGGCCTTCCCACCTTGCACCCAACTTGCCCTAAACCATTATCACCAGCAGCTGGTCCAACATCCAACAGTCACAGAAAGCTTCTTACTGGACTCATTGTTGCCATTGGTTACTGCATTGGCTTTGGCTTTGGTTTTGGCTTTGGTTATAAACAAAACTTCATTGTAATTTAAACTGGATTTTCATTGATCAACAAGTGCTTGAATTTTAATATCTTTCATTGTTTCTAAAGTTCAAAATATATTGAAGTAACAGACAACAACAGTTAATCTCAACTCCATTGGAGAGAAAAATAAAAGCAAAGCAAGAGAACCAAACTAACCTGGATGAGAGGTAACGGCCGGAAAGAAGACAACAACAGCAACAAGCCAATACGAACAAGAAGCCCAATCCAATCAAACCCGGGCCATCTCTCAACCCATTTGCTACACCTAATCTAGATTCTAGTGAAAAGAAAAAGACCATTTGACCCTTCTCAGTCCCTGCAGACAGAGTCCGCCTTATCTCTCCATAAACCCTAAAAAAAGCCCATTGAATTGAAGCTCTTCCCTCGACTTCTCCAAAATCCACCAGAAAGAGAGAAACCCCTAAAAAGCTTTCATTTTCTTTTTGTTATTTCACTTTTATCTTTTGGAAACCCCAATGGAACAGCCTACCTTCAACTCTCTCCCTCAAAGCCCCAACACATCATCATCTTCCACAGCCACAACCCCAAAACCCCAAAAGAAAAAGCTACCAACCCCACAGGAACTCATCTCCCACTATGAGTCCCAAGGCCTTGACACCCAAGAGGCCTCTCTCAAGGTCATAGGTGACCTCCAGACTGCCCTCTTTAGGGTCATAACCTCTGGCAGAGGCAGAAAGGACAAGCTCTTGGCTGAGACCTCAAGAAAGATTGACAGCACCAACAACAGCCTTGCTATTCTTAATATGAAGATTGACTCCAAGCCTGGCTATGGTGAAGCTTTGGGTATTGGGGTTGCTTCTGGGCTTACATTGAAGGGCATTGAGACTGTTCTGCCTCATGTTCTTAGGGGTTTTGGACAGATATGGAACACTGTCAGGAATGCCACCAAGGATTGATGTTATGTTTTTTTTTCCTGCCCTTTTTCTTTTTTGGGTTTTTTTTGTGATTTTTTGTTGAATTTGTTTGGTGGGTTTCTTGGGATATTGCAGAAATTTGTAGTGGGAAACTGGGAAAATGCATTTTATTGATGTAAAATTAAATGTAATTTCCATTGAGAATGTTAGAATTATGCCTTCACTTTAGCCAAGGTACATTTGTATTTTTTTTTTTTTTGGTCTATGGGTACATTTGTATTGGTATTGGATGATAAAACTTGAGTGCTGCTAAACGAACTATAATCCTAAAATTAACTGAGTACACCATATGATCTAAGTATACCTTAATATTTAAATTAAAATATAAAATTAACTAAGTACATCCTATTTAATTACCAAAAATACTCCTGATACATCCTATTTAAATAATTTTAAAAACTAATAATAAACATTCCAAATGAAATAATTGAAAAGATTTATTTATAAATTTATAAATAATTGCAGTTGGAAGTGAAACGTATGGTGGGGTGGAGAATGTCTTGGCTGAACACATAAACCTTTACAACATGGGAGTCGGCTTTCACATCAAAACAAACATCGGCCGTGGAGGGTTCATAAGAAACATCACAGTTTCAGACATGAACATGGAAAAAGTCCGAAGGGAAATAAATATTGCAGGAGATGTTGGAGACCACCTAAATGACAAATCCAATTTCACAGCCAAGAAGACATGCTGCAACTGCTCAATGTGATTTCCACTGCCACAACCACCCAATGTTACAAGGCATCAACGTAAAGTTCATGGGTTGAAATCGTGGACGAACCCACTAGCACGCTAACCTGGGCTAAAGCCCAGGTAACTTGTTTTTTTTTTTTTTAAGGCTAAATTAATACTTTAGACTAGGTCATCCAAATAAAATATTATTAACTATTCCCATTAGGACTAGGTTAATCACCCAAATAAGATATTATTAACTAATCCCATTAGGACTAGGCTAACCAACAAATAAATAAAAAGAACTCAACCCCACACCCCACGTGAAAAAGCATTAAACTCCCACTAGGCATAGACATTCCCTCCCTTCTTTACCAAAAAAAGAAAAAGAAAAAGAATTCCCTCTATTTCTTGCATAGTAGCAGACCATCCGCTATCGGCTAACTCTTGCTCTTCAACAAAAAGGAAAATTATGCATGTCCTGAGACTTAATCAAAGCAACTTGTATAAGTGTTATTTGAGGGGTAAGGCTCATTATGTCCCCCCCCGGTGAATTTTTGTTGTTATCAATGAAATTTACAAATGCAGTTGAGTTTTCAATAGGTTTGTACGTAAGGTAAATTTAGCGCCATTTTGAAATCCTAGGTCCGTCCCTGGTTGAAATGGAACGCAAGGTTCTGCCCATAAATACTCTTTTGGGGATGAGATGCAATATTCTCCCTATTCATCTCACCCTCAAGCTTGTAAGATTAAAAAGTTGAATATGGTAAATAGGGTGTAGTTATTAAAATTACATTTGTTTCACAATTCAATATATCATTTTTAGTCATTTTATATTAGGGTAAATTAGTAATTCAATAAACAGTTTAGTAATAGGATGTACTCAATTAATTTTAGGATTTGTTTAGTAGCACCCTAAAACTTTAGAAACAGAATATATAGTTTGGACTGTAACTTCCAATTAAAAGTTTTTATTTTATTTTTATACTTCATAATTTACAAGTAAAATGATAAAAAGTTAAAAGTTAAAAGTTAATAAGACTTCTCCTTTTCCACCAAGTCTGATAAAACCAAGTCAAGCCAAGCCTAAGCATTTTGATAACTGTGGTTGTGTAATACTACCTATCCATAAAATAACATAACATGGAAAATTAGAATCTACTACAAAATGATCCTAAGCAATCTTTTCTAAAATACTATCATATACTTGAGTCTGAAAATTCTTGAGGTATATGGAACTGAACTTCAATGGTGAAACGTGTTATAAGAAGCTTTTGCTACTAGATATTTCGTCCAAGAACTGTATGGCGCACCCTACTTGGGCAAATAACAATTTGGTCATTATCTTGAATATCGGTCTACAAGTGCCTTGGCTTTATCTGGTGCAAAAAACCGTGCCTGCGCATGAAACACCATGATTTATAGCTAAATTTCATGGAACACAATGATATAGAGATTAGCAACATTCGATGCCAAACGAACGCATGCACACAAGGAGAATTAGACATCTAAATATGACAGATAGTTCATACAAACACAGACACCCAACATGATCTTAATTTCTTTTGAGTTTTTCTATTTAAACCCCGCACTTCTCTTTGTTCACCCCAACTTCAAATTAAATTTTTTACAATTTCTAAGAAAGCCCCACTATCTTCCCAAACTACCCATAAATGCACACCCAGTAGAAAGAATAAAATAAATAATAATAATAAAATAAATAAAATAAAACTCATCAACCTTACACCTCACACCCCACTATCTTGCCCCTCACCACTCTAAGTTCACCTCAACCTCACAGCATCCTCAATAATTCTGGGAGGAGTCCCAAACCAAGAAATAATATCCCATTACATACCTCAATTGACGACCTACAAGCCACTATTTGCATTCCGTATTTAGGGTTTGTGAAGAGAAGATGAGAGTGTAGTAGGTTTCTTGGATTGAAAGAGAAGAGTAATATGGCAATAGGGTGTAGATGAGTTTGTGTTTTTATAAAACTTAATATGAAGAGTGGTGGGGTGTGCATAGATGTACTAAGGTTAAGTATTAAGTTGGATGACATTTTTTGTCTTTTTACACAATAATAAAACTTAAGAGCTTAATGATTTAAGTATTGGGGTGAACAAAGAAAAGTGTGGGGTTTAAATAGAAAAACTCTTTCTTTTTCACGTTGAAAGATGGTTGCAAATACGACAAAATGAAGGAAAAATAAAATGTCATCATTCAAGGTATAGGCCATGGGACTCAACAAAGTGGAACACCACAGGGCTTTCCATTCCAGTACTGTTACAGTCCTTCAAGTAGGATAATGCCCACTGGAATTTTAAGCCACAGCTAATTGTAACAGGCATTAGTATAGATGAGATGGTACGCTAAACTGAACATATAATGTGTGCGTGCATGTGCGTGTATGCCTGCAGGTAAACATCTGTGTATCTACAGAAATATACTTCATCTGCCAAAAGGCATTCCAATATTTACCTGTATAAACATCAGCTCTTTACATGTAATGTGTATGTGCACATGCATGCACTTGTATCTACATAAATATAGTTCATCTGCAACCAGACATCCATATATTTACCTGTATAAACATCCTCTCTGCTTCTCCAACTTTACCATTTTCTCTCAAAATAATTCCTTGCAGAACCATTAAAGAAACAAAACTTTAAAGCAAACACAAGTTCTTTTTATCCAAAATACCAAGGATCTAGCACACAAAGACAAGCCAAAATACCTAAGGGAAGAAGAATTGTCTAAAACAAAAATAGTTCAATGACCTTCAGTTGCGCTTTTTCCTCACTAGGAAACCTTTTGTTAGTAGCATAAAGAATTTCAATAAAACTCAAGTGCATCCCACATATTCACTTGGAAGCACTTCTTGAAGAAGCACATGTTCTCCAGCACATACCAAAGTGATTCTATAACCTAGCAAACACTTGCGTCTATTTCTACCAAACACAATAAAAAAAACCACTTTTAGTTATATGGAAGTGCTACCAAGAAAATCTGAAGACCTTAAAGGATGTCGCCAGACATGAAAAATGACATCATCTACAGTCATATAACAGACAATGGGGTTCTTGGTAAGAGCTAAGTGGCAGACCCTGAGTTGTTTTTTTTTCTTCTTTTTCCCTTTCTTAGAACATCCAATCCAACCAACCCCATCTAATTAGGAATTTGATTAAGGCTTTCTTGAGTTTAGCTGACTATGTAAATACATATGCACTGTACAATGGTGAAAAATAAAAAATACTGACAATCTTTAAACAAAAGGGAATCAAAAGGAAAAAGAAAAAATAACCTTAGCCAAGTAACTGCGGAAGTCATTTGGATGACTAGAGATGAGCTGATCATAGACAGACACAGCATCACTTACATGACCCCAATCTGAATATGCTTTTCCAAGAAGTAATTCAACCTGATTATTTGTGGCCAAAAGAGAAAAGAGAGGAAAAAACAAAAATAATTAGATATTGCATAACAGGAAGCAATTGATCCGAAAATTTTAAAACTTAAAAAGAAGGAGAGGGGGCGGGGGCGGGGGAAGAGAGAGAGAGGTGCTGGGATAAATTTGGAATATTAAAAAGTAAAATTATTTAAAACTAATGGACAAAACAGATTCTTCTCAAAATTTTGGGTTTGGTTTGGTTAAATCCTTTTTATTTAGTTTGGTTTTCTGAACTTGTTAAATCTTTTTGGTTTGGTTTGGTTTTCTCTCACTTTAAAAGCAAAAGCATTAGCCATTTCAGTGATGCCAAAATATGTAATATTATAGAGAATCTGTGACTAACTTGAATAGGGTCCACCTGCAAATTTGCTTCAGTTGTAGTGCTTCCAGCCTTTGCATCTGGATTGCCAGCATTCACACGTTCACGAGAGGCAAGAAGAAACTGAACAGCCTGCAATAAATTTGATTTTGCTTGTAAGAAACTCAGTAAAGTACATAGGATAAACAGGGGGCAATTGAGATTCGAAATCTCACAACAAATAATCAAATACGATATCAGACAATAAATAATGATTGGTACCAGTAAGCCACCAGATTCCTTTGGTTTTCCAAACTCAGGCCATATGGAAATGAAATAGCATAGTCTAGAACAGGTAAAATCATCTTATATGACATATTTAAAACCATAAAAGGATTTTTAAGCACCATGCTAAATATTTGCACCCTGACTAATGATCTTAATAAGAATGCTGTCACAGGAATATCTTAAAATGAACGTTAGTGCATTTTTATTTCAGTTCACAAGAATAAGAGAAAACCTCATCTGGTTTTTTAGCAGCAAGTAATGAATTCGTAAGGCCACACAGAACTTCAAATTTGAGATCTTTAGACACCTGTCACACAACAACAGAACATTCATGTACCACATTTTATTGAACTTATGTCATTAATAATTAGTGAAAATTATCAACTAACTAACAATATCAACACATCTTCAGTGATAGAAGAGATGCAAATTAGTTGAGCTTAGTGTGCACAGTTTACAGAGACTGTACCATTGAAGAAACCTTATATGCAGCAGCACTCCCTTCATAATCCTTGAGCTCATATTTAACTTCTCCAAGCAAACGAAAAACTTCGGGATCACTTGGTTTCTCCTGTGTACCCACCCTATCAGCGTGATAATTTCCTAAACAGAAAATTTTAAACAGCATGTGTGGCATACAATGTGCAATAAATCCAAAAGCAAAAACAAGAACAAACCTTAGCCAAGTCCTGAAGCAGAGTCGAAGCCCGAGTATATTCTCCTAATTCTGCCAAGGTTACTGCAGCTCCCTGCAAGGCCCCAATAGAATATTTGATATGGCTGCCACTTGAGGATTCAGTAACAGAGGAAGAAGAATAGTCTTGCTTTTCAAACTACAACTCACCTCAAGAGCAGTTGGATCCTTTGGGGAGTTACTAAGCGTTGCTTCATATTCTTTCAGCCGAGTCTGCCACAAATCAAAGGTAAACGTGTGAAGGATCTTTTAAAACAAAGTAATATGAAAAGACACATATTTAAAATGCAAAAGCAAAAAAATCAGGAAAAATAAATGAAAGAAAGATGCTTTGTCCATCAAAGAGAAGAGATAATATAAAGGACTGTGGCTTCAACTCCTACAATACAACATACAACAACACCACTAAATGAAAAACGCAAAGACATAAATTTTTTCCCATGAGCATTACCTGAAGTGACACTTTCTCTTCTTCGGACAGTTTGTTACTGGTTACTGCAGCATCCTCAGTAGGACTTAAACTGAAAACTTGAAGACCATATCAAAATGAAATCATTCCTCTGCAATTACTCTACAATCAACTGCTGTATTAAGAAGGATATTAACAAGATGAGGAAGTCAATAACAAAATACCAATAGTTTAAAAACCTAAAGCAGCCTTGTTCCTTCCCAGATATTAATTCTCTTCATAAAGTAGATTAACTCTTATTGTCAAAACATAAAGAAGAAACAGTAAAAGAATAGATTAACTCCAACAAATTTTGGGATATCAGATTTTAAATTCTGACAGGCTGTCAGAGAGAATTATATATAACTACAAGAAAACAACATAGTTACGTATGTACATATACATATACACCTTCCTCTTTAATCAAGCGGATAAAGAGATAGCATAAATCTTTAATGTTTCATGATTTTTCCAGCCAGTCTGAAATCATGTATCAAGGTAAAGATACGAGAACAATATGATAAATCAAGTGGTCATGGGCAGACACAAGAAAGATAGAAATATAAGGGTAGTTTAATCTGAAAAGACCTTTAATCTACTATGTCATACCTTCCGGAAGGAAGAAAGTCTCCAAGAGCAAAAACCAAACCAAATACCACTACAGCTACACCTACTCCAATTTATTCCATGAAAACTTTGGATTAGCGATATGTGTAGTGTAAAAAATGATTCTTAGCATTTATTTACAGTTAGAAAGCAGAAAGAAGCAAAGTTTACCTGTGTACCAAGTCCAATTGATTTCTTCTCCTTCTTCTCCAACTCAACAGGTGCATCATAGTCAATTGCCCCAAATTCCTTTTTTTCCACTACTTTTTCCTGCTCAAGTGCTGAACTGAATTTCATGCACAAGGGATGATACTCATTAGAAATAATTATAAACTAACAATTATGAATATGGAACCATCCAATCAGCTCTTATGATATGCTAATGCAGCAATATACACACACATTTTTACCTTCTGACTGCTTGCAGACGTTCCTCAAACTCAAGGTCAGCAGGGTTTCTCTTAAACTTTTCATCAAGTCTAGAATTCAATCCAGGTGCCTCTACAAACAACAATGTGACCTTGAATTGAATGTAATGATAACCCAAGAGAAGAATAAAACTTATGAGGTGCACAACCCACTAATCAAACAAGCCTCCAAGTTGGTCATGAAATTTGCAACATATCTAGAAAAGGAAAGTTGGGTAGTTGCCAAAAATGAATAAATAAATAAATGGTTCATTCACTTACGAGTAGGAACAGCACCAGACCGTTTAGTCGTTGATTCCTGCTCCAAAAATGTTTAGTTTTAGCACCAATTTTTTAATTAAAAAGATTACAAATTTAACTATACTATAAAGAAAAGGCTTAATCTTGTTCATTAATTCCAAAAATGGTACCTGATTGAGGTTGTTCTTGTTCCTGTTCTTGTTCTTATTGTTGGTTTTGGTTCCGAAACCAGTTCTGGGCTTCGAATCAGAGCACTGAATTTGGACCTTAACGAAACGACATATCGTCGTCGTCATCGCTGTTGTTGCTGCGAGTGACATGACTGTGTTTTTGCAGCTCGTTCTCTCCAAAATTTCAGATTAATTTAACGGTCTGCTATGCGACTGTCTGTGTTTCACTTTCTCTTTCTTTGTTTTTTGTTCTTTTTTTTTGGTGCGAGCGAACACAGAGACAAAACAATCTCTTCGAAAATATTTGAGCTAAGTGGGTCCTCCAGATAAGATTGGTGACCCGTCAACAATATAAATGAAAGAAAGAAAAATAATGTTTTTTGGTCCAAATGAAAGAAAAACATAGTTTTTGGTCTCTTCTATTTTGAAGCATGTTTTTCTTTTTCTTTTTTCCATGGTATGAAAAACACATTTTTAAGAGTTATTTGCTTACTAGTGTTCGTACCAAAAATAGCACAGGCCTTGATCCACAGCTTGGATGGACTGATTAAGTAAGCGAAAGGCCCAAGGCATCAAAAGGCTCATCTTACAACCGTAGAAAGCCCAAAAGAAGGGATCACCAGGCCCAACCACGCTCCACCGCAATTGTGGACCAAAAGACCATAGTCAACGAGGCTCTTGAAGACAACTGGCGCATCGGACACAAGTGTCCGATGCTTTTGTTTCGTCTCTTTCCGGATACGAATGCCACGTCTCATTTCGGACGAAACTCCTCGAAGCAAGTATTTTTCGCGGAAATCTTTCGCAAAGGATCCGGTTTTCGGAGGATTCAAATCTCATCTCGATTTGGGTTAATCTTTGAAAAATCCAAGCATGACCCACCAAATCGGATAGAGCATGGTCTACACCAAGTGGAGGAACGTAGTAAGTAAAGGCGTTTCACACCACCATTAATGTGATTGCCACCGCATTTAATGCGGTATGGCCACTATTCCCATCGAAAAAGCTTTAAACCATCAATTCAAATAAAAACTAGGAGACCATCTTCAGGATTTTCCGGTCCTAATCAACTTGATCATCACAAATGAAAATCTTCACTTTGAAGATTTCTAAATTATGTCCAGGTCACATCGGCGAAATAGGGTTCACACAAGTGGCGGTCGAGGTTGCATTTCCCAAAGGGCTCTCTAGGCATCGCCGATTAAAGGACTTACCTATCTATGTATATATACCGACCTCCAATGACAGGCAAGGACACACAACTTCAGCCAAAAGCCGACTCAACGTCTCAAAACCAAGACTCAACGTCTTAGACTCAAATCTCTTGCGAAGTGTCTCTCTGCAGACAAAACCAAGATTTGAATCAACTCCTTCCTTTTCTTTGAGTTCCCAGTTGACAACTCCTTGTTGGAACTCTCTTCTTTTCCCAAACACATAGCTTTGTCTAATTCCCAGTTGACAACTCTGATTGGAATAACATCGCCATTGTTTGTAACCTATTTTGCTCACGGCAATGCTTGGTATGATTTGATAGTTGGTTTCAATTTCCAGCTCACTTATGTCGAAGCAAATTTGTTCATCTGCGATACGGGCTAGTTTATGGTCGCGAGTGTTACTAGTTTGCTAATATCGGACAACACGACCGTCACGCATGCAGTTATTGTCTCATGTCCGATACTATAGATCTTCTGTCCGATTGTATCATTTTCAGCTCTTCTTGTTTATTGAGTTATTGTATTCGAATCGGTTTCTATTTAGTCAAGCTTGTATGCAATCATTAGTGAAAATACCTTGTCTGTCGGACTAATTTTAATACAAGAGATCTATCACTGAATGCTTTGTCCGATTAACGGACTAGGACATTGCTTTTCTGTGTATCCATCGACCATACTTGAGATATTGAAAGTCCTCTTAGTTGAGGCAAAAAGAACCTATCTAAAGCCGATTCCCCTCTTTGGAGCACAGTGGCCTTGGTTAGAAGAAAGAATAAATGAGCGCAGTCATATCCATCAAACTTCCCTCTTTCTACTAGAAGAGTATCACTAGTAGTGGCACGCCTTTCACATCTCCTCGAGGAATAGTCTCCGAATCCATACAAGGTTCCTTGAGGCACAAGCAAATCAGACGAAGCCGCTAAGTTGCCAAAGTACAGCCTGCTTTCGGCTAGGGGCATCACAAGGTGTTGAAGCATTTCTAGACGAACAATGTTATATGTATTTATGTATGCAATTTAATTAACAAACGCTACAATTGCATTTCCCAGTTCCCACAAGGCCATGAGCAAAGCATAGCATTGGTTATTGGAAGATGCTGTTGGAAATTTTTTGTAAAGTCTCTGCAACTGCAAACCCTGTGCCGACTAGTCTTCTCCAGTTCTCAACTAGAAAATAATGGTCATCTATTCCATTGCAGTGAAACATTCAAAAGCACTTCCACAGCAGAAGCACCATTTCTGTCATGGATGTTATTTCCTTATATAAAATAAATAAATAAATAAAAGAACTAAATTCACCAATTCATCATATGAAGATTATTAGATTTCTCATTTTTCAGGACCACTGCTTTTTATTTTCTCCCCTGTTTTGACTTGGAGCTAGACTTATAGAGAGATTCTTTTTCTTCCTCTCATCTCATCAGTCAATCATGGGATGGAAACTAAGAAAATTTGCAGTGACATTTAAATCCTAAACTAAATAATATTTCTGTTGTTCAATGAGGAAAACTTCATATCCTTTGCACTAAAAGTGGTGGTGGATACAACATAACTTACTTGGATCTTAATTAATGATATCCAATCCAACTAGTAAACTAATAATTCCCCTGTCGGACATGAAATCTACCTTATTAATTCATCTCTAAATCCTCCTCTAATCACACTGTGCTCTCTTACCATTACATTTATCTTCACAAGATGAAGCAAAAGAAAGACAAAAAAGATGGTGAAGAGCATGTACTCAAAATTAAGAGCATCATCATCTACACATTTGGGGGTGATGAGAAGGTGTAAGCTCACAATCTGATGGAGATGAGCAAAAACCAGTCTTGTCTTTCTCTGCACTAATGAATCCAAACTCATTGTGCAAGAAAAACACCTCCCTTTTCTCTTCAACCACCTTCAAGATCTTCTCAAATAGAGAAACTTCACATGGAATCTTAAGCACACCTTCTTGCTGAAACCCGAACTCCTCTTCAGCTTCCCGGAGCAGAATCCGAAAAGCTTGGTGCCCCAAGTACTCAGTTGGGATGATGAATCTCTTCAGCTCCTTCCCAACACAAATGGCAAGAAACCCTTTTGGTACGACGTCATTTTGAGCGGCTGAGACATCTGAGAAGGAGAGTGTTCTCTTAAGAAACTTCATGCTTCTGCTGCTGCTAGTAGTAATAGAACTGTTGGGGCTATTTGTGCTGTTGGTTGAGGATGAATTGGTGCTGGGGTTGGTGTTTTTAGGGGCATTTGCCAGCTTTTTCCACTTCTTTAGGATCTGTTGGAGCCTAACAATCTCTCTGATCTTGTTAGACTTCTTTGAATCCATGAAGTAGAAATGGGGCTAGCTAGCAGATGCAGGACAAAAAGTTGGGTTTGTCATTGGTGTGAAGTCTCAAGCAGGTGGCAGGATTTAAAGGAGATGGAGAGGCTTAGAGTGATGAATTGCTTGCAATATTTTAATTGTTGAGGGAAATATTTTATTTGCTATTACCATTAAATTTCGGGTACGTCGGTTGCTGGTGCAACTGCCTCAAGAATCAGAACCCATCAAGGTCTTTTGTTGTTTAATTAATCCCTAGGCATCTAGTGGCAGCTGCTACCTTCCAGATTTCTGAAGCCTGATTATCTTAGTTTTTGCATTTTCTTTTACTGTTTTTATTTATTTATTCCCTCCCTAGTACACGAAATTAGGGTTTTTAGATTCTCAAATGTTGTCATATAGAGGAAATGGAGGAAGAAAAAAAGGGGTTGGAAGTGGATTGATAATCTGAAAAATTTTGTTATGCAGATTATTGCTTGGAACAAACAAAAAAACAACTAAAGGGAAAACAAGTCTTTGCTGCAAGTCTCCAACGAAGTCACAAAAGCATGGTTTGAAATGACAATGCTTCACAAAACCATTTGAGATTACTTTCATGTTTTTATTGGTTAAACTATGGATAGTCTATTCATGACATTGATTAAGTAGCTTTACAAAGATTTGTACAAAATTAAAGCTTATTAATAATCCAAAAATGGAATCTAATAGTATAGGGAATTTTCCTTGCCCCCTACAACTCATATTCTGTTCAAAATATATACATGTGTGTATATACGGTTATCCGTACACTTTTTTTTCTCTCCACTAATATTCTTAGCCAATCCACTCCATTGGATCCATGCAAATTTAAGTTTTTGTTAGATCTACATGTACATATATACCTTCTTTTTAGTCAAACCGCAGGGTTATTGTATTCATAACTTACGCCACGAGAACACTACAAATACAATAGCCATAAAGGACAATACAACAACCCATAAAGGGATTACAATCACTACCCACAAAGGGGTTACAACCAGAACGGAGGGATCCATTGACATCAAACTCATACAATATACCTCCACTCAAAGCCATACCAGACTTAAAATAGTCTGGCATAAACCCATGTCCGGAAAAAGCCAACGCAAACTATAAACCCAAATTCTCCAGTAGAGAAACCACAAACAAGCAAACTATAAACCAAAATACATGTGCATATCATTGAATCATCTCCTCTTTTTTCTCCCCTCTTCTTTCCTCTAATCTTTTATATGTCCAATTGCAAGTTAATTAAGTAGAATCTAATTAACCAATCCATCCCATTTTTGCAATTAATGTATACATATAATTTAATTTGTCATTTTCAAAAGCAATATTCCAACAGTTCAAGCTCATCCAGCTCCCTCCTCCCTCAGTATATATAGAATAGAGGCTTTTTCTGAATTAGTGTTGAGTTACTTTTACCTCTCTCACTATGCTCATGTTTGGATGTCAGAATTTTTTTTGGCAAGATAGTGTTTTTAATTGCAACTGGTTTATGAGGCAACCAGAGGGATTTGCCAAAATCATTAACTCTCCAAACTTTTTCTGTCTTGATCTCCGTACCTGATGTCTATTTAATCTTTTTAATTGAATTGGTATTTTGTTTATTAGGGTTTGAGATGCTTAGAAGATCGTGGAAGATTGCACCCTATGGAACTCCATGTGAAAAGCACTTATTTTAATCGAAAATTAAAGAAAAATAATCCAATAGAATAGTAATTAGCCCACAAGTCGACACGCAAAAGTACAAGGAGAGAACATGGAAGTCCTTTTAATTCTACTATATGATCACTAATTATGCATCCTTTTCTAATCGTTTGACTAACACTGAATTAAAGATTAGTTGTGGTATGTTGATTTTGATACAAGAAAACTGTCATATTTTAAGATGGGAAATCTTGAATTGCATAGCACCTCATAATTATTACTCGATCAACTTTATTTCATTTTAAAAAAAGTTCGTAGCATCCCATGACAAAAAGTTGTAGTATATATGCATGGAAAAGGAGTATTTTATGTGAGGTTCTTTTTTTTTCGCCACCACCAAACATATAATGCGTGCTCTTTGAATTACGATTCTACTACGTTTTTTAGAAGAAAATTTCATTCATAAATCATAAAAGGCATACAAAGAACAGCACGATTACTGTGGCCTCGTTAAACTTTCCTAGGAGAACCACATGGGACAAACCCCAAAGTAGAAAAGAGTACCACACATGCCATGAACAAACATGAGAGTTTGACCTAGTCCACTTTAGACAGTTACAAAAACCACAGAAAAGAAAAACCTACTAGACACCAACAAGTCGACCCTCATGAGAGAACCGACAAGAAAACATGGAGACGACATCAAAGAGGAACCCCAGAGAAGCTCACCAATTCAACTTAGAACATGACAAAGAAAACCTTATATGACCAAGCATCAACTACTTAATTCACTAAAAACTATAAAATAAAAAATAATAATCGTAACGAAGAAAGATTATATCTAAGATTGCCTTCTTCTCTCTTAAACGAGGGAAGTGATAAAGCGGGTTACAAAATAAGTGTATACTTTCTCATTTTATATTTTGTTATTAGATTGTCAATTTGTACATATTTAGAAAGCCATTTACCTTAAACAATAATTTATCTCAACAGTTTTAATCTCTCTCTTTTTATGAAATGGGGGAGGAGCATTTGAATTTGAGACATTTTTTATTATTGAAAAAAGAAATGCCGCTAAACTAAGAGTTATCTTACCAGCTATCTCCAACTATTTGTCAAAGACTTTGTATTGTATCATGAGTGTTGATGTAGATGTATAGGTTAAGCAAGTTGGTCAGAGCTGTGTGCCCCGTCTCCTTGCATTCATTTTGAATCTCCTCATAAATTAGATTAATTTAAAGTATTTTAAACTATGATTTGTATAAAAAAAAATATGCATATATATAAATTGAGTGTTGACAAATGAACTCAAGTTCAACTATTATATGGAATGGATCCTATTTAAATCATTAAGTGTACCAATTAACAAATAGGGAAAGAAACTATGGGTCATGCAACCAACATGTATTAAAATAGGAAGTAATAATGATGGACACTAATTATTTGGTCAAAGGTCAAAGGAGATGGACAATCACAATCGTACAATTAGATGTAATTATGCATTTCAGAAAGGTTTGATCTAGTTTTAACTTTTCTTTGTTTGTTTCTTGATGATCACATGACCTGAGCCCCTTTGGTTTTGGACGTTAATTAAACAAATTAAGAAATCAATTAAATAAATATAGAATCTCTTTGTACCTCAGTTATAGTGCCTCAACTGACTAATAGCATATTTGGGTACATTAAACACTATTCGCGATAGGTAAATTACAATAAAAAGGAGAACTATATATTCATTCCAATGGTGGAAGAGTACGATTTATATACATACTAAGGGTAGGATCAACTGGTCAATAATTGATCACCCACCTCCATATAAGTTTTATGTGAAACACATAATCCTTTACATGAAACCCTAACTCCGTCGCTGAATATATATTCATCTAAATGTACAGAGGTATAGAAAGTTCCGTATGAAATGCATATATCAGCTCCCAATAAAACGGAAATACGATATAATTAGTTTCCCTAAGTGAGAATGCATATGTATGCATGCAACGCAAACATTTAATGATTGATGCAGCAAAAATATGGGCCAGAAGAGGTGCATCTCCAAGTATTATAACATTACAGCAGAAGGAGATGAAAGAGATCATGTGGGGAGGGGTCAGGTCTTTTCTCAAATTGCTTCAAATTGAGGCAGCAGATAGAATGGATATATCATCTGTTGCAGGCTTGCATGGAATAAAGAAACCAAGTGAGCTGAACGGGGTCACTCTCACAAAATGTGAACTAAATAACAAAATCTGGTGTCTCTGACTCCTGAATTTTGCATGTAATATATACATATCTCAATTCCATTAATGTGTGATTCTGCAGAAATAAAGCTAGCAGATCCCAATGGGGTCCTTCCAATCATATATATTGTTTCAAGCATATCTTTATGGGCCCTTTCCAATCATGCCTTTTTCTTCATGATAAAGGTAAACAAATAATGATGAAGTTCCCCACTACAATTGGTATATTAGAAAATGGCGGTGAGATTTAAGGTCAATTCCAGAATGTGATGACGGAGGTGCTTACAAGTTACAGCCATTATGAATTATGATCCAAATCATGAGCGATCTTATGCAACATAGAATAATTGTCATCGAAAGGCTGGTAGGTTGATGAGATCATGATGAGGATGGTAAATGATATTTTAATAGGGAACTTGTGGGGTTGGCAAAAACTATGGCTACAAGGAATTGGTTGGAGCAATTGATCATTGGAAAATGCAGGGTTAAGGGATGATGCAGCGTCACGTGCCTGGTGGATGGACATAAGAGGATGAACACTGAATCTTCTGGTAGAGATATATACCAAGTGAAAATGAGTTTCAAGCTTGAGAGGGAGGAAGATTATAGAATTGATGCTTCTTTAAGCATATGAAAATTTTTGAACTAAGAAAATTAAAATGACGAGTATTTACATCAACTGACATATTATATACACATGATCTAAGGAAAACCATATAGAAAGGATGCTAACTAATCTATTGTGTGGTACACCGATCAAAAGACTTTTACAAATGGCATACAAACCCCCTACCAGAAAATTTCAGGTGAAGCTTGTTCACAACGGAACCCCTGTCTCCTGCTCTTGCTTCTCCAATTGCAGTCTGCAACAACTTACAGGTTCTCCATCTCATTCTCAAAAAGATGAATGGAAAACTTAGGCTCCAATCCAAGACCTGGGTGGGTAGCGTTGATGGCGAGGAAGTTCACTAGTTGAGGATGCTAGGCAAACAAACACCGCAAACCTGTACAAAACGTTGACCAGTTTCAAATAACATATGTTGACAACCATGATCAAATTTATAATGTAACTGCCAGTAAAACATATGTACCATGCTAAAAGAAACATAGCATACCCTAGATAAAAACAAACAAGCTAATCTTTCCTTGTCTTGGGTGGTCTTATACCACCACTTGCAGTTGAGGAAGAAGATGGAGGTCTTTTAGAAGGCACAGGTTTCATTGATGTTTCAGACTTCTTTGAATTCTTTGAAGGAATAAGAGCTGAGTAAAGAATAGCTTCAACAGCTTCACGCTGTTTTTTCCTTTTTGCAATTAAATCTTGAGAAGTTCCAGCTTGATTTGAAGCTCTAACTCCGTCACTTGCATCCTTAGTTTGATTTGCGGGAGCTGAGGCTTGATTTGTCAGGCTTCTGTCACCCTCAGAAGCTCTCTTAGCCCTTTTTGATTCTTGTAATTCAATAGATCTACCATCATCTGTTCTTTGTTCAGAGTTATCTGCGTCCCTTTTCCAAATTTCAAATTTAACTCTTCTCTTTTTTCTGCTTTCTTTATCTTTACTTTCACCATCTGTAGCATGATCCCTTGACATTGCTGACTTCACATCCTTGGAAATTTTATTGTGGCCATCTGGAATGGCATCAATAGAAAGGCCGTCCTTCACTGGTAAATCAGGTTCATCTCCAGCACTTACTTTTTTTATTCTAGTTTCTTCTTTAGTTGCTGAAAAATTTGTTTCACCTCCATTAGGCCTTCTTTTACTCTGCGCAACATGATCAATGTGTTTTGTTTCTCTTTCAAGTGTTTCCTTTGCACTGCGATCACTTTTTCTTGCATGCTGATCACTTGCATCTTTAATCTTTTGAATATGT
Source organism: Prunus padus (assembly GCA_024362665.1). Lineage (NCBI taxonomy): Eukaryota > Viridiplantae > Streptophyta > Magnoliopsida > Rosales > Rosaceae > Prunus > Prunus padus. The sequence goes on along the minus strand of JANFAM010000013.1, from coordinate 2,208,746 downwards.
TGTGACTCTAATGAATCAGTACCAAAATTTTTCTCGGAAGCTGTTTTGAACATGTCCTTGTACGGCTTTTTAGCTGTTATAACCAAATTTCTCTTATGAGCATCTTTTACAAGAGCAGTCCAGTTTTTGTTTGTCTGCAAAGTCCTCGCATTACCCAAAATCCAAAGCGAGAATTTGGCTCTTGTCAAAGCAACATTCATCCGTCTCACATCAGCAACAAACCCAATACTGCTGGAGTTCCTTCCAGGTGCCTCTGCTGCTCTAACAGTGGAAAGTATCAATATATCAACCTCCCGACCTTGGAAGCCATCAATAGTATTAAGTTCCATTTCATCTAAGGTAGAAGATCCAAATGCACTATAAAAACGAGAGCGCAACAGTGAGAGCTGACACTTGTATGGAGTTATGATGCCAATTCTTCCACCAACAAATTCAGAAGGGTGCCTAAGCAACATATCCACTATATAAGCAATCACCCAAAAATCAATAACTAATCTTGAAGGAGTCTGGGTACCTAGGCAACGTATTTGAAGCAATCAACAACTTAATTTTAAGAAAAAGGAGACTCAGTACCTCTTTTTGAAAAACCTAAGTAATTCAACTGCAGCATCAGCTTCATGCTCATTATACAGGGACAAGGCACTAGCATTCTTACCCCGAAGCTCCCGGCCATCAATAACATCATAAAAGAGATAAGGTCCAAGACCTTCAGTCTTGTGAAATGGTGCTGATTTGCTAGACATGTGATCGCCATTCAGCAACTTCTTCTCATAAAAATGCAAAGAAGGAAACAGACATATTTCTGGGTGCATCCTATACTGCCAATAATAATAATGGGCAAGAAAAATTTTCAGGTTCTAAACAAGAGCACAGTCATTCAGCAACTTCTTCTCATAAAAATGCAGAGAAGAAAACAGACATATTTCTGGGAGCATCCTATACTGCCAATAATAATAATGGGCAAGAAAAATTTCCAGGTTCTAAACATGAGCACAGTCATTCAGCAACTTCTTCTCATAAAAATGCAAAGTAGGAAACAGACATATTTCTGGGTGCATCCTATACTGCCAATAATAATAATGGGCAAGAAAAATTTCCAGGTTCTAAACAAGAGCACAGTCATTCAGCAACTTCTTCTCATAAAAATGCAAAGTACGAAACAGACATATTTCTGGGTGCATCCTATACTGCCAATAATAATAATGGGCTAGAAAATATTTCAGGTTCAAAACAAGAGCACAGTCATACCCCACCTCACTCAGAAACAGTAACAGTGGCAGTAACAGCAGTAGTAGTGGACAATAAAGTAACAGTACAATAACATGGAAGTAACCTTAGAAGTAGTAGCAGCAGCAGTAGTAGTAGAAGAAAGCATATAAGAATTTTGCAAACAATGATGAAGGATCTTGTAAAAAGCAAAAGGTTACAAAAATAATTTCAATATATTTATAACTCGCAAATTATGCAACATTAAACTACTACCATCCTCCCTTTGAAATGGAAAATTTTGACCGTCAAAAGACATAAAGCATTCTTATAAGCCTACAAACACTCAAGTTACAGCCAATAAGAGCAAAGAAAACTCCACTTTAATATGGGACCCCAGTTGCTTTTTGGAATCCAACCAAATAATCTTTTTTATACACTTCCCAATCCACCAACATAAAAAAAAATAATAATAATAAACAGCAGAAATTGTACAATTTAAAGCCAAGTTCCAATAACAAAACACTCCTACATATGCCACAGAACGCATCATTATGTTATAGCATGCACTCCTTCGGAAAGGGAACAGTATCTTAACCAACACGAGTTAAAGAAAATACAAACAGGATGCCCAAATTCCACCATATTATAATGTGTATATAACATTAGAATGGGAAAGGGGTGGTGAATTCTTGTAATTTTATTCTACCTGTTTGGTCAGCATAATAACTGGGTGCCCAGCTCTTTGTAAACGTTCGAACATGCTGCACTCATATAGAAATTTACTGGCAACATTTGAGAGAACTGTTGCAGGAAGTTGCTTTGGATCACCAACCTTTAACATTAATTTCAAATTTCAGCACTACCTAACAAAACAATAGAAAATTCTTATGTAATCAACTTAAACACTCCTTACCATGATACATTTGGTTCCATTTGACTTTAAAAGCTGAAGAGGAATAAGAGTAGCAGGTTCCAGAGCCTGTAGTCACAACAAGCAATGCTCAAAAGGTAAGAAAGAAAGAATCCACAACTATTGTTATTAATATTAAAAAGTTGACAGACTTTACTTGAGCAGCTTCATCAATAACAACAGCATCAAAAAGAGTATGTTCAGATGGACTGCCAAACTTATGACTTGACATAGATTCAGAACACACTCCATAAAGGTCTCCCCCACAGCCACTTAATGTAGTTACCACTATTTCAGCTTCTCTCAGTATAGACTTCCGCAGTTTAAATTTAAGTCCTCTGATTTCTTCATTAGTTTTCTTCTCCTGCTGCTGAACAGTACTAAGATCCTTATAAATTTGCTTCTTTTGCTCATAAAGTTTTCTTAACTTGAATGCTATCTCTGCATCAGACATTTCCTTCCCATCATCCCTCTTATAAGTATCATCTTCAGAAGACTTTTTAAGGTCAGGATTTCGATCATTTAAGTTAGCACGCTTGGCTTCAAAGAATCTAATACGGTCGACTAACTTTTCTAGATTAGAGCGCAGTGCAATTGAAGAATCCACACTCAAATCATTCTTTGCATCAATCAATTTCATCCTCTCATCTGCCAACCGTTGATCGACAAGTGTATCAATAAAGAATGGCAGCGAATTTGGATGAACTGTTTTCGCATTTCCAACCCTCACAAGATATGGCTTATACATCTTTCCATCACTGCCATACAGCCCTTGGCTTGAAATCCTTGACACTAACTCATCAACAGCAGCATTAGATTGAGCACAGATGAGCACCCTTCCTCTCGAGTAACTTTCTACAGCTTTGGTATTCCCTTGTACATCATCATTCATTTGTCTAGCCAAGGCTGCATCCTGCCACGCCCTTGCAATGGCAGCAGCCTGGTTAATCTTGGGACCTGAAATTTGTTTCGAACTCCCATCAAGAATATGTTTTTCAGGACCTGCCTTCTGTGAAGGGGAAGCAAGCAAAGCACTGACAATGGCCACAATAGTTCTTGTCTTACCAGTACCTACATATATGATATATGCAATTAAATCCAATTAACAAATGAAAAATCAATTATTTTAGATCTCTGAAAGTTAGGCGAGGTAAACCACATACCTGGAGGACCCTGGATAAGAGATAGTTCAAAATATTCCGTCCGCCTAGATGTTCCAGTGGCAATACTAATAGCCTGAAGTTGACTATCATTAAAGGATGACTTCAGTACTTGCTGCAATGGTCGGGACAGTTTACTCAGATCCCCTTCCTTGCTTTCATTAGAATCATAAGAATCATTGACAGGCTTCAAAATAATTGGAAGTAAGGGGATATCCTTTATTGATGATAATGCCTGAAATTCACGAAGTTGAGGTGTAATGTTCATAATACGACTTGCACGCCATTTACTACGTTCAAGAAGGTTCCTTCTGGCTTGATGTAAACGTGAAGTACCATTCAGAAGATAAAACCTGATGAGTAATATACTTAACCTTCGTTTATTGTCTCTCTCACACCTCTCCACCTGAGAAACACAAAGATTATTTTAGCATAAAAGAATATAAAAGAAAGTTTTCTAGCATGATATAAAGATATAAAGTGCACAGATGTGCAGACCGAAGTTGCTCACACAGTTTATCTTCTACAATGAAAATGTAACAGAAAATTCTATGGTATAAACATGAATCTAGCTCTTCTAAACCTGATAACACTTATCAGCACTCATAAGTGATTAAACTTTAGAATGTTTCGCTATTCTTTTTCATTCTTACTATTTTCAAAGAAGATTTCAATCTTCATCATCAGACTAAGCAACATCCTTACTATTTTCAAAGAAGATTACAAATCACTTCTCATGTAGAATTGGATGACGAACACCCAAGTTGTACGCCAATTCTGAGAAAAAGATAGGAATATCACAACAAATAAATAACTAACTTACTAGTTGCATGACTAAATATGAAGGAATACCTTCCCAAGCACATGAACATCATGTGAACATTTTTGTAGGGGCTCTTTTGTTAGCAATACAAGATCATTTTCTGAAAAGTTGCTTGACGCTGTAGAATCTTTGACATCATGAGCAAAGCGAACAAGATGAAAATCATCAATTCTTTCAACTGCAAGCACTGATAAACTGCCAAAATACATCTCTTCCCATGAAGACATTTCTAGAAATGAACTATGTAACTGTGCTTTAAACTCCTCCAAAACCAATGGAAAAAGATTTCAACATACTGTTCAGGTGAATGGAACTGCACAGGAACCTCCTTTAATTTCGCAACTTTAGGGTTATCATTTGCACTTCCAGACGCTACCCCCACTAGTGCAAAGTAATCTAATTCTAAGATAGGTCTATACCATTCATCAAGCCTTGGCAGCTTGAACCTTTTTCGAGCTTCCATCCTATGTAACTGACCAGATCTGTTCTGAAAAGGTGATCTAAGCTGAATAAGTTGTCGCTTAGGACCAGGAATACTTGTTTTTGTCAGAAGTGACTGCTGAGGTCTGACCGAATTGAGGGCAGACTCCAATGAATTGTCTTTGGCATCACATACTATCTGTTTCAACACAGTGTCATCTTCTTTCAAGACAACATTGTTGGAAGCTTGATTCAACTTTTTGGAACTGACAGCACCGTCAGATGAGTTATTCAAATTAATTCTATCCTGGAATTTTTCAGAATCAATTATACTGCATTCAGGGATTATTTCTTTCCTGCAATTATCTACATCTTTTGATTTGAGCGAAGAAACATGTGGCATTTTTCCTCTTGATCTATCAAAATCCTGTTTCTGATAAGCAAGGCCAGAACCCTCTGTAGCATCTCTTTTCTGGAAGGCCTTGAAAGAATCCTTGTAAGTGTCTTCACCAGAAACCTTCTTCGCTGGTTCAGTATCTGAAGGGCTTTTATCAGCACTACAAGCAATTGTCTTGTCACCCACCATGCACGGACTCATCTTGGTATCAGACAAAATTACTTGACGGGGTGAAACTGCTTCAGTTTCATCATCAGAAAGGACAATCATAACATCCCTATGCTTTCTGTTATCGACCAATGCTGAGTGCAGGATTTGAACATCTGGATCCTTGATTGACAAGGGCTGCATAACGGGAGCTGAATACTTCTTCTCAAAAGATAACCCTTTGTTAAACAAAGCATTTGAACAGAGGTTGGTCTTTCCCACACTAGAAGAGACTTCCTTGGATAAAGAAACTGAAAGGAGTGACACTTGTTCCATCAATTGATCCATGGAAACGCAATCTAGATTTAGAAGGCACAACAGATAAAAAACTGTTAGTTTCAATAATGAAAAATGGTCAATGCTTCAACAGAAGAGAAGGGGGTGAGGTGCTCATTGCAAGATAGTAATTTTTGTTTTGCATCAATGTATTTCAATATGGAAAGCCCACCGGATGAAATTAGATTTTCAATGGTGCTGATTGTCGATGCGATAGAACTGTTGCACAACCCTTTCAGCAATTTCAGCAAGGAGGTGATTGTTCGTTGCCAGTATATGACCAAAGTCTTAAGTGATGACTTTCCCCAATCCGTAAAATCATGAAGCCATGAGAAGTCATATGTATTTTCCTTTGTTCCAGAAAATCCAGACTGTTTATGACATAAACAGTATATATTTTCAAACACACAAGGGAGGATCTCAAGAATTCGGACACAAGTCATCTGAAACACAATGTAATTAAAAATAATAAGAATTCCAGCTTAATAGAACCCAGATATAACGCATCAAAGAAGCTGAGATCCAATTTTCATTCCTTTTTGTAGGAATTGTTGAACTCGTATAGTTCCAAAAATCACTAAAAACTAAAACTGCACATAGAAACAATACTCAGGCGCACACAACACATGCACAGAGAGAGAGAGAGAGAGAGAGAGAGAGAGGATAAGTATTTTACTTCATCTGATAAATTACCCGACCACCCACCCCAAGGAAAAAAAATGCTACCTTAAGTACAACACCAATAAGTTGTCTTCACTATGTGAATAACCAAAATAGACTTGTCATTCACGATTAGAAACACTACCTGACAAACACTGTAATCAATAAATGCTTTTCCTTTTAATAAGCACCTGCAGATGGAAGGCCATGCAGTTTCTGATAGCAAGTAATAAAATCTTTCCAGTAAATTTGAGTCGACATTTGACGGATGGCCATTGACATTGACAGGCGAGGAATCAAAGACTGGCTGCCTAAGAAATCCACCTTGGGAAGAAAACTTGGTCGTATTTAAGTGGTCAGATTCTGGAAAGTCCGCAGCACATGAATCCCCGTCAATAAGTAATCTCCGAAGAACAAAGAAAAAATGATGTAGGGTCTGAAACTTTAATATAATGGTATCCAGTTGGACCTGAAAAATTGAAATGAACTGTAGTAGAAAAAGAACAGAGGCAAAGGATATCACAATAAGGATAACTATTCTGTAAAACTTAACACTGGTAATACACACTACCAGCATTTCAGAACTTATGTTCTACCCATTAAACATAGACCTATATGTTCTTTCTCTATCTGTGACCAGTTTCCTGACGAGAGGAAAAGGGACCCATATGACTTCACATTCTAATTAAAAGAAACATGCCTCTTTATGTAAACATAGAAGGTCAGGACACTTATAGCCTCTCTTAACTAATCAAGAAACTGAAAATTAAATAATACAGATCAGAGAGAGAGCATGAAACTTGGACCTCATTAAAGAGGTCAAATAAATTGAGTGTCCATCAACGTATAAGTTTATTCAAAATTACAAATTCACCACCAACGGATAATTTTATCGAAATTACAAATCAGGCTGATTAGTTTATTTAAAATTGAACACATGCACAGATGCACTTAGTTACATACTTCACTAACGGGACAGATACGTGAACTAAATACTGCTGCTATATATCTGTGGAAATTTTCAGGTCGACGGGCCGAGGGCCCACTCCAACAACACCGATATTGTCCCCACTTAACCACCTGCACAATCCTCAGGTGTGGGGTTTTATCACAAAAGGCCTCAGTTGTTAGTTAGAGAGGGGTATTTCTATTTACACCACTTTCTCTTTGGCCGTCTGGCCGATGTGGGACAACAATGAGTTCCAACTCTCCCCCACGTAAGACCCCATTTTTATGGGTCACACGTGGAGATCCACATCAGCAACCACGTGGAGCCATGTTGGGACTCACCCATCACGCGGGGCCAATGGGGACCCACCCAATCACATGGCACCTTTGGCCTACGTGGAGCCATGTCGGGGCTCACCCATCGCGCGGGGCCAAACGGGGACCCACCCAATCACGTGGCAGTACGGGCCCGCCTCCTGGCTCTGATACCATGTGGAAATTTTCAGGTCGACGGGCCGAGGGCCCACTCCAACAACACCGATATTGTCCCCACTTAACCACCTGCACAATCCTCAGGTGTGGGGTTTTATCACAAAAGGCCTCAGTTGTTAGTTAGAGAGGGGTATTTCTATTTAAACCACTTTCTCTTTGGCCGTCTGGCCGATGTGGGCCAACAATGAGTTCCAACAATATCAGTAGTTTAAATTTTCAAGAAATTTGATGAAACAAAAGTATTACCAGTTTCACAGCATGTCTCAAGCCCAAAAGGACAGCAGACAATGAAGATCCATAAGAACATAGGAACTTCAAACTACTACCAAGACCCTGTGTATTGGAAACCTGTTCCACGATGCACTTGCCAAATTTCCTCGCATTCTGCATCACATAGAGAATAATGTAATACAAAAAAATTAAAACAGATAAAATAGAAGATGCAAACAATAAGTAAAACTAAATGATAACATTATGAGGCCCAATTAAGTAGCATCTAAGCTATAAATATAAGTTTTTCTGGGCTAAAAGTATAAATAGTATAAATAACTGTTGGAATCCAATAATTACATCATTGGGATCTATAAGTGAAAGGAACAAGCTTTCACCCATCCTTGGCTCCCATGTCCACTGTTTACGAAGTTCCCCCTGCCCCACATGAACCAGAAAATGTGATGTTAACCTGTAACACACCACCATGTTAGTATTAAAAGAATCACAAAATCCACCAGGAACAAAGTAGGCACAAAATGGAAGCTGTAGCAGATAAATCAACTGAAAAATATAGGTAAGAAGAATGAATGGAACGACAATCACCTGTTGAATGTTCGTATTAAAGAAAGAGACATTGTTGAGACTTTAATTGAGTTTTTTGACTCCTTCCCATCTCCACCATCATCAGAACCAGTGGGGACCTTCCACCCAAAGGTTGAAGATATTTCTGTAGCTAAGGATGAAAGCCAGGTTCTGACTGGAAGAGCGCTTTCTGCACCAGTCTCAGGCTCTACAATAGGAAAACGAGATCGCGCCCAGAAAACAGCCTTGGAAAACGATATAGGAAGAATTGATGGATTGATGTCAACAAGGACATCAATCCATAACATTGGAATGCACATCCACTCTCTAAATTCCCGAGATGTAATTTTACTTTGAATGCTAAACTCACTCCATGAACTATTATCTTTCTCTTCAGCATCGACAGATAATGGAAGCCCCTCATCATCTTCATCATTCAACTCATAAGACATGGTTCTTTCAGAACCCACAGTTGGGTGGGTATTCAACACTGAGCTTATTAACACAGCAGCATCAGACACCATGATAGTTTGTATAAGATCAAAGGCAGGTTGTCTTAGAGAACTGTGAAGCGAAGAATCCTTCAGAGATGACACAAGAGAAGGGCCCCTGTCAAATACAAACAGATTAATCAGACAACAGTAATGTTGTGCAAAACCCTTGGCCAATTAAATAAACAACAACAAAACACAAATAAATATGTGATTGAGATAACCCATATGCATAATAGCTCTAAAACACATAAAATCAATTAAGAAAGAGCATCATGAAGGAAATTTGAATTCCCTTCTTTATTTTTGGCAAGGAAAACGAGAGCAATAGTAGAGGACCTTCATTATTTTTTTATACCCAATATTTACAATTAATATGAAGATAGAAACTAATTTCTCTGCAACACTCAACCCCAGGAGAAAATTATTTTCAGTTGGAAGTCTCCTCTATTCCCTCCAACAGTTTGCAAAAATATCTGGCAAAAACGAATGACAGAACATACATATTCGAAACCGAAAAGTAAGAGCATAATCAACTTCATGTCATTTGTTTTCTCCCCAGAAATAGCCTCCACTGATATATCAAATCAATGATAGATAAATTACGTACCACATATGTGCACATTCAGATGGAGGACAAGGTGGGTTCATTGTGTAACCTCGATGAACAATTAGAAGGGCTATCTGAAAATGAAATCTTGCAATGAATAAAGCAAAGATAACCCAGAAAATAAAACTTTCTTGCAATAATAATGAGAAGATGCATAATCTAACTAAACACAAGATACTGCACTTATTAACAATCTAAAGGAAGAAATAAGAACCTGACAAGCCTTTTGTCTCGTTAAGCCACTGAAGTTACTGCTCACAGGAACCTGAATGAGGAGAAAATAGAGAAAATGCCTACGTTGCTTTTCATGTTCCCCATCTTGCAAAGCTTCAAGAGACTGCATAAATTGGACTTGGACATATCAGATTAGTAAAATCCGAAAAGCTACTGCTAGCAAGTAAAAATTAGAAAACATACAGGAAAAGCCTATAAATGAAAGTTGCAGGAAAAGGCTATAAATGAAAGTTGCAGAATATATCAGACATGCCTCCAGAAAAGGCTGAAAAAGATCGAAAATGTCCTTATGGCTTTTCTCGTTTCGAGTATGAAAACACTGGCCCAGTAGAGTATTGCGCATCACACTTGGAGACAATGTAGATCTCAGCCAAAGTTTACAACCTAAAGTCAAGCCACAGTTGTAAGGAAAAATGACTGAGCAGTATTGAACAGAAAATCAACATATTATTGAAAATTAAAAGGAGATGTGTACCAAGCATTTCAAAGAGTATTCCCAAGCAAGCAACTGCATGAGAGAATTGTAATGAGTCACCACTAATATGGTGGAGTACAATATCAAGAAAAATGGGATAGCGCTCTAATATCCCTTCTTCAAAAGCTGGAGGTTCCAAAAACCCAAGCCTTCATAAAACACACAAAAGGATCATTACCAATAAAACTGGAAAAGGAAAAATACTTTTTGATAATAAATTATTTATAGCCAGAAGTTCCTACAGTGATTTGATTCCAAGCCATATGGACATGCGTTCCAGCAGCACTCTTGGCCTTAAAGTTTTCAAAGTTAATGGCAACACTTCAGTCTCCAAGAAGCCGATACATTTCTTAAGCAAAGGCTGCAAGGGTTCCAAGTCTGTTGCTCTCCTATGCACAAAGATAACAAAAAAATGAAACCAAAATGCACAGACTGAATTACAATTAGAGATAAATATAAAGCATTTGTATAAACGCACATGCTAACTAAGCAAAAAAGCAACATTTTAGAGATGAAGCCCAAATCTTTCTAAAGTAGTTTTGAATGTGAAAAGTGATATTAGTAGTGCATAACAACAGTATCAACCCAAAAAGTGTGACTTGGTGACACATTCAAAACATTACAATGTAAAATGTTAAAACACCTGTACCTCCCCCACCCCCATTACCCTTTTCCACCACAGGCCAAAGAGCCCAAAAACAAGACCAGGTAGTTAGCATAACCATCAGATAACAAATTTTGAAACTCAAGATCAAACCATTAAAGAAGAAACTGGCATAATATCAGGAAACAGTACCTCAGTTTTCCCATAGAACCAGCTAAACGATGACCAACAGAGCGCACTCTTCTTTTGAAGAAAAATAATGCATAAACACCCTAACAGAAAACAGCTTCACTCTATAAGGAAAAATTATACACTTATTTAAGAAAGACAAAACCCAACTGAGAACACAGAAACAAATCTACCAAAAAGATACCGGAAACTGTTGTTGTCCAGCCAGAGCCAGTTCATGCATATTATCAACTGCTTCAATAAATTTTTCAAATTCAGTGAATACGGACTCATCATCCAATAGTACAGGGAACATTAGGACCTGTCAAGCAGTACACAACAAATGTATCAGATCAAAGTCAATTCTAATCTGACAACATACAAGGAAATTTTTTTTTTTGGTCAACTAACATACAGGGAAATTTAATACATAGATAAATGCATACATAACGCATATAAGTAAGGATGAAAATGTCAATGTCAGTACAAAAACTGATTCTCCCAATTAGTGTTATCTATGAAAATAATATTGGTAGAAAACCAACAAAAATTATAAACCCTAGACATGTAAACTTCAAAATGGATATATACATGATCAAGTCCTCCAGCCCTTTTTCATCTCCTAACAAAAACAGGCTTTCATTGTGTTTTTCAACATTAGTAAGGTTTATCCAAATCCCTCTAGTAAGGTTTTCAACAAAAGTAACTTCCATTTCTCCTACCCATTGACCCTCTTCCTTGGCTATTAATCAGATTGGTTTTCCACGAGGCAAATAAAAAACAAATAAATAGACAAATGCACAAACAGGGAAGACAAAAAACTAGTCATAGCATTAAGCTGAGCCCAATCTGTAATGTCCTTCAAAGGGATGGGCTTAATAATTTAGATAGCAGGACCAGTTAAACCCAAATTAAATTCAAACCCAGCAAAGTCAGGGGGTAAAATCACAAAAAGCCAACACAATATTCAGCCCAACCTGAAAACAAGATCCACTCTGCTAAGAAAACCAACTGAGCATAGCTGAACCTCCATCTGGAGGAATGCAACTCCTTCGCAGACATGCACGGGAGTTGCATGTCTGCAAAGGAGTTGGGGACAACCAGCCCTTTACTCATTCATATGCCTTTTTCCTCACACAGCAGCAGCCCCTTTTCCTTCATTTATTCAGTTTTCCCAGACACCAGCATACCATCTGTGTGTAACTGAAAGAAGGGGGAGAGAGAGGGAGAGAGAGAGAATTCCCAACTGCCAAACACCCTCAGATAATCCATTGATCATCTATGTTTAAGACTCATACTAAAGCCCTTCTCCCTTAGTTTTGAATTTACCATGGTATGTCAAAAAGGAGCTACATAAAAAAGAGTTCTCTAAAAACCATGCCAAAATTTTGGTTGATACTTGTGAACATATAACTGAAACTTCTGGAATTTTTCCTAAATATCCAGTTTTTTTTAATCATTTCCACCAAAATCAAAATTTCCACATACAATCGCCAATATTTCCTGAAAACTCTATAAGATATAACTGGTCCACACCCACCCAATTTTCCATATTGGCACTGGCACTCTACTTTAGAAGGACAATGTATCCTGGGGTAAGATATGGCATCACCATACATAAACAACACCAAGAGAACTCCCATAACAAGTTTAAATATAAGATATGATCATATGAGCATCAACTGTAAGCCTGATATTTACATAAGCTCAAAGGATCGACCGAATGCCATACTAGGCCACAAAAACCAAATCATTACAGTTTCAACAATCTTTTTGCAGAAAACCGGGAAAACTTTTCAACTTCTCTCATAGGGTGTATGTCTTGTAAACATAGTCGTTAAGTAAAAGACTAGGGCCAAATATTACATGATAAATTATCAATCATTTCTATGACGGTCTAACTTAGATATACAGATAAACATGGAGAGCCTATTTAGACTGCCTTGTGATGATAACACAAAATTTTAATACCCTTTTTTTTAGTGAACCAGGCATGGCTGCCAATTACTCCTTCCAGGCATGCATCTTGACTTACAATTACATTGTTGGAATGAATTTTCCAATTTTTTCATTAACACCTTTTGATACATGCTATATATTCAACATGTATGAATAAAAGTTAACTATAAGTACAACGCTTGTTGTATCATAAAGAATAAGTCAATAAAAGAAAATTGAAAGAGAACATCGGCATACCTCATACATGACACTAATGACTTCTGCATTATCACGGGCAGCATCATATTCTTTTCGGGCTAATTTAGTATTTATCTCTATCAAGTGCAGTGTCACTCTTTCCTCATCAAGACTTCGCAAAACATCCAGAAGGGGACCAATAGAACTCGATTCGTACTCCATGCTATACATCTCATGGGCTTGATAGTGCTGGGAAATGCATTGGATGCACTGCCGCATTTCCTCAGAGATTCTCCTCCATAGTTGTCTAAGAGGAGAATCAGAATGCTCATCTTTGAAGTAGTTGTAAAAAGTCTCCAGGAGAGGCGCCATTATATCCCAGGACCCACACCAAATATGATTTTCTTTTGGCAAACAGATCAAGAATTTAAATGCATCTGCAAACCTGACACAATGCCAAAATGGAATACTAAACGTTAAAACTAAACAAATACATAGAGAGTCTAGTCAGCTGATTAAGAAATGTAAACCATCAAATCTTGAACAGAACCCCAAAAATAAAAATAAAAATAAAAGACAGAAAAGAAAACAAATAAATCAAGAAGGATGCATGAGAGCATTCTCAGGTTAAGGTAGTTCTTGGATTCAATCTTACACAGCAAAGAGAAACAAAAGGTCTAACGATAGATGAATTCAAATGCTTAAGTCTCACATAACAAATCTAGGTTTAGAATTCTTTACAGTAAGTTTATAGAGTTAACAATTAAAACTGAAATTTGAACTGCAAAAAAGGTTTTGTACCTAAGACTTCCCAGGTCAGATCAGATATATCCACGAAGAAGCCCACACAAGAAACGATATTAAAATTAACCACATAAGCCAAGAAATTGATGCGGATCATCAGCAGAAACAAACATGCTGATGTAGTTCACTCGTTGCACTACACTAAGGATCACATTTAGTTATCCGAATAGCAATTCTGCATACGTATATAAGCATATTAACATAAATAACATACCTAGAACAAAATAAACAAGTTCAAAAGAACAGTGGCAATGCATGCAGCCCTAATGTAACATAATAAACAGAAACTCTCCAATTCCTTTACTTTCTTCTCTCCACTAACTAAAAATCTCATTTTCCATCTCGCACATAAATAAATTTCCTAAGCCGCAAATCAAATTCGCCATTGCTGTCATTAAATTTAGTTCTGCTATTTACTTATCTCATCTAAACTAAACAAAATTACTAACAACAATGAGTTAAATGAATAAGCAAAGTTCACTTTAGATAACTGTGATTTTCGGAAGATTATGCTCCCTGAGAGCAAGGATTAAGCGAAGTGGCTGCCAAACCGAATTAAAACGAACAAGTGAGAGAGAAGACCATTGTTCTTTGTTCTGGTGGAGACGATGACGTTTAGAGGCGTCAATGCGATCGTCGTCTTCTTCTGCTTCTTCCTCAATGCCTCTCCAACGGTCCAATAGCTCTCTTCTCGTGGCCAGTTTATTCGCCATTGATCCTAATACAGGTTTTTATTTTTTTCTTTCAATTTAATGACAATTTTTTAGGGTTTTCTGCACAGAGAAAGATCATGGAGGGAGAGAGAGAGTCTGAGAGTAATAAGAGAGGGAAAGTGGGAGACATATACAAAGGTGAAAAGAAAAAGGCATTGCATGTTGATGTTGGATGTTGGATGTTGGATGTTGGATGTTGGAGGGGGTTTACGGGTCATTTCATCATTTGGTCGAAGAAACGGAAAGGCTTGTATTGTATCCATCAGGCTCGGGTTCCGACTTATTTTACCGCCATTTTAACGGACAATTGGGCTGGGTCTCCATTCAGATTTTCTAAAACGGGTCAAATCCCATATGGTCCAAAATACAAAATTTGGACTTATCTTTGTTGGCCTGATGAACTACTGGAATTGCACCACATCCTTCTCTTCTTAAAAAACTGCAAGAATTCTATAGTTAGCTTCTTTAGATGAGGCCTTATCTCCTAATTATTAGATCAAATTGGTTAGTGCAATCCAACGGTTAAAAGATAGTGACCTCGTCTTAGATAAGACCCTCAGTAAAGAAGTGTGTTATTATGCTATATTAGACTGTTTTCTTTAAGACTCATTGTTCCTGCAAATCACAATCTGACATATATTAAAATGACTTATTAAAAGTACGACAAACAATTTATATACACATGTCAAATTGTGATTGGCTTATAATGAATGAGTAAATGCTCATTATAAGAAGCCAAAATATCTTCCTCTCTTTTTTGGTATATAAAAGAAGGCATACAATTTGAGTCATGCATAGTCTCGAGTCTCACATAACGTCAAATGGGTTCTTGCTTGAGTGGTAGAACAATTTAATTAAAGAATGGCATGTATTTGAATTTGTTTAACAACTTTATTTTTTGAAGACATGTCATCTTTTAGTTGGATTTCAATGCCACCCAATACTATCACGAACACAACCGTCTCCCTAAAGTTTTCTTCTTTTCTAAGAAAGCAATGCATGAATGTCTTGCCAGCATTCTTTTCGCCCAAAATGAATATTCACCCAATTACAATTTTGGAAATCCAACCAAATTGCAATTTTGGAAATAAAAAATATACCTAAAAAGGAAGTTGAGGTATGGTTTGATTGTGGGAGAACTGAACCACCAGTAATGGAAAGACAGACGTTGCACCACCGTCCTTCCCAATTCATTTTCAAACCTAGCCTTTTACATAAACAAACAAAATGAATATAAATGATCAAAAGAAAGAAGGGTAGACATGAAAGAGAGAGAGAGAGAGAGAGAGAGAGAGAGAGAGAGAGAGTCAGAAAATCACATTAAACAAGTGGGAATTGAAACTTTTTGGATGGTAGCAATAAGTTGATACTTTCTTCTCTATCTCCACTGGCTTTTTTTGGATGGTAAAGAAAAAAGAAAGATAAGAAAAAGGTGCATATAGAACATGGGTTTTGGACATCTGAATGTGACCCAAAAGTCTAGACTTTTTGTCCTGATTTGGTATATCACACTATTCAGCCAAGTTTTAGAGACTTGTCCTTTTATTTTTGTACAAAGACTTTCAAATTCAGATGGATTTGGACCGGTGATATAGATTGTTTTACATATTAAGTAATTGATGTTATTATAGTACCTATAACAAGAAAGTAAACATGTGTTATTTGTTCATTCTAGTCTTTTATTAATTATTTTTTTTAGGACATTTTTTATTAAGAGGGCGATAATATACTAAACTCACACATGTTACGACTCGAACTCATGACCTTGTCTGAGGGAGCAATTTATCTAAACCACTACATTAATGGGTCATTTGCTTCTAGTCCTTGATTTATATAACACATGTATTGTAGTTTAGTTGAATTTGGATTGAGTTCAAAATAAACCCTAAATTCAAGATTTGAACCCCATATCATGAATCCAAACTCATTATCTGGACATGACCCCTTGATATTCGAATTCTATTCTAGACATAAATCCTATATTCAAGGTACTAGGTTTTGACGGTTAGATATAAATTTGGTGTTTGGGGTTATCCGAGATTCTACAATCCAAATTCAGTCTAATTCAATTATAATATGTGATACCAAAACAAAATATTAAACAATCCAATTTGGTAATATCATATTACAGATAACATTCTACAAAATTCTATGGAATTTAGTAATGAATAAATCTCCTTAAATAACAATTCAATTCAATTCAATATTGTGCACCAAATGCAGTGATTTTAGCATGGTTTTTTTGGATTCAATTACCCAAACCATTCTTCTTTGTGTATATTTGTGTCTCCATTTTTGTGGCGGGTCTCAAAGTCAAAACCGAGGGCACCGTTGCATTGCAAATGGGAAAGTAAAGAACAAGAGAAAACCCAACTCAACCCAAACCCAACGCAAACCTAGGGACAACAAACACAGCAAAAACGTTTCACAAAAACATCAAGGCCAAGACTGAGTCTCAAAAGGCAGCAAAAAACCAAAACCCCCAAAAAAAAATCTCTCTCAAAATCAATGTCCCCAAAACCCCACTCCCTCTCCCTCTCTCAGGCATGTCAATTCCAAACCCCTCTCTCTCTTTCACTCTCTCTCTCTCTCTCTCTCTCTCTCTCTCTCTCTCTCTCTGTATTTGTATACATTATCAAAGATGCCAAGCTTTATGTAATAAGAATCTAACAAGAAAAGTCTTGCATATTCTTTGGGAGTGTTTATTTATTTATTTCATTACTAATAACTGCATTTGATTGAATATTTTTATCTTTGGGTTTTTATTTATTTATGATACTGATAAGGCAAAGCATGGCATTTGAATCACAGTCTCTGAAGAAGGAGAAGAAGTACAGTGGGGTATTTGGGGATGTGTACAGTATGGCCATACTTCCCAAAGAGCTTGAGCTTGAGAAGGAGGCCCACCCAAAATTCGAGCTCCGGTTTCAGCTCCCTGACCTCAACCAACCCATCAGAGTGAGTCCCCCAATTTTTTGTTTCTTTTATTATCATTATGAAGGGAAAGGGTATGATACTTTTTTCATTATTGGTCTGTTTGGTTGCTGATAAAGTGGCATAAAGGTAATGAAAATGGAGGAGGAAAAACGAAAAAC
The DNA here is from genome assembly GCA_024362665.1 of Prunus padus. Classification (NCBI taxonomy): domain Eukaryota; kingdom Viridiplantae; phylum Streptophyta; class Magnoliopsida; order Rosales; family Rosaceae; genus Prunus; species Prunus padus. The sequence continues at coordinate 2,191,119 of JANFAM010000013.1, read as the reverse complement.
AAAAACCCATTAAGGAAAATTAGCCCATTTCCTTTCAAGATTTCAATCTCTCTCTCTCTCTCTCTGGGTGCCTGAATGGGACTTGCAATAAAAGCGAGGTTTTTTTTATAATGTTTTCATTGTTGTGTATCTGCTTTGTTTCTGGGAATTGGAGGAGCAAAAACGAAATACAAAAAGAGCTTTACTGAAAATGAGAAACCCCTTTTTTGAAAAGTTCAAATACTAAAAAGATGGAAGTTTTGGGATCAGTTACCGATAAATTTGGATGCATTGTTATATCTGGGTAGTTTGGGCATATTTTTAGAGGCCAAAAGAAAAGTAACATGGTATTTTGTCATTGGTATCACAAAAAGTGTGCCTTGATGTGCTTCAGGAATTCTCAAGGACAAGAGAAGTTAGAGAGTTCCTTAGTGGTGCTTTAGCAGGGGCAATGACCAAAGCTGTTCTTGCTCCTCTTGAGACCATCAGGTTAGTTTTGCTGTTTTACCAACTCTTTAAAATGATCTCACTAGTAATTGCATTTGATACATTATGTTTATATAAGCATATTAGTTTACATGCTGGAGTAAATCTGTAAGTGAAGAAGTGCATATTTACCCAAAATTAATGGTGAATGCAACTTCTTATGTTCATTCAACAATTAAAGGCCTGAAAACAACAATTTTGGATTTATATAGGTTTCCTTGTTAATAGAGCACTCTATATATGTTCACATCCTTGATAAAAATAATAGGCCAAGTGTAAATCGATATGCCTTTTTCAGTTTGAGTCGACATTAATTGTAATCAAGAATCTCAGCCCAAAGGATATTGGTAATTGATTCCCAGAGATGGCTTTGCACCATCATTTTGTTGATCAGCCTAGCTTAGTTGTGTTGGATACACAAATAGTTCCCCTTGTATTAACCTTATCTTCAGTAATGCCACAAGGTCTTGGATTGTGATGGAGATAGACTTGTTTTAAGCCTGGATGTCTAATAATGGAAGAGATTTTGTTATGCAGTTATGCTAATTTCATATTGTAGTGCCTAAATCAAGGTTATATGAGGATCTCTGAGGCACCTTGTATTAACTGTGAACAAAGTCTTTTGGACCGTGGATAATCCTCCACATTTGGTTATTTTCTTTCATTTATTTGTTAAATTTTTGGAAAAAGAAATTGTAGAATACTTTAACTTTAATCAAACATCTTTTAGCAATCATATAAAATTTTACAGAATTTAATAGAAAAGGTATTTAAGTACTACGTAATTCATGACGACTATTTTTTAAGTGTTGATACATGATTCCAAATCTGTTGGATGTGATATGTGCAGGACTAGAATGGTAGTTGGTGTCGGATCTAGACACATTTCTGGCAGTTTCTTAGAGGTCATTGAGAAGCAGGGTTGGCAAGGACTGTGGGCTGGAAATGCAGTCAATATGATTCGCATAATCCCCACCCAAGCAATTGAGTTTGCAACATTTGAGTGTGTTAAACGAGCAATGACATCAACACAAGAGAAATGGAAGAAGGCTGAATCCCATAAGGTGCAAATTGGTCCTGTAAGCTTGAACCTCTCTATCTCCTGGATTTCTCCTGTTGCTGTGGCTGGTGCTGCTGCCGGAGTTGTTAGCACACTTGTGTGTCATCCCCTTGAAGTTCTGAAGGTATTTATATCATGGGTAAACTTTATGAGGATAGAAATTTAGTCCAGTAAGAAACTTCTTTTGTTTTTTTATGGGTACTAAGAAGTTCATTTCCTCACAATCATATATAAAGTCGCTTTCTGCTTTTTGCCTGCTCTGCTTCATCATGTCTGATGGCAATGTCACCTATCTTATCTTCCCTGTTTCATTTATATATGTGCTTGTCGTTTGTTCTCATGGCAATACATCGTGTGGTTTTAACTTTTATATATTTTTGGATTTTATTTCTACTTATGATTTTACTGTGATGATTTCAGTGACGAACTGTAGATTCATCCGTTGTATGTCACTTTTGCTTGGGTAGTTATTGTTTCTTTCTTCTAATTTCTTACAACAGGATCGGTTGACTGTGTCTCCTGAGGCGTATCCTAGTTTAAGCATTGCAATCAGCAAGATTTATAAGGAGGGTGGGATTGGTGCATGCTATTCTGGTCTTTCACCTACACTGATTGGGATGCTTCCGTACAGTACTTGTTACTATTTCATGTATGAAAAAATGAAGAAATCCTACTGCCAGGCAAAGAATAAAGAGTCACTTAACCGTCCAGAGATGCTACTGGTTGGAGCTCTTGCAGGTGAAAATTTGGCCTCTGTTGCATAAATTAAATTGAAATGATAATTTGAACCCATTGTCTGTTTTTTTTAAAAAAATTAAAAAAACCTTTAAAATCTGGTTTGAAGATTTTTTAGTTTTTGGATGTTATGGATCGTAACTCCTATTTCGGACCGATTTGCTAAAAGAATCTAAATATGTTTGAATTCATGCAGGTTAGGTTACTGAATCACTTTCCTATTTGTTTTTTGTTTTTATCTAGCAACATCATATGACTTTTTATTTATCAGATTTACAAAACATGCATCTTCTTAGAAAAGTTGTTTAAATAAAGGTCTGATACAACCATCTGTTTAATTGTATGTAATTACTAATTAGAAGTATAGAAGAAGTTCTTTTGTTTTGTTGTCGGGCTACCTGTCCACTATTCAATAATGAAGTATTTCACTGAATAAATTCTCTGATGACAGTCAGGTCTTCCACCTCTTAGACATTAAAAAAAAATGAAAAGAAGATAATAAGTGCAAAACTTAGGGAAGCATGAGACAGAACAATATTACTTGTCAATTCTGTACCTATTATGGGGAACTTGAAATCTGGCTTTCTTGTCCCATATTTTTATTCTCTCATTGGTCTTTGGCATCTGAATAATTGGATGGAAATATTGTTGACTGATTATAGTATCATAACCTGATCACTTGTTCATGTGGATTCTCTAGGTTTTACGGCTAGCACAATCAGCTTTCCATTGGAGGTGGCCAGGAAACGGCTGATGGTTGGAGCTTTGCAGGGTAAGTGCCCACCTCACATGGCAGCGGCACTTTCAGAAGTCATTCGAGAAGAAGGTTTGCTGGGACTCTACAGAGGGTGGGGGGCAAGCTGTTTAAAGGTCATGCCATCCTCTGGCATCACCTGGATGTTTTATGAAGCTTGGAAGGACATATTGCTTGTTCAGAGGAATTCCTTATAAGTTATAACAAACTCAAGCAAGATTTCACATAGGATCATAGTTATAACTTACATGGAGATCTCTCCCGGTCTAAATTACCAGGTGGGAGGTGTTGACTAATCCGTTGAAGTGTCGTCTAGGTTATTTTACACAGGCCTAGTTTGGTTGGAACTTGGATCTTGCCTCCTCTTAGTATAAGTGTTTATTTTGATTTTTCGATTCTTTTCGTTTGGGGTTGGTTTCCCCTTCTTATTTTTCTCCAAAGCCTATGCGCTAATGTTAAGTTTTGACCAACTGGCAGTTGAGCTTCTATTCTGTGCCACACAAAGAATAAGTACTGATAAATGATATATTTGTGTCCTTAAGATTCTTTTTTCCTTTTATATGTTCAAATTCATACCGATCAAAATTGAAAAAGGAAAAATCAAATTTTATATTCTTTGTAAATTTTTATGCTAACGTCATTCTTGTGAGGTGAAGAGTTGATGAAAATTTTGCCAATCTGCAAAAGGCTTGATAAGATTAGTGTTTATAGCTTGCACCTTTTCTTCTTCTAAAGAACCTCGAATTGCGCCCCGTTATTTTTCTCAGCACCCATATATCCTCACAAAAATTTCCTAACCTTCCTATTATGTCCTCATTAGGGTTTATCCTCATTGATTGTTAATTGTTTGATTATTTTTTAACTAAACATAAAGCGAAGAACATAATCATGGTGGTTTACACCATGGTTAGAAGGTCGTGTGTAAATATGACAATTACTATTTTTTTGTCAAATCAGAACTCTCTGGGTAATTTTTATTAAATTTTTTCTTCTAAAATGGAAATTATTCTTTAAAATGTACTAGGAGTCACATTTAGGAAAGAAAATGAGATAGGGATGGAAATAAGAAATTCAACTTTATTCTATCACGTTGTCATTCTCAATACAATAAATTAAGAAGTTAAGATGAGAACATAGTTCATGACAACATGTCACATAACTGTATCACACGCATAAAAATAGAGAGAGGTTCATAAGGAGAGATAATGTGAGAAGGAAGGATGAAAAAAATAACTTTTCTCTTTCCAAAAATTAAAACGAATATATATTGTGTACTGTAATAAAATGTGAGTGTAAAGACTGAATTTGGTCACCGAAATTTTAATTTTTCGAATTTCGTCACTGTAGTTGTAGTTGTTAACAAATCAAGTCAAATTTATTAATTCCGTCAGTTAAGTCCAAAAAATAAATAAAATAAATATAAATAGAAACAAAAAAAAATGAGAAAAGACGATAATCTTTCAAAAACTCACACAATGATTTTTCTTCTCCAATTGGTACCACGCTAAAATGCATCCGAAAAGTCAATAATCTTTCAAAAACTTTCTAAAGGCACAACAAAATAAAAATCAATAGTTGTAACAAGACTCTTTTTTCTCTCTCTTTTTTTCGCAACGGCAAATTGTTGATGGCGTTAACTTCTGATTTGGAACTTTAGTAAAGGAAGAAACCCAAGTCGTGGATTTCAAACCCCACTAAAATTCCCAAATGATTTGGGGTCCCAAGCATGTTGATTTTGCCTTGGGTCTTTGTCTTGTTTTCTTTCTTTCTTGTGGGTATATCGTTGTTGGGAGCTCCTGGAGGCGGCTGCCATGATTTGCGTCCTTTGAATCCGAGTCTGAGCTTCCAAATAACCTTGTAGTCTTCTATAGAATTTTCAATGGCTCTGTTGCATAAGTTGGATTGCTTTGTGTCATTGACAATAGTGCATATGTAGAGAAAGTTAATTTGTAACGTCATAGATTCTGCAATTTGGAATTTGACCCATGCCTTTGGATCTCAAAAATTAAAAAGCATGTGCTGGAGATTCTTTTTTGGTTGAACAATCCAATACATGAACAATCCATGATAAATAGATGAAATCTCTATAAATCTAACGGCAAGTCTCATATTGGCTATTTTAAATGAGCAGAAGGACTAAATTGGCAGACGAAATAATTCGGGGTGTAAGTTCGAATTGCCTAATAGTTCGGAGGCAACCGGCTAAAAATCCTTTTTTTAAAAGCAATTGCGAAACCTACAAATTTGCTAGTCTGGATAAGCATTTTAAAATTTCAACCTATTTTATTTCAGGGAATGAGATGGATAGTTGGGAATTGTCATAATATTAAATTTTGGAATTTCAATTGGGTCTTTTTAGTGGTACTATTTCCACCCACCTATCCTATTTTCCCACCCATCTTATTTTCAAAATTTTAGAGACAAATTTATCCCTTTGTAAAATGACTTCTAAGGACTTAGTGAAAAAACGTCAAGCCTTTTGACAAAAACAAAAACAAAAACCTCAAGCCCTCCAACTCCATCGTCGCTGGCACCATCACACACGTTTCTCAGAGCCTCGATAGCCCCCATCCTCCTCCCCCACCACGAACCGATCTCACCCTCTCTCTTTCTCTGGCTTAACCAATCCATTTCCTCAAATATAGTAGCAGAGAATCATAGGTTGTGCGATTTGGGGTGGGTTGATGGTTGGAGGTGGGTTGTGCGATTTGGGCTACTGGTATTTTTTTTTTATACGTTATAAATTATGTAGACCCTTTTGGTTAGTGGCAGACGCAGGATTGTGAGGTCATGGGGTCTTAGTGTAAAAGTGTCGAAATTTTTTTAAGAAGAAAATTACAATAAAAAACATAAGGATAGTACTTCCATTCATAATTCATGGCAAAACTAACAATACAAGCTACAATTGTTCACAACGAGTTTTCATATTTTGAAAACGTTGCATTATAACTTCGTTATCAATACAAGCAAAATCATCTCTTTCAATGTAAACAACCAAGCTATCATTCGACCATTGATCTCCCATTCTGTTGCGAAGTGAATTTTTTATAATATTCATGGCGGAAAATGCCATCTCCACTGAAACAGTTGCAACCGGTAAAACCAAAACCAATGTAATAAGCAAATACACATAAGGAAATATTTCATGCATCTCCTTCTCCACCATTTTTCCCGCAAGCATGCCAATCCCTTGCAATTCAAAAAATCACTACTCAAACGCATATGATGAACATAAACCCCAATTTCATCCTCAAGCATCAATAAATCTTGATCCGAAAAATCTCAAGGATAAAATTGAGCAAGACGAATTAGCTTTCGTTTGTCAAAAGTTACAAATGAATTCTTTGGACTCAAGCATGCCAAACAAGTAAGCAACTCAGTATTTACCTCATTGAAACGATAATTTAATTCTGCAAGTTGCCCATCAATGACATGAAGAAAGATCTCCACACGATAATGATGATTGTTTCTCTTGATTGGCGCATTATGTCGTGACCTCCCAGAAATTACATATTCATCATCCATGTTAGAAACCGTAATATGCTATTTGTGACAAAATGAAGATGTTTGATCAACCAATTCATCAAACTCATTATTCCTCATCAATTGAAGGTCTTCCTTGCATGTTTTCACTAAACTCATTGCATTCACAATGTCTTGATCTTTCTTTTGCAACGCTTGAGACAAAGTATTTGTTATTCCCAATATAGCTTTCATAAAAAATAAGTTAAACACAAACTCAAAATATTATATTTCTCTCCATAACTTAAAGGCTTCACCCGAACTATCATTGGGGTTATCATCAACAACCATTTAAAGCACACTCACCGCAGATGGAAATATATAAATGATACTAATCAAGGTAGCATAACGTGAGTTCCATCATGTATCACCCGCACGTTTGAGAGTAGTTTCTTGATTTAAGCCTCGCCCCGTTATAAGAAAACCTTCATCAAAAGCTTTTACAAGCTATTCCTGGTATTGTGCTCTAAGTGCATCACGACGCTTACAAGATGCTCCAACAACATTAACCAAACTATTCGCCGTTGTGAAAAAAGAAGCAACATTAATATTTTTCTTTGCCACGGAAACAAGAGTTAGTTGAAGTTGATGAGCAAAACAATGAACATAAAATGCACAAGGTTGTTCTCTCAAAATCTTTGTTTTAAGGCCATTGAACTCACCTCTCATATTACTAGCTCCATCATGACCTTGTCCTCGTAGCTTGGAAAAGCTCAATCTCTCGAAAGAAAAGAATTCATCAATGGCTTTCTTTAGTGCACTTGAAGTGGTGTCAGTAACATGTTGACCCCCACAAACCTTTATATTATTTGTCCTTTGTTGTTCACATAATGAACCACCATAGCCATTTGCTCCTTTACTGAAATATCACGTGCTTCATCCACTATTATTGAAAAATATTTATCTTTTAGATCACTCGTGATAAAACCAATGGTTTCTTTGGCACATGCATTGACAAGATCTTTTTTAATTGAAGAAGCTATTAACTTGAGATTTCCTAGAGCATTTTCCAACACAACGGCCTTAATTTTTTCATCATAATCCGCAAGAAATTGCAAGAGCTCCAAATAATTCCCCTTATTACTTAAAGTGTAACTTTCATTATGACCACGAAAATGAAGGCCTTGTCGCAACAAATACCTAGTGCATTTGAGTGATGCGGTCAAGCAAGTGCGATAAGTCGTACGAGCTTCATCTGCATGTTTGACCACAAATGTTTCTATATATGTCTTTTGATTCCTCAAATTGGAAGCCGCTTCTCGAGCTTGGTTGTGAACACTATCAATTGGCCCAACATGTATGTGAAACCTTTCTCTCCCTTTCTTCCAATTCTTGAAGCCTAGCCCAGTGAAGGCATCACCACCCACTTGATCAAAATTAGACGTAAAGAGATAGCAATAAAGGCAAAACGCACAATCTTTTGATACACTATACTCTAACCAATCAAACTCATCAAACCATTGTCCCACAAAGCATCGATGATGTCCTGATTTATTAGTTTGTGGGAATGTATGTCCTCTAGGTTGACAAGGTCCTGTTTTAATATATGCTCTTCGGACCTCATCTCGAATATTAGGACTATAATCTACCATTCGAGTTCGTAGACCAGGGTCTGCCTGAAGATTAACCAACACTTCATCGAACTCACTCGGCCTTGAACTACTCGGATTAAGGGAACTACTACTTGGTAATGTCCTCTTAAAGTATCATTCCATAATTCTACATATCAATTAATCAAATCATATCATCAATAATACATCTATGCAAATTATCATCAAAATAAATTCATCTACTAAATCAATTCAAATAAACTCATCTAATAAATCTATTCAAATCAACTCATCTAATAAATCAATTCAATCAATAAACTCATGTAATAAATCAGTCTAATCCAATCAACGTAAAGAAAAACATCAATAAACACTACATATATCAATTTCAGTACAAACATAATTAATTCTTATGTATTATATCATCATTCTTATTATTAGGGGGAAAAAACTCACTTGAAATTAGAGTGATTCCTTCCACAGTCCATTGGCGACGACGAGTTGGTGACACACAAAGGGATTTTGGGGGATTAGAGGTTTGAGGAGATGAGAGAATAATTGGGGATTAGGTTTTTGAGAGGATGGAAGATGGAGAGGCTTCGAATGCTACTGGCCTCTGTTTCTCTTTTTATTTTTCAAGGCTTGGCTCAAAACGGTGTCGTTTTGGGCCAAGCTATTTTTTTTAAAAAAATATTTGAATCTGCCTGGACCAAAACGAGGTCGTTTTGGCCAGGCATTAACAAATTAAAAAATGACGTGCGTATCCTTCTCTTCTCCGTCTCTCCTTCGCAAACCTAGACATCAGCCACTCTGTAAACCCTAGACCTCCATCTCCATACACCCAAGGCTATTTTCCAGCCATCCATCTCCACATACCCAAGGCAACCATCAAAAGAAAATTTGAATTACTATTTATTAAGTAATATAATTCATGAAGTTAATTAAAATATTTAATACTAATTATTCACTCAATAAATATGAATTAAAATATAATTACTAATTTTACTAATTAAATCAGGCAAATGTATTATTTAATTACTAAAAATAAAATTTTAAAAAATTTATTAACCTAAACATCCTAAGTTTATATTTATTTTTTAAAAAAAAGAGACCTTTTCCGACGAAATTTCGTCAGCAGAAGTAGTTTTCGTTGGGAGAGGTCTCTTTTTAAAAAAATAAATATAAACTTAGGATGTTTAGGTTAATTAATTTTTTAAAATTTTAATCTTAGTAATTAAATAATATATTTGCCTGATCTAAACTCTAAATTAGTAATTATATTTTAATTCTGATTTATTTAGTGAATAATTAGTATTAAATATTTTAATTAACTTCATGAATTATATTACTTAATAAATAGTAATTCAATTTTTCTTTTTCTTTTTTTCCTTTAATATTCACTAAGTAAATAATAGCTAAAACATAACCACTAATCAAAGTAATTAAAAAAGAGAAATACATATTATGCTACTTAAAGGATATAGCCGCGCGGCTATACTTTTTAAATATTCTATTTTTGGAGTATAGCCGCGCGGCTATACGTTTTAAATATTCTATTTTTTGGAGTATAGCCGCATGGCTATACTTTTTAAATATATTTCCACTCTGCACCAACAATAAAAATATGCATTGCACCGACTCTGCAATTTTCTTTTTCTTTCTTTTTTTATATTTTCGCAAACCGTATAGCGTTTTATTGAAGATATTTCTGATTTAATTTCAACTACTATATATATGCCAGTTTGGGCAACAAACGTAATGTGTAGGCTTTGGCTTAAGAACTTTCCTGATCTGTTTTTAAAATGTTTTATGGGAACGTGACCACTCCCACTGGTTAATCCTTTTTTTCAAAGTATAAATAAAATACGTATTTACTAGTTCTTTTTCATCTTAAATATATACAGTGGCAGAAGACAGAGAAAGAGGGAGTGAGGAGGAGGGGAGAAGAGACAGATGGTGGGTGTGGATTTGAGATTTTTTTCACGGAATTACAAAGAAAGGAGAAAAAGATGAACAACAGTAGAAGAAGTACACTTAAACCAGGCAAGACGCTCAAAATTGAAGGCATCAAACGTCTCTTTTACTTGTCTTCTTCAAAAATCTCTATCCATTAAATGGATCCCCATCTCCAAATACATCTGTCAAACAACAATCAGAGAGGAAAATTGAATTCCAACATTTCCAAAGAAGCTATTATACTTTTCGCATGTACTCAACATTGGCACGCCTCAAAGTAGTATCACTTTGAGACGTCTGTCAATGTTGAGTAATTTTGAATTCCACAAAATTATTTAAGATAATTAATTAGTATTAATTAAGTAATTTTTATGAAATTAATTAAAATATAATATATTCAAGAGTATAGCCGACCGGCTATACTCCATAAATTTAATATTTTAACAGTATAGCCTCACGGCTATACTCCAAAATATAATATTTTGAATATTTCTAAGTCTAGCCGTGCGGCTGTACTCTAAAAATATAATATACACCAAAATAGAATATTTAGTTTATTTTATAAGTATAGCCGTGCGGCTATACTCTAAAAATATAATATCCTAACAGTATAGCCGCACGGCTATACCCCAAAAGGAATATTTTAAGGGAAATTAAGGAATATCTCTCCCAACGAAGTTTCGTCGGTCCAAATCTATGCCGGCAAATATTTGCTGGATTAGACCTTTCCCGACCAAATTTCGTCGGGAGAGGTTTTCTTTTTTTTGTTTTCATTTTAAATATATAAAATTAGTTTCTTTACTTTTATTTTTTGGCCAACTTCTTTAATTTATTATATGTGATTAAGCAATATCTTAGCCTTTTTGAATTACTTTAATTAGTAATTATGTATTAATTATTATTTCTTTAGTGAATATTTAAATATGTTACTGATTTAATTCGATGTGCAAAAACGAAAAAAATAAATTACTTATTTTCGTTTGGGTGTCTTAATTAAATTTCCCCAGAGCCCAAAAGCCCCAAGTCCCATCTTTTTTATAAGTAAATATTATGTATTATCTATATAATATTTAATGCCCAAATCGAATTGAAGTTCGTCGGGCTAGGTCTATCCTGATAAAATTCTTCGAGACATGTCTAGGTTAGGTTCGGTTACATCATACTACCCCAAGATTGAGAGCGAAACATAATTCGTAAAGCTCTAGGTCGAGTTGCGCTATTATCTAAGCCTAATCGATTCCTAAGTGCCCTATAATAGGTTTACAATTAGGGTTCGTGGCTTGCGAATGGCTATGGAACAAGTTCGAAAGCTATGCTTTTTTGTTCGAGACTTGAAGTTTGGGTTTTGGAGACTAAAATTCCATTTTTATAATATTAAAATAATTGAATCTATTTTAAAAATAATTTTAAATTCCACAAAATTATTTAAGATAATTAATTAGTATTTATTAAGTAATTTTTTATGAAATTAATTAACATATTTAAATATAAGTAATTAAAACATAATATATTCAAAGAGTATACGGCTATACTCCATAAATATAATATTTTAACAGTATAGCCGCACGGCTGTACTCCAAAATAGAATATTTTGAATATTTATAAGTATAGCCGTGCGGCTATACTCTAAAAATATAACTATACTCCAAAATAGAATATTTAGTTTATTTTATAAGTATAGCCGTGCGGCTATACGCTAAAAATATAATATCCTAACAGTATATCCGCACTACTGTACCCCAAAAAGGAATTTTTAAGGGAAATTAAGGAACATCTCTCCCGACGTACAAATCTAGGCCGGCAAATATTTGCCGGATTAGACCTTGCCCGACGTAAGTTCGTCGGGAGAGGTTTTCTTTTTTGGTTTTCATTTTATAAATATAAAATTAGTTTCTTTACTTTTGTTTTTTGGCCAACTTCTTTAATTTGTTATATGTGATTACGCAATATCTTAGTCTTTTTGAATTACTTTAATTAGTAATTATGTATTAATTATTATTTCTTTAGTGAATATTTAAATATGTTACAGATTTAATTTTGTTGTGCAAAAACGAAAAAAATAAATTACTTATTTTCGTTTGGGTGTCTTAGTTAAATTTCCCGAGCCCAAGAGCCCCGAGGCCCAAGGCCCAAGTCTTTGATTAATATAATTATTATTAATGAATAATAACATCCAAAGCCAATCCTATAGCCGAACTCATTGGCCAAAGTCTCCAATGTTAACAACACTTATTAAACCATCACAGTGCTTTGTTTATAAATACCTTTATAGGAGTGTGGATTTTCGATGTGGGGTTTTCACAATGGGCACCTCAAAATCTTATAGCTGATGTTTACTATTCTCTGAAGAAAAAAGACATGCCTTCACCCCCCACATTAGACATACCTGAAATCTTACAAATTCCGCTCCCATCCTCATCTCCAAAAGAGCACCTTTATGTGCAGTATGGAGGGCATAGTTATGGTTTTGATGTTGACTTCCATTCTGTGGAAACTGTTTTCAAGAAACTGCATGCAATCTAGTTTCTGTTAACCAAATAGATGTTTGATCATTAAATGACAGACGCCTCCGTACAAGAAGAAAGGGAATATAATAAGCACTATGCCTTTGCTTACAAATGCTTTGTTTTGCTGATGGGGATTTGGTGCAAAAACATATGACAGAGAGAAAGACAATGCAGCAGGAAAAAGATGAACTCATCTTGGGTGCTTTTGTTTTGTGTGGTATTCAGTATTTGGTTTTAACGTGTATATATAATAATAAGTAATGATATTGAGGTTGCAAGAAATGGAAGTAATTTGTTAAGCTTGGAGTTCACTGCTGGATTTGAAATGGATTATGTTGTAAGAAGTGCATTGCTTAAAAGACAATCATCTTGGTTTTTGCCTGAATGGCTGGGTGTCCTTGTGCTTCAAATACCACTCATATTTTTGCTGTCTACCTCCTAGGTCGGCTATTGAAAGCTCCATAGTGGACCCCAGACAAATTTTTGACATTTTCATAAGCTTTATATAATTCCTGAATCTGCAGTCTTCCTTGCCATTACAGGAAAGGAAATGGCTGCACTGGCTTTTAAACAATGAAATGGATAAAAATTAAACAGACAAAAGCATTGTCATTAGTTTAATTCAAATAAAAAAGATATGATGTCAGTTATTAGCAGCACTGTTTCCATCTGATGGGACCAGCAATGGCATGTAAAAAGAGTTGTGTAAATATTGTCAACTATATGGAGGTAACAAGATTGTGTGGAGGCAATTAAATCAAAATGTTTTCAACTTTCCTTGCCAGAATAAGCATGGCACATTTACATCTAGGATCAATAGATGTTCTGAAAAATAAAAAAACATCAACACCTGAAATCATGAGCTGGGTCTATTTATTTTAGTAGTAAGGAAATGGATCATTATGAGAAGAGAAATTGAAAATCTATGATGTTATTAGTACAAAATGAGTACAAATGCTGTTCTTCGCACAGAGCTGACATGCTTTGGTTCAGGCACTAAGACTGGTGACAATATCTGAGATCAATTTTATCAAGGGGCAGAGCCCACCCAAAAAATTATGGTCAATAACACCTTTGCCTTTGATGACATGCACGCAATCGACGAGTTTGATTTCAGCACCTGAATGTTGAGAGAATTTAGAGTACACAACTCTAATGTAGACTTATTGGAGACAAAACAAGTAAACAAATTACTTGTATTAAACTCACAAAATATTACAACAAGACAATACTCAAGGGAAACACCAACTCTTACAAGCACTCTTTCTCATTTTCTAGAGACAAACTCTAGAACACTCTTAGCTCTAAAGCTTATTACTCACTCTTCTTATTGACACACACAACTTCTTGATTTTCAACTTACGTTAATTATACAATGCATGGCTTGTATGCCTATTTATACAAGTAGTAACCGACTTAGATAAGTCGGCTTTGTTGTTAGCCGACCTTGACAAAACATCACAGCCACATATTCAACCGACCTCAATATTTAACTTTATCACATGAGTGTCTTGCACTCCAAACTTCAGCCACAAGAGTGTCTTGCACTCAAAGCTTTAACCGACATGAGTTTTCAAGAGGTCTCCAGCTGGTGTTGATACTTTAACACTCCCCCTCAACATCAGCTCATAATCTTTGCACGACATTAAGTTGACGACGGAAGTTTTCGAACTTGCCAAGATTTAAACCTTTTGTGAACAAGTCTGCCACTTGATTATCTGTCTTGATGTGTCTCATCTCAATCTCTTCTTGCAGAACCATCTCTCACGATAAAATGGTAGTGTATCTCCACATGTTTGGTTCTTGCGTGAAAGACTGGATTTTCCGCCAGATTTAACTGCTGATTGATTGTCACAAGATAACGGCATCGAATAATCTACCAATTGATGTAGATCATTTATCAGCTGTGTCAGCCACATGATCTCTTGAGCTGCCATTGCTGATGCCTGTACTCTGCTTCCGTGGTTGACAAGGATACCGTTGGTTGTCTCTTGCTGCACCAGGAAATTGCTCTGAACCAAGCTTAAACACGTGCCGGTTGTTGATCGACGAGTGTCATGATCTCCCGCATAGTCGGCATCACAATAACCAACTAGCTTGCAATCTTCATCTTTCTTGTACAAAAGACCATAGTCAATTGTACTCTTCACATACCTCAAGATTCGTCGAATTGCGTCTAAATGAGACTTCTTTGGATTTTGCATGTACCGACTCATCATACCAACTGCATATGAAATGTCAGGTCGAGTCAATGTCAAGTAAATTAGACTACCCACCAGTTGTCGATACATTGTTGCATCTTCCAAGTCTTTGCCTTCATATGCGCACATCTTGACGTTAGGCGCCATTGGCGTTGAGATTGGCTTGCATTCGAACATTCCAAACTTTTGCAACAAATCTTTTGCATATTTCTGTTGACACAGAAATATCCCTTCTTGTGTGTGATCGACCTCTAGCCCAAGAAAGTGCTTGAGTTGTCCCAGCTCTTTCATCTGAAAACGAATTGACAAATTCTCCTTTGTTTGGTGAATTTCTTCTTCGTCATCACCAGTGATGATTAGATCATCCACGTATACCAGCACGATAGCTAATTTGCCTCTATTAGCTTTGACGAATAGGCTGGAATCTGCATGTGTTACTGAATAACCACTTTGAGAGAGAAATTCAGCAATCTTACCGTACCATGCTCTTGGTGCTTGCTTTAATCCGTAAAGTGCCTTTTTCAGCTTGCACACATACTCAGGATGGACGTTGTTCTCAAAACCCATTGGTTGAATAATGTAGATTTCCTTATCTAACTCCCCATGCAGAAATGCATTCTTCACATCCATCTGGTACAAATTCCAATCTTTGTTGGCTGCAAGTGCAAGTAGGACTCGTACGGTCATAAGCTTTGCCACCGGACTAAATGTCTCATCATAATCTAGTCCGTACTGCTGAGAGAAACCTCGAGCTACCAACCGAGCCTTGTATCTCTCGACCGATCCATCAGGACGATGCTTTATCTTATACACCCATTTGCAGGATATGGGTTTCACATCTCTTGGCTTTGGCACCAGATCCCAAGTCTGATTTTGCTCAAGCGCATTGATCTCTTCTTCCATAGCTTTAACCCATTGAACTCGGGATGCTTCTTCAAACGCGTCTCGGGTTCAATCGCTTCTTCGCTATGGCTGCGTTGGCGTATTTGGGATTTGGCTTCCGTGCTCTTGTTGACCTTCTTAGTTGTGATTGTGGAGTTGATACTTCCACCTCACCAGGTATAATTTCTTCTAATGGTTGTTGATGTAAGCCAGTTTGCCAAGGATTTTGAGTTGCTTCATGCTCGTCATCGTCACTATCGAGCGAATCTTCATGCTCATTTGAACTTGGTTGGACTAGAACAATTTGCTCCCCCATCTTCTGTTGCAGCTTATCTTCAATTTCTCTCGAGTCTGGTAACACCTCCTTTTCTGAGGACCACCAAGATGATGCTTCATCGAACACCACATCTCGTGATGTATAACATCTTCCACTTGTGGGATCACAACATTTCCACCCTTTTCTTTGGCTGTCGTATCCCACAAAGATACATCTGACTGCCTTTTTGTCAAACTTGCTACGTAAATGACTTGGAACAAATACGTAGCACACGCAGCCGAATACTCGAAAGTAACTAACTGTAGGTTTCATATCCCACAGTTTCCCGAAGGGAGAAACAAATTTTAATCTTGGTTGAGGAAGTTTGTTGATCACATGGGCTGCAGTTCTCATGGCTTCAGCCCAAAACCTTCCAAGCACATTCTTGGCATGCAGCATGCTTCGACATATTTCTGCAAGATGCCGGTTCTTTCTCTCTGCTACACCATTCTGTTGTGGTGTATTTGCACAGGTGAACTGGTGACGTATTCGAGACTCCCGTAGATACTGGCAGAACTCATTTGAGGTATACTCTCCTCCATTATCTGTGCGTAGACAGATAATCTTCTTCCCCACTTCTCCTTCAACTGTTTCTCTAAACTCTTTAAATTTTGAAAATGTGTCGGATTTTTCTTTCATAAAGAAAACCCACACAAACCTGGAGAAGTCATCAATGAATGTCACCATGTATCGCATCCCGCTAATCGATGGTTGCTTGACAGGCCCGAACACATCAGAATGGATTAACTCTAACGGTTCTTTTGCTTTGAACTTGGACTCCTCGTATGTAGTTGATGTGCTTTACCATATTGGCATCCTGCACAGACCGTATCTGTTCTCATATCAAGCTGAGGAAGACCCTTAAGCATTGACTTTTTCATCATCACACTTAGCTTGTGATAGCTAACGTGGCCCAATCTCATGTGCCATAAATCTGCTGTCTCATTCTTTCTTGTCTTGTCTACATATGCAGACTCTGCTGACATTACGTAGATTGACTCCAATCGTCGTCCCTCCATTGTCGGCAATTCTGAGATCTTGAGGTCTTGATATACCTTCACATCTCTTGGACCGAACAGGACAAAGTGGCCTGATGATGTCAGCTGCGCCACTGAAAGCAGATTCTTCTTCATGCCTGGAACATGGTAGACGGCTTGAAGCGGCACCTGGTTAGAATTGTATCGTGGTACAACTACTGTCTTACCGATGTGGGTTATCGGTAACCTTGAGTTGTTAGCTGTCATTACCACACGATTGCCCTTGTATTCAGACAGGTTCTGTAGCTTCTCTTTATCACCCGTCATGTGATTTGAGCAGCCTGAGTCAATGATCCAATCATTCTTATAGTCAATCCGTTCAGGTGTCGTTACAGTGAGAGCTATCTCCTCTTCCTCTATAGCAAGAGATGCTTCAGCGTCCCAATCGTCTTCACTTTTCTCCTTTGAGTTGGAAGTAGCTGCATTACTTTCAGCTTGCCTTTTATTGGACCAACAATCTTTCGCCATGTGGCCTTTCTTTCCGCAGTTGTAGCATTTACCTTCGAATCTTTTATTATTCTTGGATTGACCACGGTTGCTGTGAAACTTTGAAGCTCCCCCTGGCTGAGAACTTCCTTCTTCTTGATGACCTTTCGCCTTGTCACCATCTCTTTTAGATCCACCACCGACATGCTGCTTGAAGCTGCTTTTGCTTCTGTTGGTGTAGAGTGCTTCCTCCTCACCTTTTGACGAGACCCCTCCAATTTGCTTAGCCATAGCTTCTTGATCGGCAAGAAAATTTTCAAACTCAACAAGTGATGGTTGAGTCGGCCATCCTTGTACAGCGGCAACGAAGCCTCGGTATTCAGGTCTCAAACCATGGATAATTATTCTTTTTATCCTGGATTCTACAATAGCAGCAGCAGGATCTAATTCAGAAATTTCACGGCATATAGACTTTGCCTTGTGGAAGTACTGAGCAATCGTCATGTCGCGTTGTGCAACTGATAACAGCTCGTTCTCAAGCAGCTGCAGTCTTGTGTCATTCTTCCTTGAAAAGAGTACTGTAAAGGTGTCCCATGCTTCTTTTGGTGTTTTGGCTTGTCTTATGTGCTCCAGCATTTCATCTTCAATTGTTGTCTTTAGGGCAAACATGGCTTTACCTGCTTTGATCTTCCACTTACGTAAAGTATCATTGTTGTCTTCTTGCGGCTGTGTAACGTCGTTACCTCCGACGACACCCCAAAGATCTTGACCTTGCAGATAAGACTCCATACATGTTGCCCACGTGTTGTAATTTTTGTTGTTGAGCTTCGTGATTCCTCCAACTACGTGAAGATCACCCATCGTGTCGGCAGAATTCCGGTAGTACCGAACAAGCTTGATCTAAAGATGCAAACTTGTAGAGACAAACTCCTCACGACTCAAGGAAGCTCCTACAGACCGTCTACGACCGTCCCGCTACGATACCAATTGTTGAGAGAATTTAGAGTACACAACTCTAATGTAGACTTATTGGAGACAAAACAAGTAAACAAATTACTTGTATTAAACTCACAAAATATTACAACAAGACAATACTCAAGGGAAACACCAACTCTTACAAGCACTCTTTCTCATTTTCTAGAGACAAACTCTAGAACACTCTTAGCTCTAAAGCTTATTACTCACTCTTCTTATTGACACACACAACTTCTTGATTTTCAACTTACGTTAATTATACAATGCATGGCTTGTATGCCTATTTATACAAGTAGTAACCGACTTAGATAAGTCGGCTTTGTTGTTAGCCGACCTTGACAAAACATCACAGCCACATATTCAACCGACCTCAATATTTAACTTTATCACATGAGTGTCTTGCACTCCAAACTTCAGCCACAAGAGTGTCTTGCACTCAAAGCTTTAACCGACATGAGTTTTCAAGAGGTCTCCAGCTGGTGTTGATACTTTAACACTGAATTCCTCCCTTGCAGTATTGACTCCTTCTCATACACCATCAGCACTGAACAAGAATAGAAATGGAAAATGGTATGTTCCTCAAACCATGACTTCAGTTCCAACAATTGTGCCAATATCCCAGCAGAACCACCATAGACAGTCGATGCAAAAGAACAATCTGGTTTGATATCTGAATCTGTAGATGGGTTAGAAGACACAAATTTCCTCAGAGCTAACCTAGTATCCTCAATGCTAAAGTTTAGAACACACTTCTTATCAGGCTTCCAAAATCCAGTTTCTTTGTTTCCAAAAACCCGAAGTCCAGATATCCTAAACCCCAGCTCCAGGCTCGTGGTCTCTCTATCTTTCTTAAGACACTTTATGATATAATCTTCAGCAGCTTGCGGGTACCATGTTCTGGAACCAATTTTTGCGTCTAATACAGATGGATTGATTCTACTTGAGACAATATATTCCAACGCAAGGTGAGGATACAAGCTAGAACCATCAGACGCCTCTAAACGCTGAGTGCCATAAAAGACAGGGAAGAACTTGCGGATGTGGTCTGGAATCCTAGTGTCAGTAGAAAATGATGTATAGAATGCCAGCTCATGGGATCCACGCCCATCATTCTGAAGAGGCTTGTAAAAGTGCCCTGAATCATCTATAAGAGGGCCAAGCTTCCCATCACCAGCTTGGTGGCCAGCAACTTGATGATCTGGGACCTTAAGCATAGTCTAGAATGTCAAGAAAATTATGAGATGTAATCAAATTACAAAGAGGTTTTCATTGTAGGCAGTAGACAATTAATATTTAAGATTTTGTGAACAATAACTTTAGTGCCCTTATGAATTCAAGGATGAAAAATTGTATTAGCAATAAAGAAACCACTTGAGTATATCAATTACGAGCTTCTCATCTTCAAGAAGTAAGATGGCACATTTCTGCACTTCCTAATATAGAATTTAAAAAAAAAAAAGCAAACTTTTCAACATAATGTGGATGGCTCGCTTTTTAAACACTAAAGCACTAGGATAGTTTACTTAGCCAATTTATGAGTTTTCTATTATGCTAAAACTCACCAACTTAGCACATTCAACTCAAAGATAATTAATGCTTTCTTAGTCCCTATAGAAAAGCAGGTTCAAAATGATAGCAAGATGTATACTGGAGTAAATCCAAATGCAAAACTAAGTTTATGTTGAGAACACTCAACTGAAGAGTTACCTCACATCTCAACTTTCAAAGACCACCCCCGAAACTTAGTGTCTCCTAATAAGAGTACTACCGGGCATGTCAAACAACCATTCAAGGGATACAATGGACTGAGTTTCCGTTAATTGGTCACGTACCTTTTGATTTAGAGAGTCCACTATTATGCTTAATTTCAAAAGCCGTATCGACTGACTGTTAGGCATCCTCCCAGGTTTAGCCATATACCAGCTGTTGCTTAAACTTTATGCATCCTCTATTAAATTCCCTCTATCATGTTTACATACCAAAGCTGTATATCTAGTGACATGCTCCAGGAAATCAAAACCTCCAGAACCCCCTGTGTGTTTTTGGTTGGATGAATAAGTTTAAATGGGGTTTATCAGCAAAAGCGAAACCTTTTTTTTATAAAGCTACAGCGCTGTAAATTTGTCGGCGCCAAACGTAGTGAAGAAGCTTTTTACCCATTCACCCTTTCCCACCTCACTAAATTCTAAAAAAAAAGAAAAAATTAATTTCATCCAATTTATTTACTCTCATAAGTTACCAACTGAACCCCAACCCATCAAATTTTTTTTTCACCTCCATTTTTGCCATGACTGGCTTCTTCTGGTTTTTCAGAGGCTCCAACCACATGGTGCCTCTGAGCTGCTAAGAAGAAAAGGTGTAAAGCTTTCATCTTTTTCTATTGTTCAACTTTTGTTTACAATTTTTTTTTCTTGAAAATAAGGCCAGCTATGGTCCCCCCATAAAAGTATTATTCTTTGAAAATGAAGTGTTTAGTCAGCAGCATCTTTGAAAGTTGAAATGGTAAATACAAGCAAGCATATGTGCATAACGTCAAACGTGTTTTGAGTTTTGACCATTAGCTCTGCAAATGGGCAGAGAAAGAGAGGCCACTAGACCAGTGTTTTGCAGTGATTAGGAAGCAAGGAAGCCATTAAGCCATGATGCTGAAGGAGAAGCATCTTCCATTAGTAAGTGGGTAGACCCACAGTGGTATCACTTGTGTCATATTTCTAGCTGTGATCTGTTGCCGCTCTGTTGCTTCAGATGTTAAAAATGTGGTAACTATTTCTCTTCAACTCTCTTATTCATATTCATGTTCACTTGAGATTCTTGAATCTTGTGAAAAAAAGTGAGTAAAAAAATTCTTTTACATTTCAGTTGTGTAATTTTTTTTGGGGTGTAATTTGATTAGGAAAGTGATGAGCACAGTGTTTGTTGGGCAAGAGTTGGTCATTCTTACCCACTTAAATGTGCATTTGAGTTGTTTGACTCCAGTTTCTTCAATAACACAAAGGTGATCGCTTCTGTAGTATTTATGTGCCTTTGATGCATTCTATGGACCATGTTAGTGATAAAGTTTGAACCTTTTTTCTATATACTTTTTTAGATGCTGGAGATTGTGAAGGGTCAAAAGGAGTTCAACATCCCTATATTCACAGCTAATCGAAAATTAGTTGCTTCAGTGAATGGAGGTTTGCATGACCCGTCTTACTTGGTATTCAATTCTGCTTGGGGCAGTGAGCAATCACAGCATGTAACTAAAAGATTCAAGTACCCTTCTCTGTCTGGCATTAAAAAAACCCATAAGTGAACAAGATATTGCCTTTATGAGTGTAAGCCTGTTGCTGCAAAGCCATGCATATGAATGAATGTGATTATATTTTGAGTTAGTTAACTCGTTGGGTGTTCATCAGATTCTTGATTTGGCATGTAAAGTGCCAAGAAAATGACATGTCACTCATAAACCAACACATGGCAGCTTAAATTGCATTTTGCTCATTAGTTGATCTCTGTTTAATTTAGGTTGAAGTCTGCAGGGGCAGTTCTTGTTGCTAAGCTTGTTTCTGGATCACTGGCATATGATGACATCTGGTTTGGTGGTAGAACAAGGAACCCCTGGAATATCGAGGAGTTCTCTACAGGTTCATCAGCTGGACCTGCTGCCTCCACATCAGCTGGTACTATTCAAATTTGACACTCAGCATTTTAATACCTTCCATCCGCTCTTAGTTTTGGTGGCTCTGTGCTTAGCTGAAATGCATTTCATGTTGCTCTTCATCCTAATAGAAATATAAGGCTTCTACATACGTATAGGCTGAGTTGAAATATAGAACTTCATTGGAAGTTCCTTTAAAATCTTTTACAATGCCATTGCTATGTATATAAACAAGATATCTTTCACAGGTATGGTACCATTTGCAATTGGATCAGAAACAGCTGGTTCTGTGACCTATCCGGCTGCACGCTGTGGAGTGACAGCATTGTGCCCAACATTCGGCACAGTTGGCCGAACTGGTGTAATGAGCTTATCGGAAAGCTTGGTACTGCTAGTCTTCTCTTTGCAAGTTCCATTCATGTCTTTCTTTATTGCTGTAAATATAAGAAATTTATGGTTCATTTTCTTCTTGGCCCTTTCTGTAGAAGTGCCACAGATTGTGCAATTATTCTGGATGCCATTAGAGGAAAGGACCCAGATGATCTTTCATCAAGAGACATTCTTCTTGATGATCCATTTTCAGTTGACATTACATAGCTTACTGTTGGATATCTAGAAGATGCTGACATGGAGGTTAGTGCTAATTAGTTGGAAATTAACAAAATAGATTATCCTAACCTTTGATCATTAACATTATCCATTGTTGATTCTTTTTCTTAGAGCTTAATACAGATAGTTTCTTACAGGTTGTTCATGTTCTTGCATCAAAAGGTGTAAATATGATCCCTTTCAAGCTAAACTACACAGTTGACTCTGTTCAATTCAAGGCATCCTAAATTTTACAATGGACGTGGATATGTTGGCTCACTTTGATGAGTGGCAGAGATCAGGGAAGGATGATGTTTATGAAGCTCAAGAACAATGGCCTACCGAACTCCGGCGTGCACGTGTAATTCCAGCAGTAGACTATGTGCAGGTGAATGTTGTCTCCACTTTCTAATTATCAACTAATTAAGTATTTTTTTCTAAGTGTAAATTACTTAAACCTAGGCTTCTTTTAACCATAATTATTTACAAGCACAAAGAGTAAGGGGAAAGTTAATCCCGGAAGTAAGAGAGAGTTTTACTGAGGATGAGTTCATTGGCAATGCAACTGACTGGGAAAGAGTTTGCTTGGGAAATGTAGTTGGTTTGCATGTAATTGTTGTTCCAACAAGGTTTAAGAACACACCAAATCCACCGCCTAACAACACCACTCGAAGAAGAACCACTATCACCACCAGCATCTATGCTCCTCCTGAACGTGACCATATTGTAAGCTCAAGCCAACTTAATTAATATTTTTCCCATGGAATTAATTTAAGTCAAAAATACTAACTGTTTAATATTTTTCTCTCTTTTATATATATATATATATTTTTATGTGCAGGCTCTTGCACTTGCTATGGCTTATCAATCAATTACCAATCACCATAGGCAGCAGCCTCCTATTGATGATCTTGGACCAAATGACCCAATCCCAAGTTCTCCCACATCATCGCAGCTTTAGAGGAACTGCTGCTGCTGCCTCAGCCTCTGCTTGGTGTAAGCTTCATGCATAAATAGTCATTATGTGCCAGCACAACGACATTGAGATGTACATGAACAAAAAGGAAAAAAAGAAGAAAATTGATGTAGCTCACATGCAAAGAACCAATCCCATAGCTTGATATACATTTTGGCACATTTTCTATTAGCTTAAGTTTTTAGAGTTGGACAAAAAAGTGATTGTTTAACTCTACATGCAGGGTGAGACTGCACCTATCTGTCCGCCTTTCCGGTAGTGTTGGTCCGTTCTCTCACATCTTAAATAAATTTGTCACCGAAATTGACAAATTCTTCTTGCTACACAAATTTCTCACTTTGTCACCGAAGGAGACGTCTTTGAGCAGGGCCTTCTTCTTTCTTTGTTAAGCTGAATCTTATTTGTTTTGCACAGTTTTTCTTCTTTTGCATAAATTCTGAATCTTATCTTTCTTATTTTCGGGTGGGGATTGCAGTGAGTAATAAAATCGAAAGCTCATCTGTTTAACAGGATAAGCTTGGCCCTGTCTGTAGAAGTGCTGCAGCTTGTGCTGTTATTTTGGATGCTATTAGAGGAAAGTGTTGTGTAAACAGATGCACTTCCCCCTTAAGATCTTGTTGTTGATGGACTTTGGACAAGCACAAGGATGAACTTGTCACACACACACACACACAATCAGAAATTTAACCAAAAACAAAATAACACAAGTGTTTATAGAGGTTCAGCAATTGCCTACGTCCTCTTTGGTGATCCCCTTGAGAAATATCAATAATGAAGAAAGAGTTACAGATTTGGTTTCAATGGAAACCCCCTTAGAACGCAAACTCACAATCTGTTTCTCTCACACCCCTTTGCTCAACACACTTGATACAAGATGCTCTCTCTCACTCCCTTTGCTCCCACTTCTGATTACTCAACTTACCACTAGCTCCCAGCTACTTTGTATCTCTTAAAAGATAGAGAAAAGTCACCCACATGCAGCAGGCCAGCCTCCCTCAAAACAAGATCCATAATTTCAGGAAAGCATAAAGAGGTGGGCTATCAAACAACCCACTAATCTACCTAAACAATGTTTAAGACTTTTATAGTGGTTGCCAACTGTCCTAGGACTTTTAACATCTTTGGAGTAGCTTGTAGATTGGTAGGGACCAATTAGCTTCTGAAGAAAAAGCAGAAAACGTGTTGAAAATTCAACACAGCACGAGGCGTGCGACCGGTCGCCAGGAACTTGCGACCGGTCGCTTTTAGAAAGATTCATGGAATTCGACTCTGCCTGAAAACGACCGGTCGCCCAAAACCTGTGACCGGTCGCAAACCACTCTGTCTGAAAACGACCGGTCGCCCAAATCCTGCGACCGGTCGCTCCCTTCGATCCTTGTATCCTTAGGTGAGCCATTTTTTCCAACAGAAAGGACCCGGATGACCTCTCATCCAGAGACGTGCCCCTTGAGGATCCTTTCTTGGTTGACATAAGTTAACAAACCTTATTGTTGGATATCTTGATGTTGCTGATATAACAACCAATTATATGAATCAATTCTTAAAATTTCCTAAAAAATAAATGTAATAATAAAAAATTAAAAAGTTCCTTACATTCTCAAATCCCTTAAAACATATTTTTTTTTCAACTGTCATCGGCTTCAACATGGATGCTGCCAGGTGGTTTGCTACTTGTGTCATCTACCCTCATTGCATTCTCACTAAATGTTATAAGTTCATCATACGTTTTCATAGCACTCTTTGAAAACTCAGTCAAGGATTCAAAAACTGACAAAAACCTCTTCTGAAATCCAGTAATATTTTGTGCGTCCTTCATGCATGGTATGATGTTTCGCCATCTCCACGCAACTCGTTCTCCATCATTGTCAAGCCCTTTTGTGCATGCAATTTCATTTCCTTCTCAAAAAACTTCAACTGAAGAATACTTTTTGTTATTTCAAATGCCAAAACCTTCCTAGGATGTTTTCTGGCAAGCCCATCAACCTTCCTCTTTTGTTGATGCTCATTGCCTTGTTGGACCATCAAGGCTTGTACATCCTTCCCAAAACTTTTCATGGCACAAGTCACATCTTTATCTGGCAGCTTATCTAGGCAAACTAACCAATTGTGATAAATTTCAAGTGAGGGTATCATGTTGACTTTACACGGTCGAAGTGAAGACCAAGCTTCTGTATAGGATTCAGTTTCAGGGGTAACAAACTTGTGTAGCCAACCATGAAGAGCTTCAATATATACGACGTCTGCGAAGAAACATATTCTGCAAAGCATGCACGCCAATTTTAAAGTTCCGCTTCATGCTTTTGAGAATAGCAAGCTGGTGTGACTCATTAGAGAACTTTAATAGGATGAACAATTGAGAAATTTCAGTTCAGACATGATTTTCTTTTGGGTTTCATGAGATACTGACATTATCTTTCAATTTCTCATTAGCCTGCAGAAAGTGGGCAAGAGAGCTCATATAACAAAATTAAAAAAATGTCAGGCTTCTTGATGAGCATATTTTATATTATATATTTAACCTTATTCTTAGTATATTTTGGTTAATATTTTGGAAGAATTTTGATACTTTGAATTATATTTGCAATATAGGACTTTCGACTTCATCTGGTGCAAAACATAATCAAATGGACGAATTTTGGAGTAATTCCAGTTGGAGGACGTGCGTGAGTCACTTAGCTTGATCGTATCAAAATTCCAGATTTTTCTACCGAGCGATTATTTTCTGGCAGTCAATTAAAGGAGCAGTGCGATGTGCTGGAAAAGTGACGTTTTGGGCTTTTCTGCGTTTTTGGAGCCCAAGATGACCTCGGATGGGTTCGTGACCTTCTGGAGATATGTTCAGAATATTTTTATCTTCAAAACAAGCTATCTTGGGCCTGATTTGGAGCAGATTTGAGCCCAGAACGTGGCTGGGCAGATTTTGAGCGAATTTCCCTAATCCTATTTGGATTTTACTTCCTAGTATTACTTTATTTTAATTAGTTTCCTTGTGGGAAAAGAAAAGTTGCATTGGGCAGCTAGGTTTTAGGAAGTATTTGAGTACCTTTTCACAACAATTTTAGGATTCTATTCGATCATCTTTTTACTTATTAAAAACGCGACATTGTGGAAAGGAATTGCTAGGGTTCTTGAAGATCTTCAACTTCAAGGTGTATTCAATCTTTTTCTATGATTTCACTTATGCATAACTAATTTCCTTTGCTAGGGTGAAACCTTAGCCTTAGCATGAATATGTGATTTTTATTTAATTGCTTATGGTTGATTGCATGCATACTTTGAATTGTTAATCACTGTTTTAAACTATCTACTTGTCTTGATGCCTGATCACCATTAGGATATTTAGAAAAGTAATTTGATGCAATTTTGGTCGGAAGGTTCCCTGGAATTGACGCTGGCTTCTTGTGATTAATAATTGTAAGTTCACTTAAGGCGAACACCACGCTCTTAAGGGTTGCATGGTTTTTCAAAGGGTTTTCACAAAACGTAATGAGTCTTTCGTGTTCAGATTTGATCCGAACGTCCGGACGGGTTGCATGTTAGATATACGTTCTATGTTGGAGGTTCCAAGTAGAATATACATTAGGAAAACCTAACCTTCAAAGTGGCATGTGCAAATCATAAGTAATTGGTAAAAATACATAGGATTGCTAGGTGACGGTGAATCCCTAGTGCTTTTATAAATTGATATCTAAAACTCTTTTCATTTAATCGTGTTTTTAATTAAATTCGTTTTCGCTTTCACAAATTCAAAACCAAATCAACTTTCTCTACTTTTAATTTTAGTTAATTGGAAACCGTTTTTACATAAATTGCTTAATAGTCCCTGAGGAGATCGACCTTGCATGAGCATCTATACTACAATAACCTTGTATTCTTGCAAGTATTTTATGTGATTTTAACCTTGTTTTTGCAGGTACTAAAAATCCTATCACTTCTCATGTAGTACAAACAAATTCATGAGATCTATCTTACCCATGTAGCAACTCAACAAGTTGTGGATGCATCTCTTCATCTCTCAGCTTTCGAATTTTTTTGAAGACTGATTATTCAAAATTTCTTATGGCAAGCAAAATTCTGGAACGCAACTCTCCCCAACTTCAACTCCAATTTTGTCCCCGGTCTTTAGGCCATGTCTCGATTGGGAGTGTTTTCGCGCGCTCATATATTCTCATGGTTTCCTCTCCAGCCTTGAACATACAAAATTTAAAGATAATTCAAGCTATTCTCAAATTATATAGGTTGTGCAGTAGGAGAAATCAATAAAGCTGAATAAAGCACACAATTGTTAGATTCATCTTTTACCTTCACCTCCTCATAGAGTTTTTTTTCTCCCAAGCATATAGCTTTCCTAGTGTTAACGAATGGCATCTAGATCCCATTGCTCCATTGTCATAAAAAAGACCTCCATTGAAATGAGTCCGTTTCGAAGAACTTCTAGAGCTAGATCTAAGGAGGCCTTCTCGGGAGGAAAACAAGAATAATGTAGATGAGGTGGAGCGGCTTCGTGTGATTGACCGAATGAACTTACTTGAGTTTTCTGCACCCAAAAAATCATAGATGAGTGGATAGTAGAGCTAGAATATTATATCATGAAAAGCAGTAAATGTACAATTTACTAAACAAACAACAATAACTTACGATGCAAGCAATATAAGTATTGACGTTGAATTATTTATCATTGACACCCTAAAACGACATACAATATACAACAGTTCTCAGTTTGCTAGGGTGTCCACGTGTGTTTGTGTGTGTTTGAACAATTGAAACTACAAACAGAAACCTCATGTTCAGTCATGGAAAGAACTTCCTTCTCCAACATATAGACATGTATTTCTGCAAGCAAGTCAAATTAACAAAAAGGGCTTTTGAGGGAAGACATGAATTTCTGTCCCAATGACCACATCACTCTCCAGGCCACTTCTCCTCAGGTACCCATGCACCCATATCCCATGATCAATTGCACCCAGATGAGCACAAACCTACAAGGACACACAACATTTTTTTTTTTGGGTTTGCTAGTGAGATTGGGTTTTAGGGCCAATTGAGGAAGTGGTTTAGTTCAAAGCCCTATATAAATCTCCCTCCCTCTTTGATTTTATTGCTTCACTCTCGTTAATTAAAGGTTCTGGTGGACTGGATCTCTCTTTGACTCCATCTTTTTTGCTTCATTGTCCAAGATAATCAAAGGTTAGCTCATGCTTTCTCAGTCATATTTTAGTTTTTATTTTGAACATTTTAGTAGTATTTTTTCTATTTGGTTAGAGTTGTGCATCTCAGTTTTCTTATGATGTACATTGCTTTTTTTGTTTTACCTTACTCTTCTTTTTGAGCTCAAGTGTTTTCTAAGGATACTGTTTGTTCTTACAAGTATACTATCTTTTGGACAATTTTGTTCTCTTCATCGTTCTTTATCAGCATCAAGATACTTATGTTGACGTGGAATTTTTAAAGCCTCTCTTTTTGTTGGTCTTATTTTAATCTCTCAGCGTTAGTCTTTTCAAATTATTTTTGCAAGATGTTGATGTTTGTTTGGTGTCATGTAATTGACTCTTTCTGCACAAATATTTTTGTCGTACAATTATTTTTGCAAGATTAATTGTACAATTATTTCTCAAGAATTGTAGAAGGGGCGTTTGCATTTATCTTTTTGTCATAGCGGGGGGTCACGGATAAATGTGGTGTTCGTAAAAGTTGCTCGAGAAGATGCAAAAAACATATTTCGAAGGACTGCTGCAGCTAATGATGGTGTTGTTTTAAAGCCGTGGACGTATTTGTTCTCCCAACAAAAGCAGAACTTGTTTGGCAAATTGCGTAAGAATGAAGATTTGAAGAAGGGAAATAATGGCTATTCTGATAAGCTTAAACTACCTATCAAGACTGGCGATGGTTGTCGTCTTAACAAATTTTGGCTTGATTCTATAAGATAAGTAGTTGGTTAGATTTTGTTAAAATTATTGTTACAGTTATGTTTAGTTTTAATTGTATTTGACATAAATTCTTCGTATTGTTCGTAGGGAGTTGATTGATAGTGTAGGTCACATATATCATGGTGGGTTGGGTTCGGAGAGTAATTAAGTATTTATTGGCAAATGTCTGAAGGTAATTAACATCAAGGGAGATTTGGACAAGTTTAATACTGATGAAGACCGTAAAGCGCAGAAGAAAGCAGATATTATGGATCTTTTAGGGATGTTGGACAATTGGTTCGAATCGATACTTGAGGGAGAGGGGGCAAAAGTAGTTGGCTGGAATGTCAACCGTGCCAAGAGAAAAAAGAAGTTGGAGTGAGTTGTCTATCTCTTTTATTTTATTTTATATTTTTATTTTTTACTTAATTTATTTCTTATAGGATATTGTTCTTTTTGTCTTTTCAGCTTTGATAAATTTGTCAAAGACGTGGTGGATCATCCGTTTTTGTTAAAAGCTGATGAAAGGATGCGTCTCTTCAATCGTTCTCAAATAGTGACAGACGCGTCGGCAAGATCACACACGTTTTTAAAATTTCGACCTATTTTATTTCAAGAATGAGATGGATAGTTGGGAATGGTCATAATATTAGGCCCGTTCAGTAACGTTTTAAGGGGTTGTTTTCATTTTCAAAGAATAAAAATGAATCAAAAACACGTTCGGTGGCCCAAAAACAGAAAACACTGAGAATGTTTTCATAAAATGAAAACAAGTTCATATATACTTGTAGAAAACAGAAAAAAGTTGTTTTCATTCTCATGAGAAATGTTTTCATAAAAATAACTCACATATGGTGTTCTAATTGTACTACCAGACACGTTTTCATTGTTTTTATTTTCTGAAGATGTTTTCTAATTAATCTACCAGACGCATTTTCATTTCCTGAAAATATAAATTCGTTTTCTTGTTCTCATTCTCTGAAAATATTCTAAGAAAACATTCTCCAAAAACGTTACCGAACTGGCCCTTAAATTTTGGAATTTCAATTGGGCATTTCCTTTTTAACTTACTAAAATTGTTGATAAGTCACAAATTCCTAACATTGATGAGAATGTAGCGGATTATATTACACATGGAACTTGGAATATTGAAAAAATTATCTGCAGTTTTAATTCTTGATATTATTACTTCAATTAAAGCTATAAATATTCCTCTTCCGATATGTTGCCCTCGAGCTCATCTTGGCGTGAAACCACTGTCAATGTAGGGAATTTAGGGTTTGGGGTTGGAAGTTTCGAACTGGTGGAAAACAACTTCAATTTGTTTTTTTTTATTCTTTTTATAATAAATAAATTGGTCTGGAAAAAAATTAATTTAACTTGACGAAACTATGATAATTATATATAGTAAATAAGATCATTAATTCAAATATCCTTAACAAAAACAAAAAATAGCAATATCAACTATGAACTAAAGATAACAGCCAATAAGGGCCTAGATGGCAGTAAAATGCCTCAATAGTATCTAATCAAAGACGGATGCCCTGCTCTGCTCCTCAGGTACTTACATTACAGGTTGTTTTCTACTGTAATCCCTCCTTTTTGTTTTTGGTTACATGTAATCCCTCCTTCCATCCTCTTTTTCTTTTTCTATTGTTTTTAATTATTCCGTTTGCATTCTTGGGTTTTTTGTGGTTTGCTTTTTCATGCTGCATGAAGGCTATTTCATGTTTGGCTTCTTTCTGCAAAACCCAATTATATTATGTGAGAAACTAGACCCCAAAGCACTACTACATTTTATGATTTGCGCGACGAAGGGAATTTCGTCGCGCAAAGTTACTTTCGATCGCACAGATTTTAGCGCGACAAAAATTTCGTCGCGCGTATTCCGTCGCGCGAAGTGCGTGAAGAAAGACATTGCGCGACGAACATTTTATCATTTGTCGCGCACAAAGACGCTGACGGTTAAACTTCGTTGCACAAAAGATTAAGGGACGACACAAAGGTTCGTCTCACAAATATTCTGTGACGAAAACAATTTCGTCCCACAGATAGTTGCGCTGACGAACGTTTCGTCGCGCAACTATCTTTCCGCTGACAGAAAAAGTTCGTCCCACATATCTTTGCGCGACGAAAAATTCCGTCGCGCAATTCGTATGACAAAATTTTTGCGCGACGAATATACATCGTCGCGCAATTACGATCCAAAACTTTGCGCGATTTAAAACTGTTTCGTCGCAAAGTAAAATATATATTATTTAAATTTTTTTCGTTTTTTATTTTTAAAAAATAAATTTGGTTTTTGTAATAAAATGAAATTGCAATAAAAAAATATAATTAAGAAAACAAAATATTATATAAAATAATATAAATGTATCCTACAAAAGATATGTTTTAAAATAGAATTATGAAAGTAAAAAACTAAAAACTAATCGAATAAACTTCCAAAATCTACTCGGTCGTCGGGAGATGCGGCTCAGGTCTGGACATTTTCCACAGGGGCAGAGGTCTGGTGGCCATGCTCGGGGTGGACAGGCTCGGAGGTCGACGCAGTGAATTGCGGGATTGGAATGCCGGATCGCGCGAGGGACTCCATAATCACAGACATCTGACCCTGAAGCTCGGCCACCGAGCCATCAAAGCGATCCACCGACTGTTTGATCGCGATGATGAACGGGTCTAGGTTCCCTCCGCCGGGCATTCCCCATCCCTCGACAATATGTCCCCGGCCTCCTCCCAAGGGTCTGATCCAACGTCTCCGTCAAGATCTGAAACCCGGCATCTGTGGAGGATCCACGGACTCGATCGGAGTATCGGGAGGAAGTTGGGAGGCGGACTCTGAAGAACCAACCGACTCCTCTCTACCATCGTCGTCTGCTCAACACAACATAAAATATAAATTAAAACATTCATATAATAACCCTAAAACTTGAATGCGTAACATACTAATTAAAATTAAAGAATACTTACATGAAGGGACTCGGCCAACTCATTCCCAGTCGAACATAAACGTCGCCAAACACGTCGATCTCTGGGAATTTGGACCCTCCTAAATTCAACAAGAGAAGAAAAATATTAGTACGAAAAAATGAATTAATATTAATGACATATTAAAAATTAATCATAAACTATTTTATTATTACCCGCCGTGCATCCATCCTATATGAGAATGATGCGGAACTGAATGGTGGAGAAGGGTCTTCTTCTTCCTATTGCCCTTATTGGCTTTGGCTTTATTCTGTTATACAAAAAATAAACATATTAGTTCAAATTGGAATGAAATATAAAAATTAAATAAACATTAGTATGAAATATATAATAATTTTTAAATTACTATTGTGCTAAATACCACAAAATCGGCCGATTGAAAATGAGAGCAAAGCCACGACCAACTATCCTCCCGCCCCTCAAGCTCCTTCGGGCAACCCTCACGAAGAAGCGACTTGCGGATCATCAAACGCCTCAAAATGGTGGTGCAAGTCGCTCTTCCATTGCTTGTACCTCTCACCGAAGAGTCTGTTGACGTACGCCAACGACTCGTCGTCGAGGTCCTCTAAGTTATAGTTCGTCTACAATTAATAAATTACATACATTAAATAATATAAATATATAAAGTTTGTAAGAAAAAGAATTAAAATGGAGAAAACATACCGACAACTGGCCGCGCACTCCGTCTTGATCTCGTCAGGCATGACCTTCCAAGACTTCCATTGCATCGGGCAATGGGTCCGAACGACGCACCCAATGTCATGGGCCAATGAGCTGTGCAACTCCGCCGTCGGTGCAGCCCGATGCCGCTCGTCGTATCCGATGTTGATACGACGGTTGGTCACCGGGTGACCTTCGCCGTCTTCAAGCTGCCGACCACGGCCCACGGGTGTTCTTCTTGGCTGCAAAGAAATACAAAATTATCGTTACATAAATAACAAAGTTAACTATAAAATACAAAAACAAAAATTAAGTGAAAGGAAATCTATACCTGTTTGTGACCCGACGCCTTGATGGCGTCGGTCGATGTGGTGTCGGTGGTGCTGGCGGGACGGTGGCGACGCTGGCACTAACAGGCTGCGCCACCGATGAATCGGGATGACGCAGCCCCTGCAACCCCCGGGACCCACCGGCAAGTGGTCCATGAGGCCGAGCAAGCGATGGCGAGATGACGCCCGAGCCGAGGGAGGCGAACCATGTGAAGTCGTCGCCGCCTTACGCCTTGAATAAGGTTTGACATCTGCAAAACTTAATTAATACACATACAAAGAGTATTTCAATTTATGTTAAATACAGGGACAAAATAGTCTTTTTGCATTAAAACAAAAAAAAAGTATTTTTATATTTAAAAATACCAAAAATAATCAAAATAAAAATAATCCCTATCACTAAAAATAAATAAAAATAATCCTTACTTTTCTAAATATAAAAATACTTTTTTGTTTTAATAAAAAAGACTATTTTGCCTTAATTAAAAGCACGGTTTGACCTAGGGTTTGCGATTTCGGAGTATCCGGGGCTCGAACCATGATCCGTCGAATCCTACACCATCCTAGAAACACAAGGTACAACATACGTGAGTTTGAGTTCGATCCAACGGTCCGAACATATCAAACCGGAAATCGCACAACAGGCGAAATCCGTTCGAGCCTCAAGCGGTAACCAAATTCAAATCCCAGCACACCTATGCGCTCGTGACAACTAGGGGATTATGCGGGGACATAATGCCCACTGCTACAGTAACCCACGCGCCACCACACGCGCCGACAACGCGTGGGCGTCCAAAGCGATAACAATCGCGAAAAATTCTAAAAACTAAGGGACAAGGTTCCTACCCTAGGTTCATACCATCAATTGGAGCCACTTTGTTCTCGGACCTAACCGAAAAATGGCGGAAGTGGCCGGAATTTGAATTCAAAAACCGGCCAAAACCTAGGGTTCTCAATTCAAGACACATATTGCAACAATTAATAAAATCCTACCCAACAATCAGCTAGAGCACGAAAAATAGTCCAGAAACCATACCTCAAGCGTTGGATTTGGTGGCCGGAGGAGAGAGAACAAGGCCGGCGAAGATTCGGCCAAAACGAGGCTTTTCCGGCGGATTCGGGCGTGGACGGCGGGGTGAGGGTGGAGAGAGAGAGACGGTAGGGCAGAGAGAGAGAGAGACCGTAGGGGCGGAGGTGAGGGTGGAGAGAGAGACACGAGAGACGGAGAGGCTGGAGAGAGAGACACAGAGAAGCGAAGAAGAAAGGAGTCTGTCGCGATGATTACGCAAAATAAATCGATCTTGCTTGCGACGAATAATAAATTTCGTCGCGTAAGGTCGATTAAAAATAACTTGCGCTACGAAAAACTTAAAATCGTCCACGCAATATGTGAAATTTGGGCGGATAACCTAAAATCCGCCCAATTTTCAACAAACTTGCACGACGAATTCAATAGATTCGTCGCGCAATATGTGAAATTTGGGCGGATAACCTAAATTCCGCCCAATTTTCAACAAACTTGCACGACGAATTCAATAGATTCGTCGCGCAATATGTGAAATTTGGGCGGATTACCTAAATTCCGGCCAATTTTCAACAAACTTGCACGACGAATTCAATATATTCGTCGCAAGTTCGATTAAAAAGAACTTGCGCGACTAAAACATTCAAAATCGTCGCGCAAGGTCGATTAAAAATAACTTGCGCGACGAAAACATTATAACTCGTCGCGCAATATGTGAAATTTGGCGGTAACCTAAATTTCGCCAAATTTCAACAAACTTGCGCGACGATTTGAATATAACCGTCGCGCAAGTTCGTTAAAATAACTTGCGCGACTAAAATTGTAATCGTCGCGCAATATGTGAAATTTGCTCATCACCTGATTTCCGCCAAATTTTCACTAACTTGCGCGACGACTCAAAGTAAATCGTCGCGCAAGTTGTGAATATCTTTGATTGCGCGACGGACATACTATTGTCGTCGCGCAAAAATATTGAAATATTGGCGGATAAACTAATTTCCGCATAAGGGTTCGCTACGTTGCGCGACGAAATTGTGGTTAGTCGCGCAATGTACAGTTTTTCTTTGGTTCGTCGCGCAAAGTGTTTTATATTTTTTCTCTCCAATCGTTTTTTTGTATCTATATAAATGTATAAATATATGTAATCAATATTTTACCCCAAAAATAAACATTCATATATTTTACCCCTTATGTGAGATTATTTATTAATTTCATTGTTAAATAATGTTTGGTCAAACATTTGTATAATCTCATTTTTTTGTATAGCTCAATTTATTTAACAATGTTTCATTTCTCCACTTTTATAAGGTTTGGATATAACAAGCACTGGTATATTCAAACAATTGTATTACACAAAATTTGTACGATAACATAATAAAATTACAACATGCATTATTCATCATCGAACTATAATAACTTTCGTTATCATCGCTACCATCACTTTCTGTCTCCCAATCCTCCTCCTCCTCCTCCTCCTCCTCCTCCTCCTCTATAACTACATCATCGTCGTTGTTCGGGCCCACTGCACCATCGTATCGCGGAAGATTACCGAGGTCAATTGTAATTGATTGAATCGGTATTTCAATTGAAGACACTCCTTGTATACGAAAGCGGTTCTTGTATAACATTTGTATCTCGAAGTGTTTCCGCATCATTCTCCATTGAAGATTCTAAACGTTGATCAGCCACGTTGTCGGCGTCGTTGTCGATGAGGGTCTAGTTACGGTATAGCATACACGTTCCTATGATCCATCTTACGAACAACTTTCCAACCGCACCCGGCTTTAGGGTCATCTATATACACAATCTGTGTTGCCATGTTTGCCAAAATGTAAGGGTCATCATCATACCAAGTTCTGTTGATGTTCAATGATAGTACGCCATGGTCGATTTTAACACTTCCCGCCCTATTTGGGTTGGTATCAAACCATCGACACTTAAACATGATCACTTGGTATCGGTCTTTGTAAAGCAATTGCACGACAGGTTGTGAGTTTGCCATAGAAATCAATGTCCGTACTTTCCCCTCCACAGGACATGAACACCGCTGTTTTGTGTACACAACTTGTCATCTCGTGCAGTCCCCAAAAATTTTATGCCGTTAACATGACATCCCGAGAACAATTCTACGCGAATCGGGCGAACGCCAAGTTATATAACTTCGTCCTTTGTAAGTGGGGAATTCGATGCTTTCAATTTATTCACCTAATATTACAAAAAAACATTCACACGTTAGTTTCAGAAAATTAAATACTACAATATATATTTGTCAAATACAAAACACTTATAACTTACAGAATCCAAAAACCATTGTGGAAACAATTCACGGTGTTTGTTTGCATACAAATGTGAAGGATGTTCTCGTTTCATCATCTCTTCATGCTCATCTAAATATGCCATTATCTCATCACAATTGTTCGAGCAGAACCAATGCGCTACCTCCATGTCATTTCTAGAAAACGACTCTCCTCGTCCGGGATCTCCAAAGGGTCGTGCACTTTGGGCAAAAACAGAAAGTTTTTCATTTCTCATACCTCCGTCATTATTGCGCTGAGGACGATTGAAAGCCGTCTCCACATCTTTTAAATACATTCCACAGAAAGTAAGCGACTCATATTGAACCCAAGCCTCTATAATTGATCCTTCGGCCGCCTGTTGCGTACACTTTTTTCAGGTCTCAGAAGCCTGCCAAAATAAAACGATATGATACAAATACGCAAGCGTGTGATAATGATGCATACACAAACGATAAGGATTACATACCTTTCTATTGGATACATCCACCGATAGTTGACAGGACCAGCAAGCAATGCCTCTTACGGCAAGTGAACCATCACATGGATCATACTTGTGAAGAAAGTCTGGAGGGAATATCATTTCAAACTTGCATAAGACTTGGACAATATCATGGCGCAATCTGAAACATGTCTGTCTTTCGCAATGTTTTTGCCGTCGATTGGGAAAAAATCTACACAACAACATGATTGGCTTGACTACATCTTAGGCAATAGGTGTCGAATACCCACAGGAAGTAGGCGTTGCATAAACACATGGCAGTCATGGCTTTTAAGTCCAGTAAATTTACCCCGTCAACATTCACGCAACGTGCAACATTAGAAGCATACCCATCGGGAAACTTTCTTGACGATACAAACTTTAGAAACTCTTTTTTGTCATTCGGTTTCATAGAAAAAAATGCAAGATCCCTTATAGCTTTGTCACCTGTCCCTATTCATCCATAAACCCCTTCGTATGCCCATTCTTTCCAAATCAAGACGAGCTTTGATCGTATCCTTTGTCTTGCCCTCGATATCTAGAATCGTGCCCACCAATGTGTCAAATACATTTTTCTCAACATGCATCACGTCTAGATTGTGCCTCAATTTTAGTTTCGACCAATATGGGAGCTCAAAAACATAGGCTTGTGCGTCCAGTTCATATGTGTAGAAGGTCCGGTTCGACTAGCTGTTTTCCCGAACGGAGCAAAATCCAAATGGTTAAGCTTTGTTCCAAGATCTCATCACCAGACCATTCTCTAGGTGCGAGGCGATGCTCTGTGTTCCCATCGAACTCTTTATCTTTTTCCCGCCACTCGTGGTCCCATGGCAACCATCTCCGATGACCAAGGTAACAAACTTTTCCAGCGTGCCAACCAGAAGTTACATCTTCCTTGCATACAGGACATGCCATATAACCCTTTGTGCTCCACCCGAAACCATTGCATATGCGGGAAAATCATTCACAGTCCACATAATCGCTGCCCGCAAAGTGAACATTTTCCCAGTTGATTTATCGTATGTGCGCACACCGTTTGTCCATAAATCCTTCAGTTCATCAACCAGCGGCCTTAAGTAAACATCTATTGACCTGCCAGGATCCTCAGTTATCAAGACGGTCATCATCATGTATTCTTTTTCATTGATTTCCAAGGCGGCAAATTATATGGGAATACAAAAATCGGCCAAGTGCTTTGTGGTGTTGGTTTAGAACCCCGAACGGATTGAATCCGTCGGTGGCAAGTCCCAATCTAACATTTCGGGGATCGGCAGCAAACTCGGGAACGTTCGATCGAAGTCTTTCCATGCCTCCCCATCTGCAGGATGCCGCATCACATCGTCGTCTACCCGCTTTTCCTTATGCCATCTCATGTCCGTGGCGGTATGCGTCGACATATACAATCGCTGCAACCTGGGTTTTAGGGGCGGATAACGCATGACTTTTGCGGGATCTTAGTCGTTCTATTACGAGATGTCATTTTGAACCTTGACTCATTGCATATAGGGCATGTATTTAATGCTTCATACTCTTTGTAGAATAAAATACAATTGTTTTTGCAAGCGTGAATTTTTCATAACCCAATCCAAGACCATTCAACACTTTTTGTGCGTGTCTATGGTCTTTCGGCAAACAATTGTCCGTCGGAAGCATTCTCTTGAAAACTCCCAAAAAGTAATCGAAACACTGGTTCGACATACGATACTTTATTTTTCCCTGCATTAGCTCCACAATGGCCGTGAGAACGGAAAAGCTCTCGCACCGGGTATAACTCTTGGTTGGCATTTTTAACAGTCTTTCATATTGTTCGAACTACTGCCTTTGTCTATTGGTGTAGGCACGTCATCTTCCTCTTCCCGATTGATGTTGGTCGATGCAAATGGAAAAACATCGTGTATAATATCCATGACTTGATCATTAGGACCCACAATAGGTTCAACATTGTCCACTCTTGTGGCATTTGAAGACGAAGCATGATCTAATTGTTCCCGTGAAGGTTCCAAATGCTATATGTCTCAATCATTCCATTTCTTACTAAATGAAATCCAACATTTTCAATTGTCTCCCACAACGTGTTGTTACACCTCCTACAAGGACAACGGATTCTAGTTGCACCTGGGTTGTGTGTACGTGCAAACTCAATAAAATCCTCGATTCCATCCAAGTATTCGTCTGCGCATCTATTCGGGTTCTGTATCCACCTCCCGCTCATAATTCCTGGAACCACAATCACAACACAACAATCACAACAACTTCATACGAAGTCATAACGTCACCTTATGCCTCCGGTAAGGGCCCTATCCCATTCGGGAATGCATAGTCATGTCACGCAATGTACGGCTACATGAGATTACGTTTCGACGCGTGGATGAATTTCGCAGCATCTCGACATAGTTCTTGAGGTGTACCGTAGGTATAAATACCTACGTACCACCCAAGAACGCATGCAGATAACATCGAAATCTCCACAATCGAAACATAATCCTCGTAGCCGTACAAAACGTGACATAACTATGCATTCCCAAACTGTCCAAATAATGGGACAATTCAAGAATTAATTGGACCGCAGTCATGCTTTACGCATCCATGCACGAAATCCAACTAACCTCGAGCGGGAAACTAAGTGTCACTAAAAATATAAATAAAAGTACGAAGTTAATTTCAATTAACTTCGTACTTCACAACACATTGTGCTACGTCACGCGCAATTTAACAACATAATATGAATATAATTTCACAAAAAAATATAAACATACCAAACTAAGTTCAACATAATGTAATTAATTTAATATATTTAAAATAGAAAACTAATAAAATACCTTCACAATCGTTCTCCACCAATCACTAATTACAAATATCCCTAACGAGAACGAAATTAAAAGCGTTAGTATGAATTTACATTAATACTTTTAAACTAACGACAAAAATACATACCCACTTAACGTCTTGAATTCCCAAAGCAGAGGCAAAGATCGGCAGAGAGAGGAGAGGCAGAATGTGTTTTCAACACATTCTGCCTCCTGCAACGGCAGTATATGAAGAAGACAATTTTGCGCGGCGAACCTCGTATTCGTCGCGCAAATAACCGTCGCGCAAAATTTCAAATCGTCGCGCAAAAATACTTGTCCGTCGCAAAACAGGTCCATTTCGTCGCGCAAAATAAGATTTTCGCCGCGCAAGATCATGTCGACATCAATATGTTGCGCGACGACACCTATTATTCGTCGCGCAAAAATTCGTCGCGCAACAGTTTTTTTTCCATCGCGCAAGGATTTAGACCAAAAAAAATATCCCATGTTTTTCTTACGCGACGATAAGACTTGTCGTCGCGCAAATTTTTGCCGCCAAACCTCTTTTTTTATGCATTTAAATAACTTACCGTCGCACAAGATCTTCTTGCGCGACAACTTTCTTCGTCGCGCAAATATTTGGCGCCAAAAACATTAACCCGCGTTTTTTTTTCAAGCTTTGTGCGACGAATAATTTTTTTGTCGCGCTAATATTGTTTGCGCGACGAACATAGTGGTCGCGCAAGATATCTGTTGTTTGTGCGACGAATTTTTTTTTCCGTCGCATTAGTGTTCTTTGAGCGACGAATTTGTGTTCGTCGCGCAAAATCTAGTCGCGCAAATAGTAAAACGTAGTAGTGAAGGCTAATAAAAACAATTATAGACATGCAAACAATTGAGTCTCTTG
Source organism: Prunus padus (assembly GCA_024362665.1). Lineage (NCBI taxonomy): Eukaryota > Viridiplantae > Streptophyta > Magnoliopsida > Rosales > Rosaceae > Prunus > Prunus padus. Next base: position 2,150,154 of record JANFAM010000013.1, on the reverse strand, counting down.
TTGTTTCATGTAAACACATTTATTTTACCTCATGCATCAAAGAATTCTCATCCAAAGTGGTTTCATCTTCTTGTTTTGGTTGCTTCATGCTTGCTACACTCTTCTCTTCTACGGGTTCATAATCCTCGCACTCTCTGAGAGTCGTAATCATCGTAAACAACAAAATCCAATGTACAAATTAATGTTATTGATGAAAACATGAGAAATGTGAAGAAAACTTACGGAGAAAAGCCAAACGTAAGCAGGAACCCATCACGGAAATCAATTTTCATAGGAAGAACAGTTGAATGTAAGGTCTCGATCATATGTCTGCTTCCTTCTTGAACAATTTGAAATGTGGTGATACAAAGATGTTGAACCTCATCATCACATTCTTCTTCGTTAATACCAGTCTTAAAATGAACGAAGTCTTGGTTCCCCAGATGAACCAAGTAGTCAGACACAGGTCCATCAAAATGAGTTGGCGGATCCGCAATGTCAAGGCCGTTCAATTTAGATAGCTGGACTAGTGTATATTCAATACCACCGTCATCATCTTCTTCCATCTCCAAGGAGTATGCTATGATTGCCCCCACATGAAACAGATGTAAGGCATAGATAGTCTTGCCTACAATCACGGCCCTCCCTTTGAAAGGAGTACAATTGCCAACTTCCACTCGTTTCCAAATCTTTCTACCCACGTGAAAAGCAACCACAGCAAAGTTTCCGTGAAAGTCACACAATGTATACAAAATAACGCCATAACCAACGGCATAACCACTTAACTCCTTAGTAAAATTACGAGCAAATGGAAACGAAGGCATTTGCACCCAATCCTTCTTATCAGGGTTGTATTTCCCAAAGAATAAGGCTTCTGAATCTTGTACGAAGTCCGATTCGGTTTCAAGAAAATAAAGTGTGCCATATGCAGACACAACTGTTCCATGCTGCTTAAACTGTACTGTAGAAGGTGTTAACTGATCCAATGCCCTAGTTTTCGTATCGAAGATATACCCTCCAAATGAATTAACGCAGGGTTTATCCCAACCCTCCTCAGAAAACAAATATAGTTGGGAGCGGTCGAAAATCCTTGCACCCAAATAGGTATAACCACTGAAGTTGGCTACACGTTCAGGTGCTACTCGTGCGCCCATATCATCAACTTCTCCTCCAAATTTGAATTTAACTTCATATATGGCATCAGTGTATTTGCCACTAACGAAAGTTACCATTAAAAACACAGATCTATCTTTCCCCTGATTTACCGTCGTTGATGCATTCTCCCCCTGCATCTCCATGGGCAAGCTGGACAAAGGAGAGATATACAAAACAAGTCAAGTTAACTTTCCAAACAACTTCCGAGCTGGAGAGAATTAATGAATGAAGCAAGATCAAAGCTACACAATCTACTTTTGTAAGCATATATACATAACAAGGTGAACATTTTATGTTATATATAACAACGATGCAAATGAGAAACAAAACTTAAGAAGATGAAATCCACTAGTAATCCAAGCACTGACCTTGGGTAAGGATGAACGGCCCCATGTTTGCGACTGCCGGCCCTCCTGGGGCGTGGTAGGCGAAGCTCCTTCGATATTAATTTCTTCAAATCGAGCAGTTGGATTTTCTGGGCCAAAAGTGGGGCTAGATTTTTCTCGTTCTCCCCCAGTTCGCCCTGAGAATTCTCCATCTCCCATATCTGGCCCAGTTCGCCCAGTGACTTCTCCATCTCCCGTATCTTGCGCAGATATTTCTTGATCTTCGATGTCCTGGCCAGGAGCTTATCCTGGCGTGAAGCCATCATCAAGGCATGGGCATGATATTGGAATGCTAAATTGAGGCAAAAGGGAATTTAGGGTTTGGGGGTGCTGCGGCAGAAGGGAGTTTTATTATGGTTGGTTGTGGATATGAAATATATGCTAAAGCTTGGAATGTATTCAAGAGATGAATATTCTTTCATTCATCCGTAAAGTCATGTATTTATATAATGGCCTAATTAATCTTGATAAGAACAGGAAACTTTTTTAAAAAATTAATTTTTTATTTTAAGGAAGAATCAGGATAGTTTTATTACTATTACTTTTATGAAGGAAGAAACAGGAAACTTTTCTTCTTTTTTCTTGAATGGTATTATATATGCACGACTTACTTTTCTAATTTAGTGTAGGGGTATTGACGCTGTTTGGTTTCCTGTTTTAAAATTCCTAGTGTTACCTGTTTTAAATTTCTAATTTAGTTTTCCTTTTTTTAAATTTATATCTCTTTATTTTATTTGGTTTCCTGTTTTAAAATTCCTAGTGTTACCTGTTTGTTTATGTGTTACTCTTTTTATGATTTTTTTGGGTTTGCAGGTGAGATTGGGTTTTAGGGCCAATTGAGGAAGTGGTTTAGTTAAAAGCCCTATATAAATCTCCCTCCCTCTTTGATTTTATTGCTTCACTCTCGTTAATCAAAGCTGCTAGTGGACTGGATCTCTCTCTCGTTAATCAAAGGTGCTGATTGGTTAGCTCATGCTTTCTCAGTTATATTTTAAGGATGTGTACCACATGATTTTATTAATATAAGTATTAATTAAGGATGTGGGATATGCCACATGATTTAGGACGCTGATTGGAAGGCTAAAGTGCATTGCAATGTGTATTTGCTGGCTGATTAAACGTTGCTGGAGAAGATGCAATGTGTTTTATTAATATAAGTATTAAATGTTTTTGTTTCTATCTTTTCTTGCAGATTACTTTCATTGTCAAGAATTCTTTACGGTAAAATGGATGACCAGAAACAGTTATCTGACTTTGTTCGAGAGTTGCATCGTAAGAATACTTCACCGGGCAAGGTCATTGGTTCTAGACTTTGTTATTACAGTTTGAAGTTTAATCATACAATTAATTCTCAAGAATTGTATAAGGGGCATTTGTATTTATCTTTTTTCCTCGAGGGGGCGACGGATAAATGTGGTGTTTGTAAAAGTTGCTCGAGAGGATGCAAAAATATATTTCAAGGACTGTTGCAGCTAATGATAGTGTTGTTTTAAAGCCGTGGACGTATTTGCTCTCCCGACAAAAGAAGAACTTGTTTGGCTACTTGGATAAGAATGCAGATTTGAGGAAGGGAATTTGGACTATATGTTATGATCGCCGAACACAATCTTAAAGATTGGACGAATCTGGTGAAGGGAAATGTTGGTTATTCTGATGAGCTTAAACTGCCTATCAAAACTGGCGATGGTCGTCTTAACAAATTTTGGCGTGGTTCTATAAGGTGCGTAGTTAGTTAGATTTTGTTAAAATTATTGGTTATAGTTTTGTTTAGTTTTAATTGTATTTGACATAAATTCTTCGTATTGTTCGTAGGGAGTTGATTGATGGTGTAGGTCGCATACATTCTAAGGGGTTATATCACGGTGGGTTGGGTTCGGAGAGTAATTATGTATTTATTGGCGAATGTCTAAAGGTAATTAACATTGAGGGACACTTGGATGAGTTTAATACTGATGAAGACCGTAAAGCGCAGAAGAAAGCAGATATTATGGAGCTTCTAGGGATGTTGGACAATTGGTTCGAATCAATACTAGATGGAGAGGGGGCAAAAGTAGTTGGCTGGAATGTCAACACTTCTTCGATTTTGTCAACTGTGCTAAGAGAAAAAATGAGTTGGAGTAAGTTGTCTATCTCTTTTATTTTGTTTTATATTTTTCTTTTTACTTCATTTCTTTCTTATAGGATATTGTTCTTTTTGTCTTTTCAGCTTTGATGATTTTGTCAAAAAGTGGTGGATCATCCGTTTTTGTTAAAAGCTGATGAAAGGATGCGTCTCTTTGATCGTTATGAAACTATGAGGGTTGGTGCAAGTGCAACTAGTTCTCTAACAGTCACAGACGCGTTGGCAAAATCCGCTTTTGATCAATTCAAATCCTGGAACTCTACTTCAACCATTAATAACATGGATAGCTTTATGTCAGGTGTTTATAACCATGGAAACTCCTCCACATCAAAAAAGAAGAAGAAGAAACTCCTCCACCTCAAAAAAATAAAACCCCGTGTAAATTACAATGGGAGTGTGAAGGATCTTCTTAGGTACCTTAGGAATCTGAATCATCATTATCATGAACATGGCTTGGATGCTGGTTCTATGGAGGCTGTGGATCGTGGTGTTACAACACATTTTCGTGGGTTTTTGGAGCTGCTTTACAGGCATATAGAACTCTAGTGTGTAGTTCATGGTGTTATTTTATTTTGTACATCAAAGATTTCATGGCATCAGTAGATTAAAGATTTGGTACAATATTAGTTACTTAGGTTTATGACTTCGTATCAATGAAAAACAAAAGCAAGTGGCAAATCAGACAGTGGCTATTGCAGACAGATTCTGCAATAGGATTGATAAGATTATTGTTTATAGCTCTTCTTCTAAACAACTTGTTGGCTGGAGATTTCTTTACGGATACTTCTATTTGCACCCAGTTCTGTTTCTCACCACACCCACATATCCTCACAAAAAAATTTCTATTCTATCCTCATTGATTGTTAATTGTTTGATTTCTTTTTAACTGAACATAAAGTGAACAGCATAATCATGTTGGTTGTTAGAAGGTCGTGTGTAAGTATGACAATTACTTCTTTTTTTTGGTCAAATCATAACTCTTTGGGTATTTTTTTATTTAATTTTTTTCTTCTAAAATGGAAATTATTCCTTAAAATTTACTAGGACTATGTACCTTGATGAGGTCGTTTACGAAAGAAAATGAGATAAGGATGGAAATAACAAATTCAACTTTATCCTATGAGGTTGTCATTCTCAATACAATAAATTAAGAAGTTAAGATAAGAACACAATTCATATCAACATGTCACGTGATGTTACCGTCACACTCACACATAAAAAATAAAAGAGAGGTTAATAAGGAGCGAAAATGGAGAAAGATTAAGAAGATACAATAATGTTAATAAATAAAAAACGAGATTATGCTTTCCAGCTAAGAGTGACCTAAAATCTGACAAATTCGTAACATTCATTTATTTGATTTCACAAAATAAAATCTTTCTTTCTTTTTTTAATTATTATTTTTAGAATCTTTCTATTAGATTTGTTAATTAGGGCGCAAGGAAAGGCCAAAAAATATGACTGTTAGAACGCTTACCTCCTCCTACGCTCTCTATATCATAGAAAGAGGAAACCCAACACCACCAGGAAAAAGGAAACTGTGATTTCACGAGCTTCCATCACCGCGTTAAAGTTAAGCAGATTGAAAACCCTAAAACGTTCGTTTCCACCGCTCTTCTCCCTATCAACGATATCGTCGTCTTCGTTGATCACCCACTTTCTCTGCTTGTCTCTTTTTCTCTTACCATTTCAATTTCATCGTTTTTGTTGAGAATTAAGCTGCATACTAAGCTTAAATCAAGCTGCAAATGACAATCCTGCAGATTGATAAGAAAAGAATGAAGAAATGATGAACCTTCTATTTTGGGAAATAGCCGTTAGTTGTTCTTCCAACGGCTAGTTTTCTCTCTGTTTTGGGAAATTCTCAACAGCTGTCTTTTTGTCTGTTTAGACTGTACCTTGATAACCAATTCTAGCCTAGGTGTAAGGATCGTAGCCTCCAATGATTATGTATGGCTGGAGATGAGTCCTTGCTACATAAAATTTTGGATCCGAGCTATTTTGGCAATATGTGTCATGTATATGGACGAGTGTTTTGGATCATTTGAAGATTAGAGAAATATACTGAACATTCGCATTCCCTCTGCTCTTCCTCTTCTCTCGTATACAAATTTTATAAACAATTCTATCTTGGCTCATATAACAAAACTAAAATCCTAAAACATTGGTCACAGATTCAACATGGTATCAGTGCTCTCGGTCCGATTCCGAGATAGGGCGTGAGTTGTGAAAAAAAAAAGGCCTTTTTGAAAAATCCCCAATAGGAATAAAGGTTGCTCTTTTATTGTTGGTTCACTGAGACTCACTTAGAAAATGGTGGGATCAATTTCCTCGGTGGAGATTTACAAACTCCACAGTTTGATGGTGCAAACTATGATTTTTGGGCAGTCAAAATGGAGACTATCCTCATAGCATATGATCTATGGGATGTAGTAGAGGTTGGAGTGCAACCACAGCCGATTCTTGAAGAGGATGAAGGCTATGGAGATGAAGGTAGTGAGGCTGAGTAAGTTCCGGTGGAAGCACCTATTATCTCCAGAGAAGAAAAGATAAAAAATGCCAAGGCATTGAGTCTTATTCAAGGAGCACTAACAGATGAGCTTTTCCCTCACATCGAAATGAAAAGACTGCAAAAGGAGCTTGGGACATTTTGAGAAGGGAGTTCAGAGGAGATAAAAAGGTAAGAGCTGTAAAACTTCAAGCAGTTAGAGCAGATTTTGAATATATGAGAATGACAGATGGTGAAAGCCTAGATGCTTATTTGGCTAGGTTTTTGGAACTGTGAATAACACGAAATCGCTTGGTGAAGAAGTGACTGAAAACAGGATTGTGCAAAAGATTTAAATGAGTCTAAGTAGAAGATACAAGTCCATTGTGGCTATTATTGAAAAAACTAGAGATTTTAATGCTATTAGAGTTGAAGAAGTTATTGCATCTGTCAAGGTCTATGACAAAAGAGAAGACTTGCATGATGAAAGGGATAAATTGACAGAACCGAGAGAGCTTTTAGCAGTCTCAGGGTTGGAAATAATCAAGCTACATGTACTAATAAAAGTTCTCACGGTAGGCCAAATCAAAAATGGCAAGGACAAAACAAAAAGGGATCAAATTGGTCTCTAGGTTGAAACTTTAACAACAGCAGTGGCTCAAGTTGGAATAATGGCTATGGGGAAATTGGAACAATAGTTTTAATTCACAAAACAAGCAAGGGAGTAGCAGTCAAGGTGGTGTGAAACCACAGTGCCAAGTGTGCCAGAAATATCACTTTGGTGTATGCAGATACAAAGGGAAACCTAAGTGTGGAAAATGCAATCGGTTTGGTCATATTGCAAAGGATTGTGAAGGTAACAAACAAGTGGCCAACTGTGCAAAGGAAGAAGAGGTAACCACAAGTACCATGTTCTATGCTTGCCACTCTGCAAGTGTGCAAAATGGAAGTGTTTGGTTTGTGGATAGTGCCTGCAGCTATCACATGACTGCTCAAGAGTCTGCATTGATAAATATTGATAGATCTGTGACTTGTAAAGTTAAAATGGGCACTGGAGATCTTGTGCAAGCAACTGGAAAAGGCACTCTAGTGGTTGAAACTCAATGTGGGAAAAGATACATAAATGAAGTGTTGTTAGTGCCAGGCTTGGATGAGAATCTACTGAGTATAGGTCAGATGATGGAGCATGGTTACTATGTCCTTTTTGGAGATAACAAAGCAGTGATATTTGAGGATAGAAGCCTCAACAATGTGGTAGCAAAAGTGTCTATGGCAGGAAACAGATGTTTTCCCCTTTCATTAGAATCAATGACCCTGCAACAAGAAAAGCATCTGTGGTTGAAGACTCTTGGATCTGGCATAGAAGACTTGGGCATTTGAACTTTGCTAGTATGAAGAAAATGCATTAGAAGGAAATGGTGGTTGGACTACCTGAGCTAACAGAAATGAGGGATGTGTGTGAAGGCTGTGTTTCAGGGAAGCATCATAGAGAAAAGTTTGATAAAGAGGAAGCATGGAGAGCAAGCTGTCCACTAGAATTGGTGCACACAGACCTATGTGGACCAATGCAAAACGAGTCAATTGGTGGAAATAGATACTTCATCACATTTATTGATGATTTTTCAAGGATGTGTTGGGTATATTTCCTCAGAAATAAGTCTGATACCTTTAATGTGCTCAAGAAATTCAAAGCTTTTGTTGAACTGCAAAGTGGTTACAGTTTGAAAAAGCTAAGGAGTGATAGAGGTGGTAAATACACCTCACATGAGTTCCTAGATTATTGTGTAAGCATGGGAATGGAGAGGCAACTAACCATTGCCTACTCTCCTCAGAAAAATGGAGTTGCTAAGAGGAGAAATAGAACAATTGGTGAAATGGCAAGATCCACGATGATTGAGAAAGGTGTTCCTGTGATTTTTTGGGCAAAAGCTGTAAGTACAGTAGTATCTCCAAAATAGATGTTTTACAACATCTGTGTCAAGCAAAACACCATTTGAAGCATTCACAGGTAGAAAGCCAGGAATCAAGCATCTGAAGGTTTTTGGTTGCATTTGTTACACTCATGTCCCATCACCCTTGAGGCAGAAGTTTGATGACAAAGCTAGAAAGGGAGTTTTTATGGGGTATGGAAGCTGTGAAAAGGGTTATAGGGTGTATGATCTGCAATCTAAGAAAATTGTACTCTCAAGGAGTGTACTTTTCAGTGAGGATAAGTCATGGAATTGGGAGAGTGATCAAGAGGAATCTGTCCCAATACCTTTCAACCTTGGAGGAAATGAAATAGAAGGTGAAAACAATGAAATACAACCTGATGCAACTTAGGTTGATAATGGTGGAAAATTTCATCTAACCTCCACAGTTGATGAGTTAGTTGAGAATGTTAGTGGTAATAACAGTCAAAACTCCACACCTAGTTCCACTCCAGTAAAGTTGAAAACTCTGGAAGATATATATGCAAGATGTCACATGTGCATTATAGAACCAGAAAATTATCAAGAAGCAGCTGGTGATTTAGCTTGGCAAGAAGCTAAGAATGCAAGTTGGAAATGATTGAAAAGAACAATACTTGGGAGCTGGTGGAGAGGCCAGTTGATAAACCTGTTATAGGTGTGAAATAGGTGTTTAAGACCAAGCTAAAGACCAAGCTAAATCTGGATGGAACAGTTCAAAAACATAAGGCCAGACTTGTAGCAAAAGGGTATGCTCAGAAACCTGGAATTGACTACAATGAAACCTTTGCACCAGTTGCAAGGTTAGACACAATTCGAACTCTCATTGCTCTTGCAGCACAAAAAGGATGGGAAGTTGTTTCAATTAGATGTTAAGTCAGCATTCCTAAATGGTGTGCTCGATGAGGAAGTATATGTAGAACAGCCTGAAGGTTTTGAACCGAAAAATGCAGGTCACAAGGTTTACAAATTGAGAAAAGCCTTGTATGGACTTAAGTAGGCTCCTAGAGCCTGGTACAGTGAGATTGATGCATATCTATCTATGTGCAAGTTCAAAAGAAGCATTAGTGAAGCCACCTTGTACACAAGATCTGATAATGAAGGAGGTTTGATCATTGTATCAATCTATGTTGATGACATTGTGTATACTGGAAACAATGAGAGGATGTTTACTGAGTTTAAAAGGGAGATGATGTAGAGATATGAATGTCAGATCTTGGACTCCTTCATCACTTCTTGGGCATGGGGGTACTACAAACTGATCAAGGGGTATTTATTCATCAAAGCAAGTATGCAAAATCCTAGCTTGTGAAGTTTGGGCTTGAAGACTGCAAACCAGTATCCATTCCATTGCCTATTGGTGAGAAACTCAAGAAAGTGGATGGGAGTGAGTTAGCTGATGAAGGGCTCTACAGGAAAATAGTAGGAAGTCTACTATACTTAACAGCAACTAGACCTGATCTAATGTATGCTACCAGTTTGCTATCAAGGTTTATGAATTGTCCTACAAATAAGCATATGGGAGTTGCAAGAAGGGTCCTAAGATATGTGCAAGGAACCCTTAACTATGGCATAGAGTATGTAAAAGATAAGTATGCAACCCTTATTGGATTCTGTGATGCAGATTGGGCAGGCAGTGAGGATGATAACAGAAGCACTTCTGGCTATGCATTTAGCTTTGGAAGTGGAGCATTCTCCTGGGCCTCTGTGAAACAAACACAGTGGCACTCTCAACAGCTGAAGCTGAGTATGTCTCAAAGCATCTGAGGCAACAACACAAGCTATTTGGTTAAGGTTTGTTCTTGATGATTTTGGACACCTTTATTTTGTGACAATATGTCAGCAATTTTGATGGCAAAGAATCCAGTTTTTCATCAAAGAACTAGACACATAAACAGAAGATATCATTTCATAAGGAAAGCTCTAGAAGAAGGTGTGATCAACATGCAATTCTGCAGAAGTGAAGAACAACTCGCATATATTTTTACTAAAGCATTGCCTAAAGACAGATTTAATCAATTAAGGTTGAAGTTTGGAGTTAAGCCAAGATGCTTGACTTAGGAGAGGCTGTTGAGAATTAAGATGCATGCTAAGCTTAAATCAAGTTGCAGATGACAATCCAGTAGATTGATGAAGAAAAGAATGAAGAAATGAAGAACCCTTCTATTTTGGGAAATAGCAGTTAGTTGTTCTTCCAACGGCTAGTTTTCTCTCTGTTTTGGGAAATTCTCAACAAGCTGTCTTTTTTTGTCTGTTTAGACTGTACCTTGATAACCAATTCTAGCCTAGGTGTAAGGATCGTAGCCTCCAATGATTATGTATGGCTGGAGATGAGTCCTTGCTAACTAAAATTTAGGATCCGAGCTATTTTGGCAGTATGTGTCATGTATATGGACGAGTGTTTTGGCTCATTGCAGATTAGAGAAATATACTTGAACATTCTCATTCCCTCTGCTCTTCCTCTTCTCTGTATACATATTTTATAAACAATTCTATCTTGGCTCATATAACAAAACTAAAATCCTAAAACATTGGTCACAGATTCAACAGCTTTTCTCCAAAACCACAAAATCACAAGCTTCATTCACCGCGTCCAAAAGTACGCAGAGAGAAAACCCTAAAACGTTCGCTTTGATCACTCTTCTCTGTTTCAATGATATCGTCTCCTTCGTTGATCACCCACTTCTACGCTTCGTCTCTTTTTCTCTTACCCATTTGATCATTTTCTCAATTACTTTGTGTCTGTTAGAACCAGAATCAAAAGCTTCAATTTTTGTTCCTACAAAGTACAAAAAGCAATGGGTTCATTGAAGAGGAAAAGAGAAACCCAGAAGGAAGACTAACCAGGGCTTGTAGAGAAGAGTTTTTTACTTATCGGGTGTGACTCGTGGGTTCGAGGGCGGATGCTCGGCCAAGGCGGATATGGGTCGGTTTATTTGGCCTCCGTGAAAAACGCAAATTGGGTACCGAGGGTTTGCCGGCGATCATGGCGGTCAACTCGGCATTGATGACTGAATCGTTTGAGTGATGATGGAAAAGTCACTTCTTGAAATGCTTCGTAGCAGCCCTTTTGTTATCGATCGTTATGGAGAAGATGTGACGGCTGGGTTTGGTCATAATTTGGTATACAATGTGTTCTTAGAGTATGCTGATGGAGGAACAATGGGGGATTTGATAAAGCAATCTGAGGGCTCCGGCTCTGTGGAATTACAAGTGAGGAACTATCTGAGTCGATTTTGAAAGGGGTTCAAGACATTCGTGAAAGGGGTTTTGTGCCTTGTGATTTGAAGCACGAAAACACTATTCACATGAAGAGCTTCTTATATACGACGTCACATATTCTCGCAAAGCATGCACGTCAATTTTGAAGTTACGCTTCATGCTTTTGAGTAGCAAGCTGGTGTGACTCATTAGAGAACTTTCCATAGGATGAACAATTGAGAAATTTCAGTTCGGACATGATTTTCTTTTGGGTTTCATGAGATACGACATTATCTTTCAATTTCTCATTGGCCTGCAGAAAGTGGGCAAGAGAGCTCATATAACAAAATTCAAAAAATGTCAGGCTTCTCATATAGTACAAACAAATTCATGAGATCTATCGTACCCATGTAGCAACTCAACAAGTTGTGGATGCATCTCTTCATCTCTCAGCTTTCATATTTTTTTGAAGATTGATTATTCAGAATTTCTTATGGCAACCAAAATTCTGGAACACAACTCCTCAACCAACTCCAATGTTGTCCCTGGTCTTTAGGCCATGTATCGATTAGGAGTGTTTTCGCGCGCTCATATATTCTCATGGTTTCCTCTCGAGCCTTGAACATACAAAATTTAAAGATAATTCAAGTTATTCTCAAATTATATAGGTTGTACAGTAGGAGAAATCAATAAAGCTGAATAAAGCAAACAATTGTTAGATTCATCTTTTACCTTCAACTCCTCATAGAGCTTTTTTCTCCCAAGCATATAGCTTTCCTAGTGTTAACGAATGGCATCTAGATCCCATTGTTCCATTGTCATAAAAAAGACCACCATTGAAATGAGTCCGTTTCGAAGAACTTCTGGAGCTAGATCTAAGGAGGCCTTTTCGAGAGGAAGACAAGAATGCAGATGAGGTGGAGCGGCTTCGTGTGATTGACCGAATGAACTTACTTGAGTTTTCTGCACCCAAAAAATCATAGATGAGTGGATAGTAGAGCTAGAATATTATATCATGAAAAGCGGTAAATGTACAATTTGCTAAACAAACAACAATAACTTATGATGCAAGCAATATAAATATTGACGTTGAATTATTTATCATTGACACCCTAAAACGGTATACAATATACAACAGTTATCGGTTTGCTAGGGTGTCCACGTGTATTTGTGTTTGTTTGAATAATTGAAACTACAAACAGAAACCTCATGTTCAGTCATGGAAAGAACTTCCTTCTTCAATATATAGACATGTATTTCTGCAAGCAAGTCAAATTAACAAAAAGGGCTTTTGAGGGAAGACATGAATTTCTGTCCCAATGACCGCATCACTCTCAATGCCACTTCTCCTCAGGTACCCATGCACCCATATCCCATGATCAATTGCACCCAGATGAGCACAAACCTACAACAGATTTTTTTTTGGGTTTGCTAGTGAGATTTGGGTTTTAGGGCCAATTAAGGAAGTGGTTTAGTTCAAAGCCCTATATAATTTACCTTCTTATCTCCCTCCCTCTTTGATTTTATTGCTTCACTCTCGTTAATCAAAGGTTCTGGTGGACTGGATCTCTCTTTGACTCCATCTTTTTTGCTTCGTTGTCCAAGATAATCAAAGGTTAGCTCATGCTTTCTCAGTCATATTTTTACGGCTTTTTATCACAAAACGTCCCTAACGTTTGCGAAACTATCAAATTGCATCCTTTAAGTTTTTTTGTATCACTTATGGTCCCTAACGTTAATATAGGTGCTCTTAAATAGTCTCTCTGTCAAAAAAACTGTTAAATCCAAGGATATAATCGTCAAATCAATCCAAAATTATAAAATATATATTTTTTATTTCTTTCCCTTCTCTCTTTCTTTCTTCTTCTTCTTTCTCCCTTTCTTTTCTTCTTCTTCTTTCTCTTTACGAGTAGGAATCATAAAGTTCATAAAGGCATGGACCTTTTAGTATTTAATTCAGATGTCCTCAGGTATGACCACCAATTCCTTGAAGCCACAAACAAAGCGTATACATTCCTCATGATACAAAGCAACTAAACCAAATGGGGATAGAAAACAATAATCGATTTGCACAACTGTTTACAGTGTCTCAAAAATGGAAGTTCCAAGTACATGATTAGTGGATAAGCTGGACCAAATAACTGAAAAAAATTACATGCTACCCGCATTGGGATACTTACAATGATACACAAAGGAACAAACAATTGAGTCACTATACTCCAGTATTGGGGCTGTTTCCAGCAAGGACAAGAGAGATCTCCAACCCTCGGCTGAAAGCCTGGTTGAACATGAGCCGCGTTTGGAAAGTCGATACAAATGGGAACCATGATGACAATGCAATGGGTATGAATATAAGCATTCCCATACCAGCATCATATAGAAGGGCAATGGAACGGATGGATTTCCACAAGCCCAGTTTTTTCATCAGACAGATTAATGTATAAATTGGAGGACGGGGACATTAATCTGTTCCTTAAGTATTTCAGTCAGACCACATTATATCAAAAGAATCATTTTATGCAAAACAGAAAAACATAATTTCACTTGTTGGTTTCATTTGAATTGATAGTCTATAGAGTGAGCAATAAAATTAGATAGTCTAAAGAGTGAGCAATAAAGAGTGAGCATAGGCCGAGAGAAAGAAGAAGAAGAAAAAAAAGGGAGAAAGAAGAAGAAGAAAGAAAGAGAGAAGGGAAAGAAATAAAAAAAAATATTTTATAATTTTGGATTGATTTGACGATTATATCCCTTGATTTAACAGGTTTTTTGACAAATGGACTATTTAAGAGCATCTATATTAACATTAGGGACCATAAGTGATACAAAAAAACTTAAAGGATGCAATCTAATAGTTTCGTAAACGTCAGGGACGTTTTGTGATAAAAAGCCTATTTTTAAAGCCTCTCTTTTTGTTGGTCTTATTTTAATCTCTCAGCATTAGCCTTTTCAAATTATTTTTGCAATATGTTGATGTTTGTTTGGTGTCATGTATGTCACGACCCGACTCTCCTAGCACGATATTGTCCGCTTTAGGCCCTGCCCTCATGGTTTTGTTTCTGGGAACTCACGAGCAACTTCCCAGTGGGTCACCCATCCTGGAATTGCTCTAGCCCCAACTCGCTTAACTTCGGAGTTCCAAGAAATCCAAAGCCAGTGAGCTCCCAAAAGACCTTGTGCTAGGAAGATACGTGCCCACACATATAAGGCACTTCACATTTCCTCCCGAGCGATTTGGGATTGCTCACCGTTCTTGCTTCTCTAAACTCACGGGTCTTACAATGTAATTGACCCTTTCTCGCACAAATATTTTTGCAAGATTAATCGTACAATTATTTCTCAAGAATTGTATAAGGGCGTTTGCATTTATCTTTTTGTCATCGCCGGGGGGGCACAGATAAATGTGGTGTTTGTAAAATTTGTCGAAAGGATCACTGCGACTAATGATGGTGTTGTTTTAAAGCCGTGAACGTATTTGTTCTCCCAACAAAAGGCAGAACTTGTTTGGCAAATTGCATGAGAATGAAGATTTGAAGAAGGGAATCTGAACTATATGTGAACACAATCTTAAAGATTGGAGGAAGCCGGTGAAGGGAAATGATGGTTATTATGATAAGCTTAAACTACCTATCAAGATCTGGCGATGGTTGTCGTCTTAACGAATTTTGGCGTGATTCTATAAGGTAAGTAGTTGGTTAGATTTTGTTAAAATTATTGATTACAGTTATGTTTAGTTTCAATTGTATTTGACATAAATTCTTCCTATTGTTCGTGTTGAGAGTATTTGTCCCACATTAAATTGTTAAAGGACCAAGCCTGGGTTTATAAGGAATTGGGCTACTTCCCACATTGCCAATTGGTTTTGGGGTGGAACCTCAACTTCCTTCATGGTATCAGAGCAAGGCTTCACGTGTTGGGCCCAACAGCCACACGTGCTCCCACGTCACCCAATATGTGTTGTCCACGTGTTAGGCTTGAAAATTCGCCACACGTGAGGGGGCGTGTTGAGAGTATTTGTCCCACATTGAAATGTTAAAGGACCAAACCTGGGTTTATAAGGAGTTGGGCTACTCCCCCCATTACCAATTGGTTTTGGGGTGGAACCTCAACTTCTTTCAGTTCGTAGGGAGTTGATTGATGGTGTAGGTCGCATACATTCTAAGGGGTTATATCATGGTGGGTTGGGTTCGAAGAGTAATTATGTATTTATTGGCAAATGTCTGAAGGTAATTAACATTAAGTGAGATTTGGACAAGTTTAATACTGATGAAGACCGTAAAGCGCAAAAGAAAGCAGATATTATGGATCTTTTAGGGATGTTGGACAATTGGTTCGAATCGATACTAGAGGGAGAGGGGGGCAAGAGTGGTTGGCTGGAGTGAGTTGTCTATCTCTTTTATTTTCTGTTGATGCTCAAAAATGGTTCGGCACTTCTAGGCTCAACTGTGATGTGTTCGCCTTCGGTAGTCCCCGGGCCTTGGTCTGCTCAGCGGATCTGTAAGACAAGAAATGATCGGTAAGCCTGATAGGCACCGGTGTGGTACCGGCCCAAGGCTCTCCGATGCTTAAGTTAGAATAAGTACGGAGTGGATAGTAATTTGAAGGCTCTTGATTACCTCCTTCTTGGGGCTTGTGCCTGTCTTTATAGATCTCGGGAGGTGTGCATTTCGAGTATAATTTCGATGTGGGACTGTAGACATTGCCTAATTTGGCTCCACGTGTTAAGTGGAAGGTTCGAGAATTGAGCTGTTCTTCAAAGGCTTTCGGCATCCTAGGTACCGATCGCCCTTCATGCCGATGGCTATGAATTTCCACGTGTAGTCTTCTTACTGGTAGTTTAAATGGGGTATAAACAGGAGTCCCCCAAGTTCTCAGCGAGAGAATCTTCGTTGAGGACTTGTTTTGGTCTTCGGCACCCGAACCGATCGTGGCCTCACAAGGATTTCTTCGTGTGAGCTTGCGTTGTGCAGGTGTGGTTTCATTCGGCAGCACACATAAGTTGGCTATGCTTTGGCCTCTTCGGAACGACCCATACCGTTCGGTACCTTTTCAGTTATCGTTCCCTAATGTTAAGAATTTGTTCTCTGCCGAACGGTAGACCAGTGCCCTTCGATGATCTGGGGATAGTATGCCTTGGTGCCAAGAACTCTTATTGCCGAACGGTATTCATTGACGCTGGGCCTGGGTCTCGGTCAAGTGAACATCGCGACGCTTAGTCTTCTGCGTGCCTGTTACCAGGGAGTTGGCGCCACGTGTCAATTCGAGCTCGCGGTTTTGAAGTAATCATGGCGCCGTTTGGTTTTTCGAGGCGTAACGTTAGCGCCTTGGTATAAATAGTGCATACGTGCTGATGTGGGGTTACTTTGCATCTGTAGGCGAAACTTTGTCCTTTTGAAAGCGATTTCCGGCGAGTCCATTCCGACCAAAAGGCGATTTCCGACGAGCTTATTCACGGCGGAGCGATTTCCGCGCATACAGACCACCGCGAGAAACAAGGTAAACTTGAACTTTCCTTCGTTTTTTCAATCAAAATGCATTTTTCATATGAACTTGGCCATGAATTCGCTTCTGTTTATGAATTTTGATGAGATAGGTAGTTTAGGATTCCGTTCCGCTCGTTTGTAGATGTCGATAGCGAGTTTGAGAGTGAACCCAATGCGTTCGATGGGGAATCATCGGACAGTCAATCAACTACCGATAGCACTTCACTTAGTCGGGAAAGTGGCGAAGGAGGCGATGTTGAAGCCGAGGCCGTTGATAAGGCCGATGCTGCACCCGCAGTAGGAGAAGGGGATTTACTGACCGACGGCAATGGCCATGCCGTTGAAGGTTGTTCCTGCGGTATTATTTGTGGAAGCACTAGTCAATACTGCGATTTTTTGATGAGGGACACTCACATTCCCGATCGGCATGTGAGCTATCGATCCTGAGACCTCCACGTCAGGCCGTGTGGGTGCCGTTCTCGAGAGTTCTTCCAGACCGTCGGTCACAATTGTTCGGGGAGTAACCCTAGGATTCCGATCGGTCAACCCAAAGAGAACGCTGTTTGGTGTCGACTACGGGGCCTAACAACTCATCGAGCGTGATCTAGTGACGATGCGTGCGAATTTATGATCCCCGATTCGGTCAAGTGGCGGCTTCCTACACCTACCGAATCTTTGAGTGATCCGAAGGATGGTGAGGTCGTCTTTTTCTTGACATATCAAGTCGGGGTTCGGTTACCTCTTGAGAATGCCGTTCGGTACATCCTCGCTCATATTGGCTATGCCCTGGGCGTACAATCCCAACTTACGGGTAGTCACGATGGCAACTATCGTTGCTTTCGGCATGGCTGGGGAGGAGAACCTTCATATGAACAATTTTCATATTTGTACAGCATCACGAATTCGAAGAGTGCCGATCACGGGGGATGGGTACAGGCCAACTGTCGCCAGGCTTCGACGAGAGGCCACTTCATCGGTGGGGTGCCGTCCTCTCAAAAGACCTGGAGGAACCGAAGGGTCCTGGTGTCTGGACGATGGGAATGCCCTTCCCATCGGCATCCCCTATTTAAGATCCCCACTTCGTTCCAACTCGTCGGTAGGGTATTAGGGTTCCGTTCAGTATGAGCTATGCTTGTACACTATCCTTTCCGAATCTCACTTGTGTTCAAAATTCTTTTCTTTTTGCAGGCAAGTTGAAGCAGCCGTCAGCAACAAAGGCTGATATCAAGAGAATCGAGAAAGTAAGATCGAGGATCGCATCTTCGATCAGGGTTTATCCTAAGTTTCTTTTTACCGAGAATCTTATTAAAGCCAAACTTGTCGATCCCGCCGAGAGTAAGTTCGCCTTCATTACCGCTTTGGTACTTCACAATGATTTTTCGGCTTTGTAATTAACTTTGTTGTCATATGTAGTGACCGACGACGGTAGAAGGGAGACCGAGGCAAAGAAAAAGTCGGAGTCTTCAAAGAGACGGCTGGATGCGGGCAAGAAGCATCGTCAGCGGGACCAAGGGCCGAGGAGGAAGCCCCGGTCGTGAAGCTACGGTGCGGAGCCCGTTGTTCAGGAGGTATTGTCGACGCCTCGGCTGAGGTGCCGAGGACAATCATAGCAACGGAAAAGGCCACCGGAAGCGGCCAATCATCGATCCGGAGGACCCCCATGCCGAAGAGACAGCGCACCTCGAGCATCCTCGGGCTATCTTCGCGGTCGAAGATGAGGAGGGTCGGCCAGAAGAATCGGTCACCCTTGCTCGCCCTCTAAGACGGTCCAATTTGCCAACCACATGATCCTTGGCTCACAAATGGATCTGTCCGAGATAGAGGAGCTATCAAGAAAACTCTTCGGGAAGAGGCGGGCCGTGCCTTTCGTCTACAGGCTTCGGTAAGATCATTCCTGCCGTTTATTTTCTACTTTGATTTATGGATCCATACTCATGCACTTGCTATTTAGCAGGCATCGATGGACATGTGGCTCTGCATGAAGCGGGCCATCAATGCCGCCGAGCGCGCAAAGAAGGCTTACGACCTCGGTCAAGCCAAGGTTGCCGATGCTACCAAGGCCATACAGGAAAACGCGAACCTTACAAAGGCCAAGGAAGCTTCCGAACGGCAGCTTAAGGCGACCGAAGAGAAGCCGAGCCGGTACGGTCAAGTCTCGACCAGGCGGTGAAGGCAGCGTCGAGGCCGAGGCAGCAAGGTGCTATCCGTGTTGCCCTGGAAGAGAGCGAGAGGTCGAAGGCTGCCGAAATTAAAATCGCCGTTGACGAAGCCATCCGCGGCGTCTGCAGTACCTCCGTGGAGTTTACGTGCTCTTTGGATGACGAAGTTGGCAAAGAAATGGCCGACCTCGTGTACCCGTTTCAAGCGTTTCAACCCTGGCGCGAAGCTCAACCTCAATTTCACCGGTGATTTCCCTCCTCTTCCCGAGCGCATAACCGAAGAGATGATCGAGGACTACGAAGGGGAGGATGCTGTCTTGCCGAAGCCCACCAGGATGCGGCAGTCTTGCGCCACCGCCGAATCTCACCAAGACGCCGGAGCCGGCCGTTAATTAACTTTTATATTTTTGTTGTAACTTCGTTGCCATGAGGCAACTTATTTTGAACAGCTGCCGAAAGGCATTTTCATTTGTTTTATGCTCATTGAATGTCGTTCGGCTGTTTTTGGTATTTATATTCTCGACTTCGTAATTACTGCCGAAGCCATCCTACCTGGTTTGAATCATTGTCGTGGGCTAATTTCAAATGTAGGTTGTCCAGATTTATCACTTAGTCAAATGGCACCGACGGTATTTCGCACCAGTCACGTTATACCAAAGGCGTTTTGTTGCCGAATGCTAACAATTTTTTATAAAAACTGAAGTGCGAAAGGCTAACAATGTTTTACATAACTGAAGTGCGAAACCAAACGGTAGTCTAGGCCCGCACCAGTCGAATAGTACCGAAGGTACTTCGTTGCCGAAGGCTAACAATGTTTTACATAACTGAAGTGCGAAACCTAACGGTAGTCTAGGCCCGCACCAGTCGAATAGTACCGAAGGTACTTCGTTGCCGAAGGCTAACAATGTTTTACATAACTGAAGTGCGAAACCTAACAGTAGTCTAGGCCCGCACCAGTCGAATAGTACCGAAGGTATTTCGTTGCCGAAGGCTTATAAATAATTGTGAAAGTTGCGAATAATGTTTTCATTGATTTCATGCCGAAAGGCTTTAGTACAAATTGCCTTTGTGGGTGCCGATGGCTACCCCTACGAAAATGATAAAAATGAAAAACAATTCCTACCGATGGCAAAGGAGAACTATTTGTAATAGTATTTGAGGTGCTCAACGTTCCATGGGTGACCGAGGGTCTTGCCGTTGGTGTCTCGAAGTCGGTATGTTCCTGATCTTCGGATGCCGATGATCTCATACGGCCCTTCCCAAGAT
This sequence comes from Prunus padus, assembly GCA_024362665.1. NCBI lineage: Eukaryota > Viridiplantae > Streptophyta > Magnoliopsida > Rosales > Rosaceae > Prunus > Prunus padus. The sequence continues at coordinate 2,129,969 of JANFAM010000013.1, read as the reverse complement.
GGACCGAGGGTTCCTTCTCTTGGGTCTTTGGTAGCAAGTGATACTTTGTGCATGACCCAATCTCCGATCCGGAAAGATCTTGGCCTCACTCTTGAGTCATAATATCTGGAGACGCGCTGTTTGTATGCTTCATTCCGAAGGTTCGCTCGCATTCGGTGCTCTTCGACTAAATCCAGATTTAAAGCAAGCTGAGCGTCGTTAGCTTCCGGAACAAAGGTTGCCGTTCGGTAGGATTCCTCACCGATCTCCACCGGCACGACCGCTTCCGAATCGAAGGCAGGGGAAAATGGTGTTTCTCCAGTTGAGGTCCGGTAGGAAGTCCGAATGGCCCAGAGTGCTTCTGGAAGTTTTTCAGGCCATGCACCCTTAGCATTATCCAGCTGCCGTTTCAAGATCTTCTTGATAATTTTATTTATTGCTTCCACCTGACCGTTTGACTGAGGATGAGCTGGTGAGGCGAAGAAGAGGTTGATCTTCAACCGGCGGCAGAATTAGCGAAAGACATCTGAATCAAATTGCTTGCCATTGTCAGTAATGATGGCGTACGGTATACCGAACCGGCAGCATATGTTCGTCCAAACAAAGTTTTCTACTTTGGCAGCCATGATGGTGGCCAGGGCTTCGGCCTTTACCCATTTGGTGAAGTAATCGACGGCTACAACAGCGAATTTAACTTGTCCCCTTCCCTTCGGCATTGGGCCGATCAGGTCGAGTCCCCATTGTGCAAATGGCCAAGGATTGATGATCGGTGTAAGTGGTTCGGCAGGGATATGAGGGATACTACCGAATCTCTGACATTTGTCACACTTCTTAACCAGGTCGATTGCGTCACGATGCATAGTTGGCCAAAAATAGCCATGCCGAAATGCCTTGTGAGCTAACGAACGGGACCCAGAATGATCTCCACACACACCACCGTGAATTTCTCGGAGGACGTAGTCCCCCTGTTCGGCAGTGATGCATTTCAGATAAGGGGTAGTATAGCTTCGCTTGTAAAGGACACCATTGATTATTGTGTACCTTGCTGATCGGTACCGTGTTTTTCGTGCCTGGGTCTTGTCGTTCGGAAGTATATCGTTCGCTAGATAAGAGTATATCGGATCCATCCATGTATCCGTATACCGTACGGTATGCACATTCAGCTCGGTTGTACTAGGTTGGGCCAGGATTTCAATGGGGACATGTCGTCCAACTTTGTCGTCTATGGCCGAATTTAGTCTAGCGAGGGCGTCAGCATGGCTGTTTTCTGCTCTGGGTATCTGCCGGATCTCATATGCCGAAAAACCCCTTAACTGGTGACAGGTTGCCGTTAGGTAAGCGGTCATGGATGAATCCCGGGCGGCGAAGTCTGCTGTCACCTGATTCACGATAAGCTGAGAATCGCTGTGGATAATAATCTGTCTAGCTCCCATGTCTTTGGCTAGCCGAAGGCCGGCCAACAAAGCTTCGTATTCGGCCTCATTATTGGATGCAACGAAATTGAAACGGAGGGCATACTCGATCTTATTCCCTTCAGGAGTGGTAAGGACCAGCCCAGCACCGCACCCTTGCTGGTTTGTCGAACCATCTACATGGAGAACCCAGACTGGGATTGCTGAATCAAAATGACTACCGTTCGGTAGGGAGTGCACTGCCGATTTGGTTTGAGGCTTGTTCGGTAGCGTTGTTGCCGATGGAGTCAGTTCAGATATGAAATCTGCCACCGCTTGACCTTTTTCCGCTGGTCTTGGCTTGAACTGAACATCGAATTCTCCTAGCTCGATTGCCCATTTGATCAATCGTCCAGAAATCTCCGGCTTTTGGAGCACCTGCCGAAGTGGCTGGTTGGTTAGAACGATTATCGTATGAGCCTGAAAATACGGGCGGAGCTTCCTTGCCGAAGTCACGAGTGCAAGTGCCAACTGCTCGAGAGGCGGATACCGAATTTCTGCACCCTGGAACGCTCGGCTTACGTAGAATATCGGTAACTCCGTCTTTTCTGGCTTCCGTATCAATACGGAACTAACGGCAGTCCGCGATACCGATAGATACAAAAAGAGTTCCTCTCCGGGGAGTGGTTTGGATAGCAGCGGGGCTTTGCCCATGTATTCTTTTAGCTCGTCAAACGCTTTGTCACATTCAGCAGTCCAGGAAATGTTCTGCTTGCCTCCTTTCAGGACTTTGAAGAAATGTGCGCAGCGATCGGTAGCCTTCGATATGAACCGTGTTAGGGCTGCCACCCTACCGGTAAGACTTTGAATATCCTTCTACGTCTTCGGCTTTTCCATATCTATCAATGCCTTAATTTTTTCTGGATTAGCCTCGATACCCTGCTGGCTGATCATAAAGCCTAGGAACTTTCCGGAAGATACACCGAAGGCGCATTTCAACGGGTTCAGTCTCATTCGGTATTTTTTCAGGATACCGAACATTAACGACAGGTTCTGGATGTGCTGGTCGGCGGTTTTGCTTTTGACCAACATGTCATCGACATAAACCTCCATGATGTTCCCGATATATTCGGCATAGATTCGGTTAACTAAACGATGGTATGTGGCTCCGACATTCTTCAACCCGAATGGCATGACATTATAGCAATAAAGACCTTTGTCTGTTATGAACGCCGTATGCTCTCTGTCGGAAAGGTCCATAAATATTTGGTTGTACCCCGAATAGGCATCCATGAAACTCAGCAACTCGTGGCCGGCAGTAGCATCGACAAGCTGGTCGATTCTTGGCAACGGAAAGCTATCCTTCGGACAAGCCTTGTTTAGATCGGTATAGTCTTGGCACATCCTCCACCCACCTTTTGCCTTCCGAACCATGACGGAGTTTGCCAACCAAACTGGGTAAGTTGCCTCCTTGATGAAACCGATGGCCAGTAGTTTTTCAACTTCAGCCTTCATAGCTTCATATCGTTCGGTATCATAAGATCTCCGCTTTTGGCGTACAGGTTTGAAGGCCGGAGATATATTGAGCTTGTGACTTATGACATCGGGAGAAATACCTGGCATATCATTGTATGACCAGGCAAATACCTCGGAATGATGGCGCAAAAATTGAATGAATTCCGATCGGAGTGTGGCCGTGAGGGTGGTGCCGATCTTAACACATTGGTCTGGTCGATCCTCATGCAAGATCACCGTCTCCAGATCTTCAACTGGCTGGGCTTGCGGTATTGGCGTGTCATCCCTAGGATCGTCAGGAGTCTTATTGCCATTCGGCATGCTGACCACAGAGAGGGTCTCCTTCGGCGTTTTATCCGTGGCCGAAGTGAGTGCCATTGCATAGCAAGTCCGAGCACTGAGTTGGTCCCCCCTGATTACCCCGGTACCACAACAGGTTGGGAATTTCATGAGCAACATATGGGGGGAAAGATGAGCCTTGATTCCTGTGAGTGCCGTTCGGCCAATAATCACGTTGTATGCGGTCGGACAGTCGACGATGAGAAATTGATCATAGATCATTGTTCGCCGTGGGGCCATGCCGAAGGCTATGGGCAAGCTTACGCTGCCGACTGGTTGAACCAAGTCGCCTGAAAAGCTCAAGAGTGGAGTGAGCTGCCGATTGACATGCTCATCGCTTACCCCTAGTTCCCCGAAGGCATCTGCAAAGATGACATTTACCGAACTTCCAGTGTCAATCAGAACTCTTCCTACATCAAACCCAGCAATTTCCGCTCGGATTATCATGGGGTCGTCTTGTGGGTAGAGGATCCCTTCCTCCTCTTCCTCATGTAAGGTGATGGGCTCCCATCGAACCTTTGGCATTTTCTGATGCCGATTACTCTCTATACCGAAGACTTGGGGATACTGAGCTGCTCGGACGTACTGCTTCCTTGATCGGCTGGACGCCCCTGCCAAAGTTGGGCCCCCGCTGATAGGGCTGATCATGTTGATCTGCCGAACGGGACCTTGTACCGGAAGCTGTTGCGGCCTGGCAATGTATTGATCAAGCTTGCCTTCACGGATAAGGCGTTCGATGATTTTTCTCAATGTTATGCAATCTTCGGTATTATGGCTATTATGCTGGTAGTATCGGTAGAATTTTCCAGTATCCCTGTTATCCTGTCGATTCGGCTTCCGATTGACTGGTTTTGGTATGATGTCTTGCTCATTCATGAGTACAGCCTCATAGGTTGTGTTGAGAACCGTATACACCTCATGTGCCTGTCCTTGGTTCGGCAACGGGCCCCTGTGCTCATTGCGGTTGTTTCTTCCTCTGTTCTTCTTATGGCCTCCTTGCCGAGGGCTAGAGTCGTTCTTACGTTTGCTCGGGGAGAACAGAGGTTTTTGCGGTGAGAACTTATCCTGAGCCGATTCTTCTTGCCGAACCGTGGGTTCGGCCTTCGAGTTCAAGTATTCAGCTTTTGCATGAATATCGGCCTGCTTCATCAGCTCATCGTAAGTGCGCCAGTTATTGCTATGCACCAGATACCGGAAATGGGATGGCCGAAGGCCACTTTTAAAGGCGTCGAAGGCTGCCCGGTCATCGGTATCTGGACATCGGGAATACTCATGGCTGAATCTGGCCGCATATTTGCGTAAGCTCTCATCTTCTCCTTGCCGGATGGTGTACAGGTCTTCGGCAGAGTACAATCTATCCGTCTGTATCATAAAGTGGTTAAGGAAAATTTGATTTAACTCATCAAAGGAATCTACCGTACCTGGCTCCAATCAGTAGAACCAATTGAGCGCCGCATCGCTTAATGCCGATGGGAACAGCAGACATTGTCCTTCGTCGCTTAACCCTTTGCATCCAAGGGCCGATTGAAAGGTATGGAGATGAGTCAGCGGGTCTTCCACTCCCGTGTAGAACGGTATGCGCAGGGGCTGAACGTCTTTGTCTTGCCTCGAGTTTTTTATTCGTTCAGTGAACGGCCCTGGCCGAAGCTTACTCCATCCTTGCTCTTGGGAATGCGATCGGTCGTCTTCCATTTTTTGGACTCTTTGCAGCAAGAGGCGGATCACGGTCTCGGCCTGGGACCTCCGTCTCCGATAATCTTCGATTACCGAGGCGACCTTTCTCGGGTTAATTCACGAGTGCCTTGTTGGTGTTACCGAACGGTAAGACGTTTGCCGACAATTAGATGGGATGTACTCATGGTCTCGATTCCGCTGTGGATTCGAGTAGGTGGACTCGTCGGACGGAGATTCACTCCCTAACACCCTCATGCAGTCATCGTTTATCTTGGCCCCGATCTTGATCGGCGATCGGCCTCGCTCCTCCCGCCGGTCCAATAATCGGTGGCGACAATCGGTGTAGACCTTCTGCGGTTTGTGGGGCTTATCCTTTGGGGCCGGAACGACTAATCGCTTGAGACCGCGGCTGCTTTGGCCACCCTCCTTCCCTTCCTCTGCCTACTTGGTGTTTGTAAGCTCGGGAGGTACAGTCGATCTGAATGTTCTGTGTTTGCTTTGGTTCACCGCTTGTTGGGTCTCATCGACTTTGGCCGAGAGAAGGTTGTTGTGTTCCCGCATCTTCGCCATGTCTGCCGAAGTGCCGTTATCTGAGCTAGGAGCTCGGCTTAGTGATTGGAGTCTTTGAAGCATTCCGGTGGCGTGCATGGGGGCATCGCGGGCTGGCCCCACTATGCTTTCCGAACGGTAACTCCTCTGCCGTTAGGAACAACGGGACCGGTGCGGTGCCCATCGTAGGTGTGAATTTGTGGATCGACTTGTGTCGGGCTTCCCACGACGGTGCCAAGCTGTTGATGCTCAAAAATGGTTCGGCACTTCGGGCTCAAGCGTAATGTCTTCGCCTTCGGTAGTCCCCGGGCCTTGGTCTCGCTCGGCGGATCTGTAAGACAAGAAACGATCGGTAAGCTCGATAGGCACCGGTGTGGTACCGGCGAAGGCTCTCCGATGCTTAAGTTAGAATAAGTACGGAGTGGATAGTAATTTTAGCGAGTAATAGCTAAGTGGCCGAAGGCTCTTGATTACCTCCTTCTTGGGGCTTGTGCCTGTCTTTATAGATGTCGGGAGGTGTGCATTTCGAGTATAATTTCGATGTGGGACTGTAGACATTGCCTAATTTGGCTCCACGTGTTAAGTGGAAGGTTCGAGAATTGAGCTGTTCTTCAAAGGCTTTCGGCATCCTAGGTACCGATCGCCCTTCATGCCGATGGCTATGAATTTCCACGTGTAATCTTCTTACTGGTAGTTTAAATGGGGTATAAACATTTTCTTTTATATTTTTCTTTTTTACTTAATTTATTTCTTATAGGATATTGTTCTTTTTGTCTTTTCAGCTTTGATAAATTTGTCAAAGACGTGGTGGATCATCCGTTTTTGTTAAAAGCTGATGAAAGGATGCGTCTCTTTTGATCGTTCTCAAATAGTGACAGACGCGTTGGCAAGATCACACAGGTTTTTTAAATTTCGACCTATTTTATTTCAAGAATGAGATGGATAGTTGGGAATGGTCATAATATTAAATTTTGGAATTTCAATTGGGCATTTCCTTTTTAACTTACTAAAATTGTTGATAAGCCACAAATTCATAAGATTGATGAGAATTTAGCGGATTATATTACACATGGAACTTGGAATATTGAAAAAATTATCTGCAGTTTTAATTCTTGATATTATTAATTCAATTAAAGCTATAAATATTCCTCTTCCGATATGTTGCCCTCGAGCTCATCTTGGCGTGAAACCGCTGTCAATGTCGGGAATTTAGGGTTTGGGGATGGAAGTTTCGAACTGGTGGAAAACAACTTCAATTTGTTTTTTTTATTCTTTTTATAATAAATAAATTGGGCTGGTGGAAAAAAATAATAATAATTAAACGTGACGAAACTATGATAATTATATATAGTAAACAAGATCATTAATTCAAATATCCTTAACAAAAACAAAAGATAGCAACATCAACTATGAACTAAAGATAACAGCCAATAAGGGCCTAGATGGCAGTAAAATGCCACAATAATATCTAATCAAAGACAGATGCCCGGCTCTGCTCCTCAGGTACTTACATTACAGGTTGTTTTCTACTGTAATCCCTCCTCTCTTTTTTTTGGTTACATGTAATCCCTCCTTCCATCCTCTCTTTCTTTTTCTATTGTTTTTAATTATTCCGTTTGCATTCTTGGGTTTTTTCTGGTTTGCTTTTTCGTGCTGCATGAAGGCTATTTCATGTTTGGCTTCTTTCTGCAAAACCCAATTATATTATGTGAGAAACTAGACCCAAAGGCTAATAAAAACAATTATAGACATGCAAACAATTGAGTCCCTTGTTGTTTCATGTAAACACATTTCTTTTACCTCATGCTTCAAAGAATTCTCATCCAAAGTGGTTTTATCTTCTTGTTTTGGCTGCTTTATGCTTGCTGCATTCTTCTCTTCTACGGGTTCATAATCCCCGCACTCTCTGAGAGTCGTAATCATTGTAAACAACAAAATCCAACGTCCAAATTAATGTTATTGATGAAAACACGAGAAATGTGAAGAAAACTTACGGAGTAAAGCCGAACCTAAGCAGGAACCCATCACGGAAATCAATTGTCACAGGAAGAACAGTTGAATGTAAGGTCTCGATCATATGTCTTCTTCCTTCTTGAACAATTTGAAACGAGGTGATACAAAGATGTTGAACCTCATCATCACATTCTTCTTCGTTAATACCAGTCTTAAAATGAACGAAGTCTTGTTCCCCCAAATGAACCAAATAGTCAGTCACAGGTCCATCAAATTGACATGGCGGATCAGCAATGTCTAGGCCGTTCAAGTTAGATAGCTGGACTAGTGAATATTCAATACCACCGTCATCATCTTCTACCATCTCCAAGGAGTATGCTATGATCTCCCCCACATGAAATAGATGTAAGGCATAGATAGTATTGCCTACAACCACAGCCCTCCCTCTAAAAGGAGTACAAGTGCCAATTTCCACTCGTTTCCAATTCTTTCTACCCATGTGAAAAGCAACGACATCATAGTTTCCGTGCAAGTCAGACAATGTATACAAAATAACACCATAACCAACGGCATAACCACTTACCTCCTTAGTATAATTATGAGCAAATGGAAACGAAGGCATTTGCACCCATTCCTTCTTATCAGGGTTGTATTTCCCAAAGAATAAGGCTGCTGAATCTTGTACGAAGTCCGTTTCGGACTCAAGAAAATAAAGTGCGCCATATGCCGACACAACTGTTCCATGCTGGTTAAATTGTACGGTAGAAGGTGTTAATTGATCTAATGCCCTAGTTTTTGTATCAAAGATATACCCTCCAAATGAATTAACGCAAGGTTTATCCCAACCCTCCTGTGAAAACAAAAATAGTTGGGAGCGGTCGAAAATCCTTGCACCCAAATAGGTAGAACCACTGAAGTTGGCTACACGTACAGGTGCTACTTGTGCGCCCATATCATCAACTTCTCCTCCAAATTTGAATTTAACTTCATATATGGCATTAGTGTATTTGCCACTAACGAAAGTTACCATTAAAAACACAGATCTATCTTTCCCCTGATTTACGACCGTCATTGATTCATTCTCCCCCTGCATCTCTATGGGCAAGCTGGACAGAGGAGAGATATACAAAACAAGTCAAGTTAAAATTTTCAAACAACTTCCGAGCTAGAGAGAATTAATGAATGAAGCAAGATCAAAGCTACACAATCTAATTTTGTAAGCATATATACATAACAAGGTGAACATTTTATGTTATATATAAAAAATAAAAATAAAAACAGCGATGCAAATGAGAAACAAAACTTAAGAAGATGAAATCCACTAGTAAGCCATGCACTGACCTTGGGCGTAGTAGGCGAAGCTCCTTCAATATTAATTTCTTCAAATCGAGCAGTTGGATTTTCTGGGCCAAAAGCGGGGCTAGATATTTCTCGTTCTCCCCCAGTTCGCCATGGGAATCCTCCATCTCCCATATCTGGCCCAGTTCGCCCAGCGACTTCTCCATCTCCCATATCTTGCGCAGAGATTTCTTGATCTTTGATGTCCTGGCCAGGCGCTCGTCCTGGCTTGAAGCCATGGATATTGGCATGCTAAATTGAGGATGAATGAAAAATCGGAATGAATTGAAGATGTAAGAATGCTTCAAGCCAGGATGTTTCACAGGATATTTTAATATGAAAAATCGGTATGCTATGATCCTTCGTTTGTCATGACAGCGATTTGGACTCGAACAGTTTGACAAGTCGAGACTAACTTCACTGGGTCTAGCAGCAGCAGCAGTAGCAGCGGTGGTGGCTGTTGCTCTGGAAATATCACAGAGGATGATGAAGGCGGTGGCGATGATGGGTGCTTTGGACGATTGGTTTTGGGGATGCTGCGGCAGAATGGACTTTAGGGTTGTAGATATGAAATATATGCTAAGCTTGGAATGTAAACATCCGTAAAGTCGTGTATTTATATAATGGCCTTATTAATCTTGATAAGAACAGGAAACTTTTATAAATAAATAAAAATATTTTAAGGAAGAAACAGGAACCGCTTTATTCTATTTAGTTTTCTTTTTAAAAATTTATATCTCTTTATTCTATTTGGTTTCCCGTTTTAAAATTCTTAGTGTTACCTGTTTGTTTATGTGTTACTCTTTTTATGAATTTTTTTGGGTTTGCTGGTGAGATTGGGTTTTAGGGCCAATTGAGGAAGTGGTTTAGTTCAAAGCCCTATATAAATCTCTCCCCCTCTTTGATTTTATTGCTTCACTCTCGTTAATTAAAGGTGCTGGTGGACTGGATCTCTCTCTCGTTAATCGAAGGTGCTGATTGGTTAGCTCATGCTTTCTCAGTTATATTTTAAGGATGTGGGATACGCCACATGATTTTATTAATATAAGCATCAATTAAGGATGTGGGATATGCCACATGATTTAGGACGCTGATTGGAAGGCTAAAGTGCATTGCAATGTGTATTTTGTTTGCTGGCTGATTAAACGTTGCTGGAGAAGATGCAATGTGTTTTATTAATATAAGTATTAAACGTTTTTTTGTTTCTATCTTTTCTTGCAGATTACTTTCATTGTCAAGAATTCTTTACGGTAAAATGGATGACCAGAAACAGTTATCTGACTTTGTTCGAGAGTTGCATCGTAAGAATACTTCACCGGGCAAGGTCATTGGTTCTAGACTTTGTTATTACAGTTTGAAGTTTAATCATACAATTAATTCTCAAGAATTGTATAAGGGGCATTTGTATTTATCTTTTTTTCCTCGAGGGGGGCGACGGATAAATGTGGTGTTTGTAAAAGTTGCTCGAGAGGATGCAAAAAATATATTTCGAAGGACTGTTGCAGCTAATGATAGTGTTGTTTTAAAGCCGTGGACGTATTTGCTCTCCCGACAAAAGAAGAACTTGTTTGGCTACTTGGATAAGAATGCAGATTTGAGGAAGGGAATTTGGACTATATGTTATGATCGCTTCGAACACAATCTTAAAGATTGGACGAATCTGGTGAAGGGAAATGTTGGTTATTCTGATGAGCTTAAACTGCCTATCAAAACTGGCGATGGTCGTCTTAACAAATTTTGGCGTGGTTCTATAAGGTGCGTAGTTAGTTAGATTTTGTTAAAATTATTGGTTATAGTTTTGTTTAGTTTTAATTGTATTTGACATAAATTCTTCGTATTGTTCGTAGGGAGTTGATTGATGGTGTAGGTCGCATACATTCTAAGGGGTTATATCACGGTGGGTTGGGTTCGGAGAGTAATTATGTATTTATTGGCGAATGTCTAAAGGTAATTAACATTGAGGGACACTTGGATGAGTTTAATACTGATGAAGACCGTAAAGCGCAGAAGAAAGCAGATATTATGGAGCTTCTAGGGATGTTGGACAATTGGTTCGAATCAATACTAGATGGAGAGGGGGGCAAAAGTAGTTGGCTGGAATGTCAACACTTCTTCGATTTTGTCAACTGTGCTAAGAGAAAAAATGAGTTGGAGTAAGTTGTCTATCTCTTTTATTTTGTTTTATATTTTTCTTTTTTACTTCATTTCTTTCTTATAGGATATTGTTCTTTTTGTCTTTTCAGCTTTGATGATTTTGTCAAAAAAGTGGTGGATCATCCGTTTTTGTTAAAAGCTGATGAAAGGATGCGTCTCTTTGATCGTTATGAAACTATGAGGGTTGGTGCAAGTGCAACTAGTTCTCTAACAGTCACAGACGCGTTGGCAAAATCCGCTTTTGATCAATTCAAATCCTGGAACTCTACTTCAACCATTAATAACATGGATAGCTTTATGTCAGGTGTTTATAACCATGGAAACTCCTCCACATCAAAAAAGAAGAAGAAGAAACTCCTCCACCTCAAAAAAAATAAAACCCCGTGTAAATTACAATGGGAGTGTGAAGGATCTTCTTAGGTACCTTAGGAATCTGAATCATCATTATCATGAACATGGCTTGGATGCTGGTTCTATGGAGGCTGTGGATCGTGGTGTTACAACACATTTTCGTGGGTTTTGGAGCTGCTTTACAGGCATATAGAACTCTAGTGTGTAGTTCATGGTGTTATTTTATTTTGTACATCAAAGATTTCATGGCATCAGTAGATTAAAGATTTGGTACAATATTAGTTACTTAGGTTTATGACTTCGTATCAATGAAAAACAAAAGCAAGTGGCAAATCAGACAGTGGCTATTGCAGACAGATTCTGCAATAGGATTGATAAGATTATTGTTTATAGCTCTTCTTCTAAACAACTTGTTGGCTGGAGATTTCTTTACGGATACTTCTATTTGCACCCAGTTCTGTTTCTCACCACACCCACATATCCTCACAAAAAATTTCTATTCTATCCTCATTGATTGTTAATTGTTTGATTTCTTTTTATCTGAACATAAAGTGAACAGCATAATCATGTTGGTTGTTAGAAGGTCGTGTGTAAGTATGACAATTACTTTCTTTTTTTTTGGTCAAATCATAACTCTTTGGGTATTTTTTTATTTAATTTTTTTCTTCTAAAATGGAAATTATTCCTTCAAATTTACTAGGACTATGTACCTTGATGAGGTCGTTTACGAAAGAAAATGAGATAGGGATGGAAATAACAAATTCAACTTTATCCAATGAGGTTGTCATTCTCAATACAATAAATTAAAAAGTTAAGATAAGAACACAATTCATATCAACATGTCACGTGATGTTACCGTCACACTCACACATAAAAAATAAAAGAGAAGTTAATAAGGAGCGAAAATGGGGAAAGGTTAAGAAGATACAATAATGTTAATAAATAAAAAACGAGATTATGCTTTCCAGCTAAGAGTGACCTAAAATCTGACAAATTCGTAACATTCATTTATTTGATTTCACAAAATAAAATCTTTCTTTCTTTTTTTTAATTATTATTTTTTAGAATCTTTCTATTAGATTTGTTAATTAGGGCGCAAGGAAAGGCCGCGAAAAATATGACTGTTAGAACGCTTACCTCCTCCTACGCTCTCTATATCATAGAAAGAGGAAACCCAACACCACCAGGAAAAAGGAAACTGTGATTTCACGAGCTTCCATCACCGCGTTAAAGTTAAGCAGATTGAAAACCCTAAAACGTTCGTTTCCACCGCTCTTCTCCCTATCAACGATATCGTCGTCTTCGTTGATCACCCACTTTCTCTGCTTGTCTCTTTTTCTCTTACCATTTCAATTTCATCGTTTTTGTTGAGAATTAAGCTACATACTAAGCTTAAATCAAGCTGCAAATGACAATCCTGCAGATTGATAAGAAAAGAATGAAGAAATGATGAACCTTCTATTTTGGGAAATAGCCGTTAGTTGTTCTTCCAACGGCTAGTTTTCTCTCTGTTTTGGGAAATTCTCAACAGCTGTCTTTTTTTGTCTGTTTAGACTGTACCTTGATAACCAATTCTAGCCTAGGTGTAAGGATCGTAGCCTCCAATGATTATGTATGGCTGGAGATGAGTCATTGCTACATAAAATTTTGGATCTGAGCTATTTTGGCAATATGTGTCATGTATATGGACGAGTGTTTTGGATCATTTGAAGATTAGAGAAATATACTGAACATTCGCATTCCCTCTGCTCTTCCTCTTCTCTGTATACAAATTTTATAAACAATTCTATCTTGGCTCATATAACAAAACTAAAATCCTAAAACATTGGTCACAGATTCAACATGGTATCAGTGCTCCTGGTCTGATTCCAGATAGGGGCGTGAGTTGTGAAAAAAAAAAAGGCCTTTTTTGAAAAATCCCCAATAGGAATAAAGGTTGCTCTTTTATTGTTGGTTCACTGAGACTCACTTAGAAAATGGTGGGATCAATTTCCTCAGGTGGAGATTTACAAACTCCACAGTTTGATGGTGCAAACTATGATTTTTGGGCAGTCAAAATGGAGACTATCCTCATAGCATATGATCTATGGGATGTAGTAGAGGTTGGAGTGCAACCACAGCCGATTCTTGAAGAGGATGAAGGCTATGGAGATGAAGGTAGTGAGGCTGAGTAAGTTCCAGTGGAAGCACCTATTATCTCCAGAGAAGAAAAGATAAAAAATGCCAAGGCATTGAGTCTTATTCAAGGAGCACTAACAGATGAGCTTTTCCCTCACATCAGAAATGAAAAGACTGCAAAAGGAGCTTGGGACATTTTGAGAAGGGAGTTCAGAGGAGATAAAAAGGTAAGAGCTGTAAAACTTCAAGCAGTTAGAGCAGATTTTGAATATATGAGAATGACAGATGGTGAAAGCCTAGATGCTTATTTGGCTAGGTTTTTTGGAACTGTGAATAACCTGAAATCGCTTGGTGAAGAAGTGACTGAAAACAGGATTGTGCAAAAGATTTAAATGAGTCTAAGTAGAAGATACAAGTCCATTGTGGCTATTATTGAAAAAACTAGAGATTTTAATGCTATTAGAGTTGAAGAAGTTATTGCATCTGTCAAGGTCTATGACAAAAGAGAAGACTTGCATGATGAAAGGGATAAATTGACAGGAACTGAGAGAGCTTTTAGCAGTCTCAGGGTTGGAAATAATCAAGCTACATGTACTAATAAAAGTTCTCACGGTAGGCCAAATCAAAAATGGCAAGGACAAAACAAAAAGGGATCAAATTGGTCTCTAGGTTGAAACTTTAACAACAGCAGTGGCTCAAGTTGGAATAATGGCTATGGGGGAAATTGGAACAATAGTTTTAATTCACAAAACAAGCAAGGGAGTAGCAGTCAAGGTGGTGTGAAACCACAGTGCCAAGTGTGCCAGAAATATCACTTTGGTGTATGCAGATACAAAGGGAAACCTAAGTGTGGAAAATGCAATCGGTTTGGTCATATTGCAAAGGATTGTGAAGGTAACAAACAAGTGGCCAACTGTGCAAAGGAAGAAGAGGTAACCACAAGTACCATGTTCTATGCTTGCCACTCTGCAAGTGTGCAAAATGGAAGTGTTTGGTTTGTGGATAGTGCTGCACTATCACATGACCGCTCAAGAGTACGCATTGATAAATATTGATAGATCTGTGACTTGTAAAGTTAAAATGGGCACTGGAGATCTTGTGCAAGCAACTGGAAAAGGCACTCTAGTGGTTGAAACTCAATGTGGGAAAAGATACATAAATGAAGTGTTGTTAGTGCCAGGCTTGGATGAGAATCTACCGAGTATAGGTCGATGATGGAGCATGGTTACTATGTCCTTTTTGGAGATAACAAAGCAGTGATATTTGAGGATAGAAGCCTCAACAATGTGGTAGCAAAAGTGTCTATGGCAGGAAACAGATGTTTTCCCCTTTCATTAGAATCAATGACCCTGCAACAAGAAAAGCATCTGTGGTTGAAGACTCTTGGATCTGGCATAGAAGACTTGGGCATTTGAACTTTGCTAGTATGAAGAAAATGCATTAGAAGGAAATGGTGGTTGGACTACCCGAGCTAACAGAAATGAGGGATGTGTGTGAAGGCTGTGTTTCAGGGAAGCATCATAGAGAAAAGTTTGATAAAGAGGAAGCATGGAGAGCAAGCTGTCCACTAGAATTGGTGCACACAGACCTATGTGGACCAATGCAAAACGAGTCAATTGGTGGAAATAGATACTTCATCACATTTATTGATGATTTTTCAAGGATGTGTTGGGTATATTTCCTCAGAAATAAGTCTGATACCTTTAATGTGCTCAAGAAATTCAAAGCTTTTGTTGAACTGCAAAGTGGTTACAGTTTGAAAAAGCTAAGGAGTGATAGAGGTGGTAAATACACCTCACATGAGTTCCTAGATTATTGTGTAAGCATGGGAATGGAGAGGCAACTAACCATTGCCTACTCTCCTCAGCAAAATGGAGTTGCTAAGAGGAGAAATAGAACAATTGGTGAAATGGCAAGATCCACGATGATTGAGAAAGGTGTTCTGTGATTTTTGGGCAAAAGTCGTAAGTACAAAGAGTATCTCCAAAATAGATGTTTTACAACATCTGTGTCAAGCAAAACACCATTTGAAGCATTCACGGTAGAAAGCCAGGAATCAAGCATCCGAAGGTTTTTGGTTGCATTTGTTACACTCATGTCCCATCACCCTTGAGGCAGAAGTTTGATGACAAAGCTAGAAAGGGAGTTTTTATGGGGTATGGAAGGCTGTGAAAAGGGTTATAGGGTGTATGATCTGCAATCTAAGAAAATTGTACTCTCAAGGAGTGTACTTTTCGGTGAGGATAAGTCATGGAATTGGGAGAGTGATCAAGAGGAATCTGTCCCAATACCTTTCAACCTTGGAGGAAATGAAATAGAAGGTGAAAACAATGAAATACAACTTTGATGCAACTTAGGTTGATAATGGTGGAAAATTTCATCTAACCTCCACAGCTTGATGAGTTAGTTGAGAATGTTAGTGGTAATAACAGTCAAAACTCCACACCTAGTTCCACTCAGTAAAGTTGAAAACTCGGAAGATATATATGCAAGATGTCACATGTGCATTATAGAACCAGAAAATTATCAAGAAGCATTTGGTGATTTAGCTTGGCAAGAAGCTAAGAATGCAAGTTGGAAATGATTGAAAAGAACAATACTTGGGAGCTGGTGGAGAGGCCAGTTGATAAACCTGTTATAGGTGTGAAATAGGTGTTTAAGACCAAGCTAAAGACCAAGCTAAATCTGGATGGAACAGTTCAAAAACATAAGGCCAGACTTGTAGCAAAAGGGTATGCTCAGAAACCTGGAATTGACTACAATGAAACCTTTGCACCAGTTGCAAGGTTAGACACAATTCGAACTCTCATTGCTCTTGCAGCACAAAAAGGATGGGAAGTTGTTTCAATTAGATGTTAAGTCAGCATTCCTAAATGGTGTGCTCGATGAGGAAGTATATGTAGAACAAACTGAAGGTTTTGAACCGAAAATGCAGGTCACAAGGTTTACAAATTGAGAAAAGCCTTGTATGGACTTAAGTAGGCTCCTAGAGCTCTGCACGATGAGATTGATGCATATCTATCTATGTGCAAGTTCAAAAGAAGCATTAGTGAAGCCACCTTGTACACAAGATCCGATAATGAAGGAGGTTTGATCATTGTATCAATCTATGTTGATGACATTGTGTATACCGGAAACAATGAGAGGATGTTTAATGAGTTTAAAAGGGAGATGATGTAGAGATATGAATGTCGGATCTTGGACTCCTTCATCACTTCTTGGGCATGGGGTACTACAAGCGATCAAGGGGTATTTATTCATCAAAGCAAGTATGCAAAATCCTAGCTTGTGAAGTTTGGGCTTGAAGGCGCAAACCAGTATCCATTCCATTGCCTATTGGTGAGAAACTCAAGAAAGTGGATGGGAGTGAGTTAGGCGATGAAGGGCTCTACAGAAAATAGTAGGAAGTCTACTATACTTAACAAAGAACTAGACACGATCTAATGTATGCTACCAGTTTGCTATCAAGGTTTATGAATTGTCCTACAAATAAGCATATGGGAGTTGCAAGAAGGGTCCTAAGATATGTGCAAGGAACCCTTAACTATGGCATAGAGTATGTAAAAGATAAGTATGCAACCCTTATTGGATTACGTGATGCGATTGGGCGTGCAGTGAGGATGATAACGAAGCACTTCGGCTATGCATTTAGCTTTGGAAGTGGAGCATTCTCCTGGGCCTGCGTGAAACAAACACGGTGGCACTCTCAACAAATTTGGCTGAGTATGTCTCAACATCCGAGGCAACAACACAAGCTATTTGGTTAAGGTTTGTTCTTGATGATTTTGGACACCTTTATTTTGTGACAATATGTCAGCAATTTTGATGGCAAAGAATCCAGTTTTTCATCAAAGAACTAGACACATAAACAGAAGATATCATTTCATAAGGAAAGCTCTAGAAGAAGGTGTGATCAACATGCAATTCTGCAGAAGTGAAGAACAACTCGCATATATTTTTACTAAAGCATTGCCTAAAGACAGATTTAATCAATTAAGGTTGAAGTTTGGAGTTAAGCCAGTAAGCAGCTTAGGAGAGGCTGTTGAGAATTAAGATGCATGCTAAGCTTAAATCAAGTTGCAGATGACAATCCAGTAGATTGATGAAGAAAAGAATGAAGAAATGAAGAACCCTTCTATTTTGGGAAATAGCAGTTAGTTGTTCTTCCAACGGCTAGTTTTCTCTCTGTTTTGGGAAATTCTCAACAACTGTCTTTTTTTGTCTGTTTAGACTGTACCTTGATAACCAATTCTAGCCTAGGTGTAAGGATCGTAGCCTCCAATGATTATGTATGGCTGGAGATGAGTCCTTGCTAACTAAAATTTAGGATCTGAGCTATTTTGGCAGTATGTGTCATGTATATGGACGAGTGTTTTGGCTCATTGCAGATTAGAGAAATATACTGAACATTCTCATTCCCTCTGCTCTTCCTCTTCTCTGTATACATATTTTATAAACAATTCTATCTTGGCTCATATAACAAAACTAAAATCCTAAAACATTGGTCACAGATTCAACAGTTTTCTCCAAAACCACAAAATCACAAGCTTCATTCACCGCGTCAAAAGTACGCAGAGAGAAAACCCTAAAACGTTCGCTTTGATCACTCTTCTCTGTTTCAATGATATCGTCTCCTTCGTTGATCACCCACTGCTCTGCTTCGTCTCTTTTTCTCTTACCCATTTGATCATTTTCTCAATTACTTTGTTTCTGTCAGACCCAGAATCAAAAGCTTCAATTTTTGTTCCTACAAAGTACAAAAACCAATGGGTTCATTGAAGAGGAAAAGAGAAACCCAGAAGGAGACGAACCAGGGCTTGTAGAGAAGAGTTTTTTACTTACTGGGTGTGACTCATGGGTTCGAGGGCGGATGCTCGGCCAAGGCGGATTTGGGTCGGTTTATTTGGCCTCTGTGAAAAAACGCAAATTGGGTACCGAGGGTTTGCAGGCGATCATGGCGGTCAAATCGGCATTGATGACTGAATCGTTTGAGCTGATGATGGAAAAGTCACTTCTTGAAATGCTTCGTAGCAGCCCTTTTGTTATCGACTGTTATGGAGAAGATGTGACGGCTGGGTTTGGTCATAATTTGGTATACAATGTGTTCTTAGAGTATGCTGATGGAGGAACAATGGGGGATTTGATAAAGCAATCTGGGGGCTCCGGGCTCTGTGAATTACAAGTGAGGAACTATACAGAGTCGATTTTGAAAGGGGTTCAGTACATTCATGAAAGGGGTTTTGTGCACTGTGATTTGAAGCCTGAAAACATCTTACTCGTGACCTGTGGTTCTGGTTTTGTGCCCAAAATTGGGGACTTGGGACTGGCAAAGAGGGCTGCGAGCAAGCGTTCTTGTAGAGGCACTGCAATGTACTTATCTCCTGAAACTGTGCTTGATCTAATTCAGGAGAAGCCTTCTGATATTTGGGCGTTGGGCTGTGTTGTGCTGAAGATGCTCACTGGGAGGCATCCATGGGATACAAAAGCAGGCGCGAAACTTTGTCACCTAAAGCCTCAGATTGCTTCTGGAGTTCCTAAGGCCATCTCCAGTCATGGGCTAAATGTAGCCTCCAAAATATTAATTTTTTAAAGAATAGTGCATTATTAAAATTTTCCATCTCCAAAGAATGCATTTATATTTAGGATCCTTCATATTTTATTATTTTGAGAAGCATTTACCACAAAAAATAGATTTAATTTCAATGCAAAATAAAAAGATACGACGCCTACAAAAATTTGGCGCCAAAGTAAATTTAAATGTTGGCCGGAGGCTGAATTACCAAATTTGGCCTCCAAATTTAAAATTTTATATACATTTGAGACGGATTTTGCGATTGTTTTGTGACTATATTTGGGATATAGCCAGGAGATGGCCTAACATTCCTGGTGGGTTATCAGAAGAGGCGAAAGATTTCTTGAAGCATTGCTTTATGAGGAACCCTTCAGAGAGGCTCACAGCAGCTAAGCTATTGCACCACCCCTTTGTGACGAAACTTGATGAGATTGGACAGGTTAAAGTTGAACCAATAAAGGAAGTTTCTTCAGTGTTATCTTCTGAGCATTGTGTTCTTGATTATGGTAGTTTCATACCACTTGGAAGTTGGAGCTCTGAAGAGACAGAGGAGAAGGAGCAACAGATTCTTCCTTTGGCCCAGATGTACCCTAGAGATTCAACCCCTGTGATCCCAACCACTGGGTGCCAAAAGCCATCAGCTATTCCTATAATGGGTGCAGCTTAGTTTATACTGTTTTGAAAGCCTTTCACGAATTGATGGAAGGCTTGATATGTATATTCTTTTCCTGGCGACTGTATAGTTTTTTTTTTGTTAATAGAGAGCTAATAATAGTTCCACTTTGATCTCTTTCTCTTGGTTCCTGTTGTGTGTTGGTGTTACTGTTTTACTGATGTAGATTATCTCACTAATCATTGCATTTGACCCATTAGGTTTATATAAGATTAGTAGTTTACAAGTTGGGATTAAATCAGTAAAAAGTAAAATGCGCATGCTTGCCCCAACAGTTAAAGGCCCGTCGACAGCAATATTGGATGTATATCTTTTTTCCTTAATCAGCATAGGAACAACAAGATGGACATCTCTTCTTCATTTTTCCGATTTTTCATTTCCAGTCAGTAAAAATTCTAATCAACAATGTCAGCTCAAAGGTTGTAGCAAAAACTAATGACCAGCATTTATTCAGCAATGGTGTCAATTATTCAACAACTTGTATCATCAAATTGTATCTCTTGGTCAACAATATTGTACCAACCCAAGAGGGGTCAGGCACAAAGTCGTATGTACACAGAAACTATGAGTAGCTCCAAGTACAACCACACAAAAACATACAAAGATTCATTGTACATGGAGGTTACAGAAAACATGAGCTACATAGTATCTTGCTCTGCAGCATCTTCCTCCGCTAGATCATTCGTTCTCCTCAGAAATCGGGACAAACATGCACTGATTGACTGACTGTTCTCAGCTAACATATAAAGGCAAAACAAGCATAATCCTGTTTCAGGAGCAGACAGATTCTAGGAAAGTTATATATGAGATGTATAAAACAAAGATACAAGTCAGGCCAAAAAGGAAAATTTACATGAATGTATTCAAATAGTGAAAGACTTTGTATCAATAAAAAAACAAAAACAAGTGGCAAATCAGACAGTCGCTACTGAATCTGAAAAAACAACACATAAGTTGCAACCCTGCCTTTTATCTTAAAAGACCAAACTATGAAGACAATCTCAGCTACGATGAGGTAACAGATTTAAGCAAAAAACATACCAGCATAGGCAACTGTAAGACCTGACACCAACCGTCCCAAAGCTGATAGCATGTAAAGACAAAACACCACCTGGAGAAAGATTTAAATGGCAAGTTAGCGCGTTAGCTGTCTGCAAGAACTACTTATGATCAACAAATTTACATAACTTTATTCAACCATCGCAACCATTGCATCTCAACGGAAAGAAAAATAAAAATCAATTTGATAGACTAGCACAGAAGCAGACTGCCGCAAGAAGCCTTTACTCAGGTCAAAAGTTTCATGATTAGAATTGATAGCTAGAAAAATATAGTGAGGGCCGTCTCTACTCAGTGCAAAAAGTTAATTTTCTACTATAGCAAAGCGAAAAATCAGGTACAAAGATATTTTTTATTATCTTGTGGCCTGTTGTTACAAGTACATTTTAGCTTCCATTCTATTCTTCTAAAATACTATGCAGTAGAAGAAAAAGTGTATTATGGAGTGCCCTCGTAGTGGCATCCAAGTCTTCCCAGTGAAAAAGACAAATTCAAGCATGAAAACACATGTGCACACATAACAACATGCATATGGAGCACAATACCAAAAGAAATCCAAATTTCTACAATATCCAAGTTCAAAATATGTCCTGACTTGGGCCACTTTATAATTCTTAAGACAGGTATTAGCACCTCTCCTTGATACTTAAATCTCGCAGCAGCTTTTGTCTACATGTTAGCTGTTGAAAATTTTCATCCATAGCCACCAAGTAATAGAGACAGCAAAAGCTTGATACCATAACAAAAATCCATTGCGGTCATCAAGCATTATTACCTTGAAAAACAACCTCTTGTCATGCCCTGTGGCTGCAACCCTCAATACAGACTCAGCTGCTCCTATGGTATTGGCTAACCATGCAACAATGCTATTAGCAGTGTCCTGCGAAATCTGCCACTCGAGTGGATCGACGGGCACCCTAGTCAACAATAAAACTAGATACTTCAACACAAAGATCACCATTCACCACTACTATAGTATCAAATCTGTAAATTGAAAATTTGACACAGAAACCCCTTATCAAATGATACCATTCACACAAATACAATTTGAAACAAAGGCATTTCATTTCAAGAACCCCAAATTCTCAGTTCATCTATCATGGTAGCAACTCCAATTTTTCTTTAAAGCCCTATAACCTATATAAATTACAAATTACAATGCATCCGTTCAATACAACCTTACGGCGTAAAAGAGCTTATCAAAATCTAAACGAAACGAAACCCAAATTTCTCAATATCATTTGTAACAAAACTAAATTAGAAGACAAATGTTAAACTTTCCAGGTCGACTGGTAGGCGCACTCCAACAACACCGATATCACTTAACCACCCGCACAATCAGGTGTGGGGTTTTTATCACAAAAGCTCGGTGTTAGTTAGAGAGAGTATTTATTTAAACTACTTTCTCTTTGGCCTCTAGCCGATGTGGGACAACAATGAGTTCCAACAACAAAAATTTGCATTCAATTTCAACCATTATCAGATAAAACCAAACTCCAAATTCATCCAATAAACCAATAACAAGACGTTAGAAACCCAAATTCCTCAAAACCCAGAAAAACAAACCAAAAACAGAAAGAAAAGCAATCACTTTCCCGCATTTTCTGGGCAGACAAAACAAGGGCGCAAAGGAAAATGGGGAATTTGGACTCACGAGATGTTCATTTGGCGAAAGAGAAGGCCGAGAATGGCGAGAGAGCAGAGGAGGACGATGAGGACATCGGAGACGAGAGAGACAAGGCTGGAGTTTCGATGCGCGCAGTGGTAATAGACTAAGCTACCGCATATCAACACTATCACCGGCTTTCCTACTTCTGATCGATAATCCATTTCTTTCATTTCTTCATGCTCAGTGAGGTTTCCATTGTCCCCTTGTTTTTTTAAATTCTCTGTGGTCAAAATTTTGACTCTACCAATACTTTCAATAATTGACCAATACTATTATTAATTTGTAAATGCAATTTCTTAATTATTCTTTTAATTTTTTAGTTGGACCAAATTATGACGTTCTTTTACTAATTAACATATTATAACATTTTTCACTGCTTATTTAAGTTTGTCGATATATTAATGAAAAAGAAGCCCCTTATATTGATTCACATTTTTCTTTTGTTACAACCCTTATTTAAATATTTATGATCTTTGATGTAATTTATTATTCCCGTTGCATCAGAGTTCTTTGTTTGATTTGGGCCTCTGGCCTTCATTTGTACCCCAAAGAAAGGAAATTTCAATTTGTATGGTTTTTTCTTTTATTTTTTGTCAGATGTAGGGGCTTTTCTTTTGAGCAAAGTTTGTCTCCTTAAAAATTAAAACTGAAGGAGGTCCTCAAAGCAAATAGAATTTTGACATTTGTTCCAAAACAAAGAAAGTTTAAAAAATTCAGAAAAAGAAAAAGTTTAATGAAATTAATAAGTGTCAAAATTTTATTTGTTTTTTGGAGGAGGTCTAGGAGCCAAGCTTTTTCCTTTTCTTTTCACCATTGACGAAGTCTTTCTTCTACAACACTTCAGAAATTGCACAAAGAAACATACCATATATAACTTCATATTACATATCAATGTAATTCTGCTGTCAGTTCCAAATTCACACACTACGAAATAGGCCCTACTTTAGTACACCTATGCCGGCCATGGGCCATACATGAGTTCTTATTTCTTACATTGCTTTACATGGATGTTTTATATCTGACTGTATATGTACAATTTGAAACTACACAATACATTTACATACTTGGAAATATCAAACAAGCTTCTAGCATCTGTCTTTTGACTCTTCTTCTAGCAAAGAGGGCATGGTAGCTGATCTCGAGTTATCTTACTTGCATATAGTTTCTAGAGTTTTTAATAAAATCAGCAGAAATCTAACCCGTCTCTCAAGAATAGCATGCTTTATAGAACTTTTAAGGATGGAAAAAGAATAGGAGACCTAAGACCTTCAGTTTGGTGTGTAGGCCCGATGTTTCCTATTCTTGAACTTTTCTATAGAAGGTGCTAATCCTGAAAAGAATATGTATATCTTTCGCCTTGTTTTTGTTAAAAACACCAGTTTCTAATGTAATGCTTCTGCCTTCTGCAACTGTCAATAACAACCCTTGGAGCCAAATGGATTAAACCCTATGCCCCCTCAGCTTCTGAGGTTTGGCCATCTGCATGTTAAAGGGTAAAAAAATCAGTATCCAAATAGGATAATTAAAACAAAGAAACAAAGCAGTTCTTTAAGCCTGTATAACAGTTGCACAGCCCGAGAACACATTCGGGGTTAGATAATGATAGATTAAGAAGCCACATAACAGACAGCCTTCTATAAGATGCAGATAAAGTGAAAAGTTCTCATAACTACGTGCACAAATTGAAATAAAACACAGTACACACCTTCACCAGATAGCTGTTCAAACCGAACAACTATGTGTTTCCCATATGTATATTTTTTCAGAGCATCTATATGAACTCTTATAAGACTGAGCAGTGTTTCCCGCTGTCTATCATTGCTTGTTTCAAGAACCTTCTGAACCACATAATTGGCAAATTGGTCCTTCATCATTGGCTGGAATATAAAATCAAATAACATAACTCAGTAAGCAGAAAACAACCTTTAACCAGCATTCAATATCAACACTTTCCAAAATCTGCATGGTTCCAAAAGAAATTATTTGGACTCTATAACGCTCATGTTATTTAAATAGGAAAGTTTTTTGAAAAATGTTTGGAACCAAAGGAAATCCACCCATATGGAAATGAAGTCTTCAGATCAACTTGTAATATCAAATTGCATAACTGGATGTTTCCTAATTGGCTCAAATTTCAAACACTATATATTATGCTACCTTGGAGCCAAATGCTGGTCAATACCTACCAACTTTATTTTCATAGGTAAAGAATAAAATATCTGAACACATGGGATAACATATCATATGAGCGTTGGCTAGACTTACCAATAGACTATCATTTTCCTCCATTTGCCCAATGATTTCCTCAATCAAGAGCTCCCGCTCAGCAACATCACCATGTTCCAAACACTTTTCAACAACATTGGATGCATATTTATGCTGACTCAATTGAACAATTTTCCCAATCAACTTGCTGATAATTTGGCTTCTTTCATAGGGCTTTCCCCTTTCCAAAACATGCTGCAAGCAGTATGATCCATAATTATATTTCTTACAATTAGAAATAACAGAGACTTGGGCAATGAAATCACACATGAAGAAGCAATATAAATATATATATTGACCAGCCTAAACCCTCAGTCATAATGCTAATGATACCAGGCCAGATGATTTCTTCAAAAGCTTGACACTGCCATGAATTTTACCATTGAGCAACATTTCCAAAACTCTAGACCACTGTGGTCATTTTCCAAGTGCTAAGAGAACATAAAGAAAATTAAGAATAACACTGAACTAGAAACACAATCAAATTAGGGTTACGGTATTAGTGGACAAAGAAACAATCCCTTCAAGCACCCCTCCGTTAGCAAACAAAAGAATTGAGGAATGAAAAAGTTAAGTGAGGCTAGATAAAAACAACAGAGAGCACAAAGTAAAGTTACCAACCTGGGTAACATAATTCCCATACTGGTCTTGAGCAAGAGCATAAGTAGATTCCAAGATTTCATCAACTATAGATTGACTTTGAATGTCATCTGAACAATGCTCCAAAACTCTCTAGCAAGTAAAAGTGTAATGTTTCAAAATGTGATACACATGATCTAATTGGAGACTTCACAATGGAAAACTGTGTGCCATTTACCTGTATGACGCGACAACCATAGGGATGAGTTGAAAGTGTGGAAACTTGGCCTCGAAAAGCAGAAATGATAAATCCAATTTTGTCTGTAGGGATGCATTCTATACACTTCTGTATTACATGATTTCCATTTTGATCACGTACGCATTTCATAACATGTCCATCAAGCTCATGCACAAGTTGTGTTTTCTGGTCAAGCTCAATAACTTCAAGAGCCTAAAATAAAGCATCCAACACAGAATCCGGATATGTAAAACATAAGGACAAGTTTTAAGATTCATAAAGTCTAAAGAAGTTATGAGGGAAGAAACATGAGTAACAAGGCTTCCAGATTTACATCCTCAGTATATACTTAAGAAAAATGTTGAAGAAGCCAATTTGCAAGACCCAAAAAAGTATATCATTGACAATAATGATGACTTTGATCCTTTTGTAGGTGTAATTGCCTAATAATCAATAATCAGACTATATGAATAACCATTAAATATTTTCAAAGTTCACATAAATTTGATCCAACCACTAGCATACACGACTTTATGATGCTCGGGTCGGGTATACTATAATGTAGTTTAGATGAAACTCAAAAGTGAGAGATTAAGTCAAAGATACTTCAAAAATCAGACAAAGCTGGAATTAATTAATTCCAACTATGGTTCCTGTAGTTAAAGGTGTTTGAGTGGAACAGAATCATTGTTTAAATTTACATCACCTCAAGGGCATATATGTAAATTAAATTGATTGAAAAGGATAAAAGATAATCTCTCCATATTCTGTTCATCAGCTGATCAATGTGTCATTTTTAAGAGAGGATTTTCATAGTCTGAAAGTTTACTTCTAAAAACCTATTTTGGAACTGCTCTCCAACCCCATCAACACTTGCAGTGTAAAAATTTCTATGAATATTGCATCCCTGGGCAAAAATAAAAAATATTTGTCCTATTGACATGTAATGTAACAACTATGAAAGTCTCAATAAGTTCCATTCTTCTCTCTAAGATAAAATGAACTCATAAAATATACATAAGCAGAAGATAGAATGATTGCTGGAATTAAGACAACACATTTATTATGAAAATCATGTTTCGGCATACCTTTTGGATTACACGACAACCATACATCTGCAAACTTAAAGGCAACATTTGTCCAGCAAGTTGATCTGCAAGCTCCTTTTTCTGCTCGGCACTCCCATATTCAAAAAACTGTAACAGAAAAAATAACTGTACAAAGTTAATAGGCCATTCACAGAGTTCACAAGTCCATAAGGTTGATAAGTGATCCAACAAACACGCAATTAAGCAGACACAAATTATGAATTCATACCTTCTGAATAACATAATTCCCAAATACATCCGTCATTAGTTTTGAAGCACGTGGAAGAATTTCTTTGAAAACTGATGCCTTGTCTTCGGTAGTGCAGTATTCTAGCTTCTGCTGAATAAATCGACTTCCATGTTGATCAACACTGAAGTTGTATACAAACATAAACAAATTATAACTAATAGTACAACCAGAATAAGGGAACAACAAACTTAGTATGGAGCAAGCAATACCTGAACTCAACAATGCGCCCTGCTATATCACAAAGTTCAAACTTACGGGGATTACTAGTTTTGAGTTCTTCAAGAAAAGAATGTCTTTTAGGGTCATCTGAGCTGAAGCTTCTCGGCCCTTGCCATCCAGAATATACTCCACTAATCGAACCTTGAGGAAACCTGATTTCATTTTTCCGACCAAGATGATTTGTTCTACCCATTGGAGATGATGGCAAAATTGGACTACCAAGTGGTGAGGCTGGAAACTGTGTCATTATAGCCGTGGTAGAATTATTACCATAATAACCACTAACATTAATTCCCACTTTTCTTGGACTTGGAATGCCCAGATTACCAATACTTGAAGACTGAAAATTTTGGTCACCCGTATAAGCGGTACTATATAGTTCTTGTTGTGAAAGTTGGCCTCCAATAACCCTTGATGCCAAGTGACCATATTGACTTGAGGCAACATATGCATCCTCCAAAGGGCGTGGATAGTATTGCATATTTAGGGGATCCAAAAAAGGTGGCTGCAGCATTGGCCCATGTTGCCCATAAAATCTACTTGGGTGTTGCATATCACCTCCATGGGGAATTCTCTCCCCTCTTGAAACATCAGCAGTTCGACCATTAAAGCTTGGCCCCGAAGTAGCATCAAAAGGCATAGGAAAGGAACCATGGGATGCATACCCAGGCATATATGAAGGAAGAAATGTAGAACCTAACGCATATCCACCGGCGCCACATTGTGCAGGAAATATACCAGATGGCTGATAATTCGGGTAGAATGGATTCCCTGAAGTCATATATGCTGCTGTTGTAGCGTACAAGGGAGATGTGAATCCAGGTGAGTGCAATGAGGGTTGTATATCAATAGAAGAGAACTTTGGATAGCCATGGGGCAGATTTTCCATTCCACTTTGCAAATGATTCATTTCTTGTGAAACTAATGGAGTCTGAACCCCTGAAGTTGATATGGAACACTTTGTTGTGTAGAAAAATGGTCTTGTTGCACATACCTCCCATAAGATTGTTTCTCATTTTGCTTGTTATTGTTGATATTAACATTAGATGCTCTCACCCTAGAAAGATCCAACCCAAGGTCACCGCTAATTGATGCATTATTCCCCAACCCATCATGCTCAATATTAGATTCATCTTTCTGTAGGTTCCCAGTAGCATCAAGATGTTGAGTACTTGGGGAGGTGGTAGCCAAAGGAACATTATTTGGTATGTACCCAGCAGCATGCACATCCAGGGAACTTGTATCTGAACAATCATTTGTAGAGCCTGAATTTGGTTCTGGTAATTTTGCCTTGTTGAGAGAAGAAGGATTTGGTGAAATCGAATGTACATCACTATCAGTTTGTTCATCTGTTGTTCCAAGGCTTGATGAGAGAGCTTGATTATATAGAGGAGATGGAGTTCGGGGGAAGTCTTGCTAAAAAACCACCAAGAAAAAGAAAAACGTGAGCCATGGCAACACATACTGGAAAACTGTAGCTACTACATTAAGAAAAAATCTTGTAACCCACTGATTGGCCAAAGGAGCTAATAATAAACAACTAGCACATAACAATTCTGAACTATATGATTACTCATGATTCCAAATCTAGTACACACTACAAAGTACAAACTGATAAATGATTTGATGCATAACTTATCTTCAACAACAACAAAGGGAGGGTGTGTTAGAAGGGAAATACAGTAATACTTCATACGTTATAGCTAAATGCATGAAGCAAAAACTAAAAACAAAAGAGTTAAACATTGTTAAGCACAGCTAAGCAAAATTATTGTTGATTAAAATGATAGAGGCTAAACCACTAACTTTAATTCCTATACCTGTATGAGATCCACTAAACTCTTATTATAACTTGCCAAAGAAGCTGTGTTCTTGACAGGCATTACTGCACCGCTATTTTCTGCCAGGTTATCTTTAGATATTGTGGCTGACCTAGCATCATTAGGGTCCTCCTTATGAGTGGAAAGAGAACCTTGAGAAAGATGCAAGGATCCATTGCTGCTGTCATCTAAAGAAGTCAATCTCCGATTGGTGCCTAAGCCACCAATGTGATGGACCATGTGATAATTCTCCCGTAAGATAAGTGGTGGAGGAAGACTTGCATTCAAGTTCATATTCGATAAATAATATGCCAAATAAGCTGGGTCTGAACACAGGTGTTCCTCAAACTCAACATTATTAACTATGTTGCTTAAATTAGTGGAGCTTGTCCCCATACTGGAGTTATGTTGACTTAACAGGTTTTCAATAGAGGAAAAGGAACCTTCCATACTTGGTGGAGCACTACCACTTCGATTAGGTATAACTTCAGCTCTATCTATCCGAAAACTACGCCCCTTCGAAATGAAGCCCGAATCCTCTGCTGACATACTTACCAATGGAGATCCAAATGTTGCAGTATCCTTAGATGAAGGCCACTTTTTGCCTCTGCTGCTTTCCACCATTCTCGTGAGGCCCTCAGTGGCCATCCTAACCGAACAATGATGGTTTTTATTTATCAACAATTACCGTCACAAATTATTTGGCAGCATATCCAAACCATGTTATGCTGCTTTCAACAGTACACAGTTGCAAGTAATAATTTGATCCAATAAGGTAGCACACTCACAGAACCTGAATAATGTAGCCGTAACAAGAAGGCCCTGCATATAGAACATAATTCATATGAATTAACCACATCATGTCCCTTCTGATTCATGTTCATAGAAAGAGATTGCAAATGAAAAATATGTTGAGAAATCTAATCTGAAAAGAATAAACTAGTTCCACATTGTTAACTTCAGCACAGACCACGTTGACAAACCCGCAACAAATGCAGAAATAACAGTCCGAGTCTCTCATGAAAAACTATCACATATCTAGTATGCATACAGTAACCAATCTATCAAATGAAAAACAAGAACTAAGAGTATTGAAACATAGGTAAATCCTTTCACATTCTCCTTTACAAATTGCAAGAATCCCATTGCAGCCGATAAATGAACTTCCACCCACTACAACACTTAATTGCCTACATGTTGACCAGAATATCAGTTTAGGTGTATAAAACTACATGAGAAACTTGGTTATTTATGGTTTCCCTAAAAAATTACCCATTTAACACTTATTTAATTTTGTTTTGGGCCATACATCATTACACTACCAACCTTTTCTCATCCATAATGTAGGTCCTGCTAATGAGTCACTGTACCAAAGTATACATGTACTGGAAAATTTACTTAGTATCTCAATTAGCATTGATGTTCGACTCATACAATCTTGTGGGAATGACGATACTCATGTAAGAATAATGTTATCTGCAGAACCGTTTCTTCTGTTAACAAAACGAGAGCTCGTATAGGGAAAATATAGTTCTGATTCGAATAAATTAAACTACCTCTCACTTAAATGCTCTCTACTGCTTATAGTTCTTATATTGTGTTTGAATTGACCTATTGCCTTCTGTGAACCATAGTTACTACCAAATTACATTTGATTATGTATAACTGCTGCAGCTGTTCATATAGCTTATACTGTCTCCCATGCATTTGCTTTACACTCTAATACAGTACACCACTCGTGTTTTAGCTTCCCAACCTTAAAGGATGCTCAATTCATGAAATGAAACTACACTTGAACGCATTTCTTTCTAAAATCAATTCATATGCCACAATTACAATAAAGTAACCTTACGATCACGGCCACTTAAAAAAAACTTGTAACAGTCATTTCGAAAGCGAAATTCAAAAAACTAAACAAAACCCACTAATCCTATACTCATTCACACCCTCTATAAATAGAATTTGAAGATTATTCCCAATACAAACAATCCCAAAAGAAAAATTATAATAAATAGCAGAAATAAGTTCACAAAAGTATAAGCCAAAAAGAAATCAAAAACTTGCACATGTTTGAACAACAAGAAGAGTATTAGAACCATCAGAAACAAGCCGAGCATGAGAATTTTGAGAACTGATACTAAGAATTTGAGCAGAAAATTATTGAAAGTCTCACCAGGTAATGGCAGCAATTCTTCAAAGCCTGAAATTTTGGATGAACAGAACACAAAGCTCGAGCCTTTTTTTAAGCTCCGAAAGATATGTGGAATTACTAAGCAGGGGAGCTTAAGAGAGAGTAAGTCTTACAAAGAAAGTGCTTGAGACTTGAGAAACAGAGAGCTTCTTTGTTTGAGAAATACAAGAATGTTGCTTGCATAACATTCTCATTTCTCAGGGTTTGAAGCTTTTAATATTAAAATGCTTTTTTTCTTGACAGTTTAAATAAGTATAGTTTTATTCCGGAAATATATGTACAGTAAATGACATAAATGCCATCGATGCTTGGCCTCAATCTGCTAATTTGGATGCTGCGTGGATGGGTAATTATGTCCATAGAAGGGGACACGTGGGACTTCAAGGTTTGCCCAAAGAAAGGTTTCAAATACGTGGCTTCCGGGCTATTGTTGGGCATTACTAGGTCTTCAAAAACGTAAGACAGTGTTTGGATGTATTTGAATGTGTCAAGGAATGGAATTTACTTGAATTTGGGTTCAAGCCTCTTGGGCAGTTCGACACCATTTCTTTACAGTTTCTTCAAGCTTGACTACCTATACGAATTGAAGCAACAATTGTATTGGTTTCCCATGCCTATGAGCTAATAAATAAAGTTAATGGTAGTACAAAAATCAAGTTTTATTTTGAAATTCTACTAAAATTTTATGATACCTTGTCAATTAGGAGTAAGCAGTTCAACCTCGAGTAATAAAGAATTTTAAATTTACACACACGACAATAGTTCAACTCCTGACCTTTTCTTTCTTTGAATATAAACCTCACGTAATAAAGAATTTCATATTCACATACATGACAAGAGTTCGACTTCCGACTTTTTCTTTTTGAATAAAAAAGAATATAGAGTTGGGTCAAGGAGAGGTTGATATGAAACTCATGGACAATTCACTTGTGAAAAAGGAGTCAGTAGGTGACTTAGTTGTTACGAACTTACAATCACAAAACTCATGAGTATTTTTGTATTGGCAAACTCCAAACACGCCTCCATGAAGTTTGTCATAGAATGGTCGTCGTTTTTGAAGGCCTACTTGGCCGTAGAGGACAATCCACTTGGTTACTTAAGGAGCCAAAACGTCACCGTCCAATATATCCCCGCTCTTCTGGTTAGTAAGGTTATCTCTAGTCATAGGCTAAATGTAGTCAAATCGCTTTAAAAATTTACCTTCCAAAATATTAATTTTTAAAGAATAGTGCGTATTAAAATTTTCCATCTCTTAATGCATTTATATTTTAGGGTTCTTCATATTTTATTATTTTAAGAATCATGAGATGAAAAAATGGATGAATTTGAATGTCGTTAAGAAAAGCGTCGTAGCCCATAAAAATTTGGCGCAAAAATTGGCTAAATGTGGTAGGTTGGAGGCTAAAAGGTCGAAATATGGCTCTCCAAATTTGGCAAAATTTTGTTTAGCGTGGTGAGACGGGTTTGCGTTAATTTAGAAATTTATATTTGGGATATAGCATAACTGGAGATGGCCTAATACACTTGCTATGGCCTTAAAATATTATAACTTGGTGACGGTATTACCCCCTTAAGATGGATAATAACATTGGAATTTACTCGCTCAGCCAACCATTCGAGCGGGGTAGTCTTGGGTTTTAACTCATTAATAAAATAAAGTAAAATAAACTGCTGACGTCACAAAATGGGGGTGGCTTGATACCATTCGGAGATAGGATAGATTTTAGTCAACTGTCTATAATCTTTGAGAAATTACATCCCTACCCCTTAAGAACACATGATATTGATATGTGATGTGTCCAATTTTGTTTTTTGCTTTATTTGGTGAGAGTTTGAGTGAGAAGAGAGTGTTGAAAGAAGTAATTGTAAGCAATTATCATAAAACAAAGCAAAGCATAAAGCATACAACATAGCCAATAGGGCATATCCACTAAAGCAAAAGCCCATATCTAGGGCCATCCATGTCAATGTGCCTATGTGACTATGTGACTATGTGAGGTGGTGGCTTCTCTAAAAAGCACTGTGGAGTTTAGTATGTCATCTTTTAGGGAAGCGTGTTCCCCAATGCCACAACATTTTAGATTTTCTTATGCCAGACGTCTTGGCTTTATTGTCCTAAAGATTAGCCCTTTGGCACTATGTGTACGGATGGCAATTTCGGATTATGGGTCGACCCGGTACGACACGACCCGACCCTGTCTATGCGTTGCTATAAACCCAACCCTCAAGCTTTAACTCCTAGTTCTTGCAAAAAGTAGAGATCAATAAACTTCTTAAGAAACTCATCATATTTGAGTAATGTTAATTCAATCACTATGCAGTCAACGTTCTTGTTAGAGCAAATTTACTACCAGCAACTCTAGTTTAATGACAAAAATAATAGCATACTACAATTGCAGAAAATTTAGTCTGTGCAACTTTTTGTTTTATATTCATATAGGAAACTAATCAATGGCTCCCGTAGTCTTAATGGCAAAAGGGAAGTTCCTCATTCCTAGAGAAAATGAGAGACTAGAGAATGGGATCTAGAGCTATTAACAAGGGAAAAGGGTGGGAGAGGGGTCTCTCCGCAACTTGCCGTCTACTAAATCCAGTTTTTTCATCTTTTCCTCACACCAAAACAGCTGCTCTTTGCTTATTCTCACCATCCGAAGAACCCTCGACAAAACTTTGGCATCGATGAGGCTAAACAAAAGCTGAACATCTTCTTGTGATTGTGGCCAGGATTCCTTCTTCCAGCCTTTCCTCTTGTTGCGCAGTTCCTTTAGTTTCATCCATTTCTGCAGCACAAGTAGTTTTAAGACATTACATAATCATTTGAATGAGAAAGAATTGAACATAATATTAATAGAAGGATTACAGCCGCCATATACTCTTATCATTATCTTATACGTCATTCCATCCATGACATGAATACCACACATAACAATGTGGTGATTACAAGAATCAGTTAGTAACCAAAACACAATGGTCATGCGATACAGAAAACTGGGGAAAGCTTTCTATTACTTGAGGGTAATTTTGTACTCTTCTATATGTATATATGCATGCACAACCATATACGCACACACAGAGTTTGGAGCAAACTCTTTGACTAACGATTTAATGATCACTTATTAATATTATGCACACAAAATCCAAAAAATCTAGATGGTGTGTATTGTGTTGTGTGTACACCCACAAGAGGTTTGTGAAGAAACTCAAACAAATAAGGATAAGGCGTGAACCTTCGACAAGTACACAATACAAGTGTGGTGTGTAACAAACCAGAATAGACTGTTTCATAATTAGGAATCCCTAATCAGCAGGCTATGAATTTCCTAAGCCCACTTTTCTTACAAGACTTTGCTATAACTTGTATAAAGGTGTCAAGGTGGAAAAATACACCAGCAAACTTCACCTTCTCAAGAGAAGACTCAATCTGCTGAAGTGGGGTGGCAGCCTGGTTTTGATTCCCAAACAATTTAAGAACGGAGCTTGTTTTTTTCTTATCCATCTTCACGAAAAGCTGAAAAGTGAGGATTGAGGTTTCAATAATCTTGATGAGATCAGGAGCATGAACCATATAATCTGATTCTTCTTCCTCTGTTCCTTTTTTAACTGGACCTGAATAGATTCATGAAGCCAAGTTCTTAAAATCACATGCACAGAGACAATGAAATTAACAGCAAGTATTAATTCCAGTAAGCTGATAACAAAAATATACGCATTTTATAGTACATAAGACCCAACTTCTACTCTTAAGTGAATTTACAACCATAGTAGACATTAATTTTTTTATCTAAAATCCTTTGGACTTGTCACAAGAACCTTACTTTGTATATCAGGGACCCGGAGTAATTTAGGCAGATGTCTCTGAGTGCGAGCATAAATTTCAGCCCTGTGGCCCTCCTCAAAAGGTTCATTTTCAATAAACCTTTGTAATAAAACCTGGAATTGTTGAAACTGTTGAGCACTGTGGTTATAACAGTTAGGATTTTCAGGTTGGCATGTGATTAGCTGGTTCAGTTGAGTGTACTGACAGTGCAGTGCCTCCCAAGACAAGCAAATTTGAGCTACATATGATGTCTCAATATCCTGATAAGGACCATTCTCTGGCTGCTGAAGATGCTCAGTCTCATCATCAGGTTCTTCAACCTTCTTCAAAGAAAGACAGCGAAAAGGGGAGGTAAGCTTCTTAGATGCAGATCTTGGTGATGGAGTTGTAGGGGTTGGGATACCTGCAGAACCTTTATTTGTGATGAAGATTTAAAGAATCTATCAGTATGCAGTAATCATGGGACTCAAGAAACAACAAATAAACTAATGTAAGGTTGTTAGAGTTTATATGGTTATTAGCAGTCCTAATCCTCAATATGGATAGTATTATTTAGTTTGCATATTAAGTAGCTGTAACTGAGGATATGAACAGATTGCTTCAGAAAAATGAGTTTACTTTTACAAACTGAAATAGATGTAATTTACTCAGAAATGATTTAAACAGGAAAACAGATATATTAGACTCAGAGGAGAAACTAATGTTAGCAAAATTAGACACGGAAAAATTAATGATACCTCGTGTGCCTACGCTCAACTCAATCAAATTACTAGCATTATTGAGCTATCTACATTTGTCCGAAAATTCAACTCTCTGCCAATTATTTCAAAGATAACTAAAAGCTCAAAACAGATGCACGTCTAATTAAATCTTTACTTATTCTAACATCCCATATAGGTTGTTGGGCACAGACAATCTTTCCTTGTTTTTCTATTTTAGCTATGAAGAGGAAAACTTCATATGTATTCTATGTGGGTAGATTTGTATAAAGATATTCTTTCACGCCCAAACAACCAGTCAAAAAGAAGTGAAGTTTTGAAAGTATGTTTAATTTGAAGAGAAAAAAAAAATAGAACAAATCATTATGTTTACCAGTTTCATTAAGATGCTGCGCACTCATCCGTTCAAAGAACAACATTCTCTCGCAGTACTTGTCATATACAGCACCAAAGCCACACCACCATTGCCGACCTTCTGCTTCTACATCCCTCCACTCGTTCGAGCTTGTCTCACCATGCTCTTCTTCTTCATCCTCTTCCGGGAATGACTCTTCTTCCGGAATCAACACCATAAAACTATTCCTTCTCAATTCTTTTAACCTCCGCTTGACCTCCTCTGTTATGAAATCATCATCATCATCCTCAGCCTCAGCTATAGAATCAGCATTAGCTGACTTACCAAAATCATCACCACCATTCTCATTCCTAGGTTCCTCCGGCGGTGGCAAAGGATTGTCCTCTGAAACATGTTCTGGGTCTGGTTTGTGGGCTTTTCTAAAGTTTTTAACTTTGAAGAAATCCATAATCCAAAACTTTCTCAACAACAGATAGGCTTTTCTTATTCCCCCCCCAAATTTATAAAACTACTCCTTGATCAATATTTACTCCAGCAAAAATAACTCCACGTTATTCCAAGGTCGCTATAGACTACAGGCAGTAAGATCTACCAGTAGATATGTTGTGACTTTCGAACAATAAATAAAACCACGAAGTTATAACAGAAAAATTGGTTAACTTGCATTTCTCAAATCCATTCTGACCCAGAATCTGACGAGTAAGAAACCCTAGATCTAAGAAAAAGATCTAACAATCCAAGCAATCCAAGCCTCCTAATAAGAAAATGAGTGATCTAAACACTGAACTGGTGACAACCCAGAAACTCTATTGAGCTCAGAACAAAAAGTACAAACTTTTAGTCAAAAACCTTAGATAAAAGGTGCCTAGATAAAAACATCATAGAGTTCATCAAAGTACATTTCCGTCAAGGTACTCAAGCTACAAGCTTCAGAGAACTCACAGTACAGATCAAGAAATCACCTTTGGGAAGACTCACCAAAATGCCAGAGAGATCAGAACCCACAAAATTGCTCAAAGATCAGCAGCAGATTTCTCCAACAGTTCCAGTGCCGGGAAGTACATTACACTAGGAGCCACCCAAAAACCCCCAAATCATACAAAAACCACTACCTCCTAGGAGCTCGGTGGCAGCATACACAGTGATCAAAACCCCAAAAAATTTGCTCATTTCTTCACCATTGCACTGCTCAAAACCACGTCTTTGAGCTACCCTACACTGAAAAGTAAGCCCCAAAAGATCAAAAAGTGCATGAACAGCTAAAACACCCTCATGAAAAGTACCACAAAGTAAAGTCAATCTTCCAACTCCTAGAAAGCCCAACACTGAAAGATGTGAACCCTTTAAGAACCAAAAGCTAAATCACCCAAAAATCCATGAAATCCCAGAAGATCCAATTGCATTTATTAGCAACTGAAGCCCCAAAAACACAAAACTTTCAATTATGAAGAAAAAGAAATGGTCCAGGCCGAAAACCCTGCAACCCAGATGAGCAAAAATATGCACAGAGAGAAGAGTGAACACTGTTTGGGAACAATGTAAATGCTTTACATGTGAGCAATAAATTGTTGGGTTATTCTAATTTCCCAATAAAATCAGCTTCTTTTTTCCTTTTCAAATTGCTTTCAATTTAATTTAATTAAAGTTTGCTATAAATGAAAGATCTTTTCTTTTTCTCTTGTTTGATTTTATTTAATAGTTGGGATTCAGATTAATTCTTAATTTAATGGGTGCTTCTGAGTACAACAATGTGTTGGGTTTTGGATTTTTCTCGGAATGGGAAGAGCTCGAAACTCAAGAGGAACACAGAACAGTGGACATTAGCATATAGTGCAGACAGTTGTGTCAGTCCTCGTACAGAGAATATTGTCATAAACACGAAGAAATACTAAAAAAAAGCCGCGCAAAAGTGCATTTGATTTGTGCATGGTGATCTAAATTACATTATTGCCCTCCTTAAACTTCTTAAATGACCATCATGTAAATCTTCATCTTTTTCTTTTCAATTGAATAATTATATGAAATTATTTTGCAATTTGTTGTCGGTGAAAGCTAGCCATTAGAGCACTTCCACCCATTTCTTTTTATTTATTGAAAAATAAAGAGAGACTTCACCTTCTATAAATTGGGAGGCATCCAAATAAAACAAAATCATCTCTTGGTTGCTCAAGCACCCCAACAACCACATCAAACCACCTTCCTCTCTTGGCTGCTACAAGCTTTCCAGCAGCCATCCCAGCTATATCCTTCAAGCCTCAAGTTTTTCCTTCCATCTTCCCTATAAAGCATCACCAAGTAATACATCAAACTTTTCATTCCTCCTCATACCCTTCCAAGCTATAAACATCATAGCCTTCAAGCCTCAAGTCCTTCCATCCTCCCTATAAAGCATCACCAAGCAATACATCAAGCTTTTCCTTTCTCCTCATACTCTTCCAAGCTATAAACACCATAGCCTTCAAGCCTCAAGCTTTTCCTTCCATCATCATTCTCTTGAAACTCTTAAATCACCATAGTCATAGCCACAAATAACAAGTTCTCAACACCCAAACTCAAGCATATCCAACACCAAGCCAAGCACATGCATTCTCATTTGCTAAATTTGTGGGTCTTTAGCTCGCACACTCCAAGCTATCATGCCAACCTCATATAATCTTAGTTCAACATCATCAAGTCATCTTCAACTATCCAAAAGCACGACCAAGCATTCGTCAAGCTGTTGGAAATCTACTCAAGCCACTCATCCTCTCTCTCTCTCTCTCTCTCTCTCTCTCTCTCTCTCTCTCTCTCTCTCTCTCTCAAAGAGCTCAATCCCAAATATAAAACACCCATCCTCTCAAGCTAAGTTGAAATCATAGTCATTACCTTTTTGGTAAGAAAATGCATACATCGCAAGCTCTTCGTCTAGCTGCCGAAAACACCCAAAATCTCAAGCCTTAATCCTTTCTTTATACTTATTTTCTCTTAGCTCCCACGTCACAAGTCTCTCATGACAAGCCTAGTAGTATCTTGATTCGCCAAAGAAAACTCTCATGCCAAGCCCGTGCAACATCAATGCACCCTCTTCAACTCTTCGTCTAGTTACCGGATACGTCAGCACAAAACACACAGCCTTTGGAAGAATTACAAACTACTCCCTTGGGACTTGCTTCTCCCCCAAGATGCTTTAGGCCTAATCCTCGCTAACTCATAAAAAGGGGTAACGAAGGCTTGATTCACCACTTTATGGCGGTCCAAGAATCAACAAGCCCGGACAAGCCTTCCGACGGAAAAAGACCCCTACAATAGTAAATATTATTGTGTGCGAAAGATGCACTGTTTTTGGATACCATATTGTTTGGTTTTGATTCTCCAAAGTTTGGAGGGTATACGTTTCCGGGCATTATTCTTGACGACTTGAGGGTGAAAGGGGCATAGGAACTCCCTTGGGTTTCGATTCCCTAAACCTTCGAAGGGGTTACACGGACAGACTTTACCAATACCCTCCACGTGAGGTATAGTCGACGAGGTGTAACCGTTAAAATGGACACTCTCGATACCGTACCAGGTAAGTTGGTTATATTTTTATTTCTGGTATGGGTAGTTGGCATATAGGGATCAGTTGTCAGACAAGTATATTATGGATATCCGGGAAACGTTTGCGAAAGTTGCGTAAGCATGCCAATTGTTTTGATTTTATGTTTATATGGAAATGGTTTGTGTTGTGCATTTTCTTTTCACTGTTATTCTTCTCCTACTATGTTATTTTGCTGTATATT
This sequence comes from Prunus padus, assembly GCA_024362665.1. Lineage (NCBI taxonomy): Eukaryota > Viridiplantae > Streptophyta > Magnoliopsida > Rosales > Rosaceae > Prunus > Prunus padus. Next base: position 2,090,336 of record JANFAM010000013.1, on the reverse strand, counting down.
TTCAAACCTGGTCGGGAGCCTCTTACGGGGCAAATGAACGTATGTGATGCTCACCCCTACTTTTTCATGTAGATCACAACCCTTGAGTTTTACTTGGTGCTGTTCCTATACTTGTCAACACATTTGGTCCTCATACCTCATCATCTCTGATAGGTCATGATTTTCTTTCCTAAGAGTTTGAGGATGCTTCTTGTTTATTTCCTTCCTCTGTATAATAACTTATGAAGTTATAGGTACTCTTCCTTGACCTCTGGGGTTGGTATTTTGATAATTAAGTTTGTATAATGTTTTATTCAGTTTTTTGGTGTTATTTACAAGTATGATCCAATCGGTTTTATTTAATAAAAAAGACTTATCGTATTTTGGGAATCTTGAGAGTATAACCCTTGGATCTTGGTGTTATATATTCGGGATCCTCAAGGTACGTGCCGCTAGGGGTGGGCGCGGTCCGGTTCGGTTTCAAGCTCACATCGGAATCGGTACTATTCATCCGGTCCAATTGAGGTTGAACTTGGAAAAATATTAATTATAAAATTAAAAATATAGCATTAGATTTTAAAAAATATATAAAAATTATGATTTAGATAGCATACCTTCGGCTAAACTTTAAGACTTAAAAAATATAGCATTGTTGACTTTTTGGTCAACCGATTTTTTTCTTTCGGTCGGTCCGGTCCGGTTCGGATGCCCACCCCTACGTGCCGCTGTCATGTGTCTCAATTTTGGAGCTTGACAAAAATGGTATTTTTGTATTATTTTTAATTTCCACCATTTGAATATTCCAATAAAGCCATGGAAAACCTCCACCCAACACCGAGCCAATTAACCCACCACCTCGGCAACAACTGATGGAGCTCCTACAACCCACACCCCCACCCAAACCATACCCACCCTCCCTACGATGGCGAGGATAGGAATACGGTTTTTTAGTTTTTATTTTTATTTGTTGGGCGAAAGGAATATTCACATGGTGGAAATTAAAAATAATACAAATATCATTTTGCCCCGGCATTTAACAGAAAAGATGACTAAATTTACGACACGACCATTTGTCATAACGAAAGTGAAGTTGATGAACCACTGGAATGATTTTGAAAATTAAGGGATCAAAATGGGAATCGGGTCAAAGTTTAGGGACCATTAGACCTAAAATAAAAAAAAAAGGTAGAAAAAGAGGAGAGTACAAGAATCAAGTTTTTTATTCATTTTATATGCTATCGGGCCCCACATATATGTGGTTTGGTAGGTGAGTAAGAGGGCATGTGCTTGTTCTGGGTGATTGAGGAGAAAAAAAAGTGAATCATGTGGGGCCCACATGGGCTCAAAGGGCTTTATCCGAATCCACACATTTGAGGACGGCTCCGGTAGGTCTTCAACATTTAGAGCCCAAAATCTCTCCCATTAGGGATGCCTTTTTGGCCTTGAGCGGCATAAATGAGAGCTCTATGGTGGTTGTAGTAATACTATAGTGAGGGTCTTATCTATGGCCATTAGGTGATGTTCTATCTCTTAATCGTTGAATCACGCTAACTAATTTGATCCAACGGTTAAGATATATGGTCATATATAAGGCCTTAAGTATAGAATTCTTGATGGTGGTTGAACCCCAAATAGACAAGGCCACTCATAATTCCTAAATGAGGCTCTAAAAATGATGGATAGAGACCAATTTACATCAATACATTTTTTATGGAAGGGCTCTATATGGCCTATATGGCCTATATGGTTGTTGATTTCTTAAAAATAAATAAATTTGAAAGTGATTTTGCTATGCACTAGTCGTGGTTTCTTAAAAAAATAAGAATAAAAAAACAAAGAAAACAAGTCCATAACTGTAATGATGGAGCTAAATTTTGGATAAGCTTTTTGCAGCAACTGGGGCCCGCTCGGGCTCTATGGCTCTATCAATGTCTTCATATATGGGATAAGTTCCGGTTGGGCCCTAAGATTTGGAGACCGAAATGCATCCCATTTGAGATGCCTTTTTTGCATTGGGCCCCCCATGATGATGAGCCCATCGGAGAACGCCTAATATAAAATAAAAAGAAATTCCGTTGCCGGGACTTGAACCCGGGTCTCTCGGGTGAGAGCCGAGTATCCTGACCAACTAGACTACAACGGATTTAATATTCATAAGCACCAAAGATTCTATATATACCATTTTACAAGACCAAAACCTTAAATTCGTCCAAAATAAAATTAGTGACATTTGTTTTATCTTTCATTGATTTCTTTTAGACAATGCTAATTTTCTCCCAACTTTCTTCCCCAACCTGGGTGGCATTTTTACATTGCAGTCCACAAAAGTTGTAACTTCTAATGGCATTTAGAAATTACTCTAACAAAAAAATAAAGGAATCTTGTTCACGGTTTTGTGTTCAAATATAATTTCAAGTTGCATTACACTCTCGTGGTTGTAGTTTAACAACAAATTTCAAGCAATTCTTCTCCTCTATTTGGATACATATTTGAATCATGCAAGTACAAATATAAACACTTTCTTTCTGTTCCTATAAAGCATGGTACACAAGACTTTCAGTTTTTCAGATGACGATTCTCTTCAAGATGAGACAGAAGGCAGAGGTAAAGAGTGACCTCTATATATATACAATACTCATGAATCCTGAATAAATAGGCATTTGAGGTAGATCAGTAACCTAACCAACTGGATGGTATTGGCTGAAACTTGGTCTTTGCAGAAGCCAACGCATCATAGTAATCTACATGATCAAAGCAGTCGCGAAAATCTGTGAAGAGCTTTTCAAACACCCTCCATTGGACTTTGATTGATCTTGAGTAGGGGTATGGAAGAAAAACCTGCTGAATATGAATGAATTAGCAGCCGATGACCATACCGCATCAAAGAAAATAAACATTTTGCAAGAAGAAGATAATTTTGGTCGTGTTTATATGGTGCTTTGCCCAAAAATACAGGTAATTTATCCTACAATACCAATCATCCATATTCTCCACCACTGAAACAAAATACTATCAGCCTACATATCCTCTTTAAATAATTTCATAAATCAATTCAGATAGTAAATGTCAGAGAGAAAAGAATGAACTAATGTATGCTCAGTATCTCCACAGTAGTTATAGTGAGTACATTAATTAACAGAAAAGATAGCTTACATCCCCCTCTTGTGCGAGACATTTAAGTATTTGAAAAGTGTGCTCATTTTCCTCTAAATTGTCAAGAACAGCCAGCCAGATCTGGGAAGCAAGATCATGAGCCATGTCTCTCGATTTACCGCAAGCAATAAACTGATCTGCTAAAACACACAGTAGTCCCAGGTCATGATGTGAAAAGAATTTACAGCCTGGTATTAAATAAACTAAAATGTGACCACCAAACTTCACTATCAGATTTGATATCCAATAATCCTTGCCACATGACAGTGGACAATAACAAGTTCAAGATAACATGTACATCCAATACCATATTCTAATTAACAGAACACTGAGATTGGAATTCTTGAACATCAAATGGCATCATGGATCACAATTTGTGGGGTACAGTACAGACATGGGGGTGTACACTTACGCATGCCATACATGTTATTTAAAGCAAAAAAATTGAACATAAGCAAATGCAAGATTGGGAATCGGTACTTAACTAAGTATAGCCATTGCACATATCAATTTTTTAAATCCAAACATATGAAGGTAGAGCGCAAGAAAAATGCAAGTAAAATTTGAAACAGACCTATTATGGTTCCATGCAGTATACTAGAAGAGGGTGGCATAGTTGAAAGCTCAAGCTGCTCTTTTAGAAATAAATATGTATGGCCCACAATCTCATCAATCTCACCATCCAGAGAAAAGATATGTTTACTGACATATAAAGCTGCAAATCTCCTGAGAAAATTGTCAATAGCTTAGCAAAATATAATGCATGGATTTTTGAAGTGAAGCACACGCATCAGACCAGCAGCTACTAGTCAAAGATATCATTGCACTTGTAAATCTAAGTTGCATTTTCTGAATTGATTTGGAAACAACATTATAATGTGGATCTTGGGGCAGAGTCACACCTATCTGTTTAGGATGGGAAAGGAGATTCTCCAATAGAAATCCAAAACATCAAGACACAATTCATAATATGATCTTTAATTTTAGTTTTTAGTTTGTAAGGTAGGCCAAAAGCTGTCGTTTGATTTAGTTTTTAAGCTGCATGTTAAGATAGAAATGCATTTTCCTTTAGGGCAATGATTATGGACCATCAGTGACTTGAGTGTCCTTCTCCAAGAACAACGGAATATAAAAACTCAGAAGCAACTGGAAAGTTATAAATGGATAGAAAGCAAGAAAAAAGAAATGACCACTGCAAGGAAACATGTTATGCTACCTCTTGCTCAACCCTCGAGGGATAGGTCCAGGCCACCTTTTAGCTTGGTTAGCCAAAGGAAACGTTGTAGCAAGAGCAGCTTGCCACAAGCATTCTCCGCGAAACAGATTGGCCCACTGTTTTTTGACACAGGATATTTGTGCCCACTCCGAGACAGGAACTCGAATGAAAATTTCTATTAGGAGATGATCGGGAAGCTTTCCAAATGAACTATCAACTGACATTAGAATTCTGCAATGCGAAAACCGAAAACATAAAAAGTTACTTCAATAAAATGGACAAATCTTCGTTTAAAACAAGGTCATGGTTCTGAACACATACAACACTTTCCAAAGCACTGAAATTTCCAAGAAGAAGAAATTCTTAACCTAGTGCTATTAAAGCAAACTACCAATCATTCTAAAACAAACCCAATCAAGCTCCACAAATCATATTAGCCAAGGCACTCCATTGTGAAGTTTATATAGGGTGCATATATTGTTCTTGCTCTAGAGACATAAAACCATTGACCAACGACTACTCCAGAAATTAAATCCAAAATACAAAGTAACGCATATTTGTTTAATCGAAATCGATCCAGTTCTGATAAATTTACTCAAACACCAAATAATATACAAAATAGAAGAGATGAAAAGGAATGAAATGGATGGAAATCACTAAATTAACCCACCAAACACATGTTACTCTTGCAATTACATAAAATGCAAAGCTGAACCATTCAGGATACAAGCCCAGAAAAGCTTTGTTGAATTAACATAATTCTATTAAATTTTCAGTTCAAAGTTCAAACCCAAAATACATTCCCATCAAAACTGAAAAAGGGTAAGGGAAAGACGAACACTTTGTGAAAAATCAGGATAGATAGCTATTTAATCCACTAAAAATAAATATACAGAGTAGAAAAGTTCAAAATTCTATTAAGCACATGGAAGGAACTTGGCCACACCCACTAAAACAGAGCAAAAGCTCAGTGGAGATATCATGGTGCAAATATGAACTGAATGAGATAAACAACAATTCAACAACATCACTGGGCAAACAAAGTTTATACAAATTAAATTTGCGAGAGAGAGAGAGAGAGAGAGAGAGAGAGAGAGAGAGTGATAATGAAAATTACCTGAGAGGAAGAGTGAGCTTTTCAGCTCAAAGCTTTGCCTTTGTTGGCCGAATTTTCAGCTGAATGTTGCAATAGAAGAAAAGAGTCCCTGCTTTGCTCTGCTTAGGTGGCTATTTCAGGTGAGTCACGTGAGATCTTTTGTTTAACTTCTTGAAAATTGAGTCTTTTTAAATTATCTTTCTGGGCTATAAATTTGAGGTCTTTGGTTGGTCCCTGCAGTTGCTGCTGTTCGTAAGCTTGTTAATTACAGAAAGAAGAAAATATTGAAGAAAACTCTTTTTGTGGTTTGCAATACTTTGGATGAATTGGCATATATGCCTTGTAGGATATACGTATGTTTGTGGGTTGGCTTCTACTACCAACCGTATGTTGGATGCTCGGATCGGATGCGAAATGATGTGACATATTATTGTGGTTATTTCTCGTCGGCATAATGTAAAATTGAACTCACGTACCCTATTATGTTTCTTTAACACATAAGGGTCCCCAAATGGTAACGGTTGTGGAAAATAACTTACATGAAAAAAGAGGCCGACATAGAATAGGGTATATGACATGTTACTATTGTTGTGAAAAATAACTTACTTGCAACGTTAGCTTATATTTTTCTTCGTTGTGACAAAAATAACTTACTTGCAACGAAGCATGTATATATATATTTTTATGTTTATCTTCCTTTTTCAGTGATGTAAAGAAAAATCGGTTACGAGATAAGAGAGGGGGACACAAAAAAGTATATCTCCAGTTACATGGTGAAACCCTACACAACTCCTCAAATGTTAAATCCTTGAATTGCTGCGTATATGTTTTATGTTGACATTATATGACCAAAATTACATGTTATACTTTTATCTGGAAGCCAAAGCTAGACTGAAGAAGCCTAAACTAAACTTATTGAAGGATATACGTATGTTTGTGGGTTGGCTTCTACTACCAACCGTATGTTGGATGCTCGGATCGGATGCGAAATGATGTGACATATTATTGTGGTTATTTCTCGTCGGCATAATGTAAAATTGAATTCACGTACCCTATTATGTTTCTTTAACACATAAGGGTCCCCAAATGGTAATGGTTGTGGAAAATAACTTACACATGAAAAAAGAGGCCGACATAGAATAGGGTATACGACATATTACTATTGTTGTGAAAAATAACTTATTTGCAACGTAGCTTATACTTTTCTTTTTGTCTTTTTTTTTTCTCCTTGTGACGAAAAATAGATTCATATAAAGGATATTCGATATGCTATAACTGTTGTGGAAAATAACTTACGAAGCATATATATATATATATATTTATCTTCCTTTTTCAGAGATGTAAAGAAAAACCAATTACGAGATAAGAGAGACGGACACACAACGGTTACATGGTGAAACCTACACAACTCCTCAAATGCTAAATCCTTGAATGGCTGCTTATATGTTTTATGTTGACATTATGTGACCAAAATTACAAATTATACTTTCATCTGGAAGCCAAAGCTAGACTGAAGAAGCCTGATCTAAACTTATTGAAAGATTGTTCAATCTTAAAATCCAGTCGCATTTCAAGTTCACTAATCACCATATAATGGATGCTAATACACACATTCATAAAACCACCATCTAATCTAACTCACCAAAGAAAAGTTCAAATGAAAAGAAAAGAAAAACCCAAAAAAATTATGAAAATCTTCTCATTCTTCTGCTGTATGCTTTCTTCAACAGAGCTTCACGTCCAGGAAATCTGTTTGAATTCTCTACCATCCAATCGTCCCCATTCTCTTTGTTCCTCCCTAATCCAACTCCATTTCCAAAATTACCCCCTCCCTTTTCCAAGATCCCCAACTTCTCATCCCTCTCCTCCCTCTCCTTCATGTCTTCCCTCCCCCACCTTCTTCCCTCTTCATCCTCAACCTCCCCTCCTCTCCCTCCTCCTCTCTCCACCTTCCCCCAAAACCTCAACCTTCTTCTTCTTCTTCTTCTCCCTTTCTCTCATCCTCTCCACCTCTCTCTCTCCTCCTCCATTTTCACTCAGCCTTGGAATTCTTCCTCCTCTAGAAGTACCCAAAAGCTCAAAATTCACTTTGCTCCAACCAATCTTGTCATTATTATCCCAACGAAACCTCTCACTCATTTCCAACAGCTCAGAAACTCCACCTGAACCAAGAGCACTGCTCCTGTTACCATTCAGAACGTTCTCAGCCAACTCCCACTCGATCCGGTCCTTGTAAACGGCGTCGTTGAGGACCTGGTCTGCGAGCTTTGCCCAGTCTTCAAAGTCACGGGCTCGGAGGTTCTTGGAGACCCATCTGAGGTAGCTTGAAGGGAGGGTTCCTAGCATCTTGCCCTTGTGTTTTCCAAAGTCTATGACTCTGTCTCTTGCAGGTGGTGGTGTTGTTGAAGAGAAGAGAGATGGTGGTTTGGGGGTTTTGGGTTTGAAAGAGCAAGAGAGGTGGAGGTATGGAGAGGTGTGAGAGAGTGCAGGGTTTGAAGGTGACGTGTGGAGATGGAAGAGAGTGCTCAGAGTGGTCATGCTGGATGGAGTAGATAATGTTGCGGCAGAGCGAAAACAGAGTAGATTTAGAACAGTGAAAGGATATAAAGGCAGTTTACAAATGTAATAGTTCATTATAATTTTTTTCAAATAAAATAATTCATTAATTAAGAAGAAAAAAAGTCTTCACATTTGAGGCATGTATGGTAATTTTATTTCTTTCCATCTATTGTTTTTCCGACTATTTTAAGAGAAAAATGATCATTTCATATTGAAAATCAGCGAATGTAAGTTAACTATTATCAGTGAAAATCATCTGGTCGTCTCACCTTAATTAAGGCTAGTGTTTCTGAAATCCCTAATCATACTCTTTCATGCTTCAAGTGCTCAAAAGAAGTCTACAAGGAAATGAATTCTTGTAGTAGACGTTTTTTTTTATGGGGAAGTGGTAATAAGCCCCTCCAGTTTCTTGAAAAGATATTTATTTGCCTAAAAGTTTAGGGGGTCTAGTGGTTAGATCTACTGCTCATTTTAACAAGGCGGCTTTAGCAAAATTAGGCTGGATTTGCTTAATTGATCCGTGCAATTGTTGGGCTCAGATTATGGCTAAGAAGTACTTAAGTAAGAACTGCTTTCTTTCTGTTGTTAAAAAGACTTCTCATTCTTTAACTTGGAAGGTCATCCTTGATGGTCGTACGGTGCTTCATAAAGGTATAAGATGGATTGTTGGTAATGGGCAATCCATCCTTCTTTGGATTGCAAATTGGGTTTTCCCTTTTCCTTTGTTAGATTTAATTCTTGTGTTCCAGAGAAGTAATCTCAATTTGAATGCTAGAGTTGCAGATTTTATTTAGAACTAGGTTTGGCAACGTGATAAGCTCCTTCAAGAGGTTGATGAAGATATTCTGGAAAAAATTCTAACTATTTCTCTCCCTCTGTCTCCTCTGTAAGATGAATTAATTTGGTGGCCCAACCCTAATGGGAAGTTTTCTATCAAATCTGCTTATAATTTACAATTACAAGATGAGCCAAACCATCCTAGAGCTTCTTTACTAAAGAGAATGTGGAGTTTAACTCTGCCCCCTAAAGTCAAGCTCTTTGCTTGGTTATTCATACAAAAAAGATTACAAGTTAGAAGTCATTTTCACAAATATTTACCTCATATCAATCCAGAATGCCCTCTCTATAATGATCATTTGGAGATTAGTAATCACTTATTTTTTGAATGCCAGTTTGCAGCTAACATATGGAGTTGTACCTCAATAACCCCTACGCCTTCACAATAGAATTTTGATGGTATCGAGTGGTTGGCTTTGCTCCCTCACATGAGGGATAAGGATGGCCCGAATATTCTTTCAAAAGCTCTTCTCCTCTGCTGGCAAATTTGGGAGGCTCAAAACAACTGTGTTTTTAAAGACATTGCCCCTCATCCAGTTAGAGCCTTAATGTCGCTGGTCAGATTGGTCTAGACTATTGGAAAAACAATTCCATTTCTCCTAAGAAGTTCAAAGGTGAGCTTGCTATCAAATGGAAACCACCACCCTTAGATTGGATAAAATTGATTTTTGATGGCTAGGTGTGTGGTAACCTGGCTACTACTGGTTTTGTTATCCAGGACTGGAATGGTAACGTTAGGCTAGCGGGAGCCAGGAACTCGGGTCAGGTGTCGATTACTGTTACGGAGTGTCTGGCGCTTCGAGATGGCTTGGCTCATGCAATCCACAATGGTTGGCGTAAAGTTATGGCTGAAGGAGACTCCAAACTCATCATTGACTGTATCAACAACAAAGTTTCGGTCCCTTGGAGTATACATCTCTTTGTGCAAGATATAAGGCTGCTGAGTTCCTACTGTGAAGAGGTTTCTTTCCAGCATGTCTTTCAGGAAGCCAACTTCATTGCTGATGCTTTAGCTAATTTAGGTCATAATCTTAACCCTTCCCACCTTTGGGAGCAGGGGCTTTCTTTAAGTTGCTATGCTCCGTTTTATTTTGATTTAGTTGGTGCTGTGTGCCCTCATGGTTTCCAGCTGCAAGGTTTCCATTTTTCCTATAAAAAAACACTTCCATTAAAATTGATCAAGTTGTTTGTGCGTAACAAACATGAGTGTTAAGACGGTTTATTCTTAAAACACTTGTCATTAGACTAAATTAGAATTAATGTAGCATATAATATTGACATGGGTCATAAGAGAATGAGAATTACATTGATTTAATAGAAAAATTAGGGATGAAAATGATGCATAATGTATCAAAGAAAAAGAGAGGAGACATGTCTAATATAGCAAAGAAAGTAGGAGAAGAAACCATTTTTCCTTTTCGACCAAAAAAAAACCATTTCCCCTTATCCAACATACGAGGTTGGCGCTCTGCTGCTCTCTAATTTTCAATCCTGACATGTCAGCTTCTTGGCACACTCTCAGCGGCCTCAGTGCTCTTTCGTTAACCTCAAAACGTCGCCGTCTAATACCACCACCACCATCATCATCACCAGCCTCAGCCGCAGTAGCTCAGTCGCTCACAGTCGCTCACTGCTCTCTCACCGGATTCCAAGAACTGTCGACGGAGCCTACGCGACCCAAAACCGAAGCTATTAACTTGAAAGATGCCCGCAAGAATCAGAAGCAGAACGACGTCGTCCCGGAGAACCAAGATGAAGAAGAAGAGCAGGGAATTTCTAAAATCCCAGTTCCCAGGCAGAAGTACATCCCTGTTTCCAAGGCTGAGCTGCTGGACGGCGTCGTTTCGACTGTGTTCCAAGACAAAAATGGCGATGAAGACGATGCTCTGCAATATTTTCTTCTTCTCTCTTCGTAAGCCCATTGAACCCATTTCAATTGCTGGAAGAAACAAAGACATGAATAACCAAAAGCTGTTTAATTTGCAGGTGCTTGGACTCTATTCTTCATATTGAACACAAAAGCATCTTGGAAGAAATGCGAGCTGATTATTTTGATTCCAACTCCATGAAACACAAGCAAACAGTTCATGAGGTTGATGAACAAGTTGTGAATAATGGGCAGGGCTCAGATTCTGCTTGGAGTGGCATTAATGGAGTTGAGAGTATGGAGGCAAATGGGGAAGAAAAAGTTGAAGCTGACAAGCAAATGCCATTCGATTATGTTCTGGGCTTGAAAAAACTCTTAGGTTCTTCGGCTAAGAACGTCGAGAGGTATCACTAATTTTCTTGAAGTCAATATTTTTCTTCATTTTTACTACCCAATTTGTAAACTATTGGGAAGCTTCAAACTCATCAAGGACAAGATGGAGAAGCTTCAATGGTAGGAATTATGCTTAGTGCTTCAGGTGTAGGATTTGTTATACTCACTTAACCTTGGATTTAATTTAAGAAGTAAAAATGTGTGCTTGTAATTGTTACAGAGTATAGTTGATTTGAATTGTATCAGAAGACAACTCTTTATCTAATTTAATGTTATAAAATCAACTCTTATTACAGAAATAGGACAAAGATGGTACTGTGTTTGTTATTATTATTTTCTTTACAATGCCAATTTAAGGTTAAAGTTTGAATGATCTCCTTTTTAATTTTTTGGAGGCTTGCACAATGTATGTTCTATATGTATTCTCAATTCTTCTTCAGACTCATGGTATGGAAACCTTTGACATCCTGTGCAATATTTTCCTTTGATGTAGAGTTGCTGTTTCCGCTCGTTTCCAGCATTCTTTCATGCAACTTCTTTATGATGCTCAGTTTGAAGAACTATCAGAAAGGGATTTAATGCTGACATCTGCATTGAACACTGATTATCTCCTTACTTTGCCCGTATATGTTGACTGGAAGAGGGCATCTGAGTCCAATGCAATAATATTCAGGTGATTCTAGTTTTTTAAGCTCAATCCTCTGTTTTCATCTTTATATTAACCTTTACACTAATTCATGCTGAATCATGAAGCTGTGGTGTATTATAATTCATTCATAAAAAACATAAATTTTATGTTTCTGGTTAAGAGTCAAGATCACTGAACGGGATTTATGTGACCATTTTGTGTTGAGCTGACCAATTTCAAGATCATAAACTATCTAAATATTGACTCCACATGTCAATTCTATCTGCCAGGCGAGGATATGCAACAGAGAGGCAGAAGGGCCTACTACTTGTGGAAAAACTGGAGTACATACAGTCCAAACTTCTACAAGGAGCCTTCTTCATCATATCTAAACCGTTGGGGAGATTTGGGAGCTGGATAACTGAGGTCATTGTCTTTTTCAGAACAATGGCTGCCTCTTCATCCTGGGGCAGCAACCTAGAGGTTTTTGTTTCTTTTCCCCTTTCTTCTATATTTAGTTTGACTTGCTTTTTCTCTCTTGCTTTATGACAGGCATTCAAAGTTGCTTGTCAAACTCCAGAAGTACAAGATTCGACTAAAAGATTGCAACTTTGGCTTAAGGAGCTGTCTGTTTTTCAGCAAGCATTTCGTTATAATGAACAAACTTCTAATGATCTTCTGGGAGTAGAGCAACTATCAGATAGGGACCTCCCAATGTGGCTGGCGGCACAGAGAGCAGTATCTCGTTATGAAGGGCTTTTATCTACACTTGGACCCCGTGGAAGGCTCTTAAGGAAGTTGCTTTCATGGATTGGACTTATTTCCCCTACACCAGAAACACCATTTGAGCTGGATGGTGATACTAATGCTTCTGACCCTTATGCAAGGTTTTCCCAATAATTTTTTGTTTTGTTCATACTCCATCACACTTTATCCCTGTTGTTTCTATATTCAGTTGTTTGCTGCTTTTCTCTAACTAGAAGAGAAGGTATTGAACTTAACTAACTGAAAGCAGTACCAAATGTCAATCTTCTTGACCGAAATGAATTCGAGCTCAATATCACGGTGTTGATCCCTTAAAATTTTAATTTTTTTTTTTGGGTGTATTCAACTGTTTGTAAACAATGACTATGTTGTACAAGGTCTAGGGATCCTCTTTTAACCCAAAGAAAATAAAAATGATTATACAACCAATTATTCCAAAAAGAAATAATTGGTTTCCTTCCCTTAAAAACATTTCAAAGTCTGTTTTTTTATTTATAAAAAAATCTTTTATTTATTTCGAAGATTATATAGAAATGATTGTATTGTAAAGGTTAGACTTGGAGTATTCACATGGAAGTTGAAATGTTAATTGATTGAAACAAAAAAAAAACTGACTGGTTTGCATGAAAGACCATTTAATCTAATGCCATTTTAACAAGCGATTTCATATTTCAAATGTTTGGCCTGCTCTTATAGTCACGGGTATTCTAGTTGGAACCTTATAATGGTCAAATAATAGTAATATCGTTTGCCCAGGCCCATTTTCTTATCAAGGATATCACTTAGTGACATATGGAGACCTGCTACAAGGAAATACTGTGGAAATGACATTTGGAAAATGCTAAAAACTTCCATTTCTATTCTTTTCTCACAGTCAATCCTCCAGGTATTGCCATATATAGTTTGATCGTACTTCCTTAGTTACTTCTTTCATATAATTCTAGGATAAGTAGTTTATCTGTTCTGTTGTGGATATCAACTATAGTTACATGCTGATGGTAATAATATATGATGTCTTTGCAAATTAGGAGGCAGCATTTCAAGAATTGATTCTGCTTTATACCGACGTAGATGACAGCAATACTGACGATAATGCTGACGTTCCATCGTTGCAGTTAAAGATTTACGAGAGAATTCCTATTCCGGATCTACCAGTAAATACTTCTGTCTCAAATTTAAAAATCATCCAATGTAATTGTCATTGCTTCTAGCAATTGATTTTCAAAGTTACTCAGTATTTTTTTTCTAGTTCCTGCCTATTGATTTTCTTATTGTTTTTAATTTGATTTGCAGGTTATCTTTCCCCACAAAAAGCTATCTTTCCGTATCATAGACACGGTATGTAGATCTTTGTTACATGCTAACACTTATGTAGCTTAGTGCATGGATAATTTGCAGAAGTAGTCTCTCCTCTCCTCACCTGGTTACCATCTTTTTAGTAAAATTTTGACTTCTTAAAGTACTATTCACTGGTCCTTTACAAATAAACATTATTGGAAAAATTGATGAATGTATTTGGAGGTTTTTTTTTCATTGCTACGTACTATCTATGCATCCTAGCATATGAATGATACTTAAAACTATTAATTTGGTTGTTTATGGTTTTGCCCCCTTTTGGAACCAATCCCAGCTTCATTCTTGTTGAGTGGCGGTGAGTTCTAGTCACTGTGGTTATTCATATTTTGATTTGATAACTTAGGAGAAAAAAGAGTAGGATAATGCTGAATAACGTCCTTTCAGATTTTGAGCCTCATGGCCGTATTCTATTGATTTGTAGGTACGCTTGGACATCGCTTCAATATTAGGGCTTTCAGCATACTTCATAAACTACAAATTTGAGAATGTCTTAAATTCCCCGTATGCATTCTCTTTGATTTTAAGTAGTTGTTTTTGAATAGCAAGATGACCCTAATTCTAGTGTTCAGCAATTCCTTTTTCACCTTCCTCTGACTCATTTTTATGTTGAGAGTGTCTCTCAAAATGGAGTTTAATTTCCTTGGAAATGACAATTTATCTTATTTTAATATAATGACAGGTCAGCAATATTTCTTGATGTGGTTGCGATCAGTGCTCTCATAATTTACGTGTCCCGTGTGGTTTTGGGATACAAACAGACGTGGGATAGGTATCAAGTGAGTCAATTTCATCTTTGTATTTAGAGTTTACCATTATATATTTCTGAATGCGATATTCAGTTTAAAGTTAAGTGATCTCCAAAAGGAGCCTTGCATTACAGCTTTTGGTCAACAGGACGCTTTATGAGAAAACCTTGGCAAGTGGATTTGGCTCAGTTCATTTTCTTCTCGATGCTTCTGAACAGCAGCAAGTAAGGAACTGCTTCAATTACTAGGGTTCAGTGGACATGTACGGAGAAGGGTACATTAAGGGGGAAATGTAGTAGCTTAGAGTTTCATTTGCTGTTAATTCAATTGGTTTTTACGCAAATTGCCAGTAACTTCCTAAATTTCAAAGCAAAAGAAATAGTAATGTTAAAAAACATTAAGTTGCATTCTGTAATTAGACTAGAAGAAATAGTTTTAATTAGTAGCATCATTCAGTCAGATGCTCCAGTAAATGGTTTAGTCACATGTTAGGTTAGGTCCTACTATTAGATTGGTCAGTGGTCACGCATATTTTCCTTACATGACATCTCTTGATTTTAGCGAAGACCTTAAGATAAAGGTCAAATTGTTGTAACTCATAAATGAATCCTTTGGTTGGGAAAATCATGTTTATGTTTCTTCTGAATGTAATTCTTGATTGTAGCACAAATTTAGTCTGACATCTAAGGAGAAAATACATAAATTGTGGACTGCCTTATGTTATCTACAAAGCTCAGTGTTTTCTTTTCCTTCTAAAAGTTGTCGTTTTTTAAGCAAAATTATTTACGTAAGAAGTCTTGTGCAAATAAACCTTTTTAAGAAGATATGATGTTTTCACTTTCTTCCTTGCAGTTTACTTATAAAATGTCCCCAAATTAAACTATATTCCTTTTTTCTTTGCAATTCTGTTTGCAGTACAAGGAAGCCATTTTGGCCTATGCAATCCTTCTCAAAACAAAGAAGGGGAAGGTTTGATCTCACTGCGTAATTTGAACCTTTTAGTATGCTGTGATAGGAAGTTATAAAGCTGCTTTCTATGCATGTTAGAAGTAAATCTAGCTCTTTACTATGATCTTTATTGATTATATTGAGTACTATGCTTTCTGCTTATTACCTTTTATATCCTTTTGTTTCTACTAAATTCTTTTGTACTCATGTAGAATGAATCTAAACCGACATTATGTTGTAGTTGATGAATGTGAAACACATAGGCAACAAAGAACAGCAGCAGTGGTAAGGATGTTGAAACCAAAAGATGGTTAAGAATGATGAGCGTGTACAAGAGAAGAAAAGAAATATTTCCTGTTATCATATTCATAGTAGAAGAATATGATCCTAACTGAAAAAAATTCTGATAGTGCTGCTGTAATAGAATGTCTGCCTGGGAGGCACATAGGGAAATTGTTAAGTTTATATGATCCTTTGATGGTTTAATTGCACCACTCAGCTGAGCCTGATAAAAAATTCAAAATTATGATAAAATTACAAGAAGAGAGAGTCCAAGAAGCTTTTATGTTTGGATAAGGTCTTTAAAATAGTGTTGTCTACATTGAAGCTAGTCATGCCACTTTTCATTAGAAAAACCACTGACTCGCTGACCTGCTAAGATGCATGGGGCAAAGTTCTTGTCTTAGTTGTGAGGGTTTAGGAGGCTAGACGTATCTCTAAGAGCTCTGGTATCTGGTTTTTAAACATATATTTTCTTCAACTCAATGAGAAGTTAGGTCTGTTTTTTTTAGGCATTTTTTCAGCTGCGTGAATCACCAAGATTTTCTGACTGCAGCTAACATGTCGACAGAGTGTTGGAGATGACTGTGAAAGATTTATGTATGATGTGTTTAAAGTTAAGGTAATAAAAGTCCATTAAATGCCAATTTGACTATATGCAGTGCAGGGGTGGAGGCAAGGCTGCCCTTGGCTATGTGCTTTCAGTGATTGTTGTTGGTTTAAGCTTATGCAGGTTGAAATGCCAGTTGACAAGGCAGTTACAACATTATTAAGGCTGGGCCTAGCTACAGAAACTCCTATTGATGGAAGGATTAGTTTGCAGGCTATTTCCTGTTCCAAGGCATACGAGTCACTTAAAGAACGTTGGAATAGTTTGCTTGGTTAAGATTTTTTATTCCTCATTTCCAGGCCCCATCGCCATACAAAAGTCTCTACTACAAACCAATCTCATGGAAAAATTTATTAGAAAATAGGTCATGTAATTGTATAGGGTATATTATATCGAAAGGTGTAAAATTTTATTTTCCTTGAGCCCACAATAGTCAGTACATCTGCCTTTGCACATCATTTGTTGTTTGAAGGTGGAAACAGGGCAGGTTGTTAGGAGAAAGCCAGAACCTAAGAGAACAGAAGCAAATCTATTCAAGAGGGCAGAAATTCATTGTGCAATGCCAAAATGCTGCGTAACCAGAATATATACAAAGCTACAGTCCATGGCAATGCCTATAACCTGCTTTGCTTCACACTTGATTCCAAGCTAGATCCAATGGTGAGACAAGAAGCTTGAATTTTTGTACATTTGTTAATTGATAAAGATTAGAGAGACAAAAGTGTAAATGAGCCCATACTTATGGTTGATACAAATACCTTGAACTGATCCTAGTATGGATGGTACATATTCTGTTTTGTAAAGAAGTAAGAAGAAAATGGAATATTTCCAATATTTTCTGGGCATTGGTTCCAACAAAAGGATCCAGCTGTGAATATCAATGCATCTATGACCCTCAGAATTAATTGTTCCATGGAACCCAAACTTACTAATCAATCATGGCTGAAAAGTAAAACCGAAGAACGAGATGACAAGAGGCCTCTGCATTCATCAGTTCTCCCCAAGAGAGCGGCAACAATGTTAAAATTGTAGCTAGTAAACACCCCTGCTCCTATGGAAAATGGACAATATGTAATACTTGTTGCTCTCCACCTGTACATAGCCCCAAATGCAATCTCCTCATCAGTCCCATGCACTTCCTAATTTATTCCCATGCCGACCAAAAAACAAAAAGAAAAGAATTTGTTCCTATATGAAACCATAAGATGGCTATCAGCTTTCCGTTAGTTCAGAGGTTGAGCTTTGGTGAAAACAAAAACTCCTCCACCACCAACAGCACGCCCCAAAAGCATATTAGCATCCAAGTAAGAAAGGTAATATAGTCCTCCTACTGATTGCCTACAGTGTTAAGCAAGTATTATCATACAAATGACAAATGTATATCCAGGAAACTTGCTACTTATATTTATCAAAATATGATTAAGAATGATGTACCGTCCTGGATCTCTAACCGGGATTTGAGCTTTGAAATTACGGAGGTACTGTAAGATCTGTACACAAGAATTTAGATGTAAAAGGAAAAACTTATAGTTGCTTTCATGTGCAAAAGAGTAAGAAACCCAATGACAAGGTATGTTACCTGTAAACTTAAAAATGATCGTGGCAATATTGCTGGAGCTATTAGAGCCTGCAGCTTCTCACTAATTTTTATATTTTGAACCTTAATCTGGCAAATACAACTTGCAGGGTTCAGATAAATTTCAAGAAGAATGCATCGAGAAGTTAGCATGTAGCAACTGGAAATGGAGATGTATTTTTTCATGTAAGCAATATGATCAGTTCAGAAGATAATCAGATTCATAACCCTGAAGCAGAAATGAATAGTAGGGAAGAAAACTATAAACCGACCTCTTCAAACTGAAGGTAGATGTTACGAACAGAAACAACAGAAAATTTTGCAGAAACTAGCAGAGTGGCTCCTTCTTGTTCCTGAAAAGGGACATAGAGCTCATATTATCTATATGAATTTGATGTCTACATTCCCTGGAGGACAGTAACCTTCTAGGTGAAGCAGATAAAAATTTTACTTCTAGCAATGGTGGAACACTCCATCTGACAACATTGCGGATTACTCCCCTGCAGGACTGGTCTTTGCATTCAAATTTCTGAAAAATCTGCCCAACCTATCCCCACATTCATTTAGAAATAAGCAAAACATAAAGACGACAAAATAAATCAGTAACTATAAAGAGAAAAGAAAATGAAATGAAAGTTATAAAAGAAGAAATATTAAGTTTGTGGATATAAAGTGTGGCCAGTTAAAATTGCAAAGTTCTTCAGAAAGAAAGCTTTCATCAAAAGAGGGACAGAAAAAGAGAGGCTTTTAGCCAATATTCACAGTTAACAAAGAAACTGCAAGGCAGAGAGGTTAATTCAATCAACCAGATTCTTCAGGAACGAAAGGCTTTCAGAGTTACTATTTATATGAACAAAGGAAAGCAGGGACAGGAAGTAAATTGAAGCATCAAGATATTGAAGCAGAGAAAACAATAAGAAGAGGACCAAAGGCTCAATGGTTTAAGCAGAAAAAATTTGCTTCCTTTTCTTTAGGTAAAGAAGCTTATTAATTTATTTCGAAGATGATAAGATTTCAAAATGTGAAGTTCATTGTTTGTACCTGAAAAAAGGGTAACCTTGCAGCGGCTTCCAGAAGAATGAGAACATCAGAAGCAGAAGTATATTGCAAACGCCAAGTCCCATCCAATTTCACCAAGTCTAACGGTGCACCCTTGTTATAACCCTCCACACTCACCTACCAGTCTTTTACACAAGTTATTATAAAACAATCTCACTTCTATGAACTTGCACCTTCGTTTTGCATCAAACTACCATGCACCTAATGTATGTTAAAGCAATTTCATGCACTGTGCACAGGATTATTCAACATAAATAGACAGTTAGTAACAAGAATCTTATAAGAAAAATAAAGAGATCACACCAGAGCCTCCTCTATAGAAGAGCGTTGATCGTCAGTCGTAACAAGGCCCCTTTGGGTGTCTTGGATAGCTCTCAACAGCTCATGTTTTTTGCTCTCTACCTCAACCTCCATTGTCTGGAACCCAAAAATGTCAACTTTTTAAATTTATTTTTAATGGAGAAATGAATTAAAAGAAAACATAACCACAAGTAAGAAGACAACGAAGAATAAGAACCTGGGCTGTCTGGGTAGCAACAGCTGCCAAACATGGAAAGAATTTCTGAGTGGGCACCTTTTGGGTGGCAATAAGAATTGAGCTGTAAGGCTTAATCTTATTTACACCTCTTGTTGCATTTGAAGGGAACAATGGAGAAGAAAGAGCCAGGTCCATAAGAGATTGATGCAAATTTGGTTTATGACCTAGAGATAAAATCGAAAGCAATTCAGTTAACCAGTCTTGTAAACTTTAATGGCATTTGCTTTGCAATTAAAGGGTGATGCTTATGAAAGCTAGAATTGTTATCTTCAAAAGAAAATCTGCAGTATTGCTGGTCCAGTTCTATACATTATAGTTCAATCAATCAGCAACCTATATGCTAGTGAAGCCAAAATAAGATAGATATTATCAATGCAAATCCACTCAAAATTCAACTGAAAGTTTCTGAAATTTGTGTACACAAATTAAGGGATTAAGGGGATACAAGATAGATAAGAACAAAAGAAAGGAAGAAAAAAGTTTCAAAAGCCAAACACAAGAATTAATCTGTTAGCTGCAAAAGTTCAAGAACTCTTATCCATATGAGAGGTGGCAGTTCAATTCAAAATTGATTGAACAAATAATCATAAACAGAAACGAGCATAGGAAATACAATAGCTCTAAGGTGAATATGCAATAGGGTGACTGCCAAAAGAAAATAAGGATTTGAGAGAGAAATAAAGAAGCTATATCATAAACAAAAGAATACCTAGTAAGAGTTCTCTGTCTGTGGACTCTGTGTGACTGTCTGTCTCAGGCTCTCTTCTCTGCCATTGCAACTTGTTATGAGGTACCCAACTACCAAACTACCCATCTATTCTATCCCCTCTTTCCACTTCATACTTTTAGAGGGGCAGTAAAACTTTGTACTGCTCCTGGTAATTGGGAAGCTGGGCTCCACTTTTAACGGTACTGGGCCAATGATGTTTCATAGTTGAGCTTGTAGAACAAGGGTTTACTTTATGTTGAGGCGTACAATCCTCCGGTTAAAAACTCTCTCATTAGTCCACTCATATTTCTCTCGCTCTACTACACCCACGTTCCTATCGTTTTTGTTTATTTATAATTTATTTTATCTTTTTTATATATTTTTATAATTAACTAATTAAAAAATACCCAAAAAAAAAAATCAAATAGGCCAATTGGCACATGGGTGAGCATACGCCAAGAGGCTAGAATTCAATTACATGTTAGAAAAAGAAGAATACATTGAAAATACATCAAATGTGATGGTCACCCATATGTGACACATGCCAAGAGGATAGAATTCAATTACATGTGATCAAAAAATGTATACATTGGAAACAGTGGCAGACGCACGTTAGGACAAGAGAGGTCACACGACCCATTGGGATATCGGAAATCTGGCCGTGGACTCCATCGGCGACTCCTTGGCCGACATCTGAGTGACCCCTTGTGTGCACATAAGGTGCTCGATGAAAGTACCATGTGGGCTTGCCTTGCACTAACTTCTTTCAGATGCATCTGCTCTCCTCTGTCGGCACCGTGACTTGAATGTTTTTTGGGTTGCAAAGAAGATGTCGTGAGGATGATGTTGGTGATTTGCCCTATAGCTTATGCCTCATTTTAGTTGAAACTCACCGTTTCACTAACTTGTAGTTTGTTTTTAAAAAAGTATGGGCATGTATAAGTCTGACCCAAAGTTTTATTAATAACTTGTAGGTTTTTAAAAAAAGTCTAGCCCAAATTTTTATTAATAAAACCCTTTTTACCTTTTAGTGTATACCCAGTGATATATTTAACTAATATGTTAGTACAATAATAATTTATAAAAATTAATAAATAAATTATTTTAATTGATGTATACTTGTCGTACTTGTATCTTAATTTTCGGATATTTGAATGAAAGTACTATTTTTATAATTTTTAGTGTTTTTTTTATAAAAAATTTCGACACTTTTACACTAGAAACCATTGGCCCAAAAATCCTGAATCCGCCACTCATTGAAAATACATTAAATATGATAGTCACTCACATGTGTAATTTTTTCAACCAATGGACCAATTAACAATATTAATATATTATCCTCTCTCACTCTATACTACTCTCTGAAAACAGGCTTCATTTTATTGACTTTTTAGCTCTATATATGTAATAGAAAATTAAATGACAATAAAGATGATAAGGACAAACAAGACAACACACCTAGCATGTGCCACAACCAGACAGCCTTATTTGTCTTTGTCCACTATTAAACACCTTGCTCAGATATCCAACTTAAAATATCCAGATATTTAAATATGTAGATTACAAAACAACCCTTGTGACATGGCCCATAATACAGAAAAAGAAATGTTGAAATACACTATTCTCAGCTAATATATTGAAAAGGGTAGAGGAGAGAGATGGGACAGCTTATTTCCTTTTTACAATTATTTTTTTTAATAAAAAGAGATGTAAATTAATGGGTGTAATAAGTGGAAAATAGGGTGTAAATAACTTTACCAGGTTGTTTTGTACAAGGATTTTTGAACACACTTGTATCTTTGAAGTTGATAGCTGGTCAGGGAAGAATATGGAGAGTCCAGTGACAGAACAGATCCAAAAAACCAAAAAAATAAAATAAAATAACCACTTTCCAGGAAACATCCTACATCAGGCACGTGGCAAAACGCCGTTGGCTTATGGTTCCTCACATGCTAAGCCCGCGCAGCAGCGCCCTCCCTCTTTAATACGTATTACCAACTATATCTCACCACGTCAGCAGTTAAATCCGCAAACTGTGGGACCCTCGTTACGTGGCAGATCACAACCGGACCGTGAGTTGTAATAAATAATACACTCTGCCGCAGCAGATCATGCCCTGTCCTCTCTCTTAAAAATACTTACAAACGGGATAGCACTGCAGTCCGCGGTCCTCTAAAAGCTTCTCTTTATCTCTCTCTCTGCTCTTTCGCTCTGTCTCTCTCTATCTATCAATCTTCTCTGTAATTCGGTTGGAACCCTATAGGGTTTTGGTCGAGCTCTGTACCTCAGATCTCGAATTTTCGGTCCTATCCTCCCAAAATGCCGGCGGTGTACGGTTCCCGATTGACCACATTTGAGGACTCCGAGAAGGAGAGCGAGTATGGCTACGTCCGCAAGGTTCGTTCCACTTCCCTACTCGATTCGAACGGATCAGATTCATCTTCTCCAGTTTACTTGAATTCGATATTCAATTCGATCTGTTTTGTGTGTGTTCTAAATGAATTGTTAAGTGGTTGTATCAGTGCTCTGTTGCTGTAGATTTTGTAATTGTTGCGATTTTATGGTTGAATGAAATGGCTTTGTTTTTTTTAATTGATCCAAGTGGTGGAATTTGTATGTTCGTTGTGATCAGTATGTTTGATTGCTTGATGAGTTTAGCAGATATGATTTGCAGTTATCAAAAAATTGGGTGATTGATTAATCTGAGTAAAAAGATACTGAAATCTAATGTGAAATGGTATGAAAAGACTTCACCTGATTCATTGACTGCTATTTGTATGTTGGATCAGCAAAAGTTGAGTACTTTTCTGCTGCTTTAATCACGAGTAACATCGATCTTCTCCTTTTTGGGTTTGTTGATCATGACTTATTATGTCATCATGTCTCTATGACCTTGTTAATTTGGCATCTTTGTTATGTTTTATTTGTTCACTGCCATAATTATTGTTGTAGCTGAGGGTCAAGAAGTTTGTTTTTGCGTGAATTGCTTCTGGCTAATTGGATTTAGCAAATATAATTGACAGGTCTCAGGACCAGTCGTCGTCGCAGATGGCATGGCTGGAGCTGCCATGTACGAGCTGGTTCGTGTTGGACATGATAATTTGATTGGTGAAATTATTCGGTTAGAAGGAGATTCTGCCACAATTCAAGGTTACTTGTTTCTTCATGTTCATGCTTTCTTGTTTGCATTCATATCTATTCGTGTTTGGCTTCCCTCATTTCAGTAAAAGAAATCATTAGCTAATATTTATTGGCTTGGTATAACCATAAGTTATTTTCCATGACCATTTCAGTTTATGAGGAAACAGCTGGGTTGATGGTGAACGATCCTGTTCTACGTACTCGGAAGGTGAGTCTGTCATCTTGTTTGACCCTCTTTGTTTTATGTTGCTTTAACTCAATCAGCTAACATTTGTTATTTTTGATGTTTCAGCCTTTATCAGTGGAGTTGGGACCTGGAATATTGGGAAATATTTTTGATGGAATCCAGGTTTGTTTGAAAATTACTGTGAAGCTTTTTTTTTGGTTTTGCGAACTAATTTATTCTAGTTATTACTTTGCATTCTCTTTAGCCAAAAGTTAACCTTGAGAATTTTGAGAAAACTTTATTAAGTGGATCAATTTTTTATGCTTACCGGCTTCTTATTTTATCATCTTTTTTATCATGGCAGAGGCCTTTGAAAACTATTGCAAGGATATCTGGTGATGTCTATATCCCACGTGGTGTATCTGTCCCAGCTCTTGACAAAGATACACTTTGGGAGTTTCAGCCTAAAAAAATAGGTAACCTAATTCAAATTTGTCTAGCTGTTTAGCGTTGATTATTAAATTCATTGTTAATATGGTTAGTTTGATTTTGAAATTCATTTCCACCACTGATGGCAGGTGAAGGTGATACTCTCACTGGGGGAGACTTGTATGCTGTAAGTTTTGTAGCATTGAACTATTGGATTTGTGAAGGACTTTATGAAGGATATTGTACTACTTGAGTATGATCGTTTTCTTTCGAGTTGAATCTAAATCTAGGATGGCATTTTTTGCATTGCAGGCCGTCTTTGAAAATAGTCTGATGCAGCACCATGTTGCGCTTCCTCCCGATGCTATGGGCAAAATTACTTACGTCGCACCACCTGGTCAATATTCATTGAAGGTTTGGCGGACTTTTGAATTACTATTTTGGTATCGCATTCTATGACCATCATTGTTAACTGACATTGTATTATGTTTGGAGTATGTTTATACATTTGCATGTATACAAATGGTACAGGGTTCTGTATACAGCATGTCCTTGACTAGACTAGAGAGAAAGTATATAACTTTATATATGTACCTGGTGGGTTTTTGAAATCATGGTCTGACAGATAGAAGACCTTGGAATTCATATTTCCATGAAATAGTATATAAGGAAAATTATAATTTGAAACTCTTTTACCTTGTTGGACACATACGCATGTCCATGATGCATACTCTTCTTGGACATAATGTATCCTTTTGAACTCATATTTCCATGAAATAGTATATAAGGAAAATTATAATTTGAAACTTTTTTACCTTTGTGGACACATACGCATGTCCATGATGCATACTCCTCTTGGACATAATGTATCCTTTTTAAACTTATAAGATACACGTTTGGCAGCTTTGTCTCCGATAAATGGACTCATCCTATATGCATTTGCAGGATACTGTGTTAGAGCTTGAGTTTCAAGGTGTCAAAAAGAAATTTACTATGCTTCAGGTTTGTATAGTTTGCTCTGTGGGTTGTGCTTTCAGAGTGTTCATACACTATGGTTCATCATTTTAAACTATATTTTATTTGGTATGCATATTTGCAGACTTGGCCTGTACGTACACCCAGGCCTGTTGCATCAAAGCTTGCTGCTGATACCCCTCTACTCACTGGACAGGTAGATTAAATGTTTGTTCTACCGACTCACTAAACCCTTTTATCTTTTGGGATTAGTGGTTCCTGACAGCTTTGTTTTATATCAGCGTGTTCTTGATGCCCTTTTCCCCTCTGTTCTTGGTGGGACTTGTGCCATTCCTGGGGCTTTTGGTTGTGGAAAAACGGTTATTAGTCAAGCTCTTTCAAAGGTACACATATTCATTAATTGTGAGAGATTTCCTTTTGTTATTTATACACTGGGCTTCACAGTAGATGTTTTGCTTGTGTGCAGTACTCTAACTCAGACACTGTAGTTTATGTTGGTTGTGGAGAACGTGGAAATGAAATGGCTGAGGTATGTTATTCTATAATCAGATAATTATTTACCTATTTCGACTGTCTTGGATTTGATCAAGTCAAAGTAATCAATGGTCTAGGTGCTTATGGATTTTCCTCAATTGACAATGACTTTGCCTGATGGCCGTGAAGAATCTGTGATGAAGCGCACAACACTTGTGGCCAACACTTCTAACATGCCTGTGGCTGCTCGTGAAGCTTCAATCTATACTGGTAACCTTAATTGCTGTCTCACTAAGGTTTCACTAATCTAATAAAGAACTTTAGAGTGTGAGAGGATGATATTCTATTCTTATAAAAGTGCTTGATTTCATTCCACTTCATCACCTTACTTAGATTTTTTCTGGGAAAAATTACTTAGATTTGGTTAACTTCCTTTTGCTGATGTTACTGGTCTTCTGGTGAGTTTGAGTCTAATTATTATCTTAGGAATTGGTTTCATATTCGTCAACTTGTGTCCTTGAAATTTTCAGGAATCACTATTGCTGAATACTTCAGAGATATGGGTTACAATGTCAGCATGATGGCAGATTCAACTTCTCGATGGGCTGAAGCATTGCGTGAGATTTCTGGGCGGCTGGTAATTCTCATCCTTTTTTTTGTTTATTCAGAAAGATTCTATTTAATTGATTTATACTCTCTCTCTCTCTCTCTCTCTCTCTCTCTCTCACACACACACACACACACACACACACACACACCCACCCACCCACAAGCAGGCATATAAATGAAATAGTATTCCACCCTTTAATGGCATTTGTCTTGCGTTTATAGGCAGAAATGCCAGCAGATAGTGGATATCCTGCTTATTTAGCAGCACGTTTAGCATCATTTTATGAACGTGCGGGTAAAGTGAAATGTCTTGGTGGACCTGAGCGTACTGGTAGTGTGACTATTGTTGGTGCTGTTTCTCCCCCAGGAGGAGATTTCTCAGATCCCGTGACATCTGCAACCCTTAGCATTGTACAGGTACAATTTGCAATGCCATTTTTATGCATGAAATTATAGCTAATAGGAGGCTTCTTGTTGATGCCTTGCAAGTGTCTGCCTTGTTAAGTCATAAATGCACCAGATTTATGAGCTTGAGTGCAGCAAGAATTAGACATTTGATTTGTTCCACCAGTAGGGGTCTATTCCTCCTGGGAAAAGACGACTTTGATTTTCTTACCTTAATATTTTACTCTCATTAATGATTTTTGGCCCTTTTTGCAGGTTTTCTGGGGTCTGGACAAAAAACTTGCCCAGAGGAAGCATTTCCCCTCTGTGAACTGGCTTATTTCCTACTCTAAGTACTCAACAGTATGTTCATTAACTGTTATCCCTTTATCATTTATGAAAGGTGGCCCCTTTTTGGGTCACTGATTGAAACCATATTGATCATTCATTCCTTTTGTTGATTGTTTGACTTGTTTCTCTGTATGTTGTTTGTAGGCATTGGAGTCTTTCTATGATCAATTTGATCCTGATTTTATCAACATCAGGACAAAGGCACGTGAGGTTTTGCAACGAGAAGATGATCTAAATGAAATTGTCCAAGTAAGTCTTTTTTGTTGTACTATGAATTAGGGGTTCTTCAATCCTGAGGACAGAAACCATCTTATTTATTTGCATGTTACTTCTATAAAACGTCTGTTCAAAAAAAAAAAGTTACTTCTATAAAACTCAACTACAAATTACTGTAAACATTAAAGAGTGGGGTGATGTTTTAGGCTGCCCTAAATTGATATCTTGGTTACTGCAGCTTGTAGGAAAGGATGCTTTGGCTGAAGGAGATAAAATCACCTTAGAAACTGCAAAGCTATTGAGGGAGGATTATCTCGCACAGAATGCATTTACTCCGTGAGTTCCAGCTCTGTAGTCCTGTTGAACTATACATGTTCAAATGATCCATATCTTCTTTTCTATGTTATTTTTGGTTGGGCCCGGTAAGCGAATTGATCTTTTACATGGTTTGCATGGCTGGACAGATATGACAAATTCTGCCCATTCTACAAGTCTGTTTGGATGATGCGGAATATCATTCATTACTTTAATCTGGCCAATCAGGTGAACTGTTTATCCTTTTCTTTCCTTAATTTTTATGACCTACTATTTATGCATTAGCAAATATCTTCGGTATGTCTGAAGAATTGTGTCGAGGTTGATTGAGTTTTTTCTTTCCTGTTCATATAGTAAGGGAAATTATGGATATTATCATTGCTGTACGAATTTTTTTTTTACCCGGAACCAACTCCTAGAAGGGTGCAATGGATAAGAATTAAGCAGTTTATTTATCATACATAGAGAACTTCTAAGTTCAACTTAAAATAGCAAATTGAATGGGGCAATGGTAGTGGGTCCTTTATTGATATGATGTGGTTCTCAATATGCAGGCAGTAGAGAAAGCAGCTGGTATGGATGGTCAAAAGATAAGTTACAGCCTAATCAAGCACCGTTTGGGAGATCTCTTTTACCGCCTAGTGTAAGTAACATTATAATGCTGAACATGAGGGAACATTTCAATAATTTATGGGAAACAAGTCTTTAACCCCTTTCTGGTGGCGTGCAGGTCGCAAAAATTTGAGGATCCGGCAGAAGGGGAAGAAGTACTTGTGGGAAAATTTAAGAAGCTACACGAGGACCTGACAAGTGGTTTCCGCACTCTTGAGGATGAAACCCGATGATTGAACATCTCAAAGCTATGAGTTTTAGATTATTCGAGTGGCGTTATAAATTGGGTGGTGATGCAGTTTGGGTTACTGGATTCTTTTTGTTGTGCATGAAGAACGACATTTTAGGTTTTGTGGTGCCATCACTTTTACATTGATCATGTGGCAGTTGTTCTAGTTGGAATGTGTAGTTATAGTTTTAATTATTGTATTCCTGTCATTCCCTTGGGGTTTTTGTTCCCACAATAAGAGACTAGATCCCATTCCATATTAATGTATTTAAGCAATAAGGTATGTATGATTCCCATTTATCATTTATTGGTTCCTTCGGCGGTTCCGCTTTCTCTTTTTCTGCATGTCTATTTTAGACTGGAAATGAAGGCACACAGAGTAAAAGTTGAAGGACTAACAAACATGGACTTGTTAAGACGATCCAAAAATCCCCTTCCGTGTTCTGATACATTAATATGCTGTACTGAAATACCGTCACATGGTATAATCAACCTACACATGTTAAATCATGAGCGGATTGAAAAACCACATGTGGTGTTATAGGTCTCGCCAAAAACTTGCTTATTTTTGCCATCCTTTATTCTGAGTTGCACCATTTGGAAAATAATTCAAGTCAGGTGGTTAGTTTGGTTTGAATCGTTGTGTAGCTGGACTGTGGAAGAAGTGATTAGTAGTTCTAGCTCCAAACCTAAAGCTCAGTAAATTGGAAGGTACCTACTATCAGTCAACACATTCCCAATGTTTACCCCTAGCATGCTTGCCTCGCAATCCATGACCTTTTTGAAGGGCCATGAACCATTCGCTTATGTAGCCTCGACTTTTATAGTGATCAATTCCCCTTAATTTGTACGCCTAAATAAATATCCATGCTACCTGGCTGGAGATCTTGAGCAGGCTAGAAAGATTGAAACGAATTCAACCGGCAAAAACAAAAGAGAGATTATAAGGCCGTGTAATCATCCTCCAGACACAGAGACTACTACGAAGCAAGTTACTGCTCTCAGCCAAGCAATGACATTGAGATGGCCGTAGAATATGAAGGATTAGAAGGGCATGCAAACTTCACAAGGTCTAAAAACGTTATTGGTACCACAAAAGCAAGGTGCAAATAAATGTCATTAGCAATCCACACAGATCTGAACAGAAACTGCCACATAGAATACAAATCGTAAATTTGACGTCCACGTGAACTAGACCATACATATAGCACTGGCTTCAAAATGACAAATGAGACGGTTGATCCTTTGGCTTTCATATTCAACGACTTCCCAGATTTAGCCAGGGCCAACTTTAGGAATGTCATAGTGCTCACTCATGTTTGCCAGATACTGGTTGAAGTCTTGAATTCTGTCACGGTGGGATTTATTCGCTGTCTTGGCCATCCTATGCGTATCAATTCTCTCTCTCTGCTCTATATATCGTCTCTCTGCAGGTGTGAGATGATCATCATAATGAGGAGCCTTCCCCTCCTCACCTGATTTGTTGGCATCATTTATTTCTTCCTCATCAGGGTTCGTTGATAGTTCTGTACTACCACCTACACCCAATACCATATTGAATGATTAAATTCAAACAAAAGGAATAATTTTGGAAACTAAAATGAGATGATGGAAAGGAGCCCAGATAAACATCATCATAATATTTCAATTCAAAAACAGTATCGAATTTTGTTACTAGGTTGGCTCTTAGTAAGAAAAACTGCATTGCATATATTGATACGATGACCAAATCAAAAATCAGCATCATTGACTGTATTAAGTATTGCATTAGTAATGGAGGGTACTGGTGATCCCAGAATCATTGATCACACACAGAATTGATAAAATATATAGTAAACTAAAAATTAATCTGAAGTTAGAGAACAGTTCTCTTCATTTCTGTTTGTGTTTTTACACACATGTATCTGACCAAATCTTTCTCAATTTGCAAGACAATAAAAATAGCTAAAAAGGCAGCTTATTAAACCTAGAAAAGAAGCAAAAAAGAAGAAGAAAAGATTCCAACTTGATATCAAAAGGATGACTTACCAGCTGAGAGCTCATTTTCTGTGACGAGAGATGTTTGATCTTGATGTTTCTTATGTTTCTTTTTCTTCTTCATTCCAGCAGCCTTCACATCTAGAGCCTTTCCCTTAAGCTTGAGCTTCCCACCAACAACATTCTCATATGATGACATTTTCCTTGTCTATAAGATAAGAAAGCAAAAAGTTATGCTCTAGATCACAAAATTGAAAACAATGTACTATTCACATGGCAGAGAGCATTCATAAGTGGAAAGAATGAGCTCTCAAAACACAGATAATCACAGGAAAACTATGCACTGCCCCAATAATCAAAGAGGGTAAATTGGTGAAGCAACAAGTAATAATAATTTGTTGTTGAACCCTCATTAACCCAACTCATGCTACACAATAAAGCTCAATTGAACTCAAAAAACCCTACTTTCAGGTAATTCGGGTGGCAGAAAGAATCAATTTTACCCTTATCTGAGAACCCATGAAACCAGAAGAATAAATAAACAAATAAACCAATTTGTTATTCCATAATGAGATCCCAAATTCAGCCACATGGGTCCTAATCTAACAAGACAACAGAAATCAATTGATTCATGAACCTTTTCCTTCCTTGGCAACTGGCAATCTAATGCGTTAGCACAACTTAATATTTAAATCCTCCAAATTCAAGAAATACATAACATAACCCAAATGAAAATCGTGATCTCCTCAACTGGAAAAAGCAGAGAAAACATTGTACATTAAGAAAAATGAGCGCAAATTCTCAGATGAATATAGAGAAAGCAAAAAAGCAGTGAACCCTAGGATCGTACCTCAAAACAAAGGAAAACTGGTGCTCAGTCGCTTTGAAATTTAACCAAAGATTACTTCTTTCAAGTTTTATGATTCAATAATCGAGCCGCGAACGGAATTATTTAAATTCGTTTCGACTCGGAAGACTCTGATTTTTTGAGTTCTTTCTTGTGTTCGAAAACCCCGGACCCAACTTTTAATTTTGCCCTTTTTCTTGGCCAGGAATTTTGCCATTAGTTAACTGAAGTTTTTTATTTAAACAAAAAAGTTTTTATCCTAAATAATCCTTTGACCTTTTTAAAAATTCTTAGCTTATTACTATTATTTTTTTATGCGAAAATTCTTATTAACCTTTATTTATTTATTTGTCTAAGTTTACCCACCTTTATCAATCACGACCCCAAAAAAAATTGATCGACAAAAATAAAAGAAAATAAAAAAGGATGAGAAAAATACGCAAAGATTAAAAATTAAATGAAATTGAGTAACAAAAAGCCAAGCTGGCAGATGATAAAATTCTTGACGGTAAAAAGTTGAATTTTGTCGGGTATGCTAATATACGTGCAGTCTACGAATTTAGCCCCTCTTTCCTGACTGTTGTGGAAATTATTATACGGGTAATTTTCAATTTAATATGGTAAAGTTGACCGTGTTTTAGAGTTCGATACATTAAGTTTTTTTCGTCTTAGTTACATCCGTAACCTTTAATTATGTATCAGTTTCATACAATCGTTAGTCAAACCGTCTGAGCCTCCATTAAAAACTGACGTGGATCTTCCAGTGGGCCTCAAACTAAAAGATTTCCACCACGTGGCTGACACATGTATTAAAATTTCTTTAAAATTTAAAAACCCAACCCCCAAAAACCAAAAAAGCGTTCCCTGAAAATTTGAAAAGCCATGCCCTAAAAGCCCAAATAATCTCAGGTCGAAACTGCCCTTCTGAAGATGAAGACGACGAAGGAGAACATTGGTATCGAATACAATGAAGCCTGATTGAGAGATAATAAATCCCTACATACCTTAGCCATGTCGTTCATATCTGGGTCTTCTCAGTCGGAAAGAGAAATGACTGTGAATTGTTACTGTGGGCTGAGAGCGAAGAGATTGACGTCGTGAATTGAAGCGAACCCTAGTAGGAGGTTTGATTCTTGCGCAAGGTAATTTTAACTCTGTTTCATGTGAAATTGATGTGGCATGCCTGTGTTTTTGGGTGAATGGGAATAATTTGGACTCTGTTTGTAGAGAAGTGATCACTGCTCCTTTTGGGTGTGGTATGATGTAGAGGACTCCCCACGTACGAAGAAGTTGATAGATGGGCTGCTTAAGAGGATTTGTAAGATGGATGTTAAGATGCTACAAATTCGTGCAAGGGAGAAGAATCTCTGGTTCTTTTTAGTTGTGTCTTGGATGCTACTCGTCACTGTGATGATGAAAGGGAAATAGGTTTCTTGGTTTGATGATGAAAAGGAATTAGGTCTGTTAAGGTTTAGGATTGTTGGTTTGGGTTCAAGAATATGTACACTTGCAAAGTATTTTGGTGGGTTGTAATGGTTTGTTGGTTTGTAAGGGATGTGTAAACTTGCAAAGTATTTTGCTAGGTTGTAATGGTTTGTTGGTTTTTCTTAATAGTTGTGACCTGAAAACTTGTGTATTTTGGTGCACAAAACTTGCAATGACATGAAATGATTGAAATGAAATGGTATTTTGTTGCACAAAATTTGTGTTTTACAAGTATAAGCTGCTCACATTCCAAATTACAAAATGAAATCATTGAAATCCTATTAGCTGAACCACATTCCAATATTTCATATCCATTGCTAAGGTGAACAACAGTTGCTAAGCAAAATATACCAAATCCATATGCAGCATCCTAGTTAACCAAAATATCCATCCAACATACTATTTAACCAAAATCCATCCAGCTAGTTAACCAAAATATGCAGCATTCTAGTTAACCAAAATAAACAGTTTCAAGTTTCCCTAAAAATACCCTAACCTATTCAAAATACTAATCCAACTATCTAAATCATTCATTCAAAGTAGCCTTCCTCTTCCTACCACGCCCCTTCTTTGAATTAACTCTTGGGTTGATTTGGGATGCCTGAGTTGGTTGAGATGATGTTGGTGGAGCCCTAGAAGTAGATGATTGAGATACTTGTGGTTCTGGTCTTATTTCCTACATATGAGATAAGACTTGGTCATATTTATGTGTGAAAGCAATACAACCCTAAACAAAACCAAAACACAATATACCTTTTTTGACTTTCTTGTTTTTCTAGTAGTGTTTGGCTTCCTTGGCCTATTTGTTGACTTTCTTTGAGCTGGAAAAGGATACAAAACAGGACATGTCCTTTTGTTGTGGCCCACATCTTTACACACTGAACACTTGAGAGTGCCTCGACCCACTTTAGACAATTTGTCTTCCTTTTCATCTGGTTTCTTTATTCTCCTATTCTTTGGCCTGCCAGGTTGCCTTTTGTTTTTTGGGGGAACAATAGTAGGGTTGTAACTTGGTTCCCACATTGTGATTCCATCTACAGGCTGAATTAAATGGTTGTAACTTGCAAAGTATTTGTCCTTCATATACCATGAGGAGACAAACTCATCTGGTTTCTTCCTTGTAAAGTAGATGGCTGCACAAGCATGAGTGCATGAAATACCTGTCAAGTCCCATCTCCTACATGAACAAGTGCGGCCTTGCAAATCCACCACATATTGATCACCCCTCTCTGCATCAACTTGAAACTTCACTCCTCCAGACCATATAGCCCCACATAATGAACTTTGCAACTTGTTTTCCTCCAACTTTTTCTGAATCTTTGGGCAAATGGCGCCAGCAACCTTCTTCATTTCATCTATTCTCATATAAATTCTTTGCATTAATATTGTTCTAATGGTCTCCAACATGGTTATTATTGGCTTGGATTTAGCCTTCAAGATTAAGAAGTTGAAGCTCTCGCAGAGGTTATTTAGCAGCAAGTCACATTGTGGGAAAGTATCAAAGTACGACCTACTCCAATGCACAGCAGCCCTATCCATCAACCATTTAAACGCATTCTCATTCAAGACTCTAATTTCTTGCATATTTTGCCTAAAATGAGCCATAGTTGTGGATTTGGCAGCATTCCACAGAGCATCCTTCAAAGATTTCCCCTTATATCTTTCATTCTTGAAATTGGCATACAAATGCCTGACACAAAACCTATGCTTGCAGCTGGGAAGTACAACCTGAAATGCTGGGAGCAGACCTTTCTGCTTATCCGAAATGAAGGTCCAACCATGTTGGTTCACAATTCCAACATCATCAACTAACAAGTTCAAAAACCACACCCAACTGTCCTTGCTCTCAATTTCAACGAATGCATATGCAATAACCCAAGTTTGGTTATTTGCATCTATACCAACTGCAGATAAAAACTGAGCACCAAA
Organism: Prunus padus; assembly: GCA_024362665.1. Taxonomy (NCBI): domain Eukaryota; kingdom Viridiplantae; phylum Streptophyta; class Magnoliopsida; order Rosales; family Rosaceae; genus Prunus; species Prunus padus. Next base: position 2,055,883 of record JANFAM010000013.1, on the reverse strand, counting down.
TGGGCCCTTTATGTGACACCCATCTACTCCAATTAGTGGCCTGCAACCAGTCTTAAAGCCTTCTTTACAAGCACCCAAACATATGTAAATCCTCCTAAAAATCACAGTACCTTCTTCACATTCAGGCTCTAGCTTCATCTTCACTGTGCTACCTGGATTTGTCTTTCTCAACTGCTCACAATAGTCCCACATCCTTGTGTATTGCTCTACATGTGTTCATTCAATAATTTTCAATATTGTAGCTCTTGCTCTATAAGCTTGTGGTACAGAAATCTCAACATTTCTCTCATCTTTTACAGTTTGAATGAAGCTGGCAATTGGCATAGTTGGGTTAACCCTAAACTTGTCCATATATCTCTTCAACAACCAAGGAACTCTGCAATTCCTGTTTTCCCTCCATATTCTGCCACATGTATGAACTCCCTTATAAACCTTAACTTGCATTGAGTTTTCATTGTACATCTTAGAAGCATAAATTCTCCAAGTACAGTTGTTGAAACACTTTGCACTAACTAGCCATTTCTCATTCCTTGTAAACTTTATCAACGGTGCCCCATGCTTTATTGAATGTGAACACACTGCCTCTCTAAACTCAGCTGCATTCTTGAATTTTAGCCCTTTATCAAAAGGTGGGTCATCCATGTGCACAGCTGCATTAAACTCAGGGAAAATCCTTCTTTGAGTAGTTTCAAAGTCGGAATCTTCTGAGTGCACACTATCCAGACCATCAGATCCTTTTCTTGCATCTTCAATGGTAACACCATCCATGTCTGTAGGATCAACCTCAGGGAAAGCCTCATGTTGACTTCGTCTTTCTTGTTCACGGTGTCTTATTTCAGCTGCTGTAACCAATGGATCATAAACATCATCTCCTATCCCAATGTTGTCGTTCTCATCCTCATCTAGAATATAATCACTGTCAATAAAGTCACTATCAGTGTCATCTTCAACATCACCTTTAACTTCAGCTTCAGCTTCAACTTCAGCTTCAACTTCAACTTCAGCTTCAGCTTCAACTTCAGCTTCAGCTTCAGCTTCACCATCAGCTTCAGCTTCACCATCAGCTTCAGCTTCACCATCAGCTTCAGCTTCACCATCAGCTTCACCTTCAGCTTCAGCTTCAACATAATCTTCAGCTTCAACTTCAGCTTCACCATCAGCTTCACCATCTTCATGTCCATTATCTTCATCACCTCCATTGTAGTTTTCTTCTACTGCAGAAAAGTGCTCATCATTTCTCAAACCTACATCCTCCTCATTGCCAGCATGGACACCACCAGTAATAGTGTCATCATTAACTTTCCTTCTCATTCGACCAGTAATGGGATACTCTAGACACACAGCCTCATTCTCTCTCTTCAATTACCACCCCTATATTTGGTCTGTCTTCATATAACTTATATAACATCTTTATCTTCTCTGCGCATTCTTTTGGACTCATGTGTTCCAGGTACATCTCTATTTCTCTAGTTCTTGGAACGAACTTGCCCATTTGCACCACTTCTTCATCAGTTTGCAACAGCTTTAACTCATTGAAATAGTTATTGCCAGGTTCCTTGTAATGATACAGTGTGCAACCATCATAACCCAATATCTCCACCATTGCATCTATCTCAAATAAAGATAATTCATCTTTATCAACATAATCAAACCAGGCCACATAATCATCTATATAGCAGTCTTCAAACCATTTCCCACCATGATGCATTCGAATGGTAAAGAATTCATCTTCATCTGCAAACCAACAAAATAACATGGGTGTCAGTTAGGACCACAATACAACAAAAAAACATGTGGGGGACCATCGATAAAACCAAATAGTCAAACAAACTAGGCCAAAATCTTTGTACTATTTCTTTAATCAATGTGCATATGACATTCATTATAGTAAAAGCATATTAAAAAGCAACAAAGCCAAAAACAGACTGGAAAAAGCATCTTAAAAAGCACGACAGAATAAAGATTCCCACTAACAAACAAAAACCCCCAAAGCAAAACACAATTCTCTCACAAACAAAATCGTGAATCCCACTGCTTATATAAACCCAAACCATAAACCAAAAAGAACATGGAAACCATCAATACAAACTCACCATATTTAGGGATATCAGCGACTGTGATGTCCCGCTTAAACCAAGCCATCTCATAGACAAAAGATACCTTCTTTTGCTCCTCTGTTCTTCAGTATTTCTGTGATTTTGCTTTGATTTTGTGATGATATGGTGAGCGGAAGTTTGTCTTTGATTTCGCTCCTCTCCTTTTCGAATTTTCTGATTTCGCTCATCTCCTCTTCGATGGTTTGTTTTTGGTCTAAACTATGGTTCAATCTAAGTTTGGGAGCTTTCGAGGGAAGACAAATATATATATTTTTATTTTTTGAAAAAAACTTTAAGCGGGGGTTGGGTTTTTAAATTTTAAAGAAATTTTAATACATGTGTCAGCCACGTGGCGGGAATCATTTAGTTTGGGGCCCACTGGATGATCCACGTCAGCTTTTAACGGAGGCTCAGACAGTTTGACTAACGATCGTATGAAATTGATATGGGATTAAAGGCTACGGATGCGACTGAGACGAAAAAACTTACTGTATCAAACTCTAAAAAGGGTCAACTTTACCGTAGTAAAGTGAAAATTACCCTTATTATTATTATTATCATTATTTTCACGAATCATGTAATTTTTGTTTCCTTCTTTTATATATTCGTTCTAGAGACATTACCGTATTTTTTAGTTATTTATTCTCCTGATCAATTAGGACTTGATGTTTCCTTCTTTTTTCACGAATCATGTAATTTTTGTTTCCTTCTTTTATATATGTTTACTATATAAAGAGGTGTTTGAGGTGTGATTTGTTATACTGTCTAGAATTTACCACATTCAATCAATCAATCTCTCTCTCACTCTCTCTCTCATACACAACGAACAAGATCATGGGCAGGCAGCTTACTTTCACAATAGAATTTACTTGTACATGTCAAGGATGCAAGCAGAAGTTGGAGAAGAAAATAAAGGACGTACTGTTGAAGAAATTTGATTATGACGTGCATATGAGAAAGTTTGATTTCGACAAAGGCAAGTTGGTGGTGGGAGCGGCAGACAATACTGATCCCAACCAACTCATCGAGGCGCTTCAAAAGATTGAAAAACTGAATTGGGCAAAGCTCTTGGAAGATAAAGAGGTTGATGATCTTGACTTGTCTGATCATGATGATGAGATGCCCAAGGTTAGCATGGGAGGGATCGATAGAGAAGGTAAAGAAAAGTTTGGGTGGAAAAAAATAGCTAGGATGGTAGGAAGGCTTGGCAGAAGAAGCACAGGTAAAAGAGAGGGTGGTAATATTGTGATTGGTGGTGGTGGTGGTGATGGAATGGAAACGAAGCCAAAGAGAGCAACAAAGGGAAAGAGGGCCAAAAAGGGAAGAGGCAATGGTGGGGATATCCAACCATCACAGCAAGAGCACGCAATGGATCTTTACCCTGTCTTTCTTTTTTAGGGAACAAGAATTCCTATAATTTATGTCAACGGGATCTAGTCTAATAAAAAATGACATTGACTTATATATCATTAGTGTTTGATTTGAATCACAATTTGATATAGCTTATTATCTTGTAGTTCTAAGATTTTTAAAATTTTTTTTTTAATAGTCGATCTAATGTTGACTTCAGTGGTAGTGGCAAATTTCGTATAATAGTAAAAGTAATAATAAATTTTTTTTGCCAGAATCATTATTAGTTTATTGACATGGTTATTAAGTCTTTTTATATAATTTAACCTTTGTTCCTTTTTTACATGTTCTTCGTATACATCAATAATTGAGAGAAGAAATTGAAATTGAATCGACTACTCCTTCCTTATATTTTAAATATAACGATTTTCATATAATCAAAATAATTAATATCCATCATCTTTATCTCTCCTTCCTAATAAGTAAACATGTCATAAGGTTGTGTACATTGAGTTGTTGTATATATGTGTTTGAATGTTTGAACCAACTCTCTAGCAAGTGCTGCTAAATTATATACTCTAGAACAAAGGGTAAATTGGTGAAGCAAAAAATAAGAACAATTTGCTGCTGAACCCTCATTAACCAACTCTTGCTATATAGAATAAAGCTCAATTGAACTGAAAAAAACCTTACTTTTCTGTTTCAGGTAATTGGGGTGGCAGAAAGAATAGGTTTTACCCTTATCTGAGAACCCACGAAACCAAAGACGAATAAATAAACAAATAAACCAATTTGTTATTCCATAATGAGATCCTAATTTCATTATGTTTCGATTCGATCCAGAAGACTCTAATTAATTTAAGAGTTTTTGCTTGTATTTGAAACTTGAGGCTGCTAGTGGGGTATAGCTGAGTTGGTCTTCAAATGCATGATCACTTTTAATAATAATGATAAGGAGCCAATTTATAATTTGGCCAAAAGTCACTTTTAGTCCCTGTAGTTTAAATTTGGTCAATTGTGCCCTTGTAATTTCATAATTGTAGCAATTTAAGGACAAGTCACGAATTCCATCAGTTTCTTTCACGAAGTTAGGGATATATTTGTCCATTTTTGACATTTATCTCACCCTTAAGTTGCCATCAATCCAAGCCCTCGATCCCCAAATCTTGCAACATAAACCCATGTTTTGGAAGAGCCCTAAATTCAAATTCTCATTTTTGCACCCTAACATGAAATGGGGAGTTTTAGCTTGGCTATGAAGTTTAAATGGCATAGATGGATGGTTTCCCTTGACCCCGTGAAAGAAATTGACAAAATTCGCGGCTTGTCCTTGAATTGCTATAATTATGAAACTACAAGGTCACATTGACCGAATTGAATCTACAGGAATCAAAAGTAACTTTTGTCCCCTAATTTACTGACCTTTATTTTTATTTTTTATTTTTTCCAATGCCATGCTGGCAGATGGTAAAAAGTTGAATTCTGTCGAATGTGCTAATATATGTTGCAGTTTATGGATTTAGCCTCTCTCTTTCCTGACCGTTGTGGAGGATTTTTTATTTTATTTTTCCTTCTTGTAATAATTTAAGTTGTTTTCCCTGATGAATTCTCTGATGAATTAGGAGGACTTGATGTTTCCTTTTGATTTTGAGGGTGTTGTTTTTCCTTGTTCAATTAGCATTATTATTATTTTTTCTCGAAAGAAGAAAAGGAAAGATATATTTTCCGTTTTGAAATGGGGTTTATTAATTGGGGAATACTAGTAACCTTCTCTTTTGGACATTCTCCCTTCTCCTCATGATACGTGTTAATTTCTACACTGAAAACAATGTCATTGTTACATTAGACAACCTTTATGTCAAAATCTCCATTTTTTTAAGTGTAAAAAATGACACGTGTCATGAGGAGAAGGGAGAAGGTCCAAAGAGAAGGTTAGAGTGAAGGTTGCTAGCATTCCTCTTATTAATTATGTTTACTATATAAAGAGGTGTTTGAGGTGTCTAGAATTTATCACATTATTCACTCGATCAATAATCTCCCTCACTCTCTCGGTCTCACCTACAGCCTACACAAAGAAGAAGAAGATAATCAATAATGGACAGGCAGCTTACTTTCAGAGTAAAATTTACTACTTGTCCATGTGAAGGATGCAAGAAGAAAATAAAGGACGTGTTGAAGAAAAGTGATGATCGCGTGCATGTGAGTGTCGACCAAGGCAAGTTGGTGGCGGTGGTGAAAGTGGCAGACAATACTGGTGATCGAAACCAACTCACTGAGGCGCTTAAAAAGTTAAGAAAGCGCACAGCGTAGGGCTCTTGGAAGATAAAAGGGCTTCAGAAAACAGCCAACCCCAACAACAACAACTCAACAAGAACATGGAACCTGGTGGTGAGAGTAGCAAAGGTAGTGGTGGTGGTGGTTGCAAACCCAAAAAAACTGTAAAGTTCATATTGCCTGAAACGGAGGAATCTGATGATGATGATGAATCTGATGATGAGGTTGATGATCATGATGATGATGATCTTCATTTGCATGATGATGATGATGATCTTCATTTGCATGATGATGATGATGATCTTCATTTGCATGATGATGATGAGGTTGATGATCATCATTTGCATGATGATGATGATGATGATCTTCATTTGCATGATGATGATGATGATGATCTTCATTTGCATGATGATGATGAGGTTGATGATCATCATTTGCATGATTATGATGATGATAAGATGCCCAAGGTTAGCATGGGAGGGATTGATAAAAAAGGTAAAGAAAAAATTGGATGGAAACAAGGTAGAGGCAACGGGGGAGATATGCATCGAACGGCCAAGATGGGCCATATGGGTCAGATGGTCCAGGTGGGTCAGATGGGGTGGGTGGGTAATATGGCCAGATGGGGCAAATGGGTCGTGGTTATAGGGCGCCTATGGGCAGCTATCCAGTGGGTCCAGCAGCACAAGGGATGATGGAGTATGGGTATGGTGGGTATGGCCAAAACCAAGGGCAATACATGAACATGATGCCGGCAATGAGGATGGATGAAGGGAGACGAAACTGGAATGATAATCATATGAATAACAATATGCCAATGCCATCACAGCAAGAGCAAGCAATGGATCCTTACACTTACTTTAGTGAAGAAAATGCTAATGGCTGCGCTATCATGTAACACTTGTTAGACTTTCTTTCTTTTTTAGGTCGACTAGAAGCCTCATAGATTATGCTAACGAGATCTAATCAAGTGGTCTTCAGTTCGAACCTCCAATTTAGTATAGTTTATCTCCTCGTTCTAAGACTTATTTTATTTTATTTTATTTATAGTCAAATTAGTGGTAGTGACAAATTTCGTATAATAGTAAAAGTAATCAGCATTAGTTATTGACTTGGTAAGTCTTTAATATAATTTACCTTTTTTCCTCTTTTACATGTTCTTGGTATTACACATTTGAAATGAGGAAGTCATCCGTTAGATACATCAATAATTGCGAGAAGGAATTGGAATTGAATCGACTACTACTTCTAATACCCATCATCTCCCCCCCTCCCCCTTCCAAATAAGTAAACATGTCATCAGGTTACAAAAGGTTGTGTACATTGAGTTGTTGTATGTATGTGTTTGAATGTTTGAACAACTCTCTAGCAAGTGCCTCCAAGTTCCAGAGTACACAAACTCGTTTTCAAAATAAGAGGTGGATTTTTCAAACCCAAAAAATGGTGCCCAAGAGGCATGCTTAGTAGGGGGCAAGAGACAAGGATGTATACCAGCACCATGCGCCCAGAACAGCGTCAGAGATTCCAAGACTTGGCTCTCAATATCATCCGATCGAGATTAATTGGATCGTGGCACTTGGATTACTTTCCCTTCTATGCCCAACTCTAGATTCACTTCTACTTACCCTTGGAATGGAACTTGTTTGACATAAACCTCATCTGCATCTGCATGGTCAGCAACGACTTATCTCTTAAATTCTAGTATATATATGCCTAAAATTAGAATATAAATATATATACACACACGCTAGATTTTATTAGCCTGCTAAATTATATACACTATATTTACACTCCACTAGAGATGCCAACTACCATTGCCTCATTGCACAAAATCAACAAAGAGGACAAAGCACAGCTCAACTCTCACTCCCCCCATGTTTAACAAAAAGCTGTGAGACAATTACTCAGGTATATATGCATATGCACAATCTTGACAAGATAAAATTAAAGCACTCACCATTCTGTGGATTTTACAAAGGCTTTTCTTTGTCGATTTCCCATATATGCGGTGGTAGTGTAGGAAGGGACTATCTGTGAAGATACGGGCTGATGAGATCTCTTTTTGTCAGCCAACATATATTTATCAAACTATACAATGCGTATAATTAAGGAGAATCACATTATAAGTTTCAGGAAAACAAACACCTCATGTGGAGCTTTTCTCCAAATCAAGCATTCGACATTCGCTTTGAAAAAATTCTTGCCTTTTCCTGCCATATCATATATATATTTGATGTAGATGCTCCAGCCACCAAACTATAAATTGCTAACTGAAAAATGTGACAAATGACAACAGGCATAAATGAGAAGAAAAGAACAGATGAATCAATTGAGAAATTTCAGCCACTGTGGAAAGCATCCGGCCTATCCATGGATTTTTCTTTGGAATTCTAGCACTCTTGCAAATTTTGGCTAAAATCCAATTTTACCAGATTGTCAAAACTACAACGGGACTTCGACATCACAAAGTTATTTTTAGTATTATTACTTTTGTTCAAGACATGTCTCATGAAGATTTCATAATATTTATCCGAAGAACCTAAATAGTAACGTCTAACTGTTAACCCTTTTTCCCCCATGCTCATTGAGCATCCACTGTCCATAATAACTACCAGAACCATGACCAACATATATTAATATTCAACAAGGAAAGAGCATCCCTCAAAATAGGGAAATCACTAGTTGACAAACTTAGAACACACCTTCAGAAACTTCGCAGAAGTATGATCACTAAATTCACAATTGTATTTAGGCAAACTAGTTTTGAGATTTATAGGACAGTTGACCAGGTATATGTCGGGAGTAAATGGATGGCACCCAGACCAAGCAACCCCAACAAATATAAAAGCCAGCTAACGGAGTAAGTACAATGAATCATGGCGAGATGAAGCATGAACTGAAACAAGTGAAGAATGAAAAAGCCATGATTAGATGAGATCCATTAAAATGAAGAAACCATTCTAATGTTCGGTCATAAGGATACAGATAAAGGAAGTATATAATCTGCATCTTGAAATACCCCTTTTTTATTTACTCCAATAATCGGCAACTAGCAGTGAGTTGTACCATCTGTAAAAGTTATAAATACGTAAAATTATAAGGTATGGTACCTTTTCCCCTAATTATTAATAAAACAAGTTCCCCTTTTATTTTGTTAGAATAATATGTTTGTTCAATTCTAATTTGTGCACCTAATAAGTAATAATTGACTACTTAATGATACACAAACTTTTTGTGTGTGAATTAGAATGTCCATTTATGAAATTTTATGTAGTAACATTTGTAAGAAACAAGTGAAAGCCACAAGAGTTTAGGAATGAGAAACAAGCCCTTGGTTGAAGTAACCACAACTAGCATAGTTAAGGTGATAGTTAGGTTGATGTAATTGAGTTGAATTTATGATACTACCCATGACCAGGAAATCCAAAAGAAATTCACGAATTCAAATTGAATTATTACATTTAAAATAAATCCTAAAGGCCAGAAGAAATTTAAACATAACCAATTGGACAGGAAACAAAATTGAAGTTACAAAAATTACCTTTAGAATGCTAGACGAAATAGCATTCAAAATCGTGAATTTCCAAGAAAAGACATTCAAGAGGCATATCTTAACCATATAAGTCTCAACCTATCGAAGTAGCCACATCACAGAAGTCTTCAGAGCCAGATGTCTCCACATGTAGATCAGTTCCTGAATAAGCATCCGAAAATGTAATGTGACCATCATCTCCTTTCACACGTTCAACAACTTCATCGGGAAGTAATTCATGCATTACCTCAGCAGATATCAAACCCAAATTTATCATCTCAATCCATAGTTCAATAACTGAATTCAAATGATATGGTCTACAAAGAAATTTTGATAATCTCAAGACAGTATTGTAGCTCAGTCGTACTTTCACTTCAATCATCTCTTGTAGCATTAAATTAACCATATTAAGATCTCTTTCTTTAACAAAGCCAGAGACCATTACATTGTAAGTAAATTCATTAGGAGTCAAACCAACCTCCTTCATTTGGCGATAAAGTGAACAAGCCTCTTCAGTTCTACCACCCATAAAAAGTCCACGAATGGTAACTGCATAAGCTACAACATCAAGTGCATATCTCTCTGCAACTGCTTTCTTAAATATGCCAATGGCTCTATCAAATTTACGAACCTTTATAAGCCCATCTATAAGAACAGTATGAATATGAGCATCCTGACCAGGGTAATTCATGACAATCCCATGGTACACATCAACTGCTTGGTCAACTCTTCTAGCTTTACATAGTCCACTTAATAATCCAACATAAGTATACTTATCTGCTGTAAAACCTCTATCAACCATAACCTTATAAAACTTCACAGCCAGAGCTGGAAACCCCGACTTACAGAAATAACTGAGAAGTGAGTTACATACTAATAAGTCAGCTTCTATGTCAAGTCTACGAACCAACTTGGGGAGCAGAGAAAACCTCCTAGAAGAACATATGGCAGATAACAATGAACAGAAGGTATAAGAATCGGGAGACAATTTTCGCGATCGCATGCCAACAAAAACATCAATAGCATCATCGTACCTCCCAACCTTGGTGAGGGAGTCTATTAACACATTACAAAGAACCAGATCAGGGGCATGTCCTCTAGATTCCATAATACTTAAAAGGTTGAATGCATCACCAACCATGTGAGACTTTAAAAATCCTCTGATTAAAGTCGTGTACGTTACAATATTAGGAGAAGAACCAGTCTCAACCATCTTTTCCAATAATTTACCAGCAACATCAAGTCTCTGCAATTGACAAAACCCATGGATTAACATACTCCAAACATTTACAGACATAGAGATGCCCAAAGTAATCATTAGGCCCAAAACTTGATGCGCCTCCACTATATTACCCATTTTGCAAAAACAGTTCAAAAGCATCTCAAATGTCTCAACTTTTGGGTGATACCCCCACCGCAACATCATTCTCAACACATCTCCAATATGGAACAAATCATTGAACTTACATAAATTACACAGCGCAATATTAAAAGTCAAAAAATTTGGCACTTGGGTCTCTTTCAGAGACTTAATAGCTAAATCACCACGCCCAATTTTGAACGATACATCAATGATTACATTACGCACAAACGTGTTTGGAGTAAAACCATAAGCACCCATTTGCTCAATTGCCTCAAAGACCATCTCATACATTCTGCCACGCCAATAAATCCTCAGCAAGAGCAAAAATGTCTGAGATTTTACAACACATCCTACACTCGCTAATTCCTTAACAACCAATTTAACTGTTTTGTACCGTCCCATCACGCGCTTGATCACACCAACCATGTGGTCAAACACAATCCTATTGTGAAAAAAATTAGGTTGTTGGGCGCACCAGAAGAAGAATCTCAGTGCAATCAAATCCGAAGGGCAGTTCAATAAAGTGGAATGCACATTCTGATGAGTGAGAGTAAACTTACTTCTTTCTGGGTCAAGATTTTCCTGGAAAATTTTCTTGGTTTTGTTAGTTGGACATACCCTTGGAGATGAAAAGTGGCAAATTGGCAACATGGGCAGTGCTTTGATGATTTGGTTTGGCCCTTTGTGTAGAAAACACAACCTAAATCTCCATACCATTTCCATCAAAGTTTGATTTTTCCTGCAAATCAAACACTACATAAGAAATTTAGGGGAGAGGGTGAAATTACTTTTTGGTCCCATATATACACAAATTGAATGAAAATGAGAAGGTACATATAGCATTGTAATCAAAGTTGTGTGCCTATATAAAATGTTGAATGTCCCTACAAATTGAAACGGCCTTGTTTAATAAGGATAGGAGTAGGAGATGGAAAGCTTTGGTAGGCAAACTATATCTCCGATGAAAAGGAACAAAGGTAGGGTAGTTACATCTAACAAAATCTGAATGCTGCTAGTTTGTTTAGCTCTCATTTGTTGTTCCACCCTGCACACTTTATGTAACTCATTCTCCCCTGATATTAAAATTGTCCTATTTTCCCCACAATCATTTTCCTTTTGAGTGATCAATATTCAATAGGAAAAAACTAAATAAATAAATGCACTTACTTTCATCTGCCCACCACTGAGAGCCCGTGAATATCTGGGTTACTGTAGCTTGTATGAAATGAAGCTTTAGCTGAAAAAGAAATAGCTTTTGGTTGGCCCTTTGGGGATTGGGAGCAAATAAGCAAAACAAGCCTCCAAGATTGACTGGGAACTGCTGAACTGGGACTGCGTGGGTGAGTGAGGTTCCAAATACATCTGCCAACACACCACCTGCTACAATGCCCCTTCCCCTTCGGGGATTGGGAGCAAATAAGCAAAACAAGCCTCCAAGATTGGCTGGGAACTGCTGAACTGGGACTGCGAGGGTTAGTGAGGTTCCAAATACATCTGCCAACACACCGCCTGCTACAATCAATAGTGGCTAAACTAATCACATGCACCATATAATAAAAGACTTGATTTTTCAGCTAAGATATCCAGATATTGCTTCAAACTACAAAAACCATGGTTAAGATGAAAACTCCAAGCCCTTACTATGGCGACGTAGAAAGTAAAGCAAGCAAAGCATGAAGAGAAAGAGCTTGCAATACCTGAGGAGGAGAGGAGCCGATTGAAGAACAAAAATGGAGGTGAGGTGGGGTGTGGTGGTGGGTTTGAAGAAAAACAATGAGGAAGCGGAAAAGAAGCGACGTTAGAGAAATGGAGTTGAAGCCGGCTGGGCAAAATATGGGATTTGGGTTGGACGCCTAGGCCTTTCGTCGGTTCGTCGGGCTGGGCTACTTGTTTGTTGGCTAAAGGATATATAGCTACAAAAAAAGTTTTGGGCTCTGCAAGACTATGGTCGGGCTGGCTGTTGAGGTATGTGGCAGCTCCAAGGCTAGCCTCTAGGGTTTCTGACTAGCTGCAATGGCTCTTATTTTTTTTTCGTTTAGTTTTCTTTTTTAAGAAAATAAAACATTTCTTGGTAATTTCATCTGAGGATGGGGCGGGACTATAATCATCTTTTTGTTTGTTTGTAAATAATATAGAGACGATGGGGATGATAATAATATAGGTGTACATGTGTTATAATATAAGTGGACATTGGACTCATTCATGGTTTTTTTTTTGGTCGAATCGTAGTTCATGTTTGTTAGATACAATATTCCTTTTTGAATGTTTATTTTATGTTTGCAAATTTGATCTAAGAGTTATATGTAGATTATGAATGTTCTTGGGAAGTGTTAGCTTCGAGAGGCGGTTCATGAGAAAGAAGGCGGCTTAGACTAACGTTGGCAATGTGACGATCACACCGAAGAATTCAAACTACTCTACAGTGTGTTACCTTAGTATTAGGTTTTCAGTTTGCGTGTGTCTTGTATACTGTTTAGATTGGAGTATGTTGAATTTCTTTGAGTTCTTTACCTCCTATGCCAATGGGGTTAGCTCAAGTGGAGAGGGAATGTGAGAAAATGAGTTATGACATGGATTAGAATCATTAGATCAAGTATTCGAAGCGCTCCGACGCAAGTTAAAAGAAAATAGCCATAACTTTCTTTAGAGCTTAATGGTAATTCATGGGGAAAAATAAAACCAAAAATCCTTTGGTAGATCTTGGAGAGACCAATTAAAATAAGCCTGAAAGTCTACATCATAAGCATCCTTGGCTAATACCACATCTCATCAAAACTTACATCCGAAATCAAGAGCAAATAAGTTGAAGGGAAATGATATACATAGCATTGCCAATTCACCAGATGGGCTGCGAGTAGAAAGAGTAAGTTAAACGTGAGGCGTCGCTCGATGCACAAAGTGCTTGGGTTGGGACTCTTCAATAGATTCCAGGAATGACCCTGTAGGACACCTTCTGACAATATAGTTTCCAATACTTCCCGTACCTGCAAGAACGTCGTCAAAATCTCATTCAACATTATATAAAATGCTCAAAACCATTTCATAATTTGATGGTTTTTTTTTTCTTCGAATGATATGTCTTCGTCGAATTGTCAGCTAAATTTGTATGTAACAAGAATCTGTATCTGCTTACTTGGACCGACATCGATCATCATCCCTTTTGGCTCGGTCAAGTAGAAGGATTGTAAGAAACACCACGTAGAAGTAAGGTAGAAACTGCAAGAGAATAAAAAAAATAAAAAAATCAGCAAGATGTTCTCCACAACATCCAAGTATCAAGTGCCCCGTCCCAACGAACACAAAAAGAAAACAACAGAACACTAAACATAAATGGTTACATGATTGAAAAGAGCTGGAACAGTCCAGAAAAAGGCAGCTGATATTTCTGGCACATAATGGAAATGACGAGATAAACCCCACCTGCAGGAAGAGCAAATAACCTCAGCAATGACTTTAGCTCAAAGTGCCAGCTTATCTTTTAAATTATAACATATGCACGAATTAGACTACGCTATGTGCAGACAAGAGAAGCGGACCAACAAAGGCATCACTCAACTAACTCTCCATGTGCGACCAAAAGCACCGACACAAATACTCAGTTATATGTGTATGCACAATTTCATATTTACCACAGAGAACTAAAGTACTCACCATCCTGAGGTTAAAAGAAGGCTTGTCTTTGTTTCCCCAGATGTGGTAGTGTATGAAGCGACAATCTGATATGACAAATCATATCTTTTTTGTCAGTCAATATATCCCAAACTGTACATATAACGAGAATCACATGATAATTTTTACAAGACCAAATACCTTTGATGGAGCTTTCCCCCAAACCAAGCATTTGCCATTTGTTCTGCGAAATTCTTGCCTTTGCCTGTCGCAATCATAGTTGATGTATATGCAAAGAATCCCGGCCACCAAAATAAAAAGTGCTAGCTGGAACATGAGGTTGGAGATTGTCAGATATGTGACCAATGATCACAGAAACAAATAAGGAAGAAAATAATAAATGAATCAGCTATGAAATGTCATTCATTGTGGAAAAACCAGCCTTTACATGGATTTAAATTTGTAATACCTCCATAAAATTCCTGTAGTTTATGGCTAAAATCCAATTCTTTCAAATTGCCAAAACTACAGCCTGACTTTCACTAGCTAAAGTTTTAATCATTTCGTTTCTTTTCTTTTTCTTTTTCCAGAGCATTTTTTTTCCTTTTTGGCACTGAATCTTATTTTCCAATAAGAAGATAGTCTTCTCCGATCCTGAAAAATACCTTGTCCCATATAAAGACAAGATCTTATCCCAATTTTCGTGCATGCAGCAATGAGACCAAATGTAAAAGAATTTCAATCTTTGAAGTCATACCTCAAGACATCTCATAGTATTCATTCAAACAACCTAACCAGTAACCAAAGTCTAAAGGTAAACTTAATTCTGTTTTCCCCATGCTCATTGAGACATGCCAGCTTTTAGTAGCAGAAGCTTAGAGAATAACCATCAATCATGCATAATGAACCCCACGGATAGAGAAAATGTGCATGACCTAGACATAAGCCTTTGAAATAGGGAAATCACAAGTTGACAACTTAGAACACACCTTCATATGATTGATAACTTCTAATAAATTGGGCAAACTACATATGTGGAAGCGATTCTACCTGAGTTCCAAGATTTATAGGATGGTTGACCAGGTACATGCCAGGAGAAGTATAAATAGAAGGAACCCAGACCAAGCAACCCCAGCAAATATAAAAGCCCGCTGCCAGAGACAAAAGTACAATGAACCATAGTCAGATGAAGCATGAACTGAACCAAGTGAAGGATGAGAAAACTATGACTGAATAAGAAACATTATTGTGGGTCAATCTACAGGAGTAAGAATGAATATGAAGATGGTCAACATGAAATTCTCAGTGTTGGTAAGGATGCAGTATAAAATTTGCCCAAAGACTAACATAACAAATTTGGTAAATACAAAGCCCATCATAATAGAATATCAATGCAAGCAGCCCCTAAAAGACCGCCAAATTCATTTTGTTAAAAAAATTAAACCTTCAAATATTAAGGCAAATATTGGCATCACATCTGATGGTTACTCTTGGACAAGCTAACAGCAAACAATGGAGAAACAGTAAAAGGTAGAGCATATGTGAACCTCGATCATGCGCAATATCCATTGTATTCCAGTATCCAGCCTCCCACCAAAAAAACTTCGTCACATAAACCAGCATCAATATAGTATTTACAAGCATTGAATCAGCTACTCTCCCATTAACTTCATGCTGGTAAAAGGAAAAAAATGTCAAATGTTAGAAAAACTATGGTTCGAAAAAAAAGTTTAAAAGGTGAAACATTTAATCTTCATCATAATCCTTCCATCCCGTAGGTTTTTCTGCCTTGGTAAAGTTATGGCAAAAATTCACATTCCATCAATCAATGTGATGGAAATGTAAATGTAGACGGCTTTGAAAATGTTAACTAACCATAAGGGTAACTAGTAATAAGTTTATTGAAATTCGACCTATAGCGACTAAAGTGAAATATTGGACCTAAACGACAAGGAAAAAAAGAAATATCAGAGGAGATTCATTTACCTGCTTTATGCAATAGGTCACAGCAAGAACTGCCCAAGACATCATCCCAAATCTGCAGTTTGTGAAAACTTTGATATCAAAGTTTTTACCAATTCGAGGATACAGCTCCATTCCCTACAAAAATGAATGGGAACACTAATTTCTTACATGAGGCCATATACAAAAAATAATTTTATTACTTTCATTAAAAAAAATCTCACACAATAATAATTCTATTTATAGGCGGATATGAAGTATAATGTATTGAAGTAGTCCATTAATTTTCTTTTCTTTTCACTTTGACCAAAACAAATTTTCATTTTTTGCAGGAAACTTGAATTTTATAAAATGAAAGAAAAGGTGCAAGGAAATACGGACAAGAAGTCCATCGAACTAGTCGAGTACGAAAGAGTAACAAAAAATAGCATACAACACAATAATCCCTGTCTAATCAGGATGAATTATATCAAAAGGGATACCAGGGAGCTCCAGTAATTCAGTATGCCAAAACGTACTTTTCACCTTGACTGAGTCTAATTTAAATAGTATTGCATCAGAAGGGCTGTATCAAATACTAGAGCATGACCGTGACATTTGCATAAATTCTCTTGTGACAAACTTATTCTTCAGATACAGTCCATTAAGAGCCTGATTGAAAACCAAGTTTACAAATTCTTTTGTGCATTTCCAACTGCTTGTAACCAAAGAAAAGCAGGGGTCTGTTGCTCAGATAGATTAAAGATAAAATAATTATCGATGCTATTGACTTGTCGAGAAACATTTTTTTACGTGGTTTATTTAGTATGAGTTAAAAGGATATAACACATATTTTTGAAAAACTACGTCAAAAGGCAGAGTCACAAATGAGCAACTTAGCATAATTTATAAATAATAGAGCAACGCACATACTGAATCTGTACGTTTTAGGGGTATATATTCAGTTAGACATAAAAGATCTGTCCATCCTTAAAATTTGAGTGGCTACTGTTTACCACTGGCAGGGAACTGAATTGATGCAACAAGAAAAATGACACTTACCCAGTAGAAATCAATTATTGCATTCCCAGAAGACCCAGAATCGGTGGATGATGGTGCCAAGTGACCCTGAACACACAAAGCATTTGTGTCAAAAGAAATAACTAAAATTGCAGATGAACTTATATTTCGGTGTAAATACAAAACCCTCACTTTTATGTACAGGAGAATACAGAAAATGAAGCTTCCGAAAATGAGTGCTGAAAAAATTTCTCCCAAATGATCATAAACAATTGTAGGGTTGAATATCCCAAACCTGAAATTTAACATAGAAAAAGGCATCAAATGCACTAGAAAGCAGTTTGGTGCTTGGCAGATAGGACAACAAATAACAAACTTCTAGGGGGGAAGGGGCGTCAATAACTCAGTAATTCCCACCACGAAACTAAAAAAAGACTATCACAGCCTTTCTAGGGATATGAATTCAAGGATGCACAGCATTATATAAAAGGAAACACTATGAATTGATGGAAAAAGTGTGTACCACCAAAGGCCGAGGTAGGTAGCCAATGTTACAAAATATGCTGCCATACCATTTGCCTGCACAATGCACATGCTATTTCAAAACATATATAACAATATTGAACAAATAGCAGGAAAAATGGCAAAAACATGACCCCAAAAAAATGAACAGCTAATAGTTATCAGTTTAATACTCTTACATCTCTGAAAGTCCAGACGCAGAAAAAAAAATATACAGTTTTGAAAATCTAGTGACTTGGAGAAGGCAGGTTGTAAAACATTTGAGACATATAACTTGAGTTTGCATCACATAAAGATTTGGAACCCCATGTTTTCATGATCACTTTGGCAACAGAGTTTTCACATAAAGAAACTGAGTATCCAGCACCTTGTAGACAGGTCGATTCCCTGTCGGAGAAATTGGGCCCTCAACCCTTTTTCCAGGTAAAAGCAGCTGGAGTGCAGCTTCAAAAGCACCATAACAGGCAATAATTTTCCAGGCAGTGGCAGTGGGTCTTGGCCATATTTCAATGAAACCCTGCAGACCATGCTGCTTTAAGTAATCCCAAGTTTGGGAAATAGAACCATCAGCATGTACCATCGTATACCATCTGCATTAAGTATCAGATTCTGATCTCAACCACTCATAATTATCATAAATATTATATCTATATCATGTAGCAGTAATTGTTGTATACAGTGATTAATTGATAAGGTGTTCCAGGGCACCATACAGGTGAATGTAATATTTAGCAGTTGGAATCAGCTCACTTTGGACAGTATTCAGCTAAGCACCACTTCGCTTAAGTAAGATTAAGACATTTTAAGTTTTCCATGGCTGATTTCAGCTCTAGTCTTTCTGGGTGATTATAGCAATCACTATCAATTTGGTTTTATCAATTGAGTATCCCTTAACTCTATAGAACAAAAAAGAAAAACAAAATAAACAAAAGACAAAGGCATTTTCAGAATTTCAATTTAACAAATACAGTTTGTTATAACTCCAAAATATGCCTTGGCTACTTTGATTCTCTTTATGATTACTTGTTACTTCTTATCCTACAAAATCATCTCTTCAAAAGCCACAAAAAACACAATAACGACTCAAGCTTTTTAACATCCATAAAATCGGATTTGGATTTTCTTAAACTTGGGTTAGCTGTACTAATGTTAAGTTATATACTGCGTCCCAACTAATCAAAATCAAACACTTCGAAGTTTCAATTGGGATTCTCTGCCTGCCTCTTTTCATCAACGAAACAGAGCAATATAAAAAAGAAGGAATAAAAAGATATTAAATTACAAATGGATCTATTTGAGATATAAACTTCAAACATAAGCTCAGGGCCTTGCATAATGTAAAATGTAAAAATCTTATATGATTTAAAATCTGCAAGTATTCAAAGCTTGGAAAAAGATAAAAAAAACTGAACATGTCCCTGCACCAGTTCGAGCTCTAATTCATCTTGCTTCGCATTCTTTAGAAACAATTTTCCCAGAAAATTAATATTTTCCATAGAAACAAACAAGATGTAATTTGGATTCAATGACCCTACTTCTCCACGAAACCAAAGAAATAACGATAACCCATTATTTCCTGTAATCATTATTCCTCAAGAAAATGTATTTTCACATAAGCAAACATAGAATTCATTTCTTAGAGAAAGAAACAAAAAATGAAACAAAACTGATTGACATTGTGCTTACAGTAGAATTACAAATGGAGGGCAAAGACAAAGCAGTGACAACATGGAGGCATATGTCACCAATGGGGAATGTACGGTATTCGTCTCTCCCATTCTCTCAGATCTCTCTATGAGTCTGGGCGTGCACACTGAATTTCTCTCTGACTCTGAAGAACTTTGGTTTTTTTAATCTAATTGTTGACGGACTCAGTGAAAAGAAGACCTCGTAGCATCACAAGTCTATGGTGTTTTATTTAATTTCCAATTATGCCCCTACTGGTGGGCCAACATAAGATCTGTTTGTCTAGTGCCCCTTGGGCCAGCATACTCTATCGTTTACAGAAACGGCCTTAGAGCAACTCCACCCGTTGGGGTTGCCATGGCAAGGGGGAGGGGAGGGGGAGGGGGAGGGGGAGGGGAGGGGAGCTAGGGGCTACTATTCACGTGAATAGTGACCCCCTCGCAAATAGTAATACGCATTTCCACCACGCTTTCTGCACAAGAACTACTATTCATTTTTTTTTGTAACCTAAACAAGTAATTTGGATAATATTTTAGGATAAGATTTTTGGATTAAATGCGTGTCAATATTTATTAAGATTTTCGGTTTCAAATTTCGAATAAATTTCATATGAATTCCAAATTTCAAAAAATTTAATATGAATTTCAAATTTCAGATCAATTTCATCCGAATTTCAAATTTCACATATGAGAGAATCTCATCTCATTGCGTGATCGGACAATGACTAACGTGGACCCAAGACTCACACAACAAAACATCTTGATAGTTGTGTGGAACTAACTGAACGGATGATGCCATAAGATGGGAAAAAAATGACACTTGAAAGTGAAGAAAATGTTGTGTAGAAAGTGAAAAATATTAGAAGGAGATGAAAATATATAAGTATTTGGTGTTGAAAGTGAAGGATATTGGTTGGTATTTATAGAAAAAAATTGCATACTTTTTAGTATTTTTGGTATTTTTAAAGATTTTTGGCCCAAAATCACTGTAGCCGTTGGATTAAAAAACGATCGGAGCCACCACAGTGCGACACATGGCGATTCTGGTTGACAAGACGGCCGACGTCAAGACGCGCCAACGGTAAAAAAATTTGACCGAACCTTGACGTCCACCCCCAGTGGGCCTCGGGCTCCTCCCCGCGGGCCTGCCCGATTGCCGTGGGTCCCGCTCTCCCAGGGCTCCCCTACCCCCTACCTGGAACCAGGTTTTGGGCTCGGCCCTGGGTCCCACACACCCCCGGCTTGTGCCGCTCGAGTTGCTCTTATAAGATCCAACAAAATGAAAGGTGTGAAAAACAATGATAATTAACCAACTTAGATTTTATTGGCGACAAATTAATCAAAAACATTTTGCAATAAAAGTGACCACAAAAGAGTTCATAAACAAAAAATAAAAAAAAGTGACCACAAAAGATGTTCTGACGAGCTTAGCATAATGTTCTTCAAATAGAAGCATTTTTTAAAAATTTATTGAAAACTCAAGTGCTTTCTTGATGATTATTGAAAAAACACCTAATATGTGCTTATCTAAAAAGCGGTTTTGTGACCTATAAGCACTTACATAAGTTTTTTTTTTTGTCAAACACTATAAAAAGCGCTTTTGATGTTTTTTTTACTGTCAAGTTTCTCCCACACAAAACCTACATTTTCTCTTTCTCCTGTAACTTATTTCTAAATTATGTCATTTGTTGCTCAACTTATACTCATCCTGAATATCGTCCTAATTTTGAGAAACAAATATATTTTTTTTCCACATATCGATAAACAGTGCATAGTTGCAAATTAAAATAAAATAAAATTTATGCTAATTGACGTGTCATGTTTTAAATTGTTAAACAACTTGTAAATGTAGAGACTTGAAATCCATAACGGAAAATCCAAATTCAACTACGGAACCAATCCATTGAAGATTCGAACATTGAGCGAGCTAATTACAACAATAACAATAAAAATGATTATCTATTCAAAAAAAGAATACCAAATCCCAAAGTACAAAACCAAGTAAGAAAATGAAAAAGCAGCTTACCAAATTGGCACGTAAAAATATGTGCACCAAGGAATGAGCAGCTGGACAGCATGCCTATGACCGTTAGGTTTATACCTAAAATTCAAACAGAAAAACTCCCGGGAAAGTGAGATTGCCCCAGAGGGCATGTCCTAATGCCACACTAATTACATACTTCCAAGTCCAACAAAGAGAGAACATTAATTTGTATTTTGTGGAAAGAAAAAATATTTCAATGGAGGAGGATGATGAGAAAAAGTATATGCTTCTCCAACATCATCTCCTCCAACACCTCCCTCACCGCTCCCCATCAGTGTAGGACCTGGCAACCAAAAGTACATATTTTCGCCGTCTCCGTCCCCCTCGCCGCCTTTCTCTCCGCCTCAGTCTAGCCACACGTCAACCGAGAACCTCCCTCTTCTGCATCATGATCAGAAGCTCTCTAGCCCTCCAGTGCCATCTTCAGCATTCTCCTTGGATTATCGGCGGCCCCCGGAGGATTTGGATTCCAGGAGCTCATGCCTTGTAGACTTGTAAGTCCCTTCTATATATCTTTGCAAATTTAGATGGCAATAGGGGAAACTAGTTCTTAGTCAAAATGACCAGGATTTTGATGAAAACCATCCACAAAATTTTGCTTACCATATTTATATTGGATGAAACAATAGTAATAACTAATCACAACATCTAGCTTTGCATTACAGTTTATGTTGATGTTGGACTTTCAGTGGGCAGATATCTGCATTCAAGTTGTGCTCTTGTAAATTTAATTTTGAGAGGAAAAAAAATAAAGCAGAACATTAAGATTGGGTGCATTAAAATGTATGGTAAAATATGTATATACTAGTCCTGGCCTGGCCACCATACAGCAGCTTGGATTAGAAAATATGTGAATATTTGGGCAAACCACAAGTTTCAGAAAGAAAATTATATGGTTGAAATTGACAAGGGATGGGGATTGAACTTTTGGTTGTTATATACAAAAGCAAATATATGGCAATGTGATGTCAGTTTGCAGAATGATCAATTACAGCAACACTGACACAGCAAGTGTATAAATTGGTTTGACAAACAATATTTCTGTTCAAGTTATTGATTTTTCACATTTTGGGTGTGATTTATATTTTCATGAGCAATTGTCAAATTCTGGCAAATCTATGCAGAGGAGCTTGATACTTGATAGGGGCTTTTGACTGGTAGGTTTTAACTTTTTCCCCCCTTTTAATTTGAGAATCATGGTCACCACACTGATTTCCTTTCTTTGATTCAAAGCCTAGACCTAGACCAACCAGTCAAAGTTGAGCAAACCCAGAACACAAACAAGAATCCTTCAAAACCAACCAAAACAGATTGTCACATCCTGAATCGCCCGCCGTAGAAGACGATATTGTCTGGTACGCCTCATTGGTTTGTTTAACTCACGAAGAACTTCCTGCGGTCACCCATCCTGGGATTGCTCTAAGCCACAACTCGCTTAACTTTGAGTTCCCACAACTCCGGCTCAAAGCTCCAAAAGCGCCGTCTATTTTGGAGCCGTATGCACATATAGGCGCACATTACCCTTCTCCGTTGGCCAATGTGGGATCTCACACAGACACTCTAAAGTGTACAATGCTCTCAGTTAAAAAGAGTACCTAAAACCCACAGAAGAAAACCTACCCATGAATTGACTGGTAGTTAGGCATGCAATGCTATGTCAATCAAATGCATAGTCAACATGTATTTGCTGTCCAAAATTTGCAGAAAGTCAACCCCCTTCAACTGTTCAACAAAATTAATCATATAACTTAAGTTTGCCAATGGTCTAGTCCAATGAACAATGACCTTAACTTACATACCGATGGTTTCAGGTTCGAACCCCCATCCCATGACACTATAGTATTGTGTGTGAGAAAACCCCTTCCCCTTCCTAACTTTGGCAACAAAAAAAAAAAATCATATAACTTAAGTTTTTCTTTCAAATTCTCTCTTCGTTTTCTCTCTATATAGTTTGACTAATTCTATCTCTTTCTGCAAACAGGTTAGAGTGGTTTATAGAAAGATGCTGCAACTGTGGTGCTAAGTCTTCCTAGTCTTCTTCTTACAAATACAGAACAGATATGAAAAGAAAAAGAAACCAGAAGCAGTCAAAGTCTGAAAGTGCTTGCTCTGGTTTTGCCTCCAAAAGCTGCTAGTTGATCCCTTCTAAGTTCTAACATGCGTTCTAACTCATGTAACTAGCTATCACTCATCATATGAGTTTTTTTTTCATCCTCAACTAGTTGAAGAGAAGACCTGCAGCAAAAGTGAATGGCTGATATTTTTTACAATTAGCATTCTTTGCACATTCACATTGTCCCCAAATTGTTCCCCATTGTCTCAAATAAAAAAATAAAAAAATAAAAAAATTCAGAGAGATTCTTGGTCACTTAGTTTGCTATTATATACTTATATATGCAGCAAAAATATGAATTAATTCAGGCACTTACTGTATTGTTTCTGCAAAATCATCTCAGACAGATCATGAACAGCTAGACAGCTCACAATACATTACATATACATAACCAGTGCCTGAAGAACCAAAAAATAAATGAAATATACAAAAAAAGCCGGCCCATATACAGAGGAACACACAAAAAGAACATTAAGAAAAGAAGAGAGAATATAATATGATATAGGCATATACAATATACAACAAAGAACATGGGCACACGTTATTATTATTATTATTTAAAGATATTTTTTGCGGCCATTTTTATTGATTTCAGTTTTGTTTTTAAGTTTAAGTGATAGTCTAAATTAGAAATGTAATTTTTCACGGAGCTCGACCCCGTTGGCATAGATATAAGTTTCAAGTGGATCTTAAAATTGTGTTTTTTTTTAAAGACAGTTCAAATTTAGTTCATAGAGCAACAGTGTAAGAGGTAACATGGCAAATTAAGAAGACTTTGCCTTCAATGAGTGGCACCAAGTTCTTCATCAGCTCATATAATTTATATTGTCTATATTTTTTGGCTGACTTTTTTGCTGAATATAGAATAAATCTTCAAATTATACACTCAGGTATTTTTTATACGTATTTTGTTTTGGTGCAGATTTTATACATATTTTTTGTTTGTTATGATTTTGCATTTAGTATTCAAAATCTATTTATCTTTTGATGTTTGCATTAACTCATTTCTATAATTCTATTGCCTGCACTAAAAACATCTATCTGTTTTCAAGGCCCGCCTCCAAAAATACGAATAAAATTTAAAATTAAATTTAAAAAAACCAAAAACAAAAAAGTCCCAAATGTTTTGTCAATCACCCTCGCTCCCTTCAAAGTCCACGTTTCATTTCAATTCATAAGAACCCTAGAATTCGATTCTCAAATTGTCCATCCAATCGATGCCTGCATTGTTTCAGTATGCCGATCTTCCTGTATTGCTAAATTTCAGGTCAGCTCCTTAATTGATCTAAAAAAGATTTGATCTTTGCTCGAAATCTACTAGGTTGTTGATTAAATTGTGTGGCTTTCGATGTAATTTTTGTACTTTGTTGTTTGTTCATCACATTTTTGGATTTTTATTATGCATTAAATATATTTATTGCATGCGCTGGATTTTTCTTTTTTGGAAAGAAATGAAGCTTCTTTGTATGGAAAGTTGTATAATTAAGAAACTTGAAAGCTGGAGCTGAAGTTGATGCTTTACAGATTAGCAAAGTTGGAAATCTTTGCTAATTTTACATAATTGTCATGGTCAAACTAAGAAAGGGATTATCTCTTTAAGAAATTCAAAGCAAAGAACATATTTTTATCATAAGCTGGCAATTAGACTCATGTTATATGTTAGGCTGGTTGCAATAGCTTGTATCCTATACCTATGAACGTAATCAATATCAATTGTTTGCTATGCTTCTGCAATAGCTCAAGTTCTTGATTGATACTTGGTATCTTCATCCTTAGTCTTCTTCTTTTGAATCATCAAAATTTCTGCAGATGTTTTGATACATGAATCTTGATTGGAGTAGAGGTTGGGTGTTGAACTTGAAAGACCATATAGTTTATACTTGTCCATATGGATGTTTTATGGAAAGTTCTTTGAGCAGTTTAGAATGTTAGATTATTATTTTTAGTACTGGAATGTGATTTTAATTTCCATATCTAACAAGTAACAACACCTTGACATGTAATGCAGGTTTTGGTTCCTAACTGGTGTACTTTTCGTCTATTTTATAGGTTTCTATGTTCCGATTGAAATGGTTTGTAGGAGCCATAGCACTGGAAATGACGTTTTCTTTGTATTCCTGACTCAACATTCTTCGCAATGCAGTTAGTATCAAATGATAGTTGCAAGGAAGATATTACAGAATGTGAGCCCATCTTATGTCAGTCGGACATTTCACAGAGACCCACAGAATCTTCATCCTCATGTGAAATTACAGCTGTGCAAGGTGATTTTGCTGCTAATGATGAAGAGTCACAAAATCTAGACGTCGATGAAAATTCTAAGTTGGTGAATCCCGAGCACCCACAATGCCGTATTTGCCTTGATACTGAAGAAGGTTCTTCTTATATTTCTTGGCATCTCTTTGTGCATCTTTGGTTTCACTGTCACCATTAGTTTTTAGAGAAAGGTTTAGATGATGTGGATATGCATGTAACAGTTAACCGTAGTTCAGTACCTTTTCGATCTATCTTTATATAGGTGGCCAGGAATTCAAATATGTTAAGGTGCGTGCTTATTTATTTTTCAGGGGAAGACCTAATTGCTCCATGCCATTGCAGAGGTACTCAGAAGTATGTTCATAGATCATGTCTTGATAATTGGAGGTCAACAAAGGTGAAGATTTCTTTCTTAATCGCTGACCCTTCCTCGTGACCTGCAGATGAATTTTTTTTCTTCAGAATTTTCCTTTTAGAATAACGGAATTGTAGATAATCATGTTGGCACTTAAAGTAGTCAAATAAATGTAATTGCATCTATTCTCTAAATTTTATTTTTCTGTTGTGGAGGCTTGGTATTAATTATCCACATCTTTTATTTCTTCAGGAGGGCTTTGCTTTTGCTCATTGTACAGAATGCAGGGCAGTGTTCATATTACGAGCAAATGTCCCTCCCGACCGCTGGTGGTTGAGATTGAAATTCCAGTTCCTTGTTGCTAGAGACCATGCATTTATTTTCATTATCGTGCAGCTGGTATGTTTACAAACAATTTAATATTGTTCATATCATTTTATCAACAGGTAGTTTTCTGAACCAAAAAAGGGTACTTTTCCCTAAATTTCATTCAACTTTGCATGGCCTACAGAAGAACTAGTTAGTAACAGAATAGTACTGTTTCATAGGTTTGACAAGACTCAGTTGTAGCAGACATTTGTATGGTGCTGTTATATTTCAAACTGGGTTATAGAAGGGTACTGTTAGAATTGATTCTAATTGTATTTGAATTTTCCTATTATTGGTGACGCTAAACATTACTGTTAGGTTCCCAGTTAGTTCTATTTTATCAAGTTCTATCAAGTAACAAACTTCTATATAAGAAGATATAAGACTTCCTTAGTATTGACGTCATAAATTTTTAAGAATATTTGCTTTTATCAGATTGTGGCATTCTTGGGAGTGATGGTATACAAATTTTATGGAGATGAACTAAGGGAGATGTTTGGTTACGAGGAGCACCCATATGGGTTTTATACTATGGCTGGTATGCAACTCCTGGCTGCCCTCTGAACTCCCTATAATATATGTTATTTCTTTGTGTAAGACATGCCCCACACATAAACCCAGATGATCACCATTTGCAGAGTTTCTGATTGAGCTGTGCACTTAAGTTGAAGCACTGAAAATGATTCCATTTCTTGTGAAGGGGTCGTCTCTCATAAAACCCTTTTGCTGTGCACTTAATCCAACCCTTCTATTAGTGGCAATGCCTTCTTCCCCCACTCCCCACCCCAAAAGAAAGAAAGAAAGAAAAAGAGAGTTTTACCTACCTTGATATGATTACACTAATTGCAATCTAATAGTATCTATTATTTTGTTGCAGTTTTAGCTATTGTTTTGGTGGGGTTGCTTTACGGCTTCTTCATTGCCATAATATGTGGACAGAGAATCAATGAACGACATTACCATGTTCTTGCCAAACAAGAATTAACAAGGGTTTGTTAACTGCTACTTTGAGCTTACTTGTGAACTTTTAAACTATTTCTCATGAAACTTTCTGGCATTCCGGACAAACAGTTATATTCTAAGTTATGAACTTCTTTTTTTCAGGTTGTTTTAATTAAGTTTGTGTGGAACAGAGCTGTATTTAAATTAGTCCAACTGAAAATTAACTTGTACCTTTGTGCATTTTGGACTCAAGTTTCCTTGATCATTTGTTGGAAATCCTTGCTCTATATTCATCTTTCTTTTGGCACTTCTGAACAAGTTTAACCAAGACTACCAAAAGAAATTTGTATTACTAGTGTAATACATGTAGGATGCTGTATTATCATCTTTTCTGTTGCCTTTCTGGATTGCGTGATTTGTGAACTAAGTCTAATAGTTATTTTGAAGCATTTAATTCTTATAATATATTTTCAACTGATGGATCAAAGAAATTTTATGATGCCAGGAATATGTTGTAGAAGACCGAGAAAATAATAAGAATGCCCCCGAGTTAGACCCCAGCCATGTGACAGAGCTAAGAATGTTGGGCCTTTATTAGTTGGAAGCATTTGTTCTGCAGATTGTATCGTATTGTAAGCAATTTTTACATTCTGTAACTACCTTTCATATTTATCTTTTTCCTTTTTAAAGCTTTGCTTTCTCCTACTTTCTCTCTCAATGTAACCTGCCACTTAGACCAGGTTTATATTCCTCTCTCTATATTCTAATTGTTTTTGTGTTTTTCTCTTTTTGTCTGGGTTTATCTTCTGCACTTAAGTGCAGGTGCCTATTTGTTTGTATTTACCAGTGTTTAAAAATGGCGCTTTATTTTATGCAGAAAAACTAAAATATCCAGGTTTCATTATCTATGCACTAATCTACTTCTGGCTTCGGCCTTGATAACTCTAAGTTATATGTTTGTTCCTTTGCATGCTCTTGTAACAGAGAATCTGGGACTTCAAGTATTTGTTGGATGTATTTTCCAAATATATTCTTGACAATTTGTATCTCTATAGTCTCTCAATTTTCACTTGTGTTCTCTTCAGGTTTTCCTATGCTTTGTAATATTTCCTAGTGAAAGAGTGGAAAGCTACATTTTCCTGTCAGATTCTTATATTAACCAAACACCACCTTCTGCACTCCTCCAACTTGTGGCAGCACTTCTTTACGCATCCTTAAGCCAGGCACTACAGTTTCCCATATATTTTCTTCCGGGTCCTGCTTTCCTATGGCTGTGTCATTTATATGCGGCATTTGGAGTTTTAACTCAGCAATGAACCTGAAAAACAGTCTTTTCTCCTCACCAGGTATATGGAACCGATCAACGAGCATTGTCCATGCTGTCAAACTGTACAGCAATAACAAGAGTGTGGTTTGCCCTCACAAAGTAGTATACCTGTATTTTCATTTATAAGTACAAATAAAATACTTACAATTTCTACAGAGCAGAAAACCACTGTTTATATGTTTCCTGCATCAAGTGTGCATCTCTTTCTCTTTCTTGGTTTTTTGTTTTTGGGAGAGGTAGAGAGATTTCAAGTATACGGTATTAATTGTATCAAGATCTTGTTCTTCCTGGTTGGACAATGTTGTAATTCAATTCCCAGTGTTATATAAAATTCTTCTCTCTTTGCGCTTTGTAACTTTTACTTGGGAAAAGAGGTTAGTGTTGCCCCTTTCCATTTTCTTCTGTCCACTGGAAGAAAGACACAAAGTTGGACGAACTAGACTTATTTCAATGAGACCATAAGCTGTTATTCTCGTATTTTAAAAGATCCATCAGCAGTTATTCTCTTTCAAATACAAATCAAAATTTTGAAGCATCCGAGAGAGAGAGAGAGAGAGACTTATTTAATGAGACCATAAGCTGTTATTCTCTTATTTTAAAAGGTCCATCAGCAGCTGTTCTCTTTCAAATACATATCAAACTTTAGAAGCCTACAAAAGTGGCACCAAAGGTAAAACTATGCATGGCTATCACTAAAGCAACTTATTTCCTGCAAGAATTGTCCTCACAACTGCCTACTACTGCTTTGACCTGCCTGCTTTAGGAGCAGCAGCATTTACTTAACACAGTTGCTCTTGATCAATGGAGGAAATGAAGGAAATAATGGGAACATTTTCAGCAAGCAATTCTGGTCAATTGCTTGGAAGGCCTTGCAACAAGCAGTGCCTACTACAAATTTACCAGTAGAGATTGAGGTATAAATTTCCCATGCGCACCCAGGAACGTTCTGAAGTGATGACCAACACTTTGCTGTGTCACCCGGGTTCCCTGGGGGCAGTAGCCCTGGGATCCCTGGAGGTAATAAGCCTGGGAATCCTGGAGGCAATAGGCTTGGGATCCCTGGTGGCAATAGGCTTGGGATCCCTGGTGGCACTAGGCCTGGGATTGTTGGCAAGGTCAGGGGTGGCGGTGATAGTGGCACATCTGCCAGCACGGTTACAGCACATGCTGCCATTAGCAGTAGTGAAAATATTGCTTGAGCTTCTCTAGACATGGTTATTGGCAAACTTGGAACTCTCACTTCTTTGCTGTATATCAGAAAAGGGTGAGCTAGATTGGCTTTGTTGATGGTTGGAGAGAAGAGGGTAAAGGGTTTATATAAGAGCAATGAGTCTGAGCCAAGTTGATGAGTTTAGTGCTCAGGCGAGTAGGTTACAAATGGAATTACAATTTAATTCAGTTATAGTTCTGTTTTTTATTTTGATGAGCTGAGCTTAAGTAACAGTTATAACTGTTAGATTATGAGATTTATGACATGTTAAATTTTGCTATTAAATTAGTAGTAAATGCTTTTGACCTTGTGATCCTTTGAGATCAAATTGAATGCTTCCAAATTAAAAGTTGCCATACTGATCTGAGACAGAGAGTCCACTCTGAAATCACATGTCCTAAACGTATAACGACTCTGCATCAGTTTGTTTCGATTGTTTATGACCTTCAACACAACAAGGCCTTTGTTGTACTTTTTAATTTTGGCCTCACCACAAGCCTGGCCTAACACCAATGATGTAAGTTGTCCATGATGATTAGCAAACACCAATCTCTACTCTGCACAGAAATGAAATGAATGGCTTTGGTGCAACAGTTGCTTATGAAGAAGCCTGTGAACTAACCTGGATTGATACCGTATCGTGTTGGATAAAGGGAAAACTTATGTTATGTGAGAATGTGAAGGTAAAAAGTCCCACATTGGAAAGTTGAGAAACCCAGCAAGGGCTTTTAAGGAGTTGGGCTACTCCCCCTATTGCCAATTGGTTTTGAGGTGGAATCTCAACTTCCTTTATGATATCAGAGCAAGGCTTCACGTGTTGGGCCCAATGGCCACACGTGCTCCACGTCACCCAATATGTGTTGTCCACGTGTTAGGGGTTAACCCACGTGTCAAAGCCCAACGGCCACAACCTAGCAAGGGCTTATAAGGAATTGGGCTACTACCCCTATTGCCAATTGGTTTTGGGGTGGAACCTCAACTTTCTTCATGGTATCAGAGCGACATTGAAAAGTTAAGGGACTTAGCCAGTTTATAAGAAGTTGGGCTACTCCCCCTATTGCCAATTGGTTTTAGGGTGGAACCTCAACTTCCTTCAACCATAAAGTCTCTCTCACAATCAACATCACAAATATACTAATCACGTGACCAATTATTCTAAGGACGTTGTATGATATACGCCCGTTATACGCAAAACTTTCACTTGAGGAGGATTTCTTTGTGGTTAACCAAAACATAACCCAACTCTATTTATCCTAGTAGTCTCCGAGATTTTCCATTCTTTACCGAGGAAGATATTGTGGCTAGAGAAAGGGGGAAGTAAAAACATAAGATACTAGGATGAACTCATAATATATACTCACTTAAAAGATTTATAGATAGTTGAATCCTGTGAGATAGACGTCCATTGAACTTCAAGTATTGAGAATTTGTATAATATGTTCTAGTATAAACACATTGCTTATTGTATTAATACAGTGATTCTATACTCTTTAAATATATTATGTTTCAATTATTATTTAATATAAAAAATAAAATAAAAATCCACAAATAATTAATTACTATTTATTAAGTCATTTATGAAATCAGTAACATATTTAAATATTCACTAAAGAAATAATAATTAAAACATAATTACTAATTAAAGTAATTCAAAAAGGCTAAGATATTACTTAATTACATATATTAAATTAAAGAAGTTGGCCAAAAAAACAAAAGTAAAGAAACTAATTTTATTTTATATTTTTAAAATTAAAACAATAAAATTAGACCTCTCCCGACGAACATTACCTCTGCCAATGCAACTTTGTCGAGAGAGGTTGAATACGGCAAATTTCAATGGGATAGACATGTGCCGACGAAAATATAAACTTAGTATGTTCAGGTTAATTAATCTTTTTCAATTTTATTTTTAGCAATTAAATAATATCTTTGCCTGATTTAATTAATTAAATTAGTAATTATATTTTAATTATTATTTCTTTAGTGAATAATTAGTATTAAATATTTTAATGTTAAAATTTTCACTAATAGAATATCTAACAGTATAGCCGGACGGCTATACTATATAAATAGAATATTTTAAACCATACCACGCTCCCAGCCAGCACCCCCCACTCAGATCCATCATCGCCATCACCATCTTCTTCGTCATTGTCATCATCGTCGTAAAATTCGGAAGAATTATCGTCTGATCCCAAAACTGGATGAAATTTCGAAGAGTTGTGGGAGAAATTCGAATTGGGTTTGTTGTTGTTTTGCTGATAGTAAAACTCGTCAAGTCTCCAAATTGGTGATGGGGTGCTACAAAGCCATCCTATTTTCCCTACCAATACACCCCGTTTCAACGTTTTCACCATTGATGATCCTTCTTGCTTTTTTCTTTCACTTACCACACCCTTTTCTTTTCTTTCCATATCTCTCTCTCTGTCTCTCTCTAAATTTCTAAACACACGCAGACCGTAATATAATAAAATCCACTCCCAACTAATTTCTGGACAACATGATATTTATTCAGGTAAACCTTCGAGGTGTATGTTGAGAGAGATAGAGACCAAGGGGACCAACGACTAATAAATCATAGTGTCCTTCTAAAGCATAAGTAGTATAATACAAGCTTCATCCACAACCAAACTTGCATGGAACATGGCATATACATATCAAAACCAGAGTGTCACTTGTTCTCTCATATATACAAACGTCACCTTAACATAACACAACATACATACCTTATTCTTTCATGAAATTACATATAGTACATGCAAGCAGCTGACCCGGTAAACAGCAACTAGAATGATGCTTGCAATGTCATCAACTGCGAAATGAACTCTGGGTGGCCCGGCAACGCTGCTCCAGTAACCAAATTTCCATCCGTGAAGCAACGATCTATTAGATCAGGTTCCAGCCATGTTGCTCCCGACAAGACCACATTAAGCTTCACTGCTGGATACGCAGTACATTTCTTTCCCTAAAATTTAGCCAGTTAACAACAATTAGGACATGATTAAAAAAAGTTCATAATGTGAAAATAAGTAATTCAACCCTCAATCAGAAGAATCAGCAAAAGGCAAACAAATTACAACTTCAAGGTCGTTTCTTTTTCACCTTGTCATAAAATACTCACTCAGTAGATCAACCCTCTTACAAAATTGATGATACTCCCAACTCTTCCTAACACCTTCTGAAAAACTGTAACTGCCTAGCTCAGCCGAGCCTTTTGGTTTCCCTTACTAGGTAATTTATTGTTTTACCCCATTTTTAAACCATTCCATCTAGCATAGATTTTTACTGCTTCATATATTCCTTCAGAGAATTCTGCATTACAGTACACAACTTCTGACTTTTATATTACAGCACAAATGTTCATGCACCAACTGGCAAGCTTGCTCATCAACACCCACAACAGAACAAACATTTAAATTTACGATCAACTACATTGATAGTGAGTAAAAGAACAAATAAATCCACAGATTATCTGTATATTGTCTTTTTGGTTAAACATGTTTAACTTCCCACACAAAAAATTAATTTTACTCTAGCATTTTAGTTGATGTTAAAAAGCGTAAGAAGTTATGTAATCTACATTATATATGTATATCTACCATGGAAATGCTATAATGAGGGGTTGTGGGTGAGGGGTTCAATACCACTATCCAATAACATAAAGGAAATTTTGAACTTAAAAACTTTTTTAATGATTGGATGGTTGGATGGTTGGATGGTTGGATTGAACCCCTCACTCAAACCCTCCACTCAGATCCCCCTCATTGCAGCATCTCCCATATCTACCATATCAAGCTTGGACTTTAAAATTCCAAAATTTATAATCTTGATTTTGTTGTATGATTTTGGATTGTTAATGAGGATTTTGCGTCCTTGTTTGTGTGCCTAACAAATTAACTTTATATTATTGTTTCTGCATTTTGTACACTTTCAACTCATTTAGTTTCAGAAATCCACTTGGACTTTAGATTGAACTTCAGGACAGCATGGGACTGATCCCAACAACGTGGGACCCATCCATATTAAAAGATGAGCTATAGATACAATAAAACTACACTGTCACCTAAACAGGGATTACAGCTTCACTTTGTTTCAGTTGAACCCAATTATTGGAGCACTTCCTTTGGTGGCATCACATGGAATTATAGAAAGTCAGTAATATTTTTAACAATATC
Source organism: Prunus padus (assembly GCA_024362665.1). Classification (NCBI taxonomy): domain Eukaryota; kingdom Viridiplantae; phylum Streptophyta; class Magnoliopsida; order Rosales; family Rosaceae; genus Prunus; species Prunus padus. The sequence continues at coordinate 2,021,700 of JANFAM010000013.1, read as the reverse complement.
AATACTATGTTTGATGACGCACCGAATTGAAACGATAGGGAAATAGTCGGATTTGATTGAGAAACTTAAATAATATGGGCCAAATTGAAATTCGGATCAAATTTCTGGAAACAAAGGCATAGCCTGGCTGAAAGGGAGTAACCTTACCTGTAGAACACCAGCAGCAGCTAAAATCTGCTGCCCGTGGCAGATGGATGCAATTGGTTTCCTGGCTTCCACAATTTGCTTCACTAATGCAATAACTTTCTCATCCAATGCCAAATATTCTGGGGCTCGCCCTCCAGGGATTACAAGAGCATCATAACTTGAGACATCTAGAGCTTCAAAGTCAGCTGTTAAAGTGAAATTATGGCCCGGCTTCTCACTTTATGTTTGGTCACCTTCAAAATCATGGACAGCAGTTGCACAGATTTCACCAGCTTTCTTCTTGGGGCAAACTGCATCAACATGGCATCCTAGAGCTTGAAGAGACTGAAAAGGCACAATTACCTCATAATCTTCCATGAAGTCATACAAGTGTTGAGGGAGAGAAAGTGAATGATGCTTAGTAACTGTGAGAAATATAAAATTTTGATCATTGACTAGAATAATACATACATAACAATTAGTTCATAAACAAACAACATGCAGCTTTAACGTTCTTGTCAAGGGGTTTACTAGATTTATAGTGAATTAAAACACGTAGCCAAACTTGATTTATGAAACATCTTATCACTATTGATATTGACAAGTAAAATAATATTTTGAAATTCTGTTTGGGGGGAATTGAAATTCTTCAGTAGTCAACTTTCCGGAAAATTAAAGTAAAGGAGTCTTTTAAAATTCATAAAGGATGTACTTGTCTATGTATCATGTTTAGAATCCATAATTCAAACTTGAAAAATGACCAGTATGCATGTTTGGATTTACTTTCACAAGTTCACAACTCACACAAATGACCTGACAAACAAGTATTCCAATGGGCAATGGACCCAGGTAGGCAGACCAATGAAGCATACCACCAAAACATTGAAAAAAAAACATAGGAATGAATGATGGAACCTATCACACCAGAATTGTGGCAAATCTGGTAAAGCCTATTCAGGTTATTTTCACTATCTTTCAGAAGTATCTGTAAAAGGGCAAATCTCGATACTATATATACTTAATATTGATCGGCATCTCAATTTCATATTTCACATTGCACTATGAAGGAAAATAAAACTTACCCCACAGAGAAACAGGATGGCCTAATGAACTCAGGATGGGCTTCATATGTAGCCCCAGTAATTATATTACCATCAACAACACACGCCAACATGGTCTCGGGTTCCACCCAATAAGCACCTGCAGCAACAAGAACAGGTCTGACAGTTGGGAAGGCCGTACACTTTCTACCTTTAACCAAGCCTGCGGCTACTAGGACAAGTTTCCCATGGCAAATTGAAGCAATTGGCTCTCCGGAGTCAGAAAACTTTCTCACCAATTCTAAAACCGACGCATCCAAAGCAAGATATTCAGGTGCCCGTCCTCCTGGTATTATTAATCAATCATATTTGTTAAATTCAATGTCATCAAATGTTGCATTGAGTGCGAAATTGTGACCACGTGGTTCAGAATAAGTCTGCAACCAAAGAAAAAAATACAGAAAACCAAAAAACATATTAAAACAAAGGGGGACCAGAAAGACATATAGCATTAGAGTGGCTCTAATCAACAATAAAACTCATTCATTTTGTCTATAATTAAAGCTACCAACGATTGGCTGATGCAAAAAACTAAACTTGAAAGCGTGATGTTCGTTCGTAAACTTGACAAACTAATTTCCAGTCCCAACAGATTCCAAATTTTAGAGGAGGCGACATAATCCCATATGTGAGAATTGTAAGCACTTCAATCTTTGACACAAATTTCTTGTTTTGGGGAGACAAATTTCTTGTTTTGGGTTTACAAATTCAAGTGAAGTAAGCATTCAATCTTCAATCTAATTGAGTGGGCTTGATTACAGAGCATGGAAAAGACCAATTGACAGTGCTCAAGTGATGTAATGAGGCTACGTATTTCATTAAAAATAAACAAAGGAAAAGGCAAAAGAAGCAGAGGTGGGTGACCTGGTGAGCAGGAGAAAGTTGATGAATGGCTGTGCGGCACATATCACCAGCTTTCTTGCCAGGACAGACGGCATCAACGGACACTCCATATGCCTGCAGTGCTTGAAATGGAAGCATCGCCTCGTAGTCTTCCACGTAGTCCCCCAATACCAACAACACCCTGCGTTCACCTTTCGCCATTTTCTTGGAATTTGAGAGAGAGAGGAGGGGGTGAGAGAGAATTTGGGTGGATTAAACTCTAAGCTGGATCCAAAAAAAAAAAACTCTCAGATGGATAAAGAAATAGAATCTCATGGGTTTCGCCTATAAATAGAATATGTTAAACGTATAGCCGGGCGGCTATACTATATAAATAATATATGTTAAAAGTATAGCCGCGCGGCTATAATATATAAATAGAATATGTTAAAAGTATAGCCGACCGGCTATACTATATAAATAGAATATCTAATAGTATAGCCGTCCGGCTATACTCTATAAATAGAATATGTTAAAAGGTATAGCCGTTCGGCTATACTATATAAATAGAATAGAATATGTTAAAAGGTATAGCCGCCCGGCTATACTATATGAATAGAATATGTTAAAAGTATCGCCAAGTATAGCCGTTCGGCTATACTATATAAATAGAATATGTTAAAAGGTATAGCCGCGCGGCTATACTATATAAATAGAATATGTTAAACCGTATAGCCGCTCGGCTATACTATATAAATAGAATACGTTAAAAGTATAGCCGCTCGGCTATACTATATAAATATAATATTTTAAACTGTACCACGCTCCCAGCCACCACCCCCTACCCAGATCCATCTTCTTCGTCATTGTCATCATCGTCGTAAAATTCCGAAGAATTATCGTCTAATCCCAAAACTGGATGAAATTCCGAAGAGTTGTGGGAGAAATTCAGAGCTGAGATTTTTGTTTTTCTTTCACTTACCACACCCTTTTCTTTTCTTTCCATATACATATATATATATATATATATATATATATCTCTCTCTCTAAATTTCTAAACACACGCAGACCGTAATATAATAAAATCCACTCCCAACTAACATTCATGCACAGATCCATCAAGCCCACCACCACCAAAACCAAGAATCCTGCTATCATTATTTTGTTTTTTGTTCGAAACCTTAAGAAATTTTATTGAAAAACCTGGTCTGCAAAAAATACAACAGGGGTGGAAAATGTTGGTTCATTTTAATTTTCATTTGGAGGGTGTGGGGAGGCAGCCAAGGTATATGTTACAGACAAAGCTTCAATCTAGCTCCCTCTCAGAGACACACCTCCATTGACGCTGATTGTTGGGGCTTCTTGCTGGATGGGGCTGCTTTTTCTTTTATTTATTTATTTAAATTATATATATACTAAAGCTGATCAAAAAGTCACTGTTCTTAGCACTGTTCCTAAGCACAGTGTAATGACGATACTGCCCTTCCTTTTCACTGTTTTGTACGTTTTCTGCTCTTCCCTTTTGCCCCTTCTTCTTCTGTCTTTCTTCATCTCTTTCGAACTAGCTGGTTGGCCTGGTTGGGGGCAGCGATGGAAGATTTGCGTTCACTGTTGATGTTTTGGCGACCGTTGATTTTCGTTTGGGGAGGCGCGCTGCGAATCCAGCCGCCCTTTTGGTCTTTGTTTCATGGATTTGTCTGTTCGTTGAGATATTTGTCATCGTTTCTACAACCTTCGTCTCAGGCACCTTCTATCTTTCTTGGCTGCGAGTTCTTGCATCCTTTGTCTTCGGGTATGCATCCCCTCACCTTTTAAAACCATTTTTTGGTCTTTATTTCCTCAATTAACAGACATGTTGAGAACTAAATGTAGTTCTTTTGTGATTTTGATTGTTTAGGGCGAGGTCTGAAACCAAGGGGTTTCATCGAGCCAGTTACACACTTCCTTTACAATCTCTCTCTCTTTCAGAAAAGAAAAACCCTTTGTTGTTTGCCTTTAATTATTAATTGTTGGATATCAAAAAAGCAAAGAAAGCAAACACTAAGGTTATGATAATGTTGGGTTTTCTTTATTTATTAAGAATCTTTTCTTTCTTTCACTGTTAATGTTTTACTTTTTTTGCCAAGTTTTTGCTTGGGGCTTTTGGGTTTGGGTTTTGATGTAACAATGGGTTGGTGGGTGGTGGTGGTGGTGATAGATGATGAAAGGTCTTTCAAAATCAAAGGAGGATGACTGATTAAATTCTTTTTTGTGAATTATGTTTTGGAACTATTATTTTGTTGCAGAGAGAGAGGCCGTCAGTTGCAGAGAGAGATAGAGAAGAGGAAAACTAAGAGAGCTTGGCTGTGAGGTCTGAAACCAAGGGGTTTCATCCAGCCAGTGTACGAGCAGAGCGATAGAGAGTGGTCTATAGGTGGAGATTGGAATACAAGGACATAGGTGAGGATGGTCCAACTTTGTGTTTAATTTGGGTGACACTGGAGATTGGAGCTAGAGAAAAAGGTTGAAACTTATTAATTGCTTAATCATTTTGAAATTTTGGTTTCAATCTTATAGCCTCTTCAATTAAAAACCTTCATCCATCCATCTCTGTCTTTCTTTATTAGCTTCATCTTTAATTCAGTATATATGTTTGGTTGGTCAGAAAATGACGAGGGAAAGAAAGATTATGATTTTCTTGATTTAGTAATTTGAAGATTATGTGAGTTTTAGTTTTTTTAACTTTATTTTCTTTGATTTTCTTGATTACCAAACAAACGCTCCCTAAATTGTAATGTGTAGTAAAATGATATATATGAAACTGTTTGATGGTAGGCTCCTGTGAGTGAGGAATTGAGGTGGTGAACAGAAACAAAACAGGGCATAAGCTATAAGCATATAGGATATAGGCATTCGGTGGGGAGAGGGAGATAGGTGGATAAGGGCATAGGATCGGCTGTTGGTTGAATTTGTTAGAAGAAGGGAACCAACTTTGTGTTCCTCCAAACCAAAGTCCAAGAAGTCCATCAAGTCGAACAAGCCACTCTCCGAACCCACCGCTCCTTCTGCGGTCGCTAGCTTGAACTTGGACCTGGCCTCGGCTTCAAGTATGGCATTAACTCTTTGTTTGGTTCATTAGAAAGAGTGGGAAAAGTAAAGAATGGGAAATAAAGTTCGGGGTCTTATGCACTTTATTGTATGAAGAACTCACCCAAACAAAGTAAGAATAAGGGTCAAGTTCGTTAGTCTCAGTTTGGAGAACAGGGTCATCCTTTCTTTGTCTATTTGTTTTCAGAGGACAAATTAGATTACTTTTCCTTTGTTTTCAAAGAGGGTGGATTCAGTAGAATTTAAGTAATGCATCATTTGTTGATCTTTTTATTTGAGATTGCATGTTTGATTGCAGAAGATTTGACGAACGAGCTGCCTGGGGAGATATTTTCGATATTGTCTGGTATGTGTTTGTTACTTTTATTGTGAGAATCAAAATAGTGAATCATTTCATTTTGTTCTTGGTTGCTAAGGGAACGTAGGAAATTATGAGACTCTGGAGTCTGGACATTGATCAGCATATTCCCAATATTACACTAGCTTGCTGAGCTTAAGATTTTTGTAGCGTTGCTTTTTCCCTTTTAAGGAAGTGAGAAACTTTCTGAAGTCAGTACTTTGATTTATGTATTGATGCAATGCTTTACTTGAATTTTAATATTGTGTAGAAAGTTTCCTGATAACTTTAACTTTGATAGTAAGTGGGAAATTCTAATTTATCAGATAATATTCTTTTGATTGGTTAGCATTTAATAAAATTCTTGCTTTGTTGAAATTAATGATCATCAAGATTTAAATCCATGCATGATCAATGTTAATCTAAGATTACCCATTAACATTTCAATCATGTATATTAACTATAGAAATAAATTTAACCCATTGCATATGTTACAAGTCTGATTGGTAGCTGGAAAATTTGCTCTGTGTTTGCATTATATTTTTTATGGGTTGGAGTGAATTTTAACCACTTTTTTGTTTTACTTTTTGTTTGGGGTTTGAAATGAAGGCACTTATCTCTAGAGCAGAACAGGGTGTTGTATGTTAAATTGTATGCAGATATATCGAGGGTTTAGGGTATCGCACTAATATGATGGACTTCTTGGACTTTTGTTGATGTTATGTTTTTCTCCCCCAATCATCTTCTCTCGCTTGGTTTCTCCATCACTTCATTTCATTTTGTTGTTAAATTTTCTGCTTTTAGTGAATTTGAGGAGTTTGTTGTTCCATGACAGGATATTTGATTGTTTGTTGGCCGAGAGATTCTTTGTAACTCATGTTTCTTGAAATCTTAGCCTTTGTGGAAACTATTGCAAACACTATCCATTTTCAGAACCTTTGTCAAGCATGTAGAAAATTTATCTGTGTGGTACTAATGTAATTACTGAGAAGAGATATTCAATGTTGGTTGCACTCTCAGGTTGAGTTGGTTGATCCACCAAAAGCTGCTCAAATTGGCGAGAGAGTTACATTTACAGAAAGTAATTGATATAACAAGCACAAAAGATGGCAAGTTTATAACTGTCAATTCAAACTCAAGGACTTGATCCGAGGAAGGAATTTTACTATGTAATTTTTAAATTTATTTATGGAGTATTTACTTTAAAAACATTCTCCTTTGGTGAGGCTAATTTTTATGGCTTAACTCACAGGTTTATTTGATAGATGCTGCCAACCCATTAGATGGTTTGCAGAAAGTTTGGAAGCGTGTTTCTGGTGTACAGTTTTTCTGGAACATCACCATGGATTATTTTATGTTCTTACAAATGCTCCTTTGAGTGAAAGTAAAATGTGGTCTGGTGAAGGTTATTACCTAGCTAGCTGCCGTCTTGAAGATCTATTATCATGTAATTGGCAGGTCAACTCTGTTCTTATTCATGAATCTTAAATATGGACGCACAGTGTTCTCTATTTTGTGATGTTAACTATACCTTAAGTTATTCACTATGGAATCTCTTTTGTATTTTAATGTCCCATTTCTCATAGTGACATACTTTTTCCGTTTTAGAATATCTTCCTTCCAAGTAAAGATTTTAGCATACAAGAAATGGACATGTTTGATGGACATCTGCTCCTTTCTCTCACTAAGAAGGGTTCTTCTACGTTTTGTTCCATTGATTTGCCTATCGATGTTAATTGTAAGGTATTGATCTCTCTCTCTGTTTAGTTACATTTTTGGTTATGGATAGCATACAAAAAGTATAATGCACATAATATTGCTACTTTTATCTCTTCCACATACAAATACATTTCTCCTAAATTTGCTACGTTTATTGGCTTGATTGGCAGCATCTTTTGGAGCCTGAAGATCTTAATCTATGGTTTTTCCCTATGCCCCCAAATTCATGTACTGTTGTTTCAAGTTCGAACCATGATTTCCAGAACTCAGTATACCGTGCGGTGCTTTCGTCTGCTGTGGTACACTTTATAAGTTTGATTATGAGAGTTTCATTACTTAACACTTAATTTGACTTTTCTGCCTGTATGATTCTTTGTCCATTCTTTGGAAATTTGCGGATGCCTGATGATGTGGTTGTTGACTACAACATGTCAAGCAGGAGATTCTCAATTGTGCAGCAAGAGGAAGTGATACATTTTTGTGATAGAACATGCCCACCAACTAATCAGCTAGATATGAATCAAACTTTTGACACAATATGAGAAGGAAGAAGATGTGCAGATAAGTGAATGGCAGAGATGGAAGGACTATTCTGTACATATTGTTGTGAGAGGAGGGAAGTTATTTCCCATGATGGTGTTAGAGTTCCTTTGACCATATTGTACTCTCATACAGCCTGGCACAAGGATCAGTCGCCTGGCCTTCTACAAGGCTATGGAGCATATGGGGAGGTTTTATATGGAAGCTGGTGTGCAGAGCACATGAGTTTGCTTGATCGGGGATGGGTTGTGGCATTTGCTGATGTGAGGTTAGTTTTTTTTCCTTTTAATGAAAGATCAATTGATACAACAAAGCTAAATTGATGTACTGGGAGGGGTTGTTGATAAGAGTGATAACAACATGATATTGCTTTTGATGATATATTAATGCCTTTTCGTGTGCTGAAGCTTTTTGAAATTTTTTGTTTTTTTGAGGGAGCTTTTTTAACATGAAAATGGACATGGAGTGGTTATAAACTACCTTTGGTTTCATTTGATTGATGTTTTGGGTTGATTTTCAGACATATATGTTTAGTACAAAATTGGAACTTGATCTTTAGATTGTTAGAAGAGACTTCGAGAAAACTCAATTGTTGAATTAGAGTATGAAATTTTCATATCTGTTTAAAGGGAAAAAGGGAAAAACAGAAAAATGGAGTTGAAAAATATAAAAAATCTTGATTCTTAGGGTTTGATTGAATTTAGTTTGAATTTAGTTTCACCCCCTAAGTAATTCCTTTTCTGTATTGTTAAAATTTTGAGAATGGGCGTGGAGGTTCCATTTGATCTTTTGGGCATTGTATAACATTCTTTCTTAGGCTAATCCATATTTCAACAATGTAACTAATTCTCCTCTCTCTCTCTCACACACACAAGGAAAACAAAACTTGAACAAGCTTTTTTGATCAGTAGAGTAATGATGATACTTAGAATTGAAAAATCACTTTATCTTTTAATAACTAAGAGAATTTAATTAAGAGAACAAAGAGAACTTCATTCAGAGAACAAAGAGAACTTAATTAAGAGAACAAAACTTGAAAATGTTCTTTTCATCCAATAATATACTTACAAAGATTAAAACTCAAAAATCACTTTATAATACTTCAACTGATTTACTACTTTTACTGGATTCTTGGGTTATTTTTTTCTTTTCTTCAACTTTCATATCATATTAGTCGAAGATATAAAAGGGGCTTCAAACAGATGTTCCTATATTTCTTGAAAACACTATATTTCTTGAAAACACTATATTTCAAATTGTTCATTTATCACCAAAAATTAATTAGAACCAACCATACTGATAATGATTTGTCGGATTAGGTAACTATATATGATTATTTGATTTATTAGAATTTAGGGTTTATTATTTGTTGATTAAATTCTGTGATGGACTTCTTTTCCTCACTCTTTTTGTTCAGTTGTCTTAATTAAATTTGTTTCTTTAAAAAATGATTTTTTTTTAAATTGATATAACTGTTTGGTTTGATTAATTCATGTGTATCGTTGAAAAGGTTCAGAGTTGCATTTGGAGCCTCATTTATTTGGCTTACGGGCTTGATTTATTTCCCCAGGTTTTCATTCTCTTCCCTCTCCATCTTTGATTTTAATCTATTTATAAACACCTGTCAAGACTCTTTTGAACAATGAACAGCTAAAAACTGCTCATATTTTATGCCCAATATTTTCACATAACAAGCAGCACATAAAACATGTTATTAGTTTATTTTTTGTAACTTAAGTTTCCTAAAGTAAGCATGATACTGCTGTTTAGATCTCCACATTTATATAAATAGTACCATCTTCCCTACATATTTTCATGACTTTATACACATTTCACACTATTTCAAAACCCGCAGCATCGCGCGGGCACCTTTGCTAGTGTTATTCTAGTTTTCTTATTAATTATTATTCATTTCCTTTTTGTTTGATTTATTTATTATTTATTTTACTCGATATTACAAGTTTATCCTTATAAGTAATGGAAAATTATATGAAATTCACACAAATTAAAGGCAAATGCTAAATTTGCCATTAATTAATTCGGTTGTTAAATTTGCTTACTTTTTAGGTCGGGTGAATTAAGTTTGATTGGAATCCTAATTTGGAGTCGTGTACGGCAATTTACTCTAAATTAGTTTATGTTATTTTAAATGAAACTGAATTATTATCCGATTGAATTTGTTAAATAATTGATTTTCATATTCGAATTAGATTTGGATCAAAATTCGAAGCATTGAGAGGTAAGTCTCTAGTTTGATTGAGTTGCAATGCATGGGTCCTCTCAAAAAAACACAGGATAAACCTAGAATGTGATATACCACTTGAGACTTGGACCATTACTTGTGCTGGACATACCAATTTCTGGACTTTTTATGTACATATATAATTGGTCACAGGAACATCAGATAGCGTTGTTAAGCCTTCAACTCTGAAGATCAAACATTTGGGAAGAGAGTAATGTGATGAATAGGCCCTCTTGCTTCTATTTTTCCCTTCACTGCTATGTTTTTTTAAAATAAATAAATTGTTAATTCACAGAAATGAAAATCTAGATGCAGCAACAAACGAAAAGGACACTTCGGTGAGTGATAAATCAAAATTTCAATATAAGGCACAAGTAATAGGCATATGAATATGTTATCCCAATAGTCACGATATTCATTGCCTATGTTAGGAATAGCATGCAATCTCAGATCAGGATAGGGATTCGCAGGCGAGACAGAACTTACTTGCATGGAACATGGCATTTACAGATCAAAAACAGATTATTACTTGGTCCCTCATTGTTACAAAAGGCAGTATACCTTCCTTGTCTTAATCTTTCATGAATTAAGTATATCACATGCAAGAGGCTGACCAGGTAAACAGCAACTAGAATGATACTCGAACATCAAGCAATGCCATCAGTTGCGAAATGAACTCCGGGTGGCCCGGCCACGCTGCTCCAGTAACCAAATTTCCATCAGTGAAGCAACGATCTATTGGATCAGGTTCCAGCCACGTTGCTCCTGACAAAACCACATTAATTAGCTTCACTGCTGGGTATGCAGGGCATTCCTTTCCCTATAAATGTAGGCAGTGGATAACAATTAGGGCATGCTAAAACCTTCATAATGTGCAAATAAGTAAATTCACCATCAATCAGAAGAATCAGAAACAAACAGAGCAGAACTTCAAGGTGGTTGCTTTTGGACTTTGCAATAAAATCTTCACTCTGATACCACTTTATGTACATAGAAGATAAGTACTGTCCCACTTACAAGTCTGACGAATACACCACACTCCACCTAACACATTATAAGACACTGAAACTGCCTAGCTTACCCTAACCTTGCTAGGTGATTCCCTATCTTAGCCTAGTCTTGGTGGTAACAGATAGAAAATCATTATTGTGGTTGACAAAAGCACAGAATTGAATTAGTAAAATTTATAATTCGACTTGATTGATAAACTTAAAGGATAAGGACTTTGCATCAAGTTTCAGGAAACAAATGTGTAGTCTGGCCGAAAAAAAAAGGTACTAATTGGGGAACTGCTCTTAAATGATTATGTCGATAACCTTACCTGCAGAACACCAGCAGCAGCTAAAATCTGCTGCCCATGGCACATGGATGCAACTGGTTTCCCAGCTTCCACGATTTGCTTCACTATTATTTCAATAACTTTCTCATCCAATGCCAAATATTCTGGAGCTCAACCTCCAGGGATTACAAGAGCATTGTAACTTGAGACATCAATAGTATCAAAATCAGCTGTTAAAGTGAAATTGTGGCCTGGCTTCTCACTGTAGGTTTGATCACCTTCAAAATCATGGACAGCAGTTGTGCAGATATCACCAGCTTTTTTCTTGGGGCAAACTCCATCAACATCACATCCCAGAGCTTGAAGGGATTGAAAAGGCAAAGTTATCTCATAATCTTCCATGAAATCCTACAAATATTGAGGGAGAGAAATTGAATGGTGCTCAGTAACTGTATAAGAATTAGTTCATTAACAAACGACAAACCCCTTTAAGGGGGTTACTTGAACCACACTAAATTAAAACAAGCAGCCAATCTTGATTTATTAACAATCTTATCACTGTTGAACAAGTACAAGTTTGATCCAGAATAACAAGTAAAAGAATATTTCGATGTAGGACAGCTAAAATAATCAGCCTAGAACTGCATATATGGTGGGCTTTAAGGTTTTTCAACTTGTATTTTTAACTTTTGGCATTGTAGAGAGAAGTTTCAGTAGGATTCAAAGGATCAGATTTTAAAGGGGGAAAAAGGGCTGGTTCAAGAAAATAGGTTGCATGAAATCTGAAAGGGGCTGTGTTTGGACTTCGGAGAGCTAATAAATGGTAATATGGGCAATCTTTAGGGTTTTAGGGATTTAGTTGGGGGAAGGAAGGGCAGAATTGAACTGTAAAGAAATAAGCAAGCATTTTTAGTCCTTTATTCAATTTCAACATAAAACTTGAGATTTGAAATTCTTGAGTAGTCTACTTCTCCCTTGGAATCATGATACTAAATGTAAAGTGGTCCTTTAAAATTCATAAGGGAGCTACTTGTCTATGTATCGTTCCAAGTCCAGAATTCGCACAAATGACCTGAAAATGGGCAGTATGCATGTTTGGATTTACCTTCACATTTCACACAAATGACCTGAAAAACAAGTATTCCAATGTGAAACACAACCCAAATAAGCAAACCAATGAAGCATACCGCCAACACATTGCATACATACATAGGAATGAATAGTAATACCACATCACAATTTGTGGCAAATCTGGTAAAGCATACTGAGGCTTTCCTCCCTCTCTCTTTCAACGGTATATGTCAACATCAGTTCTTTTAAGTTTATTTTTATGCCCATTCATGCATGTAGATAGACAAAGAGAAACACTTAAATATAACTTACTCCACAGAGAAACAGGATCCTCTTATCTGAACCAGTTATGTTACCCCCCAGTGCGTTCACAAACAGCCCGCCCAATGAACTCAGGATGACCTTCAAATGTAGCCCCAGTAACTAGATTATCATCAACGGCACAACCCGACATGGTCTTAGGTTCTACCCAGTAAGTACCTGCAGCAGCGAGTACAGGTCCCAGAGTTGGGAACGCAGTACACTTTCGACCTTTAAGAGCGGTTCCAGCTGATCACCCAGGCTCAGGCAGGTAGGTGGGTCCATGAGCCCAAACCCAATTTTTGGTTTCCAGCGGGCTTTTCTCGCCCGGGCAAGGTGAGGTCCCACGTGACTGGGCTGGCCCAAAGGCAAATCTTGCCTGGGCAATGTGACATCAGTGACAAAAATTTTTTAAAAAATCTGAAAAAATCCAAATAATTCAGAAATATTTTTATATATAAATATCGACACGTGGCAACCAAAAATCTTCTCCAAATTAATCGTTTTAAGTATAAAAATAAAAATAAAAATAAAAAGCTAAAGTGAATAGTATTTGCCCTTTGCCATAGCAACGGGTGGAAACACACATTGCTTTTTGCAAGGGCAGGCACTATTCATGTGAATAGTAGCTGCCCTAGCTCCCCCTCCTTGCAAAAAGCAATGTGTGTTTCCACCCGTTGTCATGGCAAAGGGCAAATACTATTCACTTTAGCTTCTTTTTTTTTTGTATTTTTTTACTTAAACGATTAATTTGGAGAAGATTTTCGGTTGTCATGTCAATATTTATGTATATAAAAATATTTCTGAATTTTTTGGATTTTTTCAGATTTTTAAAAAATTTTGTTGCTAACGTCACATTGCCCAGGTAATGTAGGCAAGATTTGCCTTTGGGCCAGCCCAGTCGCGTGGGACCCTCACCTTGCCCGAGCAAGAAAAGCCCGCTGGGAACCAAAAATTGGGTTTTGGCTCATGGGACCCACCTACCTGCCTGAGCCTGGGTGATCCGCTGGAGCCGCTCTAACAGCTACAGCAGCTGCCCATGGCAAATAGCAGCAATTGGCTTTCTAGAATCGGAAAATTTTCTCACCAATCCTACAACCGATGCATCCATAGCAACATATTCAGGAGCCCATCCTCCTGGTATTATTAGTCCATCATATTTGTCAAACTCAACGTCATCAAATGTTGCATTGAGCGTAAAATTGTGACCGCATGATTCAGAATAAGTCTGCAACCAAACATATACAAATACCAAAAGAAAAACACAGCTTATAGATTAGAACATAAATATAGCATTCAAGATTTGTAACAATGCATACAGTAGAAATGAAACACAAATCGTGATTCAGCAAACCTAGCTTGCCCATTATTAGAATATTGTCAATGAGGGTATTCTTAAATGTTGATTAGCGATTCCCAGCCCCGAAACAGATAACAGATTTCAGAAAAGGCCACATGAACCCATATGTGAGAATTGTAAGCATTTCATACTTTTGGAATAATTTCTTGTTACCTGTTAGGAGTTAAACCATTCAAGTTAGCATCCCATCTTTTCAGTTTTAACTATCTTCTAACTGATTGTATAATCTATTCTTGTATAAAAACATTGCTTATTGTATTAATACAGTGGTTCTATACTTTTTAAATATATTATGTTTTAATTATTATTTAATATAAAAATAATCCACAAAAAAATTAATTACTATTTATTAAGTCATTTATGAAATCAGTAACATTTTTAAATATTCACTAAAGAAATAATAATTAAAACATAATTACTAATTAAAGTAATTCAAAAAGGCTAAGATATTACTTAATTACATATATTAAATTAAAGAAGTTGGCCAAAAAAACAAAAGTAAACAAACTAATTTTATTTTATATTTTTAAAATTAAAACAAAAAAACAAAAACACCTCTCCCAACGAAAGTTCGTCGGCACAAAAACACCTCTCCAGAAGAAAGTTCGTCGTCGTAAAATTCCTAAGAATTATCGTCTGATCCCAAAACTGGATGAAATTCCAAAGAGTTGTGGGAGAAATTCCTAACTGGGTTTGTTGTTGTTGTTTTGCTGATAGTAAAACTCATCAAGTCTCCAAATTGGCGGTGGCATGCTACAAAGCCCTCCTATTTTCCCTACCAATACACCGCGTTTCAACTTTTTCACCATTGATGATCCTTCTTGCTTTTTTCTTTCACTTACCACACCCTTTTCTTTTCTTGCCATATCTCTCTATCTCTAAATTTCTAAACACACGCAGACCCTAATATAATAAAATCCACTCCCAACTAATTTCTGGACAACATGATATTTATTCAAGTAAACCTTCGAGGTGTATGGTGAGAGAGATAGAGACCAAGGGGACCGACTACTAATAAATCATAGTGTCCTTCTAAAGAATAAGTAGTATAATACAAGCTTCATCCACAACCAAACTTGCATGGAACATGGCATATACATATCAAAACCAGAGTGTCACTTGTTCCCACATATATACAAACGTCACCTTAACATAACACAACATACATACCTTATTCTTTCATGAATTACATATAGTACATGCAAGCAGCTGACCCGGTAAACAGCAACTAGAATGATACTTGCAATGTCATCAACTGCGAAATGAACTCTGGGTGGCCTGGCCACGCTGCTCCAGTAACCAAATTTCCATCCGTGAAGCAACAATCTATTGGATCAGGTTCCAGCCATGTGATCCCGACAAAACCACATTAAGCTTCACCGCTGGATACGCAGTACATTTCTTTCCCTAAAATTTAGCCAGTTAACAACAATTAGGACATGATTAAAAAAAGTTCATAATGTGAAAATAAGTAAATCAACCCTCAATCAGAAGAATCAGCAAAAGGCAAACAGATTACAACTTCAAGGTGGTTTCTTTTTTACCTTGTCATAAAATACTCACTCAGTAAATCAACCCTCTTACAAAATTGATGATACTCCCAACTCTTCCTAACACCTTCTGAAAAACGGAAACTGCCTAGCTCAGCCAAGCCTTTTGGTTTCCCTTACTAGGTAATTTACTGTTTTACCCCATTTTTAAACCATTCCATCTAGCATAGATTTTTACTGCTTCATATATTCCTTCAGAGAATTCTGCATTACAGTACACTACACACCTTCTGACTTTTATATTACAGCACAAATGTTCATGCACCAACTGGCAAGCTTGCTCATCAACACCCACAACAGAACAAACATTTAAATTTACGATCAACTACATTGATAGTGAGTAAAAGAACAAATAAATCCACAGATTATCTGTATATTGTCTTTTTGGTTAAACATGTTTAACTTCCCACACAAAAAATTAATTTTACTCTAGCATTTTAGTTGATGTTAAAAAGTGTAAGAAGTTATGTAATCTACATTATATATGTATATCTACCATGGAAATGCTATAATGAGGGGTTGTGGGTGAGGGGTTCAATACCACTATCCAATAATATAAAGGAAATTTTGAACTTAAAACTTTTTTAATGATTGGATGGTTGGATGGTTGGATTGAACCCCTCACCCAAACCCTCCACTCAGATCCCCCTCATTGTAGCATCTCCCATATCTACCATATCATGCTTGGACTTTAAAATTCCAAAATTTATAATCTCGATTTTGTTATATGATTTTGGATTGTTAATGAGGATTTTGCGTCCTTGTTTGTGTGCCTAACAAATTAACTTTATATTATTGTTTCTGCATTTTGTACACTTTCAACTCATTTAGTTTCAGAAATCCACTTGGACTTTAGATTGAACTTCAGGATAGCATGGGACTGATCCCAACAACATGGGACCCATGCCTATTAAAAGATGAGCAATAGATACAATAAAACTACACTGTCACCTAAACATTACAGCTTCGCTTTGTTTCAGTTGAACCCAATTATTGGAGCACTTCCTTTGGTGGCATCACATAGAATTATAGAAAGTCAGTAATATTTTTAACAATATCAATACTATGTTTGACAACGCACCGAATTGAAACGATATGGAAATAGTCGGATTTGATTGAGAAACTTAAAGAATATGGGCCAAATTGAAATTCGGATCAAATTTCTGGAAACAAAGGCATAGCCTGGCTGAAAGGGAGTAACCTTACCTGTAGAACACCAGCAGCAGCTAAAATCTGCTGCCCGTGGCAGATGGATGCAATTGGTTTCCTGGCTCCCACAATTTGCTTCACTAATGCAATAACTTTCACATCCAATGCCAAATATTCTGGGGCTCGCCCTCCAGGGATTACAAAAGCATCATAACTTGAGACATGTAGAGCTTCAAAGTCAGCTGTTAAAGTGAAATTATGGCCCGGCTTCTCACTTTATGTTTGGTCACCTTCAAAATCATGGACAGCAGTTGCACAGATTTCACCAGCTTTCTTCTTGTGGCAAACTGCATCAACATGGCATCCTAGAGCTTGAAGAGACTGAAAAGGCACAATTACCTCATAATCTTCCATGAAGTCATACAAGTGTTGAGGGAGAGAAAGTGAATGATGCTTAGTAACTGTGAGAAATATAAAATTTTGATCATTGACTAGAATAATACATACATAACAATTAGTTCATAAACAAACTACATGCATCTTTAACGTTCTTGTCAAGGGGTTTACTAGATTTACAGTGAATTAAAACACGTAGCCAAACTTGATTTATGGACCATCTTATCACTATTGATATTGACAAGTAAAATAATATTTTGAAATTCTGTTTGGGGGGAAGGGGGGAATTGAAATTCTTCAGTAGTCAACTTTCCGGAAAATTAAAGTAAAGGAGTCTTTTAAAATTCATAAAGGATGTACTTGTCTATGTATCATGTTTAGAATCCATAATTCAAACAACTTGAAAAATGACC
Organism: Prunus padus; assembly: GCA_024362665.1. Lineage (NCBI taxonomy): Eukaryota > Viridiplantae > Streptophyta > Magnoliopsida > Rosales > Rosaceae > Prunus > Prunus padus. The sequence continues at coordinate 2,004,209 of JANFAM010000013.1, read as the reverse complement.
AGTATGCATGTTTGGATTTACTTTCACAAGTTCACCACTCACACAAATGACCTGACAAACAAGTATTCCAATGGGCAATGGATCCAGGTAGGCAGACCAATGAAGCATACCACCAAAACATTGATAAAAAACATAGGAATGAATGATGGAACCTATCACACCAGAATTGTGGCAAATCTGGTAAAGCCTATTCAGGTTATTTTCACTATCTTTAAGAAGTATCTGTAAAAGGGCAAATCTCGATACTATATATACTCAATATTGATCGGCATCTCAATTTCATATTTCTCATTGCACTACTAAGGAAAATAAAACTTACCCCACAGAGAAACAGGATGGCCTAATGAACTCAGGATGGGCTGCATATGTAGCCCCAGTAATTATATTACCATCAACAACACAGGCCAACATGGTCTCAGGTTCCACCCAATAAGCACCTGCAGCAACAAGAACAGGTCTGACAGCTGGGAAGGCCGTACACTTCCTACCTTTAACCAAGCCTGCGGCTGCTAAGACAAGTTTCCCATGGAAAATTGAAGCAATTGGCTCTCCGGAGTCAGAAAACTTTCTCACCAATTCTAAAACCGACGCATCCAAAGCAAGATATTCAGGTGCCCGTCCTCCTGGTATTATTAATCAATCATATTTGGTAAATTCAATGTCATCAAATGTTGCATTGAGTGTGAAATTGTGACCACGTGATTCAGAATAAGTCTGCAACGAAAGAAAAAAAATACAGAAAACCAAAAAACATATTAAAACAAAGGGGGACCAGAAAGACATATAGCATTAGAGTGGCTCTAATCAACAATAAAACTCATTCATTTTGTCTATAATTAAAGCTACCAACGATTGGCTGATGCAAAAAACTAAACTTGAAAGCGTGATGTTCGTTCGTAAACTTGACAAACTAATTTCCAGGCCCAACAGATTCCAAATTTTAGAGGAGGCAACATAATCCCATATGTGAGAATTGTAAGCACTTCAATCTTTGACACAAATTTCTTGTTTTGGGTTTACAAATTCAAGTGAAGTAAGCATTCAATCTTCAATCTAATTGAGTGTGCTTGATTACAGAGCATGGAAAAGACCAATTGACAGTGCTCAAGTGATGTAATGAGGCTAAAGAAAACGTTTTTCATTAAAAATAAACAAAGGAAAAGGCAAAAGAAGCAGAGGTGGGTGACCTGGTGAGCAGGAGAAAGTTGATGAATGGCTGTGCGGCACATATCACCAGCTTTCTTGCCAGGACAGACGGCATCAACGGACACTCCATATGCCTGCAGTGCTTGAAATGGAAGCATCGCCTCGTAGTCTTCCACGTAGTCCCCCAATACCAACAACACCCTGCGTTCACCTTTCGCCATTTTCTTGTGTTTAATTTCTTGGAATTTGAGAGAGAGAGAGAGAGAGAGAGAGAGAGAGAGAGAGAGAGAGGAGGGGTGAGAGAGAATTTGGGTGGCCTAAACTCTCAGCTGGATCCAAAAAAAAAAAGAACTCTCGGATGGATAAAGTAATAGAATCTCATGGCTTTCGTCTATAAACTGAATATGTTAAACGTATAGCCGCGCGGCTATATTCTATAAATAGTATATATTAAAGGTATAGCCGCGCGGCTATACTATATAAAGGTAGCCGCTATATAAATAGAATATCTAATAGTATAGCCGCGCGGCTATACTCTATAAATAGAATATGTTAAAAGGTATAGCCGTTCGGCTATACTATATAAATAGAATAGAATATGTTAAAAGGTATAGCCGTTCGGCTATACTATATAAATAGAATATGTTAAAGGTATAGCCGCCCGGCTATACTATATAAATTGAATATGTTAAAAGTATAGCCGCTCGGCTATACGATATAAATAGAATATTTTGAACTGTACCACGCTTCCAGCCACCACCACTCCCTACCCAGATCCATCTTCTTTGTCATTGTCATCATCTTCGTAAAATTCCGAAGAATTATCGTCTGATCTCAAAACTGGATGAAATTCCAAAGAGTTGTGGGAGAAATTCAGAGCTGGGTTTGTTGTTTTTCTTTCACTTACCACACCCTTTTCTTTTCTTTCCATATATATACATATATATATATATATATATCTCTCTCTCTCTCTAAATTTCTAAACACACACAGACCAGACCGTAATATAATAAAATCCACTCCCAACTAACATTCATGCACAGATCCATCAAGCCCACCACCACCAAAACCAAGAATCCAGCTATCATTATTTTGTTTTTTGTTTGAAACCTTTAGAAATTTCATTGAAAAAACCTGGTCTGCAAAAAACACAACAGGGGTGGAAAACGTTGGTTCATTTTAATTTTCATTTGGAGGGTGTTGGGAGGCAGCCAAGGTATATGTTACAGACAAAGCTTCAATCTAGCTCCCTCTCAGAGACACACCTCCATTGACGCTGATTGTTGGGGCTTCTTGCTGGATGGGGCTGTTTTTTCTTTTATTTATTTATTTAAATGTTATTCTAGTTTTCTTATTAATTATTATTTATTTCCTTTTTGTTTGATTTATTTATTATTTATTTTACTCGAAATTACAAGTTTATCTTTGTAAGTAATGGAAAATTAGATGACATTCACACAAATTAATGACAAATGCTAAATTTTCTATTTAATTAATTCGATTGTTAAATTTGCTTACTTTTTAGTTCGGGGATTAAGTTTGATTGGGATCCTAGTTCAAAGTTGTGTACGTCAATTTACTCTAAATTAATTTATGTTATTTTAAATTGAGCTGAATTATTATCCGATTGAATTTGTTAAATAATTGATTTTCATATTCGAATTAGATTTGGATCAAAATTCGATGCATTGAGAGGTAAGTCTTTGGTTTGATTGAGTTGCAATGCAAGGGTCCTGTCAAAAAAACACAGGATAAACCTAGAATGTGATATACCACATGTGAATTGGACCATTACTGTCACAAGAACATCAGTTATCGTTGTTAAGCCTTCAACTCTGAAGATCAAACATTTGAGAAGAGAGTGATGTGATGAATAGGCCCTCTTGCTTCTATTTTTCCCTTCACTGCTATGCTTTTTTTTTTTAATAAATAAATTGTTAATTCACAGAAATGAAAATCTAATATCATGTGAAAAATACACTCTACGGTGAGTGATAAATCAAAATTTCAATATAAAGCACAAGTAATAGGCATATGAATATGTTATCCCAATAGTCACGATATTCATTGCCTATGTTAGGAATAGCATGCAATCTCAGATCAGGATAGGGATTCACAGGCGAGACAGAACTTACTTGCATGGAACATGGCAAATACAGATCAAAAACAGATTATTACTTGGTCCCTCATTGTTACAAAAGGCAGTATACCTTCCTTGTCTTAATCTTTCATGAATTAAGTATATCACATGCAAGACGCTGACCAGGTAAACAGCAACTAGAATGATACTCGAACATCAAGCAATGCCATCAGTTGCGAAATGAACTCCGGGTGGCCCGGCCACGCTGCTCCAGTAACCAAATTTCCATCACTGAAGCAACGATCTATTGGATCAGGTCCAAAAAAGTACCAAACCATATTCTTATTTCCTCAGATAAAGCTATACTCTTAATTAGAAGTTAATCCTTCTGTTCAATTACAGAAGCATTTGGTGAAACAATGGGTGGCAATCGCCAACAGCAATCATTCAAAGTGTGTGCCCCGATTACGTGGCGGGATCATATGCTTTACTCAAAAGAAACTCATAGCAATCAATCCAATAGCAAGCAAAGGGAGTGTGGACAAAGCACTACCAATTTTATGAAGCTAAAAGAAAAAACCACTGATTGGAAAATTTTCCTGTTTTTGTTGTAATATATGCGTTATATTTGGTTTTGGTAAACCCTCTAGCCCCTCCTTTAACTGCTCCAACCTTGATCGAATCTAATACGTAGACACTTTCCTAATCACGTTCACATTATGTGGTGGCGATGGTGAATCAGCCCACTAGCCGTTTGGAGTTTTGGACCACCGCCATGCTTATTTGGCTTTGATTAATAATAATTATATTTTTCAAAGACTTTGGCCTTGGGGCTCGTTTGAAAGGGTGCAATCAGTATTATTAATACTGAATATCCAATAGCAACTTACAAAAATAAGACATATTTTTTACTTTGGATTTTGGAGAAGAAACACATTCAAGTTCGCTAGAGATCAAGGATCCAGCACTGGATCATAAAAATATTGCAGGCTAGAAACCCATGTATGCATACCATATAGTAGTTCTAATCCTGTTATTTGGCAGAACAATATATATATAGTTATTGCATTTGCTATAGTATACCTCACTGGTGACTTACATAAGCACCTGATATGCATGATTTTCAAGTTCAAGCATCATTGTTTTACATAAGCACTTGGATTTTATTTTGTTGCAAATTTAGAAAACCTGCCTCCATTTTAGTGGAGTTTATTTCGCCTGTGTATGTTCCCAATCAAATGTTATTCCAAAGTGTCAAAATACAGATGATCTGTCCACATTCCAGTTTTCTTTTTCCTTGCAAAAGGAATTGAATCTAAAATCTACAAAAATGACCAACAAATAGTACTTGAGCTGCATCATCATTTGGTTTGCTAATTTACTTTTTGTATTAGAAGATGGTGTTTTGCATTTCCCCTTGAAGAGGAACTAGGAAATATTGCTAATCTTTTTTTTCCCATTGATGGTTACACAGTTGTTTTTGGGCAAAGGAAGAAAGAAAGGATTTCAATGATGTATGAGAGAGAGAGAGAGAGAGAGAGAGAGAGAGACTTATTTTAATGAGATTAATTAGCTGTTATTCTCCTTCAATTACATATCACAATCCTGAATCCTCCAAAACCAAAGCAACTTAAATGGCACCAGAAGGTAAAAACTCTGCATGACTATGTGACTAATTGAAAACAAAGTCAACTTATTTCCTCTGAGAACTATCCTCTCAACTGCATATTACTGATTTGACCCACCTGCTTTAGGAGCAGCAGCATTTGCACAGTTGCTCTTGATCAATGGAGGAAATGAAGGAAAGAATGGGAACATTTTCAGCAAGCAATTCTGGTCAATTGCTTGGAAGGCCTTGCAACAAGCAGGTCCTACTACAAATTTAGCAGTAGAGATTGAGGTATAAATTTCCCATGCACACCCTGGAACGTTCTGAAGTGAAGACCAACACTTTGCTATGTCATCCGGGTTCCCTGGAGGCGACAACCCTGGGATCCCTGGTGGCAATAGGCCTGGGATCGGTGGAAAGAGAGGCAATGCTGGTGGGGGTGGCACATGCGCCAGGCCGGTTGCAGCACATGCTGCCATTAGCAGTAGTGAAAATATTGCTTGAACTTTTCTAGACATGGTTATTGGCAAACCTGGAACTCTTACTTTTGCACTATATCAGAAAAGGGTTAGCTAGATTGGCTTTGTTGATGGTTGGAGAGAAGAGGGTAAGGATTTATATAAAGAGTAATGAGCCTGAGCTAAGTTATAGTGCAGTTTTTTTTAATTTTAATGAGCATTTTTAAGTGCAGTTTTTTTATTTTAATGAGCATTATTAAGTAACATTATAACTGTTTGCCATAGTGTTTCTGATCTGAGACCATATAACCCTCAAAAGTTACAACGACCTTGCCAAAGTTTATTTCAATTAATTCTCTATTTATTTTGACTCCAACACTACAAGCTCTTGCTTTACTTTTGGCCACACCACAAGCGTTATTGCTCTCACCAAAATGGACTAAAACCCTTCAGTTTGGGACACTGATACTTGTCATGCATGGCTTTGGTGCAATAGTTTCTTAGGAAGAAGCCTATGATCTTAAAGACCTGAATATTCATACCTTAACCAAGTTGGAAAAAGAACAGGCTTCATTTTTTTTCATCATTGGTGTACACATATGGTTTCATACTTCTAGTATGTTAAGAGATGATGGGAAAATTCTTGCATACAATCAGCTTATGTAAACACCATCACTCTCACATTCAACATCTCAAATGTACTATACACCCGTTATATGCAAAACTTTCACTTGAGGAGGATATCTTTGTGGATCGACCAAAATTTAAGCCAACTCTATTTACCCTAGTCCCTGAAATTTTTCTTTCTATACTGAGTAGAGAAAGTAAAGCAATGCAAATCTACTTTAGCTACAGCTGAAAGTACTGAGGATAGAAAAAGGGGGAAGTATAGACAACATTTTCTGTGTTTGGAAAAAAATGTTGCAGGTTAAAACCCATGTATGCATACCATACAGGAGTTTCTAATCCTGATATATGGTATATAGGAATCTGTATTGTTGTTGCAGTTTCTATAATGGACCTCATTGGTGACTTAATGTCTGATGTGCATGATTTCCAAGCTCAAGCATCATTGTTTTCGATTTCCTCAATTTAATAACTATTTATCTGAATTTAGGATTTTTATTGCTAATTTAGAAGAAGAAAAAAAGCGCCTCTGATTTAGTGGAATTTATTTTCTCATGTAAATGTATCCAGAATCCCAATAAAATGTTGTTGCAAAGTTACAAGCCAATGCCACTTGATCTGAACTCTAAAAAAAGTATATTGGACCAGCAACATGTGGCCCTATCTTGACACTGTTTTACGGACTAACACTCTCCACAATCATCTCATCATGTGAACAACACATAACAGGTAAATATGAAAGGGGAAGCGTATACGATCACCCTACCCGGGAATTTGGGAGAGAGAGAGAGAGAGAGAGTCTTTAGTGCAATAAGATTCATCTGATGTTATTCTCTTTAAAATATTCATCACATTCACAACCTAAGCAAAACTCAAGGTATACGTAAAACTTGCATGAAAATGACTAATCGAGAACAAAAATATAATTTTTTGCCAGAAAGAACTATCCTCTCAATTGCCCACTACTGCTTTGACCCAACTGCTTTAGAAGCAGCAACATTCCCTGGAGCACAGTCTCCCTGGGGCAATGGAGGGAAGAAAGGAGGGAGCAATTTAGCCAAGCAATTCGCATCAATTGATTGGAAAGCCTTGCAACAAGCAGGGCCTAGTGAGAGTTTCCCAGTAAAAATTGAACCATAAATTTCCCATACACACCCTGGAATGCCCTGAAGTGAAGACCAACACTCTGCTACTATGTCACCCTGTTTCCCCGGTGGCAAGAAGCCTGGTATCCCTGGTGGCAAGAAGCCTGGTACCCCTGGTGGCAAAAGGCTTGGGACCCCTGGTGGCAATAGGCCTGGGATCGTTGGAGCCCCCGGTGGCAAAAAGCTTGGGGCCCTGGGTGGCAATAGGCCTGGGATTGTCGGAGAGGGCGAGGGTGGCACATCCGCCAGCACGGTTGCAGCACATGCTGCCATTAGCAGTAGTGAAAATATTGCTCGAGCTTCTCTAGACATGGTTTTGTCAAAGTTGGAAATCCCAGTTTTATGCCAGATCAGATAAAGGGAAGCTAGATTGGCTCTGGGGATTGTTGGAGAGAGGGTAAGAGGATTTATAGAAGAGCAATGAGATTGGAACCATGAAGATTTTAATGCTGAGATGGGTGGGTTACAAATGGAATTAAATTTTGTTTTAGTTTCTGTGCAGTTCTTATTCCATATACTGATCCTCCTCACAACATATCAGGTGAGATAAAGAATACACATCAGTTTCTGATCAAAAGAATTTTCTTTAGTTTCTGCATCAGTTTATTTCATTAAACTCTCCATTTATTATGTCTCCAATCCTTCAGAAAATCAACAGTATAAATAGTAGCCTAAATCTTATTCATCCATAGATGGGTTTAGTCACCAAAAATGGATGGGTTTAGTCACCAAAAATGGCTTACTTTTCGTTGCTTTCATTCATATATGACTTCTGCATCTCACAAACCTTTATGATTCTTGTCAAATTGTCAGTTTTGCTTTTTGTCTAAAGGTGTAGGCATATGGTTTCATACTGGTTGAGAACAATGGAAACCCTCTGGTTTGCTTAGGAGACGATTATGTCTTACATGAAGAAAAATTTACATACCCGAGCGAGAGATAGGACAACTGTTCCTACAACACTCATAACATCATGCGAACTGTTCCTACAACACTCATGTCACATGATGTTCGAGTGTGTAGGAATAGATGTCCCATCACTCAGGTCACCGTAAATTTTTCCTCCAAAGACATGGGGACAAAGATTAGAGGTTTTCAAACGTGAAACTTGACTTATTGCAGTTGCTATAATAGACCTTAAAAGGTTGCTTATGTAAGTGCCTTCCTCAGTTGAGGTGCCTCAAAATTAGTTTAATAGTTCAGAATAAATTGTACATCGTACACATATGTTGCATTGGCCTGCCTCAAAATACATATATTGGACCACCAAAAGCGCCACCTAATTCTTGGCAAGGCCATTGAATTAAAATATCAACTTCGAAAGAGCCTACCAACTATCACCAATCAATCTACGTCATCACAAATAAACTAGCCCCCTCTTTTTGAATGACAAACAACCGAATCGATCTTTAAACAATTGAAAGAAAAACCTGTTCAAACACATCCTGGTTTTATTTTAAAACCCTTTTCCTCCTCGAACTACTTTTGAACTATTAACAACACAGATGATGGCTGGTCGAGCACAAAATAAATTAATCAATGCATCAAGCCAAAACATAATAGTTAATTCCGAAAACGGGCCGAGGTATTATTATATCAATGAACAAAAAGGATTGATGTAATTTTCACTATATTTACATGAACATTCTGATAAAAACTTAAATGTAGATGGTAAACCCAAATAGAGCAAATTAAACATGCAAGGTAGGGTACAAATAACATACAATTCAACTGAAATTAAACTACGATAATCAACTGTACATACATGAAGAATAATTACAGTCAACTCCTTTTGGGTTGTGAACTTGAACTCTTGGATAGAAGTCATTCTACCTGGCTAACCAGGTTGCATCTGTACAGCTCTTCACCTTGACGAAATGCCTTTCATCAATGCACCTTTTGTCCTCCTACATACAATTTACAAGACCAGATGAGCCTGCGTATCCCAGCAACCAAAGCATAATTAGTTTAGTTTTCAAGCAATAGCTTTGCTTAACAAATTTTAGAATTGAAGGAACAAGTCCATCTAGAACAGGGAAAGATTTATCTCAGCCTAGTTATCAACTGCTTGTCAGGAAAACAAAACAAATATTCTAAGATAAGCAGCACCATCATTTGAACCAGGGCATAGCTCTTTTGTCCTAAGATTAGCCCCACAGCACAGCATCAACTCTTTTCAAGTAAAAATCACCGGGATACTAAAAGATCATATTTGGCATTCACTCCAAACCATTTTCTCACATAAATATATCCATTCAACAATTGATGATTTATTAGCATCCAAATTCAGAGCTTGCACACACCTCTCATGATAATTTAATAAAGGGCTGTGAATTAACCATGGCATTCAACACCTGATCTGAAGCTGAGTCAACAAGCTCAAAACAGATGTTCCCAACAGAGACTGTAATTCATCATGCTCCGTATTGAGGCATTGGTCAACCTATTTTAAAATGTTTGCTACTTTAAGGGAGAAAAAGCATTTATCTTCGGTCATTGTATATGCAGCAGTTTAACTTCTGTAATTATACTTCTACTAAATATCCTCAGTTAATCCAGTTTACCCCCAAATTAGTTGATTATTTGCTGCCCAAAACATTAAATTCCACCCAATAGAAACTAAAATGAATGTCATTGATTTTACTAATTGAGCAAAAAAAAAGCATTCCCAATGAAATCAGGCAATTGATTTGATATAAAGCTCACCTCAGATGCCGGTTTTGAGAAATGTATTGTTCATCCTTCCTCCTCTTCAGACTTGGAGGACACGTTACTATAGCTTTGATCCACCATCTCCATCGGTTGTGGCGATGCACCTACAAAGAAAAAGGAAGAAAAAGAATAAGCACCGATTTCTCACCCAAATAGAGTAAATTACACAATTCAGAACCAAACCCCGATGATCAAATTGCACAAAAGAATCAGATGATTCAACTATTTCAAAGACAACCCAGGAAAACCCACAATTCAAAAACCTAATTTAAACAAAACCCAATTAACAGGATCCAAAAACTCAATCTAACCTTCTATAAAATAAGCAGAAGAAGGCCAGCCTCTAATGGTGGTCATAGACATGGTCTCCTCCTCAGTCAAAGGGTTGGCCAGCTTATCGACCAGCTGAGCCAGACCGGTGGATCTCGACCGGGGCGGTGGGACCCAGTAGGAGGTACCGGGAAGAAACGGGAGCCAATCGGGTGCGGATCGGCGGACCAAGATCCGATGGATGGCGTCCTCAAGCTTTAGCAAAAGGGGATCAGAAGGAGAGTCGGTGGACGAGTCTGTTGTTGGGTCATGGTGAAAAGGAAGGCTGGATTGGGCCCGGAGGGTTATGAGTCGAGAGGAGGAAGACAGCGATGATTTGGACGAGAGGTGGCGGGTTAGGGTAAGGGTTTGAGAGATGGACCTTGCCATTGAGAAAGGGAATTGGGAAGAGAGAAAGGGAAGTGCTTGGATAAGAGGAAAATATGAGAGAAAATTTAGGTGTTTGTGAGAGAGAGGGAGAGAGAGTGGTAGAAGATGTGAGAGACTGGAGGAGGAGCGAGACTTTAAATACGGTACTACCGACCGTACCGTCAAAAGTTTTTTTTATTGGTTTTTGTTTAATTTTTAATGTTTTAATTTTTGGTTAATGGATGGAGGTTTGAAGAATAGTGGATTCAATTTTTAGGGGCAACAGTTGGTCAAGTTAGAACAGCCGAGATAATATTTTCTTTTGTTTTTGTTTTTTTTTGTTACCACCAGATACTTAATTAAGATTTTGATACATTGCTTGATAATGAATTTGAGATGCATATCTAGGTTAGGCTAGTTAGTCAAAGCAATGCATCCGTCCTTTATATTCTACTTCGAGCCTCTTTCTATACGTTATACTACTTTAGAATATTGACATTCAGTTCATCAACTTAATTCCTAATTCTCAAACCAAAAAAAAATAAATAACTTAAGTTTTAATTCATACCCTTTAACACGATCATTTGTTGCATACTTAGTCCTTCCTATCACATCCATTAATTTTTTATTTATTTTTTGTTAATCTGGATAAGTAATGAATTTCGCCTCACATCTTTTAAATTTAAAATATAAGCCACCAAAATAAGACTAACCAAATTTAAGAACACCAACAGTAGAACTATTGTTAGTATCCTTAACAACAAGGCCTAACATTACCAGATTGCATATCAATGGACGATCAAAAAGCAGATCATATGACGCCTTATTAGGCCCATTGCAGAGGATGCATGTAATGCTTAGTACCAAAACAAACAAACAAAAAATGCCATGGCTATTCCTATTTGCAAATCATTTATATGATGATACTTGCAATTTTGAAAATAGACATGGTATGAACAAATTAATTCGTAAACACACATAGCATCAACATAGGGCATCTGATTTTCCTTTTGGTAGTTGTATTTTTGTTTAATTAATCGTCCTCGCTGTTCGCTTGATTAATTTATTTTATCGTAATTATAAATTTTTTAAAAGAATTTTATTTGAAGAAGAGTATAATTAACAACCATAAAGACATCGCTTTCATATTGTTGAATCTTATATGAAGCCTTCATATATATACAACTTTTTATATATAGAGTCACACAACTTTCATTACAATGTTGTTACACACTCATACAACTTCCATTATTAACAGCTTGTCATTTTCATTTCGTTCGTGTATATATAAGATAGCCAGACATGCATAATTGTATTATAACTATACATGTTTGTATATACACTTAATTTGATGGATGATACCAACAAAAATTGATGTTGACAACAAGTTTCTTTTCAATTTTTAAGTTGAAATGTTGGGGGAAACTAAATATTAGTATAGATATTCAAAATAATTGTTCTTGTGTTTGATAAGGGAGGGAAAAGAAATTGACCAAGATTAAGCTAAATCAAAATTTGAATTTTGTAGTAAATAGTTGCACGGACATTTCAAAAGCCTGAAGTGTCGGAGTGTCGGACATTTGGACACGCGAACACGGTTAATGGATAGGACACAGCACGGATACGATCAAGACACGTTGGGGACACGGTCAACTCAAGATCAAGACACGACAAAGACTTTTTTGTAATTTTAAAAATAAAAACTGGAGTCAAAACGCAATTGTTGAAACTTTTGTGGACAGATTTTAAAACTAAATAAAATTAAAAAGAAATTAAAACAAAAAATTAACTGAAAATCAAACAACCCAACAACCATTGACAACCCTCACAACTTGGGGTTTTTGTTTGGAATGGATTGAAGGTGTCAGAGAGAGAGAGAGCAAAAAAGAAGAGTTTAATTGGTTGGCGGTGAGGAAAGGGAGGTTACCATCGAGTTGGGGTGGGCGAGTGAATGGATGGGAAGGGTTGGGTCTGGTTGCTAGGTTGTTTGTTTATCATTTTATTTTGGACAAACTACAAAAGAACCCCTAAATTATAAGGTCATTTTTAAGTTTATACACACTTTTAGGGACATTTATAAGTACATACTCAAACTCTTAGAAAATCTACAATTTACTCCATCCGTTACACAAACTGTTAATGAATCTGTTAAATGCTAATGTGGCAAATGTAAGCCCAATTTTTTATGACGTAGATTACATGTGGGCAAAATATATAATAAACAATTCTTTTGTTGTAAATTAATTAAAATTATAATATAATAAAAAAATTAAGAAAAAAAAACATCAGCCACCATCTTCAACCTCTCCCTGCAACCACTATCTTCAACCTGCACCAGCCCCACCCAGCCCCTGGCCTCTCTTTCTCTTGAACCTCCACCATCGCCACCATAACATACCAGTCACCAGAATCCACCCAAATTCAGAGAGAGAAAAATCAAATTAAATTCATATTCAAACTGATTTCAAAACCTAAATTTTAAAAAATAAAATAAAATACAAAAACCTCCTCTAGCCCCTGAAATCGCTTGGCCCAGCACCACCCCTCAATCCTCTGAGCTCTTACATCCCACAACCACCCCCAAATAGCATATATTTGAGAGAGAGAAGACAACAAGATAAGAACAAAAATTATTGTGAACCTCACAATTCCACATTCACAATCAATTGAAAAGGAAAAATAAACATCAAAAACCAAAGAATTGAAACTTGAACATTGTCGACCCCATCGATTGGGGTCAGCGGTTCACAGGGTTGGTTGGGTGTCGGGCGTGGGTCTTGGTTTTTGAGAAAGTGTAGATCAGGAAAAAAAAAAGGGAAATTGACTTACATACTCACTAAATACAAACTTTAATATAAAAAATACTCACCTTATAAATTTTAACCATAAATACTCACTTTCCAGTGCAAAAGTACTAAATTGCCCTCAACATAAATACATCAATATCCACTCTTTATACCCTAAAAAATTCATTCTCTGAATCTAAAACCTACCTTGCCCAATTCCTCTCCATCGTCGAACCAAGAAAAAATTAGAGGGCATCTGACCAAGTTATTCGACGATTGTCTAAAACTCAACTAGAAGAAGCTTTGGACCACCACCTTAATTGTTGAAACGACACCCCCAAGAGCGTACATAGGGAAGAAACAAAAGGAAAATAAAAGAAGCAACGACAATAGCAACCTGCGACTCCTATTGCGACCAGTCCCTCTTTTCTAATTCCTTCATCGCCTTTGCAAGTAACTTTATGTCTTGAATCACTTTTCCTTTTCCTTTTTCCCTTCTCTTCAACAGGCAAAATCCAATATGACTATTATTATATAAGTTCTCAATCCAACCACCAACCACTTCTTCACACTCAATTCTCCAATTGGCTAGGCCATCAAAAAGATAGAAGTGTAAGAAGTAAGGCTGAGACAATAACGCCCAAGTGTTCAATTAAGATAGGTAGGGTAATCCTAGAATTGCTGAACTTATCCAAACATGGCTTGTGTTATTTGATTAATATAAAACAAGTTAAGAAAAATTTGAAATTGTGATATTTTATAGGCTGCTTCAAGACCAGTGCGTGGCTTTGTTTTGTAATTGCCAATATATATATGCCAATAAATTTGATGGTATGCAACCATTGTTTGTAATTTTGAGTTTTAAGCTATTTGTCTCCTTCTTCAATACCCATAAAGCATTTTGCCCAAAATAACACCAAACATAAAAATCAGATCTTAATTTTGTCTAGCCTAGAAATAGGTTAGTTAGGTCATTTTTTTGCCTCAATTTAGATGCTTAAGTGTTGATTTGATTAACATTATGGGTTAGTTTTGCTAAGAACTTTAGTTTTTTAGTTTTGGTTTCCAATTTGGTAATTGAAAGAAATGAGTATACCTTATGATGGGGATGCAAATAGATTGATTTATTGATGTTATTTGCAGAAATGGATACTGTTGGAATATTGGTATTCTACAACGGAAGCTAAGTTTACTAGGATAACATTGAGAGATATGAAGGTGGCGAGGCTGAAGGCATGATAGTATCACATAATGTAACCTTGCCTGAGCTTGTTGACAGCATTTATAAGATCATGAATGCAGATTGTAACAAATACATTGTCACACTGTAGTATTCTGTTTCTTTATCATCATCTGCCTATAAGCACCTAAGTGTTGAAGACAATGACGACGTTCAATATTTTCTAAAGTACAACGCGGACGTTATGACCTCTAAAGTAACCCATTTACTAGCAACCCTCAAAATTATAGAAGATTTTAGCTTTATAATTGTCAAGACAGAGGTGAAAAAAGAGTTAAGACAACAATAGAGGTACAATAGGAAAGCAAAAAAAGGGCAATAAGAAGGCAATACGTAAACTTGATAGTCCAACTTCAACTCTATAATTGCAAAGACAGAGGTGAAAAATAAGGTGCGAAGATAACAATAGAGGAGCAATAGGAACAAAATAAAAGGGCAATAAGAAGACAATACATAAATCTAGTAGTCCAACTTCAGCTTTATAATTGTCAAGACAGAGGTAAAAAAGAGTTAAGATAGCAATAAAGGTACAATAGGAAAGCAATAAAAGGGCAACAAGCATACAATACGTAAACTTGATAGTTCAACTTCAACTTTATAATTGCCAAGACAGAGGGGAAAAACAAGGTGCTAAGACAACAATAGAGGAGCAATAGAGAGGCAATATAAAGGCAACAAACAGACAATACGTAAACTTGATAGTCCAACTTCAACTTTATAATTGCAAAGACATATGTAAAAACAAGGTACTAAGACAACAATAGATGAGCAATAAGGAGGCAATATAAGGCAACAAGTAGGCATTACGTAAACTTGATAGTCTAACTTCAACTTTATAATTGCCAATACAGAGGTGAAAAAAAGGTGCTAAGACATCAATAGAGTAGCAATATGAAGGCAATAAAACGGCAATAAGAAAGTAATACGTAAACTTGACAATCCAACTTCAACTCTATAATTGCAAAGATAGAGGTGAAAAACAAGGTGCTAAGACAACAATAGAGGAGCAATAGGGAGGCAATATAAGGGCACTGGAAGAAAAATAAAAGTTTGAAACAACTTTCTACGTCTCTATATCCCAAAAAGCGACGTAGTAAGTGTTATACCACGTCGTTTTTGTTAAACAAAGGGACGTGGTATTACTCTTACTAAGTTGATTGCTTTGCGAAAATAGACGTGGTATGTGCCTTACTATGTGGATCAATTCGTAAATGCTAATGTGTCCTCTTTTATTACAAAAATGACAAATAGGGATGAAGACATTTTTTCTAGACATACCAGAACTTGAACCATTACTTTTAGTTTTGAAAGTTTTTGAAGTTGGCTGATTCTGGACAGTTTTGGATTGATACTTGCTGACACCGGATTGATCCATAAATGATACGGATTGAGCCATATAAGTTTCGGATTGATCCACAGTTTGCACAGAATCTATAGCATTTACGAATTTTACTTCCTCATTCAATTTGACAATATCAGGGGTAAAGCCAAGACTAGATTTATCACTACATGATTTTCCCATTTTAATCATGTTATCTATGTTTTGAGCACCACTAGTAGAATCAATTTCCCTCTTTCTAGACAAGTCTAAGTCAAATTTTAACTTCTCATTTTCTTGTTTAAGTTGACTTACAAGGGTAGACAAATCTGTATTTTCTTGTTGTAGCATGACAACTTTACTAGAAATATGCACACTTTGTCTCTTTATGTTGTAAGACACATTTACAAGTTCTTCGTATCTTTGGATTAGCTCCTCTTGACTATCAATAAGTTCTACCTCATTTTCACTTTCTTCACAACTTTTAGTGGATAATTTACCAGTGAAAGCAACAATATTTTCATCATCACTTGAGTCAATCATAGACTCATCTTCACTATCACTCCAAGTGGTTTTGAACACTTTATCTTTTGACTGCTTCTTCCGTTTTAGAGTGTTTGCACACTCAAAGGCAAAATGACCTATTCCACCACAATCATAACAATTTATTGACCTTTTATTTTCAGTAGAAACTAAGCAACAACTAGAGTAATCATCATTAAATAATGATGGGTGAGCCACAGAGCTATGAGCTCTATCTCCTTCCATAGAGATGACTTAGAGTCGGCCTACACTAATTAAAATGTAGTGCCCGCTCTGATACCAATTGAAAGAACAAGCCCTTGGCTCTAAAAGCCTACAGAGGTGGGGTAAAGTAGGCGAGAAGAAAAAGACTACACTTTTTAAATTTTAAGTTCTTTAAAAGCACACAAGCACAAACACAAACAATTTCGTGGTTAATAAATTAAAACTAGTAACAGCGGAATGTAAATAACACACGATAATTGTTGACCCAGAAAACCCAACAAGGGGAAAAACTGGGGGCACCAAGCCAGGAGAGATCCAATCTGCTCAATTAAGAAATACAAGAAAAACGAAAGAAGACTTAACTCATCTATCACCTATAGGCAGCTACAATCCAATCCTTCAGCAAGCACCTTTTCTTTATCTCTTAGCAGCAAATCCTCTCACGAGCACCAAGCTCTAGTTGCATGTAGTTTGATGTATGAAGTGAGTTATGGTTTCACAGATTCATCTATCTCAATCCCAAAGTATGATTGAACTAGATAAATGAAACCTAAGTGTTGTGATGATTAAACTAGAAGTAATGAACTTGAAGCATATAGTTTAATTCAACAAAACAACAATGAAACAAAACAAATGTTCAACCGAAATCTTGTAAGTGTTTACTTGGAGAAAACTATATGTATACAATCAATCATATACTCACAAGTAACATATACTAGTTGAACAAATAAAGGGAATGAATTAAAGAAAAACATTCAGCCATTTAAAGATTTAAAGTTATCTTGGGGAAGCACTTATGTGAATGCAATCATTCTCATAACCCTCAAGAATATGAACTTTGGCTGAATGAGAACTCCTTTCAGAGTTTCATCCCCAATCGGTTTTTCATGTAAAGAGTTTTCCTTGAAAGAATGAATAAGTCACTCCAAAAGTGCATGAGATGAAGAACGGAAAAACCAATGAAAACCTCCTTGTAAGGAGGAATAAATAGAGACCAAAGATGCTTTAAACAAGGAACGGCTCTAGACACAAAAACAAGATAAGGAATTGTTTTATTCCTTTTGGAGAACATGTGGGCTGACAAGGTATGGAGATGGATATAAAAAGAAGTATGGGTGTTTCTTTAAAACCAAAAGGAGCCGCACATGGCTATTGATCAAAGAGAAAAGGCAAGGTCCATAATCTGAAAAGTAGACTTTAATAAAGAGACCCATAACCCATCTCTTCTAAAGGTGGGAGACAACATAATTTAAGGGACAATGGTATGGGTCATTTAAAAAACAAAAGACAAGCTCCCTACAATATATTATAAAATAATATATTAGGTTTCCACACACAGATTTACCAATCTCCACACACACACCCGTTGGGCTAAGGAGAAAACATTCAAAAAGGAATGAAGAAAGAATGAATAAAGAAATCTGCCAACAACTTGAAAAACTGACGCAGCATGGATTAATACTTTCATAGAAAGTATTAATACAACTAAAAACAGACAGCAACATGCATGAATGTACGTTGGATCAATCCAAGTGAAGTGTGGATTATTCTATGTGAACAATGCAAATGTTTTACCTTTTGACCTGCAACAAGGAGACTTGGAAGCCCTTCAACCCACACCGATTCTAACCTAGAATCTAATCAATATTACAAGGGTTTTGTTGGTTTAAGAGAAGAGCCAAAATACAATAAAGGTTCAAATAAAAACCTTACAGAGTGCTTTTGGAATGGCAAAAAGTGCTTTCTAACAACTAAAAGCGCTTTTGATAGCATTTGGAAAAACAGTTTAGAAGCGCTTCTGGGTTATAGAAGTGCTTCCTGGAGAAGCACCTGTCATGCGCTTTCTCAACAGGCACTCCCAAGTGCTTTTCCAAGAAGCACTTGAATTTTTTTATGCAAAGTCAAGATTTTTATAAAAGCGCTTTTGTTGGAAGCGCTTATGAACTTCTTCCTAAAGAAATACTTCCAAACGAGCCCTAACAATTTCAGCTACTATGTATAAAACTTTGAACTCATAATTAAACACCCTAAACTCAATAAAAATCTACCAATTTACATGCATCCAGAAGTTGATTAAATAAACTTTGAAACCATATAAAATTTGACAAAAACAGAGCTTTAGCTTATAAGATAAGCAGTCCAAAGTAAGTGTTTCAAAACTGAAACTGCAGCCCTTGTTTTTTTACAAATTTTGTAGTCATATTTACCAAACAATCACTTTCTTAAAAATTAAGAGTCAACATGGGTATAACAATCACTTTCTGGAAAACTGAAACTTAACAACTTATGCCCTTATTTTTGTTTTTGTTTTTGTTTTACCAAAACAAAGCCCCAAAACACTTATGAACAATCTTAAAAACAAGTATATAATTTCAGTTCTGACTACCACTCACTTACCAATAAGAATCAAAGTTTGAAAGACAAAACCCAAAGCTAAGTGACACGCCCCAAAATCATGATACGTAACAGCGACACGTACCTTGAGGATCTCAAAAGTACAACACCTAGATCTGAGGGTTTTACTCCCAAGATTCCCAAAATACGATAAGTCTTTTTAATTAAATAAGACGGGTTGTATCAGAGTTATAAATAACAATGGAAAACTGAATAAAACATTATACAAACTTTATTGATGAAATACCAACCCCAGAGGTCAAGGGAGAGTACCAAGAACCTCTTAAGTATTTTATAAACCAGAAATTTAAAATACACACCAACCATCCTTTACTTATAGACAGATGAGTGATATGAACATCAAACACACACTCAACTCCAAGAAGAGGAAATCACGACCTGTCGAAAAAGGACAAGGAACAGGAACAAGCTGTTGGCAGGTTCGTAGACAACAACAAGTCGATGTTTAAGGATTTTGATCTACAAGGAAAAAGTAGGGGTGAGCATCACATACGTTCATTTGCCCACGTAGGAGGCTCCGGGACAGGTTTGAAAATAGATAGCAAAATAACATAGTAATGTTCATGAAAAACAGTGAAAAGAATATGCACAACACAAACCATTTCCATATCAATATAGGATCAAAACAGTTGGCATGCTCACACAACTTTCACAAATGTTTTCCCCGGGTACCCATAATATGCTTGTCTGACGACCGATCCATATAGGCCAACTACCCCTACTAGAAATAAAAATATTACTAACTTACCTGGTACGGTAACGAGAGTGTCCATTTATCGGCTACACCTCATCGACTAAACCTCACACAAGGGTATTGGTAAAGTCTATCCGTGTTACCCCTCCGGAGGTTTAGGGAATCGAAACCCAATGAAGTCGCTATGTTCCTTTCACTCTCAAGTAGTCGAGGATAATGCCCGCATGCATATACCCTCAAAACTTTGGAGAACCAAAGCCAAGCATTCATAAAATCAAGCAATATGGTATCCAAAAACAGTGCATCTTTTGCACACAATAATATTTACTATGTCATACATACACACAAACTACAAGTCCGAGAGTGAGTCCACTTACTTGGAATCTAAAGCGTAAGCCTGACTTGCCCTCTGCGCCTTCGGGCTCAACCTGCCTTGCTTGGGAAACTGAGTCCTAGTCCAACATTTAAATATGTTACTAAAAATTCCTTATTTGTACTTAAGTCCTTATATTAAGTTTTATTGCACTTTGGTCCTTTAACTTTGTCCAAATTGTCATTCGATCCTCATATTGTCCAAAATTGTCCATAGGTCCTTGAAGTCTCAGGTAATTGTAATATAGTCCAAAATGTCCAAAAGTCCTTCAAGTTCTATTCCTGGTCCGAAAACGGTAAAATCACGGTACATTAAAATTAAAGTTAAAATAATCTAATATTTTTTATACATCTGGACCAGAGGGAAAACGTCCTGGTAATAATAGTCCAAGGAATATGGGAAATATAAGTCCAATAGAATATTCTGATCAGAATTCAAATGGACAGAGTAACGGCATAGGGTTTCAATTTTTAAGAATAATCTTGAAAATTACCCAATTTAAGAAATTATGATTAATTGAATTTACCAATTTTAAATTGGGCAGAATAACAGCTAGGAATGAAAATGTAGAATTGAAAATGAATAAAAGACGAGGTAAGAAAGAGAAATTACCACGGTAAAATATTATGATGAATAGTACCACAAGTGAATAGTCCCCCGAGTGAAGATTGCGCAAAAGGATGAATAGTGGACACCGCGAGTGGTTTGGGGATGAACAGTAATTGTGAATAGTAATTTTGAAAATTTTTGGAATAGTGACTTTGATGGTGGAGGAGGAGAGGAAGAGAGAGATGAGAGTTTTTGGAAGAGTTTTGGTGTGAGGAAATGAGAATATGAGGGGGGTATTTATAGAATATTCGGACAATCGGATGAATTTGAATATTTAATTTGAAGGCCTAGATTAAAAGTTGAGTTTTAGTAAAATGTGGGAAAAAGCATGATAGTTCATAGATAGATGGTCCAGATGCACTCCCAACTACCTATCTAATGGATCAGATCAAATCAGAACCCTTGATTTGATCCTACAGTCTAGATCTAATCTTATAATACATCACGGAATAGTACCGTAAAACCCAGTTTTAACTCCAATAAAAAAATATGAACTCAATCATTGATGGACTAGCCAAGGCTGCCAAGTGGCCCAATCTTACTATTCCAATTTCCTTATTTTTCAACTTCGAAAATCCATTAAAAAATTGTTCGAGCTTCGAAAAATTATGTGAAAAATACCACAAGCTCGTAACAGTGCTACTATTTTTCTATGGAATCAAAACACCAAAATTCTAACTTCAAATTTATCGAAAATAATTTATTCTTCAATATAATAATGGTATTTAATTACGAAAAAATTACTCTTACCTCAAATAAGACCGGAAAATCAAGGTTATGAGTGTAATAATATTATGGAATTTTTCAAGGGTGTCACATTCTACCTCCTTAGAAAAAATCTCGTCCTCGAGATTTACTCCAGACACCCACACTACTTAAACAGGTGTGTATACTTTTCTTTCATATCGGACTCGAGTTCCCAAGTCGCTTCTTCAACTCCATGGTGTTGCCATTGAACTTTGACAAGCGGTACATTTCGATTCCTGAGTTGTTTGGTTTCATAGGCTAAAATTGCAATAGGTCCTTCCACATAGGACATATCATTCTGTAGAGGCAAGTCATCCCAAGTCGTCATTTGTTGAGCACCAGGTGCACTTTTCTTTAACTAAGAAACATGGAAGATATTGTGTATGTATGACATCTGTGGCGGCATCTCCAATTTATAAGCAACAGCTCCGACACATTCTATCACTTTGAACGGTCCAACATATCTAGGTGCCAACTTGCCATGTACACCAAAATGGTGAATTCCTTTATGAGGGCTTACTTTCTGAAACACAAGACCTCCAATTGAGAATTCAAGAGGTTTTCTCCTCTTATCAGCATAAGACTTCTACCTACTTTGGGCGGTCTTCAGATTACTTTGAATCAACTTTACTTTCTTTGTCATCTCTTTGATAAGGTCAGGGCCCAAGACAATTCTTTCTTCAATGTTGGCCCAACATAGTGGTGAACGACATGGTCATCTATAAAGCGCTTCATAGGGAGCCATCTCAATACTACTCCGGTAGCTGTTCTTGTATACAAACTCAGCAAGTGGGAGATATTTTCCATTCCCCACCAAAATCCAATATGCATACTCGTAGCATATCTTCCAAAATCTGGTTGACTCGTTCAGATTGTCCATCCGACTGCGGATGATACGCTGTACTCATGTCAAGTCGAGTATCAAGTTCTTTCTACAATTTCTTCTAGAGACGAGAGGTAAATCGTGAATCTCTATCTGAAACAATCGACTTTGGAACTACATGTAAGCAAACAATCCACTCCACGTACAATTTCGCAAAGTAATCGATCTTCGAATCCATCTTGACTGGTAACAAGTGTGCAGATTTGGTTAATCTGTCAACGATGACCCAGACACCGTTGTGCCTCTTCAAAGATTTGGGAAGATATGTTACAAAATTCATGGTGATGAGATCCCACTTCTATTCAGCAATAGGGAGTGGTTGCATCATTCCTGATGGCTTTTGATGATCTGCTTTCACTTGTTGGCAGATCTCACACTCTACAACATACTTAGCTATTTATGGCCTCATTCTTTTCCATCAATAGTGTCTCTTCAAGTTCTTGTACATCTTTGTACCTCCAGGATGTATTGAGATGCGAGTTCGGTGTGCCTCATCCAAAACCTTTCTTTTGATTTCCGGGACATTAGGTACAACCACTCTGTTTTTGAACCTAAGTCCTCCGTTGGAATGAATCTTCCCATCCTCTGAAGCTTCTCCAACTTCTGTCTTCTGTCGCCATCGCTACAACCTTGGATCCTCGTTCTGCTTCAAGATCACTTCATGTTCCAATTGAGGCTCCAACTGCAAACTCGTTAGGACACCATTTGGTTGCATCTCCAATTTAAATTCCTCAATTGTTCTAAAGATTTTCCAATCTGCTAGCATCAGGCTCGCCAAGGTTCCTTGAGCTTTTCTACTCAGGGCATCTGCAACAACGCTTGCTTTTCCTGGATGGTATTCCAATTTGAAATCGTAATCTTTGAGATACTTCATCCACCTTCTTTGTCTCAGGTTCATATCATGCTGAGTAAAGATATACTTAAGGCTCTTATGATCTGAGTAGACAGTGAACTTTTGTCCAGGCATATAACACCTCCAAGTTTTCAAGGCATGAACTACCGCAGCGAGCTCTAAGTCATGCGTTGGGTAGTTCTTCTCGTGGTTCTTATTGAGAAGGAAATAAAGAGGTTGTCCTTATCTGTGATTACCAAGGAGGAGAAGGAAATAGAGAGGTTTAGATCAATACAAATGAAACTTTCATAGAATTGAAACCCAACCTTTTTATTGTAGACGCTGCCCACCGTACACCTCTACGAGAGAGAGAGAGAGAGAGAGAGAGAGAGAGAGATTCGTGAGAGAGTTGTGGGGGGGATTAGAGATGGAGAGCCTTACCTTGAGGTCTGAGATCGAAGAGAGGATTTGGAGTTGGGGTTGGGGTTGAGGCCGAAGAGTCGAGGAAAATGAAATGAAACCTCTTTGGCGATCTTCTTCTCTAAAAGGCTAGGACCGCGATGACCATGACCGCGACAAGTGCAATGCCGACGTTCACTTTGTCGATGACATCGATGGCCATCACCTTTTCGACTATCTTTTTGATTCGCTCTCTGGACCTCAAAGAGAAATTAACTGCGATGACGACTATCCAGAAGATGGAGCCGACACCGAAGTCCACCTCCTCGTTGCCTCTATCTCTATGAGATGTGATAGTAGACTTAGAAAAGATTGAGCTGGGGAGATAGGGTTTAGGTGCAGAGATGTGATAGAGAGGGAGAGAGATAAGGTTTGAACGTAGATAGGGAGCGAGGGCTTCATCGAGAGGGAAGGGAATTTTCATGAAGAGGGAAACTTAGGGGGTGTATTCAATTGAGATTTTAATATATTGTTTAGAAGCTTAAAAGCCCAATTGTATTCAATTATGATTTTTAAGTAATCAATAAAAGTACGTTGGTATTCAATTAGGATTTTTAAGTAGTCAATAAATGTACTGTGGTATACAAAAACTTATCGATTTTAAAGTATTTCATTAAATGATGTATTGTGGGTAATATAAATACCAAATCTCACCCTCACATGCTTGATTCTTATAACCCACGCACTGCCCCAGCAAGAACCAATAAAAAGAACCACCAACACACCATAGCAGATAACTGAAAAAATGACACCAGACTAGTCATAAAAAACAAATGCATGTCTTCAGATTGGAAGCATGTCAAATTAAAGAAAAAATATATCACAAAGCCAAGAACCCATTTTGCCAAAGTTCTCATTCCTTTCATCTATTTTCTCAACAGCTCATGTGGGTTTGGTGCTTTTAACGGAATGGACAAATGGGTATTGGAAAAAGATCTTCTTGGGAGGAATCGATGTGGCTGTGCTTGTGCTGGTTGAACTAGAAACTGGGTTTGTTGCTGTTGTTGCAGAGAGGGTTTTAGTGGGTTTCGCAGAGTGTTTTGAAGCAGCTATTCTTCGATGTCCAGAGGCCATGGACGCCAATGAGAAAGAAGGAACAGTAGCTGCAGAGGCAACCATTGAAGCAAGCATTGGATAAGAGAATTTCACCGCGGTAGGTGAGAGAATCAAGTATAGAGACTCCATTGACGCAATTCCCAGTTTGGCGCTAGAATCATGGAGTGGACACTCCTTGGGGGGCATGAGAGTCATCGTTTTGAAGGACAATGACCAACAAAGTTGGGGATCTGGCTACCTAAACCTCCAAGTTATGAATGAGAAACTTGTTGAACAGATTCTAAAGATTGCAGTGAGAGTTTGTGTGGAATTTCAAGTGAAATGGGTAGAGGATGAGAAGATTATGGTGGTGGTCAAAAAGGAAAGGGGTGAAGGAGGCCATAGAGAAATTGATGGATGGAGAAGAAAGCCAATGGAGGAGAGATGGCTAGAGAGTTAGCAGATATGACAATATTGAAAGAAGAATAAACCACTATATGTACAACACATTACCTCCATTGAAAGGCACGTCAATAATTGACCAAAACCGAATGAGAAAAAAAAACACAAATGATGGAAGAAGAAGAGAAGGGAAAAAGGAAAGAAAAGAATAGAGAAAACAAGGAAGAAAGAGAGAAAAAGGAAAAATATGAGAAAAGATGAAGGTGAAGTATAAAGGAGGAGTACAAGTCCGAAAGTATCAGTTGCCCAAAGAATTACAAGCAAACCAAATATGAGATTATGCCACAAGAAAGTGTGTTTTTTTACCCCACAATTTTTGGTCCAAGTCTTGAGAAAAACTAGGAGTGGTCATGGGGTTAGGCGAACGTGACTAACCCGAATCCAATCTACACTAGGCAAATTTATTTTGGAGAATACAAAAATTCTAAGTGAAATTGTAATCTATTAAAATCATAAGTAAAATCATGTAATTTCAATCTATTAAAATCTTGTAATTACAAATCATGCTGAAATCCATTACATTATAATCTTGTAATTACAATCTATTAAAATCTTAATTGAATACACCTCCCCTTAGAACATTGAGTGAGGTGTGAAAAATTAGGTTGAGAGAGACAACTTTTGCTTTTGGTAAAGATGAGACAAGACAACGTAAGTGAACAATATTTAGTGTGTTTTGAATTCATGTCGCTTCGTCTTGACAACCGATGTGGTTTTGAAATGTGTTTTCATAAACTACCGTATTAGATATCCTACGATGTCACTTTAATAAATGCTAACCTGATTTGTAGCCAATTTTAAAACAACGTCGCGAAATTCACTTTTCAACGTCTTTTAGGTGACGTAGTTTTGAAATATTGGCATAGTGGAGCATTCTCTGGCTAATATTTTGAAAGACCAACGAAATATAGGTCACAAAGGAGATGGTGGGTGGAAACCTATAGCATATAACACAGCTGCAACATTATTGTCTTCCAAGTTTAATAGCCCAATTACCGATGCCAATGTGAAAAATCATGTCAAAGTGTGGAGGAGAACTTATGGGGTGGTTTCTGACATTTTAAGCCAAAGTGGCTTTAATTGGGATGATGGTAACTGCAATTCCAGATTTAGATGAAAATCAGTGTTAGGATGTGATCGAGTTGCTAGCAAATGATGAGACAAAATTTCACTTGTTGAAGAAGATTCCACTTGAAAAGAAGAAGGCTTTTATCATGAAGTTCATGAAGAAAGATTAGAAAACTATGTAATTTTAAACATGGGTTAGTTCCAATTATGTATTATTAATGATACTTTTTTAATTTCAAATGACTATGTAATTTTATGATATGTAGTGTTTGAATGAGAAAAAAATAATAGCTAAAAAAAAGGAACAGCAAAAAAAAGGCAAAAAAAAAAAAATTCTATTGTTTACAAGAAATTACCCAATCAAATTCCACCAACAAAATATTTAGCCAAACATGTGATTTTATAAATCTCATCACTTGGAATCCCCTTATTGTGAATATAATTTGGAGGGTTGTTCATTGTGAATTGTGATGTCACCACCGCTGCTTGGTGTTGGGAGGAGGAGGAGGAGAAGGGTCATAGTGATGTTACATTATTGTCTTCCTTAGTTTCTTCGGAGAGTGTATGCTACAACAACTCGGAATTAGAGGGAAAATCAGGAAGCACACTTTGGAATCCCCTAATTTCAAAACTCATCCTTTTGAAACCCTTAATTTCAAAACCCATAATTTTGAAATCCCCTCACTTCAAAATTCCATCATTCCAAACACACCATTAAGATTTAGTTTGGAAGGGTAAGCTAGAATGGTCATAAACGACTCAAATGTGTAAGATTGCAATACATCTTAAACTCATAAAAGTGATCTTCTAATCACTATCAGATTGCAAGGACTCCAAGTTAATCAAGAACTCAAAGGCTCACTTGACCAGCAGCTTTGGATAACATGTTAAATAGAAATCTATAAGCTTTGGGATTCCTAACTCTATTAGAATTAGGACACCAGCATCTACTGCATTAAGGACATGTCTTAGAGTTCCTTGATGGGCAAAACTCTAAGAGATATATGCATATAAATAGAGAGCTCCCTCCAAGTCCAACTACATGCTTTAGCTATCAAAATTCACCCCATCAAAATAAGCATACAGTGTTGGTTTCTTGGAGAAGAGTTTTCTTGTTCTTGCGACTAATCTGGACAATGGCATCTAAACATCAAGGTTAGTATATTTGATTTTATGGCTTATCAAGTATTACATGTGGTATCAGAGCTTAAGTTATATTATCTCTTATCTAACCAATTTTGATCAAGAAAATCAAGTTTTACAAAACTGTCAAGTTTCAAAACAGTTTTCAGAAAAGCCTTGGCACGATAACAGTATAAAGATTATCACTTTGTCGTGGCAAGAGACAGCATTTATCGTTGAATGCATATCCCTTACAGCATATTGAGTAAGCCAATGCAAACTCAGTAAACTGCAAGATCTATACATTCAAAGGTTCACGATCAAGATTGTGCTGCAAGAAATCACATGAAGGAATAGCTCTCTGTCTAAAGATGTGAGTAAACCTTCATGTAATTACTTGCAGTAGACCAATGTGGGATATGAAGCATACAAACTAGTATGAAATTTTCTTTATCCAAAGATAAGGAAGGTTTTGTTCAAAAGAAGTTTGCATGCCTGCATACCTTAGTGGTTGATAAATATGATTGAATCTCTGCCTAAAGGTGAGGATCTAACATATTTAATTTAAGGTTTTGGGGTTAAGGTTTTAAGTATACATGTTTATATGTTTTTCAGTTAACCACAACTCAATTGAGACTCTCATTGGCTCAAACTATAAGAAATGGAGAGAGGACTTGGAAATTTCTTTAGGATTGCTTGACTATGAAATGGTTTTGGAAGAAGATGCTCCTATGGTACCTGCTGCTGATGCATCTTCAGAAGTTAAGACTAAGTATGCAAAATGGATCAAGGCAAATAAGATGGCTATTCTGATTATGAAGAGGTCGATTTCTCCATATGTTAAAGGGAGCATAACAACATCTAAAAATGCAAAGGAGTTTCTTAAGTCAATTGAGGATTTTTTTCCAGGAATCAAAGAAGGCCGAGATAGGTACATTGATGGGACAACTCACTGATGTCAAGTACAATGGAGAGGGCTATGTCAGGACTCACATACTCAATATGCTTGAGATTGGGAACAAATTGAATGCAGTCAATGTCAATGTGGATGAGACTATGATGGTACACTTTGCTATTAATTCTCTACCAAAAGTTTTTAGACATCTCAAAAGCACATATGTGGCTCAAAAGGAAATTTGGACAGTAACAGACCTTATAAGCATCTGTGTGCAGGAAGAGCATAATATAAGAAAAGAGAAAGCTGAGGAACACGTCAACTTTGTACATGAAGCCAAACCAAAAGCCAAGGAGACTATTAAGAACAAAAATGCAGGAAAGAAAAATAAGAAGGAAGAATTTTCAAAAGGACTGAATCCAATAGGTCTCAACTGTTTCTTCTGCAAAAAATTTGGACATATGAAGAGAGACTGCAGAAGATATAAGCGTTGGCTGGAAAAATAAAAGGCAAAAGGTAAGGAAAATTTGGTTTCAGTAGTTTATGAATCTAACATAGTTGAAGTTTTATCGGATTCATGGTGGTTAGACAGTGGTGCAACAATTCATGTGGCTAATTCTTTGAAAGGGGTTCAAAAGCAAGAGGGTGCCAAGCATGGATGACTTGAAGGTGTTCATGGGAAATGGAGAAAGAGTCAAAGTAGATTTAATTGGTTTAGTTAATCTTGAGTTGGATTCTGGTTTTGTTTTCGAATTAGTAGATGTATCATTTAGTAATCTTGAGTCAAAGTTTATGTTCCTTCTATGACAAGGAACCTTTTATCAATTAGTAAACTTGTTCAATCAAACTTACAGTTTGAGTTTGATAAGTTTGGATTCTCCATTTTCAAAAATTTTATTGGTAATGGCATTGTTGTGGATGGAATGTATCATTTAAATTGCAAATCACCAAATCAAAGCACTGCAAGGTTGAATGTGAAGTGCAAAACAGTTAAGAACAAAAGAATCATATACACTTTGGCATAAAAGACTTGGACATATCTCAAAAGAAAGGATGAACCTCTTAAGCAAAGAATCTATGTTTCCACCACTTAATCACCATGAACAAGGAAAAGTTTGTATTGAATGTGCAAAAAGGAAAAATGACAAACCTGCGAAAGAAAGGAGCAATAAGGAGTGAAAAACTGCTAGAGATTATACATACTGATATATGTGGACCTTTTCCAATCGATACACATGATGGTTATAATTATTTTATAACCTTCACAGATGATTTCTCAAGGTATGGATATGTGTATTTGATAACAAAAAAATCAAAAGCCTTAGACATGTTTAAAGTTTATAAAGCTGAAGTAGAAAAATAATTGGATTCGAAAATAAAGGAAGTGAGGTCTGATAGAGGTGGAGAGTACTATGGAAAATTCACTGAGAAAGGGAGAAATTCAAGACCTTTTGCCATTTTCTTGCACCAAGAAGGCATTGTAGCTCAGTACATGAATCCTGGAACACCACAACAAATGGTGTCTCAGAGAGAAGAAACAGAACTTTGATAGTGATGGTGAGAAGCATGATGTGTTGTACAACACTACCAAATTTCTTATGGGGAGAAGCTTTGAAGATAGCAAATTACTTACTTAATAGAACACCTACCAAAAGTGTGGACAGAACTCCATATGAGATTTGGTGCAACAAAAAACCAAGTTTTAATCACTTGAGAACTTGGGGATGTAAAGCAGAAGCAAAAATCTATAATCCAATGCAAAAGAAGCTTGACTCAAAGACAGTTAGTTGTTATTTTATGGGGTATCCAAACAGAACCAAAGGCTACATATTTTACTATCCAAAGCACAATACAAGGTTTATAAAGACTCAAAAGGGCAGTTTTTATTGAAGAGAAGAAAACAGAGAATGAAAGTGTTGAATTTGAGTTTGATGAAATATTGGAGCATCCGGAACCTGCAGAAAAAGGAAAAAAAAGGAAAAGAAATGACAGTAATTCCAACTGTTGATTTAAACAGCAAAGCAGACACACCAATTCATGAAGATAGTCACAATGATCAGGAATTAAAATTGGAAGTTCCACAAAATGCAGAAGCCGAGATACAAATGGCACAACCTCATAACCAAGAACTAAGAAGGTCTCAAAGACCTAGAAGGCCAGCCTTGCCAAATGACTATTATGTTTATTTGCAAGAAGCTGAACAAGATATCAATAACTTGGAGGATCCTGTGACTTTCAAACAAGCTGTCGAAAGTAACAGAAGAGAACATTGGATGGTAGCTATGGAATCTGAACTAGATTCAATGAGTAAGAATGGAGTTTGGAACTTGTCAAACTGCCATAGAATTGTAAACCTATAGGCTGCAAGTGGGTTTACAAAACAAAGAAAAATCCACAAGGGAAAATTGATAGATATAAGGCCAAACTAGTGGCCAAAGGCTACACTCAACAGGAAGAGGTGGATTACAATGAAACCTTTTCTCCAGTTTCTACCAAGGATTCATTTAGGGTGATAATGGCTTTGGTAGCACACTTTGATTTACATCTTCATCAAATGGATGTGAAGACTGCGTTTTTAAATGGAAACTTGAATGAGGAGATCTACATGAAGCAACTAGATGGTTTTGTTTTAAAAGGGGAAGAGGATCTAGTCTGCAAACTACATAAATCTATCTATGGTTTAAAACAAGCCTCAAGGCAGCGGTATTTGAAATTTGATGAAGTAGTGAAATGTCAAGGCTTTATAGATAATCCATTGGATGAATGCATTTATATGAAGTTTAATAGAACAGACTTCTTATTCATGCTCTTATAAGTTGATGACATTCTTTTGGCAAGCAGTAATTTATCTATGCTTCATGACACCAAGATAATGTTATCTAACCATTTTGACATGAGTGACCTGGGAGAAGCTAACTATGTTTTGGGGATCGAAATTAAGAGAGACAGAGAAAGGAGAATGCTTGGTTTATCTCAGAAAGGCTATGTTGAAAGAATACTCAAGAGATTTAACATGAACAATTGCACATGTTGTGATGTGCCTATGTCAAAAGGTGACAAACTGAGCAGTGATCAGTCTCCTAAGACTGAGCAAGAGAAAAATGAGATGAGGGATAAACCTTATGCATCATTAGTAGGAAGCTTAATGTATGCACAAGTATGTACCAGACATGACCTTGCTTTATGCATTAGTGTCCTTGGCAGGTTTCAATCAAATCCAGGACAAGCTCATTGGGTTACAGGTAAGAACGAGTTAAGATATTTGCAAAGAACTAAAGAATACAAGCTGGTTTATAGGAGAGTTGAGGATTTGAGACTAGAAGGATATGGAGATGCTGATTTTGCTGGTTGTTTGGACACCAAAAAGTGCACATCAGGAGTAGTGTTTATGTTTGCAGGAGGAGTAGTAGCTTGGAAAAGTGTCAAGCAGCAGTATGTGTTGACTTCAACCATGCAAGCAAAATTCTTAGCAATCTATGAAGCCACCTCTATGGCAATGTGGCTTAAGAATTTCATGTCTATGTTGAAAGTTGTAGATTTTGTACACAGACCTATACAGTTGTGGAATGATAATAGTTCAGCAGTATATTTTGCAAAAGGAAATAAAAGGTCATCAGCGATGAGGCATCTGCAGTTGAAGTTTCTATCAGCAAAGGAAAAGATCCAAGATGGTCAAACAACCTTGAATCACATTGGAACAGATCTTATGATTGCAGACCCTTTAAATAAAGCTCTACCTAACCATGTGTTTCATAGGCATGTAAATAGTATGGGTCTGTTAGTAGATTTTGATGCCTAAAGTCAATGGGAGTTAGTGGGAGCTAGAGTTTACATTTTACAGTTTATAATTTTTCTTGTTTGTTATTTTAATTAGTAAGACATTATGGTAATATAAGCTTGGAAATTTTCGTTCTGCATATATTATCATTGTGTTTTAACAAATGGTTTAAAGTTCAAACTGCAAAAGTGCTATCTTTTGGTTTTTACAGTTTGCATCCATGAATGAGTTAATCAAGTAATGTTTGATAAAGACCTTAGTAGCCTTGTAAGGGTGAGCAAAGAACAGTTGTGATTCTCTAACATTTTCAGGTCAATCACAGTAGTTTCTCGATCTCAATCCAGTTGGAAGCCTTATGTGTTTTCAAAGGTTCATTTGTGTGATTGTAAAAGTCTTGGATGTTATATGTCCAATGTACTTCGACAGTTCCAAGTGAAACCTTGATAATGACAGCGGCTTGTTTTGGAATAGAGAAGTGATGAGTTCTACATGGTCATTAAGAGGTTAACTTTGAGTCTATAGTGATTATTGATCAAGTGGGAGAATGTAAGATTGCAATACATCTTAAACTCATAAAAGTGATTCTACTGCATTAAGGACATCTCTTAGAGTTCCTTGATGGGCAAAACTCTAAAAGATATATGCATATAAATAGAGAGCTCCCTCCAAGTCCAACAACATGATTTAGCTATCAAAATTCACCCCATCAAAATAAGCATACAGTGTTGGTTTCTTGAAGAAGAGTTTTCTTGTTCTTGCGACTAATCTGGACAATGGCATCTGAACATCGAGGTTAGTATATTTGATTTTATGGCTTATCAAGTATTACAAAATGGTCTAGTAAGCATGCTGCTAAGAACCAGATATCTGAACCTGGCATTCTCTAACCACTTAGTCCAAGGATGAAATATCTTTACTGCGGACATTTGAAGCTTCAATGACCATACAGTAACAAAAATCATGCTTTAGTGGAGTTTATAATACAAGATTCTAGTGGAAAAATAATTGTTGCAGCAAGGAGCTATTTGGGTCAAACATGTAATCAGGGGCAGTCTTCGGGTGGTGCAAGTGGTGCCATTGCATAGGGTCCCTGATTTTTGAGGACCCTCGAAAAAAAATTCTTTATATATTAATATTATAGGAAGGGTATATATAATTTAGCGTGCTACATATTATCACAAAAATGTGTGTGGCGGAGCTGACTTTATAGAGCATATTTCTTAATAGAAAGGCTCATGTTCAAGTCTCATAGAAGGGCCCATTTATAATTCATATAAAGTATTGTACTGGTTGTGTTTTTTTTCTTTTGGGGAAAAAACTCTTTGTAATAGTTTTTCAATTTAATTAAAAGAATATGAATTAAATAGTTGAAGCTCAGGCCATTTGGCTTTGTTTTTTACAAAATTGAGTCAAACAAATCCCTAAAACTAGCTTCTAAGTAGACACTTTTTCTCCTAGTGAAGGGAAACACACCCTCTGAGCACCATCTATCTCAAAATTTCTGAAAGCTTCCCAGACCCAAACATACATACCAACCTGCCTACAAGAAAACTGCACCGCTGATGAGAATTACAATTATCAGTACAATGCTTTTACAAGCATTGCTGTGAAGGTTGTAGGCAGAAGAATTTGCACTTGTGGAATTCAATGATGGAGCTGTGATTTTTACCAAGGTGCCATTCTTGCCAAGACTGCGAGCACAAAATAATAATAATCAAGATTCAAATGGTGCCATAATTGTTTTGTACCACCAAAAATAAAAGTTAATTGCTCATCTAGCTAAGTGTAGTAAATAAGCAGAATTTTACCTTCCTGGAAATATGCAGGATCCATGGCCCGCTTAATTGGAACAGAATTGTTAACATTGATGCATAACTGATAATAGTTTTTAATAAATTGAAATAGAACCTACAACTTAGAGAATGTTGCATGCTGTACAGTTGAATTCTTACTTGGATCTGATGTGGTAATTGCAGCCACTCCATTGAAGTCGCATGCCGCCGGAGTCTTCCCCATCTTATGATAGTAAGTATCAAACGCATCTGTTGCATGTACAATCACGTTATCAGGTTTGTAGCATGGTTCTCCCTGCAATAAAGCTGAGCAATCCACCTTGCCAGGTCCACAAGCCCAATCTAGTGCAGCCTGAAGCATCTTTGAATCAGCACCATCCTTTGTAATACAGAAAGTTTGGTTCGTAGTTTCATTTGATAATACTGCTCCTGATCCTGTCAAATGGAAAATGTAGATAGGCGTCCCATTTGCATCAAACAATCCCCAGTTCTTCTCTGAGATGGGTCCAGGTTTCGTATCTTCATTATAGAGTTCATAAATGAAAGTACTAACAGCAAGTCCAGGATGTTTGGGAGTTCCAGTTTTGTTCAGGACATGCCTTATTAAATTGCTGTTGTAAGTGTTGCCATTTTCTAATGTTGCATCTGGCTCATTAGAATTACCTTTGGAAGGCCTGCCTGATTCTGTCACTATTATCGGAATGTAGTGAAGTTGAGAAAAGCCATGGCATAATATGCTGCATCAACCATAGCATCAAAAACATTAGTGTAATGAAGAAGCATATTGGAATCAAGAGCTTCTTTGTTTGGAGGGAGGGACTTGAGGAGTGCATAATCTAATGGAATGACACCATTTGATTGCATGTAATCGTATTATGGGTATATGTTGAGTATATTGAACATGAGAAACGATCCTGTGGACTGCAAGAAAGTAAGCATGGGGACCAAAACTGGATTCAATGAACGGTTAAAGAAGGCTTGGGAAGGTGGGAAGGAATCAAGGATAATGGAGGAAGAAAGAGGAGTTGAAACTTCGATTTGGCGTTCAAGATTGGATGCCACAAGGACTGATTGAATGTAATTGATAGCATTGACAAGAATTTTTGCAGCATTTGGGAGGGTGGTAAGAACCTCTGACGCAACAGATATGGCTGTGATGTTTGTGGCTGGGTAATGTGCTACCACATTCTGAGATACCCAATTGGCTGCAGTTGAATTAGATTGACCAATTCCAAGGATCTGTTCATTAGGAACAGAAATCATAACTTGAATGCCAGTATTTGCAAGTGCAACTAGCATGGCACGGTCAGCGTTATATAACCGGACGTGTCGAATTTGCTGAGCTTTTAGTAGGGCTACTACTTGTGTTGGGTGTATCATGTCTGACAGATCTGTTCAAGTCACTCCTGTATAAGAACTTGAGACTGTTTTAACTGAATGACTATATAGATTTTTTATTTTTTTTATTTTTTATTTTTTATTATCAAGTAAATGCAATTTTGTGTGTGACTGACTAAGATTGGATAATATAAAATCCACTAGGACCTGCCAATTTCCTTCACCTCGCATATTAAAACTATAGTAGTAAACATCATCATCACCCAAAGTAGTAGTGGACCTAATTGAGGTGATTAAGTAGCTTATGTCACTGACAGAGATTGTATAAGAAAGAAAGTAAAACATCCCATTTAGGTTGATATAATGCCAAAAAATTAAGATTATCAAACCTTTATTATGGTCATGGAGTGACTAAACACAACGTGACACTAGGTACAATACAACGATTTGGAAGGATGGATATTGAAAAATCTAACAATAAGTACCTAATTGATTTTGCAAATATTCCATGACCAAAATTAAAAGGAAAACAAGACTTCGAGACTAAAAGAAATTGAATGTGCATTCAATTCAATTAATCAAAGTATCTTGCAAAAAATAAAATCAAAAGAATCAAATTGATCCTTTTTATATAGAAATTCTGTGAATATTGCATTCATAATTCAGCCAAAAAAGTCATTAGTTAAAACTAGCCAATGCAAACTAGTTATAAAGGGTCATTACAATAACAGAGCAATCTAACATCAAAATTAAGACAATCTGAGACTCCTCCACTAAGGATCACGCACGATCAAAGAAACTCAAGTATATGCATCTCAACTAAGAGTGCAAACTCATAACAACCAAAATTAGATAACTTGAAAAATTCAAGCCATAATAATACAAATAAAACTCTCACAAATGAGAGGTGAAAACTATACAGAAAACTCAAAGAGTTTATGCGACTTATTCCAAATATGAAGAAACTGCAAAAGGAACAGCTGGTGGTAGAGATCCGACACTGAAATGTAGGTGGAGACCCGACACCGAGAAGCTTCCGCTTGTGATGAGTGAAGGAGCATGAGCACGCTCAAGCGCTAATCAATTAGTGAATTAATACAACGCTAACTACTCACTCGGACCTATTTCACCATGTCATCTCATGAACAAAATCGTTTATTTTTAGAAAAAGAAATAGATAAAGACCATTAATTTTGTAGGTTCAATGTTTACTCATTCTTGTTTACTATGTTGTTTGTAAAATAAATACTAAGAGATGACATAAAGTACTGTTGTGGACCTCCTGAATAGAGTAGTTGTATTTAGAGGACAAATTTTGGTTTGGCATCTTTTGGAGATGGTGTAAGTATTGCTAAAATATGAAACCTAATATGAGAATATTTGTTTGTGATAATTTTCTATATTCTTCTCCTTGTAAGATATCATATTTATAATACAACGGAACTTTAATGGGCAAATAAATAATAAATTATTATTTCTATTTACAGTAGGAAATCAGAAATTAAAGTAAATCAAATATAATTATAATGGGAATCCTTGGTGTGTAAGAAAATAAAGTCAATGGTCCACAAGTCACGCCAACACTCCCCCTCACGTTGGTGCATAAATGTCGCTAATGCCCAACTGGTCCAGTGAATTGTGGAATGCTTTACTGGAAATTGCCTTCGTCAAAATATTCACCAATTGATCCTCGGATTCTACGAAAGGAAACAGAATCACTTTAGCTTCAAGCTTTTGTTTGATATAGTGTCAATCTACCTTAACATGTTTGGTGCGATTATGTTGAACTGAATTATGTGCAATAGATATTGCAGCCTTGTTGTCACAAAAGAGATTCATTACATATGTAGGTCTATACCCAAGTTCAATAAGCAACCTCTTTAACCAAATGAGTTCACAAATTCCTTTGGCCATACCTCTGAACTCGGCTTTTGCACTAGATAAGGCGACCACCTTTTGTTTCTTGCTTCTCCATGTAACCAAATTACCTCCCACGAATGTGAAGTAACTGGATGTGGATTTCCTATCTGTTATACTTCCTACCCAATCTGCATTTGTGTAACCATCAATATTCATATTACCATGTTTTGAGAACATAAGTCCTTTTTTGGGTCTTCACTCGGAGAATGCATAAATTGACTGACGAAGCTCACCTCATAAGTAATGTTTGGCCGAGTATGAGACAAGTAGATCAATCCTCCCACTAATCTTTGGTATCTTTCTTTGTTAGTTGGAACTTGATCCAAGTATTCACCAAGATGATGATTCTAAACAATATGAGTGTCTACAGGTTTGCAATCTAGCATTCATGTGTCTGTCAACAAGTCCAAGACATATTTCCTTTGAGAGAGAAATATGCCTTGTTGTGATTGGGCCACCTCAATCCCCAAGAAATATTTGAGTACACCTATTCTTCATCTCAAATTCAATAGCAAAATAGTCTTGTAGCTGGGATATATTTCATGTTTATCATTCCCAGTAATAATCATGTCATCAACATAGATTATTAAAGCTGTTACCTTCCCTTTCTGATGTTTCAAGAACAAAGTATAATCTGAGTTACTCTGCCTGAAACCATTGTTCTTCATTGCCATGGTGAACCGTCCAAACCATGTACATGGTGACTGTTTCAGTCCATACAACGCCTTTCGTAATTTGCATATTGTTCTAGTTTGAGTAGTATTATATCCAGGAGGAATGTCCATATACACTTCCTCCGTGAGTTCTCCATGTAGAAAGGCATTCTTTACATCAAGCTGGTGTAGTGACCAGTCCAAATTAACTGCGAGGGACAGTAAGACTCTGACTGTGTTCAATTTTGCAATTGGTGCAAAGGTTTCTTCATAATCTACAT
This sequence comes from Prunus padus, assembly GCA_024362665.1. NCBI lineage: Eukaryota > Viridiplantae > Streptophyta > Magnoliopsida > Rosales > Rosaceae > Prunus > Prunus padus. The sequence continues at coordinate 1,966,306 of JANFAM010000013.1, read as the reverse complement.
AAGTATGTGTGTACCATTTTGCCATAAGTCTTGCCTTGTATCACTCGATAGATCCATCAGTGCAGTGTTTTATGGTAAACACTCATCTACATCCGACAATTTTTTTTCTTGTGGTAAAGTTTCCAATGTCCAAGTCTAATTTTTCTCAAGAGCTTTCATCTCTTACTTTATAGCTTGAACCCACTTAGGATATTTAAATACTTCAGTAACCTTGGTTGAGATATGAACAACAAACAATTGAGACAATTGATGCACAAAGTCCTTGAGTGGTTTAGGCAACTTCTCAGTGGATACATCATTCGCAATTGGATACTTTGATGTCTTACCAATATCATGTGAATAATGATTTGGTGGCTTTCCACGATTCTTCCTGAAAGGTAATTGGTATCCAATAGATTTATCCTCTAAATTCACAAGTGTAGTAGGAGTAGTTACCTCAAGGATATTCTTAGGAGATTGGTCCGTTGGTACTATTGAGTTAGAGGGGAGATATTTATCTTGTTGTTCTATATTATCCGTAGGTGTGGGACTTGAATCAGAAATAGCTTCGCATGGATCAGGTAGGTCATGCGATTGATCGCTATGAATGGGCGATTGATCACTTTTCGGCAGAGAGTAATCTCGTGCTCCAAACTCGGGACGATCGATCATTTCTGTACATAGGAGAATTTCTTCGTTTTCCAAGTTGCTGCAATTATGCTCTTCACTTTATATCTCCCCTTGAAGCGTAGAATTGGATGATGGGTCATGAAAGAACATTTCAAATTCCATAAAGGTCATATCTAAAGTGACATAGGTATGTCAGGTATGAGGGTGATAACAACGGTAGCCTTTCTGATGAGTGGCATAGCCTACAAAAACACAACAAAGCGCACATGGATTAAGTTTGCTACGTTGATTTTTGTGGAGATGAACGAATGCCACACATCCAAAGATTCGGGTGTAAGTACCAAAACAGAGGGCAGGGGCCCGTGTTGCACAAGCACTTGTAAGGGAGTTTTAAAGGTCAATACACTATAAGGCATGCGGTTGATCAGGTGAATTGTAGTGATAATAGCATCATCTCAATGATGGCGAGGAACATGAGCACCAATCAGAAGTGCTCGGGTGGTTTCAAGAAAATGTCGATTCTTTCGTTCAGCAACACCATTTTGCTGTGGTGTCTGAGGACAAGTCATCTCATGGATAATTTCATATTGTTGAAAGTAATCCTGAAAGTCATGATTGACAAATTCTCCACCATTGTCTGAGTAAAGAATCTTTATTTGAGCATTGAACTGAGTTTTCATCTGTTTGTGGAAGAACTGAAAATGGGAAAATACTTCGTTTTTATTCTTTAGGAAATAAAGCCATGTCATCCTTGTATAATCATCTACGAATGTGACAAACCACCGAACGCCAGAATGAGTAGTACACTTGTTTGTACTCAACGGATAGGGCACATGGTGACCTTTGGCCAAAATACAAGTGTCACATGTGAAGTCAAAGTTCTTGAAACTTGATAATAAATTTGGTATAAGATGCTTCATATAACTAAAAGATGGATGTCCCAATCGACGGTGCCACAACCAGATTTACTTTTGTTTGCTATCAAATGGATGCTTCACACTGTTAGCCATGTCGAGGCTGAAGTCATCTACATAATATAGCTCCCCTCTCTTCGTACCACGACCAAGAATCTCTTTAGTGTGAATATCCTGAAGCAAACAAATATGAGGCTAAGGAGGCATGCAAGATTATGTTGGGAGACAAAACTACATGTGAAGTTTTGGGCATAGGGACTGTGAGGATCAAGTTGCAAGGTGGTGAAGTTTGGAGCCTTAGTGAAGTAAGGTTTGTACATTCAGTAAGAACAAATCTACTCTCTCTTGGCTCTCTAGATAGAGAAGGGTATTCGTACAAGGCCAAAGGAGGGAAGCTCATAGTCACACAAGGTTCCGTTGTGGTTATGAAGGGGAGATTCAACCAAACTACACATACAGGCTCTTGGGTGGTATAACTGCAAGTGGTGTAGGGAGTTTTACCAAGGAAGAGCAGGCAAAAGATCTTAATGTAAAGGAGGAGCCAAGTTAACATAATACAGCTGCAGGTTTGCTCAAGACAAGTTGGGCAAGGAAGGTTAGTCAAGGTTGCATGACTAACGGTTCATCATCAAGGGAGCTTAATTTCAAAGGTGTAAAAGTTGTGGAGGACAAGGTCCACAAAGGTGAAGTCAAGACAAGGGATGATGTGGAGGATGTTGTTAAAGATGAGCTTCTTGCCAAGGTGGTCATGGAAGGGTCTTCACTTGAGGTGGAGCTTGACACAAGGGCTGAAGAATGAGGGCAACAATAAAAAACTCACAAAGGGGTTTTACTTGAGGTGGAGCCATCGTCAATAGCAAGGTCTGGGCCCAAGGAATCCATCAAACCGTCCCTAGGTTTTGGATAGATGGACCAAGAAGTTCCAACCAAGTTTCGGAGTACCGTAGATAGCATGAAGCAGGAAAGTTGGAAGGGTGCAGTGATGAAAAGAAATGTGTTCTTAAATCCAATAGCAAGGTCGGCTAAGTGGGGATTTATAGAGCAAAGGTTTGTTATGCAGTTTCCATACCAAGGCATGTCACAAATTCAAGGTTCCAAGAAGGCAAGGAGTAAGGAGTTTGGCATGGGGGATCTCTCTTCTACACAAGAGATCCGGGTGGCCCAAGTCTAAAATTGGGTGGAGCACCTTCTCACCTAAGATGTATAGAGGCAAGAGGTTTATTGCCATGGTGGAGTTCTTGGAAATTACTAGAATGATTTCTAAGAGGTTGAAGATGTTCTAGAGGTCAACAATGGTTCACGGGTGATTAATGGTTTACCAAGGTGGAGATTGTTGGAAATTTGGCTCACATTAAATATGCAAGCTTTGTTGAAAATTGACTCACATATGGAATAATCTTGGAGCTGCCCATGTAAGTCAATGTTGGCACACCATTGTTGAAGTTTGGTAGCCAACATTTGGAGTTCCCCATGTGAGTCAATGGTAGCACACCATTGATAAGTGTGGTAGCCACCAATTGAATAGTTTGAGGTTGCATTCACACTCTTGCATCTTTAGCTATAAATTGGGAGCAAATGGTTTCATTTGAGGCATCACCTCCAAGTGTGAGAGGTGCAAGAGTTTCCAAGGAGTTCAAGGGGCTAAGGGCTAGAGAGTAAGCCAAGGAAGCCAAGGAGAGAGAGTTCAAGGGTTGGAGTTTTGTAAGTCTAGAAACCAAGGGGGAAACACCAAGTGTGAGAGAGTGTTCACAAGTGCATCAAAGTGTTGAGCAAGGAGTGTGAGAGAAAAGTGAGCTTGGGGAGAGAGTTGTTCTAAATGGGTTTTCTTTGTAAACCAAAGTTGTAACATACTCTTTCATTAGTGAAATTTCTCAAGGGGATCACCAAGAGGAAGTAGACAAAGAGTTGGTCGAACCTCTATAAATCTTGTGTCATGTGTGCTTAGTTATTTTCTGTGGGTGTATGTGTGCGTGATTCATCCATTATTGTGTTTGTTACAAAGTCCATCAACAACAAGATCCTAGAGGGAATTTGGTCAAATTCACAACAGTCTCAGTAGTGCTCTTCAACTATCGATGTATTTGTGCCCCTTAATTTCTCTCTAACCATGGTCGGATAAGCTGTGCTTCATGCTCCTATCCATGAGGGTATGGAACTATGGGGCTCTGATCATAAGCGCCGGGCAGTGTGGGGGTGATGGCATTTTGTTATTTGATATGGTGAGCTACTTCTCGGGGTTTTAGCAAGACAGGGCAGTAGTGGAGTTCAAGGGCTGCAGATCCCAATGGCGGTCGTATAACTGTGTAGCCCCTATCTTCCTTGGATTTCCTCGTAGCAATGAGATCAGGTCATAGCCAAAAGAGTTGGTCGGATGCATTGGGACTAGGTCGGCTAGGATGAGGTCTGGTATAGTCGGAGGGTCTACTAATATGAGACATATGGTGGGTCTGCTCGGATGAGATATAAGACTAGGTCTGCTCGATGAGACCTGGTCTGCCAGGTAGCCAAGCTGATTTGGTGGGATGGACCGGGTCAACGACAGCGACGAGATCCGATTGGAAGCAACGACGTCGACCATCCAAGTGTTCTCCTTTGACGTGGGCCAACCACGCGGTACTCACTACGTGGGCCATACGATGTGGTGCCAAACATAGTGCTCAAGTCAGCCATTCGACATGGTGGATGGCTAGGCAAGGTTTGAGCATGCAAGATGGTGAGGTGGTGCCTTTCTATCCACACATGCGTAATACCAAGCCGAGCACATTGGAGTTATGGTGTAAAGCTAGTTTGAGCATACTTGAGGTGTGGTGCAGAGTTATCTCTTTCGTTGAGCACGTGAGAATTGATAAACACCATTTCTTTTGCCTGTTGCACTGTCTGAGCAGGGAGGCAAATTAAACTTTTTTGTCGGGTCGGCCATGCAAGGTGTCAGACGACCATGCAAGGTGGTCTACGTCATCCACGATGGTCGGCGAGTTGATAGAGTAGTGGTCACCGACAAGAGATAATAGTCGAGGTGTAGAAGAGTCTTTGTCGTTGCCAAACGACCAACCTCATACATGCTCTCAAGCCTGCAAAAGGTAGAAAGAGATGGAGAAGATAACACGGGTGTCCTGAGAAATTTTGGCCATTATAGTGGTTTGGTTCTTGCACTCGGTTACTTCTATCGTGACATTGGCGACAGCTAGAGTTCAGCGTTGGTTTCGGTCCATGGTGATAGGTAAGTCGGTGAAAGCAGCTCGGTACCAGCGGTGCAAACTGCTCGGTAAGCAATGGTGCTGGTCCATGATGGAGGCCACTTTTCTTTGTTGGCTGATTAGAGGATCCCAGCTCAGTTCTACCGTGAGGGAGTAGATAGAGACCCCTGGCTCCTTGAGCCGAGCTTGCAATAAACCAAATGTGAGTTTTACTCTCTTTCTTGGTCGGCTGGGATTGTGTGGCTTCCCTATTGCATATCCATTTGTGGGATACTTCTTCAAAGCAAGGAGGAGGTCTAAATATAATATCATAAGATATTATGTAAACAGATAGTCTGCAAATGGATATTTGTGCAAACATATATTTATGCAAATAGATACTTATGCAAATAACCCATAACAGATATTTTGTTGAGATGAAAATATCTTTTAATGGGTGATTCTATTCGAGAGGAGAAGGGAGTGTGAGGAGTTGGCGGCTGTAGTTTCCGGAGAAATAGAGCATTGTAGAGAGCTGCCTCCCTTTCTTGTTTCATGTTTGTTTCCAAGGATGGGAGATCGGAGTGAGGCTTTGATGGCGGAGTGGATGTCGAAGTGGATGAGTGCTGTGTGATTGTTTTTCCAAGGTAAGGACAAGGAGCTTGGTGGTGTTGGGGGTGTCGACAAAGACCTCAGCAACAGCCTTAACTTGGGTGCTGTGATGGTAAGGGACTGGCGTGGTGGCAGCAGTGGTCGCCGATTGCCAGCTGTTCTGCTTGTATGAACAGTCTGGTAATCTGTTCAGTGTCGTGAGGAAGGAGGAGGAGAGGAGACACATGGGTGTCTTGAGCAGATTTTGTCGTGATGCACATGTGAGCTCCATTCCCCGTTTGGTCGGCTAGAAGCGGTTGGATCATACATATGGTTTTTCGTGGAGATGAACTTCCAGGCGTGGAGAAAGATGAGAACGACATGAATTTTGTGATGGTTCCATATACGGCGCCAAATATTTACCCCTAATTTGGGATAGCCGCAATAATCGCCATCATACAAGTAAAACATAATGATATGAAAGTAGAACTAAGAGATTGAGTGGTTCACCCATAAATTTGGGCTACATCTACTGGTTGTATTTGTATATATATATATATGTGTAGAGATTACATTGAGAGGCTTGAGAGCCTATACAAATGGGAGAGGAGTCAGATCTGGAGAAAAGAGGGAGAGAGTCGCTTTTGTAGGAGAAAGACAATAGACTTCTCTCCTTGGGCCTGTCCATGTGGCAGCCTATTAGAGGCTCACCCAAGTGAGGTCAAACCATGTGTCAACAGTACTAAACATTCAAGGCATTAAATTCATGGCAACGTCTACGGTACACAAGTGTATCGATACACCATCTATTTTTAATTTGACATGTGCAACGCACATGCAATTTTTGTTTTTTGGTTTTTTAAAAAAACCTGCTATAGCAGGTTAAGGATTCGTGGAATTTTAACGTTAACAGGACTCCTTGCTCTTTAAACTATCTACGCTGCTGAACTTCAAGTGGTGAAGCTGCTGAACTTGGCTCCGCTGCTTGTGGTGAAGTTTGTCATCTCCTCCATTGGTTGTCACATGTTTCCTAAGGTATAAACCACCGAATATAACTGGGTTTTGAGTTTTCTAAGGTTTGTGTGTCTTCCAGAATGTTTTTGTAGCAATAGCAAGGGTCTGTAAGTTCCAACTTGTAGTCGACGTTTTTTTAGCAAGGTTTGTAGGAGGAGACTTTACTGTAGATCGATTTGTGAATTACTGTATATCGATTTGGCAATTTATGGGTATCCATTGGGAAATTATGGGTATCGATTTGGCAATTCTTGATTATCAAGATAGCAATTCCCGTAAAACGATTTGGCAATTATGCCATATTAGTTGGGGAATTATTGTCTATCGCTTTGCCATAATTATAAAATTTGACCAAGTTGGTAGACAGTAATCTCCTAATCAAGGGAAAAGCATTGCCAAACTGATATTGAGTAATTATCAAAGCGATAAACCGTATTGCAAATTGATAAAAACTTATAATCACCCATTATACGTTATTCACTAAATATTGTTTTGTGAATGCAGATTCATAGTAGAGACTGTTCATTAATTGATATTGTAAAATGGTGGGAAAGAAAAGTATTGGGAATGACAAAGAGGAAAAAACAACAAACGACGACTCCAAAATGACAATTAGTCTTTTAGGTTATAGTGTACAATTTTTTGGTATTCCACTTCTCCCACGTTGTAAATAAGCACATAAATCTTGTTATTTAAAAAATTTAGGTTCCGGTGTACAACGTTACAATATTTCACTTCCCCAACATTGTAATATTAGTCCTTATTGTAGTAAACACATGTTTTTACTTTAAATAGGACCTCATTTACATCTTTAACGTCTACCGTTTCCAATTCATTGTAATTGGGATCCTTACAAGTATAAATAGAAGATTACCATATTATGGATTAGGATTTACCATGACATGGTACACCATATGCATAACCTTGTAAATAGGCACATAAATCTTGTAATTTAAAAGATTTAGGTTCCGGTGTACAACGTTACGGTATTTCACTTCCCCAACATTGTAATATTAGTCCTTATTGTAGTAAACACATGTTTTTACTTTAAATAGGACCCCATTTACATCTTTAACGTCCACCGTTTCAAATTCATTGTAATTGGGATCCTTACAAGTATAAATAGAAGATTACCATATTATGGATTAGGATTTAGCATGACATGGTAAACCATATGCATAACCTTGTAAATAGGCACATAAATCTTGTAATTTAAAAGATTTAGGTTCTGGTGCACAACGTTACTGTATTCCACTTCCCCAACATTGTAATATTAGTCCTTATTGTAGTAAACACATGTTTTTACTTTAAATAGGAACCCATTTACATCTTTAACGTCCACCGTTTCAAATTCATTGTAATTGGGATCCTTACAAGAATAAATAGAAGATTACCATATTATGGATTATGATTTACCATGACATAGTAAACCATATACATAAACTTGTAAATAGACACGTAAATCTAGTAATTTATGTATGGATCCAAGTGATGAAAAGAAAACAAAAACAAAAATCGCCTAATTGATACCAAGTAATTGACCAACAGGTAGCTATTGATCGGCACCTCGAGAACTGGTAATTACCTTTATAAAAGTCAATTGGGATCCTTACAAGTATAAATAGAAGATTACCATATTATGGATTATGATTTATCCTGACATGGTAAACCATATGCATAACCTTGTAAATAGACACATAAATCTTGTTATTTAAAAGATTTAGGTTCCAGTGTACAACGTTATGGTATTCCACTTCCGCAATGTTATAATATTAGTCCTTACTGTAGTAAACATATGTCTTTACTTGAAATAGGACTTCATTTACATCTTTAACGTCCACCGTTTCCAATTCATTGTAATTGGGATCCTTACAAGTATAAATAGAAGATCACCATATTATGGATTATGATTTACCATTACATGGTAAACCATATGCATAAACTTGTAATAGACACATAATTCTAGTAATTTATTTACGGATCCAAGTGATGAAAAAAATATAATCGGCTAATTGATAGCCAGTAATTGACTAACAGTTAGCCATTTATTGGCACCTCGAGAACTGGTAATTACCTTCGTAAAAGCCAATTGGATTTCCGAATCCAATTAGCCACCACCGATTTGGCAATAGCAAAAACAAATTTATTTAGATAAACTTGTGATCCAAGTGTTGAAAAGGAAAAAAAAAACAATAATCGCCTTATTAATAGCCAGTAATTGACTAACAGTTAGCCATTGATTTACGGCGCTCAAAATCCAACTTGTTGTACAAATCCTTACTTGTGAACCCCACATTTATATATCCCCTTGCTTGGTCAACCATAGTCGTGCATATGACTTGTTCTAATAGATGCCTTCCGCATAGAACTGGCTTATGCAATATCGGATTCCTTAACGCACCGGTGGGAACGCAGAAAAAGAACCTCACAGGATTGAGCTAGTCGGTGACTGTGCTATGTTACAAATTGCTTCACAATATAAGAACGTCTTTTATCGCAATACTTCACAGCAAATGCCGCTTGACAATCCTCTCTAGTTTCTTTCCTTGGTGTACAAACCATGTTCTCTCTATTTGTCAATTTCTTTGCTCTTTTTCCTTCTTTTGAGCAGACCCATTGCCTGCTTCTTACAACCCCACCCTCGCCACGTCCCAAATGATTTTTTCTTATGATAAAACCAATTGCAAGAGCTTTTACCTCCAATGTTGGCCATGGAGCTATGATCATGATCTCCACAATATTTTTTTGCTTCGGCATCCATTGCCTGAAAATGAGTAACATGCTATTAATTAATAATTAATAAGAAAATAAATGACACATTATATTTTGGCAATTAAATACTTAACATACAAAAGGCTCCCAACGAGTTGGCAAGTACCAACTTCAATTGCAAAACCCCACTCACTGTTTGGTAATTGTGTAAAACAAACACACCAATCTAACTATAGTAATTTCATTGTCCAAATATAAAAGAGTGGAATGTATCTATCAATTGTGAAAATGCAAAAACATGCAATGTATTTGCAAATTGTACAATGGAAAATTAAATGCCCCTTTATGATGTGGTAATTGGTAGCAAAATCAACATAAAATCGTCACTTTACTGTATATCGATTCGGCAATTGATGGGTATCGCGTTGGTAATTGATGGGTATCGATTTGGTAATTTTGGGATAAAGAATTGGCAATTATTGGAAAAAAAAATTCGGTTGAAAATGCTTTCCAAACCTTGAGAGTTGATGCAGTCAGAAAATTGCATTCTTCAAATCCCAATACTTATTTGTTAATCTGCAAATAAGGAAAAAAATACTTTTAATAAAAGGTAAAAATAATCTCCTTTATGAAACGCAACACAACCCTTTCAATCATTGTTTAATCTTTACCAATGTGGGAGACAGTTTCGCATACTCATTTACGAGTCACCACCATGTGAAGATGACAACCACCACAAATCCAGCGACAATGATGAAATTTTTTTTGACGAAGCCCTAGATCACGAATAAGAGCCACCACCAACTATGTACTTGCCCTCTCAATAGTGCTAGTGCAATGACAAAGCCAACAAAACGAGTTCAAATGAAGAAGAAGAGCAGCCAAGATAGAGTTTGAATGGAGAATAATAACTGCTAAGCGTATTCACATTATGGTTTATACATTTTCTGATTCTATCGTGGTTTTTTTTATTTTTAATTTATACCAAATATATTTTAATTTTAACCTACAATAACAGGTTTTCAGGTTACCCCTTATTGAATGGTGTAGATTAATTTATATTTTTTTTAATCAATCCAATGGTCTATATCCTGTGGTGTATCCATACACCAAAGGACTGTAGAATTTTCCTAAATTCATATAAAAAACCCTTGTACGTATACTGAAATTGTTGGAATCATTGGAGAAGAATTGGATTTTGACCAAAATGCCCAAACTTGCTTGGCATATTCCAAACATACTGACGCTGTATTCATAGAAGCTGCTTTAGTTTCCAGTGCATATTCATTCATAAAAATAGTCAATAAACTTAAATATGTTGTGAATTAGAACCAACTCACTCCCTTTTAGACCTTGTTGTTGATGGACTTTGGACAAGCTCAAGGATGAACTTGTTGCACACACACACACACACTCAGAAAATAACCAAGAACAATGAACACAAGTATTTATAGAGGTTCAGCAATTTGCCTACGTCCTCTTTGGTGATCCCCTTGAGAAATATCAATAATGAAGATGGAGTTACTGATTTGGTTTCAATGGAAACCCCTTAGAACCCAAGCTCACTATCTGTTTTCTCTCTCACCCCTTAGCTCACTCACTTGATACAAGATGCTCTCACTCTCTCTCTTGGCTTCCCAAATCTGAATGCAACACTTAGCACTTGCTCCAGCTCCTTTGTATCTACTTAAAGATAGAGAAAAGGAGCCACCCACATGCAACAAACCAGCCTACCTCAAAACATGGATCCCTAATTTCAGAAAGCATAAAGAGATAGGCTATCATACAACCCACTAACCTACCTAATCAATGTTTAGGACTTTTCTGGTGGTTTGCCAACTGTCTTGGACTTATACCAACGTTGGGGTTGCATGTGAATTGGTAGGGACCAATTAGAATCCAAAGAAAGGGCTGAAAACGTGTCAAAAAACAGCACAAAGACGAGGCGCATGCGTCGGCCGCCGTAACCTCGCGACCGTCGCTTTTATACCGTGGCTTCGCTTAACGGATCTGCCGCATGCATGCGACCGTCGCCGTAACCTGCGACCGTCGCTTATACCGTAGCTACCACTTCTCCTTCGCATGAAAACGACCGGTCGCCCAAACCTGCGACCGGTCGCTCCCTCCGATTCTTGTAACCTTAGGTGAGCCATTTTTCCAACAATCTCCACCATGGCGAGCCTAAGCTCCTTGAGAAGATTATTGCCTTCCGGACATCTTTAACTTCTTGAGAATCGTCCGGATAACTCCCAAGAACTCCACCTCAATCTCTAACATGGAACAAGATTGAGCAAGCTCAAGCAATGCTTGAACTTTGCAAACAGGATCGGCTTTGTGAGACAATCAAGCATTCTCTCGATGTATGAACCTTCATTACCGTGATGTCTCCATCATTCACCCAATCCCTTATCCGGTGATATCGGACATCAATGTGTTTGGACCTTCCATGATACACTTGATTCTTGACTAAGCAAATTGCACTTTGACTGTCACTTTGAATCACCACCATGTCTTGGGCTATCCCGAATTCCTTTGCCAATCTCTTCAGCCATACTGCTTCCTTCGAAGCTTCCGTGAGCGCCATATACTCCGCTTGATAGTAGACAAGGCACTAACCGATTGTAGCACTGCTCTCCAACTAATCGGTCCTCCACCACAAGTGAAAACATATCCTGTGGTGGATCTCCTCTTGTCTAAATCCTGCATAATCAGAGTCTACATACCCTGACACACATGCTTTTCCTTGTTGTCTTGCAAACAATATTCCAAGCCTCTTAGTGCCCTTCAAGTACCGAGAATCCACTTCGCTGCTGTCCAATGAAGTTTGCCGGATTCGCCATGTATCTTGACACCACACTCACGGCTTGAGCTAGGTCGGGCGTGTGCAAACCATTGCATACATGAGACACCCTACCAAGCTTGCATATGGAACTTTGCTCATTTCTTCCTTCTCCTTATCCGTGGAAGGACATTCCTGTGCACTTATCTTAAAATGCTCCGCCAAAGGAGTAGACACGGGTTTGCAATCCAACATATTGAATTTTTCAAGTACTTTGGTAATGTACTTACTTTGTGACAGCCATAGCTTGCCTCCAACCCTGTCTCTCCTTATTTCCATCCCTAGGATCTTTTGTGCAGAACCAAGATCCTTCATGTCAAACTCCTTTCCAAGCAATGTCTTCAATTCCTGAATTTTTGACATGTCTTTACATGCAATTAGCATGTCATCAACATAAAGAAGCAAAAGGATGAGGTTACCATCCTTGAATACATGAGTGTATACACAGCAATCAGATTCACATCTTCTATATCCAATCTTCATCATGAAAGAGTCAAGCGCTTGTTCCATTGCCTTGGAGATTGCTTCAACCCATAGAGAGACTTTTTCAGCTTGCAAACCAGATTTTCCTTGTTTGCTTCAATGAACCCTTGAGGTTGGCTCATGTAGATGTCTTCCTCCAAATCACCATGGAGGAAAGCAGTCTTCACATCCATTTGCTCCACCTCCATGTTCTCTTGTGCTACTATGGATAGTAGTAGCCTTATAGAAGTGTGTTTCACTACCGGAGAGAAGATTTCATCATAATCAACTCCCTCCTTTTGCAAGTACCCTTTGGCCACCAATCGAGCTTTGAATATGGTGGCTCCCTTCTCATGCATTTCTTCTTTCTTCCTAAACACCCATTTGCTGCCAATAAGCTTGCGATTCTTGGGTTTAGGAACTAACTCCCAAACTGAGTTTTGGTGTAGAGATTCCATCTCTTGCATCATAGCTTCCATCCAACTTTCCCGTTCCTCATTCTCAACAGCCTCTTGGAACGTGGTTGGTTCTTCTTCACTAGCATTCAAAGCATAGTGAATCGCATCCTTGTCCCATCCAAACCTTTGAGGTGGTTTGATGGTTCTCTTGGCCTGGACCGAGCTATAGATGATGGCTCCACCTGCTCTTGAGCCTCTTCTTCTTCTTCTTGAGTTTGTTGTTGTTGTTGCCCTGCATCTTCCTCCTCAATGTCAGACTCCACCTCCTCCTGAACGTCTTCAGTTGGCTGTTTTTGTGAAGTCTTCTTGAACATCTTCTTGAGTGGAACTTCAATGGTTGTTTCTTTCCCAACAACATCCTCCTTTGCCTCTGAATTCTTGACTTTGTTCATAGGCATGGTCTTCTCATCAAACACAACATCCCTGCTGAGTATCTTCTTTAGGTTCACATGATCCCATAGCTTGTAGCCCTTCACACCGCTCTCAAATCCGATGAAAATGCATTCAAGAGACTTTGGCTTCAACTTGGATCTTTCATCACTTGGAATAAGTGCATATGCACTGCATCCAAACACCTTAAGATTAGTATAATCAATTGACTTATTAGACCATACCTCCTCTGCACATTTGAACTCAAGATTTTTGGAAGGAGATCGGTTAACCAAATAGGCTGCATGGTTAACGGACTCTGCCCAAAATGACTCGGGCAATCCTGCATGAATCCTCATGCATCTCTCACGCTCCATGAGAGTTCTATTCATCCTCTCCGCTGCTCCATTTTGTTGGGGCGTCTTCTTCACGGTAAAGTGCCTCTTAATGCCTTCATTCCTGCAAAACTCAAGGAACTTGTTGTCTTTATATTCACCACCATTGTCACTCCTTAGGATCTTGATCTTCCTTCCGGTTAGGTTCTCTACTTCCGCCTTCCACTCCTTGAATTTGGTGAAGACCTCAGATTTCTCCTTCATGAAGTAGACCCAAACCTTTCTGGAAAAATCATCCAAGAAAGTCACGAAGTAACGAGCTCCACCCTTTGATTTAACCGGTGATGGCCCCCATACATCCGTGTGAATATAATCTAGCACCCTGTGCTTCCTTCCTCTTTGTTTCGCTGCTTGAAAGCCACCTTAGATTGCTTTCCCATGGTACAATATTTGCAGAACTCAAGCTTGCAACTTTGAACACCTTTCAACAACTTTCGGTTGTGTAGTTCCTGCATGCCCCTCTCACTCATGTGCCCTAGCCTCAAATGCCAAAGCTGAGTTTCATCCTCCGAGTCCTTGCTTGTGGATACAGCTGCTCCACCTGTTATTGTAGTACCACACAATCTATATAGACAATTAGGTTGAATCTCTCCTTTCATAATCACAAGTGAACCTTTTGAGATTATGAGTTTCCCTCCATTTGCTTTAAATGAATAACCATTCTTATCAAGAGTTCCAAGGGAAATGAGATTCTTACGCAACTTTGGAATGTGCCTTACCATTCCAAGCGTCCTAACAGCCCCATCATGCATCTTCACCTTGATTGTACCCGTGCCTTTGACTCTACAAACCGAGCCATCCCCATCATGACTTCACCGCCTTCTTCCTTTTCATAAGTGTCAAACCACTCCTTGTTTGAGCACATATGGTATGAGCATCCGGAATCCAAAATCCAATCGGAAGAGGAACACCTTGAAGAATTAGCAAATGCATTAGTTTTAACATTGCTATTAACACATAAAAGCTCACCATCACTTTACGTGACTTCTTCCACTGTGTTGGCTGCATTCTTCCCTTTGTTCTTCTTCTCCTTCCATATGGGGCAATTTCTTTTCCAATGCTCCTTTGACCCACATTCGAAACAACCTTCTTTTGCCTTGGATTTGGACCTTCCTCTGTTGCCTTTCTTGCCCTCTTGCTTCTTTGAACGACCTCTCTCTCCGGTCTTTGCAACTAGACCTTCGCCTTGAGAGTTCTCTCCCGAACGTTGAGCCATCCTATGGTGTGTCATGATGTCTTGCACCACAGGCTCAAAATCCAGAGTGACCTTCCCGAACATAAGAGTGGTTCGAAAGTGTTTATAGGACGGAGGTAAGGATGTGAGCAACATAAGAGCCTTATCCTCCGAACTATAGTTAACTTCCATTCTCTCGCAAGTCAGCAACACATCTATTGAAACTACTTAAATGTTCCATTAGATTTCCTCCCTCCTCCATCTTGAGATTTAGGAGTTCTTCCTTAAGGAAGAGCTTGTTGGATAGTGACTTCCTCGCAAACATCTCTTCGAGCTTCTCCCATGTTTGCTTTGCCGTATCCTTCATCACGTTGATGAGCACCTCATCGGAGAGGTAGTTTTCGATAGCTCATCTAGCTAACTCATCAAGTACACTCCACTCCTCATCTGTCATGCTTGTTGGCTTCCTTTCCTTTCCAACCAACACAACGTGGAGGTGTTGTTGTGTGAGGGCTGATTTCATCCTTCGTTGCCAAAGAGTGAAGTTCTCCTTCCCTGTGAAAGGCTTTAGCTCCACCTTCATGCTTGTTGCTTGTGGTTGCTTCAGCTGTTGTGAACTGCTACCACTCTCAACTTCCTTGTCACTTGCCATCTTCAACACACTAGCACTCCAAAGAAAGAACTAGCACAGCTGCAAAACACAGCTCTGATACCACTTGTTGTGAATTAGAACCAACTCACTCCCTTTTAGACCTTGTTGTTGATGGACTTTGGACAAGCTCAAGGATGAACTTGTTGCACACACACACACACACTCAGAAAATAACCAAGAACAATGAACACAAGTATTTATAGAGGTTCAGCAATTTGCCTACGTCCTCTTTGGTGATCCCCTTGAGAAATATCAATAATGAAGATGGAGTTATAGATTTGGTTTCAATGGAAACCCCCTTAGAACCCAAGCTCACTATCTGTTTTTCTCTCTCACCCCTTAGCTCACTCACTTGATACAAGATGCTCTCACTCTCTCTCTTGGCTTCCCAAATCTGAATGCAACACTTAGCACTTGCTCCAGCTCCTTTGTATCTACTTAAAGATAGAGAAAAGGAGCCACCCACATGCAACAAACCAGCCTACCTCAAAACATGGATCCCTAATTTCAGGAAAGCATAAAGAGATAGGCTATCATACAACCCACTAACCTACCTAATCAATGTTTAGGACTTTTCTGGTGGTTTGCCAACTGTCTTGGACTTATACCAACGTTGGGGTTGCATGTGAATTGGTAGGGACCAATTAGAATCCAAAGAAAGGGCTGAAAACGTGCTGAAAAAACAGCACAAAGACGAGGCGTCGACCGTCGCCAGAACCTCGCGACCGGTCGCTTATACCGTGGCTTCGCTTAACGGATTCTGCCGCATGCGACGGTCGCCGTAACCTGCGACCGTCGCTTATACCGTAGCTACCACTTCTCCTCTGCATGAAAACGACCGGTCGCCCAAACCTCGCGACCGGTCGCTCCCTCCGATTCTTGTAACCTTAGGTGAGCCATTTTTCCAACAAAATAAACAGAACAAAATCACTGGACTAAAAGCAAACTTGTCAATGACCATAATGAAAAGAAGCAAGTCAATCGAAGAGAGAAAAAAAAAAGCTACATTAACCGATATCTCCTAAATTATATGTTCTAATATTGAAGAGACCAAAATCGTTCCAAGGTTCGCAGCCACATGAACTTGACTCAAAATAGAACCCATTAAATCTGTTCATATCTCCTCCTCCCTGACGTGGTCAGATAAGTTTGGTTTTCAAAATAGCAGGACTCATAAAATAATAGGTGGAGCTTCATAGCTCACTTGATACAATTTCATTTTTGCACTTGAAATTATTTTGTATGAGTTGAATTCCTTCATAGGATTCCATATAGCAACATAATGAGAGTTGAATTAGTGGATAAACCAGCAATGTTTATTAAGTGGGATTGGATAAACCACAAAGCCTTACAATGAAGGACATCCCAATCACGAACAACACCCCAAACAAAGTAACAGAGTGCTCCTAGAATAGATTTTCACAAGTTCTTATGATCAAATGCTTTAGGATAATCTTATTAGCTCGGGTGTGAATGTGTTACATCTTACAAAAAAAATTAAATATTATTGCTACTTTTAAACATTTAATTTTCAAAAAATAACCTTTTGCACAATTAAAATTCTTTAAAGGGCACAAAATGGCATTTCAATTGTGTCAGAGTCACATATGTGTTACGAATTCATCTGTTATAAGTGAACTACAGGTTGATATTTCATAAACTTACAACAAAATATTAATAAACAAATACATGTAACATGAGTTGATTGATAACACAACGTGACATGATAAGCTTATTTGAGGCATCTTTTAACTGAAGCAGTATGTATATATTCATATAATTTAGGTTTGGCATCTTTTGCTGTAAGTATAACAGCTCAGCTAATGCGAAAAAAAGAAACTCAGAAGAAACCAAGTGTCAATGGCCCCATACGAGTGCTAGTGTAGCACTAACAAACGATAGTTATTGATAAGGCTCTAAAGAAAGAAAGATATGTTCTCATTTCGCACTTCAAATCAGCAGATAGTGTAATTTGATCAACTTGACACCACAAGTGGTCTCGGGACTCAACCATCTCTTTCCAAGCTATCTATACTTAGAGAACATCTTTAATTGCTTGATCTAATACCCAATTTAATTAATAGAGAAACCTCCAACCCAGCTTCAATTTTTGCCAGTTTGGTGCGCAGCTTTTTCATTCGGCCACCCTTTTTCTACTACTCACATTTGTCAAACAAAGTAGGGCAAGTATTCAATTATTCTCTGATATGCTCATATATTCTCATATTATTATTCTTCTCCAATATGGAGGTATTTATAAAAAAATACAAGCCTAAATAAAATAGGAAATAAATCCAAATTACAATAGAAAATAAATCTAAATTACAATAGCAAATAAATCTTAATTATAATTAGACTAAATATATAGGTAAGTAACTAAAATCCTAATATAGTAAGGAACCAAAATCCAAACTAAGTAAGGACTTGCCAACACTCCCCCTCAAGTTGGCACAAAAATGTTTCGCATGCCCAACTTGACAAGCGAGTCACAGAACACCATACTTGAGAAGCACCAATTATAGATAAGGTATTTTCATCAACCACGAGTGAAACAAGTGACAAACCAAAACAAAGTTCGCAGAAACCCTGTGAACACGGTGAAGAACACAGAAACCCTGTGAACAAGGCAAAGATCACAGAAACCATGTGAACACGGCAAAGATCACAAAAACTCTGCGAACACGGCAAAGAACATAGAAACCCTGCGAACACGGCAAAGATCATAGAAACCCTGCGAACATGGCAAAGATCACAGAAACTTTGAGAACACGGAAACGATCACAGAAACCCTGCGAACACGGCAAATATCACAGCAACCTTGCGAACACAGCAAAGATCATAGAAACCTTCAAACACGACAAAGATCACAGAAACCTGGCGAACACGGCAAAGAACACAGAAACCCTGCGAACACGACAAAGAACACAGAAACCCTATGAACACGGCAAAGAACACAGAAACCCTGTGAACACGGCAAAGAACACAAACCTTGTGAACACGACAATAGGTAAAGCAGAACACATAAAAACACGGCAATACATAAGGCAGATGCGTAGTAAGGTAGACGGTGACGAAAGTAGCAAGGTAGGCGACAACGACAGTAGCAAGGTAGACGGCGGTGGCGGGCTAGGATTATAGGCTAGGTGTATAGTGCAGTGGAAATAGGTAGTGTTTAGGGTTAGAGTTTTTTTATGTTGTAAAGACGGATCAAAACACAACAACATCATCAACAATGACCATAGCAATGGAAACTGAAAACGATAACAAATTCTTCCATATCAACTTTAGCTCATTCACGTAGACAAAACTTCTCTTCACCCCTGAAGAGAAGGGGTCGTCGAAGTCAAGAAATAGACAACATCTTCATGGGAATACGTCAAGGTAATGGGGATAAGTCAATAAACATATCTTTTTTACTCGCCCTCCCCCCTCCCTTGAAAAGGAGGGGAGGAGAGAACTCAAATCGTAAGGAGAACGCAAGCACAGGTCACAAGAGAACCTGGCTCTGATACCATGTCAAACAAAGTATGGCAAATATTCAATTATTCTCTGATATGCTCATATATTCTCATATTATTATTCTTCTCCAATATGGAGGTATTTATAAAGAAGTGCAAGCCTAAATAAAATAGGAAATAAATCCAAATTACAATAGAAAATAAATCTAAATTACAATAGCAAATAAATCTTAATTATAATTAGACTAATCAAATAAGTAAGGAACTAAAATCCTAACATAGTAAGGAACCAAAATCCTAACTAAGTAAGGACTCACCAACAATATCCTGTATGTTATGTGACTTATGTCGCCTACATTTATTACATCTACTCTAATTATATTTGTTGCTATTTTATTCAGGTTATTTTGGACCAGAGACGGACCCACAGTAGGGTCACTGGGGTCAAATGACCCCATGGAAGCCATGGAAATAGGCTAGAAGGTCCACCTGAGTCTATTGTTTGGCCCCATGGGACGCCCTCCAGGTGCTCGACAATTTGCCTGAGCGAAGGATGCTATGCAGCGTGAGGAAGAAGAAGAAGCGCTGGCTTCTTGGTTTTTTTTAACTCCTGGGCAAAACGACGTCGTTTTGGCCCATGGAATTTTTATATAATGACCTGGCCAAAACGACGCTGCTTTGGTCCGTGTCTTTAAAAATAAAAATAGAACGATCAGCCCTCTCCAAATCCCACCGATGCACACTCCAAAACCCCCAAATCAATTTCTCTTCAACCCTAACCCCCAATCTCCCCCAAAACCCTTAACCCCATCTCATTTCAAGTAAGTTCTAAATCTTAATATCAAAATAAGGATGATGTATACTGTTTTTAATTTAATGGAAATCAAATTTATAATTGCTTGGATGAAATTTATGATTTATATGTATTGGTTTGATTTGTTGGGTGAAGTTTTTGCTTATTTGTTGATTAGGTGGTTGTGGTTTTTTTTTTTTGGGTTAATTGGCATAGGTTTGGTTTGAAATTTTATGAATTGAAATCACTCAAAAACATACATAAAAATGACAAATTGAAATCATTCAAAGTATATTTTTCCAAGAAAGGAATAAAATTTGGAAGAGAAAAAATAGATAAGAAAAATAACCCATTCTTAAATTTTCTTTGAAACATTTACACTATGACCCCATGGGATTCGGATCCTGGTCCGTCACTGCTTTGGATTAATTGGTTCGCTTTTGGATCCTATATGCTTTTATGAATAAAATTGTTAACAAAATAATCAAATTAGAAATATATTGGGATTGGCAAGGTCCAAGATACACATGATATGGTATTATTGTATCATTTTATAAGGGTTCTTCTACAATGCGCTGATGTATCGATACATCGCTTTTAGGGACATAAATGTCATTTCCATTATTAAGTAAAACAAAATGAAAAAACTGGAGTAGAAGGTATCCAGTTCTCTCACGCGTGCATGCAATTGCACATGTAGTCATGCAATTGCACATTTGGTCTGTGTGTGCGAGAAAGAGAGAAAGAGAAGCGGAGAGAGTGGGTCGGGGCTGGGGTGGATGGGAGGGAATCAGAGTAGGGACTGTTGTTGGAGAGTTGGATCAAAATTGGATGGGGAAGAGAGAAAGATCAAAGGGGGAGTGGGATGCGGAAGGAAGGGGAATGAAAGGAGGGAGAGGCGAAGGGAGAGGGGGAGGGAGAGTTGCACATTTTTTTCTTTTTCTTTATTTATTATTTGTTACTTTTAAAATTTTAAAATTCTAATTTTTGTAAGGCGTAAATTTTAAACTTTTTTTTAAAGTTTTAAATCTACGTTGTCAACCTTTTTTAAAACCAAAGTTTGGACTTAATGATTTTTTCCATGTTTTATCTTGTTCTATTTTTTAATTTTTTTATTATAAAGATTCTTTTAATATTTCTTAGTCTATTAAAGAATATTTTTGTCAAACTAAAACAATATGCATAAGATTTCACTTTATGGTCCAACAAAAACAAAGATTTCACTTTATGGTTTTAAAAAAGTCTTTCATCTTAGTTATTTTCAAGAAGAAAAATGAAAAGATGATTATTTTATGAAATTTTTTATTACGAAAAATATATTAATGATGATGAAGCAAACCACAAAAGAATTAATAGAAGAAATCAAAGTTAATTCATTTTATTTTGAGTATTAAAAAGTCATTTTTAAATACTAATCTAGTAAATTTGATTTTAGGGTTAGCCCTGTGCGAAATTTAACTGTGATTTTTTTCCATGTTTTATCTTGTTCTATTCTTTAATTATTATTTTTTATAAGTATTGTTTTATTCTTTTTAATATTTCTTAGTCTATTAAAGAATATTATTTTGTCAAGCTAATACAATATGCATAAGATTTCACTTTATGGTCCAACAAAAAAAGATTTCACTTTATGGTTTTAAAAAGTCTTTCATCTTAGTTATTTTCAAGAAGAAAAAAAGATGATTATTTTATGAAATTTTTATTATGAAAAATATATTAATGATGATGAAGCAAATCACAAAAGAATTAATAGAACAAATCAAAGTTAATTCACTTTATTTTGAGTATTAAAAATGTCATTTTTAATACTAATCTAGTAAATTTGATTTCAGTCTTGAGATTTTAAGTGCCATGTGTAAAAAATGTTACCTTCCATTACTTAATGCCATACTAAAATCATCATCAATCATCATGCAAATTACAAATCAAATTTATAAGTTTTAACGTTTCAATTTGAGAAAGTTAAATACCAAAATGTTCAATATAAAAACTAGATTTTTTTCTAGTACTTGTTAACTATAAGAAGACTTGTACATAGTATAGTACAATTATCAAATATATATATGAAGTATATGAAGTATAATTACCACTTAAACAACGTTCCTTATCAAAGAATATTGAGAGCTTCCGTTGAGGTTATTTAAGAGACAATCTTGTAGGGCCCACTCCGCATTTTATTTCACTAATCCAAACCGTGTATTTTGTAGATATTCATTCAAAGATCATCTCTACAAAATATAACTTGAATCCGATATCATTTAACCACTCAATTAAATTATTGAAAATTTAGTACTTTCTTCCCGCACTGCTTTTCATTGATTTTGTAGGACACAATTGGATGTCTAAACAGTTTCCGATTTGTCTAATTTTTTGCAATGATGATCTATGAATGAAGACCTAAAAATTAGCTCATTTGGATCTTTGAAAGAAAATTCATAGGATACCCTAAATGGCGTCCTCAAATAAATTTATTTAAGTAATCCCTCAATAGAAGGGGACTGATCAAATATATATGAACGATATACATTACTCGTTATCTTTCAACGTGATAATGAAACAAGTCATGTAGTATATATTTAGATTTAAATTTAAATACATACTTGAATTTGAATTGCGATTTCAATTTAAATATTTTATTTTGAGTGGCCTTTATGAATTTATGAATTAGGATTTTTGATTTTTGGTCTTGAGATCTTTGAAATTGAAACAAAAATGTCAATTGTTTGATGCATAAGGCACAAAAGTGTGCACATATAGTTTTACCACGCTTTACGCCTACGATTGTACAAGATTTCTTATACAAGTCTAATTAAAAATCCTAAACTATAAACCATAAAATTGTGGAGTTATATTACTTTTAAAAATGCAATTACAAGTAATTATATACATGGGGTTAACTAATACTGTATGAATGTTTCAATTACCACTTGAATGACATTCCTTATCAAAGGAATGAGTGAAATATGCTTTAAAATGGTAAATTACAACATGAACCCATAAAAAGTTGCGTTTGGGAGGGAAAATATGCGCTTTTACCATTTAAATGCACTTTTACTCCACGAACGCAAATGTTGCGTTTGGGAGGTAAAACATGCGTTCAAATAGTAAATTATAACTTTAACGCACAATTTACCATCTAAACGACACTTGCGTTCAAAGAGTAAAGACCCTCGCTCATGAGTAAAGACACCCAAAAATGCGTTTTTACAATTTAAACGCACATTTTACTCCCCAAACACAAATGTTACTTTTGGAAGGTAAAATATGAGTTTAAACGGTAAAGTATAACTTGAACACACAATTTACCATCTAAACGACACTTCTGCTCAGGAGTAAAGACCATCGCTCATGAGTAAAGACGCTCAAAATTTGCTTTTACAATTTCAATGCACTTTTACTCCTTGAACGCAAATGTTGCGTTTGGGAGGTAAAACGTGCATTCAAATGGTAAATTACAACTTGAACGCACAATTTACTATCTAAATGAGACTTCCGCTCGGGAGTAAAGACCCTTGTTTGTGAGTAAAGACGCCCAAAATTTTGCTTCTACAATTTAAACGCACTTTTATTACCCAAACGCAAATGTTGCGTTTGGGAGGTAAACCATGCGTTTAAATAGTAAATTATGAGTTCAACGCACAATTTACAATCTAAATGAGACTTCATGCTCATGGAGTAAAACCCTCGCTCGTGAGTAAAGGCACCCAAAATTTTGCTTTTACAATTTAAACACACTTTTACTCCCGAACGCAAACATTGCGTTTGGGAGGTAAAATATGCGTTTAAATGGTAAAATGACATTTTTGACATTTCCTATGACCTTTACTCACAAACGTGGGTCATTACTCCTTAATGCACGAGTATCGCTTAGATAGTAATTAAGGCGTTCATGTGGTAATTTACTATTTAAACATACATTTTACTCACCGAACGCAAATGTTGCGTTTAGGAGGTAAAACATGCCTTCAAATGGTAAATTACAACTTGAACGCACAATTTACCATCTAAACGAGACTTCTGCATTCGGGAGTAAAGACCTTCTGCTCGTGAGTAAAGGCACCCAAAATTTCGCTTACAATTTAAACGCCCTTTTTACTCCCGAACGCAAATGTTACGTTTGGGAGATAAAACATGCGTTTAGATGGTAAAATGACATTTTTGACATTTCCTATGACCTTTACTCACAAACGTGGGTATTTACTACCTCAACGCACGAGTATCGCTTAGATGGTAATTAAGGCGTTCATGTGGTAATTTACCATTTAAACGTATATTTTACTTCTAACGCAAATGTTGCGTCTGGGGAGGTAAAACATACGTTCAAATAGTAAATTACAACACGAACACACAATTTACCATTTAAACGAGACTTCTACGCTCAAGGAGTGAATTCCGTCGCTCGTGAGTAAAGGCGCCCAAAATTTCGCTTATACAATTTAAACGCACTTTTACTCCCGAATGCAAATGTTGCCTTTGGGAGGTAAAACATGCGTTTAGATGGTAAAATGGCATTTTGACATTTCCTATGACCTTTACTCACAAACGTGGATCTTTACTCCCTCAACGCACGAGTATCGTTTAGATGGTAATTAAGGCGTTCATGTGGTAATTTACCATTTAAACGTATATTTTACTTCCGAACGCAAATGTTGCGTCCTGGGAGGTAAAACATACGTTCAAATGGTAAATTACAACACGAACACACACAATTTACCATTTAAACGAGACTTCTGCGTTCAAGGAGTAAAGTACATCGCTCGTGAGTAAAGGCGCCCAAAAATTCGCTTACGCTTTAAACGCACTTTTACTCCCGAATGCAAATGTTGCCATTGGGAGGTAAAACATGTGTTTAGATGGTAAAATGGCATTTTTGACATTTCCTATGACCTTTACTCACAAACGTGGGTCTTTACTCCCTCAACGCACGAGTATCGTTTAGATGGTAATTAAGACGCTCAAGTGGTAATTTATCACTTAAACGTACATTTTATTTCCGAACGCAAATGTTGCGTTTGGGAGGTAAAACCTGCGTTGAAAGGGTAAATTACAACATGAACACACAATTTACCATTTAAACGAGACTTATGTGTTCAAGGAGTAAAGTACATCGCTCGTGAGTAAAGACGCCCAAAAATTCGCTTACAATTTCAATGCACTTTTACTCCCCGAACACAAATGTTGCGTTTGGGAGGTAAAACATGCGTCCAAATGGTAAATTACAACATGAACGCATAATTTATCATTTAAACGACACTTCGCATTTAGAGAGTAAAGACCGCTGCTCATGAGTAAATGGCACGAAAAGCCCTTTTACAATTTAAACGTATCTTTACTCCACAAACATAAATGTTGCATTTGGGAGGTAAAATATGTGTTAAAATAGTAAAATTATAATACGAACGCATAATTTACCATTTAAACAACACTTCGCGTTCAGGGAGTAAAGACCCTCGTTCATGAGTAAAGGGCCGTAAATGCCCTTTTACAATTTAAGCGTATCTTTTACTTCGCGAACGCAAATGTTACGTTTCAGATGTAAAATATGTGTTAAAATGGTAAACTACAACATGAACACATAATTTACTATGTAAACGACACGTGTGCATTCAGGGCGTAAAGACCCTCGTTCATGAGTAAAGGCGCTCAAAAATGCGCGTTTACATAATTTATACGCACATTTCACTCCCGAACGCAAATGTTGCGTTAGGGATGTAAACAATGCATTTATAGTTCTAGCAACCCCTCCATCACAATGTCAAATTATTATGTTTCTAGCTCAATGGGATCCAATGCACCAACGCAAAACAAGTTTATTGATGATCCAACTTATCCTACTAATTACATAGTTCGAAAAGTTTGTGAAGTCCATCATGTACTTATGTCATCCACCGAGGTGAGTAACAACAATATTGTTGATACAATTTCCAACTTTGATTTTGATTTTGAAAAATTGCAAGGCAGAGCGATCGTGCGGTCATCCAAAGACAACAAATCAAGGGAGCATTTTCATGTCAAAACGAATCGTACCACGGCGGGATTGAGATATGCTTTAAACTTTTAGGAAATATGCCCAGCATGTGTGGACGCTAGGTCAACTAAGTAGGACACGATCCAGGTGAATGAAGCGGTTCTTGAATTAGAAAAAGGCAATCCATGAACCAGCAATTTTGTAAGTTCGGATATTACATGTGTTTTAATTAGATAGCTCGAACTACCAGTTTTTTTGTTTTGCGCATTATGAAGTCACTTGTATGTGTTCGAATGGAGATATACTTATGTAATTTATTTCCGCATCCAAACTATGCATCACTTCCATTACGCCTAATTATGTACAAAATAAAGAACATGATTTACATGGTATTCGCCTTACAAAAGATGGCATTTCCTCGTTCATAATCATAACTTTTGTACATGACAAACAAAAATGATTTACAAAAGATGGATCACCATTTACAAAGGGCGGATGATATTTACTGACTTAGGTTGAATTGCACACAGTGAGTCAGATTTTGCATGTTATAACGTGCAATTGCAGGTTTTATATGAAATTGCACCCTTTTACATGCAAAATTTGACTCATCGTGTGCATTTCTAATTATAACGTGCAATTGCAGGTTTTATATGAAATTGCACGCTTCAACATGCAAAATTTGACTCAGGGTTGCACCCAACATCCAAAAAGCAATCCAACATGCATGTTTCAATTAGAAACAGGACCTTCCCAATTTATTAGGCTTATGCAGGTGAAAACTTTGATTCTAATGGACAAGATTATGTCAATTTTCCGATGATAAAACATAATAAGATCATTATTAGAGAAATTAATGAGGTTTGTGCTAAGTAACGAAATAAATGAGATTTCGGTTAAATATAAAATAAATGAGATTTCAACTACTAGGAGTTGATATGAATACTTTACAAAATGAGAATTAGATCAGCTAAGTCAATCTACCACCAAAACTAAAACCTATTACAGCAGTAATGCAAATCATGCATGGGTAGAGAATGTTTATTAAACCGCTTCAGAACTAGAACAAAACAAGAAAATCAATAGATAAAGAACATAGCCTGGGAATCATGTGTGTAGTTACCAAGAATGTGGATCCGTCCTTTCGGACCTCACTCTTTTACTTCCACCCATCAAGAATTGGAGAGTTCGAAGGCTTATCTCCCATAGTTGACAATGATTATCTCCTTCAACAATGGTCTAAAAATCGCTCCATTCTATCTCCACTGCTTGAGGGTCCTTTAAAGGAAAAGAGGTGGTAGTTTAGAGGGTAATACAATATATAAGGAAAAAATTAGGACTTTTAGCCGTTTTACCCTTGAACTATGACCCTTGTAGAAATTAACCCCTAAACTAAAAAATTAGCCAATTTAGTCCTTGAAGAAAAACAAATAGCCAATTTCAACCCCGTCGTTAGATTTTATCACATTTCATCCACTATTCTCGTTTAAAAAGTCACCTGTCATTCATGCGACTTATTATTTGAATTTATTATTATTATTATTATTAAAAACTTTAAAATACAATAATAATAACAAAAATCTGAAAATTAAAAACAAAAAATCCCAACTCATCACCCACCCCTAGACCCTTGCCGCCACCCACACCCACCCCTCTCTCTCCTTCCCATCCCGCTGGCCCAATCACTCATCTCTCACCCTTGAATCTCTTCCATAGCTCCATCGCATTCCTCCCATGGACCATGCTATATTTCAAGCATCATCTCCAGAACGAGACAAGGGATGAAACTCGAAAAACTTAACGGCAAGGGTTAAATTGGCGATTTTAGTTAATATGGGTATTAAATTGGCTGATTTTTTAGTTCAGGGGTTAATTTCAACAAGGGTCCTAGTTCGGGGTGTACCACAATTTACCCAAAAATTATAATACATATATTATTAGCAAAATACCCCTTGCTTCTTTTATGAGCAATGCACTACCAGCTACCAGCTAATTAAGTAGTGCATATATAACATATATGTTCTTCCATAAAAATAAAAGGCAAGACAAAATCCACAGGTCTTGCTATAGAGCATGATTTTAGGAAGATTTTTCATGATGGCCAATAAGAAAAAATGATAGTCACTAATCAATGCCATTAAGATAACATCAATTTTGTAAATTCGGATATTACATGTGTTTTAACTAGATAGCTCAAACTATCAGTTTTTTTGCGTGTTACGAAGTCACTTGTATGTGTTCGACGGAGATATGCTTATGTAATTTATTTCTGCATCCAAACTATGCATAACTTCCATTACGCCTAATTATGTACAAAATAAAGAACATGATTTACATGGTATTTGGCCTTACAAAAGAGGGCATTGCCCTCGTTCATAATCATAAGTTTTGTACATGACAAACAAAAATGATTTACAAAAGATGGATCACCATTTACAAAGGGCAGATGATATTTACTGACTTAGATTGAATTGCATACAGTGAGTCAGATTTTGCATGTTATAACGTGCAATTGCAGGTTTTATATGAAATTGCACACTTCAACATGTAAAATCTGACTCACTGTCTGCATTTCTAATTATAACGTGCAAATGCATATTTTGCATGTTACAACGACGCGTCGCACAACGTACATATTTTGTAATGAATGAAAGCAAACCAAGAGCAGTGCACTACTTACCTATTTTAAGCACATCCACGGAGCCAATATGTAATATACGCACGAGTTACTTGGCATCAACCATTACATGGGCAATAGAATCCCCTGATGACCTAAACTGTAAACCAAAATTTCAAGCTAGCTAGTAATTAAAACAATGATGAAAAAATTACTTAGGTAAATTTTAAGTGCATATGTAAAACAATGATGCCTAGCTATGATTACTCTGCTTTCAATATATGTAAATTCCAATGTTACATTATGACCAAAACCCACTTCTCAGTTTTGTTTTTCTTTTGAAAGATTAATTAGTTCCTGACTGAATCTCCCCAAAACTAATGTCTTGTTAATTGATCCTTGGTTCCAAAAATGTAGCACATGTTACAATTAATTAACTAAACCCCCCATAGTTATCTAGCTAGTATAGTTCATGCAACCCATGATTTTCATACACACAAAATCACATGTGCCAATAAAAGAAAAAATCAGTAACAATTCAAATGCACAAGAACAGAACAGTAAAATACATTCCCTCTTATTTCTCTCCCCTTTTTATTTCAAAGCTTCTCTTTCATTTACTAGCAACAATAACATCAAAACCAAAAATACAACAACAGCAAAACAAAAATAGTCTAAATATCAAATACCGACAAATTAAACCAGTCCAAAAACACCAAATCAGAAACACCCAAACATCGAAGGCTTAGGGATTTTCATACCTTAGATTAAAGCCCAAAGAGGCAGAGAGATCTGATAGAGAGAAGAGGATCTGAGTGAGATTGGGAGAGAGGAGGGAGAAGCCATGGTTGCCGATGATGATGGGGTTGTCGTTGGTTAGGTGGGTGGTTGGCACCTAAGGAAGAGAAGCCATGGATTTTCATACCTTAGATTAAAGCCCAAAGAGGCAGAGAGATCTGAGAGAGAGAAGAGGATCTGAGTGAGATTGGGAGAGAGGAGGGAGAAGCCATGGTTGCCGATGATGATGGAGTTGTCGTTGGTTAGGTGGGTGGTTGGTACCTAAGGAAGAGAAGCCATGGTTTTTGGTGTGGGTTTCTGGGACTGAGCTTGCCTCCAGGTTGAAGAAGAAAGCTCATCTTTGTTATTGGTATGCAGCTTTCACCTGTGTGAGGCAAAGAAACCCACTATAGCAGGTTATCCAGTTTTTTGAGTGATTTTAGTGGTTTTTCTTCACAAATTATTTTGAGCCATTAGATCAAAAATTTTAAATCCAACGGTTGAATGCGTCGATGTATTGATACATCGACGCATTGTAGAATTTTCGCATTTTATAATTTATCCCACATTAAAGACCCAACTTCATAACGCATTTCAAATTTTCATGAGAATTGCTAATCCAAGTCACTCAAAAGCGACTGCACGCACAGTCTCCTTATTCCCTCATTCAAAGGTTGACACGTGTATATAGCATTTCTATATTTTCATAAAGTATAGATAATATTGCAACCTTTCAATTGCAAACCAATCAACAAGCGACTTTCCATCTCGTGGGATCATACATAGGCCAAACAAAATGGACCGTGGAAACAAATATTCTTTTCTTGAATATAAAAAAGTTAGAGAATATTCGTCGAAACAAATAGGTCACTTGATACTATTTTATTTATACATTTAATGCACTTGAAATTATTTTGTATGAGTTGAAACTTATCATTGGATTCCATAATAAGAATTGAATTATTGTTTCGTACGCCATATGATATATTCCCGTTTTGGCTGGTTCTATAACTTTACGCCCACCCTCTTTGACCATGCCTTCGTTTCTGTATGACGACACATACCACATTATTCAATTCCAGCAACCTGTTTTTTATGATTGAGAGTCTCGCTCGCCCACAGTTTCTTCATTGCAGCAACCAGCTTCTGCTTAGATTTATTTTGCTTTACTTCCAAATTACAAATCCAATCAAAACACCACCGCCTTTGCTTTTACTTTCAAAGGAAAAAAGAAGAAGAAGAAGAAGAAGCAGAGTTTCTGGTTTTGCTTTTACTTTCAAAGGAAAAAAGAAAGAAAGAAAAAAAGTAGTAGCAGTTCAACTTTGTCTCGTTATTAGACCGATTGTGCTGCCGTGTTCTAAAAGCATTTTGAAGGGAAGTGACCTCATTCGTAACCAAAAGAGAGAAAGGTATAATGTGCGTCTTTTTTATTTCCTTATTTGTTCTGTGCTATTTTATTTTCTTATTTTTGTTATGTGTAGCTTTATTTCAACTTAATTATTTCACAAGTAAATCCAACTAATTTGCTCTTCGATTAAAGAAACAAAGAAAATTTAAAAAATTAAAATAATACTGTAGCCCAACTATTTCTTTTTCTCTTCAGAATTTCCCAAGAATCTTTGAATTTAATTGCATTTATAATTGGCGGAAAGATTTCCTTGCTTACTTATTTTGGTGGATGATTCGAAGAGCCCTTCCATCTCTTCTCTTATTTTGCTTCACTTTTGCTGTTGTATTTCTGTGAGAAATTTCCTTGTTTTAGATTCTAATTCAAAAACAATTTCTAAAAATGGACATCCATTTTTAAAATCCAATCAAAAAACCAAAAAAAAAAGTACTGCCTTCAGATTTCCTGGTTTTCGTTTGCTCCTTCATTTTGTCTTTTTTTTCCAATTCGTTTCGCTTTTCCTTTGCCATTGTTCCCAAAAGAACCTTATTCATTATATATATATATATAAGAAGCAAATTTTCTGGTTTTCGTTTCACACCTTGATTTCGTTCTGTTATTTTCACCTTCGTTTTGCTTTTACTTTCAAAGAAAAAAAGAAAGAAAGAAAAAGAAGTAAATCCAATCATTTCATAAGTAAAAGGTATAAGGTGTGTCTTTTTATTTCATATTTCCTCTGCTATTTTATGTTCTTATTTTTGTTATGGGTAGCTTTATTTCAACCTAATTATTTCAGAAGTAAATCCAACTAACTTTTTTCGTTTAGTAAATTATAAATTTGTCTTTTCCTTTCACTTTACAATTACAGCTGTTTCCAGAACAACCTTATTAAAAAAACAAAAAAGAAGTGTTGCATGCTGACACTCCGTGTTCTTCTCTTTCAACTTTGGGCTGGTCTGGGGTTGCGGTGCATCTTTTAGAGCACCTCTACCACATAGGGGGGAGCCCAGGCAAAACAGGGCCCAAGGTCGGGAAATCACCTCCAGCGCTCCAGATCCAGCCCGGACAAGGGGTGGGACCCACCAACCTAGGCAAGCCCAAGTGCAAGAATTGTCTGGCTTGTTGCCTGAAGGCACGCTGACGTCGGCATTTGAATTAAAAAAAAATTACTGTTGGCGGGTGAAATGCACACGTTAACGGTATAAAAAAATTTATTTCAGCCACTGACTTCAGCGTTGACAAAAACCAACGGGAAAAAGCAACGTGGTGCTTCCCGGACGCTCCTATCCGGTGCGATTAATTCGATATTTAAAAAAAATATCAAAAAATTCTGAATTTTTTTATTCTATAAATACCTACCAATATTATTCACTTTCCACAACAAATCTTCATTTAAATTCTTATATATGTTATACCTTTTACTAATCCTCTGCAGTTTCTGTATTTTTCAGGTTTTTTATGACTCTTTCATAAAGTGTTTGGCACTATTAATAGTTTGGGACATATCCATTATCCAACATAAATGAAAAACAGAAAAAATAACATAAGTAGTTCTCAGATAGGGGATCTGGAAGACAATATAAACCAGTCAAGGTTAGTTTTTCTGTCAATCTATTTTTTCTTTTTTTCTTTTTTCTTACTGGCACTATATATGTAGTTTCGTTTTCTTTTCTGATCACATATTTTATTTATTTATAAATATAGCAATTCAGTCCTTACAAATAATATGAAAGTAGCTGGTTCTCAAGGGACGCATGCAAAAGCTTCGGAAGTGAAACAATTCGTAAAGAGAATATTACATGAACGAAAACACGAAGCAAGGGTAAATCTTGGGTTTTTAATAGCAGCTATGTTTGCACTCGTCGTGGATCCCTTTTTCCTCTACATTCCGATCATCGACGAGGGACACAAGTGTGTTGAAATGAACAAGAAGTCAAGGACTGGGGCTCTTCTTTTGCGATCTCTCGGGGACCTCATTATCGCATTGCACATTATATATCAAATTCGTCAAACCATGAAAGCTGTACAGGCACAAGCAAGAGGAAAGTCCAGTTGCGATTGGAAATGTTCTGGTTTAGTTGAACATGCTGGTCTTATATTTGGGAAGCTGCCAAAGAGCTCCATCTTCGCTGACTTTCTTTCTCTTCTTCCCATACCACAAGTAAGTGTGTACGAAACTAAAACTTATTTTCCATTTACTTCCACATCGAATAACTAAAATATTAATGTTATAATTAAAAACATAAAATTTGTCCCCTCAATAAAAATTTAACAAGAAGAAGTAACATTTTAACATAAAATCATGACGCCACCTAATCGCAGTAGGTGTATAAAATAGGTCCTTTTTGTGATACCAATTTTAAAGTAGGTATATTAATTTGGAAATATTTTTTTGCTCATTTACTTAAGGTGTACCCTCATTACATTTCTCAATGCTTGTGACGTGTCCATATGTATAATTATATGGTTAATTCTTTACTTTGTATTTGTGAAATCATTGTTATACTTATGAACACGTGTTAATATAATGAGCAAAAGTGCTCCCATATTAGTATAGGTACAAAAACACAAAGTAACATCATAGTTATATCAACAAAGAAAAACGTAGGTATTTTGCCCCAAAGAAAACATAGGGGGATCTGTCGGTTTTTCCTGCAGAAGTTCCCAACTCTTAAGCGGTTTTATATTGGAACTAGGGCATCTGTGCCGGTACTTGCCAGGTGTTGGACACACACACGGGGTTTGACACGGATTCCAAAGTGGAATTTGGGTCGGGTCTTGTAACCAAAGTTTCTGCGTGATTGTTAGTGGAGGCGCACTAGATTGTCTTAATTTTGATGTTAGATCGTTCGGTTATGAATGCAATCCTATAATTTCTCTAAAATAAAATAAAAACCATATCTTATTGAGGGATGATGATCTAATTTTCGGTTTTTTTTTCATTTTAATTTTAGTTGTTAAATTTTTATTTAGAGATAAATTAGGAAGGACAAATCATCTAACACATTATTATATATTTTTTGTCCAGGTGGTCGTACTAGTTTTCTTTTTCGAAATGAAAAGCTCTTTATATTGGAATAAGGGATTCATTCCGAATTTGCTTTTGGTCGCCCAGTATCTGCCCAGGATTTATCGAACTAAATTATTGACTACAAAAGTTGCAAAGACTACTGGATTAATCTTGTTCTATCTTTTCTTGTACGTCTGTGGCAGTCATGTAAGTTTCATCTGCGTTGTCAATTTTAACCTTTTTTTTAGTAAATATTGTTTTTAAAGTTTGTTTTGAAAAATGTTGCCTTGCCAAGGATTTAGTTTTAGGATAAGCGACACTAATTTCACATGTAATAGCCGGGTGTTGTAAATTCCCTCCTCAAACGAACTTTCGTTGCAATTTTATATGCGTCCCAGTTCCGTTTATTTTTCTGTCAAAAAACGTGGCATGTAATTCACATGTGACCTTTTGTAATGGTATTTTGACCTTCAAACATAATAATTTGTGCTTCATTAATTATTAGTTTATATATTGTCTTTTAGGTGATCGGAGGATTTTGGTATTTTTTCTCTATTCTACGGGAGATGTCATGCTGGTACCAAGTTTATGAAAAGCATAGCACAAGCAAAACTACCTTTCACTGTGGCGACAACAGCTCAAGAAATATCACATTATTAGATCAATTTTGCCCAATAAATAAACCAGATGCATCAGTGTTTGATTTTGGCATATTTCTTGAGTCCCTTCAGTCTAATAACAGAGGGTCAATAAAATTTATAAACAAGCTCTTCTTCTCTATCTGGTGGGGCATGCGAAATATAAGGTTTGCTTAATTATATACATGTTGATCATCAACAAATTTTCCACCACTGGAAATATTGTTTAATGTTTTGACTTAGTCCTTCAATCTTTTTGCAGTTCTTTTGGTCAGAGTCTAGCAACAAGTAACTTTTTTTGGGAAAACTGCTTTGCAATTTGTATTTCTGTCCTTTTGCCA
Source organism: Prunus padus (assembly GCA_024362665.1). Lineage (NCBI taxonomy): Eukaryota > Viridiplantae > Streptophyta > Magnoliopsida > Rosales > Rosaceae > Prunus > Prunus padus. The sequence goes on along the minus strand of JANFAM010000013.1, from coordinate 1,931,952 downwards.
CTGCTCTTCTATATCATTGGAAATAATGTGCAGGTAATTAAAGTGGTCTCTTTATTGAATTTAATTTCCATTTTCAACAAGTTTTTGCTTTAGCTTCAGGCCCCTATGACGCTTATTGTTTGCGGTGAAACAGACACTTATTCAGAACCGAAAGAGAGAGTTTGAGATAAGAAGGAATAAGAATGAACTCAATTTCAATCTAAAACTGCTGATGTCCAGATATAAGCTCCCCCCGGATATGCAGAAACAAATCATCGCAGATATGACACGAAAATTGGAAGAAGACAAAAATGCTGACGTGGAAAATCTGTTCTTGGTTCTTCCTTGGCATACCAAAAGATCGTTAAAGCGTTTTCTCTGCATGAGTACGCTGAGTAAAGTATGTTCCTCAATCCCTCTCTCTCTCTCTCTCTCTCTCTCTCTCTCTCTCTCTCTCTCTCTCTCTCTCTCTCTCTCTCTCTCTCTCTCTCTCTCTCTATATATATATATATATATATATATATATACTCCCCCACAACCACAAGTACATGAGTTGAGTTGCATTAGTAGCCAAGAGGAATTTAGTTTTAGACAAAAGTCACTTTTGGTCCCTGTAATTTGTCATTATTATCACTATGATTTTCGTAGTTTCAATTTGTCAATTTTACCCATGTAGCTTTAAATCCGAGTAATTTAAGGACATGTTACAAATTCTTGCAAATTCCATGCTGAAAACGTAATATTAATAGAACTTGTAACGTGTCATTGGATTGTTTGGGATTTAAACCTACAGGGATAAAATCAACAGAAATGAAACTACGAGCTCAAGTGGTGAAACTGGCGAACTAGCAAGACTAAAAGTGACTTTAATTTTAATGAATCAGCCTGTATAATTATTGAATCACCATGATCAATTGGTGCAAGCTAGCTTGCTAAGTAAAAGCAATTAATGTGTATAGGTACCAAGGCTTGCAGGCATGGATGAAAAAGTGTTGACAATGATCTGCGACTATCTGAAGGCAGTGATTTATCAGGAGAATAGCTACATCATTCGATCGGGAGAGCCACTGGATTTCATATTGTTGGTTACAGAAGGCATGATATTGACCTACACCATCAGTAGCGATGCTTCCTCCTCCTCCGTCTCCTCATCAATCACCAGGTGCCTTAAGAAGGGTGATTTCTACGGAGATGAACAACTTCTGAGCTGGGCAGCACTACCCCAAAACCATTTCTCTTTCACCGCCCTCCCAATATCGAAAGAAAATATGAAATGCCATACAAAAGTAGAATGCTTTGTCCTTAAGGCCAAGGACTTGGAAACAGTGGTCCAGAAATGCAGACACTTGTGGAGGTACAACAATGTTGATGAGCTAGAGATGGTGGCACGTTCTACCTTAGAAGCAGCAGTCAGTCGTATCCATGGCAGTCGATGGCGGATGGTGGCACGTTCTACATAATTACAAATATTATGTACTTGACTTGATATGATTTTGCTTAATTTAATGCCTTCGCTTTTGCTTATTTTTATCGTATTGGCAATTAAAAATATACTTTTGTTTGAAAAAGAGTATAACAACCATAAAGACATCGATTTTCATATTGTTGAATCATATGTAAGGCCGTTTCTGTTGATATAGGTGCATTCACCTTTTTATATAGTCACACAACTTTCATTACAATGTTGTTAGTGTAGGTCAGAGACTCACACAACTTCCATTGTTAACAGCTTTTCATTTTCATTTCGTTTGTGTATATAAGATAGTTAGACATAATAGTTATGTCTTTATATACACATAATTTGATGCATGATACCAACAAAAATTAATGAGTTTCTTTTCAAATTTTAAGTTGAAATATTGGGGGAAACTAAAGATTCGTTAAAATATTGTAAATTAGTTGTCCTTGCGGGTGATAGGGGAGGGAAAGAAAACGAGCTAAGATTAAGCTCTATCTAAATATATTTTCAGGGGTAAGTTGTGATATTGTGAGTCCTTTGAGACTTTTTTTTTAAAATTTTTAGTTGGAATTATTCAAAGTGGTGAAAATTAGAGTTTTGGTTATTTTTAGAAATTAAGTTTAATTTTTTAAGGTTATTTGGATTGATTGAAACACATGTTGCAAAATATTTTGAAGTCATTTAGAGAAATAGAGTTTACAGAAAATAGTATAGGTGAAGACGAGTCCATAGTAATTTTTTATATAATTTTTGGAACGTCGGTCTTTTTGGAGAATTTTATAAGTTTAGGAAAATATGAAAATAAATTTTAAATGAATTGTGACGTGGCACAGTCCTAGTCATCCAAGTGGCATTGACAAAGCAGATACGCTAAAATGAGATGACAACGACTGACATTGGTGAAGTGGCAAGTTTTCATTGGTCCACATGTGGCAATGGCTGTAAAATATGTGTAGTTTTGTGTAGGTTTGATTTCGTATTAAACAAAAATAAAGTTTCAATCCTTTTAGTCTACCTCATCATTTTCATTTCCGCATTGTTTTTTTAATATCATCTCACTTTGTTTTCTCCTTCTCTCATGTCTATAAATTCTTATTTTAGTATGAAGTGAGTATTAATAAAAAAAAAATACATTTAAAAAAAATATGAAAAGGCGAAAATTAACTTGATTTATAAATAATAATTTAAAAAAAGCTTAAATTTTTTTCCAGGTGCCCCTCTTAGCTTGATTTATTTTATTTATTTAAAAATATTTTTTTATTTTTTTTGGAAGTGCCCTCTAGATCCCTAGCTCATCTACTGCTAAATCGAGCAGGAGCTGACAACTAATAACGATTTATATGGCTTACTTATCAAATAATTACTATTAACAAATTGAGTAAAACCCATATGAAAAGAGAAGAAACGAAATTCATATTGATCCAATCCTTTTTTATTTTATTTTATTTTATTGTATTTATATGAAGCTATGCACTTACTACAAAACTTTGAACTTAATTACCAGCATATCCATGCTACAAGAAAACCCAAAACTTTATATATGCTTTTACTCAAACGGCTAGCTAGCTAGAGCCAGCCAGAGCCAGCCAGCCTAGAGCTCAGATTGAGATTCTCTACTTCCACTGTCAGAAAAGCTCCTCTTCACTTTCTCCTTTGTCTTCTGCACTGTTTCCCCAACTAATTTGGCTGCTGATTTAGCCGAGGAGTCCACCGTCTCTTTGCTCTTCCCAAAACTATTCCCCACAACCTCCTTCACCTTCTCTCCAGCTCCTTCTCCTCCTCTGCTCCCAGCCTCCCCTCCAAAATAAATATTATTACCACTCCCCCTAAAACTAACACCAAATCAATTATAATCACATAATTAATTAACAATCTAAATCATATATTATTCTTCAAAAACAAAATAATTACTAACGAAAATATTTATAATAAAAAAACATACTCTAAACTGGGAGGGAAGAAGTAGGCTTGCACTTGGTTCAAAAGCGCTTTGGGTTTCTCCAAGTAGCTTCGGATCATCAAAGGTGAAGGTGTGTGCAGAGAAAAAGCATTTTTGGTCATCTTCCACAAAGATGGTTTTTCTGGTGCATTATCATTTCTGCTTTCCTCCACCACCTTGTATTGCTGCTCTCCTTCATCTGCACAACCGAAGTTAGTGACCAATAGCAATATTGTGCAGAAAATCAGCAAAATTGGAGATGAACAAGTGTTTCTTCTTCTGAGTTTCAACTCCATTGCTGAAAGCTGCTGCGTTTATGATGACATTGATTATATTTAAGTGATGTTCTAGTGGGCTTATATGATGATGTGTCTCATACTTTGTTGACACGTGTCTAGATTCTCTTGATTGCTGCTGAAGGCTGAAGCGGTGAAGACTCAAGACGTGGCACTTGCATATTGCTTGTTTGCCTCGTCGGTTCACACGTCGGACTCAAAAGAGTCGGTCAGGCTTTATCCAAACTTGAGAATTCCTTTTTCTTTGTCTTATTATGATCATATGCCTTGTTTTTGCTCTCTTAATTTATAAAGTTTAGCTGAAAAGAAAAAGGAAATCCTTGTAACTCTATTTAAATTAAAGACAACAAAAATAAAAGTAAGATTGAGATCAAACAGCTTGCCAATTTGTTACTGTGGCAGAACAGCTTGCATCTACAATAAGAGTGGTGCCAACGTCAGTCGTGATGAAGCTTTCTTTCTTCATATACTTTTACACACAAGTGATATTATTTTAGTTAAGCCTTAATTCATGCATGATTAACTTTAGTTTTCTCATTACAATAATATGTGATACATATAACTTGCTGGAACAATACCCAAAAAGCCCTTATTCCTTTCCACGCGACGGAGACTAGCATTTTCCTTAAATAATATAGTCACATACAAGCTGCTAGAATTTAACTAAACAAGACATATATATCTGTATTTCAAAAATTTAAAAATAAAATACCGAAGACATAAATTAAAAAAATTAAAAAAGAAAATGATTATTTTTATATGCCTTTAGTTGTCTGTCACTTATCTCTACAGTCGAAAAACAGAAGAGGGCATTGACCACTTCGCTTCTTTCACCAGAACAGAAGCTCCAAAGCAAGCAACCATGGCTTCAGTCATGGCTTCTCATGCTATCCTCTTCCAAACCTCAAACCCAATCAGACCCAAACCCAACCTCAAACCTTTCTGCACCCCCACTCTCAAATTCAGCCCCAACCCTAACCTTAACCCCAACAAACTTCCCAAATTCTCCCTCAGACCCCTCTGCTCCTCTCTGGCCACAAACCCCCAAACCCTAAATACCCAAATCCCATCTCAGTCCCCACCACCCCTAGCCCACCTCCCTACTCGCACCCTCAAAAAAGAGAAAAAACAGAAGCATGACTAACATGGATCTGGAAGATCAGGAGTTTACAAGGTTGGTTTGTTTGAATCTAAATTCTTGTTTACACTATGGTAGTTTAAGATGACGTCGTTTTGAGATTCAATTTAGATAGAGAACATAATTAATTAATTTAATCGAAATCCAGCTTCTATGAGACTTTTTTTTGTCATGCGCATTTTCTCTTCATCTTCTACTAAGATGCGAGCTGAACTCCAATATCTTGTTAATAAATGAATTATCTTATTCCAAAAATAATTTTATAAATACTCTCCTATTTGTTTCCTTTCTGATTGCAATTTTTGTTCTTGGGATTGAATGCAGCTTTCCACCCAGTGAAGGTAACGAACTAGTTGCAACTTTGACTGGGTGTTCAAATGCGATATTTTTAGTTTCAAGTATGATCGCTCTGTTAATGGATCCCTTGTTCCTTTATATTCCAATCGTGGATGAGCAAAACAAGTGCCTTTTAATGGACAAAAAGCTGAGGACTGTATCTCTTCTTCTGCGGTCATTTGGGGACATTACCTTCATACTGCACGTTGTATATCAAATTCGTCAATTTTTCAAAGCCAAGGCACAAACAAGCGGAGGAGAATATTTTAATTTACATGACAAGTTGCCAAAGCACTCTGTCATAGCTGACTTTCTTGCTGTTCTTCCCATCCCACAAGTAAGTAAAGTAATTAAATCTTTTTAGTATGAATTATTAAATAACACATTATTAGCCAGTGTGGTATATAGCTCAGTTGGTTGAACTCTTTCACCTCCACTTATGTGAGCAGAGGTTCGAAATCCCATACGCTTAATGAATATTTGTATAAACACCTCTTCCCCAATCGCCTGTACTACTAAAAAAAACGCATTGTTATTATAATTATTTTTTTGTGTGCAGGTGATCATTCTAAGTGTGTTTTTCAGAATAAGAGGCTCTGGATATTTGGATCACGGAGGCATTCTGAATTTTCTTTTGTTCGCCCAGTATCTGCCCAGGATCTATCAAACTCGCCATTTGTGTGCCAAAATTGCAAATACTAGTGGATTAATCGTTAAAGTTTTGTTCTACTTTTTCGTCTACATCCTTCTCTGTCATGTAAGTTTATGTTATAAATTGGCGGATGCTATGAATCGAACTTGCTCCAAACCACAACACATGTGGGTCGTTTCTGACACTTCATTTTTATATGCCCCTTTAAAGGTTTCTTATTGCTATTCTTCTTTATATAATACAAAAAAATTTCAGTTTTATTTTGGTTAGAACTATTTCTAGTTGTTTAACACAGTAACAAACATTAAAGTTCATAATAATAAAAAGTTTATTATTTCTGAAATATATGTTATGCAAGCTCCAGTTTTGTATCAAGAATGTAACTTTGATATTGTAGTTCACTAATTAATTAATCTTTTGTGTTTAAGGTGGTCGGAGCTTTTTGGTACTTTTTCGCTATTCAACGAGAGATGTCATGTTGGTACCAGGCATCTGTAAAGCATAGTAAGAGCAAAATTAGTTTTTACTGCGATGACAGTAGTTCAAGAAATATCACATTACTAAATCAATTCTGCCCAATAAAGTCACCAGATGCTACAGTCTTTGATTTTGGGATATTTCTTGACTCCCTTCAGTCTAACAACAAAGGGTCAATAGATTTTCCAGCGAAGCTCTTTTTCTCTATATGGTGGGCCATGCGAAATCTTAGGTTTGCATATATACATCTTGATCATCATTGGCAAAGCAATCAATAAATTTTCCACTTTTTTTTTTAGAAATAAATTTTCCACATTTATATATCCCTTATTACTAGTCCAATCTTTTTTTTTTGCAGCTCTTTTGGTCAGAATCTAGTAACAAGTAACCTTGTGTGGGAAAACTGCTTTGCAATTATAATTTCTCTCAGCTTGCCAGTTTTCTCTCTCGTGGGTTATTATGTGCAGGTAACTGATAGTGGTCAATCTCTTTCTTGATCTTTTTTTTTTCTTTTTCAATAATTTTGTGGTGAAACGGACGCAACTTATGCAGAACCTACCAAAAATAAATGAGGCACGACGGAAGACTGAAGAGAAAAAGAGCGATTTGGAAGAGTGGATGTCTAGAAATAATCTCCCTGAGGATTTCAGGAAAGAAATCATGAGAAATATACGACGAAAATTGGAAGAAGACAATGACATACATGCTGATCTGACAATAGTCTCACTTCTTCCTTGGTATATCAAAAAGGGGTGAAGCACTTTTCTCTGCATGAGAACGCTAAAAAAAGTATGCCCTCAACCTCCTCTCTCTCTCTCTATATATATATATGAGGAATGCTATTTAAACTCGCCCAAAGTGAGTCTAAATTCAGACTGTCCCACTATAGCCCTCCACGTGTCCATTGAGAGTCCCAATAACAATCGAAATACACAAAATCTATTTTTCCCGTTCTACCCTCTCCTCCACCAGACCCAGACATAACATTAATCTTGTCTTCATCTCTCCTCTCCCAATTTTTTTTTCTCTGTCTCTCTCCTTCCTCCCATCGTCTCCCTTTTCTTCATCCTGTTCCTAACCCGGAATTGAAGAACATCTCCGCTTCTTTTCTCAGGAACCAATAACCAATTCCCCAATGTTAATCTTTTCTATATTTTATTTTCCTCTTTTTTCTTCCCCATTTTCCTATCTCTCTCCGCCTTCTTTCACTCCCAACCAGTGGCGGATCCACTTGAGAGCCAGTGAATGCTATTGCCCCTACTCACCGTTCTTCCTATCCATGAAGTTCCTAGAATTTTCATTGAAGCTCTACTCGAGTATGTTGCAATGGGGGCAAGGTATTTGATAAAAGTCCTATGAGAGAACATGGAGGGGCAAAGTTGTGTGGGCTACTTAGTTTCAGATTTTTTTTTGTTTAAATTGCCATACAAAAACGAGGTCCTTTTGTGCTGTCACTTAAATCAACCGAAATTATTAACACCCAACACTCTCATCTCCAAGTCGTTTCAGGCTCTTCTCCTTGTTACTTCACCATTTTATGTCTGGGAAATGTTACTTAAACACCCAAAATTTCCAAAAATTTCTTCAGCTCTCCTTGTTACTTATATAATTCATCCACGTTTGAAGTAGATTGAACTTTACTTTTTAGTTCAAGTGTGGAATTCCCCAATATTCAGGTTACTTAGAAAATATTGTTGTTTGCTTTAGGCATGAACTTTTTAGAAAATTTTCAGGTCTGTTAGTGATTTGAACTACTACATTTTGCCCCCAACACCAAAATTTTCTGGATCCGCCAGTGCTCCCAACCCAAGCCCAACTAAACCCAACAAAGTTGTCGACTTGTTTTGTGTTTGGCGTTCACCATGAGGAAATTGGTTCTTGGTTTTTAAGGAAAGAAGAAGAGAGAGAAAAGGAGAAAATGAGATGTTCAAGTCTGGTTTTTTTTTTGGTCAAAGGGAAAAGGAAGAAGGTGGGAAGGAGAGAGAAATTGGGAGAGAAGAGATGAAGACTAGATTAATGTTGTTTGGTGGAGGAGAGGGTAAAACGGGAAGAGTAATGATTTCCCCACTCCCCTTTTATCCACTTACACTCCATTTTGTGAAATAGAAAGTTGTGCACAAAAGGAGTGTAGGTGGATAAAAAGGGAGTGGGGAAATCATCACCCAAACGGGAAAAATAATTTTTGTGTATTTCGATTGTTATTGGAACTCTCAATGGAGACTTGGAGGGCTCAGCTGGAGAGTCTGAATTTAGACTCGCTTTGGCCGAGTTTGAATAGCATTCCTCATATATATCGTATCAAAGAGAGTTTCAGTGATCTCATAAATAAGCTTAATTTAAGCTTATTTGTATATTTATATTCACCTATTTGTATTTGCCACAACCACAAGTATACGAGTTGCAACGGCCATGAGGAAATTAATCTTTTATTTTTGTTTAGTCTAAGCTAGCCAGCTAACTGAGCAAGCTATTATATATACAAGTGTAGGTACCAAGGCTTGTAGGTAAGGAGGAAAGAGTGTTGAAAATGATGTGCAACAATTTGAAGCCAGTAATGTACATGGAGAATAGCTACATCATTCGAGCGGGAGAACCACTGGATTTCATGCTCTTGGTTACAGAAGGCACGGTATTGATCTACACTGCTGGGAATGCTCCCTCATTATCCACCAGGTCCATTGAGAAAGGTGATTGTTATGGAGACGAAATTCTGAGTTGGGCAGCACTCCAAGACAATGCCTCTTTCTCCACCCTTCCTTTATCGTTAAATAATGTGAAATGTCATACCAAAGTGGAAGGCTTCGTTCTCATGGCAATGGACTTGAAAACCATAATCTCCAAATGCGGAAACTTGTGGTACAACTACCACCCTGATGAGACGATTTGTCCCACAGAAACAGAAATCTGATCGTATCTGCCGCCGTCCACCGGTGGATGATGGGCCAAACAATCACCGATCTAGGAAGCTGAATGGATCCTAAGAATCCTGTTTGTGTATATAGCTTGACCCTGGGTCTCCTGCCCTAGTCACTCGTTTTTGTTAGAACAAGTTATGAATCTTGCAAAAGTAATTATACAACTTCTCTTAAATTCTTAAGTACTCTATCTCTCGTGTCTAAATTCTTTTTGTTTTCTCTAGCTCTCATGTATGAAGATTCCTCTCTGTTTTCTCTCTCTATTGCTGTTTTCTCTAACTGCACAAGTTTTTTATGCATTATTTTCTGAATTTGCATAAAATAGTGGAGTAAAGTTTTAACCCATGTGAAGGGAGCCAAACGCAAATCACACTGACCCAATCAAACTATAACACACCCCTCATGCACAGAGACAGAGCTATATCAATTCTCTCTGAGCATACTGAAAACTAGATGAAAAATACTTCCTTCCTACTTACCTACCTTCCTCCTTCCCAATGAGTAGGAAATCCTATATTACCTACCTTCCTCCTTCCCAATAAGTAGGAAATCCTATATTCCCGTTAATGACAATATGACTTGTGTGTCGGAAAAAATGACTTGTGTGTCGAAGTTTTTCTTTATTTGTGTATAGTGATTTGAGAAAAGAGGTGTAAGGAAAGGAGGCAAGCACTATCCAAACCACATAACATCAAGCGCCGTACTTACTAAAAATTTTTGAACTTAATTAATTACAACAGCCTGCCTACATACACAAGAACAAATAAACACATAACAAAACCCAAAATTTTATCTCCTAACGTACTCAAGAGCTACCTAGAGCTCAGTTTGAGGTTCTGTGCTTTGTCTGTCAGAAAAGCTCCTCTTCACTTTCTCCTTTGTCTTCTGCACTGTTTCCCCGACTAGTTTTGCTGCTGATTTAGCCGAGTCCTCCACCGTCTCTCTGCTCTTCCCAAAACTCTTCCCCACAACCTCTCTCACCTTCTCTCCATCTCCTCCCCCTCCTCTGCTCCCAGCCTCCCCTCCAAAATTATTATTATTACCACTCCCCCTAAAACTAACGCCAAATATGAAAAGCCGAAAATTAACTTGATTTATAAATAATAATTAAAAAAAACTTAGTTTTTTTTTCCAGGTGCCCCTCTTAGCTTGATTTATTTTATCTAGCTACCTAGCTCATCTATTGCTAAATTGAGCATGAGTTGACAACTAATAACGATTTATATCGCTTACTTATCAAGGAATTACAAATAGAGTAAAACCCATATGAAAAGAGAACAAACGAAATTCATATCGATCCAATCCTTCTTTTATTTTATTTTATTTTTTTGTATTTATATGAAGCTATGCACTTACTACAAAACTTTGAACTTAATTACCAGCATATCCATGCTACAAGAAAACCCAAAACTTTATGCATGCTCTACTCAAACAGCTAGCTAGCTAGAGCCAGCCAGCGGCCTAGAGCTCAGATTGAGATTCTCTACTTCCACTGTCAGAAAAGCTCCTCTTCACTTTCTCCTTTGTCTTCTGCACTGTCTCCCCAACTAGTTTGGCTGGACATTCAGCCGAGTCCTCCACCGTCTCTTTGCTCTTCCCCACAACTTCTCTCACCTTCTCTCCAGCTCCTCCTCCTCCTCCTCCTCCTCTGCTCCCAGCCTCCCCTCCAACGTGAATATTATTACCGCTCCCCCTAGAACTAACACCAAATCAATAATTAACAATCTAAATCATATATTCTTCTTCAAAAACAAAATAATTACTAAAGAAAATATTTATAAAAAAACATACTCTAAACTGGGAGGGAAGAAGTAGGCCTGCACTTGGTTCCAAAGCGCTTTGGGTTTCTCCAAGTAGCTTGGGATCATCAAAGGTGAAGATCTGTGCAGAGAAAAAGCATTTTTGGTCATCTTCCACAAAGATGGTTTTTCTGGTGCATTATCATTTCTGCTTTCCTCCAGCTTGTATTGCTGCTGCTCACCTTCATCTGCACAACCAAAGTTAGTGACCAATAACAATATTGTGCAGAAAATCAGCAAAATTGCAGATGAACAAGTGCTTCTTCTTCTGAGTTTCAACTCCATTGCTGAAAGCTGCTGCATTTATGATGACATTGATTTTATTTAAGTGATGTTCTAGTGGGCTTATATGATGATGTGTCTCACAGTTTGTTGATACGTGTCTAGATGCTCATGATTGCTTCTGAAGGCTGAAGCGGTGAAGCCTCAAGACGTGGAGTAATTTTTGGGTGTTTTGACACCACGCGCGTGGTATCATCCACTGTAGAAACATGTGGAATGTTCCAACGCGTCACGTATGCGTAAAAAATAATACAATAAATTATAAAGTAATTCCAAACGCCCCAGTTTATTGGATGACACCACCACGTGGTGCATCTACATTTAAAAATTTCTCCAAGACGTGGCACTTGCATATTGCTTGTTTGCCTCGTCGGTTCACACGTCAGACTCAAAAGAGTCGGTCAGGCTTTACCCAAACTTGAGAATTCCTTTTTCTTTGTCTTATTGTGATCGTATGCCTCGTTTTTGCTCTCTTAATTTCTAAAGTTTAGCTGAAAAGAAAAAGGAAATCCTTGTAACTCTATTTAAATTAAAGACAACAAAAATAAAAGTAAGATTGAGATCAAACAGCTTGCCAATTTGTTACTGTAGCCGAACAGCTTGCATCTACGACAGGAGGGATGCTGGCGTGAGTCGTGATGAAGTTTTCTTACTTCATATACTTTTACACACAAGTGATATTATTTTAATTAAGCCTTAATTCATGCATGATTAACTTTAGTTTTCTCAGTATAATAATATGTTATACATATAACTTGCTGGAACAATGCCCAAAAAACTCTTATTCGCTCGCACAACACGACAGACACTAGCATTTTTCTTAAATAATATAGTCACATACAACCTGCTAGAATTTAACTAAACATGACATATATGTGTCTGTATTTCAAAATTTTAAAAATAAAATACTGAAGACAAAAATTAAAAAATTAAAAAATTAAAAAAAAAAATGATTATTTTTATATGCCGTTAGTTTTCACTTATCTCTACAGTCTAAAAAGAGAACAGGGCATTGTCTGCAAGACACGTTGGTAATATAATTGACCACTTCGCTTCTTTCACCAGAACAGAAGCTCCAAAGCAACCATGGCATCAGTCATGACTTCTCATGCGATCCTCTTCCAAACCTCAAACCCAATCAGACCCAAACCCAACCTCAAACCTTTCTGCAGCCCCACTCTCAAATTCAGCCCCAACACTAACCTTAACCGCAACAAAATTCCCAAATTCTCTCTCAAACCCCTCTGCGCCTCTCTCGCCACACACCCCCAAACCCTAAATACCCAAATCCCATCTCAGTGCCCACCACCCTTAGCCCACCTCCCTACTCGCACCCTCACCACCCTCTTCGCCCTAACCCTATCCGTCGTCCGCAACCTCTCGATTTCGCTATTGAAATTCGGATCCCAATTCGGTCCCTCCATCGGTTCCGCCGCCGGACCCCTCTTCTTCGCGGCTCTCGGAGACCGCCCGAGCGGCTACTTGAACACGCCGTTGACGGTGGTCGCCGCCGGACTCTCCAAATGGCTCGATATCTACAGTGGGGTTTTGATGGTTAGGGTTTTGCTCAGTTGGTTCCCCAATATTCCTTGGGACCGCCAACCCCTTTCGGCGATCCGGGACCTCTGCGATCCCTATTTGAACCTCTTTCGCAACATAATCCCGCCGATTTTCGATACCTTGGATGTTAGCCCGCTCTTGGCTTTCGCAGTTTTGGGTACGCTCGGGTCCATTCTCAACAACAGTAGAGGAATGTATTGATTGAGCAAGAAAAATTGGCGGGTTTGGGTTGGGAAGCAATTGGGTAAGGAAAGTTATCGGTTGTTTAGCTTAAGTTCATATTTTTTGTGGATTATTCATAATGTGTTTCGGACTGTGATAAGTTTAAATTCAGTATGAATATATAAATTTTGACATATTTTATGGATGAGATTTTCAATTTTCGTTTCATATCTGTTGTTGCAGTATTGTGGGTGCTAAGCATTGTTGATTTGTCAGAATTTTGCATGTAATCTTGTTAGTGATATGCAAAGTTGTTGGGAAACTCTGGATACGTGATTACGAAAGGAGGGATAGGAAAGAAATTACAAAGCTTAGCACTTTGTTGTTTAGATTCTAGAATGGTGATAAATTTTGATAAAGCAATAACATCTGTGACAACAAGTTATCAGCTTTCGCATGGTTGAAAAAAGAAAAAGGAAGGAAAATAAAATGAAGAAGGGTGAAACCATTCTTTAGTTACAAATAGATGTGAGCGGCACAGTTGCATCATACTGCTGGCAGGACGTTTTCTAATTGAAAGTAGTGAATAACCAGCTTTCACCAGAATATGCTCATGGCCTTACAATGTTTTGCAGATGAGATATCATTTCCATACTACTTTTGTGTTTGTGTTATTTCACATTGATTTTGGACAATTTTAAATGGAAAGAATTGATGTTATAGCTTTAGGTACTGACATCAAGGGAATCTATGTTATCTTCAGACGACCCTATAGAGATTCAAATTTCCATTGACAAAACACAGGTTTCTGAAGGAGCCATTAGATGACTAAGAAATTTGATATTTTAGTTTGCTATTTTACTTAATATTAGGTGCTTCTGAACAATGCAGATATGCATCTTCTATTACAAGTTATGCAGCTGATGCACAGGTTGATGAAGAAAAGGGTGTATGTGGGAAGTCTATTTTGATTATTCTTTTACAGAAATGGAGATTTCTTTCAAAGAGTTGATTACATTTCACTGTGTTGTGTCAAAATGTATGTTTGAAGGGTTCCTCTAAGATAGTTTGCGTGTTCAAGTTATCATCTATCTATATTCATGCAGAAGATTTTGCTTTGGCTGAGATATATTATACTCCATTGCATAAACCTTTTTTTCTTCACCACCTCCGTTTTCGTAGATAATCTCATTCAAATTCGGGGATGCTATCCATTTTGTACGTAATACCATGTTTTTGCGTTGGGTTTTCTGCATCAATAATCAGATAGATGAGTTCATGTTTGAGTGCAGAAGCATGATATGGATTGTACCACAACCTTCTAACTGAGAATGTGGCTCAAAGTTTGGATCTTTGTTCAGGTTGAGTTACTTGATTGCTGATGCCATTTGCTTTTTTGGGGAATTCTAGCCTGCAGTTTTTAAGTGAATGAACAAACAGCATCTACCATTTTGACTGTGACTAGCTTCATTTTTGGATGAGAGTGTTATTTAGCGGGGTCTCTATGTATAATGGCATTGAAGGAGTAATTTGCTTACGGATAAAATTAGGGTGCTGTTAAACGACACAGTTATATATATATATATATATATATATATATATATATATATATATATATATATATATATATATATATATATATATTAGGGTACCCTATATTAGGGCTTGTCGCCCCGCCCAAATTTAGTGGGCCTATGTATTACTTCGTTAGAGCAATCCCAGCGTTTGAGGCAAGGCGAGGCGGAGCGGCGAAGAAGGAAGGAGAAGGCTCGGCATGGCTTGAAACCCAGTGGGTGTGGGTCCCAGCGATACTGGCGAGCAAGGGCAAGTTTTGCAGTCAAGCAGAAGGCAAGATGATGTCGGTAGCGCTTTTTCAATTTTTCACCGGATTGTGGCGTGCAATGCCGCGTAATCAAAAATTGATAACGGCGTGTCGATGTCGAAACCAGCGGCTACTTGACACGTGTCGTATGTGCTGGAACCTTTCAGATGGATTTTTGCACAATCAAGTGGTGAGCTTATTTTGGGTTTCAAAAATTTTAAAAAAATTTTAAAAATTTTAAAAAATATAATAAAATTCTGGAAATTATTTCTATAAATACCTACCATAACCATTCACTTTCCACACCAAATTTGCATACAAATTCTTCTCCTTTCAATATTTTTACTTTCCACACCAAATATTTTTCTCCTTAGGAATTTTTAAAAATACCAAAATTTTCTGAAATTTTTTCTATAAATACCTACCAATATTATTCACTTTCCACAATAAATCTCCATACAAATTCTTCACCTTCAAATATTTTCACTTTCCACCCAAAATATTTTCACTTTCCACACAAAATATTTTTCTCCTTCACAAAATTCCATTTGTGTCAAAAAATACATGGCCTCTTCCGTGAAGCGGAGTAACGTGGACAACCGTTGAAGATATTTTGTTGTGTGAGTGTTGGAGTCAAAGTTGTTCATTGCGGTCATAGGCAATGAGATGAAATTCTCTCATATGTGGAGAAAAATTCATGGAGAATTTTGTGAAAGATCAAGTTCGACTCGGACGGAAATGGCTTTGGCTAGTAGGTGGAAAATTTTGAATACGAGTTAGGAAATGGAGAGATGCGTTGGCAAAAGCAAGAGGAAATGATTGAGAAGTGGTGAAAATCTTGGCGGCGAGGTAACAAATTTCTAATTTCCGTTTTATTCAATTTAATGTCTTTTTTTCCTTGGATTTACAATTTTATTTCTTTAATAGATTCTTCAAGCACAAATGTGGTTTTGTGCATTTAGGTAATTGTAGGTGTTTTTGTTCCAGTGACGAGCGAATGGAAAGCTTAGGCTTTTGTAAGAGAAAATGAACAAAAATCCCCAGATGCTGAGTTCGAAACCCAGGACTCCCAAAAGGATTTCTAAAAGACTCATGAAGCCTTAGAGAAATACGTTTGGGTCCTTTTTCACTAATAACTTGAGGAAGAATGCATTAAGCTTGTTAGGGGACTTAGCATGAGGAGCTTGTGGCATGGGGTGAGCTTTTCACGGGTTTAGCAATTTGAGAGAGAGAGACCAAAGCATGAGTTTCCTTGAGAGAAAAAAGCATGTTTCTAAAGTGGAGAATGGAGAATTAGGAGGGTTTCTATCTTGGAAAAGAGAGAGCAGATTGGAGTAGAAGATGGTGTAAATTCAGGTTTTGCTTGACAAAGCTTGGTCTTGCTCTGGAATGGTGTGTGTTCTTTAGGTAGAGGAAGCTCCCCTTTTATAGGCATTTGGAATTCTAATTATATGATCTTCCATCCCCATATTTTCCTTTGCTTCTTTCAATTCGCTCATTTTGGTGAAAACTCTTTGACAGGAGCGTCACGAATCAATGGTTTCTTAAGGTTCCAAGGTTTTATGCGTGAGCCTCCCCATGGGAGGTGAGGCGCCACTTTTTCTCTTGGTTTTCCAAACTAAACAGGAGGAAATGGGAGAAGAGAAATCGTTTGTCAGTGGGTATTCCTCATACACCCGTAAATTTCCTTTGGCTTTTCATGGTGGCTTTGTGGTATTGTTTATGGAGTTTGGACGGGGTGGAACACGATGCCGACTTTTTAGCAAGGATTTGGGCTGGGCTTTGTGTATTGCATACGGGTTGTTGATGCTCTCCTTTCCAGTGACCCGCATGCTTTTGTGTTCTTTGGAAGTGAGCTTTATTGGTTTTGGGCGTTCTAACTATCAAATGGATTTTCCTAAATGCTACCATAGCCTATGGGATATTCTCCTAAGACATTGGACCCATTTTTCTCTCTCATGCTAACCCATGTATTTGGGCAGGAATGGGCCTGAGTTTTAGTGCTCCCAAGTGGCCTAAAACTTCCCATTCCTTAGTCCTCGATGGGCCTTGTGATGCTCGTGCCCATTGCCACCACAACCTTCTACCAAGCCCAGGGTGATTACGTGGCTTGGGCCCATAAGCTTGTAGCATGGCTTGGCATTAGAATCGCGTGTCTATATATGGGTGCTTGCGCAGTTTCATTGTAACATAATAAGCCATGATTTGGGCCCAATAGCATCGGATAAGTTGATGGCGTGAACTTATCTGAGGCGATGCATTTTGGCGATTTTGTGCATGCTTGCTTGGCGTGGCATGTGACCTATAGCTTATGTAGGTGCACCCTACAATTTCTCGCATGTCAGTCGTGCTTCTTTTGTGATTAATTATTTCTTATTTGGGCGAGAATAGACTTGAGCTGCCTTAGATTTTGGGCCTCAACGAGTAATAAAAATTCAAAAATCACCAATGTTGGGACATTGTGAAGAATTATTCAAAATTCAATACACGTGGTTCGTTCGATCTTGTGAAGAAAACCATTACACAAGGCTCCTCAAGCGAACAATGCACATAATCGGTTCGTGGTGCGTTAGTGGAGGAAATAATGGCACGATTACATCCTCAGCCACGTGGTGATCCCGTTGGGCAAGTCTCGACCAATGATTGAGCCGTCTTCGTACTCAATTGTGTCGGACTATGAGGACTTAGAGTACTTAAATTTTATGATGAGTGAGTAGGTATTTCAATTGTATGGATGAGTTAGATGTGAATTTTTTAATAAATATGAATGGCATTAAGCGTAGAAAATCTTATCAGAAATTTTTACATTTTATCAGAAAATGTTATCACGAAATTTTATATGAGAATTTTATAATGAATAGTGACATGTGGCAATAAAATCTTATCAAAATCATATCCAAATTAATTGTTTAAATTAAAAAAGGAAAATAAATTAAAGTGAATAGTAATTGCCCTACCTTTGCCCTTCCATGGGTGGAGCAAAAATGCAAAGTATGCCTTATTCACGTGAATAGTCTGCCCTTGCCCCCCTTGCCCTTGCCCTTGCCCTTATGGGTGGAGTTGCTCTTAAGAATGCAACCTCTGTTGTAAGCCTAATGATTAGGAAACAACTTTAACAGAAAAATAATGAAATTGATCAAATTGGGACCCAGTTGAACACTTGAAAAACAGCTGCAAAAAGGCAAGGCCAAACCAGAATAAAAATGCAGAACCCCAACAAACAACAAAAGCAGGCTCAATAAAAACCGAGCCCAATGAACAACAGAAGCACAGTAAATGTAGATAAACAATTACAGCAACAAAAAGAAACCAAAATCAGGGCAAATTGGTTAGCCATTCAATCAAATTGGTTTGATCCAACAGTTAAGAGATATAATTTCATCTAAGGATCTTAAATAAGATTTGATCCAACGGTTAAGAGATATGGTCCCTTAAATAAGACCATCACCATAGAATGACAGCATCACTGCAGACCAACCAAAAGGGTTCTGAAGAGCAAATTTAGACCAATAGACAAGGCAATCACCCCAGAAGACAACAGCCTCAGCCATCAGATCAGCAGCAATATTACATTACTGAGTGATAGGAAGGCTAACCAAGTTTGTGGTGATCATGTGGAAATATTTATCCTCTCAAGCAGTCTTCTTTTCTTTTACTAGCAAATACCCTAAAATGATTCTCGCAATTTTTTACTTTTTACCTTTTGGAAACCATCTGGAACGAAAGCCCTTGTAAGTTTATTGGAGTGACTGAAACAGCAGTTTGTGCAATAATATTTATGAGGATATAAGGCTCTAAATCTGTCTGTGGTTATATGTTTGCGTTGGTTGTATCTCTCTCTCTCTTTCTCTCAAGAAATTCTTGTTCAATCATGTAATCCAGCTCTGCGGAAGAATAATTTTATGCAATTAAAAATAAAGTAATGTGTTTATAATATTTTGTTATCCCATTTTCAAACATTGACGTTTACTTTGCAGCTGAACTCCAATTGCTGCATATAAATTGAACACTTGTTAATCTGCCTGGTCCCTTAGCTTTCACGCATCAAACTTGTTGATATGACATGATTGGAAGGGCCGCATCTCAAATACAATTTATTGGTAAATGGAATAATGTGTGCCAAATTTTTTCAAGGCGGTGGATTGTTTCAATTTTGGCTGTTAGGCCGTCACTGCAAAGTGGTATAACAGTATTAACAGATTCAGATAGGGTTAATTATGCAGTGGACCAAGCATCTGAGATGTTGAAACTTGTTGGTTAAACTGTAACTGCGGGTGTTCTTGATTCTTCTCTCATTTTCTCAGCTAAACATTTGTTTACGCTACGTAAAAATCGAACTCTTGTCGTGAATGTAAAGGAAAGAAAATAACAAAAACTAAATAATTATCTCTGGAAATTATGAAAACAAAAAACAAGGAAATATAACACCATGGTCACCAATCACTTTGGGATGCATGAGCAACAAACATGTAGTTGAATCTACCTTCAAAAAAAGAAAGAAGAAAATGATCTTCCAATAGTTGTTTATCAACCCTTTTGGACGAATCTGAATAATTTACTTATTGTGGTGGGATTTGAGTTTTCTTTTTCTCATTTTTTAATACTTTTGAAACAATGTAGCTAGCATAAGAGTCCATATAGATTAGCCATCACCCTCTTCAAATTAATCTAGTGATCCCATTTTTTTGCCGGATGCATCATGCCTATAGAGGATAGGAGGGTAGAGCACATTATGATAATTTGAATAAGTATTTTTATTATGCATGGTGGATCAACTTTTTGAAAGTTGAATGAGAATGTTATAATTTATTTGCAAACTGATAGAGATATTGCACCCCATGCACATAGGATGAGCATCCATTGCACCAGTGTAATTAAAATTTATTGAATTTAAAACAATTCAATCTCTTTCTAGTAAGATCTTTTTAACATTTACCCATTTCATTAATTCAAGAGACCATTCTCCAAACAAATAAATAAATAAAAACACCAAAAATATCTTACGACCACATTAAAAAAATGATAACGAAGTGGGATCAGTCAAAGAAATTTTGAACCTTTTATCATCCCAAATGACATTTGATGTAGTTATAACACCATTGGCCTAAAAATGGTCAAGAGGCCATTAATTTGAAAATTACAAGTTGAATATTTTTGGAGACGTGTGAACTTGAACAAGAAAGTTTTTTTGTTGTCGACAAAAAAATTGAGAATGAAGGGTTTTGTTATGGTGAAATGAAACTATCATGCTAATAATGATGATGATCTAGATTCTAGAGTTCATAATTTTTCTAAAACAAAAATTGAATTGTAAACCAACTCTTTTAGTTCTCTACTTCTACAATCTCATACCCCACACACACTGCCTAACCCAACTCAATTTTTTTTTTTTTGTGTGTGTGGCTTTTTTTTTTATGATACATGCCATTTTACAGTATTTACCAATCACAGACCAACCTAAATACATGGATTTCAGGTAAGTTTCAACTTTCAGCTCCACCTCCATGGGAGCTGGAAAAAGTTTTTTTTAAAAAAAAGAAGAAGAAGAAAAGAAAGACGCATGATGGAACTTGTAACTAATTAGTAAATTCCATCTCTTGTTAAGTAAGATGTACTAGTCAAGGAAATCACTCAAACTGAGGAATGCTATACAGCTAATGAAAAATTCTACACGTCTCAATCTCAACTTTTTATCCCAACCTTATTTTTCCAGTTAATATAGGACCGTCACGACCGAGTCTGCAACATGGTTATTTTTCAATGCCATGTGCATTGATTAAGTATTTCGGTACGTATATTCACTATACTGAAATTCTCAATACGAGCTTTTAAAAAAAAAAGACAATGAGCATTGATTTTTACTTTTTAATTTTTGATGAGTCGTAGGATTTGAGCTTACGCTATTTACTGTATAATGATTATAAAGTTTTAATAAATAAAGACAACTGTATTTCTCAAGGATGGTGGTTCTTATCTTCAAAAAAGTCCTTAAGAGATCATGATATTAGGGATATTAGAGGCCTCAATATATTAATTAATTGACTCCTGGCCCTTCTTACATATAAAAACTTGAATATAAAGTAGGGAAATAAAAAATAAAAAATAACCCCAAACAAAATGGAAAAAACATATAGAGAAAAACATGAGAGAGAGAGAGAGAGAGAGAGAGAGAGAGAGAGAGAGAGAGGGTGCAAGGTGGAAGGTGACTTTTCAGGTAATATTGAAATAATATTTTGTTTATCCAAAGTCATTTACGGAGTTTGGTGGTTTTTGCCGGATGAGACAACCTACCAGTTGTTGCGGCTCTTTGAAGAGTGAGAAAGAGAGAGACTTTTTTAAGAGAGAGAAAGAAACAAAGCATTTCGGAGAGAGAGAAAGAGAATGTGACTGATATAGAGATGGGATCTCACTCTCACCAGCAGAATCATTACAGCTATTATTACCATTTCAACCACTGTGTTTGATCCATTTCAGCAACTAAATCTTTTTCTTCTTCTTCCTCCTCAGGTATTACCCTTACTCTTACCTCATTTTTATTCCCATTATGCCCCTTCCCGCATTGCCACCAATCTGCTCTGAACCCAGATGAAACTTTTGTTCATTTGTGTAGATCTTCGACATTTCCATGGTTATAGTTCAAAATGGTGATCTGGGTATGCTTTGTTTCTCTGATTTGGGCTGTGAAAGCTGTGTCTTTTATTTATTTTTTCATTTTTAATTTGAGAATGACATGGTTTTGTTTGTACTTTGCTAAATGTGGAGGATTGTGCTATCTTTCTTGTTTTGTTGGATATCGATCATAAATTTAGTTCCTTTTTGTACTCTGGTTGGTTAATGAGAAAATGTGGAAAGAAGCAACTTTTGAATGTTGGGTTTTGTCAATTCTTACAGAAAAAAAGATAAAAAAGAGAAGCTCAAGGGACAGAGCCATTTAAGATATTCTTGAGAGCTTTATTCTCCTGCCTATCAATTTTTCTGAGATCCAGAAGTAGCCAGAAGTCTTACAATCCCTTCTTCTTGCTTCAGATCTTTCATCAATGAAAATTTGTTCTATGAATGATAGATTTCAGACTGTAATGTTAGTAATTAGGAGATGATTTGTTTTACTTGCAATTCTATTGTGGTTTAAGTATTTTTGCCTAGTGTCTTAGGTTGCCAAAAATTGAAGATCAGGACTTGTCATCATAAATTAACCTCCGAGTATTAGAGATGCTTGTGCCACCACAAAACAAAAGCTTGCTCTCAAGACTTGATCTCTGAGAACATGCCCAATCTAAATCATTTTAGTATCTTCGAAATTTCCAATTGTTGTTCTTCAGTTTGAAAGTTGAGATCATATCACGCGCTTAGTGTTCCTTTGCTATATTCTGGTGTGGTTGATTGGTTATATCATTGTACCTATAACAACTTTTGCTTGATAGTGTCAAGTATTGAGCTAGTTAATAAGTTTATGAACAATACCTGATTGTCTCTCTTTCTCTCTCTCAGTAGGACTTTGAGTGTCCGTTAGATAATCATCTTGTGCTTTGTCCTGTGCCCCCCAAAGAAGCTTGATGGGTTCCAGATTCCCATCTCATCAGCTCAGCAATGGTCTCTACGTATCAGGCAGGCCTGAGCAGCCAAAAGAAAGAGCACCTACGATGGGCTCAACGGCCATGCCCTATACTGGTGGCGATATCAAGAAGTCGGGAGAGCTGGGGAAAATGTTTGATATCCCTATGGACGGGTCCAAGTCTAGGAAATCCGGACAACTGACCAGTGCTCCTTCAAGGACTGGATCATTTGGAGGTGCTGCTTCTCATTCAGGTCCCATTATGCCTAATGCTGCAGCTCGAGCTAACTATACGACATCAGGTCCTGTATCTTCTGGAGGCATGACTGGTTCTGCTTCAGTAAAGAAGACTAATTCTGGGCCACTCAATAAGCATGGGGAACCATTGAAGAAGTCTTCTGGCCCTCAATCTGGTGGAGTGACGCGTCAAAACTCTGGCCATATTCCACCAGTTCTTCCCACAACAGGTCTTATCACATCGGGACCCATATCTTCAGGTCCACTAAATTCCTCTGGGGCCCCTAGAAAGGTATCTGGACCTTTAGAGCCTATGGGATCAATGAAATTACAAAGTTCCTCTGTTGCTCACAATCCAGCAGTGACTACTCTTGGCCAAGATGATTATTCTTTCAGAAAGAACTTCCCAAAGACAATATTGTGGTCTGTGATACTGATATTTGTGATGGGGTTCATAGCTGGTGGTTTTATTCTTGGAGCAGTCCACAATGCCATACTCCTTGCTGTTGTGGGAATTCTTTTTGCTGCAGTTGCTGCTTTGTTCACTTGGAATACTTGTTGGGGAAGAAATGCTATCGTAAATTTCATTTCTCGTTATCCTGATGCTGAGCTCAGAACTGCTAAAAATGGGCAATATGTGAAAGTCTCTGGGGTATGTAACATAGCCAATGCTGATACAATATCTTATATTTGTACATCCTCTTGTTGGTTTATCTGCCTATTGATATTTATGACTATAGAAATTCTACTTTTAGTTTGCGTTTTTCTTCCCCGCCTTGGATCTCAAATAACATCACCAAGTAGTTGTTTTTCACTTTGTGCTTGTGTCTGTTCCACACTTAAAACTTCGTTTAGAAGATTTACTTATGTTTACCTTTAATTCATGTTGGTAAGTTTCACTTCACAGTAGTTGCCTATATGTGTTTCTCCATTACTTTGAACAAAAACATGAAATCTTTTACTGAGAACTGAATTGGTGTGAGCAAAGGAAGAATAGATGAGATGAGTTAATCTGTTTGCATAAAAGTGTGAAATGACAAAGTGCACAAACAGGTTGGACTTCATTTAAAACTTTGAAGTCGCATAGTGAAAACTGTGCACAGAAACCT
This sequence comes from Prunus padus, assembly GCA_024362665.1. Classification (NCBI taxonomy): domain Eukaryota; kingdom Viridiplantae; phylum Streptophyta; class Magnoliopsida; order Rosales; family Rosaceae; genus Prunus; species Prunus padus. Next base: position 1,908,238 of record JANFAM010000013.1, on the reverse strand, counting down.
TGACATTTTGAAAAGCCTTTCTACTTTGACATTTAGATGCATATATTTAAAATATCTTTCTGCATGTTAATCTGAAGATATCATGTAAATTGAGAGTTTTTTTTAATTTTAAATAAAAATAAAAATAAAACATCTTTGTACTTTTACATGTTTATATATATATGTTTATGCATATGTCATGCTGGACAGCCAAGAAATAAAACATTCAGTTTCTATCCCTAAAGTGGAATATTTAGGGTTCAGAGTTGGTGTGAAATGGAAAGTCTTTTATTGAAGTACCTAGTCTGAAGACGATAAAGAATTATGTTGTATCTCAGTCAGAATCCATGCATCAAAAGGGAAGGTTGAGCTTATTTGTAACAAAACTTCACCGTATTAAGCCATAACTTTGAAATTGTAACTAATCATAACCTTTTACTCAAACTCTAATAAACCAAAGCCAAAAACGCAGGATATCCTTTATAATAAAGTAGTGGCATGTCCCCTATCAAAACATTTAATTAGTAGCTGTGAAGTGCAAACACGAACACTACCAAGCTAATATCTTGCTATTTCCCTAAGTTGAAATAACATTCAGTCGACACTTCACTCCAAAACTTCACAGTAATTAAAACTACCAGGTTATTTCCCTAAGTTGAAATAAATTTCAAACATAGTAATTAAAACTACCAAGGAGTACTCGAGGGGGCCAAAAACTTTTCTATGAGTATCATGCTTAGCATTGGCCATATTCTCTTACAATGTAGTGGCTGCTGCATCTGCATTTGCATATCAGAACTTTATAAGAATAGAAGCATATGTGAATTAGAAAATATTCTATGAAAAATACTTTGAAAAGAGAGAACTTCTCATATGTGCTCTCAAACAGTGATATAGAATCTATAGATTTGTTGTGACTGTGAACATAGCCTGGCTGGTATTTGTTGTGCAGTGGTTCATCACCTATTGTCATTTACCTTTTTCTGCATAAATAGTATGCTGAAGTTTGGATGTTATATGCTTTTGTAATTCTTGAAGGTGGTTACCTGTGGTAATGTGCCCCTTGAGTCATCCTTCCGGAGAGTTCCTAGATGCGTTTACACATCTACAAGTTTATATGAGTACCGAGGATGGGATTCAAAACCAGCAAACCCTACACATCGTCGATTTACATGGGGACTTAGGTCATCAGAGGTGAGTAAATGAGAAGTGACAAATTTCCTTTGAAATATTTTTGCATGGATAATTGTATTGGAGAACCGTACCCAATATGGATATGGATAACTTTTGAATACTCTGGAACAAGTATCTGATTATAAATAAATGGATTTCGATTTTGAAAATAATTTTGTTAACACAAAATTTTTAAACTTTTGAGATGTATACAGTACTTGATACCCCTAAACACATCGTAGTTATTCACATTTTTTAAAGTCATAATTAGCAGTTTTTAGTTTACATAAAGAATTTGAGTTATTAGCATAATGGTATGTATTAATATAGGAAGGGTTTGCACTCTTTTAAAAAAAAGGGTTTATGATGTACACCTTGCCCAATGACCAATGTGTAGATGAAAGGTCCAAATTGTACTTCATTCTCTTCAAAATGATAGATTCATACTTATTGCTTAAAATATGTGTTCATTACTTCTTTTTCATGTTTAATGACCTCGTAATTTTATTAGGATTGTGATATGTTTTAGTCATTTTATCCGCACAGTTAGGGACCTTTTCTTTCCAAAAATAAAGATAAAAAAAGAACGAAATTTAAAGGATATATGCATGTAGGTGAACTGGATGATTGCCTTTGCAATGTAGATACTAGACATTTTACTTACAGTTCCTGATTTCGAAGCCTCTTCTTAAAATCCTATTTTCTTTTCCGTCTCACATACAATGTCTTAGTTAACAATTGGAGGGCCAATGTGGCAGTATCATGCCATGCTGTAACTTTTGAGGTGTAAGATTTTTAACGTTGAACTGTACTAATTTGTCTATGTTGCTTGACAGAGGCACATAGTGGACTTCTACATCTCTGATTTCCAGTCTGGGTTGAGAGCATTAGTTAAGACTGGCTATGGTGCAAGAGTTACTCCTTATGTTGATGAGTCCGTCATTATTGATGTTAACCCAGAAAACAAAGACATGTCTCCAGATTTTGTCAGGTGGTTGGGGGAGAGGAATCTTTCAAGTGATGACCGTACGATGCGATTGAAAGAAGGGTAGAAACCTTTTGCTTATTTTATTTTTAGGTTCTTATAAATATTCTTAATGAAAACTGTTTTCCCTTCATTTGAGGGGATTTTGGAAAATGCATGAATCAGTTGTATTACTGGTTTAATCCAAGTGCATCTTACATACTTGCAAGTGATGCCTTTGTGTAGGTACATCAAGGAAGGTAGCACAGTTAGTGTAATGGGAGTTGTCCAGAGAAATGACAATGTGCTTATGATTGTCCCTCCACCTGAGCCTTTGACAACCGGATGCCAATGGAGCAATTGTATTTTTCCGGCTAGCCTTGAAGGGGTTGTTATGAGATGTGAAGACTCATCAAAAAATGATGTCATACCCGTTTAGTTGTTTGTGCTCCAGAAAACGTTTTCAGGTATATTGCTCTTTTGAAAAATGTTTTGTTCCCAATGTCAAAATTGATGGTGGATGGCAGTGGTGGTGTTGTAGTGATAAACAGTGATGAGCTTGACGGTTTAAGATGACGTGATTTTTTTCTCTCCTTGTGTATAGATTTTAGAAATTTCTTATCCATTGTTTTTCCTAGGGTTTGAAAGTTTCTGTAATGGTGTGGCTTCATGTAGTGGGAATTTTACCAGTTTGAGAAGACTATGTTATAAAGGAAAGTGTTATATATTCATCAGTTTTTTTCTGTTCTTAGGAACTTCATAGTTCACATGCCTCTCTCTCTCTCTCTCTCGCTCTCTGCCATTTGTAACCTAAACAAAAAGCTTTGGTTAAGAAGCTTCCAGCCTGGAGAAGGGAAAATGTTTTGTTCTAATGCAAACTCTCACCAGAAAAAGTAAATTTGTGTAGTTTCTGGCCTAAACAAAATGAAGGAAGATGTGCAAATCTCTTGTACTGCATGGGGGCAACTGCTGCCAATTCATGATTCTCTTTTTCCCTATTTTCGCGGATGCCAACTCATCATATAAATTGAAGGATTACTTAGTTTGAGAATTCTTCCCAATATATAGAAGCAAGAAAATGTTCAACTTTCTTTCCACGCATTTAAGGGTCCTTTGGTAATACTCTCAATTTGGTTTTCAGTTTTTATTTTTTAGCAAAAGATTTTCTTCGGTCGAATTTTTAGTAAAAGATAGAGAAAATTTATGGGAGAAAATAAGGAGAAAGAAGGTAGAAGGAAGGGGAGGAATGAATGAGGGATAAAATGTGTATGGAAAAAAAAAAGGGAAAAACTAAAAGCAATTCTAAATAGTTTTCATTTAGGCCAAAAGTCACTTTTGGTCCTTGTAGTTTGGCACTTCAACCACTTTTGACTATGTAGTTTCAATTCCCTCAATTTTGCTAGTGTAGTTTCGTATTTGTAGCAATTCAAGGACAAGTTAGTATTGTTGTCAATTTTTTTGACGGTGCAATAGACAATTTTGTCAACCCAAAATCCTCGAGTGTAAACGTTTGTTTGAAACTCTCCCCATTTCATATTAGGGCTCAAAATTGGTCATTTGGGTTTAGGGTTCTTCAAAAATTGAGATTAGTGGTTGAATTTCGAGCTCTGATATGAAATTGGGTGTTTCAAACGATGTTTTACGCTCAAGGGTTTTGGATTGATGAAATTGCTCTTTGCACTGTCAAAGCAATAGATAGAAATACTAACTTGTCCTTGAATTGCTACAAATACAAAACTACAATGACAAAATTGACAAAATTGAAATTACATGGTCAAAAGTGATTGAAGTGCCAAATTATAAAGACCAAAAATGATTTTAGCCTTTTCATTTAAAGTCGCTATTGGAGTTTAACTAAAAATAAAGGCACGCAGAAATGAAAGTGTTACCTAAGTTTTGTGTCACTACAATAAGGGCTCGTTTGTTACACATGACTGTCTTGGCATGGATTATGCTTAGAGACTGTCTTGGATTGGTTTAAGTTGGATAACACTTATCCTCCGTTTGGTGTATGCTTGGACTAGGACTAGATTTTTTATTTGTTCAAAACTATATATATACAAATATTCTCCTATCCGGATGCATTAACGTGCGGAACGTACGGATGCATGTGTAAATAGGCAGGAAAGCAAGGCGGGGTAGTACAGAATACACATGCGTCCCGCACGATAATAACGTCCTGGATATCCGCATAAGAGAATTTATGTATACATGTATATATGTATATTATAATAATATTATATATTATAAATAATATATATATATATATATATATATATGTGTGTGTATATAGGTGTACATATGTATATTATAATATATAATATATATGGGTATGTTATAATAATAATATACATGTATATATGTGTATATATGTATATTATAATATAATATATATATATATACATATATAATATAAGTGTATATAGGTGTATATATGTATATTATAATATATTATATAATATGTATACATATATTATACATATATAATGTATATGTGTATATACTTGTGTATATGTATATTATAATACATACATGGGTATAATATATACACATATATGTATATATATATGTATTATAATATATAATATATAAAAATATATATTACATATATACATGTATGCTATTATTATAATATTAATATGTATATGTGTATATATATATATACATATATATATATATATATATATGTAAATATATATACATATATACATATATTATATATATGTGTATATATGTACATAATAATAATAATAATAATAATAATAATAATAATAATAATAATAATAATAATAATAATAATAGTAATATAAGTTATTAGTATTACAATATAATATATGCATTTTATATATTGGTGAGCATGAGACTAGTTAATCCTCCCCTTCTACATGGGTTTAGTAGTCTCCTTCTAAGGACGTGTTTTGGTGGGCCAGTATTAGCAATCCCATCTAAGACTAGGATTAGATGAAACAAATATAGACTAAATTTAATCCAAGTGAAGCCAAGTCAAGTTTGTGTAACAAACGACCCCTAAGAGACTTAATATCAACAATGTAGCTAGTTTAGCAACGCACTGGCTGCATACATCCAAACTCGTGTTTCTTTGCATTCTTTGGTCATAAAGTATAAATACATTCAATCGAGAATGCAACTTGATCCTTTATGGATGTTTCTTTTGAAATTTATTGGGCATATTACATTACCAAACTGCCAATTTGACAGATATATACATTGCTGATCAATTGACGTGGAAGAAGAAAAAAAGAAGAGTTTGCCTTCGAATATGTGTCCACTTGGTTTTTTTATATGGAAATTTGATAACTTATAAAAATGCGTTGTACATATTGATAGTTGAACAACATAACATTTCATACTGACATTTCTCTATGAGCATATCTTAACTAAATTGACACGTACTCATCAATGATTCGTTGTTACTTATCAACTTTAATCTTTGAAATATTTACAATATTAATTTGTTGTATATAGATTACATAAAATTGAATTTTTCTCATCCAACCTAACTTAGCATGTTGAGAGAGAAGCGACATGAGTGTGAGACCCAACATATCCGTGAGGTACAAATTTTTTGATGATCCTGTGACCACTCACTAGTAGTGTACATAACCATTGTAACAACCAAAAGGGTCCAAAAGAGACCAAAATATAAATGATAAAAAGAAGAAAAAAAGTATAAAACAAAATTAAAGTACCCCCACAAAAGCTAGGGGCATAAATATCGAGGAGAAATATGTCATTTTAATAGGAAATGTACAGTTTTATTTTTGGGGATATAAATTATATATTGACTGTACAGTAGAGTGTAGACTGTAATACTGAGCTATATAATAATTCGTAATTAAATTTGTATACCTTGGTACTAAAAGTAATCACATTTTTCTTCGAGTTCGGAGGTTTTGGCCGGACGAGACGAGACAACACCCACCCGTTGTTGCTTGCGCCTCTCTCAAGTCTCAAGTGGGAGAGAGAGAGAAAAACAAACACAAACCCAAAAGAAGATTTTAGAGAGAGTCTGAGATTCTTCTTTTTGGTGCTATTTGTCTTTATCAGTCAAGCCATGATGTCTCCAAATCTCCAGATTTCAGCTCCTACTGCTTCTCCTTCAGGTATGTGAACAATTTTCCTAATTGCCATTTGGTTCCTGCCCCTGCTTTTCTCCATCAGTCAGCTACTCTTTGACTGTGATAGTTTTATTGTCAATATCTGCTTGTTTTCTTAGATCTTTTCCATTTTCTTACTGTTTGTTCCAAATGGTGATTTGGGTATGCTTCGTTTTCTTGATTTGGGCTGTAAGAGTGGCCATTTGGATGGTTGGTCCTTCAAGATGGTGTCATTTTGATGAAAATTTTCGTATAGGGAAGGTTATACTGGCTGGCTCCTAAGTTCCTTCAAATCTGGGTTGCATTTGTTTCTTTGAGTTTGTCTGGTTTTTGAGAAAGTGGAGGTAGAGAAATCAAAACGACAAGTTTGAATTTTTCTTTTTGTTGCATTGGGACTTGATATAGCTAACTCCCCACTAAACTCTCACTTGAAATCTGTACTTGTATTCTAGATCTTTTTCACGTCTTTGATTTATGTGCAAAATGTTGACGTGGGTATGCTTTGTTACTCTGATTTGACTCTGAGGTATAAATTTAGTTTTCAAACCTTCCTAAAAATAGAAGATTCTGATATGAATCGACATATAAAATGGTCTCCACTCAAACTCAACTAAGATACACTGAAACAGCTTTTGCTTATTGTTTTGAGTTCATGTGCTTAATCTTCATAACAAGATGTTATGCATGCACATCCACATTCGTACACGCAGAGATTGGTTTTGTTACCTTGACTTCTATAATAACACTGTTTGGTTCCTTGGGTGGTTGGTGTTTTATAAGTCGCATAAATCATATCCATATCTTCTAAACAAGATACTTCTTGTACATTCACCGAAACCCCACTTTTCCATTATCTCTAGTGTTTTTAATAGAGGACAATGGCTGTAAAGATTGTATAAGTAAACATAGATTGTCCAGAAGATGGCATGGGTGTTGACTATTTCAGTGGTGTATAAATTAGGTGTGCATTATGATAAATTTGCTAGGACATACAAATAAAGTAGATAATCTTTAGAAATGTTTTAGCTTTACTGGAAATCTAAGATGGCGCCACATTTTAGTTCCTTTGTGACCTTTCTTTATTGGTCAGTGGAAACCTTTGTTTTCTCTAACTTACTACTGGTTCCTGTGCAATCTCGAATTCATTTATGTGTTACTATAGTGTGTGCGGCTGTAGCTGTGGGTTACTGTTTTGGTTTTTAGATAAGCAATGGGTTATATTCTAACTGTTGTAGTGCCTATTTTTTTTTTCCTAGGAGGATCACATCAGTGAATTGCTATCTGCTAGTTGAGTTTAGTGTTTAATATCTTGTGAGATCTTTCAAAGGAGCTAGATGGGTTCCAGATTCCCATCTCATCAGCTCAGCAATGGCCTTTACGTATCAGGCCGGCCAGAGCAACCAAAGGAAAGGACTCCAACTATGAGCTCAGTTGCCATGCCCTATACTGGTGGAGATATCAAGAAGTCGGGAGAACTAGGAAAGATGTTTGATATCCCTATGGATGGCTCTAAGTCTAGAAAATCTGGACCTATAACTGGTCCTCCTTCAAGGACTGGATCTTTTGGAGGTGCTGCTTCACATTCAGGACCAATCCCTAATGCTGCAGCTCGTGCTGGCTATACCACATCAGGTCCTGTATCATCTGGAGGCATGCCTGGTCCAGCTTCCTTAAAGAAATCAAATTCTGGACCGCTAAATAAGCATGGGGAACCTCTTAAGAAGTCGTCTGGTCCTCAATCTGGTGGGGTAACACCAACTGGCCGCCAAAACTCTGGACCTCTTCCTCCTGTTCTCCCTGCAACAGGTCTCATTACATCTGGACCCATTTCTTCTGGCCCACTAAATGCTTCTGGGGCCCCTCGTAAGGTATCTGGTCCTTTGGAGTCAATGGGATCAATGAAAGTACAAGGTTCCTCCATTGTTCACAATCAGGCCATTACTACTCTTAGCCAAGATGATGAGTTTTCGTTTAGGAAGAGCTTCCCAAAGCTAATATTATGGGCTTTGATTCTACTTTTCGTGATGGGGTTCATAGCTGGTGGTTTTATTCTAGGTGCAGTCCACAATGCATTTCTCCTCATTGTGGTTGTGATCCTTTTTGGTGCAGTTGCTACACTGTTCACATGGAATACTTATTGGGGAAGACGAGCTATTGTAGGTTATATTGCTAGTTATTCAGATTCTGAGCTGAGGACTGCGAGGAATGGGCAATTTGTGAAGGTCTCAGGGGTAAGTTAATTTGTTGATGGATTTGAAAGTATGGCTTATAATTGTTATTGAGATCTATGAAGGAGGGTGGGATGAAGATACATGGAGGGATTTAATTGCTGGAAATACTATATCTCTGTAACATTTATCTTCTAGGTTCTAATACAAACGGGTTGAGGACTTTATTGTTTTTCCTTTTTGTTGAGCTTATCTATTCATCTGTAAATGTTAATCAATAGTTTTCACAAGTTATATCTGGTTCTATTTTTGAAGGTGGTCACTTGTGGCAATCTGCCCCTTGAGTCGTCCTTTCAAAAGGTTCCTAGATGTGTGTATACATCTACAAGTTTGTACGAGTATCGAGGATGGGATTCAAAAGCTGCCAACCCTACACATCGTCGCTTCACTTGGGGGCTCAGGTCCATAGAAGTGAGTAACTGAAATTCAGCCTAATGTTTGATGGGTAACATATAGTATTTCTCTTTCTGCTTTTCTTTCCTTTTTTATTGGGGCAGGGGTTGGGGTTTTCATAATTAACGAACTGAATTTTATTTCTCATTAACTTTCAAAATATTTAAGATTTTGCCGTTGGCTAATTTTAATTCTAGTGCCTGGACAGTTTTTATTGTGTTTGTAGAACTGATGTACAGTGCAATTGCCAATCCACTACGTGTTGCTATTTGAATTTTGTTAATATATTTGTTTCTGGTTTATTTGCCTTCCTGCTTTGAATGTTTTATTGCTGCAAGGAGCCATTGCATGGTGATGCCAAGGGACGACTTTTATGGCTACCAGGCTTGAAAATTCTTGGGCTTTAGATTTCACACTTTTGACCAGAATTTTCTATTTATGACAGAGGCGTGTGGTAGATTTCTACATCTCTGATTTCCAATCTGGGTTAAGAGCATTGGTTAAGACTGGCTCTGGAGCAAGGGTGACTCCTTATGTTGATGATTCGATTGTCATTGATGTCAACCCTGAAAATGAAGAGTTGTCTCCAGAGTTTATTAGGTGGTTGGGAGAGAGGAACCTTTCAAGTGATGATCGCATGATGCGGTTGAAAGAAGGGTAGTAGCTCTTTCTTACAATTAATTTACGTTGATGATTTTTCTTATAATTATAAATGATAAATGCTTCTGAGTTTTTCCCACATAATCTATCGTTTTTATAGTTGTGTTAAACATAAATGCCCCTTATAAGGAGTTTATTGTGTGCTTTCAAATATCTAGTCTTCATGTTTTTAGGAAGTGTATACCGGGTAGTAGCAGTTCGTACTTTCTACTGATTTTTGCTTTTTCTCAGTGGAGGCATTAACACGACGTTGGGTGGTTTGTTTGGGTTGAAAAGTGCTCCAGCTCTCTAGCCGCTCTTTCCCATGCAACCTAAAATTTTACCCTTAAGATAGTTGAGGCATCCAATGAATCCAGTACTAAATTTAAGTAAAGAAATACAAAATTAGATTTTTTAAACACAAGAAAATGGGAATTTGACAGTATGTGATAAAATGAGCGGTTGTCCCTATCTAAACGATGCGGTATGTATAAATTCAATGAGATTTGTGAAATTTTCCATACAAGCTGTTTAAATTTGATAGATGCAAACTGATGTGGTTGTAGATCTAAACTGCAATGCCATATTTTGCAGGTACATTAAAGAAGGAAGCACAGTTAGTGTAATGGGCGTTGTCCAGAGAAATGACAATGTGCTGATGATCATTCCTCCCCCTGAGCCGATCACGACAGGATGCCAGTGGGCCAAATGTATCTTTCCAGCTAGTCTTGAGGGTATTGTTTTGAGATGTGATGATGCATCAAAGAATGATGTCATACCAGTTTAGCAGTAAATTGAATAGCTGACTTATTTTAGGTATTACTCTTTCGAGAGTATATTCTTTCCCTCTATTATTATTATTGATGATGTTTGTGATGGTTGTAGGAGTGAAGAAGTTGTGTTTGTAACAAATTACGATGGGTGGGTGGTGTTTATTCCTTTTAACATGGTGTATAGTTTTCCTGGGTTTCCTTTCCCGTTCTATTTTTCTTCTAGGGTTTGAAAGCTTTTGTAATGGGGTGGCTTGATGAAGCAGGGGATTTACGTGTTTAATCAGATTGAGTTAATGTGAAATAGAAAGAAAAAATAATTGAGTTATTTGTATATGATCTTTTCCAATGCTTACATTGGTCTGTCCATCTCAACATGCTGGAGATTAATTGTTTATATTTTGGTTGCACGCTTACACTTGAAAGTTCATAGTTAATCAGAATCATCCAATCCAATTGATATTCTCCATTTAAAAATTATTAATTTTCTAATTTCTTCATAAAAAAAAAAGGTGATTTTTATCAATGTTGGAAAAATCGCTAGGTGGCGAGGCCTACAGGAAGAATCAGGGCCTAGGCGTGAGAGGAATAATCGGGACTAGGCGTTTCTTTTTTTTATTTAATTATTTTGCATTATGAATTATAAATTTATACCAAAATCATGCAAAATAAAAGAATATATAAATTATAAAGAAAACATAATTGATATAAAAGATGGGGAAAAAGTTAAGCATAAAGCATATAATAGTACTACAAAGAAAAAATGCTTATTTATTGTTTCATCCTCTGAACTCGAGCTTGTTCTCACTTAACCAATCGGGACTCAAATTTCCTCAATTTACCCCATGAATCTTAAAAATTGCTGAAACTATGTCACTTTGCCACTTTTGTCCATTTTCGTCCACAAAATTGTTAAGTGTGCTGAGGTGGTATGGGCATTCTAGTAATTTTAACCCCTCTATCTTCTATATTCTCTCTGCCTCTTTATCTCTCACTCCCATCGCACCCCACCCATCCCCTCTTCCCTCTTCTATATTCTCTCTCTCTCTCTCTCTCTCTCTCTCTCTCTCTCTCTCTCTCTCTCTATATGCCTCTTTCTTCTCTCTCATCCCCTTCCCAAACCTAACCCCAGCGCACCATACCCCTTCCCTTCCTCTACCTCTCTCTCTCTCTCTCTCTCTCTCACTCTCTCTGTCTCTCTTTTCTCTCCCCTCCCCAACCCCATCGCACCTCACCCTTGCCCATCTTCTTTCTTCTCTGTGCCTCTTTCTCTCACTCTCATTCTCTCTACCGAGAGAGAAGATGGGGAGTGGCTGTGAAGGAGATTTTTATTTCATTTTGAGTGGTGGTGGTTTGGGTGTGTTGAGTAATTCCATGGACGGTTAGGTCTAGGGTGGGGGGTGGAGTGCAGGAAGGGAGAGGAGAGAAGAGAGAGGAAGAGAGATTGAGAGTGAGAGAGATAAAGTGAGAGTCGAGGGAGGGAAAGGGGTGAGGTGCGATGAGGGTTAAGTGCAGGGAAGGGATGAGAGAGAGAGAGAGAGAGAGAGAAAGAGAGAGAGAGAGAGAGAGAGAGAGAGAGAGAGAGAGAGAGAGAGAGAGAGAGAGAGAGGCAGAGAAAGTGAGAGAGTGAGAGGAGTGAGAGGCGGATAAAAGATAGAATAGAGAAGAGAAAAGAGGATGAGGGGATGGGGTGGAATGAGGGTTGGGTTGGGGAGGGGAGAGAGAGAGAGGGAGGTCATTTAACTAGAAAATGAAATGGCGTTGAGGGGATGGGTAGCATTTGAGACTAAATAGGAGAATGGGGGAGTAAAGTGAGGAAATTTGAGTTCTGGGTGGTTAAGTGAGAGTGAGCTCAAGTTCTAGGGGTGAAACAGTAAATAAGCCAAGAAAAAAACTTGAAATCAAAGGCGGGTGGTCGAGGAGGTCACAAAGAGAAGGGCGACGACTCAGAGGAGAGAGAGGTAGCAAGGTTTTCTTTAAAGTACCTATCTGTGGGGGGTTGTTTCAAATTAGTACCCGCCCTTTTAAATTTTTAACGGAGATACCTGAACTCATGAAAAACATACAAATTAGTTACTTCGTTACCCAATTCATTAGTGAAGGCGATGGTTTTTTTTTTGCTAAGGTGATACATGTGGACTTAAAAATAATAATAAAATGATAAAAGAAGAAAAAATTAGAAAAAGTAACTCAAAAAAAAGGATTTTAAGCCGTTTTACCCCATGAACTACGACCCTTAAAGAAATTAACCCCCCGAACTAAAAAAATCAGCCAATGTAACACCCGAATGATATTGAAATGGCCAATTTATCCTCTACCATTAATTTTTTTCTCATTTCATCCATCTTTTCCGTCTACAAAGTTACGTGTCTTACTTTTATGGGTGGGCATCGGAACCGCAAAACTGAACCAAACCAAATCGAAAAAACCCGGAGAAAACCGTGTTGATCGGAAAAGTAAAAAACTGGGACAAAATCTGAACCGGACCGGTTTCGGTTTCGATTTTCTACCACAAGGAAGCGGTCCAATTCGAACCGGTCAAGTTATTTAAATTAATTAATTAATTATATTTTTAGCCTAGTTTTCTCTGCCTTTAGCCCAATGTTCTCTCAATGCATAAAACCCGACTTTATATATAAAAAATCCTAAAGCCCAACAATACTAAGTGTATAGCCCAAACCCAAGTAATAACCCAACTTTTTTTCTTCTTCTTTTCTCTGTTGTTTTTTTTCTCTTTTCTCTATGTCGACACTCTCTCTTCTTCTTCTTCTTTTCTCTCTTCTTTTTCTTCTTCTTCTTTTCGCTCTTCTCTGTGCCGACTCTCTCTCTCTCTCTCTCTCTCTCTCTCTCTCTCTCTCTCTCTCTCTCTCTCTCTCTCTCTTTCTTCTTCCTTTTTTTGTTGTTTTTTTTTCTATCCCTCTCTTCTTCTTCCTTTTCTCTCTTCCACCACTTTCCCCTTTCTCTCTTCCTCTTTCTTCTTCCTTTTTCTGGTTCCGATTTTCTTTCTCTCTTTCTGTATTTTTTTGTTGGTTTTGAGGTCTGATCCCACGCCTCCAAAACATTCCCATTTTTTTATGTTTCTCCTGTCACTTTCTTCTTCCCTTCCTATTTTCCTCACTGCATTGTTTTTTACTTTTCTCATTTTCTCTCTTCTTCTTCCTCTACTCTCTCTCCGATTCTCTCATTCTCTTTGTCTACTCTATTTCTCTCTCTTCTTTATACTGTATCTATGTTGTTTATCTTTATCTATCTTCTCTATTTCTCTCTCTCTTTCTCACTCACTTCTCTTCAGTTGGGAGATTTAATACTACCATAGCCAAAATCCAAACCCTAGCCGCATGCCTATTTCCTTTCTCTGTGTGTGTGTGTGTCTATCTCTTTCTCTCTCTAAATTGGATGTTCTCTTCAACCTATTGGTTGATTGTGGCCACTGCAGTTTCCATGGCTTTCATGACCTAAAGCAGGTTGCCGTCTTGATTGTTGGTGCTGTTGTTTGAAGAACGAATTGGGTCAGTGCCTGCAATCTGATGCATCGATTAGGTATCTTTTAAGGTTCAAATATGGTTTTTCTGGTATGGATTCATGGATTTGCTCCATTGCTTTTTGTAAAAATATTAGTTAGGCTAAAGAGCTGGTCCAAACTGTGAAAAATCGGAACCCAACCGAACCTAAACCAATCAGGGTAGGTCCGATTTTCTTTGGCATTTTAGTTAAAACACGAACCAGACCAGACCATATGAACAATATCGATTTCGGTCCTAGTTTTGCCTGAGAACCAGGCCGAACCGGACCTTGCCCATGCCTACTTACTATTTGATTTTTTAAATTATTATTATAAAAGCTAAAATACTTAGACAATAGAAAAATGAAGAAAAAAAATGCGACTCTTTCTCTCCCTATCTCTTCCTCTCTCCCCTCGTCTCTTTCTCTCCTCTGTTCCTTCCCAAGCATCAAAAAACCTTCAAAACCCATATTATTCTTTCTGGCTCTCTCCCTTCAAATCTCAACTCTCTCACTCAGCTCACCACTCATTCCAAAGCCACTCTATTTCTAGCCCCTTTCATTCTTTAGCCAACCTCTCTTCTCTCCAAGAAATCTTTCTTCACACCAACACTTCTTTCACATTTATTCCTTCTAGGTGTTTTCAAGGCCTCTCAAGCTTGCAGGTTTTGAGCATGAGCCAGAGCATTAATCTAGACCCATGGGTTTTCCCTACTGAACTCACTCAAGAGTCCAGCTTGGTCACTTTAGTTGTAGGTAATAGAGGTGGGCACGGTCCGGTCTGGTTCGGTTTGAAGTTTACACCTAAACCGAAATTAGTACTATTTATTCGGTCCGATTTTTGGGAAAAACAGGAGGGAAACCGGTAAGTCACATAGACAGCAAGAAATGAAACAAAGGTTTGTGTCGGTTCTCTGACAAGCCACATAGACATCAGGAAATGAAACAAAGGGAGATCGGTAACCTAATGAGACAATAAGAAAAAAAAACTTAAATTTAGTTAAGCGATTCTTACTTCTCTGAAACCCAAAAGAAATAATCCACATAAATGAGATCCAAAATATTTGATTTCTCCTTTTATTCTCAAATCACTGAAATCATATGTAAAGCTAGGTAAACTAGAAATCATAAACAAAACCCAAAAAAAAAAAAATGAATAAAACACACCAGATCAGATTTAATGAAACCCACAAAAGATGAATACAACACACCAGATCTAATGAAATCCACACAAAAAATGAATACAACACACCTGATTTCTCCTTGCATGATACTCTAATGCTTGAATCTAGTCCTTAGATCTTCGGAACCAGCATATGAAGAAGGCTCCATAGCAAGAACCCTTTTCATCCTCTTCATCATATCACAAAGAGATATAACAACCCACAAGCCAAAAACCAAGAATTATAGGGGGAGAGAAAGAGGGACACAAGGAGATGGGTATGAAAAAAAAAAAAGTTGGGCATGAAGTCGCAGAGAAGAAGAAAAAGAGGGGGAGAGAGAGAGAGAGTGTGTGTGGCCTTGAAAAAGAGAAGAAGAAGAAGAAGAAGAAAGTCGCAAAGAAGAAGAAGAAAAAAAGAAAAGGGAAAGAGGGAGAGAGAGAGAGTGGGCCTCTAGAAAGACAGTGATCACTGACCAAATAGAAAAAAGGAATGGGCTTCGGGAAGAAAAAAGAAAGTGGAAAAAAAAAAGTGGCCTTGAAAAGAGAAAAAATAATGGGCTTTGAAAATAAAAGGTATATGGGCTTTAAAGTTAAGGAGAATTGGGCTGTTTATTTGGGTTAAGGAGAATTGAGCTTAAGTATTAGATGTTTTAAAATAAATAAATAAAAAAATTAATACAGCTGGTCTGGTTTGGTTCGGTCTGGTCTTGTCTCATAAGGTGTGAAATCGAAATCGGAACCAGTCAGATTCGATGCGGTTTGTTGACTTTTTTAGTCACCGTTTTTTTTCCTGTTTTTTCCATCCGGTCTGGTTATGTGTTCTGATTTTCCTGTCCCAATGCCCACCGCTAGTAGGTAATGCAAACTTATATGGGTCTTTGCCTGTTATCTTTGATTCCTTTGCAAACTTGCAAAATCTGAGGCTTTCTTACAATAATTTTTCTGGGTTTTTGCCCAAAAGCTTTTCTAGATCTGGGATTCAAAACGTCTGGATTAACAATCAACAATTTGGGTTATTGGTGCCATTGAAGTTTTATGAAACATGACCCAACCTCCTCCCCAAGGCCGGTCCTGAGATTTTAAGGCCCAGTGCAACGTCGAAAATAGACCATATGTATGTGTAGCTCCACACAGAGGCTGACGCACGTTGGGACAAGAGGGGTTGACGAATGACCCCTTGGAGAGCAGCTGAACGACCCCTTGTGTGCACACCAGGTGCTCGCCGAAAGTCCCAGGACTATTTGGCTTCTTTGCTGCGTAGCTGCGCTACGCTTCATTTTTTTCAAAACCAGCCTTGCCAAACGACGTCGTTTGGTCCAAGGCTCAGTCAATTTTTTAAAATTGACATGGCCTCAAACGACATCGTTTTGGGCCATGTTAAAAAAAAAAATCAAAACACCCGACTGCACAAAGACAAAGACCTCCAAACCCTTTTCATTCCAATTTCACATCTCTTCCCCTCTCTCAAACCCTAACCTCCCCACCTCCAACAACCTCCATCAGAACTCTTTGCTAGTGCCAACCACCACCACCTTGGGCCGTGTCAGCCACCCTTTTTTTCAACTTTAAATAAGCAAAATTGATATTTATAAATTTATAGTGATAATATATATTGTTGATATTGTCTTTTTATGGAATGAAATTTATGGATATGATAATGTAGATTGATTGAGTATATTGAATATCGATTGATATGATAATTTGGTATATTGAATATTGCTTGATATGATAATTTGGTATATTGAATATTGATAGTGGGTTATTGACATTTTCATATTCATATGATAATTTGGGCAAAAAAATAATGATTGATTGAATTAATTGATGTGTAGATTTATGGAACGATTCTTTAAAATAAAATTATCTAAGGATAGTCCATTTGTAACTTGTATTATTGATTTTGCCATGAATTATGAATGGAAGTACTATCTTTCTATTTTTTAGTATTAGTTTCTTCAGAGAAAAATTTCAGAATTTTTACACTGCGACCCCTTGGCCACATAATCCTGGATCTGTCACAGGCTCCACACAAGAAATATCATTTCATTTATTTGCACGTGTGTGTATATGGAACCTTTTATAACCGTAGAAAAAAGTTTAGGGCTCGACAAAGTGTCATTTAATTTTTGTATATTAGAAATGATTAAAGATCCTATGTATCTATCGCTCCACACACAAGAAAAATCATTTGTTTTATTTGTGCGTGTGTGTAGAATATTCAAAAATAGAACTTTTATAACCACAGAAAAAAGTTTAGTCCTATGACAAAATGTCATTTATTTTTTGTATATAAGAACTGATTGAAATACAAAAAAAGGTACTAAAAAGAAGCATGCACTCACATAAAAAAGGAATTAAAAAAGATGCACAATGCTGGGATCGAACCTGGGTTGGGTGTCCATTAAAAACTACATTATCACCGTTGCTGGAGTCAACTTAAGATAATATTGATGTGTTTATCTATATAACTAGTTGCCAAAATATGACCACATAAAAATAAAATAAAAATTTGGGGCGCTCCCTTGAGCCGGGGCCCAAGGCGGTCGCACTGACTGCCCTGGCTGAGGGCCAGGGCTACTCCTCCCTCCAAAACCCAGCCCCTCAAAACCCAGATTACCCATCCCCTCCAAAACCTAGAAGAATTGATTGATGGGTCTTGAATATTGTTTGTTGATTATATTGATGACTTGATTGGGAATTGATTGCTGGGTTGAAGAAGAGAGAGTTGTGCCTCGGCTAGTTTTTATTTTTTATTTTTATAAATGTTATTCTTTCTTATTATTTATTATTTATTTTATTTTTGTTGATATATTTATTATTTATTGTACATAAAATTACAACCCTTATACTTAATGGAAAATTGAATGAAATTCACAAAATTTAACGAAGGCTGTGTTTGGTATGCCTCACTGGACTGGACTATGTTAAATAGTACTTGAAACCCATGTTTGGTAAGAGATGAGACTAATTTAAATGAGATTATATAGTCCAACTGTAAAAAAATTGCCTCCCTCGCTCGTACAATACAGCGAGCCTTAAAACATGGTTCGCAAAATAGAGAGCTCGCTATTTTGAACGCGCGAGTCCGATTGGATTTTCTAGAGGATTGAGAATGGAGTCAGATCCTTGGCTTGAATCAAAACCCCCTACCACTACAATCAAACTGTCACAGCCTCCACCATCAAACCCACCTCCACCGCCACCACGACCGTCAGACCACCACCATTAAACCCATAACCAGCCACCACAAACCCAAGCAATCCATCATCACCACCCAATTAGTCAATCGAACAATCATCACCACCGATAACCGACTACTATAACAGCCACCAGATACCCAGCTCAACCACCATCACCACCTAATTGAACCACCACAACCATTAATTAGTGGAACCAGAGAGAGAGAAGGGGGTGGGAGAGAAGATGAAGAAACAAAGAACAAAGAAACAGGTCTGGGAAGGAAGAAGAAAAGAGAAAAGAAAAGAGAAAGGAGAGAAGAGGAAGAAAGAAAGAAAAAGGAGAAAATGAGAAAAAAGAAAAAGAAAAGAGATAAGATAGTTTTAGCTTTTAAATCTTTGCAGCATTTATTTATTAGGTCAAAATCTCTAATTAAATTTAAATATTACAAGAATTTTTTTTTAGTCCGACACAACACCAAACATAATTCTTCACTATTTTTACAATCCAGCTTCTTAGTCCAATGCAACACCAAACGTAGGTCAATACTTAATCCAGCTAAGGCCAATCCGAGCTAATCCAAGACAGTTCTAGAATTTAATCCAATCTATAACAGTCCACCGTACCAAACGACCAATGGACCTAATTGAGGGGATTAAGTAGCATATGTCACTGACAGATTGTATAAGAAAGAAAGTAAAACATCTCATTTAGGTTGATATATTGCCAAAAAAATTAAGATTATCAAACCTTTATTATGATCATGGAGTGCACATGACTGAAATGAATCAAATAGAACATCATAATGCCAGAAAAAAAGAAAAAAGATTCTCAAGCCTTTATTATCATCATGGTGTGCACTACTAGAATGAATCAAATAGATCACCGTAACTTGACATCTAGTCTTCAAAACTCACCCTGACAAAGATTTACCTGACATGAATCTAACATTTCTAATTAAACTGCCAAATGATAATCTGATCATGGTGACAGGTTTACCTATAAATCTGTTAAATGATATCCACACAATAAACAATAACAACGTGATCCGTTCACTTTAGAAAAAACAAAAGATGACTATGTCATGCATATAATTTTATCTTTTGTTTCTCTTAGTAATACAAAATTTTGAAACAGAATGAAATTTCACAAATTACCAGTTCTTACTTTATGGAAAAGGAAAAAGTAGTGGTACATCAAGAATATACAAAGAAACATAAATTTGAAATATTGATTCACTTTAGAGCATACAATGTTAAGGCTTAATGCAGCAATCCTTGTCGTATACATCTTGACAAATCTGACTAAACAATTTTGGTTAACCACTCTCGAGAATCAATTTTAAAATCAATTCCAAAGTCAGCAGAATAACAAAATATGAGCCCTGGTTACCTTAAATTCCGATTTATTTATACCACATCAGTTAATTAGTCTAATATTCTGTCTTTATAACTCTTTTTATTATTTATTTTTTGAATTAAGGCACCATAACCCATTAAATCTGTTCATAGTCCCATTCATATCTCCTCCACCCTCGCGTGGTCAGATAAGTTGGTTCATATAGCAACATGATAATGAGAGTTGAATTAGTGGTCAAGTGGGATTGGATCAACCAGGAAGCCTTATAATGAAGGACATCCAATCCAAATCACGAAGAACACCCCAAACAAAGTAACAGAGTGCTAGAAGAAGAAAACAGAGAGGACGGTAAGTTTTTTTGCTAGGCTAGGGTTTAGGGATGAAAACAACACACAAGGCTACTAGTTGTGATGCAATTCTTGACCAATCTTTTGATTAAAAATTGTTACTGTAACACTTAAATTGTTGTGGCTCATTTAACTGTTGCAATTGTTATCTCCAGTCTTTGATCAACAGCCTTACAAGCATGATCGAGCAGAGACACTTGATGCTCTTGATCATACCTTATCAAATAAAATATGCAATTGATAATAAACTACATGTTGCATGACTAATGATCGACTAGAAACTGTAAACTTGTATGCAGACTTTATAAATTTGAAAGCTAGAGTAAAGAATAAGACCTAGTGCTCTGATACCACATGCAAGTTCTTTCATGCCTTTGTTCATTAACACTAACCTTGACCTGACATACCTTCAATAGGTGAGATAGAAATCTTCTTCTCGTAGGCAGTCCTTGAGCTCTCTCTCTAAATGGGGTGAGATTTCTATATGAATAAAAAGTATCGACTGGTAGGGAAGTGACTTCTACTAATATGCATTTACTTAAGTTTCATGCCCATTAAGAAACACTAAAGTAATCCAGTTTGCATTAGGATAGGTTGTTTTAATCCATATGGTATTAGGAATTCTCAATATTCTTGTTTTCAATTAAAACACTCTTTTAACAAGAACTGCATATAATGTTTAAGTTTACACTCCTAAACCAATGCTAACTGCCGAGTCCTCATGTGATTAGGAGACCACAAACATGTTTAAGACAAGATGTTGTCCTACAAAGCTCTCAAGTTTGTTGTGGGAATTGATGAGCCTTTCTTCTGGTGGCAAGTTTGGTCGAGTTACTTGTAGAGACCAAGGGTTAAAGCCACCACAGTGACATCGTCTATTTTGCAGGCTTGCATTGTGGTTTGCAACGATGATATTTAAGGGATATTAACGGGGTGTGTTGCTGATGTGTATAAGTTGTACACGTGGCTGAATTTTGTTGGACAGTAGCTGTTGGAATTTTTGAAAGTATTTCAAAATACAAAATTGATTTATCTAATTTATGTTGAAAGTGAAATTTTAAATGTTTGGTTTAATTCTATTTTATGAAAATTATAAATTTCTTTCGTATTGATTTTGAATAAATTGGACATTAATTTGTTGTCGGTTTTGATATCTCCTCTTTGGTTTTAATTGGTTTATTACCGTTACCTTTTGTATCAATTTATTTGATTCCTTCAGGAAAAGCTTTTGCTTATATGATCACTTTGAAGGTCTTGATTACAAAACCGTTTATGTTTATACATAATTAATTGGTCTATTGGTATCAGTATTCAATTTCTAAACTGTGCCACTATTATTTATCAAAAGGCAAAATTGTCTTTAATGACCAACGTCTCTTCGGAGTCAGCAACTCATATATAGCTTTGGCTATTTTGGCTGATGAGATGATCTTCATTCGAGCATTTCTCTCCAATTTTGTCTACCCCACATTATTTCCTTTCCCTCACAATTTTCATACAGTTTTGTATTGTGTTAACTTTATTTTACTTCCCAAGGGAAAGATTCAAGTGTTCATCCGATCCAAGTATTGTGAGTGTACGCTTATGAGGGTCATAGGTTGTTGTATCCTAGAGGGTAGGGCGCCATACAACCTTGCTACACCGAGACATTGTCTCCGAGGGGAGAAATCTACTCTTAAGGACAGTGTATGACATGCCTCAACCTTAAACTAGGATTCTACTCAAGTATCAATGGAGACCAACTTCTACATCCCCAAAGATAAGTATCTTGCTGTAATTTCATTGGTTTGATTTAATCTACTATATCAATATAAATTACAATTTTCTAATATATATTTCTGTGATGTTTTGCAAGGAAAGTAGCATCCATAAACCAAATTTTCCAACAGTAGCACCAATCAGCAATGCCAGCTGGTGCTACGGTAGCATGGTATAATTTCTCGTGACGCTATGCCACCTACATTTATTACTTCTACTCTAATGATGCGTTTATTAACCCGTAATCAGAATGAGAATAAAAATCCGATTCCGATTACGGATTATACATGTGTTTACTAAAATTGGGAGGAATCAAAAGTGCGTGGAGCCCACACAAAAAAAATGGCATTCAATTCCATGATTTGGGTGATTTGGATTCCCAACATAAAGAAGGTATTTGGATTTCGGGTTTAGGGAGCAATCGGAATGCTAATTTTTTCCCTTTATGCCCTCACTTACTTTCATTATTTCCAAGATTATCCTTAACCCTAGAAATAAAAACTAAATCATTTTAAGTGTTAAGGACTAACTAATAGAAATACTTACATTTATAATAATAAAAATACTTAATAGAAATACTTAAATTTATATAAAATAAAAAAACAAAATCATTTTATTGTGTCTATGAAATAAAAATGCAATTTAATTTTTTCTTACTATTATATACTATATCAAATTTTATTTTTTAAAAAAGTATATAAAATATTTGATTTGGGACAAGGGCATTTTAGTAATAATACTGCTTTATATTCCGATTATCTTGAATTAGTAAATGACTTTATGGAATTCTATTCCGATTCCGCATAGCTTTTAGTAAACAACTTCAATAGGAATCTGATTCTGATTCCGCCTCATTTCAATTCCTCTTCAATTCAATTCTTCTCAATTTGATTACGGATTAGTAAACGCACCATAATTATATTTGTTAGTATTTTATTCAGATTATTGTGGACTAATTGGTTCGTTTTTGGATCCTATATGCTTTTGTGAATAAAAATGTTAATAAAATAATCAACTTAGAAATATATTGGGATTGGCAAGGTCCAAGATACACATGACATGATACTACCGTATTATTCTATAATCTATCCCACGATGAAGACCCAACTTTGTAACGCATTTCAAATTTCCATATAGCATTTCTATATTTTCATAAAGTATAAATAATATTGCAACCTTTCAATTGCAAACCAATCAACACGGGACTTTCCATCTCGTGGTATGGACCATTGACTGACCATATGTTGGCCAAACAAAATGGACCGTCTCTAAACAGATATTCGTTTCTTGAATATAACTAGCAAGGTGGTCATCTTATTATATTGACGGTAAAGAGCAAACCTGCCAGTAGCTATACATTATCTCCGAATAAAAATGAGATTTTTACAAATTCCCATATGATACCAAGTGCTTTAGGATAATCTTATTAGCTCGGGGTGCAAAGGTTTTACAATTACAACTTGAACATACTCCAAGCTAATGCTCCAAGCAAACATTGTTCAAAATGATTATGCTAAAAATTGAAGAGTTTTTAGAAAGCGTGAAAATTAGATGTTTCTTTAGTGGAGAGTAGAATTGAAAGATATTTTCTTCCACGAATCATGAATAATAATAGTATCCTTTTACTTTTACTTGTATTTTTTGTCTTAAAAATTTTGAATCCAAGAAATATTCTTGAATTTTCCATACTTATCCATATAAAAATTGTAGCATTAAAACAATAACCAAACTGTGTATGAACATGTGTATTGTCTTTTAGCTTTTCACCTCTTCGATTAAAAGCAAAGAATGGGCCACATAAATCCAAGTATTGTCCTTTGGATGAGTTCGAAATTTCCTCCGCATCTTCGTGCTATGAGTATTGATCCCGGCCAAGTCAATACTCATCCAAAAATCCAAGTGGGTAGGAAACCATGTAGACTGTAGCCGGGCCCACTACACGGATAGGGCAAGATTTCAAAGTCAACAAGTCAATCCATAAAGCAACTTCACATCACAATTTCCACAATGTTCATAGTCCTCTCAATTCTGTTGGCGCGAGTAGTCCTAGTCCCATTCTATTTGGGATTTACTTCCTAGTATATTATGATTTTATTTATTTCCTTTTTGTATAGATATTATGTAATTAGGATTTATCTTGTTTCCTAGTATAACCCTACTAGGATTTGTAACCTTGTATTATAAATACCTCCTTTTGGAGAATGAAATATTAATCTGAAAATATTCTACCATATTCTACCGTATTGTTTGACTTGGCATCGAGCCGACTTTACGGTGACTGTGGATTGTGCCCACTTGTGTTATCTTGTGTGCCCTAATTTTTTTAGGGTTCTCTTGTGCCCGTGCCTGTCTTTGTGTGTGCCCTCCTGGGTTTGTGTATATTTTTGTGCCCCTCGTGTTCCGCTGCGTACTCTGCCTTATTCGTATCTCTACCGTGTTCGCCTCGTGTTCGTGCATCCGCCATATTTGTGCCTCTGCTGTGTTCTGTTGTACTCTGCCGTGATCCGTTGAGTTTCTGCTGCAATCATGGGTGATAACTCCATTGTTGGTGCTTTATTCTTTATACGCAAAATTGTGTGGTTTTGACTCCATTCCAGTCTTGGTTTCAATACTTGGATAATTGACACTGGTGCTTCGATCATAGGACTTATGATGCTAAATTTTTGATGAGTTGTCTAGTAACACCCGTGACCCATACATAACTAGTGCTAATGGCTTGCCCTCTCCGATTCTTGGTGAGGGCACAATCTCTCACTCCTACTCTGTCATTATCTCGTGCATTGCTAGTTCCCAATATCCATTGTAACTTGTTATCCGTTGGTCGCTTACTTGATACACTTAATGCTTCGCTACTTTCTATCCTACACATTGCTCTTTTCAGGATCTCAAGACTCACGAGACGATTGGGCATGGTAAACGGATAGGGGGTTATATTATTTGACATTGCCTTCGCACCAGTTTGTGATCGTGTCTTTATCTTGTTCAAAGTTGCAATGTCAAAGACAAACAGCAAATTTGGTTATGGCATCGTCGGTTGGGACACCCATCATTTGGCTACCTTAAACGTTTGTTTCCATCTTTATTCCGCTCTGTGATGAATCCAGTTTTAAATGTGAGACGTGTATTTTGGCCAAGAGTCATCGAACTGTGTTTCCTTTGAGTGATAGTAAAGCTGCCAAGCCATTTGATTTAGTGCATTCGGATGTCCGGGGCCTGCTCGTGTGTCTTGAATGGTTTTCGTTGGTTTGTTACATTTATTGACGATCGCACTCGCTTAACTTGGGTGTTTTTGATGAAGAATAAATGTGATGTTGCTTCTATTCTTCCCGATGTTTGTGCCATGGTGTCTACTCGGTTTCATGTTCGAGTCAAAGTGTTTCGGTTGATAACGGAGGTGAATATGTGAATAATACCTTGACCCATTTCTTGAGTACTCAAGGCATTATTCACCAAACTACCACTCCATTTACTCCGCAGTGAGAATGGTGTGTACGAACGCAAGAATCGTCGATTACTTGAAGTTGCCCGCTCACTCATATTGGATATGTCTGTTCCCCATCATCTTTGGGGGCATGCTGTTACATCTCTGCCTATTTGATTAATCGTACTCCTAGCCGGGTTCTTGATTTCAAGACTCCGCATGATGTGTTTGGTGCCCTTATTTCCCTGTCTCCGTCTCCAAGTTGCCCCTAAAGTTTTTGGGTGTGTTGCCTACGTTCATGTCTACTCTCATCAACGCAGTAAACTTGATCCGTGTGCCATACGTTGTGTCTTCCTTGGCTATGCTACCACTCAGAAGGGTTATAAATGTTATCACCCTCCTACTCAGAAGATGCATGTTACTTTGGATGTCACATTCCATGAAGAAGTGCCATATTATGTTTCTCCTTCCTCTCCAATTCAGGGGGAGAGGGGAGTGAATTGAAGAGTTTTGGAGTGGAAGACTGTGGACTTAAAGATGACTGTGAAGGAACCGAAGAAATTGCTCAATTGAAGAGTTTTGGAGTGGAAGGCTGTGGACTTAAAGATGACTGTGAAGGAACGGAAGAAATTGCTCACGGGATAGAAAGCAGCCGGTCGCCAGGATAGGTGCGACCGGTCGCCAGGGTCTGGAGCAGATAGTGATGGGCACGGCCTGGAAGCGACCGGTCGCCAAGATGGGCGCGACCGGTCGCCTGGTCCTGTAGATGAAGTTGATACCCACGGCCTGGAAACGACCGGTCGCCAGGATAAGAGTGACGATCGCGGACAATATTTTTGACGATTCTGGTTTGTCTTAGAAGAACGCATGTGATGATTCTGGTGACCCTTGTGTAGATGAGTTCGATGCAAGAACCCCTCTGCCCGCCATTGTCCTAATCAACTCGTGATAATAATGAGGTAATTCTGATGATGTGCCTGTTTATCAATTACCCCCACGAACTACTCGTGGGAAGCCCAAAGTACAATATTCTCTGATATACATGCCAAGTCCACATATCCCATTAGCCATTATGTGTCAACTCATCGTTTATCTAAGTCATATGCGTCATATTTGTGTCAATTATCTAGTGTATGTGTGCCAACTAAGTTGCAGGATGCTCTATCAAATCCCAAATGGGTAGATGCAATGAATGTTGAGATGGAAGCTTTGAACAAGAATGCTACTTGGGAATTAGTTCCTTTACCGAAAGGAAAAAGGCTGTTGGGTGCAGATGGGTGTTTACTTTGAAGCATAAAGTCGACGGTTCCATTGGCCGTTACAAGGCAAGATTGGTAGCAAAAGACTATACTCGGACTTATGGAGTGGATTACACGGAGACCTTTGCCCCGTAGCAAAGCTCAATCATCGTGCGCGTACTCTTATCTTTAGCTGCCAATCATGGTGGCCCCTGTTGCGAGTTTGATGTCAAGAATGCATTCCTACATGGTGACCTCAAGGAAGAGATATACATGGATCCTCCCTGGTATTCTTGTGACCTCCAAGGAGGGTGTTGTGTGTAAACTGTGGAAATCCTTGTATGGATTGAAGCAGTCTCCTAGGGCATGGTTTGGGAGGTTTGCTGCATCTATGAGGAAGTTTGGGTATGCGCAAAGTAACTCGGATCATACCTTGTTTCTGAAGCGTCATAAAGGTAAATTGACAGCTTTAATAATTTATGTTGATGATATGATTGTATTTGGAGATGATCGGCAGAAATGCAAAATCTTCAGAAGTATCTGGCATCCGAGTTTGACATGAAATCGTTAGGTGACTTGAAGTACTTTCTGGGGATTGAAGTTGCCAGGTCCAAGCATGGTATCTTTCTGTCTCAAAGGAAGTATGTTTTGGATTTACTTGCAGAAACTGGAATGTTGGATTGTAAACCAATTGATACCCCTAGTGAGCGAGAATCATAAGTTGGGGCTATATCCTCGATCAAGTTCCTACGATAAAGAGCGTTATCAACGGCTTGTGGGGAAATTGATTTATTTAGCTCATACAAGGCACGATATTGCATATGCGGTGAGTATAGTGAGTCAGTTTATGCATTCTCCTAGTGTAGATCATATGGGCGCTGTGGACGCGTATTTTGAGATATACTGAAAGGAACTCCTGGCAAGGGGTTAATGTTTTTCAAGTATGGTCATACAGATGTGGAAGGGTATCTGAGATCTTGATTGGGCTGGTTCGACCAGCGATAGGCGTTCTACGTCTGGGTATTTCATGTTTGTTGGTGGTAATCTTGTTACTTGGAGAAGTAAGAAACAAAAAGTGGTGTCTCGATCTAGTGCCGAGGCCGAGTATCGTGGGATGGCCCACGGTGTATGTGAGTTCTTGTGGTTGACGAGATTGTTGAGAGATCTTGGTTTTGGGCGAAAAAACCCATGGATTTATATTGTGACAATCGGGCGGCAATTGCTATAGCGCATAATCCGGTGCAACATAATCGCATTTAAGCATGTGGAGGTTGATCGAAATTTTATTAAAGAGAATTTGGATGCAGAAATTGTTTCCTTCCGTTTATAAGTTGAGTATCGAGTTAGGCGATGTTCTTACAAAAGCTGTGTCAACCACTATCTTTCTCAACTCGCTTGACAAGTTAGGCATGCGTGACGTCTTTGCTCCAACTTGAGGGGAGTGTTGGCGCGAGTAGTCCTAGTCCCATTCTATTTGGGATTTACTTCCTAGTATATTATGATTTTATTTATTTCCTTTTTGTATAGATATTATGTAATTAGGATTTATCTTGTTTCCTAGTATAACCCTACTAGGATTTGTAACCTTGTATTATAAATACCTCCTTTTGGAGAATGAAATATTAATCTGAAAATATTCTACCATATTCTACCGTATTGTTTGACTAATCCGACATATCAATATCTCATGTGACAAATTTTCCATAGTTCACACACTATTGCAAAAGTGTAGAGTTTGCTTCTTTTGGTTGTTAAATGTTTAAAAATCCGGTGGTTGGGATTGGAAAGTAAGCAAAAGTACTGCATGCATGATGTAAGTTGAAATTGCACTAGTGTATTAAACCCGCTCATCTTTGGGAGCAACAAAGCCTACTACATCTTTATGCATGGTGCATAATTAATTATATTAAAGCCACCACAACCTTTCTTTCTCATCAGTTGTTCATAACTTTCCCTCATCAGCTAGGAGGTGTCTTTAAAACAATAAAGTTTGTCCCAAATGAAAATTTTGCTCCATCAGTTGCTAACAAACGTCTTTTGCTCAATTACTGGCAAATTGATTTCACCCTCAGTTTTGATGCCCACGAAGACTTTTAGTACTAAAAAATTGTGGTTAGCAAATCCCTTTGAATGTGAAAAGAGAAAAGGACGAACTAAGAAAAAAAGAAACCATGGGTAACAAAAGTCCTCTTACTCAATACTCCATGGGTAACAATAAACCATGACTGAAATATAATTTATAAAGCAAAATTTTGTTAATTTGATTTAACTAGGACATGATTGAAGGAAAACCTGGAAAATAAGATTCAGCAATTGATAATAAAAGGATAGAGAGGGAAGAGATGAAGAGAGAGAATAAAAGGAGAGAGAGGACATGAGGTAATATTTAAAAGGGTATTTTAGGAATAATGGTGGGTGGAAAGATATGATTGTGTTTTTTTAAATTTATATAGTGGGTGGGAAGATAAAGTAAGTGGAAATAGCAACACTCAATTATAGGTGGAGGTTCATAGCTCAGTTGATACGATTTTTTTAATACATTTTATGCACCTGAAATTCTTTTGTATGAGTTGTATTTTTTCATTGGATTCCATATAACAACACATTAAGAATTGAATTATTGGTTCGTACGCCATATGATTCACGTTTAGGCTGGTTTACACCCAGTATTATAACTTTACAATAAGAATTGAATTATTGTCGAATTATTGCTTCTTGTCAATCAACTTTTCTGCGCTCTTAGAAAAGAATCCTTCTTACTTTACTTACTACTATATTAATTTGAACGAGATTATCCACTTGCAATTAATCACATTAGTTCTAAAGAAAGAAAAATGTGGTTCTCATTTCTCAATTCACATCAGCAAATAGTGTAATTTGATCAAGTTGACATCCAAAGTGGACTCAAGACTCAGCCATCTCCTTCCAAGCTACACTCAGAGAACAACTTCAATTACTTGATCAAATACCTAGTTTAGCAGAGAAACCTCCAACCCAGCTTCAATTACTTGATCAAATACCTACTTGTTGTAAGTGTTGGCATTTTCTAATGTTGCATCTAGCTCATTAGAATCACCTTTGGAAGGCCAGCCTGATTCTGTCACTATTATCGGAACGTTAGTGAAGTTAAGAAAATCCAGGGCATAATATGTTGTATCAACCACAGCATCAAAAACATTAGTGTAATGAAGAAGCGTATTGGAATCAACAGCTTCTTTAGTTGGAGGGAGGGACTTGAGGAGTGCATAATCTAACGGACTGACACCATTGCATTGCATGTAATCGTAGTATATATATTGAGCATGAGAAACGATCCTGTGGACTGCAAGAAAGTAAGCATGGGGACCAAAACTGGATTCAATGAACGGTTAAAAAAGGCTTGGGAAGGCGTGGGAAGGAATCAAGGATAATGGAGGAAGAAACTGGAGTTGATACTTTGATTTGGCGGTCAAGATTGGATGCCACAAGGGCTGATTGAATGTACTTGAGAGCATTGACAAGAATTTTTGCAGCATTTGGGAGGATGGTAAGAACCTCTGACCCCAACAGATATGGCTGTGATGTTGTGGCTGGGTAATGCGCTACCACATTCTGAGATACCCAATTGGCTGCAGTGGAATTAGATTGACCAATTCCAAGGATCTGTTCATTAGGAACAGAAATCATAAACTGAATGCCAGTATTTGCAAATTGCAAGTGCAACTAGCATGGCACGGTCCGCGTCGTATAACCGGACATGTCGATAAATTGTGATTGATTTGTGCAATTCAATAAATTGTAATCAAATTCATAAATCTTGGTATTTCTTCCAGTACTCTGCTCTTTTACACGTCTCTTTTGTTGATCCCTCAAATTGATGAAGTATATTTTCTTGAGAGATTGTAACCAAAAGTTTTGCATGTTATGGTACTTGCTTCAAACTATCCAAAAATTTATTGTCATAGCCACCGAAGCACCACCGAAACAATTCTTTATGGAGGTGTTTTGGAAACTATGGGATGTTTTGACCAGTAAAACAATAGCCACCCACATATATATCCATACCAACTTGTCTACAAGAAAACTGATTACGATTTCAATTATCAGTATGCATCTTGTCCTGTTTTATGTTGTGTAACGGTATAAGCTGAAAGAAATTGACTACTATTTGCTTCTACCCTAATGTATTGCATCTTTCTTTTCTTCATTTGGAACCCTCTCCAATGTTAAACAACTATTAAAAGATTAATAGGGAGAGACTTGCACCGTCAATTACCAAAAAATAACAAGAAGAAAAAAAAAACAAAGACTATGTGACAATGGTTCAATTTAAATAATAGGTGGTTGTATTTAAATAATAGGTGGTGGTTCAGAGGTCACTTGGTACAATTTTTTGTTTATTTATTTACGTTTGGACTTGAAATTATTTTAAAAAGACTTGAATTTTCAATTGATTCCAGATAGGGGCACAAGAGCTGAATCATTGGTTTATAATATACAAACGTTATATGGCTTCTTTTTTTATGTATGACGAGACATGTGACATTATCCAATTTATTTTTATGTTTTTGTCCTTTTTAATTCTAGTACTTACTATACCTGTAAAATTCTCTCTTAAATGAAAAGTATTTCTGTCTTGTTCTTACTTTTTTAGCCTACAACTAATTTATTTTTATTTTTATTTTTATGAACAGTCTATTGCTAATTTTACTTTCACTGATAACCTTCCTCACACATAATCTCTTTAAGTGAAAAAAATTAATTAAATAAAAAAACGAATTGGTACGCTGCAGTAGCTGCACCTTTATGTTCAACTCTCGGGTGCGTCCATAAAATAAATTTAGCCCACCCCATTTTTTTTTTATGTTTTTGTCCTTTTTAATTCTAGTACTTACTATACCTACCATGTAACATCAGCTCCAATGAGATTAGTTAAATTCTAATTTTAGTTCTTGGTCGTCATGAAGGACTATGCTAATGTTATATTAGTATTAAGTTCAGATGGGATCTGGTTTAGATGCCTGAGCCATGTTGCCAACTTGTCATCCACTAATTAAGTTCCATTTTACTTAACCCAAAAAAAAAGGGGCTAATACAGACATTAGTATCAAATGGCCGGAGAATAGGTGAAGGATGTGAACCTTCAGATAATTTAATTATAAAGAGTTTGGGTTTGCTTGAAAAACAATAATTGAGTGCGAGAGCCAAAGCCTTTGATATAATACTGAAAGAGAGTTTGACGCTTCGTTTCATTGTCTTCATTATTGTCATCCACCCTCTCTGATCAAAATTCTCCTGCGCACTTTCAGTTTCTTCATTGCAGCAACCTTCTTTTGCCTTAGTTTACTTTCTTTTACTTCTCAAATTATAAAAGCCAATCAAAAGAAGAAAAAAAAAAAGTATTGCCTTTGGAGGGGATAGCATTTAAATTTCCTGGTTTTCGTTTGTCCCTTGATTTGATTGTGTCACTTTCACGAATTCGTTTTGCTTTTACTTTGCGATTGTTCCTGAACGAGCCTTATTCATTTGAAGAGCAACTGGCCTCATTCATTTCCTAAGGTGCGTCTTTTTGTTTCCTTCTTTGTTTTCATTTCCTCTGCTTTTACTTATTTTTCACCAATTCCCATCGCTTTTAGTTTGCAATTGTTCCCAAAACAACCTTATTCACTACAAGGTGAAAAAAAGCATCAGATTCCCAGTTTTAGTTTCACCCTTGACTTCTTTCTATTATTTTCACCTTCGTTTGAGTTCTTTTAATTGTATTCTTCTCCTTAAGGAGGTACATATAGGAGTTTACAAGTAGTGATTTACATGAAAATAGATACATAAATTAAATAGGATAATATCTCCATATTATACCAGGATTGTCAATTATATTTTTTTAAAAAATAAGAGAAAATAAATCACCTAATTAATTTATGAAATAAATTACCTAATTAATTTATGAAATAAATCTCCTTAATTTATTAGGTTAACTCATGTCAACAATATTTTCTTCCTCGAATCATGAATAATAATAGTATCCTTTTGCTTTTACTTTTATTTTTTGTCTTAAAAATTTTGAATCCAAGAAATATTATTGGATTTGCCACTGCATCGCCTTAAAACAATAACCGGACTGTATATGAACATGTGTATTGTCTTTTAGCTTTTCATCTCTTCCATTAAAAGCAAATGGGTCTCATTTTCAATCAGATGCACATCCAAATTCAATTTAAAATGAAAAAAGGAAAAAAGGAACTACCAACCTTTTATTCCGATGTGATGATGATTAAATAAGAATAATGTAATTTACACTAACTTATTTGACCACATTTAGCTGACCAAGTGAGGTAACAGCTCAAGTATTTATGCCACATCAGTTAATTTTTTTAATATTCTATCTTTATAACTCTTTTTATTATTTATTTTTTTAATTAAGGCTCAATAACCTATTAAATGTGGTCACTAGTTGGTTCAAATAGCAGTACTCAAATAGCCGTACTCATTAAATAATAGGTAGAGGGTTGATAGCTCACTTGATACCATTTAATTTATGCATTTAATAGTTTCGAGTATTTATTTTCTTAGGTAAGATTTTGAGTTTGAGTTTTAACATTCGTGTAGTATGTGCGAGTTTAATATACTAGCCCCTTTTAATAAAAAAAAGTACTAAAAAAATGTATACATTTAATGCAGTTGAAATTATTTTGTATGAGTTGAAAACTTTCATTGGATTCCATATAGCAACATAATAAGAATTGAATTATTGGTTCGTACGCCATATGATTCACGTTTTGGCTGGTTCTATAACTTTACACCCACTCTCTTTAACCATGCCTTCTTTTCTGTATGACGACACATACCGCATTATTCAATTCACGCCATGTTGTCAAACAATAATTGAGTGCAAGAGCCAAAACAACAATAATACTGAAAGACAGTCGGACGCTTTATTTCTTTGTGTTCATGGTTGTCATCTTGCGCACTTTCACTTTCTTCGTTGCACCAACCTGCTTTTGTTGAATATTGTCCCAAATTAATGTTTTCTGCTTTTGCCTTGTGTCGACCACCTTTCATGCAGCCGAAAGTTGTGGTTTGTTAATAGAGTTATTTATTAACTTTTGGACAAAGGAAAGAGAAACATGCAGCAAATCACGTGGGAAAGCTTTGAATATTGGTGTGGAAGAGCTAGTGGAGCAAATCAAGGAGGAAATGCCGAAATGTTTGGCTCAAATATGTTTTGGGTGGTTTTGGCATTACTTTATGGGAGGAGTCTAATTGGTTGGTGACAAGTGTACCACAACATGTGTGAAAGAACTTTGGGTTCTTTCTTTAGCCGTTGGTGTTCCACTTTGAGAAAGAAATAATTCTTTCTCTCTCTTTGTTTATTGTTTCCAAGTGGATGGGTGCTTAATGTCAACAACAATGATGACTTCCTTGCTATGCACATGGAGCTGTTGGTGAGTTTCTTTGGCAGCTCACGAGTCTACATAAGGGAGAGAGAGCATCAGTCAGAGAAGTGGGCTTGTGTGCCTCACCATGTGGGGGGTGCGGCAACAGAGAGAAAAATTCAGTTCTTTCTCTCTTGTGTGAAGCCGTGCACCACTTCAGGAAGAGAGTTTTGGAGCTGCTGCTCCTTTGTTGAGGCCACACTATTTGAAGACAATTTCCTTGTCTGATCAATGAGAGACGTTTTCTCTATTGGTCTTTGGGTGTGGTATTATTTGTTCTCTCTTTTGTTATCTGTGTGAGAGTGACTTGGGTGTATTTGGGATTTGGGTTGTGAGAGTTAAACTCTGTAATTCCTAGAATAGGTGAGAGGGTTAATCTCCTTTGGTTGTAATCTCTTTTGAGATACTAGTGGAATTTCTTATTGTCTTCGAACTGGATGTAGGCTACACACGGGCCGAACCAAAGTATAAATCCTTGGTGTCTTTTGGATTTTTGTATTTCATATTTTGCTCTTGTTGTTTCAATGGTTTCATATCCACCGTCCATGTGCAATCCGCTTCATTGCGCACAACAAGTGGTATCGAGCTCAGTTTTGATCTGGTGGAGTTTTGTGTTTGTGTGATGGAACCAGGAGACGTGTTGAGGAGATATGAAATTTTTTGACAGGAGAAAAAAAAATTCCAGACTTTGGTGTTGAAGATGAGAGCCTTGTTAGTGCAACAGGGGCTGCTCAAAAGGCGCTAAAGGGTATCCAAGCATGGCCGACAACGTGATCCGACGATGGAGAAGGATGATGTCTTGAATCGGGCACTCACTGCGATTGGATTGCAGTTAGCGGACGGTGTTCTTCGTGAGGTTGCCGATGAGACTACACATGCTGGGCTATGGCTGAAATGGTGGAGAATACATATGTGACCAAATCATTTTCAATCGGTTGTATGCCAAACAACGATTGTACACTCAGTGGTATGGCGGAAGGTACACTTAGTCAAAACTATCTTGTTGAGTTCAATAAGATTTTCATGAATGTGTAGGTCATGAATATGAAAATAGGATGATGAGGATGAAGCAGTAATGGAGGAAAATCGCGTTCCAAGGTGAATGCTCGGGAGGACAAATGCAACTTTGTCACAAGGAAGGGCATTGGAGATTTGATTCCCATAAATCAAAGAAAGAGAAAAGTCTAATAATTCCTCTTGCAGGTATTTTTTGGATGTCGTAGGGAGGATATATTTTTTTTTGTTCCTCCTATGATCGATGTTTCCTATGTGCTGTGCTTGGGGTGTGATTTTTGCTTGTCTTTGATTACTTTTGAAATTTACTTTCACAGTGGAGTTTCAAGAGTTTGTTCATGGATGTTCCTTGTGGGTAGTGTGTAGTTTGTTGCTTTGATTTTCTCTATGTACTTTGGGTAGCATTGTTTATGGCTACATGGGTTTTTTCCTTTGATCATTAGATTTTCAAGTGGGGGTTTTGATTGTAAGGGGTTATCTTTCGGGAGGATGATTCCCTCCTATGGCAGCTGAAATTGTTCGTTCTGCTACTTGGTTGTCTAGACTCTGCGTGTATTGTAGTAGAAGAAGCTTGAGGTTCAAGCGTTAAGGTTTGTGCGGTTTATGCACGTACATTCAGCTGGTGTGGCTTGGTTATGTGGGTGACATTGAAGAGGTTCTTCTGTTGGGGTCATCCGGTTCGATCGAAGCACACAATTTTTGGTTGCAAGTTCAAGAAGTGCTTGAGCTTGATTTGGTAAGAGGAAGATGAGCGATAGAAAGTTCTACTGTGGCTTGGTAAATTTGTGTCAAGGTGGAGATTGTTGAATATTGTCCCAAATTAATGTTTTCTGCTTTTGCCTTGTGTCGACCACCTTTCATGCAGCCGAAAGTTGTGGTTTGTTAATAGAGTTATTTATTAACTTTTGGACAAAGGAAAGAGAAACATGCAGCAAATCACGTGGGAAAGCTTTGAATATTGGTGTGGAAGAGCTAGTGGAGCAAATCAAGGAGGAAATGCCGAAATGTTTGGCTCAAATATGTTTTGGGTGGTTTTGGCATTACTTTATGGGAGGAGTCTAATTGGTTGGTGACAAGTGTACCACAACATGTGTGAAAGAACTTTGGGTTCTTTCTTTAGCCGTTGGTGTTCCACTTTGAGAAAGAAATAATTCTTTCTCTCTCTTTGTTTATTGTTTCCAAGTGGATGGGTGCTTAATGTCAACAACAATGATGACTTCCTTGCTATGCACATGGAGCTGTTGGTGAGTTTCTTTGGCAGCTCACGAGTCTACATAAGGGAGAGAGAGCATCAGTCAGAGAAGTGGGCTTGTGTGCCTCACCATGTGGGGGGTGCGGAAACAGAGAGAAAAATTCAGTTCTTTCTCTCTTGTGTGAAGCCGTGCACCACTTCAGGAAGAGAGTTTTGGAGCTGCTGCTCCTTTGTTGAGGCCACACTATTTGAAGACAATTTCCTTGTCTGATCAATGAGAGACGTTTTCTCTATTGGTCTTTGGGTGTGGTATTATTTGTTCTCTCTTTTGTTATCTGTGTGAGTGACTTGGGTGTATTTGGGATTTGGGTTGTGAGAGTTAAACTCTGTAATTCCTAGAATAGGTGAGAGGGTTAATCTCCTTTGGTTGTAATCTCTTTTGGGATACTAGTGGAATTTCTTACTGTCTTCGAACTGGATGTAGGCTACACACGGGCCGAACCAGTATAAATCCTTGGTGTCTTTTGGATTTTTGTATTTCATATTTTGCTCTTGTTGTTTCAATGGTTTCATATCCACCGTCCATGTGCAATCCGCTTCCGCTGCGCACAACAGCTTTTTCTGATTAAGAGTCTCCTGCGCAGCGTACCTTCAGTTTCTTCATTGCAGCAACCATCTTCTGCTTACATTTATTTTGCTTTACTTCCAAATTCAAAATCCAATCAAAAAACCAAAAAAAAAAAAGTATTGCCTTTGAAGGGGATAGCCCTCAGATTTCCTGGTTTTCGTTTGCCCCTTTATTTCTTTGTGTCATTTTTTTCCAATTTGTTTCGCTTTTCCTTTGCCATTGTTCCCAAAAGAACCTTATTCATTATATATATATATATATATATATATATAATTATATAAAAATAAAAAATAAAAAAGCAGAGCTTCTGGTTTTAGTTCCGTTATTCTCACCCCTGTTTTGCTTTTACTTTCAAAGGAAAAAAGAAAAAAGAAAAAAAGTAGTAGCAGCTGAGCTTTGTCTCATTATTAGACCGATTGTTCTGCGGTGTTCTAAAAGCATTTTGAAGGGAGGTGATCTCATTCGTAACCAAAACAGAGAAAGGTATAATGTGCGACTTTTTTATTTCCTTATTTGTTCTGTGCTATTTTATTTTCTTATTTTTGTGATGTGTAGCTTTATTTCAACTTAATTATTTTAGAAGTAAATCCAACTAATTTTTTCGTTTAGTAAATTACAAATTTGTAATTTCCCAAGAATCTTTGAATTTAATTGCATTTAGAATTTCCCAAGAAGCAGATTTTCTGAATTTCATTTCACACCCTTGATTTCCTTTTGTTATTTTCACCTACGTTTTGCTTTTACTTTCAAAGGAAAAAAAAGTAAATCCAATTATTTCATATTTCCTTTGCTATTTTATGTTCTTATTTTTGTTACGGATAGCTTTATTTCAACCTAATTATTTCAGAAGTAAAGCCAACTTTTTCGTTTAGTAAATTATAAATTTGTCTTTTCCTTTCACTTTACAATTACAGCTGTTTCCAGAACAAGCTGACACTCTGTGTTTTGGATTCTAATTAAAACACAATTTCTAAAAATGGACATCCATTTTTAAAATCCAATAAATAATAAAAAAAAAACAATGCCTTTGCATTTAGAATTTCCCAAGAAGCAGATTTTCTGAATTTCATTTCACATCCTTCAGATTTCCTGGTTTTCGTTTGCCCCTTGATTTCATTGTGTCATTTTTTTCCAATTCGTTTCACACCCTTGATTTCGTTCTGTTATTTTCACCTTTGTTTAACCCTATAGTTTCCCCTTTAATTTTAATTGCTTTGATACCCTTTTTCATTTTCTTGTTTTTGGGTTCATTTAAATTCAACAGATATAAAAGTCTGGGAATTTTGACCGAAAAGGATTGACAGAAGACCCATTCTTGGGTCTAGAGTGGAGTTACAATCAATTGGATAGCGAGGAGCTTAAGCGGTTGTTCTTGCTTTGTGGAATTTTGGCACAAAGTAACTATGCTTTTAGTCTCTCTGACTTGTTGAAATATACTATAGGTTTGGGTTTGGTTGAAAAGGTTAGTACAGTGGAAGAGGCACGGAATGCATTGCATTCATTGGTTAGAAAACTTAAATACTCTAGTCTGTTGCTAGATGGTTATAATGATCGAACTGTTAGAATGCATGATGTTGTACGAGATGTTGCTGTCCAAATTGCATGTAGAGATCAACATGTCTTATCAAGAGCATATACAGAGTTGGATGAAAGTCCAAGTAAAGAGTGCTCTCTAATCTCCCTCCGCAGCTGTACTATCTCCAAGCTTCCTGAAGCACCTTGGGAATGCCCAAAACTGGCAATGTTTCATTTGGAGGCTAGTGATGATTCGCTTGAAATCCCCAGCAACTTTTTTGAAGGGATGAAGGAACTCAAAGTGTTGGATTTAACAGGACTTCGTTTCCCATCACTACCTCCATCTATTACAGTCCTAACAAATCTTCAGTCATTGTGCTTAGATCAGTGCATCTTGGGGGACATAGCTCTAGTTGGGCAGCTAACAATCTTGAAAATTCTAAGCCTCGTACAGTCCAAGGTCAAAGAGTTGCCCAAAGAAATAGGGCAATTGAGTCGTCTACAATTGTTGGATTTGAACCTTTGCTCTGAACTTGTACTGATCTCACATGGCGTTATATCAAACTTGACAAGACTTGAAGACTTGAGAATGGGAATAGACAGCTTTAAGCAATTTGAAGGCGCCGATGGAAGTAGTAATGCTAGCATTATAGAGCTGAAACACTTGTCTAAGCTGACCGCATTAGAGATACACATTCCAGATGCTAACATACTTCCAACAAACTTGTTCTCCGATAAGTTAGAAAGGCACACCATAATTATCGGTGACTGTTGGCAATGCCCTTCTTACTATCGAACCTCCTCTAACATGCTCAAACTCAAGCTCGCTACGAGCAATCAATTCGACGGAGGTATGAAATCACTGCTAAAGAGATGTGAAGATTTGTCCTTGGATGATATCGAGGCTGTAAATATTATTTCCCATCTATTACACAGTGACGACGCTAAACAACTTAAGCATCTCCATGTCCAAAACAATGATGAAGTTAGATCTATCATTAACGGCGCTTTCCCCATCTTGGAGTCGCTATCTCTTAACAATCTTGTTAATTTAGAAAGTGTATGTTTCGGAGCTGAGCCTCGGAAGAAATTACAATCGTTGACATTGCGGAATCTTCCAAAGCTTTCTAGTTTCTCCTCCAAAGGAAGCAGGTCTGTTGTAAATACAAGGACGCCCAAGCAATTATCGATCGAAATAGAGGCTGAAGAAATCCATTCGGGGAATGAAATTGGTGGACCCCCGGAACTTTTCATGAATGGGGGGGAGGTACGTTCTGGGGATTCATTTTGGTCATTCTTTGTTAAGAGAGAAAATATCCCAGTTAAAACGATAAATGATGCTTTCTCACTCACTACATTTTTGTTCTTTACTAATAAATTCTTTTTTCAATGAGGAAAAAGATGCATATATATATGTTTTTCTACGCCTAAAATATTATGTCAACCTCACCCAAAAAAAAATTATTATGTCAATCAGGATTCAATTTATATTCAATAAAATTAATATTATTGTTTTAATTTAATAATTGAGCATTCAATGAGTCCATCTACAGAAATATTATGAAGAAAGCCTGCATGATCTTTTTATTAATTAAGCATGAAAGTATAAAATAAAACTTTAAGAAAATACAAAAACGTAAGTTATAAGCATTTGAAAAATATACGCAGGTTATGTTGCCCAACTTAACAACCTTGATCATGCACCGATGTGATGGTTTAAGAGTCCTGTTTTCATTTTCCATGGCTACAAGTCTTGTCCAACTCACACATCTTCGGATATCTAGCTGTCAAATCATGGAAGAGATAGTAACAAAAATTGGTACCAGTGAGGAAAACACAGATAAAATATTTCTCAAGCTAAAACATCTACAGCTGCAACATCTTCCAAGCCTCACCAGATTCTGCTCAGGAAGTTAGTTGAAATTTCCATCCTTAGAGCTGTTGCATCTAGAAGATTGTAGTGAGGAGGTATTCATATTTCATTCGAAGATTAAAAACGTTACAGTGGGTAAACAAACTGAAGAAAGGGACATGAAGGAGACTGATGTACAATGCTTTCTTTTGGATGAAAAGGTGAATTACCTTTATTTATTTTCCTTTTTAGCATTTGTTTCCCATTAACGTGAAAGAAAAAGGTTTATTTGATAGGTTCATATGATGAATTTACCCCGTGTACAGGTAGGATTTCCTAGCTTGGAGAGCTTGATGATCTATGACATGCCTAAGTTGATGACTATATGGCACCGCCAACTTGCCCCAGACTCTTTTCGAAAGCTCAAAAAAGTTGAAGTTTTGAGATGCCACAGTCTAATAAGTATCTTTGCGCCAAGTATCATGGGAAGATTGAATGCTTTAGACACCTTAAAAATAAAAGAATGCAAGTCACTACAAGTGGTATTTGAACAAACATATGACACATCAACTACTGAGTTGAAAACTTTTGAGTGCCCAAATTTGAATTTAGTTGAGATGGATTTGTGTGAGAGTTTGAAAAATATATTTCCAGCCCCAGTGGCAAAAGGTCTTCAACAGCTAAGCAAGCCGTGCGTGGAGAATTGTGGAATATTGGAGCAAATTCAGTGGCGGATCCAGGATTCAAAAGTCAAGTAGGCGAAACTTACCTTAAAAACTCGACGGTACGAGTGAATTTCATTCATAAAAATAAAAAAATACACCTAGTCAGGAGGGACGTAATGAGCCTTACTCTCAAATATGGATATATATATACATAAATAAAAGTTTAACAAAAAAAAAGAAGAAGTAAATGCAATGCAACACAAAACTAAACTATGTAAATCTAAAACTTTACCCTACGAGGCTTAGAAATCTTAAATTCCTCAATTATCTCTTCATTATCGATATTATTAGCAAACTTTCTTTCAATGTGGAGAAGCATGCAATCAGAAAGGAATTCATGGTGCTTCGAAGTCTATTCTTAATAATTCTCATACATGAAAAAGCTCGTTCTGTTGTTGCTGTAGAAACAGGAAGAGTCAACACCAACTGAATCAACCTATAAAGCAAATGGTAATTTTTTGCCAAAGTTGTTTCCACCAATTGTTGACATAACCGAGGAAGAGTGGTGATTTCCTTAAAGCAGGGAAGGCGATGCATATCATTTTGAAAATACCTCAACTCAATTTCTAAAGCTTTCAAGTCACTTGGAATGAAATCAGCAAGATAGAATTTCGCAGCAAGTTTACATAGATGCCCAATATTGAATGATTTGAAGGAATTACAAGGATCCAACGCTGAGCTAAGAATAAGAAGTTCAACTGTTTGCTCTGGAAATCTGTCATTTAACTCCCTCAACATGCAATCTATCACATCATTAAATACATCAACGCGATAGTAATGTTCAACTGTAATAAAATCTTTTTGTTGACAAGAACGACATGTGCCCATCATATAACGAGAACCCATATCAAGAACATCAACACCATGTTGTTCACAAAATGATACCACACTCATGAATAAATCATCCTAACCATGTGCCCTCATATCTTGGAACTGTAATTTTGTGTTTTCAACAAAATTTAAAGCACTTACAATATCTTGAGTTTTTGTCTGAAACACTTGATAAAGAAAGTTGGCTAATCCCATAATTTTATCCATCAAAAGCAATGAAAAGACAAACTCAAAAGACATCATAGCAATTTAGTAACTCTTTGCATCGCCACAAAATTGTTGGTTAGGTCCATATTCATTGTTTTTTTAAGTATAAGTGGCTTTTTTAAAAAAGTATAAGTGGGCATGGCCCATCATGGGATTGGGAATGTCGGCTAGGATATTGAGTTTAGGACCCTTGAGTTTATATTGTTTTTGTTAAAGGAGAAAGTGGGCTAGGATATTGTTTTTGTTAAAGGAGAAAATTTGAGTGGGTTGGGTTTGAGTAGGCAAGAGAAATATGATTGTATTGGGTAATGGGTAATTTTTAGTTTGGCAAAAAATAGAGTAGGCGGGTGCCTACCTTGTCCTTAACGTAGGACCGCCCCTGAGCAAATTGTTGCCAAGGAAGGAGTAGAAACGACACCTGAGTTTGAGTTCCCTAAAGTAGAATATATGATATTTAAAAATCTGCCCCAACTGAGGAGTTTTTATCCTGGGCTGCATATTTCCAAGTGGTCATTACTCAAAATTTTGGGATTCGTTAAATGTGGTAAAGTGGAGATTTTTGCTTCCGAATATTCAAGATGGCAAAAAGACTTGATTCGGGCCTTGTCTGTACGCCTTTCTTCTTAGTTGACAAGGTACAAAATTCTCTTGAACTATTTGCTCCTGTAGCTAAATTCCTCTTCATATATATATATATTATGAATAAAAAGTACCCCTGCAGATAGATTTGTTTTGGGGATGGATTTTTGAGCTCGCGGAAAGCATGAGGAAGGGAGATTATTATCTTGGTGATTTGTGATGAGGAATGAAGATTTTGTGAATAAGTGCATTTCAATTTCACGAGATCTGGACCGTTCAATTTGAATGGAGAGAGAAGCACTACCGTTCATCATATACACGTTGGGATTTTATGGAGACCAGTGATTAGTGCGCTGCCGTTCATCTCTTTTCTAATTTTTTTTGTTCACAGCACCAATTCTCATATCTTTTCTGATTAAAGCACCAATTCTCATGTCTTTTCTGATTAAAGCACCAATTCTCATGTCTTTTCTGATTAAAGCACCAATTCTCATGTCTTTTCTGATTAAAGCACCAATTCTCCTACTCTCTCTCGCGGGGCCAAAGAACAAGTGCCTTTTTTTTGGTGAACAAGAACAAGTGCGCCTTTGATTAAGATTCTCCTGCGCACTTTCAGTTTATTCTTTGCAGCAGCAACCTGTTTTTTCTGATTAAGAGTCTCCTGCGTACCTTCAGTTTCTTCATTGCAGCAACCAGCTTCTGCTTACTTTTATTTTGCTTTACTTCCAAATTCAAAATCCAATCAAAAAACCACAAAAAAAAAAAAAAAAAATCCCCTTCAGATTTCCTGGTTTTCGTTTGCCCCTTGAATTCATTGTGTCAAATTTTTCACCAAT
The DNA here is from genome assembly GCA_024362665.1 of Prunus padus. Classification (NCBI taxonomy): domain Eukaryota; kingdom Viridiplantae; phylum Streptophyta; class Magnoliopsida; order Rosales; family Rosaceae; genus Prunus; species Prunus padus. The sequence goes on along the minus strand of JANFAM010000013.1, from coordinate 1,865,220 downwards.
TCGTTTCGCTTTTCCTTTGCCATTGTTACCAAAAGAACCTTATTCATTATATATATATATTAAAAAAAGGAAAAAAAAAAAGAGCAGAATTTCTGGTTTTCGTTTCACACCCTTGATTTCGTTCTGTTATTATCAACTCTGTTTTGCTCTTAGTTTCAAAGGGAAAAAAAAAGAAAAAAAAAAGTAGTAGCAGTTCAGCTTTCCTGGTTTCCAATCAAAAAACCCAAAAAAAAGTATTGCCTTTGAAGGGGATTGCCTTCAGATTTCCTGGTCTTCGTTTGCCCCTTCATCCTGTCATTTTTTTCCCATTTGTTTCGCGTTTCCTTTGCCATTGTTACTAAAAGAACTTTATTTATTATATATAACATTATTATAAAAACAAAAAACAAAAAAAAGAAGCAGAGTTTCTGGTTTTGCTTTTACTTTGAAAGGAAAAAAAAGAAGGAAAAAAAGTAGTAGCAGTTCAACTTTGTCTCATTATTAGACCGATTGTGCTGCCGTGTTCTAAAAGCATTTTGAAGGGAAGTGATCTCATTCGTAACCAAAACAGAGAAAGGTATGATGTGCTTCTTTTTTATTTCCTTATTTGTTCTGTGCTATTTTATTTTCTTATTTTTGTTATGTGTAGCTTTATTTCAACTTAATTATTTCACAAGTAAATCCTGTTAGCTGGATTAGTCTAGTAAACACAAACGTTGACTTAAGTCTCTTACCTAAATCTAGGAAACACAACTACTTCTTAGGAGACTCTCCCCTTGGGATTAGTTTGTAGTTATGTAATTAATTTGGTTGAGATTAGTTGTGGAATTAATGTTGGGAGCTTGGAAGATAAGTTTCCTCAATGTATAAACGTGTGTGACGGTAATACAAAGTAATCAAGAAGAAAAACCAGAAAAATCATTCTATCATTCTCCATATTTTTCCAGATTTTAACAAATCCAACTAATTTTTTAGTAGTAAATTACATATTTGTTCTTCAATTAAAGAAACAAAGAAAAGTAAAAATTTAAAGGAAAACTGTTGCCTAACTATTTCTTTTTCTTTTCAGAATTTCCCAAGAATCGTTGAATTTAATTGCATTTATAATTGGTGGAAAGATTTTCTTGCATTTATAATTTCCCAAGAAGCAGATTTTCTGGTTTTCATTTCACACCCTTGATTTCCTTCTGTTATTTTCACCTACGTTTTACTTTTACTTTCAAAGGAAAAAAAAATCCAATTATTTAATATTTCCCGTGCTATTTTATGTTCTTATTTTTGTTATGGGTAGCTTTATTTCAACCTAATTATTTCAAAAGTAAATCCAACTAATTTTTCGTTTAGTAAATTATAAATTTGTCCTTCCTTTCATTTTACAATTACAGCTGTTTCCAGAACAAGCTTATTAAAAAAACAAACAGAAGTGTTGCATACTGACACTCTGTGTTCTTCTCTTTCAACTTAGTTTAACGAGCTACGGTAATTTTACAAAAACAAAAAACAAACACAAGCTAAGGTAATGCTTTGATACCCTTCTCTATTTTTACTCTTTTTCATTTTCTTGTTTTTGGGTTCGTTTAAATTCAACAGATACTTATCCATATAAAAATTGTAGCATTAAAACAATAACCAAACTGTGTATGAACATCAGTTGATTTGTGTAATATTCTATCTTTATAACTCTTTTTATTATTTATATTTTAAATTAAGGCTCAATAACCTATTAAATGTCGTCAGAAATTGGTTCAAATAGGTGGAGAGTTGATAGCTCATAATAAGAACCCAATCAAAACACCTTCAGTTTCTGATTAAGAGTCTCCTGCGCACCTTCAGTTTCTTCATTGCAGCAACCAGCTTCTGCTTACTTTTATTTTGCTATTCTCACCTCTGTTTTGCTTTTACTTTCAAAGGAAAAAAGGAAAAAAGTAGTAGCTGTTGAGCTATGTGTCATTATTAGACCGATTGTGCTGCGGTGTTCTAAAAGCATTTGGAAGGGAAGTGATCTCATTCGTAACCAAAAGAGAGAAAGGTATAATGTGCGTCTTTTTTATTTCCTTATTTGTTCTGTGCTATTTTATTTTTTTATTTTTGTTATGTGTAGCTTTATTTCAACTTAATTATTTCTGAAGTAAATCCAACTAATTTTTTTCGTTTAGTAAATTACAAATTTGTTCTTCGATTAAAGAAACAAAGAAATTAAAAAATTTAAAGAAAAACTGTGGCCCAACTATTTCTTTTTCTCTTCAGAATTTCCCAAGAATCTTTGAATATAATTGCATTTATAATTGGCGGAAAGATTTTCTTATTTTGGTGGATGATCCGAAGAGCCCTTCCATCTCTTCTCTTATTTTGCTTCACTTTTCTTGGTTTTCATTTGCCCCTTGATTTCTTTGTGTTAATTTTTCCAATTCGTTTCGCTTTTCCCTTGCCATTGTTCCCAAAACAACCTTATTCATTATATAGATTATATATATATATAAACAGGGACAGATGATCTGGACTCCCTTGAAAGTCGGGGATGCGCCATACTTTCCCCTTTAATTTCAATTGCTCCGATCCCCTTTTCTATTTTTACTCTTTTTCATTTTCTTGTTTTTGGGTTCGTTTAAATTGAACAGATATAAAAGTCTGGAATTTCAAAGCAAAAATAAGAAGCATGGAGATCCTCACCGGAATTATTTCTACAATAAGCGAGTACACAGTTGAACCAGTTGGGCGGCAAGTGGGTTATCTAATTTACTACAAAAGCAACATTGAAAGTCTGGGGAGCCAATTGAATAACTTAAATGCTGCCAAAGACGGGATCAAGCATAGGGTTGATGAAGCTGAAAAGAATTGTAAAGGAGTAGAAACTTATGTCCAAAACTGGAGAAAAGAAGCAGATAGGATCACTCAACAGGCAGACAATATTTTGGGAAATGAAGGCCAAGCAAAGACAAAGTGTTTCTGTGGAGTATGTCCTAATTTGGTTTCCTATTATCAGCTTAGCAGGGAATCATCAAAATTGGCAAAAAAGATTGAACTTCATAAACAAGTAGAGTTTCCCAGGGTTTCTTACGATGCTCCCGTACAAGATATAGCTGTCATAGCCTCTCAAGACTACATGGCCTTCGAATCAAGGATTTCAATGGTGAACAAAATCATGGCGGAATTGAGAAATCCTTGTACCAACTTGGTTGGTGTGTACGGATTGGGGGTGTTGGGAAGACCACACTTGCCAATGAAGTTTTCAGACAAGCTAATAATAAAGAAGATAAGTTCTTTGATGATGTGGTTATAATACTCAACGTAAAAGAAAAACAGGGCCTGGAAATTCAAAAAGAAATTGTTGAAAAGTTAGGTATGGAGTTTAAGGAATCCCAGAGTATGGCATTTAGGGCAAATTGTTTGTGGCACACGATAAAAGACAAGAAGAGTCTTGTAATTTTAGATGATGTATGGGAAGCAATTAATTTGGAAACTTTGGGACTTCGTCCAATGGCGGCTTGTAAAATATTGTTGACTTCTAGAGGTATAATCTCTGGTATGCATACGCAAAAGGATTTTCCGCTTGACATTTTATGTCAACAAGAAAGTTGGAATTTATTTAAGAAGATGGCCGGTGATGTTGTTGAAAATGACCGTATACGAAATGTAGCAACCGAAGTAGCCAAAAAATGTGGAGGTTTGCCGGTTTTAGTTGTTACAGTTGCAAGCGCTCTAAGATTAAATAGTACTTTAGAGGTATGGAACGATATCTTGGAGCAATTCAAAAGTTTTGACGATAACGAATTGACAGACAAAGCATGCTTGGGTATTGAGTGGAGTTACAATCGATTGGATGCCACAGAGCTTCAGCCTTTGTTCTTGCTCTGTGGAATTATGGCACAAAGTAACTATGGTATTCGTCTCTCTGACTTGTTGAAATATACTATAGGTTTGTGTTTGATTAAAAGGGGTAGTACAATGGAAAAGGCACGGAATGCATTGCATTCATTGGTTAGAAAACTTAAACACTCCAGTCTGTTGCTAGATGGTTATAAGGATGGAACTGTTAGAATGCACGATGTTGAACGAGATGGAACTGTTAGAATGCACGATGTTGTACGAGATGTTGCTGTCCGAATTGCATCTAGAGATCAACATGTCTTATTAAAAGCATATACAGAGTTGGATGAAAGTCCAAGTAAAGAGTGCTCTCTAATCTCTCTCCGCTGCTGTACTATCTCCAAGCTTCCTGAAGAACCTTGGGAATGCCCAAAACTGACAATGTTTCTTTTGGAGGCTAGTGATGACTCGCTTGAAATCCCTAGCAACTTTTTTGAAGGGATGAAGGAACTCAAAGTGTTGGAATTAACAAGACTTCATTTCCCATCACTACCTCCATCTGTTACAGTCCTAACAAATCTTCAAACGTTGTGCTTAGATGCTTGCGTGTTGGGGGACATAGCTCTAGTTGGGCAGCTAACAAACTTGAAAATTCTAAGCCTCAAACACTCCGAGGTCAAAGAGTTGCCCAAACAAATAGGGCAATTGACTCGTCTACAATTGTTGGATTTGAGCTATTGCTCTGAACTTGTACGGATCCCACGTGGCGTTATATCAAGCTTGACAAGACTTGAAGACTTGAGAATGGGAATAAAGAGCTTTAAGCAATGGGAAGGCGCCGATGGAAGAAGTAATGCTAGCATTATAGAGCTGAAGCACTTGTCTAAGCTGACCGCATTAGAGATACACATTCCAGATGCTAACATACTTCCAACAAACTTTTTCTCCGATAAGTTAGAAAGGTACATCATATTTATCGGTGACACTTGGAATTATCTTAATTGTATCTATGGAACCAACTCACGCTCCAACATTCTCCAACTCACGCTCGCTACGAGCAATCATTTCGGTGGACCCCCGAAACTTTTCATGAATGGGGAGGTACGTTCTTTGTTAAAACGATAAATGATGCTTTCTTACTCACTACATTTTTGTTCTTTACTAATAAATTCTTTTTTCAATGAGGAAAAGATGCATATATATGTTTTTCTATGCCTAAAATACTTTGTTTTTGTCAACCTCACCAAAAAAAAATTATTATGTCAATTAGGATTGAATTTATATTCAATAATTTATAATATTAAAGTTTTAATTTATGAAGAAAGCCCGCATGATCTTTTTATTAATTAAGCGTGAATGTATAAAATAGGAATTGTCCGAGGGCTTGTTAGTAACCTTATAAGTGCCAAATAGAATGTAAGATTTGTAGAGATATTTTGGTTTCAGTTTTTCATATTAACATTGAATCACTTACAATGAGATATATACAAAGAGAGTTGGCTTCCTCTCCAAGCCCTTAAACATAAACAAACAAAAGGGTAGCTGGCCTTGAGCTTCCCACCCTTGAACTCCAAAAATCAATCCCCCAAATTAGGGAATTAAGTCAGCCAACCTTATCCTACCAACTACCAACCTGATTAGGAAACTAAATCCAACCAACTAGCTCATTAATGTACTAACAAACAAACTAACTAACTAACACTCCCCCTTAAGGTGGTGCAAAGATGTCACGCATGCCCAGCTTGTCAAGAGAGTCATAGAAAACTTTACTTGATACTGCCTTTGTCAAGACATCAGCAAGTTGGTTTCCTGAGTTGACAAACAAAAACTCAATCATACCACTTTCCAATTTTTCTTTGATGAAGTGTCAGTTGACTTCCACATGTTTAGTGCGGTCGTGTTGTATTGGATTATGAGCTATCTCAATAGTAGCTTTATTGTCACAATATAGGTTTGTGGCTTTCAATTGTTTAATGCCCAGATCCTTTAATAATCTCCTTAGCTAGAGCAATTCACATACTCCTTGAGTCATTCCCTAAATTCAGCTTCAGCACTAGATCTAGCCACAACTCTTTGCTTTGTACTTCTCCGAGTGACTAAGTTGCCACCTACAAATGTAAAATATCCAGAAGTAGAACGTCTATCCGTGATGGATCCTGCCCAGTCGGCATCTGTGTATCCTTCAAGATCCATGTGTGTATTTTTGGAGAACATCAATCCTTTTCCAAGGGCAGTCTTCAGGTATAGCATTATCCGTATTACTCCATCCATGTGTGCTTCACTTGGTTGATGCATGAACTGACTTACCACACTCACAGCATAGGCTATGTCAGGGCGTGTATGGGACAGATAAATTAGTCGCCCAACTAATCTTTGGTATCTTTCTTTATCAGTAGGAGCTTGATCTAGATACATTCCCAATTTGTGATTTTGCGCAATCGGTGTGTCAGCTAGCTTGCAATATAGCATTCCAGTCTTTGTCAGCAAATCTAACACACATTTTTTTTGGGATAGAAATATGCCATGTTGAGATCTGGCAACTTCTATGCCAAGAAAATACTGTAACTCACCTAGTTCTTTCATCTCAAATTCATCTCAAATTCACTTGCAAGAAGCTTCTGCAGAGTCTGCCTTTCTTTATTGTCATTCCCGGTAACTATCATATCATCTACATAGATGATTAGAGCCGTAAGTCTCTCACCACGACGTTTTAAGAACAGTGTGTGATCCAAGTTACTCTGTGTATACCCAAATCGCTTCATGGAATCTGTAAATCTCCCAAACCAGGCTCGCAGTGATTGCTTCAACCCATATAATGATTTCCTCAGCTTGCATACAGTATTGAGTCTAGATGTCATAGGAATCCCAGGTGGTGGTTCCATATACACTTCTTCTTGTAAGTCTCCGTGAAGAAATGCATTATTTACATTATACTGCAGTAATGGCCAGTCAAGATTTGCAGCCAAGGATATGAGAACACGTACAATGTTGATCTTGGCAACTGGTGCAAATGTTTCTTGGTAGTTGATTCCATATATATATGTGTATACCCTTTGGCCATTAATCGAGCTTTGTACCGGTCTATGGATCCATCAGCTTTGTATTTAACGGTGAATATCCACCGACATCCAACTGGTTTCTTCCTTTGTGGCAAAGGAACCATTTCCCACGTAGAATTCTTTCTCAGAGCTTCCATCTCAATCGCCATTGCTTCAGCCCACCTAGAATCTGTTACAGCATCCTGCCACTTACTTGGAACACATACAGTAGATAATTGATTGACAAATGATGCATATGACTTTGACAATCTGTGAGTGGACACATGGTTATTGATGGGATATTTTGATTTAGCATTAAGGTCAGGGCAATATTGAGGCTTAGGTTTTCCCCTAGTGGTTCTAGGTGGAAGTGTATGTGGTGTAACAATAGGTGGTTCTGTGATTACCTCAAGTGTTTCTTCATCACTCGACGAATGGTGCGATGGCAGGGCAGGAGGGGTTGTATTTTGTAGTTAGATGTCAGGGACATCTGGATCATCTTCAAGTACCATGGTCTCAAGGTTCTTATTGAGGTCAGGATGGAATGGAACTGAAATTTCTCCAATATTTTCAACTCTGTGTAAAAGCGACCGGTCGCAAGTATTGGGGCGACCAGTTGCCTGGGGTATTTCTGAGATGTCTTCGACTCTGTGTAAAAACGACCGATCGCAAGTAGTGGGGCGACCGGTCGCCGACATTTCTTCAGGTTTTTCAGCATTTTCTCCAGTCTGTTCTCCCGTCGTTTCTTCAAGTAATGTGTCCTTCTCTTCACTCCCCTTCTACCCCTGAAGAGACAGGGACTTGGAAACCACAAATTAGGCCAATTCTTCATGAAATGTAGCATCCATAGTGACAAAGAGCTTTTGAGTAGGAGGATGGTGACACTTGTATCCTTTTTGAGTTGATCCATATCCAACAAACACACATCGGAGGGCACAAGGATCGAGCTGACTCCGTTGATGAGAGGGGAAGAGAGATGTGGCGAGCTAAGGTGTTGAGCGGAGTTTGGAAATCCAAAACACTATTAGGCACCCGATTAATCACATATACTGCAGAAAGAAGAGCATGACCCCATAAGTAGTGTGGGACAGATTTATCAAGCATGTAGGCACGTGCAACCTCAAGTAATTGACGATTCTTTCGCTCGGCAACACCATTTTGTTATGGAGTGAAAGAGGTGGAGGTTTGGTGGATGATGCCTTGGTCCCGGAAGAATTGAGCCAAGACACCATTCACATATTCCCGACCATTGTCAGACCGAAACACTTTGATGGATGCTTGAAACTGAGTGGAGATCATAGTATGAAATTCGGGGATTGTGGAGGTAACATTACTTTTATGGGCGAGCAAATATACCCATGTCATACGGGTACAATCATCTATAAATGTAACAAACCACCTTTTGCCATTGGAGGAGACTTTAGCAGGACCCCAAACATTAGAGTGAACCAAGTCAAAAGGAATTTTGTTTTATTGTCACTTAAGGGAAAAACAGTTCAATGGCTTTTGGCCAATACACAGGTTTCACACCGAAACTGAGGATCAACTAAACCACGAAACAAAGACGGAAACAAACATTGAAGATAGCTAAAGGATGGATGCCCTAGTCGACGATGCCAAAGCCAAATCTGGTGTAGATTGCGAGCTTGTGAGCTGGAACCATGAGTATGAGCTGCTGTGGGTGGTGAAGAGACCGTCAAGGAATACAAACCCCCTCTCCGGTTACCATGCCCAATTGTCGCGTGAGTCATGAGGTCCTGAAAAACACAATAGGAAGGATAGAATGTGGCATAACAGTTATGTGAGTCAAGTAATTTCCCAACAGATAACAAATTGCATTTAATGGATGGAACAAGTAGTGTATGAGGTAAGGATAAGGAAGGGGAAAGTAATATGGTCTCTTCTCCAGCAACATTAGAAGGAGCCCCATTGGCACTAGTGATGTAAGGATAACGAGACTTAGGAGATAATGTGGAAAAAACAGTGGAGTCAAAAGTCATATGATCGATGGCACCGGTGTCAATTATCCATGTAGTGGGTCGTGTACCTGATTCGTGGTTGGAGTTAGAGAGTAATGTAGAAGATGGAGATGCATTAGTAGTCATGACGCAAGTTGCCTTGGGTGGTTGGTTGCGAGACTTGAGTGCATCCCACCACTCCAGGTAACCATGAAGCTTAAAGCATGTCTCAACAAGGTGATTACCACCACAATGAGTGCACTTCTGAGTTCCTTTTGTACCATCAGTTTTGGGACCACGGGGAGGCAGGCCGGAGGACACACGGTGGGGTGGCCGATAGTGCTTGACTGCCATTGAACCTCCTCCGCCAAGCATGGAGGATTGGCGATTATCTTCCTCCACCACAAGTGCATAGGCTTCAAGGACAGGTAGAACAGGGTTCATATCGAGAATTCGACTACGAACAGAATCAAATTTGGGATCGAGTCCTCCCAAATGATTCGGGCCTTGTCTGTACACCAATCAAACAACCTTTCTTCTTAGTTGACAAGGTACATAATTCTCTTGCACTATTTGCTCCTATAGCTAAATTCCTCTTCATATATTTTCTTTGGATTAAGTTTTAGATTTTTATTCTTTTATTAAAATGATTTGTTGGCCTCCGCCTTGTCAAAATTTTAAAGCACATCTGTCGAATGAAAACAATAGTCGAGGAGGTTAAAAGGAGTAGTGATTTACTAACATATATGTACTGACGAATAAAACTTCAAGAAAATACAAAAACGTAAGTTATAAGCATTTGAAATATATACAGGTTATGTTTGGAATATATTAAGTTATAACCATGCATGTCCCATGATTATACAGGTTATGTTGCCCAACTTAACAACCTTGATCATGCACCAATGTGATGATTTAAGATTCCTGTTTTCATTTTCCATGGCTACAAGTCTTCTCCAACTCACACATCTTGAGATATCTAGCTGTCAAATCATGGAAGAGATAGTAACAAAAATTGGTACCAGTGAGGAAAATGTAGAAAAGGTGAACTATACCTTTATATCTTTTCCTTTTCAGCATTTGTTTCCAATTAACGTGAAAGAATAAGGTTTATTTGATAGGTTCATATGATGAATTTACCCTATCTACAGGTAGAATTTCCTAGCTTGGAAAGTTTGAAGATCGATGACATGCCTAAGTTGATGACTATATGGCACCGCCAACTTGCCCCAGACTCTTTTCGAAAGCTCAAAAAAGTTGAAGTTTTGAGATGCCACAGTCTAATAAGTATCTTTGAGCCAAGTATCATCGGAAGATTGAATGCTTTAGACACCTTAAAAATAAAAGAATGCAAGTCACTACAAGTGGTATTTGAACAAACATCAAATGACACATCAACTACTAAGTTGAAAACTTCTGGGTGCCCAAATCTTGATTATGTAGACATAAATTCATGTGAGAGGTTGAAAAATATATTTCCAGCCTCAGTGGCAAAAGGTCTTCAACAGCTAAGAAATCTGCACGTGCTGAATTGTGGAATATTGGAGGAAATTGTTGCCAAGGAAGGAGTAGAAACGACACCTGAGTTAGAGTTTGTGTTTCCTAAAGTAGAATATCTGACATTTGATCAGCTGCCCCAACTGAGGAGTTTCTATCCGGGCCGGTATGTTTCCAAATGGCCATTACTCGAAGAATTGGTATTCCGTGAATGTGGTAAAGTGGAGATGTTTGCTTCCGAATATTCAAGATGGCAAAAAAGACTTGATTCGGGCCTTGTCTGTACACCAATCAAACAACCTTTCTTCTTAGTTGACAAGGTACATAATTCTCTTGCACTATTTGCTCCTATAGCTAAATTCCCTCTTCATATATTTTCTTTGGATTAAGTTTTAGATTTTTATTCTTTTATTAAAATGATTTGTTGGCCTCCACCTTGTCAAAATTTTAAAGCACATCCGTCGAATGAAAACAATAGTCGAGGAGGTTAAAAGGAGTAGTGATTTACTAACATATATGTACTGACGACGTGTGTACAACAAAATAAAAACTCGAAAATTTAAATAAAGAAAAAAAACTTGTGAAAGTTGAAATAATTCAGTTGGTGACATCAGATGAGTAATAGTATTTAGTATCCTTTTCTGCCCACCTGATTGCTAATCCTTCCTCTCTCATCTTCTCGCCTTCTCGTGTAATCTAGAAGGCCAAAGTACCCACAAGGTAAAACTTTTAGTTTGGCTTATTGCTCATGATAAGATTAACACTTGTGAGGTGATTCAAAGAAAAAGTTTTATTGATAGGCTCATATGATGAATTTGCCCCTTCTACAGGTAGGATTTCCTAGCTTGGAGAGCTTGATGATCTATGACATGCCTAAGTTGATGACTATATGGTACCGCCAACTTGCCCAAGACTCTTTTCGAAAGCTCAAAAAAGTTGAAGTTTTGAGATGCCACAGTCTAATAAGTATCTTTGCGCCAAGTATCATGGGAAGATTGAATGCTTTAGACACCTTAATCATAAAACAATGCAAGTCACTACAAGTGGTATTTGAACAGACATATGACACATCAACTACTGAGTTGAAAACTTTTGAATGCCCAAATCTGGATTTTGTTGAGATTTGTTCGTGTGAGAGTTTGAAAAATATATTTCCAGCCTCAGTGGCAAAAGGTCTTCAGCAGCTAAGCGAGCTGCACGTGCAGAATTGTGGAATATTTGAGGAAATTGTTGCCAATGAAGGAGTAGAAACGACACCTGAGTTTGAGTTTCCTAAAGTAACATCTCTGACATTTTTTTATCTGCCCCAATTGAGGAGTTTCTATTCGGGACTGCATGTTTCCAAGTGGCCATTACTCCAACGGTTGGAATTCTACGAATGTGGTAAAGTGGAGATTTTTGCTTCCGAATATTCAAAATTGCAAAAAAGACTTCTCTGTACACCAATCAAACAACCTTTCTTGTTAGTTGACAAGGTACATAATTCTCTTGCACTAATTCCTCTTCATATATTTTCTTTGCAGTTTTTATTATTATTAAGTATTAGAGATTTTTCTTTTATTAAAATGATGAGGTTAAAGGGAATACTTTGCATGAGTCGGTGACTTTGGCTTGGTTTACTCCAGCCACAACTTTATACATGTTTCCAGATTTAGCTTTGATTATTCTCCATATCATAGCCTTTGTTCACCGACTTGGCCTTGCTGGCTCTAATCTAGATCTTTCTTGATTATTCTCCTGCACTATTTGCTCCTGTAGCTAAATTCCTCTAAGACAGAAATTTTTTTATTATTATTATTAAAGTATTAGATTTTTCTTTTGTTAAAATGATTTTTTGGCCTCCACCTTTTCAAAAACAATTAATGCTTAAGCCCGCTTACCCCTCTCGCTGCCTCACCTTTCCCTTTCACTCTCCAGAAATGCCTCCTTTCTTTTCTGTGTAGGATTCTCTTATATAAAGAAAAACTGAATTGCATCTATAAAAAAAAAGATACAGTGAATTTATTAGGATCATCTTCCTGCTCTAGTTGAGGAAACGAAAAACCCGAAGAAAATCACAATAATCAAAACTGGAAATGGAGAAGAGACTGAGGGAGAGGGAGGTTCTACTAAGTGATAAAAGGAAGAAAGAAGAAGAGCAGTTTTTGCTTCAATGGAGAATAGAGGCCAACTTCTTTTCGAATTGGACACTGAAAGCCGCTGCTGTGAGAGCATAATTTCCTTTCGGTATAATTGAAGTCGGTACCATATTTGAGGTTTTTAAAAATATAATTTAATTAATCCTTGAATCATCATTTGCCCTTGGATGAGATCTAACGGTGACCAGGTGACTGAATATAGTACTTAGTTATGCAACTGCCCAAGTGGGTTGACAATGACATCACACGTTGATATTATTTCAGGGTAATCCATTTCCCAACTTGGAAAAATTGAGGTTGGACTGGTACACGGAGATTTGGTATGAAGCGCATGGTCCACTCCCAGCAGAGTTGTTTATAAATCTAAAAAGGATTAGATTTTCTTGTGCACACCCCAACTCATTTGCTTTCCTTGAGAAATTACATGGTCTTGAACAGCTCGCTGTTGATAGTGCTCCATGGAAAGAAATATTTGTGTATGAAGGAACACATGCAATTGGGACGACCCTCCCGCACATAAAGAATTTGGGTCTCCATAATATGGAGGAGCTGATGCATCTGGGAAATGACAACTCCGAATCAATTTTTCCAAACTTGGAAATTCTATACGTGTGGAATTGTGGCAGATTAAAGAATCTTACTTCATCCGCAATATCCTTTTACAATCTAACCACTTTACACGTGGAGGGTTGTATGGGACTGAAATACTTAACAACTTATTCGGTGGCTAAATGTTTACACCAACTGAAACGGTTGGAGGTTGAGTGTTGTGAAAGCATTACAGAAATAGTGGCAAGCAACGGAGATGAACAAGATTCAGGAAATTATTACGAGATTGCTTTCAGTTCCTTGCAGCATTTGAAACTTTCTGATCTACCAATTCTGCGAGGCTTTTGCTCATCAGAAATTTGCACTATCAGGGTCCCATCATTAAACTCCTTAATCATCGAGAAATGCCTGATCGAGTTGAAGATTTCCCCTGATAAGTCACTGATCCAAAGCCGTTCAAGACCAGAAAGACTACAAATAACAGAGGAAGAGGAAGAAGAAGAAGAAGAAGAAGAAGCAGAAAGACAACAAATAACAGAGGAAGAGGAAGAGGAAGAAGGAGGAGAAGAAGAAGAAGAAAAAGAAGAAGATGATGATGATGATGGCAATTAAACGGTAAGTTGTCATTCATATTAATAAAATGTTTGGTTGTATGTTTCATTGTAATGCTTAACCATATATTTCCAGGGGGGGAAGCAGCTGATTGCCCATACAAATTAGTGCTGCAAGACTCCATATTCCATAGTTTGCACCACATCAATTCCTAATTAGTTTCACTGTAAGTACCATTCAATAAGTATGTAGTGGGTACCATTCAATAAATACATTTATACTTGTTCTGACAATTTTCTCTGTTCCACCCTCACCCAGCTGTTCCTGTTGATGTGTAATCCTTCAGCCGATGCTTGGAGGCAAAGGAGCAGGACAATTGCTTAGTTTATTAATTTCTTCTAAGTTTAAATGTACACCCTTGGATCATAGTCCATGTGGCAATGTTGTGTTGCTTATAGCTTAAGTGATAGAATAGGTCATGTGTCATCCTCTCATAGGATGATACCAATTAAGGGCTGAGATTGCAGCTCAATGTAAAAGTGAAGGATCTCCCTTCCTTTATTCCCTGTATAACGGTAACAAACTGAGCACAGTGTGCGTGTGAATGTCAGCGAAGATTTCATCACTCTCTCTCTGAAATTCTCTGAAACTTCTCTCCATATTCTCTGCATATTGAAAAAGCTTGCAGGTGATTCTCATCACTATACACGTAATACAAACAAATACTAACAGTTCCTGCCCTTGCCGCCATTGCCGATCTGATCAATGTTAATTGTTCGATACAAGCTTGCAAGCTGCCGCCTCAAGGCACAAGCCCAAGAATTTGGAAAATAGGCAAGGGTATTTGGAAGGCGCCATCGGGCAATATTTATATGCCTCAGTTATTGGGTACTCAAATACATCTTTTCCTGAAAGCTTCCTGTAACTGCAGAAAATCTCTCCAACTTGTACTCTGTGTTGTTTCGTTCCTTGGGATCCAAGAAAACCTGCCCAGCATTGAAATTATGGTAGTTAAACAAACAAAATCCTACCCCCGACAACCCATGCATGTACTTTTATAATAAATCCATTATTATAATATCCATCCCACCTAAATGTACTATGTTCTCAATTCATGTATTCCATTGGCAGTCTTTGGACGTCTTCGTAACGAAATCTTCTCGTTGGTATAAGGTTCTTATCCTTCATCTTTCAAGCATTAATCGACCCCCTTTTTCCATTTCCAAGCAATGACGGATCTAGGAATTTTCATTCCGGGGGTCAACATGTAAAAGCTTAAAAAAATTCTATACAAAATAGACCAATCGAAATGAAACGATAATATTCTTCATAGAGATAAAACAATACAAAATACTCATGTTTATTATCAAAGAGAACTGCATCAACTTCAAAAAATAGACACACATTGCAATAAACCAGAAATATCTCTAAGAATGTGATAATAAACCAAAAAATTAGCGCAATCCTCTTTGCCTCTGAAGGCTTCTTGTCCTATTCGACGTAAGAGCTAGCATATATTAGCACAATCCTGCTCATTTTAGGGCATTTACGTCATTTTTTAGGTTCGTCATCGTTTTGATTTTGGACTTTATCTGCATTTCTTTTGGGCTATAACTCTCAAACTTTGGACCCTTATGAGTACTGTCTTAGGGGGAGTTTATTCAAGTAAATATTTCTTCAATACATAAGAGTTGGGCTATTCTTGTAAATATAGATCGAAGGTCTAGGAGACGAAAATATAGATCGAACGGACGAAAGAAAAGACCGAAATCAGAGAACCGAGAAGAATTGACAAAAATCCCATGGCTTTAAGAGAAGGTTTACTCAATATCCAAATCTGAATTTTAAAGAACTACATGGGGTTATTTATAGCAAACTAAAACCTAGACATAATAGGATAAAAATCTCTTGCTTAAACAGAAATCCTAACCCCAAATAAAATAGGAAACTTAAAACTCGAAATTTGGAAAAGTAGAAATCCTACTAGAATTTGGTAAACTAGAGAATCTAGGGAACTAACAAATACATTAGGAAACTAATAAATTTAGGTCCTACGCATCATGCATCGGGTCCCTTCATGCATTCATATGATACATGAAAAATGGTTTTATGTAAAAATATTGGCTAAGTATGAAAAATGGTATTTCGGAATAATCATTTTCTCAAGATAATTTTTGGCGGCTTTTATTCCTTACACATCAAATAAGAAAACTTGATTTTATGGGATTTTAGTATGAAGTATATATTGACTTAATGAGCCATCATTTTTAGCCTAAATCGTATTTTGCACTAAAACCGATTTTTCATATTTTGATTTGGTGGGAATTTGATTTTCTAGTATTTTTATTTGAATCCAAATGGGGGTACTTCTTTATTTACATTGTAAACTTAAGTAAATGGAGTAATATAAAAATAAATGAAAGTAAAAGGAGAAAGACATTTACTTAAAAAACAAAACGCAGCTTTAATGAAACGACGTCGTTTTGACGTCCAGCGCATTAAAAAAAAAATAGTTAGTTGAAAGACGTCGTTTTGACGCGGAGCGGAGAAAAAAAAAGGAACTCGCGCGTGTTGAGCGCAAGCAGCCCTGTGCTGCGCACACTCCAGCTCCAGGCTTTGCCCCTTTGGGGCATTTCGTCGAGCACGTTGCGAGGGTCAATGGAGCTGCTCTAATGGAGGATTCCAGAGGTTGTAGGGGTCACTTGACCACCATTGCTCCTCTGTGGATCCGCCCCTGTTTCCAAGTGTTTGTGTGTGTGTGTCTATATATCAAACAATATTTTTTTTTCCTTCAAAAGGTCTCGGCAGCTCACCTTCATTATCTTGGACCCATCAAGTTGATATCTAGTTCGTTTCCCAACAATCTCTGCAGGCAAACCAACATCCTCCAACATTGCCTCATGCACAGCAGTTAAAGTACGAGTGCGGGGCCGTTGGACAGCAGACCCTTTCTTTGGAGGCCTCACTATCCTCCGTGTGGCGATCAGAATTACATCCTACCACATGACAAACTAAAATAAACACCACCAAAGAAAACCACAATATGCAAATACATACATGTCTGAATCAGAGATCTACTCACTTTAATTATAGCAAAAATGAACAAATAAGAGAAGAAAAAATAAAATGGGTTGACTGTAAGAAAAGTCAGCTAGGAAGATCTGAACTAGGAACTAAAAGATAAAAATAAAATATCCTTGACTGTAAGGCGCAAAATGTAGTGCCTAGAAACAAGTACAGAAAAACATCACAAAGAAAACCTAGTTTGGGTTAAATCTAGATTTCATAAATGGCAGAGAACCAAAGAACTTAAATAATCACCTTTCCACTGAATTTCTTCTATAGCTCCCTCACAAGCCGAACATGGATCTTGCGATAAGCCTTCCCAAGTCTATATGGTATGTGGATAACAACCGCCTTTCGGTTCCCAGCCACATCAACTTGACTGGAGAAAGGAGGAATATTAATCATACAATAGGCAACAATTTACAATAAATAGTCATTCAGTAAACAGTTCTTACACAGCTGAATTTATATATAGATCCTTCAGTTCACTTTTTACGTCCGAGTTTTTTTCCAAATCAAAGTTGGCTGCACAGACGACAAACAACTCATGATTATATCTAAACATCATAGCAAGCAACAATTTCATCAATAGAAAGCGCAACAAACAGCTGCATATTTTACCTGTCCAACTGACTCTTCAAATTCAGTGGGTTCAGCATCCTTGTCCTTGTGAATCTTCTTCCTTGACATATACATCTTGACAAATCTAACTAAACAATAGGAATGAAACATAATTACAACCTTTTTAAAGACATGAAAAAGTCGAGAATACAATGCAGGTTAACCACTCTTGAGTAAACAATATAATCACTTTCAAAACCTACACCCAACTGAATCATTTTTCCCAAAGTCAGCAGAATAACAAAATATGAGCCCTGGTTAGCTTATCGTTTCAGTATCAGTACTTCCGCCTTCCACTCCTTGAATTTAGTGAAGATCTCTGATTTCTCCTTCATGAAATAGACTCAAACCTTCCTAGAAAAATCATCCAAGAAAGTAACATAGTAGCGAGCTCCACCCAATGACTTAATTGGCGGGGGCCCCCACACATCCGAGTGAATATAGTCAAGCACTCATGTGCTCTTCTTTTCTTTGTCTTGCAGCTTGAATGTCACCTTTGACTGCTTCCCCATAATACAATACTTGTAGAACTTGAGTTTACAACTGTGCACGCCCTTTAGAAGCTTCCGTTTGTGTAACTCTTGCATGACTCGCTCACTCATGTGCCCTAGTCTCAAATGCCAAAGCCGAGTATCAT
This sequence comes from Prunus padus, assembly GCA_024362665.1. Taxonomy (NCBI): domain Eukaryota; kingdom Viridiplantae; phylum Streptophyta; class Magnoliopsida; order Rosales; family Rosaceae; genus Prunus; species Prunus padus. The sequence continues at coordinate 1,847,378 of JANFAM010000013.1, read as the reverse complement.
TCTCTCGAGTTCTTCTTGGAAGATATAGCTGCTCCACGATCATCGTTGTACCACATAGTCGATACAGGCAGTTAGGTTGAATCTCCCCTTCATAATCACGAGTGAACCCTTCGAGACCATGAGCTTTCCTCCCATGTACTTGTACGAATAACCATTCTTGTCAAAAGTACCCAGGAAGATGAGATTCATCTTAAGCTTCGGTATGCACCTAACCACGCCGTCGTGCATCTTCACCTTGATTGTACCTGTTCCTTTGACTCTACAAACCGAGCCGTCCCCCATCACAACTTCTCCGCTATTGTCCGCCTCATATGTGTCAAACTAAGATTTGTTTGCACACATATGATATGAGCACTGGAATCCAAAATCCAATCAAAAGCGAAACCCTGGAAGTAATAGCAAGTGCATCAGTATTAACAATGCTATTAATAAGTAAAAGCTCACCGTCGCTTTCGTCCGCGACCCCGGCTTCTTCCCTTTGTTTCATTTCTCTCGCCATGTAGGGCAATTCTTTTTCCAATGATCCTTTGACCCATATTCGAAACAACCGTCTTTCGCCTTGGATTTTAACCTTCCCTTATTGCTCTTCTTGCCTTCACGCGTGCTCGATCTACCTCTCTCTCCGGACTTAACCACAAGACCTTCACCTTGAGAGACTCCACCGAAACGTTGAACCATTCTATCATGCGTTGTGCGAAAATGTTTATAAGACGGTGGCAGAGATGTCAACAACATCACAGCCTTGTCTTCCGACTTATAAACCTTATCCATTCTCTGCAAGTCAGCAATACACCTATTAAAGGCGCTCACGTGCTCCATCATGCTTGCGCCCTCCTCCATATTTAGAGAGTGAAGCTCCTCTTTCAAGAAAAGCTTGTTGGACAATGATTTGGACGCAAACATCTCTTCTAGCTTTTTCCATGTCTGCTTCGCGGTGTCTTCCATCGCATTGCACAACACCTCATCAATTAGATGTTGTTCAATGGATCCTCTAGCAAGCTCATCTAGGTCATCCCATTCTGCATCTGTCATGGTTGCCGGCTTCTTTTCCTTGCCTTCCAAAACCTTGCTAAGACCCTGCTGCTTAAGGACATGTTTCATTCTTCTTTACCAAAGCGTGAAGTTCTCCTTGCCAGTGAACGGCTTTAACTCCACCTTTGTTCTTGATACCCGTTGTGACTTTGTATCGGAACTTTCTTCGTCCTTGTCGCCTGCCATCGTCAACACACCGCCGCTCTTAAAGTTATAAGAGAACTTGGGCATAAACCAATACCTGCCGCAACCGCGGCTCTGATACCACTTGTTGTGCGAAAACACTCCAAGACCTTGTCGTTGATGGACTACGCAACAATCACACACAAGCCACGCAAAGATAAAGCACACATGAAACCACGAAAGTAAACACACACAGAGGAACACAAGAATTTATAGAGGTTCGGTGTCGTGCTTACGTTGACAGGACCAGACCCGAATTCCCCCTCAGAACTCGTGTCCAACCCTGCTTCCCGTCAGACACTACCCCGACGCAGGAACTTACTTTACTAAAACGCCCCTTAACCTAGTTTAAAGAAATAGGAAAGTTGACTTCTGCTGAAAATTCGACAGAGTCTCCCCTGAAAAGTGGGCTTTCCCAAAATTTTCCACCTGTTAAAAACAACATAAAATTTCCCAACAGGCAGCATGCACAAAGCAGAAGCATACAGATTAATAGGGAGGCCTCCGGCCTCTACCTCAATCCTAGGTGAGCACTACGGAGCAATCTAAAGAAATTTAAACTTTACAACCTGAGTAAAGGATAGCAAAGTAAAAATTCAACAAAACTCCTACAGGAGCCGTTAGCCGTGATGCCTCGACGTGGTGGTCTTGACCTCGGGATCTAGTACCTGGGGGGCGCAAAACAGAAAATGTGAGTGGACGAAAAATCAACTTTAAATCTCTTTTTTTTCAATGAACATAATAACCCCCTCCGTTTTCGCAAATAATGACAAAGCACTTATGCAATAAAAACCCTTGTATAAACGTACATATTTATATGAACCGATACTTGAAAACAATTCCGTTAAATTCGTACCTTGAAATACAATAAATAAAAACAATGTAGCTTTGCTACGTCCGTAAATTCTTGAAACCAGAACTTGAACACTGAATTCTTAAAATAAAAACCATGGAATTGAATCCATCCAAAAATTCCTCATTTAAGTAAAATATAACAATACTGAATAACTCCCTTTTTCCTGGAACCCAACCTGTCCAGTTTCAAACCTCAATTTAAAATCTGTACCTGTGCATCACTGTCCCGGTGCACATATTCAAACGTAATAAATCCTGGAAATACATCCATAGACACACCCACATATATATTTATGAAAACATAAATGTAAAATCTCAGAAAATCCCAACAAGGAAAATGTAAAACTAAAACGACTAAAAATCAAGAAAACCAAATCTCCCAACCAACTGTTTCCCGACGCAATGCCCGTAGGCACAGCAAGTAAGGAAAGATCCTCACTTAAAAGAAAATGAGAAAGGAATTATAGTAATACGTATATATATATTATATATAACTAGTAAGACTCTTAGACCAATACTTGTACCGGGGAAACAATCCAACAAGGGGATTGTTGACTGACTACGTGGAGAAAAATTCCTTTACAACCACATAGCCAGGGAACCAGCCATCCCAACTGGGGACTAACTCCCAGACACGCACAAAAGAAAATACCTCAATAATGTGCGGCTGAATAAAGTCCTACGCGCGCAGACTGCCCGGCATGGGCCTACAGTAACACCTCGCCAAGGGTGAACCGGGTTCCTTTGTATCCTGTATCCATTTCAGTAACCAGTATCCGGGGAGGTACATAAAGTGGTGCTAATAGCACTCCATCTAAAATAAATAATCCCTGACATACCCTAAATTCCAGGGTATTCAGCCCGTACCCAAACCCGAACACAAAATATCCGGACGTTACACCGTCCATAATTGACACCCAAAATATGTATACAATAAGAATATAGACACAAATGTCTCAACATACATATATCCGAAACCCAAAGTATTCATAAAAGAATATAAACACCAATGTATCAATATACATATCTGGAACCCAAAATACTCATAAACTTTCAATATCAAATATAATCCATATATTCCGTATAATACCAATTCCAAACTTGAAACAAATATATATCTCTATAATTGTAAAGTAAATAGAATTTCTTAAAAATAAGAAATCCAAGACCCGAAACATTAAATCAACGTATAAATATAAAATATAAAATATAAACTATAATTTCCCAAAATCATAAAATTCACACTTACGACATTATAAATTTCAAATATTAAAGTAAATAGAAAATTCCTTGATTTAAAACAATAATAAAACAATATAAAAATTCTAAGCTCAAGATAAACAAAGTAAATAATTCTGAAACCCGACATAATAATAAATCCTCAATTTATCAAATATAAAACTCAATAAATTCCCGGAATTTCGCCATACCCAAACCGTATACAAAAATTACCGGACGTTTGTCCCGTCCCAAATTCATTACTCAAATATATTCAATTAAATGTATAGCCTCCAATGTCCCACAATAAACCGGGACTCCAAAACATTCATAAACTTTGAATATAATTTAAATTCCAATAACCTCACAAAATATTCTATCCAAGATTCAAAATACCATTAAAACCCCTTAGTCAAAGTGACTAGTTTTATATGCATAAACTTTCTGATAATTCCATCAAAAATCAAGTCTAAGACTTAAATAATATTTAAATGCCGAAAATCAAGATAAATCATTTATGCATTGCAATTCATTCTTTAAAAATATGCTCGTTCAAAACAAATGTCCACTCACAAGTAATCCCACGCTGCTTGACCACGAGAGGGTCACACTGCTTGTAAACCTCGAGCACGAGTACCTATTACGGAATATGAGGAATAAGTCAATGAAGTCAACCGCAATTGAATTTAAATTCAAATCCTATTTCCGGGGTTTAAAGTGTACGTGAGACGTTCGGGAGGTTCTAGGGTCAAGTAAACTTCATGGCAGGTCAAACCACCTCGGAAGACTAAAAGTCAACCGTGCGGTCAAAGCGCCTGATCTGGTCAACGGGGCCCGCGGGTCCACGGACTCCAATCTTCGATCCGAAAGTTCCTACGAGTTCTACACGGCTTACTGAACCTATCACGAAAGTTTGGTCACGATCGAACGATCGGATTGCTCACGATCGCACGATCGGACGGTTATTGGATAACCTAACCCTAGGGTTAATGGATTGGAGTATCCGGGACTCCAATCCTCGATCCGACAGTTTCTACACAGTCCTAGGAATACGAGGAACTACGTAGCTGAGTTTGGGTTTGATCCGACGGTTCGAACACGTCGAACCGGGTTACGCGCAATAGGCGCATACCCGTTCAACATCCGAACGACGTCCAATTGAAATCCGAAAACACCGACGCGCTCGGGACGACACGAGGAGCGCATCAGAACACAATGTGGCACCACCACGGTGCCCACGCCCGCCACACGCGCCGCCCGCGCGTTGGTGTGTAGAGTAATTACGTCACGGAAAAACTCATCACCGCCGCTCACCGCCTAGGCTATAGGTTCCCCTCAACCCCCTGAGCATTTTATCCTACGGTGGCAACCCCTCCCAAGGCCGGCAACTGGCCGGAATTTCGTTTTGAAATCCGGCCAAAATCGGGTTCGGGATCGAGTGTGCTAGGGTTTAAATCGATCAAAATTAAGGGTGCAGGGTAGCTTGAGCAGGTTGAGGAGGTGAAGAAACATACCTGGATCGCCGGAGTTGGTAGCCGGAGCCGCCGGAACGAAGCCGGGAAAAATCGGCTCAAACCAGTCGAGATTGCCGGCGATTCTCGAGGTCACCGGCCGGGAACTTGGGTGGGTTAGGACCGGGAGATCACGCCGGATCTTTTGGGACTGGTGTCGGGTCCAGCCGCGACCGGACGGCGAGACTGCGAAGGGAAGAAGGCGCCGACGTCGGGGGAGGAGAGAGAGAGAGAAGAGAGAGAGAGGGGCTGGGCGGGTTCTGACGCGTGTACGCATCAGATTGGGTAGTTTTAGGGTTTTTCTCAAAATCCAAAATACCCAAAATGCCCTTTTTGAGTTCGGGACCTCGGATCGGGACGTGCCGCCCGGCTACGGACTCGTTTCGACAAGCCCGTCGCAATGGCGCGGTCGGTTTCGCGAAATTCCAAACGAATCAAAATGGGACCTTTACGACTCTAACCTCAGGGGCAAAACCGTAATTGCGCTTAATTAATTAAATTAAATTAATTTAATTAAAACTTAGGTCACGGATGTTACATACGTCCTCTCCGGTGATCCCCGAGAAAATTCACTAGTATGAGAAAAATCCCCTTTGGTTATAATGAAGAACTCCCTTGGATCTCTCTATCGCTAGATCTCTTTTTCTCTCAGCCTAGGTTTTGTGTTGAGCTCTCTAATTCTCTTAATTCTTCTGAAACCCTAGTTCTAAAGTACCTATTTATATGTATAGGTTTTTAGTACAATCATACAGGGAATAGGAAACTAACTAGATCTCCAAAACAGGACAAAATCAGTCCAGATCTAAACTAGAATTGCACGATCCGCTTGAGCGCCACAAGCCCGCTCGAGCGCCTGCAGAAACCGCTCGAGCGCCTGCAGAAACCGCTCGAGCGCCGCGACCAACACGCCTCTGCCGCTCGAGCGCCAGACTCCAGACTTGCTTCCTTCTTTCCTTCGTTGAGTCGAGCCAACTCCAACAATGAAGAGAACTAGGAAAGAAAAGCCCCAAACCTAGTGGTCATACAGGTCTAATATCAACTTCTGCTGCTTAAATGTGACAAGTAATAACTGAATATGAAAGAAGGCACTTCTATTTGTCATGAGAATTGGCATACTAAGGGACCGTTTGTGCAATATTGTGGTACATAGAATACAATTTCCATATTTTCCTAAATTTATGTAGTAATTCGAAATGGAAACAAGAATTTACCCGCACCAAGACTGGACGAACCAGCACACATCCGATACATGCGACCTGATTTTTCAAGGGGAGGGTATGGCTGACTCTCTTAGTAACCATGAAAAGATTGGAAGTAAATACAATTTAGACCTGGTGTTCGGTTATAGAAAGGCGGCCTCAAGTAGCTTGAGTTTAAATCGTTTCTAAAACAATTTCTTGAGTGGTTTGAATTATATTAAAATAGCCAATTTAGCCTCTACCGTTAACCCAGGATTTAATTCAATCCATAACAGTTCGCCGTACCAAACGACCCCAAATTAGTAGTGGACCTAATTGAGGGGATTAAGGAGCATATGTCACTGACAGATTGTATAAGAAAGAAAGTAAAACATCTCATTTAGGTTGAAATAGTGCCAAAAAATTATGATTATCAAACCTTTATTATGATCATGGAGTGCACATGACTGGAATAAATCAAATGGAACATCATAATGCCAAAAAAAAAAAAAAAAGATTCTCAAGCCTTTATTATGATCATGGAATGCACTACTAGAATGAATCAAATAGAGCACCGTAACTTGACATCTAGTTTTCAAAACTCACCCGGACAAAGATTTACGTGGCATTTCTAATTAAACTGCCAAATGATACTCTGATCATGGTGACAGGTTTACCTATAAATCTGTTAAATGGTGTCCACACAATAAACAATAACAACGTGATCCGTTCACTTTAGAAAAAAAAACAAAAGATGACTATGTCATGCATATAATTTTATCTTTTGTTTCTCTTAGTAATACAAAATTTTGAAACAGAATGAAATTTCACAAATTACCAAGAATATACAAAGAAACATAAATTTGAAATATTGATTCACTTTAGAGAGAAATTATACTATGATACGGTACTACCATGTGCCAGTGCCAGGTGGTAGTACGGATTAGTAGAATTTTGACATGTGGCATGTTTTTTATTAAACACTACTACAAAAAGGAAAAAAGACGTCGAAAAACGTCGGTACAAATAAATACTGACGTTGAGTTTAGAAAGATGACGGTAAAATAAAACCGACGTAGATACGTACCTTAAACATCTAAAAATGGATATCCATTTTCGTATTTACAAGACACGACAGACTGAAATTCAAAAACGACATCTTATTAATCGTGATTCTAAAGAAGTGAATTCTGAACCAATTAAACAACAACAGTATATACGAAACTACCGCCATATAAAGTAAAGAAGTCGTTTATTCAATATACCGACGTGTTAAATTTTAGTATAACACGTCGAATTATTCTCAATAAACGACGTATAATTTTAAAATAATCCACGTCGGCAAATTCATATTACGCAACGTATTAAAGACCTACACCACGTCGATAAGGATTAAATTGCTCACGTATTAAGATCATGAACTACGGCGGTATCTAATACCTAACTGTCGTATAGAACAAAAGCAAACATCGACACTTTTGTGGTAGAATAGGACGTTAAATTTTTAAATATCCACGTCTGTTTATTCACCTAAAGCAACTTTACATTTAGACGTCCGTCCTTATTTGATTACGGTCGTCTAAATTTTTTTTTTGTTTTTTGAAATTTATTTTCTGGTTTTTGATTACCTACGACAGTAGATCAACAAAATGACAATTATGGAGTAAAAAAACTAAGGTTTAAATGCGATTTCCAAACATGGAGATAGTAATTGGAGTCAATCGAATTTTCTGGTTTTATTCGTAAATAAATGGTTATTATAACTAACCACGTTGGTTAATTTTTAAATAGACAAATGTTAAAAAATAACCTCCACGTCATTTACGGAACATAAAAGACATTTGACATTAATACAAAAAAGCCATTTAATTTCCCAATAAAACTAACCTTATTATAAACCACGGCGGTTAATTTAAAAACCGCCGTACTAACTCAAAATACCACGTCATATAAAGTAATATTTCGCCGTATAAAATTGTAAATAACCACGTCGGTTTCTGAATACGAAAAGTCGTTTGACTTTATTAATATCAACGTCAGTTTATAATAATATAACGCCGTGTTAAGTACATTATAGGGCGGTTTTATTTAAAACCGACGTGTAACTCAACTTTGCGATTGTATATAAACTCTTTCGACGCCTGACCTAAATTTTTACGTTCTGTCTTACCGAGAAAATAGTTCAGTTTTCTATCCAAAAGCGGCGTGTCTGAATCTGGTCATCTTCCTCTCCATCTCATCGTCGTCTCCAAATATCCAAGGTTACGTCTGAAGCAAACATTCTTTTACCGCCAAAAGGTTTTTCTTTCTCTAATTAATTTTTATCATTTTAATTCTTTATCATTTTAAGTTTTTTATGCAAAATGATTTTGAAATAAAGTGAATGAAAACAAGACTTCGTTTTCAAAATATCCTGGGCTTGCATGTTTTTGATTAGTATCAGAAGGCACTCAAGTTCACGATATGTTAAGACGTTGTTTTTGTCTTCTTCACGATGTGTTAATTTTCTCACCACGTCGGTTAACTAAAAACTTTATTTTACATATATCAAGTTTGTAAAGTACCACCGACGTGGTGTTTAAATTAAAACGACGTAGAAAATAAAAACCCACGTAATAAATATAGTTTACCACGGCGGTATTTAATTACGTCGTTTTATTTAACATATAACGTCGGTATGTGTATATACCGCCTTGTTAAATATAATATTACGTCTGTTTTTGTTAAATAACCGCCGTTGTTTTATCTTGCAGGTTTTAATACTTTCTAAACATGGTTTCCAATTCTCAAACCAAGGTGACTCAAGGTTCTAAAGCTCAAAGTAAGGACCTTCCAGTTTCAAGGGCTCAAAGTAAGTCACTTCCTGTTTCAAGGGCACAAAGTATGGACCTTCCTGTTCAAATCAAACCCTCGAAGAAGATGAGATTTACTTCGACTGCCGAGAATGACCCTAACTCAACAACTTCATTTGATGAGGAGCCAAAGTCTACTCGCGGTATCACCACAATGAGTCGTGTTGTGAAAAGGAATATGCGTAAGGTTAAACCCATAGTGGAGTACAATAGAAGGGGCAAACCACATGGCAAGGCTGCTACTGAGATGCAATAATATATTGGTGTTTTGTCACGCACCAGAGTCCCTCTTGTGGACACGAATTTTAAAAAATTGCCTAAGGATACAAGGGAGCAGCTTTGGGAAACAGTTGATAAGGCCTATGCTGTTGGGCAAGGGGGCAAGAAAATGTGCTATCGTCTGCTGCCAAAAAATGGACGGATTTCAAGACTTCCTTAACGACGAAATTTATCCTTCCATATAAAAATAACAATGAAAGGTTAAGTCGACCCCGTCAGCTATATGAATTCATAGAGCAATCGCAATGGGAGGCCTTTGTAGCTTCAAGGCTAAGCCCAGCATTTGAGGTGGTGCATAAAGAGCAGAAAGAGAGAAGGGAAAAATGCGAGTACAATCATAGGTTGTCTCGGAAAGGGTATGTTGGTTTGGAGGACCAATTGGAAGAAACCATGCTCATTAAAGAAATTGATCGTTCTCTGCTATGGAGAAAGGCTAGGGAAGATAAACAGGGAAACATCCTAGATCCAAAGGTTGCAGAGAAAGCCAAAAAAATCGTAAGCCTCTATCACTCTGTTTTAAATTTTAAAAACAGAGCATTTTAAATTAATTCAGACGACGTTATATTTATTAGCAACGTGTTAAAACGATTACAACGTCGGTATTTATTTACCGACGTTTGAAATATTTACAACGTCATTTATTTCAAGGTACCAATGTCTGTAGTCTAAACAACGTCGGTTTATATTTTTATTTTAAATGCTTATTTTAAAAGATTAACGATATGTCTTCTTCTACTAACACACACAGACACAAAATCTCTCTTAAAATCTCTCTTATACGACGGTTTTTCCTTCTACCGACGTTATAAATTTTTTCAACGTCGGTATTTTTTACCGCCGTAGTAAATTATATATGACGTCAGGATTTTAAATAAACTGACTTCTTATGTGTTATACAACGTCGGTTTATTTTTAAGTTAGTTTTCATTATTTTAAATTTTAACTTCACTTTCTAACATTATCTCTCTCCCTCTCTCTCTCTCTCTCTCTCTCTCTCTCTCTCTTAGGATGAATTAAAAGCAAGTCTCCGAGGGCACTCTCTCTGTCTCTGGTAGTAATGATATTTTGACTTTGGCATTGGGAACCCCAGAGCATGGTGGGAGAGTTAGAGGTATGGGAGCTGGGGTTTCCCAAGTCAATTCTTCCAGTTGCCAAAACAGAGCGAGTTAAGTTTGTTGACAAAATAACACAAACTGTTTTGGAGGCGATCGAGAGAAGAGAACTTGAGGAATGAGGCTAAAACATTGGAATTGTTAAAGGTGAGAGGGAATATTTGTTCAAACAATTTAGCCAACTAATTCCCAATTTTGATCCCAGCATGCTCAAAAGTCCTATTAACCCAATAGTACCAATGACCCCAACAATTGCCCCAATTACTACACGCCTAAAGATCAAAGCCCCAAAAATCCAATGTCTGACAAAGCAAGCTGCTCGGCCCGACGAATGTGAGACCGCTGGATTTGGATGAAGAAAATACCAAGATGAAACAAAAGAAAGATGAAACGGTAAAATCTCTAAAATTTGGGTTTTTTTTGCTTTTTAAATTTTAAATATACGTCGTTATTTTAATTTCCCGACAATGGAATTGTAAAACAACGACGGTAAATGGGTTTGCATTTGTTTAACCGCTGTCTAAATTCTTTACTACGTCGGTTCTTTAAGTAACCGTCGTTTGTATTTAAATACCACGACGGTTTAGTTGTTTATTTCCTCTCGTTTATTTTACTTTTGTATTTGCAATTTATACAATTTTTTTTATTTCTTGGAACAGGATTCCGTTGTTCATCTTCTGCAATGATCAAAAGCAAGATGAAACGGTAAAATATCTAAAATTTGCTTTTTTTTTGCTTTTTAAAATTTAAATATACGTCGTTATTTTAATTTCCCGACGTTGGAAATTTAAAACAATGACGGTAAATATTTACCAACGTCTTACGTCGGTTTGCATTTGTTTAACCGCCGTCTAAATTCTTTACTACGTCGGTGTTTTAAGTAACCGTCGTTTGTATTTAAATACCACGACGGTTTAATTGTTTATTTCCTCTCTTTTATTTTACTTTTGTATTTGCAATTCATAAAAGTTTCTTTATTTCTTGGAACAGGATTCCGTTGTTCATGCTGCTGCAACTGAACCAAAGCAAGATGAAACGGTAAAATCTCTAAAATTTGCGTTTTTTTTGCTTTTTAAATTTTAAATATATGTCGTTATTTTGATTTCCCGACGTTGGAAATGTCTCAACAACGACGGTAAATATTTACCAACGTCTTATGTCGGTTTGCATTTGTTTAACCGCCGTCTAAATTCTGTACTACGTCGGTTTTTTAAGTAACCGTCGTTTGTATTTAAATACCACGACGGTTTAATTGTTTATTTCCTCTCGTTTATTTTTTTTTGTATTTGCAATTTCTACAAGTTTCTTTATTTCTTGGAACAGGATTTCTCAAAGCTAGACCTTCCACCTCCTCTGTTAGCCCTTTGGCAATATGCTAAGGATACATTGAAGGCTTCGGACCTAACTTTGAGAATTTCAATGGCAGAGGATGTGTTTGGGTTTGAGCATGATGCCTACATCTTGTATGAAGATATTTTGCAGTTTGGATCCATGGTTGAGATAGGAGCCACTATGATTGCAATGTACATGAGGTAAACCTCAAAATCCAGTTTTCATTTTCCATTTTGTTTCTTTTATATTAAATAACTCAATTGATTTTATATATTTAGGTACCTATTTGACTATTTACAAATGGAAAATATGGTAAACCTTGTTGGCCTTGTCAACCCTGCACAAGTGAGCTCTCAATCTAGATCGTTGTCTCACAGATCAAAGAATCTGGCAAACAGACTGCAAACGGCGGCAAGTTTTGAACAAATTTTCTTGGTCCCTTATAATACAGGGTTAGTACCATTAACAATATTTTGTTTGTAATTAGGCAACTTTAAACTATATTTAACCTATATCCTATCATTTTGTGTAGGGGTCATTGGGTGTTGGTGATTGTGAGATCAGAAAAGGAGACGGTATATTATATGGATTCATTGCCAAAGCTCTCCATTAACGAGGAACTCAAAAATGTTGTGAATACGTAAGTTGATCTACTACATTGTGTGTTCGTACTCTAAAATATTTTTCATTAACAAAGTGTTGTCTTCAAACAGTGCAATCAAAATCTATAACGCACACGTAGGCAAACAAGGTCGTAAATCAGCCATATGGAAAGTTCTACAAGGCACTCCTCGACAACCATCCAATGTAGAGTGTGGCTACTACGTCATGCGTTTTATGAGAGATATAATCCAGGATCCCACACTATCATTTGAGAAGAAGTTATTAAACTAAATTTAAGTTAAATTTCTCATTTTTTTAAAACTAAGATGAGAGTAATTGAAAAACCGACGTTTGTATTTTTAAAAACGACGGTTTGATATTCAACCGACGTTTGTCTACATCTAACACGTCGGTTTTTTTATATATTTGCAGTTTGAGAAGAAAAAGGAACCTGTAACGCATGCCCAAGCAGACATTGATGAAGTCAGGAAAGAATGGGCAGAATTTGTGAACAATCAGAGAGAGGATAACTAATATGAACAATATTGTAAAAGTGTAAATATATTTTTTTGTAATTATATTACGATCAATGATATTTGTTTTGAGTGCTTAATTTATATGATCACCTAATTAAAAGAAATAAATGACAAAGAAAGCTGTAATTTCTTAAAAAACAACGCGGTCAATAAGATCAACATCGGTTATGAAAAGACCGTACTTATATTCAAAGGGATTATGACGGCGGTAATTAATTAAAAAGCAACGTTGTAAATAAAATCAACGTCGGTTATTAATATATGACGTTGTAACTTAAAACACCGTTGGTTATTAAAAATTTCACGACGTCTAAAACATATAGGACGGCGTTTGTAAATATTTAACGCCTTGTAAAGCCATAAAACGACGAGATATTTAAAACTTAATAACTACGACGGCGGTAATTGCATTTGAATCGCCATTGTAAGTGAAATTAACGCCCTTTTTTAAATGCACGTGATTTTGAAATTAATTATATTTTAAAATTTTTTTTATTTTCCTCCCCTTTTAAAATTAAATATTATTTAAATTCCAAAATTTAATTAACATAGTACCTTAAACTTCAATGCCTTAGTAACACCCCAACCATTCCACACTTACACTACGTCGTTTTTAGCTTCCGATTGATGTTAAAAAATTTAATTTCTAAATTCTTAATATGAAAACCTCAACAAATTTTTCAAATCTTAAGATTTTCTTTCTTTCTTTAGTGTACGTCTACCACTTGTTTCGGCATGCAACTAAGGGTTCTAAACTATTCTGACTCCGGGATGTTACATATACTTTCACAACATAACCCTAAGGTTTAGGTGATCCATTGATGACCATAAATAAAAAATATATGAAATCCTAATTGTAGCTTGCTATTATAGAAGGCATTGTCGTAAGGAGTCTGTAGCAATTATCGGTCTATTATTCCCATACTTGTGTATTTTTTTTTAATTTTTGTGAAATTTAGGTTTAGGGTTTAGGGTTTAGAGTTTATTAAAACGACGCCGGTTTCCTCTGCGCTGCTTTTTGTTTATTACACCCTTAGTAACGCGCGTTCGAATCCCAGGAAAAATAGGACCCTAATATTTATTTTAAATTTAAGACGGCGGTTTAATAGTGTTCGACGGTGAAAACAGTTTACAACGTCCCTAACGTTAAATAAACCGACGTTTATGTTTTTAATTAGACGTCGTATTTTACTTTCTGTCGTCTTTTAAAAACGCGGTCCTTTGAAAATTTGACCGCGATCTAAAATTTTCAGAATTCGACCTAAACCCTATAACATTTCGCTCTCTCTCTTCAACTCAAATTCTAACCTTAAAGTTTACGCTCTCCATCCTCAGTAGTATCAGATTACGCTCTCCCTCCCAAAGAATTGGTGGTATTCTCGAAGCTCAGTGTACTGTAAGTACAAGCCCTAATCTCACATGCTTGTCCTACTTTATTGTAAGAAGTTATTGCGTTAAATCTTCTAACCTAATCTGACATGCTTGTGAACTCTGTAATTGTTTTCATTAAATTTGTTTTGCTAGCTATGGGTTCTTAACATACGTTTTGGGAGCTATGGGTTCTATAGGTTGAAAAATATATGTTTTGGGAGCTGTGAATCGGAAATGGAATCTGAAAAACCCCATTTATTGTTTGCATGCTTTTCATAATAACTCTCTGTTAAGGGTTCTTATTGTTTGTTTGGCTATGGTTTCTTAGAAAATGAACGGCATAGGATTTTTATTGTGTGTATAACATACGACGACGGTCGTTGTAATAAACCGTCGTCTGTATTATCTTTATACGTCGGCAGTTCTTTTACTTCCGACGTATGAAATCTTAAATACATTTTTTCATGGTTTTGGTAGCCTTAAGACGGCGGTTATTGTATTTACCGTCAACTATATTACAATAACACGTCCATAATTTTGTAAAAACTGACGTCTGAAACCTGTGTTTCAAAAAATATATTATTCTCAGCTCTTTCGATACCTTAGTTCTTTTATTGCTTGTCTTTTCACTTTATTATATATATATATAGATATATATATATATGATTGTATAGTGTTGGAGATGGATAAGTCATGGATGCATGCGGATAGAAGGTCGAAGGCATATGAGTTAGGTGTGGAAGGATTTTTGAATTTTGCCGTAGAAAATCTTTTAACTACAACACATATTCATTGTCCTTGTGTTAAATGTGGGAATTTTCGATTGTTTGGGGTTGGAATTATAAGGGACCACTTATTCTTTAATGGAATCGATCAAAGCTATAATAGTTGGACATTTCATGGAGAACCTTGGCAATCAACTACTAATGCTAGTAGAAATGTGGAAGAAGATGATGACCACGCTTTTGTCTCTCAAGAAATAGAGATGGGTGATAATGATTTAGGCGATTTTGGATCCGATCCTGCCGAGTTTGCCAATTTGATTGGGGATGGAGATCAACCCTTGTACCCTGGTTGTAGTAAGTTCACCAAGTTGTCGACATTAGTGAAGTTATATAATTTGAAAGCAAAACACGGGATGAGTGATATATGTTCTGAATTATTGATACTCCAAGGAGATTTGCTTCCGAAGGAAATACAATACCCAACTCTATGTACGAGGCAAAAAAACTTTAGCTGCGTTGGGAATGAGTTATGATAAAATTCACGCATGCCCCAATGACTGCATCTTGTATAGGAAGGCTTATGAAGATTCAACTAATTGTCCTACTTGTGGTATCTCAAGGTGGAAGGAAGGCAAAGACTCGATCTTGAAAGAGGGTGTGCCAGCGAAGGTGGTGTGGTATTTTCCGCCAATTCCAAGGTTTAAAAGGATGTTTCAATCACGTAAGACCGCTAAGAGTTTGACTTGGCATGCTGATAGAAAATCAATTAACGGTCATATGTCTCATCCAAATGGATTCCCCATCTTGGAAACTTGTTGATAATAAATGGCCCGAATTTGGTCAAGAGTCGAGAAACTTGATATTGGCTCTCTCTTCCGATGGATTCAATCCCCACAGTTCATTAAGTAGCAGATACGATACATGGCCAGTTATCTTAGTTACATATAATCTCCCACCATGGCTATGCATGAAACGAAAGTTCATGATGTTGACCTTATTGATTTCGGTCCTAAACAACCCAAAAATGATATAGACGTCTACCTAGAGCCTTTGATTGATGATTTAAAATATTTGTGGCATGGGATTAGAGGAGTGTATGATGCACACATAGGAGAATACTTTACACTAAGAGGTGTATTATCGTGGACAATTAATGATTTTTCTGCCTATGGAAACTTATCACGGTTGTGTCGTTAAAGGATATAAAGCTTGTCCAATATGCGGCGATGATACACCTAGTCACAAGGTTGAAACATGGCCACAAAATTTGTTACATGGGGCATAGAAAATGGTTACCAACATATCATCTATATCGGAGGCAGCATGCAGCTTTTAATGGGAAACCTGAATATGACACGACTCAGGAGCCATTAATCAAGAACAAGTGTTGCAGATGGTTGAAGGTATTAATTACAAGTGGGGCTCAAAAAAGGGGAGGTGGAGGTGAAAATGATGGTGACAGAGTTTGTTGGAAGAAGAAATCAAAATTCTTTGATCTCGAGTATTGGAAATACCTTCCTGTGAGGCATGCCCTGGATGTTATGCACATTGAGAAGAATGTTTGCGATAGTATCATTGGTACGCTGTTGGAGATTCCTGAAAAAATAAAGATAGGATTGCTGCTCGGTTAGATTTATTAAACATGGGGTCAAAACTGATTTGCAACCCGAGTATGGAGAAATACGTACTCGCTTACCTCCAGGGCCTTGGAATTTGTCAAGAGCAGAAAAGAGAGCGGTTTGCAATTCTTTCTATGGTATGAAGGTCCCTGAAGGTTATTCTTCAAATATAAAAAATCTTGTATCTTTACAAAATTCAAGACTTCTTGGCCTTAAATCACATGATTGTCATACCTTGATGCAACAATTGCTCCCAATCGGCAATTTGTTCTGCTTTTGGAGAAGCCTTGCAAGGTATGCAATAACTCAATTGTGTTTCTTCTTCAATGCTATATGTGCAAAGACGGTAGATGTTTCCAAGCTAGATAAATTGGAAGAAGATGTAGTAGTTACTCTGTGTTTGCTTGAGAAATACTTTCCCCTTCATTCTTTGATATCATGGTTCATCTAGTAGTACATCTTGTCGAGAAGTTCGTCTATGTGGGCCAGTTTATTTTAGATGGATGTATCCGTTCGAAAGATATATGAAAGTGCTAAAGGGGTATGTTCAGAGCCGTACTCATCCCGAAGGTTGCATTGTTGAGCGGTATATAGCTGAAGAATCTGTAGAGTTTTGCACCGAGCATTTGTCTGATGTTATTACAGTTGGAGTGCCATCAAGCCAGAAAATGAGACTTTCAAAGCCATTATCAGGTTGCACAGTGAGCTTAGTTGATCAAGACTTGTTGAACCAGGCACATCTATATGTCTTGGAGAATACGGAGGAAGTCCTACCCAATATCGAGTATGAGTTTTATTCTTTAGGTAGCCATTTTAAATTATTGATCCTTATGTTTATCTTATATACAAGGGACTGTAATGCTTGAATTTTTGGTGTCATGTAGGGAACATATGCTCCACATCAAGACCACTTATCCAAAATTTAGAAAGAGAACAAAGTGGCTACAAGATAAGCACAATAGCACTTTCATTCAATGGCTACGCTTTAAGGTATATGTTATTGAATAAAAATTTGGACTTTTAATTTTCTTCTTTCTATGTTAGTTTGAATTAAGATATGATTAATTTGCAGGGTGAAAGTGAACTTATTGTTGAAGACAATAATGGCGTATCAGAAAATTTGAGGTGGCTAGCATTGGTCCAAGCCTTGCGGTGCCATCATATAAGAGTTATCTTATTAATGGTGTTAAATTTAACACCAAGGCACAAGATGATGTGCGAACTTTCCAAAATAGTGGAGTTTATTTACTTGCACATACTATGCAAGTTGCTAGTGTTAAGGATAAATTTGGGACCTTGACTACCAAAGTTTAGTATCCCAGTTTTTAGGTGTGATTGGATAGATAACACTTCCGGCATTGTAGTTGACGAACTTGGATTTACCCTTGTAGATCTTAGTAAAATTGGACATAGGAATGACCAATTTGTTATGGCTTCTCAAGTAAAACAAGTATTTTTTGTTGACGACACAATGCATCATGGTTGGTCGGTAGTGTTATCAATGCCTAATAGAGAATATAATGATGTTATTGGTGATGATGTGCTAGGTGATGTTAGAATTGAGTGTGAGCCTTTTACTAGAGGGATACCCAATGTTGACACATTTGATGACCTAGTGGGTGAGTTTGGGAATGAAAATATTAGAGATGGGTGTGAAGATATATGGATTGATTGATTTTTTGTAATGTATGACATTAGCTATGTAGTTAGTTGTATGACATTAATTTTGTAATAAATTGTAATGTTTGACATTATATTTACAATTTTTCATTATGCAGATTTTGGGTTCAAGCAGTAAAAGACTAGTATTAAAAATACTAGGTTCAAGCAGTAAAATACGACGGTCCTGTTAACAAATAAAAAAACAGACGTCTAAATCATAAACAACGTCGTATTTCAGCAAACGACGTGGAATGACAATGTAAACCTCAGTAGATAAAAACAACCGCCATTTGAATTTGAAAAACACGACGGTTAATCAAAATGTAAAGCCATACAAACAACAACGACGGTGAAGTTCAGAAGCTAATAATAAAAATTCACGTCGGAGTATTAAAAAGCGACATTTCAAAATAAATAATACGACGAAAGTTAAAAACCTGATGTCCGAAAGGACAACAATGGCCTCTCAGTTTAATAATTGGCGTGGAAGCTCTTCTAAACGACGGTAAAACAATAATTAATGTCATCTCAAATATTACAGACGGTGGTTTTTATATGAAAACCGAAGTTTAAGAAAGAAACCACGGCCGTATAAATATTCTTTCGGACGTAGTAATAATTAACAACGGCGGGGATCAACATTAACCGACGGTAGTATTTTACTAACCACGGCGGTTTAACTTAGATAGTTGCCGTTAAATTAATTACCAATGTCGGTTTCATTATATTAACTGCCGTAAGATATGTGATAAACGTCCTTAAATTAATTATTTGGGAAGTGGTAAATATTTTCTACGTCGGTGAAGTTTGATTAAGGGACATGTAATTGGCTTTATACGTCGCTAGGATTCTAGAAGCGACGTATATTGTATGTAAATTTTCCTTTCTTGTGTTTTTGTAGTAATTAGACGTCGGTATGTTTTACTTTTTGCCGTGGTTCATTTATCTGACGGCGGTAACAATGGAATTTTTGACTTGTAAAGCCTTTGAGACGTCACTAATTTTATGAAAGCGTCGTCTAAGGTTGTCGATTTTGCCTTTTTATGAAGCTTTTATTGTTATTAGACGTTGGTTGTGTTAATATAAATGACGTAGTATTTATTAACAACGTCGGTTTCATTATATTAATTGCCGTAAGATATGTTATAAACGTCGTTAAATTAATTATTTGGGAAGTGGTAAATATTTTTTACGTCGGTGAAGTTTGATTAAGGGACATGTAATTGGCTTTATACGTCGCTATTATTCTAGAAGCGACGTATAATGCACGAGAAATTTTCCTTTCTTGTGTTTCTGTAGTAATTAGACGTCAGTATCATTGACTTTTTGCCGTGGTTCATTTATCTGACGGCGGTAACAATGGAATTTTGGACTTGTAAAGCCTTTGAGACGTCACTAATTTTATGAAAGCGTCGTCTAAGGTTGTCGATTTTGCCTTTTTATGAAGCTTTTGTTGTTATTAGACATCGGTGTTGTTATTATAAATGACGTAGTTTTCCTTAACAACGTCGGTTAATAACCGTCGTGGGTTTATGCATAATAGATGTCAGTCGATTTCACGGCGGTTTTGAATCACTCTAGACGGCGGTGGATTCCCGTCGTCTATTTCGATTTTTGTAGTAGTGAAAGTAAAAGAAAGCTTTCATTCAATATTAAAGTTAATGCCGTGAGGCAACTCTCTTCACTTCTTTTTGTTCCTTTCCAAACAAAAGAAACCCTAACACGTGATTCTATCATTGAAGTCTGCACCGCATCTCCGTTCAAAAACAAAAACAAAAAAAAAAAAAGGGTACTTTCGCAGTCATTTCCTAAACCTGCCGTCCTAGGCAAAAAGGAACACCTTTTCAGACTCGGACAACAATGAATAATGGTAAATCAAAGAATCCTTATTTCACTTTATGCATGTTATTTCTGTCTGTTGAAGGTTATTAAATTTTACTTTTCAATTCCTGTAAGTTGTTATGTATTCTTTATTATTGTGATTTAAAGTAGAATTTATGTAGGTTGCTTTTTGCAAGTCTACCAATCCTTCCAACCGCCATTATCAAAGCTCAAGCTACCAAGGCAGCAAGATGCTAAACCCAGAAATTCGAACCTGCAAAAAGAAACGCCAAAAAGTATTCAATCCAAAATGCAAATTAAAGAAACGCCAGAATATATTTACAAGGCTTGATTTTGATATACCATGGATCTCACACAAAATGCAAAAAGTATTCCTCTCGCACAAGGCTTAGTGCAAAACGAAAGTCAAGGAACTACCGAGGAACAAAAATAAGAAAAGATCTGCAAAAATCAGAAGAAAAAAACTGCAGAGATCGTAAAAAAAAAAAGAGAAGCATAAACAAGGGTTGATTTTGATATACCATTATTCATAGTTTTCTCTCACGGCTGCAAAAGGTGTTCTTCTCTCTGGAGCAGACTCCAATGAAGAAAGGGGCAAAAAAAGAAGATGAAGAGAGTTGCCTCACGGCATTAACTTTAATATTGAATGAAAGCTTTCTTTTACTTTAATAAAAAGCATGCCACATGTCAAAATTTTATTAGTCTGTGCTATCATCTGGCACTGCCACGTGGTAGTACCGTACCATAGTATAATTACTCCACTTTAGAGCATTCACTGTTAAGGCATAATAATGATAGTTGAATTAGTGTTTAAGTGGAATTAGTGCTTAAATTCCGATTTATTTATACCACATCAGTTAATTATCCTAATATTCTATCTTTATAACTCTTTTTATTATTTATTTTTTAAATTAAGGCACCATAACCCATTATCTGTTCATAGTCCCTTCCGTATCTCCTCCTCCCTCACGTGGTCAGATAAGTTGGTTCATATAGCAACATAATAATGAGAGTTGAATTAGTTGTTAAGTGGGATTGGATCAACCAGAAAGCCTTATAATGAAGGACATCCAATCCAAATCACGAACAACACCCCAAACAAAGTAACAGAGTGCTAGAAGAAGAAAACAGAGAGGACGAAAAGTTTTTTGCTAGGCTAGAGTTGGGATATTTTTCTTTTGCTTTTGCGAGATTTCTTTTAATCATTTAATTTATGTTTCATTTATACAATGATAAAGTTGCCATCCGAAAGTGACTAAACACAATGTGACACTGCATACAACGATTTGAAAGGCTGGATATTGAAAAATCTAACAATAAGTACCTAATTCATTTTGCAAATATTCCATGACCAAAAATAAAAGGAAAACAAAACTTCGAGATTAAAACAAATTGACTATGCATTCAATTCAATTAAATAAAAGGAAAACACTCCAAGACCTTGTCGTTGATGGACTACGCAACAATCACACACAAGCCACACAAAGATAAAGCACACGCGAAAACACAAAGTAAACACACACACAAGAACATAAGAATTTATAGAGGTTCGGCGTCGTGCCTACATCCTCTTGGTGATCCCCGAGAAATTCACTAGTATGAAAGAATTTCTTTGGTTACAATGAAGAAACCCTCTTTACTCTCTCAATCACTAGATCTCTTTTCTCACACCCTTGGCTCAATTGCCTCCTACTTGTTTTCTCTCTAGCCTTTGGAAATGCTTACGAAAACCCTAGTTCTAAAGTGCCAATTTATATGTATAGGTCTTTAGTACAATCATATAAGGAATAAGAAACTTAAAGGATCCCAAAACAGAATAACATATGTCCAGATCTAAATAGGAATTCACGACTGCCCTCGAGCAGGTTCATCCCGCTCGAGCGCCTGCGATCCGCTCGACTCTGGGCACTGCCGCTCGAGCGCCTGGGTCTGCAGCCAAAGCATGCCTCTGCCACTCAAGCGCCTGGGTCTGAAGCCAAATCAAGCCTCTGCTGCTCGAGCGCCTACAGGATCCGCTTGAGCGCCGGACTCCAGACTTTCTACCTTCCTTCCTTCTTTTAGACGAGCCAACATCAACAGTTCTCATTTCTCACTTCACATCAGCAGATAGTGTAATTTGATCAAGTTGACAACACAAGTGGACTCAAGACTCATCCATCTCCTATCAAATACCCAGTTTAGTAGAGAAACCTCCAACCCAGCTTCAATTTTTGCCAGTTTGGTGAGCAGTTTTTCATTCAGCCACCCTTTTTCTACTACTCACACCCTGTATGTTCTGTGACCTATGCCACCTACATTTATTACAACTACTCTAATTATTTTTGTTACTATTTTATTCAAATTATTTTTGTGACATCCCTGAACTAAAATTCAAAGAAAATAAATAAAATAAGTAAGTTGTTTAATTTGGGAAATTAAAATGAATTAAAAGGAATTTATTTGAAGTAAATAAGAATTAAATAATTAAAGGGCATTTTGGTCAACGTTATTTTCGGGATGGAATTTGGTGAAACAAGTTGTGCCATTGCGTCCGGCACGTCGAAACGAGTTCAAGGACGTGCGGCACGTTCGATTCAGATTGGTAACGCTTAAAAAGGACATAAAGGTCATTTTGAAAATTGTTAAATACCCCTCAGCCAATCCGGTTCCTTCTCTCTCCTCCCTCACGCGTCTTCTCTCTCCTCCGACGCGACTGCTCACTCTCTCTTCGGCAACGACAACTCCGGCCACGGCAAGGGCCAGGACCGGTCGCAATCGAAGCGCCATCACCGTGCGGTCCTAACCCACCCTGGATCGGAGGCTATCTCGCCGGCTGGAGGCGGTGCGATCGACTGGAACTTCCGGCCCGATCCTCCATTTTTCCCAGTGACTCCGGCAACTTCTCGCGTCGATCCAGGTATGGTTTCGACTCTCCTTGACGTGCTCTACCTGTTTCTGGGATGGGTGTTGATCGGTTTGGTGATTTTGTAACCAGATCTAGAACCCTAGATTTGGCCGGATCTTTGGATCAATTTTTTGGCAAGATCACGGCGTTTCTGGGCTGGGTGTGAGTGGTTCTGAACTCCACTCGTGGAGGTGAACATTTTGGTATAAGGGTGGATGCCGGAGTTGAAGTTTGGTGGTTGGCCGGAATTGATCAAGCCACCCACCACCCACGGTGGCACGTGTGGCGGCGCGTGGTGGTGGTGGTTCTTGGTCCCAATGTGATCCTCGTGTCTCTACGAAAGCGTACGTATGTGCGGATTCTGATTCGAACGTCGTTTGACTGTCGAACCAATGTACACCTATTGCGCGTTGTGTGGGTTTGATGGGTTCGGACCGTTGGCTCGAATTCGAATTCACGTATGTTGTTCTCCGTATTTCTAGGATCGTATAGGATTTGACGGATGGTGATTCGGAGTCCCGGATACTCCGGATCAATGACTTGAAGCTTGAATTAAACCGTAATCGTTTGATCGTGCGATCGTGAGTGATCCGACCGTTCGATCGAGACCAAACTTTGAGGACACGTTGTCTAGGTCGTGTTGAACATGTAGGAACTTTCGGATCTAAGTTTGGATGTCATGGGACCCACGGGCCCGGTTTGACCCATTCGAGTCGGTTTGACCAAGTTTGACCAGGGTTGATCGAGCGTCTCCCGAGGTCACCTTGCCACGTAGTTGACTTTGTTGGACTTCTAGGAATGTCCAGAATCTTTTGGAGGTCGTGGGCTCCGCGGGCCCGGATTGACCGAAAAGGGTGTTTGACCGCCGTTTGACCGCCGGTTGATCGTGAGTCTTCCGGGGCGGTCCCACTGGTTAAATGAGGTAGTTTGACCTTAGAATCTTTCGTACGGCGTACATGCACGTTAAGTCGGGTTTTTTTAGGGTTTGAGTTTAAGGTTCTCGTACGGTTCACGATACTAATCCAATCCTCGTATTTAACGCTTTAGGTACCTTGACTCTGCATACTCTGTAAGCGAGACCCTTTGAGGGTTGTGTAGCATAGGACTAACGGTGAGTGGACTTTGTTTTCAAATGAGCATGATTTGGATGAATTGCATGAAATGCATGAAATGAATTTGATAATGGTTTGAATTATATTAAAAAAGGAAATGCATTGAGGTATATGCATGATTTGGGTTGCCGGTTTGTTTGTGGGGCCACGATGGCTATTTTATTATTATTTATACCTTTGGGTATTGAGCAGGGACGTGGTGAACACCCGGTGATTTTCGTATTGGATTTTGATTCTATAAATGAGCTATATTAAGCTTGGAACCGTTATATTAGATTTTAATTATATAATTGAATATTTGGACATTAGTATAGTCCGTTTGATTTCATACTCACTTTGGCGTTAAAACCCTATGATTAATAATACGTATACTTTGATTATATATATATATATATATATATATATATATATATATATATATGGTTACTTTGAGTAAATACTTGAATAATGGGAAATGGTTATATATCTATATATATATATGTACTTTGGTTATATATACATATATATTTATATATCTTTACTTTGAATATATATATATATATATATACGATAATTCTGTAATGCTTAGAGTATCGATACACCAAAGATTTCAACCGTGGGAATTAAATTTTTGATCTAATGGCTCAAAAAAATTTGTGAAGAAAAATTACTAAAATCACCTAAAAACTGGATAACTTTCTGTAGTGGGTTTCTTTGCCTCTCACACGTGAAACCTCATACCAATAACAGAGAGAGCCTTCCTCTTCAACTTGGAGGCAAG
Organism: Prunus padus; assembly: GCA_024362665.1. Taxonomy (NCBI): domain Eukaryota; kingdom Viridiplantae; phylum Streptophyta; class Magnoliopsida; order Rosales; family Rosaceae; genus Prunus; species Prunus padus. Next base: position 1,822,712 of record JANFAM010000013.1, on the reverse strand, counting down.
CTCAGTCCAAGAAACCCACACCAAAAACCATGGCTTCTCTTCCTTAGGTACCCCACCCACCCACCTAACCAACGGCAACCCCATCATCACCGACAACCAAGCCATTCTCTCTTCGAGCTCTCAAATCGGACTCAATACGGCCAGATCTGAATTCCAACTATGGGAGACGATAACGAGTGCTAGAGAGACATCGAGCTTCTTCATTTGCCACCGTCTCTTCCTCTAGTCGTCGCCTTAACTTCGCAACCATGGTATTTCTCTATCCAACTCTCTGTTTGTTTCTGTGAAATTGAAATGGAAATGAAAATGAAAATGAAAATGAAAAAGGAAAGTTTGTTTGTTCATGGTTTTGATCTGTTACATTTGATTTTTTATCTCCTAGATCATCCCATAGAAGAACAGGAGAGAAATCTCCAAATACCTATTCCAAGGTACACACAAAAAGCTTAGATTTTTATTCTCAATGAAATTTGGTTCTTCGTTTCCATTTTTTTGTTAAAATTTATTGAATTTAATTTGAACAGAGGGAGTGTGCTATGCAAAAAGATATGAATGGAAGCGAACGAGAATAAAATCTGGATAATTATTACCTATCAACAAATCTGCATAATCTACTTTTCGTTATATTTATCTTTTAAGATAAATATTTTTATTAGAAATTCAAGGATTATCATCCTAAAACTAGTCTTAATCCCACCCTGCGAAGTGAAGTTTCTCATCATCAATAACAAAGGTCGTGTGTTCAAATTCATCTCCCTTAATATTACTTTGCAAAAAAAAAAAAAAAGAGTAAAAATATTGAATAGTTGGATTTAGTTGATAGTCAAATACAAAGGGGTTTAGTGTTTACAATTGCACAAATTCCCATTGTTAGAAAGCTTGGATTTTATTTGGGTTTAATTTAAAGTTATAGAGTATGTGATATCGATCATTTTGGAAGAAGTTATTTAATTGATTTGTTTAAGTAAAGTGTGACAGATATGTGCTTCCTTTTCTAGTTCGTTTGTTGGACCCTTTGATTGGTTGGAATGTAATCTGGATGTTTTGATGATGTGAACTGTGGCCCACCTCGCTTTGATGGAGGAGAACGCAGATTTGGTGACAGGGATGGGTACCGTTCAGGTCCTCGTGCACCAGGGGTGATTTTGGTGACAAGGGTGAAGCACCTGCTAACTACAGACCTTCTTTCTTGGTAATATTTCTGTTGTCAAGTAGTTTATTCCATATTTCTCATTTAGGTACTTTGTCTTTTTACCATGTATTGGGTTGGAGATCCATTGCCTTGATATTCTATTCTTCTTTGCATTTTGGAATTGTATTCTATATGGTCCCATCTACCTTGTTACTAAGGACTTGAAAAACTTAGGGCCCGTTCGTTTAAGTTTTAAGGGCCCCTTTTCATTTTCAGAGAACAAAAACAAACCAAGAACCTGTTCAGTGGGGCAAAAACAGAAAACACTGAGAATGTTTTAATAAAACGAGACCAACTTCACATGTACTTCTAGAAACAGAAAAAAGATGTTTTCATTCTCACAGGAAACAAAAGCTCAAAACACGCTGTTGCTCAATCTCTCGCTCAATCTTTTCTCCCCATCAGACCAAAAAACAAACTTTCTCCAGAAAATTGATTTCCTTTTTGTTTTTTTTTTCTTCAGAATATTGGCTCTTTCTGTGCTTCTCCATCTCTCTCTTCCCCAATACGTTCCATTTTAGAGTTTTATTTCCTTTTGTACCTTCTAGATTTTTCTGGGTTATCTAGGTTAATGGGTATGTTTTAATCCTTGTTCATTTTGGTTATGCTTCTTTGTTCTCTCTAGGTGACCCCGTCTGTATGTTAATTATGGAAAATCCTTTCTTTGTTTTAGCTTTTGGAAGCTCAAAATTTTCAACATATGTTTATCAGAAAACACTGCCTTGTTACCAACTTGGATATTGCTATTATAAAGTATGGGGATCCTTGATTTTATTATTTTATGCAAAGTTTAGAATCAATACAAGTTGTTCTCTGCGAGTGAAGTTTGTTCATATGGTTTTTATTGACTATTTTTGTTTTTTTATTGTTTCTTTTGCCTTTTTTGTGTCTCTGTTGTTTTTCTGCTGAAAGACTATTATTTGGCAATGACTGGGTTGCTGGGGTCTTTTATTGTTGAGATTGTTTTCCACTTAAAAATTAAAAATCAAAACTTTGAATAGGTTGGTCCATAAAACACAGAAGGGAAATGTTCCTTTTCATGGTAAAAGGGGTATTTGCTTTTAGGTCATAAAAAACCCATCTCTGATTTTTTTTTTTTCTACTTGGTAAGTTGTCTGTGGTGCACACATCCTTATCCTTGTGTTTGGTTCCAAAGTATACAGAGGAAAAGAAAAGAATAGGAAAATTCACCTCTATTTTGCTAAAACTAAAAGGCAATTCAATTGTTGATTGGCAACAGTTGAATTGTGGCTTATCTATACGTTGGTTTCATATTTTTGCAAACTAAGGTTTGAAACTTTTACTTTTTGCTTTACCCTACAATTTCTTGCTAATTCAGTCATGGCCTTTCATTGTGTTTTTTTATATATTTATATGTAAAGAGTATTTGAAGTTACAATAATCAATTGGGTACCCATTAGATGTATCACTTTTTCTTAAATCTAATTTCATGCAAGCTCGTTGATTTTAGTAAAATGAGTCAAATGAGGAAAACATGTTTGTTGTACATAATAAAAAATGAGTTGTTCTAATTACATAAGTTTTTTTTTTTAAATCCTCCTACCAAACGCATATTCACTGTTTTTGTCATTTTCACATATTACTGCCAGACACGTTTTCACTGTTTTTGTTCTCTAAAACTGTTTTTCAACTAAGCTACCAGACGTGTTTTTGTTCTCTGAAAATGCGTTTTTATTTTCTCGTTTTCATTCTATGAAAATATTCTTTGAAAATGCTCTCTAAAAACATTACCAGATCGGCCTTATATACGCCCACTTAAATGTGTTGTATGATTAGAAGATTTCCTCACTTTGGAAAAAGATGCATTTGTTAACTCATTATGCTTCTTTCTCCTGATCTCTCCTAAGGAAATGGTTGTGGTGCCAGTGGATCTGGTAGTTTTGGTGCTGGCCAATGAGCTCGATCTCTCCTAAGGACATGGTTTACTTAGACACCGTTTGGTTTCCTAAGTTTGCATTTAAGAACGGATGACATTACGTACTAGGAGACAATAGCAGTTTTGTTTTGACTTGCAACAGTCTTGGGATTGTATTAGATGTTTGTTTTTATTATATATGGTCTTTGAATCGCACTTCACAAAATTTATTTTATCTGTCATCTATATATGTCGTTGAGAAATGTCTTAGATGATGTTTAATAATTATTTTCTTGCGTTTTTGACCCTTATTTTTGTGCGACCTTTAGTACCTTGTCATAGTTTACATCCTGGTATTTCAAAAGGAAAATATGATACTTAACTGGTTTGATGTCTTCCAGTGTTGAGTTGCTAATAAACTATTGTGTTTTAGAATAATCTAATACTTATTAGAATAATATGTACAGTATAGAGAGTTATAATCAAACATTCAAATATGAAAAGAAATCCAGTACTACTTTTCTATCTCTACATGGAGATTTCATCACACTACAGCGAATTTTCGGCAAAAGTTGTATGGTGTTACAAAGGCAGCGTTTTCAGTTGACTTCCTCCATTTGGCTCTCCTCCGTCAAATTCTCCTCCAATGGTGGCGTGTCGCCATAATCTAGTCGAGCATCATCGTCATCGATGCTCAGACCCAGTTTCAGCATCCTGTGAATCCACCTAGCAAACTAGCCTCACTTGTTCCTTTGGTATAGAACGTCATTCAAGTAGTAATTGAAACATTATTCCTTGCGCACAGTGGTATAACACTAGAGGCTTGTCATACATATTGGTTTTGTGTTGTCGAATCTGCAATTGCACGTTATAAGTAGAATTGCACACAGTGAGTCAGATTTTGCATGTAATAACATGCAATTTCATATGAAACCTACAATTGCACGTTATAACATGCAAAATCTAACTCACTGTGTGCAATTCTACCTAAGTTAGTAAATATCATTTGCCCTTTGTAAAGGGTGATCAATCTTTTGTAAATCATTTTCGTTTCTGATGTACAAAACTTATGATTATGAACGAAGGCAAGCCCATCTTTTGTAAGCCCTAATACCATGTAAATCATGTTCTTTATTTTGTACATAATTAGGCATAATGGAAGTGATGCATAGTTTGGATGCGAAAATAAATTACATAAGCATAAGTACATGAAGGACTTCACAAACTTTTCGAACTATGTAATTCGTAGGATCAGTTGGATCATCAACTAACTTGTTTTGCGTTGGTGCATTGGATCCCCTTGAGCTTGAAGCATGATAATTTGACATTGTGATTTGCTTCATCATTATTAATATATTTATCGTAATAAAAACTGTCATTAAAAATTCATTTTTCATTTTTCTTCTTGAAAATAACTAGGATGAAAGACTTTTTTAAACCATAAAGTAAAATCTTATGCATATTGTATTAACTTGACCAAAAAAAAATCATTACAGACCAATAAATAATTTTTTTTTGTTGTTGAAGACTAAGAAATATTAAAAATAATAAAAGATCCTAATGAAAACAAAAATAAAGAATAGAACAAGATAAAAAATGAAAAAAAACATTCAGCCCAAACTTTAATGGGTAAGTAACCATCAAAATAGGGAGACTGGATTATATTAAACTTGAAAATATATGTTTCATTATCATGACTATGTTTTTCCATTATGAAAACCGATATATGTTTCATATTTCATAACTATTTAATTTACCATTTAAACACATATTTTACCTCCCAAACGCAACATTTGCGTTCGGGGAGTAAAAAGCGCGTTTAAATTGTAAAACCGAATTTTTCGGCGCCCTTACTCACTAACGAGGGTCTTTACTCCCCGAACGAAGAAGTCTCGTTTAGATGGTAAATTGTGCGTTCAAGTTATAATTTACAATTTAAACGCATATGTTACCTTCCAAATGCAATATTTGCGTTTGGGGAGTAAAAACTGCGTTTAAATTGTAAAAGCGAATTTTTGGGTGCCTTTGCTCATGAACGTGAGTCTTTACTCCCTAAATGCAGAAGTCTCGTTTAGATGGTAAATTGTGCGTTGAAGTTGTAATTTACCATTTGAAGGCATGTTTTACCTCCCAAATGCAACTTTGCGTTCGTGGAGGTAAAAATGCTTTTAAACTGAAAAAGCAAATTTTTGAGTGCCTTTACTCACGAACGAGGGTCTTTACTCCACGAAAACAGAGGTCTCGTTTATATGGTAAATTGTGCGTTCAAGTTTTAATTTACCATTTGAACGCATATTTTACCTCCCAAACGCAACATTTGCGTTCGGGAGTAAAAAGTGTTTTTAAATTGTAAAAGAGAATTTTTAGGCGCCTTTACTCACGAACGAGAGTATTTACTCCCAAACGCAGAAGTCTCGTTTACATGGTAAATTGTGCATTCAAGTTGTAATTTACCATTTAAATGTCTGTTTTACCTCCCAAACGCCACATTTGCGTTCGGAGTAAAAAGTGCGTTTAAATGGTAAAAGTGCTTTACAGGCCCTTTACTCATGAACGAGGGTCTTTACTCCCTCAACACAGAAGTGTCGTTTAAATGGTAAATTATACGTTCATGTTGTAATTTTACTATTTTAACGTATATTGTACCTCCCAAACGCAACATTTGCGTTTGTAGAGTAAAATATACGTTTAAATTGTAAAAGTACTTTCCAGGCCCTTTACTCATGAACGAGGGTTTTTACTCCCTGAATGCAGAAGTATCGTTTAAATGGTAAATTATGCGTTAATGTTGTAATTTTACTATTTTAACACATATTTTACCTCTCAAACGCAATATTTACGTTTGTGGAGTAAAACGTACGTTTAAATGGTAAAAGTGCATTTCAGGGTGCCTTTACTCATGAACGAGGTTGTTTACTCCTTCAACACAGAAGTGTCGTTTAAATGGTAAATTCTACGTTTATGTTGTAATTTTACTATTTTAACACATATTTTACCTGTCGAACGCAATATTTGCATTTGCAGAGTAAAATCTACGTTTAAATGGTAAAAGTGCTTTTTCTGGCCCTTTACTTATGAACGAGGGTCTTTACCCCTTGAACATAGTAATGTCGTTTAAATGGTAAATTATCTGTTCACGTTGTAATTTTATTATTTTAACGCATATTTTACCTCACAAACGCAACATTTGTGTTTGTGGAGTAAAATCTACGTTTAAATGGTAAAAGTGTTTTTTCAGGCCCTTTACTCATGAACGAGGGTCTTTACTCCCTAAACGTAAAAGTGTCGTTTAAATGGTAAATTATGCGTTCATGTTATAATTTTACTATTATAAAGCATATTTTACCTCCCAAACGCAACATTTGCATTTGTGGAGTAAAATCTACGTTTAAATGGTAAAAGTGCTTTTTCAGGCCCTTTACTCATGAACGAGGGTCTTTACTCCCTGAACGCAGAAGTCTCGTTTAAATGGTAAATTATACGTTCATGTTGTAATGTTACTATTTTAACGCATATTTTACCTCCCAAACGCAACATTTGTGTTTGCGGAGTAAAATCTACGTTTAAATGGTAAAAGTGCTTTTTCAGCCCCTTTACTCATGAACGAGGGTCTTTACTCCCTGAACGCAGAAGTGTCGTTTAAATGGTAAATTTTATGTTCATGTTGTAATTTTACTATTTTAATGCATATTTTACCTCCAAAACGTAACATTTGCATTTGCGGAGTTAAATCTATGTTTAAATTGTAAAAAGTGCTTTTCAGGCCCTTTACTCATGAACGAGGGTCTTTACTCCCTGAACGAAGTGTTGTTTAAATAGTAAATTCTACGTTCATGTTGTAATTTTACTATTTTAATGCATATTTTACCTCCCAAACGCAACATTTGCGTTTGCGGAGTTAAATCTACGTTTAAATTGTAAAAGTGCTTTTCAAGCCCTTTACTCATGAATGAGGGTCTTTACTCCCTGAACGCAGTGTCGTTTAAATGGTAAATTGTGCGTTCTTGTTGTAATTTTACTATTTTAACGCATATTTTACCTCCCAACCGCAACATTTGCGTTTGCGGAGTAAAATCTACGTTTAAATGGTAAAAGTGCTTTTCAGGCCCTTTACTCATGAACGAGGGTCTTTACTCCCTGAACGCAGAAGTGTCGTTCAAATGGTAAATTCTATGTTCATGTTCTAATTTTACTATTTTAACGCATATTTTACCTCTCAAACGCAATATTTGCGTCATGAGTAAAATCTACGTTTAAATGATAAAAGTGCTTTTCAAGCCCTTTACTCATGAACGTAGGGTCTTTACTCCCTGAATGCAAATGTGTCGTTTAAATGGTAAATTATGCGTTCATGTGGTAATTTTACTATTTTAATGTATAATTTACCTCCCAAACGCAACATTTGCGTTTGCTGAGTTAAATGTATGTTTAAATTGTAAAAATGCATTTCAGGCTCTCTTTAGTCATAAACAATGGTGTTTACTCCCGAACGCAGGAGTCTCATTTACTTGGTAAATTCTGCGTTCAAGTTGTAATTTACCATTTTAACGCATATTTTACATCACAAACGCAACATTTGTGTTCGCGGAGTAAAATGTATGTTTAAATTCCAAAAGCGCATTTCTAGCCGCCTTTACTCATAACTGATGGTGTTTAGTCCTGAACGCAAGAGTCTCGTTTACATGGTAAATTATGCGTTCATGTTCTAATTTACCATTTTAACGCATATTTTATCTCCTAAACGCAAAATTTTGTGGGTACTTACCCACTAAATGTGGGTATAACCCTATGAACGAGCTTCACTCGCTCCTTTGATAAGGAACGTCATTCAAGTGGTAATTGAAACATTCATATTGTATCCCCATGTATATAATTACTTGTAATTGCATTTTTAAATACATTATAACTCCACAATTGTATGGTTTATAGTTTAGGATTTTTAATTAGACTTGTATAAGAAATCTTGTACAATCATAGGCGTAAAGCATGGTAAAACTATATGTTACACACTTTTTGTGCCTTATGCATCAAACAATTGACATTTTATTTTTCAATTTCAAAGATCTCAAAACCAAAAATTAAAAACCCTAATTCATAAATTCAAAAAGGCCACTCAAAATCAGATATTTAAATTGAAATCTCAATTCAAATTCAAGTATGTATCTAAATTTATAAATATATATATACTACATGACTTGTTTCATTATCATGTTGAAAGATAACGAGTAATGCATATAGTTCATATATATTTGATTAGTCCCCTTCTATTGAGGAATCCCTTAAATAATTTTAATTGAGGGACGCCAATTAGGGTATCATGTGAATTTTCTTTCAACAATCCAAACCAGCTAATTCTTAGGTCTTCATTCATAGATCATCATTGCAAAAAATTAGACAAATTAAAAACCGTTTAGACATCTAATTGTGTCATACAAAATCAATGAACACGATCTTTGCAAGAAAGTTCTAAATTTTCAATAATTTAATTGAGTGGTTAAATGATATCGGATTCAAGTTATTTTTTGTAGAGATGATCTTTGAATAAATATCTACAAAATAGATGGTTTGAATTAGTTAAATACAATGTGAAATGGGCCCTACAAGATTGTCCCTCAAATAAGCTTATTTGAGGGATCCTCAATGAAAGCTCTCTGTATATTTGATAGGTTATATATATATATTTGGTTACAGGATGATGATTGATTCATATACTTTATATATATATATGATAATTATACTATACTATGTACAAGTCTTCATATAGTTAACAAGTACTAGAAAATAATTTAGTTTTTATAATGAACATATTGGTATTTAACTTTCTCAAATTGAAACGTTAACACTTATAAATTTGATTTGTAATTTGCATGATGATTGATGATGATTTTAGTTTTAAAAATTGTTGTAAGGCATTAAGTAATGGTAGACGATTTTTTATAGTATATTCGTGTCAGATTATTTGAAAGTCACAGTTCAAATTTCGCACATGACCCTTAAAATCTCGGGGCTAACACGAAATCAAATTTACTAAATTAGTATTTAAAAATGACTTTTTTAATACTCAAAATCAAGTGAATTAATTTTGATTTGTTCTATTAATTCTTTTGTGATTTGCTTCATCATCATTATATATTTGTCGTAATAAAAAATTTCATAAAATAATCATCTTTTCATTTTTTCTTCTTGAAAATAACTAAGATGAAAGGTTTTAGTGAAATATTTTTTTTTGTTGGACCATAAGTGAAATCTTATGCATATTGTATTAGCTTGACAAAAAAAAATTCTTTAATAGACTGAGAAATATTAAAAAGAATAAAAGAATCCTTATAAAAAAAATAATTAAAGATTAGAACAAGATAAAACATGGAAAAAAAATCATTAAGCCCAAACTTTGGTTTGAAAAAAAGGTTGACAACGTATATTTATAACTTTAAAAAAATAGTTTAAAATTTACACCTTATAAAAAATTAGAATTTTGAAATTTTAAAAGTAACTAATAATAAATAAAGCCTGCAACTCTCTCTCCCCCTTCGCCTCTCCCTCCTTTCCTTCCCCCTTCATTTCGCATCCCACTCCCCCCTCTGATCTCTCTCTCTCTTCCCCATCCAATTTTGACCCAACTCTCCCGCAGCACTCCTGACCACAGATCCCCTCCCATCCACCCTAGCCCCGACCCACTCTCTCTGCCTCTCTTTCTCTCTCTCCCTCGCACACACATCACCAGATGTGCAATTGCATGACTATACATGCACTGCCCAAATCTTACATTATGCAATTTTTCCAACGTTAAATCGACAATCATCTGGTTAATAATATAGAGTCTATTTAGATTTTATTTGATCGAAATAATATTGGAATGATTATATGAAACTAATACTTTATTTATCTTTAACAAATAAAATTGTAGTTGTTCCCTACAAAAATAAAAATAATAAAATGAAGAAAAACAAAGAACTCACAAAGACCACCAAAAGTCCTAACCCACCCAACGCCGGCCGCAACCCATGACCGATGGCGAATTCCTTGGGACAAAGGGTGCTTTGAAAATTGGAAAATCCCTATGGAAGAGCTGGTCTTGATCACCTTAGAGGTGTGGATGTGATTTTAAAAAGTGTCCCCATCGGTCCCGTAGCCACCCACCTCCCTCACACAAAGAACCCGCTCAATTCACACATCTCCACCCAATGGCAACCCTCCTCTCTCTCTCTCTCTCTCTCTCTCTCTCTCTCTTTATGTACCTCACAGATCGACGACACCCAAGCCATTTGGGTGTCCCTTCACTGATACCAAGTCAGTTACTTGATTATGTTTGAACAAGGGATTGAATGTAATTGTAATATAATGTGAATTGTTGGAGTATGACGATTTAGTCTCGTAATGATGATGATCATTTTTTAAAAAAATTCTGATTTTTGGGTTTTCATGAGTTGCTGTGGAAGTTGAAGGAGATGGGACAAAGGGTGAAGAAGAAGACAAGAGAACCGGATGCCTTCTACTCCAGTTTTTCATTTTGTTTTACTTAATTTTAAAAATAAATGGAAATGACATTTATGTCCCTAAAAACCTGATGTATCGATACACCGAGTGTATTATAAACAAACCCATATATATATATATATATGTATGTATATCTACTTTAAGAAAAGGTTGTCTAGATATTTTGAATATGGGGTTTTGGGGACGTTTAAACATCCGGACGTATATGTATACGTAATTGGACTTTGGGTATGTATTTTAAAGGATCGTTTTGTATTTTATATATATATATATATATATATATATATATTGAATGAACATTTCGAGGTTCGGACTTTATATTTTTAAAGGATGGTTACCCATATTATGATTTGGGGTCATATGTTTTATTTGGGCTTTGAATATGATGTTTTAATTGTTTATGAATTGATTAGGGTCTGTTATGCGGTCGTTTGACCCTTGTGATTATTTTAAGTAAGGAATAATATGTGTGGGACGGTGATGTCCTGATTTTGATTATATTTATATTGGTTAGTTGACTGATGGACTTGTTTATGTCCTGGTGTCTGTTGTTTTGGGGTTGGGTACATTGTGATTGTATATATATACTGTTATCGCATAGCGATTTATTTGAGTGATGTTAGCAGCTTGTATTGTAATTCCCCCTATTCTAATACTGATGATCGCATGGCGATTGATATGATACGGTTACCTAGATTTGGTATGGTTCGATCCGGTGCATACCTTAACGGAGTGTAGCTGTAGACCCTTGATTGGGTAGTCTGCGCGCGTAGGACAGATTTCGGAGTTATGGTTAGTAAGTTTTTACCATATAGTCCTGTGAGTTTAGTCCCAATTTGGACGGCTCAACCCTGGGCACGGTGTCTCGATGAGACTGTACCGGTGTCCAGTCAAATGATCCCCTGTTGGATTGTTTTCCCCTAGTACTGGTGTTTGTGTTATGGTTATACTATACCTATACGCGTGTGTTAGTACCTTCGTATTCATATTTATTTTAGTGAGGATCGTTCCTCCCTTGTCGTGCTTGTGAGCACGTGGTTGTGAGAGTGGGGAAGTTTGGGAAACTGTTTACCTGTTTCGGTTGCAATACTTGATTGAATTTCAGTACTTGATAGGTTTTACTTGTTGGATTGAAATCCTGATTTTATATATATTTATATATATGATTTGAACTACAATTGATTTCTATATTGTCGTCAAGTTTGGTTTTCTTGACGTGAATGAGTTAGTCGGCATTTTAAGGTTTGTTTTACCTTATGTGAATTTTATTCCATCTTTATGCTTTTACGTTAACAAGTCCTTTTGTTTATATTTTATAAATCTGCATGGGTTGATTTGAGAGGTTATGCCTCGGGAAAAGTAAAAGGGTGTTTTGTTCTGAAAAGGTTTTGAGCTGGTTTGCTCGCACGTACTTTAAGGTAGTATGGTTTTTAAATCATTTATGTATATAAACGTTTTCTTATGCATGATTCGCATTATTTTAACGGTGGGGTTAGTACTTTGATTTAAGTATGTAAAACCTTGTAGTTGTTGCGTCGACACCGTTTGGCCGTGCGCTCCTCTTCTCGAGCTTTGACTAAAGGGTAGGATCTGTTGTCCTTGAACCCTAAACTTTGTATTCTGTTATTTCTTTTCCACTGACTCTTAGATATGCTCTGTATCACCCATTGGGGTTAAATTTGTCGGCCGGAGGCCTGTTATGTATTTGTGTATGCATGCTGGCAATTGGGATATTCTTATCTGTTGTGTTTTGGCAGGTTGTTAATTTTGGGTCAGTCCTTGTTGTAGGGGAGACTCTGCCCGTTTTTCGGCAGAAGTCTTGGCCCCCCTTTCTTGTAAATTTCGGGAAGAGGGTAACTGTTTAGTATGTGGGCCCGACATGCACTACAACACAAAAACCCTTCTATGACGTCTGATTTGCGTCATGGAATGCATTTAATGACGCGGATCAGACGTCGTAACCCACGTCGTTAAAAGGGGGGGTCATGGAAACTTTTTCAAAACACGACATCTATTCCGCGTCATGGAATGGGGTTTCGATGACGCGGCTATCGTGTCGTGGAAACTTTTTCAAAACACGACGTCTGTTCCGCGTCATGAAATAGAGTTTCAATGACGCGGATAGTGTGTCGTGAAAACTTTTTCAAAACACGACGTCTCTTCCGCGTCATGGAATGAGGTTCCAATGACGCGGACAGCGTGTCATGGAAACTTTTTTAAAACACGACGTTGATTTCGCGTCATGGAATAGGGTTTCAATGACGCGGACTAGGCGTCATTGAACTTAACGACGTTGATATGACGTCATTAAAATATTTTTCACGACGCGATTTAGATGTCATTGAAATTCTTTAATTTTTTTTAATAAAAATTCTTAATTTGTATTATATATTTATAGAATTACATTCCTAATGGAAATACTTATATTCAACACTTCTGAAAATAATGAGAATACACCATACACAATAATTCCATTTCATAATGAAAATACAAAAAGTGTTGCAAGTGCTGGACCTATCCTCAGGGACTATTACATTAATATTTTCATCTGAAAATAGACCAAGTATTGCAAGTGGTCAACCTTTTTAACAAGGATATTTAATGAAGAAGAAAGTAACTAGTCTTCTGATTCAATTGCAGTAAGGTATCTGTGCCATTCCTTCATGTTTCCTCAGGAAGACATGATAAGACCAAATCCAAAAGTGAATCTTTATCAATTCCTTCAAGATAAGTGTGCAAAGCCTCTATTTCTGTTTGGATTGGTAATCCTTTTGAAAGTGCATCTTCTAGTGCAAGCGCTCCCTGCAAAGACCCACAAAACATATCATTGTCAAGAAGTAACTTACAGGCTTAGAAAATCACTGATGAGGTTAATACACATTAAGTTCTATTCTACATAAAAAGTTGGGAGTGATTACATGTATAGGCTAGCACATCATTGTGTGTGATTACATGTATACTGGGGGGTAGACATACAGACCTTGAATTTGTAGCTCCCATCCACAGAGACTTCACAATGATAGATGTATGTTTTTCCAGAATCCCAATCAAAAGTCTGCTGCACACCGTCAACATAAGGGTCATTGAGTAAACATAGTAATGGATACAAGGTTAGATGAAAGGGTCAATGATTTTTCTTTTTTTAAGGTAAGCTAACAATGTTGGGGTAGACTTGTTCTTCCTTGACATCTCAAGATCTTCCAAATTGTGTAACAAGTTACTAACCAATTTTGGAACCTTTAAGTTAACTTCATGAATAAGTCTAGTACTACTTAACAAAACTAAATCTAAAAATAATAAATAAAAAAGAGCAAAATGGTTTTAACCAGAATAATAGTTGGAAAATTATTAGATTTCTTCTCAGTAAGAATGGAATTTTCGATGACGATTACCGGCTATGCAAACTCATTCCTACTCTTTAATCTGACAGTAAATGGCATCATTCCAATATTAACTTTTACTTACTTATTCATCCAGTTATTTGTACTTGACGGGGATTGCCATGATTTAATCATGTAGGGATAACAAGTAGAGCATGACAGAGTGGATATTTAAAGCTCAAATGATCAGAGTGGATATTTTATAACAAATTACACAAATATTTTGAAATTCTTGAATTGCTAGTGTTATAGTGAACATGGATACAATTCCAATTTTCTTTCCATGAACTTAAATAACAAGTAGAGCATGACAAGAGTCAAAACCAATTAGTGGAGATTATGGTAAAACCCCTAATGTATAGATAAACAAGAATTGAGAACAATAATCACCCGTTGTCGGTCTTTCGTGTTGATATAGTACTGACCCAAAGCTTCCCAAACTTTGGTCTCAAACAATTGCATGCTTAAAAGTTAAATGAAGTAAGAAAAACAATTTAAATGAAATCAGCAGCTAGTAGAAAATTAATATCACATCCTCACCTTGTTTGCAAATGGTTGGTCTATCTACATTTTATAAAACAGACAACCTGCACACAGCACAACCTAAGTTAGAGAACTAAACTAAAAATGGAAATTGAGAAACTCATAGCCTAAATAATAGGAAAAGCAATGAAGAGCAACAGTTGAGCAGAGGAAGTTTAGGTCTCAGAAAAATAAGCAAGAATTTATTAAGAAACTTCTCTGGGTTTAAAAGAAAATTAAATATTACCAAACAAGACCCAATGTGATGAAATTGACGAGGTAGCATATTCTTTGAGCTAAGAACTGCTAGACAATACAGTAGAAATATATATGAAAAGAAACCCAAAACAATGAAATATATACGCAAATCAAGATGGCCTTAAAAAGCATTAAGAAGAAATGGGCTGCAAGATGAGTGATACTCACAAAGCAGATAACTCCCCTACCTGGCCTCAATCCCAAAGGCTCATGCAGCTGCCTTGGTTGAGGATGCACTCCAGTATCTCCATAAGGCTCTCCGCTTAACCCTACACATACAGAAGTCACAAATTTACCTTCAATCCTAAAAATCAGCAAAACCCATGAACGATCTGAACAACAAATAAAATTCAAAGCATACCTACTTTGAATCAAGCAAGATACCAATGCCTCTAAATTCTGGAAAAAAATACCTTAACTAAATGAATTGAATTAATCCAACGAGAAGTAAACCCTTGATTGTATGAATAGGACCAGAAGATCAAGTAACTGATGTTGCTGCCATCAAAATGTAAATTCGTGAAACAAGTTCTAGCCATGTGGCTTGTAAGAGAAATTCATACTCATGCTGAAGTGTTGGATTATCTAAACATTGTAATAATTGAAAATATGAAGAAACTAAAATAATGAAATTGATAGAGTGTAGAGATTTGTCCAAATTAGAGCTGTACCCGATGTATGAATCTGGATCATTTTCATTACACTAACAACAAAATAATAATAATCAAATTTATGTAGTGCTTGCTTGAAACAACAAATCTGATGCAAATAATCAAATTTTTATAGTGCTTGCTTTGACATTCAAAATAATTTAATTGTTAAGATCCCTTTCCAACATCAATTTTTCAGTCCCCACTTACAAAGTTCAAGAGTCCGGACAAGACTTTATATGAAGCTAATTAAAATAGCTGATAAAATACGCAATTACTCAGCTTTTACTTTCCTCCTAAACCTAAAATCCTAAAACATAAATTTATTCCTTTTAGCTTTCACCAACCCATGACTTTTTAAGTGCTCAATTTTATATGTTGAAGTGAGCATTCATAACGCAGTGAAAGCCACTCAAATATAACACAATAAATATAATTAAAAAGAAAAAGGAAGAAGAATGACGAATCGGGCTTACCAAAGTATCATCCAAAGTGCGAACAAGAATGTATTTGCCATTCGGTGCAAACTGAACGGAAGAAATTGGGGGTTCTCACCATCAATCACTTGTCGCCTTAGTTCTAGAACTGAGATAAGGAAAGAGGAGGAGACAGTGAGAGTTAGGGCGAGCAAAGTGGCGATTTGTGGATGGAGACAATAAGAGTTTGGCAAATCAAAGGGGCGATTTGTGGATGGAGACGGTGAGATTTGAGGCGAGCAAAGGGGCGCGATTGTGGCTGAGATTTTGGGTATTTAAGTTTGGTTTTGAAATGAAGTCTGGAAAGGAGACTGAAAGACCAGGGAACTACAGAGTAGCGGGTGAATTAAAATTCCGTGAAAAAAAAGAGCGGCAGATGATGAAAACATTTGGGGTACATCTATGACGCACGTTTTGCGTCGTGGTATAAATATTTGATGACGTGTCTAAGACGTCGTTAAATTTTTTTACACATATGACGCATGTCCTGCGTCGTCGTAGACGTCGTTAATTTAAGAAAAAATTTGGGTTCATCTATGACGCAGGTCCTGCGTCGTCGTATAGGCTACTTCCATGACGCAGGTTCCGCGTCGTCGTATAAGTACTTAATGACGTGTAGAAGACGTCGTTAAATTCACAATGTTAACGACGTATGATAGGCGCCGTCTAAATGTTCTAAAATCAATGACACACATCCCGCATCATTGAAAATGATTTTAATGACGCATCCAACAAATGTCGTGATCTCGGTGTCATAAACTCACTTTAATGACGCATTTTAAAAATACGTCATAATTTATGACATTTAATGACGCGGATTTTCGATGCGTCATTAAATCTGTGTCATAAAAAGACATTTTTTTTGTAGTGATGGGTGGATGTCGGGCATAACCACAGGGTCCGTCTCGGGTTTTGGGGTGGAATTCGGGTCGGGTCCTGTCAATTTTGGACTAATTGGTTCATTTTTGGATCCTATATGCTTTTGTGAATAAAATTGTTAACAAAATAATCAAATTAGAAATATATTGGGATTGGCAAGGGCCAAGATACACACAATGTTGTACTACCGTATCATTTTATAAACTATCCCACGTCGAAGACCCAACTTCGTAACGCATTTCAAATTTTCATATAGCATTTCTATATTTTCATAAAGTATAAATAATATTGCAACCTTTCAATTGCAAACCAATCAAAACTCGACTTTCCATCTCGTGGGATCATATGTAGGCCAAACAAAATGGACTGTCGAAACGAATATTCTTTTCTTGAATCCAACTATTTTTTTTTTCGTTTATTAAAAATATTAAAGGAAAACTGTGGCCTAACTATTTCTTTTTCTCTTCAGAATTTCCCAAGAATCTATGAATTTAATTGCATTTATAATTGGTGGAAAGATTTTCTTGCATTTAGAATTTCCCAAGAAGCAGATTTTCTGGTTTTTATTTCACACCCTTGATTTCCTTCTCTTATTTTCACCTACGTTTTGCTTTTACTTTCAAAGGAAAAAAAATATAAAAAAAATCCAATTATTTAATATTTCCTCTGCTATTTTATGTTCTTATTTTGGTTATGGGTAGCTTTATTTCAACCTAATTATTTCATAAGTAAATCCAACTAATTTTTTTTGTTTAGTAAATTAGGGCCCGTTCGGTAATGTTTTCGAAGAATGTTTTTTTAGAATATTTTCAAAGAATGAAAACAAGAAAACGAATTTGCATTTTCAGGAAATGAAAATGCGTCTATAGATTAATTAGAAAACATCTTGAGAAAACAAAAACAATGAAAACGTGTTTGGTAGTACAATTTGAAATAATAATATGTGAGTTATTTTTATGAAAACGTTTCTCATGAGAATGATGTAACAACCCGATCCTAATTTAAGTTTAAAACATTAAATTATTAAAGGAAAGGACGATTATACCCCGATTAAATTAATGGAACTAAAAGTTGATTTTATTTTCGGGAAAGAATTTGGTGGAACGGGGTACACCGTTGCGTCCGGCTCGTCGAAACGAATCCGTGGACGTGCGGAACACCCGATTCCGAGCTCGTATGAACGCTTAAAGGGTTAAAAACGGTAGGGGTATTTTTGTAATTCTGGGAAAAAGGGATTAAAAACAGAATTACACGCTGGCCAATTGGCCAGCGCGTGTCCTAGCCTCACCCCCATCCCCTGTCTCCTTCGCAAGACCCAGCCTCCATCTCCGTTTGAACCAGGCGCTGCCAGCGCAGTTCGGCCGGCCATTCACGCCCAGCCACCTCACCAAACTTCTCTCCTCTCCTCCCTCACCCCACCCCCGAGCCGATAGCAACCAGAAACGACCGAAAAATGACTCGCGAAAAACCCAATTTTCGCCGGAGTTGCAGACCGAAAATCCAGCCGTTTCGACGAGTTTTGATCTCGTTTTGGGTGAGTTTCTGCTCCCTAGTTTGGTATTCTTTATGTTTTGAGATTAATTTGAGTTAAATTGAAGTTTTGGGAAGGGATTACGAACCTAGGGTTTCCGATCGATTTTCTGTAGATTTGACCGAATTTTTGGCAGGTTTCTGGCCGGCTTTCATGGCCAATCACCTCCCCTCCTCACGCTGATCATATGGGTATAGGTATTGGCCCGAGTTTCCGACATTTTTCGTCGCCGGAAAATTTCCTCAAGGCACCCAACCTGGCCGCGCATGGGCCAGGTTTGTGGCGGCCCATTTCCGTCCCCAAACACTCCCCATGACCTCCCAAGCGCGTGGGTATGCTCGGATAAATTTTCGGAAATCGTTCGAGTGTAATACCGATTTTACCGGTTAGGTTTAATTAAATTTAACTCAACTTCGATAGGTTCGAACCGTCGGATCGTAACGAAACTTTGAGGGAGTGTTATTGGCAATCTTAAAAACCTTTAAGAACCTACGGATCGTCCATCGGAGGTCGAAAACCCTACAAATGACCGAAGTGAACCCAATTAACAATTTAATCGAATATTTAATTCCGGGGGTTATAAAATTAATCTATCGGATAAAATCAAGCCTAGAGGGCTTAGGAACACTTCTCACCAAGTTCGAACACTTTTAGGCCCGGGGGTCGGGATTTTTAATAAATTATCGTGCCGAGCTATGGTTAATTAATAAATGGTTTCAATTTTGGAAATAGGTGCTCAAGCTTCAGAGAATTTGCAGGAAGGACCCTCGAAGGGTCAGGCTAGCTCGGACGCACTGTGAGTGGACTTTTATTTTATAAATGAATTTTTATGCAATAACTGTTTTATTAAATGCTTATCTTTGAATTAATTAGAAACTATGCTTTAAACTTTTTGTTGAGATTAAATGGAATTTTATTATTATTTCGAATATGTTTTTATTCCGAGCCTACGAATGAGTTATTAAATGGGATTTTTGACTATGGGTATTGAATGACTCAAGGAAATTATGAAGGGATTTAAAGTATGTGATTTCAAGCATGAGACTGGATTTAATGGTTTTACTTGAAATATTTATTATAAATATTGTTCCGAGCATAGAAATGAGTTTTATGTTTAATATTGTGGAACTTGAATGGCTCGGAAAGATAAAGATTTGTTTTACATATAAATGATTTAAGGAAGGTTTTAAACCACCCTAGGTACCCTAGAAATGTTGCCTTCGGATAAATAAAGTTGCCTTCGGAATATTTATGGATTTGGTGATTACTCGGTCTACGGACCTATTGCTGCCTTCGGTTTAAGTCTGCGCGCATGACTCACGCCCCACGAGTCCCGGGGACGCCCGGACCGTGCAGAGCGAGGACGCGGCTCGGGTAAACTTTGTGTTTTCCGAGTCTAGCGAGGACGCGGCTCGGGTAAATTTGGTGTTTTCCGAGTCTAGCGAGGACGCGGCTCGGGTAAACTTTGTGTTTTCCGAGTCTTGCGAGGACACGGCTCGGTTGACTCTGTGTCTCCGAGTCTAGCGAGGAATGGAATTGACGGATTATATAAGGGTACACCTAGGTGGATTTTACGAAGTTTGATTTAAGATTAATTCTGTTTTTGAATAAGAATTTTTGCCTTAGTGAACTTTATAATATGTTTTTATATATATATACATGCCTTGATTTCTCGTTTGATTATAGAATTGTTTTCTAACGTTTTAACAGTGGGGCTAGCTAGTTGCTTTTCAATTTTTTTCTGAAACCTTATTTTCGGTCCACTCACTTTTTCAATTGTTTTACGCCCCCAGGCTGTAGATCGTAGCTGAGCACCACCACCGGCCCGTTATCGTCACCACCGCTTTCCCACAACTTGAGTAGGGTCCTTGACCCAAAGAACTTTGTATTTAAGTATTTTAGAAGCTCTGAACTTGCCCAATTGTTTGTGAGGCCTGAGGTCGTACACCTTAACCTCTGTTGTGTGTGAACCTTAACTTGTGCTTGCTGGACGTTTGGGAGTTTAAATTTGTGTTTTAATGCAGGTGAAAATTTGGGAATTGAGCCAATTACAGGGGAGACTCTGCCGAATTTTCGGCAGGAGTCAAACCTTAAAACTCTGTTTTCTTATTTTCCTTACTAAAAGGGCAAATTGGTCAAGTGTGTCCGACACCCAACAGATGTCGGACACAGACAGGGCTTGACCCGGATTCCAAAGCGGAATTAGGGTCGGGTCCTGTCAAATGAAAACAACTTTTTTCTGTTTTCTACAAGTACACATGAACTTGTTTTCATTTTATGAAAACATTCTCAGTGTTTTCTGTTTTTGGGCCACCGAAAGTGTTTTTGCCCCATTTTTGTTCTCTGAAAATGAAAACAACCCGTTAAAACGTTACCGAACGGGGCCTTATAAATTTGCCTTTTCCTTTCACTTTACAATTACAGTTGTTTCCAGAACAAGCTGACACTCTGCGTTTGCAAGTGCAACTAGCATGGCACGGTCCGCGTCGTATAACCGGACATGTCGATAAATTGTGATTTGTGCAATTCAATAAATTGTAATTAAATTCATAAATCTTGATATTTCTTCCATTACTCTGCTCTTTTACACGTCTCTTTTGTTGATCCCTCAAACTGATGAAGTATATTTTCTTGAGAGATTGTAACCAAAAGTTTTGCATGTTATGGTACTTGCTTCAAACTATCCAAAAATTTATTGTCATAGCCACCGAAGCACCTCCGAAACAATTCTTTATGGAGGTGTTTTGGAAACTATGGGATGCTTTGATCTGTAAAACAATAGCCACCCACATATCCATACCAACTTGTCTACAAGAAAACTGATTACAAATTCAATTATGAGTATGCATCTTGTCCTGTTTTATGTTGTGTAACGGTATAAGCTGAAAGAAATTGACTACTATTTGCTTCTACCCTAATGTATTGCATCTTACTTTTCTTCATTTGGAACCCCTCCAATGTTAAAGAACTATTAAAAGATTAATAGGGAGAGACTTGCACGTCAATTACCAAAAAAATAACAAGATGAAAGAAAAAAACAAAGACTATGTGACGATGGTTCAATTTAAACAATAGGTGGTGGTTCAGAGGTCACTTGGTACAATGTTTTGTTTATTTATTTACTTTTAGACTTGAAATTATTTAAAAAAGACTTGAATTTTCAATTGATTCCAGATAGGGGCATAAGAGCTGAATCATTGAATTTTCATTAATATGTGTTTTTGGAGTTAGTTTTGAGTTTGTGCAGGGTTTGGGGTTGAGTATAGGGTGAGGATTGGAGTTTGGGTTGGATTTGGGGCATAACAATTTTAGGGAGATTATGCCAATTTTTTTGTTATTTGACCATATTTGTTTTTTTTTTTTTGTAGGGAATCGTCGAGACTTTGACTGCTAAAGTTTAGGATTATGACGCTATCGAAACATATCATCCGCCACTACCACCACAATAGGCTTGTATTAGGATTTTATTATTGTACTTTGTTAATTTATGTGTACAATTTGAATATTATATATATATATATATTGGATAATTTGATCACTATTTTTCATATGTAATTTTATTTTGAATATGTCAATTTAAATTAAAGTAACTAAAAAAATAAAATCATACAATTAAATTAAATTTAAAAAGTAAAAATTCGAAAAAATTAATATAAGAGAAATAATAAAACAAAAAGTCAAAAACCTTGGGCGACAAAATATTTCGTCGCGCAAACTATTAAATTATTTTATTTTAATTAAAAATTTTAAAACACAAAAATTTAAATATTTGAAATATTTCATTGCGCAAATATTTGCGTGATGTTAGGATTTGTCGTGCAAAGTAGATTTGCGCGACGTTAAGATTCGTCGCGCAAAGTAGCTCTGAGCGACGAAGATTAGGTTTCGTCGGGCAAACCCTATCTTCATGAGCTTTGCGCGACCAAAATTTTGTTGCGCAGGTTTTGCGTGACAAAATTGTACTTTGCGCAACAAACTTATTTTGTCGCGCAAAGTGTTTTTTGTAGTAGTGTCATCATATTTATTCACTCTATACTAACAATGCAATGCATGGTTTTACCTTTGTGCCAATGATGCATTCATCCAAACTTTGCCCAGCCAGAGACGACTTCCTCAACCTAATTTATCTTCTAGGTTAACCTAATTTTACTTGAGCTTGGAGAATTACAAAAGAAAGCACACTGTTGTCTAAGGAAGCCAAAAGAACCAAAATAGCAAAAGCTAAACCTACAGTGTTTTTCCCATCCCATCTTATTATGCCTCTTTTTTTAAAAAAAAAATCTTTATAATATTTCCCTTGTTGCCTTGTGGGTCTTTTGCCTTTTGGTCAAATAGAAACTTTAATTTCATTCCAAACCCGAAAGAAATACGGGGAGACAACTTACAACGAAAACTTATCAAGGAAAAGAACACCACTAAATCAAGACTCAGTTTAGTACAAAAGTTCAATGCTTTTGAAATACAATAACTTGGGGTTAATTTTTAGAAAATCCATTAGATCACCC
The DNA here is from genome assembly GCA_024362665.1 of Prunus padus. Taxonomy (NCBI): domain Eukaryota; kingdom Viridiplantae; phylum Streptophyta; class Magnoliopsida; order Rosales; family Rosaceae; genus Prunus; species Prunus padus. Next base: position 1,799,946 of record JANFAM010000013.1, on the reverse strand, counting down.
CACCGGTGCAAGACTGCACTCCAACAACTCATTATACAAAGTCAACAACTCATTATATAAAGTCATTCAACCACCCACAAATAATAGATAGATGGAAAAAAAAATTATAGCCCAATCTTGAAAACATTTATCCCAATCTTGAAAACATTTATAACTCCGTCCTTGTTCAAAATAACAGTGTCATGTATATAACTTGCCATGTTTTATGTTGTACCATTAATTGAGGTTCTGCCCGATCTGTTGCATCTTACCTTTCTTCATTTGGAACCCTCCAATGTTAAAGAAGCATATTAATAAATTATAGGGAGAGACTTGCAAGCACCAGCAACTATATAAAAATAAAATAAAAAAAAGAGAAAAAAGACTATCAATTGTTATAGACCCATGTGACAATGGTTAAAATTAAATAATAGGTGGTGGTTTTCAGCTCACTTGGTACGAGTTTTTTATTTTTGCACTTGCAATTATTTTGTATGACTTGAATTCTTCAATTGATTCCGGACAGCGACATAAGAGTTGAATGCTTGGTTTATATACCATATAATAACGTTGGTTGACTCTGCAATTAAGTTTGCCCAGTCTCTTATCTTCACCTAACCATATGACACATCCTTCTTTCTTTTATGTATGACGATACATATGACATTATGCAATTTCTATTTATATCAAGCTTCTGATTTTAATATTTGATGATGAAAGGTTTGGTAGACAGAGGAGTTGGTCTCTTGAGTGCAAGCTTCATTATAGTATATCTATATATTGTGAGGTTTTCTTCTTCGTCATCAATCAAGGACTGCACGTTCGAGTATTTATTTCGGATGGGATCTCGTTTAGATGATGCCTGCGTGCGCCGGCATGTTGCCAACGTGCCATCAGCTAATTAAGTTCGATTTTACAGACGTCAACTAATACAGCTATTTACTTAACCACCAAAAAAAAAAAAAACCTTTGGAAGGCCAGCCTGATTCTGTCACTATTATCGGAACGTTAGTGAAGTTAAGAAAAGCCATGGCATAATATGCCGCATCAACCACAGCATCAAAAACATTAGCGTATTGGAATCAACAGTTTCCTTAGTTGGAGGGAGGGACTTGAGGAGTGCATAATCTAAGTAATTTTATTATAGGCTAATTGGCTTATGTGTGAAGGGGTTCAGGACAATAGGACAATAGTTGAAACAAAGTAATTTTATTATAGGCTAATTGGCTTATGTGTGAAGGGGTTCAGGACAATAGAACAATAGTTGAAACAAAGTAATTTTATTATATTTGGAGGAGAATAATACATAGCTTGGTGTAGGCTAATTAGGGCTCATCATTTGGCCCGCGGGCTCATGGGCCGATGGGGGCCCGCTCGGCCCATCGAGAAAAGCCCGGCCCGGCCCGTTATGGGCTTTGGGATGGCCCAGCCCGCAATGGGCTGGGCTGGGCTTGGGCTTGGGTGTCTGAAGCCCAGCCCGGCCCGATTAAGCCAAGAAAGCCCGGCCCGGCCCGCCACAAAAGCCCTACCCGTTAGGCCCGCATATATATATAATTATTTATAAATAAGGGTTTAGGATTTGTGGTTTGAGGTGAATTTTGTCTCTGGAAAAAAACAAAAGCTTGTGCATCAAAGTTAAGTAGCTTTGGAAGATGAAAACATACCCCCTATTGATAATTAGCATTTGGTTACATTCAAGCGTTAGAATTATATTACTTGTTTGAAAACGTAGTGTTTGTTTCCACTGAATTCTACTCATTTTTGTATCCATTTTTGACATTTCGTCAGCATTGTGTTCTTCATTTTTCCGTGCTAAATCCAACCATATAAAGAACACCAAATTTGGATAAACGGTTGAAAAGTTATAGGTCAAAAACTGAAAAGATGTCGAAACTGAAAAATTCTGCCTAAAACATGATAAACTAGTGATAGAGTGGCGATACAGTGGCAATACAATGGTGATAAAAGGGTGATAAAAATGGCTGTTTGTGTTTATTTTGTGTTTTTTGTTTTGTTTCATTTCTTTTACTTCTCTTTACTCATTCCTAGTTTATAATTGAATGTTTAGCACATTAATTTGTGTTAATTATTAATACAACAATTATATATATCAAGAATAAGACGAACATCATATCATATCACCAAATATAATCAAGCTTTTTTTGAATCCGTCACCAAGTATTTTCATATTTATTCATACCATCCGTTTTTAAAAATATTTAATTATGTTTCTTTCTTCTCTTCTTCTTCTTCTTTTTGAATGAAGTAGGCCCATTTCGCCCGGCCCATTGGGCTTAGCCGGCTCGGCCCGATGGGCTTTCTCAGCCCAAGCCATGGGTAGCCCATGAACTTTGAATTTTCTAAAAACCCGGTCGGGCCCGGCCCGTTATTTTCTCTCTCCTTCTTAAAGCCCGGCCCGGCCTAAGCCCATTGAATTTGGGCGGCCCATTGACGAGCCCTAAGGCTAATTGACCTCCTTCTTAGCTTATTTGCTTATTGACCATCTCACTTGCTTTATATTAGTTTGGGCTATTAGGCCCTTCACTTAGATTGATGAGCTTATTGGCTCCCTTAATTGGGAGTTCTCTTGGTTAATTCCCAACCTCTTCACTTGATTAATTACATTGGATGGCTTCAAGCCTATTTATAGTTGTTCCTAACCGACATAGCCCAAGTTCCACCGACTTGGCTTCTTCATTTACAGCCACTAGCTTATGTACCTTTCTAGACTTAACTATATTATTCTAATACAATATCTAGTTACTGTGGTCTTGCTCTAGAAACTTCATCTTTCTTAGAGATTGATGAGTAACCGACTTATTCCATAATTCTAGACTCATTTGTTCTCTCAATTTTTCTAGAAATGTGTAGTTACATCTACACAAATATGCATTACTTTTTCAACACTTGGGAAGGCATGGGAAGGAATCAAGGATAATGGAGGAAGAAAGAGGAGTTGATACTTTGATTTGGCGGTCAAGATTGGATGCCACAAGGGCTGATTGAATGTAGCATTGACAAGAATTTTTGCAGCATTTGGGAGGATAGTAAGAACCTCTGACCCCAACAGATATGGCTGTGAATGATGTTGTGGCTGGGTAATGTGCTACCACATTCTGAGATACCCAATTGGCTGCAGTGGAATTAGATTGACCAATTCCAAGGATCTGTTCATTAGGAACAGAAATCATAACTTGAATGGCAGTATTTGCAAGTGCAACTAGCATGGCACGGTCAGCGTCATATAACCGGACATGTCGAATTTGCTGAGCTTTTAGTAGGGCTACTACTTGTCCTGTTTTATGTTGTGTAACGGTATAAGCTGAAAGAAATTGACTACTATTTGCTTCTACCCTAATGTATTGCATCTTACTTTTCTTCATTTGGAACCCCTCCAATGTTAAAGAACTATTAAAAGATTAATAGGGAGAGACTTGTACTTCAATTACCAAAAAAATAACAAGATGAAAGAAAAAAACAAAGACTACGTGACGATGGTTCAATTTAAATAATAGGTGGTGGTTCAGAGGTCACTTGGTACAATGTTTTGTTTATTTATTTACTTTTAGACTTGAAATTATTTAAAAAAGACTTGAATTTTCAATTGATTCCAGATAGGGGCATAAGAGCTGAATCATTGAATTTTCTTATATCTATGACGAGACATGTGACATTATACAATTTATTTTTAAGTTTTTGTCCTTTTTAATTCTAGTACTTACTATACCTATTATGTAACATCAGCTCCAATAAGATTAGTTAAATTCTAATTCTAGTTCTTGGTCGTCAATGTCATCAAGGACTATGCTAATGTTATATTAGTATTAAGTTCAGATGGGATCTGGTTTAGATGATGCCTGAGCCACGTTGCCAACTTGCCGTCAACTAATTAAATTCCATTTTACAATTGACGTCAACTAATACAGACACATTAGTATCAAATGGCCGGCGAATAGGTGAAGGATGTGAGCCTTCAGATATTTAATTATAAAGAGTTTGGGTTTGCTTGAAAACAATAATTGAGTGCGAGAGCCAAAGCCTTTGATATAATACTGAAAGAGAGTTTGACGCTTCGTTTCATTGTCTTCCTTATTGCCATCCACCCTCTCTGATCAAAATTCTCCTGCGCACTTTCAGTTTCTTCATTGCAGCAACCTTCTTTTGCCTTAGTTTACTTTCTTTTACTTCTCAAATTATAAAAGCCAATCAAAAGAAGAAGAAAAAAGTATTGCCTTTGGAGGGGATAGCATTTAAATTTCCTGGTTTTCGTTTGTCCCTTGATTTGATTGTGTCACTTTCACGAATTTATTTTGCTTTTACTTTGCGATTGTTCCTGAACGAGCCTTATTCATTTGAAGAGCAACTGGCCTCATTCATTTCCAAAAGCGCAAAAGGTCTAAGGTGCGTCTTTTTGTTTCCTTCTTTGTTTTCATTTCCTCTGCTTTTTACTTATTTTTGTTATCGGAGCTTTATTTGAACTCTCAATTCTTTCATAACTAAGATCCAAACTAATTTTGCAAATGACCCATTAGTGTAGTGATTGGGAGTAATTTATTCACGTACGATATATATAAGCCTTAGCCTTTCAATTCTTTCATAACTAAGGTATTGCCTTTGAAGGAAATAGCCTTTAGATTTCCCTGATTTCATTTGTTCCTTCATTTCATTGTCTCATTTTCACCAATTCGCATCGCTTTTAGTTTGCAATTGTTCCCAAAACAACCTTATTCATTATATGGAGAAAAAAAAGCATCAGATTCCCAGTTTCGTTTCATCCTTGACTTCTTTCTACTATTTTCACCTTCGTTTTGCTTTTAATTTTGAAAAAAAAAAAAGTACGTACATCCATTCATCTTTGCCTCATTTTCCAGACCGATTGTGCTCTCCTGTTCTATAAGCAAAGGAATTTGAAGAGCAACTGCCCTCAATCATTACCAAAACAGAGAAAGGTATATGAGGTGCCTTTTTTTTTAATTTTATTCTTTTGTTTTCGTTTCCTCTAATGTTTTATTTTCATACTTTTGTTATGGACAACTTTGTCTGAACCCAATTCTTTTTAGATATAAACCCAATTAATATTTTTGGATTAGTAAGTTACAAAATTATCCCTTCGATTAAAGAAATTTAAAATTTGTCTCGGCAATACGGAAGCCAAAGACAAACACTCTTTCTTCTCTTTCCATCATTTGCTTTCTTTCTATAGTTCTCTCTCTCGTCTCTGGACCCATTACGGCGGCCCTTTAACCTCGCGTGCCACCCAGATCAGTGCTTGATGATGGCGAGGTTGCTCGTTATCCTATGGTCTAATCGAAAAGAACCGGAGGCTAGATTTTTTAATTATTTTTTTAACAAAATCATTTCCACGTGTCCCAGTTGTATTGGCTCTCTCAAATCACGCGTCTGATGTCTCAAACTCTCCCCACGTCTTCGTCTTTCTCGAGTTATGCGGAACTCTTTGAATGCTCACTTCGAGTACTCCACCCCTATTTGCCATTCACTTATCCGGAATAGAGGAAGTAATTAGTTAAGGAATTTAGGAATCGGGGAAGTAATGAATCGGTATGAGAATAATCATTCTCATTAAGATGTTTACTAACCATACGGAATCATCACACATGAATCGAGTTGATTTCCATTGTCATTGTTTACTAATTCTCATGAATCATAACCTAAACTAATTTGATTACTAAAATATCATGCCCATATTAATATATATGTTCCACCTAAGTAACTTGTAAGAAGGAAAATTTACAAAACTTTATTTTACAACTAATATATAATATATGACGAGTGATGAAAAAACTAGTATATAATAATATAAAGAAGAGAAAACAAATAGGATACATTGATAATAATCATAACAAGATAAGTAAAGACTAGCAGCCAAGGTGAAAATGAAAAAGGGAAAAAGGAAACAAAGAATCAAGTTGATAACACTTGGAACAAGAAAACACAAAAAACAAAAGAAGAAGAAAATTGCATATCAATTCCTATATAATTCGTCCCTATAACCACCACAAAATCAAGAAAAATGTTAGATAAATTCTGAATTTTGAACCAAGCACAAAAGTGAGTTAAGTAGAGAGTTCCGCTTAGTTCATGTGAATGAAGATAATGGATTAGGATCAATATTAATGCTATAATAAATGGGGTTTGTGGTGTTTTGGAATTATCGTAAAGTGGTAAGGGTATTTTTGAAAGGTAGTAAGGGAAAAAAGGAATGGAAATCGGATCAACTATTCCCCATAGTTAATCTGATTCCTGCTTTTAAGGGGATGTGATTACGGATTTTGAGGTGGGGCCCACACATTTTTTAATTCCTGATTACAAGTAAACACGGGGGAAATCGGGAATTTAAATCATTCCCTTTCTTCTCATACCCACTACTGATACGTAAACATGCCCTCAATCTCTCTCTATTCTTTCTCTCTCATTCTATCTCTCCATCTCCCTTTCAATCTCTTGACTTTGTTTCTTGATCTCCTCATCAATCTCTCGACGGTCTTTTTGTCTCCCTCTCTTTCTCTCTGCTCACCACTGTTGCTGATTTGGCAACCGCTCCTCAACTCCACCAGTGCGGCCACTACACTACTCCTCTCTATGTTGGTTTGTTGCCGAAAATCGGCATAACCACACCAAATCCAAATCGGTTCTAGTGAGTGATTGGTCGGTGTTTGATCTCTGGAAACGGCAAACGACGCCTTGTGTCTGTTCCGACCTCCTATATTCGATTCGATTCGGTGGCCCAAACCTTACCCACCACTACTAGTCCTACCCCCACCACCGTAGCACACACCCACAATGACCCGAACCCAAATCTTGTTCTCCACACACACACTTTCTCTCTCTCTCATTTCCGAGGTGCAAACATCTAATTTAACCCTCTCCTCAAAACAATAGAGAAAAATGGTTTAAGACTTCTACTGAAATGTCGGCAGAGTATCCCTTGAAAAATGGACATTTACCCAAAATTTCCACCTGCAAATAACACAATTAAAAGTATCCCAACTGGTAACACACGATTTACAAAATAGGCCTCCAGTGTCACGCCTCAAAATCGAGACACGTGACAGCAGCACATACCTTGAGGATCCCGAAAATATAACACCTATGTCCAAGGGTTATACATCCAAGATTTCCAAAATACGCTAAGTCTTTATAAATAAATTAAAATGGGTTGGATCAGAGTGTTTAACAACAGTGGAAAAATAATTTATAATATTATACAAAATTTATTTGAGAGTTAAACCAACCCTAGAGGTCATTGAATAATATCAACAAATTCAGAAATTGTTTTACAAACCAAAAAATGAAAATATACAAATATTCGTTTCTTGAATATAACTAGCAAGGTGATCATCTTATTATCTTGACGGTAAAGAGCAAACCTGCCAGTAGCTATACATTATCTCCAAATAAAAATGAGATTTTTACAAATTCCCATATGATACCAAGTGCTTTAGGATATTAGCTCGGGGTGCGAATTTTTTACAATTACAACTTAAACATACTCAAAGCTAATGCTCCAAGCAAACATTGTTCAAAATGATTATGCTAAAAATTGAAAAGTTTTTAGAAAGCGTGAAAATTAGATGTTTCTTTAATGGAGAGTAGAATCGGAAGATATTTCCTGGGTTTTCTGCTGAAAAACATCCTGAATTATCACGCACGTCGAAATGTCTACTCTGAATTTTTTTTTCCTGTCAATTTAACCCTCGTATTTTTTTTATCGCCAATTTACTTCCATCGTTAGTTTTTAGCAAATTTCATCCAAATATCTGTTTAAAAAGTCACATCAAGCATATGGGTCCCACATTTTATTATTTTGTAAATTTTAAAAATATAAATAAAATATTAAAACCCAAAAAATTAAAAATTAAAAACTCTCTCTCTCTCTCCCTCTGCGTTCTTCCTCTCCCCTTCGATTTCTCCTCTCCCTCACCCCATCATCCTCTGTAAAATTCCAACCAAACCCAAAACCTCTGCCTTCACATCAACTACAACAACACCAACCTTGTTGGCCTCAAACGTTGCCCCAGCAGCATTGTGGTCATGAGCAAATCACCAAAAGCGGAGGACAAGAAAAAAGACTTTGGGAAAAAAACACTTGAAAAAGAAGAAGCATGGAATCCGTTTCTATGTTGAAGAGGAAACCACACTTACCAAAACCCAGTTCTTCTTCTTTATCTACCACGTTTACCAAAACCAAATTTATTCTTCTACATATATCCAACCAGGAAAAAAAGGTAAATTAATCAAACCAATAAGAAAAAAGATCAAATCACGCCCAAAAAGAAACATAAGTAAAAAATATTTGCAGAAATCAAACATAAGTAAAAAAAAGGTACTGCCTTTGAAGGGGATGGCCTTCAGATTTCCTGGTTTTCGTTTGCCCCTTGATTTCATTGTGTCATTTTTTTCCAATGCGTTTCGCTTTTCCTTTGCCATTGTTCCCAAAAGAACCTTATTCATTATATAAAATAAAAATAAAAAAAGCAGATTTTCTGCTTTTCGTTTCATACCCTTGATTTCGTTCTGTTATTTTCACCTTCTTTTTGCTTTTACTTTCAAAGGAAAAAAAAAAAAGTAAATCCAATCATTTCAGAAGTAAAATGTATAAGGTGTGTCTTTTTATTTAATATTTCCTCTGCTATTTTATGTTCTTATTTTTGTTATGGGTAGCTTTTTTTCAACCTAATTATTTCAGAAGTAAATCCAACTAATTTTTTTTTTCGTTTAGTAAATTATAAATTTGTCTTTTCCTTTCACTTTACAATCAGTGTTTTCAAAGGCATGCCTAAGCGCGCGCGTTGGAGCGAGGCGGAAGAAAATCGCCTGAGGCGTTCGTCTGATTAGCAAGTTACACGTTTAGCGTGGTGAGGCGTTGCAAGGCGTGTGGCGAGGCGGACTAGGCGGACGAGGCGGCGCTGTGCATTCTCCAAGTGGCTACGGAGGAAGAAGATGACTTCGCGTGAAATTTTTTTTTTAGGGTTTGTTGAAGTGAAACGACTTCGTTTCAGGTTCAGCCTTTTAAAAACTGATGTTACTTAATGAAACGCACGTTTAGCTTGCCTTTTTTCTTTTCTTCTATTTTTTTTTTCTTTTCTAACGTCATGATTTTTTAGTTTTTACTTTTAACAAACAAAATGCCTAACACTTCAACTGAAACACGCCACTTACCCCTTCTCTTTTTTTTTTTTCTAAATTAATATATTAACACGTGGATATATATATTACAACCCTAATTTCTATCCTTACCTGATACCCCCATCAATTTCAGAATTCTCTCCATCCTTAGACTACAGTTAGTTGTTATATATTGATTATATTATGCTTGAAAGACAATTAGTATTTATATTTGATTATATTGTATTATTTATAAAATTTTCATATTAAAATACATTAATGTTCAAAAGACTTACGCCTCAATGCTTCAAGGCTTACGCCTCGTATAGCATGATTAAACCGCCTTGCATCTACGCCTCGCCTTTCAAAACATTGTTTACAATTACAGCTGTTTCCAGAACAAAAAAGAAGTGTTGCATATTGACACTCTGTGTTCTTCTCTTTCAACCTAGTATAACGGGCTAAGGTAATGCCCTATAGTTTCCCTTTTAATTTCAATTGCTTTGATACCCTTTTTTATTTTTACTCTTTTTCATTTTCTTGTTTTTGGGTTCGTTTAAATTCAACAGATATAAAAGTCGGGAATTCCAAAGCAAAAAATAAGAAGCATGGAGATCCTCATTGGAATTATTTCTAAAATAATCGAGTACACAGTTGAACCAGTTGGGCGACAAGTGGGTTATCTAATAAACTACAAAAGCAACCTTGAAAGTCTGAGGAGCCAATTGAAGAACTTAGATGCTGCCAAAGACCGGATGAAGCATAGGGTTGATGAAGTTGAAAGAAATGGTAAAGGAGTAGAAACTGATGTCCAGAACTGGAGAGAAGAAGCAGATGGGATCACTCAAGAGGCAGAAAAGATTTTGGGAAATGATGGCCAAGCAAAGACAAAATGTTTCTATGGAGTATGTCCTAATATGGTTTCCTATCATCAACTTAGCAGGGAATCATCAAAATTGGCAAAAAGGATTGAACTCCATAAACAAGTAGTGTTTCCCAGGGTTTCTTACGATGTTGCCGTAGAAGATATATCTGCCATACCCTCTCAAGAATACATGGCCTTTGAATCAAGGACTTCATTGGTGAAGAAAATCATGAAGGAACTGAAAAATCCTGATACCAACATGATTGGGGTGTACGGATTGGGGGTGTTGGGAAGACCACACTCGCCAAAGAAGTTTGCAGACAAGTTAGAGAAGATAAGTTATTTGATGACGTGGTTATAATACTTAATGTAAAAGAAAAACAGGGCCTGGAAATTCAAAAAGAAATTGCTGAACAGTTACATATGGACTTTGAGGAATCTCATCAGGGTATGGCAGTAAGGGCAAATTATTTATGGCGCAGGATAAAAGACAAGAAGACACTTGTAATTTTAGATGATGTTTTGGGAAGAATTGATTTGGACGCTGTGGGACTTCTCCATGTTCCAACTTGTAATTTATTGTTGACATCAAGAGATCGGAAAGTTTTAGTCTCTGAGATGCGTATGCAAAAGAATTTTCAGCTTGACCTTTTATGTGAACAAGACAGTTTGAGTTTGTTTGAGAAGATGGCAGGTGATGTTGTTAAAGATGGCCGTATACATAGAGTAGCAAACGAATTGGCCAAAAAATGTGGAGGTTTACCGGTTTTAGTTGTTGCAGTTGCAAGCGGTTTAAGAGAGAGTTCTTTAGAGGAATGGAAAGATACATTGAGGCGCTTCAAAAGGTTTGACGATAAAGAATTAACAGAAAAAGCATTCTTGGTTATTGAGTGGAGTTACAATCGATTGGATGCCGAGGAGCTTCAGCCGTTGCTCCTGCTTTGTGGAATTTTAGCACAAAGTAACTACGGTATTTATCTCTCTGACTTGTTGAAATATACGATAGGTTTGGGTTTGGTTAAAAAGGTTAGTACAGTGGAAGAGGCATGGAATGCATTGCATTCATTGGTTAGAAAACTTAAACACTCTAGTCTGTTGCTAGATGGTTATAATGATGGAACTGTCAGAATGCATGATGTTGTACGAGATGTTGCTGTCCAGATTGCATCTAGAGATCAACATGTCTTATCAAGAGCATATACAGAGTTGGATGAAAGTCCAAGTAAAGAGTGCTCTCTAATCTTTCTCCACCACTGTACTATCTCCAAGCTTCCTGAAGCACCTTGGGAATGCCCAAAACTGACAATGTTTTGTTTGGTGGCTAGTGATGCCTCGCTTGAAATCCCTAGCAACTTTTTTGAAGGGATGAAGGAACTCAAAGTGTTGGATTTAACAGGATTTCGTTTCCCATCACTACCTCCATCCCTTCAATCCCTAACAAATCTTCAAACTTTGTGTTTATATGATAGTGTGTTGGGGGACATAGCTCTAGTTGAGCAGCTAACAAACTTGAAAATTCTAAGCCTCGCAAGCTCCAAGGTCAAAGAGTTGCCCAAACAAATAGGGCAATTGACTCGTCTACAATTGTTGGATTTGAGCCATTGCTCTGAACTTGTACTGATCTCACCTGGCGTTATATCAAGCTTGACAAGTCTAGAAGACTTGAGAATGGGAATAGAGAGCTTTAAGCAATGGGAAGGCGCCGACGGAAGAAGTAATGCTAGCATTATAGAGCTGAAGCACTTGTCTAAGCTGACGGCATTAGAGATACACATTCCAGATGCTAACATACTTCCAACAAACTTGTTCTCCGATAAGTTAGAAAGGTACTTCATAGTTATCGGTGACAGTTGTCGGCAATATCCTAATATCTATGGAGCCTCCTCTAACATGCTCAAACTCAAGCTCGCTATGAGCAATCAATTCGACGGAGGTATGAAATCACTGCTAAAGAGATGTGAAGATTTGTCCTTGGATGAGATGGAGGCTGTAAATATCATTTCCTATCTATTACACAGTGACGGCGCTAAACAACTGAAGCATCTCCATGTCCAAAACAATGATGAATTTAGATCTATCATTAACTCGATCAGCAGGAGTTATTCTCACACTGCCTTCCCCATCTTGGAGTCGTTATCTCTTGACAATCTTGCTAATTTAGAAAGTGTATGTTTCGGAGCTGAGCCTTGGAAGAAATTACAATCGTTGACATTGCGGAATCTTCCAAAGCTTACTAGTTTCTCCTCCAAAGGAAGCAGGTCTGTTGTAAATACAAGGACGCCCAAGCAATTATCGATCGAAATAGAGGCTGCAGAAATCCATTCGGGGAATGAAATTGGTGGACCCCGGAACTTTTCATGAATGGGGGAGGTACGTTCTGGGGATTCATTTTGGTCATTCTTTGTTAAGAGAGAAAATATCCCAGTTAAAACGATAAATGATGCTTTCTCACTCACTACATTTTTGTTCTTTACTAATAAATTCTTTTTTCAATGAGGAAAAAGATGCATATATATGCTTTTCTACGCCTAAAATATTATGTCAACCTCACCAAGAAAATAAATTTATTATGTCAATCAGGATTCAATTAATATTCAATAATTTATAAATTTAATAATATTATGATGAAATATTATTATTATCATAAAGTTTTAATTTAATAATTGAGAATTCAATTATTATGATAAAATATTATTATTATCATGAATGTATAAAATAGGAATTGTCAGAGGGCAAATAAAACTTTAAGAAAATTCAAAAACGTAAGTTATAAGCATTTGAAATATATACAGGCTATGTTTGGAATATATTAAGTTATAACCATGCATGTCCCCTGATTAAACATTGTGTACTATATACAGGTTATGTTGCCCAACTTAACAACCTTGATCGTGGACCGATGTGATGGTTTAAGATTCCTGTTTTCATTTTCCATGGCTACAAGTCTTGTCCAACTCACACATCTTGAGATATCTAGCTGTCAAATCATGGAAGAGATAGTAACAAAGATTGGTAGCAGTGAGGAAAATACAGAAAAGGTTAATTATACCTTTATTTCTTTTCCTTTTCAGCATTTGTTCCCAAATAACGTGAAAGAAAAAGGTTTATTTGATAGGTTCATATGATGAATTTACCTCATCTACAGGTAGCATTTCCTAGCTTGGAAAGGTTGAAGATCGATGACATGCCTAAGTTGATGACTATATGGCACCGCCAACTTGCCCCAGACTCTTTTCGAAAGCTCAAAAAAGTTGAAGTTTTGAGATGCCACAGTCTAATAAGTATCTTTGCGCCAAGTATCGTGGGAAGATTGAATGCTTTAGACACCTTAAAAATAAAAGAATGCAAGTCACTACAAGTGGTATTTGAACAAACATATGACACATCAACTACTGAGTTGAAAACTTTTGAGTACCCAAATCTTGATTATGTAAAAATAAATTCGTGTGACAGTTTGAAAAATATATTTCCAGCCTCATTGGCCAAGGGTCTTCAAAAGCTAAGATGGCTGCGCGTGCAGAATTGTGGAATATTGGAGGAAATTGTTGCCAAGGAAGGAGTAGAAACGACACCTGAGTTAGAGTTTGTGTTTCCTAAAGTTGAAATCCTGGAATTTAATCAGCTGCCCAAACTGAGGAGTTTCTATCCGGGACTGCATGTTTCCAAATGGCCATTACTCAAAGAATTGGTATTCCGTAAATGTGGTAAAGTGGAGATTTTTGCTTCCGAATATTCAAGATGGCAAGAAAGACTTGATTCGAGGCTTGTCTGTACACCAATCAAACAACCTTTCTTGTTAGTGGACAAGGTACAGAATTCTCTTGCACTATTTGCTCCTGTAGCTAAATTCTTCTTCATATATTTTCTTTGCAATTTTTATTATTATTATTAAGTATTAGATTTTCTTTTATTAAAATGATGAGGTTAAAAGGAGTAGTGATTTACTAACATAAATGTACTTTCGGTGACTTTGGCTTGCTTTACTCCAGCCACAACTTTATACGACAATATCTTAGTAAGAAATCTCCATATCATGGCCTTGCTGGCTCTAGTCTTAATTATTCTCTTGCACTATTTTCTTTTATTAAAGTGATTTTTTGGCCTCCACCTTGTCAAAAATTTTAAAGCACATCAGTTGAACAGGCGAGAGGATGTTCCAATGAGTAGTAATATACCGAAGACATATGTATACAACAAAATAAAGACTCAAAAATTCAAAAAGAGGAAAAAAAAACTTGCGAAAGTTAACCAGGAATTCTAGAACACTTTGGTCACTTGCCGTTAGATCTCATCCAACGGCAATTAATGATTCAAGCCTTAAATAATTTAAAAAACAATTTAATTAAAAAACACTGCCCGAAATTTCAATTATACGAAGAAAAAAAAAATAATGCTTAAACCCACTTACTCCTCTCCCTGTCTCACGTTTCTCTTTCACTCTCCAGAAATGCGTCTTTTCTTTTCTGTGTAGGATTCTCTCTTATGAATTCCAGGCTTTAAATTTTATGATTTCCTTTGTCAAGGATTCATTCCCCGGTAGAGTAAAAGAAATCACCGAATAATATTATATAAAGAAAAACTAAATTGCATCTATTAAAAAAACACTGAATTTATTAGGATCATCTTCCTGCTCTAGTTGAGGAAACGAAAACCCCAAAGAAAATCACAATAATCAAAACTGGAAATTGACAAGAGACTGAGGGAGAGGGAGGCAGTTTTTCTTCAATGGAGAACAGAGGCCAACTTCTTTTCGAATTGGAGAGTGAAAGCGGCTGCTGTGATGAGAGCATAATTTCCTTTCGGTATAATTGAAGTCGGTACCATATTTGAGGTTTTTTAAATTTAATTAAGCCTTGAATCATTATTTGCCCTTGGATGAGATCTAACGGTGACCAGGTGAACGCCACTGAATATAGTATTTAGTTATGCAATTGGCCAAGTGGATTGACAATGACATCTAGAAGTTGATATTATTTCAGGGTAATCCATTCCCCAACTTGGAAGGATTGGTCTTGGACGGGCACTCGGAGATTTGGTATGAAGCGCATGGTCCACTCCCAGCAGAGTTGTTTATAAATCTAAAATGGATTAGATTTTGTCGAGCACACCCCAACTCATTTGCTTTCCTCAAAAAATTACATGGTCTTGAAGAGCTCATTGTTGAGGGTGATCCATTACATGGTCTTGAAGAGCTCATTGTTGATGGTGATCAATGGAAAGAAATATTTGTGTATCGTAAAAATGCGACTCGTAAAAATGCAGTTGGGACGACGACCCTCCCACACATAAAGAATTTGCGACTCGTAAAAATGGAGGAGCTGATGCATCTGGGAAATGACAACTCCGAATCAATTTTTCCAAACTTGGAAATTCTAAAGGTGTACTATTGTGGCAGATTAAAGAATCTAACTTCATCCGCACTATCCTTTCACGATTTAACCACTCTGGATGTACGGCATTGCAACGGACTGAAATACTTAGTAACTTACTCGGTAGCTAAATGTTTACACCAACTCAAATGGTTGGAGGTTGAGCGTTGTGAAAGCATTACAGAAATAGTGGCAAGCAACGGAGATGAACAAGATTCAGGAAATTATTACGAGATTGCTTTCAGTTCCTTGCAGCATTTGAAACTTTCTGATCTACCAAGTCTGCGAGGCTTTTGCTCATCAGGAAATTGCACTGTCAGAGTCCCATCCTTAAACTCTTTAAGCGTCGAGAATTGCCTGATTGAGTTGAAGATCTCACCTGATGGGTCACTGATCCAAAGCGGTTCAAGACCAGAAATACTACAAATAACAGAGCAAGTGGAAGAAGAAAAAGAAGATGATGGCAATGAAACTGTAAGTTGTCATTCTATAACTGCTTTGTGATACAAGTGTGTTTTATATCGGAGCTCTGTTGGTTTTGGGACCTCTCTAGTCTCTACTTTTGTTTTTAGGGATTTGTTTATGTCTCTCAGCTCTGCTATTGTGCTTGTTGCAAATGGAGGCTTCATTTGTGAAGTGTTTTGTTGAATGTTTTTTTCCTGCTGTGTTTGGGAAATGCCTACTCTGTGATTTGTGCAATTCAATAAATTGTAATCAAATTCATAAATCTTGGAATTTCTTCCAGTACTCTTGCTCTTTTACACGTCTCTTTTGTTGATCCCTCAAACTCATGAAGTTTATCCCTACGATATTTTCTTGAGAGATTGTAACCAAAACTTCTGCATGTTAGTGAAGTTAAGAAAAGCCATGGCATAATATACAAAGAACCCTAACTAGTTCACAGAAACTTTTTTAGTTTCCAGTGCATATTCATTGATACAAAATAGTCAATAGACTAAAATAAACAAAACAAAATCACCGGACTAAGAGTAAAGACGAAAAAAAGCTACATTAACCCATATCACCTAACTTCAATGTGCTAATATTGAAGAGACCAAAATCCTTCCAAAGGCGTGCCATACCACGCCCTCAACATCAAATTTTGAATTGACTGCCTGATGAACAGAAGTTCTTAGAAAATATAAAATAGGCAAGGGTATTTGGAAGGCGCCATCGGACAATATTTCTGTGCCTCAGTTATTGGGTACTCAAATACATCTTTTGCTGAAAGCTTCCTGTAAACTGCAGAAAATCTCTCCAACTTGTACTATGTGTTGTTTCGTTCCTTGGAATCCAAGAAAACCTGCCCAGCGTTGAAATTATGGTAGTTAACAAACTAAATCCTACCCCCAACAACCCATGCATGTACTTTTATAATAAATCCATTATTATAATATCCATCCCACCTAAATGTACTATGTTCTCAATTCATGTATTCCATTGGCAGTCTTTGGACATCTTCATAACGAAATCTTCTCGTTGGTATAAGGTTCTTATACTTCATCTTTTAAGCATTAATCAACCCCCTTTTTCAATTTCCAAGTGTTTGTGTGTGTGTGTGTGTCAATGTATCAAACAATATTTTTTTCCTTCAGAAGGTCTCGGCAGCTCACATTCATTATCTTGAACCCATCAAGTTGATATCTAGTTCGTTTCCCAACAATCTCAGCAGGCAAACCAACATCCTCCAACATTGCCTCATGCACAGCAGTTAAGTACGAGTGCGGGGCCGTTGGACAGCAGACCCTTTCTTTGGAGGCCTCACTATCCCCGTGTGGCGATCAGAATTACATCCTACCACATGACAAACTAAAATAAACACCACCAAAGAAAACCACTATTTGCAAATACATACATGTCTGAATCAGAGATCAACTCACTTTAATTATAGCAAAAATGAACAAATAAGAGAAGAAAAAATAAAATGGGTTGACTGTAAGAAAAGTCAGCTAGGAAGATCTGAACTAGGAACTAAAAGATAAAAATAAAATATCCTTGACTGAAAGGCTCAAAATGTAGTGCCTAGAAACAAGTACAGAAAAACATCACGAAGAAAACCTAGTCTGGGTTAAATCTAGATTTCATAAATGGCAGAGAACCAAAGAACTTAAATAATCACCTTTCCACTGAATTTCTTCTCTAGCTCCCTCACAAGCCAAACATGGATCTTGCGATAAGCCTTCCCAAGTCTATATGGTATGTGGATAACAACCGCCTTCCAGTTCCCAGCAACATCAACTTGACTGGAGAAAGGAGGAATATTAATCATACAAAAGGCAACAATTTACAATAAATAGTCATTCAGTAAACAGTTCTTACACAGCTGAATTTATATATAGATCCTTCAGTTCACTTTTTACGTCCGAGTTTTTTTCCAAATCAAAGATTGGCTGCACAGACAACAAACAACTCATGATTATATCTAAACATCATAGCAAGCAACAATTTCATCAATAGAAAGCGCAACAAACAGATGCATATTTTACCTGTCCAACTGACTCTTCAAATTCAGTGGGTTCAGCATCCTTGTCCTTGTGAATCTTCTTCCTTGACATATACATCTTGACAAATCTGACTAAACAATAGGAATGAAACATAATTACAACCTTTTTAAAGACAAGAAAAATTCGAGAATACAATGTAGGTTAACCTTCCCCTTGGTTTGATCTGCGGTTTGAATCTTCTATTGCACCACTTTTGATCTCTCTCCTAAACCTTCCCCTTAATTTCTTCAATCCAGACTACCTTAAATCTATTGCAGGGGTGATAGGTAGGGCTCTGAGATTCGATGGCCCAACGATAGGGTTGGTGTGGCCAGACCACTGCGCAAATATAACGCTCGCGTCTGCGTGGAGATAGATCTCTTAAAGCCTAGGCCAAATCGGATCTGGTTAGGAATGGGTGCAGGAGGCAAATGGCGGAAAATCATCTACGAGAGAGTTCCTAAGTTTTGTTTGAGTAAACAATATAATCATTTTCAAAACCCACACCCAACTGAATCATTTTTAAAATCAATTCCAAAGTCAGCAGAATAACAAAATATGAGCCCTGGTTAGCTTATCGTTTCAGTATCAGTATCAGTATAAGCAATAGCAAAGGGCTTAGCTCCTTCAAAATCTCAATCACAAACAAAGATAACGCCAGTTGGTTTATCACATTGTCCCGGAAAGAAAACAAAGCAATCAACACAATTTACAGAGCCAACGCCAAAAACCCCAACCTAAAACTTCTTCTAAATTAAATTTTACAAAAACCAACCAACATATATTTTCCAATCATGGTTTCTAACAATATATCATCCCGTACGATTGCTAAAGAACTAAACTTTAGTATTTCTTTCGGTGCAGAGGTTCTGCACTTTCTCTGGAAACAGAGAAGTGATTTAAAGGTGATCAAATGTATTGAAGAAACTGGATTTACCTCAAGGGGAATCAAGGGTCGGAGAGAGATCTGCACAGAGTGGCTGTAAACCCAATTGGTGTATTTGGATGAGGGATTTGTGGGAGGAATGGGCCAAATCACTTGTTTGGCAAAATTTAAACGAGGATTTAAGAAATGACAAGGGATTTCAAAGAGGAACTTTGGGATGCCAAAATCCTATGAGTAAGTAACACCTCAATAGGTGTTATTTACAAATCCCATGGTGAAGGGCACACCCATCTGTGATGAGGAAGCACCTCCATCTCCCACTTCACGATTTTGAGGGACGGGTAGTTGGAAGAGAGGGGAAGAAGCGGGAGTGGGGGATTTGGGGATGGGGAAGAGGAAGGGGAGTGGTGCGAGAGTGGACTTGGGGATGGGGTAGAGGAAGGGGTGGGCCATTTTTATTTTTGTTTTTCATGCACGCGGTCTGTCTGGAGGTTTTTTTTTTTTTTTTTTTTTTTGTCAAAGTCTGTCTGGAGCTGTATTTGAAGGAAAGGAAGGAACTCAACAGTTATTATTATTATTATTATTTTGTTTATTTATTTTATTTTTAATTTTTGGTAATTAAGATAATGGAGACAAAATACTTTTCATACATCCTTTGATTTTTTCTTTATCAGGATATATAATTTGTTTAATTACTTTTTAGCAGTATATATGGGCTTTTGATTTTTTTTAATTACGTTTTTTTCTTGAATATTTAATATGGTAATATTTTTTTCAATTAACAAGAGAGGAGTTGAATTTGTATCTTTTTCAGATTTTTGAATAAAATTCTACGTTTTTAAGTTGAAGAGCCCAAAAAAAAATCATATTTATAAAATATTATCTAATCAAATTCTACTAACTAAATAATTATCAAAACAAGTGATTTTACAAATCACATCACTTGAAATCTACTTATTTTTAAATCTCATCATTTTAAAATCCCCTCATTTCAAAATTTCATCATTTTATAGTCCATCACTTCAAAATGTCTTATCCAAACATAACTTAAAGTTTGGTTTCGACAGAACAGAAAAACCCTAGCGATTAGAATAAAATTGTCCGGATGGATGAAAGGACGATTGGAGGGTCTATTTGTATAACTGAACAGCTACGATCAATCGAATATATTGATTTACTACTTTTTTTTTTATCATGGTAATAAACATTTACATATTATTTTGGGTTAGAATAAACATCTAATTTTCTACATTAAATGAAAAAATATTTTTTAATATAAGTGATATTCTAAATTATTTCATAAAAATTCATTTTATAACTTTTATCATGAATGCTCCCTAAATTTGTTAAAAGTTCTCTTTTCAATTCGCAAACTTGCAAATTGGCTGATGTTTTAGTTAGAGGATTAAATTCGATTGGGATACTAGTTAAAGGTCCTCTCCCTCCTCCGCCTACACACCACAACCGCCACTCTCTCTCTCTCTCTCTCATCTCACGGACCCATGTCAGAAAATCATTATACAACTAGCCGGATTGTTTCTATTAAATTGCTTCACTACGAAACTAGAAGAAGGAGCAAATTTGCTCCGATCCCGGGAAAATTGGTAATTGTAGAAGAACCTCAGTCACTGCAATAATCGGCTTCGGTGTTTCTCTCTCGGTGTCACCGTCACTGTCATCTTCCAAATGGGAGGGAAGATAAATGCATAGAAATACTTTACAACTACGATTCATTCATTCATTCATAGAAATACTTTATATATATGAGATGGTTAGGCTATCTGCGAAACACAAATCGGCTCGCTTGGTGTTGATTTGCGTTGGCCTATTGGGGCTTGCTCTGATTGCTGATTTCCTCTGGGCTTCCTCGCCTCGTTTTGCTAATTCCTATATCTCCATTGCCTCCAATTGGGCTCCTCCCTTGATATTTCAAAACCCAGTCTGATCCTCACACCCAAGAAGACTGACGATGAAGTACCCGGAAAGGTTTGCTTGGCTCTTTGTTATCATCTTGTTGAAATCTTGCGTTTTTATGTGAATTCTCATCTGGGTATTGGTTGGCTTGTGTCAAAACGCGGGAAAAATTATACTTTTTATTGTTTGGTTGTTTTGTTGAAGCTCATTCATGCTGGTTTAGGATTTTTCATGTGAATTTGATCTCAGTACTGTCTGATTTGTGAGGGAGTGTGCGTTTTTTTGTTTGGTTGCTATATTGAAGCTCATTTTTGCAGCTGAGTTTGTATGAATATTTTCGTCACGGTCTTGTTTAGTGTGTTAAAGTTTCCGCAAAGGAATTGGTGCTTTTATTTCTTGATGTGAGAGTTGGTTGATCATTAAAGCTCGTCATTGGTAATTGTACATTGTGATTAGTGTTTCTGTGTATTTCGAAGAGCTACTTCACCCCCATTGTTGTGGGTTTTTTCTTCTTGATGTGAATTCTTACCAGCATTGTTTAGGGTTGTGAAATATTGTGGAAAATGGAAAAAATAAAATTTGCTAGGTTGCAGATTTCAAATTTGATTTTTTTGTGGGTGCTGATAAGATGCCGTAGAAGAAAACGAATATAAGATTTTGGATATTAGTGTATTCGGCATATTGAAAATTATGACATTGCATGAACTGCTATTCTCTATTTTGAGCTTGATGGCAGCTGCACCTGTAGCTCGCTTGGATGGGGCGGCCATACAGATAAAGAATCTTCTATTCGTGTTTGCGGAATACGGTACCATTGATTATGTGAGAACCTTGTATTGCTCCTTAACTAAATTGTTTTTTATATTGTTCATGCTAGCCATCTATACTGAATTTTTCAGGCTATGTCCTTTTTTATTTATTAAAATGGTCTGATGCTTATTTTTTAACATCCAAATTTTCATGATTTAGCACATTACTTTTAACTTAACCCGATACAAAAGACTACTGTATAGATTGGTCTTACATTTTCTTGAGATCTTGCTTTAGCTGATGCTATTGGAATTCTATCTTTTTTTTTTGGGAAATGAACTAATTTAATGTAGACCCTTAACGAAATAAATTGTTGATGCTTCTGTGCAAATAACTTTTAAGATAAATAAAGAATAGCCATGAGCATTATTTTGTGGGTTATGGAACTTTTGAAAGTGAAGATTTACTAGTATGACACCCATGTACTCAATGTGAATATTCACACTGTATTCTGTTATTAGCTACATTTGCTGAAGAAATTATAAAATAAAATAAAAACAAACAATGAAATCATGTAGAAACTAGAAATGTTCTAGATTTTTTAGCACTAGGGTTGGGGGAAGAATTTGTTGAAGAGCACGCTACATGAGAGAGAAGGGTTTCTATTCTATACAGCATGCAGAGAATTGGATAAGTATATCAAGATTTAAAAGAAGATGTTTGTGTTGCAAGTGGATTAGGAATTGCTAGGAGCATCTATCAAGGAAAATTGAAGATTGTAGTACAAACTGCTCAGGGTAATCCTTGTTCTTTAAATTTTTGGAATCCGGTAGTTAAAAAGTGAGATTAGATGGGTTGAAAAGGGTGTGTTTTTATGGGTTCTTACTTTTACTTAATTGTATCAAGTAGAACTGTGGTGTCTCTTTGGGAATCTATATCAAAGAGTTTTAGGATTTTGCCTTTAGTTTAATTTATCTTGATTTTGTGGGTATTATGAAATAGTTGTAAATTTATTCCGTAATTTTCTGCATTGTCTTTTTTATTATAGAGAGACATGTTATCACATATTTTTACTCTATTTTTTTCAAATTAGATTATAATGTTTACTGCGAAAAAAAGAAGAAGAGGAAAATCACGAACTGCTTCATGACTGGTGACATCAATGAATTGGGCCTCAACTCAACTGCTGGGGATAGATCAGATCCTACCGCTTATGCGGAACTATGATAAACATGTTCTATTATATTCACTCATTCACCAAAACTGAAAAGATTCACCCTCCCTTCTTATGTTAATGGGCTGTCCTTTCTGTTTATTGTTTACTTTAGGTACATTCACATATTGATATCTACAATTTCAGTGATAATACATGGGGAGGAAAATTTGGTATGCCAAAAGAAATGGCGCATTCACATCTAGGAATGGTAACCGACAGAAGGTACATATACATTGTCACAGGACAGTATGGGCCACAGTGCAGAGGGCCCACTACCCATACATTCGTGCTTGATACTGAGACAAAGCAGTGGCGGGACATGCCCCCTTTACCAGTTCCTAGGTTTGTTTTTGCCTTAATAAGATTGCATAGAATGAAGTGTACGTTCTGTTGTTAAATGCTGTGTGATACTGAAATCAATCACTATGTATTCTTCTATTGTGCTTCGTGCATACACATGTTTGTGAATGGGAATGTCATTTATACCACGTCTTTATGTCATTTTGCTCTTATTTAATACCACCTGATTTCATTGTAGGATATGTGTTTATATATGTATATATTATAGATGTATATGTGTATTTGTGTGTGCGCATGTATATATATATATAGGGGTAGTGTAGCTCAGCCCAGATATCGGGATTAAGGCTTTGTTGAGTTGTAGCCTTTGTTCGCTGGTTTCTACTTAGCTCACAGGAACTTTTTGTACTGATGGTGTGAACTGGAAAATCAATTTTTTTTAATTCTTTTTTCCCAAAAAGAGAAGTTTTATTTCATAAAAAACCATACAAGAAGGTGGACAAGTAATCCACCAATAACAGGAAGAAATAGTTGACACATCATATAAGATTTGTTAGTATAAGATTTCATTAGCAAGTATTTGTAGTAAAAAAAAAATCATATAATTTTTCTTCTGTAGTTCACGGGTAGATTGAATGGTTTTAACTCAGTAATTTTCAGGTTCGCACCAGCAACTCAACTTTGGAGAGGTAGACTTCATGCAATGGGTGCTAGCAAGGAGAATCGATATACACCTGGAGTAGATCATTGGAGTCTTGCTGTTAAAGATGGAAAAGCATTAGAAAAGGAATGGACTGAAATGCCTATTCCCAGGGGTGGACCTCATAGGTCCGTCCACTGTCTTATTCTTGCTCTGTTTATGTAACTAAGCATTTCATCGTGAGATCTCTTGGTGGAATTCCCGTATATGAAATTGATCCCAATTTTGCATTCATTGGCCTTGAAAGTGATCACATAAAATTAAATCATAAATTTTGAAGTTTTTTACCAATAACCATTGTTGAAAGTTCTAGGCAATCTGTTGGTATGAGTGCTCTCTTCTTGATTATTTTCTAGGTCCATCTTTCCATTTGTGATCTATCAATTCCAGATTCTTTGTTATATGTAGCAATGAGAATAATCCTCTTTGGTGTCTTAGGGCAATAACATAATGACAATGATATACACTCCCTGCTTAGAATGTTTGTGGAGCTAGCTTCAAAACTTGGGGTTCTGGTGTAAGCTTATTGATGTTCAAATTTTGATGATAGAAGTACTTGATCTCCATCAGACCTGAAGAGAAAAAGTGGAGTAACTTATCTAGAATTTTGTTATCAAAGTCCTTGGTCTCCTCATAGCATTTTCACTCTGAGTTACAAAATTCAGCTCAGAAATTCTAGAGTTAGTTGATAGAGGGAGAAGAGAAAGGGCTGCTTGTTATTTGATATTCCCAAGGGATGAAAATTGGCTCCCAACTCCCCCTGGTGCAATAAATACAAGTGAAACATGACAACTAGTGGAATAATTACTTTAGTATTTGTACTGCCTTGGGTGGTTCTTCCTGAGAAAATAATTTTTGGTTTCAAGATCTCTTTCCCGAACTCTCCCACTAATTTTCTCTCAAGGGGCATGACGCTATGAGCTATAATGTGACCTTTTATTTTCCAATTGCAAGCAAGATTTGTCTATGGTAATCCCATCAACTAAATCTTATCAATGTTAACGGGGACTAAATTGGCCAATATAACACCGGGAACATTTCGACATTAAAGCTTAAAATAAAATAAAAATATTCTTCATCTTCTCCCTACGCGGGACGCAAAATGTCGAACTCCGCAGAGCAAACCCCCTAGCAATAGTAGCAGCAGCAACTGAAGAAGAAGCTGAACTGCGAACCAGCGAGCAATCCCAAGTAGGGCTTGTATAGTTGTTGATGATCATCTTTATCTTATTGGTGGTCAAGAGGGTGATTTCATGGCCAAACCTGGATCACCTATTTTCAAGTGCTCTCGCAGGAATGAGGTAAGAATTTCATATATTTATTATTCTTTTGTTGGATCAGTTATGTCTGAGTTTTGTTAACAATAACCAGATGGTTATCTCAGTTTCTTTTGGTTCTAGGCCATCATAGATTCTCCTTGATGTAAACATCATCATCATTTGTACGGATGAAAAAGAATCAATGATTGATATTTTTTAGGCTTTTAATACACACACAGTTACACCTATTTTACTCACCTAGTTAGAACCAGTCAAGTACTTACCGGAAGCTTCAAAGCCCTAACAAACATAGAATGAATTTAGCAAACAAATCCAAGAAATCAAAGTTCAAATCTGGAATTGTGCTCTAGAATTAGTTTCATTTTGTTATTTATGATTGTTACAGGTTGTATATGGTGATGTTTACATGCTAGATAACGAAGTGAAGTGGAATTGTGCCTAAACCAGATTCCCATATCGAATTTGCTTGGGTAGTTGTTAACAATTCTGTTGTTATTGTTGGAGGCACAACAGAGAAGCACCCTGTGACTAAGAAGATGACTTTGGTTGGAGAAATATTCCAGTTTAACTTGAATACACTGGTATTGACGCTCACCTCTTTATGCTTTTAAAGATAAAGTATATGCGCCTTAATTGTTTACACACACACAAACAAATGAACAAAAAACCACGCAAACAGTGAGGCAGTCACTGTTGGTATGGAGGTTAAGGTATCACAATGCCTTAAGCTGGAGTCAAGATTGCCCAAGATTTTTTTTTTTAGTTTTTTTCAAAACTTATCTCCATTGATTAGATTGTGGATAGATTTCACTGCAGTGGGGTTTCACAATTATTCTCATATGCAGTTACCATCTTGTCTTTCTTGTGGTGACAAGAGGGACCATCTTTTTGTTGACTAGGTTTGTTGTTGTGGACCTACTGGCAGCACTCCTAAACTATCTGTGTAGTGTGTGAATTTATAGAAATCTAACTCCTGCATTTACATCAGTTGCTACAAACAAGCTATAGCCCAAATAATGGGTCATAAGTTTGTTTTCTATTATAGAAATCTTTTCAATTTTGTCTAATCCCTGCTCTCTTTACCCTAGGGGTGCCAATGTGCTACAATGTTGGTTTTCTACTCTTAATTTCTGATTTTGTTACAGAAGTGGTCAGTTCTTGGGAAACTGCCATTTCGAGTTAAAACCACACTAGTTGGCTTCTGGAATGGGTGGTTGTATTTTACATCAGGGCAGCGAGACAAAGGACCCGATAATCCAGCACCAAAGGTCATCGGAGAGTTGTGGAGAACGAAGTTAATATTGAGCTCATGATTGATTCATGTTGATTCTTTTGTAGGATTGTTTAATGCCAGTACAACCATTCATCATCTCGTAACAAACGGAAATTCAAATCGAATTGCTTTTTTTTTATAGAAAATTTAATTATTTATTTTCTGGATTAGAAATATTTCTTCCCTATTGCAGTAAAGGGAATGAAATGGAAAAATCACCTACTTAGAGGAAATCTTGTGGACAGATTCTATTACTGTAATTCTCATTGTTGAGGACATATCAACTCAAGTTTCTCTTGAATTGTCGAAATTTTCAGTTCATCTCAATTATCAAGTACAACATGTAGATGATTGGTTCAAATCAATACATTTGTTTTTTACTCTTTTAAGATATAAATCAAGACATTGTTGTTAATGAGCGTACACAGGGAGCAGCCAGGTCATGTTGTCAAAAGGAATTGTAAATTGGGTTTTACGTAGTTTTATGCGTTTAATCTGTTAAAAGTAACTAATAATATGGTGTTTGTGTTTCTCTTTCAGAGGTGCCTAACAAAATGTGAGAAATATTACCCAAAATTATACCAACCTCTGGTTCTAGGCCTCTCATCTCATGCTTCTCTTATAAAGCTTATTGTGATCTTTTATGGTCCCACGTAAAAATTAAATTCAATCCCACTATCAACTTACTCCAGTGACATTATTGGCCCTAAGATATACGTACCTTAAAATTGTTGGTTTGCTTTCCAAGAAAAATGCAGAACAAACGACAAGATGTTGGCTAGCTTGCTAGGTTGACACTGAAAATTAACACCACACAATCCCCACAGAAAAAAAAAAAAAAAGAAGGGTTATTCCATGGATTTTTAGTATTTAAGAGTATTTACCCCTTCAAATGAGGTTCTAGGTTCGATTCTTCATTCTCCCAAGACGCTTGTATAAAAATTGAAATAAATTATTCTGGATTGGGGAATTGCCATTTTTCTCATTAACAAATCAATTGCTAATGGCTAGTTTACGAAGCCCGCATGATCGAAATAAGTCTCCTTTCCTTTCTATAATTAAAGCATCTTACATTAAATTTCAGAAAGACAGGTCATCGGCTCACTATTAGCAACACCGATATTGTTCTAAATTTAACCACATATGAAGCCCAGTAAGTGTGGACTTTTATCACGAAAGGCATCGGTGATGTTAAGAGTGGAACCACTTATTATAAGTTGTAATTTATTCAGTCAAGTTTCCTGTTGAAATAATAATTTTCACTAAGTAAATAAAGTGCAAAAAAAGGGCAGTAATAATCCGTCCGGCATGTGTTCAAGTATAATAAAAACTCTGTTGACAAAGGCTAATGTACTCGCAGTGTTTGTATCAAACACTAAGGTTTGAGAAGTTATGTTTTACCAAATCTCAAACTCTTCAAAACTTGAGGCCTATAAAAGTGATGACAGTAAAAAAAAAAGGGAAAGAAAAAGGACGGAAGAAGAAAAAGCCAGAAGGAGCCGCAGAAAAAAAGAGGAAGAGAAATTAATCAAGCACGCAGAGAAAGCAAGAGCCATCTCAGGTAAATTCATGGTTCTATCAACATGTTTTCTTTGCTTCTCAAAACTCCATGATTCGTGCAGCATCAAGTTTTTGATACACCCATGAGGACCACTGGCTATGATGACTTCTATCATCATAAACAAAGTCGAGGAATCCTCTCAGTGCAACGCTCTGCTCAAATATACCACATCCGGTTCCCGATCAAATCCGTGAGGACCTGGCTATGATGACTTCTATCATCATAAAAACAAGTCAGGGGATCTC
This sequence comes from Prunus padus, assembly GCA_024362665.1. Classification (NCBI taxonomy): domain Eukaryota; kingdom Viridiplantae; phylum Streptophyta; class Magnoliopsida; order Rosales; family Rosaceae; genus Prunus; species Prunus padus. The sequence goes on along the minus strand of JANFAM010000013.1, from coordinate 1,771,999 downwards.
TCTTCTTGCAAGCACGACTCCGCTCAAGTATTACCAAAGGATGCAATCTGCACTCCGCTTCCGGTCAATCCATAGAGATTATTGGCTATGATGATTTCTATCATCATAAACAAAGTCAGAGTCTCTCCAAGGCTTGGCTCCGCTCAAATAATTCCAGCGATGTTTTCAAAACATCCAGCCCACAACCAACAGGGAGCATTATCTTCCATGATGATTTCAATCATCATATTTCCAACAGGCAACTCCGAGATGATTCTCCAAAGCTTGGCTTTGCTCAAATAATTCCAGCGATGTTTTCATAACATCCAGTCCACAACCAACAGGGAAGATTATCTTCCATGATGATTTCAATCATCATATTTCCAACAGGCAGCTCCGAATAAATGCTTCCAAAAGCAGGGGACGTCTCAAATCATGGTGGTGGAGAGTTGAGGAGGACATGGTGGTGAGCCCACCATGGAATCAAAATCAAAGTAGGAGGGCGTGTAAAAACCTCTGTATGAAGTATCTAAAACTGAAAGGGTCTCACGGCAATTGAATTGCCTCCCTATGGCCACTTGCCGCCAGCAGTCAACAATAAAAAAAAAGGGAGATAAAGATAGAAGAGGAAGAGAACCAGCGGAGGGAGAGAGAATAGAGCAAAAGAAAGTGGTTGTTTTGATTGTTTGCAAAGAGACAAAACAAAGAAGGCAAAATTAAAAAAGAAAAAAGGGATCTGTGTCTCATAACCCCTCCCCCTCTTGAATGACTATGCTTGGTCTATTTGACTAAAAAATTGAGCAAAGAAAAAGAGTTGGCAATAAAGGGACTGCTACAGTAAATAAAAAGAGAGGAAGAATAGGCATAGTAAATACTCAACCTAGATTTGTCGTTGGTTGCTGAAGCAAGAAGACAAATTCCTCTCAAAGCTCTCAACGTAGCCCACAGCAAGGCACCTCCTCAATCTGCATATCAAAAAAACAAAAAAGAAGTCAGCCACATGGAAACAAAAGAAATAGAGGAAAAGAAAGTGGGCATGTGGGTTACCTTGAGTTTCCTGGGAAGAAGAAGAAATTGTTTTCTTCTTTTGATGCTATAGCTTACGGCTTGGGGGAATTCCAATACAAAAAAAAAGGCAATTGGTCTCTTCCTTAATAGAAGCAATTGTTTTCTTCCTTGATTAATGCAGCCGATGGCTTGAGAAGATCTACGGACTGGTCTGAAACAACAACAAAAGAAATCAAATACTCTCGTTTTGATTTCTGGTGGTCTCAAGTGGTGGTGCATTCACCCCTTTTAAAAGAAATTCAGATGGCCCAAACCGATTCGGACAGAGGGGACTTACTGCTTTCCTGGATGCTCAAGTCAAGGAGCTCCAATGCGATAAGGAGGCTAATTCATATATCACTAGGAGAAGGATTTTTGTCCTTGTGTGTCTTGATCAAATTAAAAGACATTTGCTTTAGGCACCAAGCCGTAAAAGAACCAGCTGGAGTAAAGGCACTATTCAAAAATCAATTGGGGCTGGCGTCGGGGACACCTCTTTCAAGACCCGATGAGCTCAAATACAACGGGTTTGGTCATAACAAGTCTCAGGCCCAATGGGCTTGCCCGTTAAAAAATTTCAATTGGTGACGAGTTGGTGCAAATTCTCAAATTAATGGGCTTAAATCCAAAAATGCCTGTTAATTCCCAAATCATCAAGTGAAGACTCAAATTGTCAAGTGGTACAAAACCACACCAAATACCAAGTGGGATAAAACCACGTCCGAGGCCCGAAACAAATTATTGGGTTATCCAAAGTAACCCATTAATCCGAGAAAGCCCAAATGCCTATTTCATGGTTAATGGATCAATTATAAATCCTCACAACCATATTTAGGTCCAAATGCAAGTGTCAATCATAGAAAATTAATGGGTTCATCAAATTGCTCATTATTTTTCTTGGACATTTACAATAAATGGTACAAAACCATTCCAAATTTTCTTATGGGTCATCTACCCTCAAACACAAATTCTAAATTAGTGGGCCACACTTACCCATTAATTCCCAATTTTGGAACTACGTTGGTTTGATCCCTCCAAAAGGGTACGTAGGCAGTCTAACATTACAATAGGCGCAACCACAACCAGATTCAATTCCTCATATTAGTGGGTTACACTTACCCATTAATTTCCGCCCAAATCTCAAATCCAAACAGAATCCCTGGTTTATCCTAACCAAATTCGCTAAGTTCATTCAAATACTTTTCAATCAAATTCATTTAAATTCCCATTTGCAATGAGTCATTTATTCATTGCAGTTCTTTGAACTACGAGTGGCTTGATTCCTGCGAGGGATACGTAGGCACCCTGAGGTTCGACTTGGGAGCAGCTGCAAAAATCAAACACACACGTTCTGTTTCTTTATGATGGAATCAAAGGGTATTCCCTTGAAGCAAGGGATTGTAATTAAAAGACACCGCGTCTTGAATGGGTCGAACCTAAAATAATAAAACCCCATTATTTAAATAGTGGTGGTGAAATTATGTTGGAAGATAACACATTTTTCTTCAACATTTCCGATGTGGGACTTTACATTCTTCAACACGCCCTCTCACGTGAGACCACTATATAGTGGGTCACACGTGGAGCCAAGTCCACATCGGAGTCAAACATTCAAGTCCAACACGTGAACACCATGTATTGGGTAAGGGTAAACATTCAAACACCACATGTTGGGTAAGGGGTAAATGGCCAATCAATCAACCCGTTCTGATGCCATGTTAAATTTCAGAGAGACTGATCAGCAGCCCACTATTAGCAACACTGATATTGTCCCAAACTTAAACACCTATGAAGCCCAGTAGGTGTGGAGTTTTATCACAAAAGACCTCGGTGATATTGGGAGTGAAACCACTTATTATAAATTGTAATTTATTAAGTCAAGTATCCGACGTGGACTTTATATTCTTCAACATCTTCATCTTTTGTACCAATGTTATATTCATTCCTCACGGTTGGAGCACAAGCTCCACAAGGACTAGCTCTCCATCAAACCTCAGCCCAGCAAGGTCAGCAGGCTGAAGTACGCCATCCACCATTCCACCAAACACAAACAAGTAACGCCCGGAATTATACGTGTAGGCACGATGGAATGACTGGTATTTGGGTTTGTAACCGTTTTCCTTCAACCTTTTCATGTAACTTTCATCTCATTTCTGATCTGATGGGAAATGAGGCTTGTGGATGAGAAATCAATTCCTTTTCCCTGTTTTGTAAGTTCAGGCATAGGAAATCATTGTCTGGCACATGAGAAAGTAAGGGAGAAAGTGAAGCCCTCCTCTTAACTTGGGTTTTGTTTTCCCTTCTCATGGGAAAGTTTGGGAAAATATGCCAACATTACATATACATTTTTCATGACCATTTTGTCCCCATTAACAATTTAGAAATACAATATATCATTAAATGCTTTTTTATTTAATTTAATATGGATATAATTGGAAAATTATACAAACTTTATTTTCCATTCCTACTCAAAACACGGAAAAGGAAATAAAGTGATATCTCTCGGTTACTTTCCCAACATTACCAAACATGGGAAAAGAATCTTCTATTTCTCATCCATTGGGAAATGACATGAGAAATAATTTCCCCTCAAATCCGTTCCCGTGAACCAAACGGGGATAAAATGTGAGCAATTTCTATACTGTGAAACTTTATGTTTCCACGGATCTCCCTCCAAAGCCTGGACATCCGGATTGTTCTTGAAAGCCTAGGACACAACAAATCGTAGGGCAATGTTTCCCAATCGTTAGATTAATCTAACGGCTAGATTAATCTAACTGACATTGCTTCATTTCATGCCTTGGTTCATTAACACTAACCTTGACCTGACATTGCTTCAATAGGTGAGATAGAAATCTTCTTCTCTTAGGCAGTCCTTGAGCTCTCTCTCTAAATGGGGTGAGATTTCTATATGAGTAAAAAGTATCGACTAGTAGGGAAGGGACTTCTACTAATATGCATTTTGTAAGACCCATGAGCTTGTGAAGCAAGAATGGTGAGCAATCCACATCGCTCGGGAGGGAAAGGTGAAGTGCTTATATGTGTAGGCACTTCTCTTCCTAGCACGAGGCCTTTTGGGAGCTCATCGGCCGATTCCTTAGAACTCCGAAGTTAAGCGAGTTGAGGCTAGAGCAATCAAGGGATGGGTGACCATGGGAAGTTGCTCGTGAGTTCCCAGAAAACAAAGCTGTGAAGGCGGGCCCCAAAGCGAACAATATCTTGCTAGGAGAGTCGGTCGTGACATAATGGTATCGAGCTGGACCCCGACCAGAAGTGTGCCAGCGAGTATGTCACGACCCGACTCCCCTAGCACGATATTGTCCACTTTGGGCCCCACCCTCACGGTTTTGTTTCTAGGAACTCACGAGCAACTTCCTAGTGGGTCACCCATCCTGGGATTGCGCTAGCCCCTAACTCGCTTAACTTCGGAGTTCCAAGGAATCTGGCCGATGAGCTCCCAAAAGGCCTCGTGCTAGGAAGAGAAGTGTCCACACATATAAAACACTTCACATTTCCCTCCCCGAGCGATGTGGAATTGCTCACCGTTCTTGCTTTCCCAAGACACGGGTCTTACAGAGGACGCTGGGCCCCAAGGGGGGTGGATTGTAAGACCCGTGAGCTTGACGGTGGATTTATCCCACGTTGAAGACCCAACTTTCGTAACGCATTTCAAATTTCCATATAGCATTTCTATATTTTCATAAAGTATAAATAATATTGCAACATTTTAATTGCAAACCAATCAACACAGGACTTTCCATCTCGTGGTATGGACCATTGACTGACCATATGTTGGCCAAACAAAATGGACCGTCTAAACAAATATTCGTTTCTTGAATATAACTAGCAATGTGATCATCTTATTATCTTGACGGTAAAGAGCAAACCTAAACCTCGCAGCTCTATTAACGTTAGTGTTTTAAGGCTAAAATAAGAGCTAAAAGGATTCCTATCTTAATTGTGGATTAGAAGTTATAAACCTAATGCAATACTTCTTAAGAGTTTCTTGATGGGCAAGACTCTTAGGTAGATGCATATAAATACAAGTGCCCTACTCAACCGATCAAGCCAACCCACACAAAAGAATTCACCCCATCTAGAATGAGTGTATGAAGGGATCGGATTGAGGAGATATGCTCTTGTATATTCTTGATATTTTGACAGTTCCTATGACAAACCAAAGATATGTGTTCTAACTATGTGCAGTCAATAAAGCTTACATACATTATCTCCAAATAAAAATGAGATTTTTACAAATTCCCATATGATACCAAGTGCTTTAGGATAATCTTATTAGCTCAGGGTGCGAATGTTTTACGATTACAACTTAAACATACTCAAAGCTAATGCTCCAAGCAAACATTGTTCAAAATGATTATGCTAAAAATTGAAGAGTTTTTAAAAAGCGTGAAAATTAGATGTTTCTTTAGTGGAGAGGGGTTCTTCTACAATGCGCTGATGTATCGATACATCGGTTTTAGGGACATAAATGTCATTTCCATTATTAAGTAAAACAAAATGAAAAAACTGGAGTAGAAGGTATCCAGTTCTCTCACGCGTGCATGCAATTGCACATGTAGTCATGCAATTGCACATGTAGTCATGCAATTGCACATTTGGTGCTGTGTGTGCGAGAAAGAGAGAAAGAGAAGCGGAGAGAGTGGGTCGGGGCTGGGGTGGATGGGAGGAATCTGTAGTAGGACTGTTGTTGGAGAGTTGGATCAAAATTGGATGGGGAAGAGAGAAAGATCAAAGGGGGAGTGGGATGCGGAAGGAAGGGGAATGAAAGGAGGGAGAGGCGAAGGGAGAGGGGGAGGGAGAGTTGCACATTTTTTTCTTTTTCTTTATTTATTATTTGTTACTTTTAAAATTTTAAAATTCTAATTTTTGTAAGGCGTAAATTTTAAACTTTTTTAAAGTTTTAAATCTACGTTGTCAACCTTTTTAAACCAAAGTTTGGACTTAATGATTTTTTTCCATGTTTTATCTTGTTCTATTTTTAATTTTTTTATTATAAAGATTCTTTTAATATTTCTTAGTCTATTAAAGAATATTTTTGTCAAACTAAAACAATATGCATAAGATTTCACTTTATGGTCCAACAAAAACAAAGATTTCACTTTATGGTTTTAAAAAAGTCTTTCATCTTAGTTATTTTCAAGAAGAAAAAATGAAAAGATGATTATTTTATGAAATTTTTTATTACGAAAAATATATTAATGATGATGAAGCAAACCACAAAAGAATTAATAGAAGAAATCAAAGTTAATTCATTTTATTTTGAGTATTAAAAGTCATTTTTAAATACTAATCTAGTAAATTTGATTTTAGGGTTAGCCCTGCGAAATTTAACTGTGATTTTTTTTTCCATGTTTTATATTGTTCTATTCTTTAATTATTATTTTTTATAAGTATTGTTTTATTCTTTTAATATTTCTTAGTCTATTAAAGAATATTATTTTGTCAAGCTAATACAATATGCATAAGATTTCACTTTATGGTCCAACAAAAAAAGATTTCACTTTATGGTTTTAAAAAAGTCTTTCATCTTAGTTATTTTCAAGAAGAAAAAAAAAGATGATTATTTTATGAAATTTTTATTATGAAAAATATATTAATGATGATGAAGCAAATCACAAAAGAATTAATAGAACAAATCAAAGTTAATTCACTTTATTTTGAGTATTAAAAAATGTCATTTTTTAATACTAATCTAGTAAATTTGATTTCAGTCTTGAGATTTTAAGTGCCATGTGTAAAAAAATGTTACCTTCCATTGCTTAATGCCATACTAAAATCATCATCAATCATCATGCAAATTACAAATCAAATTTATAAGTTTTAACGTTTCAATTTGAGAAAGTTAAATACCAAAATGTTCAATATAAAAACTAGATTTTTTTCTAGTACTTGTTAACTATAAGAAGACTTGTACATAGTATAGTACAATTATCAAATATATATATGAAGTATATGAAGTATAATTACCACTTAAACAACGTTCCTTATCAAAGAATATTGAGAGCTTCCGTTGAGGTTATTTAAGAGACAATCTTGTAGGGCCCACTCCGCATTTTATTTCACTAATCCAAACCGTGTATTTTGTAGATATTCATTCAAAGATCATCTCTACAAAATATAACTTGAATCCGATATCATTTAACCACTCAATTAAATTATTGAAAATTTAGTACTTTCTTCCCGCACCGTTTTCATTGATTTTGTAGGACACAATTGGATGTCTAAACAGTTTCCGATTTGTCTAATTTTTGCAATGATGATCTATGAATGAAGACCTAAAAATTAGCTCGTTTGGATCTTTGAAAGAAAATTCATAGGATACCCTAAATGGCGTCCCTCAAATAAATTTATTTAAGTAATCCCTCAATAGAAGGGGACTGATCAAATATATATGAACGATATACATTACTCGTTATCTTTCAACGTGATAATGAAACAAGTCATGTAGTATATATTTAGATTTAAATTTAAATACATACTTGAATTTGAATTGCGATTTCAATTTAAATATTTTATTTTGAGTGGCCTTTATGAATTTATGAATTAGGATTTTTGATTTTTGGTGTTGAGATCTTTGAAATTGAAACAAAAATGTCAATTGTTTGATGCATAAGGCACAAAAGTGTGCACATATAGTTTTACCACGCTTTACGCCTACGATTGTACAAGATTTCTTATACAAGTCTAATTAAAAATCCTAAACTATAAACCATAAAATTGTGGAGTTATATTACTTTTAAAAATGCAATTACAAGTAATTATATACATGGGGTTAACTAATACTGTATGAATGTTTCAATTACCACTTGAATGACATTCCTTATCAAAGGAATGAGTGAAATATGCTTTAAAATGGTAAATTACAACATGAACCCATAAAAAGTTGCGTTTGGGAGGGAAAATATGCGCTTTTACCATTTAAATGCACTTTTTACTCCACGAACGCAAATGTTGCGTTTGGGAGGTAAAACATGCGTTCAAATGGTAAATTATAACTTTAACGCACAATTTACTATCTAAACGACACTTCTGCGTTCAAAGAGTAAAGACCCTCGTTCATGAGTAAAGACACCCAAAAATGCGTTTTTACAATTTAAACGCACATTTTACTCCCCAAACACAAATGTTACTTTTGGAAGGTAAAATATGAGTTTAAACGGTAAAGTATAACTTGAACACACAATTTACCATCTAAACGACACTTCTGCGTTCAGGAGTAAAGACCATCGTTCATGAGTAAAGACGCTCAAAATTTGCTTTTACAATTTCAATGCACTTTTTACTCCTTGAACGCAAATGTTGCGTTTGGGAGGTAAAACGTGCATTCAAATGGTAAATTACAACTTGAACGCACAATTTACTATCTAAATGAGACTTCCGCGTTCGGGGAGTAAAGACCCTTGTTTGTGAGTAAAGGCGCCCAAAATTTTGCTTCTACAATTTAAACGCACTTTTTATTACCCAAACGCAAATGTTGCGTTTGGGAGGTAAACCATGCGTTTAAATGGTAAATTATGAGTTCAACGCACAATTTACAATCTAAATGAGACTTCTGCGTTCATGGAGTAAAAACCCTCGTTCGTGAGTAAAGGCACCCAAAATTTTGCTTTTACAATTTAAACACACTTTTTACTCCCCGAACGCAAACATTGCGTTTGGGAGGTAAAATATGCGTTTAAATGGTAAAATGACATTTTTGACATTTCCTATGACCTTTACTCACAAACGTGGGTCATTACTCCCTTAATGCACGAGTATCGTTTAGATAGTAATTAAGGCGTTCATGTGGTAATTTACTATTTAAACATACATTTTACTCACCGAACGCAAATGTTGCGTTTAGGAGGTAAAACATGCCTTCAAATGGTAAATTACAACTTGAACGCACAATTTACCATCTAAACGAGACTTCTGCATTCGGGAGTAAAGACCTTCGTTCGTGAGTAAAGGCACCCAAAATTTCGCTTTTACAATTTAAACGCCATTTTTACTCCCCGAACGCAAATGTTACGTTTGGGAGATAAAACATGCGTTTAGATGGTAAAATGACATTTTTGACATTTCCTATGACCTTTACTCACAAACGTGGGTATTTACTACCTCAACGCACGAGTATCGTTTAGATGGTAATTAAGGCGTTCATGTGGTAATTTACCATTTAAACGTATATTTTACTTAGAACGCAAATGTTGCGTCTGGGAGGTAAAACATACGTTCAAATAGTAAATTACAACACGAACACACAATTTACCATTTAAACGAGACTTCTACGTTCAAGGAGTGAATTCCGTCGTTCGTGAGTAAAGGCGCCCAAAATTTCGCTTATACAATTTAAACGCACTTTTTACTCCCCGAATGCAAATGTTGCCTTTGGGAGGTAAAACATGCGTTTAGATGGTAAAATGGCATTTTTGACATTTCCTATGACCTTTACTCACAAACGTGGGTCTTTACTCCCTCAACGCACGAGTATCGTTTAGATGGTAATTAAGGCGTTCATGTGGTAATTTACCATTTAAACGTATATTTTACTTCCCGAACGCAAATGTTGCGTCTGGGAGGTAAAACATACGCTCAAATGGTAAATTACAACACGAACACACAATTTACCATTTAAACGAGACTTCTGCGTTCAAGGAGTAAAGTACATCGTTCGTGAGTAAAGGCGCCCAAAAATTCGCTTTTACAGTTTAAACGCACTTTTTACTCCCCGAATGCAAATGTTGCCATTGGGAGGTAAAACATGTGTTTAGATGGTAAAATGGCATTTTGACATTTCCTATGACCTTTACTCACAAACGTGGGTCTTTACTCCCTCAACGCACGAGTATCGTTTAGATGGTAATTAAGGCGTTCAAGTGGTAATTTATCACTTAAACGTACATTTTATTTCCGAACGCAAATGTTGCGTTTGGGAGGTAAAACCTGCGTTGAAAGGGTAAATTACAACATGAACACACAATTTACCATTTAAACGAGACTTATGTGTTCAAGGAGTAAAGTACATCGTTCGTGAGTAAAGACGCCCAAAAATTCGCTTTTACAATTTCAATGCACTTTTTACTCCACTGAATGCAAATGTTGCGTTTGGGAGGTAAAACATGCGTCCAAATGGTAAATTACAACATGAACGCATAATTTATCATTTAAACGACATACGCATTTAGAGAGTAAAGACCGTCGTTCATGAGTAAATGGCACGAAAAGTCCTTTTACAATTTAAACGTATCTTTTACTCCACAAACATAAATGTTGCATTTGGGAGGTAAAATATGTGTTAAAATAGTAAAATTATAATCTGAACGCATAATTTACCATTTAAACAACACTTCTGCGTTCGGGAGTAAAGACCCTCGTTCATGAGTAAAGGGCCAGAAATGCCCTTTTACAATTTAAGCGTATCTTTTACTTCTGACGCAAATGTTACGTTTCAGATGTAAAATATGTGTTAAAATGGTAAACTACAACATGAACACATAATTTACTATGTAAACGACACGTGTGCATTCAGGGCATAAAGACCCTCGTTCATGAGTAAAGGCGCTCAAAAATGCGCGTTTACAATTTATACGTACATTTCACTCCCGAACGCAAATGTTGCGTTAGGGATGTAAACAACGCATTTATAGTTCTAGCAACCCCTCCATCACAATGTCAAATTATTATGTTTCTAGCTCAATGGGATCCAATGCACCAACGCAAAACAAGTTTATTGATGATCCAACTTATCCTACTAATTACATAGTTCGAAAAGTTTGTGAAGTCCATCATGTACTTATGTCATCCACCGAGGTGAGTAACAACAATATTGTTGATACAATTTCCAACTTTGATTTTGATTTTGAAAAAATTGCAAGGCGGAAGCGATCGTGCGGTCATCCAAGTACAACAAATCAAGGGAGTATTTTCATGTCAAAAACGAAGCGTACTACCACGGCGGGATTGAGATATGCTTTAAACTTTTAGGAAATATGCCCAGCATGTGTGGACGCTAGGTCAACTAAGTAGGACACGATCCAGGTGAATGAAGCGGTTCTTGAATTAGAAAAAGGCAATCCATGAACCATCAATTTTGTAAGTTCGGATATTACATGTGTTTTAATTAGATAGCTCGAACTACCAGTTTTTGTTTTGCGCATTATGAAGTCACTTGTATGTGTTCGAATGGAGATATGCTTATGTAATTTATTTCCGCATCCAAACTATGCATCACTTCCATTACGCCTAATTATGTACAAAATAAAGAACATGATTTACATGGTATTCGGCCTTACAAAAGATGGCATTTCCCTCGTTCATAATCATAACTTTTGTACATGACAAACAAAAATGATTTACAAAAGATGGATCACCATTTACAAAGGGCGGATGATATTCTTGACTTAGGTTGAATTGCACACGGTGAGTCAGATTTTGCATGTTATAACGTGCAATTGCAGGTTTTATATGAAATTGCACCCTTTTACATGCAAAATTTGACTCACGTGTGCATTTCTAATTATAACGATGCAATTGTAGGTTTTATATGAAATTGCACGCTTCAACATGCAAAATTTGACTCGGGGTTGCACCCAACATCCAAAAAGCAATCCAACATGCATGTTTCAATTAGAAACAGGACCTTCCCAATTTATTAGGCTTATGCGGTGAAAACTTTGATTCTAATGGACAAGATTATGTCAATTTTCCGATGATAAAACATAATAAGATCATTATTAGAGAAATTAATGAGGTTTGTGCTAAGTAACGAAATAAATGAGATTTCGGTTAAATATAAAATAAATGAGATTTCAACTACTAGGAGTTGATATGAATACTTTACAAAATGAGAATTAGATCAGCTAAGTCAATCTACCACCAAAACTAAAACCTATTACAGCAGTAATGCAAATCATGCATGGGTAGAGAATGTTTATTAAACCGCTTGAACTAGAACAAAACAAGAAAATCAATAGATAAAGAACATAGCCTGGGAATCATGTGTGTAGTTACCAAGAATGTGGATCCGTCCTTTCGGACCTCACTCTTTTACTTCCACCCATCAAGAATTGGAGAGTTCGAAGGCTTATCTCCCATAGTTGACAATGATTATCTCCTTCAACAATGGTCTAAAAATCGCTCCATTCTATCTCCACTGCTTGAGGGTCCTTTAAAGGAAAAGAGGTGGTAGTTTAGAGGGTAATACAATATATAAGGAAAAAAATTAGGACTTTTAGCCGTTTTACCCCTTGAACTATGACCCTTGTAGAAATTAACCCCTAAACTAAAAAATTAGCCAATTTAGTCCTTGAAGAAAAACAAATAGCCAATTTCAACCCCGTCGTTAGATTTTATCACATTTCATCCACTATTCTGTTTAAAAAGTCACTGTCATTCATGCGACTTATTATTTAAATTTATTATTATTATTATTATTAAAAACTTTAAAATACAATAATAATAACAAAAATCTGAAAATTAAAAAACAAAAATCCCAACTCATCACCCACCCCTAGACCCTTGCCGCCACCCACACCCACCCCTCTCTCTCCTTCCCATCCCGCTGGCCCAATCACTCATCTCTCACCCTTGAATCTCTTCCATAGCTCCATCGCATTCCTCCCATGGACCATGCTATATTTCAAGCATCATCTCGAACGAGACAAGGGATGAAACTCGAAAAACTTAACGGCAAGGGTTAAATTGGCGATTTTAGTTAATATGGGTATTAAATTGGCTGATTTTTAGTTCAGGGGTTAATTTCAACAAGGGTCCTAGTTCGGGGTGTACCACAATTTACCCAAAAAATTATAATACATATATTATTAGCAAAATACCCCTTGCTTCTTTTATGAGCAATGCACTACCAGCTACTGACTAATTAAGTAGTGCATATATAACATATATGTTCTTCCATAAAAATAAAAGGCAAGACAAAATCCACAGGTCTTGCTATAGAGCATGATTTTAGGAAGATTTTTCATGATGGCCAATAAGAAAAAAATGATAGTCACTAATCAATGCCATTAAGATAACATCAATTTTGTAAATTCGGATATTACATGTGTTTTAACTAGATAGCTCAAACTATCAGTTTTTTGCGTGTTACGAAGTCACTTGTATGTGTTCGACGGGAGATATGCTTATGTAATTTATTTCTGCATCCAAACTATGCATAACTTCCATTACGCCTAATTATGTACAAAATAAAGAACATGATTTACATGGTATTTGGCCTTACAAAGAGGGCCTTGCCCTCGTTCATAATCATAAGTTTTGTACATGACAAACAAAAATGATTTACAAAAGATGGATCACCATTTACAAAGGGCAGATGATATTTATCGACTTAGATTGAATTGCATACGATGAGTCAGATTTTGCATGTTATAACGTGCAATTGCAGGTTTTATATGAAATTGCACACTTCAACATGTAAAATCGACTCACCTCTGCATTTCTAATTATAACGATGCAAATGCATATTTTGCATGTTACAACGACGCGTCGCACAACGCATACATATTTTGTAATGAATGAAAGCAAACCAAGAGCAGTGCACTACTTACCTATTTTAAGCACATCCACGGAGCCAATATGTAATATACGCACGAGTTACTTGGCATCAACCATTACATGGGCAATAGAATCCCGATGACCTAAGCGTAAACCAAAATTTCAAGCTAGCTAGTAATTAAAACAATGATGAAAAAATTACTTAGGTAAATTTTAAGTGCATATGTAAAACAATGATGCCTAGCTATGATTACTCTGCTTTCAATATATGTAAATTCCAATGTTACATTATGACCAAAACCCACTTCTCAGTTTTGTTTTTCTTTTGAAAGATTAATTAGTTCTGACTGAATCTCCCCAAAACTAATGTCTTGTTAATTGATCCTTGGTTCCAAAAATGTAGCACATATTACAATTAATTAACTAAACCCCCCATAGTTATCTAGCTAGTATAGTTCATGCAACCCATGATTTTCATACACACAAAATCACATGTGCCAATAAAAGAAAAAATCAGTAACAATTCAAATGCACAAGAACAGGACAGTAAAATACATTCCCTCTTATTTCTCTCCCCTTTTTATTTCAAAGCTTCTCTTTCATTTACTAGCAACAATAACATCAAAACCAAAAATACAACAACAGCAAAACAAAAATAGTCTAAATATCAAATACCGACAAATTAAACCAGTCCAAAAACACCAAATCAGAAACACCCAAACATCGAAGGCTTAGGGATTTTCATACCTTAGATTAAAGCCCAAAGAGGCAGAGAGATCTGAGAGAGAGAAGAGGATCTGAGTGAGATTGGGAGAGAGGAGGGAGAAGCCATGGTTGCCGATGATGATGGGGTTGTCGTTGGTTAGGTGGGTGGTTGGCACCTAAGGAAGAGAAGCCATGGATTTTCATACCTTAGATTAAAGCCCAAAGAGGCAGAGAGATCTGAGAGAGAGAAGAGGATCTGAGTGAGATTGGGAGAGAGGAGGGAGAAGCCATGGTTGTCGATGATGATGGAGTTGTCGTTGGTTAGGTGGGTGGTTGGTACCTAAGGAAGAGAAGCCATGGTTTTTGGTGTGGGTTTCTGGGACTGAGCTTGCCTCCAGGTTGAAGAAGAAAGCTCATCTTTGTTATTGGTATGCAGCTTTCACCTGTGGGAGGCAAAGAAACCCACTATAGCAGGTTATCCAGTTTTTTGAGTGATTTTAGTGGTTTTTCTTCACAAATTATTTTGAGCCATTAGATCAAAAATTTTAAATCCAACGGTTGAATGCGTCGATGTATTGATACATCGACGCATTGTAGAATTTTCGCTCTCTTTAATGTTGCCAAACAATAATTGAGTGCGGGAGAGAGCCAAACAACATTGATATACTGAAAGACAGTTGGACCAACCTGCTTTTTCTGATTGAGAGTCTCCTGCGCACTTTCACTTTCTTCGTTGCACCAACCTGCTTTTTCTGATTGAGAGTCTCCTGCGCACCTTCAGTCTTCTGCTTAGATTTATTTTGCTTTACTTCCAAATTAAAAATCCAATCAAAAAACCCCAAAAAAATATCCCCTTACTTTTACTTGTATTTTTTATCTTAAAAATTTTGAATCCAAGAAATATTCTTGAATTTGCCACTGCATCGACTTACATACTGTTAAATTTCAGAGAGACAGGCCAGCGGCCCACTACTAACAACACCGATATTGTCCCCAACTTAACCACCTACAAAGTCCAATAGGTGTGAGATTTTATCTCAAAAGGCTTCGGTGATATTAGTAGTGGAACCATTCATTATATATTGTATTTTATTCAGTCAGATTTTCGATGTGGAACTTATATTCTTAAACACATACTTATCCATATAAAAATTGCAGCATTAAAACAATAACCAAACTGTGTATGAACATCAGTTAATTTGTCTAATATGCTATCTTTATAACTTTTTTTATTATTTATTTTTTAAATTAAGGCTCAATAACTTATTAAATGTGGTTAGAAATTAGTTGAAATAACAGTACTCATTAAATAATAGGTCCGGAGGGTTGATAGCTCACTTGATACCATTTAATTTATACATTTAATGCACTTGAAATTATTTTGTATGAGTTGAAATTTGTCATTGGCTTCCATAATAAGAATCCAATCAAAACACCGTTAGCATCAGCTGTCAATTCTTAAATACCTAACGTATGGGACAGTGCTTAGAATTAGAGAATCATGCTAGGGAGACCAACTTTAGATACTAACTTGTGTATCAACTCTCTAAAAGAGGTGGAGTCCACCAATATAATGGGTCCCACATACTTTTAGAGAGTTGGTACACAAGTTAATATCTAAAGTTGATCTCCCTAGCATTTTCCGAATTAGATAATATAGGTGGTTGGTTCACGAGTCTCAATTGGTAGTAGAAGCCTTCTAGATTAATGTTTTTGTTTGGTATGACTTTTGAATTTTCAATTCCACAATTCCAAGTCTTGGTCTATACTGATGTAAAACAACAGCTCATATAATGTTAGTTAAACTTACCCTTAAAAAAATTCATAGTTATAAAAACTAGAGTTAAATTTATGTCTGAAGCTAAATTGTTATTACTTTTAGAGTTATTTTTTTATTATAGTAAATTGAGCTTAGGCCCATAAAATTCACTTTAAATCACCTATAGTCATTTTCTTTATTTTTCTATTTAAAATACCCAATTTTTTCAAATAATACCCGATGACTAGGATGCAACTAAGCAAGTTACCTAATATAACTTAAAATTTGATTTATTATATTTTTGCATTCCAAAACTACCCTATTTATAAGCTAACGTGTTATGTGGGGGTGTAATTAATGACACACGTTGAATTTGGAAAGATCTCCAAATGGTTGTAATGGATGTATGAATTAATTTAGAAACTTATTTGAAATTAAATATTAAATTCAACATTAACGTATTAGTAAACGTTTTGGTTTATTTAATAAAAAAATTATGTTGTTTTCCCTTTATGAATTATATGACTAGTAATCTATTAAATTCAACATTAACGTATTAGTAATCAATATCAATATATCATTATCAGTATTAGTAATCAATATCAATATCAATATATCATTATCATTATCAGTATTAGTAATCAATATCGATATTGATATTGATAATATCAATATTGAAGTGGACATTATTATTATATAAAAAAATAGGTCGATTATTGTCCATAAAAAATAGGTAGATTATTATAAAAAAAGATAATAGGTCAAAAACTGTCCATATCAATATTGGCAGTTTTATATTGATATTATCAATATCAATATGTTGATAGTATCAGTATTGATATTGATATCAATATCAATATTGATATATTGATGAAGAGTTTATTAATATATTCAATATTATTTACCTATTGATAATAAGTACATTATTATTGTCAATAATACTATCTACTTATTATCTTTTCTTAATATCCATATCAATATATGGATAATAATATTGACAATAGGTAAATAATAATAGTAAAATTATTGTCCAAAAAAGATATTGACAATATGAACCTATTTTTTCTCTAAATAATGTACCTATTTTTTTCTCTAAATGAAGCACCTATTACTTGTTTTATGAAAAATAATTTGATCATCTTTTTATTGTTTATTTTATGAAAAAAAAATTTATTTTATAAATGAACCTATTTTTTCTCTCTAAATAATGTACGTATTTTTTTTCTCTAATAATGTACCCTGTAAAACAATTTACCTAGTATAATGAACCTATTGTTTTGCTAAATTTTGTATCTATTTTTTTTCTCTAAATAATGTACCTATTACTTGTTTTATGAAAAATAATTTGATAATCTATTTATTGTTTGTTTTATCAATTTTTTTAAATGAACCTATTTTTTCTCTCTATATAATGTACCTAGTAAAAAATTTACCTAGTATAATGAACCTATTTTTTTCTTCTACATAATGTACCTATTTTTAATTTATAAAAAATGTACATAAATTTCAATTATACAAAATGCCTATTTTTTATAAATGATTGCGTACTTATTTTTAATTTATGAAAAATGTACGAAAATTTCAATTACAAAGTAACTAACCTATTTTTATTTATTTAATTTTTTTTTGGTAAATAATATACCTATATTTTTATACATATAAATATTTTTATATTTATATTTTTCATAGGTACATTATTGGATATGTAATTTACAGAATTTTTTTTTGGTTTGCAATTTTAGGGGGCGATATGTTAGAGGGAATGACAACCAAAAGAAATGGGGTGATTGATATGCTAGTAATAGGGAGTATTAATTACAATTATGGCAGTTCATGAAATGCTTGAAATAAATTATAAATAAAATATGAAGTCCGATGGCAACGATGTAAAAACATAGGAATATTATGACTTCTTATATCCTACTGGTCATTTAAGTTTGAAATTGGGTTTTACACATAGATTTACAGAGTGATAGGTATATGTCTAGAAAATAGAAAATATAGGGAATTATATTGGACAAGCGTTTTTTTAAAAACTAGATAGTCAAGATTAGTATTGTATAAGTAATAATGGAATTTGAGCTCCACTCCTCCGAGCAAATGTTTGGAAGACAGACGAGATAATTTGGATTTTGGAGTGCAAGCTCGTATTAATTCATCAGGCTTAACATTCACCTGCCATTCCATATGGTCTTTGTCGTTCCAAGTTGAGGAGTTTTTTTTGCTACCACTGTTGGAGATGCTCTTAGTGTGTCTTTCGTATCATGTTAGTTAAACTTACCCTTAAAAAATTCATAATTATAAAAAAACTAGAGTTAAATTTATGTCTGGAACCAATGCTTCTGACCATACTGATAATTCATATAATGGGTATTCTTTCTTACTAGAGTTAAACTAGAGTTAAATTCATATAATTGGTATTCTTTCTTACTTATCAATGCTTCTGATCATCAATCCTTTTTTTTCGCTTCCTATGTCTGGAACCACACCCGCATAAAAATAAAAAAGAATATGGGAAGATAAACAATATTGTAACCTTTCAATTGCAAACCAATCAACACGCAACTTTCTAAAAAATATTCCCATATTCCAATCAACACGCAACTTTCTTGAATATAACTAACAAGGTGATCATCTTATTATCCTGACAGTAAGGAGCAAATCTGCTAGTAGCAATACATTATCTCCAAATAAAACATGAGATTTTTACAAATTCCCATATGATACCAAGTGCTTTAGTATAATCTTATTAGCTCGGGGTGCGAATATGTTACCATTACAACTTAAACATACTCAAAGCTAATACTCCAAGCAAACATTGTTCAAAATGATTATGCTAAAAATTAAAGAGTTTTTAGAAAGCATGAAAATTAGATGTTTCTTTAGTGGAGAGAAGAATTGGAATATATTTTCTTCCACGAATCATGAATAATAATAGTATCCTTTTACTTTTACTTGTATTTTTTTTGTCTTAAAAATTTTGAATCCAAGAAATATTCTTCAATTTGCCACTGCATCGACTTACATACTTATCCATATAAAAATTGTAGCATTAAAACAATAACCAAACTGTGTATGAACATCAGTTAATTTGTGTAATATTCTATCTTTATAACTCTTTTTATTATTTATTTTTTAAATTAAGGCTCAATAACCTATTAAATGTCGTCAGAAATTAGTTGAAATAGCACTACTCATTAAATAATAGGGAGGGTTGATAGCTCACTTGATACCATTTAATTTATACATTTAATGCACTTGAAATTATTTTGTATTTAAATTTGTCATTGGCTTCCATATAGCAGCATAATAAGAATCCAATCAAAACACCTTCAGTTTCTGATTAAGAGTCTCCTGCGCACCTTCAGTTTCTTCATTGCAGCAACCAGCTTCTGCTTACTTTTATTTTGCTTTACTTCCAAATTCAAAATCCAATCAAAAAACGAAAAAAAAAAAATTATCCCCTTCAGATTTCCTGGTTTTCGTTTGTCCCTTGATTTCATTGTGTCAAATTTTTCACCAATTCGTTTCGCTTTTCCTTTGCCATTGTTACCAAAATAACCTTATTCATTATATATATATATATTAAAAAAGGAAAAAAGAAGAAGCAGAATTTCTGGTTTTCGTTTCACACCCTTGATTTCGTTCTGTTATTATCAACTCTGTTTTGCTCTTAGTTTCAAAGGGAAAAAGAAAAAGAAAAAAAAAAGTAGTAGCAGTTCAGCTTTCTTGGTTTCCAATCAAAAAACCTAAAAAAAAGTATTGCCTTTGAAGGGGATTGCCTTCAGATTTCCTGGTCTTCGTTTGCCCCTTCATCCTGTCATTTTTTTCCCATTTGTTTCGCATTTCCTTTGCCATTGTTACTAAAAGAACTTTATTCATTATATATAACATTATTATAAAATAAAAAAACAAAAAGAAGAAGCAGAGTTTCTGGTTTTGCTTTTACTTTGAAAGGAAAAAAAAGAAGGAAAAAAAGTAGTAGCAGTTCAACTTTGACTCATTATTAGACCGATTGTGCTGCCGTGTTCTAAAAGCATTTTGAAGGGAAGTGATCTCATTCCGATTCGTAACCAAAACAGAGAAAGGTATGATGTGCTTCTTTTTTATTTCCTTATTTGTTCTGTGCTATTTTATTTTCTTATTTTTGTTATGTGTAGCTTTATTTCAACTTAATTATTTCATAAGTAAATCCTGTTAGCTGGATAAGTCTAGTAAACACAAACGTTGACTTAAGTCTCTTACCTAAATATAGGAAACACAACTACTTCTTAGGAGACTCTCTCCTTGGGATTAGTTTGTAGTTATGTAATTAATTTGGTTGAGATTAGTTGTGGAATTAATGTTGGGAGCTTGGAAGATAAGTTTCCTCAATGTATAAACGTGTGTGACGGTAATACAAAGTAATCAAAAAGAAAAACCAGAAAAATCATTCTATCATTCTCCATATTTTTCCAGATTTTAACAAATCCAACTAATTCTTTTAGTAGTAAATTACATATTTGTTCTTCAATTAAAGAAACAAAGAAAATTAAAAAATTTAAAGGAAAACTGTTGCCTAACTATTTCTTTTTCTCTTCAGAATTTCCCAAGAATCGTTGAATTTAATTGCATTTATAATTGGTGGAAAGATTTTCTTGCATTTATATTTTCCCAAGAAGCAGATTTTCTGGTTTTCATTTCACACCCTTGATTTCCTTCTGTTATTTTCACCTACGTTTTACTTTTACTTTCAAAGGAAAAAAAAATTCCAATTATTTAATATTTCCCGTGCTATTTTATGTTCTTATTTTTGTTATGGGTAGCTTTATTTCAACCTAATTATTTCAAAAGTAAATCCAACTAATTTTTTTCGTTTAGTAAATTATAAATTTGTCCTTCCTTTCACTTTACAATTACAGCTGTTTCCAGAACAAGCTTATTAAAAAAACAAACAGAAGTGTTGCATACTGACACTCTGTGTTCTTCTCTTTCAACTTAGTCTAACGAGCTACGGTAATTTTACAAAAACAAAAAACAAACATGAGCTAAGGTAATGCTTTGATACCCTTCTCTATTTTTACTCTTTTTCATTTTCTTGTTTTTGGGTTCGTTTAAATTCAACAGATACTTATCCATATAAAAATTGTAGCATTAAAACAATAACCAAACTGTATGAACATCAGTTAATTTGTTTAATATTCTATCTTTATAACTCTTTTTATTATTTATTTTTTAAATTAAGGCTCAATAACCTATTAAATGTGGTCAGTAGTTGGTTCAAATAGCAGTACTCATTAAATAATAGGTGGAGGGTTGATAGCTCACTTGATATCATTTAATTTATGCATTTAATGGTTTGAAGTATTTACTCCCTCAGACAAGATTCTGGATTTGAGTCCTAATATTTATGTAATATGTGTGTAGTATGTGGGAGTTTAATCCTCTCTCAATAGAAAATGTACTAAAAAAATTTATACATTTAATGCACTTGAAATTATTTTGTATGAGTTGAAAATTTTCATTGGATTCCATATAGCAACATAATAAAAATTTTCACTTGATATCTTTTTTATTCCTTATTTGTTCTGTGCTATTTTATTTTCTTATTTTTGTTCCATCTCGTCTCTTATTTTGCTTCACTTTTCTTGATTTCTTTGTGTCATTTTGTTTCCAATTCGTTTCGCTTTTCCTTTGCCATTGTTCCCAAAAGAACCTTATTCATTATATAGATTATATATATATAAAAAATTAAAAATTAAAAGAATCAGACTTTCTGGTTTTCGTTTCACACCCTTGATTTCGTTCTGTTATTTTCACCTTCGTTTTGCTTTTACTTTCAAAGGAAAAAAAAATTCAAATTATTTCGGAAGTAAAAGGTATATGGTGTGTCGTTTTATTTCATATTTCCTCGGTTATTTTATGTTCTTGTTTTTGTTATGGGTAGCTTTATTTCAACCTAATTCTTTCAGAAGTAAATCCAACTAATATTTTTCGTTTAGTAAATTATAAATTCTTTTCCTTTCACTTTACAGCTGTTTCCAGAACAAAGCTAAGGTAATTATTAAAAAACAAAAAAGAAGTGTTGCATACTGACACTCCATGTTCTTCTCTTTCAACTTTAGTCTAACGAGCTAATGCCCTTTATTTTCCCTTTAATTTCAATTGCTTCAATACCCTTTATTTTTACTCTTTTTCATTTTCTTGTTTTTGAGTTCGTTTAAATTCAACAGATATAAAAGTTTGGAATTCCAAAGCAAAAAAAATAAGAAGCATGGAGATCCTCACCGGAATTATTTCTAAAATAATCGAGTACACAGTTGAACCAGTTGGGCGACAAGTGGGTTATCTAATTAACTACAAAAGCAACCTTCAAGGTCTGAGGAGCCAATTGGATGACTTAAATGCTGCCAAAGAACGGATGAAGCATAGGGTTGATGAAGCTGAAAGAAATTGTAAGGGAGTAGAAGCTGATGTCCAGAACTGGAGAAAAGAAGCAGATGAGATCACTCAAGAGGCAGACAATATTTTGGGAAATGAAGGCCAAGCAAAGTGTTTCTGTGGAGTATTTCCTAATCTGTTTTCCTGTCATCAGCTTGGCAGGAAATCATTAAAATTGGCGAAAAAGATTGTAGTTGAACTCCATAAAAAAGAAAAGTTTTCCAGTGTTTTTTACAATGCTGACCTAGAAGAGATATTTGACACACCCTCCGAAGACTACATGGCCTTCGAATCAAGGATTTCAATGGTGAATGAAATCATGGTGGACTTGAGGAATCCTGGTACCAACTTGGTTGGCGTGTGCGGAATTGGTGGGTTGGGGAAGTCCACACTCGTTCAGGAAGTTTATAGACACGCTAAAGAAGAGAAATTATTTGATGATGTGGTTTTAGTATTGGATGCTAAGCGGTTTCCAGAAGCCGAAAAAATGGAAAGAATTCAGAAGAAAATTGTTGAAAAGTTAGGTATGAATGTTCAGGAAAGTCATGATATGGAAGCAAGAGCAAAATATCTCTGGAATAGGACAAAAGACAGGAAGAGTCTTGTAATTTTAGATGATGTCTGGGAAGCAATTAATTTGGAGGCTTTGGGACTTCGCCCAACGACGACTTGTAAAATATTGTTGACGTCTAGACATCTAGTCTCTGAGATGAATGCACAAAAAGTGTTTTGGCCTGATGTTTTAGGCGAGATAGAAAGTTGGAGTTTATTTAAGAAGATAGCAGGTGATGTTGTTGAAAATGACCGTATAAGAAAAGTAGCAACCGAAGTAGCCAAAAAATGTGGAGGTTTGCCGGTTTTAGTTGTTACAGTTGCAAGCGCTCTAAGATTAAATAGTACTTTGGAGGTATGGAAAGATACCTTGAGGCGCTTCAAAAGTTTTGACGATAAAGAATTGACCGAAAAAGCATGCTTGGGTATTGAGTGGAGTTACAATCGATTGGATGCCAAGGAGCTTCAGCCTTTGTTCTTGCTTTGTGGAAGTTTGGCACAAAGTAACTATGGTATTTTTCTCTCTGACTTGTTGAAATATACTATAGGTTTGGGTTTGGTTAAAAAGGTTAGTACAGTGGAAGAGGCACGAAATGCATTGCATTCATTGGTTAGAAAACTTAAACACGCTAGTCTGTTGCTAGATGGTAATGATGATCGAACTGTTAGAATGCATGATGTTGTACGAGATGTTGCTGTCCGAATTGCAACTAGAGATCAACATGTCTTATCAAGAGCATATACAGAAGAGTTGGATGAAAGGCCAAGTAAAGATTGCTCTCTAATCTCTCTCCGTGACTGTACTATCTCCAAGCTTCCTGAAGCACCTTGGGAATGCCCAAAACTGACAATGTTTTACTTGGGGGCTAGTGAATACTCGCTTGAAATCCCTAGCAACTTTTTTGAAGGGATGAAGGAACTCAAAGTGTTGGATTTAACAAGACTTGATTTCCCATCACCACCTCCATCTCTTACAGTCCTAACAAATCTTCAAACGTTGTGCTTAGATCAGTGCCTGTTGGGGGACATAGCTCTAGTTGGGCAGCTAACAAACTTGAAAATTCTAAGCCTCATACACTCCAAGGTCAAAGAGTTGCCCAAACAAATAGGGCAATTGACTCGTCTACAATTGTTGGATTTGAGCTTTTGCTCTGAACTTGTACGGATCCCACATGGCGTTATATCAAGCTTGACAAGACTTGAAGACTTGAGAATAAACAGCTTTAAGCAATGGGAAGGCGCCGATGGAAGAAGTAATGCTAGCATTATAGAGCTGAAGCACTTGTCTAAGCTGACCGCATTAGAGATACACATTCCAGATGCTAACATACTTCCAACAAACTTGTTCTCCGATAAGTTAGAAAGGTACATCATAGTTATCGGTGACAGTTGGCAATATCCTAATATCTATGGAACCTCCTCTAACATGCTCAAACTCAAGCTTGCTACGAGCAATCAATTCGACAGAGGTATGAAATCACTGCTAAATAGATGTGAAGATTTGTCATTGGATGAGATCGAGGCTATAAATATTATTTCCTATCTATTACACAGTGACGGCGCTAAACAACTTAAGCATCTCCATGTCCAAAACAATGTTAATTTAGAAAGTGTATGTTTCGGAGCTGAGCCTTGTAAGAAATTACAATCGCTGACACTGCAGAATCTTCCAAAGCTTACTAGTTTCTCCTCCAAAGGAAGCAGGTCTGTTTTAAATACAAGGACGCCCAAGCAATTATCGATCGATATAGAGGCTGAAGAAATCCTCTCGGGGGATGAAATTGGTGGACCCCCGAAAGTTTTCATGAATGGGGGGGAGGTACGTTCTGGAGATTCATTTTGGTCATTCTTTATTAAGAGAGAAAATATCCCAGTTAAAACGATAAATGATGCTTTCTCACTCACTACATTTTTGTTCTTTACTAATAAATTCTTTTTTCAATGAGGAAAATATCCCAGTTAAAACGATAAATGATGTTTTTCTACGCCTAAAATATTATGTCAACCTCACCAAAAAAATAAATTTATTATGTCAATCAGGATTCAATTAATATTCAATAATTTATAAATTTAATAATATTATGATGAAATATTATTATTATCATAAAGTTTAATTTAATAATTGAGCATTCAATGAGTCCATCTACAGAAATATTATGATGATTAATGAATGTATAAAATAGGAATTGTGAGAGGGCTTGTTAGTAACCTTATAATGGTCTTGAGGCAAATAAAACTTTAAGAAAATACAAAAACGTAAGTTATAAGCATTTGAAATATATAGAGGTTATGTTTGGAATATATTAAGTTATAACCATGCATGTCCCCTGATTAAACATTGTGTACTATATACAGGTTATGTTGCCCAACTTAACAACCTTGACCATGCACCGATGTGATGGTTTAAGATTCCTCTTCTCATTTTCCATGGCTACAAGTCTTGTCCAACTCACACATCTTGAGATATCTAGCTGTCAAATCATGGAAGAGATAGTAACAAAAATTGGTACCAGTGAGGAAAATACAGAAAAGGTGAATTATACCTTTATTTCTTTTCCTTTTCAGCATTTGTTTCCAATTAACGTGAAAGAAAAAAGGTTTATTTGATAGGTTCATATGATGAATTTATCCCATCTACAGGTAGTATTTCCTAGCTTGGAAAGGTTGAAGATCGATGACATGCCTAAGTTGATGACTATATGGCACCGCCAACTTGGCCCAGACTCTTTTCGAAAGCTCAAAAAAGTTGAAGTTTTGAGATGCCACAGTCTAAAAAGTATCTTTGCACCTAGTATCATGGGAAGATTGAATGCTTTAGAAACCTTAATCATAAAACAATGCAAGTCACTACAAGTGGTATTTGAACAAACATCATATGACACATCAACTACTGAGTTGAAAACTTTTGAGTGCCCAAATCTGGATTTTGTTCAGATGGTTTCGTGTGAGAGTTTGAAAAATATCTTTCCAGCCTCAGTGGCCAAAGGTCTTCAGCAGCTAAGGGAGTTGGATGTGCGAAATTGTGGAATATTGGAGGAAATTGTTGCCAAGGAAGGAGTAGTAGAAACGATACTTGAGTTTGAGTTCCCTAAATTAACATCTCTGATATTTTTAGATCTGCCCCAACTAAGTAGTTTCTATCCGGGGCTGCATGTTTTCAAGTGGCCATTACTCAAACAATTGTTCTTCGATAAATGTGGTAAAGTGGAGATTTTAGCTTCAGAATATTCAAGATGGCAAGAAAGACTTGATTCGGGCCTTGACTGTACACCAATCAAACAACCTTTCTTTTTAGTTGACAAGGTACATAATTCTCTTGCACTACTTGCTCCTATAGCTCCTATAGCTAAATTCCTCTTCATATATTTTCTTTGGAATTTTTATTATTATTAAGTATTAGATTTTTCTTTTATTAAAATGATTTGTTGGCCTCCACCTTGTCAAAAATTTTAAAGCACATCCGTCGAATGAAAACAATAGTCGAGGAGGTTAAAAGGAGTAGTGATTTACTAACATATATGTACTGACGACATGTGTACAACAAAATAAAACTCGAAAATTTAAATAAAGAAAAAAGACTTGTGAAAGTTAAAATAATTCAGTTGGTGACATCAGATGAGTAATAGTATTTAGTTATGCAACTGGCCAAGTGATCAACAGAGTCCCAGTACTTTTCTGCTGCTGTTGTGGCAGGGATGGGGAAGAAGGAAGTGGTGGGTTGGGGATGGGGAAGGTGGTTGTAAGAATTGGTGCTGGAATATTTTGAGAAATAGAGGCAGAGGATGAGCGCCCAACTTGACAGAGAGAGGTATTACGTGAGAGGAATCGGGTGAGCTGCAGGGATGGCAACGGGGCGGGTATGGTCCGGGTATGCCAATCCATTTGGAGGTGGGGGACGATTCATGTGGGTTTTTTTTTCTCATTTATTATTTGGTGTTTTGGCTATTCAGTTTTATTTATTTATATATTCTGATTTTTATAGTATTTTATTTAGATTTTAATTAATTTATTAATATTTTAGTATAAATTGACTATTTTAACCATCCAATTAACGACAATATTGACAGAGTTAGACGGTAAAACCAATTGGACGAATAATAAAGATTAAAGAGACTATTTGAACGAAAAATTTAGTTAAAGAACCAAAATTCAACTCTTGTATAAGTTAAATGACCATTTGAGTTGAAAACCCTTTTTTATGCGACCTCTATATGACTATTGGTCATCTTAGTGGTTGATGGGTTAGCTCTCGTCTCTCTTGTTAGCTTAGGTAGGGAGTTCTCTTGGCTAGACCACATTTCATTGTTGCTTGCATGCCTATTTATAGGCTCTTGATTGCGTACTTTGCGTGAGTCGGTGACAGTTGGCAATATCTTAATATCTATGGAACCTCCTCTAACATGCTCGAACTCAACCTCGCTACGAGCAATCATTTACCGAAACTTTTCATGAATGGGGAGGTACGTTCTGGGGGTTCATTTTGGTCATTCTTTGTTAAGAGAGAAAATATCCCTGTTAAAACGATAAATGATGCTTTCTCACTCACTACATTTTTGTTCTTTACTAATAAATTCTTTTTCAATGAGGATTCAATTTATATTCAATAATTTATAATATTAAAGTGTTAATTTAATAATTGAGATTATGATGAAAGCCTGCATGATCTTTTTATTAATTAAGCATGAATGTATAAAATAGGAATTGTGAGAGGGCTTGTTAGTAACCTTATAATGGTCTTGAGGCAAATAAAACTTTAAGAAAATACAAAAACGTAAGTTATAAGCATTTGAAATATATACAGGTTATGTTTGGAGAGTCATGATCTCTTGGTCACCTAGTGACCAAGGAATTCATGGTCACCCACCTTTGGATTCAAATCCAATGGCGATAGAATTTCTTAAAAGGAGTGCAAAAGTAGGTGGGTCATGGGATTTGAATCAGGATGAGTGACCATGGATTCCTGTCATTAGGTGACCAAGAGATCAAGACTCTATGTTCGGAATATATTAAGTTATAACCATGCATGTCCCCTGATTATACAGGTTATGTTGCCCAACTTAACAACCTTGACCATGCACCGATGTGATGGTTTAAGATTCCTCTTCTCATTATCCATGGCTACAAGTCTTGTCCAACTCACACATCTTGAGATATCTAGCTGTCAAATCATGGAAGAGATAGTAACAAAAATTGGTACCAGTGACGAAAATACAGAAAAGGTGAATTATACCTTTATTTCTTTTCCTTTTCAGCATTTGTTTCCAATTAACGTGAAAGAAAAAGGTTTATTTGATAGGTTCATATGATGAATTTACCGCATCTACAGGTAGGATTTCCTAGCTTGGAGAGCTTGATGATCTATGACATGCCCAAGTTGATGACTATATGGCACCGCCAACTTGCCCTAGGCTCTTTCCGAAAGCTCAAAAAAGTCAAAGTTTTGGGATGCCACAGTCTAATAAGTATCTTTGTGCCAAGTATGATGGGAAGATTGAATGCTTTAGAAACCTTAGGAATAGGAGAATGCAAGTCACTACAAGTGGTATTTGAACAAACATCATATGACACATCAACTACTGAGTTGAAAACTTTTGAGTGCCCAAATCTGGATTTTGTTGAGATGGATTCGTGTGAGAGTTTGAAAAATATATTTCCAGCCTCAGTGGCCAAAGGTCTTCAACAGCTAAGGATACTGGACGTGAAGAATTGTGGAATATTGGAGGAAATTGTTGCCAAGGAAGGAGTAGAATCGACAGCTGAGTTAGAGTTTGTGTTTCCTAATGTAATATATCTGGCATTTGGAGGTCTACCCCAATTGAGGAGTTTCTATCCGGGGCTGCATGTTTCCAAGTGGCCATTACTCAAACAATTGAACTTCAGTAAATGTGGTAAAGTGGAGATTTTTGCTTCAGAATATTCAAGATGGCAAGAAAGACTTGATTCGGGCCTTGACTGTACACCAATCAAACAACCTTTCTTTTTAGTTGACAAGGTACATAATTCTCTTGCACTACTTGCTCCTATAGCTCCTATAGCTAAATTCCTCTTCATATATTTTCTTTGGAATTTTTATTATTATTAAGTATTAGATTTTTCTTTTATTAAAATGATTTGTTGGCCTCCACCTTGTCAAAAATTTTAAAGCACATCCGTCGAATGAAAACAATAGTCCAGGAGGTTAAAAGGAGTAGTGATTTACTAACATATATGTACTGACGACATGTGTACAACAAAATAAAACTCGAAAATTTAAATAAAGAAAAAAAACTTGTGAAAGTTAAAATAATTCAGTTGGTGACATCCTATGGCCAAGTGGTCAACAGAGTCCCATTACTTTTCTGCTGCTGTTGTGGCCGGGATGGGGAAGAAGGAAGGGGTGGGTTGGGGATGGGGAAGGTTGTGGTAAGAATTGGTGCTGGAATATTTTGAGAAATAAGGGCTGAGGATGAGCGCCCAACTTGACAGAGAGAGGTATTAGGTGAGAGGAATCGGGTGAGTTGCAAACTTACAGGAATGGAGGTGGGGGGAGGGTTTAGGCTATTCAGTTTTTTATATTATAAAATTGTCTGATTTTTATTGTATTTTATTTAGATATTAATTAATTTATTAATATTTTAGTATATTTTGACTATTTTAACCATCCAATTAACGACAATATTAACAAAGTTATATAATAGAGCCAATTGAACGAATAATAAAAATTGAAGAGACTATTTGAATGAAGAATTTAATTAAAGAACCAAAATACAACTCTTATACAAGTTAAAGTACCATTTGAGTCCAAACCCCTGTTTTTATGCGACCTCTTGGTCAGCTTAGTGGTTGATGGGGCTAGACCACATTTCATTGTTGGCTTGCATGCCTATTCATAGGCTCTTGATTGCGTACTTTGCATGAGTCGGTGACTTGGCTTGATTATTCGGACAATATCTTAGTAGGAAATCTCCATATCATGGGCTTTGTTCACCGACTTGGCCTTGCTGGCTCCAATCTAGATCCTTCTTGATTATTCTCCTGCACTATTTGCTTCTGTAGCTAAATTCCAAGACAGAAAATTTGTGGTCCTTCTGCTAGATATATTTTCTTTGTATTTATTATTATTATTATTAAAATATTAGATTTTTCTTTTATTAAAATGATTTTTTGGCCTCCACCTTGTCAAAAACAATTAATGCTTAAACCCACTTACTCCTCTCACTGTCTCACCTTTCCCCTTCACTCTCCAGAAATGCCTCCTTTCTTATGAATTCCAGGCTTTAAATTTTCTGATTTCCTTTGTCAAAGATTCATTCCCCGGTCGAGTAAGAGAAATCACCGAATTGCATCTAAAAAAAAGAAACAGTGAATTTATTAGGATCATCTTCCTGCTCTAGTTGAGGAAACCAAAAACCCAAAGAAAATCACAATAATCAAAACTGGAAATTGACAAGAGACTGAGGGAGAGGGAGGTTCAACTAAGTGATAAAAGGAACAAAGAAGAAGAGCACTTTTTGCTTCAATGGAGAACAGAGGCCAACTTCTTTTCCAATTGGAGACTCAAAGCGGCTGCTGTGACTGTGAGAGCATAATTTCCTTTCGGTATAATTCAAGTCGGTACCATATTTGAGGTTTTTTTTAAAAAATATAATTTAATTAAGCCTTGAATCATTATTTGCTCTTGGATGAGATCTAACGGTGACCAGGTGAACGCCACTGAATAAGTATTTAGTTATGCAATTGCCCAAGTGGGTTGACAGTGACATCCTGACGTTGATATTATTTCAGGAGCTGATGCATCTGGGAAATGACAACTCCGAATCAATTTTTCCAAACTTGGAAATTCTACACGTGTGGAGTTGTGGCAGATTAAAGAATCTAACTTCATCCGCAATATCCTTTGGGAATCTAACCACTCTGCAGGTAATGAGTTGTGACGGACTGAAATACTTGGTAACTTACTCGGTAGCTAAATGTTTACACCAACTCAAAAAGTTGGAAGTTGCGTTTTGTAAAAGCATAACAGAAATAGTGGCAAGCAACGTAGATGAACAAGATTCACAAAATTATTACGAGATTGCTTGCAATATTTGGAACTTTGGGACCTACCAAGTCTGCGAGGCTCCTAATAAAAAATTTAATTGGTGGACCAAAATGATACTGGAGCAATAGTTGGGGGACCATTGAAGTCAATAACCCTTTTTTAAAGATGGTTTTGTCCAAAAAAGATGGTTTTACCCCTGGATTTCACGGAACAATTGACAGACTTTGACGGTTTGGACCAATTTGATACTAAATGAGAGTTGAAGGACCATTGAAGTCAAAAATTTAGTTGGTGGACCAAAATTATACTGGAGCAATAGTTGGGGGACCATTGAAGTCAATAACCCTTTATAATAAATCCATTATTATAATATCCATCCCACCTAAATGTACTATGTTCTCAATTCATGTATTCCATTGGCAGTCTTTGGACATCTTCGTAATGAAATCTTCTCGTTGGTATAAGGTTCTTATCCTTCATCTTTCAAGCATTAATCAACCCCTTTTTTCCATTTCCAAGTGTTTGTGTGTGTGTCTATATATCAAACAATATTTTATATCATATTTATAAAATATTATCTAATCAAATTTTACTAACTAAATAATTATCAAAACAAGTGGTTTTACAAATCACATCACTTGAAATCTACTCATTTTTAAATCTCATCATTTTGAAGTCCCCTCATTTTAAAATTGTATCATTTTATAGTCCTCGTCCAAACGTAACTTAAAATTTGGTTTCGGCAGAGCAGAGAAACCCTAGCTATTAGAATAAAACAGGTCCGGATTGATGAAAGAAAGAACGATTG
Organism: Prunus padus; assembly: GCA_024362665.1. Taxonomy (NCBI): domain Eukaryota; kingdom Viridiplantae; phylum Streptophyta; class Magnoliopsida; order Rosales; family Rosaceae; genus Prunus; species Prunus padus. Next base: position 1,740,193 of record JANFAM010000013.1, on the reverse strand, counting down.
GAGGGGTCCGTTTGTACAACTGAACGGCTACGATCAACCTAATATATTTATTTACTACTTTTTTATCATGGTAATAAACATTTACATATTATTTTGGGTTAGAATAAACATCTAATTTTAGGCAAAATATTTTCTACATTAATCAATCTTAGGCCATAAATCAATTTGGCCCATTAATTACATTTCGTTAAAAATTTCGATGAAATTCGAGTGATAAATTGGCTGATGTTTTAGTTTGAGGATTAAATTGGGATGCCATTTCTTTCTCTCTCGACCATCTGAAATCATCACCACCTCCTTTCTCTCCCTCCTCCGCCTACACCCCACAACCGCCACTCTATCTCTCTCATCTCACGGACCCATATCAGAAAATCATTATACAAGTAGCCGGATTGTTTCTATTAAGTTGCTTCACTACGAAACTAGAAGAAGGAACAAATTTGCTCCGATCCCGGGAAAATTGGTAATTGTAGAAGAACCTCAGTCACTGCAATAATCGGTTTCGGTGTCTCTCTCGGTGTTACCGTCACTCTCATCTTCCAATTGGGAGAGAAGATAAATGCATAAATCGTAGCTGTCCAACTCTCCATTAGTGAACCCACATATCTCTCTCTGCGAAACCCACATCGGCTCGCTTGGTGTTGATTTGCATTGGCCTATTGGGGCTTGCTCTGATTGCTGATTTCCTCTGGGCTTCCTCGCCTCGTTTTGCTAATTCCTATATCTCCTTTGCCTCCAATTGGGCTCCTCCCCTTGATAGTTCAAAACCCAGTCTGATCCTCACACCCAAGAAGACTGACGATGAAGTACCCGGAAAGGTTTGCTTGGCTCTTTGTTATCATCTTGTTGAAATCTTGCGTTTTTTTGTGAATTCTCATCTGGGTATTGGTTGGCTTGTGTCAAAACGCGGTAAAAATTATACTTTCTATTGTTTGGTTGTTTAGTTGAAGCTCATTCATGCTGGTTTAGAATTTTTGATGTGAATTTGATTTCAGTACTGTCTGATTTGTGAGGGAGTGTGCGTTTTTTGTTTGTTTGGTTTCTATATTGAAGCTCATTTTTGCAGCTCAATTTGTATGAATATTTTCGTCGCGGTCTTGTTTAGTGTGTTAAAGTTTTCCGCAAAGGAATTGGTGCTTTTATTTCTTGATGTGAGAGTTGGTTGATCATTAAAGCTCGTCGTTGGTAGTTGTAGATTGTGATTAGTATTTCTGTGGATTTCAACGAGCTACTTCATCCCCATTGTTGTGGGTTTTTTCTTCTTGATGTGAATTCTTACCAGCATTGTTTAGGGTTGTGAAATATTGTGGAAAATGGAAAAAATAAAGTGATGCAAGAGAATGATCATAAGTGTTCAAGAATGGTTCGATATTCAAAATATCTCTTTGTTTGGAAAGGAAGAATTCAGTTTTCTCATGGAGTCTTCGATGATGACAATCTAGACTCGAGGACGAGTCTTTTCCAACCAGGGGAGTTTGATGCAGGAGCATCTATAGGGCTCTCCAAAGAGCACCCAATTGATTAGTTTTTGCAGATTTCAAATTTGATTTTGTTGTGGGTGCTGAGAAGATGCTGTAGAAGAAAACGAATATAAGATTTTGGATATTAGTATATTCGGCATATTGAAAATTATGACATTGCATGAACTGCTATTCTCTGTTTTGAGCTTTTAGGATGCTTTTCCGGTTCCACTTGAAAATGTGGTGAAAAGAAAAGCAAAGTGAAGACGTCATGAATTTGGGTTCTCTTATTGGGCATATGAGTAAATTCTGTACCTATTAGAAAGACAATGGTCCTGTTATTGGAGATTAATTCCATCCATCAATGGGTTAAGCAGAAGTGAATTTCCACTTTTATGAACCAATGCGTTGTCCTTTTACTTATCTTCTAGAACTTTTTCCTGTTATGTTAAATTAATGGCAAATAAAGTTCTAACTGATCCTTGTTTCAGCTCTGAACCGCTATTCTGTTACCTTTAGGGAAATCGTAAAAATGGTACTGCTACTGGGAGAGTTTTATCAGCAACTTTTGCTGATTTGCCTGGACCAGAATTGAAATGGGAAAAGATGGGTGCTGCACCTGTAGCTCGCTTGGATGGGGCGGCCTTACAGATAAAGAATCTTCTATTCGTGTTTGCTGGATACGGTACCATTGATTCTGTGAGAACCTTGTATTGCTCCTTAACTAAATTGTTTTTTATATTGTTCATGCTAGCTATCTCTACTGAATTTTTCAGGCTGTCCTTTTTTATTTATTAAAATGGTCTGTTGCTTATTTTTTAACATCCAAATTTTCATGATTTAGCACGTTACTTTTAACTTAAACCCGTAGAAATGACTACTGTATAGATTGGTCTTACATTTTCTTGAGATCTTGCTTTAGCTGATGCTATTGGAATTCTATCTTCTTCTTCTTTTTTTGGCAAATGAACTAATTTAATGTAGTCCCTTAACGAAATAAATTGTTGATGCTTCTGTGCAAATAAATTTTAAGATAAATAAAGAATAGCCATGAGCATTATTTTGTGGGTTATGGAACTTTTGAAAGTGAAGATTGACTAGTATGACACCTATGTACTCAATGTGAATATTCACACTGTATTCTGTTATTAGCTACATTTGCTGAAGAAATTATAAAATAAAATAAAAACAAACAATGAAATCATGTAGAAACTAGAAATGGTTCTAGTTTTTTTAGCACTAGGGTTGGGGGAAGAATTTGTTGAAGAGCACTGCTACATGAGAGAGAAGGGTTTCTATTCTATAGAGTATGCAGAGAATTGGATAAGGATATCAAGATTTAAAAGAAGATGTTTGTGTTGCAAGTGGATTAGGAATTGCTAGGAGCATCTATCAAGGAAAATTGAAGATTGTAGTACAAACTGCTCAGGGTAATCCTTGTTCTTTAAATTTTTGGAATCCGGTATTTAAAAAGTGAGATTAGATGGGTTGAAAAGGGTGTGTTTTTATGGGTTCTTACTTTTACTTAATTGTATCAAGTAGAACTGTGGTGTCTTTTTGGGAATCTATATCAAAGAGTTTTAGGATATTGCCTTTAGTTTAATTTATCTTGATTTTGTGGGTATTATGAAATATTTGTAAATTTATTCCGTAATTTTCTGCATTGTCTTTTTTTATTATAGAGAGACACATTATCACTTATTTTTTTACTCTATTTTTTTCAAATTAGATTATAATGTTTACTACAAAAAAAGAAGAGGAAAATTACAAACTGCTTCATGACTGGTGACATCAATGAATTGGGCTTCAACTCAACTGCTGGGGATAGATCAGATCCTACCGCTTATGCGGAACTATGATAAACTTGTTTTATTATGTTCACTCGTTCACCAAAACTGAAAAGATTCACCCTCCCTTCATATGTTAATGGGCTGTCCTTTCTGTTTATTGTTTACTTTAGGTACATTCACATGTTGATATCTACAATTTCAGTGATAATACATGGGGAGGAAGATTTGATATGCCAAAAGAAATGGCGCATTCACATCTAGGAATGGTAACCGACGGACGGTACATATACATTGTCACAGGACAGTATGGGCCACAGTGCAGAGGGCCCACTGCCCATACATTCGTGCTTGATACTGAGACAAAGCAGTGGCGGGACATGCCCTCTTTACCAGTTCCTAGGTTTTTTTTTGCCTAAATAAGATTGCATAGAATGAAGTGTAAGTTCTGTTGTTAAATGCTGTGTGATACTGAAATCGATCACTATGTATTCCTGTATTGTGCTTCGTGCATACACATGTTTGTGAATGAGAATGTCATTTATACCATGTCTTTATGTCATTTTTCTCTTATTTAATACCACCTGATTTCATTGTAGGATGTGTTTATATATGTATATATTATAGATGTATATGTGTATTTGTGTGTGCGCATGTATGTATATATATAGGGGTAGTGTAGCTGAGCCCAGATATCGGGATTAAGGCTTTGTTGAGTTGTAGCCTTTGTTCGCTGGTTTCTACTTAGCTCACGGGAACTTTTTGTACTGATGGTGTGAACTGGAAAATCAATTTTTTTTTTTTTTTTCGAAAAAGAGAAGTTTATTTCATAAAAAAACCATACAAGAAGGTGGACAAGTAATCCACCAATAACAGGAAGAAATAGTTAACACATCATATAAGATTTGTTAGTGTAAGATTTCATTAGTAAGTATTTGTAGTCCAAAACAAATCATATAATTTTTCTTCTGTAGTTCACGGGTAGATTGAATGGTTTTAACTCAGTAATTTTCAGGTTCGCACCAGCAACTCAACTTTGGAGAGGTAGACTTCATGTAATGGGTGGTAGCAAGGAGAATCGATATACACCTGGAGTAGATCATTGGAGTCTTGCTGTTAAAGATGGAAAAGCATTAGAAAAGGAATGGAGGACTGAAATGCCTATTCCCAGGGGTGGACCTTATAGGTCTGTCCACTGTCTTATTCTTGCTGTGTTTATGTAACTAAGCATTTCATCATGAGAGATCTTGGTGGAATTCCCGCATATGAAATTGATCCCAATTTTGCATTCATTGGCCTTGAAAGTGATCACATAAAATTAAATCATAAATTTTGAAGTTTTTTACCAATAACCATTGTTGAAAGTTCTAGGCAATCTGTTGGTATGAGTGCTCTCTTCTTGATTATTTTCTAGGTCCATCTTTCCATTTGTGATCTATCAATTCCAGATTCTTTATTATATGTAGCAATGAGAATAATCCTCTTTGGTGTCTTAGGGCAATAACATAAAGACAATGATATACACTTCCTGCTTAGAATGTTTATGGAGCTAGCTTCAGAACTTGGGGTTCTGGTGTAAGCTTATTGATGTTCAAATTTTGATGATAGAAGTACTTGATCTCCATCAGACCCGAAGAGAATAAATGGAGTAACTTATCTAGAATTTTGATATCAAAGTCTTTGGTCTCCTCATAGCATTTTCACTCTGAGTTACAAAATTCAGCTCAGAAATTCTAGAGTTAGTTGATAGAGGGAGAAGAGAAAGGGCTGCTTTTTATTTGATATTCCCAAGGGATGAAAATTGGCTCCCAACTCCCCCTGGTGCAATAAATACAATTGAAACATGACAACTAGTGGAATAATTACTTTAGTATTTGTACTGCCTTGGGTGGTCCTTCCTGAGAAAATAATTTTTGGTTTTAAGATCTCTTTCCCGAACTCTCCCACTAATTTTCTCTTAAGGGGCTTGACGCTATGAGCTATAATGTGACCTTTTATTTTCCAATTGCAAGCAAGATTTGTCTATGGTAATCCCATCAACTAGATCTTATCCATGTTCTACTGTAATTGGTATCTTTTTTTAGGGCTTGTATAGTTGTTGATGATCATCTTTATCTTATTGGTGGTCAAGAGGGTGATTTCATGGCCAAACCTGGATCACCTATTTTCAAGTGCTCTCGCAGGAATGAGGTAAGAATTTCATATATTTATTATTCTTTTGTTGGATCAGTTATGTCTGAGTTTTGTCAACAATAACCAGATGGTTATCTCAGTTTCCTTTGGTTCTAGGCCATCATAGATTCTCCTTGATGTAAACATCATCATCATTTGTAAATTTTGTACGGATGAAAAAGAATCAATGATTGATCTTTTTTAGGCTTTTTTTTATACGATTTTTTAGGCTTTTAATACACACAGTTACACCTATTTTACTCACCCAGTTAGAACCAGTCAAGTACTTACCGGAAGCTTCAAAGCCCTACACATAGAATGAATTTAGCAAACAAATCCAAGAAATCAAAGTTCAAATCTGGACTTGTCCTCTAGAATTAGTTTCATTTTGTTATTTATGATTGTTTCGGGTTGTATATGGTGATGTTTACATGCTAGATAACAAAATGAAGTGGAAAGTGTTACCTCCCATGCCTAAACCAGATTCCCATATCAAATTTGCTTGGTAGTTGTTAACAATTCTGTTGTTATTGTTGGAGGCACAACAGAGAAGCACCCTGTGACTAAGAAGATGACTTTGGTCGGAGAAATTTTCCAGTTTAACTTGAATACACTGGTTTTGACGCTCACCTCTTTGTGCTTTTAAAGATAAAGTATATGCGCCTTAATTGTTTACACACACAAACAAATGAACAAAAAACCACGCAAACAGTGAGGCAGTAACTGTTGGTATGGAGGTTAAGGTATCACAATGCCTTAAGCTGGAGTTAATATTGCCCAAGAGTTTTTTTATTTAATTTTTTTCAAAACTTATCTCCATTGATTAGATTGTGGATAGATTTCACTGCAGTGGGGTTTCACAATTATTCTCATATGCAGTTACCATTTTGTCTTCCTTGTGGTGACAAGAGAGACCATCTCTTTGTTGACTAGGTTTGTTGTTGTGGACCTACAGGCAGCACTCCTAAACTATCCGTGGAATGTGTGAATTTATAGAAATCTAACGCCTGCATTTACATCAGTTACTACGAACAAGCTATAGCCCGAATAATAGGTCATAAGTTTGTTTTCTATTGTAGAAATCTTTTCAATTTTGTCTAATCCCTGCTCTCTTTACCCTAAGGGTGCCAATGTTCTACAATGTTGGTTTTCTACTCTTAATTTCAGATTTTGTTACAGAACTGGTCGGTTCTTGGGAAACTGCCATTTCGAGTTAAAACCACACTAGTTGGCTTCTGGAATGGGTGGTTGTATTTTACTTCAGGGCAGCGAGACAAAGGACCAGATAATCCAGCACCAAAGAAGGTCATTGGAGAGTTGTGGAGAACGAAGTTAATATTGAGCTCGTGATTGATTCATGTTGATTCTTTTGTAGGATTGTTTTATGCCAGTACAACCATTCGTCATCTCATAACAAACGGAAATTCAAATATAATTGTGTTTTTATAGAAAATTTAATTATTTATTTTCTGGATTAGAAACATTTCTTCCCTATTGCGGTAAAGGGAATGAAATGGAAAAATCACCTAGTTAGAGGAAATCTTGTGGACAGATTCTATTACTGTAATTCTCATTGCTGAGGACATATAGCCTGGTCATGTAACCATGTATTGTATATCAACTCGAGTTTCTCGTGAATTATCAAAATTTTCAGTTCATCTCAATTATCAAGTACAACATGTAGATGATTAGTTCAAATCAATACATTTGTTTTTTCCTCTTTTAAGATATAAATCAAGACATTGTTGTTAGGGAGCAGCCAGGTCATGTAGTCAAAAGGAATTGTAAATTGGGTGTTACGTATTTTTATGCGCTTAATCTGTTAAAAGTAACTAATAATATGGTGTTTGTGTTTCTCTTTCAGAGGAAACTAACAAAGTGTGAGAAATATTACCCAAAACTATACCAACCTCTAGCTCTGGGCTTCTCATCTCATGCTTCTCTTATAAAGCTTATTGTGATCTTTTATGGTCCCACGTAAAAATTAAATTCAATCCCACTATCAACTTACTCTAGTCTAGTGACATTATTGGCCCTGAGATATGTACCTTAAAATTGTTGGTTTGCTTTCCAAGAAAAAATGCACAACAAACGACAAGATGTTGGCTAGCTTGCTAGGTTGCCACTGAAAATTAACACCACAGTCCCCACCCCAAAAAGGAAAAGCGGGGCTATTAAGACTATTCCATGGATTTTGAGTATTTAAGAGTATTTACCCCTTCAACCGCGGTCCTAAGTTCGATTCCTCCTTTCCCCTAGTATCGCTTGTATAAAAATTGAAAAAAACTATTCCGGATTGGGGCATTGCCATTTTTCTCATTAACGGATATGATGCAAACTCCTCATTAACTAGAACGACGTGGAATCATCTCAAAATACAAATGTGGTTAGAATTGTTCAGCTCTCCCAACCCCATGGTGATGCATGATGCATAGGACCTAAATTGTTTAGTTTCCTAATTTATTTGTTAGTTTCCTAAATTCTTCGCTTTTCCAAATTCTAGTAGGATTTCTAAGTTTCCTATTTAATTAGGTATAGGATTTCTAAGTTTCCTATTTTATTAGGAATAGGATTTCTAAGTTTCCTATTTTATTAGGAATAGGATTTCTATTTTAGCTAGGGATTTTTAATCCTATTGTCTCTAGATTTTAGTTTGCTATAAATACCCTCTGTAGTTCTTTAAAATTCAGACTTAAGTATTGATTAAACCTTCTCTTAAACTCCCGATTTCTGCCTTCTTTCTATCTTTTCTTCCCTTCAACTTCTCATATTCTTTTCTATCCTATTGCTCCGAGTGTTTAAACTAACACACCCAGGTGTACTACATCAATTGGTATTGAGCCTCTTGCTCCGCCATTACTCGCTTTGTTGCCTCTACTTGTCGTCATGGCTCCCAACATCACCGTTGCCAATTTAGTGAACAACATCGGGAATTCAAGGCGAAAATTTCTACTGAGATGTCACCAATTTGGAAAATCAATTCACCAAATTGATGGCTGATCAAAAGATCGAACTTTCATCTATGTCCACGAGATATTGCCAAGTTACAAGCTTAGTCCACGCTTTGCTCATCAACCACATCTCAACCGCGACTCAGGAACCATCTTCCACATCCGCCGTTCTCTCGATTCGTTCACACCTTCTCTACGTGCTGGTCTCCTTCCCAATCCATCTAAGGATTCCAAGTTCCAAGGCCACCTAGGCCTTCCATCATCTTCTCATGGGGACATCTCTCGGTTCGATCCGAACCACTTTTTTCCAGGACATGCACCTAAACCCCATTATACCCAACATACAATGGGTTCTCCTTTGGTGGACGCCACTATCCCTCCTCGCCTCCCGACCACACGAACATCAAGTCGTCCACCGCAACTTGGATTTTGAGATCGCCGTCATGCCAAGCCTACCGCCCCCGACTTCGATGGTCGCGGGGATCCTACTCTCTTTGTTGATTGGATATCTGCTATGGAAGATTATTTTGAATGGTATGACATGTCTGATGCACAACGGATCCGGTTCGCCAAACTCAAACTCGTAGGAGCCGCAAAGCAATACTGGAAGGCTACCGAGCATCATCTTCAACAACTGGGACAAACCCCTGTGCTTTTATGGGATGAGATGAAATTGAAACTCCGTGAACAATACCTTCCATCTTTTTATCGTCACCAATTGTTAGATCAATTATGGACTCTTTCCCAGGGTACTTCGACAGTCCAAGACTATTATTCTCGCTTTGTGGAGCACAAATTGCGTTAGCGTGCGAGGAAGAGTTGGCGATCCACGGTTTCTCGTTTTATTCATGGCCTTCGGATTGATATCAAACGCGAGGTCAGTAGGTCACGTCCGGATGTGTTAGAAGATGCCTATTGCCAAGCTTTGGAAGCTGAGACGTATCTACGACCACAACGTCGATACACAGGATATCCTGGTCAGCCTGCGACCACCACCCAAGCCCGCACTACCACTCCGGGTCTGAAGTCCGAATTTTCCGGACCATCTAATCCTACTGCACCACCTATCAAAGGACCGACCGTCTCTAATAATTCCCACATTGAATGTTTCCATTGCCATGCCAAAGGACATATTGCCTCTCGTTGCCCACAGCGCACATTAACTATCAGCGCTAGCACGAACGAAGCTTGTGATGTAGAGATTGTGGATCCTCTTGAGGGTATCTATGACCCAGAAATTGACGATTGTTTTGATGACGACGTACTAAATCAAGTTTACATTATGCGTTGTATCTATTCCGCACCCGCTACCGATTCATGGAAACGCACTAGTATTTTCCACACCTATGTTCCATGCAATAACCAAACATGTAAATTGGTTATTGATGGTGGTAGCACCATGAACGCGTCATCTCCAAGTCTGCTTGTTACTCGTCTTAATCTTAAGCCCGAACCACATCCCCACCCTTTTCACGTAGCTTGGGTTGATAACACTAAACTACCGGTCCATCGAGCGGTGTCTTGTTTCCCTTAAGCTAGGAACTGCAATGAAGACATTTATTTGGACCTATCGCCTATGAATGTTGCACATGTATTACTTAGCAGACCTTGGCTCTATGACCACCGCGTGCAGAATTGTGGTCGTGAAAACACATACACTTTTCAACATGAAGGCAAAAGTATTACTTTGCGACCAGCCAATCCTGCGATTAAACCTACCAAGACTAATGTAACCACCTCCTCTCCATCACGAGAAAGACAATGCGCTGTGTCGTCGGTTGGCTCTATTATCTTATGGCGATTTTGAGAAAGAAAGTCGGAGACAGGGGTTGTATTTGCTCTCATGATCAAAGACATATCTGCCGTCCCTTCTTATAAATCAACCTCTACATCAACTCCTCAATGAGTTCTCCGATGTCATGCCCGATGATCTCCTGCACGAATTACCTCCTATGAGGGACATTCAACATGCCATCGACCTTGTACCGGATCACAACTTCCGAATCTTCCTCATTACCGCATGAACTCAAATGCGAGCGTGCCGAGGCTAAACACGCAAATTCAAGGTTTGTTGGATAAAGGATTTATTCGCCATAGCTTTGAGCCCATGTCTTTGTGCAGTGCTTCTTACTCCTAAAAAAAGATGGCTCTTGGCGAATGTGTGTCGGCAGTAGAGAGCTATTAATAAGATCACGATTAAATATCGATTTCCTATCCCACGACTTGAGGATATGTTGGATGATTTGGCAGGTTCCCAATGGTTTTCCAAGATTGACCTTCGTAGTGGTTACCATCGATTCGTATTAGGGAAGGTGATGAATGGAAAACGACATTCAAAACTCCCGATGGACTATATGAGTGGCTTGTCATGCCATTTGGAATGTCTAACGCGCCTAGCACATTTATGCGCGTGATGACCCATGTTTTGCGTCCTTATATTGGTAAGTTTTTGGTTGTGTACTTTGATGATATCCTTATCTCTGACCATTCGAAAGAGGACCATCTGCAACACCTCCAAACAATTTTTCATATGTTACGCCAAGAAAAGTTGTTTGTTAATTTGAAGAAGTGTTCTTTCCTTCAAGAACAAGTTTTATTTTTGGGATTCATTGTTTCCGCAAGAATCGGCATAAGTCTTGATCCTAACAAAGTTCACGTCATTGTAAATTGGCCGCTTCCTTCAACATTAATCGAGACTCGAAGCTTTCATGGTTTAGCATCTTTTACCGACGTTTCATTCCTGGTTTCAGTACTATAATGGCTCCTATTACGGACTGTATGAAGCAAGGCGAGTTCCGATGGACTCATGCGGCCACCCGAGCGTTTGAGGCGTTGAAACAGAAAATGACAAGCACCTATTCTACGCCATCCAGTTTGACCAAGGTTTTTGAAGTAGCATGTGACGCATCCGGTGTTGGCATTGGGGCGTCTTAAGTCGGAGGGACATCCTGTTGCTTATTTTAGTGAAAAGCTTAATGAGGCAAAGCAAAAGTATTCGACTTACGACAAGGAATTCTACGCCATAGTTCGTATAAGCATGCTATTGGCAATATTATCCGTTACCAAACGAGTTTGTCTTATATTCGATCATCAAGCGTTACGGTATCTCCATTCTCAACGTAACTTGTCGATGGAGTCATATTAAGTGGGTGAGTATCTTCAAATTTTTACCTTTGTGATTCGACATCGCCGGGAGCCGATAATAAGGTTGCCGATGCACTCGGTCGAGTAGGCATTATCCTTCAATCAATGATTGCACAAGTTGTGGGTTTTGATAAAATCAAACTGAATATTCTTCTTGTCCAGATTTTGGTCTCATTTTTCGAGGAAGTTCTGCTGGAAATCGTCGTGATCATGTTGATTTTCTGCTACGTGATGGTTATCTCTTTCGTGGAACACGCTATGCATTCGTACCTCTTTACGTGATTTCCTTGTGTGGGAATTACATGGAGGCCTAGCTGGACATTTTGGTAAAGATAAGACGATTACTCTAGTTGCCGATCGATTTTATTGGCCCTCATTGAAGCGAGATGTCGCCCACATCCTGGCCCAATGTCGCACTTTGTCGGCTCGCCAAGGCTCGAAAGCAAAATCTTGGATTATACACTCCTTTTGAGTTCGCATACTCCGTGGAAAGATTTAAGCATGGACTTTGTTCTTGGCCTTCCTAAAATCGCACGCGGCCATGATTCTATCTTGGTTGTTGTTGGAGTTCTCCAAAATGGCTCACTTTACGCCTTGTTCCAAAGGCCGATGCTTCTTATGTGGCCAAGTTATTTTTAAAGAGGTCGTCACTTTGCATGGGCTTCCTGCTTTCTATTGTTTCGCATCGTGATGTCAAGTTCGTTAGTTATTTACGGAAGACTTTGTGGAAGCTCTTTGGTACTTCTTTAAAGTTTTCGTCGCATTTCATCCTCAAACGGATGGTCAAACGAAGTGGTTAATCGTAGTCTTGGAGATTTATTACGATGTTTAGTCGGTGATAAGCGTGGTAATTGGGACCTCATTCTTCCTGTAGCAGAATTTGCTTATAATAATTCACAACCGAACTACGAGTAAAAGTCCTTTCGAAATTGTTTACGGTGTCGCCACGTCCACCCATTGATCTTGCTTCCCTTCCTATTGATGCCCGTCCTTCGGAATGCGCAACTACCTTTCTTGAGCACATTCGTCACCTACATGAGGAGGTTCGAGAAAATTTCTCTAAGTATGGAAACATACCAACTTGCCGCCAATACCCATCGTCGCTCTCAAGACTTCCAAGAAGGTGATTATGTTATGGTACGTGTTTGCCACTGAGCGATTTCCCAAACATTCTTTTAAGAAACTTCATGCTCGATCGATGGGTCCTTATCGTATCCTTCGCAAGTTGGGTGCCAATGCTTATTTGGTAGAACTTCCTTCCGATGTTCATATTAGTCCCGTTTTCAACGTATCTCGATTTGTTTCCATACCGAGGTACTTTTACTCTGTATCGCAATGACCCCATTATCGTTCCTCCTGCCGCTCCTCGCGTGCTGCTTCCCATGCTCCTACAGATCAGATCTCACAAGTCTTAGATCATGAAGTGGTGGCTTGACCCTTGGGGGTTTTCTCGTTTTTGGTTCGTTGGGTGGGACATCCAGATACGAGATGCTACTTGGATTGCGAAGATGAGTTTCGTCGCCTTGATCCTTCTCTTCTCCGTCAAGTTCAAGATGACTTGGTAGCGGTGAAGTTACCGATACTCGCCCCCTATTATTCATACTTACAATGGGCGCCGTCCTCGTTAAACTCACCGGAGTTGAGTTCTTTTCACCGGAGGAGAATGATGCAGGATGCATAGGACCTAAATTGTTTAGTTTCCTAATTTATTTGTTAGTTTCCTAAATTCTTGAGTTTTCCAAATTCTAGTAGGATTTCTAAGTTTCCTATTTAATTAGGTATAGGATTTCTAAGTTTCCTATTTTATTAGGAATAGGATTTCTAAGTTTCCTATTTTATTAGGAATAGGATTTCTATTTTAGCTAGGGATTTTTAATCCTATTGTCTCTAGATTTTAGTTTGCTATAAATACCCCTCTGTAGTTCTTTAAAATTCAGACTTAAGTATTGATTAAACCTTCTCTTAAACTCCCTGATTTCTGCCTTCTTTCTATCTTTTCTTCCCTTCAACTTCTCATATTCTTTTCTATCCTATTGCTCCGAGTGTTTAAACTAACACACCCAGGGCTGTACTACATCACATGGATAATAACAATGCATGAGAAGTGATGTACAGAACAAATTATGAGCTACTCTGTACAATACATGGTGTACTGGAATGGCAACCAAATGATAACGATGCTTTAGGAAAGGAGGCTTTCTTTGTACGTATGCACGTACCTCAACTGTTTACATAGATTGGAGCACGTGATCAAATATGATTGCAAGTTTTCGATTGTTGGGGGCTTCCTAAAGTAGCCATCAGCTTCAGCAGCAACAAAGAATTGTTTGGATTTTCTCAACGACAACCCAAAATCGCAGCGATTCTCTCAACTCTGCCATGGCTAGTTAAAAGAATTGTTTGGATTTGAGTGCCAATTTTTGGGTTGACTAGTGAAGCATTCGCAGAGCCAACCTTTGTTGATGCTGGAGCTAATGGCTACTTTAGGAAGGCCGCACCAGTCGAAAAAAGTCTCCTTTCCTTTCTATAACTATAGTATCTTCATCTTTTGTACCAATGTTATATTCATTCCTCCTTATAGCTGGAGCACAAGCTCCACAAGTTCTAGCTCTCCATCAAACCTCAGCCCAGCAGGGTCAGTAGGCTGAAGTACGCCATCCACCATTCCACCAAACACAAACACGTAACGCCCAGAATTATCTGTGCAGGCACGATGGAATGACCGGCATTTGGGTTTGTAACCATTTTCCTTCAACCTTTTCCACATTTTTGCCAATAACTGCACAGAGTTGAGTGTAGTCGGCTGTATTGTAATGGATGGAACCGCACTTATGTCTAAAACCCAGAAGTCATTCTTCCGGTGTCTGTATGAATCCTCTCCCCCACAAATCAGTAATTGGCCTCCTAAGATGAGGGTAGCTGAGTGACCAACTCTCGGGAGGGAAACTCCTCCAGGAACATTTTGGAATTCATAGAGTATGTGTACCCATTTAGGTTGGCCTTCATGAATATCCAAGAACCAGACATCAGGAAGCACATCATAGCCCAATCCCCTCCCTCCAAACAAAACTGTTCGGGTTCCCCCAATGCAAGTCAATGTGTGTCCTGAGCGAGCTGGCGGACATGGATGAGCCACGATTTCATACCAAGTACCAAATCGAAAGTTTTCAGAGAGTTCCAACACCCATGTATCACCCAACCTGACACCATGCAGCCCAATTCCTCCATGGATAACCATCTTTCTGCCATCAATGCAGCATGCAGCATGAGCCCCTCGCTGTGAAGGTGCATCGGGCCCCACGACAAGCAGCCTCCATGACAGTGTGATACCAAGGGTCTCATGGCATGCTACTTTCCCCACCCATGTATCGTTGTGACGGCTTCCATTATCATTTATTCCTCCAAATAGAACAAGAAAATCATCAATAACAACACATGAATGCCCAAATCTGCCACTTGGAATGCCTGAATTGATCTTCTGCCACTTCAACATTCTCTGAAAATCATTACCAATGTATGCCACCCATGTGTCATCTAGATGGCGTCCTAAAAAATAACAAACAACAGAAACAGAATGGTAGGTTATTAAAATAAAAGTACATGACAAGAAACACAAGCATGCTCCAAGGACAACTGAGAAGACAATTCATTTAAGATGGTTAGTTGTTGTATAATTCTATCATATTCATACAGTAATCTTCAACTTCTGATAAATGAAACCAGATTAATTTACTTTATTCAGACTCAACGGTGTCCAGATTATTGTCTTCTCGCACTTTGATGAAAAAAACCATAGGCAAAGTTCGACAAAAGGGATAGATTATACCTGCTGAAGTTTGAAAGAGCCTTTGAGAAAAGAATAAAAAGCTTGGTTATTAACTGACTAAAAAGAAGACAGCACCTTGTTGTGCAGCTGAAGAACTATGTTTTTCAGTCTTCTTTTTTGGGCGGTTACGAGTAGAAGTAGATTCTCAGAGTTCATGGGATTACTACACTCCTAAATATATACAGCACGTCTTAGATTTCTGCCTTTTGTGAACACAAATTCATTCATTCATGAATTAGATTAAACAGTGGCATGATGCAGATTAAAGAACGGCAAATGTTTTACAAATGATGTAAATATAACTTCAAACATCTACTCAGTCAGCCAACACCTGTGAGCAAAGGTTTAACGGAAGCTAAATTTAGAAGGAAACAGAGTTCAAAACAAGTATAGGCATGCTAAGTAACAAAGCAACTGGTGCAAATGGAGACTATCCTTATGTATAGCTATTTTACCATGCCCTTCTTGACTGACATTGAGGGGCCTAGTTTCAAACTATAAGACTAATGTTAACTAATGATATGAAGAGAACTACGAAAGAAAAGCCTCAAACCTGGTGGTCATACGGGTCTAATATCAACTTCTGCTGCTTAAATGTGACAAGTAATAACCAAATATGAAAGAAGGCACTTCTATTTGTCATGAGAATTGGCATATTAAGGGACCGTTTGTGCAATATTGTGGTATTATACAATTTCCATATTTTCCTAAATTTATGTAGTAATTCGAAATGGAAACAAGAATTTACCCGTACCAAGACTGGACCAACCAGCACACATCCGATACATGCGACCTGATTTTTCCAGGGTAGGGTATGGCTGACTCTCTTAGTAACCATTAAAAGATTGGAAGTAAATACAATTTAGACCTGGTGTTCGGTTATAGAAAGGCGGCCTCAAGTATCTTGAGTTGTTTAAATCGTTTCTAAAACAATTTCATTGTATGCTTAGAAGTTAGAAACAGGTTATCTATCTACAAAAAAAGAGGCACTTGAATGGGGTTTTATAGCCTGTAGATTTAACTTTCTGAATATCAGAACTGAAACCACAAGTCATTTATTCTCAGAATGTTCTTTTAATATGGTGCAGTTCTGCATACTAAAACGAACACTAGAGTTGTAAGCATAAGTCTGAATCTTCAGAAGCTGGCATCAACTCTATTACTACCTAACCTCTCTGATTAATGGAAATGATGTGCTTCGAAGTTCCATCATTTACTCGATCAAACCAAGAACTGACAACAACAACAAAATCAAAAAATTTGATATTTCAAGATTAGAATTCAAGAGGAGGAGCAGACGGATGTTGCCAACTATTCGTTGGACCATTTTGTCTTTAATGTAGAGAGACCTTCATTATTTGGTCAGGTTCAGGTTGGACAGACTTCTAAAAAGCTTATTCTTACATGCAATTCATGCAAGGCAAGATATTAAGCATTATTGTCATGGTGGTCCTTTTCTCATCATAGAGTTTCCCTATAATTTTGTTGTAAAAACAATTAGACATTTTGTCAATGATCACAGCATCTCTACTGATTTTACAAGTTCGGAAAGCTTCCAAAACCAAAGAGATCCAGTAGAAATGATGTGGAACCGGGGGGGCAGATACATAAACTACTTATGAACATATATTTTATGACCGATTCTATATTGTTTATAATAATGCATGTGGAATGACATTCATCTAGCCAATGGTTTATAAAGTTCAATAAAATACACAGTTGTGATGGCGAATCTAAAGCAGTATAATTTTTTAAACCAAAACACCAGGAAGACATCTCAGAAACCCCATTAAAATAAACAAAAATGAACAACCAATCATCAAAACCCAGAACATGAGATATTTCATGCATGAAACATAAACAAATAAACCAGAAGCACAAACAAAAGAAAAGTAGAGCTGGGATAATTTTCAACAAGATTAACTGACTGACCTCCCTCACTGCCACCACCAAACAAAACCAAGCAATCAGACACAAAATTGAGAGAATGAGAGGCCCTGGGACTTGGAAACACCAATTCCCCAACTGGGTTAGACAATTTATGGCAATAAACAGAGTCCAAGCGAGAGACTTGCTTGTAGAGCCTCATCCAAGGCAGCTGATGATGAAAATTTGAAGCCTTAAGCGCCTCCACTGATTTGGGACCCCAGTCCCTCCTGCATATGAACTCCCACAGAGTGTCAGAGGCTGTCAAAGTTCTAAACTTCTTGCAGGCCATGGCAAAGCAAAGAATTGAATCTACAGGAAGACGCAACAAGATTGTAAAGAGGTGGTCTTGGGCTATGTTGGAAATTGGTGAAACCCTATTGGTGTTTTTGAAACTGTTGCTGCTGCTAGTACTGGTTTCTGCCATTGAAGAAAGCTCTGTTAGGTTGTTGGGATTTATGGCTGTGATTCTTGGGAAAGTGAGGTATTATTAGGCAGAGGGTAGGGAGCTCGAAAAATGGGTAGGTTTGATTTGTTCACATTGTTCATGGCAAAGGTAAGGCAAACGAGTTTCTGTTTCTTTTTTTCTTTTCTTTCCTTTCATTGTTGATTTAGAAGAAGATTGTAAATTTTTGTTTTGGAAAGAGAATGGTGGACTCTAGTGCCTGTTGTTTTTTGTCTTGTTTATGAAATTATAAGCTTTTCACTCCAACATGGTTCATTTTCTACAGTTATTTCTGTGAGGTAACGTTAAATTTAGCAAAAACCTAAAGTTATGACTTATAAGACAAACATATCTCAATCTAAGTCTCTTTCTTCTTTCTTCTCTCCACGCTCTCTATCCTTTCTCTGTACGGGCGGTGAACCAAGGGAAAGCTCGCAAATGGAAGCACCCAGAGAAAACTAGTCGGCTGCACACAACAACGGTGCATCATCGAATTTAAAATGAGCATAGCACACCATAAACATGACGTATGCCACCCATAATATTGTAATTTATGTATGAGTGATCACCTAGCTTTTAATCTAATAGTATTTTTCTTTTCAATGTCAGAAGAAGTGTACAGTTGAATATCGTGTCATATACTTTGGCAGGTCTAAATATATGAAGCATCACATATTTCTCACATGAAGCTCAAATAGGTCCTCCATATCTCCATTTATAATTGTAATTGGTAAATGCTTCATGCATGTAGATAATATGGGACGCTTTATTCTTCCGGGAGAGAAATCAAGGTGCTTTACTCAAACCTCGTATGGACGACCATTGAAAGTAGGTGAAGTTATTATGGAGCGCTACCCAACGTGGAAAATTCCTCACTTACTAATTTCATGTGGGGCTTTGCATTTAAGCTAAAATAGGATAATAAAGGCTCGAGGCTACCTCCTGGTAATTTGACTAAGCATGAACCTGCTGCCAGCCACAAGCCGCAAGGTCATGGAATTTTGGTGCTACTGCCACCTAAGAAGGTATCGTCATCCTTAAGGATATATCATGATGAAGTGGACAAAATCCAATCCACAGATATTACAGGTGGCATAGTTTTGGACCCTTGGATGGAAAATTTGTCTTCCTAAAGGGATTGAATAGGCAGATGAAAAGCTCCAAAAATTTGGTAAATCCACGTCACACTATCTATTATCCAGGTCTTCCAAGACATATCCACAACATTGACAAGATGAGAAGAGAAAAGTATAACGTCTTCCCTCCCATGTGAGTCCAAAGGATACTTTGCATTTATATGAAAGACTTAGAAACTGAGATGCTTTTTTTTTTTCTACTTCTCAGTAACTCCCACAGTGACATGCAAACGAGCGAATAAATAATGCACTGTAAAAAACCCATTTTAGCTCATACGAAACCAACATGATAATGGTGCTATTAATACAGTTACAGTTCCTATAGGTTAACAGCATTATATGTAAGTTGACAAAACGGATGTGGTTATTTTTCTCAAATTTGAAATTTGAAAGGACTGCGACTTGTTTTACAGTCACCAACCATCCACGCTGATCCATTCTCATTCTCTCTCATAAGGCAGAAAGGCAAATGCATTATAAGCAATGCCAGTCTTTACTTTTATAACTTAAATACTCGGCCTTTGTTTATAAGTTTCTTAAGAGCAGCCTTGGCTTCCTCTAACGTCTCGACAGAATGGCCTTCGTCAAATGATATTCGCTGTATGTTGAACTGCAATAACCAAAAGATATTTTTTTTACAATCATGAGAAAGGAGTATAAGAAATTCAGAAGGTTGTCACTTTAAAAACCTTACCTGTGCACCCTGACGAACCCGAACATCAGTTCCTTTGCTGTCTATGGATATGAGAGCAGCATCATCAACCTCAGATTCAGCAGACAAAAGCTCTTTCAGGGGCTTCGAAAAGATTGCATTAAGCTCCTACATGTATAGTGAGTTAAAATTATTTTTTCAATAGGATATTTTGAAATAATAATAATGATAATCAGAGCACCCACCTTCAGGTTCTGCTCCCCTCCATCAACTGCAATCTTATCAGGCTGAAGGGCCTCATATTCTTTGACATTAACCCAAGCAACAGTGCCAAATCCACCAATGAAATATATGTCACTGGTAGCAAGAAATAAACAATATAAGTTCCATCATGGATTAAAGACATTGAATAAACAACAGTTTTAAATTTTAAGAAAAAATTCACACAAGACTGCACTGGCCATGTGGCAACATCAGAAATTTGTGCCCATAAATACAAGTCGGAATACTTTTACATATACTTTTTCCCATAGCACGGCTGTGACTCCACTATATCGATATTACTTTAACCTGAATATAGTTACCTAGTATTTTTCACAATGCATCACCTAATTCATATTTACGAATAAATTAACTTTTCAATATTCTGCCCAAAAAGTTCCATTTTATAAGAACAATCAATAGAGAAAGGCAGTACGCAGAAACATGGAATCTACCTGGTGGTTCATAGTCAACACCTTAACCGCATAATAAGAAATATGACCTAGCCTCTATTGAAAATGGACTAAAGCTTTAGAGAGGCCCTTGACCAAAGGATTATATTTTCAGAAGTCCATAAAAGGTTCACAATCCCAAATCGGTTTTTGCAAGTTAAAGAATATTAAATGTACAATGTACAATTCAACTTAATAGTTCATAAGAGCCTAGCAGTCAAAATGCAATCACAGACACAATGCAAAGAACAGAACCTGAAACACAAGAGAGCTTTTCTAATCGTAAAATAAGCACAAACTGCACAAATTACTCGAGCCAAAACTAACAACCAACCTTATGTTCTGCATCCTGAAGTAGTAGAAGTTTCCCCATTGTTGAGAAGGCCCCTGTTGATGTTTTGCTATGTATTGTTTATGAGCCCATTCCTACAAACACAGTCAAATACAATAAACGTACTGCTAGAAAAACCCTTCTCTATTGTCCACCATACACATATTTTAGCTAAACATTCAGTAGCAACAGCTGCAAGTTAAATACTATTCTTAAAAACTCAAGCTATTCCTGACCAGATTCATATGGTCACCTGCCATCCAACTATACAATTAATGCAATGAACCACGAATTGACCCTAAATATGAGCTTGAAGAAACAAATACCTACTTTTTAATTACTATATTCAAAATCAATCAATTCATATTTTCTTAAATGATAAAATAAAATTATCAAATGAGATCCATATCTTGAAATTTCAACATAAATGAGAACCCATACGGGAACAAAACGAGCTATAGGGGAAAGCTTCATGTTCCACATCACCATTATGGCTAAAGGAAAAACAAAAACTTCTGGCTAAGTAACCCCAATATATCCTCGGCAAGGCACGAGTTAGAAAATCACCTGTTGATCCTCTGGAAGTGGGTAGACATCACCAAAAATGGTTACCCTTGCATTTGACAAGCTGCTCCATCCAGGAATCTACAAAAGCTAAAGCTTAACAAAATCCAAACGGATAGCAAATAGGTAAATTGATAGAGAGAAAATATCAAATCACTAACCTGCACAACAAGTGTGCATCTTGGATCAGCTAACAGATTCCGTGTGTGGATGGCCAATGGTGAAAACGAAAATATAGGATCTGCATACCATCAAACTGTCAACCAACATAAACAAAGACAAAACAGACTCTATTATATAGCATGTTGAATTTCATAGCATACACTATATTGTTCAAGTTGTATAAAGAAAAAGAACATAGTAAAAGGAGTGATCTATAGTTCTGTCTGATTGACAGCCTAAATTTAAAACTTTACATGCAGATTTGTTTTCTATTGAGGAATAACTCTAAATTGTTTAATTAAATGAACATATTCAACAACTTACGCCCCGTAGAATCAGGTGCAAAATCAACCAGAGAACCAAATGGATATCCTTCTCGTCGATGGTGCATGCGCGACATTACAGTGCACAAATGAGCAAATCTAGCCTTGAATTAGGAAGCAAAATATATTTAGCAGCTTAAAAATAAATAAGCTACTAGCTATAATAAATCATGTCCAGGTGAACAGAAATTATTGTATCTTTCAAAATCCAAAAAGAAAAAGAAGAAAAAGGGTCTTTACCTGCTCCATAAGATTGCGTACAGCTAAGGCGGGTCGAGGTAACCCATGAGCTGAAGTTGCACTCTGCACCCCGCCAGAAATTGGAGTTCTAAAGAGCCCAGCTCTTGTTCCCCCTGCTGCTACATTTGAAGATGGGGGTGAAAGAGACATGTCTAAATTTAATGCCTCACTCACATTCTTCTCATTACTATCAGACTGATTTAAATTACCCTTCACAACAAGTAAACAGAAGACAGAATAAGATCAGATGCAATTAGAAAAATGAGAGCAAGCAAACAACTATGTACCAAAAAGACATGTTAGTACTAAAACAACGAATTTGGAGTGATCTAATTCTCCATTCTTAAAGTTTCCATATGTTTATAATTCCACACTAAAGCTATAAATAATAGACCTGTTAAAGACTACCTTCTGATCAAGATTCTATTGACAAGCATCGTTTAAAGCTCAGTTAGATGTTAAAAATCATTTAACTACAAGACAACGGATGGCTAGTTAGGGCTGGCGAGGCAATGTTCTATGGTCTCCCGAGCTCACCAACTTTCTGAATGTAGTTTTGATAGTAGGTTTTGGAGGAATGCAATTGAAGGTTTTAAGTTGAATTCTCGGTCTCAATCATGGATTGCAAATTGGCTAAATGCACTTTGTGAAATGTTATCACTCCACTAGATTGTCTTGCTGTTTTGGGCCAATCTGCTGTATCACCTATGGTTGGGAGGAACCAGTGAGTGTTAAGATGCACCAGTTTAACAAGTCCTTGCTGATATTTTTTCATTTCAGTTACACCTCCTTGTTGATATAAATTGCTGGATCTATTTCTCGGAATATCAAGGAATTATCTCAAAATTTAAGTATACTGGACAGGTTTCTTTCTTCATAAAGATTGCTGATTTTTCAGCAAAACCAATAAAACGGTTCCAATACATGTCAAATTCCTTACTTTTATTTTGATCACAAATGTTTAAAAGTGTTGCACATAAAAAAACTAAACCAATATCAACAACTAACATTCAATTTCCACACATTTTCAGTTTCCTCAACTGCATAGCAACCAAACAGGATTTATTGAAACTAAAAACAAAAAAATGCACACACAATTGCTGAGAACTTTGCAGATTAATATAGAAACAAGCATATGTAGACAGTTGAAAAACACATACCTGAGACAAAGAGAGAATCTCTTCAGAAACTAAACCAAACCCATTATTCAAGGGCCTGACTTCTTCGCTGTCACCGGACCCAGAAACCTCCCCTGAGAGAGCTTGAACCCGCAGCCCAACAAAATGAGAACTTTGACTGATTTTGAGAAACCCACTTCGCTTATTTGGTGTTCTGAATGAAGTGGGGTTATCAAGAACTGGGTGCGTCTCCGGAACGAACGCAGAGCTTGCAAGGGCTTCCATGGAAGACGCAAAGTGAAGAGAAAGAGTGAATTTAGCGTTTGGCGGTGTAGTGCGCTCTACGGAGGCAAAACTGAGTGCGTGATTTTGGGTTTAGAGATGGCGACTGTTTAGGTTCTCTTACGTTGTGTGCCCCCAAAATCCGTACTTTTGTTTGTTTTTGGAAGCGGCATGCAATTCAGGTAAGTTTGGGCAGCGCCAACCCAAGGCGATAATTTGGATCTTAAAACTAGACCTAATAACAAATAAAGGTCAACCATGAATAATTTTATAATAATCTATATATATATAATAATAAAAAAGTAATTCAATTTTATGATAAAGAGATTAAGAGTTGGTATTGGAGTTGTGTTGCACCAATTAATTACACTTGAGAAAGGTTTTTTATTCTCACTTTGTTATTTGAGTGATTCTATCAAACACCAACACCCAATTAATTAGATTTGTATTGCACCAATTTATTTGAGTTGTGTTCTAATTTCTTAGAACAACCCGGTACCATGAGGTTTGTACTTAGCATCACTTGAGACTGCACCAAAAGTCTTGATCAATCTAATCCAACTAACAAACTATTGGTAAACAACTCGATATTCAGCCGAATAAAGAGTTTTTTTTCTTTGTTGTTTACAAAAGAGTATTATTAATTTCATAACGCGTTGGTAGGCTCTAAGTATTTTAATTAAATTATGGTATATTTAACTCTCTCTTTTTTTCTTCCAGATCCTATTGCTATTATTCTCTCAAGTATTAATGCATGCACACTTGGCATAATTTAGACTTTTGAAGGAGTTTTATCTTTTCTGCTTTGTTGTGTGTGGTATTCTAGTTTTTGTGTTGGTTCCTATTGTTAACCATTTGAGGGTCAAGTGAGGTATAGTTTAGTTGGTGAGTTCTTCCATCTTCATTCATGTGGGCAGAGGTTCGAAACCCCGATGCATTCAATGAGTATTTGTGCAAACCCTCCTCCCCCAATCCCTTGTACTGAAAAAAAAAAAAAAAAAAAAAAGGTCAAAGTATGATTTGTACTTATATATATAATATACCCTGTAATTCTCATTCTTATTTAAGCAAGAGTTAGAGAACACAGGTCAAAAAATGCCTCACAATTACTTCCTTTGTCTGGTAATTTTGTTCCCATTACTACTTGCAGATGCAAGTCATAAACTCAGCATTCATATGAGGTTGTTCAACCCATTGTAAGTACTTCTTGTATATAGATATATACCCCTATAAATTGATTGGTTCTTATTAATTATATAGTCAAAGGATAATTATTTTCATTTTTGTTTGTAGAAGCACTTGGATAACTATTTTCATTTTATGTTTGTAGAAGCAAGGGGTTAAAATGGATAACAGATCAGTGATAATGGTCTGTAAAGGCAATAAGGAAGTTCAACTTGCAGAGAATTGCTCAAGCTTAGTGGGCAGATGGAGGTGTGTCAATGGGGAATGTGTCTGCTATAATTGTGAAACACCTTGATGAGTTTTAAAAGTTCATGTGTAATTTCAGCTTAAGACATAAAAAGATTGATAAAAATCCACCAGCAATCTTTTCATTAAGGATCGCTTGTTTCATATTGCAAAATTTTCAGGTCTTGTGCTGCTGACACTACTGTAATGAAATGGAAAATAAGAGTGTGTGAAGAAAATGGAAAAATCATCTCAATGAGAGCCTTTGTGATTCTCATTCCTTCATTGCTTTGAAAAGCTAGTCCAAGGAATTCTTGATTCTGGAATTAATATTTAAGCAAGCCAAGATCTCTTTTTACTCCCAATTCTGTTGTTTTACAAAACACGAACTTAGGTTCGATTCCCCCCTCCCCCAATATTTGCTTGTATCCCAAAAAATAAAAACGAACCTAGGCTTCTGCCCTTATGAGAAGGACAAAGTTAGCCAATGCTGTCTCCAAAATTCCTCAAGACCAAGGGGGATTGTCAAGCTATCCATCTATGTTTGCAGCTGTCAAGCAATCTCAAGTTTCATCTAAAAGTATATGTAGTTATTCTGTTTGTTAACCTTTTGATGCATCAAAAAAGGGCCATTAAGCAAGTTTTAAATTGATTTTTAAACAAAAAACTTTACAAAATATAATAATACATCTGATTGTCATTTCCCATTTATGCTCACAAGTTAGAAAACAGGGCTCAAAGTATAATATTTATTCATTAATATGTCCAATTACTTCCTTGCTCTAGTTCTGTTTTTCATATTAGTGTTCTTTGTGAATGCATGTCAGCAATCTAAGCATTCTGATGATGATGATATTGTGCAAATCACTGTGAGTAAGTTGTTATAGTATCTAGTCCTATGTTAATATTCGTTCTTTTTTATTGATTTTTAATAATTATTTTCAACTTTTTTTTTACCTTTTGCACAAACAAGGGGTTGTTAAGTCGGATGGATCAGCCATAATAATCTGTGGCGGCGAAAATGAACCTTCACCTGGTGAGAAATGTTCTAAGTGGGCAAGCAGATGGGGTTGTGGCAAGGAGGCATGTGTCTGTTGAAGGAGAAACTCAGTCCAAGTCAAACACTTAGCTTATCTTTTGTAATTATCTCTTGTCTATTCACTGTAAATCCTTTCCTCTTATCTAGTCTCGTTGTACTTATCACAACTTGTAATATGTTCATATAAGTAGTACACGCCAGCCACTGTTCAAGTGTGGCTTTGGAGCATATCTTTCATGGTAATCAGAGCTCCTGATTAACCTCATGTTTAATAATTTTTTTTCCTGTCCCTCTGCTTTTCTTCTAGATTCAAAAGGATCAGCTGGTCCTCTCCTGGCTCAACGGATCTCTTAGTCACTCTGTTCTCGCTACCGTGGCTCGCTCTATCTCTGCTCGTGTTACCTGGCTTGCGCTTGAGAAGCGCTAGGCCTCCCAGAATCAGAATCGGCTTCTCCAGCTTCGCAGTGAACTCCTTCGCACTATGTGCGGCGACTCCTCTATTTCCGATTATCTTGATCGCATTAATGTCATTGCTGATAACCTTGCATTGTTAGGTTCTAAAGTCCTTGCATTGTTAGGTTCTAAAGTTGATGAAGGTGACTTAGTTGCTGTTGTGATGAACAATGTTGGTTCTCTCTATGATAACACCGTCAGTTCTGCTCAGGCCTGCGACACTCCCATTTCTTATGTTGACCTTGAAGCCTTGCTGCTTAGTGCGGAGCGTCAAGCCTCTGCTCATCAGGTTCCCTCGACTGATGTTGGTTAACAGTTGATGGCGGAATGACCAAGACGCCCACAAATCTCGCACTGAACCCGAGGGGCACCAGAGGAAGAAATAGAAGAACCAAAAAACCCGGAGCAGCAGGGGCAGAGCCGAGAATAGCAGGTTGAGAAGAGTAAGCACTGGAAGAAGAACCACCACCGCGACCACCAAAACTACCAGAAGCAGACCCAAGAAAAGAGCCACGACCACCCCCGCAGGGAGAGGAGAAGGAACCACGACCACGCGGAGTGCCGCTACCACGAGCAGCCACCACTACAAGAAAAACAGGAATTAGTGACCAGCCACTTGGTCACAAGAAATACCGTTTTTGGTCACTGAATGTAATTAGTGTCCAAATATTGGTGGTCACTGTGTGGTCACTAGAAGCTCGTCACAAATTCTATTTAGTGATTATTGTCAACTATTGGTCACTACAACACAAAGAATTAGTTACTATACCTGTGTGGTCACTAATAAAAATGCTAATAACGACCACAACTTTGGTCATTAAAGGGCTCACAATTTGGTCACCAAAACATGCATTTTGGTCACTGAAACTGGGTCACGTGCCCACATTAGTGACCTACTTGCTTGGTCACTAATGTATTTAAAAAAAAAATGGTAACTGATTAGGTTTACCTCTCCATGTTCTTTATTTATTATATTACAATATGAAATCACAATTAATTTCTTTTAGACATTGCTGTAGATAAAATTTAAAGCATCAAATAATTCATTGCATTCAAAAGCAATCCATATATATAACATTCTTCCAACAAATTCATAAGATGTCTCAAAAACAAAATGCTAGATATTTAAGTTCAACCTAAATGTCAATTGATTCCCACAAACAAAGAACATAAGATTCATCATTAGTCGATTGTCTTCTGTCCTCTATCCTCTGATATACTAGAAATTTATCCATCG
Source organism: Prunus padus (assembly GCA_024362665.1). Lineage (NCBI taxonomy): Eukaryota > Viridiplantae > Streptophyta > Magnoliopsida > Rosales > Rosaceae > Prunus > Prunus padus. The sequence goes on along the minus strand of JANFAM010000013.1, from coordinate 1,712,822 downwards.
GACGTACATCAAACAAAGAATAATTATTTACAAAAAGATAATTTCAAATGAAAAACAAGATTTTCCATCAGAGCAAAAAAATACCTGGAAACTTCAACCATGCTGATATACCAGAAGAAACTTATCCATCAGAGCTGTACCAAACAAAGAATAATTATTTACAACAATATTTACACTAAACTCTTCTCCATTGTCTGCCATACACATATTTCAGCTAAACATGCATATCAAATCACTAACCTGCACCACAAGTGTGCTTCTTGGATCAGCGAACAAATTTATATACAATCGTTATATTCATGAAACACAAACTGATATAGAAATAATGACTGAAACCACCCATGTGTAGATGCGGAGCAAATGAAATTTTGATTACAATAACTGAAAATTTCATGAAACTCAAAACTTAAATCAGAGCTATACATCAAATCAAAGATAATTAAGACATCAGTTAAGCATAAAAATAAACTGGTGAACAAAGAGCAAACAATACTTGTTCTTCCATCATGGAACCAAATATGGACCCTATTGCCCAGCATAAGGTGTTTAAGTTGTTCCAATGCTCAAGGTGTGACAAATATTGTCTCCCTCATGATCTACAAGATCAAAATGACACCAATGAAAAAATAAGTATGAAAACATTCAAGAAAGAAAATAACAAATAATCCAATACGTTTTCTACTATTACGAAAGAAGCATATCATAGAAACTGAGTTTCTGGTAAGATTAAAATATTTAAAAGCTTCTGTAGATAGTATTTTCAAAAGTCTTCTGAACTTAATTTCTAACAAGAAAGTTGCCTAATACAATATCTAACCTCATACACATAAAATCCACTTTTAAAAACAAAACTAAAGAAGCATTACATGGCTAATGTGATTGTCCACGTGAATGAGCAAAAGTGTCATGGACACAATGCTTAGAAACCTATTGTCTCAAAATTTGTTGGGAAAATATTTGAATGTTATTGATAGGAACATGGTAAAGGTTCTAATGGTTACTGAAAATCTCCCCAAAATTTCAAAAAAAATTTAAGACACCTACCTAATTCAGACTTGTTGAGTCGCTTTCAATATGGAAGGTTTGTAAGTTATGAGATGATAAATTGGTCTTTTCCTAGACAAAACCTTCTCGTTATGAGATGATAAATTGGTCTTTTCCATACATCTTTATTCAACTACAAAGAGATTAGAAGATAAGTTATGGTCAGATAGGCTAAAGAAAAACAGGGGGATTCAAGTAAAACTAGAGGATGCATTCATACAAAGTAGAAAACAGAAAACTCAAACCAACAAAAATTGCAAAGATAAAAGTATCTAAATTACCTGGAGCCCCATCATATTTGTTGCTGCAGCAGGGTTATCCAAATTATGATGCAACTCAAACAGTTCCAAAACCAAGGAATTCTAATATTCTAAGCAAACCTGCTCGAACAAACAACCAATTCCAAGTCTAATTATCACTTCATTGTTCAAATAGGAAGAGAGAGAGAGAGCTAAATAGGGCCTTCGGGTGGGTGCTAGAGAGCACATCATAATTAATTATACCTTAAAAACTCCAGTGTCATCCACATATGAGATGTTTATTAGATATTCAAGACCCATCAGCAATGCGGCTATATTCTGTTGTGTGGTTTCAAGCACACGAATATGTGACTGCAAAAAGAAAATGAGACAATTAATAACATCCTCATTGGAGGCGTAAAGATTAATCATAATCGCAAACTCTTTTATGGATGAGTAAACAATAATTATAGACAACACAATAGATAAAGCTTAAAGATCCTGTTATGACATAAACCAAACAGCAGAACTATCATATCCAAATACGGCTCTTGAAGGCAAGGCAATATATCAACATATTCATCTGAAAGAGAACAAACTTGCCTTGTAAAATGAAGTGAGAAACAATGCCAAGTTCTGAATGAAGGCCTGAAGAAACAGCATCATATGAACCAATTGAATACACACAATAAGAGAGCCTAAAATCATTAAAGACCATATACCTGTTCCTAGCCAAATCCATTTGCATAAGCTTGATGGATTTTAGTAGATGGAAGAATAGTCTGATTTGTCTGCAATTCAAGAATCAAATAGTGGCATAATCACTCAAATTAAAAGTTAATTAGTTATTAAATGAAGTATTAAATCCAAACGAAATCAAAGAAATCGTGAGAGAGAGTAAGAAAAAGCATCGAAGATGCATCTGATCAACCAAAAAGTCGACACCGGAGTAGTGGGTCAAACCAATCGAAATGAAAGCTGAAATCGAAATCGAAATCAAACTCCATCATTCTCTCAATTTTGGAAACCCTAACCCGCCCTTCCATTGCTTAACTTTTGAAACCCCAAATCCACAGTCATCGAGTGAGAGAACAAAAAGAAAATACCTTAGAGGTCTTGAGCTGAATCAAGTCGAAAACACATTCGAACCCTAAATCAACATCAAAGTTGAACTCAAAATCAAAATCAAAATCAAGTACAAGTTCAGAGAGCGCACCAGCTGAGAAGTTTCCATATGAAAGAGAGAGATTAAGATAGAGAGAGAGAGAGAGAGAGAGAGAGAGAGAGAGAGAGCAACACGCAGAGAGCACGATTTGAACTCTGAATTCACTGAAAAGGACACTCGCTCGCTCGCTCGCTCTGAAGGAGAAGTGCACGCTCTAAGTCTGGCTCGATGAACTCGTTTTGAAAAGAAATTTTAAAAGAAATAATTGGTCACTGATGTATTAAAAGACACGTGTAAGGCTACTGTGCCATGTCAACTTATGTGTTTAGGTCACTAAATATAAAATCTAAGCTATTTTTACTGACTAAAATTTAGAGTAGTCACTATTTGTCAAAAGAATTGGTCATTAAAAGTTAAAAATTGGGCACCATTAGTTTTAGGGACCATTTAACATTGTTAGCCACTAAATGCACACTATTTGTGACCATTATCCATTTTGTCATTGAGAAATTGGTCACTGCTTTCCTTTTTTCTTGTAGTGCACCAAGGCAGTGGAACCAGCATCAGTCGAGGGAACCTGATGAGCGGAAGCCCGACGCTCCGCACTGAGCAGCAAGGCTTGGTGTTCTCATAGAGAGAACCAACATTATTCATCACAACAGCAACTAAGTCACCTTTATCAACTTTAGAACCTGACAATGCAAGGTTATCAGCAATGGCATTAATGCGATCAAGATAATCGGAAATAGAGGAGTCGCCGCGCATAGTGCGAAGGAGTTCACTGCGAAGCTGGAGAAGTCGATTCTGATTTTTGAATCCAGTCTTCATAAGCGGGATTCACGGTGTCGGTGAGGTTGCCCTTGTCTTAGAGAAGAAAAGCAGAGGGACACTCAGAGGTGCCATCAATGAAAGAGACGAGGCGACACTGCGCAGGAGAGGAAGGATCTGAGCGATCCATACAGGATAGTTGTTCCTGTCCAAGCGAACAGTGACAACATTGGAGAAGTTAGGAAGGGGAAGATCATCAGAAGAAGACGAAGCCATTAGAGGAGCAGAAAAAAAATTATTAAGGATCGAACAGGAGGTTAATCAGGAGCTCTGAGTACCATGAAAGATATGCTCCAAAGCCACACTTGAACAGTGGCTGGCGTGTATTACTTATATGAACAGATTACAAGTTGTGATCAGTACAAAGAGACTAGATAGAAGTAGAACTCTATCTAGATAAGAGAAGACGGTGAATTTGAAGAAAGTGTTTGACAGATTTCGGAAATACAGTCTTAGTCTTCATCCGAAAAAGAAAGCAGGGAGGGGGTTTGGTGCTTTGTCAGGTAAGCTACTCGGTCCATTGTCAGCAGAAGAGAAATCGAAGTCGACCTGCAAAAGGCAAAGCAATTATCGACATGCCAGGCTTTTTGGGGCAGACTACAATACATCAGCAGGTTCATTGCCTAGAGGATTTACAGTGAATAAACATGAGATAATTACAACAGATAAGCTAAGTGTTTGACTTGGACTGAGTTTCTCCTTCTGGAGCATATCTTTCATCTGTTACACTTGTGAATTGCATCATGATTAAACATTCAATAGCAATAACCTATGGCTATGAATTTGTTTTGTATATGTTATTTCTCTATTTGTTCTCTATGGTCTGTTGTGGTTAGTTTTCAACTTGAATCTGAAATGTAACATTTTATCTGATTCGAATGTCAAGATGTTTTCTTGTCGATCGTCTCTTTTTCGAACAAATCGAAGAGCCTATTGGATCAAACTTGAGTTAAAACTCGTGACTGTTGAAGTCAGTCCTAATGACATGCTGTTGTTGGTTGTTCCATGTGAGCTTTGGATCTAAAAATGAATATCCTCCTAGCAATCTTTTCACTAAGCATTTGCTTGTTTCATATTGCAAAGTCGGAGAAGCTGAAAACGGGTTGGATACAGTTTGACCCGCCCTCGATGAAACAGCATCACAACCATATAAGTGGACTAGGATTTGGTTCCAAACTTAAACCATGGACATTTTGCTTCAGTTCTTGGATCCATCAATCTGTGGCATTTGGATCTATTCACTGCTCAATTGGCCCAAACCCCTGCTCTGCTGTATGAAAGCTTTTCAAATTTCTTATATTTCCTAACAGAACTACAAATTGGTCAAAAAAAAATATGTACATTTTATTAAATTTTTCTAGAGGAGGAGGGCAAGACTTGAACTTTTGCCATAACCCATAATCCAACGTATCAATGGAACTAGAAAAACCCCACAGAAAGAATGCACTCATTTGGTTTTTTCTAAACTTTCCAGGTGCCAAGTGCCATAGAATTAAAAATTAACTTACATAAACCTGCTGCATGGGTTAGAAAAGTACACCTTCATCTCACTGTCACATACAAAAAAGAAGAAAACTCAAACTCGCATTTCAAAGTTTTCAACCGACCTTGAAACCCCACCTCTATAATTAAACTAACATCTGAACCAGCATAAAACAGCCACCTCTCAACTCTCTCTCTTTTTTCTCCAATTCCCTTTCAAAAGGCCTGCCATGATGGATAATCCGTTTCCTTGTGTTGAACGTATTCTAACTTTGACAAATTTCTCCTCCTTGTTTTCTTCAATATCAAGCTCCCAACCTCACCTTGGTTTCACAGATGCCCTTTTCTTTTCTTTTCTTTTTTTTGTTGGCCCAACACAGATGCTTTACCTTATTCACATGAACTCCTTACCAAATGTAAGGTTTTGTTTCAAGTTCATGGATGCATTTTTTCTCCTTTCAAGGGTATTGTAATGTTGCAACAGTGGTTAGCTTCATTTACACAAACTCATATCATACTGGTTCGGAAAAGTTTGGTTTCTTGGATTTGAATGATTTTAAGGCTTGGCATGCATTGGTGGCTAACAATTTATATATCAGAAACATTTCAAGCTCATTGACATTAAGCTTTCCCCAATGGGAGTATCAAACACTTTTGGATGGTTCTTCTCGGGTTGTCGTCTATGGATTCTAGCATTTGCAGCTTGTTTAGTGTTGTTGGGAGCTTTATCAAGATCATCTCACAAAGTGTTTTCTATGGAGGGCAGCAAGTACCAACTTTCAATGAAAACCCCATTAAAAGGGAGTGGCTACCCCCCTGTGTTTGCTTATTGGATATGTGGTACTAATGGAGAAACTGAGAAAATATTGAGGCTGTTGAAGGCAATATATCATCCAAGAAACCAGTATCTGCTGCAACTTGATGCTGGTTCTTCAGATTATGATAGAGGGCAGCTAGCTCTCTATGTTCAATCTGAGAAGGTGTTTCAGGCCTTTGGAAATGTTAATGTTGTTGGAAAAAGTTATGCCCTCAACCAGATGGGGTCTTCTGCTCTTGCTGCCACACTTCATGCTGCAGCATTGCTTCTAAAGCTCAGTGTAGATTGGGACTGGTTCATCACTTTAAGTGCTTCTGACTATCCAGTCATCCCTCAGGATGGTAAGTGCTATCAAATCAAAATAATTGTCCTTGAAATTGTTTGGGAACTAAAAATTACTGTCACTGTCACTTAATCCTAAAATTTATTAGATTTCATTGCCTTAAACTACTTCCAATTACAAAATTTTATAGGAATATGTATACTTAGGAATTTTATGAGTTTGCTTGTGCTGACTAGGAATATATATATATATTTTTTTGTTCAGATCTGCTCCATGCTTTCACTTTATTGCCAAGGAATATCAATTTTATACATTTTACAAACAAGACTGGCTGGAAAGAGTAAGCAATAGCTAAGCCTTTTGATGTTCCCAATACTTTGTTTCTCTTACCTCCTTTCTTCACAGACTTTTTCTTTTTTTCTTTTATTACAATGTGACATGGATGCAGATGCAGGCAGAGTTATAGGACTGAACTTAAATTCTCCTGGTCATGAACTTTTACATATGACAACTATTAACTGATGAGGCAGGTTTTAGGATATAAATGATCAACCCAACAAGCCTGCATAGATGCCTCTAATTGTATTTAGGCCATAAGTTTTAAGTCAAAATTTGCCTTGTCCTGAATTTTCTAAATGGAAGTTGATTGGGTGCAGGCAGAAAGATATGGATCGAATCGTTGTAGATCCTAGTTTATATCTTCAGGAGAGCACTCCACTTATGTATGCTGTAGAGAACAGAACCATGCCAGATGCTTTCAAAATATTTGGAGGTCAGTTGCTCTTACAGAATGCCACTAAATGTGCATTTAACAAGTTACAAGATTATGATTTCTGTAAGTTGGCAAAATTCTCAGTTTTATTATAATCTTGTCATATAGGTTCACCTTGGATGATTTTAACCAGAGATTTCATGGAGTACTGTGTCAAAGGATGGGACAACTTTCCTAGAAAGCTGCTGATGTACATCAGTAATGTGCCTTACCCTCTTGAGTCTTACTTCCACACAATCATCTGCAGCTCCACCGAGTTCCAAAACTCTGTAGTGAACAATGATCTAAGGTACATTGTATGGGACTCGAATACGCTTGGGGAATCTCAAGTCCTAAGCACGTCACACTATGATCAAATGCTAGCAAGCGGAGCAGCTTTTGCAAGACCATTTCAAGCAGATGATTCGATACTAAACAAGATCGATGAGAACGTTTTAAACCGAAGTTCCAAAGGGTTGGTTCCTGGAGAATGGTGCCCTGACCTAGAAAGAAGTAAGAGCCTAGCGAATTCAACAGCTCAGGAGGAGTTGTGTCTAGCTTGGGGCAACATTAACAGTGTCAAGCCGGTCGTCGTGGCATTAGTCTCAGAGAACTATTGCCTAAGCTTGCTGTAGAAGGGAGATTTACAACCAGTCACTGCCAAGAACATTGATACATACATTAGGAACTTTTCTAGAACCAAATGGTGATAAAATCTTTTTGTTTTTTCCATTTCTCCAAAATAACACTTCCAACCACATTTGACAAGAATGCTTGGCTTTCTGCTTTCCCCATCTTGATTGAACTAAGCATTGTATGGTTAGTAAAATAGGAAGATTAGATCTGCACTGTTTTTGAATGCATTTGATGAGAGAGATTCTGGTACTGGGTTTTTACCACGTTTTTAATTGCTTTTGAGCCTGAATTTGAAAGAGCTGTCAATGTTGCAAGCTGATGACCATCTAAAATTCACATTACTTATGATTTCTTTTCATGCATTTCAACCAAAATTTTCATCTACTTTCTTGGGATGTGGGTATTTTTGTATAAGTAATAAGTGAAGGTCCTATAGAAGTGATACTTACACATTATTCTGATGTCTCTAAAGGTTGCTTAGCTTTTTGGATTGCCAACATGATATGGTCATATATTTCTTCTCTCCATCTACTGGCCAAGGAAAAAAGAAAACCTGCAAATTTCATTGGTCTTGGATGTAGAAGTAAATTAATATCCAACCAACCAACCAACCAACCAAAGATGTGATTCAGGGTCACCATCTTCACACATACCCAAGTAGTTTAGACAGATAATTATAGATGAGGGGTAGAAGAACAAAGATGGAAACAGAAAAGCTTAAATCATTACCACTTATTTAGAAAATGATTGATATTGGTTTAGATGATGATGCAACAAATTTCCCACTACTCTCTCTGTTCATTGGATTCTTTGCAACAACTTTCAAACTGCAGCCACAACCAGACTTACACCACCAAACCCTTCTTTCCGAAATGCCTCAATCAGAATCACATGTTAGTCCTCACATTTGTATTGTATTTTTAATTATCTGCCTTACTTATTATTACCTTTCTTTGTACTCAAAGTATCAACCTTTATTAATTCCATTATGTCATCCCAACTTGCCTATTTAGTATCCTCTGCTGTCCTTTTGGGTGCTTTATATGATGAGACCTGGCAAATTTGCTACCACTACCACAGTGTCTAAATTTTTTTTTTTTTTTCTAGACATGATTTGAAAGTTTGCTTGTTCAGGTGAGCAAGTTAACCTGATGAATGATAACCTTCAAGAGATGTGTTCAATGTATTTTGAGAAATGGCAACCAAATTGCACCCACCACACACACACCCATCTTATTATGTGGTAACACATCTTAATATCTTATACCACATATGATAAAGAGCATGAGGAACCTATTTATTTTATATCAAGAAATGTTGAGAATAACATGTTGGATGATCAACCACGTTAATTTTTTTTCTTTTCGTAAAATTAACTTTTCGTATTTAAAAGATACGTATGAGAACCAAACTCGTCCTGAATGTGAAATAAAATACTCCAATGTAATGCTTTCATAACTATAAAAGTTGGTCTTAGAACAACCACAAAAACACTTTCCTAGTTGGGCAGTGTGGGTAATCCATTACCCTTTTTTTAAAAAAAAGTTTAATTGCACAATAAAATTTCGTGTATAAGCTCAGGAATTACTCCAACAACGTGAAGACCAAAATGGTCATTACCACTAGCCTATTATTCGGGCAGTAGGGAAGATCAATTTAGCATGTGCGGTTAAGTTTTTACACTCACATTTACACGAGAATATAAGAGTCAAATTCTAGTCACGATGTAAGGTAAAATGATCTGTCATGAGAATTTATGCCCACGCAATATTAAAGCATTAGTAACCATGAAATGGTCAAGACCTAATGCTGGTCTAAACACCTTAAGAACCATAAATCATGAAAACGTGGCCAAGATTGATCGATTTTCAGTAATTCCTAGTTTTGTACTCTTTCAATGGTCCTGAAGAACAACCAGAAAAACAACCATCCGTGGACCATGAATTTGTAAAATTAAAATAAATATAAAAAAATTACCCCAAAACAAAAAAAAACGAAAACTACAAAGTTAATTCAAATTTTTTTTCTCAGTTGAACCCTAATCTTGTTGACTAATTAATCACTAAAATCACTTCACCTCACACTCCTACAATGCACTCGCACGTGCGAGATTCATCACACACTGACACTCAACACTCGGCCCACCCCTCCTCTAGATCATCACGCCGTGCGCGCCTAATTCTCAGCTCCCGCCCGAGCTTCGCTTCAACGGCCAGGATCAGCTTAGCCGGCACTCCCGACACCTCCTCAATCTGTCTCAGATTCTGACGCGTGGACACAGACCTGTCCCCACAGAATCTCAATCCGAACCAAAACGACGCCGCCAGGCACACTCTCAGGGGCACGCCCGCCAACCGCCCCAAGCAAAATCCCAACGCATTCGACGCCGTCGACACCACCGCCGCGGTATAATTACCATTCAGCCCCAGCTTACTGCACCAATTTACGAAACTACCCTTCTCTTTTGTATCCACGCTCGTCGAAGTTCGCGCTCGCGCCCTCTGTACGCACTTCCTCTTTGCGCCGGAGAATCTCGCCGGAATATTCGACAACTTGCCGGAAACCTGAGTTACGGAGCTCTCCGATTTCATGTTATCGAACCCAGCCTTCGTCGCCGCAGTTCCGCCAAAGGAATCAGTGCAGGAGACGCAGGCGGAACAAGCCGAGGATGAGGACTGGGTGTCCCCGTCGCCGTTGCCATGACCAGAAAAATTATCCGGCGAGCATGACGAGCAGAGTGACCGGAGATTCCGACTTCCGGCAAGACCTTTACAATTATAGCAGATAGATTGGCGGATGTGACGAGCGACGAGGAAGTTGGCCTGGTGGACCCTAGCGTCGCAGCGGGAGCAGAGGAAGGCGGCATCGGAAGGGCAGTAGAGCGAAGCTTCTTGGTCGCAGAGCTCGCAAACCCTAGCTTTCATGGTGGGGAAGGCGAGAGAGCTGGAGGATTTGGGTTGTGTGGGTTTGAAAGGTGGTGAGGTGATTTGAGGGTGTGGGGGATTAAATGGAGAGAAAGGCGGTGGGGAATGAAATGGTGTGGGTAGTGACAGAGAGGTAGAGAGAGAGAGTTTGAGTTTTCTTTTTTTTATGGTTGATAATGAGGGGGAGAAGGAGCCTTGTGTTTTTGTGTGTGTTTAAGTGGAGGAGGCTGTGGAGGGCTGTTTGAATTTATAATAAAAATAAATAAAATAAATAAAATTATGGAGGAGAACAAAACAAATGAGAGAGAGGAGAGAAGAAGAAAAATAAGGGTGTGTGTTCATGTGTCTGTATTTGGCTTTGCCTTGGACTCTCTCAGTCTCTGTCCACATAAACCTCGTTCCCCTCGAAACTACTCTTAAACTCACCCTACTTTTTGGTTTTTTTGCAACCTTCACTCCTCCTACTTTTGGTTATTGCATCTAAGTCCCAACTAGCCTTTTCTTTTCTTTTTTATCTTACATCTCTACTGACTTTAAATTAATTTTTCATTTTTTAGTGATTAGGAAAGCTTTCAAAGTAAATTGGTTCTTTTTTATTTTTTATTCAAGCGATATTGGGGGAGAGGGGAATCGAATCCTACATTTCGAGTGCAATGATAAATCTTGTGAGGACAGACCCTAATTCCGCTTTGGAATTCGGGTCAAGCCCTGTCCGTGTCCGACATCTGTCGGTGTCGGACACACTTGACCATTTTGCCCTTTAGTGAAAGAAATCAAGAAAACAGAGCTTTAAGGTTTGACTTCTGCCGAAAATTCGGCAGAGTCTCCCCTGTAATTGGCTCAATTCCCAAATTAAATACACCTGCAATAGCACAAATTAAAACTCCCAAGCGTCCAGCAAGCACAAGTTAAAGTTCACACACCAACAGAATTTAAAAGTACGGCCTCAGGCCTCACAAACAGTTGGGCAAGTTCAGAGCTACTAAAATACGTAATTTACAAAGTTCTTCGGGTCGTGGACCCTACACAAGGTCGTGGGAGTGCGGTGGTGGTGATGACGGGCCGGTGGTGGTGCTCAGCTACAATCTACGGCCTGGGGGCGTAAAACATTGGAAGAGTGAGTGGACCAAAAAGAAGATTTTAGAAAACTGAAAAGCAACAAGTTAGCCCCACTGTTAAAGCATTAGAAAACAATTCTATAAATGAACAATAAATCAAGGTATGCATATATAACATATTTATAAAGTTCATCAAAGTAGTAATTCTTATTCATAAAAAGAAATGTTCTTAAATCAAACTTTCTAAAGTCCACCTAGGTGTACCCTTAATTAATCCGTCAATTCCAATTCCTCGCTAGACTCGGAGACACAAAGTCAACCGAGCCGCGTCCTTGCAAGACTCGGAAAACACAAAGTTTACCCTAGCCGCGTCCTCGCTAGACTCGAAAAACATGAAGTTTACCCAAGCCGCGTCCTCGCTCCGCACGATCCGGGCGTCCCGAGACTCGTGGGGCGTGAGTCATGCGCGCAGACTTAACCGAAGGCAGCAAGAGGTCCGTAGACCGGGTAATCACCAATATCAATATTTAATCCGTAGGCAGCATAAATGTGAGAACCCGTATTCTTAAAGGTTATTTAAAAGTTAAACATTTTATTTTTAAGTAAATACTTTGATAAGTATTGAATTATATTAATTATATATATATAATAGTTAATTGTTTTCGTGGTTCACCTTTAAAATAACCATTCCTATATATATATATTAGAGATTAAATATTTTATAATATATATATATATATAAGTATATATCTTAGTAGATATTTAAGTTGAGTAAATAGAATTGAACAAACTTATTTTTTATATATGATATTATATTGTACTTGGGAGTTAAGGCTTAAAAAAAAGATATATTTGGTTTGGTGGATGTAGTAACAGGACGTGGCTTTGTAACTATGTTTCTTACCTTTGCCCATGACACGTATCCTTTACATGCAAACTTATCTCCAACATATTCATTTTTTTATATGTTACTTAGTGACCAAACTAACCAATAGGAGTTAAGCCTAGCCGACATTCCTTTAGTATAAATAGGAGTACAATGGTTTCATTTGGATTGGCAAGGTGTGCATGGTTTGCATGAAAGAGAGGGAAATACTAGAGAGAGAGAGTGTGGTAATAATATTCTTGGAGGAGTTAAAGGTCGTAGCTTGGGTTTTCTTAAAAATGTAGAGCAAGCTTTGGTGTCAAGGTAGGGGTTTTCTTGGGGGCCTTTACAAAGATTGATTTAATTAAATTTCGTGAGCACTGTATTATGTGTGATATGATTATTTGGTTAATATTCTTGTTACAATTGAATGAGTTTTCCTGGAATGTTGATGTATTCTTGACTAGTTGGATAATGTTGGCATAATTGTATATACATTGGTGATATTGCGAATGGTTACATTGTTGTGAGATATATGGGTATGTGAAATGCATAATTATATCATGTCATGGAAATTGGTTGGAGTTGTTGGGTGGATAAAATAATGATGGAAAAGAGGGTAATGGAAATAAGTCTTTTGTGTAGTTGAGTCTAACTCTTGGCATGTACCAGATCTCAGGGATCCCACAGTGCACATGGTTTTTATTGGGTGATTCGGGACTGGCGAAAGGGAGTTAGACAAGATGACTAACAAAAGGGAAAATTATGGGGTGATTGAAATGGGTGTTAGTTCATATAAATGGGCATTCGGGACCAAGTGGTATAAGCATGGTATGGGACGTGCAGTGTCCGCTTGTCCAATTATATGAATTAACGGGATTAGATGAAGAGCGTTCATGCATTATTATTAATAATATGATATTTGGCTGTGAGATTATATGTCACTTAATTTAGTTACATCAATTTACTGTGAAAAGGTTTATGTCCAATTTACTGTGAAAAGGTTTATGTCCCTACTGAGCTGTGGTTTCGCTCACCCCCTAACAGATTTTGCAGTGCTGAACCTGAAATCTAGGAATTGAGATGAAGTTGGCATATCTATAGTGTGTTTCGTGTACATTGCTTGTGATTGAATAATGAGCTACTCAACTCTTGAGTGGTTCTGACTTGTAAAATAATGTAAAAGTTTTAAGGTTTCAAATGTTGTCGTTTCCGCTGAATATTCTATGTGAAATATTTATTTATGTTTAATGTCCTTCACATTTTAGTTATAGTTTTAATTAAATTCTATAATTAAAGTGTGAATCACGTCTTAATCCAGACTCGTGGATTGGGGCGTGACAATAAACTTTCCGAAGTAGCAACAATAGGGTACCTAGAGTGGTTTGAAACCTTTCGTAAACATATAATTAAAATATAAGCTTTTCCTCGAGCCCTTCTAAAATCCATAACTCAAAATCATGAAATTCATTCTAAAATTCAATCTTAGGCTCGGAAGTTAAATCATAATGAATATTCAATTAAATTCCAATATGCAATTCATAAATAATAATCGGAAATGGATAATTCCATAAAAGCATTAAAGAAAACATTTCATGCCAGAATTCATTTATAAAAATAAAAGTCCACTCACTGGTGATCCGAGCTTGCCTGACCCTTAGAAGGGCCCTCCTGCAACTCCGCCAAAGCTTGAGTACCTATTTACGAAAATTAAACCATTTATTAATTAACCATAGCTCGGCATAGTAATTTAATACAAATTCCCGACCCCCGGGCATAACTGTGTTCAAACTTGAAGAGGAGCGTTCCTAGGCTCCAAAACCCTCAAATCTAACAATTGAAATTGTCAGAAAAGTCTCGGGATTAAATAAACGATTAAACTTTAGTTTAGTTCAAACAGGACAATCAAGGGGTTCTCGAACTCCAATAGACGATCCGTAAGTTTCTATAGGTTTCTAAAATTCCCAATTACTCAACTTCCAAGTTTCGCTACGATCCAACGGTTAGAACTTATCGAACCCAAGTTAACCCTAGTTAGTTCTAACCGGCACAATTTAGTTCTTCGCTCAAACGATCTCCGAAAATTCGTTCAAGCATACCTACGCACTCGGGAGACTACGGGAAGTGTTTTGGCATGAAAAAGAGCTGCCACCACCTGGCCCACGCGCCGCCACACGCGCGGCCAGATTGGGTGGCTAGAGTAGATTTTCCGCCGATGGAAAATCTTGGAGTTTCGGGGCAAGGCTTATGGCTATGTGATCAGTGGTTGGAGGGGAGTATTTTGGCAGTGAGAACCGGCCAAGAACCGGCCGAAATCACGCCGGAAATTCAAACCCGATCGGAGCAAAAACCTTGGTTTCTAAACTTTCTCCAAAGCTCGAAATTGTCCCAAACTAAACCCAAAAACAGTTAGAACTTGTTGATTAGATTCAGAAACTCACTCTGCGCGACAAAATTGCTGGCCGGAACGGCGAGATCGACGGCGAGACCTCTCGGACCCTTTCGCGTTCGCAGAGGCAATTGGAGGAGGTTTCGGCCGGAGATAAGGGCAAGGGTGGCACGAGGAGGATGAGGGGAGGTTTTGAGCGAGATTTGGCGGTTTGGTTTGGCCGGAATCGTGGCCGGCAGCCACTGGTTCAGTCGGCTAGGGTTAGAGGCGAAGGAAGAAGATGACCGGGTGAGGGGTAGAAGGCTAGACACGTGCTGGCCAATTGGCCAGCGTGTTTTATTTTTTCTACCCTTAAAGCGAAATTACCAAAATGCCCCCACCATTTTTTAATCCTTTAAGCGTTCATTCGGGCTCGGAATTGGGTGTTCCGCACGTCCACGGACTCGTTTCGACGAGCCGGACGCAACGGTGTACCCCGTTTCACCAAATTCTTTCCCGAACTTAAAGTCAAATTTTAAATCCATTAATTTAATCGGGGTATAATCATCCTTTCCTCTAATATTTTAATATTTTAATCTTAAATTAGGATCGGGTTGTTACAAATGCTCTAAACCACTTAAATTACAAGCCTCTTACAAAATAAATTGTTGATATATGCAATCACCACAAATTATTCACGTGACTTGAAAGTTTTTGCTTTTTCCCTCCCCTATATGTTCTGTTACCTTTTTAAAATTTAAGGATATAGATAAGAAAATTAATGGATTCAAATGAGGCACTAATTTGAAGAATGCCATTATACATGATACATCAATTATGAGAAATTAACAACGCGTCTATATTTTGGATGAATGAAATTTTTTTGTGGCACTATCACGGTCATTTCCAGAGAAAAGATCAAGAATGTGATAAAAGAGATTTTTAAAACTATAACTTAGTATGTAGGTAAATGCTCTTTATATATATATATATATATATAACTACAAGCCTTAAGCCTAACTTCAAATTTTAATTGTGGAGTTAAAATGATCACTTGTATTCATTTTTTCACTAGATACAATCATCAAAATGGGGACAACTAATTGTACCACTGAAGGTATAATTTCAATAATAATATTTATGTATATCATAACTAGGGCTGGGCATTTGGAACCGAAACCCGACCAACCCGCCCAAACCAAACCGATCGGGTCGGGTTGGTTTGGTTTTTCAAATTTTTTGGTTATCGGTTTGAACCCAAACCAAACCGAAGTCTATGGTTCGGTTTACGGTTTGCAATATCCAAACCCACGGTTTAACCAAACCAAACCGAAGATTTAAAAAAATATTATAATAAAAATATAATACATAGTTTAAAGAAATTTATATATATATATATAATATATAGTTTAAAGAAATTTATATATATATATATATAAAATACATAGTTTATATATATATATATATTACATAGTTTAAAGAAATTTATATATATATATATATATATATATATATGTAATGCATTTTTTTCCTTCTTCTCTCTCTCTCTTCTTTTTCTCTTCTTCTTCTTCTTCTTCTCCATCTCTTCCTCTCTTTCTCTCTTTTTCTTCCTCTCCTCTCCGTCCCTCCCTCTCTTCATTGCTTTTATTTCTTCTCTCTCTCTCTCTCTCTCTCTCTAAGAAAGCCAAAAATCCGAATCAACCAAACCAAACCACAAGTCCGGTTAACCGAAGTGGTCGGTTTTCATCACTTATGGTTTGGTTTCGGTTTCAAAATAGCCAAACCGAGATGGTTCGGTTTGGTTTCGGTTTGAGCCCAAACCGAACCAACCCAAACCGAGCCCACCCCTAATCATAACTATGACTTTGTAGTATTTTATAATTTCTCCAAATAATCCTCCTTTTTAAATAAAAAAAATATTGTGGCTATTATTTGATGTTTAGGGTGAATCCAGTAAAATGATTAACAAAATGGGCAAAAAATGTTCAGACCAAAAAAAAAAGGGCAAAAATGAAAATAGTGTTGAAGAAATTATTTTTTTATTGAAGAAGGATACTTGGACGAGTAATATTAAATAATAAATGTGAGGTTTAATCTGGAAAATATCTGGTTGCTACCAACTCTGGCGCGAAGTGAGCCCCAACGACAACTAATTCTCTACCAGAAGTTGGAGCGGCATTTCAGAGAATCAACACCTGGCACTACTTCTTCTTCTTCTTCTGTCGAAACACGTGGCACTACTTGACTACGTCACCATCATTCAAATCCCAAACTCCAAAACACCTTGCAAAATTTGGAAGTTCCTGAGTTTCCAAATATACCCCCTGCTTCTTCTGCGTTGTTCCGAATTTTAAAGTAGAACTTTTTTTTTTATATAATGTTTTGAGTATTCAGAAATATTTAAAATTTTACATGGTTTAAAAATGTTACAATTATTAATTGAAGTGTTTTACTTAAAAAATAAATATATTGTGCTTTGTCTAGCACATTAAAACATATATATTTGATGGTTTCTTTTTCACCAATTTACTTATACGATGGATTTGTTATTTTTAAGTATTTTTAAGCAAGTAAATCACGACTTTTGGACTAGAAGAGTCAAAATGTTCAAATTTCACCTTGAATAAGGATGTAAATACTCATTATCGGTGAAGTTACAAACATCAAATCAAACCACAATGACATATTTAGAGTTATAGTTGAATAACATGAACTATAATTTGTGTCTTTTATTTTTTTGTCGAAGAGCTATAATTTGTCTTGTATTCCCATTATAGCATGATTTGATCGAGATTAATTTTCTTAGGTACAAAGGACGCATAAGGTTGTAAACGTATATCTTATTGTTATTCATTTAATAAAAAAATAATTACAAAATAAATTAAAAAGATAATAAAATTGGAATAAAAAAATTAGAGTGACGAAGGCATATTAAGAGCGGCTTCATGGCCTTCGTCGCGTAAAGAAAGTTCCTCAACCCCACCATACGGTAATTGACGACGTGGCAAAATCTGAGCGGACGGTTACTTTACCATTCTAATTTCAACCACACAAAATGAATCAACCACATTTGATCCACCACAAGAAAATTTTCTCTAAAAAACAATAATAATAATAATAATTTGAAATGAGGCAGCGGCCCAGCGGATGAGTGACACGTGTGTGTTATAGCTGGCGGTTGATACAAAACCACGCAGTAGAAGCGGTGGTTGAGCACAAGTTTGGCGTGATTGGATTGCAATGATTTACTTATGGGTGGGCCAGGCACATTGTCCCTGAATTGGAGCTTTCTTTCTCCTTTTTGAATTCGGGCCATAAATCATTCCAAGTCTTTTGTGCGCACAAAATCAATGGTGCAAAAAGCATTGCGGGAAAGCTTTCCTTGAGAGAAAAGAATCATTCTTCTTTGCGAAATCTAATACTAGGTCAAGAATGGTTGTGTGTTGGTTGAAGAGAATGGAGCAATGAGAGCCACAAGATGTATATTTGTTGGTGAATTCTGAATTAAATAGGGTGTATTTTTTTAAAAATAAATTATTCAAAACGTGGGACTTGAATGTTATGCTAAATATATTGGGAATTGAGATGTGTTTAGAGTAGATATTCGTGTGCACATGAGTTGTTGTGAGTTGTTTATTAAAGTGGATCTTAAAATGTATGTATCAACAACTGATAAGTGCTCATGCACACGTGGATGAGTATCATTAGTATTCTTCGTTGAGATATATAACAAGAGAAATCATACTTGAAAGATCTCGGTGAAGAAAAAACTCTTCAAATTGAGGTTTGTTGGCCTACGCAATTTGAAGAGCGCTATTCGCTATTTTAATATTTTGCGCCTCATCGATCTCTTCAATTCAATTAATACAATATTTGACTTAAAACAATAATAATTAATAACATTTGAAATAATTAATAACATTCGTTGTTTTAAAAGATAACATCATGTAAAATAATTAATATTTTAAAATTAATATACATCAAACCCATCAACCAAAAATGATTTTGATTCTCCCAAAACAAAATAAATGTTTTGAAGAGAGAGAATGAGGTCAGATTTGAAGAGAGAATGGAGTTCAGATTGATGTGAGGTTGAAAGAGGCATTTGGAGGAAATTTTACGACGCTCACTTATTTGAGTATCCTAAAGTGGTTGAAGATACATTGGAGATCTTTCTTAATATCCACCACTGTAATAGGATTAATTCAAAACTTATCAACCTATCACTATCTCTCAAATGCAAATCTAACAGAAGTCCATCGAATATACCATGATTCCCTCATACCAACCTAGCCCCCAAATAAACCATGAAATTAAGACACATGCACAATTCTCTTGCAAAAGAGCTATACCCACATGTTGTGACCAAAATAAAGCCTAATTAAAGAGAAAAAAGCTTAGTCTTCTTAAATTTTATCCCCTCAAGTTTTCCTGCATTCAAGAGATGCCTATTTCAATTGTGTTAGGCTTTGGGAGGTGGAAGAAGTTTCTTAACAACCACAATTACAACCCTACTAGCTATTTTATTTTTTATTTTATATTTTTGCACGTGAACAATGTGCAAAATAGGAATGCAAAGTAGTACAATCGCGATGTCTTGAGACAACATGACCATGTGGTTGGGTTTAACGTCTAGGAGTTGAAACATCACCATGATGAAATTGCTCCATTTGATCACCCATGCCAAATATAGACATCTCTATTCTCTTTTCTCACATGCACATGATGCAAGTTTCTCCATACATTTAACATACAAGAGAGTTTCGGTGTGATCCTAATACCAACACGTGTTATAATTTAAAAATGTTATAGCACTTGTTTTATTTATTAATACTATCATCTAAAGTATAAACTTGTCCTCCATTTATATTAAAACACATGAATTAATAACTCTTCATGACGATGTTACGGTTATACATATAAATTGTCCCCCACATATTAAGTATAAAAATAACGTTTTCATGTGTTGCAACCAATAATTTAGCTAGATTGTCTATATATAAATATAAAACATGCTACTTTATAACAAAGTATTAAACCGTAAGCACGTGTGTATTTATTGCTTTGAATTTGACTAGTAGCCCTTTTTTTCTCTTTCATCCAAATGTTTTTTGAAAATAATTCATCTTCAATCTGCTTTTCAAAATTTATTATCATATCTAAGCCATCGAAATTGGTTTAAACGCACCCAAAAAAAAAAAACTCATAACCTATCTCAATATCAACAAACTGAGATGACATCTGGGGATTGGTGGACTTAGGAAATTGCGTTATTTTTTTTGTTTTGGTCCAAAAGAGAGAGATTGGGTTTGAAGAACAAGCCCACATATGATATTTGCTTCTGGGATGATTCTCTCCAAACCCAAAGATTTACTCAGAACACCCCACTTCTTTTTAGAAAGACACTTGTATCCATCCCACTGTATGCTCACTAGAGAATAGACAGTAGCTTCTATCATCAATGGAAGGCGCCCTCTTCCGCCTGCTCTTGCCATCCTCCAAAACCACCGCCCTCATCCCCAAACTGGGCCCCACCCCCGGCGCCAAGGTCCGCATCGAACACCCAACCCATGACAGCGACGAGTGCGTCGTCTTCATCCTCGCCGACCCAAATGCCCAATCCCCCAATAACACAACCCAAACCCTAGACAAAACTGAAGGGTCCCCCGCCCAGCAGGCCCTGGTTAGGGTTTTCAGGAGAGCTGTGGTGGACGAGGCCGGTGAAGCAGAGAAGGGCAATAATGGCGGAGGTTTGGTGTGTTGTAGGCTGTTGGCGGCGACTAGTCAAGTTGGGTGTGTGCTTGGGAGAGGGGGCAAGATTGTGGAGAAGATTAGGCATGAGAGTGGGGCTCACGTTAGGGTTTTGCCCAGAGACCAGATTCCGCCGTGTGCATCTCCTGGAGATGAGTTGATTCAGGTAATAAATTATTTTTTCTTGTTGGCTTGCATTGAAATTGTAAAATGTGGATACTTTGTAATTGTTCTGCTGTTTATGTAAGCTTGTTCCCTTTTGTGTGTGTTCTGAGTGCTTTGTTTTGGTGATCAATGTGCAATTGTCGGGATTTTTATGGTTATTTATTTGTTGCTTTTACTACGATTCTATTGAATGATGTAAGTGATAATTTTGTGTGATTTCTTAAATGGTATAACAGTTATGAGGAACTGCATTAACACTGGAAAAACTTATGTAGAGCGCTCATACCACGTCATTGTGCTAATGTGGTATGACAAACCACTCAAACACCTTCGTGTGTTAAAACTGAAAAGAATGCATAACTTAGGAACAAAATATCAAATCTTATTAGTTTATGATCTTGTAAGAAGAAATGACTTTCTTTCAATAATTAACATAATGACGTGCCATGATAGTCCCACCAAAGTTTTTCCCAACAAAATAAAGTGCTAGATATTCGTGGGTTACCTAAAACATGTGACCACGCATATTTTGTATTGGTGTGACATGTTGTTTCCTGAATTGCTTTGTGCAACAAGCAAGTGCAGTGAGTTCTGTATTTCATTATTTGTATGCTAAGTTTATAAAATTTGATTGATTGATTGATTTTCTTTCTTTTGCTGAGTATATGTTTCATAAATGTCAGTGAGTGCACTTCACTGCTTGGTAAAAGATTTGCACACAGGCAAATGAAGAAGACCACATGATGATTTTTTTGGTAAAACTAGGCAGACATGAATTTCAATTACCTTCTCTTTTTCTGTTTTGTTCAAGTGAAAGATGATAGGGACCCAAGAGAAAAAGATTCAACAGTAGATAAAAAGGGTAAATAAAGACAAAATAGGACGATGCTTGCTAACACAAAAAGGGAAAGCATGCTGCACCTACCATGGGGTGCAAATAACGTGTTTTGTTTTTGTTGTGATAATGTATTTCTTAGGGCTATATTTGTGTGGGTTTGATATGCAGATAACGGGAGACTTTCAAGCTGTGAGGAAAGCACTACTGTCTGTTTCAGGGTGTCTTCAGGATAACCCTAAGGTAGATGCAGCTAACTCTGGTGCTACCAAAATTTCAGGGGGATTGATTCATGGAACTGGTATGCCTGCACAAGTTGATCCTATTCCTCATCGGGGTTTTGTGTCTGGCTTTAATGCTGCAGATTATCACTCAAGGAATTATTCTTCTACTCCTGGGCCTGAAAATGTTGGAAGTGGTCACAGGATGCTTGTGGAAGAAGAGGTGGTATTCAAGTTGTTATGCCAAGTTGATAAGGTTGGTAGTCTGATAGGGAAGGGTGGCTCCATTATCCGGATTTTGCAAAGTGAAACTGGTGCATCAATCAAGATAGCTGATTGTGCACCTGATTCAGATGAGCAGGTTGTTATCATATCTGCACAAGAGGTACTAGAGCTCAACTGTGTGTGCCTTTACATTTTATTAGTACTTACTGGAAACATTAATATTCTTTATATTAGTCTTTATACATGTTTGGTTACTCATGCTATAAAGTTAAAATAAAACAAAACAAAACAAAAGGATGTTCAAGCTTAATGTCGGAAGTTCATTGCAGAATCCAGAGCAAAAATATTCCCCAGCACAGGAAGCTGTTATTCGTGTACATCATCGAATTGCGGAGATTGGATTTGAACCTGGAGCTGCAGTAGTGGCTAGGCTTCTTGTACATCCACAGCATATAGGTTGTTTATTGGGTAAAGGAGGTTTCATTATTACTGAAATGAGAAGAGCTACTGGTGCTAGTATACGGATTTTTCCAAAGGAACAAGTTCAGAAGGGTGGCTACCACAATGATGAAGTTGTACAGGTAATATTATAATACTGCACATGCCCTGCTGTATATCGTGTTGCTTAATCTTCAATTATCTAATTAAGTATGATGTTGCTGTTAGCCTTACAAGGACATTGGGTTGATTTATGGGATTTGATGCATGTTTTTGGTTCCTAAATAGAACTAGTAACACAGTTATTTGTTTGATCTAAAATATATAAATATCATTCTTCTCTCTAAATACACTATCAGGATATTCACTTGGTGCTTTATGGCAGGTTATTGGTAGCTTGCAGTCTGTACAGGATGCGCTCTTTCATATAACAAGTAGGATTCGGGAGAGCATATTCCCAATGAAACCTCCTTATGCTAATTTCAGTGGCCTGCCCTACATGTCTCCATTTCCCGAGATGCCTCCACCCTCCTTTAGACCAAGGCATAACCCAGCCTCCCCCGGTCCCTATCCTTCACCTGGTGGGTTCCATCATGGAATTGATCATTCTGCTTTTCCATCCCAACCTCCCGATCATCAGCCTTCATTTTCACATAGTATGGATCACAATGGCCCATATCACATGGACCGAGTTCCCTATTCTTTTGGCAATGAGCGACCAGGACATGGTCCAACATATGAGAGTCCTTCTCCAAGAGCATGGACTCCCCAGGTTGGTGCCTTATGCTTTTAAAAAACCTTAGACTTTTAGACTTTTATATTTTGATATATCATGGGAAGAGTTTTAACCTATCACCATCAATTTCTAATATTTATGTTAAACCTCTTTTTCCGGTCTGTTGGATGCTTCTAGGGAGTAAGCTGTGGGACTCCTAGGGAAACTGCTGATGTTGGTATGGGCATGGCTCCAAGAAATGGGTCTCTAAGAAGGTAATATTTCGTAGCCTCTGGAAATGACATTTGTTATATGCTATTGAACTCCCAAGTATTTATGATTAGATAGAGGTAAATTTTTTATTACTTATTAAAGTGGCACCACATGTTGACAATTCTGGCCATGTTATTTATCTCGTGAATTCACCTATTATGGTTGTGGTAATTTGCTAAATTCAATCATGATTGTGATAAGTAATAATGTTTGGATAAACCTGAATGGGCGCATAATCTGAGTAAAGTATTTAGTGAACTTGAATATATCCTTGTGTCTCTCTATAATTTTAGGGAGTTGTTATTGACACTCCAAAAAAACACATCCTTTAACCGTGCATTGTATAAACATAAGAGAAAATGCACTTAGACGAGTGCAGGATGAGTATTTTGGATTGTCAATAACAGTCGTTCCTAATTTTTAATCCATGCAAACAACTTCAATGCTGTTGCTGCCATTCTAACCTTTTTCTGCAAATTTTATTTGAGCAGCGTAAGTCAACCGCCTTACTTAAGCAGCACAACCGTTGAGATCATGATTCCTCAGACATTGATTTGTCACGTTTATGGAGAGAACAACAGTAATCTGAATCAGATCCGGCAGGTGGGTTTATCTGTCCTGTTATTAGTTCAATGGTATTGCATTCAAATTTGGCAATGTGTTGATGGGGATCTTTTTTCATGGATATTTCATCCTCAGATCTCAGGCGCAAATTTGGTTGTTCATGATTCAAAGTCTGGATCTTTGGAAACCCAAGTTGTAGTGTCCGGAACCCCGGATAAAATGCGTACTGCACAGAGCCTCATTCAAGCTTTCATCCTTTGTGGGCAGACACAACTTTGACAATCTGTTAAATCTGTTTTAGTGGCACCCATTTGAATGAAGAATGGGAGTGTGTGGATATGAATTTTGTCCCTCTAGAGAGTGTAAATGAATTCATCACATCAAAGCGTAAATTCTACATGCAATTCCATTGTAAATCCAAATTCGAATATTTAGTTTAGTTCAATTTTCCATCATTCTTGGTTTCTGTTGAGTCAAACAGTGCCCCCTCGCATTTCTAAACCCATTTTGTATACATAGTTTTTTGCACCATCTTAAAGCTTAATCATTTCTAAACCCATTTTGTATACATAGTTTTTTGCACCATCTTAAAGCTTAATTATTGTTTTGCCATCCAATTTATGATTTGAATTTTGCTTTATATCTTGAAACTTATTTTTTCTTACTTAGCTCTTAAAACTTTCATCTTCGTGTCTCCCTGTCTACATTTCCATCTCCATCTCCATCTCCATCGTCCCTATCAATTCGTTAAATTCGTTAAGTTTGTTGACATCACACACGGATTACTCCATACATTTCCATTTCCATCATCTCATGCCATGTGTGAACCTATTTTTTACATGTGACACAAAATAATAATAAGAAAAAAACTAAGGGTTTTAAGGCTAAAAATTCAAGTTAAAAAACAAAAGAGCTTTTTTTGTTTTTTATTTCCTAAGACTGAAGATACACAAAAAGATTTAAAATTCAAAGCGAAACACAACCAGGAGCTCCTCCCTCTCCCCCAACCTTACTCACATGGCTCGGACCCGCAGCGGGGACCACCTCATCAGCAACAACCGTCTCTTCCGCTATAACAGGGATGGTAAAGTTAGTGACGGCGTGAGGACCCTTCAGCTTCAGCGCTGCTCTGTCGTAGACAGCGGCAGCTTCCTCGGCAGTGTCGTAGGTTCCTAACCAGACCCGTTTTCTCTGGGTCGGGTCCCGAATCTCTGCGGCATATCGACCCCAAGGCCGCTTCCGGACGCCTATGAACTTTTCCAGCCTGGTCGGGTCGAGTTCCGGCGGGTTGCCTGGGGCGGAGCTGTGTATAGGCCAGGGTGGCCTTGGCCCCCAATTTATTTAACCCCATTGAATGTATATATGGGATGTGGTAACAAATGCAAAGAAAAATTGCTATATTTAAGCCTATGGCCCCCTCACCACAAATCAATACTTATCAAAATTGTATTTTCAATATGAATATAATAGTAAAATCAATTTAGTGCTTTTGTAGGCAATAGTTTACTCAATAGGCCAAAAAAAATATACAACTAAACTTTTTGTGTTTAACATTTTGGCCCCCTCAAATATAAAATCCTAGCTCCGCCCTTGCCTCGCTTGGACAGCTTAGAATGACAGGAACAATTCGAAGGCGAGGAGAGCTCACGGCTGATATTTCTGACATGCCGTTTGACTCCGGGCACGACGCTGTCTTCGTCGCTGGAGGAGTCGGTGGCGTCGGCGTCTGCGAGAATGATCCGAACAAGCTGCTTTGGTGGGAGCCGGGTCGGGTTTGGTGGTGGGTTTTGGTTTTGATGGATCATCTTGGGTTTGGTGAGGGTGGTGGTGGTCATTTGCGCTGAAACTTGGGGTAGGGAGAAGGATTGCTTGCTCTGGAATTTAAGGTTGGGGAAATGAAATTGGGTTTCTGTTGATGTGAGGAGCGAACGTCTAAGAAGGGAAGGCAAAAATCATACAGAGAGCAGTGAGTTGTAGTGAGTGAGTGAGTGAGTGATAATGAGGAAGAAAGGTTTAATTTTAGAATCTGGAGGTTGGATATTCCCTTTTCAATAAGAAAGAGGGGGAAAAGAAAGAGGACAAAGAGGAGAAATTTTTAAATGTACTAGACACCACGTGGTTGGTGTCATCCAAATACCTGGGACATTTGGAATTCTTTTTAATTTATTGCATTATTTTTATGACAATGGCTGCGCATTGGAAGCATTCCACATGTCTTACACAGTGGATGATACGCGCGTGGTGTGAAACACCCAAAAATTACTCGACAAAGAGATGTGTGGGGTCCACTGTTTTTGCTTACGTCTGAGTTGGCACTACGTGGACCCGCAAATGCCACATCGGCAAGCAAAGGTCGAATGTAACTGATTGTTTGACTCTTTAACGAAGCAAGTTGACAGAAATGTACAAAGTGACCCCTTAAAGATGAGTTTTTTTTTAATTTAAAGGCTCTAAAGATGAGTTTTTAGAGGGTAAAGTAGGACTTTGACTCCTTGACGAAGCAAGTGGACTGAAATCGACAAAGTGAGACATTAAGACAATAAGATAGTCGCAGGAGTGATTATGAATATGTCGGGATCATTTTTTAGCACGTGCTTTTTCGTGCATCATTTTAAGTGATTTTAAGTAATTATGAGAAAAAACTTCTTCATGTATTTCCCTATAAAATTATTTAAAATCACTTAAAGTGATTTTTAATTTATCTAGAATCACTCACAAATGAGCCATAAATGAGATAAAATGAGTTTCATAGGGTAAAATATTTGATCTATAATTTTGGTGAGACACAATACTAATTAAGCCTTTATTTGATCAAACAGTATTATAAAATAAATTAGGTTTTAAATCAACAATTAATATACCGAAGAAAGAAACCAGCTCTTCAAAACCCAGAATTTATTCTTCCATTTTTTGTCTTTGATAAAAATGTCATCATTAATAAGTGTGGAGTAAGAGTTTTTAAAAAATGGCGCCAGGTAGTGTTAGCGACATAAACACAACAGTTTTAGAGAAACCTCGATGCTTCATAGTTGAGGAATAATATTGCTCTTGGAGTTGAGGAGCAAAAAGACGAGGCTCTGTGTATATTCTATTGATTGGAGCTAGAAAGTGTAAGTAAATCCTCCGAACACAACAGCTGTTTCACCATCAGATAGAAAGCTCAAGCTCAGTTTTACAGACATAACAACTTTGTTCAAGTAAAATGTCAAGGAGAAAGAAGATGGAACCTGATGCCGAAATGTTTAGTTAATTCAAGTGCAGGAAAATCCTATTGGCATATTATGCAGTGCGGTGAGACCAAACTCAACTCATCTAAAAGAGAGATAAAAGGAGCATTTCAAAATTACTTACAATGGCTGGCCCGAGCAAAAAGTATATAACGAAGACTCACTACCGCTTCCCATAATTCTAATGACACCTGGTCTGCTGCCAAATTTCCATTCTGTAAAACAAGCGAAAGTAGAAGAGAGGAAAAGAAGTCAAGAAATAGTGGAATAGAATATAATTCTATACTTCAATATCTTCATAAGAACAAAGCATACTTTATAAATCAGGTTTGATATCTTCGTTCTTGCTTATGGAAGGGTTTTGTCCTGCTTGGGGTGCTGCTGCTGCTGCTGCCTTGGAGAGGTCCCTCAGAGTACCCTATGGTTCACAGAGTGCAAAGACAAAAAAAATAAAAATAAAGCAGTGGAAATTTCAATGAAATTACTGAACAGAAAATACACTCTGTTTTCGTGACAGATATTTCCTTGTAAGACCACCTTAGAGATTAATCCAATCGAAAACTGAGTATTGACCCTAAATGAAACTGCAAATGCGGTGAATGCAATTGCATCTTAATAATCATATTCACAATGGTATTTAAGACAGACTTCCATTTACCATGACAGAACTGTACAATATGCAAAATGGTACCAAGCACAATCATTGTACAGACCACCAAAAATAAATAGTGAAGAAACAAGCCACTTGTATTTACCTTGTTTGCCCACATAAGCCCACATGCATTGCAAAGGGTTCTTGGTCCATCAGGTCCATGTCGCATCATTGGTGTACACTTCTCATTGATGCCACAGTGTCGACAGCTGGCAATAAATCCACAGTACATAGCAATAATAAGATTACAAAAATGAGTTCAAAGAGAGAGATCCTACTGCTATCAAACTTTTTATCAAACTATCTTCGGAGAGGAGGGATTCGAACTCGAGACCTTGGGTGTAGGGGTAAATGCTCTTTTCACTCTATGCTCATGGAAAGCAATAAAACTATGGTCTCATCAGAGATAAGATAGCATATCATGAGCAGAGCAGTGTACTTCAGCAGGTCACCACAAGCTTAATTTCTTACAGCTAAATTACCTTGTCATTCCACATTAATGCCTTGTCCTATGACCCATTCAATTTGAATGAAGTCCATTGACTCCATTCAATTTGCATATTCTTTACATTTAACAGTAAAATTGAAAAAGTCTCCAATAGTGGTGCTTCATCAACAACGACCAGACAACTTCACTAACCACATGACAGTTCTGTATACTCATTTTGGTTTCTCATAGTTCTGGGTTTTAATAAAGCTATATGCATTTCTAAAAATATATAAGAGCTACTGGATCGACTTCTTTGCTTTCCTTAAAATCTATAAATATCTTTCTTCCAAGCCTGCCTTGTCCAAATTGTTCCTACATCCATGAAGGTCTACTTAATAATTTGTTATAAATTTTTAAGTTCTTATGTAAAATTCACAGATTGCAGACATTAAGAAATTTGAATAAAACATGTTAACTTACACAGCCTCTTGATGTTGGGATCTGTTACCATCCTGACTCCAGCTCTCGTTCGAGCCTGAACTTGTGACAGCTGATGCAGAATCATCATTATTGGGTTTAGACGATGTGAATTGACCTTTCTTTCGTTGCATCCTACAACAGTAATCATGAACATCACTCAAATTTGCCATAGGCTAATAAAGCATCATAATTCATTTATTAATGACAGCTATTTAGAATGAGGAAATCCCTCAAAGTGAAAACAAGGCAACAGCAGAAGGGAAAAAGCATATCTAACACAAGGTTGAAAATGTCGATGTTGGTGGAAATCTCGGTTGATTTGGATTGACAGAAGTATCGATGTTGAATTAACTTTAGAACATTGAATCGTAAAGTAAATCAATTAATAACATCCCTAGCAGTGAGAAAAGTACCTTATTACCTAAATTCTGCCTAAAGTGAAGTCACATTCAGTCCATGGAATTAGTGTACATAAGCAACATCCCTAGCAAGCATCCCTAGAAATGAATAAGGCTATATGCTAGCATGCTATAGCTACTGGTTCATGAACTACTTACTATTTGAAACTATACATCATTGGAACCATTTATTGATTTTCCATCACTAATCTTAGATTGAAGTCATAAAGTACAACAAAGAACGAGTATTCCTGCAAAAACTGAACTAGTTTACCTCATAATTCATTGGTTATTATAACAAATGCAGATGCCATACCTAAGTGCTACCTCTTTTCGAACAGTATAACAAATCTTCTTGTCAAAATTTCGTTCTTTCCGTTTTTCCCGGAATCTAATTAGTGAAGCCAGTCTTTGAGGGACACTCAACCATTGTGGAGTACTAGTAAGGCCCTGGTTGAATTCTTTGTTAGCAAGATACTAGAATACAAATAACTGTTAAGAAATCACTTGAGACCAAGTTTAGATACCCGATTATTATGCTGTGTGGTTACTGGGACAGCAGGCATGCTTAGAGGTACTTCACGGCCCCCTAATAGTAACAACACAGCTTGAACCTGAGGAAGGTAATTCAAATAAATCAGAAGGCTTTCTCTTTATTAAGCTACTAAGAAGACAAAGTATCCACAAGTAAACAAATTATAGATTTCAAAGTACCAAAAGAACATTCGAAAGACTACAGTTTTCCATATGCAAACTTTTGAAACATGTGCCAGAAAGTAACAAGTATGGCAGTCTTACACTACTTTTACTTTCTGTAATGTGTACAGAAATAACTCGATCTAAGTTTAGGATCCAATGTTATTATTTACATATCTACATGCTCCACAGTTTTATATAGAACGCTAGTAACACTCCATTTACAGTTATATTTACAAATCTACATGGTCCAAAATATTATCCAGAACTCTAGGAACACTCCATTTACCATGTAACAGGCCAAGTCTAAGAATAGTTCTCCTATCTTACCCTTTTGACGCCCATGCATATCCGTATTTATATTACATTCCAAATTCTCTAAGGTCTGTATAACTCTTCGATGCCAAAAATTCAGTATGCAAATACATTTTCAATATTACTTGAGTAACTAGACAAACTATGCTTCCCAGATCAGTTTTCATGTGATACATCATATTCATGAGAATTCTATTAGACAATCAAAAGACATTCATAAAATGTACAATAAACCAAATACTTGAAGCAATTCATCTCGAGCATAACCATTATCAATCAAAGCTTAAAAAAACACTCCAACAAGCGCATAATGTGTTAATAAAGCACGCCAATAGAGCTAATTCCAGTAACAAGCCACACAAGCATAAATCAAATATACCATGTAGAGAAAACAATAACAACTGGCAGCATAAAACTTCAGGATAATCAATCAAATCACCTTCTCAGGTGACACAGATTCGAACACGAAAACCTGACCCTGAAATGACAATGTGAGCTGGTCCCCATTTTCGGGGCCATGGTCCATCATCCCATCACGCGTACCAGAAAGATTCATGGGGTCAGATGGGACATCAGCTTCGACAAGTTCAGCACCACCACTTCCATTATCATGATCATCAGGCACCCCATTTCCATTCCTTATATGGTGCAACCCGTGATGATGCTCATGCTCTTGCATGTATTGCAAATGCAGATTATCATTCATATGCATCGGTTCATCGCTGCCACAGATGGCATCCATTGCTCACTCCTCAATTTGTATCACTCTTCCAAGATCACTACTCTTTTGTACAAACTTGTGTAAATTTACTGCTTTTCATCTTCATGTCAATGCTAAAGCTATCAATTCAAAGATCAAATGGCTCAGTGCTCTGTTTGGTTGCCAGGAAAATGCAGGGATACAAAATTATTTTTAAAAAAAAATTGCAGAGAACTGTGCTAATACACTCAAAAGATGTATTTAGCTTATGGTGGTAGTATTACTTGTGTTTGATTGCCTAGAAAATGCAGGAAAATTAAGAAAAAATAATAAGAAATCTTGACAGAATTGTACGTAGTGGAGTTGCAGGTATAAGTGAGAGTGATTTGGTTAGTTGAAGTTAGTAATTGAACATTTCCATAATTTTCCTCAGGTTTCTGGGCAAGCAAACAGAAATTTCAATACGAAATGGAGAAAAAAAAAAGGAAATTTTACATCATCGGATTTACCATTCGAGGGTAAGATAATTCAGAACTGGGACAGCGATATCCGATAATGGAATAATTAATTCCGAATCCGGTTTGTGATTCGAAACGATGTACAGCAGAAAAAACAGAACATGAGAAACTTGAAAATTCGGGGGGAGATGAAGAACGAAGATGTGTGGCCGTTGGATTGAAGTGAGCGCCCTTTATGATCAACGGTGGGATCGTGCGGAGAACTTCTGTTGTCAGGTATTTCGAGAATTGAAGTGAGCGCCTTACTCTATCTTAATAAAACTGTTGAATGTCTTCAATAACAACTCCCTTAAAAAAAACTTGCAACTTCAGCAGCAAGAGAACCCATGCACACAGAGAGAGAGAGAGAGAGAGAGAGAGAGAGCACTTATGGTCTGGAAATATTCAATAAGTAATTTCTGCCCATCAAGTCATTTATTCAATTGGGCTTACAATCATAAGTGTCATTGACATGTCAAAAACCGGTATTGGGGGGGATAAATAAAAAAACAAAACATTCCTCCATGAAATTACAATGGTTCATCCATTCCCAAATGGCTAAGAGGAAATATTCATTTTCCTATGAGAGAGAGGCGACGACTGACAAATAATCTGTATATCCTATGCCACAAATCCATCGCTGTGAAAGAAGGGCACACATGTCTTCACCATAGAATACAACTTCCACCAGCAGGTGAAATTTGTAAAGCCGCATAGTTTCCTCATACAAAAGCTGACATCAAATTTCAAGGACTAATGTATTTTACTATTTGGCCCTTCATCTACTTGGACCCTAGAATTACACTGGGCCCTTTAACCAAAATAATGAACAGAAAATAAATCCTATTAATCTCGTGATCGGCCCTCCTTCCTGCCACGCAATCTAATCTTTGGTCTATCATTCCCATTTGCTCTTCCAGAATTTGCTTCATCATGCCTTGCCACAATTCTTAGTGGGTGAGCTTCAGTGTTGAAAACCCATTCATCTAGTGAGATGACGGAGGAGGGTGAAAAAAGAAGATAGAGATATTTGAGAGTCTCCGCAAGAAAGAAGCTTTGCATCATATTGTCTTTCTCACCAGTGTTAACCTGATAACCACCAACAGCCGGCATAAATGGAAAACCATATGTTACCAGTAAAAAACATAAAATTATTCCACCGCCTCGAACCTTCAGTCTACTAAGGAGCAAGTATATTTGATTAGTTCAAATATTCATGCCATGAAAGCAATAATGGATCCGATAAAAAATTGCAGGCCCCAAAAGATTATTGGTCAAAAGAAAACTGTTTTCAGTTAACACCCAACCTCTAGAAAAAGCCTCACCAACATGAGATTCAACCATGAACAAAAGGTCATGCAAATTAAATGCATAAGAAAACTTGAATGGAGGCACAATGGTAGTTATGAGTTTGAGAAGTGCATACATCTTTCAGTCCAACGTATCCTGACTCTATGCGGGAGTTCTTTTCAAATGCTTGAAATATATTCCAGCCCCACTCTTGGTATGTCTTGTTGCCAGTCAAACGCCAGAGGTAAAAAAGTGATTCAATTGTCTCTGGTCTCAATATATTCCATGATGTACCCACGCTCAAGTCCTGGAAATATCAAACATAGACACCTTGTGAGAAAATATTAAGTACGTTGCATCAATTAAACAAAAATCAGGATAACTAACCTCGCCAGCACGAAAGAAATAGTTCTCTCCAGCTAATTTTGACGGTGTAGACTGGTAGAAATTATAGCATGTCCAAGCAAGCTGAAAAATAGGCTTACAGTATCCAGTCAAACGCTAAAAGGGTACACTGTTTGGAAGCTGACTATCAGGAAACATGAACTTATAATAAATAAAAGAAAATTGAATTACAATAAAAGTCAGAAAAGAAGTCTATTTATGTTCTCAAACAACAATATCTAAAACAACACAGATTCACAATAGGCCCAACAATATTCACAACTCATGAAAATTCTCTCTACCTAGAGAACCCATGAAATATAGCTTCTTTAGTTTTTTTTTCCCCTTTTTGGCTAGGCAAACTACCCAACAGAGATTCAACCCCCAAACTCATTCTTCACCCTTATTCTGCCCAACAGTATTCACACTAAAACAGTTCTATAAGACTACCTAATTGCCTTCCAACTTCTACTTGAGCAATATAAGCTCTGTTTGAGTCACATTTAAACCTAAAAACATAACTTTTACAAGCTTTAATCTATCATATAAACTACCGAAAGGCCCTAACACAAACCAGTTCTTACTGTTCTATATCAGATTTAGTGCTGAAAAGTAATATGACAAGTTTCTACAATGTCCTGACATTTTTAGTATACACATGGTACTCTCTAGCACAAAATTGTGGGTATGGTTCGGATGCAACAGAATTGTGACAACTAACTCCGGTTGCTTCCACAAAACTTATACATAGGAAAATTTGGGTGCCAAATCACACACACAGAGCATCTCAGTTAATAGAGCCTGTCCAACTGACATGAAATATGGGTTCAAAAGAGGCCCTAAATCTCAAAGGATGAAACTTAAATATTTTGAGGAAGTAATACCTCTTCTGCAAGTGACAAGAATTTCTTAGAGTCCTCAGGACCATAACCAGATGATCCTAAAGCCAGCATTCCTGGAGCAAAGCATGCTAGTTCGTCCATCTGCATTGGAAAATGCCACTCAAAATGAAACACGGTAATTTATTGATGTGGCATTAATGACACTGCAAACTATAATTTACCTTATTTGTCAGAGTTCTCCCATTCTTCTCGCATATATATGTAAAAGATGATGGTGTTGTTTTCCGGATCAAGCTCAACAGACCTTTCATTGATTTCTCCCACATATCTCTGCTTCCAAAATTCCACAAAAGAATTTTGACATCAAGATAAATTTAAAGAAGACCATGACCACATATCCACTTCAAAATAGAGTTCAAAAAAAGAAAAGGTTAATAAAAAATAAAAATAAAAAATTAAAGGGACTACAGGACTTTTTGACCTTAAAGAACTACAAGATTTTGTGGCCTTAAAGAATACAGGTTCTTCCTAGTACCAGAGCAAAAGTCACATGATGCCTTTTATGATTTCTAATGTAAAGTTCTACGACAAATTTGGTCTTTCCAGCAGATATGCTTCTCATAGCTCGTAAAACCAACCAGAAATTTGTTGTGGCAAAGTGACTATAATCATCTAAAGAAAATGACAAGCTTCTTACCTATAAGGCTTTACAGCTGAAGTTCTATTCCCCTGTATCCAAACTTTGAGTAAATATTCATAGAAGCTGCAATGGATTGTTTCAAGTTGATTACACATTGTTTTAAGCCAATCGCACCAGTATACCTTATGAAACCTGAAACTCAGAGAATTACATAATTCATATCAAAATTTTATGCTTACCTGTCACCCATAGCGCCAAAGGTTATAGTGGAGTACCCTGACGTTCCTCTTTCGGGGTCAATATAAATAGGAAGCAAGCCATCATCAGGGAAAGTTTTGTTAAGCTGCACTATAACATTCTCAGCCTGGAAATCAATATTCAAGCAATTAGTTTATTAACATCAATAAAATGAAAAGTCACTGATCTATGCCTTTCTTGTATAACCTAGATAGATATACATGTTCTGAATACAGTTTACACATATACTATGAGCAACAAGTCATAATATACCAGACATCACGAGTTAAATCAAACAAAAATGTTCCTGTAAATGCGCTATTTGACCAGGGTAAAGAAAACACTAGTACACATGGTAGTAAATGTACCTTCTGCTGATATTTTGGGTCTCCTGTCCTCTGAGAAAGAGCAATTAACTCCACCTGCTCTGTGCCGGAATCTGCCAAGATACTTTGACCCTAAGAGGATAATGGATTCAAATATCAGAAATATTAATCAAATTCCTAAACACTACTTGTAAGTGTTCAAAATGTTTCAGAAAAATTACAAAAGAGATCGGCGCATGCAACAATATCAATAAACATAAACACAACTTAGGGTAATGGGATATCATAACAAGGGACAATCTGAAAATTGTATTTTTTCTTTACTTACTCCAGTCCAAGAAGGATTGTGCGGTTTTCCATGTGCCAAGTTGATAATGTTGTAAGGGATTCCACTAGGTGTATCCCATGCAGGCAGCAATCTGTCTGCAATATCTTGAGCCTTATCAAGGAAAACTTTATCTTCTGAAAGGTCATATGCACTGAGAAGGCCACCTACAACTCTGGGTTTTCAGAAAAAACGATAGACATGATACATCAGAAAAGCTGCTTTTAGAAACCAAAAAAGCAGAAAATAAAGTGAAAGCCCAAACGGCCTGTTATAAAAGGGAGATAAATAATTAAAATCAACCATATATTAAACCTTATAATGCAACCTTATGGTTGTCTCAAAAACACTAGCCTCATAATTCTTGTTAAAATCCAATGAGTTTGCAACCCACCTGCCACAGAAAAGATATCAGTTACAAAACATTTATTATAAAGATGTAATGTGTAAAGTTGTAGAATGAGGTTGTGAGCAAAAAGAACAAAAAAAGAAGATGGGAAAGATAGAAAATGGGAAAAAGAAAGAAAGAATAAGTGATAAGTAAGAATCAATGGTTTAAAAAGCGCGCCTCGCCACGAGGCGCCGAGGAAACACATCGGAGCGCTCAACGCAGGATGAAATTCCGTTTAGGTGTTATCCAGGCATGCCGGAGGCGCAAATTGAGTTTAACATACACAAAAAATGTGATCCGTACGAAAAGATGAGGAGAATAGCTTATATTACAAACTAGGAATAAAAGAAAACTTCCAAGAAAATTTATAGTAAAAGTTAAAAATGACTTTAGAGTCTAAGGTGGTTAAAGACAGAGAGTAATGCGATAAGGGTTCAAATACCTATCCGCTGAATATGCTACCAAAGAAAATAAAAAATAGAAACTTCAACTCACTCTCTAGCTTTCTGGAACTGCTCATGAAGACCCATTATATACAACGTATCAAGAGAGTCTATTAGTGTTGCTCCAAGACCACCAAAGCTATTAACACCATTCTTTGATTGTGGCTGGTACATGGAAATCAATTTTTATATTAGAAATTTGTACTAAACAGAATAACATCATCAATAACATATGGAAAGTTAAAAAAAAAAAACTTTAACTTGGCATTTTGGGAAAACATATTAAGTTTGTGGTCATTACAAATAGAACTGTCAGTGAACCCAGGCAACTTAATGCTCCTTAAATTGTTTAGCAAGCACGGGAAAAGGAATGTAGTGTATCAGATTATAGACATTAGCACCTACATTTATTTTGTTGAACAAATGTAAAGACACATGCTGAGATTAATCAGGCAGATACAAAGTCTGTATACATATCATCTGCTTTTTAATGTGTAGGAAATATTTAAATTTACTGTTGATTTTTATTTATTTATAAAATTTACTGTTGATTTCTCAACTAGTGCATCATTTATCCTCCACAACACATCATAAGAGCTCCAGCTCTCCTATGCCCAACAGAATATTGATCAATGAGTCTCCACCATTAAGATCAATCGATAAAGTCCATTGAACCTAACATGTGGAATTCAACATTGTTCCAACAAAAATCCATCCCTGCATGCTCCTAGACTTGCACTTTCTGTTCTTTGCCACTACTCTCCAACCTTTGGCCAAATCATTCTTCACAGCACCAAATGAGTCTAAAAATTTGGAAGTGGCGAGTAATACTAAAATTTTATTGCTGCCTAAGAGCTTACATGACGTTAGAATACCATACAATATATAGGACCCGATACAAAAAGGATCCTACGACAATCTCCTTAAAGAGATGATAATAAATAGGTCAGTACAAACAAATATTTTTTGCTTAAAAAGACCATGACTTAGCATTAAGGGGAGTATGCACAGTGCCATCCACTTAATAATTTTGCTTATTACAGTCTAATTTCAGAAACCTAATATGTAATAACTTTTCTAATTAGTTACATACTGGCTGAAAGTTAGACCAAAGCTTGAAAACCTTGCCAAAGTCAAAACTTCGGCAAACTACCAATGATCAACTTACGATACACCAGCTTGACCAAAAAAAACTTAAGATACACCATAAGGAAAATAAAACCTTGTAGGACTCATTTCAGCAAACAGCACAAAAGGAATACGTGGGTAAAAAAAGGCCGTAATGCAGTGTACATGCTTTGGGATACAACTTTTAAAAATGAAATAGATAATGATATACTTGAAAGGTTCATTATACCTGAAGTTCATCTTGGCCCCATGCATACATATCATATGAACTCCATGCATGAATCATAGCTTCTTTCACTTTTTCTCTTCTTTGAATGTCAATCGGGTCATCTGGAATGTTCTTTTTAGTTGCATCACCTTGCACATTTTCCGAGTCTTCCACCTGAGTGTACAATATACCATTAGTTGACACTTGACACATATCTACCTCTTAAAAAATGGACTAAAAGAATGCTAAAGGGCATTCCAAAATATATATGTTCATCTCAAGGCACAAATATCCAATCGAATCAGGTTACATTCAACATAATCTGTTCAAGTTCAAGGAATATTTGCAGCCCGATAAGGGGACCTTAAAGCTTTTTAATAAATTATAAATGTTTTATTTGAAAACATGTTTATAGTGGCTTTATACAGTCAGGTGGTGGGAACTGGCATAAAAACTATTAAGTGTTACATTATGTGTGCAATGGCACTACCCCATCCCAAATAAAAGGATGAAAATGATGGCAACTAAAGACCACAGACAAGAAGTAGCTCAGGCGGCTTAAAGATGAACCAAGGCATAAGTATTTAAACGCTTACCAAACTTTTCAAATGTTGCAATTGTTCATTTAACTTAGAAACTTCTTCCTGCAAGTCATAAACAAGATCATTAGATGCATGAAATTATAACAAATAAAATAAGGTAGAACTCTTACACCTCCGGTATGCAAAAAAGTTCAATTTTCAATGCAAAAGGTTCGATAAAAACAGTCAAATAAAAGATGGATGACTGCAGGTAACCAAGATCTCTTCTGGGGAATCTAGTTACTCCTAAATGGCATCCCATGAGAAATTTATTCACTATTTTTCCAATTCACAATGGCCCAGGATTATACTTCAAATCTAAAACGCCTCCACCATCCTTAACATTTGTGATGGTTTCCATTAGACCAAACTTATTGCTCCTCCTCTCATAGTTGTAACAATCAGTCTATCATTTGCTCCATGCCCAATTTAACACTGGCTCTGAAATTTTTAAATCCTATTAAAAGAAACAAACATCGAAGGTACCGAACATATATATCTTGTGAGAGCACTTGGGAAACTTCGAACTCCCCTATAATAAGATCAACCATTTTTTTTCATTCAGGGTAAAAGATGCTAATCTACAGTTCAAATTTTCATCCTCTTTTTACCGGGATTTCTCAGCTATCAAACAGAGCATACAACTATCAAATCAAAATCACAAAAAGTAAAAGATTGAGAGTGAGACCAACCTCGTGCTCTCTGAGGAGAGTTTGACGGTCCCAAACAAAAAGAGTGACACAAACAAAGGCTATGAAAAGCAAAGCCAAGCGTTTCGGTCTCTTCAAGTAATACGATGGGTTACAGTACCTCAATCTGCTCGACGATGATCTGGTCCTAGCCATCATGTCACACAAACACTAACCCTACGATTCAGAATCACAACATGGAAAACACAACGAAACGTCTTTCCTCGATCTGAAAATAAAGAAACGGCATTCAAATTGTTTTGCAGAATCGAAGCGCTGGAAATGAAAACGGTGTGTATTTAGAAACGTTTCCAGCTGCGATGATAAAAGGGGAAAGGGGTTTGATGGTTTTTGCTTTTTGGATGTGATCTCCCGTCGAATGCGGTGCGCGTTTCGGTACCCAGGACGAAACGGTGGAGAGAGGAAGGAGAAGGTTTGTGATGACTTTTGAAGTTTGTCGATCTGTGGAAGTTAATATGGAGAGAGAGATTGCGAAAGTGAAGACTGAAGACTAAAAGAAAAGTATTTTGTTGTCTGCAAAAGAAAAAAATAAAAGGCTGCTGTTAATTACATCCTCCTACACAACTATTTATTGAATTATGAAAAAAATATATAATTTTAATAAATACACCATATCCGTTGAGAATTCTTTGATGTACTATACTATAAATGTAGGACATGTAGAATTACTCTCTAATTTTATTGTTTTTATAATATTTGATGGGCTGTATTTGAAATATTTTATGTCTTACGTCTATTGGATGATACACAAACTACGTAATGTACCCGAAACACCCAAAAATTACTCTACTAACCATATACAACCATAATCAAACCAATTATGTTCAATTGTATAGCTTCCTCCTTATTTCTCTTTTTTTTGGGTCCGATCTTCCATGTTTCTCAATCGCCCCATTACTGTTGCACTTCTCTTTGAGTGGAGGTCCACAAAGCTTATTACCACAAAAACTGAACTCATCAAACCTTCGTACTTGCGTGTCCATCGGTTTGTCCCGTCAAAGCTGTTATAGGACAAGTTCAAATAACTGAGATATGTCAAATCCGTGATGCTCGGAGAAATTTCACCAGAAAGTCGGTTCATGGACAAATCAAGCTCGTCTAAACCTCTCATATCACCTATCTTTTTTATAGGATTCTTCCAGTCAAAAGATTTTTTGCTTAGTTCAATGATATCAAGCTGATGAGGCTGGTCAATTCCTCTCGTATCTCCCCAGATATATTGTTGTTTGAAAGGTCCAAGCTAGTTACCAAAGGAATCACCAAGCTATATTTTAATTCTCTATCTCTTTTCACCAAGATCGCATTATCTCTGTACCTGCCACAAAAAGCATGCATATGAATAGCCCCATTCTAATGTTAAATCATCGCTCTAAAATTGTTGAAACATTTTGGTATTGTTCCGACAAGATTGGTGGTCTGATGAAGTGTTCAGCAGCAAGGTGGTTTTGGTGGTCTGATAGTGTTTGGCAGTCAGCTTTCGAAATGAGTTTGATGTTGTGTGATAGAGTGTATTATAGTGTATCATAGATATTTTTGGTAGTTAAATAGAGTGTACTTAGTTAATTTTACATTTGATTTAAATATTAGGGTTTACGTAGATCATATGGTGTACTCAGTTAATTTTAGAGTTCGTTTAACAACACCCAGAAAGAATTTTGTTGTGAGCAAAATAAAATAGGAAAGAGTTTGTAGTTAGCAAAATAAGAAAATAAGTTTGTAGTTAGCAAAAATAAGAAGAACAAATAGGAAAGAGTCTTTCAAAAATATTGCGATATATAAATCAATTGATACGGCTGACTGATTGAAAATATCGATAATAAATTTGAAAAATTGATCACAAATAGATGGGATATTGCCCAAAATATCGCTAGTCCAAAAAAATTTAAATTATCACGGATGAGAATATCAATATTTAATAATACGATGTCGGAAAAGAACCCTCAAAATTTCACCGTAGGAATTCGCTGGGAAAGGTATCTCTCGGCGACTTTTTGTCATGAAAGATACATTTTCGCCTAGAAAGGTATACCGGCCGAAGTTTGTCAGGAAATAGAATAATTTGACGTGAAAGGACTATACTAGAAAATTTGTCGAGACAAAGCTCTACCACAACGAAGTTTGTCAGGATATAGGAGAAATTTGCATGGAAAGGCCTGGAGGTGAAAAAATTATTAAAAAAAGTCCACAAAATAACTTAAAATAATTAATTATTATTTATTAAGTAATTTATGAAATTAATTAAATATTTAAATTATTGACTAAATAAATAATAATTAAAATATAATTACTAATTAAAGTAATTAAATTAGGCTAATATATTACTTAATTACAAATATTAAACTAAACAGACTAATTTTGCATAAAACATAAAAAATAAAGTCCAAAGAATAATTTTAAATAATTTATTAGTATTATTAAATAATTTTTTAAATAAATTCAAAAATCAAAATACTAATTATTCAATAAATAAATAATAATTTCAACGTAATTACAAATTAAAGTAATTAAATCAGGCTAATTCGCTGAGACCAGTCTAGGTTAGGTCCGCTTACGTCGTACTAACCCAAGATTGAGATCAAAACCTTAATCGTAAAGTCGTAGGTTGAGTTACGTGAGTATCCAAGCCTAATCGAGTCCTAAGTGTCCTACAATAGGTTTAGGGTTAGGGTACGAGGCTTGCGAACGGCTTTGGAACAAGTTTGGAAACTATGCTTTTTGGTTTTAGACTTGGATTTAGGGTTTGGAGGGTAAAATCCATTTTTGAAATAATAAAATAATTTTCTAGGATTTTTCAATAATTGAAACTATTTTAAAAATAATTTCTGAAATTTAAAAAAATTCCACAAAATTATTTAAGACAATTAAATATAATTGATTACTATTTATGAATTAATTAAAATATTTAATTCTTTTCATGAGGTCTATTTCCAGAAATTGAGCCTTTATTTCTTAAAATTCATGTGCGATAAATCTTGCTTCCCTATACATAAACTCTATTCGCATATGCTTGATGAGAGTGTAAACCTAGGTTCTGTGTGAAAATAAGAGAGATTCCTTTTGAGGCCTAGAGTTGAGACGAATTCTATCCTTAACATTGATGTATGGTTGCCTTTAAGCCAATGTATTTTGAGGGTTGTTTTTACACTTCACATGTGGTGCATTTACTTGAATGACATAATTTTAGTCTTGAGTTAGTGGTTTATGCATACATTGGTTTTTCATTAGTTTGTTTAAAGTGGTATTTTAAAGTTTTTGTTTCATAGAAAGCGTTTGTGGGTATCGTAACTGGTAAACCCTCAAGAGACACAACTCCTCCTACTAGGGACACCTAGGGGTTTAAAGGCTTGTGGCACGTGCTAAGTGTCATCGTGTTTCCCTATGAAAATGTCATAGATTAACTTCTTGTTTTGTTTTCTTAATTTGTTTTGTTTCTGTTTTGCTTGAGGACTAGCAAAAGATAGGTTTAGGGGTATTTGATAACTCCATATTTGTGCTTATTTTCTATACCATACTCCTATTATTTGCATTAGTTTCTTATGTGAAATTGGTTGTTTTGATGTGTTTAGTGTGAGTTTTGTAGGAAATTGTCCCTAGCATTGAGTTGGAGCTAAAAAGAAAAAATATGGTGAAAAAGAGCAAAGAAGGCAAAAATTTGGAATTAGCAACTTGGAACTCAAGAAACTGATTGTGTAGATGGGTCAACTTTACGGATTTAACTGTATGTGCTCATGAAGAACCAGATAACATGCTTTATATGTTTGGAAATCTCTGCAAGTCTAGTTTCTGGAGAATTTTACTGTTCGTGATTTCGAGTTTTCTAGAGGAAGTTACATTAGTTTTAGTATCAATGGGTCAGTGCTGGAATTATGCGTGAGTTTTGTCAACTTAGCATCACAAGTTACCATTCTTGGGAAGCAAGCTTTTGGACGTACTTGGGCAGTTAGGAGGCACCAAAATATTGTGTTAATTCAATTATAAGTTAGCTATTTTTGCTGGAATTGGTGACATTTGGTTTGGTCAAAGAAAGTGCATAAAAAATCAAATCCTAATCACATTAGGAGAACAAATTCCCTATTCTAGATGGATTTAATTCCTATCTTCTCTCCAAAACCTAGAAGCTAGCCAAAAATACATCTTTTGGATCCCCTTTGAAGGGAGAACCCTAGCGTATTGTTCAATATCTCAAATCACTCAATTCACATACTCACTTTCTTAGCCGTTCATAGCCTTCAAGATTTGCCGGAGGAGGAGTTCAACTACAGTGGATTCATCTAAGGGTTTTTCTATCTTAATTCAAACTTTGTATTTTATGTTCATAAGTATATTGTTTATTTCTAAGATGGCTATAGGTAACTAAATTCTTTCCTAGGTATCCGATGTAACCTAACATGATGATTCTATGTTATTGAGTTAATACTTTATTTTTAATCAATTTATATTCCTTGTTTCATTCATTATTGTAATTGTGATCTTGATACTTGTAATTTGCCGTTATAGGTATTTTGGATTGTCTAAGATAAGGTTGGGCGAGGGGTTCATCCCTAATCTTATATGCACTATGAATGAATGAGTTGTTGTTAAAGCCAGGGTCCAAGCTAAGACACTTTTTGGTTTTTGATTGTTCTTCGTAAACTTAATGGGTTCTCGATTAAATTTGGCTATGGGGTTCATTAGTTGGGTTTAATTGAGGATACTTGGTGACACCACGGCCGAACGAATCATCATAATAAAGAAAGAACGAACCCTTGGAATTGAATTGGAACTTTATTCTCAAAATTTACTCAATACATAGAATAGGAGTGTTATGGTGAAATTAGAATCCTAGTTTTCATCCATTGATTTTCAAAACCAATTTTCAACCTTTGTTAATTTTATTTTCTTGATTTTCAACACTTAGATTAAAATTGAGTAATCTTATTTTCAGCTACTTTAGTACTTTTAATATTTCGTTTTTATTTTCTAGTTTTCTTAAGGTATTCATATTTGGAATTAATTGATAAACTTTACAAATCTCTGTGGGAACAACTCTCGTATTTGCTTGCTATACTATCATATCAATTCGTGCACTTGCAAGGTATAACTTTTTGTTCATCACCTATATATATATACGAAATTAGGTTGAGAAACTTTGTCGGGAAATTCCTGTCCTAACTCGTTTCGTCGCGCTAGGTCTTATATTATTATTTTTATACGAAATTTGTTTGTTTAGTTTAAGATTTTTAATTAAGTAATATATTCGCCTTATTTAATTACTTTAATTATTATTTATTTAGTGAATGCAAAAATATTGTAATTAATTTCATCAATTACTTAATAAATAGTAACTAATTATTTGAAATTCTTTTGGACTATTTTTTTATAATTTTTTTGTTTAGTCTAATTTAATATTTTTAATTAAGTAATATCTTAGCCTCATTTAATTACTGTAATTATTATTTATTTTGTAAATAATTAGTATTTAAATATTTTAATTAATTTCATAAATTACTTAATAAATAGTACTTAATTATTTTAAATTATATAGTGGATTTTGATTGAATTATTTAATACAAAATTAGTTTGTTTAGTTTAATCTTTTTACTGTTTTTACTTTTTTAAATATTTTTTATT
Organism: Prunus padus; assembly: GCA_024362665.1. Lineage (NCBI taxonomy): Eukaryota > Viridiplantae > Streptophyta > Magnoliopsida > Rosales > Rosaceae > Prunus > Prunus padus. Next base: position 1,668,665 of record JANFAM010000013.1, on the reverse strand, counting down.
TAGTGAATAATTAGTATTTAATTTTTAATTAATTTCATAAATTACTTAATAAATAGTAATGAATTTTATTTAATTATCTAAATTACTTTTAGACTTTTAAATTATTTTTAAAATAGTTTCAATTATTAGAAAATCCTATAAAATTATTTTAGTATTCCAAAATTGGATTTTACCCTCCAAACCCTAGCTTCCGAACTTATCCAAACTTGTTCCAAAATCGTTCGCAAGCCTTGATCTCTAACCCTAAACCTACTGTAGGGCACTTAAGTAACTCGATCCCTAACCCTAAACCGTTCGCAAGGCTTGGATACTCAAGTAACTCAACCTAGGGCTTTACGATTAAGGTTTCAATCTCAATATTGGGTTAGTATGACGTAATCTTTTACTGAGCAATGATATTTTGGTGTCATGAATGTTTCACTTTTAAGGCATTTTACTTTCTTTTTTCTAAATACAAACGATACTCTACCTTAATTTAATACAAACTACGAGAAGGGGAATTCAAATTCGAGTGTAGAGTGAGGAGCACATTGTGTTAGCATTTATATATGTGTATACATATATATATATATATATATATATATGTATAGGGTAAAGTTATTCATATTCCAAAGTGTTTGCTGTTTGTTCATTTGTATCCCAAGAGTTTGTCTTCTTTCTTGGTGTCTCCAAACACTAAGTCCTAGGTCCAAACATTAAGTCCCAGGTGAGGCATAAGCGGACACGGCATGAGTGGAGAGGGAGAGAACTCTAGATTATTAGGTTACTTGTGAGTCAGACCAAACAATTAGGAACTATGAGTCGCTTATTTAGATCAAACTCTTGTGGCAGTAGCAGTTCTAGACCAGTTTAAGTAAAATCCCAGATATAGTCAACGAAGAACAACTAGAATATGACACCAATAGTGAAGTAAGTTGGAAAGATTGGAATATCCCCAAAGTTTCCACTTTTGAAATTTATAAAGGGAAAAAATGGTCCCTAGCCTCTTTTAAGTCAACAACCCATGTCAAAACAGTTGAACAAGTTTATGCCCTTAATAAAGAACATGAAACATGTCAATTGTTAAATCTTGAGTCAATAAAGAAACATAGAAAAGACGGAAACAATTTCCTTCATATAGGCCTAGTCCAAGTTGCAGTCAAACCCTTAACCAGAATTGGTCTTAATGCTTCAATTTTACTCTGTCTAAGAGATGCCCGATTTCTCAACTTTAACGACAGTACTTTAGGTATAATAGATTCTAGTTTATGTAATGGCCCAGTTCATTTTAATTGTTTCCCAGATTTCACAGTAAGTCTTAGTGACCCTCATATATTAAAACTTTTAACTATAAATATTAAAACTTCAGGATATGAGATTTTACCCGGATCTCAACCTTTAGCTTTAATTTATAGAATTTATTATAAAGTCACAGGAACTAATATGAATTTCCAAGCCCTTAGCAAAAGTCCCAAAGACCAAACTTTGCTAATCCAGAGTAGTCAAACAAATGCTAATATTAGAGTTCCTAGTGCCATTAAGTAGTCAGAAGTCACCCTTCCTTCAGATTGGACCTTAGTAGCAGAAAATCTGCGAACCCCAATTCAAAACACCTTACCTAACTTAGACTATGTCCAGCAGTATTTAGATGGAACGGTCAAAATTAATTTTAACAACCAACCTTTAAAGTCTTCAGTCCAATTAAAACAATTACCAACCCCTGGTCAATCCCAAAGACATAATCCAGCTAGACATTCCTATGCAGGATCTTCCTCCACTATGGAAAGAGATCTTGCTCCACTATGGAAAGAGATCTTGAAATAGAAAAGGCCCTAATAGATTTGAAATTAGAATCCCTTAGGAAAAGCTCTCAAATAGACCAACCCTATTATTCTAAGTCAAAAAAGCCAATTGAAGACAAAGAACCAACTTCACCAACCCAAACAAATTTTGAAGTTGAAGAAGCCTACCCATCCAATGCTCAACCCATAAATCAATTAAGAACTCTCAATAGAAAACTAAGTAGAGAAGAGATAGACCAACAGTTAAATTACTACAGACAACGGATGAGAAAACCGAGTACAAGCCCAGAAGTAAAAACCTTGACTTTAGAAAAATGGAAAAAAGAAGACAACACCGAAGTAACTTCTAGTCATCCTCCAGTAGAAACCATAATCATAAATCATCATAAAGCCAAAATCATAGCCAGCCCTTTCAAATTAACAGATCCCAATGATAAGAAAATAGTAGAGCAAAATAATTATACAAATCAAAGTCTAATAGTCCTAGGAAAACAGTTAGATAAAATAGAAACAAAAGTTGACAAAGTCCTTGGTCAAGAATTACAGGTCAAAGTAGCGAAAGAAAAGCCTTTGGTAAAATTCCAAGAATTAAAACCTGAGTCCTCCCTGAAAACGACCCCTACAATGAAAAAAATTGAACAAATGCTCGTTCAAATTAGTAAAGGGAAAGCCGCTAAGACTGAAGAAGGCCCCACTATTAAAACTTTATCAGAAGGCCTCCCAGACAGTTTATTCTTCCGAAGATAGCTCAAGTCACAACTCTGAAAGTAGTAACATAAGCAAAATAGAAAATGCTTTTGATAATTTAAAAATCAATAGAATGAAAAACAAAGTTAATCCTACTAGCCTAACAAAAAACTGGTACCCAAAGCCAACACCTCCAGATATCCAATTTGAAGAACAAAACTCCCAAAATCAGTTTTCAGTTTCTTTAGATAAATTGTATGAATGGAATATTGATGGTTTGTCCGAACAACAAATCTTAAACAAATTACAACACATGTCAATGGTTGCCAACAGTTATGTCACTAATCATAATCTAAGACAGTCAGAGGTAGTCACTCTCCTAGAGACAAGGTTCACAGGAACCCTAAGAGCTTGGTGGGATAAATATCTCACCGAAGAAGTCAAGAGTGGTGTAATTCACGCAGTCAAAATAGATGAAGAAGGTTTACCAATTTTTGATTCAGAAGTTCCTAATATGGGAACTGAAGATGGAGTCAATACCTTATTATACACAATAATTAAACATTTTATTGGAACCCCTAGTAACACCACAGCTAGAATACATGATCAACTCAGTAACCTTAGGTGTCCAAAATTAAGTGATTTCAGATGGTATAAAGATGTTTTCATATCCAGAGTCATGCTTAGAGAAGACAGTAACCAACCCTTTTGGAAAGAAAAATTCATTAACGATTTACTTAATTTATTTGCCCATAAAATTAGAGCAGTCTTAAGTAATGATAAAGGTCACATAGATTTCAACAACCTTACTTATGGCAGTATAATTAGTACAATTAATCAAGTAGGAATGAAAATGTGTGTAGATTTAAAAATAGGAAAACAAATCCAGTCAGAAAGAAATTCAGCTAAATATGAATTAGGAGATTTTTTTGAACAATACGGTTTAACTTCTATTCCCCCATCTAGAAAACATGGAAAATATGAAGGTCAAACTAGTAAAAGGAGACATTACAAAAGAAGAAAACAATCTTTCAAAGATAATGATGAATTCTACAAACCGCGTAAATACAGTAAAAAGAAATCTTGGAATAGACCACCTAAGAAAAGTTATAAGAAACAAAATTACAAAAGTAAAGGTAAAGAGAAAACCGACAAAAGTAAAGTTGAATGCTTTAAATGTAAAAAATTCGGTCACTATGCTAATGAATGTAAAGTTAAAGACACAATTAAACAATTAAAAATCACTGAAGCAGAAAAGGATCAATTAATCAAAGTCATTGAATTACGGAACACTGAGTCAAGTGAAATTGATATTTTAGTAACTAGTTCAGATTACTCCAGCTCTTCAGATTACCAGTCAAGTTCCCCCAACATCCAGTTTGGTTGTAAAGATAATTGTTGTAACACAAAGAAAATAAGTGTCCTTACTAAACAAGAGGAACAAGAAGAATTATTAATCGATTTAATCAGTAAGGTAGAAAATCCTGAATTAAAATCAGAATACTTGAAGAAGCTTAGAAAAATTATAGCCCAAAGTGAAACTAGTCAAATTAACCAAACTTTAAACCCACGTATAAGTTTAGCCACAACTTTAGAAAAATTTAATAAAAGAAAAGAAATCACTTTACAAGATTTGCAAATAGAAGTCAAAAGTATTAAAAATGAAATCATTACCTTAAAACAAATAAGTCAAGCGTTACAAAATGAGAATTATGAAATAAAACAAGACTTGCTCAATCTGATAGTAGAAAACAAAGCATCTTCCAGTAAACCTGACTCAGATCAAGAAAATGAAGAAGCTAAACCCTCAGGCAATGAAAACACTCTTGGACTAATTAAACAAATCAGTTTTAGAAAATGGTATTCAAAAGTAAGTATTTTCATTAATGATTTCAAATTAAAAACAATAGCCCTTTTTGATTCAGGTGCAGATCTTAACTGCATTCAAGAAGGTCTAATACCCACTAAATATTACAAGAAATCTAGAGAATCTTTAGGTACTGCTTCTGGTAAAAAATTACATTTAAAATACGAAATCCCTAAAGCTCATGTTTGCCAAAACAAAATTTGCTTTAAAACCTCATTTGTCCTAGTAAGAGAAATTACTGACGAAGTCATCCTAGGTCTACCTTTCATAGCCCTTCTTTACCCCTTTAATGTAGAATACGACGGAGTCACCTCGAACCATTTAGGAGAAAAGGTTAAGTTTGAATTTCTAGCCAAACCAGAATTAAGAGCTCTAAAAACCCTCCAAAATAATGCTGTATCAATTCAAGTAATTCAGAATAAAAGCAAACATGTCAAATTTTTTAAAGAAGAAATTAAATTCAAAAGAATTGATCAACAACTTAAAGACAATTCTCTCCAAGAAAAAATTAAGAACTTTGAAGAAAAGCTCAAAAAAGAAATCTGTTCTGATTTACCCAATGCCTTTTGGCACAGGAAATAACACATAGTCAGTCTTCCTTACGTCAAAGATTTTAGTGAGAAAAATATCCCTACTAAAGCCAGACCAATCCAAATGAGTCAGGAAGTTATGGAATTTTGTAAGAATGAAATTACAGAACTGCTCCAAAAGAAAATAATACGTAATAGTAAATCTCCTTTGTCTTGTCCAGCCTTTTATGTTCAGAAAAATGCTAAACTAAAATGTGAAGTCCCCAGATTAGTCATCAATTATAAACCACTAAATAATGTTTTAGAATGGATAAGATATCCGATCCCTAATAAAAGAGATCTCATTAAACGTTTAAGTAACTCAGTCATTTTTTCCAAATTCGATATGAGAAGCGGTTTCTGGCAGATCCAAATTCAAGAAAGCGATAGGTATAAAACTGCCTTTGTTACCCCCTTTGGTCATTATGAATGGAATGTTATGCCCTTTGGTCTAAAAAATGCACCTAGTGAATTCCAGAATATAATGAATGAAATTTTCAATCCTTTCAGTGATTTTTCCATAGTTTATATTGATGATATTCTCATATTCTTTCAGTCAATAAAACAACATTGGAAACACCTACATAAGTTCCTCCAGGAAGTTAAGAACAATGGTTTAGTTGTCTCTGCTAAGAAAATCAAATTATTCCAAACCAATATCAGATTCCTCGGATACAATATCCACCAGTCCCAAATTAATCCAATAGACCGAGTCATCCAGTTTGCTGATAAATTTCCTGATGAAATCCTTGACAAAAGTCAACTTCAACGATTCTTAGGATCTCTCAATTATGTTTCTAATTTTTATAAAAATATGAGAAAACAATGTAAACTTCTGTTTGACAGACTCCAGAGTAACCCTTCTCCTTGGACAACTAGTCACGCAGAAATAGTCAAACAAATCAAGATTCATGTCAAGACATTACCCTGCCTTGGCATTCATTCAGTTGATTCTTTCAAAATTGTTGAAACTGATGCCTCTGAAATTGGTTATGGTGGCATCCTCAAACAGAAAATTCCTCCAAGTCAAAAAGAGTAAATTGTCCGTTTTCATTCTGGCATTTGGAATCATGCATAACAAAATTATAGTACTATTAAAAAAGAAATTTTATCTATACTATTGTGCATCTCAAAATTTCAAGATGATTTGTTAAATCAAAATTTTTTAATAAGAGTTGATTGCAAAAGTGCAAAACATGTTTTAGAAAACGATGTTCAAAATATTGCATCAAAACAGATTTTTGCACGTTGGCAAGCTATTTTAAGTATTTTTGATTTTGATATTGAATATTTGAGAGGAAGTGAGAATTGCATTCCTAATTTCCTTACAAGAGAATTTCTACAGGGAAAGAAATGGCAGGAAAACAGTCAAAAGACAAAGGCAAAGAAGTATCCAGTCAATTTCGACAACTCCCTCCATCAATGAGTCAAAAACCTTCCCAAATTGTCCTTTACTCGGGATACTCCCCAATTCAAGTCACTAACATATTTACCACTCTTGGGTCTACTACCTAGAGCATTCGCCCTAATTATCAGTCAGCCCTTGTTTCTAGTTATGACCTTTTTCAGGTCCCAGTCACTCAATATTCTCAGTCCTCACCAAGCTATCCAAAAGCCTCACCCTATCAATTTAGGAGTCAACAGAATTTGTTTGTAATTGAACCACATATCACCAATCTAGGCAATCCAGCCTTAATTGCCAAATCTTATTTCCTTCCAAACTACCATTTTCTGCCTCCTCATCCCCAAAAATCCCTCCAATTTTATAGGGATATTCTAATTGAAACTCAGTCAGTAGAAATCAAGCCCATTAAAGACAAGAATGATCCTAAAATCATTCTTTTTCATTCTCTCTACATCCGTCAAATCCTAAGTCAAACCGAATGGGGAGATCATCCTTATACTCTCCATACCCTAAAGTCAACCCTTCAATATAGTTATTACGACTACATTGAAGCTTGGTCCAAAATATTTCTTCACCAGCATATCGATTTCAGTCACTCCTGGTTTATTAACTTTGACAGTAAATTCAACAGAAGAATTCCTTATTGGTTCCGCACTTGGTGGGAAACACATGGTCCCAATCTTGATCTCCTTCCCATTGAGCTCAGTCAAACTCTTAGTTATTTTACTAGCAAATACAAACCCAAGCCTGAAGAAAAATTCTTCACTACCTTTTTGATTTTTATGGCTAAATACAAAATTCCCTGGATCCTTAAATGGTCCTACGAAGTCAATCCAGAATTGCGAATCCTTCGCAGGAATTTCACAGTCAAATGGAGGGATAAATTCAAAATCTCCAGAATCATGGGTCAAGTCTATGAAGAGTTCCCTCTAGTCCAGAATTTTCAACAGTCAGCTGTTTCTGAAGCCTCTCAGAGTTCCCTCCAAATCGAAGGAAAATCCAGTTCATAGTTAAAAGCCTTGGCTAGAGAAATTCTTGCTCATGCGGCCCACCTTGATGATGAAGATGCCACACCAAAGTCACCCTCATCCCAAGGATCGTCCTCCAATAAAGTGTCTGCCAGTCAAAAGAAAAAAGCTCCAAAGCCTAAAATCCCGTGGGCTGATTATCCAGCAGACAGTCAAGATCCCTATGATGCCTATGATTTAGATAAAGACGACGAGTAAAAACATGATTCCACTGCAAAAAGCAGGAAATTAAAAGTTGATGTTACAGAAGTCACAAATGTAAAAGCAGATTCCCAGTCATCCTTTCGGTGCTTTCACCAAAAGTAAAAGCAGATTCCCCAAGTTAAAATCTTATCACTTTACTTTAACCTAAAGTAAAGTTTGTAATAATTTTCCTTTTGCAAAAGTAATTTTGTTTTTTTATACCGACGCCCTTAGTTGGTTCCTCTATTTAACCAGACATGCGAGTCTATTAGAATTAAGTTTTTTTCTTCTCAGTTTTCAAAAGTTCTCTCAGAAACTATACTCTGAAGAACCTCTGTAAAGCATGAATGCAATCAAGAAATAAAACTTCAGAATTTCAAGTAAGCTTAAATGTTAAATATTTTCATATTCTGCATTATTTTCCAAATCAATTTATTAATTTTAATCATCAGTTTAAAATTTGTTAATAAATATCATCACATTACTTTTACTCATAAGCATTATATTAACTTCCAATTCCATTCACGAAATGCTTAATTTGATAATCTTATTTACCGTTGTATTCCTTTATTCAATACTTGATTTCTACAATTATTTCTACATCTTCTTTTATTTATTTGCATCTATTGCTCATTATTATTATTATTTATACATGACATACTCTGAGGAATCCCCAGTTTCTATCTGGCACTAGATCCCCATATATATACACGTCTTGCATTTACTACTATATCGGGAATTACTCCACGTATTGCTTGATGTAAAACAGATAGTGAATTTGTTTCTATTTTTTATTGGATCTTTTTCATGGCTCGATAGATAATTTGATAAGTGAATGATTTTTTTCCATGTTTCAAAATACGGTTAACCAACATGTTAACTAATCGATTACGATAAATTGGATCGAATTTTGCAGTTTTTTCTTATGCAATACCTCGACGTGACATGAGTGTGAAATGCTTAGAGAATCATGTCCTTTGTATACTTTTTTGACACGTGTCCAACCACTTAACCTCAACATAACACTGTTAACTTGAGTAAATTAGTAAAATAACAACAAAAAATTAATAATAATAAAAGTCCTAAACAACCACAACCTCACCGATCGCGACTGCAACCCCATTCGCATTTGTTTTCTTTTTTTTGCCTACGATTGTTTATGATCTCTTAATTGGTTGCAAATTGCAATTTTGGTACATATTGGATTTCAATTGTAGGCTGCCACGGGCACATTTGAAGGCATAATTGACACAATTTCTACTGTGCATCCCATTGTGCCCCTGATTGGCCTTATTCTGGTGGATGCATCGGAAAAGCTGCGACTATGATGGCCCCTCACTTAAGCGTGACCATGTACCCAACTTCGTGTTTTTCGAGCATCTCTTCGCTGGAGACATTGAACACCACCGACCCATAAGTGATTTTCAAGCTATCTCTTCTCGTCGTCATTAACGCAACCTCGAAGTTTGCTAGGTTGCCTTCCAATTTCAGACGCGAAGTTGGCAATGACACTCATTTGAATGGAACTCTGAGTGTCTGCGAGAGCCTCTTTGGCCTGCGAGAGAGAGAGGAGGGGATGAGGTTGGCCGGCAATGAATGACGTTGGGGAGATGGGTGTGTGTGGTTATTGTGGCAAGTTGGATAGGTTGTTGACGTTGGCGGCTGTGAGGGTTGTTTTTGCTTTTTCTTTTTTTATATTTTAATATTGAATTTTAAATTTTAAATTTCATTCAAGTTAACAGTGTCATATTGGAGTTAAGTAGGTATACATGTGTCAAAAAATTATACAGAGGCTCGAATGGGCATGGAAAATGGGGACAGCAGATCCCGTCTCGCAATTGGTGTAAATGTGACAACCATGAATTTTCCATTTCATGACCCAATATCTTTACCATTTTCTAATAAGTTTTTATTTGGGATTTTATTTACACCTCATTATTTGCTCTTTTCACCCCCAAATACTTTTTACACCCTCTAAGGGCTCGTTTGGTACACTGTATTAGACTTTAGATAGGAGTAATAGTCCATGTCAGTTGTTTGCTGTCAACTTGTATTATTTAATTACCTAACTATTTAAACGGGTTGAACTTTTAATACTCTCCTTACCTGACTAAATAATACAACTCACACACCTTGGTTTAGATAATACACGCTTAATTATACAACTAGGGAAAAAGAACACACACGTTCACGTGAAAAATCCGACGACGCTATTTTCATCTTCTTCTCCCTAGGGTTCTTCTCTGCTATCTTCTCCAAGATTATTCTCTTCACTCTTCCAGGTATCCATCTTTCTTCTCTCTCTCTCTCTCTCTCCAATATACTTCTTCTCTCTTCTTTTGTCTTCATCCTCTCTCTTTTTATATATTTCCTCTTTTATTTAATTTTTGTGGAAATTACGTTATGAGTTTTTCCTTTTTGACATTTTTTCTTGCTGTATTGGAACAGTACATGCGATTGTGTATCCAATTTAATAATCAAATAATCAAATTATCATCATGCGGCTGTGTATCCAACTCAATACATGCTGCTGAGTATTTCTTGCGTTTTTTATATATGAGATACTACAATTATGATAATGGGTTATATGAAAAAAAAAAATTTTGCCAAAAACAATTAAAAAACAAATCTTGTTATATGAATCTTACCAAAAAAATTTCTTTTCATTTCAATTTCAATTTCTTGTTAAATTATCAAAGAATTTTTTATAAAAAAATAGTATGATCCGATGTTATCTGGAACAGCACCAAACATAGTATAACTTAGTCAGACTATTTATCCAGAACAGCATCAAACGCCTTATAATATTATGGATAAACAGTAAGTACTCTCCGAAATAGATTAATACTATCCGACATAAATTAATCAGTACAGTCCAACGTACCAAAGAAGCCCCCATCGCCCAAACCCCATATGAACCCCTTGCAAACCCGAAAAGAAGGCAAATCTGAGGCACATCCCTCCGAAATGCCAATGTTAGCCTTCAATTTTTAATTGTAATGTTATGTTTATGAGTGATTTTTCAAAAATTGGATGTGTTTTAGAGTATAGAGATGTATTCATGGTTGTGATTTTCTTGAAAATGGATGTATGGGTTCGGACCTGGTTTTACGAAAATTGTCTTTACTTTCGGTGGGTAACCACTAAAATCATTGCATTGTTTCAGTAGCAGTCCACCGAATTCATTTAAGTTTCTCAGTGGTCGTCTACCAAATTCATTTCAGTTTTTCAGTAGGAGTCTACCGAATTCGTTTATGTTTTTAAGTGGTAATGTACAGAATACGTTTCAGTTTTTCAGTGATAGTTTATCGAATTCGTTACTGAGTTTGTCCTTAATATTGTTATTTAGATATGAAGAGGACTCGTAGAGGTACTACTGAGGCTTCATCATCTCGACCTGATATAGTGCGTCTCACAACCTCAGCAAGGAGACATAGAGCGGCGACGTTAGCCCCTCAAGAGGACCAGCCCCAACATGGTCCCACATACCACTCCGAGGATACTATGCAGGTTGAAGATATAGATGCTACTCATGATACTAATGTTGAGGTAAAATTATAAATTTGTTCAGACTTTCAGTTTTTCAATTTTGTAACTTTTACTAAGGCATTGAATTCAAATTCATTACAGGAGCGTGACGAGCGTATGTTGTCCTTTACTAAGACGGTCATGGCATTAGGGGAAACAAATGCATTGCGTACATGACCTACCCAAGTTTATCAAGCAGTTGAGACCTTGCAACATATTTTAAGAGGGTACAAATATATGGTCTACCATGACATATCAACATTGTCATGGTTAATTGAATTGACAGCATGCTTGTATTAGAACTCATGTAACTTTGGTTGTTTTGATTAATTTTTGCATGTTTGTATTACAACTCATGGTACTTTAGTTGTTTTGATTATTTTTTACATGTTTGTATTAGAAATCGGTTGGCAGTGGTTTTTCCTTGTCTCAAACATCATGGCATGGGTTGCTTAAAGTATACATGAGTTTAAAACATAACAACACAGTGGATGATTAAAAGGATTATAATCATTCTGATCCTTATGAAGTTTGTCCCACCAAAAATAGGAAAATAGGAAAATAATTAAAATTAATTGATTGTTTGCTTGCTATATTTTCGTACTATATGGCTTGCATTAAATTTGTGGTCGACAATAAGTTACTGAAAAAAATATATATTTCGGTTCGTTGCATCTTAAGTTAATGGCGGTCAATTACAACCGAAATAGGTTCAATATTTCAGTGGCATTCCACCGAATTTTCCTATTGCGTTCGCTCCTGGTGTGCTGCACGTAACCAACGACCACCATGCAACCCTAAATTAGAAAAACGCCAACAAATAAACTCATACCTCATTCGAAGCCTCTCTAACTTCAGTCTTACTCTTCATGAATAAATACTATATATATTTTCGCCAATATAAGCGTATAAACCTTGTTAGGGTTGTAGAAACATGATGATTTGACAAAAAAGTCTAACTAATATTGCAAGAAAGTATGTAGCATGTAGTGAGCAAATTTAATTTTTATTTTAAATGTTTTTTATTCTTAACGGTAATTATGTATAAGGTTAAATTAAGTTATTCATATTTAAAATTAGTATATGGTGAAAAGAGCAAATAATCTTTTTATTTTCTAAAGTTTTTATTTGTTGGGAGTCAGAGAAGTGAGGGTTAATGCCTACCTAGCCTAATACAAGCAAAAACAAGGGGAAGAGGCCAAAGGAGCTTTCACCTTCTTCATTCTCTGTGTGTGTGTGTGATTTTTCATTCTTTCTCTTTAGCCCCAGAAAAACCCTAAACGAGTCTTGACCTCAAAACCTCAAAAGCAATCGAAATGCACCATCTTTCTGAATGCGTGAATATACACAGAAGAAGAGGATGAAGATTCAGAGAAAGGCAAAGACTTGCATTGCTTTGATGTGATGAGATGAGATGAGATCGTCCTCGTATACTCTGCTCTCTCGCCTCCGCCATACCCATCGCTTCAATTCGCGCTGCCAATCCCAATTTCTGCTCTTTCACTACTCAGACCCCAAGCTCACACAAAATAACGACCGCAGCTTCTCCCAGAACGCTCCGTTTAGCTCCTCCGCTCACACTCTGCGGCGCGGTCTGGTTTCGTCATCTGCTTGCTCAAAACGGCTCGTTCTGCTCGACTTGGTTTCTTCTGGTAGTGTTGTTCACCATCAACATCAGCAGCAGCACTTGTTCCATCGCAGTAGGTCCTTTTGAATTTTTTGAGAATTTGTAAATTTTTATTGGGAAAGTGGTCAGTAACTCAATTTAGCTGAGAGCTTTGTGTAAATGGGTAATTGGGTATGCATTGATTTGCAGATTTCTTTACTAGAGCTAAACAGGTTAAAATTCAATTCAATGACGAGCACAGGTACCCAGCACAAAAATGTTTGAAATTTTCCAATTTTGTACATTTATTGTTAATTTCTTTAATTACTGGGCAGCTAAACCCCTCTGTTTTTGCACCAAATCTGTATACTAGTCAAAGGGCAGTCACAACTGCATTGTGGTGCAACTTCCTTGTGTTTTCTCTCAAACTTGGTGTCTGGTTATCAACTGCTAGTCATGTTATGTTTGCTGAAGTTATTCACTCAGTTGCAGATTTTGCAAATCAGGTATGGGGTTCATGCTGGCTGATGTCTATTCTAAATCAATGTTGTTGTGGTTTCTCATTTTACAATTAATTCGATTCATTGTACATTTAATGCAGAGAAACTAATCCATGTTGACATTGTAGGCGCTTCTTGCTTATGGTTTGAGTAGCTCAAGGCGTGCACCGGATGCTCTCCACCCGTGAGTCTTTCTATATCATGACCACGTTTTTGCATCATTGATAAAAACCTTCGTTAGCTCTCATTCTTTCCTTTTTTTTCTTTTCTCAAGACAAGTTTTACATTATGTAATAACAGTCTCTAACTGATAGTTTTAGATACCAGATGTGTCTAAAGCAAAGCTTCATAAGGAAGAAATCTAGGATCTAAAATAAAATTTAGCCATTAATTAGATTGGTTTAAGTACTTTTATGATTCTAGAAAACGAGTTGAATTCGGTGGTAAAAGTGCATAACATAGAATAGAAGTCAAGAGCTGTGATTAGAAACTAACTACATGCATTTATATTATTCTCTGCTCATGAAGAGAATTTGTTCTAATTATCATTTGATATCTTTGATTCTGGCAGTTATGGATACTCCAAGGAAAGATTTGTCTGGTCTTTGATATCTGCTGTTGGTATCTTTTGTCTTGGTTCTGGTGCGACTATTGTTCATGGATTTCAAAACTTGTGGACTTCACAGGTTATTGACTAATTGAGTTTTTACTTGGAAAATTTGTTACCCAAACTTCTGTGTGCTCTTTTCTTTTTAATTTTTCGTTCTTCTCTGTTGTGTTTGTAAATTCAATTGTGGTTTTTGTTGAATTTGTCTGCCTCTTCCTCAGCCCCCTCCAAATATTCAGTATGCAGCTCTTGTGATTGGTGGCTCATTTATTATTGAAGGTACAACTCAATGCATTATCTTTTAAGGATGATGGGGGGATTATTTTTTACTTTTCTTTCTCATGTTCTCGCGTTAAAACTTTGAATCCATTCCTCAGGTGCTTCTCTTCTTGTTGCCATACAAGCTGTCAAGAAAGGTGCAGCTGCTGAGGGCATGAAATTGAGAGACTACATTTGGCGTGGCCATGATCCCACATCTGTTGCTGTCATGACGGAGGTAATCCACTGGGTCGCTGTTCCTTTATTCCCTTATGGTTGTGGGAACTTGTTTGTTTCCACGATTGCAGGTGAATGGATCGGAATTGAATTGTTAGAAAGGAAGAAATGATTAGTAGAGAAAAAGGGGAAGAATGAGAATTTCAGTAGCACCAATGAGTACATTAGAGTATGCTTAATTGTTAAACTTTGAAAATGAGCTCATCTACTTAAACCTCGTAGACCTCCTATCTGATCATGCCCAATCCAAATTTCTAGTGCGTTCTATGCTAAGTTATTGAAGCAAGAAACTATCTCAAACAACCAAACTCAACATGCAACTTCATTGAAAACCTTCACTAACCGAAGCCTAAACTTAGAGTTAATTGAGAAAAGATGAAGCCACACATCTTGTTTAGTGTTGTGTAGTTCATTCTCTACATGTTAGTAGTTGTCAAGTTACTTTTCAGTGGGCCATTGAATACAGTTATTCTGGTATGATAACAAGCTATAACCCTTTGTAAATGATCTCATATATGCAGGATGGCGCGGCTGTAACTGGTCTTGCTATTGCTGCGGCATCATTGGTTGCAGTGAATAGAACAGGAAATGCAATTTATGATCCCATAGGATCAATTGTAGTTGGCAACCTACTTGGAATGGTATGTAATACTTCTTGCCGTCTAAAGTTATACAGGAACTGCAATTGAATACCATATTGCTGTTTAAGGAAAATGATGTGAATATCTGCAATACAATGCTAATCTTGAAGTTGTCGATTACCAAATGCTGGGTATCCCATAATAATAATAATAAACAAACCAAATAACACTACAGATTATGACTCGATCACTTGGTAAAACTATGATTGTACAACTGATTTGAATCTAACATGCAGGTGGCTATTTTTCTGATCCAAAGGAATCGGCATGCTTTGATTGGTAGGGCAATGGACGACCATGATATGGAGAAGGTTCTCCAGTTCTTGAAAAATGACCCGGTATCATTATGTTCAATTATGTTTTTTTGGTAATTGATGTACCTTCATGTTTTAAGGTTATTAAATATCGCTGATTTTTAATAGGTTGTGGATTCTCTATATGATTGCAAAAGCGAGGTGATTGGTCCTGGGTTCTTCCGATTTAAGGCTGAAATAGGTGACTTTCTTTTCTCGATTTTTCTGGGTTTGGCAGATATTGATAAATCAAAATTCAATCATTATCAGTATCATTAGCAGCTTATTGGCACTATTAACATGCAGACGTTGCAGCAGTATTTTCTTTTGTAATTTGATTATTACTAAAACTTTAGTTTACTATTTAAACTCATTGTCTTTCTCTTTAGAAGTCTGTTTTTTCTATTTGTTTGCATCTGGCATTATTGGAATATCAATGTGATATAATGGTCGCTATCTGCATGGGACAGATTTCAATGGAGTGGTGGTAGTTCAAAATTATCTCTACAGGACTGGGCGTGAAGAATGGGCTAAACAGGTTAATTATTTCTATAAATATCTATTGTTTTTTCATTTTTTCATTTTTTTCTGGACCTACTTAGCTTCTTTGTAGTAAGTAATTCCTTGGTGTACTTGCTTATTGCTGAGTGTCATATATGAATAATGTTGATTTGCTACAGTTTCGTGATGCTGCAAAGGAGAAGGATGATACTACGATGCTTAAAATCATGTCAAATTATGGTATGTGTTATGATTTTTATATTTATTTAAAATTTTATTATTTTGGTGATTGAGTTGAACTTGCATTGCAATATATTATGACTTATGTTTCCTGTTGTAGGTGAAGAGGTAGTGACAGCCTTAGGAAGTGAAGTTGATAGGTTGGAAAAGGAGATCCAAGAGCTTGTTCCCGGTATACGGCATGTCGACATCGAGGCACACAATCCAATAGACCTATCCCCGTGATTTACATATTTCTTTATGTATGCGGTAATGCTTGATCATTCTTTTCAGAAAATCTGCATGTGCTACCATTCGATTAATGACATGAGCGGCTTCTTGCTTCTTTAGGCGAAATATAGAAACGTATATATCAACTGTCAATAGTTAAGTTAAAGATCCCACAGATATATAATTATCTGTCAAAATTTGCTTGCATGCGATTTGTCGATGCTTGGTTTAAGAGAATTTTCCGAAGTCATGATATTCAGCTTTTTTCTCTTCGGCCTGACAAGGATAACCAGCTTTCTTTAAGAGCATTACTTGTTGATTGTACTAAGTTATGTCCTTTTTTTTTACAGAATATTAAAACTTTTAGTGCTCCTTAAGGTTGTTTTTGGGTATCTACTGCCTGATAAGCCTTTGTTGTGTTCAAATTTGTTCGGCTCTAGCAATGCCTGTTTAGCTGCTTCTGCTCAGACTGGTTTTGCGCTGATTGTGTGTTCATGTTGTCCTCATTCAGTCAACTTCAATACAAAATTGATGCATCAAATTTTAATCAAATGCCACCAGTCGAAACAAAAACTGATGTTTCAAACCCATACCTTGTGAGATCTTGCTTCTCAAATCTCAATACATCTCCATATGGGAAATAAAAAGTTAGACGTTGACAGAAGAAAGAAGAGAATTTAGTAACAAAAATGAAGCCCCCCCCATATTTGCAATTGACAGAAAAGTTTTAAACATGGAACAGCTTTTGAAGTTTTGGTTTTGAAAGTGAAGAAGATAGAGGGAGACTCAAATCTATGCTCGCGTCCCTTGGCAATTAACATAGGCATGTATATATATATATATGCTTTTGTAGATAGAGCTGCTTATATATGTTGCTTCTGCTTCTGGAGCTCAACTTGTGAAACCGTGTCTTATCCGAAAAAACCTTGTGTTATTCTAAGGAATCTCCTGATTGTTTCAGAGCAATTGTTACAAAGAGATTCTTGTAAGCGAGAAGAATTCTTCGTTTCAGATGTATCATGATAGCTTAGTTTGGTCTAACCACTCAAGGAAACTACTACATATTTTGTAGGCCAAAAATTGGAATTGGCTCATGCAGTTTACCTAGATGTTAAGGCAAGTCATATGACATTTCCAAGGGAGCAAAAGCTCAAGTGGTTAAGAGCATTTATACCTGCATCCGAGGTTCTAGGTTCGATTTTCTCATCCCAATATTGTTTGTATTTATAAAAGGGTAATCTTAGAACTGCACATTTCTCCTACCACATCAGATACCACATCTTTAATAGAGATGAAGCCTCACCGTCTGATAGGGCCATGATGTAGTAAGCGCAGTATTTTCCTTTATAAAAAGAAAAAGTTTTGTGAGTTTTTTTGTTGTTTTTTTTTGGTGGCGTGTGATATAGATAACGCGTGAACCCCACTAGAAATCTTGGACACAGTCAATGTTTTCGTCATTGTTTGACTTTGTGATGAGATAACGCGAGAAACATGCCACTTGCTTCCTTCTTTCCTTGGAAAAATTATACTGAAAACAACAATATGGCTGCCTCCATATCCACAGCAAGCAAAAGCAAACTGACAACTCAGAACAGAGAAGAGGATCAGTAGTTTCCAAGCAAAGAAACTTCTTTCCTGGTTCAAACACAATTTCCATACAATTTCAAGATTGTACTTCGTTTGAACATGAAAAAAAACACAGGCCTATAAATAGTGTGTTAGCTTATCATATTTGCATGCACGCCATAGAATTAAGAGGGAAGCAGAGACTTGTTCAACTAAGTAATTTGAAAATTCAAATTTGTAAAAGAGAGGGAAGACATAGATAGATTAGTAGAGAGAGAGATGAGTGTTTTATCAGTGTTTAATCTGAGAGAAAAGGTGATAGGGAAGAAAGGGGCAGCAGCAGCATGCCCTTACTGTGGAGGGCCAGTTTTGGCATGGGACTTTGATGCTCACTTGCTCTTTTGTTTCATTTCCATTTCCCACAAAACCAAGAGGAAGTTTTACTGCACCATTTGCTCCAGGCGCCTAGTTCCTGCTTCTTGATTGATTGCGTTGGGTCCTCGTATTATTTCTACAAAATAAGTCACTTAAGCTACGAGTGTCAGCATTGTTGTATGCCCTTATAACCCTTCATGGGTTAGCTTCTATGGCCTTGAAGGAGGGGGTTTAACACTATAAAACTCTTGTACTCTTAAAAAAAGAAAAAAAAAAAGAAGAGAGAGTGAGTATATTTTATTTTATTTTTTATTTTTGGGATTTATTTTGCTTAGTTCACCCACCTTTCATTTTCAAATTTTTTCAGATGATGGTAATGTGATTAAGGGTGGTGAGCAAAAATGCTCCTGTCAAACAAAAGAATAAAATGGTTAAAAAGCTCAAACACATTAAAGAAAGAAAAAAAAAGAAGAGAAATTAACGTCAGTGCAACCCTAGCCGCTCTCTTCTTCTGTGAGTCCCAAAGAAAAACTTCATAGAGGGGGGAGGAGGAAGAAGCGTCATTGCCCCTCATCCCCTCCTTGCCCTTTTTTGGGTTATTGAATAAGTCCACTGTAGCGTTTTGAATAAAAAGCTCTTTGTGATTATTTGTTCTGAGCCATGCTCAGATTGAAGTTCCCCATTACCCTTGTTAGGCATTCTCAAACCAATCATTCTCCTAAAACCCGTTCTCTAACACTACTCATGTTCTCTAAACTTGGGTCTACATCGTCTTCGACGGAGGTTGCTGCAAATCACCAAATTGTTCTCTATCAAGGAAGTTATTTTTGTTTATTTGCTCGTTCTCATGCGCAGGTAGATTGCTGGAAACTGTGTTTTTTCCATATCTATTACAAATGCGGTGGTGGGTGTGGCTGCGACGATGCTTCTTCAAGTGGTGGTGGTGGTAGGGTTCGTTTAGGCTCATGGGTTGCTTTAGGGTTTCGGTTATGTTGGGTATGTAGGCTTTGTTTGGGCTTATGGTTAACTATGGTGATGTTGGCTAGTAGTTTTAGTACAATTTTTAGGGGTGTTTTCGATTTGGTAACAACATCAAAACGATGGAACAAGCAACCGTCCGAGAGGCTGAGGTATAGGGAAAATGGGAACCACCACCGCACCGCCGTCAGCCGGTTACCGGCTATTTCAGTTGCGGTTGTTCCATTCGGTGACGATCGGTTGTCGGTTACGCACAAACAAATGAGAGAGAGAGAGACGAGTTTGTGGCCGCGGAAAAGAGAAAGAAGGAAGAAGAAGAAGAAAAGATGAGAATGAAGAAGGAGAGAGAGAGAGAGAGAGAGAGAGAGAGAGAGAGAGAGAGAGAGAGAGAGAGAGAGAGAGAGAGAGAGAGAGAGAGAGAGAGAGAGAGAGAGAGAGAGAGAGAGAGAGAGACGAGTTTGTGGCTATCTCTCATCAACTGACTGATCCAGGAGGAGATGGCAGACTTTTGGTGGTGGTAGCACTCCGGCGGCAATGGTGGAGGAGATGGCTCAGATGGTGGTTAAAGGTTTTGGTGGGAGATGGGGGATTTAGGGTTGAGGAATGGCTGAGATATTTTTTTTTAAGACCTGGACCAAAACGGCATCATTTTGGCCACATCATTTAATAAAAATTCCATGGGCCAAAATGACGTCGTTTTGCCCATGGTGTTTTGAAAAAAAGAAGCCGAGCTTCTTCTTCTTCCTCGCATAGGCGCCTCACCAGCAGTAGGAGCTTCTCCTTCAAACCCAAGTGTTTCATGTTGTCTCCTCCTCCGTCTCTCATCTCTTTGTCTCGTCCTCCGCCTCTCATCTCTCTGTCTCCTCCTCCGCCTCTCATATCTCTGTCTCTCTGTCTCTCTCTCTCTCTCTCGGTCGGTTGCGGTTGCCAACGGCTTTGGTATCCTGCAACCGCATCATTTCGCCTCGATCGTCCAACCGCAATTGATCGTTGACCGAAAAAGTCAACAGTTTGCCGATCGAAAATATTGGTCGGAAACTAGCAGTTTCCAGTATTTGCAGTCCAATTGCACAGCCCCAGCGGTTTTTGTCACCTTTAGTTTTGTTTTTAACATGTTAGTTTGTTGCCCTATTGAGATTGGTACTGTAGATGTCTTTGATTGTACCGTTGAAGTTTATCTAATGAAAGTTTATATTTTATCCACACAAAAAAAAAAAAAAAAAACGTCGGTGCAAAGCAACAAAGAATACTTGGTTGGAGACTCCTCAATCACCGCCATGAAGTATTGCATTCTTCATAAGCTGGAAGTTTCATTTGAGAAGTAAACTTTGACCGACGCGTAGGGACCAAAAACATCAAAGAATTTACTCAAAAGAAAAAAAAAACTTTCAAAAAACTAAAGGCTGCAATGTGCATGCATGCATCATATGATACATATAGTCCATGCAATGCACACACCCACCACATGATTCACAACTCAACACTTAACTCCATCCCTGCCCCTTTTTTTTTCAACCAAAAGAAGCAAACGGCAGAACCATGAATTTTCACACGGGCAAAGCTCACTCCGTTTTCTTTGGATCAGCCCAGGTGAAGGTGGCCAATTTTTGCTGGAGAGTAGTGTGAATCTCTTAAAATTGCGCTGATTGGAGCTCACCCTAATCTAAGAAGGGTTTCCCAGCCTCGTGAACGTAATTGGACTATGAATACTTGCACACGATGACGAATGTGAACTCTATCTAGAAAAAATATGGCCAAGTCAAGTCAACTTTTCATATTGTCAAGGAAACATTAGTTTGACCAAAACGCTGCGTAAACAAGGAGCTAAAAGAGCTCATTCGTCTTCTTCCTTTGTAGATGCTGATGTCCTTTTCATTGTCTATCCCCTCATTCTCAATACTATTATTACTCCAAGAAATTTGTAGCAGAAATTCTTCGAACTTACCTTGATAATTATAATTAGGCCTCAACATCAGCTCAGCTCAATCAGCAATCAGCAATCAGCAACATAATTCTTCTTCTCTGTATATGTGGCCAACTTCACAGCTAGGGGATTTGCCGCATCAAATCACAGCAACTTGTAATGAGAGCTGCAGGCAGGAGGATGAAAGGAGGCCTTCTTCTGACCAACCTTCCGTACCCAACGTCTTCATTCCGCTCACTTTGTTGAGACTTCCCCCGATGATAGCGCTTTCTTTCTTTTTAGGTGGCTTCATTCATCTACCAATATTCAATAACTCAATAACATACCCATATATAATACCAATCATCTTATAAGCCCCTTTCGTGGATTATGATTTATGGTCTGGTTGCATGATGAACCTGGCCTGCAATACCAATTGTTAAGAGCCCGTGAATAGAACTTGCCCTTGAAAATCGGATAGTCAAGGAAGATGCCCAAGAGCTCTTAAATCATGCGAAGATTTGCTATTTTCGAATATTAGTATTTTTCTTTTTTGACAAAGTGATATTATAATTACTCTACTTATGGGAAAGGTAATCGAGCTCGCGTGCAATGGGTGAATATATTGATTTGGCCAAATGGACTAACCCAAATTTGCCAAATGTTGGGACAATGAGTCCTAGTCCTACCATTCTTTCTCCACAGTTGAACCTGGATAGGTCTGTTGTTTATGGGCTTTCTCAACATTTGAATTAGAGAACCTCTCATGGCATTTTGCCACCTATTAATAAGCTCGTGTAAATGATTTATTCTAAGAAGAAACACATTTTCTCCCTTAAATCACTTAAACCTACTCATCTAAAATAGATTTCATGCTGTGTTACACAACTAATTTTTACAGGAGAGGCTTATTTAAAGGATCCGTGATTTTAGCAGAATCTTGAAGTTTTGATCGAAACACCACAACAAAACCATTATATTAGCGATGAACAAGACCTTGTTCTTGCGTTCGTTCTTTTGAATTGTGCACGAGTGGCAAGGCAATTATGTATGACGGCACAAATACCTCAACCAACAGTGGCACGAAGATAATGTAAAACAACAAAACTTTCTAGCATTAAGTCTCCAAAAAGTGAATAAAATTTTCAACATCACAAGTCTTGAACCTTAAACGGAAAACTGTGTTCAACAGACAACCAAAAACCTTTGAACCACTGGAATGAGTAAATACTCTGCAAATCTAATTCATTCTTCTAATAAGCTCATTGATGTAATTCTCACGGTTTCCAGCATCTCCACCTTCAACATAGTGGTTCCTCTTCTTCTTAAGACCACCCAGTGGTGCCTTCAGCTTGAATGGCCATAGAAAGTTGTTTGCTTCCTTAAAGTGAGGTCCAACTGTCAAGATCTCATGAATAAGATCTTCTGCGCAGATAATGCCGTGCTTGCCCAAAGCCTGTGAGATAATTAGAACATGTTAAAAAGAAGCAGCAAATGTTGCTAATCCTTGTACATTGCACTAGCAATCAGCCACAAACCTGCTCGACAATACAGTTGTCAGTCAAGGCAGTTCTCTGCTTGTTAAGCTTCCCATAACCTCTCTTGTATATCAGCTCCTTTACACTCTTCAAGTTGGGATACCTGAAATTTGGCACCTCCAATTAATCATAACATTCTAGGCATATCTACGGGTAATAGAGAGATAAAGACGTTCCTACCCATAAGTGACATAAGGTTCAACCCTGTGAAGCATGTTGAGGGTGGCCTTGTTAACTTTCAGGAAGACACCATTAAAGATCTGTTTCAGAACAGAATATAATTAAAATTAAAACAATGTAACAAAAACGTTGAATTTGTAAGATGATTCATATACAGGCTCATATACAAAATGAACTGAACCACACCGTGCTAAAATTTCACCAGTCCAATGGATCCACATTCAAACATGAAAATCAGTTGCTCACTGTGACTTAAACCCCTAAAATGTTTAAGACATCATCTACTGCCTAATGAACAAACAAACATACTAGAAAAAGAAAAGCTGCAGTTGATACAAAGAAGAAATACCAGACAACCATAAATAAGGCAAACCAATGACAACAAGACCTTAATAAGAAGGCAAACATTAGTACAACGAGGTGAAAGGGTTTAGTGCGCCACCTGTCTCAAACGCAAGAGTTGCAAAATCTTCTTGGTCTTTGGGTCAATTGCATTGATACTGTAAATTCACAGATTAAATGTATAAGCGAAAGAACACTAATCTTTGGAGTTATGTTTCAAATTAAATAAAGAAAAGGACATACCCACGAATTCGAATGATGAACAACAGCTTAGCCTCTGGATCAACATAAAATCCACCTTTCAACTTAGCCTCACGCTTTAACCGGATCAACTCCTTTTCCTGTATAGATTAAACAAATTATTGTTAACAACACAAAAAAACATCAGCCCAGGATGACAAGCATTACAGGTTACTAACATAAATCAAATTCCAACATGTACCTGCTCCTTGTACTCCTCAGAATACTGCTTCGCTCTGTTGTAAATAAGCTTCCGATTCTCAGCATTCTTTTTCTTGGCAGCTTCAAGCCCCTGTTTCTTCGCCAAAGCCCACTCCTCTTCCCTCTTCCTCTTTTTCAACACTGACTCTGGAACCACTACCTTGACTTCTTCACCCATCTCTATGAAAGTGAAAAGTGAAGAACAGTTAGAGTACAAGCAAATTCAATAAAAACCTAAACTAACAGCAGATATGAAAATGACTACTCAAATGATAGCTTGAGGAACATGTTTGTGTCACCCACAAAATAAAAGTGTATGCACATTATTAAAAACCAATTAGCACTACAACTTCAATTTAATAAAACAATGGAAACTGAGATAAATTCAACAAAACTCAGACCACGCCATAAATATCGGAAAAATTGCTACGGGGCACATATTTAAGAATCATACTGACAATTAAAAAAATCAGTGCCATATGAAAAGTACAAATGAGAAGAAATTAATCTAGCCGATTCGAAGCCTCTACCAATGACACTGCAAACCTAATTTTCTCATAAACCAACATTCACAACAATTAATACAATCTGAAAAAAAAAAATGCACAAACATAAAAGGCTCAAAACACTATTGCGCACATTTTCCTAACTGTACCAGTAACAAAATGAGCATGAAGAATTCCAGCTGAAACACAAAGCAACGAAAATATGCACATAAACATCACTGTTTTCCAGAAGATACCCATCAAACACCTTTATTTTTTAGACTAAAAAAACAAATACCCATCAAAACCAAATGCTCTTCGTCCAAAGTGATCCCTTCCCCAGCTGTCAAACACAGCAACGCAAACCAAGCTAGCAAAAAGCTATTCTATGCTCCGTTTTCTCAGAAACCAAATCAAATTAAGTAACAGTATACAGAAGCAACAAAAATAGTCATCGAAATTACGAAAATAAATCACCAAATCACTCGTTTGATGCCCTAAATTTGCAGATCGAATGGCATGAAATCGAAATGTAAATGAAAATGAAGACTGGGATCCGGAAGCTACTCACCGAGTTGATGCCTCTGTGACTTGTAGGACGATGGCTAGGGTTAGGGTTCTCGGCGGGCTACTAAGAAGGTCGGGAGTGAAAGTTTAGGGCTTTTTAGGATTTATATGTGCTTCGTGATGACACGGTGGACGGCTATGATTTGATGAAGGACTTAGATAGATCTCATCCGTTGATTTTAAGGGTTGTCATGGGCTGGAAACTGTTGGGATATTTCAGTCCACTCGGAACTAAAATGAATTGGGCTGACCCATTTCGGGAATGTTTTGGTTAAGAATTTTTGCCGAAATTTAATTGCAACTAGGGCTTCTACTTAGCGACCCAAATGATCTCTCTTTTTGGGTCGAAGACCGAAATGATCTTCTCTTTTTTGTCGAAGACCCAAATGATCTTAGGCAAGGACTAGGTTTCAAACTAGCAAAAAAAAAAATTAGGCAACTTGTCACAAGGGGCGGAGGCTCCCAGAAGAAATATTGCTTTTATAGATACTTGGCCCAAAGATTGATGCTCACGCGGTTGAATTGAATAATCAACAAAGACATAGTTTCTTTCAAGTTTGATGAAATCAAAGTTTAAATGGACTCAAACGTGTATTGAATTGAATAGCTTAGATCTTATCTTTAGAGTTTCAAAATGGACCTATAAGAGGTTGATAGTCCCCGGAGACAGTGACAGGGGATCTTACTTCATAGGGTTATAGTGTAAAAAGTAGTGGATGCGGCAGTAGGATTTTTGTCACATCCTGAATCGCCCGCAGAAGACGATATTGTCTGGTAGGCCCTCACGGTTTGTTTGGAACTCACGAGCAACTCCAGGTGGGTCACCCATCCAGGATTGCTCTGCCACAACTCGCTTAACCGGAGTTCCCACAACTCCGGGCTGAGCTCCCAAAAGGCCTCGTGTTATTTGGAGGTAGGCGTACATATAAGGCACATCACCCCTCTCCGTTGGTCGATGTGGGATTGCTCACCGTTCTTGCTTTCCCAAGACACGGGTCTTACAATTTTGGCGGTGACAGCAATGGAGGAGATGGGGGTTAAGGGTTTTGGGGGGAGATTGAGGGGTATAAGGTTGAGGAGAAATAAAAATGGGGTTTGGAGTAGATGGATCTCGTGATTTTATCTAATAATTCGATTATGTTCCCAATTTGTTAGCGGAACAAATATGAATTTGGCTATATCCGATCCCATAATAAACCGATCTGTTTTGATATAATATAATATTTATTTATTTGAGGGGACTTTCTGGGATTCACTATGAATTGAGGGGAGACCTATTAAAAAAAGGGTTTCAAATCATTGAAATACAAAATATACTGGACCCTTAAGAGTTTGAAGCTTCTCTTCAATTATATTAGGGTTAATTACAATTTTGGTCACTGGGGCTCGAAATCAATTTTAGTCAACGTGATTTCAATTTTCTCGATTTCGTCATTGTACTTGCAGTCGTTAACAAATCCTATCACATCTCTCAATTCCGTCAGTTTAATTGCACATGTTAAATGCATACAAGAGCAAAATTGTATTTTCACAATTTAAACAATTAATAATTTTTATTAAAAAAAAACAACAACAACAACAACCAGTCGTTTCTCCCACCCCCATCCACTCCATATCCCCTAATCCTTCCTCGTTTCTTCTCTCTCTGCAACCAACCACCCAAACCCACCACCAGCCATAACCACCCACACCCCCCCATCCACCATCCAAATCTGAATTTGGCATCTGGCTTTCGTCGAAGGACGAAAAACCCGTGTTTGCATGGACGGATCTACAGAGGAGCAAGGGTGGTCAAGTGACCCTCTGCAACCTATGGAATCCTCCATTAAAGGGAAGAAAATTGACCCCTACAAAGTGTTCGACGAAAGTCCTCAAAGAGAGAGGAAGAGAGCTGCGCCTCCGCGAAGCGCACCTTGCGCTCGACACTCCTTGCGTGACCCTACTTACTTTTTTTTTTTTTTTTTTTTTCCTAACATCAAAACGACGTCGTCCTACTAATGGGTTTTTTTAACCTGGCCAAAATGACGTCGTTTTGGCTCATGTTTTAAAAAAACAAAACAAAAGCTATAGTTCTTTCCCTCTCTCCCCCGATATCTCCCTCCCCTTCCCCAAATTTTATAACCTAAATCCTCCCAAAAGAGCCAGCCAATCCCCAAACCAAGCCCCTAATCCTATTGAACCAAGTACCAACCTCACTCAATTCTTCGCTTTGTTGAATTCTGAAATAGAAGACCAAGTTTTCAACTTGTTCAAGGATTTCATGGCTAGGTAGTCTCTACACTCTGTAGGTGTGTTTGTGTTTTGAGATTTACTAGCATAAATTCATTTGTTATGGGCATGGTGGTGTTTTATACCTTTTTTTTTCATCTGGGTAATCTCTTAACTTCATCGTTGTGGCAGGGTGGCCAAGTTTGATGATTTAGTGGCTCTGGGAAGCATATTACTCATTGGCTTTCAGCAGATGGTGGGTAAGTGTTCTGGGTTATGTTTTATGAGTTGTTATCTGCACTAAATTACAATTCTTTCCCATTTTCTCAGTAACTTCTTCTTTTCTAGAGTTTCTTAGGCGGCCTCCGCTAGAGAAGACATCTGAGTTTGTTAAAAACATAATCCGAGCTAATGAAACAAAGAGAGTTAAGTCATATATTGAAGCTGGATGCATCAACACTGAACATGCTACGCAAAATACAAACAAGTGCAAGTACAATTGCTTTCTCTCAGGCTCATATCACCCTTATTATCAACTAAGTTGTATGATTTTAGAAATTTATACTCAGTTCTATGTTAAACCTGTGATCTCAATAACATTTATTTGAAATAATTGGAATGAGTTATAATCTTTTCTTTCTCTTCATTTGATCTTCATTTTCCTTAAGTTTTTTGGCCATCTGTTACATGTCACCGTTTGTAATTTTTTGTATAAATTTTTTTAAACCTTTTAGACGTTAACCCTGCAATGTAAATTCCTGGATCCGTCCTTGTGTGTTTGCATTACCAAATTTCTTTTCCAGGCCAAAAGAAAAAAGATTTATTTTATTTTCCTTACAAATTATGGCCTTGCAATATGACAGTGCATTTGAAGCTTCTTACTTTCTGATATTGAATTCTTATGGTCAGGTTGATCTATCGGGCTTCATAGATTGGTCTGGAGTTGAATGCCTCAACCAAATCAAACACTTGCATCAGAACTAAACAAAAAGAAAAGCATGAGGAATTATAAACCAAAACAAAGAAAACCATAACCCATATAACAACATCAATAACATCCCAGTCAGTGTTACCACTTTTCACAAACTGCTTTAAATCCTAAGTTCCATTGACCCAGTCAGTTTTACCACTTTTCTCAAACTGCTTTACATCCCTCTTCCCTTAACCATTGCCATTCTCGTCTTTTGGGTCTATGCCATCTCCTCAATTACCCTTGTTGCTGAGCTCAACTTCGCCGACATGGAAGAAGATGGGGTTGAAGAGGTAAGCTTCACAGGCCTAGCAACAAAAGCATCAGAGAGCCTGATCCACCATCCGAATATGAAGCCATCACTGCGCCGGAAGCAAATTTGGATGTGGATTGGGGGTGTGGGTGGTGGGTTTGGGTGGTTATGGATGATGGTGGGGTGGTTGGTTGCAGAGAGAGGAGAAATGAGGAAGGATTAGGGGATATGGAAGATAGATGGGGGTGGGAGAAACGACTGGTTGTTGTTTTTTTTTTAAAAAAAATTATTAATTGTTTAAATGGTGAAAATACAATTTTGCCCCTGCACGCATTTAGCATGTGCAATTAAACTGACGGAATTGAGAGATGTGACTGTATTTGTTAACGACTGCAAGTACACTGACAAAATCGGGAAAATCACGGTGAGTAAAATTGACTTCAAGCCAAACCTTAGTGACCAATGCGAATCCCGCTATATTCTTACTCATGTTTTGCAAACAAACCATTGGAGGTGTGGTATTCTTTTTCTTTGACTATATTTTTCTTCATTAGGGGTTTTCATGGCAAGGTTTTAATGAGGCAACTCTAAGTGCACCTCCTTTCTCCAGTTTTTCTAGTTTTTTTTTTAATGTCATCTTGACTGTTATTGAAAGTAATAAAGACGATTTCTTATACTAAAAAAATAAAAATAAACCATTGGAAGCCAAATTGAACGGTTCACAAGATCAGATGTGATCTACTTCCATTCAATGCTCTGAACTTTTATCCTAATAATAAACTCATCTCCATCTAAAAGGGATTTGGATCAACATGTTTGGGAGTGCTTTTGGAATGGTTAAAAGCGCTTTCTGACAACTAAAAGCGCTTCTGACAGCGTTTGGCAGAATAGTTTAGAAGCGCTTATAGGTCATAGAAGCGCTTCCTGGAGAAGCACCTGTTATGTGCTTTCTCAGGAAGCACTCCCAAGTGCTTTTCCAGGAAGCACTTGAATTTTTTTTATATGAAAATTCAATATTTTTATAATAAAAGTACTTTTGTTAGAAGCGCTTATGAACAGAAGTACTTCTTAGAGAAGCAGTCCCAAACGAGCCCTTAGTAAGTGAAAATATTGAAACAAAAGGTATCATTATTCCAAATTGATCTATTCAAAATAAATAATGATAAACGACAATGAATAAGATCCAAATAAATAATAGAGGAAAATTCAAATTTGAAACCTAACTAACTACTAACATTTTTCAATTACGTAGAGCACATATTCTATTTAAAATCTTTTTTTTTTTATGAACAAAAGTTTCGGGGGAGGCCCCATCTTAGGGTCATGGCATACCAAGGTCTCTTTGAGGACTTACATAAGGAGTCTTAGCCCACCAAGAGGGATTGTGGGCAGTGGGACTTGAACATAAGCCTTGATAGCGAAGAGAATGATCTTTACCAACTCAACCAACTCTCGTTGGCTTAATTTTTGTTGTCCTTAAAACAAGAGTATAGATTTATGTTTTTTTCTTTTTATAAATATAAGTGATAATCTAAATTACTCTAAATTAATATTAATCTACGAAGAAGGGGATTCAAACACTTAACTACAAGGAGTACTCACTGACCTATGACCAACTGACTTGATCCACATGAAGAATTTAGGTTGTGAATTACCAAATATTTATAAGTGGTGGGTGGCATGAATGGAATTTAGATATATAATATTCTTTAGTTCCTATATAATGGTTTGCACAATCCAATCGTGTGGAGACTCGAAGTCATGGGCAAGCACTCACGTATTTCCAATTTGTTTATAATAAAAAGTAAAAGTTGGGCGGTGGTCAAGTAGAAAAATTTATATGAAACAGAGATATTATTATTTTTATTACGTGTGATATATTGTGATTGATTGAATATAGTAAAATAAGGCTATCCTCATTTCATATGGAGTAAAGCTATGCTCACCACATGTGGTGAGCATAGCATTTTTGTTTCAATATGAGTGTTTCTCGTGGTCCAAGTATTTTTCCGCATTAGTTGACTTAGGGTTGTGGTCCGTAACTAGTGCCTTGACATACAGTGCAGAAGACCAAGACTTTGTTTTATTTTGTTGGTCGAATGGGAACAAGACTAACATTGCCCCCACTTTTGGTCCTTTTCTCCATAATATGCCTTTGCATCTTAACTCCGAATCACATTCTAAATTGAAGGAGTGTGAGTCTCAAAATTTAAAAGTTTAGGGTGGTTTGATAAGAGTGCTGCTATTTTCATCAACTTGTCATATTTCCTTATTCATCTTATTTTCAAAATTTTAAAGATAAATTTATCTCTTTGTAAAATGATTTCTGAGGACTTCTGTTTAAACCCAAGAGCTAAAAACGGCTGAGAGAGAGTAGCAATAAAAGTGAAAACAAAAACATGAAAGTGAAAAGAATTTCAAATAGATTTCAATTTTTGTTTTTACTTTTGTTACCTCTCTTTGACATTCTCCCTCTCAAATCCCATTTTCACTATTCTCACTTCCATTCTCCCTCTTTTTCCTATGTACTCTAGCATAAAAACTAAAAACTAAAAATAAAATTATTATCAAACGGCCCTTAATTAACTTCGTTTCTGTTTTTTAAAGTATTATATTCAAGATTTTCTTTTCTGCTGGGGGCTACAGAATCACTTTTAATAAAGCAAAAAGTGACATTTTTTTTTAATTCTGTCTTTTTATGCCTAAAAGTCTTTCCAAATATGTCACAATCTTCTTTGCTGTAAACACACTTTTCCACAGTGTGGAGAGGTTTAGCAGAAAGTAAAACAAGTTAAACCCTAGTTCACTACAAACGGGCAGCAGGGCATGCATGGCAATGCTTGAAAGATTGCAGCAATGGCAAGCCTAGCTTTTCCCCAGCAATTGCATTAATTCATCAGCATTTTCAGTAATAAGGACGCAAACCAAACATGTTTCTTTGCATGCCAAGAAGCTTAATTTGCTCTGGAACAAAAAACTCAGCGTTTCAAATATTGTTTGAGTTTCTGAAACCGATGACCAACTAGTCTAACTTGTAGTGGCCTATCTCGCTAAGCTCAGCTCAGGGCCAGGCCCATGTACAATAGGGCAGCTAGCCGTCTCTCTCTTAAAGCCAACACGCCTTTGGACGGTGGCTTTCTGCAGATCTGTAGCTATATATATATATATATATTTAA
The DNA here is from genome assembly GCA_024362665.1 of Prunus padus. Classification (NCBI taxonomy): domain Eukaryota; kingdom Viridiplantae; phylum Streptophyta; class Magnoliopsida; order Rosales; family Rosaceae; genus Prunus; species Prunus padus. The sequence continues at coordinate 1,637,542 of JANFAM010000013.1, read as the reverse complement.
GCTGCTGTAAATATGAAAAATTTATGGCATGCATGCCTTGCATGTGTAAGAGACGCTTCATCATGATCCACAACAGTAAAGCATGACCGAAAGAGCATATGTCCAAACGTCATTTTCTTGTACTTTTACACCGAAAGCCAATCGTATTGTCTCAATCCGGTGCCCCCGTACGTCCATTGAAGCAATAACCATGCTAATGGAATGGCTCTATAGGTGTTTACTTTGCTCTCTCTCTCTCTCTCTCTCTCTCTCTCTCTCAAATCACAAGCGTGATGCATGCAGCTGCCTCAAAGTTAATTAGAGCCGTTCATGCATATGCATCAGTCGAATTAATTATTGTTGAGATATGATAGATGGGGAAAAAGTCATGAGAATTGCTTTTTTTTTTCTTTCTCCACTGGCTTGTTTATTTGACCTAATAATACTACGTATGCATCCTGCATTAAATATAAAGTGCTTTTTATATATAAAGGTACCTTCATAATTTGGTTATAGCGGACCCATATCATGATAGCTAGATGTGGGAGGGAAGATGGAGTAGACTTCAATTGTGCATCATTTGTATGTTTCAATAAGAGGAAGACTTGGATTAGGAGTACTAGATGTAGGTCTTGTTAGGCTCTGGAAAAGATTGTACTACTTATTATAATTATCATGTATCAATCGAATATTTATATTTAATTCAATATTAATATTAGAGGCCTTTTTTTACACATGAATTGCATTAGCAAGGAATTATTTTTATTATGCTATTAAAATATATCAAACGGAAATTTGTAATTATTAAAAGAAAATTCACAAAATATTGCTGTCACTTTACACTTTTAATGGTGACAAAAGACAATAGTCTAATCAAGGGTTATTATAGCCTTTTAGTCACTAACAAAGGTGACTAATAATACCTGAGCTTATATGTACGTGTATCTCACTAACTATAGTCTATATATATAGCTCGGTTGCGTTCCCAGAAATTTCACTCCAATATGGACTTAATGGGGATGTCGCTTTCGCAGTGGAAAATTAGTGGGTGTATATGTATCTGCTACATGAGTCATGACTTTGACTTAGTGGGATGTCACCCTCGCAGAGGAATAGTCGTTGTATTAAATCATCATTCTTCTGTTTTTAAAATATAAATGATAGTCTAAATTATAATAAGGAGGGATTTTTCACACACATACACACTACGTACCAAAATGATATTGGGTTTCGAATATGAGACTAATGATACGGAAGTAGATCTCATTGGAAATCATCTATATTAATATGTGATTTCCTCTACATTGAGTCAAGCGATACGCTAAGAATGGATCCATTAAGTGGCACACCGAAAAATAGCTATTAACTTGGTAGTTTGACGGATATGTACGAGACCAATCTTGTAAGAACTTCTAACTTTGAAGTTACATATTTTGTCAATAGATAAAATAATTGTGTACATGCCCCAAACTATATAGGGATGCAAAGTTTAGTTGACCCTTTATTTTTATACATGCATATAGTACTTAGACTATTATTGAAGTGAGCCAAGTTCCAATCTCACTTCATTTAGAGCATTTTCAGCGGGAGGGGCTAACTCGGGCAAGAGGCCCTTTAGGCCCCCAATTCTGTTTCCAGCGGCGCAGGCTTGTCATGGCAAGTGGTGGTCTCCACTAGCCGGGCAAGCCCAAAGTCAAAACTTGTTTAGGCAAGGTGACTTAATGCTGACGTCAATATTCAATTTAAATAACAAAAAAAATTGAAAAAAAAAAGAAGAAGAAAAAAATACCTAAAATTTTAGAATTTTTTATATAAAAATACATAGCCATATTCTTTACTTCCCACACCAAAACTCTATACAAATTTATCTCCTCATATCTATGTAGTAACAATTATTGCCTCCCATTACCTTTTGTCATGGCAAATGGATGGAAATGTTGTTAATGAAAGGAAAAAAAACCCAGTCAAGAACACACTTAGCCCACGAAAAAACCACTGCCTACCACTCACTCAACAAACAGAATCCCTTTATCGACAAAAAAAAAACAGAATCCCTTTGGACCTGCCCGTGTGAAATCGACATTTTAACCTTTTTTTACCGTACAGCGAAAAGTTTCGAGTGCTTTTTGTCTCAGTCTCTCTCACTCATATCATATTGATATTGAACTCAGTTACTCAAACACCTGGCTACCTACCACATTGGTAAAAGTTTAGGGAATCATTCTCAATTAAAAAACTATATCTTATACCGCTTGTAATATTTGTCTCCTGAGCTTTCTTGGGGATTATATGTTTTACCGCTTTGGAAACTGTGATACATATAAAATTAATCAAGAAGGTGCAATATTTAAGAAGATTATGTTATAATTTACGTGATCATATGGTTCTTTAATTTTTGTTTGGTCACATGTATAAATCATCGTAAGAAAAACTAGGATTTAAACTAGTTTTTTTGATCTTATTCTAAATATTTTCTATTTCTCTGACTATATTTTAAAATATTTTCTATTTCTTTAACTAATCGTATGCACCATGTTTTAAAATAAGAAAAGGACAATATATGCCCCCATAAAAAAATAAATAAATAAAACACACACACAACAGACTAGTGACAACGGCATGTGCATCACATGCATGCCATGACACATGTAAATTCATTGAATAAATCAAATAATTATGAAGCTAGAAAATGACATAAAATTCATTTTCGTAATTGAACTTGATCGGTATGCTAGACGGGTATCATTTAGGTACACAATTATGATCTTTACATAGCTTTCATGAAAAATTTGTATTGAATGGGGGCATGGTTTGATAAAATGCATCAAAGAAGATTAATGGTGCATTTGGTTCTTGGGAAATAGGGTTTGATACTTTGGTATCCATGCATGGGAAATAGTTGTTTGACACGTGGGAATAGGGGGGAAAATGAAAACCTCCATCCCCATTGGGTTTCATTTTCCATTCCCATCGGAAACTAAGGCTAGCATTAGATGAACATTTTTTTAATGACCATTTTATCCTTATTAACATTTAGAATTACAATATAGAATTAATGACATGCTTACTAATCCTTAATTGGGTTAGGAGGAATTGAATTGAGGATGAGTTGGATTGAGGCGGAGTTGGAATCAAGATTCCTTTTAAAGTTGTTTACTAAACTCCTTATTTTGATTCCCATTACGGATTAGTAAACATGCCATAAATGCATTTTTTTAAAATTATTTATGAACCTCATATTTCTAATATGAGTATAATTGAAAAAAAACAAACTTTGTTTTCCATTCCTACACAAACCAAACATGGAAATGAAATAAAGTGGTATTTCATGGTTATTTTCCCAACATTACCAAACGTGAGAAATGAATATTCCATTTTCCATTCCTTGAGAAATGACATAGGAAATTATTTTCCACTAAATCCTTTCCGCAAACCAAATGGAGCATAAGGCAGGGCAAGGGGGCACATACTCTCCTCCTATACTTATGTTATTCTTCTCTTTGTGCCGTGCAATAAAGAAATTAGGTAAAATGTGTAGAGTTTGTATTACTAATTTGTGCATAGATATATTTATATAATTGTATATATATTTTTTACATTTAAGATTTAGTTGATGTTATAATTTTTAGTGACTTGATAGTAATAATTTTTTTGCCCCGAAAGAAAATTTCTGGATTCCCCACTAGATGAATGAAATCATGTCAATTGGTAATCCATGTGTTGCACATTTATGTTTTGATGGAAAGGGAATGATATTTGTAGTCTTATGATTATAACACATTTTTCCATTTTTTTGGTTGTTATTTTATTTTTCACATCAAACCCACCTCCGCGCGAAACAAAGGAGTCTCTTTCATGTCGTCATGCCATGCACATGCATGAAATTTCGTCGAAGTTTCCTTCCCTAAACGGAACAAAAACAAATAACATTAAAAAAAAAGAAAAAGAAAAATGATAAATCTCTCTTCCTCCTTGTCCACGAAGCTGCAATGCGACGTGCAGGTCGTTTACAGGTAAGCTCTCTCGCCTCCGTAGTATCCTCCTAAAAAACCGGAAAAATTTGTACAGCTGTTCGCTGGAAAAGAACCCCATTTTTACCAAGTAAACACTATGAAAATAGCCATAAACAAATTATTCTTTTGTTGTGTACGGCTGAGTTTTGCTCAGTTTTTGATTGGGGATTTTTTTTTTTGGCTGGTGTTTTTGGGAGGTGGGTGGGCCCCAACATAAGTGTTTGCAGGCAGTAGCAGCTCATCCGGGGCCGAGCTTAGGAGAGAAAGAGTAGGAGGAGCGCCAATTGATCTTTTGTTGCGAAACGACGACTGAGATTAAGAGCGATGGCCGCGTCTCGTGGTTCGTCGTCTTCTACGAACGGCTTGTTACCGGGGTCGTTGTCCGGGAGGAACCACCAAGACATGGAGGCCGGGGCCCACGTTGGCCTCGAGACTGAGTTCGACGAAGACGCAGCAGCAGCAAAAGACGTGTCGTCCACCACCGATCCCTTCGACATTGCCAACACCAAGAACGCGCCTCCCGAGACGCTCAGGAGATGGAGAGTACGTTTGTAATAAAATAATACGACATTCCAATTCAAACTCATTACAATGCCTGCAATGCCAATGCTCAATGTTGTTCGTTTTTGTTTTTGATTTTTCTGATTCAAATTCATTGACGTTAATTAGTTTTTGGCAATGCCAATGCCATAGAAATTGCAGTTATAAGCATTGTGTTTGGCTGATTTCAAAGAGGAAATGAATCGGCATTGTTGGTTTGGTATTGGAATTTGGATTGGGATTCAAATCAAATCAAATCAAATTAGTTTTCTTTTTCTTTTTCAATCCTGGAAATTACTGTCAAATGCTATGGATTTAATGAGGAAGAACAAGGTTTGGAAATGGGATATTACTATTATTTATTACATTTCCTTATCATTTTCTTGGCAGCAAGCGGCACTCGTGCTAAATGCTTCCAGACGATTCCGGTACACTATGGACTTAAAGAAAGAGGAAGAAAAAGAAAATAGAAGGCGGATGATTAGATCCCATGCACAAGTCATAAGAGTAATGTCTTTTTTTTAACAATGATGAACTTTTCACTATGGTGATTGGTACTGTTTTCTGAGCAGTTCAACTGATGATTACTTGTCATATTAGGCAGCATTGCTTTTCAGATTGGCTGGAGAAAGGGAACACGGTATGTTCACCCTACCTGTCAATTATTTATAATTACTGTACTATTTTATGAAGCTTACACATCTAATTCACTTCGTTTTTTATTTGTTTAGCATTTATTTTAGTTTACATGTCTTTGGGCTTTAAGTAAGTTTTTGCCTTGTCCATAATTTCTACCAATATTACTACTTTCAGATAGTCTTTTTGTAGACTCGCACTGTTGATATTTTCACCCGACACCAATATTTTCATCTTTCATTGCGGCATCAGTGCTACTTTGTTGTCTAGGTTGAAATGGTTTTACAGTGTCAACGTTAATTTGTGTTAGACTTGATATGTAATATATATTGTTGGGCTTGTTTCATTAAAGCCTAGTAGACATGGCAAACGGGTCGTGTTAACGGGTTTCAGGTCGTATTCGTGTTAACCTGTAAGTTAACGGGTTGACACGACATGACCCGTTAAGTTAACGGGTGGCAAATACTAGACCCAAACACGACCCGTTACATTTCGCGAATATCCGACATGACCCGTTAAGAATAAACCAGAAAAAAAAAAAACTATCACAATCGGGCTCGTCGGTGGACTTTGGTGGCTGGGCTGGCTGAGTTCGTTTAGTGGAGAGAAGAAGAGAAGAAGAAAAGGAAAAAAGGAAAGAAGAAAAAGCGAGGAGAGGGAGTATCCATGGCAGGCTTTGGAGGAGAGGGAAGTGCAGGTCAAGGTTTTGACCGTGTTCTTCACTTGGGCTGGTTTCAGGTTTTTGTAGTCCTTGCTTGATGTGGGGATGCAGTATAGTTCGGTTTCAAGGGAGACTTTGGGGCTCGGAGTGAGAGTAGTGTTGAAGAGCATAGTTTATGCGGGGTGGATTATTGCTTTTGGGGTACTAGAGGATATGGACCCATGCGAAAATCAATGTTATATTACCTACAATGTTAGATGTATATATATATCAAAAGAAATCAACAATTTTCAAAACATTATTGCATTATTGCAGGTTGTGTTTTCTCAGGCTCAGTATGTTGTGCGAAAACACTCCAAGACCTTGTCGTTGATGGACTACGCAACTATCACACACAAGCCACTCCAAGATAAAGCACACACAAAACCACAAAGTAAATACACACACAAGAATTTATAGAGGTTCGGCATTGTGGCTACGTCCTCTTGGTGATCCCCTGAGAAATTCACTAGAATGAAAGAACCGATTTGGTTACAATGAAGAATTCCATTTGCTCTCACAATCTCTAGCTCTCTTTTATCTCACCCTTTGCTCATTTGCCTCTCTTCTCTTGCTTCTCTCTTGCATTGAAAACCCTAGTGCTAAAGTGCCTATTACAAACAGACAAGGCATAGGGAACATAAAAGACCCCAAAACTAGGAGAAAAGCTATCCAGATTCTCCAGAAAATCCGCCAGGATTTGCGTCTGTCGCTCAAGCGCCCCTGATTTAAGCTCGAACGCCTGCGTGTGCTCGACTTTGGGCTCTGCAGCTCGAGATTCCTGCTCGAGCGCTTGCACTTCCGCTCGAGCTTCCTGCTCGAGCTCTTGCACTTCCGCTCAAGCGCTAGAACCTGACTCTCTACCGCTCAAGCTCCTGCAGCTTCTGCTAAAGCACCAAAACCCAGTCAACTTGTTTTGACTGCTTGCTTGCTTGCTTCCTTATGCATCTTTAGGCGAACCAACATCAACAATCTCCACCTTGGTGAGCCTAAACACCTTGTGAAAATAATTGACCCCTAGAACCTCTTCAAACCTCATGGAAATCGTTCTAGTAACTCCCTAGAGCTCCACCTCAATCTTCAGCATGCAACAAGATTGAGTAAGCTCAAACAATGTCTGAACTTCTCAGCTGTGACTGGCTTGGTCAAGCAATCCGAAGCGTTCTCATCCGTATGAACCTTCTCTATTGCAATGTCTCCGTCGTTCACCCAATTCCTTATCCGGTGGTACCCTACATCGATATGCTTAGATCTTCCATGAAACACTTGATTCTTGACTAAATATATAGCACTTTGACTGTCACTTTTAATCACCACCAAGTCTTGAGCTATCCCGAACTCTTATGCCAATCTTTACAACCATAATGCTTCCTTAGAAGCCTCCGTTAGTGCCATATACTCTGCCTCGGTAGTAGACAAGGCAGTAACTGATTGTAGCACCACTCTCCAACTAATTAGCTCTCCACCACAAGTGAAAACATACCCCGTAGTGGATCTCCTCTTGTCTAAGTCTCCCGTATAATCCGAATCCACATAACCCGACACACATGCCTTTCTTTGTTGTCTTTCAAACAAAATCCCAAGCTTCTTGGTACCCATAAAATATCTGAAAATCCACTTCACCGCATTCCAATGTTGTTTGCCCGGATTTGCCATGTATCTTGAAACCACACTCACAGCTTGAGCCAAGTCTGGGCGTATACAAACCATTGCGTACATGAGACACCCTACCGCACTTGCATACGAAACTTTACTCATCTCATCCTTCTCCTTATCATTAGAAGGACTCTCTTGAGCACTTAAGTTGAAATACTCCGCCAAAGGAGTAGACATGGGCTTGCAATCCAACATATTGAATCTATCAAGTATCTTAGATATGTACTTACCTTGTGATAGCCACAACTTGCCCTTATCTCAATCTCTCCGTATCTCCATGCTTAGGATCTTTTGTGCGGAACCAAGATCGTTAATGTCAAACTCCTTCTCAAGTAGAATCTTCAACTCTTGAACCTTTAACATGTCTTGACACGCAATCAACATATCATCCACATAAAGTAATAACATGATGATCTTCCCATCCTTGAACACATGAGAGTACACACAACAATCCGATTCTCATCTTCTATATCCAATCTGCATCATATAAGTGTCGAAGCGCTTGTATGACTGTCTTGGAGATTGCTTGAGCCCATACAATGACTTCTTCAACCTACAAACCAGATTTCCCTTACTTGCTTCAACGAACCCTTGAGGTTGACGCATGTAGATGTCTTCCTCTAAGTCTCCATGGAGGAAGGCTGTCTTCACATCCATTTGCTCCACCTCCATGTCTTATTGTGTCGCTATGGAGACTAACAACCGTATAGAAGTATGCTTTACAACCGGGGAAAAGATTTCATCATAATTAATTCCTTCCTTTTGTAGGTACCCCTTGGCCACTAGACGAGCTTTAAATCTAGTTGGCTCTTTCTCATGTATCCCTTCCTTCTTCCTAAACACTCACTTGCAGCCCATCACTTTCCGATCTTTGGGTTTAGGAACCAACTCCCAAACGGATTTCTAGTGTAGAGATTACATCTCATCCATCATAGCACCTATCCAACTTTCCCACTCCGAACTCTCAATTGCTTCTTGGAACGTGGTTGGATCTCCTTCACTCATGTTTAGAGCATAGTGAATTGCGTCCGTTTCCCACTTCGAACTCTCTACCTATAGATGGCGGCTCCACTAGATCTTGAGCCTCTTCTTCTTGAGTTTGTTGTTGTTGCCCAGATTCCTCCACCTCAGTGTCGGACTCCACTGCCTCCTGGACGTCTCCAATTGGCTGCATACTTGGATTTTCTCCAAGCACCCCATTTGGTGAAACTGTAACGGTTGTCTTTATTCCAACAACATCATCATTCGTCTTCGGTTTCTTGATTTTGATCATAGACATGGTCTTCTCATCAAACACAACATCTCTACTGAGTATCCTATTCACTAGATCCCATAGCTTGAAACCCTTCACACCACTCTCAAAGCCAAGGAATATGCACTCAAGAGACTTTGGTTTCAACTTAGTTCTCTCATCACTTGGTATGAGAGTATAGACACTGCATCCAAATACTTTCAGATTTGTATACTCAATAGATTTATTAGACCATACCTCTTCCGCACACTTGAAATCAAGATATCTTGATGGCAACTAGTTAACCAAATAGGAACTATGGTTAATCGCCTCCGCCCAAAACGCCTCGGGCAATCCGGCATAAATCCTTATGCACCTCTCAAGCTCCATGAAAGTTCTATTCATCCTCTCTGCAGCTTCATTTTTTTGGGGTGTCTTCTTCACGGTAAAATGCCTTTTGACACCATCGCTCTTGCAAAATTCCATAAACTTGCTATCTTTATATTCTCCTCCATTGTCACTCCTTAGGATCTTAATCTTCCTTTCCGTAAGGTTCTCTACTTCCACCTTCCACTCTTTGAATTTAGTGAAGACCTCGGATTTCTCCTTCATGGAATAGACCCAAACTTTCCTAGAAAAATCATCCAAGAATGTAACGTAGTAACGAGCTCCACCCGATGACTTAATCGGCACAGGCCCCATACATCCGAGTGAATATAGTCAAGCACTCCTGTGCTCCTGTTTTCTTTGTCTTGCAGCTTGAATGTCACCTTCAACTGCTTCCCCATGGTACAATACTTGCAGAACTTGAGTTTGCAATTGTGCATGCCTTTTAGAAGCTTCTGTTTGTGCAACTCTTGCATGGCTCGCTCACTCATGTGCTCTAACCTCAAATGCCAAAGCTGAGTATCATCCTCTGAGTTCTTCTTGATAGATATAGATGCTCCACCGGTCACCGTTGTACCACATAGTCGATACAGGCAGTTAGGTTGAATATCTCCCTTCATAACAACGAGTGAACCCTTCGAGATTATGAGCTTTCCTCCCATGGCCTTATAAGAATAGCCTTTCTTTTCGAAAGTACCGAGGGAGATGAGATTTTTCTTCAACTTTGGTATGTACCTAACTCTACCCAATGTCCTAACCACATTGTCATGCTTCTTCACCTTGATTGTACCTGTTCCTTTGACTCTACAAATCGAGCCATCCCCTATCATAACTATGCCGCAATTGTCCACCTCATATGTGTCAAACCAAGACTTGTTTGAACACATATGACATGAGCACCCGAAATCCAAAATCCAATCAGAAGAAGAAACCATGGAAGAGATAGCAAGTGCATCCGTATTAACAATGCTATCTGTAAGTAAAAGATCACCATCGCTCTCCTCCGCAACCCGAGCTTCATCCGACCTTTTCCCTTTGTTTCTCTTCTCTCGCCACGTATGACAATTCTTTTTCCAATGATCTTTTGACCTACATTCGAAACAACCGACTTTTGCCTTGGATTTTGACATTCCCTTATTGCTTTTCTTGCCTTCACGCTTGCTCGATCGACCTTTCTCTTCGGACTTTGCTACAAGACCCTCACCTTGAGAGACATTACTGGAACATTGAAGCATTCTGTCATGTGTTAGAATGTCTTGCACGATTTCTTCATACTTCAAAGTTCCCTTCCCGAACATAAGTGTCGTGCGGAAGTGTTTATAAGACGGAGGTAGAGATGTTAACAACATCACAGCCTTGTGTTCCGACTTATAAACTTCATCCAACATTTGCAAGTGCGCAATACACCTGTTAATGGCACTAACGTGCTCCATCATGTTTGCGCATTCCTTCATTTTTAAAGAGTGAAGCTTCTCTTTCAAGAAAACCTTGTTGGAGAATGATTTTGACGCAAACATTTCTTCTAGTTTCTCACATGTCTGCTTCGCGATGTCTTCCATCGCATTGCACAACACCTCATCAATTACATGTTGTTCAATGGATCCTCTAGCAAGCTCATCTAGGTCATCCCACTCCGCATCCATCATGGTTTCCTGCTTCTTCTCCTTGTTTGCCAAGACTTTGCTGAGACCATGCTACTTAAGGACATGCTTCATCCTTCTTATCTTGCTTATCTCTTGCATTGAAAATCCTAGTGCTAAAGTGCCTATTTATATGTATAGGGCTTTAGTACAAACAGACAAGGCATAGGAAACATAAAAGACCCCGAAACTGTCCAAATTCTCCAGAAAATCCTCCAGGATTCGCGTCTGCCGCTCGAGCCCTTGGGATTCCCTCGCAACCACCTGCACTTCCGCTTGAGCGCCAGAACCTGACTCTCTGCCGCTCAAGCACCTGCAGCTTCCGCTCAAGCACCAGAACCTAGTCAACTTGTTTTGACTGCTTGCTTCCTTCCTTCCTTTTGCATCTTTAGGCGAACCAACATCAACACAGTATACATTGAGCCCAAATCATTTGTCTAATATTGTTAGGCAGTTCAAAATTTCTTTTAAACATAATTCTATATGTATTTTCATCTCCGATGGAAGATTCCATTCCAGTTGCTTATGAATTTTATTTATTTATTTTTTCTGGATGATACAGGGTTAGGCACAACAGTTGCACCCCCAACTCCAAGTGGTGATTATGGAATTGCACTAGAACAACTTGTTTCATTGACCAGGGAGAACAATATTACCGCTTTACAGCAATATGGAGGGGTCAGCCAACTGCAAATGTATTTTCTCCTTGTTTTTGTGTTGTTCTATGTGCTCTGCTTACAAAATGCAATCATGATTTCATCAGGCTAAAGGCATATCAGCGTTGCTAAAAACATACTTGGAGAAGGGAATTAATGAGGACGAAATGGATGTAGAAAGAAGAAAGAATGTTTTTGGATCCAATACATATCCTCGGAAAAAAGGGCGGAGTTTCTTGGTATATTATTTTAGTACAAGGTGTTACTTTTTTGTTATTTACTGTTGTAAGTTAGGAAGATGTTGCAATAACTGCAATTCATTTTTGTCCTGTCCTGCAGGGTTTCCTTTGGGAAGCTTGGCAAGACTTAACTCTTATAATCTTGATCATAGCTGCAGTGGTGTCATTGGTACTTGGAATAAAAACTGAGGTATTCTTGGCCTTTCAAATTAACTCGTCATTTTGCCCCATCAGTTAGTTATGCATTGTTAACATAGACTGGTTTGGTTTTCTTCAAGGAAAACACTTATTTCTTTGTGAGAAATTAGGTCTCAGGATAACATGATTTTAAACTTATTTCTCATGGACTACAATTGTCTTTCTAGATATGATTAAGGTCTTTATGAAAAGACAACAATGATAAACCATTGCACATAAATTCTGAAAAATTAAACTAGCTTAGGAGAGAAGCAGTAAGCACTATTAGGAACTATGGGTGCAAGTTGGATTCTAAATTGACCGAAACTGATCCAAAAGCCGATTTTGACATAATACAACCATTATACAATTAAATCCATATCCAAACTTTAGAATTATAGAAGTTCCAGAAAACATTGGATTGGAATTGGAAAATGGAAGGTATTTTGGAATTCTCAATATTTTGATTTTCCAATTCAAAAATTCTGCCCATCCAAAATAGTGCAAATTTTTATCTTGTTTATAGTAAATATTTTATACATGTCCTCATTTTGTACAATTATAACTTATAAATTTAATACACTCTCCAACACCTAACCATACGAAACACCCAAATATCCACTCAAAGAATATATCTTAACCACTTTGATATATTTGCAAACAAAAACCATCTGATCCTACTCCCTTCATTGTGTATCAATAATTTTTATTTGGAATAGTTGAAATTGTTAGAGAAATAGAATCCTAGCAGTTATGGAAGAGAATATCAGAAAGTATATGAAAGAAGAAGAGAGAAATAAGCCAGAGAAAAGACGATTTAAAAATTCCTTTGTATTATGTATATGTATATTGAGCACTATATGTCAGAGCCTATTAGCTCACTCACACACACTATGAAATAATCGTTGGAGGAGAGAGAGAGAGAGAGTTAGACACACTCCTAACTTCAATCTCAGCCATCCATAACATACTCTTAGATTAGGACACTTGTCCATTGCCAAGCCCTATGAGACTTAACCAACCGATACAATTCAAATCTTTATAACTCAGCCTATGAGCTGAGGCCCAACCCACATATAACACTATAAATCAGCTCACTAATTTATACACTAACACTCCCCTTTAAATTGTGAACTGATTTCACACCAAGAGGTTCCCTAAGATAAGTAAACTGCTCCTTTGCTAGTGCTTTGGTGAAGATATCAGCTAATTGCTTCTTTGTGGGGCAATAAACCAAGTTGATCACTCCTTACTGCAATGCTTCCTTGATGTAGTGATACTTCCGATTTATGTGCTTGGTTTTCTGGTGAAATATAGGATTCTTAGTGATAGTAATGGCTGAGGTATTGTCACAGTTCATTGGTGTTGCAACAGTCTGCATTTCACCAAAATCTTCCAACACAAACCTTAACCAAGTGGTTTGTGCAGTTGCCTCTGATGCACTCACATATTCTGCCTCAACTGTGGATAAAGCAACACATTGTTGCTTCACAGATGCCCAAGAGAAAAATCCACTGCCAAATGTAAAGGCATAACCAGATGTACTCTTCATATCCTCTTCTGATCCAGACCAATCACTATCACAAAAACCCACCAAAACTGAACCTTCTCCTTTCTTATACTCCAAGCCAAAATCAAGTGTACCTTGAATATATCTTAGTACTCTCTTGGCAGTTCCATAATGTTTGTTAGTAGGGGAATGCATAAACCTAGCCAACAAACATGCAGCATACATTATATCTGGTCTAGTTGCAGTAAGATAGAGCAAACTCCCCACTAATTTTCTGTATTGACCTTCATCTGCAGCACCATTGTCATCATCTCTTCTCAACTTATCATTTGGTATAAGGGGAATACCAACCGGTTTACAATCCTGCAGGCCAAATTTTTTAAGAAGTGTTGAGGCATACTTTCTCTGATGTATGAAAATACAGTCTTCACTTTGTATAATTCCCATTCCAAGGAAATGATGCAGTAGACCAAGATTTGTCATTTCATACTTCTGCATCATATCAGCCTTGAAATCCTGCATTAGTTCTTGAGAATTGCCAGTATAAACTATGTCATCAACAAATATAGATACTATGGCCAAGTTTGAATTTCCACTGCACTTGACATACAAAGTTGCCTCACTAGTACTCCTTTTGAACCCACACTGCACAAGATAAGAGTCTATCTCGCCATACCAGGGCCTAGGTGCCTGCTTCAATCCATACAAGGGTTTGTGTAATTTGTACACTTTATCTTCCTTACCTTGCACAAGAAATCCATCTGGCTGCTCTACATATACCTCCTCCTCAAGTACTCCATTCAAGAAAGCAGATTTCACATCCAATTGATACAGTTTCCAGTTGTTTTTTGCAGCCAATGCAACAAGTGTTCGTATGGTATCTAATTTGGCCACAAGTGCAAAGGTTTCGTTATAATCTATTCCTGGCTTTTGTGCATAACCCTTTGCAACAAGCCTAGCCTTGTTCTTCTGAACTGAACCATCTAAGTTCAGTTTGGTCTTGTACACCCATTTTACCCCAATCACAGGCTTGTCAAATGGTCTACTCACCAACTCCCATGTCTGATTCTTTTCTATCATACTCATCTCAGTTTCCATTGCCTTCCTCCATGCTTCATCCTTTGCAGCCTCATCAAAACACTCAGGCTCAACAACACACAAATGACACCTTTCATAAATTTATGTACCTTAATGGTGTATCATCATACTGAGGTGTGAGCTGTATACTTGATTCACCACTCTCAGTATCTAATTTCAACTTGAGACCCATCACCCATGGCTTGTTCTTGAGGTGCAGTCTCTGCTTTTGTTGTTCTCATGTCTAAAATTTCATCTGCAGGTAGTGGAATGCAGACTTCTTTCACTTTGTGCTTCTCCCAGTCCCATTTGCCATTTTCATCAAAAATTACATCTCTAGAAAGCAAAACTTTCTGAGTTGCAGGATTCAATATTCTGTATCCCTTCTCACATGCACCATATCCAATAAAAACACCTATGACACTTGTTGCTTCTAGCTTATGCCTCAACTTTCCAGGTATAAGTGAGTAACACACAGAGCCAAACACCTTGAGATGTTTAACCCCAGGTTTTCTCCCACTAAACTTCTCAAAAGGTGTAGTGTTCTCCAAGGCTCTTGTAGGCCTTCTATTAAGTAAATACACAGAGGTATTCACTTCTTCACACCAAAGAGTGTAGGGAAGCTCCTTTTCATGAATCATGCACTTTGCCATTTCTACAATGGTTCAGTTTTTCCTTTCTGCAACTCCATTTTGCTGTGGAGAATATGCTACTGTGAGCTGTCTTTCTATTCCCAGATTTTCACAAAACTGAACAAAAGCAGTTGAGATGTACTCTCCTCCCCTATCGGTTCTCAACCTCTTCACATGGTATCCACATTGAAGCTCCACCATTGCTTTGAATTTCTTGAACACATGAAATGTCTCAGACTTGGTTCTCAAGAAATAAACCAAGCACATTCTTGAATAATCATCTCTAAATGTGATGAAGTATCTGTTTCCACCTAGACTTGGTGTTTGCATTGGACCACACAAGTTTGAATGAACCAGTTCTAATGGCTCCTTTGCTCTCCATTTTGATTCTTTAGGAAATGGCTCCCTATGACTCTTCCCCAATACACATCCTTGACACACTGCATCACCATTTTGGATTTCAGGCAGCCCCAATACCATTGCTTGACTCTGCAGGAGCTTGAGACTTCTGAAATTTAAGTGGCCAAATCGCTTGTGCCATATCTTGGAACATTCTTTCACATTTGCTTTCAATGCAAGCCCCTTGATTGTGCTCAAAAATAGGGGAAAACATCTGTTCCCTTTTTGCTTTACACTCACAACCAAGTTGCTTAGAGATCTATCATCGAAGATGTCCACCTTATAGTCTCTAAATACAAGAAAGTAACCATGCTCAGTCATCTGCCCTACATTGAGCAAATTCTCTACAAGACTAGGTACAAGCATAACTTCCTTAATACTCTTCCTTCCTTTCATTGTATCAATAACCAATGTCCCTTTTTCCTGCCACTTCAATCAAAACACCAGTGCCTACTTGAACCTTAGCTTTCACCCTTCTATCAATATCCACAAGCAAATCTGCCCTGGATGTCATGTGGTTGCTACAACCACTATCGATATACCATTCATCACTTATCCTTCTGTCTTTTCCAGAGTGATTGGCATAAAACAAATTTCCAGGTTCTTCTACTTGACTAGCAAAATGCCCTTGCTGTACTGACTTGTTTGTGTGACAATACCTTGCAATATGCCCAATCTTGTTACACTTATGACATTTGACCTTATTCTTAAGCCAACACTCCCCATAGTGCAGTTTGTCACAAAATTTACATTTATCCCCAGTGTTACTTCCCTCATTTCTCACAGAGGAACTAGCCTTGTTACTCCATTGTGTTCCTTTTGGCTTAAAGTTCTTATGAGATTTGTTGGTGTTTGCTTGACCATTAAACCTGTTTGGTTGAGATGCAATGTTCAAGCTAGCAAATGCCTTCTCAGTACCACTCTCACCATGCCTATCAAGTCTATTCTCATAACCTTTCAAAATTGCAACCACATCTTGAGCATCAATGTTATCTAGATCTTTAGTATTCTCTATTACAGCTGCAATACTATCATAGGATTTAGGCAAACTGATTAACAATTTCTAGACAATGCGTTGGTTACTCAAATCCTCACCATAACTTCTCATTTGATTGATCAGATCAAACAGTTTAGCAATATATCCAGAGAGTGATTCACTATCATTCATTCTAGTGTATTCAAAATCACGTCTAAGACCTTGAAGTTTCACATATCTTACTTGTTTATCACCAACAAACTCTTGTTTCAGAATATCCCACGCAGCCTTCGCAGTTTCCTGAGTTGCGATTCTCGGGAAGATTTGATCTGAAATAGCACCTTGGATGATGCCCAGTGCTCTAGCATCCTTAACCACATGCTCACGCAACAGCTTCCTCTCCGCCTCCATGAGTTCCTCTGCCTCCTTCTCCTCAATTTTGTACCCATTTTCCACCAGATCCCACAATTCGTGTGAGCGGAAAATGGTTTTCATTTTGATATGCCAGAAATCAAAATTTTCGCCATTGAAGATTGGTGCTCTGAGTTCTCCTCCTCCAGATCCAGCCATGTTAGACTCGATCACCGATATGAACTGGAATCATTGCAATGAGCTTTTGCTGTGAATCCAAGCTCACCCTAACAAACACAACGCCCAGAAATTTAGACCCAACCTGGCTCTGAGGCCATGTTAGAGAAATAGAATCCTAGCAGTTATGGAAGAGAATATCTGAAAGTATATGAAAGAAGAAGAGAGAAATAAGCCAAAGAAAAGACGATTTAAAAATTCCTTTGTATTCTGTATATGTATATTGAGCACTATATGTCAGAGCCTATTAGCTCACTCACACACACTATGAAATAATTGTTGGAGGAGAGAGAGAGTTAGACACACTCCTAACTTCAATCTCAGCCATCCAGAACATACCCTTAGATTAGGACACTTGTCCATTGCCAAGCCCTATGAGACTTAACCAACCGATACAATTCAAATATTTATAACTCAACCTATGAGCTGAGGCCCAACCCACATATAATATAACACTATAAATCAGCTCACTAATTTATACACTAACAGAAATCTACTCAATTTTGCATTCTCTAGTCTCTCATTTAACCTATAACTGGTTCGTTTAATTATCTCGTCATGGTTTGTATTTCCATTCTTTCTTTCTTTTTTCTAAGGTTTCTCTAGTAGTGTTTATTGTTCCCAACCTTTTTTCTTCTGATAATCCTCATAGGGTCTTGCTGAAGGATGGTATGATGGATCAAGCATTTTCTTTGCTGTTTTCCTTGTTATAGTTGTTACAGGTATTGGAATTGATTTTGTACCTGTGATTTGATTTTGTTTCAGTTAGGTTCTTTTCTCCTGTTTATTTATTTATTTTTTTGCCAGCTATTAGTGATTATCGGCAATCTCTTCAGTTTCAAAATTTAAATGCGGAAAAGGAAAATATACAACTGGAGGTGTGCACTCTTCATCATTGGAATATTAAAACTCACTCTTTGGATGCTAAATTAACTATATATTGAAATTTCCTGCAGGTCATGAGAGGTGGTAGAATAGTACAGATTTCGATATTTGATATTGTGGTTGGTGATGTTATACCTCTCAGAATAGGCGATCAGGTGAGTGTATTGAAAATTTTAGTTTTCCCTACTGGAAATGAATTGTATATCATGTAACCAATTTTATTTTGTTTGCACTTAGGTCCCTGCTGATGGAATCTTAATAACTGGTCATTCTCTTGCCATTGATGAATCTAGCATGACTGGTGAAAGCAAGATTGTGAGTGGTTATACGGTTCCCTGTAGTAATTAATTATGACTGTTATCCATATAATTCTTAAGCGCCATCTCTTTTAGGTTCACAAGGATCAGAAGACACCTTTCTTAATGTCAGGTTGCAAAGTGGCTGATGGAGTGGGTACAATGCTGGTAAAGTAACTTCAATTAATTTATTCTGCTGCACTTTTCATAACATGACTGAAAGAATCACACACTTAATGTTTATCGTTTAACTTCCTTTTCTTTTATCCTTTTTTTTTTGGTTGTGAACAGTTGTGAACTTTTGTTTTATTCCTTACCCTCATTCATTGTGTATTTTTTTTTCCTTTGGTGAATATCAGTTCCTACTGTTGATCTCAGAAAAATTAAGAATACTGGTTTTTGATTTTAGACAATATTTAATATCATGTCTTACTCCAACAATAAGAAAATCTTGTTACACTACCAATTTCTTTTCCATTGGATATTAACAAGTATGATGTTGATGCATGGTTGCTGTATGTGTGTATATATATTCCAATTTCACAGAATCTGTCCCTTTTCTTGCTATGTACTATCAATTTTTTTTGGGTTGTGCGTCGCAAACACATTACTAATCTGCTAACTTCTGCGTGTTGATTTTATTTATTTTGATGCTGAAGTAACTCATATTTATGGAATTTGTCCTACAATGTTATAATTGGTGCAATCATGCACCAAATTTCTTTTAAACTAAGAAGTGTTCTATCAATATCACCATGTTGCTTCACCTTTATAGCTATCTGTAGGTAACTGGTGTTGGAATCAATACTGAATGGGGATTGTTGATGGCAAGTATCTCAGAGGATAACGGTGAAGAAACTCCTTTACAGGTTTTTGCTTTTTTCCTCAAATATTGTTGCTTCAACGATGAAAATCCATTATTTACAGCTCAAGGTTTTCTTTTGGTGATGTGTGATAGGTGCGCTTGAATGGAGTTGCAACTTTTATTGGCATAGTTGGGCTTTCAGTAGCTGTTTTGGTGCTTGCTGTCCTGTGGGGCAGGTAACATTGTGATCATTGAATAACATATATCCTATTACATGAATTGTTTATCATCTTATCAGTTGCACTCTTATTTGAAATTTTAGATACTTCACTGGAAATTCAAGGGATCCAGATGGAACCGTCCAATTTATAGCTGGCCAGACTAGCACTGGCAAAGCTATAGATGGAGCAGTAAAAATGTTTACCATTGCTGTAAGTGAAGTTTCTTGATGCTCGTTAGGTTTATTGTTATATGTTGGCCTTTTTTAATAACAAATTTTAGAACCATTCAGGTCACCATTGTGGTTGTTGCAGTTCCTGAAGGGCTACCTTTGGCCGTTACCCTGACGTATGTAGTATCCACCACTTTTGTTTCTGGTTATGGAGTTAAGTTTAATATACTGATATAGTTCTCATTTATGTTATCAACTTTGCGTCTGTACTTCAATTCTGTGACAGGCTAGCATACTCGATGAAGAAAATGATGGCAGATAAGGCATTGGTAAGTATCTTTTTTTTTTTTTTTTTTTTTCTTCTTCTAGTTTTTCTGTTTCTTAATAAAAGAAAATATATTTCCTCTCTTGTTTTTCCCTCGTCTTTGACTGGTTTGCCATCATTATGTTTTCATTTTTCTGATATTTTTGCTTCTACAGGGAATGCATTTATAAAAGATCTAATATCAGACATTTTCAGGTGCGTAGACTGTCAGCCTGTGAAACTATGGGCTCAGCAACAACAATTTGTAGTGATAAAACTGGGACATTGACTTTGAACCAGGTGTGTTCTATTTTCAAAACTGAATTATGGTTTTCATCAATTTTTAAACACGTGGTACTGGGAAGCATGTGAAACATGAGGATCCTTTAGTGGTTATGATTTGAAACATATCTTGGTAAAATAGAAATAATGACAAAAAATATATGATACTACAGATGACTGTGGTTGAAGCATATGTTGGGAAAAAGAAGATAAATCTGCCAGATGATTCCTCACAGTTGCATCCACAAGTTTCCACTCTGCTAAGTGAGGGCATTGCACAGAATACCACTGGCAACGTATTTGAGCCAAGGGTAATATTTCTTTTCAGGTGTCACAGAATCGTCAAGAGAGGGAGGACATTATTTTCCCCAACTGTTGAACTTTGGTGGTTATTCTCAATTGAACATGTTGATAATTAAACATAAAATTAATTTTATTAGCAGGGTGGTGAAGTAGAGATTTCTGGGTCTCCTACAGAAAAGGCTATACTTTCATGGGCAGTCAAGGTTCCATTTAAATGTGCTTTAGTGTATTCTGGTACTCTTTTTTCTCCAATAATTGAAGATTTTCTTAATTATCAAAATTTGTGTCACAGTTGGGGATGAAGTTTGATGTTATCAGATCAGAGTCTACGGTTCTTCATGTTTTCCCTTTCAACTCAGAGAAAAAGCGAGGTGGTGTTGCACTAAAACAGGTAATTGATTCATTTAAGGTGTAAAGTTTCAATTTGTCAATCACAAGTTTTAGACCTAATGGGAGTTGCATGTGCATCACATTATAGATAAGCTTGAACCAAACCTACTATGTCATGTTCTCCCCAACATAATTGAGTTGTTCCGAGGAAAAATTCACTATAGTGGCTTCTCAATCCAAAGTGGTCGGCCAACCCCGGATCTACTTGTTTTCAACTGGGTTGGCATCAACCGTTTTATCACATGGTAGGGTTCACCTATGTCAACCAGTGGGGTCATTGGACCCTTACATTACACATGCATATAAGTACAGACATAGAGACAGGCAGATACATGATATATACTGTATTTATATGTTTATACTTGTGAATTAAAGTATCTTATTTCCCAGAGGAGTAGTTATAGTGCTTCATATGTTTCTGAGGTCAACTTATGTTATTCTGACCTCTCTATTCAATTATTTGATGTGGCGGTGATGCTTGACCTTGAATTGTGGAAATTATCTTTGATGCCTCTCTCTAATTTTTCCTCTCTGTGGGATATACTTTCAAATGAATGAAAAGATAAAAGCAACATAACCCAATTTTGTTTATATAGGTCTGATTTTGTTTCACCCTTCTTTACATATTTGAAGTAAATTTGTATCTCTATCCAGTGTTCCGATAATTTTGGCTGCATACTTTTGTCATATTTGTGCCATGTCTTATCTTTTCTCCATCGATTGTATATCATCCTGTGTAATGTATGCTCCATTTTTCCTCTTCTTGTTCAATTCAACTTATCCTGTGGAATGTGGCCAAAAAATATAGATTGTCAACTATAGTGCACTGTGGATATCTCACACCACCTTCACCTTCTATATTTGTCATCTGAAAATATCACTATATGCATGTTTTGCATGTAATTATAATATACTTATATAGTGAGGCATACATAGTAATACATCCATCGATGCAAACACATAAGGAAGCAATAAACTACTTAAACTTTTATGTGCACAGCTTCTCATTTGTTTGCCTGATTAATCCTATGATAATGTGATTTCTTTACTTTTATTTTTTATTGACAGATTGACTCTAAAGTTCATATACATTGGAAAGGAGCAGCAGAGATAGTTTTAGCTTCGTGTACAGAGTATCTTGACGCAAATGGTTGCTCGCAGAATATTAACGAAGATAAGGTTGGGAACATTAGCCATACATATTCAGAAAGTCTTATCATTTATCACTTAATAGAAAATAAAAAAAAACATTTTCAGAAAGATCTATGAGAAAATAAAAATCTTGGGAACAAGTGGCATTTATCAGCCATTTAGGTAAATATATCCCTGACGTTATGGATGAAGAATCTATTAAAGCCTTTTATGTATATGAATAAGGCTAACACTTTTACACATGGTAATGACGAGCTTTCAAAACTGCTGAACAACTTAATTTTGGTAGGTAACACTTTTACACGATGGAAAATATAGTCCCAAAAGTCTGAGATAATCCTTTAAAAGGAAGTTTGGCTACTGACGTCTTTGATGTAAAATTCCTCAGAGATATATGGTTGAAAGTTAGTGCATGTTCTATTTGAGTACCGTAAGAGGATTGAATAATTTATATAATCATAAATGTGGGAATTGATTGCACAAAACTCTTATGATCCATTTGGATGGAAAGATTTGAATGAAGATTGCTTAATTGTAATTTGAGAAATTTTAAAATCTTATGTTTAAAATCCACATGTAAATTTGACTATTTAAGAAAAGAGGGATTTCCAGAAAAACGGTGATTTGAAATTCCTCAATATTTTTTATTTAAAAAATAATCACTTTACATGTGGATTTCCTTAGATATTTTCATTTTCCTTCAATCCAAATGGACCTTTAGTACCGGTGGATATATTCAAATTTAACGTGGAAAATAGGTTTCTCTTAGAAAGTTGAGAAATATTATTGTCTCTTGAAATTTTCCAGTGAAATTTGGGTATGATGTCTTGTTATATCCTTTTGCAGGATTTTTTCACGGCAGCGATTGATGACATGGCAGCAAGCAGTTTGCGATGTGTTGCCATTGCATACAGATCATATGAATTGGACAAAGTTCCAACTGAGGAAGAGCATTTAAGTCAATGGGCTTTACCAGAAGATAACCTTGTTTTGCTTGGTATTATTGGTATAAAGGTGCAGCCAAGAACAAGTTTTGCATGATACTAAATTATGTTTTTTGCCTTTCCATATTTCATGAGAATGATCCCACACACACACACGTAAACTAAGTATGCCCCTGTATTGCAGTAATTGATTTAGAGTGAGCTTTGCATATTCCTTTTGATAGTCTATGGCATAGAAAGTACTCTTGGGTCTTGCTTGCAATATAAAGTATATACATTTGGGCCTTGTGTTATCTTCCTTCACTATAAGCTAATATGTATGTTCATGAGTAGGATCCTTGTCGTCCTGGTGTTAAAGATGCAGTGAGACTATGCACAGAAGCTGGTGTTAAGGTAACCTTCACATTTTCTAGACAACATCTTCATATTTTATTGTATATGTACGGTCATGACTCATATAACATCTTGATTTATGTTACACTACTGCAAAGTATAATAGTGGATATAAAGGACAGATTAGTTTCGAGATGCCTACGTTGTGGCTTATTGGTGTACCCTTTATTTCAGCTTGTAGGAATGAATATAAAATCCTCTAGGATTGCTCTATTTGTCTATAATATCTGACGTTCTGTTGTTGGATCTTTGAGGAATATTCTTTGGTGGAAATAATCATGTTAAAGAGCTTTTTTGCTCCTCATGAATGTTAAGTAATATAATCAGTATTATACATGTACTAAGGATGATAAAGACTTTTTAACTTAAGGATTAGAGGGATTCTGTTCTGTTATTCTGATAAGTTCCTAGCTCGTAGGAACTAAATCATCGAGTCATGTGTTTTCTGTGGCTAGTATTTATGCTAATCCGTATGTTACTGAGAAACTCTTGGAAAGCTGGACTGAGTTCGTTAGTAAAGGATTCATAGTGGTTCGTGTGAGCAGCCTTCAGAATTCTCATATTCAGCATTCTTTTCACCCTGTTTTACTTTCATTTTATGCCATAAGTGATCTCTGTTTTGATGCTAATCTATTAAGAAAGAATATGGTTCAAACATAATAATTCAAATTAGGCGGCATTTATCTATGAAGTACCTATTTGCCAAGCACAAACAAATGTATGCTAAAATGCCTTAAGAATCCCAACAAATGCACCTTTGATATGGTCTTGATGGTAGACAGAGAGGAGTTCGAGGATTTTGTTTCATGATTATGATATTCCATTTGAAGCCTCCTTTTTGTTGTTCTTAAGTGTACAGTGATGGGAGATGTATGGTTATTTACATTATGCAATATCTTATATTATGATTTATGCATCTGAAAAATGACCATAAGAATCACATTTCTGTGAACCTATAGGTACGGATGGTCACTGGAGACAATCTTCAAACAGCAAAAGCAATTGCATTAGAGTGTGGAATACTACCTTCACTCGAAGATGCTACTGAGCCTAATATCATTGAAGGAAAAACATTCCGTGCATTATCTGAAAAAGAAAGGGAACAAGTTGCCAAGATAATAACAGTATGGCTCCTACATTGTGAAAATGCTGATAATATGTATTAGCTTTTGATCTTCAGTCTGTTCAGCTTAATATGTCAGTTATTCATAGAAATCTGAGTTGCTCTGTTTGTACCTAAAGCCAATATACTTTTTTGTATGGTGTTTCTTAGGTAATGGGCAGATCTTCCCCTAATGACAAGTTGTTGCTTGTGCAAGCATTACGTAAGGCGGGTGATGTTGTCGCAGTAACAGGAGATGGCACTAATGATGCTCCCGCACTTCATGAGGTTTGTCATTTTCGTGGATTAAATAATTTCATGTGGTTGGCGCTTTCAGGTCTTTTAAGCTTTAAAAAGATATCTCAAGATGGATGTGCTAAGATTCTACATTGACATATAAGAATCCTGATAATTGTATTTTTCTTGATGTTAATGAGATGTGAAGTTTGAGATGCATCAGATCCTATGATGGACAATTAGGTATATATTTGGATGTACTAGAAGTAATACATAAAATTATTGAGAAAATATGCTTGTAATCTAGTCCATGCTGCTTGGTTTGTTTAGCACTCAAATGGAGTACAAGTTACTACAATCTTAACCGATCTGGAGTTTTGTATTAAGTGTGGTTGCATTCTGGCTGTGGGTGGTTAGGCCTTAACCTGATTTGGCTTGGTTTTAAAAAAAAAAAAAAGTTTTATACCTGGTTTGTCCATCTCCTTTTGTAATTGGTTTTCTATCTTTTAATAAAGTTTTCTTTCCTATAGAAATTAATGGAATACGCATTTATGCTTCTTTAAGGGAAGCAATATCTGTATTTTGATATTGAATTTCAATACTTCATAGATACTTCCTATATGTATTAAGTATCTCACAGATACATCCAAACCCTTAAATTTACTTTTGAAAATTGAAAAAGTATCCAGTCATTTTTTTATATTAATGGATATGGCCTGAATATCAGAATACAAGCAAAATCTATAATCATTATCTGCTATGCGCATCCATGTCCATGCTGCCACAAAGGTTTGTCTTAACACAATTGTTTAGATGCAGATTATTTAAGAAACAACACTTGTTCATAAGAATTCTCTTGCTATATATGATAGGAAATATCATCTTTTGAAACTGGATGGTCATTGGTATCAATATTAACACATTAAAAGGAAAAACATCTTCGTGGTTCAGAAGGGTGGTTTTTAGCTGGATGACCTTTCTTTCCTGCCTCTTGTTGGTCATGGTTTTGATGATGGCTTTTATGCTCTAAAACATTATCTGTTCAACTTCCACTGTTGGAACGTTTCCTAGTTATAGTTGATCAGATCTTTACTATTTTGTATTTTAGGCAGATATTGGTCTTTCTATGGGCATTCAAGGAACTGAAGTTGCAAAAGAAAGTTCGGATATCATTATCTTGGATGATAACTTTGCTTCTGTTGTAAAGGTGAGTAAACAACTTATAAAAATATTGCTTCACTTGTGTATTTAAAATTCAAGTAACTTTGTTATAGCTTTACTCTTCTAATGATAGGATTCAGGTTGTGATTTTATCTGTTCGCAATGTTTTTATGTAGGTTGTTCGCTGGGGACGTTCTGTTTATGCAAATATTCAGAAATTTATCCAATTTCAACTTACTGTTAATGTTGCAGCTCTTGTAATTAATGTTGTGGCAGCGATATCCTCTGGCCGTGTCCCATTAAATGCTGTACAGGTTGATCTCTCTCTCTCTCTCCAGATATATATATATATATATATATTTATCTTAATTGGTTATGGATATCTATTATTCCGTCATGAATCAACATGGCACTTCATATTTTGCACAATCTGGAATATGAAGCCAGAACAAAATGAGTAAAAAAATCCTCAGCATTTTAGAATGTTACTGCTCATTTGTTTTCTGTCGTTTTTTTTCTTACATTGTGGTTCTAAATAGCAATGTGCCCGGACACTTAAGGACCCTCCCTGATATAATGTTTCATGTTCTTTGTACAGCTTCTGTGGGTTAACTTGATCATGGATACTCTAGGAGCACTTGCATTGGCTACTGAGCCACCGACAGACAACCTTATGCATAGAACACCAGTTGGCCGAAGGTGTGAAATTCTGTGGCTAGCTAGCAATGGTGTATTCATAACATATCTAAATTTGATACTGTTAAAGTTAAATTCTTGTGGCTGTATGCTGTTATAAATATGGTGGCTGTCCATTGTTGTTTTCTGAATCACAAAATATTAAAGTCTTGATCTTCTTGTCACCTTTCAACAGAAAAATATTTTTCAATAATTTTTGGATATTTAAGTGTTTGACATCTGAAGATGATGATGAGTTTTAGCTAGCGTCTGGATTCTGGGCATATCAGAAGAAAATAAGTTGATCTTGATTGGCCTTTTCATTTGATACTTTTGTCATATTCATTAAAATCCCATGGGATCTATTAGAATACTATGGGGGTTGTCCCTCTCCCGGCCCTCCTCGACTGCCCTCCCACAATTATTAGGAGGAGGAACAACATATGCATTGAAAGTCTGCTGTTTCTTATATTGTTGATTTAGTTTTCTTGGACCCATATTTAAATCACATGGGATGGTCTATAATCTTCTTCCCACTCTTAGTCAACTTTTTATGAGTTTCTGATAAGGGAAAGTAGGATTTTATTTGCATTTATTTTGGCCTTCTGATATTCTCTCTTGAGTTGTGCTCATCTTAAAATTGATACATTTGGTTTTAAATAATATTTGAGAGATTGTAAATTATTTTGGGTGCATTTGCAAGGCCAGGTATTTTTGTATATCACATTGCCTTAATGGACCACCTCTAAATTTAGATGAAGGAAGTAATGATCTGATGTTTGCTTGTTTAGGGAACCTCTTATAACGAACATCATGTGGAGGAACCTACTCATTCAGGTACCTTATCTCCATGAGACTACTGTTGGAAAATTACTCACAGTAGAAAAAAAAAGTTACCTTGTACAACTCTGTTCTGTCATTAACTTTTACTTACCACAGGCTATGTATCAAGTTGCTGTCCTCCTTGTCCTCAACTTTCTGGGAACTAGCATTCTTGGTCTGCAAAATGAGACCCAGAAGCAGGCCACTAGTGTGAAGAATACTATCATATTTAATGCATTTGTCTTCTGTCAAGTAAGTATAGGAACTTTAAAATAATTATGTGAATTAGGAATTACGTTCGAATTGTTTAGCTAAGTTGGTTTTAAGGTTTCAATTTTGCTTGTTAGTTATCTCATTTATTGTATCTGAAGATATGGAAGTTAAACAGATGATATTGACATGCCATATCATGCAATTAGCCTAACCTCTTATTAGTATTTGTTCTGACGCCTATCTTGTGTTTTTTTAACAGATTTTTAATGAGCTCAATGCTCGAAAGCCTGAGGAAATAAATGTCTTCAGTGGAGTGACTAAGAACTACCTCTTTATGGGAATAGTAGGAATTACAATAGTACTTCAGGTGAGAGGCCACTACATTTATCTGGTTTAGGGTTCTTAGTCTTACTATCATACAATTACTCACTATAGCTGTATTTGCAGATACTGATCATTATGTTCCTCGGAAAGTTTACAAAAACGGTGAGGCTATCATGGCAGCAATGGCTTATATGCTTGGGTATTGCCATCGTCAGGTACGTAACTTGATGATATTGCTTATATTTTTCTAAACTGGCTCAAGTTTGGCTAATGAAGACCATGGGAGTCTTAGCCTCATTATTGTACCACCTTGAGAACCACATTTGACAAAAAAATGAAATTAGTTGCCAGTCATTTTTGTTTTGCGATTTAAATTTCTCTAATTTTAATTGGCATAGATATTAAAGAACAACCGAATTACCTTGATCTCAATGTTCACATATGATGGCATGAACATGATAACCTTTGTCGCTTAACATCAACTGTAAATAGGGCTTTTGTAGTGTCTTGTGCCCCTTTAAGGTTCTTCATAGTTCATGCAGGTTGATGGTCATATACCATTCATCCATCTTTACATGGTACTTAATTGCCTTCATTTTCTGGCAGTTGGCCTCTTGCTGTTATTGGAAAACTAATTCCGGTCTCGAAGACACCATTGGGCGAGTTCTTCAGTCGGCCAATTAAGCGATGCAGAAATTTTCGAAATACATAATGCTCACCTCTCTAGTTGTGTTCTGTATTGTTGAAAAATAATGTCCATTTGTGTTCCACACGGTTCTAGAAGAATCATGAATACAAGGATGATTCTAGAGTTGTGGAGAACATACTATGTTGGCTAGACAAAGAGAAGTTGGAAGAACTCTCTAGAAGCAAGAACACTCATGTTGCTAGACTATGGAATTGGAAGAAATTTCTAGAACAAGACATGTGGCTTGATATGGTGATGTAACAAAGCAATTGAAGTTTGAAGAATATTCTAGTACAAGACACATATACATACGGCTAGGGGAGATAGACCAAGTCAATTGGACTTGGGCAATGTCGGCAAAGATGCCTATAAATAGTCCAAACTAGTCTAAGCAAGTGAGGGCCAATAAGCCAATAAGCAATGAAGAAGGCCAATTAGCATGCATCCATGTACTATTCTTCTCCAATCTAATAAAATCACTTTGTTTCAACTAGTGTCTATTGTCCTAAACCCCTTCACACATAAACCAATAATGGTATCATAGCAGCACCACTCATCACAACACACCCCCTACAATCCAACATGTATACATGCTATCAAACCATCAGTTTCAGAAGATTTTTTGGAACGTGAGAGAAGGATGAATTGAATCCTGAGAGAAATTATGAGAAAAATCGATGATTCTTTTTCTCAAAACTCAATCTTTTGATCTTTGTGGATTGACATTTGGCTAGGACGAATTGAACCCTTCCCCCTCCCTCCTTTCTCAGGCCCACAAGAAAAAGAAATCGCTCATTTTTGGCCTGAAAGCCTCTATTTTCTTTTTGGGTCATGCTAGGGAGACCAACTTTGTGTACCAACTCTCTAATAGAGGTGGAGCCCACCAATACAATAGGTCCCTCACTCTATTAGAGAGTTGGTACACAAAGTTTGTCTCCCTAGCATTTTCCTTTCTTTTTCCAATGTTATGTATGGTTACATTATCGCATGACCTTACCACTATTCTTTTCCTCTATAGCTTTTCTGTGTAAGAGTGGACTCGTCACGGATTTGTATTCAACTAGTAAATTGCTATGCCAAGTGTAAATAGAAAGCTGTTATTGTCCGGGTCTGGAGAAACTTTTTTGGAGCTTCATTCGCTTCAAAATATTTTTCTTCGAAAATTGCTTTTACACAAAATAGAAACACTCATTTGAAAATAATTCCATTTTGCCTTCACAATGTGTTGCAGTTCCATTCAAATGATTGATTAATTTAGGATACCTTGTATGGATCATAAGAAACTCATGCATACGATAAGCTAAAAGCCAATCTCGACTTTGCGGAAGGGGATTCAATTTGAGACCTTTTTCGATTTTGGGAAGAGAAGTATGTACGCACCACTAAATTTGAGACGCTTTCCAAAATATGATACTCCAAATGCCACATTGACATTATGCACCAAAAAAAATTAAGCCACATGATCCTTTGGCAAGCATGAGACGTATAGAAAATTATACGAAGATGAAAATACAAGGCATACTATAAAAAAACCCTAATGTATAAAACTAGAAGAAAAAGGTATCTATTTCTTGACCTCAAAGAATTTTGTCAATAATCAAATAAAGAATTTAAATCAAACCATTGGGCTAAACTTGATGATCAGTTTTCACATCAACCCAAGCTGTAAAAGTGATCATCTAAACCGAGCCTCGGTATTGTTGGTAATTATTATCAACACCATCATCAATCATATTTTGGTGCTGCTGATTTAGTTGTTGTTGTGCATTGTAGAATGCTATTTGAGCTTTTGTCTTGGCCATCTCCAACTGAGCCTGAAATATATCTTGTTGCAATTGAGAAATTATTTTAACACACCCATAAATTGGATCTTCAACACGTATTGATGCCTCATAAAACATGCAGTCTGCCGCTGCTTCTCTTACGTGGACTGGAAGTTGCTGCAATTTAAATTCAATTACACGATTAAAAATCATTCACAGATTCAGCAACTCTCATCTTATCTTCAAAACCAAACAAGCTTTCAACTATTTCTCTTTGCTTTTAAGTATTTATAAGAAAAAAAAAACATTTGGGGTTAAAGTATTAACGCAAAACATCATAGGGATTTAAAAAAAAATCTACATTTCCTAGTGGCCATTTGTAATGCTTCCGAAGTAGGTTTGGATTGCAAATGTGAGTCAGGCGAGTTGGCCAAGGCAATGAGCTGGCCTCCTTGCACCCAAGTTCAAATCCCCCTTCCCGTAAATTAGATTAGTTTAAAGTAGTTTAGACTATCGCTTGTATAAAAAAAAGTTGGTCTCAACTTGAGTTTTGTGTAACCAAATGATGAACAAGACTTAAGCAGTTAATATACGAATGTAGATAGAAAACAGAAAATTTCTGAGTATAGTTGCTTTCAAAAAGAAAGATTTTTATGACAGTGCATCCTAATTAATTGTTACCTGTAGCATTTTGGTAATGTTGCCAGCACCAAAGATCTTATGAACACAAGCAAATCTCTCTGGATTGGATGAGGGGAAATAGGGTGCCAGAACACAATCTTGAGCGCATTTTCTTCTCAAAAATCTGCAACCTGCACATCTTGTTGGATTGGCCATTAGATTATAGCAGATTCTTTAGAATCTATGCAAAGATTGTTTCTCTAAATTTTCTAGGAAATCAAATTTGAGTGAATGATTTGGTTATATGTCAAAGATTTTGTTCCCTATATATATAGATTAGGTGATCGTAGATCCGTTTGAATATATTGAACACAATCACAAATTCTTAGGGTGCTAATTAGTCTAATATTGGAAACAACACAACGGCTAGTTTCTTTTTGTCAAAGTTTCACAAATTTGAGGAAAGATTTGATTGAAGGCAATGGAAGCACAAATTCAATAATTTTGAAGTTTTCCATATGAGTTATATTACAAGAAGTAATTTTTAAATATTTAAACAATAAAAAAACCAGGACCACGGCGCTGCCAAAAACTAAAATGTCGTGTCAAGCTGCCAATGACCCAATGTATGTTTCTGGGTTCTAATCTTACAACACAAAAATACAATAATTTTCAAGCATTTTCTTTTTTTGTTTTGGATTAAAAACAGAATTTCATTACAAGGGACTCACTAGTGTAATGGTTTGGACTAATTGCTCCCCCATACAAAGTCCTGAGTTCGAATCTTAGCATTCGTGTTGTGTGTGTGAGTTTAGTATATTATCGTATATCTCAATAGAAAAGGTCCTTAAAAAAAACAAAAAAACCACATTCAAACTAGCAAAAAGCCCAAATTACAACCCAGAAAACTAGACCTAGAGGTACCTGACCTCATTAAAAACCCCAAAAGTGGACCCAGTGTGTCTAAGCCCAAGTCTTTCTGGGAAAGTTCCTTCGAGTCTTTCTTGGAAATTTGGGGTCAATAGAAATCACCCCTTACAAACAAATTATAATAATCTGTCAACACACACCAGTTTCTGATCACGCGTATCACAGAATGCTTTACGTATTTTAGTATATGTACTTGGGGCAAATAAAACTTGTTAATGTTGTATTGGTAACTTTATTGATAAAGCTTCGATTGTTGGGGTTTATATCCCTGTTAACACTTACTAATTAACCTAGTTTGTTCTTCATTTACTTTCCTAGTTTGTAAACTTGTGTGTAGGTATATAACCCAATCAGTTTCCAACTTTATTTTGAAATCCAAACAGAAGACAACTTGTTTGACACGTTAGAAATTTTTTTTTAAAAACGAAGACCTAAGAACTTGTAAGCCACTCTCTCGTATTTTTCATATATAATACACATAGTTTTTACATAATTTTCAATAATACATACAAAATTCAATTAATAATCACATAATTTTCACATATTATTGAATAAGAATAATTTTTTTAATAAATAATATTGTCGTGCAGTTATACTATTTAAATATATATTTAATAGTAAAGCAACGCGACTATACTCTTTAAATATTATATTTTAATAGTACAGCCGCACTGCTAATCTCTTTAAATATAATATATTATTTGAAAAGTATAGCCGCCCGACTATACTCGGATTGTTTTTTTTATTTAAATTTTTTTTACTATTGGGCAATTGCCCAATTCTCTAGTGTCCCCTTTTGATTTTTTTACTTTTTCAGAGTTACTATATGTATAAAGAATTTAGCATTTCACCTTTAATTCTCATATTATACACGTAAGTACATATTCTATAATATTTCCGTTTTCCGTACACGTCTTAAAAACTCGATAAAATACACGATTTTTTTTTTATAAAAAGAAAATATACAATACACGTATTGTCAGTGCTGGCCTTGGGCCTGGACACCTAAGACAACGGCCATGGGCCTCCGATTTTTGGGGCCTTAAAATTTTTATATAATTACAAGAGCCCAAACTTTTTTAAAAAAATAATAATAATAATGAGATTCCTTCCTAAGCCATCTTTCCTATTTTCAACACACTTCCTCTCTCTTAGCATAATTTTTGTCTCCCACGCCATCCTCTCTCTTCCCTTAATCTTTTGTCTCTTCCCATATTCTTTTGTCTCTATTTCCAGCTGCTAAACTCACACAAATATTGAAATTAAAGCAGCTTGCAGATGTGCAACATAGATCGATTGAAGTTAAAGCTCTGCAAGATGGAAGCTTTTTTATACAACTTAAGCATAAACCAGGTTGTGTTGCTTTTTTTTGCTTAAATTTAGTTTTTTTTCTTTGTAAATTATTTTGGTTCATTGGTTGTTTTGGTGTGGTGTGGTGTGTTTATTTTGTTAATTTGTTGTCTGTCACTTTCTAGATTTAAGTCAAAAAAGAAATAAAATGAGAAAAAAAAAATGATTCAATCTAAAAAAGGAGCTCTTGATAAGTTTTTTAAAACTAGTTCTTCAATTGAAGATCCATCTAATGAATTAGTTAATGAATCACAATAACCAATTAGTCAGGAAGAAGAAATTATAAAAAATGAAGAGGTTGATGGCCTCATTGAGAATGAAAATAATCAAGAAGGAATGAGAGAGAATAATACAAATGAACTGAATGAGGTTGATGATCAATTTGAGAATGAAAATGAAACATAACAAATAAGTCATGCTTTGAATATTTATGATCCAAGAACTTGGGAAAACTGATGATATAAGAGAAGCTCTATTTGAATTGTCTAAGGTTAGTGAAGATGCCAAAACAAAGAGTGAAGCTGAATCTTTAGCTACACATGAACTTGAAAGTTTTGAATTTTTGTTGGGCATGAGTATATGGCATAACATTGTGAAAAAATTGACTTGGTTAGCCAAAAATTGCAATATGGAGATATGCAAATTGATGTTGCAATAAAAAATTTGAAGGGGCTGGTTTCTTATTTTGTAGACTATAGGGGAAATGGGTTCACATTGGCCCTACTTTCTAATAAAGAGATTGCAACAAAGATGAAAATTTCCTTGTATTTCCTGAAAAACGTCAAAGTCGTAGGAAAAAACAATTTGATGAAAATGACCATGAAGAGACATTTCAATCTGCTGAAGAATCTTTTAGGGTTAATTATTTTCGTGTTGTAGTTGATGCGGCAATTTCTTCTTTGAGGAGTAGATTTGAACAGTTAGAAATATTTGAAGGCATTTTTTGTTTTTTGTTGGATCCTAAGAATTTATTTCAAATGAATTATAGTAGATTGCATATATGTTGTAGAAATCTTAAAGCTGCTTTAACACATGATAATGAATCTAATATTAATGCTGATGATTTATTTTTTGAATTGGAAGTGTTACAAATGTATTTACCGAAAGAGACAAAGACAACCATTGAAGTTCTCGAGTTTGTAAAAGTTGTGGATTATTTTCCAAATGTCTCAATTGCTTATAGAGTTATATTGATTGTGCCAGTAACTGTGGCATCTGCAGAAAGAAGTTTTTCAAAATTAAAATTAATAAAATCTTATTTGAGATCAATGTTGTATTAATAATTGACACAAATTAATGTGCCAATCATCCAATTATAAATACACGCAAGTGTACGAATCTATTGGGGTATAGATTTGTAAGTACGAGGTCCATCCCATGAGGAAGCGTAGAAACACACAAAGTTCTAATTTGAGTATGTAAAGAACACTTATTTAACATAACAGAAAGGTAAAATATAATTAGGATACTAGAAATGAGTAAAGAAAAGTAGCAGAAATGAAAGAAAACAAGAAATCAAAGGTAAACACAAACAACAATTTCTATCACCCCTTTATCACCACTGTATCACTATTGTATCACCTGTTTATCACCTAATGGGCATGGTCATTTTGAAGTAAAATGAGAATTCCCTTGTTTTTAGCTTCGACCTCTGTCTAATGTTTGACCTATAACTTTCCAACCATTTATCCACATGTTTGCTTTTTTTTTTATGGTTGGATTCAGCACAGAAAAATGAAGAACCCAACGTGAACTAAATGTCAAAAATGGATACAAAAGTGAGCCGAATTCAGTGAAAACAAATACACAACGTTTCCAATAACTAACACACACACACAAAAAGGAAAGGAAGGGGGGTTTATGATTCAAATGATCTAATTCTAATGCTTGAATGTAACCAAATCCTAATTTAACAAGCCTAACAAGAGCGATTATCAAAATGTGACTTAAGATGTGGCAAACACTAGGGTTTTCGGAATCCGCCCTAAACAATCCTACTCATGTTCATGGACACTCAAGTAATGAACTCTAAATGTGTTGATGAAGATGTTCGCAATCAAGACTGGGTCTAGTGGCTCAAGATGCAGTGATTCTCTCTAGTATAGGTAAAGTGATACAATACTCGTGCTTCTCATACAATCAATCTAGGTGTGTTTAGTACTTCAATTTAACCATATGAAAAACCCATTAAGTTTAAAGAGAATATGAACATCACAAGAACCCTAATAGTATGGTGTTTACATTAGGCATTCAAGAAACCAATTCACATGAATGATTCTTACTTCATTCATTAGTTGCTTAGGAAAACATGAAGATACATATAATCCCAACAATCTCAAGAAGCATGTTTTCAAGGGTGATCAATCACAGAAAACATACATCAATGATAGATTATTTTAGTGAATTGGAATTCATCAGCAACATCTAGAAATTCATAAACTCAAGCATCAAAACAATAGAGTAATCATGTTTAGGGCTTCAACCTAAGCCCTAGCTATGGAGTTTAGCTACCCATGTTCATAGTAAACACAACTTCAAATATAATTAGAAAGAGTTTACAAATTTTGTGAAGAAGATGAAAGCACAAGGTCTTCAATGGTGGAATGGTTTCTTCTCCTCTTTGGTAGTCTGCTTTTTCTCCTTCTTGCTTTCCTCTCTCTCTCCCTCTCTCCCTCTCTCCCTTGTTTCAGAAAATTCCCCAAAGTGTCGAATGAATGAGCTGATTTCCTCCCCTGGCTCATTCTCTCTTTTGCCAACTCATTCTTCAATATTAAACTCCACCTTTTACCAAAAGCCTTTGGCACATGCTCCACTTGTCTCCACTTTCATCATTTCACTTTGTGTTGGCTGCGTAAATATCACGGCCTACTGTAGCGAGTCGAAGAGATATGCCCCAACACAGGTCATCATACTTTGTGTTGGATGTGGTGTGCGTGGGCGTGCCAGCACGGTCTACCGTGCATTCGAGGGTGATGAGGATGGATAGATGGATTGATTAAGTGCGCATGTCTGATCTGACTTCGCTCAAAGGGATTGTGGCCGATTGAGAAAGGAACAATTCTCGGCTATCAGGTTCACGGCCTGAGCTACAAGGCCATTGATGATGGTGGTTGGAAATGACGGTTAGTGGATTTGGATGGTGCTCCAATGCCTCGCTAGATTGCGAAGGTTGTATGATATATGAGGTGAACAGAAAAGTAACGGGGGCGGTGCTCCAGTGCCTCGCTAGATTGCGAAGGCTGTATGATATATGAGGTGAACGGAAAAGTAACGGGGGCGGTGCTCCGGCGCCTTGAAAATCAAGGGTCGTATGATATATTGATGGATGTAAGATCTTAACTTTACCATTACTCCTAGAAAAGCTTATAAAGATATTGAAAGTACATTGATGGAAGATAAATGACAATAAAAGATCATTTGCTCCGTGGGAGGCTTGTTTGGTCGGGGACCCTTATTCCGTTGCTGGGGGTTTGATATTTATAGTGAGAAAATGAAGTTTGCGTAGATGAAGGCGAAGTACTGAAGGGCTGCATCCACTTTTCTCTTTTGTTGATAAGATTTTTTAGACAACTGGCTTTTAATTTGTTTACTCTTAATGAATGTGACGGTTGTCAATTACCACAATTCTGGAGATATGGATAGGTCAGGAAAGATACTCTGGGCCGAGTACTGTTCATGGTCGAGGTTGAGCTCTTGTCTCTCGTCCTAATATGATTGGAGGACCTCATAGAGTTTTGGACATATGTCTTTGTCATTTCATCATTTACGATGATTCTCTACAGCTTTTTAACAAATTCCAAAGCGTGTGCTTGTCCTAACGTAGAAAGTCTGCTTCCTTTCCTGAAATCATGTTTCATGTTTTTCTTAGTGCGCCGCTCTTTGCAGAAAATCACTGCCGATTTGACCCTGTGTGTCGTCCATTTTCATCTTTCAAGACGATGGCCATGTGAAGCCACGTGAAGGTGTTCTCTTTTATCTGGAAGACAAATTGTAATTCAAATCATGATCGGGTCAACTGATGGAAAACTCGGCCGTGTTTGATTTGGCCAAAAGGGAACTTGTCTTGGGACGAGGTTGAGCATTAAGCTGAGCTCATCCGTTGGGTTGGACCTGTCTGATGGGACGAGCTTGCCATTTTGGTCGAGCTTGTTCTTGGCCGTGGCCTGATCTCGGCCTCAGTCACAGATAGGACGGTCGTAGAAATCCCTCGAATAAACCTTGGATATGTTAATTATTGTATTAAGGGGGAGTGATAGATAGCTGTCAATAGCCTACCATAAATTATGGAAAAGCTAGTCTCCCACTTAGAAAAGCAAATCATGTTTTTAGGGAAATGCAGGAAACTATGAATCTGGTTTTGTGGGTCAATTTGTAATCTAGTAGTTAGCCATCCTTACTTGTACACAATTTTCTGAAGTAATAGGATTACTCTTCCATTTTGAAGAACCAAGATACCTCTCTCATTTTCCTCTCCTCTTTCTCTCTATTTGGCATCGTATCAGAGCAATCGATTTTGGTTGCCTCTGCATAACCTTGTTCTTACCTTGTCTCTACTTAAACCTTGCTCATATTTTTGCTGTGATCATAATCCTTAGTTGTGCTCTTGTTTGCTGAAATTCTAAGCAATCATCCGCTGCATTTACTTACTTATTTCTCTCATGGAAGATACCAATAACTCAACCAAATCCCCAGCCGACTCCTCAGCTCCACCAGTCCGTTCCTCCCACGACTACTCCTCTCAAATCACTCCCGACAAGTTGGATGGGTCCAACTACCCTGCATGGTCTCGGAGTGTTCGTTTGGCCATCACTGCTCGTCGTATGGCTGGCTTCATCAATGGTAAAAAAAACTTCCCCTACCATTGATGACTCAATAGACCGATACAAAGCTCGATTAATGGCCAAGGGGTATACACAAACGTATGGAATTGACTAACAGGAGACATTTGCACTGTTGCCAAGATCAATCTTGTATGTGTTCTCATATCCTTGGCTGTAAATCTTGGTAGCCACTACTACAATATGATGTAAAGAATGCATTTCTTCATGGGGACTTACAAGAGAAAGTGTATATGGAACCGCCACCAGGGGATCTCTATGCCCTCCGGTTCCAATACCGTATGCAATTTGAGAAAATCATTGTACGGGTTAAGCGATCACCACGAGCTTGGTTTAGGAGATTTCTTGATTCCATGAAACGGTTTGGGTATAGTCAAAGCAACTCGAGATCACACATTATTCTGAGCGTCGTGGTGTAAAACTTATGCCTCGATCATCTATGTAGATGATATGGTAGTTCTGGTAATGATGGTGAAGAAAGGTAGACTCTACAGAAGCTCCTTGCAAGTGAATTTGAGATGAAGGAACTGGGTGAGTTACGAGTATTTTCTTGGCATAGAAGTTGTTAGATCACAACATGGCATATTTCTATCCCAACGAAAATACGTGCTAGACTGTTAACAGAGACCGGAATGCTAGAATGCAAGCCGGTTGACACGCCTATTGAACAGAACCACAAACTTGTGATGGATCCAGATCAAGTTCCTACCGACAAGGAAAGGTATCAAAGATTAGTTGGGAGGCGATCTATCTATCTCACACGCATACGACATAGCTTATCTTTGTGAGTATGGTAAGTCAGTTCATGCATCAACCGAGTGAAACACACATGAATGGAGTAGCACAGATAATGCGATATTTGAAGGCTGCCCCTGGAAAGGGGTTAATGTTCTCCAAGCATACACGAGTGGATTTAGAGGGATACACAGATGCTGATTGGGCAGGGTTCGTCATAGATAGGCGTTCTACCTCGGGATATTTTACATTTGTGGGTGGCAATTTAGTCACTTGGAGAAGTAAGAAGCAAAAGGTTGTATCCAGATCCAGTGCCGAATCTGAATTTAGGGGAATGGCACAAGGAGTATATGAATTTCTCTGGTTACGGAGGTTACTGAAGGATCTTGGAGTCAAACCATTGAAAGCCACAAACCTATACTGTGACAATAAATCTGCTATCGAGATAGCACATAATCCAGTACAACACGACCGTACTAAACATGTGGAAGTCGACCGCCACTTCATCAAAGAGAAACTAGACAGTGGTATAATTCAATTTCCGTATGTAAACTCAGAAAACCAACTTGCTGATATTTTGACAAAGGCCGTATCAAGTAAAGTTTTCTATGACTCACTTGACAAGTTGGGCATAGAAAACTATTTATTGACAGAAAGAAACTAATTTTATATTTTTTTAAAAAAATAATAAATGTTTCAATAGTATAGCCGTGCGGCTATACTGTTTGAAAAATTACATATGGGCAAAGACTATAGCCGTGCGGCTATACTGTTTGAAAACTTACATATGGGCAAAGAGTATAGCCGCGCGGCTATACTTTTTCAATACTTCAGTATATGCAAAGAGTATAGCCGCAAGGCTATACAGTTTTAAGTACTTTAATGCATGCAAAGAGTATAGCCGTGCGGCTATACTCTTTAAATATGTCCTACTTTATGTATTTTTAAGTTTTAATAAAAGAAAAATATGAAAAGCATGTACAATGGAATTCTTTATAAATATGGTGGGACTTTTCAATCACTTGGGCACTACAAATATAAATAAAGTTAATTGATTCATTGCCTAGTCAATTTACCCCTCATTAAGAACATTTTATCCCAAAGAAAATTAAAATAATCAATTACTATTTAATAAGTAATACAATTCATGGAGCTAATTAAAATAATTAACACTAATTGCTCACTAAAAAAGTAATAATCAAAACATAATGACAAAAGAAGGTAAATAAATAAGGCCAAGAAATTATTCAATTGAAATATAAAAAAAAAACTATTTATTGACAGAAAGAAACTAATTTTATATTTTTAAAAAAAATAATAAATGTTTCAATAGTATAGCCGTGCGGCTATACTGTTTGAAAAATTAAATATATGCAAAGAGTAAAGCCGTGCGGCTATACTGTTTGAAAACTTACATATGGGCAAAGAGTATAGCCGCGCGGCTATACGTTTTCAATACTTCAATATATGCAAAGAGTATAGCCGGGCGGCTATACAGTTTTAAGTACTTTAATGCATGCAAAGAGTATAGCCGTGCGGCTATACTCTTTAAATATGTCCTACTTTATGTATTTTTAAGTTTTAATAAAAGAAAAATATGAAAAGCATGTACAATGGAATTCTTTATAAATATGGTGGGACTTTTCAATCACTTGGGCACTACAAATATAAATAAAGTTAATTGATTCATTGCCTAGTCAATTTACCCCTCATTAAGAACATTTTATCCCAAAGAAAATTAAAATAATCAATTACTATTTAATAAGTAATACAATTCATGGAGCTAATTAAAATAATTAACACTAATTGCTCACTAAAAAAGTAATAATCAAAACATAATGACTAAAGAAGGTAAATAAATAAGGCCAAGAAATTATTCAATTGAAATAATAATAAAAAAAACTATTTATTGACAGAAAGAAACTAATTTTATATTTTTTTTAAAAAATAATAAATGTTTCAATAGTATAGCCGTGCGGCTGTACTGTTTGAAAAATTAAATATATGCAAAGAGTACAGCCGTGCGGCTATACTGTTTGAAAACTTACATATGGGCAAAGAGTATAGCCGCTCGGCTATACGTTTTCAATACTTCAATATATGCAAAGAGTATAGCCTGGCGGCTATACAGTTTTAAGTACTTTAATGCATGCAAAGAGTATAGCCGCGCGGCTATACTCTTTAAATATGTCCTACTTTATGTATTTTTAAGTTTTAATAAAAGAAAAATATGAAAAGCATGTACAATGGAATTCTTTATAAATATGGTGGGACTTTTCAATCACTTGGGCACTACAAATATAAATAAAGTTAATTGATTCATTGCCTAGTCAATTTACCCCTCATTAAGAACATTTTATCCCAAAGAAAATTAAAATAATCAATTACTATTTAATAAGTAATACAATTCATGGAGCTAATTAAAATAATTAACACTAATTGCTCACTAAAAAAGTAATAATCAAAACTTAATGACTAAAGAAGGAAAATAAATAAGGCCAAGAACTTATTCAATTAAAAAAAGAAAAAAAAACTATTTATTGACAGAAAGAAACTAATTTTATATTTTTTAAAAATAATAATAAATGTTTCAATAGTATAGCCGTGCGGCTATAATGTTTGAAAAATTAAATTTATGCAAAGAGTGTAGCCGTGCGGCTATACTGTTTGAAAACATACAAATGGGCAAAGAGTATAGCCGCGCGGCTATACTGTTTGAAAACTTACATATGGGCAAAGAGTATAGCCGCGCGGCTATACTGTTTGAAAACTTACATATGGGCAAAGAGTATAGCCGCGCGGCTATACGTTTTCAATACTTCAATATATGCAAAGAGTATAGCCGCACGGCTATACAGTTTTAATTACTTTAATGCATGCAA
Source organism: Prunus padus (assembly GCA_024362665.1). NCBI lineage: Eukaryota > Viridiplantae > Streptophyta > Magnoliopsida > Rosales > Rosaceae > Prunus > Prunus padus. The sequence continues at coordinate 1,596,020 of JANFAM010000013.1, read as the reverse complement.
AGCGTATAGCCGTGCGGCTATACTCTTTAAATATGTCCTACTTTATGTATTTTTAAGTTTTAATAAAAGAAAAATATGAAAAGCATGTACAATGGAATTCTTTATAAATATGGTGGGACTTTTCAATCACTTGGGCACTACAAATATAAATAAAGTTAATTGATTCATTGCCTAGTCAATTTACCTCTCATTAAGAACATTTTATCCAAAGAAAATTAAAATAATCAATTACTATTTAATAAGTAATACAATTCATGGAGCTAATTAAAATAATTAACACTAATTGCTCACTAAAAAAGTAATAATCAAAACATAATGACTAAAGAAGGTAAATAAATAAGGCAAAGAAATTATTCAATTAAAAAAAGAAAAAAAAAACTATTTATTGACAGAAAGAAACTAATTTTATATTTTTTTAAAAAAATAATAAATGTTTCAATAGTATAGCCGTTCGGCCATACTGTTTGAAAAATTAAATATATGCAAAGAGTATAGCCGTGCGGCTATACTGTTTGAAAACATACATATGGGCAAAGAGTATAGCCGCGCGGCTATACTGTTTGAAAACATACATATGGGCAAAGAGTATAGCCGCGCGGCTATACGTTTTCAATACTTCAATATATGCAAAGAGTATAGCCGCGCGGCTATACAGTTTTAAGTACTTTAATGCATGCAAAGCGTATAGCCGTGCGGCTATACTCCTTAAATATGTCCTACTTTATGTATTTTTAAGTTTTAATAAAAGAAAAATATGAAAAGCATGTACAATGGAATTCTTTATAAATATGGTGGGACTTTTCAATCACTTGGGCACTACAAATATAAATAAAGTTAATTGATTCATTGCCTAGTCAATTTACCCCTCATTAAGAACATTTTATCCCAAATAAAATTAAAATAATCAATTACTATTTAATAAGTAATACAATTCATGGAGCTAATTAAAATAATTAACACTAATTGCTCACTAAAAGTAATAATCAAAACATAATGACTAAAGAAGGTAAATAAATAAGGCCAAGAAATTATTCAATTAAAAAGAAAAAAACTATTTATTGACAGAAAGAAACTAATTTTATATTTTTTAAAAAATAATAAATGTTTCAATAGTATAGCCGTTCGGCCATACTGTTTGAAAAATTAAATATATGCAAAGAGTATAGCCGTGCGGCTATACTGTTTGAAAACTTACATATGGGCAAAGAGTATAGCCGCGCGGCTATACTGTTTGAAAACATACATATGGGCAAAGTATAGCCGCGCGGCTATACGTTTTCAATACTTCAATATATGCAAAGAGTATAGCCGCGCGGCTATACAGTTTTAAGTACTTTAATGCATGCAAAGCGTATAGCCGTGCGGCTATACTCCTTAAATATGTCCTACTTTATGTATTTTTAAGTTTTAATAAAAGAAAAATATGAAAAGCATGTACAATGGAATTCTTTATAAATATGGTGGGACTTTTCAATCACTTGGGCACTACAAATATAAATAAAGTTAATTGATTCATTGCCTAGTCAATTTACCCCTCATTAAGAACATTTTATCCCAAATAAAATTAAAATAATCAATTACTATTTAATAAGTAATACAATTCATGGAGCTAATTAAAATAATTAACACTAATTGCTCACTAAAAAAGTAATAATCAAAACATAATGACTAAAGAAGGTAAATAAATAAGGCCAAGAAATTATTCAATTAAAAAAAGAAAAAAAAAACTATTTATTGACAGAAAGAAACTAATTTTATATTTTTTTAAAAAAATAATAAATGTTTCAATAGTATAGCCGTGCGGCTATACTGTTTGAAAAATTAAATATATGCAAAGAGTACAGCCGTGCGGCTATACTGTTTGAAAACTTACATATGGGCAAAGAGTATAGCCGCTCGGCTATACTTTTTCAATACTTCATTATATACAAAGAGTATAGCCGGGCGGCTATACAGTTTTAAGCACTTTAATGCATGCAAAGAGTATAGCCGTGCGGCTATACTCTTTAAATATGTCCTACTTTATGTATTTTTAAGTTTTAATAAAAGAAAAATATGAAAAGCATGTACAATGGAATTCTTTATAAATATGGTGGGACTTTTCAACCACTTGGGCACTACAAATATAAATAAAGTTAATTGATTCATTGCCTAGTCAATTTACCCCTCATTAAGAACATTTTATCCCAAATAAAATTAAAATAATCAATTACTATTTAATAAGTAATACAATTCATGGAGCTAATTAAAATAATTAACACTATTGCTCACTAAAAAAGTAATAATCAAAACTTAATGACTAAAGAAGGAAAATAAATAAGGGCAAGAAATTATTCAATTAAAAAAAGAAAGAAAAACTATTTATTGACAGAAAGAAACTAATTTTATATTTTTTTAAAAAAATAATAAATGTTTCAATAGTATAGCCGTGCGGCTATACTGTTTGAAAAATTAAATATATGCAAAGAGTATAGCCGTGCAGCTATACTGTTTGAAAACTTACATATGGGCAAAGAGTATAGCCGCGCGGCTATACTCTTTGAAAACATACATATGGGCAAAGAGTATAGCCGCGCGGCTATACTGTTTGAAAACTTACATATGGGCAAAGAGTATAGCCGCGCGGCTATACGTTTTCAATACTTCAATATATGCAAAGAGTATAGCCGCACGGCTATACAGTTTTAATTACTTTAATGCATGCAAAGAGTATAGCCGTGCGGCTATACTCTTTAAATATGTCCTACTTTATGTATTTTTAAGTTTTAATAAAAGAAAAATATGAAAAGCATGTACAATGGAATTCTTTATAAATATGGTGGGACTTTTCAATCACTTGGGCACTACAAATATAAATAAAGTTAATTGATTCATTGCCTAGTCAATGTACCTCTCATTAAGAACATTTTATCCAAAGAAAATTAAAATAATCAATTACTATTTAATAAGTAATACAATTCATGGAGCTAATTAAAATAATTAACACTAATTGCTCACTAAAAAAGTAATAATCAAAACATAATGACTAAAGAAGGTAAATAAATAAGGCCAATAAATTATTCAATTGAAAAAAAAAAAAACTATTTATTGACAGAAAGAAACTAATTTTATATATTTTTTAAAAAATAATAAATGTTTCAATAGTATAGCCGTGCGGCTATACTGTTTGAAAAATTAAATATATGCAAAGAGTACAGCCGTGCGGCTATACTGTTTGAAAACTTACATATGGGCAAAGAGTATAGCCGCTCGGCTATACTTTTTCAATACTTCATTATATGCAAAGTGTATAGCCGGGCGGCTAAACAGTTTTAAGTACTTTAATGCATGCAAAGAGTATAGCCGGCTATACTCTTTAAATATGTCCTACTTTATGTATTTTTAAGTTTTAATAAAAGAAAAATATGAAAAGCATGTACAATGGAATTCTTTATAAATATGGTGGGACTTTTCAATCACTTGGGCACTACAAATATAAATAAAGTTAATTGATTCATTTTCCAGTCAATTTACCCCTCATTAAGAACATTTTATCCCAAAGAAAATTAAAATAATCAATTACTATTTAATAAGTAATACAATTCATGGAGCTAATTAAAATAATTAACACTAATTGCTCACTAAAAAGTAATAATCAAAACATAATGACTAAAGAAGGTAAATAAATAAGGCCAAGAAATTATTCAATTAAAAAGAAAAAAACTATTTATTTACAGAAAGAAACTAATTTTATATTTTTTAAAAATAATAAATGTTTCAATAGTATAGCCGTGCGGCTATACTGTTTGAAAAATTAAATATATGCAAAGAGTACAGCCGTGCGGCTATACTGTTTGAAAACTTACATATGGGCAAAGAGTATAGCCGCTCGGCTATACTTTTTCAATACTTCATTATATGCAAAGAGTATAGCCGGGCGGCTAAATAGTTTTAAGTACTTTAATGCATGCAAAGAGTATAGCCGGCTATACTCTTTAAATATGTCCTACTTTATGTATTTTTAAGTTTTAATAAAAGAAAAATATGAAAAGCATGTACAATGGAATTCTTTATAAATATGGTGGGACTTTTCAATCACTTGGGCACTACAAATATAAATAAAGTTAATTGATTCATTTTCCAGTCAATTTACCCCTCATTAAGAACATTTTATCCCAAAGAAAATTAAAATAATCAATTACTATTTAATAAGTAATACAATTCATGGAGCTAATTAAAATAATTAACACTAATTGCTCACTAAAAAAGTAATAATCAAAACATAATGACTAAAGAAGGTAAATAAATAAGGCCAAGAAATTATTCAATTAAAAAAAGAAAAAAAAACTATTTATTGACAGAAAGAAACTAATTTTATATTTTTTTAAAAAAATAATAAATGTTTCAATGGTATAGCCGTGCGGCTATACTGTTTGAAAAATTAAATATATGCAAAGAGTATAGCCGTGCGGCTATACTGTTTGAAAACTTACATATGGGCAAAGATTATAGCCGCGCGGCTATACTGTTTGAAAACATACATATGTGCAAAGATTATAGCCGCGCGGCTATACTGTTTGAAAACATACATATGGGCAAAGAGTATAGCCGCGCGGCTATACTGTTTGAAAACTTACATATGGGCAAAGAGTATAGCCGCGCGGCTATACTTTTTCAATACTTCAGTATATGCAAAGAGTATAGCCGCACGGCTATACAGTTTTAAGTACTTTAATGCATGCAAAGAGTATAGCCGTGCGGCTATACTCTTTAAATATGTCCTACTTTATGTATTTTTAAGTTTTAATAAAAGAAAAATATGAAAAGCATGTACAATGGAATTCTTTATAAATATGGTGGGACTTTTCAATCACTTGGGCACTACAAATATAAATAAAGTTAATTGATTCATTGCCTAGTCAATTTACCTCTCATTAAGAACATTTTATCCCAAAGAAAATTAAAATAATCAATTACTATTTAATAAGTAATACAATTCATGGAGCTAATTAAAATAATTAACACTAATTGCTCACTAAAAAAGTAATAATCAAAACATAATGACTAAAGAAGGTAAATAAATAAGGCCAAGAAATTATTCAATTAAAAAAAGAAAAAAAAACTATTTATTGACAGAAAGAAACTAATTTTATATTTTTTAAAAAAAATAAAAAATGTTTCAATAGTATAGCCGTGCGGCTATACTGTTTGAAAAATTAAATATATGCAAAGCGTATAGCCGTGCGGCTATACTGTTTGAAAACTTCCATATGGCCAAAGAGTATAGCCGCGCGGCTATACTTTTTCAATACTTCAGTATATGCAAAGAGTATAGCCGCACGGCTATACAGTTTTAAGTACTTTAATGCATGCAAAGAGTATAGCCGTGCGGCTATACTCTTTAAATATGTCCTACTTTATGTATTTTAAAGTTTCAATAAAAGAAAAATATGAAAAGCATGTACAATGGAATTCTTTATAAATATGGTGGGACTTTTCAATCACTTGGGCACTACAAATATAAATAAAGTTAATTGATTCATTTTCTAGTCAATTTACCCCTCATTAAGAACATTTTATCCCAAAGAAAATTAAAATAATCAATTACTATTTAATAAGTAATACAATTCATGGAGCTAATTAAAATAATTAACACTAATTGCTCACTAAAAAGTAATAATCAAAACATAATGACTAAAGAAGGAAAATAAATAAGGCCAAGAAATTATTCAATTAAAAAAAGAAAAAAAAACTATTTATTGACAGAAAGAAACTAGTTTTATATTTTTTTTTAAAAATAATAAATGTTTCAATAGTATAGCCGTGCGGCTATACTGTTTGAAAAATTAAATATATGCAAAGAGTATAGCCGTGCGGCTATACTGTTTGAAAACTTACATATGGGCAAAGAGTATAGCCGCGCGGCTATACTGTTTGAAAACATACATATGGGCAAAGAGTATAGCCGCGCGGCTATACTGTTTGAAAACTTACATATGGGCAAAGAGTATAGCCGCGCGGCTATACTTTTTCAATACTTCAGTATATGCAAAGAGTATAGCCGCACGGCTATACAGTTTTAAGTACTTTAATGCATGCAAAGAGTATAGCCGTGCGGCTATACTCTTTAAATATGTCCTACTTTATGTATTTTTAAGTTTTAATAAAAGAAAAATATGAAAAGCATGTACAATGGAATTCTTTATAAATATGGTGGGACTTTTCAATCACTTGGGCACTACAAATATAAATAAAGTTAATTGATACATTGCCTTCTCAATTTACCCCTCATTAAGAACATTTTATCCCAAAGAAAATTAAAATAATCAATTACTATTTAATAAGTAATACAATTCATGGAGCTAATTAAAATAATTAACACTAATTGCTCACTAAAAAAGTAATAATCAAAACATAATGACTAAAGAAGGTAAATAAATAAGGCCAAGAAATTATTCAATTAAAAAAAGAAAAAAAAACTATTTATTGACAGAAAGAAACTAATTTTATATATATATTTTTAAATAATAAATGTTTCAATAGTATAGTCGGGCAGCTATACTGTTTGAAAAATTAAATATATGCAAAGAGTATAGCCGTGCGGCTATACTGTTTGAAAACTTGGCAAAGAGTATAGCCAATATGCAAAGAGTATAGCCGAACGGCTATACAGTTTTAAGTACTTTAATACATGCAAAGAGTATAGCCGTGCGGCTATACTCTTTAAATATGTCCTACTTTATGTATTTTTAAGTTTTAATAAAAGAAAAATACGCAAAGAGTATAGCCGTGCCGCACAGCTATACTCTTTTTAAGTTTTATGTATGTTTTGATTATTACTTTTTTAGTGAGCAATTAATATTAATTATTTTAATTAACTCCATGAATTGTATTACTTATTTACGTAATTTTGAATAATACACACAAAATTCACGTTATATAAACATACTTTTCACATATTATTGAATGAAAGCTTTTTTTTAAAATAAATATTATAGCCGTGCGGCTATACTCTCGAAATATTCTATTTTAATTGTAAAGTCGGTTGGCATTACTTTCGAAATATTATATTTAAATAGTACAGCCGCGTAGCTATACTTGTTAAATATAATATATTATTTTAAAAGTATAGCCTCACGGCTATACTCGAATCCTTTTTTTTTTTTTTTTACTATTGGGCTATTACCCAAGTCTCTAGTGTCCCCTTTTAATTTTTTTTACTTTTTCAGAGTTATTATATGTATAAAGAATTTAGCATTTCACGTTTAATACTTGTATTCTACGCGTAACTATGTATTTTTCTATAATAGTTCGGTTTTTAGTAGACGCCTTAAGGACTCGGTAAAATACACATTTTTTAAAAAGCAAATACACAATACACGTATGGTACACATAAGTACGTCTTTTGCATGTATAATACACATGGTTTCTAATTTTCAATAATACACAAAAAATGCACGTAATGTACACATAATTTTCACATATTATTGAATAAAAATAATTTTTTTAATAAATAGTATAGCCAAAAGGCTATACTATTTAAATATCATATTTTAATGGAATAGCTGCCCGGCTATACTTGTTTAATACAATATATTACTTTAATAGTATAGCCGCTCGCCTATACTCGGATCCTTTTTTATATATTAATTTTTTTACTATTGGGCCATTAACCAAGTCTCTAGTGTCCCCTTTTAATTTCTTACTTTTTCAGAGTTATTATATGTACAAAGAATTTACCATTTCACGTTTAATACTCGTATTCTACGTGTAAGTATGTATTTTTCTATAATACTTCGGTTTTTAGTAGACGTCTTAAAGACTCGGTAAAATACACATTTTTTAAAAAGCAAATGCATAATACAAGTATTGTACACGTAAGTACGTCTTTTGCATGTATAATACACATGGTTTTTACCTAATTTTCAATAATACACACAAAATTCACGTAATATACAAATAATTTTCACATATTATTGAATAAAATAATTTTTTTGAAATAAATAGTATAGCCGAACGGCGGTGCTATTTAAATATTATATTTTAGTAGTACAACTGAACGGCTAGACTCTCGAAATATTATATTTTAATAGTACAGCCGCGCCTATACTTGTTAAAAATAATATATTATTTTAAAGGTATAGCCACGCGGCTACACTTGTTAAATATAATATATTATTTTAAAAGCCCATTGGTGTAGAGACACTCGCCTAATCCCCGACGACAGAGCTCGGTTTTTGTACTAGTTGCTGATCTTTTTTCAATAAAATACTTTCGTTTTTCCCTATAAAAAAAAGACAAAAGACAAAATTTTACGTTTACGATCGACCGGAGTTACCACATTGATTGTGGCCCTCCCTGCTTGGCATCCAAGATCAAAACCCTCGGGTTTCTTTCCAACCAATTTTTTTTTTTTTACGTTTACAACTCTTGATTTACTTGAACTGTCAAACATTACACTACAAACTGTCAAATATTACATGATTATAACATGACTCTTGGGGTTTGGGCTAAAATAATCATTTTCCGCAATTTTTAGTTTATAATAGCTCATGTCTCATATAGTGTCTTTTTGTTGTTCCTACAATGCGCCTCTTTAATGCAAATGACTATTTTAAAATAGAAGTTGTGAAAAATGTATATTTTAGTGAATTTGACTTATAAATAAACAAACCGCCTAAGGTTAACTCATTTTTAGCACGAAGAGAAAATGACACGACATGAACACAACCAATTACCACAAATTGTCACCCCTATCTAATGTAATTACCATAATTTGTTTTTAAAAAAAGGTTTATGTTTAATTTTGTCAACCAGTCTTCTCTCCTCCACTGTCCAAAACTCTCGTGCAACTCCACACCCCCTCCCTATACAACAGTCATTCAGTATCTTCTCTGCTCTTCTGCTCTGCGCCCCTTTATCCCTAGCTTGCATTTTCAGTCTCAGCTGCTCTGCCCTCCCTTCTCTCAATCTCCCTTGCCACTGCGATTTCATCTGCTGCTTCGTTTTTCTCAGTAAGTTTTACTGTATGTTTTTTCTTCTTGTATATTTGGGTTGGGTTCGTGAAAAATTGAAAATTATCTCTCTCCGAGAAAAAAGAACAGCTGAAAAGGGTTTTCATTATTGTTTGAAATTCAGTAAGATTATTAGTATTAATTCAAAATTGGCAAGGCAGAAACTCATTTGTGGTGTGGATATGGATCAATTTTAGCTTTCTGATCAATTGCCGGTTTTCTGTTTACTTTAAGTTGCTCGATATTTTTTAGTTTATTTGTGTTTCCGTAGCATATTAATATGTTCTCTTCAAGCCTTTTGGGGATGGATGAAATGAGCACTTTTAAACTGCACCAAGTTATTTTACATCGCCAAATACATCAATTTTTGCTAGATGTATGTTCAATTACAATGGTTTCACGTTTTATTTATGTGTGTAAAAAGTTTCCATGCAATCTAAGGCTGGATTGGATTGCAAACTTAACAAACTGACCAACATGGATTGGATCTAGTTTTGCCCAAATTTAACAGCTTTGGGCTCATCAACAACCCTAGTTTGATCCATTCAATTGAGGAAGATAAGGAAACCGTAGGCGCATGTGCACTACATGCATTAGCAAATATAGACAAAGAAAGAGAGCAGATACCTCTAAATTCTAGCTCTTCCCGTGTGCATTTGATCCTTTGCTTAATTTGATCCATGGATTTTATGTGGATAGAAGAAGATTAGGAGATGGCAGACCGGTTGACCCGTATAGCAATAGTGAGCTCTGACAGATGCAAACCCAAGAAGTGCCGCCAGGAATGCAAGAAGTGCTGTCCTGTTGTCATGACTGGTATATTATAATTACCCCTCCTTACTTATATTATTTCCCTTATCTTTTTTATATAATATATGTATATATCTGTTGATTTTCATAAAGAAAATAAAATATCAGGATTTGTTGAATTACTCAAGATAATCGTTCTCTTGTTTCTTGAATTATGATCTTGCTATTATGTTTCTTTAGGGTTTGTCTGATGCAAAATTCTTGATTACTTGGAATCCTCAGCTGATTGTTTATCATGTGCACTGTTATTGATCATAAAATGTATTATTTGTGTTCAAATGGTCATGGCTTGATGATGGGAGAATGGCTTGATGATTATGACAAGTAACTAAAAGGAAATAAAGAAAATTGAATGCCTCTTTCGAGGAGAAACACTCAGAAACTTTATTAAGCTCGAAGCTAGTCATTCAAGGGGATGACATGGTATATAAAAGCAAGGAAAACTTCTAATACAGGCATGAGCTCCTGCATATAGTGAGGCAGCTCCAAACAGGTTTAGTGTTTCTGTTTTGGCGAGTTCCTGTTATGTATTATCATAGCGACTATGTTTACTTTTACGTAAATGAGCTGCTTTTAGAGTTATCTTCTCTTGAACCAGACTTTATATATATATATGGTTGGACTATGTTGCTACAAATATCAACTGTCTTACTTTATCAATCAATCTGAAGGTAGACTATGTATCGAGGTTACCCCTGCATCCAAGATTGCTTATATCTCGGAAGAATTGTGCATTGGGTGTGGTATCTGTGTTAAGGTCTGTAAAAAGTGTTGTTACTGTCATTTTTCTTCTTCTCTACAGTAGTTGTTTTTTAAAGGCATTCTTTGGACACTAAACTGTTTGATGATGCAGAAATGCCCATTTGAAGCAATCCAAATCATCAACTTGCCAAAGGATTTAGACAGAGATACGACTCATCGCTATGGGCCTAACACTTTCAAGCTACACAGGTTAGCTCCTGACCACATTATTAGCAAGTGGTCCCTTTAGCATTTATGTGGTTTGGGATAACATAGATTTACAATTTCAGGTTACCAGTCCCAAGGCCAGGTCAAGTTCTTGGTTTGGTTGGAACTAATGGCATTGGGAAGTCAACTGCCCTCAAAGTTTTGGCTGGAAAGTTGAAACCAAATTTAGGTCGTTACAATGTAATACTCCTTGCAAAACTTCCCCCTCCTTTGATAAGTGTATAATTTTTTCAAACTCGTTTTGGTGCATTGTTTGATTTTCTTAACTAGACAGGCTTTTTTTTTTCTTTTTTTTCTTTTTTGTCATTGCAGAATCCTCCAGATTGGCAGGAAATCTTGACCCATTTTCGAGGATCTGAGCTGCAGAATTATTTTACCCGTATCCTGGAAGATAATTTGAAGGTACCATTTGATTTTGATGCTCATAACCTTTCTTACGTATGTGGAATGAGTTTAGCTATTGGACTAATAAAATTTTGTACGTTCTGTGCTAGGTCTATTTTATTGCTGCTGAGTTAGGTTAGTTGTTGGACATTTAAAAATTTTGCTTCTTGCTAAATGCATACTTGTAATTTTTTGTATTTAACAGGCCATTATAAAGCCCCAGTACGTTGATCACATTCCAAAAGCAGTTCAAGGGAATGTTGGGGAGGTGCTCAACCAGAAAGATGAGAGGGATATGAAGGAAAAACTTTGTGCTGATCTTGATCTGAATCAGGTTATAGAGCGTAATGTAGGGGATTTATCAGGTGGGGAGCTTCAAAGATTTGCCATTGCCGTTGTTGCCATACAGAATGCAGAGATATATATGTTTGACGAACCTTCAAGTTATCTTGATGTGAAACAGAGGCTTAAAGCAGCCCAAGTTGTCCGATCTTTGCTCAGGACTAATAGGTTTATTTTTGTATATTTATCTTCTTCCCTCAAATTTTCATTGCATATTTTAATTGGGTTCCTTTTGTTGATTGTCTTCCTATATGTTTAGCTAATAATTATATTTCATTGTATTTTCAGCTATGTAATTGTTGTGGAGCATGATCTTAGTGTCTTGGATTACTTATCAGACTTCATTTGCTGCTTATATGGGAAACCAGGTGCATATGGAGTTGTAACTCTTCCTTTCTCAGTTAGAGAAGGAATCAACATCTTCTTGGCCGGATTTGTTCCTACAGAAAATCTTAGGTTCCGAGATGAATCTCTGACCTTCAAGGCAAGATTATAAATTTTGTCCATGAAATGCTCTTTTGACTTATCATTACTTTGTGATTTACTTTGTTGCCTTTACTAGGTTGCTGAGACTCCACAGGAAAGTGCCGAGGAAATTGAGTCATATGCACGATATAGATACCCATCGATGACTAAAACTCAAGGAAACTTCAGGATTCGTGTGGTTGAGGGTGAATTTACTGATTCTCAGATTATTGTAATGCTGGGGGAGAATGGAACGGGGAAGACAACATTTATCCGTATGCTGGTATTCTTTCCTTTTCATTGTCTTTTTCTTCAATCATAATCGCATTGCAGGTTGAGACATTGAGTTAGCATATATTTGTCCAATTTGCAGGCTGGCCTGTTGAAACCTGATACTGTAGAAGATTCCGATGTCGAAATACCTGAATTCAATGTTTCTTACAAGCCCCAGAAAATCAGTCCAAAGTTTGCGTCCACTGTGAGACACTTGTTACATTCAAAAATCCGTGATTCATATACTCATCCCCAGTTCATGTCAGATGTGATGAAGCCTCTTCTTATTGAACAATTAATGGATCAAGAGGTTGTGAATCTCTCTGGTGGAGAGTTGCAAAGGGTTGCATTATGCCTATGCCTCGGGAGGGTAAATTATTGTTATTTATCTTCTCACAAATCATTGGTTAAGCTTTTTCATCTCATGGTTATGAATTTTGGACGCCTGAAAATCTTCAATAAGGATTAATTATTATCAGTTTCGTAGGATCTTGGCTTTCAACAAAAGGAGAACAAATTGGTTTAGTAGTTTAGTTGAATAACTTGGTGAAAGTGATGACACTGTTCAAATGGTCTTGGCTTTTTCCTATTTTTAGCCGTGCAAGTATAGAGTAGGAAGGGAGAGATTGGGTTGTTGATTGAATTAATAAAACGGGCCTTTATTGCATGGTTTTGCTCTAATCTTCATTGAAGTGTTCTTATGCTGGATTGCTTCAGTTCTATGGTGGATCCATTGTTATGAGATCTGCTGCCGTGGGTCATGTTTCTTGCCGTAGTGGAGTTGTTAGACCTGACACTCGAGAGGATAAGAGCATTATATTGTGATCACTAGGAGTTAGTCAAGTTCTGAGCCTCCGGCAATTGTTCTTCGATATTGACTTGAGGGCTTTATAGTTCTATGTTTTTCTTGATTCTGATTTTGCACATCAGATTCTTTTGCTACTATTGAAGATATAACTTTTTCTTGTAGATAGGAATTGTTTATGGTTTTCATGTTTGGTCTGCATATAATTGTTGAGGAATAAACATGTGTCAGTTCTCAGTACGCAAGTCTTATATCTACCAGGATGTAAAATAGATTTTTCTCATGTAGAAATCTTGCTGGGCTCTACCTGCAAAGTAAACAATGTAAATATAGATGTGATTATATGTTCACAAACACGAATTCATTCATTTTTCTTTCCATTGTTTGACGCTGGGAAGGCGATGAGTTATAGTTTTGTGTTGTTGTAACTGGTGAAAGTGCGTGTGAATCAGCTATGACTGATACATTCTAATCTGTCTTATATTTACTTAATGCAGCCTGCAGATATTTATCTTATAGATGAACCAAGTGCATATCTTGATTCTGAGCAGCGTATTGACTGATACATTCTAATTTGTCTTATATTTACTTAATGCAGCCTGCAGACATTTATCTTATTGATGAACCAAGTGCATATCTTGATTCTGAGCAGCGTATTGTTGCGTCAAAAGTGATAAAGAGGTTTATCCTACATGCTAAGAAAACTGCATTTGTGGTTGAACATGACTTTATCATGGCTACCTACTTGGCAGATAGAGTTATTGTCTATGAGGGCAAGCCGTCGATTGATTGTACTGCAAATGCTCCCCAGTCATTGTTGACTGGGATGAATCTCTTCCTATCTGTAAGCGTTGCAACTTCTTCATTTCTCTCAATTATTTTGGTCTCTCTCTCTCTCTCTCTCTCAGAACTTTCATTGACTTTTTAAAATGATGCATGCAGCATCTTGATATCACATTTAGACGTGACCCTACTAACTATCGCCCAAGAATCAACAAATTGGAGTCAACCAAGGATAGGGAACAAAAAGCTGCAGGGTCCTATTATTACCTGGATGATTGATGAATGGTATGCATCATTCTTTTTACTTTGTTTATTTCATGTTTTTCGGCATCTTGAAATTTACCGGCCTTCCACTTTGCAGTTTTGGCCAAATTTAGAGAGCGTCAATATGGCTTATAATGGGATCTGGGGTGAGCCATGACATGCTAACAACTGATCCTTTGTCTGCTGAAGAGGCAATGCGTGTCACCAGCATAGCGTGAATGAGTTTCCAGGCCCCTACATATTATTGCTACAGCTACTTGAGTTCATTATGCCCTTACATAATATTATAGTGTGCTTGCAGTTATCCAGTTTTGTTCGGAAAATTGTCATTTGGGCGAGGGAAATCTATATGCACAATACAAATTACAATGGTCTCTTCTCCTAGTATCTAAATGTGCAATGGGCCTTTAACTTTTGTAATCGTAATTACCTTTATAATCTTAATATTAATCGTAATTACACAGCATTAATTTTTACGATCCCACAAATGTTAGCAATGAAAAATTTGAGGCAAGGCAAGAGATATAAATAAAAGGAAAAGTAGGAAACAATATTACACACAGCACAAGAACAGCATGCATGCATAGTAGTTGTATGAAACAAAAACAGTGAATGCATTATGCATGGCATGTGCAGATTTCAGTTCAACATAGAAAAGCCGCTGAACACGATTTCTATACTTGATTATATATCATAGCATTGTCATGAACTGCAAATATGGTTATTAAACTTTATTTTATTCTTGTTCAGAAACAGATTTCTATAGTATATATGTAAAATCAGAGCAAGCAAGATAAGCACATATCCAATTCAGTAAAGAGACATCCCATGAGTATCAAAATCGAAAAGGCACCTTCCTTGCAGCATCGTGTACTCAGCAAAACTGGGTGAATTTGGATTCAGTTTGCGTCTCAAAATTTTGATTGCAGTTGTTTTTCCCATTTTTTTTCCGATTTTATTACTTTGAAGTTCCGATTTTATTGATTCTTTTTTCATCTCCTTAGGAAGGTTCTTCTTGATTTGAATTGCTCTCTTTTCCTTAATAAGAGCATGAAATGCAATTCAAATCCATAACCTTCCAAAGGAAATGCAAAAAGATTCAGTACATGTTTATCTGTCTACCGAGTGGGAAGAGTTCTGTTTAGTTAAAACTTGGAAGTAATAACATTGGGAACACAACTTGCTCTCAATTTTTTGAAACGCAACTGAATCCAATTTCACCCATTTTAAAACATACAGTATTTTCTTAATACAGTGTGGGCTTCTTAGTCAAAACTATTTATACTGAGGATAGTATGTCTCAATCTGCATACATTGAAACACGAAATTTTATAGTGAGGGTGTCATATATGAACCTCTCATGTGAACCTTCATATTAGCCACAATATCATTTCATTAAACTTAAGTGAAGTTAATATTCAGATAAATCATGTGGCTAATATAAATGTCCACATCTATTGTCTATATATGACACCCTCACCATAGAACGACGAAACACAGAAAACTGAATTTGGAGCCTTATGCAGATACCTGATACTTTTCCGTAATGCAAGAGCCTTATGAATATACAAAACTATTTAATAATATTGACAGGACCCGACCCGAATTCCACCCCGGAACTCGTGCCGGACCCTGCTGATGTTCCGACATAAACTCATGTCGGGCCCACTTAATAAACAGAAACCCTCTTCCCGAAACAAATGAAAAAGGGGCCGAGACTTCTGCCGAAAATTGGGCAGAGTCTCCCCTGAAAGATGGACAATCCTAAAAGTTTCAACCTGATAGAATACAACATAAATGTATACACCAACTGTCAGCATGCATACAAATACAACATAGGCCTCCGGCCTTCAATTCCAATCCTAATGGGTGATAACAGAGCAATTCTAAAAGTATGCGAGTTTACAGCAACAGAGTTCAAAGTAAAGATAAGGGACTCGAAGTCTTACAATCAAGTCGAAGCTCGAGAAGAGGAGCGCTCGGCCGGACCGTACAGAAGCAACGACTACGGCCTGGTGGGGAGCAAAACAGAAAGAGTGTGAGTGGACAAAAACAAAGTTTTAATAGTTCAAATCAACGCACTAACCCCACCGTTTCAAAAACGATGCTGAAATCATGCAATTCAAATCCTTTATATACATAATCATTTAAATCCCAATAATCGCAACATATCAATATAATAATCATATCATAGTACTGTTTCCCATTCTTTCCCACTCGCAGATAACTACATGCCCGTAGGCAACACAAGCAAGGAAGGATCCTCACTAAAAGAAATAAAAATACGAAGATAATAATACGTACATATAGTAATATAGAACCTCAACAGCAAAACACGTGTACTGGGGAAACAATCCAACAGGGGATTGCTTAACTGGACACCGGGACAGCATTCACGATGGTCTCGTGCCCGGGGTTTGATTGGACACCGGGACAGCATCGCAATGGCCTCATGCCTAGGGTTAAGCCGTCCAAATGGGACTAAGCTAGCCGGCATGCAAGGTGGGAACCATCAATACCCATACGCCCGTGACAAGTATTACGCGCAGACTACCCAATCGAGGGTCTACAGTCACACCCTGTTAAGGAATGCACCGGGTATCCGATGAAGCCGATCCGAATCCAAGTAACAGTGACAAACGAACCGGGGGAGGTACATACAGTGGTGCCAACAGCACTCCACTCAAAACACAACTCAATATTCAATATTCACATATTTAATCACCTTCCAACTCATATCAATCATATGTACCCAAACCCCAAAATATCAGACACCCGGACATATATACGTCCAACAATCCAACAATCATCATATATACTCAAAATAAGGACATCACCGTCCCAAACATATAATTCCATAGTTAAAATAGTCGCAAGCGTCAAATGACTGCATATCAAACCATAATCAAATAAAATGTCATATTCATCGAAAATCTATATTAAAAACCATATTCAAATCACAAGTCAAGAAATTATCAAATCAAAACCCAAATAAAACATAAGTCTCAATTATCAATATAATCCCATAAGTCGTAAAATGCCAAACCCAAGATTAAACCATATTAAAACTCCAACATCAAAGTATAGATAACCATTTCTTAAAAATATAAAATCCAAACCCCGAAATGTTTATTCATAATATATATAGTCAAAGTATAATTAAGAATTCTTCAAAGTATAATCCCAAACCCAATTACTAATTTCACCGGGCAATACTTAGTGCCCGTATTCACCGCCCAAAGGTTTAGTCAAATATAGGTATAATTTCCCGAAAGTACAACATTTAAACCCACGACGTTTATAAATTCCAATTACTAGAAATTACCCGATAAGTCCATAAATAAAATAATATAAAAACTGCCAAGTCGAATAACTCAATTATTAAATATAAATTCCAAGAAAATCCATAAAATTCACACCGTGTCCAAACCGTACACGAAAACCACCGGACATTCACCACGTCCCATTCAATACTCAATGATATAAATAATTATAAAATATAGTCATAAAGGCTCCAACACGTAAACCGAAACCCGAAAGTTCATAGACGTAATTATAAGTTAAATTCCAAAGATTTCATCCAAAGTCAAATCCAAGATTCAAAGCAATTATCAAATTCCATTTATATGCATTGCACTCAATTCTTTAAAATCATGCTCATTTAAAAACAAAGTCCACTCACAGATAGTCCCAAGCAGCTTGACTCAGAGAGGGTCCCGCCTGAGGATCACGAAGAGCTTGAGTACCTATTTCAAGAATACGAGGATTAAGATTAATAACCGAACTTTGAACGACAACCTTGAAGTCAAACCCTACCTAAACCCGACTCAAAGTGTGCGTACGCTCGTACGAAGGATTCTAAGGTCAACAACATTCGTTAGAAGACGAAACGACATCGGGAGACGCACGGTCAACCCTTGGTCAAACATTCCCGAATAGGTCAACCCCAGCCCGTGAGGCCCATGACCTTCAAACTTAGATCCGAAAGTTCCTACAGGTTCAGTACAACTTATAGAACACGTCCTGAAAGTTTGGTCTCGATCAAACAATCGGATCGCCCACGATCGCATGATTGGACAGTTATGGTTTACTTAACTCTAGGGTTTGCGATTTCAGAGTATCCGGGACTCCAAATCACGATCTGTCAATTACTATACGATCCTAGAAATACGAGGAACAACATACGTGAATTCCGATTCGATCCAACGGTCCGAACCCATCGAACCTAAACAACGCATAATAGGTGTAGGTTCGTTTAAGGTTCAAACGACGTCCGAATCGTAATCCGAACATACGTATGCGCTCACGACAACACGAGGATTGCAACGAAACACCAAACACCACCACCACAGCCGCCACGCGCCGCCACACGCGCCGGCAGCGCGTGGTGGGTGTGTTGAGTAATTCCGGTGATCGGGTTTTTGTCAAAACTTGTAACATCGCCTATACCATTCGAACAAGGACCTCACAGGGAGTCCAGAACCGGTGAGAACTGGCCGGCAACTGGCCGGAAATCCCAAACGAAATCTGGCCAAATCTGGGTTTCCAGATCCGATACCCCAGGCCACGAATCGATCCCAAACAACCCCAAAAACATGTTAAGCAAGAAGAGAGGAGTGGATTGCATACCTGGTTTAACGACGGAGCTCACCGGAAATGATGTGGCGACGCCGGGAAAAATCTGGAAAAACCAATCGCTCGTCACCTTCGAAAACGGAGCTCTCCGGCCGGGAAAAAGGGCACGGCGTGATTGGGAGGAGGAGAGGGTTCGATTAAGACCAGCACCGTCCTTCGCCGTGGCCGGAGGAGAGAGATCGAAGAGAGAGAATGGAGGGATCGCACGGAGGAGAGAGAAAGCGAGGAGAGAGAGAGAAGAACCGGGCTCTGATTGGTCCACTAGGTATTTTATAATATTTTATTCAATTTGTAAATTACCATTATGCCCTTAATGTTCTAAAACTCGTATTGAGACGTGTCGCCCGTCAACGGACTCGTTTCGACGATCCGGACGCAATGAAGCAACTCGTTTGGCCAAATTCTCTTCCGAAAATAAAGTTTACCAAATTACCCCTTTAAATATTAAATTCCAATTTAATTAAATTAATTCCTTTTAATTTCATTTTTAATTACTCAATTTAACTAATTCATTTTATTTTAATTAATTTAGGTCCGGGACGTTACAAATATAATATTATTAAATAGGGTTAATTTTGTTATTAGTCCCTGAACTTAGACCCGATTTACATTTGAGTATCTCAATTTCCAAAATCGTTCTCGTGGTCCTTTAACTTCACTTTCGTTAGGACAAATGGTCCTGACGTCAATTTTGTTAACTTTTTTTGTTAAATGCAGGGGCAAAATTGACAGGACCCGAACCGAATTCCCCTCGGAATCCGTGCCGAAACCTGTGGTTTTCCGACATCCGATAGATGCCGGGCCCATTTACTAAGAATTTCATTTCCTACTCCCGAGTTAAAGGAAAAAGGGCTGAGACTTCTGTCGAAATTTCGGCAGAGTTTCCCCCGAAAAACGAACTTTACCCAACTTTCAAACCTGCCAAAACAACCACAGAATACATCCCCAAACACCAGCAAGCAAACAGTTTACAAAATAGGCCTCCGGCCAATTAATTCAACCCTAATGGGCGATAACAGAGCATATCTAAGAATGATCTAATTTAAACAACAACAATTCAACTTAAAAGAAATGGACATAGAAGTCCTACACTTCGGTCGAAGCTCGAGGAGAGGAAGGCTCAGCTTGAAAGATCGGTTCGCTGCACTACAGCCTGGGGGGCGCAAAACAGAAAAGTGTGAGTGGACAAAAACAAGGTTTTTACAATACTTAAAACAATGTACTAACCCCACCTTTTGAAAACAATGCAAAACATGAAATTTAAACTGTTGTATATGTAATTATTTCAAAAACCGATATCTCAAAACAATAAAAGAATAAATCCAATCCAAACCTTTTTTGAATAAACCAACCTTGCTCACTTGCTTTTCCCGAGGCATAACCTCCCAAAAAGAATCCATATAGATAGAAGTAAATATGAATATGAATAACTTGAAAATCGTAAGCGTGAAAGTATAATAAAGTTCTCATGTACCCAAACAACATTAAATTGCCAGTAACCAAGATAAATTCCAAGAAAAACCCAAAACAACATAGTAGCAAAGTATTCATACTTTAAATAGACTCTACCCCTTACTTTCCCTCACTCAACCAACCGCATGCCCGTAGGCACTACAGGCGAGGAAGTATCCTCACCGAAGACAAGAAGAAAGAACTGTACTAATAATAATAATAATAATAATAATAAATACATATAGTAAGACTCTCACACCAATACTTGTACCGGGGAAACAATCCCAACAAGGGATCGTTTGACTGAACCACATAGAGGAATCCTCAACAACCATGTGGCCAGGGAACGAGCCGTCCAACTAGGACTAAGCTTATCAGCACGTACAGCAGAATCCTCAATACTCGTACGCCTGTGACCAGTCCTACGCGCGCAGACTACCCACTCAAGGGTCTACAGCGACACCCCGTCAAGGGTGCCCCGGGTATCCGACATATCCAGTATCCATTTCATCAAGTATCCACTTTCCAAAGATCCAAAACCGGGGGAGGTACATAGGGTAGTGCTTATAGCACTTCAAACTGACATAACCAAACACTTCTCACTTTCCACAATATCCACACCCACGTACCCCACACATAACCAAACATACATATATGTATACATTCTCCAAATTACCATATAATAACTCAAGATACTTGCAACATGCCAAAGACCCGAATAGTTACGGTATAATTATTATTCAAGAAAGTATATATTCCAAATATAATGTAGTTACATAAGGGACCTCACATCCCGACACATGATGTTCAAAATCCAAATATGGAATTAAAGTATAAAGAACCAACTCTTAAATACATTATTTTAACCCAACGCATAAACCAAATATGAAATAAAAATACAAATACGACTCATAAAAGGTAAAGCCCAAATATAAATTATATTCGAATAAATCCATCAAAACTAGATTCACGAATTAAAACAGTAATTAAATCTCAATAATCGAGAAAACCATTTTTATATGCATTTCAATTTCATTCTTGAAAACAAAGTTCGTTGAAAAACAATGTCCACTGACCATTGGTCCTACGCTGCATAACCCTAAAAGGGTCCCGCCTGCTGCGTAGCAGAGTCCACGTACCTAAAGCGATAGATACGAGGATTGGATTAGTAATTGAACCGAAACGAGAACCTTAAACTCAAATCCTACCAAAACCCGACTTAACGTGCACGTACGTCGTACTAAAGATTCAAAGGTCACACTACTTCTTCTAACCAGTGGGACCGCCTCGGAAGACTCACGGTCAACCGGCGGTCAAACACCTCATTCCGGTCAACCCGGGCCCACGGAGCCCACGACCTCCAAATCGATCCGGACATTCCTAGAAGTCCAAAAATGTCAACTACGTGGCAAGGCGACCTCGGGAGACGCTCGGTCAACCCCAGTCAAACTTGGTCAAACTAACCCGACTAGGTCAAACCGGGCCCGTAGGTCCCATGACCTCCAAACTTAGATCCGAAAGTCCCTACAGGTTCAACACGGCCTAAACAACGTGTCCTCAAAGTTTGGTCTCGATCAAATGGTCGAATCGCTCACGATCGCACGATCGGACGGTTAAGATTTAATTCAAGCTTCAAGTCATTGATCCGGAGTATCCGGGACTCCGAATCACGATCCGTCAATTCTTACACGATCCTAGGGATACGGGGGACAACCTACTAAGAATTGGGATTTATCCGACTATCCGAACATATCGAACCCGGATAACGCGCAATAGGCGTAAATCCGATCGATAGTCAAACGACGTCCGAATTGGAATCCGAGCACACCTACGCGCTCGTGACAACAAAAGAAAATCAAATAAAAAACCAAAACAAAAAAAGTTTGGGGGAGTAGAAATCGGGATAGAGGGGGAGAGAGAGAGAGAGAGAGAGTTTATTTTTAATTTTTTATTCATGTTTTAATCAATTTAATACAAAAATACCATTTTTCCCTTGCATTTAACAGAAAAGTTAACAAAATTGACGGCATGACCATATGTCCTAATGAAACTGAAGTTGAAGGACCACGAGAACGATTTTGGAAATTGAGGGACTCAAATGCAAATCAGATCTAAGTTCATGGACTAATAAAACGATTATCCCTATTAAATATATTGTAAGTCAATAATTAAAACTATAAGAAAACATTTTTAAAAAATTTCATATATCATAAATATTATTAAAGAGATGAAGATTTTTTTACTAGTAAAGTATATAATATATATATATATATATTGTAAAAAGGCATTTTAGTAGTGAATTTGGTTTTCCTTTTATTTCTTGAATCTTTTGTAAACCAGCTTCATTTTCATTCTGATTTCAAAGGGTTAGTAAATACTAATTGGACTGTCTCTATTCATGCTCACTCAGGTTCATGTTCACTCCTAATGAAGTATCGGAAAATCTAAAAATTGAACGATCATTATGGAGTAGATCCAAATAAATTATTTAATATCATATTAATTTACTAGTTGTTAGCGTTTGAGTTCATATGTTATATATATTTTAAAGATAGTTATATGCTTGAATCAACAAAGATTTGAATCATATAGAACATTTGAATAATTTTCCAAAAAAAATTAGTAATTGTCATTGCTACCCCTAGCCAACCACCATGATTACGAAGTTTTTGTTAAGGATTTTGGGTGTGATGAGAACAAGAATTGACCGTGCGAAACGAACCATTTGTAAATATAAAAAAATCTCCAAGCCATCAAATTTCTAAAGACATTAAAAAAACCACCAACACTCGCCGTCTGTGGGAATCGAACCCACGACCACGTGGTTAAAAGCCACGCGCTCT
Organism: Prunus padus; assembly: GCA_024362665.1. Classification (NCBI taxonomy): domain Eukaryota; kingdom Viridiplantae; phylum Streptophyta; class Magnoliopsida; order Rosales; family Rosaceae; genus Prunus; species Prunus padus. The sequence goes on along the minus strand of JANFAM010000013.1, from coordinate 1,573,002 downwards.
ACCAGCTGAGCTAAGACGGCTACATGTCTATTTTCTTCTCTTTATTCAATTTACTCTCTACACCTTTCCCTTTTCTTTACAACTGATTTATGCAAAATATAAAATCCCTAGCCACCCCTTTACCCTAAAAAATCTGAATTCTATCTTGATGAGTTGAAACTCAATTCGGCCAATATCAACCGTTGGATCTGTATAATTTATCTACTAAGTTATTGGCATTCTTTTTTTTTTTTTGTGCAATACCAATGGGGGCAAGATCATTGGCTGAACACAATCTATCAGATAATGATTTTGTTAAAATGATAGACAAGTTTCTGGAGTAGCTCGTGGGAGCAGGGCACACCACTCTGTCAAAGACAAAAGACAAAAGTGAGAAAAACGTGACACAGATTAGATCCCAACATCAATGTTTTTTTCTCTTTCTAAATGTTAATTGTATCAGAATTGCTATAGACAAAACAACCTTGGATCTTGATCCAACTCCCTTTTTTTTAATTTCTTCTGGTTCTAAGATCCAAACCCATATAGATGAATCTTGTCCATATTATAAGAGAGAGAGAGAGAGAGACGTAGCAATTCTCAACAAGGAATAGCATGTCTAGTTTCACTACAATAATCCTTCTGCGCAACTACATTTGGAAAATGTGACAAGATGATTCGAAAGAATATAGAACAAATGTTTTGAAATATAACAAACAACAGATGAACCATTATAGGTTTAAAACTTCCTGCCCTATCAAAGAGTGTCTTAAAAGATCATCTTAATAGAAAAACTAATGTTTAGGGTTCTTGTAAGCCAGATTACATATACATTATACAAACTATCATGTCCATCTGCTTAACCACATCAAGCTCGATTAAGGGAAAGCTAACACCCTCTTTGAAGGCTTCAATACATCTGTCACGCCTTTCTTTTTCCGGGTTTCTTCTCACGGGCACTAGCAAAGGCATGAATAAGCCAAATGGTTCTTCTTCGAGACATAATGTGTAATGAAATTGGAGGCAGGTGCAGAGGAATCGGATATGTCGGTTGGGACAAGTATTTGAGTTTTACTGGAAGCAATTCTCTTACCCGCAACATTTGCATAGAACAAGCCAGAGATGGCTGGTACAAATACATCACTCTGCGAACATACGTAGAAGTCAATGATCTTCTCAAATTCAGAACCCTCTGAATCCAGAAACTTTGACTTCTTGTCTGCAGGGATAATGCCATCCTGCAATAAATTCCAGAGGCATTAAGTACAAAATATACAACTGAAATAGCAATGCTAGTGGTTTCAACTAGGAAGAACACAAACATTCTATAAGAATAACCAGAAAGTACACCAAAGATTTTAATGAGATCCAAGGTAGGTAGTTATCCTAAATTAACATGAAAGATGGCCAGCCAAGCATAAATAAAAGAAATAAAGAAACAAAGAAACTAAAATAAAGTAAAAATTCAAGCCAGAACAGAGGATGCCTGCACCTTTATATAAGTTTTTGGGAAGATGTCTTTCAGAGCATCAAGGCTGCTGTCCCATTTTGATTCAGTCAAATAAATCGTGGTACCCTTTCCAAATCCAACTTTCCTCAGAAATAAAGCAACCTCTTGTGCATTATAGCAACTTTTTGTTCTGGATTCGTCTCCTCCTTGGCAACCATTCTGCTCCAATATCTCAACCCTCAAATCCACTGCTACAAATTGGCCATTTGACTTGCGACTCAAAGTTCTCAGTCGCTCAACCATTGAGTCAACCACTTCGTTAATCTCTGGTTGCAACTCTAGAGTTCCAAACATTGCCAAACATGCAACTGAATCGCTAGAACTCTTTCTTTCTATCCTCTTCATATTAACTGAAGGAAAGTAAGTTGCCAGCCTTATGTTGCCCTTCGATCTGTAAATCGGTTCCACGTGTTCTACAATGTAATCTTCTGTAACCCGATTAGGGACCTTAACGGCAGCAAGATTCCTTGTTGATAATTTACCAGGTCGTTCTTTTGCTACTCTAACCACACCATCCAAGCTACTTATAAACTTCTCAACATCGTAAATCTCTTCAAAGTTCCTGGAATATAAGCTATATTAGTGGCCTGCCAAAAACTTTATTTAAATCCAACCAAATAATTTCTTTTATAGTAGTACTGGAAAATATAATCGCACCATAGGGCTCGTTCAAGCAGATAAAGTATACCAGTATGCTATTTACGACCAACAACAAACACAAGCACAATGACAACAGCAACACAGGAAAGAGTATCACTAAGTCTGAAACTAGAAATAATCAAAGGAAAGCTGGCTTTTAATAGAGCATTTGCGACCGACTAACCTCTCATCCCCTGGTTTGGTCCCTCTAATGTCAGGAAGTACAAGAGTTGCCCCTAGATACCTTGCCACGACTACGGCATCCGCAATCTGAAGAATAACAGGGAACAAATTACAGAGAGGAAAAAGAATTGGTTTGCAAAATAAATGGCTAATTTAAGAAGTACAACAGAAAACCTTTTACAGAAGTTGACAAGATATCCAACATTTATAAAGTAGCTACAAACATGTCCAAGCATAAGTTTGGTGTATATGAATACTCTACAAGTAACCGTAAGATCACCCATGATGTATCGCAAAGAATGTTAGAGAAACGATGCCAAACATTTCCAGGAAAAGATGCACACGTAATGTAGCATGCTCTGCCAAATGATAAAAGGATGAAAGGACTGAATTTATAGATATTTTGATAAATTATATTCAGGGAATTTTACATCAATTATAGGATCCAAACAAATAACTCTTTCACCTAAATCAACTGTTGATTAAATACCTGTGAAACATGGTATTCAGGGCCATTTGTTAATGAGAAAAGGACATACCCCTCCGTCTGCTCTACATCATCTGCTACCAAGGTAACAAGGTAAGAATTTATAAAAAGAAATTTGGTAACGCATCATTGCAATAAACAATAAATGAAATAACCATTGATTTCAAAATGTAAAGAAAACTTACCAGATGGCTTAGACCAACATGGTTTTAGCTCCTGACCATCATCTTTCCAAGGCCCGCTATTCTTCTTGCTGACGCCCTCCTTTGAAATCTTGGCATTTTCCAAGGTATCCCTTCCGCTGCCAGGAAATTTCTCCTATATAAGCAAAAGAGAATAAAATGCACAGAATAACCCAGTTAATCAGTGCTCAAATGTATTCGTCGTAAATAAACAATGTAAACTTCATAAATAAATAAAAAGATCTACATGTGCTCCATTACAACTCTATACAACATTTCTAGAGTGCAAGTGAAAAGTACCCGTAAAAGGAAATGGGTGAGAGGGGAAACAAAATTTCTATAGAAACGGTTTTTGGGTGCGAAGAAAAATGTAGAGAAATTAAAACCATTGAATTCAATAGAGAAAATAAACAGGAGTCCTGAATCCAATTAATGTCACTGAACAGAGAGTTCATCGTAACTATTTGACTTAGTTGACCAGAAATCTTTCTTGAACTATTAGAGAACCCAAATTCTGAATCCATTTTGCTTCTCAGTTTCTAACAAACAAAGGATGGTGAATGATACTGTTAAACATAACAGAAAATGGGCTAAATCTACAGCAACAAATCTATAGAAAACCAAAAGACTTATACACAGAACCTCTCAGTAATGGTTTTTGTTACGATTCAACTTCAATTTCAACAAATCAATCACAAGGCATCAAAGATTACAAATCAAATGAAACAGAAAATCCAGAAACAGAGATATTGCTATTTCACAAGACATTTATGTGATTACTCTGCAAAATGAGAGAGAAAAATCAAACAAGAAACAGTAAAGCAGATCAGATAAAGTGATGAACTTTAGTATTGTGGAGAGTGTGTGATGCTGGTTTTTGGTGGACTTACTTCAACAGAATCAAAATGGTCTCTCTTAATCATATTCCCAAGCATCACAAACATTGCCAGTGTCAATATACCCGCCACTACCTGCCTCAAATCCACACCCATCTCTCCCTTTGAACAAAAAAACCTCTCTTTACCACTCACAGATCCTACTTACTACAAAACACACACACACACACTCTCTCTCTCTGCTACAAGGAAGAGAGAGAAAATCAGGAAAGTGAGCGATGAGGTATCAACCCTAGTGGCTAGTGTTGCTAGAAAATCAAGCAAAGCACTTGGGTAATAAATAGTTGGGGTGGGAAGGACAGTGATTGTGTTTTGAAGTTAAATTAGAAAACTTAAAAAGGTGGACAATAGACATTTTGTCCAGCGCAGATATACAACGCCATATATCGTATGTTTCTCAGAATTCATTATCCTCTGTGCTTTCTTACAGCACCGACACTTTCCTTGAGATAATGACACCTTGCCCAAATCTTACAACTCCTCATTTTCCTTTCTCCTTTTTTTTTTTCTCTTTTCTTTTTGGGCTTTTGTTTTTGTTTTTTTTAAAAGCTTTTTTATTTTGGGTAGTTGGGGAAAAAAATAAAAAAATTTGAAGTACCCAAATTTAATACTGAAAAAATACTATTCCTCCTAAAGTAATTTTCTTAGCATTTTTGTTTTGTTTACTCAGATCATCAGTTTTTATCATATTTTCAAATGTGATCTAACTCATCAATACTTCGGATTGACTATCAAATAATGTTACATATCTGATTGATTAAAAAAAAAAAAATTCAAATAAATGTAGATCTTTAATATGAATGAGATCCATAATAAATAAAGATGGGAAAATAATTCTCCTTTAAAATTGTGTACAAATTAAGAAAATTAAATCTTATATAGCAATATACGTTTTGTTAGAGCATGTCACTTTGTTGAGAGAAAATTTTGATTCATAAAGATTCTTTTTTATATACACGATAGTCTAAATTATGTTTTTTTTTTTAGAATTACCATTAAATATCAAAATAATTAATAATAGTTGTAACATAAACTTTCGTCTACAACTACAATATTACCCTTTTTTTTTGTATTTATTAGATTTTAGTCAAAGAAAATAAAATTATTTAGGAAAAGACCAAATAAAATTTTTTTATTTAAAAAAAGCCAATGAATTCAGTTGTTTTATTTTTTGTTCTCCATGTGATACACCAAGTTGCAACACTGCTTTCATATTGTATAATATTTTTATTGACCATAAGGTAAGTATAACTTTTTGTGTTTTATTTTTACAAAGAAAAATTGGGGTGACGACTGTAGGTGGGTGGAGTGACATTATCCATGTGCTTTTGATAGATGAATCCTAAAAGAAAAGGTACGAAATAAATCTTGCTTTCTTAATAACTAATAAATATGGCCAACCAACTTCTTCTTTTTTCAACCGTCTAGTTTTTTTTTTTAGCAGTCAACCATCTAGTTTTGTTGAAATATCTTACCAAGCTCTTAGGTTGGAATTTTTATGGCATTATGGTAGTGTATGTGTTTGTGAGAAATTCTTCTCCTCTTTAATTTAGATCATCGCTTATACTATATAAAATATATATATATATATATATATATATATATAAAACTTAGATCATCGCTTGTACTAATATATATCTTACCAAATTAGTTAAACCACCTTGTAATTAAGTAAATTTTAGCGTTCATAATCACTTTACATACAAACTTTGCAGTTTATGGATTATTAATTATTATTTTTTGTGACAAACAATACTTTGTTCACAACGTAATAAGTTAATTTTGGGTTTGAAATTTACATCATACCTTACATAGTAGAATAAATTGTTAATCCTTAATTCAAAAAATTATAAATTATGGCCAGCAAGTCTAGTGGTATTGATTTGTAAATCAGTGGTCTCATATTCAAATTTTCATGTTACCTTGGTAGTGTGTGTGTGACAAAGCCTCCTATTATTCTAGTTTAGACTATCGCATGTACTTAGAAAATTATATAAATTATGATTATGTCACTTATAAATAGAGATTTTAAATAAGTTGGACTTTTGCACTCGAGCTTTATTGTAAACTAATAAACTATAAGGAAAATAGAAGTTGGCCAAATCTGATAATGACCTGCACATGCTCATCATCCGCCTCAAACAGCGGAAAGTGAGTCAACCAGGACAGATTTGGGCGAAAGAGTGTTTGTTGGGAACTTGGGATGATTGTGGCTTATGTTCTGGTGCTTAATTTATGAAATTCTTATTATTTTTCTTTTAAAAAAAACAATTTTACAATTAAAATTGCAACATTTCAATTTAAAAAATTTAGATTAATTCAGATATTTTCAATTAAATTAAATTAAATCTCTCTCCGCCTTGTTATGGTAAACTGGACCTACTTATTATAAGTTATTTTTTTCCTTTTTCAGCTTAGATACTTAAGTTAGATACTTAAGTTACTTAAGTCTTTCTATATAAAGAGGGATTCCCCTTTAAGAAAATAAATAACTTGTAGGGCACATTGTTGGACCAATCTTGTAATGTAGCTTGCTCATCCTTGTTATTCCAATTGAAACCATTACTCACTGATTCGATCAAATAAATAGATCAACACAATACTCCCGAAATATAACCTCTTAAATCATCATTAATTGATTTACGACCTAAAGACGATGCTAAACAATAACCATTTTTCAGATGTCAAGCCCCAGTCGCTGCAGGGGGCAGGTGGGTGGGGATGCTGGTAGATTCTCTTGTAGACTATGGTGGTTAATTTAATCAAATCATTAAGGTGGCAGGATTAGGATTTGTCTCTAAATTGAGATGATTAGAATTGATGACCCTTCATGAAGCTATACAATTTTTCTAGTGACTTTTGTTTAATTAGTTGGGTAATTGCTTTCAATCTTTGATTAATAAAAGCTTGATAATGAATATCAAAAGTTGGAAGAGCAAGATTGCTCAACTAATTTTATGTTATATAGTCACCGGTCCATGTTCAAAGTTTTTGAACAAAATGCTATATGGTTTGAAAAAAGAGTAATGTTACACGAAACACATTTATTGATCAAATGTTTATCAAACTTAATAAATATGGTATATATAATATTCGTAATTAATTTTTGGGTAATGTCAAAGAGCCAATTTCTCCCTTCCTGTTTGGCCTATGTAAAGATTTGCCCTACAAAATCGGTTTGTTAAGGATGACCACAAGCTCTATAGAAACATGCCATGACAATACCCAAAAATTGAGGATGACCACAAGCTCTATAGATTTGCCAAAATGTTATATTGTTTTCAACTTAAGACATTTGAAACATGCCATGACAATAATCTATAGAAACAATAATGGTACAAATAATTTTATTATTAGAACAAACTTAGTGTGACTCTTAAATACATTGAGTAGAGACAATATTTATTTATTTTCTTCAAATCTTGGCTCTTTTAAGTTGATAATTTCTTTTCATCACATCTTGGCTTTTTTTATTTTTTTGGTGAAAAAAAGTTTAGGGAGATGGGAGGCTACCTCATCCAAGGATTAGGGCATATCAAGGTCTCTTTGAAGACTTACAAAGAGGGTCTTAGCCCATTTTCGCTTTTTACAAATTACCCATAAAAATGGATTGTTGACATCTAAACTCGAACCTAGGCCTTGATAATGAAGAGAACGATTCTTACCAACTCAACCAACCCTCGTTGGCAATCTTGGCTCTTTTTGGGTACGTGATTTCCATTTTTTAAAGCTATACCAATACATAAAGTAGGGGGAAAACCATATGTAAATCCATTTTTAAAAACTACATGTAAATAATTGGGGTGCTTTTTTCCTTCTTGTACAATTAGCTTGGACTGCGCTGTACATTGTGTACAATTAGCTATGCCGTCGGGCCAATTTAAAACTCCAGGGTCAAGCACTAAACTTTCTACTTGATAAGTGATCCAACCCAACTCAACCCAAATCCAACAAAAATTCCTTAGGCCCGACCCAACTGTTCCTTTCACTGCCTCCATCAACGCTCTAAATTCAGCAGTCACTTCCAATCCAAGCCAACACCGGACACCAAATCAAACCCAGATCTCTTCTTCTTCTTCTTCCTCATCATCATCTTCTTCTCCTTCTCATTTATCTCATTTAGATCCACCATTTCCCATTCCCTGAGATCCAATTCCGATTCGGATCCCCAATGATGGAGAAGTCATGCACTCTCCTCGTCCACTTCGACAAAGGCACACCAGCCCTAGCCAACGAGATCAAAGAGGCCCTAGAAGGAAACGACGTCGAATTGAAGATTGAAGCCCTCAAGAAGGCCATCATGCTCCTCCTCAACGGCGACACCATTCCCCAGCTCTTCATCACCATCATCCGCTACGTACTGCCCTCCGAGGACCACACAGTCCAGAAGCTCCTCCTCCTCTACCTTGAGATTATAGAGAAAACCGACTCCAAAGGCAAGATCCTCCCGGAGATGATCCTCATCTGCCAGAACCTCCGAAACAATCTTCAGCACCCGAACGAGTACATCCGAGGCGTTACGCTACGATTTCTCTGCCGATTGAACGAGTCCGAGATCATTGAGCCTCTGATCCCTTCGATTCTCGCCAATTTGGAGCACCGCCACCCATTTGTTCGACGAAATGCCGTGCTGGCGATCATGTTCGTGTATAGGCTTCCGCAGGGGGAGACATTGCTGGATAGCGCGCCGGAGATCATCGATCGGTTCTTGGCCTCCGAGCAGGACCCTTCCAGTAAGAGAAATGCTTTCCTTATGCTCTTTAATTGCGCGCAAGATAGGGCTGTGAATTATTTGTTTACACATATCAGTAGGATTATTGAGTGGGGCGAACAGCTCCAAATGGTTGTCTTGGAATTGATTAAGAAGGTCTGTAGAGTCAATAAGGGTGAGAAATCGAAGTACATTAAGGTTATTATTTCATTGCTTGATGCGCCGTCGAGTGCGGTTGTTTATGAGTGTGCTGGAACGCTTGTGTCGCTGTCTTCGGCGCCTACGGCCATAAAAGCAGCTGCCAACACTTATACTCAGTTATTGTTGTCGCAGAGCGATAACAATGTGAAGTTGATTTTGCTGGATAGGATTAGTGAGCTCAAGGCTTCGCATAGGGAGATTATGGTTGAGTTGGTTATGGATGTTCTCAGGGCACTGTCAAGTCCGAATGTCGATATTAGGAGGAAGACTCTTGATATTGTGCTTGATTTGATTACGCCCAGGAATATTAATCAGGTTGTGATGATGTTGAAGAAGGAGGTCGTGAAGACTCAGAGTGGGGAGCTTGAGAAGAATGGGGAGTATAGGCAGATGTTAGTGCAAGCAATATATGCATGCGCAGTTAAGTTTCCTGAGGTGGCGAGCACGGTGGTGCATCCTTTGATGGATTTCTTGGGCGATACCAATGTTGCTTCAGCCCTGGATGTGGCTGTTTTTGTGCGTGAGATTATTGAAACCAACCCCAAGCTGCGTGTTTCTATAATAACGAGGCTGCTGGATACTTTCTACCAGATCCGCAATTCAAGGGTTTGCACTCATTCTCTTTGGATTATCGGGGAGTATTGTCTCTCGCTTTCTGAAGTTGAGAGTGGGATTGCAACCATTAAGCAGTGTCTTGGGGAGCTCCCATTTTACACGGCTTCTGAGGAAAAAGAGGCACAAGATGCTACGAAGAATTCTCAAGTGGTAAGCTCGAGCACTGTGTCTTCTAGGAGGCCTGTGATCCTTGCAGATGGGACCTATGCTACCCAGTCTGCTGCACTGGAAACTGCTATGTCTGCACCTGTCCTGGTTCAAGGATCTTTGGCTTCCGTGGGGAACTTGAGATCATTGATTCTCTCGGGGGATTTTTTCCTTGAGACAGTTGTAGCTTGCACATTAACGAAGCTTGTTTTGAGATTGGAAGAGATTCAGCCTTCAAAGGCTGAAGTGAACAAGGCAACTACACAGGCATTGTTGATCATGGTCTCTATGCTTCAATTGGGTCAATCCTCGGTCCTTCCACATCCGATAGATAATGATTCTCGAGATAGAATAGTTCTTTGCATTCGGTTACTATGCCATAAAGGTGAAGAAGCAAGGAAGATATGGTTAGAGTCATGCAGACAGAGCTTTGTGAAAATGCTTGCAGATAAGCAGCTCCGGGAAACAGAGGAAACTAAAGCTAAGGCCCAGATATTGAGTGCACAACCAGATGACCTTATTGATTTCTACCATCTTAAGAGCAGAAAGGTAAGGCAGCATTATGCTTTTCTTGTATACATAATTTGGATCCTTTTCTTATATATATAATTTTCTTTTTCAGGGTATGAGCCAGCTCGAGTTGGAAGATGAGGTCCAAGATGATCTCAAACGTGCTACTGGAGAATTCACAAAGGATAGAGATGATGCAAACAAGCTCAACCGCATTCTTCAGCTCACAGGATTCAGTGATCCTGTTTATGCTGAAGCCTATGTAACAGTTAATCATTATGACATTGTTCTTGATGTTACCGTCATCAATCGAACCAAGGAAACCCTTCAGAATTTGTGCTTGGAGTTGGCCACAATGGGTGATCTCAAACTTGTTGAGCGTCCGCAAAACTATACGCTAGCTCCGGAATCAAGCAAACAGATAAAGGCAAACATTAAGGTCTCTTCAACTGAAACGGGAGTTATATTCGGTAACATTGTATACGAGGCTTCTTCAAATGTGCTTGACAGAACGGTTATTGTTCTCAATGACATCCATATTGATATAATGGATTACATCTCTCCTGCATCATGTGCTGACGTGTCATTTAGGACAATGTGGGCTGAGTTTGAGTGGGAAAACAAGGTACACTGATTTGATATGGTTTTGCATTTTATTTTATTAAATTTTTTTTTTGTGCTTCATTGATATGATCATTAGGTGCTTCTTGTTTTAAATGGTTTCAAAATGACCCAAAAGGATATGATGCCTTTGAACCCGATTACATAATCACCAATTGTTCATGTAATTCCTAAGTTCACGAATGCCAATGTTCGGATAAGGTTACAAGACATGCATTTATATGATGAACCTCTTCAGTGACGTTTACTGCTTATGTTTAAGATGATGCTGTGCCGGTAATAAAGCTGTAATATAATAATTATGGTGATGGTTATTATGGTTATAGTGATAGTTGTGAGCTTTCTAATGGAATAGATTCAATAGCATGTCAATGCCTCATGCTAGTGGATACATTGTTTGATTGTTGCACCATGCATGATGCAAATTGGGTAATTTCTTTCATGTTATCTAATTCCTGCTGGATAAAGGAGGCTCTTGCAGATGATGCTGCTTCTGAATCATCCTTGGTTGTTAGCTCATGCATCATCTTTACATATCTAGTGCTTGTGGACTTGTGTTTTCTTTCTCACATCAAATGACAATGCGCTTCTTACATGTCCTTAATTGTGATTCTTTTTACAACTTGATAATATTTCCTTTCTGTGGACTTGCATTTGGGTTCTCCTCCAAAAGCAAATGTGCATCTTATATGTCAGTTTAAAATTTATTTCTAGCCATCCTTATTGTAATTTTGCTCTTCCTTGGTAGATGCCTTTGGATTCTATTATACATTAACACACTCTTTTCCCCAGGTTGCTGTAAATACTGTTATTCAGGACGAAAAGGAATTTCTGAACCATGTTGTTAAAGCGACTAACATGAAGTGCCTGACTCCACCGTAAGTTTTGGGACTCTATTAACCATGTTTATCATTTACTTCTGTTGCATGTTGAAGAAAGATTATTCTTTTCATGATGCACAGAATCGTACATAGGTATTTACATGCAACCATACAAACATATGCATATATATAATTTCCTACTACAATCATTTAAGAAGTTGACATAGTTGTCAATGGTAGTGCCGTGTTGTCCACCTTTACAAATGTGCACACAACTTAAAAACTTAGCGACCATGTCATAGTGTAAACAAAATACAGTTCAACATTGACATTTTCCATAGGTGCTTATACATGTAACATGCATATAAGAGTAAGTGTATTTTCTTTTTAATCTCTTTACGCCTTCTGGGAGGATGATTGATGGTCATTAATTTCTGCTCATCCCTGGCTAATTGGGCATTAGATCGGCACTGGAAGGAGAGTGTGGAGTCCTCGCTGCTAATCTGTACGCAAAGAGTGTTTTCGGGGAGGATGCTTTGGTGAATGTGAGTGTTGAGAAGCAAGCAGATGGTAAGCTAAGTGGATACATCAGAATTAGAAGCAAGACTCAAGGCATTGCCCTCAGTCTTGGGGACAAGATCACCTTGAAACAGAAGGGAGGCCTCTGATTGGACCCTAAGCCTAATTTTGCAGCTGCTTAAACCTTTGTTAGTACTAGTCTGCTTGCAGCACGGGGCCTATCTATATTCATCTCACTTGCTCTGAATTTTCGTGTTTTTACCGAGGATCGCGTCTGTTATCGAATTCTTTTGCTTTTTTGCTTTTCCCAGTAAGTGGATAGTTAGGACATATTGCTTCTATCCACAATATATTCAAAGTAAATTTGTAGTGATCACCACCGTATACACTTCTGTTGTTAATTGTAACATTTCATGTTTTCAATTTGTATTAGCTGTTGCTATCAATACCCCCAACAAGGTTCGCCTGTCGCATTTTAATATCAAGTTTACCGACTCATTTTCCTTTATTAAGCTGTGTTGGATTTTGCTATCAATTGATAACCTTCATTATTTTAATAGATTTATTAATGATGACCACCCAAAATTTGATGGACTCAAAGTTCAGTGACCATTGCATTTCTAGGAGTCTTTGATTTTCGGATTAATTTTTCGATTCCCAAGTGATTTTCTCTTCAGCCCACCTACCCAACCTAAACAGTCTCTTTAGGAGGTTGGAGGAACTTGATCAAACTCACACATAACAGAAGTTAAAATGAAAAACTAATCGAGGGCGTTGTTGGAAATCTAAATAACTTTTCATTTATAATAATATTGCACAAACCAAACATGGAAATGGGTAAAAATGGTATTTTCCAGCATTCCTAATTATGGGAATGAACATCTCCATTTTCATATTTTGAAATTAGACAAGGGAATTTCAATATGAGGAAGTTCAATCCGCGAACTAAACGGGCTCTTATGGGCAGTACTTGAGCTTTCTAATTGAGGGTTTAGCTATATGTTTTGTAAAAACACAACAGACCTTGGCGAGCTTCCTAAGGTTTACTGACCAAAAAGAAAAACTTTAGTGAGCTTCCTTGCCCATTGCTACAACATTGTTTTGTTCCCCCTTCCGGAATAAAGGTGAAGTGAAGGTGGGCGCACGCATTATCTCTATAATTGACCTCATAGTATCTTAAAAGCAACCAACACCCAGCAGTCTAGTTACGCAAAAGAAACAATTACTTCAAGAAACCAAAAAAATAAATTAACTTTTCATAACCTTTCACCATCCTAAAACTTATAGTAATGATTCTAACAAAATTTGGAGGACTTTTGGGAAGTTAATTATGGGCAAATAATTTCTGGACAGCGCCCAAAATCTTTGAGAATTTGTGTAGAAAACGACTATAGTTTCAGAATTCCACACAAGTATGTAGCCGGACATTTTTATATGTATGTAGATAATTTGGTGGTTGGGGTTCCTAAGATGTGATGTTTGTTTGTTTGCAAGTAAGTACTATAACCAAGGAAATTCATTAGATGGTAGTTGAGGATACTGTGGTGTTTATCTTGCAAGTGAGGGTTGGTTTGAATATGGTTATTATCTTTATTTGATTTGGTAAGTTTGGTGGAAAGGAAATGAGTAGTGTGGAAGAAACCATGACAGAATTTTTTACTGCACTCTTCTAAAATCTTGGTGCAGTATAAAAGGTTCAGTCAATTGTTGGGGACTCTGAGAAAGAAAGATAGATAGATAGATACTTCTTTTGACAATGGCTGATGTTCAAAGTTTTGAGAAACTCAAAGCTACCCAGCAACTGTTAAAGGCTAGCCTAGAGAAATCTACAGCACTTTCTTCAGCTATTGATGAAACTGGGTCTAGGTTGGAAGGCATGAAGCAGAGATTGCCATCTTTGGAAGCTGCAGTGAGGCCCATCACCACGCAAAAGTGTGGATATTCTGCAATTAGGGACCAAATCAATGGTGCCATTGGCGCTGCTGCTGCTGTTCTCAAAGCCTATGATATCGTTCGAGAGCTTGAGAAGTCACTCTCTTTTGCATCATGTTCTGATCTTCCTGCTTATCTTTCAGCCACGAAACGGCTTGAAGAAGCATTGAGGTTTCTTTCTGACAACTGTCGGCTGGCAACTCAGTGGCTGCAGGACATTGTTGAGTTTTTGGAAGGCAATGCATGTGCCAATGATCAAAGCCTCTTGAGTGTGAAGAAAGCTCTCAGAATTCTACAGGAGTTGCATGCAATCGAGGGTTGTGCTCGTCTTGACGGAGGGCTTCTCAACGATGCATTCAACGAACTTGAAGCTGAATTCATAATTTTATTAATGGAGAACAGGGCTACTACAACAACCAGCATTACTTCATCACCATTATCAGTGCTTGTAATTCAAAAGCTTCAAGCCATAGTTGAGAGATTGAATGCTGCTGATCGGCTTGAAAAGTGCATAATTGTGTATGCTGAAGCTCGGAGTTTGAGTGCTAGAAGAAGCTTGCAGGCTCTTGATCTGGACTACCTTGAGATAGAGATCACAGAGTTTGTTGATACGCAGAGCATTGACTCTTACATTGACCAATGGGGGAAGCATTTGGAGTTGATTGTGAAGCATCTGCTTGAGCTTGAGTACAAACTCTGCAACAATGTCTTTGAGAAGGTAGGATCAGATGCTTGGAAGCGCTGCTTTGCAAGAATTGCTCAAGAGTTTAGACTTGCTTCTTTCCTCCAGTTTGGAAATAATGTCACCAAGATGAAGAAGGACCCCATCAAGCTCTTGAAGCTATTAGATATATTTACAGTTATGGAAAATCTAAGATTGAATTTTAACAGGCTCCTTGGTGGGGAGCCCTGCACTGAAAGTCAAAGCCTGACAAGGGATTTAATCAAGAGAGTTGTTAATGGGGCTTGTGAGATTTTCTGGGAACTTCCTAGCCAAGTGGAGTTGCAAAGGCGATTTTCTCCTCCTTCGGATGGTGGCGTTCCCGGGCTAGTAAGCTTTATAACTAATTACTATAATAAATTGCTAGGAGATGATTATAGGCCAAGCTTGATCCAGGTCTTGAAGATCCATCAAAGCTGGAAACAGTATGTGTATGATGATGGTGATGATGATGTTCTTTCCCATCAGATTTATAGTACCATGAAGGAAGTTGGGCTAAATTTGGATGCATGGTCCAAGGCCCATGAGGACATCTCCCTCTCCTACCTTTTCATGATGAACAATCACTGCCATTTCAGCCAAATGAAAGGCACACAGCTGGGGGATATAATGGGAGATTCTTGGTTGGAAGCTCATGAGAAATACAAGGACTATTATGCAGTTCTCTACTTGAGAGAGAGCTGGGGAAAGCTTCTACCTCTTCTAAGCCAAAAGGGTTTAATATCATTTCCCTTTGATCACCAGGATTTTGATAACAAGCTGCTCAAGGCATTCAATGAGGCTTTTGATGAAAGGTACAAGAAGCACTCCAATTGGGTCATATCTGACGAAAGCTTGAGGCAGAAGGTATGCCAACTTTTGGTGCAGGCAGTTGTACCTGTTTATAGGAGCTACATGCACAAGTATGGGGTTTTGGTTGAACAAGATGCAAGTGGTAGCAAGTATGTTAAATACACTGCACAAAGCTTGGAGAAGATGTTGTACTCTCTGTTTCAGCCCAAGCTCAGCAAGTATTGCGGCACCAAACGTATACGTTTTATTGGTAAACTGAAAAAAGTCGTGACGAATCAGCTTCGTGTAACTCTTAAGGCAATGTGACTTCGTAGAAAGAGTAATACTAGAAGGACCACATTTTTAGATTGTAGGATCATACATCTAATAGACGCAGGATCCATCTAAACAAGGGGGTCAACTGATATAGTCTGTAATGTGGTACAAATAGTGTTGAGGGCAAAAACTAGTTCATGTTCATGTTATATTCAGTTTGTATAGATTTACACTTACTAATTACTTAATATGTATTTATTTAAATGATTATTTATGGATTTCCTTTTAATTTCTTTATTCATATTTGATGTTAATGGCTAATAAGCTTCTCCTTAACCATACATATTTTCGTCGCAAGCTTTACAGTGATTGTAGAGGCTAAAGAGAAAGACTAGTCTTTAACCTTATAGAACCCTCTGATTCAAACTTAGACAAATGATTTTTATCTATATTTGCAGGGTACCTTTTGGGATTGACATCCTCAATTCAATTCAATCCAATAATTCCGAAGTATCATGAAAACCTGCCATTACAGTTAAAATTCAGTCAATCTTGTATTTTTTATTTATTTAGAGCCCATTATGACTCATTGCCCATAGGTGACGTTTCATCCTGTCAAAGGGCTAAACGCATAAAATGCTATAGAGCCCATTATGACTCATTGCCCATAGGTGATGTCTCATTCTGTCAAATGACTAAACGCATAAAATGCTATATAGGGGACAACAATCAAGACACCGCATTCTCATCCAAATCATTTGATAATCCGTAACTTTATATACCAAGTTATTAAGCCGACAAATCATTTTTTACAAACGAACGCAGTACACTTCCAAAAGAAAAGGCATGCTGAGATTTCCTAGCTGATTCCATAAAAATAAATAAATAAATAAATAAATAGAAAACAGCCTTCAAAAGTTTTGAAGTAGATTTTATTGATCAACCTAATCTTCCCTCCTAACTTCCGGATATTTAGTATAGTCATGATCTGGTTTAGTCAGCTGTAAGTCATCCCAACGATGACATTCTGGAAGCTAAGTGCTTTGAGTTGCAGCAGGCTCTGTTGATGAAGCATTCTCCTCTTTGTATCAGAAAGATGTTTTGGGTGCAGATGGGGAAACTCCTTCGACACTAGCTGGAGCTGATGGTGGTTCAGCTTCTGTTGGATCAGTGCTGGGCTCTCTCCGCCATTGTAGACTAGAGCTTGAATACCGTGGTTTGTTGGGGATGGCCTTTCTGTTACCATGTGGTACATGTGCGTGGAAAGTCTTCGCCTAAAGCTGGGCTGGGGCTGTTGCCGCAGCAGAAGCTGCTCCTGCCTTCCTCAGCACCTATACAATAAGTATACAGGTGAAAAGTTAGTTTTTCGAATATTATTATTCAGTTCTCCAAAGGTGAATCTCAAATTTACAACCTAAGATCCTTGTGACTGACAGAATCTGCACCGAGAGAGAAGATAGAATGTGAAACATGAGGGATACACACGGGTATAAAAGACCTTGTCAAAGAAAAGAGGAATTCTATCTATTCAATTCTCTTTAAAAGATAAAAAATTAAAATTAAAATATTTCCTTGATCAGAAATAGAAACTCTGCTGCCACCAAGCTTCATATTATCAGCCTAGTCAGTTCATTTTTATCCCAACTTGGTTCTTCAGTCTTGAAAACCAGTTAATAGCAATTGTATAGCATTTTAAACATGCATCCACTGCCAAATGAACAAGTTGTGTTTGGTCATTGGAGATATTGTACCCATTTTGGCACTTTTGTGGCTTTGTACTTGTTCTGTTTCATCAATAAATACTATCGCTTTTTCTATAAAAAAAAATAAAAAAACAAGCATCCACTGCCCAATGAACATGGACAAAGTTAGAACAATTGACTAGCAGATTTACTACTCTCAACCATGTTAATCTCCATAAGGCCTACCCTTGTCTTTTTTATTTATTTCTTTCGTTCAGTTTTATTTTTTGTTTATTTTTAGGTTTCCCACTTTTTTTCTTGTAATTTACCACATCAATAACCTAATTGATCCTTTGAGACATGAAAGGAACTGTTCACCTTCACAGTTCTTGAATAAAATGTTGTCCCACTCAATGCCACGGCTTTGTCAACAGATGCAATGCTAGCAAAGGTAACATAAGCAGCCCTGATAATAGAATTGTCATAAAACTGTCCCAAACCAAAGATAAAACATACAAACAGACTTTGAGTACTTCTCAGATATAGAATAGATGACTAAATAAATGTTACCCTTGTCGTTTAGCAGTTAATATGTCTGTCAGCATCACCACATTGACAACCCCTCCACAGTTGGCAAAGAACAATGACAAAGCTTCTTTAGTTGCTGAAAAATGTACCTGTTTTATTTTTTTCAAATAGTACATGGTATGCTTATGAGATATTTTGAACAACAAATGCAGAATTTAAAACACATTAAATAAATCAGAAGGAATAATAGCAATATCTCCATGGAATTAATCACAAATACCTTTCACTTTATTTAAACAAAAGTGATCTACAACCCCTGCTTTCTGGTTAGATTAACTAAGAAGTGAACTCAAAGCGAGGATAACAGGCATGAATCGACACACCCCTCTGGTTTCCATCTTTTATTATCAACTGGTTTACTTAGAACTACAATCAACCAATTTTGTGAAATGCTCGATTATCTTGGGGGTGCTTAGGTGTGTGTATTTACCAACCAAAAAAGAGAAAAAAGGAGCAACATACACAAATAGCTTACATTTGTTACTAATACAGTTCTTGAGTCAACCTCAATGTTTTTCTCTGAATCCTTTAATATACCTGAAAATGCACAAGTGTATTAGATTCCTGAAAAGTTCAGGCTTCTGGGGACAACAATGATTGCCAGTTAGTAAAGCTAGATCAATGAAATGATTATCAGTCAAGAGAGGAAAAATATGCATTTTAATGAGAAAGAACAGAAGAAATCCTAGAGACCTAATGACAAGTCTGTATAATGGTTAAATATTCTTCATAACATGTTTGTGTTTCTGAGAAAATTTAATTTGCTTAAAAATTTTGAAAAATCCATAACAATGCACAAAATCAAATTAGGACCTTATGTGAATAATCCTAACGTCATTGTGTTATGCTTTCATCCTATGCATAGATAATTGAAGAAGTTCCAGACATACATTAAACTATCCTGCTACCATCAGAATACATTTGCCTCTTTGACAAAAAAAAGAAAAAAAGAATACATGTGCCTCTTGCATAAACTGTTTATGAACAAAAAATTTAAAATATAGCTTACATAGCTAACAAGATAAGAAGAATCAAAGAAACAGAAGAACACTGGCCCATACAGAGATCACAAGCTTTTTTCTTTTCCCAGGTCCTGAGCTTGTAAATACCATCACTGATAAGGTATGTTTATATTTTTTATGTGACTTACCTCGAAAATTGAGTATCAGATCGATGGGGATTCTAATTCTATGTTTCCATTTGTTTTGACTTTTTTTCATTATGTTAGGGTCGTCTTCTACACTCAGAATGGAAAGTGAGACTCCCCTACAGGAGTCGAACGATACTTCCCACTCTTTGAATCCATTTCTAATCCCTTTTGCCATATGGAGAGTGTAATTGGGGAGTATAGTAGTAGAAGACTCTCGTATAACTCAAATAAGGCGTTTTAACGCTAGTTTACAGAACCTTAGAGCTCCTCATTCTATCACACATCCACCCAAAACCACCTGCTCCCCCTACTTTCCCACACACACACACACATGTATTCTAGTTCTGAACAAAACTGAAAGCATTTATATGTAGAAATGAGCTTCATATTTTAGCAAATTGATCCAAGTTACACAGAGCCTTCACCAGAATTTGACAAATGAATCATTTTTCCATCTTTTTTCTCTATCGCTAGCTGCTTTGACTGAAGCTTTGACATTTCCATTTCAATTTGATGCAATCTTTGTTTCACATCAAGCACTTCCTGGAGGCAAAGATATTCAAAACAAGTCTCTTACCAATTCAATCAAGGAGGAAAAAAAGAAGTCGATTCTCAAAATCCAATCTATCACACAATTCAATCCTCACAGCTAGCACAGGCTTCAGATTCACAGTAAATTTATCTTATATCAACTATGTTCTATGAGGAAAAGAAAATACCCATACCAGGCCTTGAGTAGTCGTCAGACCATTTTTGGTTAAGTTTGATTTTTTGAAATCCTGTGAGATATTTTTGCATTGAGGATACATGTTTCTCTCATGCACCAAAGAAACTGAACTAGTACCAGGGTCTGTACTGAGTTCACCAAACAGCCTCTTCCGCCCAATATTATTTGCAATATGAGGTTTACCCACTGCACTACCACCATGCTCCACTTTCTTTGTCTCAACAGGGTAACCGCAAGACCTCTTACCAAGAGCAGGAGCTTCCGGATTCCTCTTTGGAGGTATTGGTGCAAGCTGGTTATGGACTTTCCCATCTTGCTTCTTATGGCCAACACCATAAAAATAAACACTTGTGTGCCCTACAGATATGTCCTCACATGGCTTTCCCAATCTATCCCAAACACTACCCCGAGGTTTTTCACTACGCAAGGATCCCGTACACGGTGACAGACTACTTCCTAAATTGTTATGGGCACAAATCTGTTTAAGACAAGGACGTCCTGCATGAAGAAAGCATCAAAGTGTTCATCATGATTGGGCCATAAGCAAAAGAAGCTTACACATTTTCTATAAACAGGCAATGAACAAGATCAGTTCCACATATACATACACACCCACATAATTGTGTATTTCTAATAGCTTAAATACGTATATAGGTAATCTAACGTGCTACCTGACATTAAAAATCGGGCATTTTCAGGCACTGCCTCTCTTTTTGGTAAAGGTAAAAGCTCCTTAGGCATCCCTCTTGATTCTTGATTGAGAATCTGCTCTACAATAAGCAAATTCTGAACTTACAAAAAGGAAATTTTGTGTAGAATCACTAAAAGCGCCATTAAACAGTTTAATCAGCCAACCTGGTTAATTTCATTTATACACTGAGTTCTTCGATCTACCTCACGGTTTATATTTTCAGTTGCAAAAGTTCTTCTTAGAATTCCATTGCTGCACGTCCATGACAATCCTTTCTTGGTATTCACCTCACTCAACGGGGCAGGAAAAGAGGGGCAGTTCTGAGAACCTTCAGCAAGTTTCACATCCTCAGAAGAAATAGGATCACAAGTTGACACTTGGTAGGTCATGTTGTCTTTCATCTGCCACGGGAAACTACATTAAAACTCCTCCTAAAACTCTATCATACATAAAGAAATAAATTCGGATAACTGATATTACCGAAAGCTCATCATGTCCAGTAGAATGACTCTGGAATTCTTCACATCTGTCAGTGCCCTTGCATCTATCACTGTCTTGAGGACTAACGGCAGCAATTTCATCTAGATACAATAAGCCAGAGTTTGTAGAAGATTGACTTGGCTTTTTCAAGATAAGATTCCATAACCTACATAGGCAGATGAGTTGAAAGTTATTTTGAGCCATTCCTGTGTGCTTAGCAATAAGACAAGATGGATAAGTGTCCTTATTAATGAAAACAAAATGCAAAGCACTTAAGCTCTAAATTTTACCCAATGTTTGTGAGGGAATTATCATTCACTTTTTAAATTGAGTGAGTTCGATAAAGAAGAAAGTTACAGCTAATCAAGAGAGTTTCATATTCAGGGTACCAGGATACAAATTCTACAGTCCTGTTGCCAAGAAATGCCTCTAAATCCTCTTTTGCCTGATATTGATGCTTTCCATTACAAATCAGCACTGTAATATACTCCTGAAGTGATGAACACATTACTCTCAGTGAAATTTCAAGAAGTAATGTAATCCCTCAATAAAAGCTTGTGTAATGAGAAGAGTGAATAATAAGAAGAAACAGATAAAGAACACTTTGACAATAATTACAGAAATTGACCACTATTCATTGTTGGAGTCGCAATCCCAACTCCTTTTTCTACTTCATAAATCAATTTGCAGTATCATTGAGAGCAAACACTTTTCTTTTCAGTGTGTGGGTTTGAATATATAATCATACTTATCCATTGAAAAATTGAATCAGGCAACTTAAATTATTCACTCATACTGACACAACCTGAATTCCTCCAAAAAAGAAGAAGACAATTATGCCAGTCAGTATGACATTTATCAAGTGATTGCAATACTCCTAAACTATCAAGACATGATTTCTTGTTGTCCACTCAACTTCTTTTGAATATAGAAGATTTTAAGTAAGCTCTAGCCTCTTGCTCTATCTAAGACTAGACATTCATAACATCTACATACACGTCTGTGTAACTCTGAAGCACAACTTCAAATACCTTAAGTTAATAATTAAGTACGAGACGTTTTCATTCTCATTTCACCCGACAACAAAATCATCACAAAAAGTAACGTAAAATCTTAATTTTTTTGCCTACATTTTCTCGGAAACCAAAACGAACACGAAGTTTTCCTTATCAATCCACTGAGAGAATAGCATCAAACACAGCGTAAAGTGTAAATTTCTTTTTCCTACAATTTCTCAGCAACCAAACAACGAGCTACAAAAGAGAATCGCTCACACATTTTCCCGAAACATCAATTCATTTCGCTAATTGGACTCAGAAAATGAAATAAATAAAGGACTATTGTAGCGTAAGTTGAACTGGAAAGGATGAGAACATTACAGCGAGGACGTCGTCTCTGTAATCAGCAAGAAATTGAGGAAGCTCGCGGGAAATGAAGGACTTGAGTCTCAAAGCCGCATGTGATTTCCTGTGGACCTTGAACGACCTAGGGCTCGCCGAGAAAATGTCCATCGGAAAGTGCAGCGTCGTAGGCTCCCACTCTCTTCTCTTCAATTCTTTTTACCAGCACATCATACAAGTCTGTCTGAAAGGAGCCAGTGAAGCTTATAAGCATGCTGCTTAACGGGTCGGGGCTCGTGCCCCTTTTTACCGTTTCGACCCGAAGTAGAAAAACAAATTCTATTCCCAAACTATTTTTGTGAAGTTACTACTATGGCCCTCTTGCACTTTTTTTTGGTCGAAACTTGAATGGTCCTGTTAAACGAACCATAAAATTAATTGAGTACATCCTATGATATAAGTACAACCTAATAATTAAATCAAAATGTAAAATTAACTAAGTACATCATATTTAACTACCAAAAATACCCTTGATACACCCATAATACTAAGTACACCCTATTATCTTGAGTATGTCCACTGGATATGAAATCTCTTTTAGCCCCCACTGGATATGAAATCTCTTGCATTGTCCTCTGCATGAAAAATAAGTAATAGAATTACTGCCTTAGTAGTTTATGATTTGAAAGGTAAATAGGTTCAGTCATCATCCTAAGCATCAAAATTTCTAAACTTTGAAAGTGCAACATCTGACCAAATTATATACGAATTTGTAATGCCCGTCACAATTTTTCTGCTGCTTGTGTTTACTAGTTGAATTATTCTTTAAAACTTTCAAAAACTTGAGGAATGTAATGTAATCACTATTGGTTGTCTGATTGATTTGAAATATGTAAAATTCCTCGTAAAAAATGCTCAAGTCCAGTGAGTGGGATTATTACCATTTTGTGCTAAATGGCAGAGAGCAAGCTCCATATGGCGTTGTGTTGAAGTTGAGGTACTCTTGCAGTTGCCAATCAACCAGATAAGGGCACCATCTTCCATCAACAGTGAACGACCTTTCTTGTGTCCAACATATGTTAAACTCCATACTCAATAAAACGTAGCGTTTAAATGTACATAACTACAAAAAGGACAACTTCTACCAATATTAACTTATTAGGGTTCAATATGTTGAGTATGGTGTACTTATTAAAATTACTTTTGTTTCAATATTCAATATATCCTTTTTTGTCATTTTATATTAGGATAAATTAGTAATTCAATAAATAGTTTGGTAGTATGGTGTCTTCGAGTTAATTTTATGATTCGTTTAACATCACCCAACTCAAAATGCGGTTTTTAGAACATCTCCATTACTGGGGTTGGATGTAAAATGGAGTGTATCCCAGAACATCTCCATTACTGGGGTTGGATGTAAAATGGAGTGTATCCCACTTTTACACCTCCAGCCACTGGAAACTACTACAATTCAAAAGCTGGTGGAGGAGGAAGAAATTGAGAAATTGATTGAACCGCGGGTCCACCTCTTGTTATTGAACTCCTCCTCCAACGGCTACAATTTTCACTTTATCCAAAGGCCCATATCTCCATCTCTTTAAAATTAATGGCCCAGATTTTGTTTCATTTTGAATTGCACTCTCAAATTTACATCTTGAATTGCACTCAGATTTTGTTTCATTCTCTTTTAAAAAATAACACAAAAACACATTTATACAAGCTATGTAAATTTACACCCTCAAATTTACATCTATCTCATTGGAGGAAAAACGATATTTACATCTCCTTTACATCTCCTGCAGGTGTAAATGAGATGTAAATGTGACTTTACACCTCTTGCAATGGAGATGCTCTTAATAACTCATTTTAAAAATAAAGGACATTAACGTAAATACACATTATGTTATTTTCGTTTCCAAGTTTTTATCCACTACTTTCTCCTTTGTTCCTCAATCCTTCCTCCCTCCCTCCACTTTTCTTCATCTCTCATTTCACTCTTTCTATTTTTTTTTGTCCATAATCTCTCATTTCACTCTAGCAAAAGAAGGATTTGAGACAATTCCCATTTTGGAAATATAACAAAAGGAAAGTTTCCACCACAAATGATCAGAAATTTTGATTCAAGCCTCGGGGACAACTCAATTAAAATTGTGGAATTGAAATTGGCATTGTCACAAGCTCCCAATTTTTGAAGTTCCAATTGACTCTTTAACAACTTTTGAATGCTAAAATATGTAAGTCAAATGAACAAAACTATACCCAATAGACTTGCCAAAACTAGTCACAAAAGCTACAACTCATTTCTCTATCTTTAGAACTGATAAGTTGATTGTGGCTCTTTAAAACATTTATTTTATTTTTAAAAAACAAACTTACATTGAAAATGCGAAAAACCTTTTGTGCTTAGAGTATTAATTGTCTAGTTTATTGTGCAAGTGGAGTCCACGTGTCAACAGAAGAATGGGAAAGGCAAATTGAGGAAGGTAAGAGCATCCACAATCATGCTCTCTATTTTTTAGTTAAAATTTAACTAAAAACACTAGAAAGCTATTTTAGGAGTTCTCTATAAAATTTCAACTCCAACCATACTCCCTAGTTTAAAGAGTCATAAATGTTTTTAATGTTTTTTAATTCAATTTTTGAATAAAGTGTAGACACAAAAGCAACAATAAAAAATAGTTGGTTTTAAATAAATGCTTAAAATAATATTAAATAAAGAAGCATTTACTTATAGGAAGTCACTAGGAGTCCTTTCTCTCTCTGATTTAGGAGCTCCTAGAGGTCTCCCTATTTTAGGAGTGAATAGGGAGCATGCTTGTAGATGAGTTTTTAATTCCTCCCTAAATTTTAGCTAAGGAGATGGTTTAGGGAGTCCATTGTGGATGCTCTAAATGGGAAATGTATATAGCATTCCTCATTTTTCATTGTTCGTATAAAAAACTTCAAAAATTAAATAAACTTTAATTTGTCAACTTTTAAATGATAATAATTGGTTGGAAATATATAAAGTTTAAAGATAAAATTAGAATAAATTTTCATTTTTTTATATAGTTAAAGCGATTGATAGTCTAAACTACATGAGAGATGAGTTTTTACACTCACACAATTGATGTTACGAGGGTTCGGCGAGATATAGTCTGCAAATCGATGTCGTTTTTATTAAATTTAAGCGTTGGCATATATTTTCAAAATTTAAACGTTAGATCTGAAGCCCAATTGTTTTTCGCGTTGGGCTTCAAAACGAAACTACGAAATTGGGCTTAGCATAAAGGTAAAAAAACAAACTCCCGCTTGAATTTAAAAATGGCAGTCATCCTCCTGAACCCTTGACCCTCCAAATAACTTCAGATCCATTTCCAGACTCACCGACACGCAGAGAGCAAAAATGGCAGAAGCGACGGTGGAAGAAGAGAAGTCCTTAATGCTCAAAATCGCTCAAATCTTAGACGACGCTCGCACCTCCAACGCTACCCACAACCGCAAGCTCAAGGAGCTCTCCGCCCTCCGCTCCAAGACGTCGTCGTCTTCTCTCTTCTTCTCCGCATTCTGTAAAACTCTAACTCCCCTCTTCGCCTTCCAGAGGCGTACGGCCTCCTCTGAACGCACCGTTGGATTCGTCTCTGCCTTCGCCACGGCCCGAGACTCCGGTCCTGCCTTCCAATGCGACGCTTTCTTGGAGGAATTTCTCAGGTTCCTTCTGCGGGTGTCTGCCGCCGCTAATAGGACTCATAGGTTCCGAGCCTGGCAGATTGTTTCTTTGGTAGGGTTTTTAATTTGGTTACTGAACGAAGCGTTGGAAATTGAGAGGAAATTGGGGTTTGGGGTTTTAGGGCTTTCCTATTTTTGGTATTTTGAATGTTTGTTTCTTGGCTGGTTACTGAGAAAATGAAGTCAGAGAAAGAAGAGGATATTATTTTGGAGGTCATGAGCTTTGATGTGTTGATAACTTGATATATGGATTTGTGGCTTGCCATAGATTCGTGCTTTAGTTTTTCTTTCCTTTGAACGCTTTTCTGGATTCGATTTCGGATTGTGGTTCTGTTGAAAGGGATGGTAGGAGAGGGTTTCTGGTTTTGGGTGCTTGATAGGAACTCTAACGACTCTATATATCAATTTAAATTTTAGCTACTCCTTGTTTGAACCCACAAATAGAGACATATGACTTTTCACTGCTCTATATGTAGCGTGTGAATTATTTCTCAAAACTTTACAATTGATGAACTTGATGGAAGGGTGCATAAATTCTTAGAGCTATTTTCATCACGATGGTTTTATTGGAAAAGAGGGGTTTCTGTAAGGTTTTACTTTTGAGCAACTGACACCTAAAATCGAGATCTGTCAGTAACATTTGATTTATCTACTCTGGATATTGCACTTCCTTTGAACTTATATGGTGAAGTTTCATTAGCTGTATTCATTCTTGGCGGGAGCTTTCACTGTAATACTGTTACCCTTACCCCCGATTTTTCATAAAGTTCTTTGTTTTTTAGTTCATAGGTTGTATGAATTTCATACTTTGCAATAGTTTTCTCTTTTTCTTGGCTTGACGGAAATTTGTACTCTTGTAGATCATCCTGCAATTACCAGATGATGCAGAAGTGAGCAGTGAGCTCTGGGATGAAGTAATAGATTGTATGAAGTTGCGTGCGGGGGACAAGGTCCCTGTTATTCGTATATCTGCAGTTAGGGCTCTTTCACGTTTTGCAAGTGATTGCGAGAACAGTGATATTCTTGATCTATTTCTTGATATGCTTCCTCTAGAACAAACTGTGGTAAGTTCCTCCATTGATTCAAGTACATATATGTTGTGTAGTGCTGGTGTTAGACTGATAGTCAATCTCCTTTCTCCTATCTGTTATTTATATGTGCCCGATTCGGTAAACACTAATTTATATGTGGAACACAGTAAGTACCAACAGAGGCATAGTTCTCTTCTTAGGTCTATTCTTCTTGTAAAGTTCCCTTATTCAACCTCATGTCCATGTTATAATGTGAAACTTGTGCCTTGTTCAGAAGCATTTCAGTATATTTTGGGTATACTAAAATTTGAGTTGTAGTTACAACCGACACAAGCTTGCATACTCTTTTCCAATGGATGGCTTGTAAATGTAATACTACTGTTTACCAAAGGATATACTATGATTGAAAAATCTGCACTAATATGTTCGTATCGAATCTCAATGTTGTACTTTATAAGTCTTCGGAAACTTGCTTCTTAGATATCCAACTTTGGCTTTTTTGCAGGAGGTTCGGAAGACAATAGTGCTATCTTTGCCTCCTTCAAATGTAACCGCACAGGCAATCATTGATTGTACATTGGATGTCAGCGAATCAGTGCGCAAAGCAGCATACTGTGTTCTAGCTAGTAAATTTCCTCTTCAAAGTCTCAGGTAAGTATATTCCCTTCTTATTGCAGCAGTATTTGAACATCTGATGGAAATGCAAGGGGTGCTGTAAAGATTTGGAAAAAAAAAACTTATTATCTTATGAAACAGATTTGAATTTTACAATCAAGGGAAAATTTATAACTCTAAAAAATAGGAGAATCTTTTGATTTACTATTATATGGTGATGATTAAAACATTTCTGTCTGATTATATTTTAGTCCTTGGCTTTATTGACAGGGGCAGTTATGTTTACCAGTGTCTAGTCATATGTGAGCTACAAATTTTTATATATAAACCTCCACCATGATAGTTAGCTGGTATATTACTCAAAGAACATTATTTTTTGGAGGGTTGCCTTTTGTTTTTTTTCTCACTTTCATTTTCTTGTTTTTGTAGTATCAAGCATAGAACATTAATTCTTCAGAGGGGACTCGCTGATCGTTCTGTTGCTGTTTCAAATGAGTGTCTTAAATTAATGAAAGATGAATGGCTAATTAAGTGCTGCAGAGGAGACCCTTTAGAACTTCTCAAGTTTCTTGATGTTGAAACCTATGAATTCGTTGGAGAGTCTGTGGCTGACGCCTTGTTAAAAGCTGGTTTAATTAAAGTAAGGGATGGTGAAAGTATTCGGCAGTACATATCATCTAGCGATGAGATGACTGAAGGTTTGAAAGCATTCTAAACCTTTTTTCTTTTTCATTACTTTACACATATGTCCTTTTCTTTTTCCTTTTCTTTAGTTTGGGTGGGGAAGCAATAAAGGTTCCATGTCCAGGTATGGGACTTACCAATTTAGCATAACTCTTTTCCAGACCCAACATGTTATAACAATCTTGATTACCAGAAACTTGACCATAAATTTGGGATAATCCTGAGAACAGAAACTCAAGGTCTGGAAATTGTACACAAATGATTCTGCCTCTTGATTTTTGTTGTCTTCTAGACTAGTCATACTGAATACTTCTGTGACACATGCCAAACTGAACATCATGGTGGTTATAAAGTATTACCTAAATAAAATAATTGAAGAATACACTTCTGTTAAACATGTCATTATTAAGATCTGGGCTCAGTTCTTCATGAACATGCAAACATGGACTTCGTTGAACGAGTGATATCTTGGTTAAGAAAAAGAGTTCAAGTGAGCTAACTTTTTCATTTTGTAATTATGTGTTCCAGTAGTTTTTTCTGAATCTAGTACCTTAACTTTGGACGTTCTTCTAGTTCTGACGATTTGCAGAAAATATTGCTTTTTTTTTTTTTGGTCAAATCTTTTATGCTCCCAAACATTAATACAATTGTCTATTGGTAAAAATATTAGCGAAGAGACACACACACACACACACACACATATACATACTATACTATGAATGTTAGCCTGTTTTATTGATCCTGCTTCGGATTCAATGTTAGAAGATTCAGTACCTTGCACACCAAGTGTCCAACTAATGGAAGCAGAGGTCGCTCTTTATTGGAGGATGATATGCAGACACCTGCAGATGGAAGCACAAGTAAGTTTATACTATTTTACTATGTAAATTTCCAGTGCTTTGTGGTTTCAAACATATAGAAATGGAGGGGAGATCATAACTGACAAGTTAAGGCATATGAAAGCTGAGAGATAATGGCCAGTGGGTGCTGAAAAAGGCCACATAACCATGTCTGGAACACTCTATTAGGGCATATTTTCCAATGACATATTGTTCTTAAGGTACATATACTGAACAAACTTGCCCCTCATTATTTAAGGGTCACAACTTGTGCTTGCACAGGCAAAAGGCTCTGATGCTGCTTCTACAATGGGCACTGAAGCAGCAGTATATGCAGCGGAAGCTTCAGACAGCAATGACCTTCTTGAGCAAATTCTGCCAGCAACAATTTCTGATTATATAGATTTAGTCAAAGCTCACATTGATGCTGGTGAGTGTAAGTAAACATTTGGTTGAGAACATTGATTTATATCCAACTCTATATCCTAACTTGAAATTACTTATTTAGGACCAAATTATCGCTTTGCATGTCGCCAGCTACTCTTGCTTGGTGCATTGCTTGATTTTTCAGATACTACAAACAGGAAGGTTGCTAGCACATTTGTGCTGGAACTGCTGCATAAGCCTTTTGACCATGAAGTTGATCAGTATGGGGACATGGTTGTTATAGGAGATGGAATAAATCTTGGTGGTGATAAAGATTGGGCTGAAGCGGTGTCTGGGTTAGCAAGAAAGGTGCATGCTGCTAGTGGTGAATTTGAAGAAGTTGTTCTTGGGGTTGTAGAGGAGCTTGCTCGGCCTTGCAGGGAAAGAACAGCTGATTTTATGCAGTGGATGCACTGCCTTGCTGTTTTCGGCCTTTGCTTGGAGAAGACAAGATCATATCATTGCATTCAACGGATAGCTACTGAGGCTGCTGAACTACTGCAATCTTTATTGCTTCCAGCGGTAATGAGCTTATTTCATGTCACTGACAAACAAAGAATTTATTGTTGTTTGTTCCATTTGAATTTCAAAAAACTGGAGAACAAGTGTCTGGTTTTTGTTTTAAGGTGGTTGATATGCCTAACCTCCAACTTAAGAGATACAAGGGACGCTAACTCTTTAAGTGTAATCCATTTCTTCTTTTTACTGTAACGACTTTTGGGTAAATAATAGGCATGCTTGATGGTGTTTTTCTTTTGTAGGGTTAACAACGTTTCTTGATTCTGAATTGCAGGCGAAACATTCTCACTTGGAAGTCCAGAGGATTGCAGTGAGATGCCTTGGGCTTTTTGGGTTGTTAGAGAAGAAGCCAAGCCAGGAACTAGTAAAGCAGTTAAAGCTTTCATTTGTTAAGGGTCCTGCTCCAATTAGCATAATTGCTTGTAAGGCATTATTTGATCTTGGGATGTGGCATAATCCTCAGGAAGTTGATAGGGTGGTGGGACAGGATGTTTCATCACAACACCAAGATGACGATATAACCCCTAGTCCTTTAAACTTTTCTGATACAGATGGGATATCGAATATTAAATTGCTTGATCTTTTGTACGCTGGGCTTATTAAAGATGATTGGGACAATTCTTTAGCAAGTGATGAAAATGAGTCCGTTCAAGGTGCTCTTGGGGAGGGGTTTGCTAAATTTCTTCTTGTGAGTGAAAACTACCAAAGCATGCCTGCTTCTCTACATCCCTTACTTTTATCCAAGCTCATTACCTTGTACTTCAGCAATGAATCTAAAGACTTGCAGAGGTAGCCTTTTTGTGCCTTATTTATTCTTTATCTTTTTCACAAGTATAATCATCCCAATTTAGTTCTGGCAAAAACAAATGCATTCCAGTTTAATGCATAACTTTTTCACCAGGTTGAAACAGTGCTTATCTGTTTTCTTTGAGCATTACCCTTCCCTCTCAGCTAATCACAAGGCAAGTAGTGCTTATTTGTCTAACCTGAGGTGCTTCTTGTATATCCACATATTGGAGATGATGCCAATAACCTGAAATCATGTGGTTATTTAAATGCAGAGGTGTATATCAAGGGCCTTCATTCCAGTCATGCGTTCTATGTGGCCGGGTATCAATGGCAATGCTGGAGGTTCTGCATACGTGGTTTCTAATATGCGTAAGCGTGCAGTCCAAGTATCACGTTTTATGCTGCAGATCATGCAGGCTCCCTTATATAAAAACGAGACGGAGGATGGAAATGATACCGGGGAAGTACCAGAAGTCACAGAAGAACCTCCACTTGAGTGTGGTGAGGAGGGGCTTGCTGTACGCATAGCCACAGAGGTAACTCGATAACTGAATCACCAAATGATTATTTTTGGACATTGAGCCACTGGTAGAAGTTAATATTTCAACTTGCATAATTTTGGTCTTTTTGCCATACTCTGAAGCTGTAATTATGATCATAACTATGAATATCTACTTTTGACTAGCGTTAGGGCATGTACATAGACAGGTTGGTTTAGGTCTCAGTGATTAAGTCTTATCATCTGCTAACTTAAATGGCTGTTCAAAGTTCAAGAATCTACTTTTATATGACTGCTCCATAATTGGACCTCAATTGTTTTTGGATCCTATCCTATTCCTTCATAGCAGAAAAGGTATTGAAAGAAGTCAAGGTCTTTATATAAAAAAAAAAGGAATAAAAGCAGCTAGTCCCATCCTTTGGGATGAAGGCTTGTTGAGTTGAGTTTTATGCTATCAATAACCCTGTCACTTTCATTTCATTACTATACAGATACCCAAAGATAAACTCTAGTTTTCCACATCATTTCTCATCAGTGTCTTAATGAAACATAATGAGTCTATCTAAGATTGTTTATGGTAAGCAAGGGTTATAGTTTTTACCCTCTTTTGGCCATTAGTTTTGTTATTACTCTTTCCTTGATTCCTTTTTCTTTTTCTTTTTCTTTTTGATTTTTTAAAATAAATAACAATGTTACTTTATTTTTTAATAAATAATGAGATATCCTGAAACAAATTTGTTATTCTTCCAACTCTGAGTTTCACAAACTAATCTAGCATAGTACCGAGGATTTTATACATTTTGTAAATCTGTTTGGCAGTCATTGCTCTATTGTACTACCTGGTATATTGTACATCCATCCCAAATCCCCAGGCTTAATTGATGCCTTCAGAATGAAGAATTTTGTTGGCTTAAACTTATTAATTACTTGGGTTTATTCTTTATTTAGGTGGCAACCTTCCATACAAAGAAAACACCTGCAGAGAGGTCATATGTGGCCACATTATGTAGAATCCTTGTGTTGCTCCATTTTCGGTTATCAGAGCAAGGGGCTATCCAGTTAATAAGGAGGCTATTAATTCGTGTGGCTGAATCTGTATCGGCAGAGAAGGATCTTGTCAAGGAATTAAGGCAGATGGCTGACCATCTCAAGGCACTGGATAGACATCCAGATCAATACATGTCGCAAGACCAAGCTAATCTTATATTTGGTAAAATCCTTAACATGTTCTTAGGAGTACCATGGAAAGGTTTATTCATTCATGAAAGTCTAGACATTTGTTTGATAATATTTCTAACGACTTTAAGGTAGAGCAGGTGACTTTTTGAGAATAAACTTTAATTTATTTCCCATAAATCTACTGGTTTAGATAAGCTCTGCTATATGCACAAGTATTGAGTGCTGCATTGCAGTAATGTTGAGCTAGACTATTGATATCTGCCATATTAACTTCTTCAAGTAAACAGTTTTTCTGTTTATTACTAGCATGTAGCCAAAACACCACCTATTAGGTGTTATTTCATTGACATATTACATATGGGATTGCAATCATTTGAAGTAGTTTTGGTATGTATTTTTTCCCTCTTCTCTGATTACAATCTCCATAATTCTTCTGCTTATATATTTTGTAGGGAGGTTAGAACTAGACTTCAACATGGATCTCAACGTTTCTGTTGAAATGCCGCAAACACCAGCTCCTTGCTCAACTAAACCAACCCGTCGCAGGAAACAAGTGAGGCTTGAAGAGGCATCTTCTGATGAAGACAGTTCCCCCACCTCTGTTGTTCCTAATAATCTTGGCACACCAAGTGCTCGCTCACAGAGGGCAAGCAAGACTGCAGCACTGTCCAAGATGACAGCTAAAACAGCCTTCAGGATTGATGAAGATGATGAAGAGGAGGAAGGCTCGGATGTTACATCAGATGAAGATTCTGATGGATCTGATTAGTTCCTTAAATCAGTGGGTTGCCATGTTAGATTTCTCCATTGATGCAATGATAATTGCTTAAACAGGTTATTTTGTTGTTGTATGGTTGTTTCTCAAATGAATTAGGTTGCAGATTTTGTACAGAGATTTACACATGGGAGTTGTAAAGTGTGTGTTACTAGGGTTGTTGTCAGGCTCACTACGTAATAGATAGGCTGCTGAAATTGTATTTGTTTTAATAGTGATACTGACACTTTTGCTTGTAGTTTTGGAGATTGAGTCAACTTTGGTACTATTACTATGGTTGCCACTGCTAATTTGTAATGCCAAATATGTTAGTTTCAAAGATTCAGGTTTTTTTAAAAATATGGTAGTTTTATTTTGGCAAGACAGACATGATATTTTAATTTACTTTCTCCATGATAAGAGGGAGGGGATATACATGTGGAAATGCTTGAAAACAGCTTATAACTAAGTCATTCTCCAGAAGAGTTTGATGCCATTGTGGCCTCTTCTCTATCCATACAATACAAGCATATACTGACAACCTTACAATGATGGATTCTAAGAATAATATGGTGGCCCCTCCTCTACCCAACAAGCACGTAACCTTAAGTTTCTGTGATCACGTCTTGTTAATAAAATATCAAAATTTATTTTGCCAATTTTCATTCAGATAATTGTCATATTCCAATTATCGCTTTACATTTTATTAAGTACACTTTATTGTATAAGGCAAGAAAACTTGTGCACATGTGCTTCTTCTTCATCCTCTGTATGAAGTTATATTTTCTTTCTTTCTATTATTAAAAGAAAAGGATGTGCTAATTAAGTAATGTTCTTTCATTATAAAAATAATTTGCTGAGGAAAGAAAAGAAAAAGTGTGTAAGCGTTTGAAAAAAGCAGTTGAATTGCTGTCTTGAGAAACAATTCCAGGATTGGAAACTATCTTCACCCGAGATTAATTTAAGCCAAACAATTAATTTAAAAAGAAGAAAAGGAAAGCTTGGTAAAAGCATTTTTGTTGTAGGGTAAACCATTGTTTTGCTCTATGAACTATACCATAATTGTCAATTTTTCTTATGAATAATTTTTTCGATAAATTAAGGACTTAAATTATATAAAATTGGCCAATTTGGGACTTACTGTTAATTTTTTGGATTTCCATCCAAATTTCAATCACGTGACATGCACATGGCTAGTTTTTGAGTAAAAAAATGTAAGAAAAAAGAGAAGAAAATTTATATATATATATATATTTTAAAAAATAAAAATAAAAAGGGGATAAAAAAGTACTTTTGAATGGTTTGGGTTTGAAATTTGATGTTGTATATTCGAATTCGAATACAAAATTGAAGTTGGATTAGAAAGAAGGAAATGGGGATTTTCAAAGTGGCTGGGTTTGGTGATGGGGTGGTGCTAAGCCTGGGTTTGGTGACGGGGATGGTGCTGCGCTTGGGCAGAACCCACCATTCTCTCCGTGAATCTCTCTGACTCTGAAGCATAACCCAGAAAAGGAAAAAAATATAAAAATGTGCTATGTGGGAAAAGCCAATGATCTTCATTTTCGTAGTCACACTGCTTGTGGTTATTGAGCTCGTTTCCTGAGATATGTTCGGTGGATTCAATGACTTTTCTTTACCGCTTGATTCCTGACCATCCCCACCAACAACAAAGAAAATTCAGAGAATCCCTAAAACTATCTTTTCATTTTCACTACATTTTCTCAGCAACCAAACACTGCTCAGAGTTTATGAACTCAAAATTTAACCCAAATTGAAAGTCAATCTCTTTCTTTGTCAACTACCTCTCAATTATCTTCGCCAGCGGAGACCTCTCCTCTTGGCCTCACTCTATTGGAATTTGGAATCTCTCACACATGTTTAGGGTTTTATAGCGATTTTATGATAAACTGTATTGAGAACTCAAAGTTATGGATTTTCGTGATGAGGATACGCCGCTCGTCGTCGACAATTCGCCGATCCAAAGCAGAAGGAGACATACAAGAGATATTCATATTCTCAGCTCTGCTTTCTTGTTGATTTTCCTCGCTTATGGTGCCGCTCAGAACCTAGAAACCAGTCTCCAAACTCCGAGTTTTTAAAAGTTTGGATCTTGAATTGAAAATAAATGCCTTCTATTTTTCTAAATTGATTTGGTTGATGATTTGGGACTGTGATTTTGGGTTCATGAGGATGATTTGGGTACCATTTCACTTGGGATTTTGTATTTGTCTTTCACATTTTTCTCTGCCAACCTCAATTCAATTCTTTCATCCGCCAATTCAACCGTGGACTGTGAATCTCTCTGCCCATTCAAACTCTTGCCTTGCCACTCTCTCTCTCTTCTCCCTCTTTCATCTTCTCCAACCCCAATTCCAGTTCAAACCAACCTCCACCAACCTCAATTTGAAGCGCACCTCCTCCACCGACCCCAATTCAAACCCCACCTCCTCCGCCAACATCAATTCAAACCTCACATCCGCCAATCCCAACTCCCACCCCTTCTCCAACCCCAACCCCAACCCCAATTCCAGTTCACACCAACCTCATCTGCCACTGTTCAATCCGCCAAGTGAGGCCTAGGTGATGCCAATGCCTCCCCATGCTTAGCTTCAATTTCGTTATGCACATTCATTTCACCAGAAATTTTTTTCATTTGTTATTTTCTCTTTTTTAAATTTTGTTTTGGACTTTTTTTATTATTATTTAATAAGGTGTAATTTTTTTTCTTTTATATTACAAATCTGCCCTTAATATTGATAGAAATTTGGATGGACATTAAAAAAATTAACGACAAGTCCCAAATTCGCCAATTCCATATAGTTTAAGTCCTGAAAAAATTATTCATGAGGAGAATTGACTTTTATCATTTTTTAAGCAGCTCATACGTATGAACTTGTTAAAGCCCAGGAATTGCTTTTTATTTTTTTAACCTTGGTCCAAAACGACGTCGTTTTGACTAGGATTTAAAATAAATAAATAAAAAACCCAGGGCCTTCAAGCCTTGGTTTAGGCAATTCATCAAACACATATAGCGCACCACAAAACCTCAGCTGAGGGGCAATATGCAAGGCTTGAAGAGGCTTTTCCGACGAGAGGAGGTGCAGCGTCCTTGCGCCTTAATAGGTCCGCCAGTGCCTCCACGTCAGAGACACTTGGTCATAACTTAACGAAATTTGGAGGAGTTTGACAAAAATTGAAACGTGTCCTTGAATTGCTCTGAATTGAAACAATGATAAAATTGACAAAATTAAAATTACGGGGACCAAAGTGGTAAAACCAAAAAACCACATGGATCAAAAGTAAACTCTTGCCTTATAAAAAAAGAGCATATCTTTCTATTTATAGAAGAGATAGTTCACCATAATTATGAATCATGATGCAATAAAGTTGAAGTGGGCCTTAACTTTCGGATAAATTGTCTCAAATTCGAACCATTTAGCCTCTTAGTAGTGTGTGTGATAAATTCCCCACCGCTTATAATTTAGATTGCCGCTTATATTGAAAATTAAAGTGGCAATTTCCCTTTTAGCTTCCGCTGCCAATAAATTTCTTACGCAACAAATAAAAGTTGTTGCCTATGTGTTCAACATAGCGATGTATTGGTGATTGGTGTTTATTACTATAGTAGACATTAGCTTTTACCTAATGCCTATTCCTGTTACGACATCAGTTCTTCCCAATGACTCTGATATTTATAAGGAGGTTACCATATGCGCGATGAGAGTTGGTTATGCACGATGATGTTTGTTCTTTTTGATATTTTTATCTTTTTTATGAGATAGGGGATGAAACTCCAGATGATCTTTGTTCTTACCTACAATTACAAAGGCACAATAATAACGACATAAGGAATGCTAGCAACCTTCTCTCTAACATTTTCTTTGGATCTTCTTCTTTCTCCTCATGATACATGTCATTTTTTACACTTAAAAAAATGGAGATTTTGACATAAAAGTTGTCTAATGTAATAATGGCATTGTTTTAAGTGTAGAAATTGACACGTGTCATTAAAAGAAAGGAGAAAGTCCAAAAAAGAAGGTTAAAGAGAAAGTTACTAGCATTTCCTTAAGAACATATACCGCCATTGTAGGGAAGTCTCTCGATAACTGAGTGCTACTGTGCTATCCCGAAAACATACAAAAAATGGGTAATAAAAATCAATCCCACAGCCGACATGTCGCCGACAAATCGTGCATCACGGAAAACAATTCGATGAATTTCATTTGTTTGGTTTCAAAATTTTCCACCGCTAAGACACTTACGTGCAAAATTGGCAACACGCCAAGGGAAGGGATCCAGAATATTTAGTATATGCTTAATACTCTTCATAATACTTAACACGTGTTTATATACATAATTATAATTAATTTTTTCAATCAAAAAAAATTATAATTAATTTTTTATTTTAATTTATGTAAATATAATTATATTTATAAATACGTGTCAGATGTTAAAAGAATAATAAACATACATTTTATTTTAAAATGATAAGCAAAAATAATCCCTTAAATTACATTATTGAGATGGGCCTACAATGACCACTGTCAATCTTGACGCTAGCATGCATGTACCATGCATTAATTAATATAATTAAGTTTTGGAAAAATAAAAGAAAAAAGGTAAACACAAAATAAATAAAGAAGAGCACAGACTTGTAATTTTCTTGATTTGCGGGCGAGCGTGCGTGACGAGGATGCTTTTACACACTTGGATAGGAGGAGAGGCGTGACTCGTGATAAGTTTTCTTCTAAAGGGACTTGAGGGTTCACATACTGTTACAAGTCCTTCTCTCTCTCTCTCTCTCTCTCTAGGAAAAAACAAAAACGAGAAAGAGAAATGCAAAAGGAAGAGATTGTGAAAGTAAAAGCCAAGAAATGGCAAAAACAACTTGTACCAAAAGCACTTGCGATTAAGAACAACAATAAAAACAAACAAACTTGTCGACATGCGGAGTTATTATTTGAAGGAAAGGGTACCAAATTATGAAAGAAATGCAGAGTAATTTCATAATTACGTAATAAGTTTTTAAGTTTGAGTGATTATCTAATAGGGTACCAAATTAAATTAACAGGAGATCTTAAACTCGAAATTTCCGATCCCCATTCTTCTTTTTTGGTGGTTCTTTTTCTTTTGATTATTCGTCTGTTCTTCATAATAAAATACCGAATCTGCGTTATGGTTTAATTTGGGCTAACAAGTTAAATTACAAAAAATAAAATTAAAGTAGATTCTAAGTGTTAATTAATATTTTTAAGGTAACAATACTAACTATATTTTTTAGAATCTTGAAATTTATTACGAATTATAACATATTTTCGAGAAGCAAATATGGGAGCAGATTCCTTAGCCAGTCTTACTCACTAGTCACAACCCTATGTGTGGTTTTCTACTCTCCCTTCAAATTTCGTGGTTAAAATTTGGAATGATTTTCGGAATGGAGAGATCCTAGGAATCTGTTTTGTGGTTTTATTTTTTAATAAAAAAAAGTTAGGACAAATACGAATTAACATTTGAAAGGAAACAAGAGATGAACAGTACTACATATGTTAACCAAAACGTTGTATAAACTAGTTATGAAAAGCTAGAATCCTATCACATCGATTCATGATCCACTTTCACCAAAAACAACTTTCCTCATACAAGAACCCGCTATAATAAAAAGTGACTTTTTAATAAAAAGTGATGAGAGCAAAGAACCCGCTATATTAGTAGTTTGTAGTATTTATTTCCTCATATAAGATCTCATATTCGAATTCTATCATTTGTATAATATGTGTGAATTTAATATATTATTGTATCTCTTCATATAATATTCTTTAAAAATATCTAATGAGAGAGAGAAAAAAAAAATTGAGAGAGGAGGGGGACAATGGTACTGACCACTGGGAAGAAGGGACCATTTATTTCATTTCAGTGGTTAATTATTGTTATATAAATGGTGTGGCATCGCATGCAGTCGAACGTGTCCCTGACTCATTCACAGACTCACAGCCTAACTTTTTCCCCACTTCTTTATCAAATAATATTCTCACTTTTTTAACAATTTCACTTAACTGGATTTAGCTCTTGATGGGTCGTCTGTTGTTTTCTACTTAATTTGGTCACTTTCTTCATCTTTTTTTTTTAAAGTCATAAGAGAAGATGAGAAAAACTAGATTCTAACCCAAAAAATGGATTCAGATTTGGATTGAAGTCAATTTGATCCGAATCCGATGAGTTTACAAACTTAAACGTGTTGGAAAAAGACAACATATGTGCATGATCCTTTATTTATTATTATGAGAACACTGTTTGAACCAAGACTTCAATTTGGATCTCTTGGTTACTGTTGATTGTAAAAATCCATGTGTTGTCAACCATGAGATTAAAATTCAAAGAGGGACACATTAGTTCTAAATGCAAAATATTTTCTTGTCAACCATTTGAAGAGGGACATATTTGAATCGAATTTGAATGTCAACCATTGAATTTTGATATAATAATTAATGATTTAAAAAAAAAGCAAAATTCTATGGTCCCATTTAGTTCGCTAATTGAACTTCCTGTTTCTGAAATTTCCATATATCATCTAACGAGATGATCGACAATAATTTTAAACACAAAACACTTTATTGTCATTTGAATTGAATTTAAATCTCGAATAATAAATTTTGATTAAACAATTGGTGATCAAAAGAACAAAACTATGAGATTTATACTTCAACATTGTACAGAATTCCAACCATTTAGATTTGAGAATAAATTTAAGAATTGAGCTAGGATAAATTAACTTAGGTAAATAACATTAACATTGCTTATTTACTTGCAATCTGAAATGCAAGAAGTTGAGTGGGAATAGATAAAGGTTGCCCTGACATATACGCAAAGTAATTATAAGGGGTAGGCTGAGTGGTTCAGCTGTCCCTTTTTCGATAACAGAACACATGTCCAGTCAGGATCCTCAATCAATATTTCACATCTCCTTTTTTTAAATATATATTTGTGGTCAGCATTAATGTAAAACCAAATAAAATATATGTTTTCGTTTTCAATAAAAAAATATGGGGTTTGATTTTCAAATATTCTGCTCCTTTGAGTTTTTGTTTATAAAAGATCGGTGGGTTTTAGTTTGGTTCCATTCCAAGAATCCATCTGAAAAACAAAAACAAAAACATGGTTGCTTTGGTACCTCAAGAAAATATGGTTGCTTTGGTATCTCGCACTGGCAGGCATTTGCAGCGATACAGCAAAGGTTGTCGCCAAGTTGTAGGGTTCGTCCTCTCTCTCTCTCTCCCTCTCTCTCAACATTGTGTTGGGAGTGTTGAGTTTCTCATTTTCTTTTTGTTGGTTGCTTTTGGAATGAAGGGTTTTATATTACTGCATTTCTGGTTTTTGAAAACACTAATTGAGTTGCAATGAGTGTTCATTATGGATTACAGGGAACAAAAAGTATGTGCTATCAGTTGGAGAGTGAGAGAGTATCATAGGAAATTTGAGGTTTATCGAGTCTTAGGATTTGATTGTTTTGGTTATTAAACCAAGTTGGCCTTTTGTACTATTTTTGCAGATGTATTCCATATAGATATAAAACTTCGAAGCAGATGACTCCCTCAAAGCATGATGCACCAGAATTAGAAGTTCTTGTCATCACTTCACAAAAGGGCAAAGGGATGCTCTTTCCAAAGGTGCCAAAATCTTATATATTTTCAATCAAATTAATTAATGATGTATTTGTTGCACTAATTCATTCAATTTAAAACCATACAATTTATTCATAACAGGGAGGGTGGGAAATAGATGAATCCAAGGAAGGGGCAGCCTCCCGAGAGACGCTAGAGGAAGCAGGAGTAAGAGGACTCATTGAGGTTAGTGTGATTAGCATGTTATGATGTTCTTGTTACATTGCGAACACTTTTTTAATATTTTTTTAAAATTTTTTTATTTTATTTTTTGCAGTGTGAATTGGGTAAATGGAGCTTCAAGAGCAGAAGCCATGATACTTACTATGATGGTTACATGTTCCCTTTACTTGTTGAGGAGCAGTTAGATTTCTGGCCAGAGAAGAATCTCAGGCAAAGGATTTGGGTATGGGACAAAAACTAGCTAGTGCGTTAACTTTATCTGTGGATTAATTTTGTTTGTGGCAAATTGCTGATTTTATTTGGAAATATACTTTTGTGATAGATGAGTGCTCAAGAAGCAAAAGAAGTTTGCCAGCATTGGTGGATGAAAGAAGCCTTGGATAGATTAGTAACTCGTCTAACATCTCTGCAACAAAATGAAGACCAAGAAGTAGATCATGTTCTTCTTAAAGCTAGGAGGGAAAATCTGATGCCATGTATTATATAGAAACAAAAAACAAAAAGTATTTGTGGACTTTTGCCTCTTAGACAAGAAGGATTTAGGCAGAGCTTTAGACAAGCAAGAAAAATTGACACCTGAAAACAACTGCGTCTTGTTTTCTTGGTAGTCCCAGTTCCAGAGGTTTTGTTACACCCAATCATCTCGGTTGAGGCCAAATCTGGGCAAGGTTGTTTCTAATTATAAGAGGCTCCATTTTCATTTTTGGTAAAAATGAATGCACTTTTATTTTTAATAAGAATTCTCAACGCGTGCTTATAATAAAAGGCGATTCTAGAAAAATCGCTTACAAAACATAAGTAGTTTGTATAAAAAGTAGTCCCAAATCAGCACTCATCAAATTATGTGCCGTCTTCCCAACTCTGATTAACCACTCAGTAATACAACCAACACAATCTGCTAAATTGGCCTTTAATGAACTAATACAAAACCCTTTTTTGTGCGGTTCTGCTTCTGTCTCCTGCTATGGCATCCTATTGCCTCTTCGGACATTACAAGTTGATCCTGCGAATCTTCCTTCAGCAAGTTGATGACATTGTTGAAAGTAAAGTCCTCCACAGCGGCATTTCTACAAGGACTTCACAATGACATAAATTTAATGGAAGAGATCTGTGGACATGTTTGGTCCATGCTTGAAGAAGTCCTTGGAAATTAATGATAGTCCACACTAGGCCTTATACATGGGGCTGAAGCAAGCAAGCCATAATTAGCCCACATGTTCAGTTTTTTTTTTGGGTGTTTTTTCTTTCTTTTTTTGCCAAAGTAGTTAGGGAAGAGTTAGAACCTGAGACTAATGGTCTACAAATTAATGCTCTTTTTCACTAGACTAAACCCAGTTGCCACATGTTCAGTTTTATTTCACTGAGCACAAGTATCCATATTTTGATAATTGACTCACAAATTTATCCATTATATCATGCTTCATAATAGCTGAGTCATTCTATAGTGAGGCCTTATCTAAGACCCTTAGATGAGGTCATATCTCTTAACCGTTAAATCAAACTAACTAATTTGATCCAACGACTAACCAATTTGATCAAACAGTTAAGAGATAAGGCCTTATAAATAAGACCCTCACTATAGAATTCTTGCATAACAGCTTAAGAGCTCCTTCTAATAAGCTCAAAAGGCCCAAGTTTTACAATTTTGAAAGTATCTGTCACCCCCGAATTTCAAACAACAAATAACCTGCTTAGTTAATACAAACAAACTAATTCGAGCACAAGAAGCTCGGAACCTTCAACAAATGCACACGGAATTTGTCTCCTTTTTCCATACTACAATATCACATGTTCCGAGCTTCAATGTCAATAGAGACTCAACTCTTCCGAGTCAAATATTACATTCCAACAGTTACATAATAAATTGAAACTTTAACCTATTACATATCTGTTCCTCAGAGTTTATTACACACAACGGAAGTCTCAACTCACAAACACTCTCACACCATACTTTGTACACTGCAAGTACACCTCTTTATTTATGTTTTTGACGAAGTCCTGCGTTCCTATTACCTGCAGGATTAGCCTCTACACCGTTGAATAGTGTACCGGGTTCATCACCAACGAACCCAGTAAGCTTTCTAAAGTTCGTATGAATAAACCACAACCAATAGTATAAATATATCATTTTGCACATAATATACAAACACATGCACTTTCATTAGCATACCACGATCTTTGTATAACCAAGGTACTCATAATCAACCAACTTATCACAATCACAATTCTTTTATTTTTTAAGAACTGTCCAGTCATTAGTTGACCCAAAACCTGTTTCAAAATTCATTAGAAACCCAGCCATCAATGTCACTTTTGGACAACTTAAGTGAGAATACGCTTGACTCTCTCAATGCACAAACACCTATACCATCACCATCTGAAATGGCACGATGCGCATTTACAATTCCACCTCAAGTAACTATGTGTTACCCTCATAAACATTGTAATTGCGACAACTAGAGCTCTAACTGGTTTGGGGCCTCACACCCCAGGGTTACAATCCCTAATTACTTGCCACAGTCAAATCCTTGCAAAGGTTATCTTCCCATTGAAGGAATCAGTGCATTCTCACATCTATCCTCCCATCACAACACCACCCACTCAAAAACAATATACGTGTCATTTTCACATTAAATATTGTTTTCAACCAAGATACATCCATCACCACAATATATATTTAATTATATATATCTACATGGTCATTCACTTATAAACACCATAATATAATTATAAAATAACATGGCTGTTCTCCACGAATACCATACAGTTCTCAAAACCTTGCAAAAACTCATTGAAAATCAAAACATTTTTAATTGATTTTAAACTCACACAAAAACAGTTTCTCAAAAACCACCACAGTATGTTAATTACATCCATTAACATTATCCAACCACATTATAATAAATATAATAATTCGTGACTTTACTCAAAATTCAAATGGTTTTACTCACCTCTCGTCCTTGCTGCAACTTTACCAGCTCAACAAATCCACAATCTCAAACCTCAACGAGCACTCTGGCCCCAACAGTACCTAAGAAAAGTACATAACTCAACTTAGCATCCAAAATCCAAGATTTGGCTCCCAAATGACAAAAATGCCATTTGGACCAACCTGGGGTCCAAAACGATCAATTATCGTCCAAAACGCTCCAAAATCGTGGCGTATACACTGTTGACGATGTCAAAACAGGACCAATGACACCCATTGTCCAAAAATTCACTATTTGGGTCCCGAGAGTCCTAACCGTATAACCGACACTCCAAAAATTCGTCTCGAGCCACGACCTCGGATTTCGCATCCGGTCACACCAATGGACTTTAAATAGTCCCGACATCACTCTTATCCAATTTGACCCAATCTAACGGTCAAATTATTCTAGATCACACGATTACGTATGATCGAACAACGATCGTTCGCCTTAACTTCAAAATACAATAACTTATGATTGGGAGGTCATATCACCAATCCATTTGTACTTACAGACTCCTTACAACACCATGAAAATCTTATGCAGTCTATCTCTTGAATCGTCTACCTT
The DNA here is from genome assembly GCA_024362665.1 of Prunus padus. Taxonomy (NCBI): domain Eukaryota; kingdom Viridiplantae; phylum Streptophyta; class Magnoliopsida; order Rosales; family Rosaceae; genus Prunus; species Prunus padus. The sequence continues at coordinate 1,528,200 of JANFAM010000013.1, read as the reverse complement.
CACGAGTTTTGGATTTTCGAACTCCTATGCAGGTACTGACCCATCATATCACTGCCTCTTCTATGCTGACTCTGTCACCAAAGGTGTTTGGTTGTGTCGTCTATGTTCACCTCCATCAGAATCAGAGGAGTAAGCTGGACCCCCGTGCTCTCCGCTGTGTCTTTCTAGGTTTCTCTCCTCATCAGAAAGGCTACCAATGCTATCATCCTGCAACCCGACGTCTATATGTTTCTATGGATCTTACCTTTATTGAGGATGAGATGTTTTTCTCTTATACACTGAGCATGTCCTTCATGGGGAGACTAGTAGTGAAGGACATAGCGGCTAGATTTATAAGGGGAGTGGTATTGGATGGTTTTATACAAAGAGGAGAACCGACCAAACCATCGAACTTGGTACACCGACCAAACTGCTACACCGAACACGATACACCAATCGAACTGTTTGCCCAGTTTTAAGCGATGTCACCGAGTGATTGCCCCCTTTGAAGCATCTCTAATAGTACCGATCAAGCTCCTGGATATTCCCGAGGTAAGTAATTCTATTCATACTACTAATAATTCTTATGTTCTACCACCTAGACAGAACCATGGGGTTCCACACGATCGTTACTCACCGGATGGCAAAGCAAGATATGCTATTGCCCATTATATGTCACGATCACGGGTTATCTCCACGAGTGCAAAGCGTTTGTGGCGAATGGATAGTATTAGAATTCCAACCCATGTTGAGGAGGCATTTAATGATCCAAAGTGGGCTGAAGCCATGAATATTGAAATGGAGTATTATGAAAAATAATACATGAGACATTGTTGATCTACCAAAGGGAACGAAGCATGTAGGATGCAGATGGGTGTTTACATTTAAATATAATGCATATGGTACTGTGGAGAGGTACAAGGCAAGATTAGTGGCTAAAGGGTTCACTCAGACATATGGAGTTGATTATCATGATACTTTTGCACCTGTGGCTAAGATGAATACTGTCAGAGTTTGTTGTCCTTAGCAGTAAACCTAGATTGGACCTTGAGGCAATTTGATGTAAAAAATGCATTCTTACATTGTGAACTAGAAGAAGAAGTGTACATGAGTCTTCCACCAGGATATAGCGTTACCAATGGCACGGGGAACGTCTGCATATTAAAAAAGGCGTTGTACTGGTTAAAGCTCTCTCCTCGGGCATGGTTTGGCGATTCTCGTAGCTATGAAGAAGTTTGGTTACCGACAGCCAATGCGATCATACTCTGTTCATTAAACATAGGGCTGGTAAGGTGACTTTGTTGATTATTTATGTTGATGATATGATTGTGACTGGTGATGACACTATAGAAATCGAGGAATTGCAGAAGCGTTTAGCATCTGAATTTGAGATGAAAGATTTGGGAAGTCGGAAATATTTTCTAGGATTGGAAGTCACTCGATCTAAACATGGCTGATTTCTTTCACAAAGAAAGTATGTCATGGACCTGCTAGCAGATACTGGAATGCTTGACTGTAAACCAGCTGATACACCTATTGTTGAGAATCATAAACTTGGGGTTTATTTGGATCATGTCCCAACTAACAAAGAAATATACCAAAGGTTGGTTGGGAGATTGATTTATTTATCACTGACACGCCCTGATATTGCCTATGCGGTAAGCGTTGCTAGCCAATTTATGCATTCATCTAGTGAGGATCATATGGCTGCTGTGATGCATATTCTGAGTTACTGAAAGTCTGCTCCTGGGAGAGGTTTATTATTTAAGAAAAATGGCCACTTGGATCTAGAAGGTTACACTAACACAGATTATGCAGGGAATATTACAAATAGACGTTCTACATCATGTTACTTCACATTTGTTGGTGGTAACCTAGTTACGTGGCGTAGCAAGAAGCAAAACGTTGTGTCTCGGTCCTCTGCAGAGTCTGAGTACAGAGGGATTGCCCAAGGGGTTTGTGAAATACTGTGGTTGAGGTGGTTACTTGCTGAAATTGGGTTTAGACCGGATGCTGCTACAAAGCTCCACTGTGATAATCAGTCGGCATTTGAAATTGCTAACAATCCGGTGCAACATGATCGAACTAAGCATGTAGAAGTTGATCGGCATTTCATTAAGGAGAAGTTGGAGCATAAGTTAATTTCTATACCTTTTGTGCCTTCTTCGGAGCAGCTTACAGATATGTTGACCCATGCCGTGTCAAAGCGCTGATTTGAAGACTCACTTGACAAGTTGGGCATTACCGATATCTATGCACCAACTTGAGGGGCAATGTTAGCGTGAGTCAGAGTCAACGTTCCTATTAGGAATATAATTTATATTTTATTGTAATTATCTAATTTGAGTAGAATTAGGAGATTTTGTATATATTTCCTATTTGTACCCACTCTGTATGTAGTATATATATTCCTCCTTGAGAGAAGAATAAACATATCAATTTAAACCCTAATTATTTTTGAGTTGGCCATTAATTGTTCTTATGGACGACCTTTAATCTAAGAGAGCAAACTGAAAATGACAATGGTCTGGTCGATTTCTAAACCACAAGTGTGAACTGAGGAGTGGTGGCATGAAGAGACCAAAGACAAAATGCCATAAATTTAATACGACATGCATTGCTGAATTGGACACAGAAACCCTATCCTCCCCACACATTCTTGTTCTGAACTTCTGAAAGGAAACAAAATTAATTAATTAACATACACAGCTTGGACCTCCACTACTTCATCTATACATACTTTGAGAGAGAGAGAGAGAGAGAGACGTAACAAAAGCAAACAAGGCAGAGAAAGAGGCCGATCGATACCACAAGTGTTTGTTGTGGAGTGGGAGCTACAAACTCTGCGCATTAAATTCTGACTGCCCCATTCTTTATGTGTAGTCGTAGAGTAGTGACCAGAACCAGAAGTTTCTTTAGGGTACGTGCGGACACTTTGAACAGCCATGAAAGTCCTTGATGTTTTGCATGGGCCTTGAATCTTCAATTAATTTAGTGTATGACTTCAACAATTATTAAAGATTTAAACATGTAATTGGATTTGATAAGTTTGCTTAAACTTAAGGGGCTAGGTTTTTATGTGTAAGTTTGCTTAATCTTGGACTTTGAAGGTCTAGGCTCATGTCATGACCGACCCAACCCATTTTACGGGCCTAATCTTAACACGTACCGTTTTTTTATTTATTTTAGTGTTTTTTAGTGGGGGACCTAACAACATCTCGTGAGTTTTGTGAGGGTGTCAAGGCCCACATAGAATTGCTTCAAATTCACATGGTCTTCTAACTTCCATGACAAGTACATGACCTAAACCGTTGAGCTTGAGGGAAGATACATTTTACACTCAACAATATATAGTTACACACATGGACTTTACCGGAGCTAAAAAACGGAAATATACCTCGACTAAGGAACGGAAAGAAACGTGCACCTAATTGCGCATTATTCAAGAGCGAAAGACATTGCTTCAAAGAAATTGTCCAAATTTAATTGCTTTCTCTGATTTCAAGTCAAAAGGGAAATTTCCTTAATTTAACGTGTGCAAATCACTTCTCACATCTGTCATTTTTTCATTTCATGCTTTGAAACAAAACTTCCACCTTTTAAAAAAATAAATACAAGTAATGCAAGGGGAGGAGGGTTTCTCACACATTCGAACTTAAGACCATTGATTTTCAAATTAATGATCTTTTTCACTAAGCTAGAGCCGTTGGCAACAAAACTTTCACCTTATAGCTAAAGAGCAAGTAGTGCTATTTTTTGCTAAGTTGCTTATAAATTGAACTCAAAGTGGTGCATGGAGGAGTTTCTTTCTCCTGAAGTAAGCTGTCCTATGAAGTTAGATGATGAGAGGGCACAATTATGGTGCGATGGGCACCGTTGTGTTTGTGTCTTCACTCGAAAAAGGTCCAAGTATAATTCATGGTAAAGGTCTCTACCTATGATTCACGGACCATCTAGAAATTCTAGAAAATAAAAAGAAGCGTCATCCCTTTTGTGTCTTGAGGTCTTATTAAACTGAATATATTACCAAAAGTGACCAAGGTGAGAATAAATATTTACAATAATGCTACACTCATCTATACCCCTTTCTCAAGTTTTACACATGATCTGTTGTGACACATTACACAACACTGTAACAGTGACCTACTGCACATTGAACGCCAAAGACATGTAATTATTTGCAAACCACACGTATTTAGTAAACTCTTTAGTTGTTTAATATAATATACATTATCGATCTTATATTACTGTAGCTAGAATGAATATGGATAGTATGTTTGACATGTCGTAAAAGCAGTCCAGATTCTGAAAAGATAAAGGTGTAACCTTTTTTGTAATAAAAAAAAGGTACAACTATTGTGGTATATGCTATTAGTTTTTTGTTTCTTTGAAAATTGCCCCAAAAAAACAGCATATTATTAGTCTCTTATTAAGGGGTTTAAGCTTCAACGTTAGTGTTCCTAGCTAGAGACTAGCACAGATTTGCCAACGTTCTCATTACCTCTCTCTCTCTCTCTCTCTCTCATCCCAAAAAATGGTGGGAACAACAACTCTTCTCTCCTTCTTCACATTCCTTGTTTCTCTCTCATGTCTCTACATTCCTACAAGTTCCTCCTCCACAGACACCTTTGTGTTTGGAGGCTGCACACAGGAAAAGTATGCACCCGGTTCGCCCTACGAGTCGAATCTCAACTCACTCCTCACCTCCTTGGTCAACTCAGCTACCTACTCCTCCTACAACAACTACACCATCATGGGCTCAAGCCCTCAAGACGTCGTCTACGGGCTCTACCAATGCCGCGGCGACCTGGCCATGCCTGACTGCGCCACGTGTGTTGCTGGTGCGGTGAGCCAAGTAGGGCACCTCTGCTCCTATACTTCCGGTGGCGCTCTTCAGCTTCAAGGATGCTACATCAAGTATGACAACACTAGTTTTTTGGGCGTGGAGGACAAGACTGTGGTGTTGAAGAAATGTGGGCCGTCGATTGGGTATGATACCGATGGAATGGGCCGTAGAGATTCAGTGTTGGCAGCCTTGGTTGGGTCCAGTGGGCCATATAGGGTTGGTGGGTCCGGGGAAGTGCACGGTATGGCCCAATGCGTTGGTGATTTAAGCTTGTCGGAGTGTCAGGATTGCGTCTCGGAGGCAATCGGACGGGTAAAAAGTGAGTGTGGTGGAGCTGTTTATGGTGATATGTTCTTGGCCAAGTGTTATGGTAGGTACTCAACTGGTGGATCTAATTTTTACCCCAAGGTTCATCATGGTAAGTTACACTTAATTTGATGTATTGTTGTATTATTTAGCGAACAAATTTGATGACTTTGGCATTATTAATTGACTGAATTTTTTTGATAATCTTCCGTAAAATATATTGTGTTTGTGGATATAACTTTTTTTTGTTTTTGTTTTCCAACAATATGAATGGCAGATAAATCTATCAATGATAGTGAGAAGACATTTGCTGTTATTATTGGATTATTGGCTGGAGTTGCTCTGCTCATCGTTTTTCTTACTTTCGTCAGAAGGGTGTTTGGGGAAAATGGTACGTAAAATCTTTATTTGATTGCATTTCTTTTACCCTAATTTCACCCTTTAAAAAAAAAAGAAGATATTATTATTTTCTGGTTCATATTTCATTATTAATTTTCATTGGCTTTAGAACCAGAAAGCATATAGATACTGTATATTCAGGGATATGTGAACATAATGTTTTTGGGTGTTACTTTTTTATGTGCAGGTAAATAAATAATGAGCTTGCAAAGATATGGGCTTTCCGAAGTGATATGCTTTTGGTTCTCTTTTTTATTCATTACGTCTACTTTCCTCTACCTCTTTAATCTTTATGCTATTTTGTTTGATTTAAGATCATGTTTTCTCTCGGAAAGTAGAGTTCATAGAAAAGATGGAAAAGATGTACGATGGTGCACTTACCAACACAAATTGAAAGGAAGGTGGGTGACAAAAGGAGGCTAGAGATTCCAATCTCCCCTCCACTTAACAAAAGTGTTGGCATATTCTTTTTGTAAAAGCACAGATGATCTTTTTTCTTTCTCTTTCTTTTTGTGATTTCTATTTTTCTATAAATATATTATTGTTTGGGGCTTTATAAAATGTCACCATATATTTCATTTTGTATGGTTTCTTCATGATGAGGCACCAATCTATGAAGATTTTGACTTAGGATGTATAAATTTATAACTTACCTCGTGCTTTTAAGTGTGAACATCATACTCAGAACCAGAAGAAGAATATTGGACATAATGAATGTTGCATCCAATAAGCATTGCTACTAAACAAAACTACATAGATTGACAATGAAGGGAGAATCAAACTTGTGTCCACCAAGGTCTAGATTATGGCAGCCCTTAACATGCACGCCCATCAAGAAATTGGCAATGCATCAACAACATGGAAATTGTTCATCATCCTTTAAACTTTTTGAGTCGATTTGCAAGGGGTGGAAACATTATTTATGTTTGGATTCACATATCTAAGGTGTCCATAGCAAATTTCTCCAGAATTCTACCCTACTCTTTTTCCTTTTGAGAAAGTTGGCCACAGGCCCAAACCAGCAAAATAGATCACAGAATGGCCCAATGGTTTTCAGACCCATGAAAAGCCCAAATGCGACAGAGATGATGTTGGAATATCGTAGAAGATAAAACCATGGAAACTAGGTCCGACATTTTAAACCAAAAATCGCAAATACCGACTGAGGTTTTACCGCATCTAAACTTACCTATCATGAAAACGGACTGCAATATGCGGTTTATAAAACCGACCGCAATATGCGGTTGCGATTGCAGTTCCACATATCTAAATAATGCGATATACCGCAAACTGCAAACCGCAATATAATTTAATTAATTAATAAAATAAAATACTTATAATTATTTTATATTAATTAACAGAGGCTAGGACTTCATAATTTAGATGAATATGTCTCTCTTCTTTTTTTTTTTATTATTTATATTTATATTTTATTTTTCTCTCTCTCTCTCATCTTCTTCTTCTCTAGGACTTACCTAGGCTTTGAATGTATTACTAATGAAGTGTATTCTCCGTCAATCTCTTTTAAGTTCCCTCTATTATTATTTTTATTTATATAAATCTCAACCTTGAAAAAATATCATTTGAATATTTAGTGAATTAATATAACTTAATTAGCAAATAATTAAACTTTTATCTAGTAGGAAGTTAGGAACCTAGGTTTCAATTAGTATTGCAAACTCATCGGTTGTGTTGGTAATTTTGTTAGGTTGTTATTAGTGGGTTAGCCGAGATAATATTTTTTTAAGCATGAGCAAACTTTTTTTTTGTTGTTGACAGAAAGTTTTGTAATGTTATGTTGTTCTCTATACCGACAATTGCAGTATACCAACGTGCGGTATACCGCAATATATCCTTCGGTTCATGATTTGTCTTTTTAACATACCGCAATATGTCGGTCGATTCGCGATTTTATTGAAAAGTTGCGGTAACCGAACCGCAACCACCCTTAATGGAAACTAAAGAAGGGATAAGAAGTTTTCAATAGAAGCTTATGGGTTGTGTCAGATGAGTCCAATAATAGTAACCTGTCATCCACTCCATTTTTATTTCCTCCATTGTTCACAACAAACACCAAACAAGACTACACAGAACCCCATTTCTAACTTACCTGTGTAAATCCCATCCCATATCAAACTCCACCCCATCGAAAACTCCCTCCTCTTGCAGACACACCCCATCACAAACCCCATGGTATTTCAAACGCACCCCATCGCACACCTCATCCCATTTGCAACACGCTCCATCGCAAACCCCTTGGCGTTTCAAACCTACCCCATCCAATTTGCAATAGACTCCATTGCAAACCCCAAACCCAATCGCACACCCCATCCCATTTGAAACAAAGCAATTGCACACCTAAACCCCAATCGCCTCAACCAATCGCAACCAAGCGATCTCACCCTATCGCAAACACATCTGACCTTAAAATCCTCCGAAAAGCCAAGGTTTGATTTCAATTTTGATTTCTATATTTATGTTTTTGAGTGTTGATGAAGCTTTGTGGATGTATGGTTCGAACATGGTTTTTCGAAAAATAGATGGTGGTCCACCGAATTTGAACTTGATTTTACGAAATTAGACGTTACTTTCGATGAGTTACCACAAAATCGTTTGTTTCAATGGATGTCCACCGAATTTGTTTCCGTTTTTCAATGGATGTCCACATAATGTGTTTCCGTTTTTCAGTGGTAGTCCACAGAATTTGTTTCAGTTTTTCAGTGGCAGTCTACCGAATTTGTTTATGTCTTTTAGTGGTAGTCTATTGAATTCGTTTCTTGTTTCAGTGATTATCTACCAAATTCGTTACTGAGTTTGTACTTAATATTGTTTTTTAGATATGAAGAGGACTCGCAGAGGTACTACTGAGGCTTCATCATCTCGACCTGCTATAGAACGTCCCACAGCCTCAAAGAGTGGCGAGGTTAGCCCCTCAAGAGGACTAGCCCCAACATGGTCCCCCAGACCACTTTGAGGATACTATAGAGGTTGAAAATGTTGCTACTACTCATGATAGTAATGTTGAGATAGATGCCCAGCCTACTAAGCCATCTTGAGTAGGTCTCATTTATCCATCTTTACTTACGAGTTTTAAAACTCTTATTGTAACATAAGAATGCAGAATATAAGTCTGGTTCATGGTAATTAACCTAAATAAATTTTTTTGTATTTGACTATGAACATGAGACCCTTAGGTGCATGTCGAAAACATCCACCCTATGTGAGTGGAATTGATGGGCTAATCCAAATAATGGTATATTTAAAGGGTACATTCAGAGGTCTGGATTAGAGCAACTTATTAGGTGTTCTTATCGGAATGTAGATAAGATTGTTTTATATGCCTTCATTGAGAGGTGGCATCTCGAAACAAACACATTTCATATGCCTTTTGGTGATATGACCATCACATTGGATGATGTGTCATTATTTTAGGCATTTCTATGTCTGGTGTAGCGATCGCTCCTCTTGAAGATGATAACAACACAAATTACGAGTTGTTAGTTAATTACTTAAGAGTGACTGATGTTATAGGCTACTGATCAATTGCAACAATACAGTGATGAGTATGTGAGTTTGTCATGGTCACGCGCGATTCTCCAATGTTTTAGACACAAATTCAGAGGAGCGCAACATGTATTTCATCAGAGCATATTTGCTATATCTCTTAGGTTGCACTTTGTTTGTTGACAAGACTGGCACGAGAGTCCAAATTGTGTACCTTAGAATACTTAGAGACCTTAATAGTGTTGCTAGTTATTCATGGGGGTTTGGGTGCTTAGCGTGGTTGTATAGGAGCTTCGAGGTCTAAAGTGAAGCAGATTACTGGGTACATGACTTTGTTGGAGGCATGGGTGTATGAGCATATGCATGGTGTTGTTGTCCCTAATCATGACCTTGATTATTTGGAGGTCCAGCCTTGTGCACTTCATTAGACTCCATGACGAGACAGTGGGACAACATTGGTAGATGTGCAGAAGTATAGACAGTGGCTTGACGCTTTGAATGTTGATCAGGTGTGTTGTGTTTCTCATAGATGTCATCCAACTTTGTTGTGTTTTTTATTTTATATATTTTTTTTGGGAATTTTGTGTTTTCCATTAGTTCATGCTATATTGTGTATCATATTTCAAGTTATATGGGAACTTTACAAGTTTGAAAGGGAACACCACCCATTTTCAGTTGTTGCATTCTACTCAGGGATACTCATATGTTGTGATGTTGTTGAGTCCTACCATCCTGAGCGGGTTCTTAGGCAGTTTGGTCGAGTACAGATGATTCCTCACAGAATAAGTGCCCCAACCAAAACTGGTATTCGTGCAAATTCCTATAATTCTTACTTAGGGGGAATGTGGGATAATCAGGAGAACCACATGTTGGTAGAGGCAAACTGAAGTGTACCAGTGAAGAGACCATCAGATACTATGCCTAGGTACTTGGAGTGGTACCTCAACGTGGGATATCCTTTTGTCCATAATCCTAATTGTGGAGCTACATTTGACCCATTTGCCACATTAATGATACTAAAAAGGATTTTAGACCCAAAAAAAACTCAAAATAATTACCGAATAAGTTGTGAATTGATCACTATAGTCCATTACACATTTTGTTCCAACATTGTTTGGCCTCAGCTGCAGTGTCACCTTGTTTTTGTTCCTTTAAATAGGAGTAAGGTCAAAATATCTTGCATTAAATTTGTGGTCGACAATAAGTTATTGAAAAAATAAATATATTTCGATTTGTTGCCACTGAAATATAGGTAAAAATTCGTTAAGACATCACCGAACCTCGTTCTACATTACGGTGGAAATTCTCTGCATCCTAAGTTAACGGCCGATCAAACACAACCGAAATAGGTTCAATTTTTCAGTGGCATTCCACGCATTTACCTATTGAGTTTGGTATTGGTGTGCTGAACGTAACCAACAACCACCATGCAACCCTAAACTTGAAAAACACCAAAAAATAAACTCATACCTCATTTGAAGCCTATCTAACTTCAGTCTCACCCTTCATGAATAAATACAAGATATTTTTTCACCAATATAAGTGTATACAACCCCGATCTCTTGGACCCTTATGGTTCAAGAGATTGTGGTCCTTGGAAATCCAAAGGTTCAAAAAAGTTTCTTAAAATGAGTGCAAGAGTGGGTGAACCGTTGGATTTAAATTCAACGGTGGGTGACCACAAATCTCTTAAACCCCTGTGGTCCAAGAGATCGAGTAAACCTTGTTAGGATTGTAGGAATATGATAGTTTGAGAAAAAAGTCTAATTATGGTTGCAGGAACATATGTCTAATTTGATTTTTATTTTAAATGTTTTTTGTCTTTAACGGTCATTATGTACAAGGGTAAAGTAGATTATTCATGTTTAAATTTAGTATGGGGTGTAAATAGCAAATAATGAGGTGCAAATAAAATCACCCATTAAAAAAGTGTGTTATAGAAAAAAAAAGAAAAAAAAAGAAAAAAAAAAGAAACAGCCCATTAGTAAAACGCATAGTTTCACTAGAAGGAGTCTAACGCCAACCAGCAAACAGGGACCTTCAAGCCCACCCCATTTACCCCATGGTGGCTCTGCCAGTGGCCATGGCATAAACCCTTGAGTAAAACCCACAAAATCCACAGACCCAAAACAACTAATGACATGCATTTTCCTATGGATCTTAGAAGGCTTTCAATCTCCAAACTCAGTCTTCTCTTCCCCATCAACCGCCCCTTAACGTGCGTTACCTGCAACCCCCAACGCCCCCAAGAGCCTCCTCAACCGCCGCCATTACAGGTTCCGAAGGAACCACAGCCTCCCAATCAGAGTTTGCACAACTGGGTATCTTCTCTTCTTTCAAAACCATCTCTGGATTGTTCTAAATGTAAAGCTCTGATACCCCTTTTGTCATCTCATGAATTTGATAGGGTATTCTGTTCCATTTGCTCCAATGTGAACCCAAAAACAGCTCTTCATTTCTTTTACTTTGCTTCTGAATCTTTTAAGTTTCAGTTTGCTGTACGATCCTTTTGTGTTTTAGTTCGTCTGCTTATTCTTTCGAATCTTGTGTCACCTGCGAGATTGCTTTTGATCCGTTTGATTGATGGGAATGTGCCAGTTTTATATGCTAACCCCAATCAAAGGCATATGGAGATTGCCATTGCCATGTTAGACTTGAATACTGTGTCCACACAAGGTCTTGGGGTTCAGGCATTGGATTTGTTGATTCATGTTTACTGTACGCAATTCAAGAATATGGGTTTTGGTTGTGCCATTGATGCGTTTGTAATTTTTTCTAAGAAGGGTGTTTTTCCATCATTGAAGACTTGTAACTTTTTGTTGAGTTCTTTAGTGAAGGCTAACGAACTTCATAAGAGTTATGATGTATTTGAAGTTATGTGCCGAGGTGTTTCTCCTGATGTTTACTTGTTTACTACAGCGATTAATGCATTTTGTAAGGGAGGGAAGGTTGATGATGCAATGGGTTTGTTTTCAAAAATGGAGGGGCTGGGTATTGCCCCAAATGTGGTTACATACAATAATATTATTCATGGGCTCTGTAAGAGCAGAAGATTAGTAGAGGCCTTCCAGTTTAAGAAGAAGATGATAGAAAACAATGTGAGCCCGAGTCTTATAACATATAGTGTGCTCATTAATGGTTTGATAAAGCTGGAGAAGTTTTATGATGCAAATTGTGTTTTGAAGGAAATGTGCAACAGAGGATTTGTCCCAAACGAGGTTGTCTATAACACTTTGATTGATGGATATTGTAAAACGGGAAATATTAGTGAGGCACTAAAGATAAGGGATAATATGTTATCCAATGGGTTAACTCCCAATTCTGTTACTCTTAATTCTCTACTGCAGGGGTTTTGTATAAGTGATCAATTTGATCATGCTGAGCAAGTTTTAGACAAGATTATATCTGGTGGTTTATCCATAAACCAAGCTGTTTGTTTCTCAGTTATTCACTGGTTTTGCATGAAGTCTAGGTTTGATTCTGCACTAAAATTCACTACTGAAATGCTATTAAGAAACTTTAGGCCCAGTGATAGCTTGCTTACCACATTGGTTGGTGGGCTCTGTAAAGACGGAAAGCATTCTGAGGCACTTGGGCTTTGGTTTAGGCTATGGGAGAAAGGAGTTGCAGCCAACACAGCGACCTCAAATGCTCTAATTCGTGGACTTTGTGAATCTCGTAGCATGCAAGAGGTTGTTATGCTACTCAAACCGATGCTAGAAAGAGGTTTTGTATTGGATAGAATCTCATACAATACACTTATCTTGGGTTGTTGCAAGGAGGGAAAAGTGGAGGAAGGTTTTAAGCTTAAGGAAGAGATGGCTAAACAAGGAATTGAACCAGAAACTTATACTTATAATTTGCTAATGCATGGCCTATGTAATATGGGAAAAGTGGACGATGCGGTTAAACTTTGGGATGAGTGTGAAAATCGTGGTCTTGTTCCCAATGTCTATACATATGGGGTGATGATAGATGGTTACTGTCAAGCTGGAAGAATGAAAGAGGGTGAAAATCTCTTCAGTAAGTTGGTGAATAAGGAAGTGGAACTAAATTCAGTTGTTTATAATACACTAATCAGAGCATACTGCACAGATGGGAATATGACTGCAGCCCTTGGTCTTCGTTGTGACATGAAAAAGAAGGGCATTCAACCATCTTGTGGTACATATTCTTCTCTTATACATGGACTGTGCAATATTGGCGATGTTGAGGATGCAAAATGCCTTCTGGATGAAATGAGGGAGGATGGTTTGTCGCCAAATGTAATTTGTTACACTGCACTGATTCATGGTTATTGTAAGCGAGGCCAAATGGATAAAGTAAGGAGTGCCTTTCTGGAGATGTCTTCAGATAACATACAGCCTAATAAGATTACCTACACTGTCATGATTGATGGGTATTCTAAACTAGGAAATATGGAAGAAGCAACTAAACTTCTATGCGAGATGGCAAAAATGGGAATTGCCCCAGATGCCGTTACCTATAATGCCTTAACAAATGGATTTTGCAAAGAAAGGAAGGTGGAAGAAGCTTTTGAAGTATGTGATCATATGTCCAGTAAAGGTGTAGGTTTAGATGAGATTACTTATACAACATTGGTTCATGGATTGCATCAGCCCACTACATGTGCAAATCAGGAATGATATGGAAACATTCAAAAGGTTAGGTGTTTACTTTTTGCATGAAGAATTCTTATTTTTAAAAATTTGTCATATTTAATTTGCGCATCTTGTTCTGAAGTAATATGGTTAATGTGCAGGTGCATATTCTTATTCTTTACGCTGAGAAATTGTAGGAAAAGAAATTTACACTTTACGCTGTGTTTGATGCTATTCTCTCAGTGGATTGAGAAGGAAAACTTTGTGTTCGTTTTGGTTGCCGAGAAAATGTAGGCAAAGAAATTAACATTTTACGTTACTTTTTGTGATGATTTTATTGTCGGGTGAAATGAGAATGAAATCGTCTTGTGCTTAATAATTAACTTAAGGTATTTGAAGTTGTGCTTTAGAGTTACACAGACGTGTATGTTAATGTTATGAATGTCTAGTCTTAGATAGAGCAAGAGGCTAGAGCTTACTTAAAATCTTCTATATTCAAAAGAAGTTGAGTGGACAACAAGAAATCATGTCCTGATAGTTTAGGAGTATTAAGAGTTAAAATAAATGCAATCACATGAAAAATGTCATAGTGACTGGCATAATTTTCTTCTCTTTCTTTTGGATGCATTCAGGTTGTGTCAGTATGAGCGAATAATTTAAGTTGCCTGATTCAATTTTTCAATGGATAAGTATGATTATATATTCAAACCCACGCACTGAAAAGAAAAATGTTTGCTCTCAATGATACTGCAAATTGATTTATGAAAACTAGATAAAGGAATTGGGATTGCTACTCCAACAATTAATAGTGGTCAATTTCTGTAATTGTTGCCAAAGTGTTCTTTATCTGTTTCTTCTTATTATTCACTCTTCTCATTAACAAGCTTTTATTGCGGGATTACATTACTTCTTGAAATTTCACTAAGAGTAATGTGTTCATCACTTCAGGAGTATGTTATAGTGCTGATTTGTAATGGAAAGCATCAATATCAGGCAAAAGAGGATTTAGAGGTGTTTCTTGGCAACAGGACTGTAGAATTTGTATCCTGGTACCCTGAATATGAAACTCTCTTGATTAGCTGTAACTTATCCATCTTGTCTTATTGCTAAGCACACAAGAATGGCTCAAAATAACTTTAAACTTGTCTGCCTATTTAGATTATGGAATCTTATCTTGAAAAAGCCTGGTCAATCTTCTACAGACTCTGGCTTATTGTATCTAGATGAAATTGCTGCCGTTTGTCCCCAAGACAGTGAAAGATGCAAGGGTGCAAGCTCTGACAGATGTGAAGAATTCCAGAGTCATTCTACTGGACATGATGAGCTTTCGGTAATATCAGTTATCCGAATTTATTTCTTTATGTATGATAGAGTTTTAGGAGGAGTTGTAATGTAGTTTCCTGTGGCAGATGAAAGACAACATGACCTATGAAGTGTCAACTTGTGATCCTATTTCTTCTGAGGATGTGAAACTTGCTGAAGGTTCTCAACACTGTCCCTCTTTTTCTGCCCCTTTGAGTGAGATGAATACCAAGAAAGGATTTTCACGGACATGCAGCAATGAAATTCTAAGAAGAACCATTGCAACTGAAAATATAAACCATGAGGCATATCGAAGAACTCAGTGTACAAATGAAATTAACCAGGTTGGCTGATTAAACTGTTTCATGGCGCGCTTAGTGATTCTACACAAAATTTCCTTTTTGTAAGTTCAGAATTTGCTTATTGTAGAGCAGATTCTCAATCAAGAATCAAGAGGGTTGCTTAAGGAGCTTTTACCTTTACCAAAAAGAGAGGCAGTGCCTGAAAATGCACGATTTTTAATGGCAGGTAGCACGTTAGATACCTATATACGTATTTAAGCTACTAGAAATACACAATTATGTGGGTGTGTATGTATCTGTGGAACTGATCTTGTTCATTGCCTGTTTATAGAAAATGTGTAAGCTTCTTTTCTTATGGCCCAATCATGATGAACACTTTGATGCTTTCTTCATGCAGGACGTCCTTGTCTTAAACAGATTTGTGCCCACAACAATTTAGGAAGTAGTCTGTCACCATGTACGGGATCCTTGCGTAGTGAAAAACTTCTGGGTAGTGTTTGGGATAGATTGGGAAAGCCATGTGAGGACATATCTGTAGGGCACATAAGTGTTTATTTTTATGGTGTTGGCCATAAGAAGCAAGATGGGAAAGTCCATAACCAGCTCGCACTAATACCTCCGAAGAGGAATCTGGAAGCTCCTGCTCTTGGTAAGAGGTCTTACGGTTACCCTGTTGAGACAAAGAAAGTGGAGCATGGTGGTAGTGCAGTGGGTAAACATCATATTGCAAATAATATTTGGCGGAAGAGGCTGTTTGGTGAACTCAGTACAGAGTACAGACCCTGGTACTAGTTCAGTTTCTTTGGTGCATGAGAGAAACATGTATCCTCAATGCAAAAATATCTCACAGGATTTCAAAATATCAAACTTAACCAAAAATGGTCTGACGACTACTCAAAGCCTGGTATGGGTATGTTATTTTCCTCATAGAACATAGTTGATATAAGATAAATTTACTGTGAATCTGAAGCCAGTGCTAGCTGTGAGGATTGAATTGTGTGATAGATTGGATTTTGAGAATCGACTTCTTTTTTTCCTCCTTGACTGAATTGGTAAGAGACTTGTTTTGAATATCTTTGCCCCCAGGAAGTGCTTGATGTGAAACAAAGATTGCATCAAATTGAAATGGAAATGTCAAAGCTTCAGTCAAAGCAGCTAGTGATAGAGAAAAAAGATGGAAAAATGATTCATTTGTCGAATTCTGGTAAAGCCTCTGTGTAACTTTTGGATCAATTTGCAAAAATATGAAGCTCGTTTCTACATATAAATGCTTTCAGTTTTGTTCAGAACTAGAATACATGTGTGTGTGTGTTTGTGTTTGGGAAAGTAGGGGGAGCAGGTGGTTTTGGGTGGATGTGTGATAGAATGAAACTATAGTGATGGTGTTTACAAGCTCAGGACCTGGGAAAATAAAAAAACTTGTGATCGCTGTATGGGCCAGTGTTCTTCTGTTTCTTTGATTCTTCTTATCTTGTTAGCTATGTAAGCTATATTTTAAATTTTTTGTTCATAAACAGTTTATGCAAGAGGCACATGTATTCTTTTTAGTTTTTGTCAATGAGGCAAATGTATTCTGATGGTATTTAATGTATGTCTGAAACTTCTTCAATTATCTATGCATAGGATGAAAGCATAACACAATGACGTTAGGATTATTCACATAAGGTCCTAATCTGATTTTGTGCTTTGTTATGGATTTTTCAAATTGTTTAAGCAAATTAAGATTTTCGCAGAAACACAAACATGTTATGAAGAATATTTAACCATTATCCAGACTTGAGTTCCTCTCATATGAGCCAGAAGAAAGCCGCGACTTTAAAGCTTGATTCATGTTTTCTGAATCCAATTTTACACTTTTCCTTCCCCCTGCCACCCAGTCCTCCTCTGTCTGTTGTTGCTTGGATTTTCCGTTTGAACGTTTTCCAGTCTCCTCTGTGTTTCTGGACCAGTGATTTTGATAGTTTTTCTTTATTATATTTGTCCACCCAACCAAATCTGCATCTGAACTCTTCCTTTTCTTTTCCTCCTCATTTGAATCAAGGGCTGCAGCCTCATTATAAGCCTCTAAGTAGCTGCCAAGAAAACGTAATGTGCTAAAATTTAATATACATTACACAAGTGTAAAGCAATCTAATATATCTAGTACACAACTACATACCCCCATTTTAGCTTTCAGGGCTGTCTGTCCATGCACTAATATCACCACGTCCTTGTTTAGTGCTCCGGCTAAATCTCGTTGATTGCGTAGGAGGCATAAAACTAATGTTAAAGAAGCGAGAATAGAGGGAGAGTAACGATGTTGGTCACAATTCACAAGGACAAACTCAATTCCAGAAGCTGTTGCAATAGAAAAGGCAATTTATATAACAAGACAACACAAATGAACAACCACTTACTTTCCTTTTGGTGCCTCTGTAACATCCATGTCTGCTAGGAGTTCATCATCACCCTCCTAGCAGTAGATAAAGTAAAAAGAAATAGGAGGAAGAGAGAGATAGGAGGGATATCGAGAGAGGAGAGGAGGTGAGGAAAAAGAAAGAAAGAGAAATGAAGAGAGAAGCTGGTTTTTTTTTTTTCTCTCTTTTTGATTTTGATTTTGAAAAATGAAGTAAAAAAAAGAATAATATAAAAGCGAAGTAAAAAGAAATTAATGTAGGGTAAGCAGTGGCAGACCTATTAAGGCGCAAGGAGGTGCAGCTGCACCTTGCTGGAAAAGCCCTTGTAGGCGTTGCATTTTGCCCGTCTGCTGAGGATGGGTGGTGCACTCTAGTTGTTTGACGAATTGCCTCAAAGTTGTGCTGTGTTGCTGTGTTGCGTGCAGTGCACATTTTTTTTAAAAATAAAATCCCGGCCAAATCGCATCGTTTTGGACCAGGCTTTAAAAAAAAAAGAGGAAACCTGAACTTTCGTTTCGTGGGCTTTAACAAGGACTTTCATGGGCATATCGTAAGGCATGCTTAATAAATTATGAAGGGTAATGCTAGGCTTACAACATTTTTCATACTACATCTCTAATAGAGGTGGAGCCCACCAATAAAATGGGGCCACTCTCTATTAGAGATGTGGTATAAATGTGATATGAAAAATGTGGTAAGCTTAGCATTTTCTAGTTATGAAAGGCTTTAAACTATAGGGCTTTTAACAAGCTTTCTTTTTCTTTTTTTAAACAAGGATTAAAAAAAACGAAAATTGTTGCATTGATTGCACAACTCCTTATTTAAATGGGATTGGGAGAATTATTTATCTTTATAAAGGCTGCATTTTCTTTTCCATATTACAAGAATTCAAATCATCCAAAGTATTCTGGTCTTTTTTTCCTCCAAGAATTCAAATAATCTGAAGAATTAGTAGCAAATTAGAGGAGGAAGAGGTTGCGCGACGCATGACTCGAAGTATGATCAATTATAATTTATGTATTTAATTGATAATTTGATATTGATTTTCGTTGGATTAATTGATGATTTGATATTGATTTTCATATTAATTGATATACTATAGTCAATTAGTCATAGTCATAGGGGCTAAGACCCTTATTTGTTTTCATTATACAGTTATAGAGTGGTATTTTAAAATAAAGAGTTAAAATCTTCCTTCAAATAATCCGGGTAGTTAAAATCCTCCTTCAAATAATCCGGATAGTTCAAATACTCCTTCAAATAATCTGAGTAGTTCATATCCTGCCTCGAATAATTCGGGTAGTCCAAAACAATCGAAGGAAAAGTTTCTTCATGATGAAGCTTTGCTATAATTTAAACATTGCTATCCAAGGAAAAGTTAACGAGGAAAAGGAAATTTTGTTTATCACTCACTCCCTCATTAAGGTAAAGATAAAAATACAAGGAATCAAATCCAAACTATTTGTTAAATCCAATATATAAAAAAATGTGCGCACCCATCTATGAAGATTTTGACTTAGGATGTATAAATTTATAACTTACCTCGTGCTCTCTTACAACTGATCCTTAAAGTTGTGGACCCGTTGACGACATGAAATCTACCCTTTCAATTTTTTTTTTTAACAACCAAGAGTATGAAATTTCATTTAACCGTCTGTTTTTAAGTGAACATCATACTCAGAAGAAGGACGTTGGACATAATGAACGTTGCATCCAATCACCATTGCTACTAAACAAAACTACATAGATTGACAATGAAGGGAGAATCAAACTTGTGTTCGTCAAGGTCTAAGATTATGGAAGCCTTTAACATGCAAGCCCATCAAGAAATTGGCAAAGCATCAACAACATGGAAATTGTTCATCATCCTTTACTCTGTTTCTTTTTTTTTTGTTGAGAAAATTGGCCAAAGGCCCAAACCAGCAAATAAATCACAGAATGGCCCAATGGTTTTCAGACCCATGAAAAGCCCGAATGCGACAGAGATGTTGCTGGAATGTCGTAGAAGATAAAACCAAGGAAACTGAAGAAGGGATAAGAAGTTTTCAATAGAAGCTTCTGGGTTGTGCCGGATGAGTCAAATAATAGAAACTCGTCATCCACGCCATTTTTATTTCCTCCATTGTTCACAGCAAACACCAAACAAGACTACACAGAAGCTTGAGAGACAGACCAAATAAACAAACAAAAAATGGCAGCTGATAGCATTTTTGGGTACCCATTGAGGCGCTTCCTCTGGAGCCCTCCGATTTTCCAAGAATGGTCAGGATCAACGGCCATCATGGACTGGCTTGAATCTTCTAATGCCCACATATTCAAAATCAATGTTCCAGGTATACATACATACCACTTTGTTTCCCAGTCAATCCCAACCGTGGGATTTACCCTTTTTCTTTGTTTAATAAATTTGGCTCTGTTTTCCTTCTTGCAGTTCATGTTTTTCAAAGTGAATTATTAGTGGGTTTTATGAGTTTAGCTCATTTTCTTTAGCTCCTCTGCCTCAAAATTTTTGTATTTATTATTTTTCGCTCCCTTTAGATTGTAATCTTAATTGGGTTTTTAGGACTGAACAATTTTGTGTGACTTGGGTAAGTAAATTGGGCACTGTTTTTTAATATTGAGATTGAGCGTTTTGATGAGTATATATAGGTTTTAGAAAGGAGGACATAAAAGTGCAGATAGATGAAGGGAACATTCTGCAGATAAAAGGGGAAGTTGGGAAAGAGGAGGCTCACCATGCAAAAGACACAGTCTGGCACGTGGCAGAAAGAGGGGCAGGGAAAGGAGACTTTTCTCGGGAAATTAAATTGCCGGACAATGTGAAGGTGGATCAGATAAAAGCTCAAGTAGAGAATGGGGTTCTCACCATTGTTGTCCCAAAAGATGCAACCCCCAAGCCATCCAAAGTGCGAAACATCAACATTACCAGCAAGCTCTAAGCACGACCACCACCTACCTAGCTGTTCACGAAAATCAAACCAGAAGCATCTAATGCTTGATCATGTGTCATGTATTGTGCTACAATTAACCTGTAACAATAAGTATGATTATAAGTATGATTATATATGCATGCATATTCGTATATTTCCTCAGTGTCGTTATAATGCACTAAGGTAAAGAAAATTACACTCTCCAAAAGGTCACACATAAAATCAAGGCATGAGTGAGGAATGCAGAAGATCATGGGACACAACCCAAAGCCAATGGGATGACAACCATCGGACACTACCCAAAGCCAATAGAACGGACACCAAGAAATTGGAATGAGGTGGTGCAAGCACCTGAGATATGGCTCTCGCATCTTCCGAGATTTACGCGAGAGATCACGTTTAGGATTCAACGTTACAACCCAATGGAGAGGCCAAAACGAAATTGGAGAGGGAGAATCTGAGTGATATAGATATTTGTGGAAGAGGAGATCTACTGGGTGGGATAATGAGGAAGGAGCAAGATTAGGACTATGGAGTTTGTGGGGAAAGGGGGAACATTGGGAGGGCTGGGTTGGTGGAAATCTTGGGTAACTAAGCTGCAATGAGGCATGAAGCCTAAGAACCGAGCAAGAGCTCGACAAATCACCAGCCCTCATGAAGGAGAGAGCTTCGAACCAGACAAAAGGTGTTGAAGAATATAAAAATCTTACATCGGAAATTTGACTAAATAAATTACAACATATTATGAATGGTCCACTATTAATGGCATTGATATATTTTGTGATAAGATCCTACACCTACTAGGCCATGTATGGTTAAGTTTGGGACAATATCGGTGTTGCTAGTGGTGGCTCGATGATTCGACTCTCTTAAATGTAATGTGGTATCAGAGCGAATTTATTGACTGGGTCTTTATCCTTACCTATTGCCCAATGCGTGGTGTTCACATATTGAGCTTGCTTGTTTACCTCTATCCTTTATTCAATACTTAGTGTTTATGAGTTGGGCTTGATTGATTGACTTCGATGTGGACTTGGCTTCACGTGTGGCCCGCTATGTGGTGGTTTTACACGAGGGGTGCGTTGAAGAATATAAAAGTCTCACATTGGAGATTTGACTAAATAAATTACAACATATAATGAGTGGTTGTACTACTAATAGGATCGAGCCATTTTGTGATAAAACTCTACATCTATTGAGTTGTGTAGGTGGTTAAGTTGGAATAATAAATATCAATGTCGCTAAAAGTGGTCCTTTGGTCCGTCTTTATGAAATTTTGCTATGATAGAGACTTAAGACACCTCACAAAAATGGGAAGGAAGGAGCAGTGGGGAGGAGGGGCAGTGACACCCCCCGACACCCTAATTGTGCTTGTGTGGCTGGGAAGAGATCTCATGGTAGGGTTTTTTCAATCAATCAATGTTTGGTACATCAAGGTATATATTACTTAGGACTTTCTCTAATGCGAAGTGTAACTGTGCGGAGTGGATGCGGAGTTCTATTTGTGACCGTTAGATTTCTTTTAAGCTGTAGATTTAAAACATCACTGAGAGTACTCGTTTTCACATCGTGGTAAATATAAGAGCTTTTCAGTCTTTTAGAAAGAGCCAAAATTTCCCACGCTTACACCTTCAATATACTAACCTCTATTTCTTTCTTCCACCACAACACCTTCTTTTCACTATGCCTTCATCCGATGCTTTCATCAATTGCTATTTGTGACTCTGTATATGCAATATGTCATTTCCCTTCTTGTCTACATTGATTTTCTATTTCTTTTTATAGGGATATCCTCGCTGATTTAGGTTTTACTTGGTCTTCGTATGAACTTGGCTCACTTTTATTTCGTTTTGAGTTTGGTGAGGTGTTGTACTATTGGGTGGGATTTTTATTTTTATTTTTATATATGACCTTGGCTGATCTATTGTTTAATTATACTCTGTATTTATCTGATGTTTATAATTACTAATTATATTTCATTGCAGATGGGGATATTGAAGCTAACTATGATCTCCTGATATGATTCGAAGAGTCATGCCTTCTTGGGATGATTTGCAAAGTTTGTATACAGGATATCTTCAAAAGTTTAGAAAAGATATAAACAGAGAAATGATTGAAACAGATGGTCCCAAGACTCCATTACAAGACGAAGGAATTGAAGCTTCATACAAAATTACAGTTTGAACAATAATGAACTAATACAGCCAAAACTACATCCAAAGTTCAATTTCAACAAGCATTGACTATTAGTTCATAGAACCATTATTGATATTGGGTGAAATATTTTCTGCATCCTTGCACAAAGAGGACTTGCATAAGAAATAAGAAATTATATATTTAAGATAAAATAATCGAATAAATCAAAATAAAAAATTCAACTTAGTTTCTTACTGATTAATGTGAGTTGCACAAGTTCTTTTGCCGTGTCCTATTTGTCCACACCCATGGCAATGACGTTTACTCTTATTTATTGCTTTCTTTTTCCCTCTCTTCAATTTTTTACCGCAACCCTTCGCCCTTACATGAAGAGGGTCATTCAAATGTGGTGAAAGATAACTACTAGTTGCATTTTCATTATTGCATCCACATATATTGTTACTACTACGCACCACAAAATTTATCTTTTCTCGCATACCTTCAAAATTTTCTAGTAAAACTTTACTTGCCTCTTGAGATACCAAGACACCATCAATAAGCTCAAAAGCAAGTTTAAACAATCTTGTTTGCCTCATTAATAATGAATTATCACAACATTCAGTTATTTCCCTTCCACCCTCTTCCACAACTATATCAGTGTAATAACCTCAAAATTGGGATTTTGTTGAAATCTTTGGAAATTCATATCTTAAGTTCTAGAGCTCGGATTGTTGAACCGTTTTCGCCTACGCGATCGTGAGAACGAGGCCTACGATTTAAGGTAAATTTCAAAGCCTCTTTATCAAATTTTGAAATTGCTCAAATAGTGGATTTTTGATGATTTAAGTTTCAAGTTCATAATTCAAGGCTATGTTAATGTCCTCGAGCTCCTGAGCACCGTGGTGTGCTCCGTTTTGTGAGATTTTGCTGTTTGATCGACAATCGGACCCTCACAAATTTTGGACAGTTAGATCGAACTTTGGATCATGTCTGATTTTATGTATGTTGTAGCTGGTGTTGTGAGGAGTCTATAGGTACAGATGGATTGGTGATCGGACGTTCCGATCTTAAGTTATTGTAATTTGAAATTAAGGCGATCGATCTCTGTTCGATTGTGTGTGATTGTGCGATCAAGAATGATCCAACTGTTGGATCAGGCCAAATTGATGTGGTGTGATGTCAGGACTATTTAGAGTCCATTGGTGTGATCGGATTTGAAATCTGAGTTTGTGGGCCCGAGGTGGATTTTTGGAGTGTCAATTGGACGGGTGAGACCTGCGGGATCCAAATAGTGACTTTTTTGAACAATGCGTGTCATTGGTCCTATTTTGATGTTGACAATGTGTACGTCACAGTTTTGGAGTGTTTTGGACGATAATTGATCACTTTGGACCCCCAGTTGGTTCGAAGTGCATTTTCGTCACTTGTGAGAAAAATCTTAGATTTTGAAATTTTGTGCTAAGTTGAGTTACGTACTTTGCTTAGGTTTTGCTGGAGTCAGAGTTGCTCATTGAGGTTTGAGATTGTGGACTCATGAGTTGTTAAAGACGCAGCTTGGACAAGAGGTGAGTTAAATTATCCTGATCGTGAGTAAAATCATGAGATTATTATATTAATTATAATGTGGTTCCGATAATGTTAATGGCTATAATTAACATGTTGTCTGTGATATTATATAAACTGTTTTAATTGATTTAAAACACATGAACTTGTTCGTCAACAGTTCATGATATAAGTGAAACCTATTTTGTTATAAATTGATATTTATTGGATATTTTGGTGTTGAGCCATATAACATATGTTGTGGATGTATGGTGGGAATTCATGCGTGAATGACCACATAAATATATATATATTGTTGTGATTGATGTATTTGGCTATAAAACAATGTTTAATGTGAAACGACATTTTATATTGTTTTGGTGTTGATGGATTTAGGTGAAAATACCTTGAATCCTTTTTGAGTTTGTCAGACGGGCATTCTCGTGGCGAATAATGAGGGATAAAATGCCCTAGGGAGAAAGACCCAAGAACAGTTAGAGCTTTAGTCTGGTGCCATTTATTACTCATGGTATTTGTGCTGAACATGAGTGAACAATACAATAGTGTTTGTAGTGTTATAAATTAGAGGTTCATAGTATTCTCTCTTCTATCTGTCAAATAAGTGACGTGTGAAAGCTACTTTTAAGATAAAAGAGTTTTGGTGTGGTCACAGACGGTGACGTAAAACAATTCTTAAAAATAAAAGAATTGTGGTTGTGATGATATTGATGAATATGAGTACCATGATTATACATGGATTGTGTGATGCTAATGAAAGTGCATGTGATTGTATATGATGTGAAATTGACATATTTATACTATGGATGTGGTTTACTCATACAAGCTTTAGAAAGCTTTCCGGGTTTGTTGGTGATGAACCCGGTACACTATTCAATGGTGTAGGGGATTATCCTGCAGGTGACAGAGACTGTGAACAGGGTAACCGAAGTTAGGAGTAGAAAACTCTATTTATGTACATGTTTTGTATAGGATGTAGTTTATTTTGGTGTGAAGACTTTCGCTGTGTTTATTAAACTATGAAGAGCAGATTATGTAATATGTTGATTTTTCAATTTATTATGTAATTGGTTCAATGTAATATTTGACTCAGAAGAGTTGAGTCTATATTTACATTGTGGGTTCGGAACGGGTTGTATTGTATTTAGAAAAAAGATTTCCATGTACAATTCTTGAAGGTTCCGAGCTTCACGTCCCGGATTGTTGATTGTTTGTAATAACTTTAAACATGTTATTTGTTGTTGAAAATTCAAGGCGTGACAGTCAGATTTTGCAGCTCTTTTTCACCTCTCCTCTTTAATATATAATTATTTGACAAATACTCAATTTGTTTCATTTTCATGTATGCCAACAAATGCCTGCATAAGATTCCTTCAAATTCAAATGTCTTACATATACATGAAGCATAGTCTGCAACTTTGTCAACCATGACTTCTTGCTTTTTTCCTCTCCATTACCTTATAAAAGCATAAATTGTCATCCTATCTTGAAAGTTGGAGTACACATGCCAAACATTTCCACAACTCCTTTTGAAACTTGTAGAAAATTTTACGAGTATAAATGGAGCCATTTGCTTCTCCATTATCAATGGAGATTTCAACATAGGCTGCTCATTAATATCAACATGATTAGCAATTATCTCTTCATGGCGTTGCTGGGCAAGCACCTTATTAAACCTTAGTATGAAATCCATTAAAGAATTTCTTTTTGAAATATATAGCTTGAAAAATGCATGAACACCCACTACTCGTTGGCTACTTGACATTCATGTTGAAAAATATCTTTCACATATGGTGGCACCCATCTTGAACATATTCTATAAATTGAAGATAACCACTCATCATCATTTAGTTTACCTTTGTGGACCACATCCATCCACTTTGACTCAAATTCTTCCTTTGTGTCTAATTCCCATACATAACTTTGAAGTTTTCTATTTTCATCCTTATAAATGCTAGTGTTTATCTTTTGAGAAAACTTATCCAGAATGTGCCAAATGCAATATCTATGAAACCCACCTGGAAAAGCTTGTGAAATAGCATTTTCCATGGTTGGATCCTAATCTGTAATAATTATTTTGAGTAGACTAGCAGGCATAGCTTTCTTAAATTGCTCAAACAACCAAAGAAAAGACTCAGTGGTATCATTGCTCAAGAACCCACAACCAAAAAGAATAGTTTGACCATGGTTATTAACCCTTACCAATGGGGCAAATACCATACCATACCAATTAGTATTGTAAGTGGTATCAAATACAACCACATCTCCATAAAACTTATAAGTTCTTCTAGATGTTGGATAAGCCCAAAAACAATGTTTAAGTCTATCATTATCGTCAGCCTCTATCATAAAAAAGAATGATTCATTTTTTGCTTGCTCACCAATAAAATGCTCACTCAACATCTGTGCATCATGCCCCTTCATATTTCTCTGCAATTGTCTTTTGTAGTTATATATCTTTCTTTGTATATTCAATGTTTTGCATCTCTCCTGCTTGCACTTCAAGAAGACTAAATTGTTGATGTGTTGGGATATTAACATCACCAAATCGTTGTGCCAATGCTTTATTAACTTCAGAAATTTTGCGATGCGATCTCAACAAATGTACCATTTGAGGGGCTATCAAAGCATGATTGTGGCCCTCCACAAAGTTAGAAATTATGTATTTTGTTCCTTCTCTTACCTTCATAAACGCAATCTTAGCTTTACACCCACTTCGTACTACACCTCTCCGCCTTTCACTTCCATTAGAAACTTCGTTAGAATATACTCCCTCTTTGTAGCACACATATTCTTTTCTTAAGATCTCATTAGAAGTTTTACTCCTTTGCTGACAATAACTTCGAACACTAAATCCCGCTTGTTTTGCATGGTTGTTATAGAAGTTATAGGCATCCTCAAGTGATTCAAACTCTTGACCAATTTTTGGTAGATGTTGATCTTATACTTGATGATTGCAAACTAAATCCAAATTATTTTCATTAGTATCTTTCATAAATTCATATGCCCTGAGTCCTTCTTGTGGGCTTCCCATCTCTAAAGTTTCATCTATTCAAGCAAAAAATAACAAAAATATTGGTCAATGGGACATTGGTAAACAACAACAAAGAATATTGTAGCAATGCTTAAACCAAAAGCCAAACTCATAAGTGCATATCAAATCTAAATTAGATAAACTCTCAACCAGAAAATGAAATAGAATAACTTAGTCAAAACCATACAAAAACAAAGACCAATTAGTAGCCAAATCCATATAACCCATACATTAGTGCTTTCTGTTTTTCGATTCCAACCTTTGTGATTTCCAATGAAACCCAAATCTTTTTAGTAAACAATCCCATACCATAAGAAAATCAGAAAACTTTGTATAAGCAAAATGGAAAATACCCATATATCATAGCAAAAAAATAAAAGAATAAATAAAAATATTCTAACCTAGAGGAGCAGCTATGATATTGCTAGGGATGAGAGCACACGGAAGAGAAGGTGTTGAAAAGAAGAAATAAAAATATTATAACCCGGAGGAGCAGCTGTGATATTGCCAAGGATGAAAGCACAGGGAAGAGAAGATGTTGTGGTGGAAGAAAGAAACAGAGTTTAATGGATTGGGGGGTCGTTTAGTACGGCGAATTGTCATGGACTGGACTAAATACTAGTACTGTCTTGAATTGGCTTGGCTTGGCATAAGCTGGATAAAATTTGTACTGCGTTTGGTATATGATTGGACTTGGACTAAATTTAAATTCATTAAAATATTAATAAAACTTTTTTTAATAAAACATTAAAAATTAATTAAAAGAATAGGAAAAAGATTAGAAAAACACAAAAACGATTATACAATATGATTAAAATAACTAAACTTCATCTCTTCCTCTCTGCCCAGCAAAGAACCCAAACTTTCAGACTAGAAAAAAAGCAAAGAACCCAAGCCGCCACTCCCTTTTGTACCCTCTAAAATTCTGCATCATCTCACACCATCCTTTTTCCCCAAACCCCAAAAAACTCATGTTTCATTCTTTTCTTAGTCAAAATTGAAATCATTTATGTTGTTTTTTGTTATGTAATTTTTTTATTTAAAATTTGCAGAGAGGGGTATATAAGAGGAGTTAAGGGAGAAGGAAACATCAATGTTGCTAGCGTGGGGGATGATTGAGACGTTGATGTAGTGGCTTTGTGTGGTGTTTTTTTTTTCTTTGAATTTAAAATGGTTATGGCTTGGGACGATGATGCAGTGACTATGGTGGATGTGGTGGATCTGGGTTACGGCTAGAGGAGAGAGAAAGCAGTGGTGCTGGTGGATGGGTCTGTTGGCTCTTGGTTGTTGGTTGTGGCTGTTTGCAGGCGACATTGCTGGTAAAGGGAGAGGGGCACTGCGATGTCGCTAACGAAGGGCTCGGGACAATTTGTCCTCCCTTTCCACACAGGCTTTCGTAAGAACACCTAAGGAGGTGTTTTTAGTGGGCCCAGTACTAGTTAATCCCATTTAAGATTATAACCATATGAAACAAACATGGGATTAAATTTTGGCCAATCCAATCCAAGCTAATCCTTTGTACCAAACAAGCCCTGGAGGTGTAAGCGGTGGAAATTTTGGCTTGGACGAAAAGACTGAAAAGCTTTGATATTTACCGCGATGTGAAAACGAGTTCTCTTAGTGATGTTTTAAATCTACAGTGTAAAAGTAATCTAACGATCACAAATAGAACTCCGCATTCACTCCGCACAGTTGCACTTCGCAATAGAGAAAGTCCCATATTACTTATATGCACATCTCTTTCTCTCTTCACGTGATTATTAAAAAAATAAAAGCAAAACATAACACAAATGAACCCCATATTAGAAGGCATAGTCTAAATTCTCTATATGGGTTGGACTCTTGAAGGAAGTTGAGGTTCAAGATTTTCAAGGTTGGGTATTATTTGAAAAGGCTCTCAAAGATTAGGTAGCTTTATGTAGTTAACTTTTTTTTAAAAGATAATTTATTATCAATTTTTTACCCTTTTAGATATATTTTAAATAAAGTGGCATGCTTATAATAAGAAAACCAAGAAGAGAATCTGAATTCGAATGAAATCGACTTGAAGAAAAGATATGAACTTCCTAATATGCGATTACTATGTTTATTAGGTGTTCCGGCCAAACTAGCCATTCATACCTTAAGATTGAAGCTAACTTTCAATCAATCAAAATAATATGGATTCATTTCTTATTAACATTCATATCATTTTTTTCCTTTTGGTTTGACAATCACAAGTTAATACAAGAGAGGATTTATCGTTCATATTATTATCTTTGAGCCTAAGATTGAAGCTAAAGGACGAGTGGAGTACATTAAGACATATATGAAAAGCTGATGTGAATTCAAGAATGAATTCATTGTCCTCAAACGACCACAAGCTTTTGGTAAAAGGAATATGGTTGGCCTTTTTTGGTTGTTCGTGTGTGCATATATTAGACCAAATGATTAATTAAAGTATCATAATAAAAAAAAGTTTATGATAATTGAAGATTTGATTAGGATTTTGTAATCAATAAGATTTGATTAGCAATGGACAACCTAATGGAAATTGCAAAAACCAACTAATAAATAACCGTTTTATAGAGAGTAAGGCCACATTTTATTTAAAAACAAATCGATTAGAAATGATCAAACACAATTACTATAGATGGCCAAGCAATTAATAAGCACCTACCAGAAAAATAGTCGGAAATATCTTAATGGAATCCCTAATTACCCGTACTCATTTCTTATTGAGAAAGGTAGTCCAAGCCATGACACAAATATTCTACCAAATTCCTAATGTTCATGGTCCCTATTTTTGAAGCTTCCTCTGATTGCCTCTGGATCTCCCCAAAACTCAAAACTTCAACCATTTCCCACATTTTTTATGTTCAGAAAGTCAGTGGCTGCATTATTCCTATTTACACCTGCCCGTACTGTATCACCCCCTCTTTATATGACAACTCAGCCAATCGCCTTTTAGTTTTAAACCCCATTTCTGGATTTCCGGTGCTTTTAATACAAACGCAACTACCTCAGTCCTCTAAAGTCTCAAGTTCTCAACCTCCCCCTTCCCATATTAACTTTTCTCTCACTTTCCCTCATTCTCTCACTTTATCTCCAGCCAACCAGGGTCCGTAGAACCAAATCCGAATTCGAACTCAAAAAGGGATGAAACCCATTTCGTAACCATCCCCAGAGAACAAAACCCAGCTCTGTTTTTCACCGTTGGAGTTGAAACTGAAGCACCCAAAGCAGCGCAACATGGTTTTCACCACTTTGTTGCTGATATATAGTCTTGGCCTTAGGCTGATTGCGAGTTCTGATCTGGCTTCAGATAGGGAGGCCTTGATAGCTCTCAGAACAGCCGTTAAAGGCCGTTCAATGCAGTGGAACGTAACGGAGACCAACCCCTGTTCATGGCCTGGCGTTAAATGTGAGTCAGACCGAGTCACTGAGTTACGGCTTCCGGGTCGGGCACTCCTTGGGCAACTCCCTCTGGGTCTCGGTAACCTGACCCAACTCTCGACCCTCTCTCTACGCCTGAACGCGCTTTCAGGCCAAGTCCCAAACGACCTTGTCAACCTCGTCAACCTGAAAAGTCTCTACTTGCAAGGTAACTCATTCTCGGGTCCGATTCCGGAATTTTTGTTCAATATGCAAAACCTTATGAGATTGAACCTTGCTAAAAATAAATTCTCTGGTGAAATTTCGCCGGGGTTTAATAACTTGAAGAATTTGGTAACTCTGCATTTGGAAGAGAATCAGCTTACTGGGTCAATTCCTGAACTAGGTTTGCGGCTTGGACAATTCAATGTTTCGTTTAACAAGTTAAACGGGTCGATCCCTTCAAAGCTTTCGGGTTGGTCTGAAAACGCTTTCGAGGGAAATTTGCTTTGTGGGAAGCCATTGAAGGCCTGTAATGGGACAGAGAGTACTGGGAAGAAGAACAAGTTGTCTGGTGGGGCAATTGCTGGGATTGTGATTGGTTGTATTTTTGGTCTCTTCGTTATTATTGCCATTGTGATCTTTTTGTGTAAAAGAAATAAAAATGGTGAAGAGGGTACAGAGTATGTTGCTCCAGCGAACGTTCGGGAAGTTGAAACCGCCAGTGGAAGGGCAGGGGTGGATAGTGAGAGTTTGAGTACTGATTTCTCGGCTGCGTCCAAACGGGATGTGAAGAGCGGTGGTGGGAGTAAGAGTTTGGTGTTTTTCGGGAATGCAGTGAAGGTGTTTGATTTGGAGGACTTGTTGAGGGCATCGGCCGAGGTGCTTGGGAAGGGGACTTTCGGGACTACCTATAAGGCGGCTTTGGAATTGGGTGTGTCCATGGCAGTGAAGAGGTTGAAGGAGGTGACTGTACCGGAGAAGGTATTTAGGGAAAAGATTGAAGAAATTGGGGGAATGGATCATGTAAATTTGGTCCCGCTCAGGGCTTACTATTATAGCAGGGATGAGAAGCTTCTTGTGTATGATTACATGCCTATGGGAAGCTTATCTGCTTTTTTGCATGGTGAGCATTTCTTTATCGGGTTCCATTTGTTGCATTATGATTTATTGCTATCATCATTTTGGTGTTTCTTTTGATTTAACTTTGTTCTGATTGTATATCTCCATTGAATTTTGCTACTTTGGGTATTTCCATAAGTCTACTTTTGTCTTTTTGTTGCCCAATTTTGACATGCATGTCTGCAATTAACCCTTTTACTAATTTAGGCTTGCCATACATTTACACCAAACAGAGAGGAATCCTCAGAAGCCTAGTAGACTGTAAAATAATTTCTAGTTACCTGGAAATTCTGTTCATGATCCCATTTGGGTGAAAACAAATCGTTCCATATAGTAAAATAACAGAATGGACTGAAGTAATAGACAACAAGAAAATTATCATGATTCTCATCTGAGAACAACTAGGGTTTTCAGCCTGTCTTAGCCATTTTATTACACCAAAGAAGCATAATATTGAGTTTCTAAGCAAGTTGATAAGCTAAATGGGAGTAAGAAAGAATGTGTTCTGGTCCCTGGTTTCATGCCCAGTATTGGCGTGGAGAGTTGCACTTCGTCCCAAATCCCAGCAGCACTTTCATAGAACAGATGCAAAGCATGCTGTTAGCAGCTGAGTTTTTGTGTAGAAGAATTTTGCATGTTCTTCTTTTAATTTAATAAGTTTTGATGAAGTGTTCTTTCTTTCTGTTAAACCACATTGAATTTATCAACGATTAGAATTATATTTTTGTTCTGTCTTCTGTTGCCTTTTACTGAAAGCAAGAAATATCATTTTGGTCTAGTCGTGCCCGTTCTCCACTTTGTCTCATGGACAATTGTTGCTGCATGAAACAAAATTGTTTGGAAAGAATTTTCTTTCTATATGTGACTGAATGTAGCTCTTGGGGTTCTTGGATTATGTTTCTGGTAAGAAACCACTGATATACCAGTTCAGTTCTGTTTTTTGGCGCCTTTTGTTATTGTCATTACTATTGCTACTACTATTGTTACTGTTATTGTTAATAATTGTTATTCTGTTGACGACATTTGGTTCTCTGAACTCCAATGTTTAGTATAATATTTGAATTAGTGGAAATTGTGAAGCTCCCATTCTTTGCAGAAATTTGAAGCTTTTGACAGTCAACAAAGGGTGTATTTCTACATAAATAATTGGATTTTGTTTCTCCTGCAAACAATATATTCTTCTTCTTTTTCCTTTTTTTGTTTTTTTTATTTTGCATGATATCTATGCTGGTTACAGAACACCAATATATCTGCTCAGTAATTTACAGATTTTAATAAATAAAAAAAGTTAGCACTGAAAAGGCCATGAAAAGTTGCATTGTTCTTCACCAATGTAAACTCCGAGACTCATTGAAAGAGGGACAAAATCAATGATGCTGAAAACTGTTTTCTTGTTAACCATCTTTCGTTTATCATTTCATTTCTTTACTTTTCCCCTACAGGAAACAGAGGCGCTGGAAGGACTCCATTGAATTGGGAAACAAGGTCTGGCATTGCTGTTGGAGCTGCTCGTGCAATTACATACCTACATTCTCATGGTCCTACGATCTCACATGGAAACATTAAATCTTCAAACATTCTTCTCACTAGATCCTTTGAAGCCTGTGTCTCTGATTTTTGCCTTGCTCATCTTGCAAGCCCAACCTCTACTCCCAACCGCATTTCTGGTTATCGTGCTCCAGAACTCACGGATGCTAGCAAAGTAACCCAAAAGGCAGATGTTTACAGCTTTGGTGTATTGCTTTTGGAGCTGCTTACGGGAAAGGCTCCAACCCAAGCTATCATGAATGAGGATGGAGTAGACCTTCCAAGATGGGTTCACTCTGTGGTCCAAGAGGAGTGGACTGTTGAGGTGTTTGACCTCGAGCTTCTCAGGTACCAGAATGTTGAGGAGGATATGGTTCTACTTTTACAGATTGCACTTGAATGTACCGTTCAGCACCCTGATAATCGCCCTTCAATGGGTGAGGTGACTAGCCAAATTGAGGAGCTTTATAGTGCCAGCTTAAAGCATGGACAAGATGCAAATCCTGATATATCTCGTGATGTGGATGATGGGCTTTCTCATCAGTATTTCTCAACTGACTCTCATATACGTCCATAAGGATTGAACAAAGATCAACATTCTTCCTGCATTGCCCTTCTGGTCAGGGATAATTTAGTGCTTTCATTATTTGTTTATTCTTGAGTTTCTTGTGAAAGAAAAATTACCGGCAGGATCATGTATTTTTCTCTTTTGGTTTTCACCCTTCATACCTATTTTCTTAATAGCAATCTTCTTTTATTACCCCCTTATTACTGTTTATGCTGTATGCGGAGGGGGATATCTGTATTATTATTTATAATGCGGTTGTCCGAATTGCGAATTCTGAGTTTGCCTTTGGTGAGGTGCTCTCACACTCTGTCTCTCATAGCTTTGAACTGGATGCAACTTTTTTTTATATGATTTGAAATGCTTGAGTTACTTTCTGGATCTGGAGTTTGAGTATTTGCCATTGATTTGTTCTTTCGGTTCAGCTCAGTCAAGCATATCTCTCTACTTGGAGAATGATCTTATCATGTAGTTTTATTGTGTACTTTGGTCAATTGATTCTCTGGCCTCCCATGGTTGCTTTAGCTTGGTATCATTCATTACACTTCATATGAACGATCAGGCTATGCAATATAGGCCATTTTAAACTTCAACATCAATGTAAATAAATCCTACCCACCAGTCTTATTTTTTATTTTAGTAAATATATTTTTAATACAATTTAGTTTTTTTGTTTCTTTAAATTTGCAGAAAAATAAGAAACAAAAAGCCTAGGGCTCTCATGCCAGTTAGGGAACCTTTTCTTCTATAGAACTGACCTTGGGGACAGCTGTGGAACACAAGAAATTCCAAAATTCTACAACATAACCATCACAGAAGATTATTAAGAAATTATATAGTTATTGTTATTGTTATTGTGCATATGACTGTCTTGAGACAATGGTTGCCCATCGTAGAAAGGCATAGAGATCTTTTTAGCCGTAGTGGCTCATAAATCCTTGTTCAAATCCAAGTCGATTTGGTGTGAAATAGGTTTAAGTCTTTAGGAGATCCGAATTAGGGCTCCTCTCCCATGCCTTGCCTTGGGGGCAACTCAAGCTAACTTGGCTTGAACTCAAAGGCGTTTCATATAATAAGCTTTGTTGGACAAGAAGAAATCCGTCCCATATTCCTTATCTTAAACTTGTCATGTACGCCAACATGGTCTAACCTAGTGAAAAAGGCTTTGAGTTGCATACTAGTGGTTTCATATTCGAATCTCCATAACACATTGGTAGTATATGTGAGAAACCTCCTCCCTCTTGTAGTTTAGACTATTACTTGTATTTTTATATATAAAAAAAAAATGTTCATGTACATTTGATATTTTTCATCCTTTCAGTGGATACAGGGCAATATCAAATTTATAATCTCACATAATTCAATGTCCCCCTAATCAAACCCTAAACCCACATAATTTTAATCTCCATTCTTCAAATTTGATTAATCCCCATCCCGTTGCTCTGCACTTCAATGTCATCCTCGATGACAACTGCACCAATTTTTCGTTAAAATCATTTTTGTGGCAGGTTTATTTATATTGAATTGGTATTGGAATGATTCTAATTCATGAATTTCCCTATGTTTACTAATACATGTGTATTGAAATTATTCTAACTCTCAACGTTCCCTACTTTTACTAACATATTAAAATCCGTAAGATGATATCTCAAAAATAAGGAATTAGATTGATTAGGGGGAAATAGTTCATCCCATACCCATTCATTCTTTTTTTGAATTTCTAAATTCCATGATTCATGACTTCCTCGACTTCCTCAATTTCAAGTAAATAAACATGTCATTAGTTTTAACAAAAAATTGAATGGAGTTGACGCAGCCCTGACCGGGCAGGCGCTCATGATCGGCCCGGCTCAAGGGAGGGCCCCAATTTTATTATTATTTTTTTGTAGTAATATTTTGGTAACTAGTTATATAGATAAACACATCAATATTATCTTAAGTTGACTCCAGCAGTGGTGGTAAGGTGGTTTTTAATGCACACCAAACCAAGGTTCGATCGATTGTGCATGTTTTTTAATTTCCTTTTTATGCGAGTACATGGTTCTTTTTAGTACTTCATTTTTTTTTACTTATCATTTCTTATATACAAAAAATAAATAACATTTTGTTGGAGGCCTACCTTTTTTCTATGGTTATAAAAGTTCTATTTTTTTAATATTCTATACACATGCAAATAAAATCAAATGATTTTTCATGTGTGTGGAGCTATAGATAAATAGGATCTTCAATCATTTCTTATATACAAAAATTAAATGACACTTTGTCGGAGCCCTAAACTTTTTTCTATGATTATAAAAGGTTTCATATACACGCATGTGCAAATAAAATCAAATAATCTTTTTTGTGTGGAACTATACATAGGGTCTATTTTCGACGTTGCCCCGGGCCTTAAAAATCTCAGGGCCGGCCCTGAGTTGACGTCGGGGATGATATTTATTATGTATAGAGCAACATGATGGGAATGATATTGATCGAATTTGAAGAATCAATTTTGAATTTACCTCTGTTTTCATCAATGTTGGTAACCTAAAGCAATACAACATGTTAGAATGCTTAAAATATTTTGGCTTATTCGTAATAGTGCCATATATATTGTATACCACGACATAGAATAGAAAGCTTAGAAGAGACATTGATAAAGCATCTTGAGACATTTGAAGAAGAAGAAATAACATAAATTTTGGGACAAAAACATTGAAAAGGAAAAGGTTAGTATAACAACTAATAAACCTTTAAAAAAAATTTATAAGTAAAAAAAAACTTACTGTTTGAAGGCTGAAAAAAAACGGAAAAAAAAATGCTGGGCTCTGTGATGGAATTGGGCTCTCTCGCTAAAGAGAAAAAACAAAAGGAGTTAAAAAGGAAAAAGAAAAGGACAGCGGTCATCACAAGAGGAAGCCAAAAAAACAGACAGACGTTGATAAAAGCATCACCAGTCGGTGAAGTTTCGTTATTTTGATTTTGCTTCTTTTCCTCAGTTTTCCGTTTGCTTTCCTTTAAGAAATTCTCAGGCTTTCGATTCATTATCATCTCAGAACCACTCACGCTGAGACCCAACTCATTTTCTTGACAATGGGTTTGTTGGATTCCTTCCTCACTTGGCTCCGGAGGTAACCCTTCTTGCTCTTTTTCATTTTTCTTTCTTTGGATTTGAGTTTCTGTGGAAGGGTTTTTTCTAGTTTACTGATTGCTGTGTTCAGCTTGGTATTATAAAGATTTGAGGTGCGAAAATTGATTAATTTAATTCCTTTCTATCCTATGTTGCTAACAATCAAATTCAATTATGAAAATCACAACGAAAACTAATTGCCTTATTTGATGGGATTTGTGGAATCTGTAATTACACTGAGCTTTGTTCAATTGAGAAATATGTGCCTTTATATCATTCTCAAAGTAAGTTTCTTTATGCTTTATGATTCAAATGGTTTCCAGCATTATCCTGTTACTTTTAGATAACTTCAAAAGGATCAATGATTTCATTTGTTTATACAAGTAGATTAGTTGCATAATAAAAGTTGACATGATTTTTTGACTTCCTAATTAGATGCGTAAAAAATATGTGGACTGACAAAATTTGATGAATTTGAATTTGCCGGTCCTTTCAAACCTGTAACCATTTGGCTATTCTGCTTGAGGTTGTCTTCATTGTTATGACCATGATGATGACAATTATGAAAATGAGTTTCAATCTTCTGAGGCTAGAACCCATACAAATTACAATTGTTAGACAACCCTTATTAGAGGCAAAGCTACCATGTTCATACCATTAAGATTTTCATTTTACTATTCCTCCATATAAGAAAACAACAAGAAGAAGGTTGAAATTCTTTATATTTTCTGTTGTCTCTTTAACCGGAAGGGGTTATGGGAAATTGGTCTTTGAGTAAATATTTGGTGTCGGCAACTCTTACCATGAGTAAAGTACTAGAAACCATCTTTGTGCATTTCCTCTTCATATTTTTTTAAATAGTTTTCTCCTTTCTAGACTGTTATAATCTATGAAATTGAAAGGGTAAGTACATTGTTTGTTGGAATAACCAACTATAGTTTATGTTAGTACGATTGGGACGTTCTGTGCTAGTTTTTTGATGCCTGCATTATGCAGGGATATTGGAATTTTGGAAACGTTCGATTTCTTTGTTTTAGGGGATTAAGTTGAGAGAAATTACTACAATCCCATTGTTGTACGGCCGATCTAATATTGACAGTGGATGTGGCCCCTTGTTAATTCACATTACTCATTCCACTCCTTGTATTCTGTCAATGAACTTTGTTCTTTTGCGTTAACAGTTAGATACTTCATCATATGTGATTAAGCTTCATGGTCATGAATGGATTTTTGAGCTTCCTGTGAGTTTGATCTAATGAGGTTCGAAAAACACTATAGCAATCTGTTTGTCAGTTTTTTCATATCCTTAAAGGGATGTGAACCATGCATTTCTTTGTTTTGTGCGTTTGGTTCTATTTGCTCCATATGTTGGATAGGCACATTCTTTTCTTGATAACAAACACAAACTTTATTCCAAATGCAAAAATTGAAAGTCCAAGCGTAGTCGATAAGTGTTACAACCCTGTAGTTGGGGTCAAGGCCAAGGCATGATGGCTGCAGTGCCCATGCCAAGGCCTGGTGGCTGCCGTGCTCTTGGCAAGGCAAGGGTGCATATGGCAGGTGCACACAACCAAGGGAGGAAAGGTAAGAGTGTGGGCGCCGCCCTCTATCAATTCCTTCATCGAGAAAGAAAGCAATGAACAAATTCTTGTACAAACGTGCCAATATCTTGTTATCAATGAACTATGATGAGCACACACACAACCAGTAAAAAAAATGATAAAAAAAAAACCACAAAATAAAAAAAAATCCACTAGAAATTGCACCCTGGGAAACGACGTTCGGCAATTTGTGCCAATGTCCTTGGCAATCACCAGAGAAATTTCACTAGTCAAGAAAGGAACAACTTTGCTTACAAGAAGAACCCCCTTAGGCCCTTTGTTAACCTTAGGTTTTAATTTCTCTCTCACCCTTGCTCAAATCCTTTGGTGCCTCTCTTCTATCTATCATTATGTTTCCCAACCCCCTAAAGTTTTATTTGTATCACATAAGGCTCAGCTTACAATTAGACCCGAAGTAAGAAACTAAAACCCTAAAAAATAGGTAAAAGACAACCCGAGTTAAAACAGGAAACCTGAGAGCCAACTGGTCAGCTAGCTAGACCAACTGGTCACTCGCTGTGCGACAACCGGTCACTCCGCTTCGACTCCGAATCCTGCAGTCTCAGTGAGTAGCTACCCCAAAACCTACTGACCGGTCAGACCCTTGTACGGGCGTTGTTTTCTTGCTTCCAAACTTCATATCAAGATTTCACTAAAATATGGGTAAATTAATGAGATTTATGGTGAAAACTCAGTAAAGCATGACCATCTGCCATGAATAAGTCTGAAAATGATAAGAACATGATAATACTGGTCGTTTGGTTGTCTGTTTGTAAATCTGAAAATGATGCCATCCATGCATACACACTTTTAATTTTTTATTTACTTCCCAACTGGTTTGTTCAGGAATTGTTTTACTGAATTCCTGGCAGATGGGTGAAATTTCGTCTGATACATATATTTGTTAGATACTTCAACATAAAGTTTCAGGAACACTATCAGTGTGAAGCTTTGAAAAGGAAAAGAAAAAGGGATTTGTAGTGCTGAAATTTGTACTCTTTACAGAACAATTTTGCCTAAAAGATATTCCTCTTGGATACTGCATAGCATATGATGACTTGTGTTAATCCCTGTCCAAATTGCACATTCTTAGGTTGAAACATAATTTGCAGTAATTTTGTACGATACTTGCACGTTTGAACTATAATAGCCATAAGGAAAGGTGTTATAACTATTGGCTTCCACATCTTCACATTTTCTTAAATCTTGGCAGTGAGTCCTATTTGCATTATCCTTTCTTTTATTATGACACTGTTGCAAAATGGAAGGTCTCTAGATTTCTCTATGATCGGTCTGCTAACTTTGTGTCATCCTACTCTGTGCCTACATTTCAGCTTATTCTTTAAACAGGAAATGGAACTTTCACTAGTAGGGCTTCAGAATGCAGGAAAGACATCTCTTCTAAATGCCATTGCTGTGAGTGAACACAAACTTTGCACATCCTTTCTAGTATGTATAGTTGCTACCCCTTCACATTAATCATTCTATGTTTTCATTACCAGACAGGTGGCTACAGTGAGGACATGATTCCAACTGTAAGCATCTTTTCTTGAACAAATTGTGGAATTAGGTTTATCACATTTTTTGTGAAAAATATATGTTTCTAGTATTTTAAGAGGAATTGTTTCCTACTATGAAAACCAGGTCGGATTCAACATGCGAAAAGTAACCAAGGGAAATGTGACAATTAAGGTTTGGGACCTTGGAGGGCAACGGAGGTTCCGTACAATGTGGGAGCGTTACTGTCGTGGCGTCTCTGTAATTGTGTAATTCCTTCAGTCCCTTTGTATTCTATTAAGTTTTCTCCTTTTAATATTTCATCTCTATCTTTTGAGGAAACAAGCAAATGCCTGCCTGTGTGCAGGAACAGTATATTTTGATCCTGAAAATTAATCCTCACTTTTAGACTCTTTCTATATTTTTGACATTTTTGTTCTCCTAAGAAACGTTGAAAAATTTAACTGGCAATCATGCTTATGAAAAAAAAGACTTGCTTTGATATTTAAATCCATTATTATGTAAAGTCGGCTGTCTATCCTTCCTTAGTGTTCTCTTAGCCGGCATTAATCAATTCTCTTATCCTTCATCAGACCGCTATTTCAAGACTTTCCACATTTGTTTATCATTATACATACATTTTATATTTATTTAATTTAGAGGACTTGGCATTCATTCCCAGCCTGTTAGCTGAGCTGTCTATCAGTCATGTTCCTTTCTAATTCTTCCTTCGTACTGGATGTTGTCACAGGTATGTAGTTGATGCTGCTGACAGAGACAGTGTTCCAATATCTCGAAGTGAGCTACATGACCTCTTGATGAAACCTTCCTTAAGTGGGATTCCTTTACTTGTTCTTGGCAACAAAATTGACAAGTCTGAGGCTCTTTCCAAGCAAGCATTGGTTGATCAACTGTGAGTACAGAATGTGATATAAGTTGTTACTTCAATCATCATTCTCTGTCGATTATTTCTACTCCTAGAAATCTTGATGTGTTCCATTTGGTGTTTTCAGAGGCCTTGATTCAATTACGGACAAGGAGGTCTGCTGCTATATGATCTCATGCAAGGATTCCATAAATATAGATGTTGTCATTGATTGGCT
This sequence comes from Prunus padus, assembly GCA_024362665.1. Classification (NCBI taxonomy): domain Eukaryota; kingdom Viridiplantae; phylum Streptophyta; class Magnoliopsida; order Rosales; family Rosaceae; genus Prunus; species Prunus padus. The sequence continues at coordinate 1,487,027 of JANFAM010000013.1, read as the reverse complement.
TATCAAACACTCCAAAACAGCAACCTGATCCATGAATCGATCAATTACATGGTGTTTGATCAAACAAAGTTCAACACGAGCTTGACAGGGTGAATTGATGAAAACAACCACTGTTGAGACTCTGTACTATAGTAGGATTTCGCTATTCTCCAAATAGAATTATCTGTACAGTACTTATATAACTGGCAAGTCTGTCATGCGTTGGTTGTTATAACTTACCTTGTTCATTTGAAATGATTTCAACTTTCAAATGAAGGATCCCAAATTAGAAGCACCATTTTTGTAGGCTAAATATTTTTTATTGTCATTCATTTTCTTACATGATTTAAACCGGCCACATTGATTAGGTTGCCTCTAATTGTTTATTGTGCTGAAGTTTTGTGGTGTCCCCGTGAAAGCTTTTTGGTAGGAAACTTTGGGAGCTAATCCAATTACCAAACACTAGAAGGGCCATGTTCTTCTCGTCTTGTTTTGAGAAAAGTAACCAACCAGATTGAAACACATGTTTAATCGTATTGGAATAAACCTAGTTGAAATCTGAATATTTCCATTTGTAAAATAAAAATGGACACTAAAATAACACCTGCTTGCACTTTTAATGATTAATTGCATAAGTTGAAAATTGAGTTGTCAAGCTAAAAAATATTAAGGTGACGATCGAAGTTATGTCGTGTCGTGTTTCGACGGTGACTAGGTTTATTATAATCCGTCATCTTTGCATAAACAAAAACAAAAAGGCTTTGCACACCACAAAGACATCATCGAACATCTTTTGAACTTGTATGTGTATATGTGATTAGGTATGAAATCAATTTTTTGCTTCCTAACTCTGGTCTCTATCATAATGAATAAGAAATGCAAATCATTGTCCGTCCATTGTAACGTCATCCACACGTTTGGATGACCTCAAAATTCTTGAACACAATTCGTTTCAGTGGAATTCTCAAAGGGAAAAAAAAAAAAAATAAAAACACTTAAAGAGAGAAGAGAAGTAAACAAATATCCCTTTGTCTTTTGCTAATGTGAAGCATCTAGCTAGTGTATTATTCCTCATCTAGAAGTGAAAACGGAAAGACTTTTGTGTAAAGACTTGGACTGGCTTTTCAAGGGTTGCTGATTTTGTAGAGAAATTATTAACCTAAGTGGCAAGTGGCAAGTCCAAGAGAAATTGAAATTCCAAGAAATTGAAGTAAACGTGAAAAAATTGAGACGCAGCCATCTCACTGTCAAGTAAGAAATTAAACCTAACTTGGAATCTATCCAAGTTGCACGGATAGAGGGACTGGACTTGCATTGAGAAGGTTCGGATTGAAGACAAAATAAAGGATGTGCATTGACAAGGTTCCTGCACAAAATTTTCATTCACACTTACATTTTTTGGCCAAATTTTCATTGACAAGGTTACTTTGACCAAAACCAGACATTCACAAACATTTTTTCCCGAAAATTATTGGGTTTCAACTTCTAGCATTTAGCATATATTGTCCGATTTCTTTGAAAAACGAAGTTACATACAGCTCAAGTCAATATGACATACAATTTGTCTCACATCTAGATTTCAATGTTCGACCTTTCCTCCTAGCTTCCTTGTCAGTTATAACTTTGGTCATTCTCCTTGACCGGCACATATTTCTTGCTTAGATTTCAATCAAACAAGTGATTTATAATATCAACAATTACACATATTAGAAGTAAATAAATGCATACATATTATATATAGTATGAGTGGGCAAAAAACCGTTAGAACTATTCAAACTGGCTAAAACAAACCAATGCAAACGGTTTTGATTCTATTTTTGCACCAAAAAAATATAGAAACAAACCAAACCACAATTAGTTTGTTTTGGTTTGGCCTATGTGACCGCCTAAATTCAACCAAATTGCCTACATCAGTGTATTATCTTTTACATTTGGAATTTCTTATTGATTCCAAACTGTTTAACCGTGTTATTACCTTTGTGGAGGTGTGCTTCCAACCTAGACAAGACCCAATAAGGTGGGCTCAGTTGTTGTCTCATTTTGGACTCGAGGAACACATTACACATCGGTTTAACATGATAATCGTGCTCCGAATTGGCGATTGACTTCACTAGATAAAGATAAAGGACTATGGATTGATATGTTTTGTAATTTGTTTGCGTTTCAAGACAAAGTTTTAACGAGGCCACACTTTAGCACTACAAGTTGCCAGTTTTTCTGGATGTTTTGTAACCATGTTCGCTAGATGAATGAATTAGGACATTCCTAATTCAGTGGGTATTGGTTGGCTTTCTTTTGCAAAGTCTGGTGCAACATTATTTTCAGCAGAGGATCAAAATACCGACTATGGGAAGAGGCAAACGCTAACCCATTCCTTCCTTCACTAACAATTTCTTTTTCTGGGAAGAGGTTTTATGAGCAAGAGGTGGAAAATTTTGCTTAAAACTAAAGTGTGTAGGACCATAGATGGCGTATACAAAATGTATACAGCTTTTGAAAACAATACTTCTAATAAAAGTATATAAGGGTGGGGCCCTATATTAATGGATAATCATATTAATACGAAAATTATAAGAAACTCTCAATCATTACTTCAGTTAAATAAATAAATAAATTAATCTATTTATTTAATGATCATAGCTTTCATCTTGTTTGCGATAATGATGATCAAATAGGGAAGTCTCATTTCTCTTTGTATTTTTTTTTATCCATTAATTTCTATATTTAATTTAATTAGGACATAATTAAGAGAAACTTTTTATTTATTTATGAAACATAATTACGAGAAATTGGATGGGACCTTTTTGCTTTGTACATACGACTGTTTGAGGTAGTGTAAATGTAAAAATGGGGATGACAGACAAGTACAAAAAGCGTTGTAATTAGGGTTCCAAAATTTCCTCAAGAAGATTTGGGGCGGTGTCGTTTTATCTCCAATGGTGTCTCTCACGCTTCAAACGCAAGCAAAGAAGGTTGATGAGGTGGAGCTATCTGATCAAGACGCCCGCACGTGTGTTACGCGTTACCCCCAGCAGGTAAACACGTGTATACCCAAAAGTCGGAGAAAAAGCTAACTAGCACCACCAAAAATAAATTCTGAAAGATAAAAAAATAATGGAAGTAAACGAAACAAATAAATAGTCACCATTTTTTAACAAAGTTTTTAAATGGACTAATAGCATATTCAAATAATAAACTACGCTTCTAACGACGGAAATTTTTTAAAGCACTTATTGGTTGTGACAAAGCTTTTCAATATTTTTTAAAAAGACATAGGCGTTTCTTTAAAAAACGCTTAAAAATACGTGAATTTTTAATGAAATTTTTTTTGTACTTCTAATAAAAACACTTGTGAATATAAGTGCTTCTTACAAAAACACTCACAAACAGACTCCCAATGTCGGCTAAAGGAGATCATGAATTTAAATTTCATTAACACCAATTTGTAAATGAGAGAGAGAGAGAAAAAAACCAAATACTTCAACCAGCTAAGCCAAGCCAAAGTCCACAGTAGGAAAGTCTTCTTGGCCTTGGGGTTTTGCTTGGCTCATTATATTATTATATATTTAAGAGTTATGTGGGTGAATACATACTATATATAGGTGGGTGGTGGTATGAGTCTAAGCTTGTTATCTGCACATCTCAGAATCAGTCTGTGCCTTATTTTACATATCTGCCTGCGTTGGCTTAGGGCCTAGCTAAGCTAAGACTGCTAAGTTGAAGACTTGAATATAGTTTATTGAGCAGCTTTATACAAATTATAGCTAATTGGTCTTATAGCTTTTGTGGGTTGTGTTTGATTTTGGGGAGAATTAATCAAAATGGGAAGGCAACCATGCTGTGACAAAGTTGGGTTGAAGAAGGGGCCATGGACAGCTGAAGAGGACAAGAAGCTCATTAACTTCATCCTCACCAATGGCCAATGCTGCTGGAGAGCCGTTCCTAAGCTTGCAGGTCTCATATCCATTATCATATTTATATTTCATCTTTGTCACTACATTTTAGAGTGAGAGAGAGAGAGAGAGAGAGAGAGAGAGAGAGAGAGAGAGAGAGAGAAAGATAAAGAGATGTTGTGCAAATTTGAATGCTCTGTTATTTATTCTGTTTCTTTCCTTCAGCGGAGAGGAGTGGGAGAACATGTGTTTTCTGTTAATGTTTTTGAATTCCAAAACTTTTATAAGCTTTTCTTTGGTTTTCAGAAATGGGGTTTATTTTAATTCATCATTTCATCTCTTCATCTTTTTTTTGAATTTTGCTTCTCTGTTACAGAAAAACCAAATAAGGTGGCTCTGAATTCTTTTTTCCTTTGTTTTTGTTTCTTCCTTAGGAAATTATGGAAAGTGAGCTAACAGTTTAAGATTCATGACTTAGAAGAACAAATTAACCACAAAAATAAATTATCGTGATTATCAATATTAAAGTGGAAACTTACTGGAATTTGAATGCCCCAATATTTTCAATGAATTATCAGCTCACTGATTATAGCTATGGTGGGTTGGTCTCAATTGCAGGATTGTTAAGGTGTGGAAAAAGTTGCAGGCTGAGATGGACCAACTATCTTAGGCCAGACTTGAAGAGAGGTCTTTTATCAGAACCTGAAGAGAAATTGGTCATTGATCTTCATGCTCAACTTGGCAACAGGTTTATATTCTCTCACTTCTATACATTTTATATATATATATATGTCGGCGAATCATGAATAGGCTTTCGTTATATATATATATATATATATATATATATATATATATATATATATATCTCTGTGTGTGTGTGTGTGATTCATTTCAGGAAGTGCTTAATCTAAAGCAACTTCAAGATTATATTACTTTTGCAGTTTCTAAAGTTACAGATTAATAGTAAGGAACTCTTTGTCCTTTTAGTAATTAATAATAGAACAAGACCATGCAAGTAGAAGTCCAGATTATACAATTTCTGGGAAATGAGATGTCTGAGGATTTTACACCCAGTCCAACATAAATTTTCTTTTATTGTTCTTTTGACTTGAGGTTAAAAAAAAGACAGCATGTTAATTAATATATAACCTTGAATTCAACAGTGCTGAAATATGCAGTCTTGTCCTTGTCTATATTTTGTATTATTGGACCTTTCTTATGGCCATAAAGTGAAATAATCTTTGGATGATTCTAAAAAGACTTAAAGCCAATTATTTTAATTTGTTTTCTTCTGCATTTTCTTTCTTGTGTGCTCAAGTCAAATATTGTGTATTTTCTCAGATGGTCTAAGATTGCCTCTCATCTCCCTGGAAGAACAGACAATGAGATCAAAAATCATTGGAACACCCACATCAAGAAGAAGTTGAAGAAAATGGGGATTGATCCTCTCACCCACAAGCCAATTGCTAATGATGTCAATGATCAAAGCCAACAAGAAGCACAAAAACCTTGTCCAGCTAATGACACATTTGAAGTTGACCAAAACACCCCTGCTGCTGAAGCCAAAGAGGAAGAAGATTCCCAAAACATGGGAGGAGGAGGTGATGAGTTGGATAAAATGGAGCTCTTGATTGATGGCTTCTGCACAGATGAAGTTCCATTAATTGAGCCCCATGAGATTCTGGTCCCTTGTGCTCCTTCCTCTTCTTCATCAACCTCTTCATCTTCATCATCTTCAAATTTATCATCCAACTTTCTTGAAGACCTGCTTCTCCCAGATTTTGAGTGGCTTTGTGATTACAACAACAACAATGACAGCATTGGCTTGTGGGATGATGATGACTTCAGCAGTTGGGGTCAAGAATCTTGGGCATATGGGATTTTGTGAAAAGGGGTTTTTCCACTTGGATTATTTGTAATTTTCCTGTTACTTTTGTTTTTTAAAGAGTAGAAAATAAATTATAAGAGAATAGAGAAAACCACATCTTTGAAAAATCACATTTTTTTTAGATGTGACATTGGGATGGATGGAGTGAGCAAAAGGCAAACCCCAGATTCTAATGTTCTTGTAAGAAAACAAAAAAGTATGTAAGACCCTGATATCCTACTCAAAAATAGAAACTAAAAAACTATGAATCTGGAAAAATCATCATTTTATTACAAGAGTAAATAAATCATCATTTTTTACTCTTTAGAAAGTGAAATAAAATAAATTAAAATAAGGTTTTTGTGTGTTCATACATAGAATCATTTGGTTGGATTGATTGTTATTTCAATGTATTATTGTTGTAGGCTCCAGTTATCTCTTTCTAATCATGTTTTCGTATCCTTTGTCCTGAAGGATTAATTCAGTAAACCTTTTCAAGAACCCGATTGGTTATTTTTCATTATCATGTTGTTTATTTGTTTATTTATTTTTCTGATGAGATTATGTTATTTAAGTTGCGTCACCTTTTTCTTGCCTTTTTTTTAAAAAAAATTTAGAAAAAGCGATAGTAATTATTATTGATAAAACATATCATAGTACAAAGCCACAAAAGAGCCAAAATGGATACAACATCTCCAATGACCAAACACAACAACATGTTGATTTGATATAGAGAGAATTACACTTAAACCAACAAATACTCAACCACCTAATTCAGCATCTCGAATGACTCGTACTCAGACTAATAATTCAAAAAATATTGTGAATGCTTGTGCCACTGACACTATTAAGAAATCATTAAGGATATGGATTGTGCATTCTTTTCTTTATTAGTTGATGAATCGCATGATGTATCAATAAAAGAACGGATGGTGGTGGTGTTTCGTTATGTGGACAAAAGTGGGGATGTAATTGAAAGGTTTGTAGGCATTCAACATGTTAGCGACACTACATCAAACTCACTAAAGGAGGTTATTGACACATTATTTTCAAGAGAGGAATTGAGCATTTCTATGCTAGGAGGACAAAGATATGATGGAGCTAGTAATATGAAGGGGGTTCAATGGTCTTAAAACACAGATTTTGAGAGAAAATCATTGTGCCTATTATATTCATTGTTTTGCACATCAACTTCAATTAGCTCTTGTGGCCATGACAAAGGGAATGCAAATATTGCCACTTTCTTCACATCTTACAATAGCTTGGTTAATATTGTTGGAGCATCATGTAAGCGTCGTGACATGCTTATAGATCAACTACAAAATGATATTACGGAAGCTCTTGAAAAAGATACTCTTCCAATAGGGCGAGGCTTAAATCAAGAAACTTGTCTCAAGCGTCCCAGTGATACACGTTGGAACTCACATTATGGTACATTACTTAGTATCATTTCCATGTTCAAATAAATCTGTTGTGAAAGTGCTTAAATTGATTATTGAGGATGGCTCCACGGATAATATAGGTGAAGCAAATAGGTCATTGAGAGAAATACAATCTTTTGAGTTTGTATTTCATCTATTTTTCATGAGATCTATATTGGGAGCCACAAATGATTTGTCACAAGCATTACAAAAGAAAGACCAAGATATTGGGAATGCAATGACTTTAGTTAAAGATTGCAAGAACCAACTACAACACATGAGAGAGAATGCATTTGAAGCCTTGCTTGATCAAGTATCTTCCTTTTGTGGAAAACATGATATCGAGGTTCCAAACATGGATGATGCATATGTAGCTCAATGGATGTCACATCAGAAAGCTCCTAGAATAACACACCTCCATCATTATCACGTGGACATCTTTATTCAAATCATTGAGTGGCAATCATCGCTTCAGTAAGGTAAATAATGAGTTACTTCTTTGTTTTGGCATGTTTGAGTCCAAATGATTCATTCATAGCTTTTGACAAACAAAAGCTACTTCGTTTTGCTGAATTTTATCCTTAAGATTTTACTCCCCAAGACCTCTTGGCACTTGAAGATCAACTTGGGAATTATATTCATCATATGCATACAAGGATCGATTTTTCTCAATTGAAAGGGATTGGTAGTTGTGCAAGAAAAATAATGGAGAAAGGGTTGCATATAACATTTAATTATGTTTACCGGTTGCAACAGCTTCTGTGGAGAGAGCATTTTCTGCTATGAATATTGTGAAAGGTCCACTTCGCAACCGAATAGGAGATCAATATGGTTGAGTGATAACTTACTTATTTATATTATGAAAGATGTGTTTGTTTGTATTGATAATGAACACTCGTTATGGACAATTGTAATGTGGTTTTTTCTATTAATTACGAAATATAATATTATTGTTTTGGTCTATTTTGTATAGAATTTTTTTAACCCTTTAAACATTACTGTCGAATAAAATCATTTATGTTAAATTATCACATGAGGATCAACATCATGTGACAATAGTAACATGATTGCTTAACACACTTACAAAGCTATTTTTTGTATCATTCTCGCGACAAATTTACTTAATGCATTAAGTATGAATTCAATATAAATTTATATTATATGTGTGAGTCGAATATGAGATTTAAATTATCACTATTAGATTAAAGGGTAGTTGATACTTAACTAATTAATATAATTATAAAAAAATTATTTGTTTAGTATTATTCATTAACTTATATTATCATGGGAAGAAGAAAAAATGAAATTCGTTTCGTATTTATAGACTATAGTTGAAGAAATTTATAGACTAGTATGTAGTCAAACATTAGGATATACGTGGTGGTATTTTTCTTTTTATTATTCCACGAACCAGGAGCAAGCAAGTGGGGGAGCAAACATGTACCTTTAATTAAGTTATAATTGAGCTGATTTTGTCATTTCTTTCAACTGCAGGCGACTCTTTCGATTAGCTTAGCTCATTTCGATTAGGAAAAAAATCTTATATTTTCTTGGTAATTTTTAACTTTAAATCTAAGTTTCTCTTTGTGGTTTAGGATTTAATAGTGCTTGGATTATTTTTTAAAACTTGATAATGCTTGGATTTGTGGTAAAACAAACAAGCAGTCCAAATCCCAAATCAAAGAAGTTAAACCCTTTCTTAATTATCTTTTGCAACATGGTGAAAGACAAACTAATGAGAAAATTGCTTCTAGAACGCTTAATAGCGTGTTGGAGGATTTAAAAGCCAACCTGGCAGTGGCATGCATGCAAATTGAAGATTCCTTTAATCTAATGTATATGTGTACAAGTGCCCTCACCAGATATCAACTCCTTTGAGATGGGTTGCTTGTCAACCTATTATTAATTTTTAAACCTATGATTAATTAAAACCAAGTAAAGACAAGTACTTAATCATTATTGGGAATTGAAATGACATAAATTCATATTTGTTTTCCAAACCAAAAGATTGTAATAACAGAAAGCCACCGGTCAATCCAAGCCAGAGTGATTAGTAGTCTAATGGCGCGTCGTTTGCACTAAATAATTTGAAACAACTTGTACTTTAAATAGTTCGATGGAAATATCGGGATATTATCGATATTTCGGTCCATGTCGTCAATATTATCGATATTTTGGTTCACGGATATCTAAAATATCGATGGTATCGGAAATATCGATAGTCCAAAAATACGGAAATTTCGTGGAAATATCGGGGATATTATGAATATTTTATTCCTTGCTCCTAAGTAATAGAAAAAAATAATAATAATAATAAGAAAAATTCTCTTTGGTAAGAGAGTACATTGGACCATCATCTTTCTTTATTTTGATTTCAATTTTTTTAATACAAGTGATAGTCTAAACTATAAGGGGTTTCTCACACACGCACACACTACTAAGATGCTATGAGAGTTCAAACTTAAGACCACTAGTGTGTAAGTCAAGGTTCTTTTTCTACTGGGTTAAACCCCATTGACAAATTTCATTTCAATTTTACGTTAAAAAAAATGAATCATGTACTACCTTTAATTATTATTATTGCTATTTTTAAAATTATATTATTATCATATGGCCACTGCCCCACTGCGTACGTTAGCTCAATATATGAAAATTGTTAATTCTACCACATGCTTTAAAGAATGTTAAGAGAGGATGTTAACTACATGATTAGGAAACTTGTTAATAAATGCGAACTAGCAACGGGGATGCCTTGATCAATCAAGGCAGTTGAGTTTGTTATGTGTGTCAACTTTTGTTAAAAAATTAATATTCCTACACAATCCTACAGCTCAACCCTAAAGAAAACCTACGTTTCCTCTATATTCAAGGTGATGTTTTGATGTTTGAATATGCAGTATCAACCAAATAAATTTTTTATTTTTTGTGTGTGGTTTATTCATCCAACGACCTTGTATTCAATGTCTTTACTTTGACAATCAATCAGTACAAATCATTGTTTGTCTCGTGAAAGTTAAAACCGTAGGGTATGAGAGTAACTCATGAAACATTTAGTCCAACCGTATAACGTGTCAATCACTAGCTATGTGCGTCGAACATATAGATGATAATCTTTAAATGGTAATTTAGAAAATGAATATAGTTTTCGATTATGGCATGTGTATTGTAAAAATTCATTAATCACCACAGAGAAGATAAGAAAGTGCTCTCACAAAAAATAAACATCCGTACACCTAGTCCAAATTAACCCAAGAAGTGATGTGAATAGGTCGTTGTCAATAGTACGGTAGCTAAATGCAGAGGCTCGTAATCCTTCCTTTTGCCTCTCATTGACTTTTTAAAAACCAATTTCATTTTATTTGACCATGAAAAATTCAGCCTGAGAAAAATAAATATATTCACTAAGAGATAAAGACATAAAATAAAAAACAATCTAGTTGCTATACCATCTGGATTGCAACCTTGTTTTATCTTTTGATGCAAGTTGTCTCGCTTGACAAAAGCTAATAACTAGCTGTCTATCCGCATGAATGACAAGAAATATATTTGTAAACTTTCAGAAATGTTAGGCATGGTTTTATTTTATTTTTATAAATATAAAACAATAATATTTTTAGAGAGGGTCTATTTATTCCTTACAATTTATAAATGGGGACATTGACAAGAGGTACCTACGAAGATGATGAAGGCTAGAGTAGTGAAATAAGAGATATGAAAATTAAAAACTTATTTCAAAATGACGTATTTTGCATTAGGGTAAGTTTATCCAAAAGGGGTACATTTGAATACCTTCTCACTTTTATACGAATATATATATACACATAAATTCTCTTATGCGGACATCCGGATGTTATTATCGTGCGGACGTCATGTATTTTGTACTACCCCTCCTTACTTTCCTGTCTGTTTACAATAGCATCCGTACGTTCCTCGCGTTAATACATCCGGATAAGAGAATAATTATATATATATACACACATATATACACGAACACTATGGGTCATGGAAGAGCACGATGCCCGTCGATTGGTAAAATTTATTTTGCAGAAAGTTTTTGAGCTGGTCGACCTTCACTTTACATTCATAATTACCTCTCACTCACTACTACAGTAATAAGAAACAAGAAGATAGCTGTAATTTTGAACTTGTCGACAACTCATTTGACTTGTGCAAGTGAAGTTTTATATGTGTAAAAAAGCCGCATACGTGTACGATACATCTGATAATTATAATATATACAGTCTGTATGATGTGAATCTCAAGTATACAAGTGGATTTGACGAAGAAAAATTGCATGTAGTGAGTAATGTAGAGCATGACATCTATCATGAGTTTGGAATGCTTATTCAGTCAATGTTGAGGCCTAGCACTCTTGAATGAGTGCCCAAATTTACGACATCAAAATATTGCCACCATTGCTTTCTGACAAAATAGAGCTGATTAAACTAGCTAGTAGAAAATAATTGATTAATGTTGGGATATCCATTCAAAGACAATGAGTTGTGGAAGTAGAAATAAACTCACAATTCTCACCCTCTTTCCTACGTAGTGTGAAAATCCCAAAGTCTTTTGGCGACTCTTAAGGACTACAGCCACAATTTGTTGTGAGTCTTTCAACCCGTTGAAGCCCCAGTGCATTCACACTCTTTATGTTTCTTGATGTCTATGCTTCATAATTGCTATCAGAAAATGTTTATGGCTCCAATATCAACTTTTAGAAATTTAGTTAAGACGCATATGTGGGGTAGACCAATTGGCCAGGGCAGTAAGCTCGTTCCATAAATAAGCATGCAAATTTCTTTTAAGGCTTTTATTTACATTTTTAAAAAAATTATCGTGCACTCATTCAACTTGAGTTTCTCCTTATATTTTTATATATGAGGAGTGTACGCCGACCTTTTCAAATGCCAATAACAATTCTAAAACAAAAGTATGCAATTCATTAAAAATCAAAAAATATATATATGGAATTACTTTTAGGATTGGCAATGACATCACTAATTAACTTAAGTATATGGTGAAATGAAATTATAATTAAAAATGGTTTGTTACAATCTATGTGTGTCAATATTTGGATAAGAAAAGAAAAAAGGACACAAATGGATTTTAAATGATTCCTTACATATAGTTATTTTCAATTTATTTCAAATATATAATATATAGTTATTTCAAATACATTCAATCTAATGAAAATGTCATTGACTTACAAACCAATGGTCTCAGGTTCAAACCGCATAGCACCTTGGTAGTGTGTGTATGTGAGAAAACCCCTCTCCTCTTGTAATTTGAACTATTGCTTGTATATTAATTCTGTTTTGCAATCACTTGAAGTTGCAGACCGCCGGTGCTGTGATTGCTTCTTTTGTCGACAAAATGGCTCTCAATTGGGTTTCCTTATTGACATTTCGCAAGCCAATCGTATCCAACAAATTAGTGGCCAATAATAATAGTAATAATAATTGTCATAACACACCTGGAAGTCTCAAATGGTACCATGAATATATTGTTGTAGTGGATCGCTGCGCTGTAGCTTTCAGAAACACCATGCGCATTCTACATTCTCAATCACCATCACTTATTATAGATTCCACAAAATATTCGTTCACATTCAAAATTCAAACTCAGAGTTTTTGTTTTGCTTTTCTTTTTGGACTGCAGTTCAGAGGTCTTCAAATGCCACTCTTTCAGAAAGTGACATATATATAATTCCTTATCAGGAATGAACTTGTTATTTTTTTCACCTTTTTTGGGGTGAATATAATATATAAAACATTTCAATTTGGTTACGTAGAAAAAAATTAAGTCAAATTGATCATTGTATTATTTCAAATTTACAATTTATAGACTTGCGGTTATTTTCGGTTAAGTTGTTGGGTTAAATACATTTTGTCACTGAATTTTAAACGAAATTTCAATTTAGACACTAAAAAAAATAACAAAAACCATGCAAATGCTATCCTATGCTAATAGTAAATTTACAAATCGATTTAAAATTTATTTCTGTGTAAATGAATAAATCTTAAAATTGTTCAAAATTTGACATCATGCTGATGAGTACATGACTGCATGTTTTTGGGTCAGGAGCAGTCCATAATACGTGTCCTTCCAATTTTTCGTGCGACTCAAATCGCCACAAGTCACTTCATCTCGCGCTCGCGCTCTCGCTAGACAACTTGGGCAACGCCCTTTGATGCCAGTCAACTAGCGCGTGGGGCAGCAATTCCCTGGTCATAATACGGCTCTGACTTTGAGCTAAAAAGCTTCAAAACGCGGTTGCGCCAGCCCTTCGATCCACTCGCTGACAAATACGTGGACTAAAGGACGCGGCACGACAATGTTTAAGATTTGGATGGTGATGAGTGTATAATTAAGTCCACGTGTCACTATCAACATTCGCTGAGTCAAAACTCCAGTCAACGCAGTGATGAGTGAGTGGAATCGAATGTGTACTGCTCACCAAATCACATCACAATCCCTCAAACACCTAATCGTTCATTGGATAGGAGGTTCCTACATATGAATGTCAATGGATATGACAATTTTTGTCGGACAAATTTTATTATAACTAAGCCAATGTGCACCATATGTAGTTGCCTTGAATGATATGCCTAAAATTTAATCTGTCGTGAACTTCATAAAATTAAAATAAAGTTGATATGAAAGTCGAGAAGTTTAAATGTGCGTTGAGGTTTTATATTTTATCTAACTTTCATTTCAACTTACATTTCAATTGTGGCTTTTGCCGTAAAACAACTTGAAATATCTTACTTTCATTTCCTCTTCTCCAAAAAAAAATGACAAAAGAAAACAAATAGATAAAAACTAATGAAAAAAACACACACAAGATAAAGGTCTAAAGTGCATAATAAAAAATTGCACATGCAAAAAGAATGGAGCATGTCCCCTTAAACAATGATTGCCTCCAAAATAGAAAGAGAAAAAAAGAGGTAGTGGAAGAGTGAATGGATTGGGAGGAAAGCAACACAGAAAAAGATGAACCCAATTTGGAAACCATTGTTTAATAAGAGGCAGATAATAATGCTTTTTTTCAGATATTGAAGAGGAAGATGAAGAAGTTGGTGTGCAGGTTATTATTATTATTATTATTATTTTTCCTTTTTCTTTTCATTTCTCAAACACTTTTGTAAAGGGATAGGGCAATGTGGCATTCCAATCCAAGGACCAAACTCCATGCTTCAAAGGGTTTTTTATTTTTGGTTTTGTTTTTCTCACTGGGGCGGTCACGGAATTATAGGCCGGTTGCTCATAGACTGTACTGGAATAATTGGTGTCTGAGATGAGTGGATTTTGGGTCCCTCTTCTGTCTTGCTCTCAAGCTTTATTTAGTCTTCATTAATCTGATGAATCAAAATGAATCAATGCTCCAATCCAATGAGTGCATATTCAACAGATATACTACTTCTTTTTCAAACTTAATATAGTATGTTCTCAAATCACCAATAATCCATGCCTAATTTGAATTCTTATCAGCCAATGCTCAAGTGACCAGAATTTCGGAATGCTTCTGTCATCATAGTGAAAAAGGTGTAAAGGACTATTTATATTGCTCCTACTTTTGCACTAATTAGCATGATTTAACCAACCCACCACTGAGAAATTTTGAGATGATGTAATGCCAACACATGTAAAGTTACAATGTTTATTTTCAACATTGGCGGAACGACGCATATATATACGTTTTTAGACTGTAAATCTAAATAACGTATTCATGCAAACTTAACTTAATTAATTATCGAGATTCACAACTTGACGACATAACACCTTACGTTGCTAAACAATCTGATAACGTAACATTTTGTATTAATTTCATTCAAGCACTTTGGATAGAAATTTTGGATACATTACCTAGACACATCACTTTCCTGTTTGTTGGAAATAAAAATGATGACTTTTCTGGCTTTCTACACCACCTTATGGATATAGACTAGTCTTTCATTGTTAAGGTCCACATTGCTTAGCTAGTAGTACATGTACATGCCTGTCCATACCCTCTACACGGTTTTTATGGTGATATGGAGTTTGAATTTTGTTATTGGGTCCAAAAAGTGGAATGATAATAACTGGACTACATTTGATAATGAATATGTGTTTGTATTAAGCTCTGCTTGCCAGATGCCTCCACATCACAAAATGAGAGGAGACAAAACATTACAAGGCATTTTGATATATCCAATGGAGGGTTTTTAAAAAAAAATTTATTTCTTGAATTTGATTCTCATTCTCTTGATGCTAATGCCCCATCCAATATCATGAAAACCTTATCTTGTGCAACAACACTAAAATATATGCTTCTACATTGTTCTGGGCTTTTGCTAAGGTGTGACATTTTGAGGCCTTAGATTATTAGGAAATGTGTGCCAAAAAAAAAGTTGGAAAAAGATTATTAGAATATGAAAGGGAGGGGAGACAAAGTGTTTTGGAGGGTACCCATGTAGCATTTGCTTCCATTTAGTAAGTATGTAGAGTTGGATCAGTAACATTGAAACACACAATCCCTCCACATTTGATCTGGATTTCCATAGTCTTGGAGATTATCAATTGGATTTGTCGGTGGTCAACCTCTATCAAGTATTTGTTAACCACATCAGCTTTGATGTGTTTCCTTTTGATTTGTTAGGATATAAAGCTAAGTCCACTCCAAATTCTGAAAACAGAAATAAAATATGGCTTGGTGGGTGGTGATACTCATCTTGGTTATCCTTGTAAAGTCTAATTAAAATTTTTCTTACTTTAAATAAATATTTATGTATCGAAGGAAAAGTTGCTAAATTATGTATTTATTTTTGCTGCTTGTGAAATTGAGAATATTCATTTGTGATTTTTATTCAGCTAATTTTATATGTAATTAGTCAAGGATATGCCTCTTCTTCTTTTTCGGTCGCATGGTGGCAAAAGGCAAAAACAACTACCATTCTAGTCTAGGCCGAGACCTTCCCGCCTTATTATTCTAATCAAGGATATATGCCTTAGTTTTGAGAAAAGTATCACATTATTAGGGTCTGATTGACAATCGTCTATTTTGTTAGTACATTATTTAATATCTGAGTGTGCTTCCTTCCTCTCATGTAAGAATAAAAAACGTTGTACTAGTATTATAACTATTTTACCAAAGGGATCTAGCCCAGTGAAAATGATCCCGACTTGCAGATCAGTGGTCTTAGGTTCGAACTCCTTAACATTTTAACAGTGCGTGAGAAAGCACCTCCCTCAATATGGCTTGTATAAAAAAATTTACTATAAATATTGTCTCGGATCCAAATCCAAGAAAAGAGATTGAAAAATCATAAAAAGAAATAGAATCTTACAAGGTCAAAATACCAATGACCAAATAAGCTAGGATAAGATGAAATTGAGCCGAAGGGCCATATCCTCAATGCATAAAGACCATGCCATACGAGAAAGAAGATACGGAGAAAGACCCAACAACAATGACAACAAACAACGAAACAAAACAACGCGTGACTGGGTGGGCCTGGACCAGCACCACAAAGCATTTCGCGGGAGCCCAGAACGCCAACTAAACTCACTGAAGGGCAACAGGTACGGAGAAAACAAACATCAAAGCCACAACATAACAGAACGAATGAACATCAAACACTGAACACAGAAGCACAAGAACAGGTACAGAGGAAACAAACATCTGCCAAAATATACTCAATTTCTTGCAACTTTCCATCTTCCAAATTTTCCTATAAAATCCCTGTTTCCTCTGCAACCTAGTAAAAGTAAAGCTTCGAATGATAATGGTGAAACTTCATCCACCACGTCACAAATCACATACAAAAATATTATATTCGATACAATTCACTGTCCTCCTACATCACTAAAACACCTAAACAGGCAAATACTAAAATACCACTCATTACATATTTAGACAAAATATATAACACAACAAACGTGGCACCTTGCAATTATGGTCAAGAAGTCAATACAAGATACATGTTCAAGCCTGTAAATACAATACACCCAGTATCTTTTTCATCTAGTTACTTCCCAAAAATTGCCTTCAAAGGTAAGTTTATCGACGAAAAGGGAAACTAGTTGGCTCCAACTTGATAGTACACATGAGCTCAGTACCCCTTGATCATGTACTATCAGAATGGGCTGCAGTTAGAACAATTATTCCAGAGCCCAAAAGAACTGCCCCTGCTCATTCAAGCGCAAAACTTCTTGGTAAGTTTAATCATGAACAACTTTAACTTGTCTTCCTTTTCTTTTTCCAGCAGTAATTTGATAGTTTGAAAGGCAAATGCAAGCTGTTTCTACAAATGATAAAAGGGACGAGTAAGTAAACTTAATAGGTATTGTGTTTCAAGCTCAACATCAAATATAATAGGTGCCTCGCATGAATATTGAACCAAAAAAAAAAGAGAAAGAAAAGAGTATTTAAGAAAGAAAAAAAATACCTGTTTCAGTTTCTCCGTAGTACGATCAGCGCCTCAACTAACAATCTTCGGTCTATACTTCTTCAATCATGTAGACATCAAAATTTTTTTCTTTTTTGTTGTCATACAATGACTATAGCCGGGAATATCTTCATCCTATCAAAATCTACATCATGTAGCAACATACATTCCTCTTTCACTATTGAGGCAAAAGTTATGATGTTACTGGCGGTAGGAATTTACATCGATTGCTAAAATCATGGAAGCCATATTCCAGCAACTTGACGTGGATAGTCTCATATCCTCCTAAATTGTGGTTATAGATGCATCAGTTTATCAGTTTGCCATTGATTTCACGCATCAATAACTTGGAGTTGTCAACAACGCGTTTGCTTTCATAAACTATATAACTACACATTTCATGCCTGGGTTCTGGTTTGAGCGATCTTAATTCAACGAGGGGATCCGTAATCTGAGACTTACTGCATATCTCCCTCGCTGGATGGACATGATTCCACCAAAAATCTGAGAGAACCATTTTCAAAACATCCCAGTATTCTGCATCACGGTATACCCTGAATAGGCTACTCCCTTTAGGAGTCCAAACATAGAAATCCATCCAATCCCTGTCAAGTATTTCCATTAAACCCTGAGCCTGTGGAACACAGTATAGAGGAATTCGCGACCAAGGGGTAGCCTTTTTCATATTTCCATCGAAAAATGGGCACTTAATCTCCAGTACTCCTCGTGAAGGCAATCCGTATACCAGTCTATCAACCACCCCATCTGGTGAAGCTCCTAGCCAATCATCTCCAGCATTTCTATTACCATAGACTTGAAATTCAGGAAACAAGACAGAATTTCCTGTTATTAGCTTGTACCTTTCAAGTGCTTCCTCTTCTTTGATATTGCTCCAACAGGTAGCTAGGTTACCCGAAAATGGCTCAATTGCTCCAATCTTCTCTAACCAAAGCTGGAGTCTTCGGCGATGAAAAAAACCAACGGCCGCAGCAAAAGTGCTAGCTGTCAGTTTATGTTTTCTGAGTCCTTGCCAATTTTTGAACCAGTGTTGAAGACCACTTGAGTGAAGAACAGAATAACCTTCAGATGAAGCAAGTCTCACAGAGCAATAAGAACGGTTGAGAACATGTCTGTGGTTAACAAGCATACTAGGATCCAGTACTGAATAGAATTGGTTGCTGTAGTTTCTCCGACTAGTTGCATCTGTAACAAGAAAATCATTTATTTTTAAATCCCAAGAAAACCTATGATACTTGCAAGTCTGGCACTTGTGGTATCACAGTTGAACAATACGGGCAAACAAGAAGCAATTTTCACTGCCCAGGAAAATAAATGTAAATAAGACCAAAGACATACCAATTGCTATACAATGAAGGATATGTCTCTGTGTAAGAAAGACGATAATGTTATGCATACAAATAGGAAGCACTTCAAACTATTTATGTTCAGGAC
This sequence comes from Prunus padus, assembly GCA_024362665.1. NCBI lineage: Eukaryota > Viridiplantae > Streptophyta > Magnoliopsida > Rosales > Rosaceae > Prunus > Prunus padus. The sequence goes on along the minus strand of JANFAM010000013.1, from coordinate 1,467,988 downwards.
ATAGGAAGCATGAGCACATGGTTATGTAACGCTCCATTCCAGAAATGCCTTCCAGGCATATTGCAATATTGCTGTAATATTTCAAGTGCGTGTCATAATCAATCCACCAGTGTAAAATCATAACTGATTCAATGCCCATTTCCAAAATCACAACATACATCAATTCAGAAGCTAATGCTCTAAATCTTAACTAAAATTTCTCAACCAGTGACTGAATTCTCTTTTTGATCCAGTACGGCCCAGTTTATATTGAGACCTAACAGGTGGTACAAAGTTTTTACAAGAGTTGAATAGTAGAAACATTAGAAACACAATAGGAACTGTAAGAGCACAAAAGATCAAATGAAGTTCATATGTGAGTACGATCATCTACAATTTCGAACATGCCTAAATATTAATTGTCAAATGATTAGATGCCTAAACATAAAATAAAATGCATAAACCCGGACATCATAGCTGAATCTGATACATGGAAATAACAATATTATATGACATAAATGCACCCAATTCATCAAAGAGGCACTTCATCAAACACTACACTGTCAATACCAATCTGAATTTGCAAAACTAAAAAAATAAAAAGTACACATACAACCCATCAACATTCAAACTTAAGAGACGAAACAATAAGCCCACACAGCCATTTAGAAGCTTAACACAGACCAAAAATCTCGAAAGAACAAAAAGAAAAAAAAATCAGTAGGCATTCTATCACCACATTCAACTATTTTCAACACTCCCAAACTCCTAAACTTAATGCGTTCCTATGAAAAACAATGCATTCGTTTATGCAATATAAGCTAATTTATGCAAAAGCAGGTTCTAATTCTTAACATCAAATTCACTCAAATTCAAAGTAAGAGGAAACGTAGAGAAAGGAACTCACCACACCGTTTCAGTTTCTAAACAACATCTATATTGTCTTTGGTGGAAAACCGGACATGCAACCAAAGGAATGCAAAAGACCGTGAATGATTTCAATTTCGATAAAAACTCAAGTTTGAGGAAAAAGGAGATAAAACTGAAAACCCAAAGAAAGTTAATAGGGTTTATCAGAACCCCAGGAAAGGTAATAGGGTTTATCAGACCAAAAGACGAAAACGGAAGAAGCCTTTCATTTATTCCACTTACATCCCTTTTTCTTAACATCTGTTAACTTATACCAACAATCAAAGGGCAATACCGTCATTTTATTCTTTAAAAAACCTAAATACCCAAACATCATTCCCTCACGTCAGCAGCCCCAGACAAATACAAAGAAAAAGCAAACAACCTCGATTGAAATGCGAGGAGTATCTGCAGAAAGAGCTAATGGAAACCAAGTAAAGGACTAACGAAAGAGAAATGGGAAGAATTTAAAACGAAAACTGATAAGCAATTTCTTAAACCCTTATATATAAATATTAAAATTACATGGGAGAAGAAGAACTAACCAGATTTTAGGTGATGCATTCAATTTCGATTTTAAAAGATTTTAAAGAAATTTAAAAGTTTAGGTGTATTCAATCACGATTTTATAAAAGTCTATTCAATTCTGAGTGTATTCAATTCTGACTTTTTAAACTCCATTCAAATTTGGATGTATTCAATAACGACTTTATAAAAGTTTGGGTGTATTCAAAAACTCATTGATTTTAAAGGAAATACAAAAAGTGGTGGATTTCGTTTGATAATAAACTAATTTTAGGTAATGACAAATCTTTGCTTCCCCCCAAGAGATTTTGATAGATATATTATTTTTATTCTCAAGATATGATTTCACTACTTCTACTACCACCATTTTATCATGACTATCACCATAGCCGACACCGTCGCCACCACCACTGCCATTGCCGCCACTCCCTAGCACCACCACCTCCACCTTCACCACCACTCATCGCCGCCCCCACTACCATCCCCACCATCACCCCCACCGTCACCACCACTACAACCATCACCATCACCATCATTGCCACCGCCACCACCTCCACCACCTTTACCCCCACCTTCACCACCACTACCACCCTCACTATCAGCCCCACCGTCACCACCACCACAACCACTGCTAGCATCATCACCATTATTGCCATTGCAACAGCCACAGCCATCGCCACCACCACCACCACCATCACTATCAACCCCACCTCCTCCACCACCTCACTACCGCTGCCACCACTACTACCACCCTACCTTCCCCACAAACCACTATCGCCACCGCCATCACCACCACCGTCATCGCTATAAACTCCATTAAAATCAATAATAAAATTCTAACAAACTCAATTAAAATCTATACACAAATTCAATCAAAATCTATGTGGAGTTTGTGGAATTCAGTCAAACTCAATTAAATTCAATTAAACTTCATCAACTTTATAACTCTTTTAAAATCATTTAAAATATAAATTGAATACACCCTCCTCAATTTGAAGAAAGTTGAGTTAAGAATCTTAATTTCTTTTTCTTCAGGTGGCCGAATCTTGATTCTCGAATGAGAGTTGAAGTTGTTAAGATATTTAGTCGTTTGTATTTCAATAAATTCCTATTTTTCAGGAAGTCTGTTGCTTTTAGCTATTCCTTAGGAGAATCCCAGATTATTAGGAGTTGTTAGTCGTGGGATTAGACGTTGCTTTATTTTCTAGCTTTCAGTTATTTGCATTTGTATTTAATTAGACTTCATGTCAATGAATTAGTATCGCATTCCTTTTTACTCATTCTGCAGCAAACTCAGTTTTTAGTTTTATAGCAATTGGTTTCAGATCCCCCCACTGGGGCCGGATTTGAAAAAACAACAGCTTTCATTCTTGCCGCATCAAGATATTCAATGGCTTCTGAAAACAGCTTTGTGCAACTTGCGATTCCATGCTTCGATGGTCACTATGATCATTGGAGTATGTTGATGGAAAATTTTCTGCGATCCAAGGAATACTGGACTCTCGTGGAAACCGGTATCGCTAAGCCCGCTAGTGAGACTGTTTTGACAGAAGCACAGAGAAAGACGTTGGAGGATCAGAGATTGAAGGATTTGAAGACAAAGAATTATTTGTTTCAAGCAATAGATTGTGCCATTCTCGAAACCATTCTAAAGAAGGACACTGCTAAAGACATCTGGAATTCGATGAAGAAGAAGTACCAAGGCACTGCACGGGTGAAACGTGCACAACTCCAAGCTCTTCGCAAAGAGTTTGAAATTATTCACATGAAGGAAGGAGAGTTAGTTAATGATTACTTTGCAAGAATACTGGCAATTGCAAACAAGATGCGCATTCATGGAGAAAATTTGGAAGATGTTGCAGTCATTAAGAAAATCCTTCGCTCAATGACACACAAATTTGACTATGTGGTGTGTTCCATTGAAGAATCGAATGACATTGATAGTCTTTCGATTGATGTGTTGCAAAGCTCATTGTTAGTTCATGAGCAGAGGATGACTAGCTATGTTGTGGAGGAGCAAGCCTTGAAGGTCACTACTCATGAAGGAACTACTTCTCCAGGAAGAGGTAGAGGACGTGGGGGATTTCTAGGAAGAGGCAGAGGTATAGGACGCCAACTTTCTTACAATCAAGGAGCACAATTTGACAAGGCGAGTGTGGAATGTTATCACTGTCACAAGCTTGGCCACTATCAGTATGAATGCCCTGACAAAAAGAAGGAAACCAAGGTAAATTTTGCTGAGACTGAAGGAGAATTGCTCTTGATGGCTTACATCGACAAGGAGAATTCATCAGGTGATACTTGGTATCTAGATTTGGGTTGCAGCAATCACATGTGTGGAAACAAGTCTTTGTTTTATGATTTGGATGAAACATTCAGAGAAACTGTGAAGCTTGAGAGCAACTCTTGCATTTCTATCATGGGGAAAGGGGATATCAAATTCCATATGAAAAACAACACTGTGCAGACAATTTCTAATGTGTTTTATATCCCAGATTTGAAAAGCAATCTCATTAGTATGGGCCAACTGCAAGAGAGGGGTTATATCATCATCATCCAACAAAGCCGGTGTCAAATTCATCATCCAAAGAAGGGCCTAATAGCATAAGCAAAAATGACAGCTAGTCGTATGTTCCCTATGCACATTCAGTATGATGCCCAGAAGTGTCTTTCAACAAGAGTGCAAGATCCAACATGGCTGTGGCATCTTCATTATGGTCATTTGAGTTTCAAAGGCTTGAAAACCCTATGTTGGAGCTAAAACTAAATAGATAATAGTTAGAGGCAACTTACAAGTGATGCAGACGGTCAAGGGACCGAGTGAACCTTCGAGAGAGAGGTTTTCTCCTTTCGGCAGACGACGCTTGGATCCTTGCCAAAGGAGAGACTGACCAGACCTATGACACCGGTGTGGTTCCAGCCAAAGGTGCTCCGATGCCAAAGTTAGTTTTGAAGAGAGGGTAAGCTTATTGACAGGGCAAAGACATAAAATCAAGTGAGCAGTCCTTACCCTGTAGCTGGGGTGAGAGGTTCTATTTATAGAGAGGCCAGGGGGTCCTCCAAGCACTTAGTTTTGATGTGGGACTCGTGGGAGTGCCCACCGAAGCTGACACATGTTGGAGTAAATATCCTGGCAGAGGACTCGAGAAAGATCTGCAAGATATTTGTGATGACGTAGAATCGGCATGGCGCACCGAAGAGACATGATGCTCGTTGTTTGGTAAGTAAACGATCAGCAGGAGGTGACTGCCGATTGTAGAACTGGACCAGCTGGCATGGGCAGGGAGGCCAAGTTTCCGATTGAGAAGGGACTTTCTTGGTTGGGGACTTGCACGTGTCTCCAGCATTCTGACCTAGCCCCTGGTGGAGATTTTAGCCATTTCTCCGCAGTTGCTGATGGTAGTCCCCATAGTCTCCCAAGTCCCCGAGCAAGGGGGAGCGTGGAGGAGGAAGCATGGACCTGCATGGGTGCCGTTCAGTATGGAGGGTGAGTGAAAAACTCGTCCATGCGTGGGTGCCGTTGGGCATGGAGGGTGAGCGAGAACTCGTCCTTATATAGGTGTCGTTCGGCATGGAGGGTGAGCGAGAACTCGTCCCTGCATAGGTGTCGTTCGGCATGGAGTGTGAGCGAGAACTCATCCCCGCATAGGTGTCGTTTGTCATGGAGGGTGAGCGAGAACTCGTCCCTACATAGGTGCCGTTCGGCATGAAGGGTGAGCGAGAATTCATCCCGATATAGGTGTCGTTCGGCATGGAGGGTGAGCGAGAACTCGTCCCTACATAGGTGTCGGAGCCGAATACAAGCGGTGTTTGCGTGTATGAGAAGAAAATTCTGGAGTGAAGATGAGCGACGCCTAGGCTTCTGTGCATGGTTGACACGTGTCGTGAGGAAGCTGCAGGGGTCGTGTCGTTTCGTATCTCGATGCTAGGTTCGTCCTATAAATAGGACGAAGGTAGTGTAGAAAGGTTACTTAGAATTTTGAGAGCAAACCAAGCTTGAGAGAGGCAATTTCCGGTGGGTTGTATACGGCGTAGAAGGCGATTTCCGGCTTAGAGTTTTTGCGGCGGAGGCGATTTCCGGCAAGGTTCAACCACCTTGCAAACAAGGTATGCCTGCTCTGCCTGCTTGAATTTGGATTAAACTCATAGTTTTTCCTTGAATTTCATATGAGTTTGTATGAACACACATGATCATGTAAGAACATAGATGAACTTGCATGAATAGGCTCTAGGATCGGTAGGGTGATTGGAGCATGGCATTTAGTTTCCATTTCCTTCTGTTTGTTGATGTCGGATAGCGAATCAAAATTTAGTGATAGCCGTGCGGCTTTTGATGATGAGTCAACTACCGAAAGCTCGTCGTCTTAGCTTCGGAGTGCCGATTTTGAGGGCGCCGATTATGATGTGGAGATAGCGGATCTGCCTGCCGAGGTGGGTGGCACTTGCAGTCCAATAATGGATTTGGACAAGAATCGGCCCTCGACGTCCGGTCGTGGCGACGGAACTGGGAAGGTTTCAGTAGCGGCCCCTGGTGAGGGTGTGCTAACCGTGGTGAGGGGGAAGCAACGGATTCCGATGGCGGAGCCGAAGGACACTGTGTATGGGGTCGATCACTTGGAGTCGAACGTGCTGACCGAGGCAGAGCTGGCTGGGATTCGGGGCTGAGTATCATATCCCGAATTCGGTGGTGATGCAAATCCCAGGGCCATTGGAGTTGCTCAGCGAACCGGACGGTGAGGTAGTCTTCTTCACCGATGTCTTCAAGCACGGGTTTCGGCTGCCGTTGAGGCACTCGGTGCAGAAGATCGTGGTGCAGATTGGCTATGCGCTGGGTAGTTCAACCCCAACTTCTGGATCACCCTCCTCGGTACTATTACCGTGTTTGGCATTGCCGAAGAGGGTGTGCCGAACTACGAGCAATTTGCCCAACTGTACAATGTGACAAGGGCCAAAAGTGCTGACCAGGGAGGGTGGATGCAGTCAAACTGCTTGCATGCCGATCAATAGAGGCACTTTTTGTGCGGTGTGCCGAGCTCGCAGAAGACATGGTGCAAGCGTCGGGTGCTTGTGTCCGGAGCATGGGAATTGGCACCGGGTGTTGAGGTTGAACAGCACATCCCTACCACATTCCAAACAATCGGTATGCCTTAGGATACCGTTCGGTAGTTGCTTGCATCATGTTGCATTGTAGTAGCGTGCATTGTTTTTGTACATGCTTAATAGCGTGCATTGTCTTGGTAGTGTCCTTGAAACGGCCGAGCGTTTCAAATGAGGACGTGAGGGCGATCGACTGGGTCAGAGAGAAGATTTCCGAGGACGATCGATTTCACAAAACTCTGCTGAGCCTCAGGTATCTGTTTAAGGTGGGCCTTATCACCGAAGCTGAGTGCAGCAGAAGGCAGGCAGAGGAAGAAAAGGAGAAGAGTAAGTGCTGCCATTCGGCATGTCTTGATTTTTGATTCGGTTGCTAACCTCATAGGATGCCGTTTGTGATATGACTTGAATTTTGTGCAGTGGCTGGAGGAAGGAAATGTCCGATGCTACGAGGCGGCGGCTCAGTCTCGAGCACTAGCGAAGAAGAAAGGAGAGGCCACGAGGCTGAAGGTGGCGCCTCAGCGCAGCAGAGGGTACGTCTGCAGAGGAGGTTTCGGCCGTTGAGGTGCCGAAGGCAGAAGAGGGTGGAGGAAGCCGAAGTGATTCGGGAGGTCCACCAACAGGTGACTGGTAAGAGGGTGATCGAGGGTGCCCTTGATGTGACGCCGTTGCCGAAGAAACCAAGGGGGCCGAACGAAGATGCGGCCATCCTAATTCCCGGCGATGAGGACGAAGTAGGTTCCGAGCCGGTTAATGTTGCATGCCCTCGGAGAGCCGTGCAGGTGCTCAACTGCTTCATCGATGGGGCCCAGATGGAGCTGTCAGAGTTGTCGGAGCTGCTGATGAAGTCATTGCGAGAGCAGTCCGGACGTGCCTTCCGGGTCCAAGCTGCGGTATGTGTCCCAACCAAGTGTTTTGACAAAGTTTTGCATTTTTCGGTACTAACCTCCGTTTGTTTGATTCGGTAGGCCCATATGGAGATGTGGCTCGGCATGAAGCGGGCAATCAACAGTGCCAAACGTCTCCAGAAGAAATATGATGAGAGCCGAGCCAAAGTCGCTGAGGCTGGCAAGGCTATTCAGGAGGTGGATCAGCACGTCGAGGCTAATGCCAAGAAGATTGCTTAGCTCTCTGCCAAACTGGCTGCAGTAGAGGGGCGGTGGTGGAGGCCGAAGAAGCCAAGGCGGCAGTGGAGGTGGCGATGGGCGCTGCCGATCGAGCCCATGCTTCGGAGCTGGAGAAGGCGAAGGTGGATGTCGTAGGTGCCTACCGAGCATCGGAGGAGTTCACAGCTTTGGTGGACGAGGAAGTGATGAAGCAATGTGACGACCTCGTTTACCATTTCAAAAGGTTTAATTCTGACAAAAAGCTGAACCTGAACTTCCTCCAGGAGGCTCCTCTTCTTCCAAAAGGCGTCACCGAGGAGACAGTGGAGGCATATAGAGGCGAAGATGCCGAATCCTCGGAGGCTGAAGATGATGAAGATGAGGTTGTGGAGTCTGCCGAGCCTGCCGCCGACGATGCCGTTGCCGACCCCTCCAGCTGCTTGAGTTTTCTTTTCTCTTATATTTATTGATGTAAAAATTTTGGAACAGTATGCCGTTCGGCATTTCATGTATTTATGTAGGACAAATGGCCGAAAGGTCTTTTTATTTATCTAAGTTTATTTTGGTAAATCATCGTCTTTGTGCCTTGAATGTATGTGTCAATGTTTGCTATACGTCGAATGTTGAAACAAGAGCGCAATTGATAGGTATAAGTGTCCATCGTGGGCATTGGTGCCGTTGGGCAGATATGCCGTAGGCGTATACCGAATGCAAAGATTAGAACACAATGGTTACCGAATGTTGCAACACTTCATTAGGCTTATAACATAGGATTACATACACCGAATAGCCTACAGAGTGATGATATCGAAGGTTCTACTTCACTTGTAGTAGTACTTTAGGTGATTGACGTTCCAAGGGTGGTGAGGGTCTATCCGTCAGATCCACGCAATCGGTATGTTCCTGGTCGGCAGATGCCGATGATCTCGTAAGGACCTTCCCATGATGGGCCAAGGGTTCATTCGGTAGGGTTCCTCGTAGCTAGGGAGACCTTGCGTAAGACCCAATCCCGATTTTGAACGATTGGCGCTTGACTCGGGAGTCGTAGTAGCGCGCTGTTCTTTGCTTGTACGAGGCATTCCGAAGATGAGCCAGCGCTCGGTGCTCCTCGATGAGATCGAGGTTTGTTCTAGATCATAGGACGCCGTTCGGCATGTGGGTGCCTTGACTTCAACGGGAACGACAACTTAGTATCGAAGGCTAAGGAAAAAGGAGTTTCTCCTGGACCTTCGGTATAAGGTATTGATTGCCCACAACGCTTGTTAATATGATTGGCCATTCCCCATTGGCCGCTCCAAGCTTCTTCTTCAGTGTCTTCTTAATGATCTTGTTAATGGCTTCCACTTGTCCGTTAGACTGAGGGTGTGTCGGAGACGCAAAGAAGATGTTGATGTTGAATCGGGAGCATAGCTGCCGAAAGCAGGAGGAGTCGAACTGTTTACCGTTATCGGTGATGATTGAATTCGGTAGGCCGAAGCGACAAATGATGTTCTTCCATACAAAGTGCTCGATTTTGGCTGCGGTGATTGTGGCTAAGGCTTCGGCTTCGACCCACTTGGTGAAATAGTCGACGGCAACCACAACAAATTTGACCTGTCCCTTTCCCTGCGGCATGGGGCTAATGAGTGAGTGTCAAGGGATCGAGTGAACCTTCGAGAGAGAGGTTTTCTCCTTTCGGCAGACGACACTTGGATCCTTGCCAAAGGAAAGACTGACCAGACCTACGGCACCGGTGTGGTACCAGCCGAAGGTGCTCTGATGCCAAAGTTAGTTTTGAAGATAGGGTAAGCTTATTGATAGGGCAAAGGCATAAAGTCAAGTGAGTAGTCCTCACCCTGTAGCTGGGGTGAGAGGTTCTATTTATAGAGAGGCCTGGGGGTCCTCCAAGCACTTAGTTTTGATGTGGGACTCGTGGGAGTGCCCACCAAAGCTGACACGTGTTGGAGTAAATATCCTGACGGAGGACCCGAGAAAGATTTGCAAGATATTTGTGATGACGTAGAATCAGCATGGCGCATAGAAGAGACACGATGCTCGTTGTTTGGTCAGTAAACGATCGATAGGAGGTGACTGCCGATTATAGAACTGGACCAGCCGGCATGGGCAAGGAGGCCATGCTGGCGTCGAATCGGTCGTGCGTACCAAATAAACCTCCTGATTCATCAGGCTGTGTTTGTCAGTGTGGGCCATGGGCCCTTCCACGTGTCATGACATGAGAGGCGGGTCAGATATGGTACAAACACCCTACATGAGAAGAACATGGTGGAAGGACTGCCTAAGATTAATTGTCCCACATAAATGTGTGAAGATTGTATTGTTGGTAAACAACATCGTGATTCTTTCCCACATGGAGAGCTGAGCAAATCCTACAGTTGGTTCATTTAGACATTTGTGGACCAATCAATCCAACATCGAATGGAAACAAAAGGTACTTCATTATCTTCATTGATGATTATAGTCGAAAAACATGGGTTTATTTCTTGCAAGAGAAATCTGAAGCTTTTATTGTTTTCAAAAGCTTTAAGGTTCAAGTTGAAAAAGAATCTGGCAAGTACATTCAGATCCTTCATATAGATCGTGGTGGTGAATTTAACTCACATAACTTTGCAAGTTTTTATGAATTGCATGGAATACAGAGGCAACTTACTGTTGCATGCACACCGCAGCAAAACGGCATGGCAGAAAGAAAGAATCAGACGATTATGAACATGGTGCGAAGCATGTTGGTGAAAAAAGTATTCCAAAGACTTTCTGGTCAGAAGCAGTCAATTGGAGTGTTCATGTACTCAACCGAAGCCCTACCCTTGCTGTAAAAAACATAACACCACAAGAAGCTTGGAGTGAAGTCAGGTGTAACATCCCACATCGACCAACAGAGAAGGGGTGATGTGCCTTATATGTACATGCCCACCTTCATCTAGCACGAGGGCTTTTGGGAGCTCAATGGCTTCGGATTCCATGGGAATTCCGAAGTTAAGCGAGTTTGGGCTAGAGTAATCCCAGGATGGGTGACCCACTGTAAGTTGCTCGTGAGTTCCCAGAAACAAAACCGTGAGGGCGGGGCCTAAAGCGAACAATATCGTGCTACGGAGGAGCCGATTCGGGATGTGACATCAAGCCATTAGTTGATCACTTCAGAATCTTCGGGTGTATAATGTATGCACATGTTCTAGATGAAAAGAGAACAAAGCTTGACGATAAAAGTGTGAAGTGTGTCTTTATTGGGGTTAGTGAGGAATCCAAGGTGTATAGGTTATATAATCCCATTACCAAGAAAATAATCATCAGTCGAGATGTTCTGTTTGATGAAGAAAACACATGGGATTGGAGCAGCACTGAACAACAACAAATTTTAATTGATCTTAAGGAAGCTATCATGGAAATTAAACAGCCACTGCAACCTCCTCTTGAAAGTCAGGGGTCTGAATCACAATTGCAACTTCCTGGTCAGTCCCTTGGAGAAGTTTCACCAAGTTCCTCAGCAAGTGTTTCAATTCCAAATGAAGATAAGGCATATAGCTCAGAACCACAACGACAAAGGAAAAGACCATATTGGATGATAGATTATGTGAGTGGAGATGAATTATCTGATGAGGATACTACTGCTCATTTCGTTTATTTGCAGGCTCTGATCCTATATTGTTTGCAGAAGTAGTGAAAGAAGAAAAGTGGAAAAAAGCCATGGATGTAGAGATTCAAGCTAGAGAGAAGAATGAGACTTGGGAGCTAACCGATCTTCCTGAAGAGCAAAAAATCATTGGTGTAAAGTGGGTTTATATGACAAAGCTGAATGAAAAGGGAGAAATTGACAAGTTCAAAGCAAGGCTGGTTGTGAAAGGCTACAATCAAAAGCATGGAGTTGATTATCAAGAGGTTTTTGCTCATGTTGCAAGATAGGATACAATTCGGCTGGTGGATTCATTAGCAACACAAAACTCATGGCCCATCTTCCAACTTGATGTGAAATCAGCCTTCCTTAATGGTGAACTACTTGAGCAAGTCTACATTGAGCAGCCTACTGGTTATGTGATAAAAGGTGATGAACATAAGGTTTACAGACTGAATAAGGCTTTATATGGACTGAAACAGGCACCTTGAGCCCGATACAATTGTATAGAAGCACACTTTGAAAAGGCAGGTTTCAATAAATGTCCATATGAGCACACTCTATTCATCAAGTTTGGAGAAGGAGGTAAAATCCTGATAGTTTGCTTATATGTTGATGATCTTATTTTCACGGGCAATGATGAGGCTATGTTTCTTGATTTTAAGAATTCTATGATGGCTGATTTTGACATGACTGATTTGGGAAATATGAAATATTTTCGTGATATAGAAGTAGTACAAACAGGTACTAGATTTTTTATTGGGCAAAAGAAATATGCTCATGAGGTTTTGGAGAGGTTTCACATGGAGAATTGTAATCCAGTTGGGACTCCAACTGAACCGGGATTGAAGCTCTCAAGTGATCTTGATGGAGAGAGGGTTGATAGTACTTCAAACAAATTGTTGGAAGTTTAATGTACTTGACAGCCACCAGACCTGATATTATGTATGCAGTGTGTCTGATTAGCAGGTATATGGAAAGACCAACGGAGCTGCATCACATAGCTGCTAAAAGAGTGTTTCGTTACTTGAAAGGAACAATAGATTTCAGTATTTTCAACAAGAAAAATGGAGGACTTATTTTGACTGGTTTTACTGACAGCAATTATGCTGGTGATTTGGATGATAGGCGAAGTACATGAGGCCATGTGTTTAAGAAGCAAACATATAGATGTGAGGTATCATTTTCTTTGTGATCTTGTAACTGAAAAAATCATTGATTTGGTTTATTGTCGAAGTGAAGACCAAGTTGCAGATATCTTGACCAAACCTTTAAAGCTGGAAGCATTTGAGAAGTTGTGTGGATTACTTGGAGTTAGTTCAAGTTCTTTTTTAAACTGATTGCGTAGATGGCATTCAGTTTAAAGGAGCGTGTTAAGATACTTAGTCGTTTGTATTTCAATAAATTCCCTATTTGTCAGGAAGTCTGTTGCTTTTACCTATTCCTTAGGAGAATCCTAGATTATTAGGAGTTGTTAGTCGTGGGATTAGACATTGCTTTATTTTCTAGCTTTCAGTTATTTGCTTTTGTATTTAATTAGACTTCATCTCAATGAATTAGTATCGCATTCCTTTTTACTCATTATGCAGCAAACTCAATTTTTAGTTCTACAACAGAAGTGGGAGAATGAGATGAGACTTTAGGGTTCCCCTTATTTACTGAGTAGTGGGCCTGGATTCATTTGAAGAGAGAGAAAGAGGGGAGGGAGACAGTGAGGAGAGGGTGGAGTGGGGGTGGGGTGGCAGTGAGGAGAAGATGGGGTGCTGGGGGTTTGGGGAAGAAGGTGGGGGTGGCTGGAGATTTTTTATATATATTTAGTTTATAAATTATAATATAAAGTTTTATTTATTTATTTAATATATAGTCGAACATGTATTTATATGTTTAAATATATACAAGTTTTTACATAATTTAGGTATGTTATTCGTGAAAGTTTTTCATCTTATATAGTAGGGAGATGACATATTATTGAGTTTATTAATATGTTTTAAGCTATGTCTAGGTTTTTCTAACAAAAAAAAGTTGTCTTCTATTTTTCAAAACAAAAAAAAAGTTGCCGAGAGAGAGAAGACACTGTGGGCTAGGCCTGGAACCAACATCCTCATGTGTTCTAGTGGTGCAGGCCGAGAGAGAAGCCAAGAAAGAGATAGAGAAGACGACACAAGGAGAAGCCGAGAGAGAGAAGATGCTGAGAGGAAGGAAGAAGATGGTGTGGCTGGGGTTAGTTTTTTTATAAAAAAAATGGGAAAAGGGAAATTACAAAGAATAGCCACGCGAGCATGCATGCTCGAAGAGATCAAAATAAAAAGGAGAAGAACACGCCAAAGGAAGGCCATTCTCCCATAACTGACATGGGGAGAGATTGTGACCCGAATTAGCTAAACCATTTGCCAGAAAATTTGCTTCTCTGTAAACATGGGGTTGTAGGTAAGAGGTTTGAAACCTCATGACTCCAACTTGCTATGTCGGTTTGGTTTGGGGTATCGCTAGTTTTGAGTATCCAGAACCGATTCGACTATCGATGAAGTCAAATGGGTCAAAAAATCGCCCCAAGACTGACCACGATCAAGACAAGTGATTTTTCGGGCCAAAAAGTCAGGTCGGTCGTTGGATGAAAATCCCAACCCTATTCATAATTCAAATTTTGAATTAGTAATTAAAGATGCATTAAATGAAGAGTTTTTATTATTATTGCTATATATATTTTAAAAGGCAAAATGAGTAATAAAATAGGAAAATTTTGAAATAAATCTCAATGAACTATACATTTACGGATCTATTCGAATTAATTCAGCATTGGATGGAATGAATGAACAATGAATGAGTTGAACGTAAATGATCAATGAATTGAATGAAAAGTGGAAAGGACGGAAATATGACCGTTGGGACCAGACCAGCTAATTGGGTGGGTCATATATTTCGGTGTTCCCGCTGCCGCTGGTGGGTGTCCTTTGTTTGTATTGCATGCAGATACAAAAAGCCAACAGAAAGAGACAAATATCAGTACAGTTCTACAGTAAAATAATACAAAAATTACAAGACAATTGCAACAAAAACAACGACGTCTGCAGTGAGTGCACAAAAGCAAAAGCAATCAGCTTATTTCTATTTGATTTCACAACGGTACCCAACATCAACAGAAGAAAGAAAGAAAAAAACAAGAAGATGACTTCCAGGTCTTTGGGCTCCTCCTCATTAACTTGGACTACCAACATGGCAACACCTCCTGCTTGCTTTTACTGTCAACTTTGCACTCATCGTCATGACTGATAGATGATTCCTTGACCGTTCGATTTGCTTATATTATTGCCACGTGATTTGTGGGCCCCCTCTCCCTCCGTCAGAGTTCCCGAATTATATCATATATTCCCCTGCAACTTTAATCCATTCTTTGCTTCACTTTACTCATCACTTGGGTTTCTTTTGTTTCCATTCTAACAATCATCTCTCTCTCTCTCTCTCTCCATTGTTGGGTTTGGGTTTGCTTCAGATTCTTTAATGGGTTTTCTGGGTAGTAAAGCTACGGCTGGGCGGCTTCTGCTTCTTCTACTTATAGCAGTTTCAGCTGCTACAGCTGATGAAGGTTGGATCTTTATTTGCTATTTTACTTTGCCGTGGTTTCTTTGAATGTGTTTGAGTTTTATTTGAAGGATTGGCCTCCACATTTCTCAGCATTGTTGGTTTTTTTATGTGACAATTTACTTGTTTGATGTTAATATTTAGAGTTCATGAATCTATGGTGCTGATGTTTATCTAATTTATCTTCATATGTTCTCCCGGTGGCATTCTTTCACTTCCTCCCTCAAAACCCACATGAGTTTCTGTTCTTACAGGGGAAATTTAGTGATGTTCCAGAGGCAAAAAGAAGAACACAGTAATTTTAAAACCTCCCTCTTACAGGAAGAGAATCTGAGAGAGGAAAGTTAGGGTGTGAAGTGTCCTGTTGCATTTTGTTTTGTGTATGAGCTGTTTCACTTTGGCAGTGACAATGCTCCTGATATTGAAGATAATCTTCCAACAACAATCCTTGCACTATTTAATATGCCTAAATGTACTGAAATTGCATTTTCACCATCCAATATTTGCAGTTTTTTCAAATAAAAATCAAGGGCACATATGAGATTGTGCACATGAAGCTGAAGTTATGCCATCTTCAGAGACAGTAGTGTATTATAATAATAATGTAACATTTCCATTGTCTTCCAGCTCACGGGGTAATTTTTGTGCACCCAGAATTTGGGCACAAATGCAAATGGTCTAAGTTTACAGAATTTGGGCACTTCTGCTTAGAGCTTTGTGGATTATGGAGACATACCCTGCTGTATTCAGTTACTCAATATTATATAGCATATGTCCATAAGTATTGCTTCCTAAGTCTAGTGCCTGCGTGGATTAGTTTAGCGACACCTTGGAATAATGGTCTACCTAGTTTTTCTCAATAAAGCTAACCAAAATGCACCCAGTCAATTTGCTTACTTTTTTTCGTTCCTCACAAGGCTCCCATTTTATTGCAGAACACTTTATGTCTCTCGTGACACAGGGAAAACATTTGAAACATGCCTTAGGAATATTTGTAGGGACTGAGTGGAATGAACAAACGCTGTTAAATTGTTACTTCACTTTGAGTTTATAAGGGACTTAGAGGGTTAAATTCAAATTTAACATTGTATACCCTAAAGTGAATCAGTAATTCAAATTTATTTTTCTTTGTATATTCTTAATGTACCAGTACTTTTTTCTTTTCCATATATAGTAAGAACGGGTAATTTATGAATCTTCATTCTGTTTCAAAATTTTGTATTACTAAGAGAAACAAAAGACAAAACTAGATGCATGACATATTCATCTTTTGTTTTTTCTGAAGTGAACGGATCACGTTGTTATTTGTTTATCGTGTGGACACCATTTAACAGATTTATAGGTCTCCTATCACCATGATCAGATTATCATTTGGAAGTTTAATTAGAAATGCTAGATTCATGTCATGTAAATCTTTGTCTGGGTGAGCTTTGAAGACTAGATGTCAAGTTATGGTCTCCTATTTGATTCATTCCAGTAGTGCACTCCATGATCATAATAAAGGCCTGAGAATCTTGATTTTTTTTTTTGCTTTTGTCATTATGATATTTTATTTGATTCATTCCAGTCGTGCACTCCATGTTCATATAAAGGTTTGATAATCTTAAATTTTTTGGCATTATATCAACCTGAAGGGGATGTTTACTTTCTTTCTTATACAATTTGTTCAGTGACTTATGCTATTTAATCACCTCAATTAGGTCCACTACTACTTTGGGTGATCATGATGTTTAGTACTACAGTTTTAGTATGTGAGGGAAGGAAATTGGCAGGTCCTAGTGGATATTATATTACCCAATCTTAGTCACAAAAAAATTGCATATACTTAATAAACAAATTTCTATATAGTCATTCAGTTAAAACAGTCTTGAGTTCTTATACAGGTGTGACTCGTACTGTACTGCATACAAATCTTGGTCAATGACTGTCATTTTGACATTTGGTGGGTTATGCTTTTATTTAGATTCAATTTATATTCTCTTAGGGTTTAGGGCTTGATTTAGAGCTTGTTCAAGTTCATTGGTTGTCTAGTTATTGAAGATAATCTTCACAAACCAACCCAAACTTTCACCGAAGAATCTCTTCTCCTTCTCTATTAGGCTTAGGCCTATTTTCGAAACTTTTGGAAATCAAGAGTATTTGGTTCTCAAGAGTACTAAAGCTTTCAATAGTGTCTAGGTTAAAATTCAACTAAGATTTGAAAAAAGTTGAAGTTGTTCTGCTAGATGCTGCTTTCATTTCCTTCCATGTGTGTGTTATTACTTGAAACTTGAACTTAGATTTATGTTTTAGATTTATAACAAATCAATTACCGTGAATTCATTTTTGCAGATGTATTTATTGGCGTGAACATAGGAACAGATCTGTCAGACATGCCACACCCAACGCAAGTAGTAGCCCTACTAAAAGCTCAGCAAATTCGACATGTCCGGTTATATGACGCTGACCGTGGCATGCTAGTTGCACTTGCAAATACTGGCATTCAAGTTATGATTTCTGTTCCTAATGAACAGATCCTTGGAATTGGTCAATCTAATTCCACTGCAGCCAATTGGGTATCTCAGAATGTGGTAGCACATTACCCAGCCACAAACATCACAGCCATAGCTGTTGGGTCAGAGGTTCTTACCACCCTCCCAAATGCTGCAAAAATTCTTGTCAATGCTCTCAAGTACATTCAATCAGCCCTTCTGGCATCCAATCTTGACCGCCAAATCAAAGTTTCAACGCCTCTTTCTTCCTCCATTATCCTTGATTCCTTCCCACCTTCCCAAGCCTTCTTTAACCGTTCATTGAATCCAGTTTTGGTCCCCATGCTTACTTTCTTGCAGTCCACAGGATCGTTTCTCATGCTCAATATATACCCATACTACGATTACATGCAATCAAATGGTGTCATTCCATTAGATTATGCACTCCTCAAGTCCCTCCCTCCAAACAAAGAAGCTGTTGATTCCAATACGCTTCTTCATTACACTAATGTTTTTGATGCTGTGGTTGATGCAGCATATTATGCCATGGGTTTTCTTAACTTCACTAACGTTCCAATAATAGTGACAGAATCAGGCTGGCCTTCTAAAGGTGATTCTAATGAGCCAGATGCAACATTAGAAAATGCCAACACTTACAACAGCAATTTAATAAGGCATGTCCTGAACAAAACTGGAACTCCCAAACATCCTGGACTTGCTGTTAGTACTTTCATTTATGAACTCTATAATGAAGATACGAAACCTGGACCCATCTCAGAGAAGAACTGGGGATTGTTTGATGCAAATGGGACGCCTATCTACATTTTACGTTTGACAGGATCAGGAGCAGTATTATCAAATGATACTACGAACCAAACTTTCTGTATTACAAAGGATGGCGCTGATTCAAAGATGCTTCAGGCTGCACTAGATTGGGCTTGTGGACCTGGCAAGGTGGATTGCTCAGCTTTATTGCAGGGAGAACCATGCTATGAACCTGATAACGTGATTGCACATGCAACATATGCATTTGATACTTACTATCATAAGATGGGGAAGACTCCGGCGGCATGCGACTTCAATGGAGTGGCTGCAATTACTACAACAGATCCAAGTAAGACTTTAACTGTACAGCATGCAACATTCTCTGAGTTGTAGGTTCTATTTCAATTTATTAAAAACTATTATCAGTTATGCATCAATGTTAACAATTCTGTTCCAATTATGCAGGCCATGGATCCTGCATATTTCCAGGAAGGTAAAATTCTGCTTATTTTCTACACTTAGCTAGATGAGCAATTAACTTTTTTTTTGGTGGTACAAAACAATTATGGCACCATTTGAATCTTGATTATTATTATTTTGTGCTTGCAGTCTTGGCAAGAATGGCACCTTGGTAAATATCACAGCTCCATCATTGAATTCCACAAGTGCAGATTCTTCTGCCTACAACCTTCACAGCAATGCTTTTACAAGCATTGTACTGATAATTGTAATTCTCATCAGCGGTGCAGTTGTCTTGTAGGCAGATTGGTATGTATATGTGGGTCTGGGAAGCTTTCAGAAATTTTGAGATAGATGGTGCTCAGAGGGTGTGTTTCCCTTCACTAGGAGAAAAAGTGTCTTCTTAGCAGGTAGTTTTAGGGATTTGGTTGACTCAATTTTGTAAAAAACAAAGCCGAATGGCCTGAGCTTCAACTATTTAATTCATATTCTTTTAAATTGAAAAATCTTTTGAAGTTCTGCATTGTACATTCCTCAGCTGGATTAGATGTTTGACCCAAATTGCTCCTTGCTGCAACAATTGGTTTTCCACTAGAATCTTGCATTATAAACTCCACTAAAGCATGATCTTTGTTACTTGTTGGAGCTTGAAATGTCCACAGTAAAGATATTTCATTGTTGGACTAAGTGGTTAGAGAATGCCTGGTTCAGATTGCTGGTTCTTAGCAGCACGCTCACTAGACCATTTGAGTCGTTTATGACCATTCTAGCTTACACTCTCAAACTAAATCCTAAAGGAAGCAGCAGGTAGGCTGTGGAAACCAAATTATTCATTTAATAGTTTCCTAGGTCAAATGATCTCCTTCCATTTGGGGATTATTTGATTTAGGGATTTATTAGATTAATTGGGGATTAATTGACCTAATTAGGAATTGATTTGATTGATTGGAGATTTATGTAATTCAATTAGGGATTACCAAATCAAATCCCTAATTGAATCTATCTCACCAAATAGGGGGAAAGAATAATTTCCTTCCATGTGGGGAATTATTCTTCCTGAAACCCTAGCTCTCGAGACCACTATAAATAGGAGGCTACACCAAGGCATGAGGTAAGCCATTCTAAGCTCTCAAAATACTGCAGAGATTCCTCCTTGTCTCCTCCATCTCTCTCTTTTACACAAGGCTCCGGCCACCACACACGGCTTGGC
Organism: Prunus padus; assembly: GCA_024362665.1. Taxonomy (NCBI): domain Eukaryota; kingdom Viridiplantae; phylum Streptophyta; class Magnoliopsida; order Rosales; family Rosaceae; genus Prunus; species Prunus padus. The sequence continues at coordinate 1,448,284 of JANFAM010000013.1, read as the reverse complement.
CACCCGGTTCTCTCCCGCGAGAGCTCCGTACCCTTTTGTTAGCTATTGTTTTCCTACGAACACTCGACCTAACTTAGGCATTAGAGGGCCTTTGGCCAACACCCCGGTGTGGTCTTTTACTCCGATTGGTTTTGCAGGGAGAAAGAGAAGCGAAGAGGAAGACGGAATCCATTGACGAATATTCTTTGGGGACGAAAATCACTCCCACATAGGCCATTCTAGCTTCATGTAAACATCCCATGGTTTCCAAAAAACGCTTACAACCTTAACTTTTACTGATAAAAACATTCCATAGTTTCCAAAACACCTCAAAATTTTGATGTTGAGGGATTTTGGCCTCTTCAATATTAGCACATTTAAGTTAGGTGATATGGGTTAATGTAGCTTTTTTTCGTTTTAACTCTTAGACTTGCTTCTTTCATTATGGTCATTGACAAGTTTGCTTTTAGTCCGGTGATTTTGTTTTGTTTATTTTAGTCTATTGACTATTTTTATCAATGAATATGCACTGGAAACTAAAAAAGTTTCTATGAACTAGTTAGGGTTCTTTGTATGTTTGATGCGACATATTATGCCATTGCTTTTTCTTTTCTTTTTTGAATAGAAACGATTGTATTGATAATCAAGAGGACAAGATATCCTCAATTAAACAACAAAAAGAACCACTGCTACAAAAATAGGAAACAAGAAACACGAAAAAATAAGGAACAAGCAACAAACTGCTAGAACTACCCCACCCAAAAAAAAGCATCTCTTAAGAAAACTCATCTTAAGACAGCGCTTAAAATCTCTCAAGATAATAGAATAATGGTAATCCTTAAAATGCCCAGTGACAAAAGCCCAAAGAGAAGCCCAAAATTTTACTCTATCCCATAGATGTTCAGAAGTCACTCCAGCATAATCTTGAAAAATTCTTATGTCGCGTTCCATCCATAAATTTCCGAACATAGCGTGAACAAGACAGTCCCATAATGTTTGAGCTCTCTTCCTCCCCGAAACCATCGACTTGATGCTTAGGAGTTGAAAACAACCTTTAGGGGTTACCCAAATGACTACAAGTTCACTTAACAATTTCCACCACAAACTTATTGAGTACGAGCAACACTTGCACAGAACGCACCAGTAAGGAGAAAGACACATAATCAGATTCCTCCTCTGTATGCGGTCGCATGTGTTAACTTTCCCATTCGCAATCAGCCACAACAAGAACTTAACTTTCGGGAGTCTTCGCCTTCCAAATCGAGACAAAAGGGGAGTAACCATCCCTAGTGCCGTTAGAAAGGATAAAAGATCCGAAAGATTTGCACAAAAACAGCCCATGATCCTCCGGCTCCCAAATTCTTTTATGCTCTCGTATGACTAATACGAATCTCCCTTAGGACATCCAGAAGTAAAACCACTTTAGCAATCTCGCTTCTGTCAAATTCCTTTTGAAACCAAAATCCCAATTGATCGGGAACAGCATCGATAACAAAATCTGAAATGCAATTACCTTTTTTCCTGGAAAGGGAAAACAGTCTAGGAAATAATTCCCTCAATAAGCCTTCCTTCAACCAATGATACTCCCAAAATCTAACATTCTCTCCATTTCCAATAGAAAATCTGCAACTTGAAGAAAAGTATTGTACCCCTTTGAAATATCGCGCCAAGGATTTCTGCAAGAACCAGTGACTCTGTTTAGAATCCCATCCATTGGTATCAATACCATATTTGCTTCTAATTACCTTATGCCACAAAGCATTGGTTTCAATTGGGAATCTCCACAGCCATTTTGCCCTTAAGGCATCGTTTCTTTCTCTCCAAGACCCAATTCCAAGCCCTCCTGCTTCTCTACGCCTGGACACCCACTCCCAATTCACAAGGTGAACATTCTTACCTTACTCTACTCCTTCCCACAAGAAGTTACGCATCAGAATTTCCACCTTGGCTTCAACACCAACAGGCATCTTGAAAAGAGACAAATAATAGGAAGGGATATTACTTAACACTGCTTGGATTAAAGTTAAACTTTTGCCTTTAGATAAACAAGCCCGTTTGCATTTTTGTAATCTCTTCTCCACTTTTTCCACTACTGGATTCCAAAACGAGGGGGATCTTGGATTGCCTCCAAGAGGAAGGCCCATGTACAACATAGGAAGGGATATTACTTAACACCGCTTGGATTAAAGTTAACCTTCCGCCTTTAGATAAACAAACCCATTTGCATTTTTGTAATCTCTTCTCCACTTTTTCCACTACTGGATTCCAAAATGAGGGGGATCTTGGATTGCCTCCAAGAGGAAGGCCCAGGTACAACATAGGCCAACTTCCCACCTCGCATCCCCATCTACTCACCATAGCTTCCAAAGAATCATTGCTAAAATTAATTCCGAATAGGGCGCTTTTAGCCTTATTAATTTTAATTCTCGAGATTTTGCTAAACAACTCCAACACCTCCAGCAGGTTTACCCAAGACTCCTCCTTGTCGTCCAGGAAAAAAATAGTGTCGTCTGCGAACTGAAGATGAGAAACTTCAACACGGTCTTGCCCAGAAATGAACCCATGTATTAGATTGAGTTGTTGAGCCTTTTCAAGAAATCTGCTCAACACATCGCTAACCAACGTGAATTAAAATGAAGACAGCGGGTCCCCTTGTCTCAATCCCCTTGTTGCCCTAAACTTTCCTCTAGGCTTTCCATTTATCATTACTGAGAAATTGACAGATTCTAGGCATCCTTTGATCCAACTCCTCCATTTTGCCATAAATCCCTTCCTTTCCATTACGTCATCTACAAAATTCCATTCAACATGATCGTAAGCTTTTTCAAAATCAATTTTGAAAACAAGCCCCTTCCCTTTCTTTTTTCTGACTTCCTCAACTTTTTCATTTGCCACTAAAACTGCGTCAAGGATATGCCTATTCTGAACAAAAGTACCTTGGGATTGGGAGATAGTTCTTCCTAGCACCTTTCTCAATCTAGAAGCCAAAACTTTAGAGATTACTTTGTATAGACTTGTAACAAGGCTAATCGGTCTGTAGTCTATAACTTTCACAAAATTCGCCTTTTTTGGGATAAGGCAAATGAAAGTCTCGTTAGTAACCCCATTAACAACCCCGCTATGGAAAAAGTCCTCCATTACCTTCAACAGGTCCCCCTTAACAGTATCCTAGCAAGATTGGTAAAAGCACAACGAATATCCATCTGGCCCTGGGGACTTATCCTTACCACACTAAAACTGCTTTCCGAATTTCCTCCAAATCGAAAGGCCTTTCAAGCCAAACAACCTCCTGATCAGAAATAGGACTCCAATTTAAGCCTTCAACTCTCCAACCAACATTTGTGTTACTGGTATATAATTTCTGAAAATAATTTATCACCTCCCTTTCAATGCAAGATTCTTCTTCCAAGATACCCATCTCCTCCACTTCTAATTTGTCTATAAGATTCCTTTTCCTGAAACCGCTAGCTACTCTGTGAAAGAATTTGGTGTTCCCATCCCCATCTTTAGCCCACTCTACCTTGCTTCTTTGTCTCCATTTCACTTCCTCCTTAAAAACCACCTCTCCCATTTTGAGAAGAAGAGCTTCCTTCTCAACCCTCAAAGAATTATTTAGACCAACTCTCCCTTCAATCTGATCCAAAACCAAAAGTCTTGCTTTAGTCTCTTTTTTTTCCAGCTCTACATCCTCGAACACTTCCTTGTTCCATACTTTTAGATTTTCTTTCAAACTTTTTACCCGTGACATGAACATATACCCCTCCCAACCTATATGCTGATCTGCATCCCACCACTGCTTGATCGCCTTCTTACACTCCGGGTGACTCAACCACATGTTTTCAAATCGAAATGGCATCGGACCCCATTTAAGCTTATTTGTGTCCAACTCAATAGGACAAGGGTCAGATGTGGTCCTTGGCAAAGCTTTATGGTGATAATGAGAATAACATTCTTCCCATGTGTTAGACACAAGGAATCTGTCAAGTCTTCTACACAATGCATTTTCTCTAAGATTAGACCATGTGAACGAAGCATTGAGAAGAGTGGGATCCCTTAAACCAGTAACTTGAATAAACTCATTGAAATCCATACTTTTAGTCACTCTTCCCCCGTTCGACTTCTCGGAAATTAATCTGACCACATTAAAATCACCTCCGAGACACCACTTATCTCCGCAATAGCCAAACAAATATGCCAACTCTTCCCAGAAACTAATCCTTTCCCTTTGCTTACAGGGGCCATAAATCCCAGACAACCACTAGTCTGTTCCAGGGTTCACAATGAGTTTAATGGAAACCGAGAATTCTCCAACCAAGGAATCGATAACCGAAACAGATTGAGTGTTCCACATAATGACTATACCTCCAGACCTTCCCAACGATGGAGAGAACACCCACTTCTTAAATCTGGATCCCCACACACTGGCCACTAACTGTCTATCAACTTTCTCCTTTTTGGTTTCCACCAGAATAACTATGTCTGGTTTGAGTCTTCTTAATTGATCTATGACCAACAGTCTTTTTCTTCTGCTCCCCAAACCACGAATATTCCAGCTGATTATCTTCATTAATGAGAATTATAATCCCTTACTAAACTCCTAATTTCTTCATTTCTTCCTTTTCCTTTCATCCCAGAATCACAGTTGGACTTACAAGGTTTGCAGCGTCGTCTGTGGGCCAGATTCTTCTTTAAAGGCATCAGAGAGATGTCCATCCTGCTCAACAAAAGCTTCGATTTACTATCATTTCGTACCCGACGTTTTCTTCTTTTCCTTGTGTAGTATTTTAGCTCATGATCAGTAAAGGGGACAAAATCGAGGTCGTCATCAACCGCAGAATCAAGCAACACAGCGGGTTCGAGGGTATTGTGGACCCTGCTGGACCTGACTACTTCGCTCAAGTCTGCAGGGGCAGCGAAAAACTTTTCGAAATACCCCTCTTCACCATCAAACACCTCATGCTTCTTCACTTCATCATTCGAAGATACATCGTTGATAATGAGAGTCGTGCATCATCCAATCCTGATCTGGAGAGTCCTGATGTTACTACTTAGTTTATACTTAGTTTATCTCTTGTATTCCTCACGTGTACTTATCCTAGGATTATAGTTCCTTATCATGTATACATCTTTATCATGTAAAGGGTAGTTATCTCCTACTGGTGTAGGACTCTTGTATGGCATTATATAAATCAATATCAATACACACGACCTCTGTACAATTCCAGAGGCTTATAATATCTCTTCATGGTATCAGAGCTTTCTGATTAACATAAAAATAAAAATAAAAATAAATTTTTTGACAGAATTGGAAGTAGAGGATGGCATATTGACTTGTGAATCCACCGAGTCTGGACAAAACAACCAAACGGAGTCATCCTCGCCCGCCTCCTCGGGTATCGCCATTGAAAGAAGCGAACCAGCTTGCAGCAATGTACCCGGGTTGGAAAGACGATTGTCGATGAAGGAGACTCCCCTTCTAAGCCCTATACTTCCTTCTCTGTTGGCACGCCCAAATTTCTCCAGGAATTTGCGATGTGGCCTTGTCGCGGTTGGATATGATTTTGACGAAACAACAGTCGAAGGATTCTTATCCCTCCCATTGATACGTGCTGGTTGACTAAAAGATTTGGGTGATTTTATTTGCACCCCATTATTTGCTCTTTACACCCCACATTATCTTTACACCCCACTACATTTTAGTCAATTTTATAAATACTCAGTACACCCTATATTGCTTCCTAAATTGCCCTCATCACACCCCATTCCTAACTAAATCCTATCCCATTTCAAACACACCCCATCAAAAACCCCCATTTTGGCACCTTTCAAGTAAAACTACGGGTAGAGATGGAATTCTTTCTGATAGAGGAAGGCAGAAGTTGTAGCCGCCTTCACTCCACTGTCTCGCTCTCCTCGACATCACCATTCCTGAGCCATGAGAGGGATCAATTATGTTGAGAAGAAATACTAGATTGAGGAAATATTTGTACAGAAATAGCTTAGAAAGGCAAAGAACGCCTTATCTACGAGAAGAAGCACAAGATTAGAGAAGCTCTGCAAGGTTCCCCTCTATCTTTGTGTTTGCAGTTGAAGTTTTGTTTTGTTTTTTTCTACTTAATCTGGGGCACCTTTTTGTTTTCTTGCAGAGGGAAAACCGATTCCCACTGTGCTTCAGAATGAAGAGGCGGTGCTTCGTCGAGAAATCGATCTCGAAGATGGGAACACTGCTGGTATGAGTATATAGAAATTCTTCTTTCTATTCTTTGGTTGTTTAGACCGCCAATGTCTTTTTGTATCTAGTTCATTCATACGAAGTATTTCGTGGAATACTTCAATGCCTCCTATGTTCAAATTTATAGTTTACAAACAAATTCGATGCTTGACAAAAACAAGTTCAGCCTTCGTTACCCTTCAAGCACAGATCAATCATTAAATTTCTAAGTAACAAAGGTGCGTCGAAAATGACCAAAGAGTCAAAATAAGTTAAACTGGTTCGCCGATCCGTAAAACTTTACTGGTTGTTTGAATTGAAGGATCACGCCATCAATTTCTCATAAAATATGTACTAAATAATCCTATGTAAATAAAAAAATTCAAATTCAAATTGGCTTTTGACAGAACAAACTAATTGATCGAAGAATCGAAATCAATAACAAGAAAATAGGATTTGAACAAGGGGGAGAAGGAGGAACATATGTGGGGTGTAGTGAGCAATTTTTATTTTAAATATTTTTTGTCCTTAACAGTAATTATGTACAAGGATAAAATAGGTTATTCATGTTTAAAATTAATATGAGGTGTAAAGAGCAAATAATGGGGTGCTAATAAAATCACCCAAAAGATTTTGATTCAAAAAAAATCTTGGGCTTAGAGGAGTAGCAGCCAATTGACCTGGATTGGGCCGCACAATCCAAGATAGGCCCATTTAAGCCACCACCAAATAAGGTCTTGGATTTGGTAGGATCTTCCAAAACAGGCCCAACTTGTGCCGGGCCCAAAGAGTTATTAGTTGTTACTGTGCCGACAAAAGGGAGAATAGATCGGGAGTCATTTAATCTCTGCTCCTCTGGAAAAGGCGATCTGTCTTGTAGCCCGTTCTGGTTCAGCACGCTTCTGCGAAGCAAGGGCTCCTCCTGCATACATCTCTGTTCCATCGCACGACCGCTGTCAGCTGTCCTGTTGACCAGGGAAGGAGCATGCACCTGTGTAAAGTACGGTATAGTCGGGATTTCTCCGCCCTCCTCCGTTTGCAGATTCCGACCGGCAATAAGCAGATCTTGTTTAATTACGGTGGGCCGAAACGCTGGAGAGATTGGTCTAATCTTCACGGAATAAGTTTCAGTGCCCTCAGAGATGGTCAAAATCTCCGGTAAGAAACCAATGGAATTTTTCCTGGTTTTAATTTTGGCTTCAAAAAGTTACTTGAGGTGTTCCATCCTCTGTGCAACTTCTAACAATCCTCCGCATTCGTTTCCGATACGCTGAAAGAATTTTTGCTCCACCAATGCATCGGTAGCCCAGAGATTCCAATCCAACCACCGTAACTGACAATTTTGGGAAGAAAATTTTTCGACCCAAGTTCCCAGCTGCATAACAAGACATCAGTTTGTCCCTCCACCGCCACTTTACCCATACTACTAACTTCCATTGCTTCCGATTTGTTGTCACAAGCAAAAAAAGCTCGATTGATTTGGTATGGAAATAATTCCACTTCCTTATTTAACCTTCCTGTTATCGCTTTTTGGATATCAATCCACGACTGATGCAAGACTTGTCTTTCACATACCACTACCCGACCCCAATTTGTTCGTTTTTCCGGAATGTCACTACCTGTTTCCTTAGAATTTACCACCGATTCCGTTTGAAGGGCCTGTTTGTAGGTCTTGCTTAAAACATTGCTTGTAGAGCTCGGCTCAGACCGAAAGGTTTCGCTTCTGCTTACCTTTTTCTTCCCAATCAAAATCTCCTCTAAATTTTCTTTGAGCAATAACCAGCCATTGTCCCTTCGTCCCTGGGGTACCACCACGGACTTGACTACCCCGTGAACACATTTTGTCAACCTCAAATGGTGACCTTTCCAATTGTTGAGTTTCTCCACCCACACTTGATAAGAATCGCCTCTGAATTTTCTAAAAAATCTCAGATCATTGTTATCCAGCAAAAACTGCAGCTCATTGACCAGCCATTTGATACAACTAAGCTCGAGTGATAAGTGGAAAAAGCATGTTCTAACCTTCTCTGAAATAAGGATTGAACCTCCGAATGATAGATCGTCTATCTTTATCCGGAATTCCTTAGATTCAACAATGAAAATCCTAGGTAAGTGCCGCACGCTCACCCCTCCCTCGCCCTGTTTCTCTCCTGTTTCCCTCATGACCAACCATTAAAAAAAAACTGCAAAAAATTGTGAAAATAGAAAAACTTGGAAGGAAATCCTTGTTAGCCTTGCAGTTATAATGTGAAGTATACTGGCTCTGATCAGGAGGGTACGAACACCCTGATGTAGTAACATCGGAGTTCCTTCCGGTGGGAGGTGATAAGAGAAGTCATTTTCTTCTTATTTGCAGATACCTTTCATGCCATTGCTTTTCTTAACTTCACTAACGTGCAAAAGTTTGAGTTACAATCTCTCAAGAAAATATCGTAGAGATAAACTTCATTAGTCTGAGGAATCAATAAAAGAAACACCAAATCACAGAGTCGAAGAGCAGAGTACTGGAAGAAATACCAAGATTTATGAATTTGATTACAATTTATTGAATTGCACACAAATCACAGAGTAAGCATTTCCCAAACACTTGGTGCAACTGAACACAGCAGGAAAAAACACACTTCTATCACAAACAGAGCTCCAATATAAAACACACTTCTATCACAAAGCAGTTATAGACATGGCATTGGCAACACAAGCATAACACAACAGGAATTGGAATGCCTAAATGCCAACACAAATCACACAACCATTTCCAAATTCTTGGGCTTGTGCCTTGAGGCGGCTGCTTGCAAGCTTGTGTCGAACAATTAACATTGATCAGATCGGCAATGGCGGCAAGGGCAGGAACAGCTGGGTGCGGGTGGAACAGAGAGAATTGTCAGAACAAGTAAAAATGTATTTATTGAATGGTACCCACTACATACTTATTGAATGGTACTTACAGTGAAACTAATTAGGAATTGATGTGGTGCAAACTATGCAATATGGAGTCTTGCAGCACTAATTTGTATGGGCAATCAGCTGCTTCCTCCCCTGGAAATATATTGTTGAGCATTACAACGAAACATACAACCAAACGTTTTATTAATATGAATGACAACTTACCATTTCATTGCCATCATCATCATCTTCTTCTTCTTCTTCTTCTTCCTCTTCCTCTTCCTCTTCCTCTTCCTCTTCCTCTGTTATTTGTTGTCTTTCTGGTCTTGAACCACTTTGGATCAGTGACCCGTCAGGGGAAATCTTCAACTCGATCTGGCAACCGTAGACATTTAAAGAGTTTAAGGTTGGGACTCTGAGAGTGCAATTTCCTGATGAGCAAAAGCCTCGCAGACTTGGTAGCTCCCGAAGTTCCAAATGTTGCAAGCAGTTGAAAGCAATCTCGTAATAATTTTCGGAATCTTGTTCATCTACGTTGCTTGCCACTACTTCTATAATGCTTTCACAAAACCGAACTTTCAACTTTTTGAGTTGGTGTAAACATTTAGCTACCGAGTAAGTTACTAAGTATTTCAGTCCGTGACAACGCCATACATCCAGAGTGGTTAGATTCCGAAAGGATATTGCGGAGGAAGTTAGATTCTTTAATCTGTCACAATAGGACACCGTCAGAATTTCCAAGTTTGGAAAAATTGATTCGGAGTTGTCATTTCCCAGATGCATCAGCTCCTTCATTTCTCTGAGCCACAAATTCTTTATGTGTGGGAGGGTCGTCCCAACTGCATGTGTTTCCCCGCTAATAGTTCCTTCATACACAAATATTTCTTTCCAAGGATCACCTTCAACAATGAGCTGTTCAAGACCATGTAATTTCTCAAGGAAAGCAAATGAGTTGGGGTGTGCACGAGAAAATCTAATCCTTTTTAGATTTATAAACAACTCCGCTGGGAGCGGACCATGCGCTTCATACCAAATCTCCGTATGCCCGTCCAAGCCCAATTCTTCCAAGTTGGGGAATGGATTACCCTGCTGAAATAATATCAACGTCTAGATGTCATGTTAACCCACTTGGCCAGTTGCATAACTAAATACTATATTCAGTGGCGTTCACCTAGTGCCGTTAAATCTCATGCAAGGGCAAATAATGATTCAAGGCTTAATTAAATTTTTTTGTTTTTAAACCTCAAATATGCTACCGACTTCAATTATACCGAAAGGAAATTATGCTCTCACAGTAGCCACTTTCACTCTCCAATTTGAAAAGAAGTTGGCCTCTGTTCTCCATTGAAGCAAAAACTGCTCTTCTTCTTTCTTCCTTTTATCACTTAGTTGAGCCTCCCTCTCCCTCAGTCTCTTCTCAATTTCCAGTTTAAATTATTTAAGGTTTGAATCATTAATTGCCGTTGGATGATATCTAACAGCAGGTGACCACAGTGTTCCTGAATCTCTGGTGACACTATATTCATCTGATGTCACCCTCTGAATTATTTTAACTTTCACAAGTCTTTTTTCTCTATTTGAATTTTCGAGTCTTTATTTTGTTGTATACATATGTCTTCAGTATATATATATGTTTGTAAATTACTACTCCTTTTTAACATCCTCTCGACTATTGTTTTCATTCAACTGATGTGCTTAAAATTTTTGACAAGTTGGAGGCCAAAAAATCCTTTTAATAAAAGAAAAATCTAATACTTAATAATAATAATAATAGAATGCAAAGAAAATAATAAGTAGAGGAATTTAGCTACAGGAGCAAATAGTGCAAGAGAAATGTGTACCTTGTCAACTAACAGGAAAGGTTGTTTGATTGGTGTACAGACAAGTCTTTCTTGCAATCTTGAATATTCGGAAGCAAAAATCTCCACTTTATCACATTCAAAGAATGACAATTGTTTGAGTAATGGCCACTTGAAAACATGCAGCCCTGGATAGAAACTCCTAAGTTGGGGTAGTAATCCAAATAACAGAGATGTTACTTTAGGGAACTCAAACTCAGGTGTCGTTTCTACTACTCCTTCCTTGGCAACAATTTCTTTAAGTACTACTTGTAGTGATTTGCAATGGCATATATCTAATGTGTCTAGAGCATTCAATCTTCCCATCATACTTGGCGCAAAGATATTAATTAGATTGTGGCATTCCTGAACTTTAACTTCCCTGAGCTTGCAAAAAGATTTTGGGGCAAGTCTGTTGTGCCATATTGTCCTCAATGCAGGTAGGTCATAGATGCTCAAGCTCTCCAAGCTAGGAAATCCTACCTGTATAAATATTCATCTCATAAACCTTTTTCACTAATGGGGGAGGGGGACACATTAATTGGAAATAAATGCATAAAGAAAGGGAAAGAAATTTATAATTCACCTTTTCATCAAAAAGAAAGTGTGGTATAACAGTCTCAAGATTCTTCTTGGAGTTCCTATTGTCATTTTCTTTGCCCACTGTAGTAATTTCACTCTTACTACCATCAAAGATGAATGTCCCTAGTCTAGGACAACCATTAATAAGCAATGTATCCAATGACGAAAATTCAATATAACTTCCGGAGCAGAATGTAGTGAGGCTCGGAAGACCTTTCAGCCGTAGAGATTTTAGATTGCAAAACATGTTATGTTCTTGATTGTATCCACTTGTTGATACTATCTCTTCCATCATTTTGCAATGCCGTATATCAATATGTTCGAGTTGCACAAGACTTTTAGCCATGGAACATGAAAACAAGAATCTTAAACCATCACATCGATACAATTCCAAGCATGTTAAGTTGGGCGTCACATTCAGGACCTGTGTATAGTACACAATTCATGTTTAATTAGGAAATGACAATTTAAATGCCGATCAGTTGTATAGATTAATTCCAACATGTGATATGAGATAAGTTAACTATACGTGTTGAAATTTAATGCACATTTGAAGATAAGTATTTATAATTCTACATAATTCAAGAAGGATCTAGATTAGAGCCAGCAAGGCCAAGTCGGGGAAAAAAGCCCATGATATGGAGATTTCTTACTAAGATATTGTCCTAGAATAATCAAGCTAAATCTAGAAACATGTATAAAGTTGAGGCCAAAGTCACCGACTCATGCAAAGTACATATATATGTTACTAAATCACTAGTCCTTTTAACCTCATTATTTTAATAAAAGAAAATTCTAATACTTAATAATAATAAAAATTGAAGTGAAAATATATGAAGAGGAATTTAGTGCAAGAGAATTCTGTACCTTGTCAACTAAGAAGAGATTATGTTTTTGTATTTTCTTAAAGTTTTATTTGCTAACAAGCCCTCTGACAATTCCTATTTTATACATTCATGCTTAATTAATAAAAAGATCATGCAGGCTTTCATCATAATATTTCTGTAGATGGACTAACTGAATGCTCAATTATTAAATTAGAACTTTAATATTATAAATTATTGAAAATAAATTGAATCCTGATTGACATAATAAATTTTTTTTTTTTGGTGAGGTTGACATAATATTTTAGGCGTAGAAAAACATATATATGCATCTTTTTCCTCAATGAAAAAAGAATTTATTAGTAAAGAACAAAAATGTAGTGAGTGAGAAAGCATCATTTATCGTTGTAACTGGGATATTTTCTCTCTTAACAAAGAATGACCAAAATGAATCCCCAGAACGTACCTCCCCATTCATGAAAAGTTTCGGGGGTCCACCGAAATGATTGCTCGTAGCGAGGTTGAGTTTGAGCATGTTAGAGGAGGTTCCATAGATATTAAGATATTGCCAACTGTCACCGATAACTATGATGTACCTTTCTAACTGATCGGAAAACAAGTTTGTTGGAAGTATATTAGCATCTGGAATGTGTATCTGTAATGCGGTCAGCTTAGACAAGTGCTTCAGCTCTATAATGCTAGCATTACTTCTTCCATCGGCGCCTTCCCATTGCTTAAAGCTGTTTATTCCCATTCTCAAGTCTTCAAGTCTTGTCAAGCTTGATATAACGCCATGTGAGATCAGTACAAGTTCAGAGCAATAGCTCAAATCCAACAATTGTAGACGAGTCAATTGCCCTATTTGTTTGGGCAACTCTTTGACCTTGGAGTGTATGAGGCTTAGAATTTTCAAGTTTGTTAGCTGCCCAACTAGAGCTATGTCCCCCAACACGCACTGATCTAAGCACAACGTTTGAAGATTTGTTAGGACTGTGAGAGATGGAGGTAGTGATGGGAAACGAAGTCTTGTTAAATCCAACACTTTGAGTTCCTTCATCCCTTCAAAAAGTTGCTAGGGATTTCAAGCGAGTCATCACTAGGCTCCAACAGAAACATTGTCAGTTTTGGGCATTCCCAAGGTGCTTCAGGAAGCTTGGAAATAGTACAGCGGCGGAGAAAGATTAGAGAGCACTCTTTACTTGGACTTTCATCCACCTCTGTATATGCTCTTGATAAGACATGTTGATCTCTAGATGCAATTTGGACTGCAACATCTCGTACAACATCATGCATTCTAACAATTGTATCATTATAACCATCTAGCAACAGACTAGAGTATTTAAGTTTTCTAACCAATGAATGCAAAGCATTCCGTGCCTCTTCCACTGTACTAACATTTTTAAACAAACCCAAACCTATAGTATATTTCAACAAGTCAGAGAGAGAAAAAGAATAGGTACTTTGTGCCAAAATTAAAGAATTGGTACTTTGTGCCAAAATTCCACAAAGCAGGAACAACGGCTGAAGCTCCTCGGCATCCAATCGATTGTAACTCCACTCAATACACAAGAATGCTTTTTCTGTCAATTCTTTACCGTCAAACATTTTGAAGCGCCACAAGGTATCTCTCCATTCCTCTAAAGAACTCCCTTGTAAACTGCTTGCAACTGCAACAACTAAAACCGGCAAACCTCCACATTTTTTGGCCAATTCGTTTGCTACTCTCTGTCTACGGCCATCTTTAACAACATCACCTGCCATCTTCTCAAACAAACTCAAACTCTCTTGTTGACATAAAAGGTCAAGCTGAAAATTCTTTTGTGTATGCATCTCAGAGACTAAAGCTTTCGGATCTCTTGATGTCAACAATAAATTACAAGTCGGACCAGGGGGAACTCCCACAGCTTTCAAATCAATTCTTCCCAAAACATCATCTAAAATTACAAGTGTCTTCTTGTCTTTTATCCTGTGCCGTAAATAATTTGCCCTTACTGCCATACTCTGAGATTCCTCAACGTCCATACCTAACTTTTCAGCAATTTCTTTTTGAATTTCCAGGCCCTGTTTTTCTTTTACATCAAGTATTATAACCACATCATCAAATAACTCATCTTTTTTATTAGCTTGTCTGAAAACTTCTTTGGCGAGTGTGGTCTTCCCAACACCCGCCAATCCGTACACGCCAACCAAGTTGGTACTAGGATTTCTCAATTCCGCCATGATTTCGTTCACCAATGAAGTCCTTGATTCAAAGGCCATGTAATCTTGAGAGGGTATGGCAAATATATCTTCTACTACAGCATCGTAAGAAACCCCGGTGAACAAAACTTGTTTATGGAGTTCAATCTTTTTCGCCAATTTTGATGATTCCCTGCTAAGTTGATGATAGGAAACCAGATTAGGACATACTCCACGGAAACACGTTGTCTTTCCTTGGCGTTCATTTCCCAAAATCTTTTCTGCCTCTTGAGTGATCCTATCTGCTTCTTTTCTCCAGTTATGAACATCAATTTCCACTACTTTACCCTTTCTTTCAACTTCATCAACCCTATGCTTCATTCGGTCTTTGGCAGCATTTAAGTTATCCAATTGGCTCCTGAGACTTTGAAGGTTGCTTTTGTAGTTAATTAGATAACCCAATTGTCGCACAACTAGTACAACTGTCTTTGCTTGGCCTTCATTTCCCAAAATCTTTTCTGCCTCTTGAGTGATCTCCTCTGCTTCTTTTCTCCAGTTATTTTCTCCATTAAAGTCCTCTAAATTTCGTAGAGGAATCACCATGCTTCTTATTTTTTGCTTTGGAATTCTAGACTTTTATATCTGTTGAATTTAAACAAACCCAAAAACAAGAAAATGAAAAAAGTAAAAAAGTAAAAATATGGTGTTGTTGGATAAAGATAAGGAGGACATGTAATAGTCATTAGATGGGTGGGGAGTGTGGTACTCTTTTTCTTCAACCGGATTTCCTCCTTTGGGGGTTTTTATGATAAGGTTTTAATGAGGCCACTCTTAGAACTCCCCTAGTCTTTTTTGTTAAGATAATCGGTATTGATGTTTGTAATCTTTGCTCCATTATTTCAATGAATTTCTCTATTTGATAAATAAGAAATTAAAGGGGAAACTATAGGGCATTACCTTAGCTCCTTTTTTTTATCCGGTCAAATTAGCTTAGGTCGTTAGACTAAGTTGAAAGAGAAGAACACAGAGTGCCAGTATGCAACACTTCTTTTTTGTTTTTTTTAATAAGCTTGTTCTGGAAACAGCTGTAATTGTAAAGTGAAAGGAAAAAAATCTATAACCCTAGACAAATTTATAATTTACTAAACGAAAAAAAAAAATTAGTTGGATTTAGTTCTGAAATAATTAGGTTGAAATAACAAAAGTAAGAACATAAAATAGCAGAGGAAATATGAAATAAAAAGACACACCTTATACCCTTTACTTCTGCAATAATTGGATTTACTCCTTTTTCTTTTTTTCTTTGAAAGTAAAAGCAAAACGAAGGTGAAAATAACATAACGAAATCAGGGAGCAAACGAAAACCAGAAAATCGGCTTCTTTTTTTTTTCTTTTTTTTATATAATGAATAAGGTTCTTTTGGGAACAATTAATGACAAAGGAAAAGCGAAACGAATTGGAAAAAAATGACACAATGAAATCAAGGAGCAAACGAAACCAGGAAATCTGAAGGATACCCCTTCAAAGGCAATACATTTTTTTTTTTTTGGATTTTTAAAATGGATGGCCATTTTTAGAAATTGTTTTTGAATTACAATCCAAAACTAGGAAATTTCTCACAGAAATACAACAGCAAAAGTGAAGCAAAATAAGAGGAGATGGAATCCGCCAATTATAAATGTAATTAAATTCAAAGATTCTTGGGAAATTCTGAAGCGAAAAAGAAATAGTTGGGCCACAGTTTTCCTTTAAATTTTTTAATTTTCTTTGTTTCTTTAATCCAAAAAAATTAGTTGGATTCACTTCTGAAATAATTAAGTTCATATAAAGCTACACAAAACAAAAATAAGAACATAAAATAGCAGAGGACAAATAAGGAAATAAAAAGACGAACATTAATACCTTTCTCTCTTCTGGTTACGAATGATATCAGTTCCCTTCAAAATGCTTACAGAACACAGCAGCACAATCGGCACAAAGCTGAACTGCCACAACTTTTTTTTTCCTTTGAAAGTAAAAGCAGAACAGAGGTGATAATAACAGAATTAAATCAAGGGTGTGAAACGAAAACTAGAAATTTTGCTTCTCTTTTTTCTTTTTCTTTTTTTAATATATGTAATGAATAAGGTTCTTTTGGGAACAATGACAAAGTAAAAGCGAAACGAATTGGTGAAAATGACACAATGAAATCAAGGGACAAACAAAAACCAGGAAATCTGAAGGGGATTTTTTTTTTTTGGTTTTTTTATTGGATTTTGAATTTGGAAGTAAAGCAAAATAAATATAAACAGAAGCTGGTTGCTGCAATGAAGAAACTGAAGGTGCGCAGGAGACTCTTAATCAGAAAAAACAGGTTGCTGCTGCAATGAAGAAACTGAAAGTGCGCAGGAGACACTTAATCAGTAAGGGGTGGCAATCATGAACACCAAGAAACAAAGCGTCCAACTGTCTTTCAGTATTATTGTTGTTGGGCTCTCCCACTCAATTATTGTTTGGCAACATGGCGTAAATTGAATACATAAAAGAAGGCATGATGTCATGGTTAAAGAGAGTTGGTGTAAAGTTAGGACATATATACTATAGTTTTTTATCATGCGTGATCGTTAGTAGAGGAGTTCAAGATTATGCCTTAATTTTGATGTTAGATTCTTTATGTTATTGTAATGGCGCACTTAATAGTTTGTATTGATCGTTTGTATTAGTGGGCTTTTTCGACTAAATTATGAATGTAATCTCAAAATTTCTATAATAATTAAAAACAGTCAATTTGATTCATTTGATTTTTTTTTTTTTTTTTGCAAGGTACTTCGATTAATTGAATTGAATGCACATTCGATTTCTTTTAGCTCGAAGTTTTGTTTTCCTTTTAATTTGGTCATGGAATATTTGCAAAACCAATTAGGCTACTTATTGTTAGATTTTTCAATATCCATCCAAATCGTTGTACGTAAGTGTCAAGTTGTGTTTAGATGGCAACTTTGTCATTGTATAAATGAAACATAAATTAGTTGATTAAAAGAAACTAGAAAATAAGAAATCTCAAAAAGGCAAAAGAAAAATATCCCACCCTAGCCCCTTCAGTCCTCTCTGTTTTCTTCTTCTAGCACTCTGTTACTTTGTTTGGGGTGTTCTTCGTGATTTGGATTGGATTTGCACTCAATTATAAGGCTTTCTGGTTGATCCAATCCCACTTAACCACTAATTCAACTCTCATTATTATGTTGCACTCAATTATTGCACGGCGTAAATTGAATACATAAAAGAAGCCATGATGTCATGGTTAAAGAGAGTGGGTGTAAAAGTTATAGAACCAGCCAAAACGTGAATCATACAGCGTACGAACCAATAATTCAATTCTTATTATGTTGCTGCTATATGGAATCCAATGAAAAAATACAACTCATACAAAATAATTTCAAGTGCATTAAATGTATAAATAAAATGGAGCTATGAACCCTCCACCTATAATTTAATGAGTACTGCTATTTGAACTAACTTCTGACCCCATTTAGCTCACCACGTGACGTGAGGGAGGAGAAGATATGAAAGGGACTGTGCACAGATTTAATAGGTTATTGTGCCTTAATTTAAAAAATAAATAATAAAAAGAGTTACAAACATAGAATATTTGAAGATAACGTAGTTGGAGATAATGTATTGCTATTGTCAGGTTTTCTCTTTACCGTCAAGATAATAAGATGATCACCTTACTAGTTATATTCAAGAAACAAATATTTGTTTAAACGGTCCATTTTGTTTGGCCTACGTATGGTCAATCAATGGCCCATACCATGAGACGGAAAGTGCGTGTTGATTGGTTTGCAATTGAAAGGTTGCAATATTATTTATACTTTATGAAAATATACAAATGCTATATGCAAATTTAAAATGTGTTACGAAGTTGGGTCTTCAACGTGAGATAAATTATAGAATGGTATGGTAATATCATGTCGTGTGTATCTTGGACCTTGTCAATCCCAATATATTTCTAATTTGATTATTTTGTTAACAATTTTATTCACAAAAGCATATAGGATCCAAAAAACGAACCAATTAGTCCAAAATAAATTGAATAAAATAAACAAATATAATTAGAGTAGATGTAATAAATGTAGGTGGCATAGGTCACAGAACATACAGGGTGTGAGTAGTAGAAAAAGGGTGGCCGAATGAAAAAGCTGCGCACCAAAATGGCAAAAATTGAAGCTGGGTTGGAGGTTTCTCTGCTAAATTGGGTATTTGATCAAGTAGTTGAAGTTGTTCTCTGCATATAGCTTGGAAGAAGATGGCTGAGTCTTGAGTCCACTTGTGCTGTCAACTTGATCAAATTATATTATATGCTGATGTGAAGTGAGAAATGAGAACCACATCTTTCTTTCTTTAGAGCTGATGTGATTAATATCCATCCAAATCGTTGTACGTAAGAGTCAAGTTGTGTTTAGTCACTTTTTTATGGCAACTTTGTCATTGAATAAATGAAACATAAATAAATTGATTAAAATAAGAGGTGATTTTCCCACTCCCCTTTTCTCTACTTACACCTCTTTTTACTTTTTAATATTTTTTAATCAATATTGTTCTTTTTTGTTCTTTCTCTTTCATATTCTACCATTACCCTACATTAAGGTTTTGATAACTAAAATTAAGAAAAGTTAAAAGAAAATAAATAAATAAATCTGGAAAATGAATAGAAATGTGAGTATTTGTACTCCAAATTCTTAGTTTTTTTAACCAAGTATTTGAGTGCTATTTATTTTTGTTGTCGTTAATAGATAATAATTTTTTTGGGCTAACATATAAATATTATATAAGAACCAAAGAATGCTGCTAACCAAACTGTTATTAGGAGCTTATATGCAGAGAGCAAGGTATGCATAATAGTCTCAGATTTTTATTCTTTCATAATATTAGTAAGTGATTGTACATATTTATTAAAGAGAATTGTAGGATAAGGGTATAATAGGAAAGAGAAAGAAAAACAAATAACAAAATTGATTAAAAAGTATTAAAACAAAAAAAACAAAACGGAGTGTAAGAGCATCTCCAAGAGTAGTAGCAAATAAAACTCTTCAAATTGAAGTTTGTTGACCTATGTGGCAATTTGAAAAGCTTTATTTGTTACTTGAATAATTTTTGCTCCAACAGACTCTTCAATTCAATTAATGCAATATCATGGAAAAGAATGAAAAATATGAAAACATGTGAAAAATGTCTATGTATTTATTATATGAAAGGAAAAAATGCATGTTTTTAACATTTTCAAGGTAGGTTTTGTTTTTCCAAAGTAAAATTAAATATTTGAAGAGCCAAAGTCAACTTACCAGTCCTGAAGAGAGAGAAAGAGGTTGCAGGTTTGATGACTGGGGTTGAAGAGGCTGTTGGAGAGAGTTTTTCTGATGTGGCTCACCTATTTTAAAATTCCAAAGCTGTTGAAGAGACTGTTGGAGATGCTCTAAGTGGAGAAAAAGAAAGTGGGAAAATCAACTCCCTGAAAAAAACTAGAAAATAAGAAATCTCAAAAAGGCAAAAGAAAAATATCCCACCCTAGCCTAGCCCATTCCATCCTCTCTGTTTTCTTCTTCTAGGAGCACTCAGTTACTTTGTTTGGGGCGTTCTTCGTGATTGGGATTATAAGGCTTTCTGGTTTATCCAATCCCAATTAATAAACATTGCTGATCCCAAGATCACCTGACTTGGCAGTGGAAATGCACCTGATACTGTAGATAATCTTCCAACAACAATCCTTGACACATTTACACACCCGAGCTAATAAGATTATCCTAAACCACTTGGTCATATGAGAATTTGCAAAAATCTCATTTTTATTTGGAGATAATAAGATGATCAGCCAATTGCTCAAGAAACGAATATTTATTTCAACGGTCGATTCTGTTTGGCCCACATATGGTCCAGTAGATGGTCCATACCACAAGATAGTCCAATTTGATTATTTGTTAACATTTTTATTCACAAAACCCTATAATCCAAAAACAAACCAATTGGTCCAAAATAAACTGAATAAAATAGGAAATATATAGTAACAAATATAATTAGAGTAGATGTAATAAATGTATGTGGCATAGGTCACAGAACAAACAAGATGGGAGTAGTAGAAAATGGGTGGGCGAATGAAAAAGCTGCGCACCAAACTGGTTGAAGCTGAGTTGGAGGTTTCTCTATTAATTAAATTGGGTATTTGATCAAGCAATTAAAGTTGTTATCTAAGTATATAGCTAGCTTGGAGGGAGATGGTTGAGTCCTGAGACCACTTGTGGTGTCAAGTGGATCAAATTACACTATCTACTGATGTGAAGTGCGAAATGAGAACAACATATCTTTCTTTCTTTCTTGCCAACGTGGGCCATGAGGCCTTCCTTGGTGTCATACCCTTTCCATGTGTCATGACATGAGAGGTCGGTCAAATATGGTACAAACAGGAGTCCCCTAAGTTCTTGATTGAGAAGAAAATTCTTGGTTGGGGACTTGTACGTGTCTTCGTCATTTTGACCCGAACCACGATACGGAGATTTTAGCCATTTCTCCACGATTTCCAATTATAGTCCCATAGTCCCTCAAGTCCCCGAGTAAGGGGGAGCTTGGAAGAGGGGAGTTTGGACATTGATAGTGCCGGTCGGGTGGGAGGTGAGTGAAAATTTCAAACCTGCGCACCTGCCGTTCGGCACCAAAGGAAGAACGGTTGGGAGGGTGAGTGAAAACTCAATCCTGCACGCATGTCGTTCGGCACCTGAGGAAGAACAGTTGGGAGGGTGAGTGAAAACTCAGCCCTGCACGCATGTCGTTCGACACCTAAGAAAGAACGGTTAGGAGGGTGAGTGAAAACTCAGCCCTGCACGCATGTCGTTCGACACTTAAGGAAGAACGGTTGGGAAGGTGAGTGAAAACTCAGCCCTGCACGCATGCCGTTCGGCACCTAAGGGAGAACGGTTAGGAGGGTGAGTGAGAACTCAGCCCTGCGCGCATGCCGTTCGGCACTTAAGGAAGAACGGTTGTGAGGTTGAGTGAAAACTCAACTCTGCACGCATGTCGTTGCTGGAGCCGAATGTATGTGGTGTTGGTTCGCATGAGCGAAAGGTTGAAATGCTTGACGCCTAGGCTTTTGTGCATGGCTGTCACGTGGCGCAAGGAAGCTGGATAAGTCGCTTCATTTCGTATCCCGATGCTACACTCGTCCTATAAATAGGACGAAGGTGACAGTAAGAAGGTTACTTAGCATTTTTTTTTATAGCAAATCAAGCTTGAGAGAGGCGATTTCCGGTGAGATTTGTGCGGCGTAAAAGGTGATTTCCGGCGAAGGTGTTGAGGCGGAAGCGATTTCCGGCGAGTGTTTTGGGAGCGGAGGTGAAAACGGTTCAGCAATCCGAGTTCTAGAATTTCCTTTGGAAAATCATTAAATTAAACGTAAGGGTATTTTTGTCCAACTTGAGATTAAACACTTGTAAATCCATTATTTTCACGCCAAACCACTTCATAAATTTCCCACAAATTTAATTAACCTTGTATGATTTTTCGGAATATTAATAACGACAAAAATTCCAATTTTGAGGTTATTACACGACAGAATCTCACAATTTCAAGCACACGATCGTGCTTAGGAAAACGAGGACATTAATCTAACCTCGAATTATGAACTTGAAACTTAAATCATCAAAAATCCACAACTTGAGCAATTTCAAAATTTGCAAAAGAAGCTTCGAAATTTACCACGTAGGTGAAAACGATTCAGCAATCCGAGCTCTAGAACATAAGATATGAATTTTTAAAGATTTAAGAAAACTTTTTTTTTTCTCTCATACAATTTGCAAAAGGGGAATGAAGAAGAAAAGAAGACACAGGAGGAAGAAGAAAAGCAAACCCCCCACAAAAAAAACCCCCCACGTGTGAACATTATTAGGCTTTTTTTTCAAATGCCACATGTCACAACATCGTTGGCCCAACTTCCATAATTCATTAAAAATTTATCCAAGCTCCGAACAATTCTCCAAAAATTACCACATGCTCGTAGCGACATAAACTATTTTTCCATCCAAGAATCATAATTTTCTCACTTCAATTTCTTGAACGTTCTTTGAAAAATCATTAAATTAAACGTAAGGGCATTTTAGTCAAAATTGATATTCAACACACTTAATCCAATTATTTCCACACCAAACAAACTTCGTAAATTTCCCACACATTTAATTAACCTTGTATAATTTTTCGGAATATTAATAACAACAAAATTCCAATGTTGAGGTTATTACAGTTTAACTAACAGACAAGGAGTCATACAATAATACAAACTTGATCTCCCTTTTTTTTCACTACGTTGGTGATGGGAAAAAGATAGTTAGAATACAGAAAGAGATCCAGTTGCTGATGCTTAAGCAATAGATATAACGGAGCACACTGCTTGGATGAAAGTGAGTATGAGGAGAGAAACTGCTGCAACGAAAGAGATAATTGCCCAAGGTGTGTTGAAATAATTTTGTCCCAAATTTGCCTTCCATTTGTTCCAGGGAGTTTTGTAGTAGGTGTTCAGGTCTTCACAAACAGTAGCAAAATAAAAGTTATCGACGTTTATATGAACCCCTTTTCCAAGCTTATTAATCAAAGTAGACACCTCACTGTTGTCACCTAGAAAATTTTCAACGATATCATACTTAACAAGCAACTCCACATCCTTTGGGGTGTTCACAAACCAATCCATGAGACTAACATAATCACTTATGTACTTCTCCTCGTAGTGGCATTGTTCAAATGCGATGAGATTTCTAATTAATACCTCTGTATGATCGCTTATTTCCAATCTTGGAATTTCAAGAGTCCTGTCAGAAAATCGAATATCAAATAAGTTATTCGTTGATCCCCCTGTCAACTTGACCCCTGCCCTGTGTAGCTCTGTGATGCTGGGTGTGCTTATACTTTTGACTTCCCTTTGATCATTATTTAATTTCGATGGTAGACATGAAGTTCTTATCAAATCAACAAAATGTTGTACTTTACTCTCCGAACCGACGTCTTTTGTTCCTTCCCTAAAGAAAGTAGTTTTGAACACAGCGTAAGAAAGACTAATTATTGAAGGCTTATGAGCAGAAGAAAAATATTTCTCTGGGTCAAAAAGATCCTCCAGAATGAAGAGTGGCAACTGATTTTCAAGCATCCGCAAGTCAACCAATACATCATCCCACATCCATGGCCTATGAAATAGGTAGTCATCCTCAACTCGAAGTTGTTGGTCACTGCACTTCGACAAAAACTCAATAACGAAGGCAGCATCCACTAGAATGATTGTTAGAAATTCTTCACTGCTATACCCAATGCGTTCTGCATAACAATTTCTCAGTCTTTCTTCTTGGCCCTTTATTTTCTTTTTATAGAACTCCGAACTTAATTGGGTTCTACGTAGAAAAGCTTGTAGATACCTCTGTTTGTGATATTCCATAACTTTTAAATGTTCCTTTCCATGGTGAAGTGGGCCTATAGAGACTACCTGAGGTGTGTAGCATTCATCGTTTCCCTGCCGTAGTCGCTTAGGAACTCTGTAGATACACCGCAAAAGGGACAAGGAGAAGCCATCCAATTCCAGCATCAAATCTTGGTCATTTGGACCTTCATCAATTTCTTTCATTTTCCTCCTGATCATACCAGTGATTCAATATTTCATTATGAACGTTGGAGATGCTTTAAGCAAACTTTTGAAAAAAAAAAAACCAAAAAAACATCATGAAGAAAGAGGGAAGCCGAAAGAGGCAAAATCTTAGTTGGTAACAGGTTGGTTCGAGGACTCGTTGGTCAAAGGAAAGATGGAACCCTAGTACCTGCAGCCTCACGGACTTCATATTCATCGGTTTATAAGGCGGGGGTCTCATATCGCCTACCCAATTTGAAGGTGGGTCAATGGACATTAGATTAGATACGTGATAAAACAAAATGGTTAGAAAATCTAAACGTTTGAGATGGGCCTTCAAATTCTTGTGGGATATTGTTCAAAATCATTCAAAACTCTTGTGGGTGAAACATTTGTTTTCTTAAACAAATGCAATATTGATGGGAGGTTCAAAATCTCTTAAACACTAATTTAAGGGAGGTCTGGCCCAAGGGCAAGGCGATCAAGGTCTACTCCTTGAGACTCATATGAAAGAAGAAAGGCCATGTTTATATTTAGAGTAATCTACACTTACTACATTTGTATCCCACATTTTCATACCACCTTATATGGCGGATGAAGTGACAACCACATCAATTAAAAGTGTCAATAAATCATAAAAGAAAA
Source organism: Prunus padus (assembly GCA_024362665.1). Classification (NCBI taxonomy): domain Eukaryota; kingdom Viridiplantae; phylum Streptophyta; class Magnoliopsida; order Rosales; family Rosaceae; genus Prunus; species Prunus padus. The sequence continues at coordinate 1,423,516 of JANFAM010000013.1, read as the reverse complement.
GAAAATCTTAAATTAATTTTAAATGATGTGTTGTCACCTCATCCGCCATATAAAGTGGTATGAAAATGTAAGATACAAATGTGGTAAGAGTAGCATTATTCTTATATTTAATGCCAATACATAATATTGAATATGAGTGTCACAATTTTCCCCCAATTCTATTAACAAAAGAGACGTGTAAAAGAGCAGAGTACTTAAAGAAATACCAAGATTTATGAATTTGATTTATTGAATTGCACAAATCACGCACCAAATGCAACTGAACACAGCAGGAAAAAACAAAATTAACAAAAGAGTTCACAGATGAAGACTCCATTTGGAACCATCACAATAGCAGAGCTGAGAGACATAAAAAAAAAATAGTTTGGGCCATTTCCTTTTAATTTTTTAATTTTCTTGAAATCGAAGGAACAAATTTGTAATTTACTAAACGAAAAAAATTAGTTGGATTTACTTCTGAAATAAAATAAAGCTACCCATAACAAAAATAAGAACATAAAATAGCAGAGGAAAATGAGAGAAACAAAGGACATAAAAAGACGCACCTTATACCTCTTTCTTTTCTTTTGGTTACGAATGAATGAGATTAGTTCCCTTCAAATGAGACAAAACCAGAATATCTGAAGGCTGTAACAGAACGAAATCGAGGGTGTGAAACGAAAACCAGAATATCTGAAGGCTGTAATTTTTTGTTTTTGTTTTTTTGATTGGATTTTTAATTAGGAAAGTAAAGAAATATATCTAAGCAAAACCTGGTTGCTGCAAAATGAAGAAACTGAAGGTTGCTGCAAAATGAAGAAACTGAAGGTTGCTGCAATGAAGAAACTGAAAGTGCATGCGAAAGGAGACAATCAGTGAGGGTGGTAATAATGAAGACACAGGAGCTATTATATCAAATCAAAGGCACTCAATTATTGTTTTTCACGAGAGAGAAAGTAGGAGTGAGGAGAGGGAATTGGTGCTTTAATCAGAAAAAACAATAGTTGGATTGGACGCCCGATGTACGCGAGCCTTGGCGAGTAAAAAAAAAGTAACCAGTTCGCGGCCCCCGCTTGGTCGAGTGCGCCTATGACATCAGCGCACTAACCACTTGGTCTCCAAAAATCCCAACGTCTATGTGATAAACGGTAGTGCTTCTCTCTCCGTTCAAAATCAACGGTTCAGATCTCGGGGCAATTGAAATACACTTGTTCGCAAAATCACAATTCCTCATCACTATCAATTTTTTTTTTCTGAATTAAAATTTTTAAAAGTCCATTCGTAAGAAAAAATAAAATAAACCTAAACACACAAAATTAATTTATAAGATTAACACAAGAAAATCGAGTCAAACAATATGGGGTAAACTATTTTATGATATATTCTCATTCTCCAATTTATAATATAAGTGTATAAATCCTAGTAGGATTTTACAAGGAAATAAATAAAATCCTAATTACACAAGATTTGTACAAAAGAGAAATAAATAAAATCATAATATAATAGAAAATAAATCTCATAATCAAACTAGGATCTCGCCCACACTCCCTGTAACATCCCACCCGGAAATTTAATTTAATTTAATTTTCAAAATTTTAAAGTGAAAGGACGATTTTACCCTTAAGGTTTTTAATGGATTAAGGTTGACTTTTTATTCGGGAAGGAATTTGGGGATCTGAGCGACATTGTTACGTAGAGCTCGTCTATACGAGTCTATAGATAGGCGTCACGCTCAATTCCGAGTTATAACGATCGAGAAAAGGTCTGAAAATAGAAAGGACAAAAAGGGAATTTCAAAAATTGTTTAAACCCTAAATACAAAGCCCTCTCACTCACCTGACACGCGCACGTGGACCCCTCCCCCTCAGCTCTCTCTCTCTCTCTCCTCGATATCTCTCTCTCTCTACAAAACACGCAGCCGATCGTAGTGAAGGGCGATCTACATCGTCCAGAGACACCAGGACACGGGACCATCCCATAAATGACAGCCAGCGTCCGGCGATCAAGGCTGGACCCTTTTTTCGATGAGGCTCGCGATGAGCTAAATAAATCAATTTCCCAACAAGCAGTTGATAATGCTTATTGTCAGTAGGAACTTGATCAAGAATCAGGATATAACCCCAACTTATGATTTTGTTCATTAGGGGTATCAATTGGTTTACAATCCAACATTCTAGTCTCTGTAAGTAAATCCAAAACCTACTTCATTTGGGACAGAAAGATACCATGCTTATATCTGGCAACTTCAATCCCAAGAAAGTACTTCAAGTCACCCAAAGACTTCATCTCAAACTCGGAAGCTAGATACTTCTGAAGATTTTGCATTTCCGTCTGATCATCTGTAGTCATAATCATATTATCAACATAAATAATTAAAGCTGTCAATTTACCTTTATGACGTTTTAGAAACAAAGTATGATCCGAGTTACTCTGTACATACCCAAACTTCTTCAGCAACCCTCCCAAACCATACTCTTGGAGACTGCTTTAATCCACATAACGATTTTCACAGCTTACACACGATTCCCTCTTTGGAGGTCACATGCATTCCAAGAGGAAGATTCATGTACATTTCTTCATTGAGATCACCATGTAGGAACACATTTTTGATATCAAACTGCAACAAGGACTAGTCACGATTAACGGCCAAAGACAAAAATACATGCACAATATTAGCAGCCAGGGACTAACCCATTTTTTATGTATGCGTCGTCATACATAAAAGAAGGCATGATGTCATGGTTAAAGAGACTGGGTGTTAAGTTATACAACCAGCCAAAACGTGAATCATATGGTGTACGTACCAATAATTCAATTCTTATTATGTTGCTATATGGAATCTAATGAAAAATTTCAACTCATACAAAATAATTTCGAGTGCATTAAATGTATAAATAAAATGGAGCTATGAACCCTCCACCTATAATTTAATGAGTACTGCTATTTGAACTAACTTCTGACCCCATTTAGCTCACCACGTCACGTGAGGGAGAAGAAGATATGAAAGGGACTGTGCACAGATTTAATAGGTTATTGTGCCTTAATTTAAAAAATAAATAATAAAAAAGAGTTATAAAGATAGAACATTAGACAAATTAACTGATGTGGCATAAATACTTGAGCTGTAACCTCACTTGGTCAGCTAAATGTGGTGAAATAAGTTAGTGTAAATTACATTATTCTTATTTAATCATCATCACATCGGAATAAAGGTTGATAGTTCCTTTTTTCCTTTTTTCAATTTAAATTGAATTCGGATGTGAATCTGATTGAAAATGAGACTCATTTTCGTCATTTGCTTTTAATCGAAGAGGTGAAAAGCTAAAAGACAATACACATATTCATACACAGTTCAGTTATTGTTTAAATGCGATGCAGTGGCAAATCCAAGAATATTTATTGGATTCAAAATTTTTAAGACAAAAAGTACAAGTAAAAGTAAAAGGATACTATTATTATTCATGATTCAAAATTGTCGTTGTTTAGTACTACACTAGCAGTTGTATGGGGCCCAATATGTCAGAGTTTCTTTGATAGTGCGTGATCGTTAGTAGAGGAGCCAAAGATTGTCTTAATTTTGATGTTAGATTGCTATGTTATTGTAATGACCCTTTGTGGCTAGTTTGTATTGGTCATTTGTGGCTAGTGGCTTTTTTGGCTGAATTATGAATACAATCTCAGAATTTCTATAATAATTAAAAAAAATCAATTTGATTCATTTGATTTTATTTTTTTTTGCAAGGTACTTCGATTAATTGAATTGAATGCACAGTCAATTTCTTTTATTCTTGAAATTTTGTTTTCCTTTTAATTTTGGTCATGGAATATTTGCAAAACCAATTAGGCTACTTATTGTTAGATTTTTCAATATCCATCCAAATCGTTGTACGTAAGTGTTGTGAATTTTATTGCAAGCGTACAATCTGCACAAGTAATATAGAAATAAGTAAAGTATCGTTCCCACGAAGAGTGATTTAATTTACTAAGTACCAATTGTGATTAACCAAAGACTTTATTTGAACAATTGAATGATGAGATTTGATTGATTAATTACCTAAAAACAATGAATAAAAGCAGGTGTAGAAAAATAAGGTTGTGAGATTCAAGTTATGAGAGCACTAGAGCTTCCGATTTCACCATAGCCAATTCTACCCAATTCCCTTAGCATGTTAATCTTAATTATTCTCCATGTTGACAATAGATTTTCCCTATTTTATTTGATACTCCATTCCTGGTTATACCAAAAGTTTCCTATTACCAACCCACTCTATCCCTAGTAATGGAATTAAGATAAAAAGAACCATTAAGTTCCTCGGAAAACCTGCAAAACAACTACATAAGTCATGACAAACATCCCTGTTTAATCATGTAACCCATAGCATCTATTACAAGAAGCAGCCCCAAATTGGATATCCCTATCGTCAATTTAGCATCAAATCAATTAAATGTTGGCCAAACATTCAAAGCATTAAGCATAGTAATAGATACTCAACATGGAAAAATATTTGGAATTAACATTGACTAAAGAAATTGAGTATTCATGGCTAGGCTACATCATAACCCTAGCAAAAGGAATTAGTTCATAACAACTTTAATAAAAACCATGATAAAAAGTGTCATAGGAAAGAAAAAACCAATTGAAGATTTGTTCTCTGCACAACAGCAACTCTAGCTCCAGGTCGTCTTCTTTGTCTCTCTAAAACTCTCTCTCGTGCCTTTGTGGTCTATGGTCTTCGAAAAAAGAATTAGAATCCGAACCCCCAGCCTTAGGTTAAGGTTTAGTATTTATAGGCCAATAGGAATTCTCCCAAAAATAAAGGAAATAATTATTATTTAGGAAGGCTGAAAAGAAAACCAAATTTGAGGAGGAAAATAAAGATAAGGTGCGGGTAAGGAAAGGAAAAAGAGAATTGACGTTTGGAAAAAACAAACCCAATTAGAATAAACCTAAACTGAAGTCTTTCTCCTGCCTTTGCTTGGATTAACCAATAAGACAAACGGACCTATCATTGACAACATTTGTGCATCGTATTTCCCAATTTCAAATTCTTTATGTGCTTCTGAAATTCCCAAGAGCAAACACGAAATAAGATGTGAACACCCCGATTTAGTACAACCCAATTCGACGGTGCTTTCTCCAATTCAAAGAAGGAAGAACACGTGACTGCTGGATGGAGAAGTGTGGTTTCAAATCAAAGATGGAGAACAGCCATCACGCCAGCTCAACAATCAAAGGTGTATTAGTAATGAATTTCTTCAAATGGGCTTTCAATTGGTTTTCTTTGTGCTGCACTGACTGAATATTTTGCTTCAACTTTCAGCCAATCCAACGCAGCCCATTGCTCAACCAATTAAATGCATATGGGTCTTCACCATTTTCAGCAGCTGCAAAGGATTTCATTTCCAAAGATAATGGTAGAATTCTCTAACTCTATCTTTCTGGCGCTGGTCACTGAGACCAGTTGTGGTTATAATTTGACACTTGCACAGATGCACTCCAGGTGTTTGATGAAATGACAAAGCGAGTTCTTTAGATTTTGTTGAGATGATAATTCTACCCATTTTGGTCCCTTAAGCCTCCAAACTCATAGTTTTAGTTCCAAACCCTTGCTAGGAACGAATGCCTACAAAATCTTCACTAAACACATTAAACCAACCAATTTCACATGAAAACAATGCAAATGTAGATAGATTAAATGTACAAAATATTAATCTATCAGTAAGCGTCAAGTTGTGTTTATTCACTTTCTGATGGCAACTTTGTCATTGAATAAATGAAACATAAATGAATTGATTAAAAGAAACTAGAAAATATGAAATCTCAAAAAAGCAAAAGAAAAATATCCCAACCTAGCCTAGCCTAGCCCCCTTCCATGCTCTCTGTTTTCTTCTTCTAGGAGCACTATGTTACTTTGTTTGGGGTGTTGTTCGTGATTGGGATGTCCTTCATTATAAGGCATTCTGGTTTATCCAATCCCACTTAATAAACATTGCTGATCCCAAGATGCTTCGTGAGTTATGGCGTATTTAACCACTAATTCAACTCCCATTATGTTACTATATGGAATCCTATGAAAGAATTCAACTCATACAAAATAATTTCAAGTGCATAAATGAAATTGTATCAAGTGACCTATGAAGCTCCACCTATTATTTTATGAGTCCTGCTATTTTGACCCAACTTATCTGACCACTTGGCTGAGTCTTGAGTCCACTTGTGGTGTCAACTTGATCAAATTTCACTATCTGCTGATGTGTAGTGAGAAATGAGAAACCACATCTTTCTTTATTTAGAGCCTTATCAATAATTGTCGGTTGTATTTTGTTTTGTGTATGAGTTTGTCTTGCTTCACTTGGCAGTGGCAATGCACCTGATACTGTAGATAATCTTCCAACAACAATCCTTGACACATTTACACACCCGAGCTAATAAGATTATCCTAAACCACTTGGTCATATGAGAATTTGCGAAAATCTCATTTTTATTTAGAGATAATAAGATGATCAGCCAATTGCTCAAGAAACGAATATTTGTTTTGACGGTCGATTCTGTTTGGCCCACATATGGTCTAGTAGATGGTCCATACCACAAGATAGTCCAATTTGATTATTTGTTAACATTTTTATTCACAAAACCCTATTATCCAAAACCAAATCAATTGGTCCAAAATAAACTGAATAAAATAGGAAATATATAGTAACAGTTGAGAATGAGGAGAAATTATAGAATAGTACGGATATACCACGTTAGCGTATGATACTCTCATTCAAATTTTAACACATGTCTATTTTTGAAAAGGCTTTCTGGTTGATCCAATCCCACTCAACCACTAATTCAACTCTCATTATTATGTTGCACTCAATTATTGCACGGCGTAAATTGAATACATAAAAGAAGCCATGATGTCATGGTTAAAGAGAGTGGGTGTAAAAGTTATAGAACCAGCCAAAACGTGAATCATACGGCGTACGAACCAATAATTCAATTCTTATTATGTTGCTGCTATATGGAATCCAATGAAAAAATACAACTCATACAAAATAATTTCAAGTGCATTAAATGTATAAATAAAATGGAGCTATGAACCCTCCACCTATAATTTAATGAGTACTGCTATTTGAACTAACTTCTGACCCCATTTAGCTCATCACGTGACGTGAGGGAGGAGAAGATATGAAAGGGACTGTGCACAGATTTAATAGGTTATTGTGCCTTAATTTAAAAAATAAATAATAAAAAGAGTTACAAACATAGAATATTTGAAGATAATGTAGTTGGAGATAATGTATTGCTATTGTCAGGTTTTCTCTTTACCGTCAAGATAATAAGATGATCACCTTACTAGTTATATTCAAGAAACAAATATTTGTTTAAACGGTCCATTTTGTTTGGCCTACGTATGGTCAGTCATTGGCCCATACCATGAGACGGAAAGTGCGTGTTGATTGGTTTGCAATTGAAAGGTTGCAATATTATTTATACTAATGAATAGAATAGCTGTACTTTGACAAATTTAGTTTTGCATCTTTTGGAGATGGTGAATATAACAGCTCAGCTAATGAGAAAAAGAAAAAGCATAAGAAACCATGTGTCAATGGCCCCATACGAGTGCTAGTGTTGTACTAACAAACGACAGTTATTGATAAGCCTATATTTTATGCCTCTTTACGTATTTATTTGTTGGTTTCTTTAGGTTAAATTGGTTGTTTTAATTTGTTTAATTGAATTGAATGCAATCAATTTCTTTTAGTCACGAAGTTTTGTTTTCCTTTTAATTTTGGTTGTGGAATATTTGCAAAACCAATTAGGCTTGGTCATATGACAATTTGCGAAAATCTCATTTTTATTTGGAGATAATAAGATGATCAGCCAATTGCTCAAGAAACGAATATTTGTTTCGACGGTCGATTTTGTTTGGCCCACATATGGTCTAGTAGATAGTCCATACCACAAGATAGTCCAATTTGATTATTTGTTAACATTTTTATTCACAAAACCCTATAATCCAAAAACAAACCAATTGGTCCAAAATAAACTGAATAAAATATGAAATATATAGTAACTGTTGAGAATGAGGAGAAATTATAGAATAGTACGGATATACCACGTCAGCGTATGATACTCTCATTCAAATTTTAACACGTGTCTATTTTTGAAAAGAAATTAATTACTTTATTACAATTGGACTTACTTAACTTTTATCTTTTAAAATAAAATTAGAAAAATAAAAAACCTAAATAAAAAAGAAATAAATAAAGAATTTTCCAACAACCCGTCGTCCCAACCCAAACATTTATAACCCCCCAACCTGTGCCACCCCTCTCCTTAGAATCCGATTTTGAACACAAGTCTTTTATTAGCCAAATCAAATTGAAGAAGATTGTCCTCCAATTGATGCGCTCTGATCACAATGACAGCACCTTGGGTTACTTGGGCACATCCCAGCATCCACAAATCCCAAACAACACATCTTTGCGTACTTGCACCATTGAATTTGCTACAAACACACCCTCTGGTACACTCTCACTCTGCAACACAAAAACAATGGAAGGCACAGCCGATGTAGATTGAGTTGAAGCATACTCTGAAAGGTGCTACAGACGCCACCCTAGGAATTTGGGCATGGAGTAGCTTTAGAAATGCAAGGGGTTGACTGGAAGAGCAAGGAAGAGGGGTGGCGTAGGTTGGGGATTATGGGTGTTTTGAGTTGGAGACGGAGGGTTGGAAAATTCTTTAATTTTCTTTTTAAAGACTTTTCTAATTTTATTTTAAAAGATAAAGTTAAGTACATCCAGCTGTAATAAAGTAATTAATTTCTTTTCAAAAATGGACACATGTCGAATTTTGAATGGGAGTATCATACGCTGACGTGGTACATTCGTACTATTCTATAATTTCTCGAGAATGAGAACAAGAAAGCAAAGAATCTCCCTATTTTTTTTATTCAAAATAAAAGAATCTCCCTGACCAACGGCAACCCCATCATCACCGACAGCCAAGCCTTCTCTCTTCGAGCCGTCTCTCCACCATTTTAACATTTGAACCGTTCATACTCCACCTTCTAGAGATCTTCACTGATTAGCAAAGATCTCTCACTCTGTCTATCTTTCAGATCTCACTAATTTTCATAGGCTTTGCGTAGGATCTTAGTAAGGACAAAGCTCGGAGGAGACTCTCTTTTTTGGATTCAGATCCACTTTCCCGAGAAAATCCCCCCTTAACTTTTCTCTCTGATTCCATCGTCTACCCATCAGAGTTTCAGACCTTCTAATTCCTGCCGTCATGGGTTTTCGCTCAATTCCTTGAACATTTGCGTATGCTCTCCCCCTCATTGTGCTACTCATCTTTACCATTTGCGTAGAAATATTTTATCATGCAATTGCATGACTAGTTATGCAATCACAAACCCACTGTGCGCATAAATATCAAATCATGCAATTTCATGACTACCTATGCAATCTCACACCCACTGTGCCCATAAATATTGGATCATGCAATTGCATGATGAATACTGCAATTGCATGACTAGCTATGCAATCTCCTATCCACTGTGCGCATAAACATTAGATCATACAATTGGATGATCAATCATGCAATTGCATGACTAGCTATGCAATCTCACACCCACTGTGCGCATAAAAATGAGATCATGCAATTTCCTCTTAAGATGATCAATCATTCATTTTTATTGACATAACTTTTGTTTAAAAGATTTGCTTCTGAACTGATTTTATTCATTTTTACAGTGCACACAGCCACAAACATATAATCAAATTGGCTATGCATACTATTTTTGTTTGGTCATTTTTCTGAGATAGTAGTTCAAGATGTTATATAATATTCATTCTTGCACTCTTTTAATTACACTCTTGGAATATTTTCTCTGTAATATTTATTGTTTTATGTTTGGTTGTGTTGCAGACACCCACAGAAGGATTGAAAATAAAGGAGGTAAAAACTCTTTATTACAGCAATTAACTTACATTTTGATTTTTATTGGTACAAACGGCAATAACACACAGGTTATGCAATAGTCAACCCCATATATGCAAACGCGTGTAATTGCATGGTTGAATACAATATGACTCCTTAGTCCAAGCTTTAGGGTTTAGCATTGCAATTATTCATGATGAAATGAACTACATGCTTTACTCAAGCAATGAGGGAAGTTCATTCATAGGGTAATGTCCACTTTTAATGGGCAAGTAACCACAAAAATAGTGAGATTGGATTGGATTATATTAAACTAGACGATATATGTTTCATATTTCTTGACTATTTTTTTCCATTATGAAAACCGATCATTCAATCCAATCCAATATCTTGACCACAAAAAAAAAATCCAATCCAATATCAATTAGATCGGATCATATTGGATTTAAACCTCTAATGTGTTTGGATTAGATTGGAAAATTCATTATCAAATATATATTGGATTGGATGTGGATTGGCAAAATTGTATTGGTTTCAAACCGACATAAAACCCTAGCAAGTACAGTAAAATGATAGTTTTTGGAAGGTAAAATGAGTGTCTAAACAGTAAATTACAAAATGAACGTCACGATTACCATCTAAACGAGACTTGTGCTTTGAGGGAGTAAAGACCCACGTATGTGAGAAATGTCAGAAATGTCATTATACCAAAATAAAGTGAATTTACATCACGAATGAGAGTTGCGTGATTCGGTGAGTAAAGAACGAGAGTTGAGTCATTCGGTGAGTAAAATACTCCGTTCATTAAGTGAATTTTTTTAAAATATATATTCAATTAGCCAATAAATAGAATTTACTGGAATTTAACAATAACTATTCATTGAAATGAACATGCTTCAATCTAAATCGTCCATTCATGAATAAAAGGATCAATTCATTGAACTCTTTATTCACTCTGTCCATTACAAAACTATGGCTTCCTCATTTTTACTTTTAATGTTATATTTGCACTTTTAAAGTCTATAAAATAAATTGTAACGTATATTTTACCTTTCAAACTCAAAATTTTCATTGAGGGAGTAAACTATAAATTTAAATTGTAAAAGCACATTTCTGACTACCTTTACTCATAAACATGGGTATTTACTCTTTGAACTCAAGAGCCTCGTTTATATAGTAAATTCTGCATTTATTTTGTAATTTACAATTTTAAAGCATATTTTACCTCCCAAACGCAACATTTGCGTTTTAGGAGTAAAAAGTGTGTTTAAATTGTAAAAGCGAATTTGGGGTGCCTTTACTCACAAATGAGAGTCTTTACTCCCCTAACACAGAAGTCTCGTTTATATGGTAAATTGTACGTTCAAGTTCTAATTTACTATCTAAACGCATGTTTTACCTCCCAAACATAACATTTGCATTTGCGGAGTAAACATTGCGTTTAAATTGTAAAAGTGAATTTTGGGCGCCTTTACTCACGAACGAGGGTCTTTACTCCCTTAACGCAGAAGTCTCGTTTAGATGGTAAATTGTGCGTTCAAGTTGTAATTGATAGAGTAAAATGCACGTTTAAATTGTAAAAACCTATTTATGGGTGCCTTTACTCATAAACGAGGGTATTTACTTCATGAACGCAGAGGTGTCGTTTAAATGGTAAATTATGCATTCATGTTGTAATTTTACTATTTTAATGCATATTTTACCTCCCAAATGCAACATTTGCGTTTGCGAAGTAAAAGATACGTTTAAATTGTAAAAGTGCATTTCACGCCGCCTTTACTCATGAACGCATGTCTTTACTCCCTCAACGCAGAAGTTTCGTTTAAATCGTAAATTAGCGTTCATATTGTAAGTTTACTATTTTAACGTATATTTTACCTCGCAAACGTAACATTTGCGTTTATGGAGTAAAATATACGTTTAAATTGTAAAAGTGCTTGTCAGGCATTTTACTCATGAACGAGGGTCTTTACTCCATGAATGCAGAAGTGTCGTTCAAATAGTAAATTATGCGTTCATACTGTAATTTTACTAGTTTAACACATATTTTACCTCCCAAACGCAACATTCGCGTTTACTAAGTAAAATATACGTTTAAATTGTAAAAGTGCATTTCATGCCCTTTACTCATGAACGTGGGTCTTTACTCCCTCAACGCAGAAGTGTCGTTTAAATGGTAAATTATGCGTTGAAGTTGTAATTTTACTATTTTAACGCATATTTTACCGCCCAAACGCAAAATTTGCGTTTGCGGAGTAAAATGTACGTTTAAATCGTAAATTACCACATGAACGCCTCGATTACCATCTAAACGAGACTCGTACGTTAAGGGAGTAAAGACCCACGTTTGTGAGTAAAGGTCATTGAAAATGTCAAAAATGCCATTATACCATTTAAACACATATTTTACCTCCCAAACGCAACATTTGCATTCATGGAATAAAATGTACTTTTAAATTGTAAAAGCGTATTTCTGGCCGCCTTTACTCATAAACGAGGGTGTTTACTCCCAAAACGCAGGAGTCTCGTTTGGATGGTAAATTCTGCGTTCCTGTTATAATTTACCATGTTAATGCATATTTTACCTCTCAAACGCAACGTTTGCGTTCGGTGAGTAAAAATTGCGTTGAACTTGTAAAAGCGAATTTTGGGTGCCTTTACTCACGAACGAGAGTCTTTACTTCACTAACGCAGAAGTCTTGTTTATATGGTAAATTGTACGTTCAAGTTGTAATTTACCATCTAAACGCATGTTTTACCTCCCAAACGCAAAATTTGCGTTCGCGGAGTAAAATGTACGTTTAAATCATAAATTACCGCATGAACGCCTCGATTACCATCTAAACGAGACTCGTGCGTTAAGGGAGTAAAGACCCACGTTTGTGAGTAAAGGTCATTGGAAATGTCAAAAATGCCATTATACCATTTAAACACATATTTTACCTCCCAAACACAACATTTGCATTTGAGGAGTAAAAAGTGCGTTTAAATTTTAAAAACGAATTTTTGGGCGCCCTTACTCACGAACGAGGGACTTTACTCCTTGAACGCAGAAGTCTCGTTTAAATGGTAAATTGTGCATTCGTGTTGTAATTTACCATTTGAACGCATGTTTTACCTCCCGAACACAACATTTGAGTTCGGGGAGTAAAATGTACGTTTAAATGGTAAATTACCACATGAATGCCTTAATTACCATCAAAACGATACTCGTGCGTTGAGGGAGTAAAGACCCACGTTTGTGAGTAAATGTCATAGGAAATGTCAAAAATGTCATTTTACCATATAAACGCATGTTTTATCTACCAAACACAACATGTGCGTTCGGGGAGTAAAAAGTGTATTTAAATTGTAAAAGCGAAATTTTGGGCGCCTTTACTCACGAACAAGGGTTTTTACTCCCCGAACGCAGAAGTCTCGTTTAGATGGTAAATTGTGCGTTGAAGTTGTAATTTACCATTTAAACGCACGTTTTACCTCCCAAACGCAACAATTGCGTTCGGGGAGTAAAATGTGCGTTTAAATTGTAAAAACGCATTTTTGGGTGTCTTTACTCATGAACGAGGGTCTTTACTCCTTGAACGCAGAAGTGTCGTTTAGATGGTAAATTGTGTGTTCAAGTTGTAATTTACCATTTGAACGCATGTTTTACCTCCCAAACGCAACATTTGCGTTCGTAGAGTAAAAAGTGCGTTTAAATGGTAAAAGCGCATATTTTCCCTCCCAAACACAACTTTTTATGGGTTCATGTTGTAATTTACCATTTTAAAGCATATTTCACTCATTCCTTTGATAAGGAATGTCATTCAAGTGGTAATTGAAACATTCATACTGTATTAGTTAACCCCATGTATATAATTACTTGTAATTGCATTTTTAAAAGTAATATAACTCCACAATTTTATGGTTTATAATTTAGGATTTTTAATTAGACTTGTATAAGAAATCTTGTACAATCGTAGGCGTAAAGCGTGGTAAAACTATATGTGCACACTTTTGTGCCTTATGCATCAAACAATTGACATTTTTGTTTCAATTTCAAAGATCTCAACACCAAAAATCAAAAACCTTAATTCATAAATTCATAAAGGCCACTCAAAATCAAATATTTAAATTGAAATCGCAATTCAAATTCAAGTATGTATTTAAATTTAAATCTATATATATACTACTTGACTTGTTTCATTATCATGTTGAAAGATAACGAGTAGTGTATATCGTTCATATATATTTGATCAGTCCCCTTCTATTGAGGGATCACTTAAATAATTTTATTTAAGGGACGCCATTTAGGGTATCCTATGAATTTTCTCTCAACGATCCAAACCAGCTAATTTTTAGGTCTTCATTCATAGATCATCATTGCAAAAATTAGACAAATCGGAAACTGTTGCGGGAAGAAAGTACTAAATTTTCAATAATTTAATTGAGTGGTTAAATGATATCGGATGCAAGTTATTTTTGTAGAGATGATCTTTGAATGAATATCTACAAAATAGACGGTTTGGATTAGTGAAATACAATGCGGAGTGAGCCCTACAAGATTGTCTCTCAAATAACCTCAATGGAAGCTCTCAATATTCTTTGATAAGGAACGTCGTTCAAGTGGTAATTATACTTCATATATATATATATATATATATATATATATATATATATATATAATAATTGTACTATACTATGTACAAGTCTTCTTATAGTTAACAAGTACTAGAAAAAAATCTAGTTTTTATATCGAACATTTTGGTATTTAACTTTCTCAAATTGAAACGTTAAAACTTATAAATTTGATTTGTAATTTGCATGATGTTTGATGATGATATTAGTATGGCATTAAGTAATGGAAGGTAACATTTTTTTGCACATGGCACTTAAAATCTCAAGACTGAAATCAAATTTACTAGATTAGTATTAAAAAATGACATTTTTTAATACTCAAAATAAAGTGAATTAACTTTAATTTGTTCTATTAATGCTTTTGTGATTTGCTTCATCATCATTAATATATTTTTCGTAGTAAAAAATTTCATAAAATAATCATCTTTTTTTTTCTTCTTGAAAATAACTAAGATGAAAGACTTTTTTTTAAACCATAAAGTGAAATCTTTTTTTTTGTTGGACCATAAAGTGAAATGTTATGCATATTGTATTAGCTTGACAAAAAAATATTCTTTAATAGACTAAGAAATATTAACAAGAATAAAACAATCCTTATAAAATAAAATAAAATTAAAGAATAGAACAAGATAAAACATGGAAAAAAAAAATCACTGTTAAATTTCGCATAGGGCTAACCCTAAAATCAAATTTACTAGATTAGTATTGAAAAATGACTTTTTTTAATACTCAAAATAAAATGAATTAACCTTGATTTGTTCTATTAATTCTTTTGTGGTTTGCTTCATCATCATTAATATATTTTTCGTAATAAAAAATTTCATAAAATAATCATCTTTTCATTTTTTCTTCTTGAAAATAACTAAGATGAAAGACTTTTTAAAACCATAAAGTGAAATCTTTGTTTTTTGTTGGATCATAAAGTGAAATCTTATGCATATTGTTTTAGTTTGACAAAAATATTCTTGAATAGACTAAGAAAAATTAAAAAGAATCTTTATAAAAAAATAATTAAAGAATAGAACAAGATAAAACATGGAAAAAAATCATTAAGCTCAAACTTTGGTTTGAAAAAGGTTGACAAGGTAGATTTAAATTTTTTTATAAAAAGTTTAAAATTTACACCTTACAAAAATTAGAATTTTAAAATTTTAAAAGTAACAAATAATAAATAAAGAAAAAAAAAAAATGCAACTCTCCCTCCCCTCTCCCTTCGCCTCTCTCTCCTTTCCTTCCCCTTCCTTCCGCATCCTACTCCCCCTTTGATCTTTCTCTCTTCCCCATCCAATTTTGACCCAACTCTCCAACAGCACTCCCTACTACAGATCCCCTCCCATCCACCCCCAGCCCCGACCCACTCTCTCCGCCTCTCTTTCTCTCTCTCTCCCTCGCACACACATCACCAAATGTGCAATGGCATGACTACATGTGCAATTGGATGCACGCGTGAGAGAACCGGATACTTTCTACTCCAGTTTTTTCATTTTGTTTTACTTAATAATGGAAATGACATTTATGTCCCTAAAAACTTGGTGTATCGATACACCAGAGCATGGTAGAAGAACCCGTAGCTCAGCTAATGAGAAAAAGAAAAAGCATAAGAAACCATGTGTCAATGGCCCCATACGAGTGCTAGTGTTGTACTAACAAACGACAGTTATTGATAAGCCTATATTTTATGCCTCTTTACGTATTTATTTGTTGGTTTCTTTAGGTTAAATTGGTTGTTTTAATTTGTTTAATTGAATGCAATCAATTTCTTTTAGTCACGAAGTTTTGTTTTCCTTTTAATTTTGGTTGTGGAATATTTGCAAAACCAATTAGGCTTGGTCATATGACAATTTGCGAAAATCTCATTTTTATTTGGAGATAATAAGATGATCAGCCAATTGCTCAAGAAACGAATATTTGTTTTGATGGTCGATTCTGTTTGGCCCACATATGGTCCAGTAGATGGTCCATACCACAAGATAGTCCAATTTGATTATTTGTTAACATTTTTATTCACAAAACCCTATAATCCAAAAACAAACCAATTGGTCCAAAATAAACTGAATAAAATAGGAAATATATAGTAACAAATATAATTAGAGTAGATGTAATAAATGTATGTGGCATAGGTCACAGAATATACAAGGTGGGAGTAGTAGAAAATGGGTCGGCGAATGAAAAAGCTGCGCACCAAACTGGTTGAAGCTGAGTTGGAGGTTTCTCTATTAATTAAATTGGGTATTTGATCAAGCAATTAAAGCTGTTATCTAAGTATATAGCTAGCTTGGAAGGAGATGGTTGAGTCCTGAGACCACTTGTGGTGTCAAGTTGATTAAATTACACTATCTACTGATGTGAAGTGCGAAATGAGAACAATATATCTTTCTTTCTTTAGAGCCTTATCAATAACTAACGTTTCTTCTGAGTTCCTTTTTTCGCATTAGCTGAGCTGTTATACTTTCACCAAAAGATGCCGAACCTAAATTATATGAATATATACATAGTGCTTCAGTTAAAAGACTCAAATAAGCTTATTATGTCATCAATTTATGTTATATTACATGTATCTGTTTATTAATATATTTTTTTTTGTAGGTTTATGAAATATCAACTTGTAGCTCACTTATATTATAACAGATGAATTCGTAACACATATGTGACTCTGACACAACTGAAACTCCAATTTTGTGCCCTTTAAAGAATTTTAATTGTACAAAAGGTAATTTTTGGAAAATTAAATGTTTTAAATTAGCACTAATATTTATTTTATTTATTTTGTCAGATGTAACACATTCACACCTAAGCTAATAAGATTATCCTAAAGCACTTGATCATAAGAATTTGTGAAAATCTCGTTTTTTTGGAGATAATGTATTGCTACTAGCTGGTTTATCTTTAGCATCAAGATAATAACATGACAACCAATTGCTATAAATGGATGAGCAGACGTCGACTTAGACACAACCTATATTCAAGAAACGAATTTTTGGACGGTCCATTCTGTTTGGCATACATATGGTCAGTCAATGGTCCATACCACAAGGTGAAAAGTCACATGTTGATTGGTCAGTCAATTGAAAGGTTGCAATATTGTGTATATTTTATGAAAATACACAAATCCTATGTGGAAATTTAAAATGCGTTACGAAGTTGGGTCTTCAATGTGGGATAAATTAAAGAATGATACGATAGTACCACGTCATAGGTCCACTAGTGCTGTCAACTTGATCAAATTACTGGCACAAATTGAAGCTGGGTTGGAGGTTTCTCTGGTAATTAAATTAGGTATTTGATCAAGTAATCAAAGTTGTTCTCTGAGTATAGCTTGGAAGGAGATGGCTAAGTCTTGTGTCCACTTGTGCTGTCAACTTGATCAAATTACACTATCTGCTGATGTGAAGTGCGAAATGAAAACCACATATTTTTCTTTCTTTAGAGCCTGATCAATAACTGTCGTTTGTTAGTACTACACTAGCACTCGTATGGGGCCATTGACACGTGGTTTCTTCTTTGTTTCTTTTTCGCATTAGCTGAGTTGTTATACTTAGGGATAGGCATTTGAACCCGAAAATCGGCCAACCCACACCAAACCGATCGGGTCGGGTTGGTTTGGTTTTCAATTTTTTTGTCATCGGTTTGAACCCAAACTAAACCGAAATATATTTATCTTTACGGTTCATAATATCCAAAACCACGCTTAACCAACCAAACCAGGTGATATTAAAAAATATTATATATAATATTATTATAAAAATATATATATGTATAATACATAGTTTAAAGAAGTTTATATATATATATATATATATATATATATATAAAATACATAGTACATCTTTTTTCCTTTTTCTTCTCCTTTATCTTCTTTTTCTCTTCTTCTTCTCCATCTCTCCCTCTCTTTTTCTTCTTCTCCTCTCTCTCTCTAAGAAAGCCAAAAACAGTAAACCGAACCAAACCAACCGAAGGCCTATGGTTCGGTTACGGGTTGATGTGACGCCCTTGACAGACCCGATCCGAATTCCAACCCGTAACCCGTGCGGACTCTGCGATGTTCCGACATCAACCCATGTCGGGCCCACATACTAACGAGAAAACCCTTTTCCCGAAACAAAAAGATAAAGGGGTCAAGACTTACAAAAAGCAGGCAGAGTCTCCCCTAAAATACGAACAAACCCAAAAGTTCAACCTAATAATATACAACGAGAATATGTATACACCAACTGTCAGCATGCAATACAAATACATCCTAGGTCTCTGGCCATCAAATTCAACCTTAAAGGGCGATACAGAGCATATCTAGAGTACTCGGAAGTAAAGTGACAGAATAACCGTTTCTGAGATAGGGACAAGTGTCCTACATCAAGTCGTAAGCTCGAGAAGAGATGCGCTCAAATGACTGCATAAAAGCAACGACTACGGCCTGGTGGGCGCAAGGCAGAAAAGAGTGTGAGTGGACAAAAACAAAGGTTAGTAGTTTAAATCAACGTACTAACCCCACCGTTTCAAAACAATGCAAAAATCATGCAATTCAAATCCTTTATATACGTAATCATTCAAATCCCAATAATTGCAATATAATAACACAATAGTCATACCATAGTAATGTTTCCCATTCTTTCCCACTCTCACACAATCGCATGCCCGAGGGCAATACAAGCAAGGAAGGATCCTTACTAAAAGAAATACGAATATGAAGGTACTAACATATACATATAGGTATAATAAACCCTCAACACCAAATACAAGTACCAGGGGAAACAATCCAACATGGGATCATTTGACTGGACACCGGGATAGCATTCATGATGTGACTCATGCCCAGGATTTAACTGGACACCGAGTCAGCATCACAATGGCCTCGTGCCCAGGGTCAAGCCGTCCAAATTGGGACTAAGCTCACAGGCCCGCAAGGTAGAGACCATCAATACCACTACGTCCAAAACAAGTCATACGCGCAGACTACCCCATTAAGGGTCTACAGCTACACCCCGTTAAGGCATGCACCAGATCGAACCATATTCAATATACAGTATCAGTATCATAAGAACGGGGAAGGTACATACAGTGGTGCCCACAACACTCTACTCAACACAACTCAAAATACAGTATTCACATATTCAATCACATGTACCCAAAACCCCAAATCATCAGACACCAGGACATATATATAAGTCCAACAATCCAATAACATCATATATACTCAAGACAAGGATGTCACCATCCCAAACATATAACTTCATAGTTAAAATAGTAACAAGCGTCACATGACGGCATATCAATCCATAAACAATTAAAATGTCATAATCACCGAAAACGTATACTCAAAACCGTATTCAAAACTCAAGTCAAGAAAACGTCAAATCAAACCCCAAATGAAACATATGACCCAAATCATAGTATAGGTACTATCCCTTTAAAAATATAAAATCCATACCCCGAAACGTTTATTCAAAAAAAAAAAAAAATATATATATATATATATATAAACAATTATATATATATATATATAACATAACGATCCTTTAAAATACAATAACTCAAGCTCAAGCATTCGAAATTCTATATATTACTGACAACCCTAAAATCCATAATTTAAAACAACATAAATAGTGATTCTTTAAAATATAACTGAAAGTCCAATCCCGTATACATATACGTCCCAAAAACTCCATATCAAAGTAGACATATATATATATATATACACATATAATCAATTCCCATTAATCCGACATGATCCTTCCAAGTAGATCTATATGTATATATATAATCAATGTATAAGTAATTATAATTCATAAGGTTAAAACATCAAAACCGAAACGTAATCAACCGGACTATACTAACGTCCAAATCTTACCGCCTAAATACTCAGTTCAAATTATAGGTATAAGTTTCCCAAAAGGATATAAAGTATAACCCACAACATTCATAACGATAAAATATTAAAGTCCGAAACCCAACAAAACCATAAACTCAATTAAGAAATATAAAACCCAAAGAAAATCCATAAAGTTCCACCGTACCCAAATACGTACATAATTTCTACCGGACGCTTGACTCATCCCAAATTCAATACTTAAAGATAATTATATCAATAAAATATAGCCATCAGGGCCCCACAAACAAACCGACAACCCAAAACAAGTATAAGACTCAAATACCAATTCAATCATAATGAATTCATCAAAGTCAAAACCAAGATTTAAAACAATTATTAAATCTCATTTATGCATGTCATTCAATCAATCAAATCATGTACTTTTGAAAACAAAGTCCGAATGAAATGAACCTAATGCTTTGATACCAAGTTGACAAGACTCGACCCGAATTCCACCTCAGAATCCGTGTCGAACTCTGTTACCCGTCCGACATCGATTGTGTCAAACCCTCTACCCCGTACAATTAATAAAAATGGTCAAGACATCTACCGAAATTTTCGGCAAAGTCTCCCTTGGAAAATGAACATTTCCCAAAAATTTCACCTGTATAAAACACAGTATAAATCCCCAAACTCCAACACACACAATGCAAAGCACACATACAAAATTCATATAGGCATCCGGCCTTAAATTTATTAGAGCAATCTAAAGAATGGTATTTAGTTTACATATCCAGAAAGTTTCAAAGGAAAATAAACATGTGTCCTACAATGATGTCGATATATGGGGAGAGTGATTTGGTTTGAGCTTACTAGTCACCTTGAGCTACAGCCTGGGGGCGCAAAACAGAAATGAGAGTGAACAAAAAGAAAGTTTTGAATATATTTATAACTGAACGTACTAACCCCACCGTTTTGTGAAAACGATGCCAAACCAATGCATTGAAAACCTTTATTATACGTACTTAAATTGAAATCATTGTCATCCCATACGCCCCATTTATATAATATATACACATGCACACACTATCTTTATGTAATCACATACATCCAATATATATAACATATACAGACACAAACTTTCTCCCACCCTTGTACCTATTACATACACACACACACACACACACACACACACACACACATATATATATATATATGTACATACACACCATCATTCTGTACCAGGGGAAACAGTCCAACACAGTGACTATTTTAACTATACCATAGGCCAGCATCGCATTGGCCTTGTGACTAGGGACAAGTTGTCCAACCGGGGGACTTCCACTGCCAGCTCACAGGTTGGCATCGCATCAACGTGTAGCTGAATCACTGAACCAAGTCTTATGTGTGCAGATTGCCCCTCAAGGCCTTCGGTACACCTGGTCAGGGGTGCCCGGTTCATCACCACCACACGCTGACATCCCTCATTGCACGTGTTGTTATCATCCAATCAGAACCGGAGAGGTACATATTATGGTGAACTCACACATCACTACCATCAATATATACCACTCAAAACCAATATCTCAAATATCATAATCAAATCCAAATTCCAACAATATGTCATAACCACAAATGCAATATCATCATCCATAATACTTTCACCAGTGGCTAGCATCAAACATGCAAAACTCATCAAAATTCCCACATCCCATATAAATCAAGTATTTCATGAAAATCCCATTTATTCCCATAAACCAATTAAAACCATGTTTCAAATGAAAACTCATATATGCATGCAGTTCAATATTTGGAAAATAATGGATCTTTAAAACAAATGTTCACTTACAAAAAGTCCAAGCTAGTTCGACCTTGTGAGGGTCCCTAATGTTGGCTAAGCGGAGCCTGAGCACCTATTTGAGAGAATAAAGATATTTAATTAAAACGTACTCAACCAGGAATTTAAATTCAAAACCCTAGTTCCCGAAAACTTAGCGTGTGTAAATGACTTTAGAAAGGTCCTAAGGTCATTCTAGTACTATCCAAAGGTTTAGACTGTCTCAAAAGACCCATGGTTAATGGTGCGATCAAACTTCCCATTTTTGGTCAACGGGGCCCGCGGGGCCCACGACCTCTGATTTTCGATTTGAAAGTCCCTATTGGTTCAATAACGTATACTTAACAAGTCCTAAGGGTTTGGTCTCGATTGAGCAGTCAGATCGCTCTCGATTGCACGATCAGACGGTAACTAGTTTACCTAACCCTAGAATCATTGATTCAGAGTATCCGAGACTCGGATTCTCGATCAACCAATTCCTATACGATCCTAGAGATATGAGGAACGACATATTTGAAAATGAGACCGATTGGACGGTCCGAACCTATCAAACCAAGATATCACCTAATAGGCGTAATATTCGTTCAATAGTCAAACGGTATCCAATTCTTAATCCTAGCATACCTTCGTGCTCGAGACGACATGGGAGTATTTTGGGACTCAATGAGCCGCCACCCGTCACCGGCAGTGGTGGGTGTCTAGATAAATTTTCGGCGATCGGAAAAACCCCAAATCGCCGGCCAATACCTATACCCACATAACAACCACACCTAGAAGGACAAGTTTTGATCTTGGACCCCGGCCACAAAGTGGCTGGAGCGGCCAGAAACACGGCCAAAGCCACCGGCCAAAATGGGTGTTTAGATCAATCCTTCAAACCTCAAAATTGATCCAATCAAAGTATATAAACGGATAGAACACGAGAAATTAATGAAGAACCATACCTCACTCGACAGAATTGGCGGCCGAAGTCGCCAAAAAAAGCTAAGTCGACGAAGCTTTCCGTCGACACAATCAATGACTCCGTTGTTTTCCGGCGGGAAAATGGGGTGGGATGGGTTCGCCGGTAAAAGGTGGTTCTTTTCCGACCAGTGGCGTGTCTAGGGGTGGTCGGGGTGAGAGATCGACGGCCTAGAATGGCCAGCCTATTTCTCGAGAGAGAGAGAGAGAGAGAGAGAGAGAGAGACGGTCGCGCACATGTGTAGGGTGGGGGAGAGGGCAAAACCGGGTTTTCAAGTATTTTCCAAGTTTTTAAGTGGCCAATATGCCCTTTTTGTTTTCAGACTTTTCCTCGATCGTTATAACTCAGAATTGAGCATTCCGCCTGGCAACGAACTCGTATCGACGAGGTCTACGTAATGGCACAACTTAATTTCCCAAAATCCTTCCCGAACAAAAAGTGACTAAAACACCCTTACCCCAATGGTAAAATTGTAATTTCATAATTAATAATTAATTAATACTTAAATTAGGTCAGGATTTTACACCGGAACAATGATTCTAAGGTTACGTTTTATCGATCGTGCGATCAACGGAGATCCGACCGTTAGATCATGGCCAAATTGTTAGGAAGTGTTTCGGTGATTGCTTTTGGCCTAATGGAACTTTCGGATCCGAAATCCGATGTTATGACTCGTTTTGCATGTCATTGAGGTATCGCATGTCATTGAGGTTTCGTCTCTATAGACATGTGCCCCAGTTTGCGTGTAGGTGTGCGTTAACCTAATTTGAGCTGGGACCTCAATTGTTATTTGACTTTGTGATCCTAAGTTGAGTTTTATACCTTTCTTAGGTATTACAAAGTGTAATTGTTCACTAGGTTTGAATTTCGTACTTATTGAGTATTTGGACAAGATATGTGTACAACCATATGTTATATTATTATGACTTGAGTTTGGAAAACATTAATGGTTCTTAAATAAACTGATTATATGTAGTTTTATAAAATAAATGTTTTTATTTAAAACATATGAACTTGTTCGTCAACAATTCCTAGGTTAGTAAAACATGTTTTACGTTTTAAACTGTTTTAATGATTTTAGAATTGATGGTACGAAACAATGTGAAAGTATATTGTAAATGTATTGGTGGAATTCATATGAGAATACATATATATATATATATAAGTACAGTCCCCTTCAGTTGAGTTTTTTTTCGGGTTATAAGAGTGAAAACGGGTTTTTTTTCGGGTCATAAGAGTGAAAACGGGTTAAAAGACTTCAACAAATCACAGCCGTAAGATCTCATTAAAATAGATCCAACGGCTGAGCACCCCATCCCTCAAATAACATTATTTGAAGGATCCATCAACTGAAGGAGATTGTATATAAGTGTATATATATATATATACACACACACTGTAGTGATGGTATTTGTTAGAAAACAATGTTTAATGTGAAAATTACATTTCAATTGTTATTGAGATCGGAATGGTTTGGTTTGATGGATAGAGATAAGAATACCCTTATGAGAGATTCAATGTATTCTCACCTATGTTTGTCGAAAAGTGACGAAATGTGGATTTCTAAAGAGAAAGAGTTTTCGAAAGTCATTGAATGACTCGTCAATTCTAGTAAAGCAAGAGAATTGTGATTGTGTGTTGTGGTGTTTTATATTGAGATTAGCACGGTAATACATGGATTGTGTGATGCTCCAAATAAGTGCATGTGTGATGTTAATTATGTGAAAATATACATATGTTACTTGTTGTGGTTTACTCATATGAGCTGTAAAAAGCTTACCGGGTTTGTTAATGATGGCCTGGTACACTATTCGACAGTGTAGGGGTTAACTCTGCTAGTGAGGGAAATCAAGGATATGAGCAAGAGGCTTCTTGTTCAGTTTTGCAAGGTGTGTTTTGTTTTCACGACTAGTAATTGAAAGACTTCCACTATTGTAATAAGCTATGAAGGAGAAATTATGTAATAGTTTGAAGTTTCAATTTATTATGTAATGTTGTAATGTAATATATGACTCTGAAGTATAAGTTTGTATTAACATTGTGAGTTCGAAATGGATGTGTGAACGCTGAAAGAAAAGTATAGAAGTTGTGGTACATTTTGTGCATTTCGAGCTTCATGTCCCAATTATGTATTTTATTAACTAAGCTGGTTATATTTGTGTTGCAAATTTGGGGTTGACATGTTACGTATTATAATTTACATTTTTTTTTATTAATATTTCATAGACTTATAAGTCGTGTAGGACTTTGATTTAATAATTAGTTGGTAGTATGAGATCCCTTGAATCTCTCATCATCCAACGTGTTGTTCTTATTTTGTAGTTAAAAATACTTTTTTTAAGTGAGTGACTTTTATAAAGTTGACAAATTCTTAAATGCTTTCATATAGTTGATAAAAATCACTAGTACATTAGCAAGACTTTTGCTATTAAAAATTAGCCTAAAAAGTATTGGAAAAGTCATTCATTTAAGGCTTATTTACTGTTTCACCCACTGAAACGGACGCTCGGTCTCACTTTACCCTTTTAAACTAAAATTGTCTCACTTAACCCCTGAATCTCTTAAAATTGCTAAAATTTTCTCACTTGATCACTTCATCCATTTCCATCCACAAACCCGTAAGTGTCTGACATAGCATGGGCATTCTAGTAATTTTAGCTTCATATCTACTCTCTTCTCTCCTCTCTCTCTCTCTCTCTCTCTCTCTCTCTCTCTCTCTCTCCTCACTCCATATTCTCTCCCTCCCCAACTCAACCCCCATCGAACCCCACACCCTCCCCCTCTTCTTTCTTCTCTCTCTCTCTCTCTCTCTCTCTCTCTCTCTCTCCCCAGACCTAGCCTCAAGTGTACCTTTATCGCACCCCACCCCTCCCATCTCTATGCCTTTCTCTTCTCTCCCATCCCCATCGCACCCCACCCCTCTTCTTTCATCTATATGCCTCTCTCACTCTCACTATCTCTGCCAAGAGAGAAGATGGGGAATGACTATCATGGAGAATTTTTTAAATTTTGAGTGGTGGTGGTTTGGGTGTGTTGAGTAATTCCATGGCAGGTTAGGTATAGGGTGAGGGTTGGGTCCAGCTAGTGGAGGGGAGAGAAGAGAGACAAATCGAACAGAGAGTAGGGGAGGGGTGGGGTGTGGTGGGGTTCAATGGGGGTTTGGTTGGGGAGGGGAGAGAAGAGGGAGTGAGGTGAAAGAGAGAGAAAGGCAAAGAGAAGAGAGAAGATAAGAAGGTAAAACTATTAGAATGCCCATGCCACATTAGCACACTTAATGGTTTTGTGAATAGAAATAGACGGAAGTGGTAAAGTGAGAACATTTTAGCAAGTTTTAAAGATTTAGGGGTTAAGTGAGAAAATTTCAGTTTCAGGGGATGAAACAGTAAATAAGTCTTCATTTAATAAACTTTTTAAAAGCCATTAACTTTTCAGTTACCACCAAACTTATAAAGACTTTTTAAAAGTCACAATTGTATTATATCACCAAAGCTTTAAATACTTTTAACTATTTTTTAAAAGTCACAATTGAATACCCCTAGACTTTTATAAACTCTTTAAAAATTTAAATTGTATACCTCCATATTTTTAAACTCTATAAAAGTCATTAAAAGTTTGAATTAAATACACAGTACACCCCTTAAGTGTTGTTGATAGTGGCCGAAGCTTTTACTCTTTTATAGGCGAACTATCTCACATGTTTTATCTATCTATATGTAAGATTCACCTGTACAAAGGTGTAGAACGTATGAAATGAAGAAGAAGATAATCGTTTATTTAGAGGTAAGGGTTGCTCCATAAGCCCAAATTCCATAATTCATTGTTAGTCCTAATATTTTTCGCCTCGGGCTGCTTGATCTAGCCGAATGGGTTGATGTTATCACTATTTGTTCATGGGCTTTCAGCTCCGTTGTAATCCTCAGGAGGATTATTGTTTATAAAAAAAAACCAAAAAGAAGAAGAAGAAAAAAGCAAATTCAAATTGGAGAAGTTGATGTCCAACGCATTGGCCCACGCAAAGTGAGGAGGTGATTTTGTAATTCTAATGAACATCGGGGATAATAGATGAAATGCATCCACAAACCCTAATTTCTGCTGCTATATAAAATCAACTACAAACAGCTCTCCAGTTGCTCACCATCTTTCTTCTCTTCGCAAATTTTCTTTTTCAAAATTTTTATGTTATAAGAGTCGTATTGTTGGTATTTTTGGGTTTCTTTGAATAAAAATTGCAGAAGGCATCTACTATGAAACTCTCTGCTATTCTTTGTGGCCTAGAGACTACGAAACGATGCGAAATCAAATCCGAAAGGATTGGTACTTCTGGACTGGCAGGCTCTCTTACTCTATTGGGTTCTGACCTTTTCTCGTAAGTCCCACAATTTTCTCGTCTCCCAAACACCCACCTGCCACTCTTTTGCTCGATGATGATTTCATTTGCTTTAACCACACCGAAGTGAGACTTGAAGGGTTGGATTTACCCTCTTCTGAATTAAGTCAGGTAGATCAATGGCGGTGCTTCCTGTGCTTGGTATTGCCTAATGACTCTCTTGTCTAAGAGTAGTGGCTGATTTTTGATCTGACTCTTCTTTTAGGGAAAAGAAGAAGGCTTTGCCAAGCATTTGAAGCCCTTCGGTTATTCTCTTGGCTGAAATCTTGAGAGGGTTTTGCCCAACGCTTTTTAAGTCTCTTTTGTGGAAAACTTTGGCCCTTGACTGAGAGCAACCAATCTCCATTTCTGTGCTGATTTTAGTTATTGGGTTTTTTTTTCGTGAATTTTATCATGATGGTTTTAAATTCTTTTACATTTGGATAAATAATTTAACTGTCATAATGTACACTGGATTTTATTGTTGGCATGGATTTTTGGGAATGATGATTAAACTGTGACATAGGCTTCTGCTCTGCTGAGTTATGTTTTGCACGTCAGTCTGATCCCAAAACATCAGTTTTAAAAAGAAAAATGTGATATGTGATTGCGAGTTTGTCAGTTAATTAGCAGAATTCGGTGCGATTGTCTTATGAAGAAAAACCTAGGGAGCTGTTTGGATATGGATTGCAAATCTCTGGGTTTAGATAACATTTTAAGTTTTAATAAATTGTTCAAATACACACAATCCAACTTGTTTTCAAAGTTGGATTCTCTCTTTCGAATTCTTCCATCCAAATGGATCCTTGATATTTGTTATAGTTGTTTGTATAGTGTCTTTTCCCTCTGTTAAAGAAAATTTGTACTACTAGTTTTGTATAAATGACTATGCTATTCTTTTATCCTTTGAGGGGAGATTTACAATAAGATTTTCACCATTGTTAATTATGGCCTATAAAAGACCCTATTGTATAACAAAGATGAACAATGTCGAACACGAAAGACTGATGTCTTCTTCATTCTGCTCACAGTATTAGTCATGAGCAGAGACGCTTGTAGCACTTTCATGCTTATCTCTCTCATATGTGATATAGTCAAATGATGGGGGAGATAGACATGAAGGACCTATAATTGTCGCTTGGATGTTTTTTTCTAGCTAATTGCAGTGAAAATCCTTTGTTTTTTGCGAGTAGAAAAGAACTTAGATCAACAAGAAGTTTGTTGCTCAGCCAAAGTTTGTTTTATTGATTTCTACTAAATTCATCTTGCATACAATACAACTGCAAGCTATCTTTTACCATTTTACATTAGTGTGCCGATATAGAAACTTAATGAGTTAGTTTTTTTTTCTCTTAGTACATTATGGCCTTAATGAGGTCAATACTAGTAGCAATATATGTTTTTCTCAACATAGATCCCAATTAGGGTGAAGGTGCCGGTGCCGGTGCATGGGAAGGGAACTTGGGAAATAGTCGCGAGAAGAGTTTATCAGCAAGAACTGCATTTGCTGCGTCTGAAGGGTGGAATGCATCCCAGAATACGTAGTCGTTCCGGTTTTTACATATTTTTGTATTAGGCAAGCATAGCCCTCCGAGTGATGTGTCCACATTGCAACACGATGTATTAGAGACCTTGAAACCTGAAAGACAATGGATCAATTTGTATGTGTTGTAGATTAAAATTTTCTGTAATTAATCTGCGATTGAATATTTGAGTTTAATTTACCATATGTAGTAGGGTTGTTGATTAAGTCGAACACATCTCCATATGTATCTGCAAATGAGAGTTTTGCTTTTGGGAGACGCCTGTTAAGAGAGGCAACGAGCTTTTGTACTTTGGAGTTGAATTCTAGCACCCACGCATTCACTCGCTTTAAGCATTGTCCTGTCTTTGATTTCACCCGCTGAGAAGGAATGCAGCCAAGGGGGCCGAGACCATGGAAGACCATCATTCGAGCACCGAGTTGGTAGAGCCTCTAACACAAGCAATTAGGGTAATACAATGTTTAATTAGCTCGTATTAGCTAATTAACAGACAAGTTTTCTTGCTCTCCAAAATGAAGAATGTTGTAAACATAAACCAGAAACTCAGGAAGAAGAAGAGAAATTTTACTAACCGTAAGTTGTCCCTCTAATGTGGTGATTAATAGTTCCACGAATTCGTCGTAAGTGTACTGCTGACCATCGGCTAAGAAGGGTTGCAAGTAATTGTTGACATAATCATTGCTGCCTGAAAAATGTATAGAAAACAGTAGAGAAATTGAGGAAATGGTACAATATCCCCTGAAGAAAGTGAGTTGGTTTCAGGTGAAAGATATTTCATTTGGGTCATTTGTGCATTAACAGAGTACCAATTCCAATGAAGTAGACTGCTTCACTGCAAAGCTTGGCTGCAGCCTCTCCCCCAATCTTAGCCTTGATGGCTTCCTTTGTCACGTTGAAATTTTGTATTTGATCATCAAAGGACAATCTCTGAACCTGTGGCAGAGGAAATAGCAAAAAAGAACAGGAAAAAAAAAACGTAATGATTTGCAAAACCAGGGTCATAATTTCATAAACAAAAGAAAATTAATATTTTGAGAGAATGTGCTTACAAAATAGAGTCCAGTGTCATTGAGAATTCCTGCTCCACCAGAAGCATAATTTACCCCTTTGAGCAGTGCATCATCATTTTGTGATAGAGAAAGATAAGGTGGCGGTGATGAAATCCCAAGCTTTTCAGCTACAAAATTCCAAAGAAAAAAAAAAAGAATTATGAACTCTTGAAATAAAGGAAAATAATGGAAAATAACAATATGGATGTGGGGTAATTTGACTACATATTATATCCCCAATGGTCCTTCCATTAGTGAACCTCCCAGTAGCTTGACCACCAGCATAATCGATCCCATACCATGGATAATTTGACTTTGCAAGAGAATACTGCATATAATTGTTGTTCCCTACTTCTGTTAACGAATCACCGAAGACGAACGTCACGGTAGATGCTGCCGATGAAGCCATTACTGCCATGGTTGTGAAAATGGTGGTGGCTAAAACAACCCCCGACATTACTTCCATGTTTGAGTCTCTCTCACTTGTTAGTAAATAAGTGGCAGTTTGTGAAGAGAATTTATAGCAACTTCAGAGGCAGAACATTGTCTTTTCCCCTTTCAATGATGTCTAAATCCCTCAAGTTTGCACATATTAGGTGACCGATTAGATTCAAAACCATGGGAAACACTTGTTGTGTGAGTGAGCTCAAATTTCGAAGTTTTATTTTGGTGGTTTGTATATATTCTTCAGGAGTTGGCCAACTGAGCTGCTTTAAGTCAGCCACAATTTGATTTTGTTAGGTGTTTCCCTCAGGGTGGCTGTGAATATGATTACAATTGCTTATTTTAGTCAATGCTCCTGGTAAAGATACAAGTCTTAAAATCAACAAAAAGCATGCACGATCGAGGGTCTGAAAATTCACTTGATCTCTGCTTTGAGGTTTCTCATTTGGCTGCCTACTTTGGGTTAATTGGAGGCCAAGTAAACTGAGCTGCTTGTGAAATTAATTTAGGGTGGCGATTTTGGCAATCATCTATTAACCATTTGTACTCCAAAATGAGGATTTTATAATTTTTTCTGCACTCACAGAAAAGAGTGCATGATTCATGAACATGAAGCTAGTGCCTTAATTAAGCTCCAGCCGATCATTTTAAGTAACTTGTTAGAGCATTTACCCCTGTCCTAGGTTCGATCCGCCCCTCCCCTCATTTGGTTTTTATCAAAAAATTTACCAGTAACTTAGCAATAAAAATAATTTAACCAACGCCTCTTCACTTTATTTTTTTTAATTATATATTTTTAATCCAAGGGAGGGATGGGTTGAGCCCTTGAGGTACTTGTCCTTTAAGTTTAACCAAGTTGAAATGTAAAATAAAGAAGATTGTTTGAAGATATTGGCGACAATTAGAAGATATGCTAGCATGATAAAGAAAACATGTCATATCTAGACAACATAAAAATAGATCTAGACATAAACTAACTATATATGGCTTCAAGAACAATCGATGGATCATAATATTCTACGTACATGAGTTGTTGTTGTACGTACCACTTCCAAAGCTATACACGTAAATGAGTGCCTTAATAGTTTTTGTTTTTATGTTTTAACATTTATTCTTTATTTAAATTTAACAAAAAACAAGAAAAGGTAAAGATAAATTATGAAATAATGAAATTTGAAGGATGAGTTAGAGTAAGAAATTTCCTCAGCGGCAAATTTGTTCTGCCACCAAGATTTGTAAATTTCATCATCAGTGATGAGATGCCATTCAAATTTATTTATTTTGTCAATGCTGATCTTACAGACCTTTTCCCTTTTTCTTTGGTCGGAAATTTGGTCTTAAATATTAATCATGGCTTTGTTTACGTGTTCTGCCATTTAAATTATTTTTTGATTTTTCAGAAAATAAATAAATAAATAAGAAAACAAGACACAAACGCATGTTAGTTAGCGATGGCTAAGGCTTAAGCCTTAAGACAAGACAAGCACCCATTTCTCATTGTTTCACTGTTTGTCCCGCGTGAAAACCTCCGTCGTCAAAATCTCATGAGCTCACAAAATTAATCGCAGACAAAACACAAAACCCACTTCACCAAATCTTCAACCTTGCCAGCTCAGCAGAGCAATGTCGATGGCGTGTGGCATGGAGTGCGTGGTGGTGTTGGGCTGTATGCGCTGGGTGTGGCGGCGCTGCACCTCCATCGGCGCCGACGACAGCTCCACGTGGACCTCCGCCACCCCCGACGAGTTCGACCCCGTCCCCCGCATCTGCCGCTTGATCCTCGCCGTCGACGAGCCCGATCTCCACCACCCCCACTTCATCCCCACCGTCGGATTCCGCCCCAACCCCGACTGGGTCTTCAAGCGCGTCACCTACGAGCAGACCCATGGCCACGCGCCGCCTTACCTCATCTACGTCGACCACGACCACAAGGAGCTCGTCCTCGCGATTCGCGGCCTCAATTTGGTCAAAGAGAGCGACTACAAGCTCCTACTCGACAACAAGCTCGGAATGCAGATGTTTGATGGCGGGTACGTGCACCATGGCTTGTTGAAGTCGGCTATTTGGCTGCTCAACGAAGAAGGCGAGACTTTGAAGCGGCTGTGGCTCGAGAACGGCCCTGATTACGACATGGTGTTTGCCGGGCATTCTTTGGGCTCTGGGGTGGCAGCTCTGTTGACTGTAATTGTGGTGAACCACAGGGACAGGCTGGGTGGGGTCCCCAGGAACAAGGTCAGGTGCTACGCCCTAGCTCCGGCGCGTTGTTTGTCGTTGAATTTGGCCGTCAAGTATGCCGATGTTATATACTCTGTGGTTTTGCAGGTGGGTTTGTGGAGTTTTTGTAATTTGTGTTTGTTCAGTGTATTTTTTTTTGTTTTGTAGATGGTTGTTATGTTTTTCTTGACTTGTGGAGTTGATGATTGTGTTTTGTAGGATGATTTCTTGCCAAGAACTGCCACCCCCTTGGAGGATATTTTCAAGTCAATTTTTTGGTTGGTATTCTTTGAATCCTATATATTTTAATTTTATAATGTGACAAAAATGAAAAACAAATATAATTGGCATTGTAGATTTAATGGAGTGAATTACTAAGTAAGACTTTGTGCTTGTGGACAGCTTGCCCTGCTTGTTATTTTTGGTTTGTTTGAGAGATACCTTCATACCAGAAGGTAGAAAGCTTAGTGATCCCAGAAGGCTTTATGCACCCGGCCGGATGTATCATATTGTAGAGCGCAAATTTTGCAGGTACCGCACAATGATCCTCACATTCTTATCATTTTTTTTCTCTGTCTATTGCATGATGCTAAAAATGTTACCGAATTCTCATCGGAAATGAAACTTCCATTCCATTCAGTACTTATGGAGCCAATGGTAATGACTGCCAGAATGAATGTAATTTTCCTTATTTGCATCCTTAGCGTAGCGTAGAAATTGTCACAGCTCTGTAATTCATATACTTGGATAAAGTGAGGCATTCCCTCTTTAGTTTCTATCTAGGAAATTGATGCTTAGTGCCTTTTCATGCGCATAGTCTATCTGACGAGAACATTAGTCTTTAGACTCATAGAGGCTTTGAAATCAATATCATATTGTAATATCTTCAACTGGAACCAGATCTTTACCAAATAGTAGATCAACATCCTAGAGTTTTTATTATTATTTTTATTTCTTTCATGTGAAGTTGAAATCAAAGTGGGGATGTGTCGGGCAACTTTAAATGCTCATTTTGGTTTATAGGTTTCTTATATTGATACTTTAGTACTATCTTAAGCCGCTGGTTGTTTTCTGCTTTTGCCCCCCTTTTCAGCTACAAAATAAAAACAGCTTTTTCAGACTGTAAAATGATGCAAAACCCTTCTTTTATGTCTCACAGGAAATAAGGAAGAAAAATGGAAAATGCAATAATAGTACTTTGATCGGTCATGATGCCGCAAAATTTTTTGTTATAAAAAATATTA
Source organism: Prunus padus (assembly GCA_024362665.1). Classification (NCBI taxonomy): domain Eukaryota; kingdom Viridiplantae; phylum Streptophyta; class Magnoliopsida; order Rosales; family Rosaceae; genus Prunus; species Prunus padus. The sequence continues at coordinate 1,389,521 of JANFAM010000013.1, read as the reverse complement.
CCATTTCAAAGCTTCTTTTTGTTGGCACTCTATGTAGGAATATGTTTTGGTAATTATGACGAACTGTTGGCTTATCTATATCAATGCTTGCATTTCCGAAAAAAATCCATTGTAAACATCAACTCTGAAGCTGGATTTTATACCTTACTTTGAATCGAGCAAAATCTTCCTAATACTCATTTGCAAAGTTTTAAAATTAGAACAAATCTGTATGTATTGAAGGGCTTTTCTATGTGGGTGGGTGGGTGGGTGTGTGTTAAACTAATGTGCAGTCGTACATTTTAGAATACATTAATGTCATGTTGCAACCAAAATTGTTGTGTTCATCTGATGATTGAGTTCCTCACCTCTTGGTATACCAGATGTGGGAGGTATCCTCCAGAAGTCCGAACTGCCATTCCTGTTGATGGGAGATTTGAACATATTGTCTTGTCATGTAACGCCACATCTGATCATGGAATTATCTGGATAGAAAGGGAAGCAGAGAAGGCTTTAGAAGTAAGTGGAGCATAACTTTCAACCTTTTACATTCATTATCTTCTCTGTTCTCCTTAGATTGCCGTGAATTAACGTTGTTGATAAATAAAGTAAGATTGGATATCATGTTCCAAATCTTACCATCTACTGATATTTTTGGTAGTTTCTTTTATTATTATTTTGGATAAGCATTATTTTGGGAACTTTTGGTACAAAATCTACAATAGAACTATACCATACAACCATAATGCCTTGGAATGTAAAACAAATTAAACATGCTTCTAGCTCAATGAAAATTCTGTGATTTGCACAGGAATGTAAAGAATATAAACATTCTCTTTATTCTCTTCCTCAAAGCCTCAAACTGACATGATCCCTAAGTTAGCTGTCTAGAAGTGTTTATTAACTATCAGAAGGGTCCTAATGTTTGTAAACTTTCTTGTATGGACTAAACCCATGTGGTGGATGCGTGTGCCTTAAGACTGTCTTTGGTTGTTGGAAACCGGACAAGATGTAAAGGAAGGGGTTATGCTAGTTTAAGCAGAAGATAGCCTTAGAGGCCGTCTTTGGTCTGATCACTCTTGCCTTATTGGCAATTCAGATTTCGATATTGTGCCTTCATTTACTCCAACTGCACGAACAAAACGCTTTCACTTCCCTTTCCCTATAATTTGTTTCCTCCCTCCTTGCAGTACTGGACATTGTTCAAAAAATGCCAACCCAACGCATGTGAAATGATTCAATTGTCAGACTTTCTTGCATTTTTTATGCTTGCTAATTCTGGATCCTTTTTGCCCAAGCATATTGTATATGTGAACCATAATTTAAAGTAAAAGGTTGATTTGAGATTTTTTTTTCCTGATTGCTATTGGATTGTAAATGGTTAGGTTTTTTCTGTTGAATAATTACTGAGTAGTGATGGAATTTCTCTTCAGAGAATGAAGGAAAGTAGTTCAGAGACCATAACAACTGCTCCAAAAGTACAAAAACTAGACAGGTTGCAGACCATTGAAAAAGAACACAAAGATGCATTGGAAAGAGCTGTCAGTTTGAATGTACCTCATGCGGTGACATCCAACAAGGAAGCTGCCGAAGACCAAGAACCAGAGGGTCCAAAGAGTGACACTGAGAGTAAAGACCCTCCGGACACAAAGTCAAAGTCCACTGGGGGAAGGGCAAAGTGGGATGATGCAGTTGAAAAGCTTTTCAAGAAAAAGGAGTCTGAGGATGTACTGCTAAATAGAGAATCAAATGCCACAGAATAGCGGCATTTTTTCTTTCGGTTTCTATTTGTCTTTTGTATTTGAGGTTTAGGTTTTTGTGAATATTTCATGATTCATTCTTTTGTAGTTGTTTACTTTCTACTTCGTTTTTTCTGGTACATATCGTACCTGCTTTACAGTATATTTGAATTAGGATTTGTACATTTTATAGGTAAAAGAGTTGTGATTACATACAACTACAGGGTCCATGTGAGAATTACCATTGCAGAAAATACTCATATTTAATCCTCTTAGATTCCTCCTTAAGATGTAGGCCACATCACATTTTTTTGGAGCATTTTTGCTCACCTCTCATTATCCTTCTCAACACTTGACATGTGCTCATAAATCATAACTATGGTTACATAAATCAAAGTAAAAAGTTAATTATGGTTTTGTCTATGGACACGTGTGAAGTATTACGAATGGTGGTGAGCATATACCTTGAGTTAAAGTGACGAGCAAAAATCTTGAGTTTTGGCTCATTTTTACTTCGGTTTTAGCATTTTCAATCATGTAGCTTTGTTTAGTTAGCAATCGAGTCCTACAAGTATAACATTGTTAAAAAATAAAATAAAAATTAGACGAAATTTTTACATTTTGGGTTGATTGCAAATATTTCGGTTAGTTGGAGCAAAAAATTCTGGGCAGATGTGTAGTATGATTGAGGAATGCTTGGCGCTGTGTGATGGCCTTGCCCATGCTGTTCACAAAGGTTGGCGGAAAGTTTTGGTTGAATGTGACTCTAAACTCATTATTGACTGCATCAACCATGTTGTTTCTGTCCCTTGGAGTATAAGGCTCCTTGTGCATGATATCTGGATGCTGAGTTCTTATTGTGACGAGATAAGCATGTGTTTCGGGAAGCTAACTTCACAACTTATGTGATTGCTAGTTTAGGTCTTGGTCTTAATCCTTCCCATATGTGGGAGCATGGGCTACCTTCGAGTTTCTCTATTCCATTTTATTTTGATATAGTTGGGTATGTGTGTCCTCGTGGTTTCCAATTGTAATGTTTTCCCTTTTTCTATATATATATATATATATATATATATATATATATATATATTTTTTTTTTTTTTGGGGAGAGACAAAAGTACCCTCCATGTGGTGGGTTCATCTTGCTATGTCAAATTGCATCTATAATATTTAACGAAATCTATGATTTGAGTTGGTAAGGTTCATGTCTTGTGAGTAGCCCCACCAGGGGTTCGAGTCTTGCTGTCAAGAATTTTCATTAGTCTTGTGATTTGTAAATTCTACGTAAATTCGTATACGTGGCGGGTTGGGTGCAGTAATGCGTAAGTCGCTTAGGCTCGAGCTTGTGGGTTTGCCTTGACATTGGTGGTGAGAATAGTCAATCTTCCCCTAAACTTTTTTTTAATAAAATAAAAATCTATGATTTGATCTTGATTGCAAGCGTAACATGACTAAAGTTGCTAAAATTGAAATACTACCGAATTGTAAAACACCCACATACGGAGACCAAAGATATAATTTGTCAATCCAACAACCAAACACCCACATAAACATTGAAAATGAATGACACGTCTAAGAATTCTATTGGTATTAGAAGCAAGGATGAGAAGGATAAGAAATGGTTTGGTTTGGTTTGTTGAAAGTCCTGTACCAGGTAAAAGAAGGAATGGATGAGAAAAATGGGTTATCTTTTGTTTGTCCAATAAAGGTTTGATAAATTGGATTTGCACACCTATACAAAAGACACATCAAGTATCTTTCTACTAAAACTTCAGGTGCACAAGTAAATACTATTAACCACTTGAGTTAACCACTTGAGCTACAAGCGATATTGGAGTGTTGCAAGTTTGGTCAAGCGTTAGAGGGCAAAACTTAAGCCAACACATTTACTAAAACTATGCTCATAATTCTTTTTGGATGCTAATTTTAGGTGTTAACTTAGGAAGAGTTTAAACGTGCTGTTCTCCATTGGAATGAGGTAATAAAATTTGGACACCCTGCCAATTTTTTGGGTCGAATAGTATAGAAGAAGCTAATCAAAATATCTAATGATGGAAACCAAAACTTCAAATTAAAGCATTGCATTAGTTAGTTCAATAGTTAATCTTGGATCCATGACCTAACTAACTCTATGACATGCTACTTAACCATGATAAAGCCAAATGCTGAGAATGGGTTTACTTCCCAATGCAATCCATCAAAGTAGGCCTTGTGTCTTTGGTTGGTTAACGGCTTTAATAAGAAATGCTTGAAAGTTTGGGGTTAACAACCTTTTGCTCATATTTTGATCTTCTTTGGAATTGGAGGGCCATTGCTTTTTGTAAAACAGTGACATAAAAGCAACGCTGCACTCACTCTTTTTGCCTCTGCAACGGTACATATGGGTCTGCAAGGTTGCAACGGTGCAACGTACTACGTGCACTCGCTGTGACTGATTAATAAGTCAACTCGATAACTCTACCAATTTTTTTACTTTTTTAACTCATATAAATTTTCTGTGTAGAACATCATTTCTTTATTTTAAAAACTGACATTATTGAAAATGTGTCGGAAACATGTGAGTATTTTTATTGATAATAATGATTATCGACACATTATCGATAACATATCGATAATCTGTTCTGTAAGTCTGTATTGTTAAATTTTTGAACTTGATATTCTACTTGATGAAATCAACTTAATCAATAGTCAAGATTCACTTTTAACCCCAACAAAAAAAACAATGCAATCCCTTAGGATTAGCCCAAGTGGTGATGGTGGATGAGGGCATGGGTTAGGTTGAGACTAGATCAAGAGTTCAATTGGTTTCCATTGTATAACCAAAAAAGAACAACATAATCAATAGACCAATCAAGGGAACATATAAGAAAAAGAACTTTTCTTATTGAGTACTTGGTCACTATTGAGTAATTGAGGGTTTTGATCACTTGGCCCTACTACTTTAAGAAAGACAACTTTTCAGATTAATTTCTCTACTACTTTATTTAGCTGCGTTTTACCTCTGGATCATTAAAAAAGCTGATTTAATTCAAAGTTTGAGGTTTCGATTACTGCTAGTAGTAGCTAAGGCAGTAAAATTGGCACAAAAATTACTGAACAAAAGACTGGGTCTGTCTACTTGATCCTTAAAATTTACTCAAACAGTTCATATTCATGATGATAGAATCAAGCAGTCAGCATATGATCATTATCTGAGTAAATCAAGTTAATTACTCTCGTAGTAATCAAGTTTTTTAGTTAATTAGCATAGATATTAATGATGTGAAGCAAAGCCAGACTTTTTGGATTTATATATGTTTATAGTTAACACCAAGAGGAGATTTGAAGGAACTTAAAACTTAAAAGGGTTTGACAAGAATTTGCATGAGAGGGAGATTTAATCAGAATGTTTGGTACCTGAGATTGAGAGCGCATGCAAATTCTTTGATGTTGCAACCGAAACAAGCACTCAAGACAAGTACCAATCTCCAAACCTTGTTATATCCAAAACCTTATATAAACTGATCACTTCCATTAATTACCACCCACATTTTCATTTGAGATTTATACATTATGTTGAAGCCCCACACCAAATCTACTCTTAAGGTCTTGGTTCTTTTTAATTATGAACTTCTTAATTGTTCTTTTCTTTAATTTCTATGCTAACTAGCCTGACTAATTGTTGTCTTTTTACCAATGAAGTTTGCGAAAACTGCTTCTCAGTCTCCAACCAGTTCATGGAGCTCAAATTCTGGAGGGATGGTGAGATCAGACATATTACTTCAACTTATGGAAACCGTTCGTGTAAATTAATACCATGTTCACCTATTAATTAATCAGCTTAATGAAGGTTTAAGCACTCAAGTGTGAACTTGGTCTAGCCTCTTCTTAAATATTGGGAAGAATGAAAAAGAAATATCCAATGTTATCCTTTCCCTTTGCCCTTTGGTTTTGCTAACTTCATTTTCTGGTTACAGAAACAATCCAAGTTCATTCTTTATGTCAAAGAAGTTCCTTTCTTGCTTTATTTTTTATTTAATTTTTGCCAACTGGATTTGATATACTTTCCTTTCTATTCATTATGTTTACTATTTAGATTTTCTTATATATATATATATAAGTGATATTAGAAGAGCAGAGAATCAAACACAAGATCTCTAGTGCATGTACTTTAAACTAATTAAGCTACAAGTTGCTTACTATTGAAAACAGCATTGAACAAATAGCTAAGTGGCAGTGTAGTTGCTTTATTATGTACTTCCTTAATCATTTTAGTAATAAAGCTATTTTGTTGGGTCAAGTGGCATGAAGAATGTGGAAAGTGCTTTCACTTCTCCTACTTAAGATTCCACGAGGTCACATCCTCAACAGAATAGTAAAATTGTACCTATTTTTACTCAAATTTATCTTTACATAATTTGCTTTCCTGGATCCTTTGCTTACTCTATGGGCCTTAAGGTCTTGGTAATTTTTCCTCATAATTTCCATATCATTGCCACTAATAGCCTATCTTACTTTACAGCCAAAATATGAAGGCAAAGAGCGGCTCCATGACAAATCTAAGGTAAATTTTGTAATATAATTCTCTCTCTCTCTCTCTCTCTCTCTCTCTCTCTCTCTCTCTCTCTCTCTCTCTCTCTCTCTCTCTCATAGTAATTGTGGTACCTTGTCTATTATTATTTCTAGTCTTCTCAGAAGTCTCCTACAAAAGAAAATACCAAACCTCAAGAAATTATACTCCACACTCAACAAAGAGCAACCAGACGAGCAACGTTCAACTACATGGTGAGTCTAGTTTCGACCCCCAACTCAAGTGTTTCTTGAAATTTAGCCTTTGTCAGAGCTTTTTGTGATCAATTAACTGACGTGTAAAATACACAGGTTGCAGCCAAGCTGAGCATCTTGGAGCAGCGGAGAAAACAAGAAGAAATGTTGCAGAAGGTATATGCATGCCTGCCGCGCATAGATCAATTTTAATGAAAACTTTCTTTCTCCGGTTATCTAAAATTATGTAAGCGCATGCAAGAGAGAGCAACACTACTAATGCAAAAGTGTTGTGAATTGAGCAGATGATAGAAGAGGAAGAGATTCGCTTACTGAGAAAGGAGATGGTTCCAAGGGCTCAATTGATGCCATTTTTTGATAGACCTTTCGTTCCCCAAAGGTTAAAACACAACAATTTATTCCGGTTAGCATTTCTCGAGATTTAATTGCCATATACCAAATAATGCGTTTTCTTTTTGGTTGGATTGCAGATCAAGCAGGCCCTTGACAGTTCCTAGGCAACCAAGTTTCATGGGCAGAAAGTGCTTCGGCTGCAACTCTAGCAGTGGCCTCTACAATTTCCAGCACACAACTCAAGCTATGAACCCGATCAAGTAGCCGTGGCCTCGACCATATATACTCTAAGAACCACCCGCCAATTAATAGATAATTTCTTAATTAGTATACAAACTCCTCCCTGATCATGCTGCCTTCGTGCATATAACGCCTTTAATTTCTTCTTTTTGAGATCCTTTTTGAGTCCCTCGATAGCTGTAATTTAGTTTACCCTGAAGGGGAAATGCTAATGATATCATTCTCCACAGTAATCAATAAAAGTGAACGAATTTCTTGTTGCTTTGCCTTTTGTTTTCTTAAATTAACAATCCCATTAATGAATTGCAAACTAGGTGAAGTGAAAAGTGGGACCGTGAATTTGCTGTGTTTTCAAAATATTTGTTGTTTGACAACAAAACATGCAAATGATGTTAACAAGAGCATCAAAATGCACCATCACAACTGTAGCATCAGGATCCAATCGTACAAGCAAGCAAAGACCAAGGCTGACTCAAATAGATCAACGGATACATCAGCTTAATTATCCTTCTACATTATTCTGGAATCATTTTAGTTTTTTATTGCAAGGTTTTTTTTTTTTTTTTTTATGCCCTTGGATGTGTCATTACTTCTTCTAGAGATTTATATTGGTGACTCCTTTTTCAAAACATTCCACTACATAATTTAAAGTCTTAGATGGAGTGTGATCAAATATATATATATATATTATAAACAGAGCAATTCCCTAATTACCGTTGATTTTTTTTAATATATAGCGTTACCGTATTAGAAAAAAATAAAATTACGGTAAGTCACACACAAAATTACATTCATACGTTACAAATCGCGATAAAAATGCGACAAGTAAAACATTCACATAATGAATAGTGTGTTTGGTACATGAGATCTTGTGAGTAAACATTACAAAAGTATATAAAAAGTATCTGGAATGGGCATTGGTTAAAAGCACAAATCAGTGGGAGCATCATGACTAATGATAGTAATGTACAAGAGCAACTTGCTCCGGAATTTATGCTTCATCATATATATATATATATATATATATATATATATATATATCAGAAAAAAAAAAAAAAGACGCCAACTAGAGCCTTCAAGAACCTTCTTCCACCTTCTGTACAGTTAGACTACATAAGTATTATAGATAGGCAGAATATAACAAAAACAGAAAAAATTTATTGAGAGAGAGAGAGAGATGGGGAAGGCACGTAGTGTTGGCATAGGCATGGATTATTCTGCAACAAGCAAATCGGCCCTACGATGGGCAGTCGATAATCTGATAGAAGAAGGAGATCGCATCATATTAATCCATGTTGAGCCTCCCAAAGCTACCAATACCAGAAAGCAGCTGTTCGAGGACACTGGATCACGTACGTATATTAATTATCATGTGTAACAGTACACATCAATCAAATTACATTTATTCTCTGTTTTTTTTTTGCTTCTTCGATCGTTTTATGTGTTTGCAGCTTTGATTCCTCTGGAAGAAATTGTAGAGACTTATGTCTCAAAGCAGTATGGACTTACTAGTGATCCGGAGGTTCTTGATATTCTTGATACAGTTTCAAGAACTAAAGGGGTATGTATGCTCTTAATCTCCTCTCTCCTAGTTTAAATGCCACTTTGACTTCGGAGCAATTTTGTATACCCCAAGCATACATATACAAGTATAGAAAAGTATATGTACATTTGTCCGTATTTTTAATAAATAATGGATTGTTGATATTGTATTGATAACGTTAGATGTCATTATAAAAAAACAAACGTGCTGACATGTTATCGATACATGTTAATTTTTTAATAACAAACATACGATATGTTATCGATTTTGACACATCTCTGTGCATACAGTACAAAAGGTAAAAGGGGACATGTTCCATTTTTTGGGTGTATGGGGTAGACGTTATTATAAATAAGCGCCTAATTTGCATTTGGAATGTGAATAGGCTAAGGTTGTGGCCAAGGTTTACTGGGGTGATCCAAGGGAGAAGTTGTGCGATGCTGTGCAAGATCTCAAGCTTGATTCGCTTGTTGTTGGAAGCAGGGGCTTAGGCCTCATTAAAAGGTGAACACTCACAAATTTTCTACTAAGTAATTCACATTCTCTAAGATTTAAAGCCCTACAGAAGAGAGGTCTTAAAACATCATATCTGGCCAACATTTTAGTCAAAGGAAAAGAAAAATAAAGTTTAATAAGGCACTAATTTCCACTCCGAGATATGTACTATCTAATTAATTGGAAATTTGATGCCTAAACCCTGCAGGGTGTTGCTTGGCAGTGTTAGCAACTATGTGGTGACTAATGCTTCATGTCCAGTTACAGTGGTGAAGGGCACGCCATCAACCAAACTCTAAATCAAGCCATTTCATGATATCTAAAAGTTTAGGTCTCTATCTGCAAAGGAGGATTACTTGTGAGTAATGTGTTGTACACTGGAAACTTCAAGGATATATATAAGGCCTTAGATGTGTCTTTTTCTTTTGTTGTTTTAGTTGTTTTTATTTTCTACTTTTTTTTATATCATGAAATGTTTATTCTATAGGTTTTGGATTGATGGGAGTGGACTTTATGATTGCTCAACTTTATTTATGCTCTTTGGCTAAGGTTTTTTTTTTTAATAAATATTTTTATAATTACTATTCTTCCTTTCTAGTTTCTACATTCCAATTACTGAATGTTGTTTTAAGAAGTGATAGTAGGGGAGGGGAACCTGAACCTAGGATCTCCTTCGAGTGTGTAAACATTACTAACCACTTGAGTTACAAGTATCCTTGCCAATTATTGTATTCAAGCTTAGCCAGTGACTAGCTAGGCTTCTTGAATTTCTTGATTTTTTTTTTTTGAGGAATTGGTTTCTACATGGTGCATTTAAATTAAGCTTGATTATGAATTTTGAGGTGATTGAAATTTTCCTCAGAAAAATAAATACTCCCTGCAACTTGGTGTATTTATCAACTCAAATTCCCCTTCACCGCGGGAAGAGTTTTCAATGTCTAATCGGGCTCAAAGTGGGGCAACATGGGCCAAATGAGTCTATAAGACCAAATTTCTCTATTTCACAATTTGGTTTTTTTTTTTATCAACAAGCGAAGGGGATTTTGAACTCTGGCCTCTTCATTATTTGAGAGATAATTATGTTAGGCCAAGAGCTAACTTGTCAGAAATTTGATTGTCGATTCCATCAACATATACAAAATAAAAGGGGGTAAAAATACTCATTAGGCATCAAATTTGAGCAAAAGAAATTGTCACACGCGATACAAAACGGACGCTCACTCCCACTCCAATTGAAAGCACATACAAGTACAGTAATAATCGAAAATAACAATTACGCACTCAATTTTAGCAAAGTTTATAATTAATAAGAGTAGCAATTAAAAAGCAGACGCTTTCTAACAAACAAGATTCATCTTCTGCTTCCTGGCCGTAACAAACTTCCTCCAAATTGTTGTGATCTCCCTTGTCTTTTCCAAATCACTCTTCTTACTCTCAAGTGCCCTCGTCTCTGCAGGTTTCCCACACTCTCCGTCGGCTGCCTTCACATTGGAGCTAAGCTTAGATGGAAGTGTGTCTAGTTCATGCAACACTTTCTTGATATCATTCACGAGGCGCTCCGCCAAAGTGCGAGAGAAGTCCTCTCTAATCACGACACGCAAAACTGTGACATGTTGCGCGTCTGCGGGCATGGTATAGGCAGGGACGATCCATCCGAAGCGGCGGAGCAAGTCAGAGATTTCGAACTCGTCATGGCGGTGGTTGTCCTTCAAGGAGAAGGCCACCAAGGGTACCCCTTCGTCTTTAGAGACTATGTTGAAGCGCTCTGTCTTCTCCAATCCTTCTTTTAGTACTATCATGTTTTCGCGACAATTTTCCATGACATTCTTGTATCCCTGGTTTACATGCATAAAATTCTGTTAATTATGTCATACATATGATATCTAAAGGTCATATGATCACCAAGCTGTGTTTATGGATTACCGATTATTATCATGAAACGCACAATTAAATGTCTCAAGAATGATTCAAAGATCATGAAATTGACGTGTAGCTTGTTAACTATTTGACATGTACATTTAATTATTGGTAGCTTGCTTGCTTAGCGTGAAACGCTAAGGCCAATTGAGCAATGTTAATGGACCGTTTCTCAATAAACTATCATACTTAGAATGAAGGCAGGCAAAACTCTGCATATTTCATGACTAATTCATTTATAAATTAATAATGCACCTACCTCAAAACCCAAGCGAATGAGTTGATAATATTGAGCAATAACTTGGCTGGAACCTGCATTATGGAAAGCATGAAAACTGAGTCTACAGTCGGACATTTACCGATGTGAATAGCATATTAAAACTGCTATGATATATATCAATAAAATAATGAAGACAGTTTAAAGACTAGGTACCTTTAGAGAAGTTGAGGGTGAAGGTAGGTTGATCTGCTCCAAGATAGTTGATATGGAATATGAGTTCCTCAGGCAAGTCCTCTTTGTTCCTCCAAATGACCCACCCAATCCCTGCATACACAAGTCCGTACTTGTGCCCACTAACATTGATGCTCTTCACTAAGGGCAAACGGAAGTCCCACTCAAGTTCTGGGTATATAAATGGTGCAATAAACCCACCACTTGCTGCGTCTACATGGATTGGAGTATCCCATCTACCCAAGCAAAAAAAAAAATTCAAAGTTAGGTGTTATACACACGAGTAATATGTTATTTAGACTACATCAACATTACTGCATCACTACCACCTCTCCAATAGATATAGGATCCGCCTGTGAAAATGAGTCCCATTTCATTCGTGAAGAAAGATGCGATCCATATTTTCTTAATTCTATATATATATTTGAAGAGCTTTCTCACTAATTTTTCAATAATTTTAAGAGCACCGACTTTTATTCTAATAATTTGAATCCAATTGATGTGACAACATTTCATTCAATTAGAACTAAGTTTACCGTATGAATACCATTTATTTATGTGTCACATCAGTTAGGAATTCAAAGGAAGATAAAATTGTGTGAGAGAGAGAGAGAGATTACATACCCAGTTTCCTTGTTCTTCTCTACCAAGAGATCATTCAGGCGCTTAACATCTTCGAATTCACCATTGAGGGTGGAGCCGAGGATAGCAGCGACGCAGATGGTGTTCTCATCAACCATCTCCACTGCTTTCTCAGGGTCCATTACATAGTATCCTTCCCTCAACTTCACCTCCTTCAATTCCACCTCAAAGTACCTTGCAAATTTCTCCCAGCACACCTTCAATTAATCCATACAGTAACAATATTAGTTTGATTTGATTGCAATGCCAAGGTACTAAATTTTCGTACATTATGTGGCAGACTTTAATTATCAACTAATCATAATAAATAACGAATGTAACAAGTCGATTACACACGTCACATAATTCGATTCACTAACATAATTATGTAGTTTGAAAATATATTGTCCGATCAATCATTGTTGAATTTTATTTTTATTTATTTATTAAAAATGCTGAAATAAATATGATGACTGTATATAAATACCTGGACATTGGCTCCGGTGACAATGTTGGGGTTGTCAACGGGCTTGCCCTCAGCTCTCCTCTTGTTCTGCCACTTCCTCTTGAAGGCTAAGCCGGCCAACATGATGGCCTCAGAAGAGCCCACAGTTCCCACTCCAACTGCTGCCTCTGACTCCTCCAATGGGGCATTGAATAGATGAGCTATGATGTTTACGCACCGATTCTGTGTGTTCATATATATCATGCACAAAAACATAATACATAATTAACTCTCCAAGCACCCAACATAATGTAAGTTGAGATTCATTTTTAATCAAGATAAAAGATCTCTTAATTAATCTGTGTTTTGAGTGGTTAATCATACCAATTAACATGATGAGATGAGAGAGTATCATCAATTGGTATTTACATAAGCTTTTTCCTAGAGAAACGCTACAAAAATGACAGTCTAGAAGTTGGAGGATAGAAAATGAAATAAAATTTATTAGTTGATATGGGAGAATTATTTTAGACTATATTTGTTTGTCGAATTATGTGGTAGATAAAATTCACTTACTACATCAATTATTATGATCAACTCGTTAACTAGTCAATAAATAAATATTAAGACGAAACATGCTGTTTTTGCTGACGTGACGCAATAATTTGCTATACTTTGTTAGAATGGAGAACAAAAATGGTAACGATGGAAAACAGATTTAGACACATCTTTCTACTAGTCAAATTAGGCTCATTTAGGACTATGACATTTCAGATCATCCTCTCTGTCCCTCCTTGTCCATTGAATTTAACAGAAGGGGAAAGGCGTCGCTTTGAGGAACTTCAATCTCTATGCCAGAAAGGAAAAAAGGAAAGAAAAGAAAACGGGAGAGAGAAAGAGAGCTATCAAAACATTGTCCCACACATTGATTGAAAGATATGGAGATCTTCGGCTAATGAGAGAAGAAGATATGCAGATGAATGGGGTTCCCGCTAGATCCAAATGTGAGGGATGGAGAAATCAATGTACGCGTCTAACTAGCTAGCTACCAACTTACTATCAAAGACAACGACAAATCAAAATATAATTAATTGGGAAGACGTGGACTAGTAATTTTAGTGCGGTTTTTGTCCGCTTTAGTTTTACTTTTAGCATATTAATTTTGCTTTTAGCATGTTAATTTGTTGTTATTTTAGAATTAATACTTTAGATGTCTTATTGATATCTTTTTGCCTAATAAAGGAAATTAAAGCTAATCCCACCCCACTGCTAATCATACCAAAAGGAGGAAGGAGGACATTGCCATGATCTCACTTAATATATTATTATAATACCCATTAGTTGCTGTGTTGATTTCTAGTTGATGGACCATTTTTTCTAGTAACTAAAGTTTGTTTTCAGACCCAAAAAAAAAAAAAGTATCGTTAACAAACTTTATTTTAATTATATTATCTTTTCAACCATTGAGAGTGACACATACTTTTAAATATCATAATACTAATATATAGTTACATAACTATTAAAAGACATATTTCAGAAATTATCTACACAACAATATCATCAAGATGTTTTGATTAGATATGTTTCGTAATCAATCACTTTTTATAAAATATTTTTAAAAAAGAGGAAAATTATCTACACAACAATATCAGAAATTTATGGACCGTCCATCCCACCTAAAATTTCTAGAATGAGTGCCCACTTGGTTTTTCTTTTAAAAATGGTGGATTGGATCAACGTGCGTTGGCAATAATCAAGCCAACTTATTCCACGCGCATCTTGGCATAAACTGCGGACCCAATCAACTCTGATTGGGTTCTTTTATCATTTTCCAAATTAATAAGAACTTTATTGTTTTTGAAACAAAATAAAAAATAAAAAATATCACATGTTCACTGTCGCGCGAAGCTGCGCGCGATGTGATATGTGGTACGGTGATTGGCTCTTATTTGATATCCAAATCCATCAGCCTATCCAAATGGACTGAGTGAGAAACTGTAAAGTTACCTCCAATGCCTGCCTGTACCAGTAATTGTCTAAAAAACTTACCTCTTGTGACCAAAATGCCCACTACAATAATTGGAACACAAAAGTACCGTATAGTCTGGGTCAATCATTTCCGATCAAACTGCAATTTTTTTTTGTTAAAATATATTTCGTATTCATAATTTAGGTTTTTCTTTTCTTCCTATTTTCCGCCTCTTCTTCTAATAAAACCAAGTGCTAGTTGAAAGACTAGAGGCAATAGAAAAGAAAATTGATTGGAAGTGAAATATTTTTATAATTATTTTACCTTCATCTCCTTACTGTTATAAGAAATGTGAGAAGATTAAAATTTCCGAGATTTACAAGTGTGCTTTCACACACAAAAACAAAAGTCGGTTTGAGAGTGATTTGGACTTGTCACCACCACAAATCACGCCTTAGCTTTGGCATCTTCTTTTTTTTTTTTTTGGGTTGTTAGACAGAAGTTAGAAAGAGGGAGGAAACTCCCACACACATGTACTTGAGGATGTTGAACCCAGTATAATATCACCTAATGGGAACTCGACCAGTGGGGCCCTAAAAAACTTAGGTAATTCAACTAAGAGGAATGCTAGCAACCTTCTCTCTAATTTTCTCTTTGAATCTTCTCTTCTCACGATGACACGCCATTTTTTACACTTAAAAAAATGGAAATTTTAACATAAAGGTTGTCTAATATAATAATGACATTGTTTTAAGTGTAGAAATTGACACGTGTCATGAGAAGAAGAGAGAAAGTCCAAAAGAGAAAGTTAAAGAAAAGGTTACTAGCATTCCCCTTCAACTAATACCTCATTTGTGAAATTGGGGTCTTATCAATGGGGCCCTAAAAAAAAGAGGTTGGCATGGCATCTCACTCCTCATTTCTAATATCTATTTTTATCTTTAATTATACGCCGCTTATTATTATTAATTAAACAAAGAATGAATCAACGACGTTGCCAACAGGGCATCTGCTTTTCAAAGAATATATGTAATCAAAGTCGTCGTCCTGATGATATTATACTAATTAATTAACACATACATATATTTATACAGTTTCGATCTCTTGGACCTTGGGTTCAAGATATTGTGATCACCATCAAATGGTTTAAAAAAATTTCTTCAAATGAGTGCAAGAATGGATGAAACATTGAATTTAATTCAATTGTGGGTGATCACAAATCTCTTGAACCCAATGATTCAAGAGATCGAGACTGTATATTTATATATATTCTCACCAACTCCACTGATAGTTCGAATTAAATTATGAAGCAAATGTAATATTAATTATAAAAAATTGTAAAACGGGAATGGATCCAAAACGACGATGATGAGGATGAAAATGAAGATATGGGGTTACCTGGAGCTCAGTCGTGACAGGGTATTCATCCATGTCTACATAGTTCTTGTTGATGGAGGCCATCATCAGTTTATCGCACTCAGGCTCCATCCACGTCGTCACGAACGACGCCAGATTCAGCCTTGGGTTGCCATCCAACATCAGCTCGTCGTTTATGATCTGGTAGGCTGCCTCCTTCGGGATCGAATTTTCCCCCATTTTGAACCTGCATGATCGATCAATATCATCAATCCATCCATTTAATCAATTCATCAGCAATGACATCGATGATGAAACTAAATATGAATCGTGCATACATAATGAGAGAGATTTTTGTTGTTGTTAAAGCGTCTTATGTTGTCAGGCAGAATCTAAAATTACCTGGGGAGAGAAGTTCGAACGTATCGAGAAGCAAAGGTTGAGTGGACGGAGACATCCGACTCCGATGCAGTTTTTGAGAGAACCATGGTGATGGATTGATAATGGTGTAGTAGTTTCAAAGAGATCTAGATCTAGATATGTGACTGTGGATATGGGTTTTGAGGAGGGAGGAAGATCGATCTAAACCAGTCCCAAATCAAGAAGTAGTATACAACTAGGGAAGGGAAGAGTGGATACTTATTTATAAGGAAAAACAATTCCCAAGGTTATTTTGGTCTCTTATTAAAATGATTTATATTATTCAAACTTTGAGAAGTTGCCAAGTTGGAACATGGACGTGGCGTTCCAACATTATGGTGTTTGAAAAATAATAGTCTAATGTAATAATACAACTTCCATGCCTACCAAGTAAGGTCACTCTCTATGAGTCTGCCTCAGCGTTACCCTTGGTTTTGGACTTTGCTTTTGAACCCATTCAAAGTTGGAGTCATTTTATAGACTTGCAGGAGAAGATGATGAAAGTCGTGTCGGGTAGAAGGTTTCATAAGTCTTTGGTGCATAATGCTTTACCTGTTAGAAATAGTTGTGTGTTGTAAAGAATAAACATGCGGAGCCTATTTACTAATGGTTTGAAGACTTTAGTGCATAATGCTTTCCCTGTTAGAAATATGACTATTACTCACTGTAGATTTAGATACAAATTCATAAAAGTCCCTTGTGAATTTTTTTGGAAACTAATTCTGTAACATCTCACATCGACCAACAGAGAGGGGGTGATGTGTCTTATATGTACATACCCACCTTCATCTAGCACGAGGCCTTTTGGGAGCTCACTGACTTCGGATTCCATGGGAACTCCGAAATTATGCGAGTTTGGGCTAGAGCAATCTCAGGATGGGTGACCCACTGGGAAGTTACTCGTGAGTTTCCAGAAACAAAACTGTGAGATAGGGGCCCAAAGCGGACAATATCGTGCTACGGTGGAGCCAATCCGGGATGTGACAAATTCTCCTACCATGCCTATTAAAGGTATTTGGGATGTTAATGAAAGGAACAACATAATCTTTGATGATGTTAAAGCCAAGATAATCTTGTATTGTTTCACATGTGTTCTGAAAATTTAAATACATTTACCCTGTTAATTGAAGGAAAACTTTCATGCACTATCATCAATCAAACCCTTACTGAAACTATCCATTTTTGAAAAAATATATCTAGATGTGCTGACGTTGTTTCATCTTGTATTTGTGTAAGAATCCTTTCAGGAAATAGGATCCAACGTGCAACTAGTATGGCCAGAATCAGAGGCATATGTCGCACGGGTGAATAATTGCTCACACGCGAATTCATGCCTAGCTACAATTCGAGCGAAGTTGACAGAAGAACAATTAGAGCAATTCAACAAATCATGTTTTGGTCATCTTGCAAATATTGATAAGATCCAATTTAATGGGCAAATTGTGCATGAGATTGTCTTGCGTCGAGTCGCTGGGCTAGGTGTGGGGTGCTACATTGCTCAATTCACTCATCATAATTTAGGTTTGATCACAGGGCTCCATTTTGGGGAAGTGCCTAAATTTTCTGGTGAAGACAGTGATGAAATCAGACTTAAGGAAAAATTGGAGATGAAGGAATTACATGTTCTGATTTAGAACAAGCATTTGTGAATTGCACATAGGGCGATGACATCTACAAGCTAGCTCTTGTTTGCTTTGCTGAGCTTGTGGTTTTGGGAAGGGACAAGCATTTAAACATTAATATGGATTACCTGACCCTTGTAGAGGATTTGGATGCCTTCAACAGGTATCCGTAGGGTTCGGTGTCCTTTGACAAAACCCAGGACAGTCGATTGTCCGCACCAACAAAGTTTCCCAAAAGCGGTGAATGGCAAAAGCCTGGTTGAAATTTTAAAGGTTTCACATATGCTCTCCAGGTACGTGGTAATAGTGTTCATGTTATTTATGCTTTGTGAACTTTAAAACTTAATTAATGACATATATCTTGTGAATTGTGTAGTTTTGGGCATACGAATTAATTCCTAGGTTGGCAGACCTGAATTACTACAAGGTTATTGATCCAACAGTTGTCCTGCGTATTTTGCTTTGGAGAACTGCGAAGTCTGTACCCGAGTTCAAAAAGTTGAACTCTTATTTTTTCCAGAACAAAGAGGTTTGGTTTGCATCCTATCATTTGTTTATAAGGTTAAATGAAAATTTTAACTAGAATGATTGAATATGAATCTTGTTTGTATTCTTAAACAGTCAGTTTTGTTTCAATTTGGGGGACGATTTGTTATAAACACAAATTTTGGGAATTTTGGCTAAATACAGAATCGTAATGATAATTTTGATCTTTGCAGAGTGTGATTGACTGTTGTTTTTTATGAGAATTGTGGTACTTATTTTGGGTTATGTTTCTAGTGTTCAGGTTTGGTTGGACCTTTTAGTCTTAAAACTCGTTGAATTTTTAAGAAACCAAATCTGGTTTTTAATTTTTTTAATTTTTCTGTTTCTCTTTTGTTTACCCCTTGGATGTAATAAGGTTGCTCACATGGTTGCCTTGCACCCATGTGGCATTTTAATTTGATTGCTGAGAATGTAAACTGTGTTTCCAAATTTAATAATTTACCTGTCATTTGGAAAGAAAAAAACAAGAAAACCAACATCAAGGCTCCATCGGATGGAGGACTTTACCTGTCTTTGACATATATGTATTCTAATAGTCTAAATCACCAATTTAATCTTTTAAATCTTGGCAATTTCGGATACAACCCGATACACGACTCGAAATCCGCACGAGAAATGAGCGGCTTCAACCCGCACGATAAAAAAATAGGTTAGTTTTGGGTCAAGCCGTTATGACCCGTTTATTAAACGGGTGGGTTTCGGGTCAACCCGCTAACCCGCTAAAATACCTATTTAACCCGTTTATTAAACGGGTCGTGTCAACCCTCCAAACAGTAAAAAAATTAAAGAAAATTGAGGCTTCAGCGCACACAAGGAGTTTCAAACCCTTGCCACTTCCATCCTTCTGCACCTTATCCGCCATACTGCTGATTTCTTTGTGATTATATTTTACAACATTTTATATTTATAATGTCTGAACAAGTTTTTCAAAGAACTAGAATTTCACATGTATATTATTTGATATTTATATTCAAAAAATTACATGCATAACTATTTTAGTAATTTACACATTTTTTTTTGCGCATCATAACTAATTCTCACATTATTGTCATCATGGAAAAATTCTTTGCTTTTTTCAATCAACAAAACAAAACAAAAATATGCTAATGTCTATTTTTTTTCTCTCTTAAGCTCTCATATCATCATCATCAATCTCATTCTCTCTTTGATTTCTCCCACTAAAAAAAATTATGGAGTTGTTCAAAATGCAATAATTAATTTCTTTGTTTCTTCTTCATTTTCTTCATTTTTAAAATTTTTTAATTTCTATTTCTCAATCTTTATACATATAATTACTTGATTAAATTATCAAAAAAAAATTTATTTTTTTATTTGCCATCACTTAGCATGTCAACCCGACATGACTCGAAATCCGCACGGGAAATAAATGAGTCAACCCTAAACCCGCACTATTATTAAATGGATTGAATTTGGATTGAGCATTTTTGACACGCATATAATCCCGACACGACACGAACCCGACACGACCCGACCCATTGCCAGCCCTACCTCTAAGATAGCCCAATAGGCTTCATGCGTACGCACGTTGCAATAATTCCCTCATTGAAAATTTACAACAAAAAAGAGGTGATATTTTATGATCACTTTAATGCTTAGTTCTTCCAACAACTTAAATGCCTGAAGAGACTATATCCATGAAGCAAAAGATGAAAATGACTAGAGAATATCATCATAGAAGTGTAGCTGAGATTGATCCCGACTTCATCCACATTATGGCCCTATTGACTCAACTGCCATTCAATGAAACTCATGTATTTATTATCTGAATAAAATAAAAAATGTAGGTTTCGATCATTTTCAATTTTATTAAAATTTAATATTTTGACAAGTAGGTAGAGGGGGGAACTAATGCAACGGCTGCCTAGGGAAGGTTTTGGGAAAAAAAACATATATAGCCTAATATTTTACACTAAATATTAAACAAATAATTAAACATTTGTATTTGGTGTCAAAGTTTGTCCCAACATCAATTTTAATTGTTTTCCATTAATGTATTTCCAAAAGATAAGCATTTTTCTAAATAAAATTCATCATTTAGTGAATACTATGGCTCTAATTCCTCTTCTTCTTTTTTTTTTCTCGTGTTTACAACTAGCTTGATTTATATGATTTAATTTATACTTTTATTTCTAGAAAAACTATAGAAACTACTAGTACCAAAAAGAATTATCATTAGATTTTAAGCTAATAACTTTAGCTAGCCCACCCATTGAAAAATTTCTAGTTCCGTTCTTGCTTGTAAGGCACACTCCACATTGTATAAAACTAATCCAAACCGTCTATTTTGTAGATATTCATTCAAAGATCATCTTTACAAAAACATTACTTGAATCCGATATCATTTGACCACTCAATTAAATTATTAAAATTTAAGTAATTTCTTGAAGCACCGTGTCCATTGATTTTGTAGGACACAAGTAGATGTCGAAATGGTTTCCGATTTGTCCAATATTTTATAATGATAATATATGAATGTAAACTTAAAATATAGATGGTTTGGATCGTTGAAACAAAAATTGTAGTTAACCCTAAAGGGTGTCTATAACCCCACTTGGGGCACCGCTACCCCACCCTTCCCCACCCACGAAGAAGCCCAGCCTGCCCCTATCTCTCTACCTTTGTCTCTCTGTCTCTTTTGGTCTAGTGAGACAAAAAATTCATATGATGCAGAAGATTCTTTTGGTATTTGGAGACTTTTTGGTTTCCAAATCAAATAAAACATGACAATTTACTGATATTCACTGCTTTTGTGATGAGAATTGAGAAATAAAAAATTAGAGGCTTAGAAATTTTGAGAGGGAATGATGGGTACTGTGATTTGGGGGTAACGAAGGGGCAAGTGGGAGGCGCTCTGCAGATCTAGAAGTTAATGGCTGATCTTTGTGTTTGATGGCAAGTGAGAGGCGCTCTTTTTCCTTTGGCGGATTTTCCTCTTTTTTTGGGGGTTTTTTATGCTAAAGGTTTTTTTACAGAGGCCCAACCTTGCACATCTTTTTGTTTTCTTCTCCGTGTATTATGCTATCTGGTTATTGAATGAAATTTCTTTCATAAATTTTTTTTTTTAAAATCCTCACTCATGCTTCTTGCTTTACCCAAACAAATTCTAAGTATTTTAATCCACAGATAAAAAAAAAGGGATTCACGTATCTAGCTTCTTTCTTCACATCTTCTTTCTTCCCATATCAATACTCACCCATATCATTGACAATGATTAAATCTTATTATTCTTAAAGAGACGATAACCAACCCAACAATCCACAAAATTAAGGAAATCAAATGCATGAAACTCACTTATAGAAATAATAAGTAATTTTCTGTGGAGGAGAGGGTTGAAGGAAGAACACAACAAGCAACGAAATAGAGAGGAAATCAAATGGCAAGTAATTTTGGGGGAGTGTTGTGGTGTCGCTCGGCAGAAAAGAAAGCAGATTCTCTTTTTCTCTTCGTGTGTTTTTTTTGGGATTAGAATAATTAGGGTTTATTTGGGTAAAGTAGGGAGTATAAATGAGAATTTAAACTACTAATTGTGTCATTGGATTAATTCAATGATCTTTATTAAATAGGTGCTCACATGATCTCATTTTTTTGGCTATTAGGTAAATGAGACACATTTATTTTGGACTAAAACTTAAAAAGTGACCGACAAAAAAAGACTTTTAAAGTGACTCAAAATAGTAAAATGATAAAATATCATGGTTAACATAATAAAAGAACAAGTTGTTTGTTGGAATTAACTTTTTGTTTTTTTTTACAAATTATTGATAATTTTATTCAATAATTAGGCACAAAGATAGTTTTGCGTAGCTTCAAGAGGTCGCACCAGCAGCTCCAAGGGACCTCCAAGCCTATTTACATGGCTTCCAAGAGGTCGTGCAACCCCACTGTGGCTCCGCCACTGCCAACTGCTAAGTTCTCTCTTCTTCTTTTTTTCTAGCTCGCTCTCTAGGTTTTCTTTAACTTTTTATATATTTTTTTATAGATAATTTGAGATAACCTAGTAATTTGCAGATACATCATTATGAAGCAAAATTGATTAAACTCAGGCTTGGCTGTCATAATAAGTTACCCTTTCCATTAATGGACTTGGTAATTAGACTACTTCAATCAATTTTGCTTCTTTGTCTCATCCAATTAATTTCAGAGAAATGATAAAATGAGGGATCATAGTATGGCTACATGTTCACAATGTATTAAAAAGAAATGTAAGGTTAGACAGGGAGCATACTATATAATATGCCTATTACATGTATTTCCTTTCAAATATTTGTATCATTTGGCGATCATTTTATTCATGCATGTATAACGTGTTGTCCGTGGATAGGTTACAAACCACAAAATTATTCAGCAAAAAGAAAAAGAAAACAATATTCTTTGAGGTTCGAATTTAAAAATAAATTTTAGTCAAGCACGTTTTAGGCAAACAAGAAAAACAATTAGCAAACCCATATTTTATGGTATGGTCGAGTAACAGGCCAAAACACAACTTGGTGTGTGATATTTAAATATCTACGTAATGGTGGTTGCAAAAAGAATATTTCTAATAGAGACATAATTCCGTTGAGGCAAAAATATAGAAAGAGATTTTCTAAATCACTTTTCTAAATATAATTAGACACTAAAAGTTAAATTAAACGTCCAAAAGGTACTGCTGCACTAAAAACGAGTTGGGGAAATTAGATTAAATTTTTGGTCACTACTGCAAGGATGGCAACAGGTTGGACTTGGATCCATAAACTTAATGAAACCAACGTTGGATCCATAAATTTTTGGTCACTACTGCAAGGGGGAAATTAGATTGTAACTCTTTATTTTAATTCTGATTATAAATAAATAAACATGGCCTTAATAGTTAAACAATATTTTATTTTATTAATTTTTAATAAGAATAATCCTTGAAAGACAACTTTAGTAATAAAAGGTTGCGATGGTTAAACAACCCAAAGAGGTTGTGCACCCAAAGAAAACAAGACTAAGTCAAATTGGTATTGGCCTAGAAAGAGCAGACATGTCCTCCTTTGAATATTCACCCTATTCCTTAGAAAGAGAAGTGTCGTAAAGCATACGTTGAATTAAATGGAGGGAGAGAGACATCCGACTCTACTGCAGTCTTTGAGACACATGAACGCAAATAGGAAAGAAGAGGATCTACGCACCTAAAGGAAAACATTTTAATCGGGATCAGTCATGCATTCAAAATGAAATTGTTATCTACGAAAAGAAACAATGAAAATTGTTCAATTATGCAAAGTTGCCAAGTTGCCAAGTTGCCAAGTTGGAACATAGACAGTCTGTTCCTAGCTTGCTACAAAGGGCTTTCTTATATATTGTAATCCTATATTATGAAATAAGTTTATAGAGATCTATAAGAAGTGCAATTTTGTGTACGGTGTATTGTTTTATCGATCATCGAGTTCTAGTCTTTTAATTTTTGATTCAATGGCTAAAAACTGTTTAATACACCGGTATGTTGGATGTACAGCAGAAAACTCCTATAAGAATTCTTGTAATGCCTTAAATAAGGTAAGTATCCGATGAAATAAGTTTTTCTATGTTAATTAAATTGGACTAGGCTAATTGTTTACCAAATAAATAAGTCTAAGCTATGAAACAAAGAAAAAGATTAGAATTGTACCCTTGAAAATTATATTTGAGTTGTAAAAATTAGAAATGTAAATTGAAAAGTGGAGCTGCGAATGGAAGCAGCCACCCCATGGCCTTCTTTCAAATTTATGGGCTTACCCCATTTTGGGTCTTCGGACCGTAGAAGGGCGAGTGCGATTGGGCTGAAGATTATTGCCTCGCAACGCTGTGGTTTTGTCATACTTGGATTGGACCGACATAACTCCAGTCTAATGAGATTAGGGTTTCCGCGTCAGAGCGCAGGACGAGAGCCTATAAATTGAACTACCTCCTTCAACCTTCTCATTGTCTCACTCACCCCCTCTCTCTCTGCATTCTCGGTTCACCTTCATCTTAGCTTTTTTGATGTTGTTTCTTTTGCTTTTGCATAGATGGTATTAGCATTTAGGGTTTAAGTTTCGACGTCGAAGAAACTGATGTCGAGCTCCCTCTGAGTTTAAGATTGGGCTCTTCGTATAAGCTGACGCCATAGTTTTGTGTATGATTTTTTTTTGTTTTTCTGCTTTAAATTTTGTTTTGATTAATTTTAGGGTTGAGGGATTTGGGATTGAAGTGATGCTACTTTCCCCATATGATCGAAGCTGATTCAAACTTGCGCTATTTTTAATTTCCAAGCCAGAACTCTGATCTCTCCCAAATCCCAACAACTCATCGTTCTCAATTCTTCTTTTTGTTTCTTTTGTCTTTTCAATTCTCTTTTTTAATGTTTTGGTTTTTAAATTTGTTGTTTTGTGTTTTGAATTATTATTATTTTTTAAATTGGAAAAAAAGCATAGAAAAAAAAGATGGAAGTGATGATTATTTCCCCAAATGATCGAAGCTGAACAAACTGAGCGACTTACATCTCTGTATTGCACAGAGACACCAAGCCAGGTGTTTCTGATCCATCTTTAATGCTTTTCCTTTTCCTTTTTATTTTTTCTTGTTAAATTGTTTTGGGTCCAAGTTGTTTGGAATCTGATTTAAATCTTTTGTTATGTGGCCCGTTTTGATTTTAGTTGTCGTATTTCAAGAATAATATTTTTTCCGTTTGGTCGAAACTAGAATTTCAATATTAGTGTTCCAAAAATCGGCTAGGCGGGCTAGGCTGGTCTGGGCCTTTTTTTATTTTTAAATTCTTTTCCTTGAATATAATTAAAACCTCACTGCTTCTCTCTCCTCTGTCTGAGCCGTCGCCTCCTCTCTCTCTGTCATGACGGACCACCAACACTACCCACTAGGACTCCACCCACGACGACAGTTCTAATTGTTTTGCTCCATGCGTAGGGGCTTTGAACAGAAAAAGAAAAAAAAAAAAATCAAGTTTAAATGGATAAAATTCGTGGACACATGTTTAGGTTAGTTTCGGTTACGTCAGACTAACTCAAGATTGAGAACGAAACCTAAATTGTAAAGTCCTAAGTCGAGTTATGTAATTATTCAATCCTAATCGAGTCTTAAGTGCGCTATAGTAGGTTTACAATTATGGTTCGAGACTTGCAAATTTTTATTGAACAAGTTCAGATAAATTCGAAAACTATGATTGTTGATTCGAGACTTGGATTTAGGGTTTAGAGACTAAAATTCAATTTTTAGAATTATATAATAATTTTCTAGAATTTTTAAATAATTGAAACTGTTTTTAAAATAATTTTAAATTCCACAAAATTATTAAAGATAATTGAATATAATTAAATAGTATTTATGAAGTAATTTTTATGAAATTAATTAAAATATTTAAATACTAATTCTTCATTAAATAAATAAAAGTAATTAAAACATAATATATTCAAAAATATAATATTTTAACAGGGCTATACTCCAAAATAGAATATTTAAAATATTTTATAAGTATAGCCGTGCGGCTATACTCTAAAATATAATATCTTAACAGTATAGCCGCACGGCTATACCTCAAAAAAGAATATTTTAAAGTATAGCCGCGCGGCTATACATTTTGAATATAAAAAAACCAGAGTATAGCCGCACGGCTATACTCATTAAATTTTTTCCAAAATTGGTTTGTTCAGTTTAATATTTGTAATTATTTAATTACTTTAATTAGTAATTATTATTTATTTAGTGAATAATTAGTATTTACATATGTTAATTAATTTCATAAATTACTTATAAATAGTGTTTCATTATTTGAAATTATTTTGTGGACTTTTTTTATACAAAATTAGTTTGTTTAGTATATTTGTAATTAAGTACTATCTTAGCATTATTTAATCACTTTAATTAGTAATTATTTTTCTTTAGTGAATAATTAGTATTTAAATATTTTAATTAATTTCATAAATTAATTGAAAATATCAATTAATTATTTTAAATCATTTTGTGGACTTCTTTTAATTATTATTTATTTGTCGTAGAGAAAATTGCATGTTTAGTTGTAGTGTTTTTGGTAATTGCTTCACTTTTCAAACAACACTAGGAAGAATACTACAACCTCTCTTACTATTATAGCCATAAATCTTTGTTTGAAATTGTTGTTCTAGTTGGAAGGAGATTGCAAAATCACCATCTTGCATTTTTGTTACAACAATTAGGAAATAATCTTAGCCTTTCACATTCTTTCATAGTTAGTAAAATACGTACGTACTTTATTCAGCTAACTTCTGGCAAATTATAACTGAAAAGTTCGGCCGTTATATAATTTTTTAATTTTTAAATATATATATTATTTCAATAATATGTGAAAATTATGTGTACCCTATAGGCTTCATGCGTGCGCAAGTTGCAATAATTCCATCATTGAAAATTTGCAAACTAATCTTTTATGTTTACTCTTAGACCAACAAAAAAATAGGTGATATTTTATGATCACTTTAATGCCTTAAGAGACTATCTCCATGAAGCAAAAGGTGAAAATGACTAGAGAATGTCATAGCAGAAGTGTAGATGAGAATGATCCCAACTTTATCAGCATTATGGCCCTATTGACAACAACGGGTTCTGCATGGAGAAAAATAGGGGCAGAGAGTTTGTGCACTTGAAATCAACATTTTACTCTTCTGTTGAAAGATCTTATACCTAATGACTACGGTAGCAGTAGGGCATGGGGATCAATAGGCTCAACCATTTGCTGTTCTTTTCTGGATATGGATTTACCAATGATTGTTCAAATCTGTTTCCCAGGAAATCAGACACACAACCTATGTTGGTTTTCGGTAATTCCAAGTCTAAAATTTCTTTCTTCAAAAATTGTGCTGCAATGGGAAATCGAAATCTGACCAATGAAAAGATCAGAACTGTATTGCATGGTTCTAAATTTCCAATTAACTTCAGACTAGAAGTTATCTGTTCTTGAATGAGCCAAGAAAACATCAGATCAATTACACACTCGGGCTACAAACCACTGCAGTGTGATTTTCAAATGACATGTTCCCAAACAGAGCTTCTAAAACTCCCTTCATGGAAATCAAGAAAATTGGCTTAGCCATGAAAAAGGTAAAACTTGCTTAAGGAAGCAAACTGATGAAGAAAGAACCAAGTAAATCAGTAAGAGTCGAGCAATCAAATTGTGCACAAGAAACTAATACACTAAAAAAACAGATGAGTCAACATCTCTAACCACCAGAGGGGAAAGATTCCGCCTTCCATTATTTCTTTCAAGAGTACAAAAGGACAAGTCCACAGTTGTCTATCCCTGAAACAAAACCCAGCACTCATTAACTTAAAAAAATGCATAAATGCAGGTATCAAATGTGAAAGATATTTCTAAAAAAGAAGAAAAGGGGAAGGGTAAGATAGTTTCTAAAGAATACATGAAAATCACAAGGAAATAAGAGCAGCTAACAGTATCCAAATAGCAATTCATATTTCACATCAAATTCAGATCATGCGTCCTAAAACTTGCCACCTATGACAGGTTTTAGCTGACGCTATTTTACATAAGCATAAGATAAATTTTCTAAACAGCAGAAAAATAAAGCATAAAATGGCAAGGAAGTAACATCCAATGCATATAGTCAAGTAAGAAAAACGCTCACGTACAACTATTCTTTCAAGAAAGCCTTGCTCTGAGTTCCTCTGCCACAGCATCAATGAACTCTTCTGTATTCAAGTAGTGGTTCCTAGCAAGCCTGCAGCATACATAAGCATGTTATAAATGAAATCACTGCTCATACAGAGACACAAAAAACATAGCCCACACGCCAGCAGAGACATACATTATGAAGATATAATAATTTTTTGGATACTTACTTAGGTCCATGAATAATGAGTGCAAGATCCTTGGTCATTTTCCCCGATTCCACAGTTCCAATACATGCTTCTTCCAGTTTCTGAGTGAAATCCAAAAGCTTCGCATTGTCATCCAACTTTGCCCTGTCAAGAAGACACATTTAATAATTTTAACAATGAACCTTAAATCCACAAGGTGCACTAACTTGGAAAGTAGACTTTATAACATACCTGTGTGCAAGCCCTCTTGTCCAAGCAAAGATAGAAGCTATGCTGTTTGTACTGGTTTCACCTCCTTTCTGGTGAACCCTGTAATGCCGAGTAACTGTACCATGGGCAGCTTCTGCTTCTATAGTCTTTCCATCCGGGCACACCTTAGCCATGAAATACTCTAGTGAGTGAAGTACAAGGATTCACATGACAAAAAGAATGTCTTGACAGAGGGTGGGAGAGGGGATGGGGGAGAGAGAGTATACACATGAAACAGTTGTAACATACCAGTACTGAAGTCATCAATCCAAGAGAACCAAACCCTATAATGGAACCATAAGTTAAAAATTGCATTCCTCTATATGCGAAATCTTTGATGATAGACGAAACAAAAGTTAGCTGACAGTCTGCTACACAAACCTTGAGCTAAGAAATCACTCTGCACATCTCCATCATAATTCTTGCATGCCCAAACATACCCACCATCACTTTTAAGTGCATAAGCCACCATATCATCGATGAGACGGTGCTCATACCTTCCAATCGAATAAATATAGTCAATAACACAATTTAACCTGAAGATCCATAATGTTAAATAAAAATCATCAGGCTTTTCAGTCCTTACCATATGCCAGCAGCCTCATACTGTGACTTCCACTTGGCTTCATAAACTTCTTGAAATATATCCTTGAATCTTATCTCATTAACAAACAAAAATACAGATAGGTCAGAATGATAAGACAAAATGTTAAATACTTAAAAACAGGGTAATTTAGAATCTGCATACCTTCCATCATACTTCTTAAGAATAGTGTTCTTTGTGCTAAGATAAAGAGGCCACTTTTTCTCATAAGCAGTGGTCATGGAAGCCTCTGCAAAAGCACGGATGGACTGCACGCCCAAGACACACATACAACAAAAGGAACAAACAGAGTGACTCACAGAAATCAAGAGATTCTTTCAACGGAAACACGAAAGATTAGCAAATCAAACCTCATCGGTGTTGTACATGGCCAATGCTACTCCCCCCTCACCTGTGAAGTTGTACACCTCTAGTTCTGTTTTCTCATCCTTTCCTTCTGGCACTGCAAGCATTAATCAAGTAATAAGACAAGAAACTAAAGGAATGTAATAACTGTTTTTTTTTTTTTTAATCAAGACGTACTTTGAATAGATAATCCTAACTAGATTCAAGTGATGTATACAAATCTCATAGTCTCAAGCAAAGATATATACCAAACACTAATTTCAGTTTCCCAGGTCCTTTAATGACTGCATCAGTTGCTCGATACTGATCACCGAAAGCATGTCTTCCAATGCATATTGGCTTTGTCCAGCCTGGAAACAGCAACAATCAACATGGTTCTACTCCAACAAAACTATAGAGCCACAATATGAAATTATCATACCTGGGATAAGGCGAGGGATGTTTTTGCAAAGAATTGGTTCTCTGAAAACAGTACCTGTAGAAAACGCCAGCGACCATTGTAATTTAGCCATAAAATTGTTCAAAAGAGGAAAATGTATAGTTGCCACTTCACTAACCATTCAAAATATTCCTAATAGTGCCATTGGGACTCCTCCACATACTCTTCAAGTTAAACTCCTTCACACGACCTTCATCTGTCAATTACAACCACAATAATATGGATTTCGTCCATTTCTCAGTGCTGACTGAAAAAATTAATATGGCAACAAAAGTGCTAAACTCTTCAGTAGTGTATACCTGGAGTGATAGTTGCACATTTGATTGCTACATTGTACCTAAAATACCAAGTGTTACAGATGCAAAATTAATACCATAATAATACGTGACAATAAAAAACATACTTTAGGCTCTCTTTTTTCTTCTTTTTCCCCCCTGGTACACAAACATATGATGTGAATTGAATGCACTCGGGAACTGAATTCTCTCACCCTTCACCCTGTCTTTATAAGGTGCAGGAAGGAGGTTCCATAAGGACAAAAGGGTGCCATAAAACAACTTTCTGTACTGCCTAATCACCATCCTAACTCACTAATCACTAACCCACACCACATTAGAGATAGAAATGTTGACTTCAGAGATAAATATTCATTTGTAGAACTTTAAATAGAGATGAAATAAAACGTACTTAAGAGTAGCCTCTGCACTTTCAACAGTAACTTTATCATCAGTGGCATCACGATGAGGAAGACCAAGGTCAAAGTACTTGATGTCCAATTCCAAAAAGGGTAAAACAAGCTGCAAATACAAGAAATAAGCATATAAGCAACCAACATCTTGATCAGAAAAAGTATATATTGAGAAAAACTAGTATTGATGGAGCCCTTAAGAGTATGATGTAGTCACCTTATCCTTTATGGATTTCCAGAAAACTCGAGTCATTTCATCTCCTGTACCAAAAGACATATTGTATGAGAATGGGGAAGGTTAAATATCTTCAACCCATGTACACATGGTATGTGTTTTGTAACATATTATCTTCATAAAATTTTGAATGAATAACCAACATTGACATATTTTAGGACATTGGGAAAATACATATGAGACGCAATGTTTTTGTAAACAGTTTAGTGTTATGCACATGTTATCAATAAATTAGGAATATTCAACACATAAATTCAGGAAAATACTTGAATCACATTTCATTTCATTCATTCAAGTTCAACAACAGTTTTAGAGGCTCAAACAAAGGGTCTGCATAGGGAAAGATAGAGATCCACTAGTCTCCGGAAATTCCAATTACAATGCCGTTTTATTTATAAAAAACACAAGAACAAAACTTCATCAAACAAATCCTCTCTATATAGATCTAATTATTTTGTACAGATCTTCAATAACAAGTTAAAGGGCCATCATAATCTCAGATAGTCGAATTAGTAGTTTTACCATTTCCTTTCTTAGGGAAAAGTTTCAGGTACTGTAAAAGATCATTACAGGTTTAAGGGTTTTCTTTTAATAAACTTTTTACTAAATAAAACATGGTAAGAAGGAAGAAGAAAAATAAAAGCCACCACCTTTTTGGAGGACAAAAGCAAACAAACATGTTGGAGGCGGCAAAAATGAAGCTTAGAAGTCATCGAATAGAACTATGAGGTTGCTCATAAAAGACTAACGAATCAGAAGCAATCAGTACAGTTAGATGGGCAGATAGGGCATGGAAATGGATCGGCGAAATGATCAATTAGTGCAGACAGGCCATGGAAACAATCAGATCGGAGCAAATAGATGGAAATCTCACCGTCCATCTCCACGATGGGGTTGGCCACCTTGATCTTCTGGAAAGCCATTGTTTTCTCCTTGGGACGATAGGTTGGATAGGTAGATTGGAGGTAGATAGGAATGGAATGGGATCTGCGACTCTTTTAAAGGCAGAGAATCGCTGAGTGGTTTCGAGTCTCTTTTGACTGTGAGAGGCACACACTTAACAAAGAACACGACACTCTCCAACCACCGATATGCTCTTTTATTTATTTATACAAGTCAGTAAATCAATGTTTTTCTTTGGAGGAAATCAACGTAATTGAATATTCAACGGGAACTCAGTTTTCTCTTTTTTCTTGTTCTTTAATTCTTTTTCTCTCTTTTTCGTGATTGGATACGCTTCTGTGCTGCTCCACCTACCAGGTTTTCGCATTCCACAAAATTTAAAAAAATATAGAAAAATATTGATATAATAATAATAGAAGCCTTTGGTTTCAATCCTGGTAGGTGGAAAATTTTAGATTTGACAACAATGCTAAATGAATGTATTTCAAATAACTCCATGGAATACATTTGAAATCGATTTTTTTTCTTCTTTTTCTTATTCAAATCTTGGTTTATATGTTATGCGAACAATTTTAAATTATAATATTATCTTATAATGTCATCTATATTTATAGATTTAGAACTCCTCCATCTAAATAGAGTCTAAGTTTTATTGGTTGAGGTACAAAGTCCGAATCACATGGACATTAATTGTAAAATAAAATGAAGAGAAATTTACTATTATACCCAATATAGGGGCCCAAATTATAAAAGAATCATACATTAAATAGATTTTAGAAATATACCGAAAGCCTTTTTTAAGGACCATTCTTATTGAAAGGGACGATAGTATACTAAACTCACACACACTACACGGATGCTAGGACTCGAACCCAGGACCTTACCTAAGGGAGCAAATACTCCAAACCACTACACTAGTGAGTCCTTTGCACCAAAAGCCTATTTACAATATAACAAATAGGCTTCGAACTTCATATAAATTACAAAACGGCCATCAATTTCTTAAAACAAGCTCAACCCCAAAACCTCATAAAAACCCAAAACACTCAACATGGTATTAAAGTAATTTGCTAATCAAAATTAAATTCAATAGGGTCAACTGTCATTTTATGGTTTATCTATATCACTAGTACTAAGAATGGATATATAACTAAATAGCTCAAAAATGAAATTGTTCAAAACTATCATTTGAGTAATGGTATGAGACCCAAGAGAGTATGATATAATTTTTTAATATTTAACTATAATTTTATTGACATTCCTTATCTATTGACTTTACCTCGGCTATGTTTTTTTTTGTCAACGTGAATTTCATTAGAGAAGGAAATTATGGTAGACAATCCAAAGACATAGGATCACAAACACAATACAATTGCAAAGGGCCCAATTACACACAATATACACGATCCAACAAAATGAAAAAAAGAAACAAAAGCCCAACAAAAAACAACAAAATAGAACTATGACCAACAAACTAACAAAGAAACCCTAGTCACCGAATGGAAAGAGAATCACCAATTTGCACTAGCACCAAAGGAACCCAACAACTCCACCATCAAGATAACACCAAGAATAAAGAAAAATAGAAGAACTTGAAGAGTGGTCTGGGGAGGATGTAGACAGCCTCGAGCGACAAATAAGCAATAAAATCGCTTTAAAGTGATAGGATTCCAAGGGTGTTTTAGTCTTTTGTAATCTAGCCAACCTACTATATTAAGAGGTTAGCTAGTATTAGTTGGGATGTTGAATTGTATTGTGTTTGTTGAGTAATAAAGATATTTCTCTCTGTACATTTGGGTTAAGGTCGAATGGGGTTCTATCATTGGTATCAGGCCAGTTGACCTACGCTTCCTTTCTCGTGTACAAAACATCATGGACTACCAATTAACACTTGCCATTGAAGCCCGCTTTGATAGAATGGATGCACTCTTGGCCCACATCTTGGAGCATGTCCCGGCTTTCAATTACAAACTTTCTTTGGATCTTCAAGATCAACACCATGTTGTTGTCCCACCACATCACCATTCTGTTGCTGACATTTGCGATGGTTACCTGACGTGTCTTTCTTTGGTTGATGCAGATGGCAAAGCCATGGAATCAAGCGGAAACCTTAAGGCTTTGAAACGCCAGATTTCGTTGGATATCACGAACCGTTCACTGTGCCCACCAATTCTTGATTGCAATGATTCTGTCTTGCCTAGTGATGACATTTCGGTTGCGCTTCTTCTTTCTAATTGCAAGATTTCTTGGACGAGCACCGCCGATGTTGACATTGCCACTGCTCCTCACTTCCAAGCTTGCAAATTGGGTCTTGTTTCTGGTAAGGATGTTGTAGCTCATATGCCTTACGTGGCTCTGCTTGTTGAGATGTCTCGGGCTGGTTCCGAATCCGTCAATAAGAAAGGTGCTTTTCTACTATGACCAAGCACAGTGGTCTTGCTTCATCTGGCCATTCTTCCACGGTTCCTACTTAATATGGGGTGCAAGATTCTGGTTGTAGGCTTGCACTCCAACTGTTCAATGAAATGCAGAGCTCATGTGGGTTATTCCAGGGTGGCTGTATTGATGGTTTTGAGTTGTTCTACCATATGGTAATTCGTGACAAAGGGGGCGGTTTCATAGGTTGGATTGGGAGGACAAAATTAAGGAGGCTCAGAGTACGTGGAAAAGGGTGTTGTGGAAAAGTTTTCCTTCAATTTCAAGGTTATGAATGGTCTACCAATTGTTTCTCCCAATTTCCTTCCATTTCTTCTTGTATTGATGGGTGGCCATGTTGTATTTCCTAGTTTACATCATTGAGGTCAATGATTGTTTTTGTGGGAGGGTAATGGTACGATTCCAAGGGTGTTTTAGTCTTTTATAATCTAGCCAACCTACTATATTAGGAGGTTAGTTAGTATTAGTTAGGATGTTGAATTGTATTGTGTTTGTTGAGTAATAATGATAGTTCTCTTTGTACATTTGTTTTAAGGTCGAACGGGGTTCTATCATAAAGAGATTCCAAAATCACGCTGCAACATATGTCAACATGGAGCCACGGATCTGCAAAGTATGCCAACATGGAGCCTTATCTATTGACTTTACCTCGACTATGTTTTTTTTGTCAACATGAATTTGATTGAATAAGGAAATTATGGTAGACAACCCAAAGACATAGGATCACAAACACAATACAATCGCAAAGGGCCCAACCACACACAATATACACGATCCAACAAAATGAAAAAAAGAAACAAAAGCCCAACAAAATAGAACTATGACCAACAAACTAACAAAGAAACCCCAGTCGCTGCATGGAAGGAGAACCACCAATCTACACCAGCACCAAAGGAACCCAACAACTCTACCATCAAGATAACACCAAGAACAAAGAAAAACATAGGAACTTGAAGAGTGGTCTGGGGAGGATGTAGACAGCCTCGAGCGACCAATAAGCAACAAAAGCGCTTTAAAGTGATAGGATTCCAAGGGTGTTTTAATCTGTTGTAATCTAAACAACCGACTACATTAGGAGGTTAGTTAGTATTAGTTGGGATGTTGAATTGTATTGTGTTTGTTGAGTAATAATGATAGTTCTCTTTGTACATCTGGGTTAAGGTCAAATAGGGTTCTATTATTGGTATCAGGGCAGTAGACCTACGCTTCCTTTCTCGTGTACACTTTGTCGAAACGCCATGGACGACCAGTTAACACCTACCATTGAAGCCGCTTTGATAGAATGGACGCACTCTTGGCTCACATCTTGGGGCATGTCTTGGCTTTCAATCACAAACTTTCTTTGAATCTTCAAGATCAACACTATGTTGTTGTCCCACCATATCACCATTCTGTTGCTGACATTTGCGATGATTACCCAACATGTCTTTCTTTGGTTGATGCGGATGGCAAAGCTATAGAATCAAGAGGAAACCCTAAGGCTTTGGAACACTAGATTTCGTTAGATATCATGAACCGTTCACTATGCCCACCAATTCTTGATTGCAATGATTTTGTCTTGCCTAGTGATGACATTTTGGTTGGGCTTCTTCTTTCTTATTGCAAGATTTCTTGGCCGAGCATCGACGATGTCGCCATTGCCACTGGTCCCCACTTCCAAGCTTTCAAATTTGGTTTTGTTTCTGGTAATGATGTTGTAGCCCATATGCCTTACGTGGCCATGCTTGTTGTGTCTCGGGCTAGTTCCCAATCCGTCCACAAGAAATGTGTTTTTCTACTGTGACCAAGGACAATGGTCTTGCTTCATCTGGCCATTCTTCCACGGTTCCTACTCAATATGGGGTGCAAGATTTTGGTTGTAGCCTTACACTCCAACTGTTTCGATGAATGCAGAGCTCATGTAGGTTATTCCAGGGTGGCTGTATCGATGGTTCTAAGTTCTACCATATGAGAATTTGTGACAAATCGGGAGGTTTCATAAGTTGGATTGGGAGGACAAAATTAAGGAGGCTCATAGTATGTGGAAAAGGGTGTTGTGGAAAAGTTTTCCTTCAATTTCAAGGTTATGAATGGTCTACCAATTGTTTCTCCCAATTTCCTTCCATTTCTTCTTGTATGGTTGGTGGCCATGTTGTATTTCCTAGTTTACATCCTTGAGGTTAAGGATTGTTTATGTAGGAGGGTAATGGTACGATTCCAAGGGTGTTTTAGTCTTTTATAATCTAGTCAACTTACTATATTATGAGGTTAGTTAGTATTAGTTAGGATGTTGAATTGTATTGTGTTTGTTGAGTAATAAAGATAGTTCTCTCTGTACATTTGTTTTAAGGTAGAACAGGGTTCTATCATAAAGAGATTCCAAAATCACGCTGCAACATATGCCAACATGGAGCCATGGATCTGAAGAGGATGACACAATAGAGTGGAGGAGGTTACGAGAATTGGAGTTGAGTAAGGAGCGATCCGAGATCAGAGTTTGGGGACAAGAAAAGGAAATATAGATGGAGAAAAAAGAGGAAAACAACATTGGCTAAGGAAAAAGGTTGATAAGAACCTCCATAAATGAGCATAAAGCGCATGCAAAATCACCAATATAGGGTGAAGCCAAATAGAGAGAGTGCAAACCGAAACGTAGGAGAGAGAACATAGAGACAAGTTGGGAAAGTCAACGCTCATAATATAACTATATCTTGTTTTTACCTCGGCTATGTTGAAAGTTACTAATCACATTTCACATTCTCGTGATCAAACTAATCTTATAAGATGGAAGCCTCCATTGACACTAGTGTGAATCTCATATTTGATGGCCCTCTCAGAGCTTCATTTTCCTCGTTTACTTTAGGATTCATCGTTAGAGATAACTTAGGAGTTCCTCTTATTGTTGATACTTACCCTTCGTGTTGTACATATGTTCTTGTTGTTGAAGGATTTGCAATAAAGGTGAAAGAAACCTTTGATTTTGCAAATATCATTTGAAAAAATATGTTATATAATCAAAAGTATGACAACATAAGTTTAGAATTCAAAACATGAGTTCAAACACAAATTCTCCCAATAAATTTTCAAAGCCTAAGGATTGAAGCACCAACCTCCTAATGACTATGTGAGAGAAAGGTTTAGAATTATATCTTTAAAAGTTGCAATCTTTTTGGGCAAATCAAAATCAAGAAATTGACAATGTGAGTTTAGCCGAAAATGGCGAGGAATTTGGGGCTCTTCAAAAGACGGTTGTTGGGCATTTGTAATAAGTTGTTTGCACATTCCCTAAACAAAACATACTCATTCATATCACCCTTGTATGTTATTGAGCAGCAATACGACGTATTTTTTCAAGGAAACTAAGCAGACACATTACGTGCTTTTCAATTCTATTGGAGCTCAATCACTAATTTCAAAATTTCCTCAACAACACCGATGTTTTTCAACTCCGATTTTTTGATTGATAATTGCACGCTGAGTCTTGTCGACAAGATAAATGGTATTGACTACACCATACATTTACATCAAGAAGTTCATGGTCTACCAGTAGATGTGTATCATGGCACACTCGCTGGATTGCCCGCTACCTGTCATTTCTTCAACAATGAATGAGAAGTCAATGAGTGGTGTAAGATGTCAAAAATTTGTAATTCCAATGCGTTCTCCAAGTGAACCTTGTGTCGAAGGTTCTGAATGGACGCTTTGTAGTTTTTACCAAGGCAATTGATTGTTCTCTCTCACATTGGTGACTAAAATTCATGTGATTGTTCCCTGGACTAATTATGTGATCCCGACCCTTTGCATCATATGCAATGATGTGATTAATCCAATGTTACATATAATGAATTATGTTAGAAGAATAATATAACATTAAACAATGTATAGTTGGTTAATGGTAAGGGTAAGATTGTCCGCCCCCTGTTCTAAAGATGGGAATGAATGTGAGTTGGAAGATAATCACATGTTTAGATTGATGGTTGATGAAATGTATTCTACCATAACACATCCCAAGAGATAAGCAAAGCAATGATACAAACTGATGAGTAATGTAGTGCAGGAAAGTAGAGATAACTAGAAATTACAGGAATCAATCAAAGAGAATGACTATATTTTGATAGAAGAGACCTTACAAAGTAATTGAAATTATGATTATTGAATGAGTTGCCAAAGCACTATACATACTCCCTTTTTATACCAAATAAAAGCAACATGAAAAATACAATTATTAACTAAGATGCATGGACACGATTATTAACTAAGATGCATTAATTATTCTTTAAAACATGTATCAAAAGAAGATTGTTGGGCATTTGCAATCACTTTCTTGCACATTCTCCAAGCAAAACATACCGATTCAGATCACCCTTGTATGTTACTAAGCAACAAGACAACGACATGTATTTTTGGGTAACTAAGACGTGTATTCCTGGGTAACTAAGCGTGCACATTCTGGTGCTGATTATACCATACATTCACGACAAGAAGTTGATAGTCTACCATCATATGTGTCTCATGGCACGTTGGTTAGATTACCTGATACCTGTCATTTGTCTAATGATGAACGACAAGTCAATGCGTGATGTAAGATGTCAGAAATTTGTAGTTCCCATTATATTCTTCGAGTGAACCTTGTGGCAAAGGTTCCTGATGGACACTTTATAATTTTTGTTGAGGCAACTTACTGTTCTCTCCGACACTGGTGATTGAAAATCAGGTGGTTGTTCCTCGAACTAATTTTGTGGTCTTAGCCCTTCAAATCATATACAGTGAATGAGCGCTGTAATGTTACATATAATGATTTATGTTGGAAGAAATTACATGAATATAACTTTGGATAACATATACTTGGATAATTGTATGGGAGATTGTCCTCCCTTTGTTCTAAAGATAGGGATGAATGTGTGTTGAAAGATAAACACATGTTTAGATTGATGGCGATGAATGTGGGTTGGAAGATAATTACATGTTCTAAATATGCTAATGAATGTGGGTTCACAGATAATCACATACTTAGATTGATGGTTGATGAGATCCATTATACCATAAATGCATGTGAAGAGGTTAGCAAAGCTCTGATACCAACTTATGAGTACTTGAATGCATGAAAATAGATATAACTAGAAATTACATGAATCAATCAAAGAGAATGAGTATACGGGATGTTTTTTTCTTTTGCCAAGGGAAGGCGGGGTTAGATGTTTTTTAAAATATATTTAAATAAAGTTCTCTAAAGAAATTGTAATTTTTTTCCACATTATAATGTTATTCTAATTTTTAAATATTATTTGTCTAGAGGAGACATTAACAAACAAATGCCTTTAAAAAATAGTTCACATATAAATTCTATGAAGCATTTTAATAAAAGTTACAATTTGTTTGTTGGAGTTTTTATCGAATTGTATTATCAGACATGTTTTCACTATTTTCATTTTCAGAAAATGTTTTTTTAATTAAGCTATCAAAAGCATTCTTGAATCATGAAATGCAAATTTATTTTAACATTTTTATTTTCTGAAAATATTCTAAAAAACATTCTCCAAAATTTTTAACAGACTCCCTAAAGTTTTGTGGGGCTTTTGACTAATTTTCCCCGAAAAATAAAGAAAG
This sequence comes from Prunus padus, assembly GCA_024362665.1. NCBI lineage: Eukaryota > Viridiplantae > Streptophyta > Magnoliopsida > Rosales > Rosaceae > Prunus > Prunus padus. The sequence goes on along the minus strand of JANFAM010000013.1, from coordinate 1,349,768 downwards.
GAAAGAAAATAGGTTCTGGGTATTCTCACGGTCACATTGCTACCCTTTTACCCATCTCTTCTCTCTCCCTCTTCGTTTGTTCGAGCGCTGCTGCATCAATAATTTCAATTTTTTTTTGAGTTTTAGTGATGGGTTTAGTGTTCAGAAGCAACAGCGGAAGCATGAGATACTTGTCGACTCACTCAAACTCACACTATCACTCTCACTCTCACTCGCAGTGCTTACCTTCTCCTCTGTTATTCCAGTCTTCTCTCCCACTGCGCTTCAACGTACACTCAATGGCGGTGAAGCCCATCAAAAGGGTTCGTTGTGAGCTCCAAGCCAAAGTCAATGGTGCTCTTTCTGCTGACTCCGACCCCCGCTTCATTGACCGAGTATGTTTTCTAAACCCCTTTGCGCCTTTTCACCTCAATGTTGTTTTTGTTTCCCAGAAGCAAAAGAATGCTGTTGAAGAAGCATCAGTGATACCCACAAGCACAAAAGAACTATAACTTGCATTATTGGTATATGACAAGCACTAGAAAATGTGAGCTAAAAGTTGATAAATTCTGATATCATGGTTTTTTCTTTCAGCAAAAAGCACTGGAAGCAGCAATGAATGATATAAATAGCTCATTTGGAAAGGGTAGTGTTACAAGATTAGGCAGTGCTGGTGGAGCTTTGGTGTATGTCCTTCTCTCCTTGTCATATCACTGTTTATGTTTACCCCCTTTGGTCTTTTTTATTTTTCAATTTTAAGCAGCATGATGGAGCATAAGACCACCTGCTTGTATGATTTAGGGTGGAAAGTAGATTATTTGAGACTTTATTTATTGCAGTGAAACTTTTCCCAGTGGCTGCTTGACATTAGACCTTGCCTTAGGTGGTGGCCTTCCAAAAGGGAGAATTGTAGAGGTATGTTTTCAGGCTTCATCGTTGTATCTGTCGTTCTTTTTTTCTTTTTGCTTGTTAAGTTACACATGCATCTGTTGGGGATTGGAATTTGGACCCAAGAGCTCACTTTCCCTTCACCCTGTTCTGAATGCGGAGAGGTTTTGTAAGGCCCAAAGGCCAATTTCTGTTTCTCATTTGATTTAATTCGATTGTTTTCCTTAACACTTCTCATGATCAAAGATGCATTGTTTAATTGGAAAAATTAATTTTCTAAGTGGTAATATATATCCGGTGATGTTCCTCACAACTGGTATCCTGCTACAGTTACTTGATCCAAGAAAATGGCATCAAATACCTATTGTATGCACAGCAAGGAGATCTGGAAAGTCGGAATCCTGTGGAAGGATCCAAAAAAATAAAGATAAAAAACAATAGAAAAGGATGTAGGTAGTTCATGGCACAAAACAATGATCTATCTTTGTATTTATTATCAGATATTTGGACCAGAAAGTAGTGGAAAGACCACTCTAGCACTCCATGCAATTGCAGAGGTGCAGGTATAGTTCTCTCAACTGTCATCTGAAATCTTTAGCTTCCAGTTACTGAACAGTGGCTTTTCAATGGTAATATGCAGAAGCTTGGAGGAAATGCTATGCTTGTTGATGCAGAACATGCTTTTGATCCAGCATATTCAAAAGCACTGGGGGTAGATGTAGAAAATCTGATTGTCTGCCAGCCTGATCATGGCGAAATGGCACTTGAGAGTAATATATCTTTCTTGTTTGTATCATCGTGGGAACTTTTTCTGACAAATTTGTGTGTGTGGGACTGATGCAACCATTCTGGAAGTATTCAGAATGGCAGTAGCATGATGCTTAAGTAATAAATTTAGTGTATGCATGATGTATTGATTGGTTTTCTGTCATCTCAGTTGCAGATCGTATGTGCAGATCTGGTGCCATCGATCTTATCTGTGTTGATTCTGTCTCGGCTCTCACTCCACGAGCAGAGATTGAAGTAACCTTTTATTTTTATTTCCTTGGTAATTTTAAACTCTAGATATGTAATTGCTCATATCTGACTTTCTGATTTTGCTACGTATAGGGTGAGATTGGGATGCAGCAAATGGGTTTGCAAGCACGCCTTATGAGCCAAGCTTTGCGCAAAATGTCAGGAAATGCGTCTAAAGCTGGATGTACTCTAATATTTTTAAATCAAATAAGATATAAGGTAATTTTAATTAATTCTGTTCATACATATTATATATATATATATATTTATTTATATATAAATATGGATGGTATGTACTTGGATTCATTGAAAAAATTGAGATTGAGTGCCTATGTCTTAGCAGCTGATTTTGAGCCTTTAAGTTTTCAGATATTTAAGATGACCCACTTTGGTCCGTTGCAATAATTGAGATTTGAGTGCCTAGGTCTAAGCAGCTGAATTTGAGTCATTAATTTTTCAGATGTATATGATTGCGATTGTTCCTTCAGGCTTCTTTATTAGTTATTTACCCCTAATCACAATTGTTTCACTTCCAGAAACTAATGGCATCATTCATTCATTTTGCAAGATTGGTGTATACTATGGTAATCCAGAAGTGACATCTGGAGGAATTGCATTAAAATTCTTTGCCTCAGTTCGGCTTGAAATACGTTCTATAGGGAAGATAAAGTCTGTAAGAACAATAGCCATTGTTTCTTATTGCATGACAGCTATTTGATGATGAGTATATTTATCTGTGTAGGTCATCGAATAGAGTTTGATCTATATTGTTTGCTCATACAACGTACTTCTGTACTGATTAGGTAAAGGGAGATGAAGAAATTGGGGTTCGGGTTCGTGTAAGAGTGCAAAAGAGTAAGGTAATTTTGAATGCATCAAAATGGTTCCTGCATCTGTGAGGGTTGTACACCATGTACAGAAACAACATTTCTATTACTTCTGCCTTTATGATTACTTAAGCAGTAATTACACTTTCAGTGTAAATTTCATAACCGGTATAAAGTATGACAAGTTGTCTTGCCATTTCTTAAAGGTTTATGTCTAATTTCTCAAAGTTTTTGTCTCAAATCTACACTGTGCTAGAAGTGCAGCCTGTGACCATGAAAACCATTGTAACAATCGACAAATTGTTAAATTCCCATTTTGATTTTCTGATATTATGAAACTGCTTCCATCCTTTTTGTAGGCTAAATGATTTTGTTATGATATTTGCTTATGCTTTTGGAAGAGAGACTTTTGTCGACTACAATCTCCCAATTCCCAGTTTTTGCCAAACCTTTTGTAAAAAATAATGATTGCAGTTTATCATATCCTTTATTTAACTTGTTTCATCCACTTTGTTATGTCTCTAGTTAATATGGCTCAAGTTTTGAAAGATGCTTATGATATGTAGTTGATGTAGGTATCAAGGCCATACAAACAAGCTGAATTTGAAATTGTTTTTGGAGAGGGAGTTGGTAAATTGGTCAGTATCACAACAAATTTGGGGTTTCCCACGCATAAGGTGGAATCCACACTCTGTTTTGACGTTCTTTCTTTCAGGGTTGCATTTTGGATTGTGCTGAAACGATGGATGTAGTAGTGAAGAAGGGCTCTTGGTATAGCTACGGGGACCACAGGTTTTTAGTTGAACTTATATTCTCGGCTTTTAGTTATATTCATTGTTATCTGCTACGAAGCGTCCTTAAAGACTGATGCAGTAGGATACGGGGTTTAGGGTTTAGAGTTTAGGATATTGCTTTTAGTTGTTGAGTCTAGTTATGATATTGGGTTATCCTTAACTGTTTGAGATAATTACTCAGTCAAATAGGAGTGTCATTCAAAATTTTATTCATGTGCACTGTTATCCACATTGTTCTCAGAATCAGACCAGCCCAGTTTGCTTACTTTTCTCAATTCTTCGCGACCCCAAGTAAAGCCCATTCTCCCTCAATTAAAATCCTAAAAATCTAAATATATCCAACTTGTTCAAGGGCATACTGCCATGTGCAGTGGCATTTTCTTGAGTTCCCGTCAGTGTGGAAAGGTTTCAGGGGCACATGAAGGACATGGATATGGGGTTTTTTGAAACTTGGATAATTTTTGAATTCATTAATGGGAGGAAAAGGGGTAAATTTGGCGCATTAAGTAGTTTGAGACAAGGAGATGCACTCTCACCTTTATTCACACTGTACTAAGTAGAATTGTCAGTTAGAAGGGAATGTGTGGAGATTGCTCGTTAAGGAGACCACTTTGTCAGGTCTGAAATCAATAAAGCCAGGCACCTTTTAAATTCACATGAAAGTATGGGGCGCTTTTTAGCCAGGTGCCTGACAGTTTTAAAACATTTAAACCTTCCCAACCCTGAACTGAACTCCCTCCCACCACAACGTAGAAGTGTTGCTAAAAGATCTATGGTGCAACCACATGTTCTCAAATCTAAATGGTACTGGATCCTACCTAAATGGGAGTCATATGCAATGCAATTGGGAAATGGTTTGACACAACTCTAGGCTGCCTGTCTAGCATTTGGGTGGCTCCACTCCCAATGTGGTTAGACAAGAAATCCATTCAATCTTGATCTCACCAATCTATCCTTAACATTAGACCAAGTGAACTGAGCGTTGTTTCGTTAAAAAGATCCATCAAAACCTTTCATGCTTCTAGTCACTCTTCCCAGAAATTATTCCTCTCATGAAACCTGACACAGACCATACAGCCCCATACCACTCTCACCCACTTAAAACTTAATACGTACTACTAACAAAAATAAGTACTGGCCCAAAATAACATCTAACGCAAATACTGATGTCACATCCCATGTTACCATAACCCCTCTCGACCTGCCACATGATGGAAAAGGACCCAGGCTTTGAACCTCCGCTGCCACACTTCCTATCATCAGTCTCCTGTATTTTTTTTTTTTTTTTTTTTGGGTTTCTTGTATGACAACAAGGTGCATCTCCCAAAGTCTACAACTCTTTGTTGAGCCTCCTTCTACTTCTAGACCCTAGATCTCCAACCATATAGCTTATAATTTCCATTTAAGCTCTAGCGACCCTGCCCTGACTCTGTGTGCCGCTTATCAGCATCAAAATGGAACCATTGGTAAATTCGATTCACTTGTAATACTTTCTAGTGTAGCTCAATTCTCTTTATTTAACCCAAACTGACCACCACCCTCAACTGCCCTGACCCTTAACATGCACACCTCAACTATTTGTGAGATCACAAAGACACTATTGTTATCTATCACCGGAAAATTTTCTGGAATGCTACTGTCTCTTGGTAAAAGTCCCAGCTCCACAGAGCACTAGATGATTCTATCGGCCCCTTTTTCTACAATCAGACTGATGTGCAGCGGAAGGAGCAAAGATTTATTAAACCTCAAATTTGTTTTCTTCTATACGGGTGCACAAACTCCCATCTCTTCCCCTTCAGAACCATATTTGAAGACTTGTTAAGTTTGGAGCAGTGTCTTAATTCCCAGAAAGTGGCCAGGGAAAGCACATGCATGATTCATTCTCCTATCAGACAAAATAAAAGTAATGAAACCCATGATGGCTACTGCATACCTCTTTTTAATTTCTTAACAATGAAGTCCTTTACTTTTGGAAAAATCAACCATTTCCCAGCTTGAATCTTGTTGAATCTATATACACATGCAGTCCCATATACCCTGATGTTCTGAAAACAAATTGCCCAAGTCAAAAACAGATTTCACTACATTTGAAAGTCTTGAGCTCACTGAGTTCCCTGTCATCATAGAGCTAGTATCCAGAACTCAATCTTTTTTAACATATTTAACCTACCAGTAAAGCATTTTATTATTTTCCTGTGCACAAGAAGAGGCAGAAGGTGTAGCCTTCTTTGGTTTCTGTATATTCACTAAAAAAATGACAGGATGTTTGATAAAATCCCTTAAATTTGAGATAGCTCCTAGGTGCGTTGAAAGGAAGAGATTTACCTCCTGCTCTGTGCTAAGATTCTCATTCATAAACCAGAGAATGTGATTAGACTTTTATTCCTCCTAACTACTCTTTTGTTCATGTATGGACCTTGTTTATTTGTTTTAGAATAACTCAATAATCCTCTTGCGTAACTGTTACTCTCTCTCTCTCTCTACCCTTTGAAAAGAGTCCTAAACTTTTGCTCTATCCTCAATTGTAAAACTGTTGCAGCTAATGACTGACATTTGTTTCTGATTAAAAAAGGTTAGGACAAGGAAGAGATAAAGCATTGCAGTACTTGAGAGACAACCCTCTTCTTCTTGATGAAATAGAGAAGGTGATCTTTCTGATTTCTCAGATTGAACTTGATGCAATTAGTTTTCTTTTTCTCCTTAATTAATACATTGTTTCACTTGTATTTCTAGTGGTTAAAACAATCTCACATTGTCTATATTGCTTCACTTTCAATCAATATGTGCAAGGAATCAGATGAAACTGCGGTTCATCATCCTTTACATTGCTCAATGTCTTGGAAGTTGTGGGTTTTTATGTTCTCTTTTTTGGGGGGTTTTTTTAGTGTTGGAAAAGAAGCTTTTAGAAATGGAGAAAAAGATAATTGCTTTGCATATTCACTTAACTTGGCCGTTTATAACTTATAGAGATCATTTATTCAATGGGCATTTGTTAGCTTAGAATAAGGCCCATTTGATAGAGCTGATTATTAGACTGTAAATCCCGAAGTAACAAACTGTCGTAACCAGGGATAAAAAAAACTTGAACAAGTTTAAAAAGAAAACGAAGGGGATGTTTTCTTTTGGGGTTGAACAGCGCGGCATCCTGCATGTGGGGTTCCTGCAGCCAAAGCTCTTTGTTTGTGTATATATATAAGTATGCATTTCTATTATTGTGTAAAACAAAATTGCATAATAAACCCTCGACATTTATTGGAGCATGTTTTGTTTTTGTTACAATTGTAAACTTTGCTGCTATCATGAATCAATTATTTGGGATTCGAATGTTGGATGGTCAAATTTTAAAAGTTGGAAGCGTGATGTAGAAAGAGTGCTTAGGTGCGACCTTTAGGAAATCCCAATCTCCTAAGCTGTTGAAGTCTTACAGCAGATGAGTAAACTGGATTTGAGTAATGAGAAGATTTGATTGGAGGAGTCTTATGGCCATGATGTTTTCTATTCCAGATGATGTGGAGGATGGTGTCATAAAACCAATAGTGCTATGGAGTTTTTAAAGGCTTTTGTGGGAAAAAAAATGCCTTTGCATAAAACTGAAAAACACGTACTTTGGAGGATTCACTGATTAATATGAGGTGAATGGGACACCTTGTCAAAGTATGAAACATTAAGCACTCATTTGTATGGGGATAGACAGTATCGGTGGTGTCTAGAGATTATAGAGTATACAGAGAACTAGACAAGGATGTGAAGATTGAGTAGAAACTTTTTGTATTGCAAGTCTATCAAAACCAAGAACAGCTCCCAGAATTACCAAAAGGAACAAACTGCAGAGTTACTTCAAGAAGGTTGACCTTCGTCCTGCCTATTGGTTGAGAGATGGCTGGGGCAGGGACTAAACTTAAGCAGAACTAGGTCTTCAGAAAGCGTTGCGCCACTGACTCAGTTTCTAGTTTGGACTATATTTGAACAAGAGGGTATTTTCTGGATGTGGTAAAAATACAGGGTGTGTGCTGGGAAGAAGCAACATAGTAGAAATAAGTGCAGAAATTTTCTGATATTTCATTCATCTCCAATGGGAGGTATTTATAGCTATACAAAGGGTAGAGATGCAGCTGTACAAACACTAACACAGCTGTAAAGATAGCAGCTGTACTAACACTAACATAGCTGTACAAACAGCTATACTAACACTCACTAACACAGCTGTACAAACACAGCTGTATATTCTAACACTCCCCTCAAGTTGGTGCATGGATATCGCACATGCCCAACTTGTCTAGTGAAGAGTAGAGTTCCCTGCTAGAAACAGCATGAGTCATCATATCTGCAAGTTGGTCTTCACTTTTATATACAACACTTTCGAATGACATTTTTGCCAAGTTGTCGCTGATAAAGTGTCTCACAATATCGATATGCTTTGTTCTCTCATGAATACTGGATTATTTGCTATTTCAATGACAGCTGTATTGTCACAATACGAGAATCATAGGCTTCTTAGGTTCAAACCCGAAGTTCCTTATTAGAATCTTTAACCAAATAAGCTTTCGGTTATGCCATGGTGAGTGCTCTATACTCAGCTTCAGCGCTAGATCTCGACACAACCCCTGTTTCTTACTCCTCCAAGTTACAAGATTACCACCAACAAAGACACATAACACGAAGTTGATTTTCTATCAAGTTTGAGCCTGTGAAATGAGTCGAGTGCAACCTTCCACATCTAAATGCCCATGTTTTGAAAACAATATACCCTTGCACGGAGTATACTTCAAGTACACGAGAATTCGATCCACCGCACCTTGGTGTGCTTCACTTGGATTATGCATGAACCGGCCGACAACACTAACGGCGTAAGACGTCAGTGTATATGTATGAGATAAATCAGCTTTCAACCAACCTTTGATACCTCTCCTTGTTAGTAGGCACCGATCCGGGATAAATTGACAATCCATGGTTAACCTCTCCTTGTTGTGGCAAGGGCTATACCGGACGCACGGGATCGATTATCGGAACACTAACGTGAACACCCACTTGCACCCCACGCTTTTCTTGTCTCTTGGTAACTCAACCATCTCCCACGTAGTAGTTTTTAAGAGCCTTCATTTCTTCTACCATAGCAAATTTCCATTTAGGATCATCAAGGGCTTCTAAACTTATTAGGAATAGGCACGGAAGACAATTGTTGTGCAAAGTCAAATGAGACTTAGAAAGACGGTGGTATGAAATATAGTTGGAAATGGGATACTTAACATTATTGGATGAAGGGAAACCAAATTTTTCGAGGGTGACGATCACGTATAGGATATCTTCTCCCTGGTCCTCATCATGTGGAACCAAGGGAGTTTCTAGTGGAGCTACGTGATCATATTCAGGTAATGAGTCAATATCAGAAGAAAGAGATAAGATAGGGACAGAGGCATGTACACGAAGATCATTCTCGAGAAGAATCATTCGATTGGATGGTAGTATCATGGAGAGAAGGATGCGGAGGAGGTGGCAATGGAACATCCACATGTTTCTTTTTCCTTCTTTCAAGCGTTTTCAAGGTAACGGTGTTTCTCCCCTCACCTTGAGTAGGGAGAATTGAATTTGATTCAATTTCGGGTTCAGCGACGTCTCCCCTCACCTTGAGTAGGAGAACATAACATGGTCCAATTTGACTTCAAACCACAACTTCTCTTCTTCAGTACTTTCTAATCTCCCCATGAAGAGGAGAAGTAGAGACTCTGAGAAATAAGATTCTTGTTCACGAGAATTCAACATCCATAGACACATATGTCTTACCGAGAAGGAGGATGAAAACATATATCCTTTTTTGTGATGGAGGATATCCGAGAAAGACACATTTAAGAGCACGTGGATCTAATTTGTCCCTGTGAATAGAGTGAACATGGACATAGCAAAGACAACCAAAGATTTTAGGGGCAAATTAAGCAAGGAAGGGATTGAGTGGAATTGAGACAATACTTTTATGGGTGTTTGATAATCAAGAACACGAGTAGGCATTCTCATAATGAGAAGACATCATGACAGCATCAGCCTCAGGAAGCTGTTTGGGAACTTGCATAGTAAAGCATAAGGACCTGGCCCGCGTCGAGGAGATGGCGGTTCTTACGCTCTGCTATACCGTTCTGTTGGGGTGTGTAAGCGTAGTTGTCACGGTGGATAATGCCATGCTCTTCGGAAGAATTCAAGAAGAGAATGATTTACAAACTCACGCCCATTATCGTAATGAAAAACCTGAATTTGGACATGAAGCGAGTATTGATTAGTTGATGGAACTTAGGAATAACAATACTAACTTCACTTTTGGATTTCATCAGATAAACCCAACACACTCTAGTGCAATCATCAATAAAAGATATAAAATATCGAGCACCGAAGAAGTAGGAATTGAAAACGGACTCCCACACATCAAAATGAATACGAGAAAAGGACTGACACTTTTATGAAAGTTGGGTGGAAAGCGAGACACGATGATTTTTGCATAAATGCAATGTTCACGGCGTAAACTAGAAGCTGAAATGTTAGTAAATAACTTAGGAAATAAGCGTTCCAAATAGATAAACGAAGGATGTCCTAAACGACGATGCCATAGAAGAATTTTTTCTCGGTCTAAAACATTGTCTCTGCTGCTAGCCCACGGCCAGATTGAATTTGAGGCGCTGGCGTCCAAGTAGTAAGAGACCTCCTCTCTCCTTACCAATACCAATCGTCTTCTTCGTGAGAAGATCCCGAAAAATACAAAGGAGAGAAAAAGATTGAGCAGTTTAACATGTTGGTAATTTGACTGATGGAAAGAAGATTATTTGAGAGATTAGGAACGCAGAATACGTAAGATAAAGGTAAAGTTGAGGAAAGAGAGAGGGAACCAGCCCTTCAATCGAGTGATAGACCCGTCTGCAATCTGAACGAGAATGACGCGACGGACGCAGAACACATGTATGGCGAGATTTACTCAGGTCATATGATCGGTTGCCACTGAATCAATTATCCATGGTAATTTAGACATGATAATAGCGGAAATTTGAATTTATTGTAAGAAGAAAAATACTGAATTGTTTTCTTGTTGGGGTAGAAAGTCTGCTACAGTAATCTCGGCAGCTACAGTGCTTGATCTGCTACAGTAGTCTTGAACCGAACTGAATGTGCAGCAGGCTTTTATGGTTTAGAATAACAACACCAAGGTCAGTATACCCTTGGTGAAGATGATAGAGAAAGAAGGAAAAGAAAAAAAACTTTGGTAGAAATGTTTGTGAGAAAGTAAGAGAGCAAATCAGATTGTTTTGCTCTGATACCAAGTAGAAATAAGTGCAGAAATTTTCTGATATTTCATTCATCTCCAATGGGAGGTATTTATAGCTATACAAAGGGTAGAGATGCAGCTGTACAAACACTAACACAGCTGTAAAGATAGCAGCTGTACTAACACTAACATAGCTGTACAAACAGCTATACTAACACTCACTAACACAGCTGTACAAACACAGCTGTATATTCTAACAAACATCATAATTCCAGCAGGTAGTGGAGGTTTTGGATGGCAAAATATTGCAGAGTTCCTAGAGAGAGAATCTTTGGTGGAGATATGACTAATCCAAGAATTCTGAATGTTTCATTCAGAGACCAGTTGGAGAGAGGTGATGCTAGAGAGGTTACAGGTAAAGAACAAGGGAAAAAAGTTCATCAGCAGAAACGCTTCTGTGGGAAATTACTAACCATGAATATGTGGGGCCGGAAAAGTGTGGAACTGTGTAAGGGTGTGAAAGCATGTTCTTGACTCGTGGGTGTACATTTAATAATCCATTATGAAGATGCTTGTAAAACCAATTCAACTCAGATCGCTGTTGTGTTTTTCTCCTTCTTTCGTAAAAGTAAGTAGGAGGCTTCAAAGATAGAGGATAACGGAAGGTGATGTATCCAGATGTCTTTCACAGTTTCCTTTTATAATGGAGCCAAACATTCAACAATAATTGTGATGTATGTAGTTGGTACTTAGAAACTGATTTCATAACAAAAATGTTGTCAACTTGTTCGAAGTAAGAATTAGAGTGATGGAGAATCAAATAGGTTTGTTTATAAATGTAGTAGTCAAAGAGGGGTAAATTGTAGTCAGAGACTGTTGTCAGCAACAAGGAGGCCTATGTGTGGAGGAAGTAGAATGAACCAAAGGATGGGTAGCACAAAACTCTGTCCACTCAGCCTGAGCCCAAAGATGATAATCATGATAGGGTTGGATTAATGCGGACATGCTGGTGGAGGCAAGCGATTAAACAGCAAGTCTGTAATCAACTCCAACGCACTGTAAGTTTAAGAGGTAAGAGTTGAAGAGGAAAGGTTTAGTTTTTCTAGATCCCGAGGTTTAGATGGGTATCAAGAATGAAAATTAGAGTCAGATGTAAATATCAAAAGCGGCATTGGAAAGTGAGAGGATAGAGATTGGTGGGGGATTGGGCATTTACGTTGAACCCAGACTGAGTATGCATGAAATACAGCCTGGGATGGGGTAATTAGACACAGATTAGTGATATTGGGCTAATTTTAATAGGAAGCTTAGCTCTGAAAAGGAAGGCAGAGAAAGAAATTACTAGAGTATTTTATTTGTATGAGTCATTTCCTAATTATGCAGTCATTTACTGGTTCTGCGAATTGCATTTGGCTGTCCTTAAAATGGGTAGAGACTGGTGCTGTTCATACTGTAAAGTCTGAACACAATATGATAGTCTAGTGCAAGTCCTATCACTAGTCCATTATATTTTGTTGTCAAATGTTCACAATAAACTATTGAGGAAAAATTTATCCTTTTTGAGGGGCACTGTGTAAATGTACAAAACCTCAGAGGTCAACATAATTTTACTTACACAACTATAATTTGATGAAAAGTTTCAATATGTCTTCTTGTGTGTGCTTTCCACAATTTTTTCTCAATCTTTGAAGGTGGGATATGAACTGGAATGTGCTGTTATTTGGGAAGAAACTGAATCACTCTTGAATGTACATGCAGATAGTTCGCTCCATGATAACTGATGGAACCGGACAAGTAGGCACACTGCACACGAGTAACTTGCAAATTCACCAACAGGATGAAGATGATTTTGAGGATATCCAATGATAATCAAGGGTTTTGGAGTTCTCACTGTCTTCTATACTGAATCAAGACAAAACCAGCATTGCAAATTGCAAAGAAACAGCAGCAGTTTGCCCCACTGTGTTCATCAAATGTAAGACCAGGGATGGTTAACAAGTTGACATCAGTATCCGCCTGATTCAGTTCCAGACCAAAAATGTTGGTAGATATAAAGGGAATGTATTCATTTTGTAATGTTGAGAGAACATGAAAATTATGGGAAAGAGGAGAGGTGGGGGGTTGGGTTGCGTTGTGTTTTGAACTAACAGGCTTAAGTTATTCCCAGTTGTCATTTCATTTATATGATAATTTTCTTCAAATATGAAATTCAGATTCACAGAAAGCGCATTAGACTTCTGTCGTAGATAGTTAAAAGTGACAAAATCGCTATCCTCTTATCTAGAAGTTGATAACTAATGTAAACATAAATGTTTTTTATTTATTTGTTTATTTTTATGTCTGTTGAACTTGAACTATATGCATATAAGTATGCATTGATGTGCTGGGCCAAAGACTTCGGTGTGCCTCATTGTTTTATAAACATGATTTAAAAATTTTATTGATATGCATCTCTTAAAAAAAAAAATCTTCAAAATGATTATTATTTTAACATTTCTAAAATATATAAATTATAGGACTAATGACATTTTAGTCCCTTGAGGTTTAGGGTCAATATCGAAATGGGCCATGAGGTTTTAATTTCATCAATTTCATACCTGACATTTCAAAATATGACCAATTTATACCAGCTGTTATATTGACTGTCAAGTCAGACGTTAAATGCTTTCCATGTGTCTCTCTCTTCCCTTCAACACAGTCTGTTCGTCTTCCCTGTGACACAACGCCGCCGTCAGACCACCTCCGACTACGGGATCGGTCGAAAAATGACTGGCTACTTTTGGCTACCATGTCTGGGCCAAGGCCCGACCTCCCTAGTTCCTCACGACGTCGGCGCAAGCTCGGGATGGGAGAATGAGGGGTTCGCCTTCCGAAGCCGATTCCGGAGACTTCGGCGACTGTTGACGTCAATTCAGGTATGGTTTTTCATCCCCTCCACGTGTTCTTGCTGTTGGTTTATTAGTTTGGATCGATTTCATGATTTGAGAGTTCGAATTAAAACCCCCCAAAATGACCGACTATTTTGGCTGTGATTTACCCAATTTCGGTCAGTTTTTGGCCGGGGTCCGAGACCAAAGCTTGCTCCCTTGGTTAGGCTAATTGTGTTGATATAGGGCTTGACCTACGATTTGAACATTTTTCCATCGTCGGAAATTTCTCAAGACACCCTTCGCCGATTTAGGGATTTTTCCTGAGCTCGCGCCGACGTCGTGAGGAATTGGGGAGGTCGGGCCTTGGCCCAGACAAGGTTGCCAGAAGTAGCCAGTCATTTTCCAACTAGGTCCCGTAGCCGGAGGTGGCCGGACGACAGCGTTGTGTCCCTAGGAAGACGAACAGTCACTGTTTGCACAGTGACTATGTCAATGGGGAAGAGTGAGACACGAGGAAGTGAGAGAAATAGGTTTTGTGGTGGGTCCCATGACTGCCACGTTAGCATTTAACGTCTGACATGACGGTCAATGTAATAGCCAGTTTAAATTGGTCATATTTTGAAATGTCAGTTATGAAATTGATGAAATTGAAACCTCGAGGCCTATTTCTATACTGACCCTAAACCTCGAGAGACTAAAATGTCGATAGTCCTAAATTATATTACTATTTTAGTTAGCGTGCCTTACATGTAAGCAAAACATTGGCCCATCCATTTGCTCAATTCAAAATGCTTCGCCCAGCCATTAGGTAGGGCTGGGCTAAGCCTTTTGAAGATAGAGCCTGGTCGGCCAATTCAACCCTTAGAGCTGAAAAAGCCAACAGCTAGACAGGGCTTGGACTAACCTCGGACTGGCTCAACCCAACCCAACCCATTTTACAAGCGTAGTTATAGGAGTTAACGGATATTTTAACAAAACGGATGAGATGAGGCAAAAGTGAGACACAAAGTTAAAATACAAGAAGTAAAGTGAGATAATTGAAAATACATGAGGTAAAGAGCGATTTGAAAAGAAAGTAGAATGGTAAAATAATAATTAAGTTTTAAATTATAAATAGAGAACTATTCAAAAGCGTAGTTAAGCTACAATGAGAGTTGCATGTCAGCTATTCGAACTTTCAACAACATATGTAAGAGTAAATACTCTTAATCACTAGAGTAACAAATCTCGACGTCTTTCATAAGTAGTAGAAAGATCAAACAATACTTCTCGAGCATTAACTTTAGTATGGATCATGTAATAATAGCGTACGATCTCGAGTCCACATCAACCAACATGCCAACCAAATAATAACGTACGATCTCGTGGTTACTTTAATAATTTGTCACAACGGACTTTTCAATTCAATTAATGTAATGATATGGAAAATAATGAAAAATACAAAAACATGTGAATAATGTCTATTTATTTATTACGTGAAAATAAAAAGTGCATGTTTTTAACATTTTGGTAGGTTTTGTTTTTTCAAAGTAAAATTAAATGTTTTAAAGAGCTAATGTCAACTTACCAGTCATGAAGATAGAGAAAGATGTTGCAACTTTGATGATTGAGTTTGACAAGGATGTTGGAGAGAGTTTTGATGATGTGACTCACCTATTTTAGCATTCCAAAGTTGTTGAAGAGGCTGTTGTAGATGCTCTAACGTTATCACAATGAAAATGCCTTTTGTCCATGCATTGAAAAAATTCGTCGCGAAACCTCCTACATCAGGAGTAATTTTTGGGTGTTCCCGGTACACCACGTGGCTGGTGTACCATCCACTAGACTTAGGACATGTGGAATATTTCCAATGCAGCTCGCCCATGTGTCATAAAAAATAATGCAGTAAATTGGATGGTAATTCTACATGTTCTAAGTCTATTGGATAATACACCAGCCACGTGGTGTACCCAGAATATTTAAAAATTTCTCCTACAACAGGCCTTCATCGTGGAAAGTTGAAATTCTTTGCTGAAGCCCAATGAGGAAGTGACAACAAAACATATTCCTCACTAAAAGTTTTAGGGAGATATAACACTCCCTATTGTCCTATTGTCGTCAGCAAATACTTTTTGATAGACTTGATCTTGATTATTCATACACTATAGATATAATCGATTTGGAATAATAATGCTACTGGGAGCATTAATTGCTATCGTTCCCAAACTTTTAGGGAGGACATATTGCCTCGCTAAAGAGCTTGTTTCTTGTAGTGACAGTTCCAACATATTATAACCACTGGACACATATTTTCCGGCAATCAAAATCATTTTACATCTATAACTAGTAATTAATAGGAAATATTTTGATAATTAGGGATTATATATTGAGTAAAGGTTTCATACGTAATGATTTTCATCCATTGAAAAGAACAGAATTCATTTCTTAGTGAGAAAGGGTCTTCTTGTTCATAATGGTAGTCTGAGAGCATCTGAACACGCAGCCAAGACTTTTACTGGCTTCGCCATTTGGCAATGAAGTTTGGAAAGTCATGTGTTTTCTATATCTGTTTGAAAATCCATTTTGCAGATTTGGTAGTTTTGTTGAAGACAGCACAGAGCCCCCTCGATTCTCGTTGACCTCATCTAGTATTTAGCTGTTACTCTCTCTTGGGTGTGGGTGTAGTTCATTACTCATTTGGTGTGTGAAACCAGAACAGATTTAAAATAAGTTTCCATAAAACCCAAATTCATAAGGAAGAAATCCAAGACAACCTGGAATCATAGAAACCAAATTAACGTAGATATCTCTGTCCTAATTGGGCTAGTTTCGAAATTAATTTGGTGTCCTTATATGGGATTTGACCAACCTCAGATATTCATATTTTTTATCCGGATGTTGTTTGGATGGTATGTGTGAATTAATTCCTTGTTTATATACAAAGGCTATATATGATGTGTGTCTGAGAGTTGTGTGTGTGTGTGCCTCTTATTTGGTTTCAGAAAGAAAAGCTTTTGTTTTGTGTTTTCTTAATGTGATAGAGAATGGAGTTGCCAAACGGAAATGCTGGAGGATCAGGTGATGAACAAGAACCATCGAGTTCTCGCAGGGGCAATAAGAAGTATCATCGCCATACTACTGAACAGATACAGCGGCTTGAAGAGTGAGAATCATCCTCCTTTTTTCTTTTTACCTCAACTCATGTTCACATATAATCTTGACTTGATATCTGAATGTTTTTTTTTTCTTTTTGTTTCAGTATCTAATTAGATCATTTTCCTGAGATGTGTTTCTTGAAGATTATGGTTTTCGCAGGATGATTATTTATTTGTTTAACATAGATCTGTTTTTCCAAAAAGAAAAAACAGAGAAGAAAATACATATGTAGATATTAAAGACGTTTTTGCATTCTGATATGTCTGCACTCTATTCTAAATCTTTTAATCAGAGATTTATTTATTTATTTTTCTTCTGACCATCGCTAGTAATTGGGTGTATATCCTAGATGAGTGCTTGTTTTGAAGGTTTTCTTCAAAGATAGACCTTGATCTCCATTCCAAGAAATTCTTTGTCTTCTATACCTTTTGCTTCAAGCCAACATATCTATCTCTCAAAGCATTTGGTATTCGAAATTAATCAATTATTGAGGCTTTTTCGTTCCCCTTCTTTGGATCTCTTCTTCAAATGATAATAGGGTTTTCTTTGGTAAAGATTATTCAAGGAGTGTGCGCACCCCGATGACAACCAGCGTCAACAGCTGAGCAGGGAGTTGGGGCTTGAGCCAAGACAGATCAAGTTCTGGTTTCAAAATAAACGAACACAGACAAAGGTACTCCAATTTTCTCACTTTGAAGACGTGCATGCTTAGCAATTTGTTTTTTCATTTTTATTCTATATTGCATCTGTAATGGTGAATCTTTCTGTACTTGGTCTATTTCAGGCTCAAAATGAGAGAGCAGACAACACTGTTCTTCGAGCAAATAATGAAAGAATTCAATGTGAAAACTTTGCATTCCGAGAGGCACTAAAGAATGTGATTTGCCCAACTTGTGGTGGTCCACCGTTTGGTGAAGAAGAGAGGCAGCTTTGTTTGCAGAAACTTCAGCTGGAGAATGCTCAATTGAAAGAAGAGGCAAATATTTAGAATATAACTAATTTCTGTCTATACACAATAATTTAATCAGATCTTTAATGTAAATTATTGTTCATTATATTTATAGGTGGATTCACTTTATTGATGTCTAGTTAGGAATATTTTCTTTTGCAGCATGATAAGGTAGCCAGCCTTCTTTCCAAGTATATTGGGAAACCAATATCACATATTGATTCGTTGACATCCGCTGTTGGATCCTCATTTGATTTCTCACCAGGAAGTTCCATGAACCAAGGGATGGGAAGCCCTCCCCTAATTAGTCTCAATCCTACCAATCCTGCAGTTGCTAATAATGCTGCATTAGCTTATCAATTAAAAGAAATCCCTGAAATGGAAAAGACACGCATGGCAGATACTGCTGCCAGTGCCATAGAAGAACTGCTCAAAATTTTTGAGATCAATGAGCACTTGTGGATCAAATCACCGGGTGACGGGAGATATCTCCTCAACCGTGACAACTATGATAAGATATTTCCAAGGCAGAACCACTTCAAGAGCTCCAGTGCTCGTGTCGAGTCTTCAAAAGATTCAGGAGTAGTGTCCATTAGTGCAGCGCATTTGGTTGACATTTTTTTAGACTCCGTTAGTGCTATAACTCTTACTTTCCATTATTTCCTATATATTAAGCCCCCGCCGCGGCCGCCGCCACTATGTAGTGCTGGTACGATCAAAGAAGTTTAAGCACAATTGTTTAATTTTGCAGAGTAAATGGGAAGATCTCTTCCCTACAATCATCACAAACGCTAAGACGATTCAAGTACTTGAAAGTGGAATGGTGGGAAACCAGAGTGGTCGCCTGCAGCTGGTATGTATAAAGTCATTGCTTTGTTCAGTTTTTAAATTATTTTCCTATAGTTTATCATGTGACTAGTCATACAAATCAAATTGCTTTAATACAGATGTATGAACAAATGCACATTCTCTCACCGTTGGTGCTGCCGCGGGACTTCTACTTCCTTCGCCATTGTCAGCAGATTGAAATAGGCACTTGGGTGATTGTGGATGTATCGTATGATTTCCCCGAAGAGACTTCTGCATGTCACACTCGATCATGGAGACTTCCTTCCGGATGCATGATTAAAGACATGCATAATGGATGTTCCAAAGTAAGTAGCTTCGTCTCTTTAACCATATAATTACATCTACATGCAGTACTAATACTGTTCTGAGAATACGCTTGTCAAGCTAATGGGAAAAGGCCAAGAGAACATCTCAGAATTCCTATATTCTTAGTTAGTTTAAGACATTTTCTACTTGGAAGAGTCGGTGTCATAAATATTGTCTGCATCCATGATAGGTGACCTGGATCGAGCATGTCGAAGTAGACGACAAGACACAAACTCATCGGCTCTATAGAGATCTTATGTGTAGCAATGTTGCGTACGGCGCTGAGAGATGGATTGTTACTCTTCAGAGGATGTGTGAGAGATTTGATTACTCAATGGACGAGGTTGCACCTAGTTGTGAGTTTGGAGGAGGTAAGCCAACCAGAAAGAAAAAGAAAAATCTATTGGATTATGTGATCATATGTCTAGTTCTCTTTTCTGTCCTGATCATTTCGTAATGATTTTGAGTTCTGATGAGGACATGCATGCTATCCATTGTTTAGTGATTACTACGCCCGAAGGGAGGAGGAGCACAATGAAGCTTTCCCACAGGATGGTCAAGAACTTCTGTGGAATGTTGAGCATGGCAGGTAAACTTGATTTTCCTCAATTATCAGAAGTGCACAACAGCGGGGTTCGAGTCTCTGTTCGTAAAAACACAGAACCAGGACAGCCCAACGGCATGGTTGTCAGTGTTGCTACTTCTCTTTGGCTTCCTCTGCCGTCTCAGAATGTCTTCAACTTCTTCAGAGATGAGGAAACAAGACTTCAGGTTTCTAACTAATAAAACGATCCTAACTTTGGCTCATATATTCATTTACCACTAATTAGAGGTTGAAATATGTGACCTTAACTTTATTTGTCTCTCAGTGGGATGTTCTCTGTAATGGAAATCCAGTGCACGAGGTGGCTCACATTTCAACTGGAACTCATCCCGGAAACTGTATATCCATCATTCGGGTAATTTCCTTTCCTTCTTCCATTTCTTCTCTTCCAGAGATTTATTTGTCCATGAAATATGGGGAAAACCAAAATTCATTTCAATGGTTTCTGTGGAGCAGCCTTTCATCCCTACAGAGAATAACATGCTGATGCTTCAAGAGAGCTACATAGACTCTCTGGGGGCCTTGGTTATATATGCTCCAGTTGACATACCAGCTCTCAATATAGCAGTATGTGGTGAGGATTCTTCCAAGATACCCATACTTCCATCGGGGTTCGTAATCTCTGGCGATGGCCGTCCCGAAGCTGGGCCTGCAAGCAATGGCAGGTCAGGTGGTTCGCTTCTTACAGTGGCTTTCCAAATACTGGTTTCCTGCCCCACATCTTCAAAGCAGCTCAACATGGAGTCAGTGGCAACTGTCAATACTCTTATCAGTTCCACCGTTCATAAAATCAAGGCTGCTCTCAACTGCTCCGGCTTGGATTAACCTATTAGTGGTCTACCTGTGGCTGCTATGCTAAGAATAAAACTAGTCCGTAGGATTAGGCTGAGAAGTTTTTCTTTGTGACGGCAGCAATGTTAGGCTGTTGTTATACACATTTTCAAATTTCATTTTGGATAATTGGGTATTTTTATGAGGATTTATTTGTTTTTCATCCATGTAATGACATGACATAGGGGCCTTCCTATATATTAGGCTGATATTTTATTTTCATTTTGCTACTATAAAATAGATGGCAGCAGCAGCAGTTGGAGCTGCTCACCTCCCAATGGTGAGAACACCTAATTATATGGTTAAAGAAGCGAAGCCACGCACCATGTTTAGAGAGGCCAAGCTACTCGTTCGAACATCCCATTAGGCACGTCGTCAATCACGCATCCAAAAGAAACTGCTCACAACAGTATTGCGTGGCCTGAAAAATCAATAAACATTATATCATCGGAAGTCTCCTATGATAATACTAATAATAACCAACTATTATACATTATTAATTTATTTTACTTATTCTTAATTAGATAAGCGGATGCAATCCTAGAATTTCTCAAAGAAAAGACAAGCTGTGCTATATTTTGGCTATCCAAAACCAATTTAAATAAGACATATACAAATTACTCCATTTATATTTATCAGTCATATGAATAACTAATCTAATATCTTTTTATTTATTTTTAGAAATTTTAGAATTGCATTCATAATTCAACAAAAAAAAGTCATTAGCCACACAGAGCCAATACAAACTAGCCACAAAGGGCCATTATAATAACGGAGCAATCTAACATCAAAATTAAGACAATCTGGTACGTTTCCACTAACGATCACGCATGATCAAAGAAACTCTAACATATGCATCCCAACTAGGATTGCAAACTCAGAACAATCAAAAAGAGATCAAGCTTAAAAAACTAAGCCATAACAATACCAAAAAAAAAACTCTTACAAAAGGTTCAATGCTTTTAAGTGGTTGTTAAACATTGCAATGCAAATCAATATACTTATGATGTTTAAAACATAATAAGGTTCAATTCTTTTTTATAGGCTTAATTACAATTTTACTCATGGAACGGAATCTCGGTCTCACTTTATCCCTTAAACTGAAATTTTCTCACTTAACCCCCAAAATGTCTAAACATTGCTGAAATTTTCTCACTTTACCACTTCCATCCATAAAACCGCTAATTGTGCTGATGTGGCATGGAAATTTTAGTAATTTTAGCTCGTCTATTCTCTCTCTCTCTCTCTCTCTCTCTCTCTCTCTCTCTCTCTCTCTCTCTCTCTCTCTCTCTCTCTCTCTCGGGAAGGGACGAGCGAGACAGAGAGACACAAAGAGAGATATATATACATACATACGTAAACATAGACAAAGATCAGTGAAGAGAGGCATAAAAGGTGATTTGGGTGTCTTGATCATATTTGAGGATGGGGGTGACCGGAAGGGAAATAGAGAAGTGGGGTGGCGGGGCTGGGCTGGGTGTTTTAAGGATAGGGGTGAGCATAAAAGCAAGAGGGGGAAGATGGATGTGAGGGCCGGTTAGCTGACGGGGAGGGGAAGAAAGGGATAGGGGATTTGTTAACCCTAAAAAAAAATTAAAAAAAAATTAAAATATGGTTTTTATATTTAATTTGCATTTTGAAGTTTTTTAATAGCTAAAACTACTAAAATTCTTATGCCACGTCAACACACTTAACGGTTTTCTGGACGAAAATTAACGGAAGTGGTAAAGTCAGAAAATTTTAGCGATGTTTAGAGATTATGGGGTTAAGTGAGAAAATTTCAATTTCAAAGGATTAAGTGAGACCGAGCATCTATTCCAAGAGTATTACAATAATTAATCTAAATAATAATGAATCGATAAAGCACACTTGTGCAGAATCTATTCATAAAGCAATTTCTTTTTTAATTTGACATATGCATACATCACTTCACATCATTTCATGTATTAAAAAAAAAAGGAAACATATGCATACAAACAATAATTCTTACATTTACTTATTGGGCCTTCAACTAAAAAGACACAGGATTTGTTTATTGAAGCGCTAAAAACACTTTATGACAATCAAAAGCGCTTCTGACAATGTTTGGCAAAAACATTAATATGCTAATGGGTTATAGAAGCACTTGGATTTCTTTTGAAAATTTCAAGATTTTTATAATAAAAGTGCTTTTGCTAGAAGGGCTTATGAACAAAAGTGAATCCTAGAGAAGCAGTCCTAAATGAGCTCATAATCTTTCATATGAATAACTAATCTAATACCTTTTTTTATTTAGAAATTCTGGAATTGCATTCATAATTCAACCAAAAAATCCATTAGCCACAAAAAGCCAATATAAACTAGCCACAAATGACCATTACAATAACAGAGCGATCTAACATCAAAATTAAGACAATCTGGTATGTCTCCACTAACGATCACGCTTGATCGAAAAAACTCTAGCATAGACATCCCAACTAAGATTGCAAACTTAGAACAATAAAAAAGATATAAAACTTGAAAAAACCAAGCCATAACAATAAATAAATAAATAAATCTCACAAAAGGTTCAATGCCTTTAGGTGGTTCTTAAACATTGCGATGCAAATCAATATACTTGTGATGTTTAAAGCATAATAAGGTTCAACGCTTTTTTTTTATAGGCTTAATTACAGTTTTACCCCTATAACGGACGCCCGGTCTCACTTTACCCCTGAAACTGAAATTTTCTCACTTAACCCCCAGAATCTCTAAACGTTGCTGAAATTGTCTCACTTTACCACTTCCGTCCAAAGAACCGTTAATTGTGCTGATGTGGCATAGACATTTTAGTAATTTTAGCTCCTCTATTTTCTTTCTTCTCTCTTTGCCTCTCTCTCGTGGGAAGGGAAGAGAGAGTCAGAGAGACACAAAGAGAGAGAGAGAGAGAGAGAGAGAGAGAGAGAGATAGATAGATAGATAGATAGATAGATATATACATATATATATATATATATATACACAGTTAGTGAAGAGAGGCATAGAAGGTGATTTGGGTGTCTTGATCATATTCCGGGGATGGGGGTGCTGGAAAGGGAAGAGGGAAGTGGGGCGGAGAGAGGGGAAGTGAGAGTGGGGTGGCAGGCCGGCTGGGTGCTTTAAGGATGGGGATGAGCATAAATGGAAGCTGGGAAGATGGGTGTGAGGGCCGGTTAGTTGACGGGGAGGGGAAGGAAGGGCTAGGGGGCTTGTTAACCCTAAAAAAGTTTAAAATTTTAAAATATGGCTTTTATATTTAATTTTTATTTTAATAGCTAAAATTATTAAAATGCCCATGCCACGTTAGCACACTTAACGGTTTTCTGGATAGAAATGAACGGAAGTGATAAAGTGAGAAAATTTTCGTAATATTTAGAGATTATGAGGGTTAAGTGAGAAAATTTCAATTTCAGAAGGTTAAGTAGCGTCTATTCCAAGGGTAAAACAATAATTAATCTAAATAATGATGAATCAATAAAGAACGCTTGTGCAGAGTCTATTCATAAAGCAATTTCTTTTATAATTTAACATATGCATACATCACTTCACATCATTTTTGCATTTACTCATTGCCTTCAAATAAAAAGACACAGGGTTTGTTTGGGAGTGCCTCTTGAAGGGTTAAAAGCGCTTTCTGACAACGTTTGACAAAAACATTTTGAAGTGCTTAGATTTCTTATGAAAATGTCAACATTTTTATAATAAAAGCGCTTATGAGCATAAGTGAATTCTAGAGAAGCATTCTTAAACGAGCTCCTAATCTTTGATGATTCAATGCAATGTAAATGTCAAATGTCAAATTTAATCACCATAAAAACATAATAGGTATGATTTAATGAATCCAAATCAAACACTAAAATCCATAATGGGAATATCATGAAAGTTTCAACCATAACTCTAATACCACATGTAAAGCAGAAATCCAAGATCTAGATTTTGATAGTTTTTAAAATATATTTCAATCAACATATAAAGAAAGAAACATACCTTGGCCCATGAGAGCAAACTTAATGGAGAAGAAGATTTGAGTTAGACTAGTTTGTTTATGAGCTGCCGATATAGAGGAAAAAGGTTTCGCTCTCTTCGCTTTTGCAATTTATAATCTAATATTTATAGGCGGGAGGATTAGTTGTCTAGTAACCCTAATTCTTTAAGTATTAGGCTTTGTGACATAAAGGTCCCTAGCAATTTTCTAAATGACACACAAACCTTCCGCCTATTTTCTTTTTTAACAAATAAGGGCACCCAACATTTTTTTTAAGGAAAATGCTATGGAGATAACTTGGGATACCAACTTGTGTACCAACTCTCTAATAGAGCGTGGGACCCGTTGTATTGATGGGCTCCACCTCTATTAGAGAGTTGGTATCCAAGTTGGTATCCCAAGTTGGTCTCCCTAGCATGACCCTTTTTTTAAACCAACCAAGGACATTCAACATTTTTTTTACATCAACGATAATTTACATTCTACTTGTCCATTTCGATCTCTTGACTGTTTAAAGCTCATGTGTGTACAAGAATTTTGATGATATGTTTGGTTCTGACACCCTTGATGAACCTTTCTTTGAATTAAGTTATACAAGGAGCGTTGGCTTCATACATGATCTTTGGAGAATTTGTTGTTAAAGGAAGATTACAAGTACTCCAAATATGATGGACTAGAGATCTTAATAATCAAACACATTCTATGTTGGCTTCATGGAGTACAAGAGTTTCCAAATGATTAGAGGATGTAACAACCAAAGTTTGTTTGGTAGATCCCCATGAGATCATTGTATTGCTAGAAGTAAATACATAATCAATTTGGGAGTGACCCTTGTGTGAATCGATAAGATATCGGAATCCACGTATCCTACAAGGTTTGGGTTGTTGGTAAATTCACTTTAATAAAACAAACTTATATATGTTGTTTCATGAAGATAGTGTAAGATAAGCTTTATGTTATTCCAATGACAAGGTGTGAAAGGCATAGCTATATTTTGCTAATAAATTGAATGGAAAATGCAATGTCTAGTCTAGTATATTTGTGCTATATATAGAATAAAGCACATATTGTACTAAGGATAATGTCATCATCTTCCTTTGGATGAAATCGATCTTTCCTAGCGTCAAGAAACCGAACAACCATTGGGCTGCTTAGAAAATAGGTTTATCCATGCCAAATCGCTTTAAGACTTTTCCCAATGCCAAATCGCTTTAAGACTTTTCCCAATATAAGCAGATTGATGGAATAGAATTCTACTGACACAATGCTCAACCTACAAGCCAAGAGAATATTTTGCTTTCCCAAGATCTTTGAGTGAGAATTTTATAGAAATTTATATCCTTCAATAAATCGCTTCGGGTGATATACTTTAGACATAGCTTTGGAAATTTCCATGTAGTATGTAGTCTCTAATCTCTATAAATATACATTGAACACATGCTACAAGTCACACGTTAAAATAACAACTATACTTATACAAATGTATTTGCATCTACAATGGGAGACTGTAATCATGTGTCCGCCGGGAAACTTTGTGTCATATTAGTGATTTGTTTTAGTTTATTACACACACAAATTCGTAACCTGCACAATTAATATTTGTAATTTGGTGTTTGAGCTATTTCACATAATTAGAGTAAGCAACCCATTTATGAGAGTTGAGGAATTGAGGCTGAAATGAAGACATGTTGGAGCTATGATAATCGGGGAGGATGTTCTATGTGTGTTCTAGAGAGAAATTTGGTGGTGGGTGTAGTTGGAAAGATTGGAAAGACCCAAAATGTGAGTTGTCGTCATTCTAAAACTATTAAGCAGAATCAACCACATGGAAGAGGAAAGTGCTAGAGGGAATAAAGCTATGGAGGAGATGAGAGCAAGAGAGAAGAAGTGCTTCGAAGAGATAAGACGCAAAAAAGAAATATCTTCGGAATTCTTGACTTTCATATGGGTGAGTAACTATCACTTTCTTAGATAAGTATAACACAAAGAGGTGTCTACCTTTAAACAACTTAGGGCCAGTTTGGGATTGCTATAACTTTTTTTTAAAAGTTGCTTACGACGTGCTTTGAAAATAATTAGTTGTGAAGTAAAGCAGTTCCACATTTGGTGAACAATATTTTTAAAGTGATGTTAGTATAAAAAGCAGTGTCAAACCGTTTGGTAAATTTTAATATGAAACTATTATAGATATGGCTATGGATAATGACTAAAATGGACATTATGTTGAAAGTGTTATGTGTTAATTAGGTGGTGGTGGTGGTGATGGTTGCGGAGGTGGAGGTGGAGGTAGAGGTGGTGGTGGTGGCGGCGAATTTCACTTACTCGATTTGGGTAAAAAAAGTCTAATCCCTAAATTGTTTTCAAACGAAGTGTTGTAGCCCTAATTTGAATTGGGGATTGTAAAGGAATTGGGTCCGACTCTTATGAGGTTGAAATTGCCCTCAAAATATGTCACATGTGCAATTATTGAAGGTTATTTGGATGAAATCCCCCAAAATCTAATGGCCTGTGTTGAAAATTTTAAATAATTTAGGTGTTAAAATTGGCTGATTTTTTAGTTCATAATGTTAAGTTCGATTAGGGTCATAGTTCGGGAATAAACGGCTAACATTTTACTTTATTTTATAAAACTTTGGGCCATTACTTTGTCTAGACTCTAGAGTACAAAGTAACAGCTAGACAACTGTTTAGTGTGGATGGGTGTCTATATCATTGACTAGGATGACATTCCTAGTAGTAAGTTGGGGGCCAAAACAGCATTTGCACTTAGTACATTACTGAATGCAGGTAAGGCCAGGTCCAAACCAGAAGCAAATTTGCTAATGTTGTGCTTCTTTATGCATCCATCAAAAGATTCGTGAAGTCTATGATAATAACTTATTTGGGTCAATATCTTAACATCATGTAGAATTCAAGTGTTGTACAAAAATGCGACCCCTAATATTAGTCATCAATTCTGGATATTATACATGGAGGACTATTTTCTGGATTTTTTCCAATAAACTCAGCCTTTGCAAATATTGTTTTAACATATAATGGCTGTGCAATAGGCATATAAATTACTTCTTTTACATGCAACTCATTGGGTGTGTGCGCCTCGTATTCCTTTGCATGCGGCCTTGCATTTTGTCAATTGAATTGTGCTAAAAGAAGATGCACCATTTTGTCTATTCGTTGGTGGATTTCATATTTGACCAGAATTCCTATGGAAAACATTCAATTCCGACAACCAATTGTTTTAATAAAGAGGCATTTGCTTGAAGTGAAAACAAGTCCATTTAGTGCTAAAAGAAAGAAGGAAAGGTTGACCAAAGAAAAGAAAATAAAGGAGGAAAGGGGAGAGACTCTAGAAAGATTGTACCCCCAAAAAAAAAAACCACTCTTTATACCGTGCCTCTCTGCTTGTGCTAGTTATTTTCATATTAGAAGAGGCAAAAGTGATTGGTGTACGTACAAGCGTCTATTTTTGCTGAAAGAAGATGAGAAACGCACAACCTGCCCAGATTCCGACCAGCTTCGGCCACGAGCTCAGAGCTTGCCTTCGTTGCCGCCTCGTCAAGACGTACGATCAGGTTAGGGTTTTAGTTTTGCTTTTGGATTTTGCTATTTCAGAGACTCTAGGGTTTTGGTTGAGTACAAACACAAACACAAACACAAATACAAATACAAATTCAAATGCAGTTCAGGGAATCGGGATGCGAGAACTGCCCTTTCTTCAAGATGGACGATGATAACGAGCGCATCGCCGATTGCACCACCCCTAATTTTAACGGGTTGGTCGTCCGTACTCTTCTTCTCTGAGAAGATTTTAATTTTCTTTCTTGTTCTTTGGTCATCGCCAATTGACCTGCATGTTCGTATTGCTTGGGTTTCAGGATAATTTCAATGATGGATCCGTCTAGGAGTTGGGCTGGAAGGTGGCTCCGAATTGGTATGTTTTTCAATCAGCTCTTGTCTTGTTGCATAGATGTATTCATTGCTGGACTTTTCATCCACACAAATAAGTGATTTTGAGAATAAATTTTTTTGCTTTTACTCTTCTTACCTTGGTCCCAATTCACTTTTCTTTTGGAATTTGTTTTCTTGTGAAATATTTCGTCTTGAAATCTATGGTTGATCTTATGCATTCTTTTAACTCTTCAAATCACTGCGGCTGACCCTGAAGTTCTAAATGACCCTGTGCTTCCATTTTTTGTTTCTAGAACTTTTCTATGCTCTAGATTCTGCATTCAATCTGGCATTTGATTACATATCTGGAACTGGCCTTGGAATTTAAAATTTTTGCAGGAAAATTTGTCCCTGGGGTCTACACTCTTGCTGTTTCAGAGCTTCTATCAGAGGATTTGCAGGTAACACAATGATTTTACTGTTTTGCTTGTTAGTTATACAAATTTCCAATAAATTGGGTAGCGGCCACTTGTTTTTTACATTTTCTAATGTAATTTATGTGGGCAATTCATTTAACTAGTTAGCTACCTGATCGTCCAAACGAATTTATAAGTACCTTGAAAAGTCTCTGTCGTACATACCATTAGGAGTAAAGAAAGAATTCCAGCTCGGGGAACTTTGTTCAACAGTCCAGCCAGATACGACTGGCTTTTGCAATGTGTTCCTTTATATTTGTGGTTGAATTAGTTAATCAAATAATTAACCATAAAAGAAACTATAGCTAGGAAACAGTGCCGTTGTTGGAAAATTCTCTTTCTTTTATTTGTCAATCGTTGAGCCGCAGAGCATATCTAATGGTTTAGGGTCTCCCTCTCCTTTTTTTGTTCTCGTGAGATGTAAATTGGTGCTTTATTCTGTTTATATTGTGAAAACTGCTGTGTGATTTTACTATTCATGAGGATCAGTTCTGTAATGACCCCATTCGCGGCCATGTTTACATTGATAGATGTACCATGAAAGCGAAATGGGCAATTCAATGTTAGGAAATCACATTGTATAAGTACTGTGGCATGATAGTTAATTCATTGCCCACTTGTTCCTTCCCATTTCATTATCATTGGTATTGGAGCTTAAACCGGCGGTGTATACAGATATTCATGGAGAGTTTCCATGTGTCTTGTTTACTT
Source organism: Prunus padus (assembly GCA_024362665.1). NCBI lineage: Eukaryota > Viridiplantae > Streptophyta > Magnoliopsida > Rosales > Rosaceae > Prunus > Prunus padus. The sequence goes on along the minus strand of JANFAM010000013.1, from coordinate 1,320,419 downwards.
ATTTGCACGTTCCAAATCCATAGAGATTGCTTGTATTAGGAGGGTTGAAATTCTAGCACTAATTGTATGACTGTTGGATTTTTCCATTCTTTTTTTTCCATTGTCGTCTGATCAGTTACATAATGTGTCAGCTAATTTCTATACTTGGTTTTCCATTTTGCAGAATTTATGCGAAGATGAGCGGGTGCAATATGTACCACCAAAGCGTGTATGAGTGACCAAACAAGGACAAATCCCTGTTGCAAAACATTTGTAAGACTTCAAGCAAATGCCTGTTTATGAAAACAATTGGTTGTCGGAAGTGAATGTTTTCCATAGGAATTTCTGCTAAAGTGATCCAAGTAGCTGTTTGTAATGTAGTATTAAGGCCTGTTTGAGAGTGCTTTTGGAACGACTAAAAGCTTTTTTTTACAGTCAAAACTGCTTCATGCAATATTTGAACACTTTATGGAGACGCACATGCTATGTGCTTCTTCAGGAAGCTCTCTCAAGTGCTTTTTCATAAAACACTTGGATATCTTATGAAAATTTCAATGTTTTTATAATAAAAACGATTTTGCTAAAAGTATTTATAAACATAAGTGTTCTCTAGAGAAACAATCCCAAACGAGCCCTTAGGAGTAGTAGAATCCTCTTTATCTTAGGCAAATATGAAATCCACCAATGAATGGACAAAATGCAAAGCCAAGAATCACCGCATATATTATATGATGCATCTCCTTCAGCAATTAGCACAATTCAATTGACAAAATTTAGGAGAGGCCGCTTGCAAATGGAATATGAGTCACACCCGCATATGTGCTCACGCCCAATGCGTTACATATAAAGAAGTCATTTATATACCTATTGCACAGCCGTTATATGTTAAAACAATATTTGCAAAGGCTGAGTTTACTGGAACAAATCCAGAAAGTAATCCTCCATGGATAATTTCCAGACTTGATGAGTGATATTAGGGGATTGCATTTTTGTACAACATTTGAATTCTACATGATGTGATAAGTAATGTGGCGCCTACGGTATGTTTGTTATCTGATATTGCCCCAAATCAGTTATTATAAGAGAATGTACGAATCCTTTGATGGATTCTTAAAGCACACCATTAGCAGTTGTGAAGTGTAAAAACATCCTCCTTGTGTACATTATCTGGTTATTACTAAACCCCTAAATTGTCATCCATGGTCATACTGCTACATTTTGTAATATGAGTGGATGATAAAGTCGATATTTAAACTTGGGTTGACATTAATAAATAGAAAGACAATTTAAAAAGATCTTTCTCGAGCATACTATCGGGCGGGCTAGCGATTTGATGGTAGTATGTAAAGTTTAAAAGGATGGAAAATGACCAAATCCTGCTTTGCTATGGGAGGCCCTACAAAGAATATTCAATCTACTTTCCCCTTCTTCATTGCCTAATTATGACACGGATTAGAAGTACAAATAAAAAAATGTCAATTATGAAGAAACACCAATACATAACTAAAATGTTATGCTCTGCCTTGGCATTAAACTTTCATTCATAAACGGTAGGGTTAAACATGGGTACCAGAGACCTTGACCAAACTCATCTGCAACAAAAATAGTAAAATCTTTATTTCCCTATCAGAATAAACAAGCATGGCACAACCATAGGACTTGATCTTCAACTTCAGTATGCTCTCCGATACATTTCTGGACAAGAGACTTAGAGGTCCTCAGGGCCATTGATATCCTGCACAGAAGTACAATTAACCGGCACATCAAAAAGTGACCGCCCATAATCCACGTAATAAAGAAAAATTACAAGGGTCTAAATCTAAACTGACTGTGTTTTACCTTGTTCTCAAGCACCGCCTTATCAGGAATTTCCAACTTCACCCCAGATTTTGCTGTGATAGTTACTTTCCCCTTCATTAAATAAAACCAAAATGGCAGGCAACATTAATATACCATACAGAACAATGGTACGAGAAAAAGATCCAACATCAATAAAAGGTGAGGTTGGGCATGGACCATTGAATTATTGTCTAGGGAAAGGGAAATGTGTTTTGACAAAACTTGCAGCAGGATTTGAAAGGTTCCCAGAAGAAAAACGAAAAGAGATCAACAACGTACATGGATGGCTAATAATCTATGTTGCAATCAAGTAGACATGGACAAGCCACAAACATATAGAAGAGTTGCAGTGGGGGAAGCAAAACTATGACCATATATACTTGTCTGCATGTATGTAATTAGAAATTCCACCAACATCAATAATTCTCCTTTTTTTAATCTGCCGATCCAATCCATTATAACTTAACTCAAGGTCAAATATCAATAACCTTTCATCGAAGTCAAATACTTAATTAGACCGGGATATTGGTGGGCATGACCTCAAAAACAAAAAGGTGCAACTTTAAAGTTATCGGGTACATGCATACCTTGAGAATAACGCCAGCACCGAACCACACATCACCAGACACCTTAAGGCTATCAAGCTCAAGGATGCTGGGAATTGACTTGAATCGACTCAAGAAATTGCCAACCTATAAGGAAAGTAATGATCACAATCATTATCAAGAAGCAGCAACCATAAAAAAGTCATTAGATCAATACATTAAATACTCACCTTCTTAAATTCAGGCCCCAGTTCAATGTAAGGATTTGCAGGATTTGCTCTAGCTTTGTTCCGGATAACAAAGCCATCTTCTAAGGTATAAAGGTCAGACTGCAAAAGAAGATAGAAACATGCGTTAGACAAGCCTCAAATCATTAGTAGAGATCCACGATCTAGAATTGGGAAAAGAAGGGTACCTGGACAAGAAGCAAATCAGAAGTTGCCTTCACTGGAAGGAATCGAGATCGAGGTACATTGATACCAATTGCATGATTAAAGAACTGGTCATAGGCACGAATCATTAAAATTAAGAATTAAAAGATCAATTCCTACAGAAAAGTGAAAAACAAGATAACATCCTAAAATGAATTGTATTCAGTACCCTGATTGCTGCACCAGCCGCAGTTTCTAGCTGAAGAACTTTGACTCCATCCACTTCCTATAAACAAATCTAAGCATCAGAAAACCAGAATCTTGGCACAACGAGGCTTCATATGAAAAATGTATACCTTTGGGTTTGGGATAATTTCCATCTTAAGTGCATCAGCTTCCACGAGCCTTTTAATTGCATGCAAGTTCACCCACCTGAATGGTACTTTGTTAGCATACAATTGATGGATGTTTACAAGATTTGGAGCAACATGACTTACAAATTATTTGTGTTGAAAATTTTGAACTTCTCTATGGACTTGAATTCATTGACCTGTTCCAAAGAAATCACCCCATATCATTAACTATAAACTGGGAAAATCCATATTGTAAACAGGAATGTGCTTGTATCATCCAACGCAAGGATACAGGTACAATACCTAATTTCCAATAAAAGGAAGCAAACCAAAGGCCATGTCATCGTCATCAATTGTCAAGGATGACAATGCATCACTCACGACAGCACCATGATGAAGATAGAAATGGAGAATAGTAAAAGGGATAAATTGGCACTTGCAGTGAATTGGCACTTGCAGTGAATCAAGGAGGAGCACTTTCTATTTTCAATATGTAGAAAAATTTATTGTAATAGATAGAACTAGATGTTCTATACAAAACTTTGAGTTCCATTTGTACTCTATTTATTTAGAGATATCAGAAATGAGGTTAAAATATGAGTGTTTCACATTACATACAACTTATTCTACATTATTCTCCAATTGTATGAACCATGATTAAGTGGCATGTAGTATCCTCATCTTTTACCCTACTGAATGTACTGCTTATTGTCACAATTCAAGGCTTGAAAAAGAAATCCAATCACCATTTATTTAGTAGATTTATTAGTTTGCGATCTTCTTATCAACAGCGATGTTCAAATGCCTATAATCACAGAACTTGCAGTGAATTATTCAGCTCTACCAGTCCCACCACACTCAGTGTTGGCACTTCCCTCTTTTAAAAGGTTTTCAAGCATTTTGTCAATATTATTTTAGAAAAATATATTAAATTCTTGGGTAGAAAACTAATGATGACAAAATTGATTGGAATACCATCCTAACGCAAACAAATTAAACTTATTTTACTTGGTCAATGCCTCATCGTAAATATTATTTCTTTATATACTATCTTATAAAAACTAGTAAATCATTCTACACGAACAACTGCTTTGTTACTTATCATCTCGTCTATGTAGGACCTCCCCCTACCATTTGAGTGGTTCAACTAGCCTATAAGTGGGAATTCTAGCTATATAGTAATAGCTGCTATCTGCAGCGAAAACAAGATGACAAACCAAATATAACGGGGGTGGGCAGTGAAACAATAGAAACACAACTTACATGTGCATCAGGGACTTGAGCAATTTCCAGGAGCTGCACAAGAACATCAGATAAAAGGAAAAAGGTCATGGATAGCCGGAGTTCTCAAAAATGTTGCGTCATAACAGAAATAAGATGCATTCACATTGAGTTAATGCCATTCTTAAGAAAAACGGGTTAACCAGGAGAATCAGCCAGCTGAGGGTTTCATTTAAAGGCCATTTGCTGAAAGAAAAAAAGTTCTTGAGAACCAGCCAGTTCAACTAGATTGTCTTGACAAAATCCCGTTGTTTTGGGTGATCAAGGTTTGAAACTGACGCTTACATGTGAAATATAAGGTCATTTCCCATAGTGACACTTTTTATATTATTTCTTTATTTCAACAAACTACAATGAAAAGGATATTATTTTGTTATTAAGAAGACTAAACTTCTAAATATTTGAAAACGTCTAATAAAAAAATATAAAAAAAGAAGATGAAGAAGAAGAAGAAGAAGAAAATAAAACGCTCATAAACAACCTTCTTGAAATAAAAATAGCTTGATAAAAGTACGCAATATGTGGAGTGGCCACTAAAGTTTAGTAATAATAATTTCTGCTCCATAAGAAATAAAAATTAAAAAAATTCAATATATCATAGCCCAATGGATGAAAATTTTGTACCTGAACCCTTCCCTCATAAGAGATCAGAGTGCCACCCTTCACATCGGCCAATGTTTTTGGTGTCACCTGCATAAATAAAAAAGATACGTAGAAACTACTTTGAAGATAAAACTTTGAAGATGAAAACGTAATAAAAAAAACCCTTTCATACCTCCATGCAGTATTCGTTCTTTTTGTGGATCAAATGATTTAGAATTTCTATTGCATCCAGTCAAGGATAATAACATCTAAAAGGACTTCTTTTATCAAAACGAAAGAATAACATATCATACACAGTGAAGAACCATAATCTAGAAAGTAGACGTGCCAATCTGAACCAAAAATAGGATACTCAAATCAACAACAGCACCCAAGTTGTCCGAGTTAGCAACAAAAACATACTCCTTACCCTGAAAAATAGAGAAAGATGCAAGTGCAGGAAAAATTATACCTGGGCCATAAGCAAATAATAAAATGATCACAAAAGGCATCAAGAGACCAACCTGTGACAATAACAGATCAAGTTTGCCACTGTTCTTTAGGGATGGGAACACATCACCATGGCCAGGAGGATACCTTCATGTGCATACAATGATCATGAGCAAAAAGAATGGGACGTTGTATGAAATTTCACTAGATATAAAATTAGATTCCTACCAACTATCAAGTACAGGGCTTAGGTGTTTTTTTATCTAAATCACTAAACCACAATGACAAGCCAACTACCAAAGGAAAACAAAAAGTCCTAGTGTTAAATATGCGAGTGTTAAAGGCAACAATGTTCACGCAGGTTCATGGTCACTCAAACCACTAGACAAAGAATGAATACCAAATTCTCATAATAAAAAATAAATAAAAAGCTAGTTGCACCACAGAAAAGTCCTTTTGTTAACATGTGTGTAAGAGGAAAAATGTTCATAAAGGCTCCTGGTCACTGAAACCACTAGAGAAAGAGAGTACACAAAATATTACATCAATTTCTGTAAATTTTTCCTTTTCCCTATTAATTACACTAGTTTTGACCTAAAAACAATAATTACAACAGCTTACAGGAGAGCTCATAAACAAAACTTAGAACCTGCTCTGTATCATGCACTTTGGATAGGAGTTGGCCTGAAATATGTGTGAGGGGAAAAAAGTAAATGATACCAGAAGTGATTATTGGCTAGTAAGGCAGGATTTGTTCAAGAAATGCATGCTGACTTTATTTGTATGAGTTGCTACAAGTTTGTCCCTGAATGTCTTCATTGTAGTACCCTTTTTTATTGATATCATAAGCTAGTCTAGTTTTTGTTAACAAGCCCAAATGATATCAAAAGAAGGTAAAAGACAATTTAACAACTAGATTTCCTTCAACATATCAGACATAAATAAATACACATGACTCATGGCGACATCATAACATAATTTTAAAACATAACTGAAAGTTGAAAGAGCATGAATCCACCATAGTTGTGCAGTTATAATGTTTAATTGGTTTTATCAGCAGCAAGTCGCGTTAACCATTTCTGAAATATCACAATGACCAGATCAATGCTTTCATTTCATAACAACTAACTTCCTTGAACAAAACATAAACGTCATGTCAGACATGCATAAACACACACATATAAATGGCCCTACACACACATGAAATCATACACGAGTTTGTGTGAATACCAAACTGGAATCTCAGCAAAACTATTAACAGATCATCAGGCACGGATTATATTTGCTCCAAATACAAAAACAGTACAAAACTAAAAGCTAGCTGGAAAACAATCGTGCATGAGCCCCAGAGTGAATAATAAATTATACCATCCATCCTTGCCAGTCTGTCCCTTGGATGGAAGTGGCGAAAAATCTTCAACAACCAGACGAGGATACTGACTCTGCACATCCAAAAAATATTGTAAAAGGTATAAGTTCAATGTTTTAAGTATTCAGTATACACAAGAATAAATAGTAAAGCATGTGATCAAGAAAGGTACCACAGACCTGGTTAAAAGTATGAATCTGAACATTTGACTTGGTGTACTTTTCTACAATCTAATGGAGGCAAGACCTAGTTAGCTCATGGAGTCACGGATAAAATGTAAGGATGACATTATAACCTACAGAAGTAAATTCTCAAACCTTCTGTGTATCATCATGAGTGTTGAATGAGTTCATCAAAAGCAGGGGAACACTGCTCCCATATTTGTTATTGAGAGTCTGGAATTATTAGCTGGGTAAGCTGATATAAACAGAGACAGAGAGACAGAGAGAGAAGAAAGAGGCAGAGAGAAGGAAAAGACAAAAAGATAACCTCAATCTGGATGACAATTAAGTCCAGAAACGTCAACCCATTTCGAACTTCAATGACAGACCTACATGACAAAGAAAATGAACCTAGAATCATTGACATCATGGAAACGAGTAGACGATAAACAGAATAGCACCCCATGACTGGGTCTCTTTTGTATAGATCAACCAGGATTTTGAACGAGAATTAGATTATATATGGCAGTATCCATTACAGAATTCAAGTCTGGCGGATCTATAAAATTGCAACAGGCATTGAATGCAAAAGAAAATTCAATATCCAAGATCAGAACTCAAATAACATATACACTTTTTCACCTATATCTGATATTTAAAACATAACTTTTCATTTAAAGCAATAAGAATATATAGCTTTCATTACCAAATAAATATATAGATTTATATTATCAAACCTTTCTACAAGGTTCTGGTCTGGATTGGATTAGAACTAGCTAATGTTTGGTATGATCCAATTAAAATTTGACATCAGGACACTATATGTTAATCCAATTATAATCAGGATGGATTTAAATCTTTGACATGATGCATTAACAGCGCATCCACCAGTAGAGCAGTTTATCTACTAATTTGAATTATACAATGCATTTCCAATGAGAAGAAATATTATTCAAGTCAGGTATAACAAATGGCGGCAAAGCGAGGATAATGAATCTACTCCCTAGTCCCTAGTGTCTTTTGGAAAGTTGAAAAATTAATGAATAAATAAATAACTGAACCACAAGCGAATTGTGTAATGCAGATATGAAAAGGCATAACTTTTTTTAAAAACATTCTCTTACATCAGTAATCCCAAATCTAAATCAGCCAGTAAGATTTTTTGCATGGAACTGGTAATGAAATAACAATTGCCACCTTAACGAGTCATATGTAAAGAAGAAAAAGAAACGTAATCAAAATGAGATTCGAAGGCATACTTGGGACCAGTGCAACCCATTGTTGTTCCCAAACCTCCATTAAGCTTTAGCACAACAAGTTTGTCCAAAAGCTTCTTGATCTCCGCAGGATCTTTATAGATCAAGAATTGAACCATAACCATAAACAATTTACAATTCACAAATGTGAATCGCTAAATAAACAGAAAAAAAATAAATTAAGATTAAGATTACCATCAGGAGTAGGTGCCAAGCCATCATAAGGGACCACTACTTCATCAGTAGGAGTCTGGATCTTACTCCACTCCACATGTTCTGCTTCTCCTCCACTGTTACATGCATTGTTAGATCACATTCAAACACAAAGAGTCAATCAAAATCACAAATTCATTAAGATTTGAGTCTCAAACTGATCATCAACCAAACAGACCATAAAAAAACAAACAAATTCGATTGGCTTCACTTCACTTCACCTGACATAGCGAGAGACGAGGTTGATGAATCCGTTTTTCTCATTCTCGCTGTAAAAACAAACAAAATCATGCTCAGATCACATAGGAATCAGAAATTCAGAACTGGATCCAACGAGAAACTAGACTAGCGCACCTGATTTGGCTCAGAGCAGCGACGTCAGATTTGAGCTTGTCGACGTTAGCAGTAGCTACAGCAGCCATTGGTGAAGCAACGCAAGAGCTTCAAAATTCTAGAGAGAGAGAGAGAGAGAGATCAAAAAGAAACGAGAGATGTGAGCTTCGAGAGAGAGAGGTGATGATATAGATACGGATATTGATACTGATATAAGCTGTGTGAACCTTTGAAGAATGAGAGTGACTTTGAGATTTGGAGGAAATGTCTACGTTTTGTAGGACAAAGTGAGATTTGGCAAAGTGTATGTAGTTAACGTAAAACAGTGGTCGGTTTCGTTGCGTACTGATTTTGATTTTTGTGGGGTAAAAAGCTTGGTTTTTATAACAACGAATAATAAAAACGAAACGAATATGCAGGCGAATATGACGTTTTGGTTCCGCTTCGTCCAATCTCAGAAAAGAGTGGCGCCTCTTTTACGCCAAGGTTGACACCTCACTTCTCCCGTACCACCAGTTTTGGGTTGCCACCTATCTAATCTCACTGTCTGTCTGTCTGAACAGTTGTTCCTCTCTCTCTCTAGTATTATTTGTCATAAAATTTCCAATTCAATTTTGCCACATCTTTGTCAATTATTCTCTTTTATCTTCTTTTTCTTCTTATGGAACATCAGTTGTTCTACTACTACGTCAGCTGTATTACGTACAAGGGGCCAAATTTGCATTCTAAAGATAATTGTCATCCGTTGATGCAAGTGAGTCGTATCACTCATCTATTGGCGCGATGATTTCGAACCCAATGTACATTATGAGGACCCAAAGAGGAATAAGATTCGTGAGCCCGCCAAGAACTCCGTGCAAGTTGGCCCACGTGTGTAATCAGGTCCAAAATTATAAGCAAACGTACCATAACTATACGTAGCCCACCATTGACAAAGCCAAACAAGCAAACACTTGTAGTCCATGTTATATATTTGAAGCCTACTCCATGCTCCATCAGAAATTTAACACACATTATTCCACTCTACCTAGCACTAGCCGCGCCCAAGCCACCCCATTCAATTGGTCTGCACTTCACTTCATCTACAAAGAGAAGCCCCGCTATGTATCCCGTAGGCCCAAAAAATAAAAAGGCTCACAATGAGCATAACATATGTCCATCTTGATTCTCAGAATACCATAATAAAATGTAAGGTTTTTAACTCAAAAGGTCCTCAAAATTATATTCGAATTGCACTTTGGTCTCTCAATTAAATTATTCATTTAAATGGTCCACTAACTCTTTATTATTCAGCGCATTGGTTCTACCGTTACACTCAGTCAATATTACCGTTAATTTGAGGGTTAAAATTGTCAATTTATACTAAAATATTAGTATAATTAAAAAATATATATATAATACTATAAAATCAGAAATGAAAAAATAAAATAAAAACTAAAATGCCCAATAATTAAAAAAAAAACTAAACAAAAAATAAATGAAAAAAATTAAACCATACCATCATAACCCTCCCCCACCTCCATCCCTGCAAGTTGCAACCCACCCCCAATCTTTCTTCCTTATTTTTTTCAACAATCAAACATAGATAAATTCCCAAATTAAACAAAACAAAAATTAAAAATGAAAATATTCGTTAAAACCCTCTTAACACCAACACCCTGCGAGCAATTGGGTACCTGGAGAACATGGCAATGAAGGTGATGGTGGCAGGGAATGAGAGAAAGAAGATGCAGAGGATTAGATGCTTTGAAGGCCAGAGGCTATTGGCGGTGAGGACAACGAAAACAGATGGGCTTTGGTATAGTGAGAACTTGGAGGGCTACAATGTAGGTGAGGCTTTGTCTCTTGATTCCCTGGCTGGTCTGGTTCAATGGTTTGATATGTTATTCAAGCAAGCATGCCCACATCTAACAGCCTCTTGAGGTATGAAAAAGACACATATACCCATCCTATACCCCACTTGTAGCGTTAACTTGACTATAACTCACAGAAAATGTAACGGTATGACCAATGCACTGAATAATAAAGAATTAGTGGACCATTTGAACGAATAATTTAGTTGAGCGACCAAAATGCAACTTTGGTATAAATTTGAGGACCATTTGAGTTAAAAACCTTAAAAGGTATTTATAATTGTGCTAATTCGCTCAAAGTATCATAAAGACAAAAACAACAAAGAAAGTTAGGGGTGGGCATCCGGACCGAAAAACCGGAACACTGAACCGGACTGGAAGAAAAAAAGGGGAAAAAAACTTGGTTGACCAAAAAATTCAACAAATCGGAATGAAATCGGACCGAATCAGTTCCAACTGAATTCAGTTTCATTTTCACACCGCACCACACTGGACTAGACCGGTTGTTTTTTTATATAACAAATTTTTTAAATCCAATGCTATATTTTTAATTTTATAATTAATATTTTTCCAATTTCAACTTCAAAACATTTCCCATTGTATGAATTGGATCATTTGTTAATTTTCAAACCCAAAAAATAACTTATTTTATTATAAGTTGTATTTAAAAATAATAATAATAATAAAATTTGAAAAAATAAATATTAAAAAAATAAAAATTCGGTTCAAAACCGGAACTGGTCAGAACCGAACCGACCATTTTTTATAAAAAAAATTGCTTGAACCGAACTGAATGAATAGTGCTGGTTTCGGTTCTGGTTTGGGGTGAGAACCGAACCACGCCCACCCCTAGAGAAAGTTCTGCGAAGTTTCACAAATAAACATTCCAAACAAAGTTTTAAAGGAAAGAAAAATCATAGTTGTGTAAAGTTCTACCAAAATAAATGCATAAAATATGAAAGGGTGGTTTTATTTGCTCTTTTCACCCCATACTAATTTTAAACATGAATAACATATTTTACCCTTGTACATGATTACCGTTAAGGACAAAAAAATATTTAAAATTAAAAATTAAATTTGCTCATTATACCCCACATACGTTCCTGCAACCCTAGTTAGACTTTTTTCTCAAACCATCATGTTCCTTCAATCCTAACAAGGTCTATACGCTTATATTGGTTAAAATACATCTAGTATTTATTCGTGAATGGTGAGACTGAAGTTAGGGAGGCTTCGAATAAGGTATGAATTTTTTTTGGCATTTTTCAAGTTTAGAGTTGCATGGTGGTGGCTGGTTACATGCAGCACACCAGTGTCAAACGCGATAGGAAAATTCGGTGGAATGCTACTGAAACATTGAACCTATTGTGTTTGACCGGCCGTTAACTTAAGATGCGATGGAGATCTACTATAACGTGGAAAGGGGTTCAGTGTTGTATGACCGAATTTGACCTATTATTCAGTGACAACGAACCAAAATATATTTGTTTTTTCAGTAACTTATGGTCGACCACAAATTTAATGCAAGTTATTTTGACCTTACTCCTATTGAAGGAACAAAAACAAGGTGACCTTACTCGAGGTACCAAGCACTTGTGGATGTGTTTCAACAACTTCCGGGAGTGGAGAATGTAGCTAATATGGATACAGTCATCCTAATGACTGACGAAAATGCACCCACTACAGAATTGAGATTATAAATCTAATGTTATCATTTGCCCAAAAATATATATCTATATAGTACGAAAATATAGCAAGCAAACAATCAATTAATTTAATTATTTTCTTATTTTCCTATTTTTGGTGGGACAAACTTCATAAGGGTCAGAATGATTCTAATCCTTCTAATCATCCACTGTGTTATTATGTTTTAAACTCATGTATAGTTTAAGCAACCCATGCCATGACGTTTGGGACAAGGAAAAGTCAGTGCAACGGATTTGTAATAAAAACATGCAAAAAATAATCAAAACAACCAAAGTACCATGAGTTGTAATACAAACATGCAATCAAAACACCCAAAGTTCCATGAGTTCTAATACAAGCATGCTGGCAATTCAGTTAACCATGACGACGTTGATATGTTATGGTAGACTCTATGTTTGTACCCTCTAAAATCCGCTGCAAGGTCTCAACTGCTTGATAACCTTGGGTAGGTCGTGTACGCAATGTGACAGGACCCGGCCCTAATTCCGCTTTGGAATCCGGGCCAAGCCCTGTCCGTGGCCGACATCTGTCGGGTGTCGGACACACTTGACCATTTTGCCCTTTTAGTAAAGAAATTGAGTTTTACAAAGTTTTAAGGTTCGACTTCTGCCGAAAATTCGGCAGAGTCTCCCCTGTAATTGGCTCAATTCCCAAATCTTTTTACACCTGCGAAAGCACAATTAAATTCCACAACTTCAGCACGCACAAGTTTAAGTTCACACACCAACAGAATTTAAAGAGTACGGCCTCAGGCCTCACAAAAGTTTGGGCAATTTCAGAGCTACTAAAATAAAAAAAAACAAGGTTCTTCTCGGGTCAAGGACCCTACACGAGGTCGAAGGAGTGTGGTGGTGGTGATGATGGGCCGGTGGTGGTGCTCTGCTACAACCTACAGCCTGGGGGCGTAAAACAGTTGAAAATGTGAGTGGACCGAAAAATAAGTTTTAGGAAAAAGATAACAACTAATTAGCCCCACAGTTAAAGCATTGAAAACAATTCTATAAACGAGCAATAATTTAAAGTATGCATTAAAAATCCAATTTATAAAGTTCATCAACATAAAAGTTCTTATTCATAAACGAAGATATTAATCAAATCAACTTAAATAAAATCCACCTAGGTATACCCTTAACAATTCCGTCAATTCCATTGTTCAACCGTCAATTCCAATCCTCGTAAGACTCGGTGACACAAAGTCGGTCCGAGCCACGTCCTCGCAAGACTTAGGAGACACCAAGTCAACCTAAGCCGCGTCCTCGCTAGACTCGGAAAACACAAAGTTTACTCGAGCCGCGTCCTCGCTCCGCACGGTCCGAGCGTCCCCGAGACTCGTGGGGCGTGAGTCATGCGCAGACTTAAACCGAAGGCAACAATAGGTCCGTAGACCGGGTAATCACCAATATCAATATATATTCCGAAGGCAACCCTTTTTATCCGTAGGCAACATCTATAGGGTACCTAAAGTGGTTTGAAAACTTTCATAAACTTATAACTCAAAAACCAGTCTTTCCTCAAGCCATTCTAAAATCCAAATCTTAAAATCATGCATTTCAATCTAAAATCCCATCTTAGGCTCGGAAGTTAATTTATAGAAAATATTCAATAAATTCAAGTAACTCTAATATGCAAATCATAAATAATATTTGGAAATCAATAATTCCACAAAAGCATTAAATGAGCATTTATGTAATAAAAGCATTTATAGAAATCAAAGGTCCACTCACAGTTGATCCGAGCTTGCCGGACCCTTAGAAGGGCCTTCCTGCACCTCCGCCGAAGCTTGAGTACCTAATTACGAAAATTAAACCACTTATTACTTCACCAAAGCTCGGCATAATAATTTAATAGAAAATCCCGACCCCCAGGCCTAAAGTGTTCAATTTGGATTAGAAAGGTTTCCCGGGCCCACTTGATTCTAAATTAAGCCGTTTAATTAACTTGGAAGTCCCCGGGATTAAATATTGGATTAAATCCTTAATAGGTTTGATTCGCTCGTTCCTTAGGTTCCCGACCTCCAAACGACGATCCGTAAATTCCTATAGGTTTCTAAAATTCCCAATTACTAAACTTCCAAGTTTCAATACGATCCAACGGTTAGAACTTATCGAACCCGAGTTAACCCTAGTTAAACCTAACCGGTAACATTGGTTATTCGCTCAAACGATTTCCAAAAATTCGTTCGAGCATACCTACGCACTCGGGAGGTTACATGGAGTGTTTTAGCACGAAAACCGCCGCCACCACCTGGCCCACGCGCCGCCACACGCGCGGCCAGGTTGGGTGGCTTGGGAGAATTTTCCGGCGACGGAAAATTCTCGATTCAACCTACAATCTATATACCCAAGTGATCAGTGAGTGGTGGGGAGGATTTTGGCATTGAGAACCGGCCAAGAACCGGCCGGAAACACGCCGGAATTCAGACCCGACCGTACCTAAAAACCTAGGTTTTTGATTTCTTCTTAAACCTCAAAATTGACCCCAAACAATCCCAAAACAAGTTAGAGCTCGTTGATTAGGTTCAGAAACTCACCAGACCCGACGAAATTGGTGGCCGGAATGGAGCAATCGACGGCGAGAAGCTCCGACTGGTTTTCGGCTTTGCAGAGGTGTTTCGGGGTGGTTTCCGGCGAAACAAAGGACAGGGATGGGTTGAGGGAGGTGAGGGGAAGCTTCGGGCGAGGTTTGAGAGGTCGGCGTGGCCGGAAATGGCGCCGGTGCCGCCTGGTTCGAAACTGAAGGGAGAGGGAGGGGTCGCGAGGTTGAAGACGATCGGGGGGGGTTTGCACGCGCTGGCCGATTGGCCAGCTATTTTCTGATTTTTAATCCCTTTTTCTCAAAATTACAAAATTGCCCCTACCATTTTTAGACCTTTAAACGTTCGTTCGGGCTCGGAATCGGGTGTTCCGCACGTCCACGGACTCGTTTCGACGAGCCGGACGCAACGGTGCACTCCGTTCCACCAAATTCCTTCCCGATCTTAAGGTCAACTTTTAAATCCCTTAAATTAACCGGGGTAAAATCGTCCTTCGCCTTAATATTTTAATCTTTTATCCTTAAATTAGGACCGGGTTGTTACACAATGCATCTGTTTCCCTAATGCCACGATTGCCCTAGTAAAGGACAACATACGCTCGTCACACTCCTGTAATGAATTTGAATTCAATGCCTTAGTAAAAATTACAAAATTGAAAAACTGAAAGTCAGAACAAATTTATAATTTTATGTGATAATATCTACTTTGCATTGAGGCAAATAGGTAAAATACAGCTCCGTATTTAGGATTTTGGAAAAACGGATATCCCACATTGAGGTACCACTCTAAGTACCTAGACACAGTATCTAATGGTCTCCTCACTAGTACACTACGGTTCTCCTATGCCATCATGTGGTTATCCCGATTGTCACATATTCCCCCTAAGTAATAATTATAGGAATTGGCACGACTACCAGTTCTAGTTGGGGCACTTATTCTGAGAGGAATCGTATGCACCCTACCAAACTGCCTAAAAACCCCCTCAGAATGGTAGGGCTCAACAGCATCACAACATCTTAGCATCCTTGAGTAAAATGCAACAACTGAAAATGGGTGGTGTTCCCTTTCAAACTTTTAAGGTTCCCAAATATATATATATATATAATAATAATAATAATAATAATAATAATAATAATAAAAACACAACAAAGTTGGATGACATGTAAGAGAAACACACATGATCAACATTCAAAGCTTCAAGCCATTGTCTATAACGTCTACCGATGTTGTCATATTGTCTCATTGTGGAGTCCAACGAAGTGCACAAGGCTGGACTTCTAAATAATCATGGTCATGATCAGGGACAACAACACCATGCACGTGTTCATACACTTATGCCTTTAGCAAAGTCATGTACCCAACAATTTGTTCACCTTAGACCTCGAAGCTTGGCCTAATTGCCTATACAACTAGGCTAAGCACACAGACCCCCATGAATAACCAACAACATTGTCAATGTCCCTAAGTAGTCTAAGGTACACAATTTGGACTCTCGTGCCTGCCTTGTCAACAAACAAAGTGCAATCCAAGAGATATAACAAGTATGCTATGGCCGAATACATGTTGTGCTCCTCTGGATATGTGTCTAAAACATCGAAGAATCGTGCACGTAACCATGGCAAACTCACATACTCATCACTGTATTGGTGCAACTGTTCAATAGCCTCTTCATCAGTCAGTCCTAAGTAATTAACTAGCAACAGGAAATTTGTGTCGTTATCAACTTTAAGAGGAGAGATCGCTTCACTAGATATAGGAATGCTTAAAATAGATGAGACATTATCCAATGTGATGGTCATCTCACCAAAAGACATGTGAAATGTGTTCATTTCGGGATAACACCTCTCAGCGAATGCAGATACAACAATCTTATCAGCATTTCGATAAAAATACCTAATTAGTTGCTCTAACCCAGACCTCTGAATGTACCATTTGAATATACCATTATCTGGTTTAACCCACCAATTCCACTCACAAAAGAGTAAATGTCTTCGACATGCACCTAAGGGGCTCACGTTCTTGTAGTCAAATTTTTTTTTAAAAAGTTACTTACCATGAACCATACTTATATTGTGCCTCATTATGTTACAGTAAAACAACTTACCTAGTTATTCCAAATTGCAGCTGCTATGTGATTTTTGAAACTCGTAAGTAAAGATGAATCAATGGGACCTACTTGAGATGACTCAGTAGGCTTGACATCTACCTTAGCATTAGTATCATGAGTAGCAGCTACATCTTCAACCTCTGTAATATCCTCAGAGTGGTCTGGGAGACCATGCTAGGGCTGGTCCTCTTAAGGGGATAACGTCGCCACTCTATGTCTCCTCGTTGAAGATGTGTGACTCACTCTATCATGTCGAGATGATGAAGCTTCAATAGTAACTCTACGATTCCTCTTCATTCATATATGAAGAACATACAAACTCAGTAACGAATTTGATAGACTACCACTAAAAAACTGAAACGAATTTGGTAAACTGCTACTAAAAAACATAAACAAATTCAGTAGACTCCCACTGAAAAACTGAAACGAATTCTGTAGACGCCCACAGAAAAACTTAAACGAATTTGGTGTACCATTGAAACAATGCAACGATTTTGGTGGTTACCTACAGAAAGTAATGACAATTTTGGTAAAACCAGGTTCGAACCCATACATTTATTTTCAACAACATCACATCCATGAATACATCTGTATACTCTAAAACACATCTAACTTTTGAAAAATCACTCTGAAACATAATATTACGATTCAAAATTGAAGGCTAACCTTAGCGTTTCGGAGGTATGTGCCACATATTTGCCCTTTTTTTTCTAGGTTTGCAATGGGATTTGGGGTGTTTGGGCGATGAGGTTCGGATGAGGTTTGGGGTGTTTGAGTGATGGAGCTTGATGAGGTTTGGGGTGTTTGCAGTAGTGGTTTGTGATGTGGTGGTGTTTGTGCGATGGGGTTAATTGGGGTTTGGGGTGTTTGCGCTTTAAATTTCACCAATACAAATAATTAGGTTAGTGAGGGTAATATAGGAAGAAAAAATGGGTGTATAGAGTAATTTTAAATTTCACTAAAATTTTATGGGATGCAAAGAGTATGTGGGGTGAAAAGAGCAAAAATGAGGTGTAAATAAAATCACCTAATATGAAAAATACCTAAAACTCATGAAATAACTAGAACCTTACATTGTGTAAAGTTCATTCCTAACATATTCAGCTTGTAATTAGACTTTTCATTTCCAAACAAAGAATTTTAGGAAAATTTGATCCCCGTTGAATTTTCACTCTTTTCTCATAGTTGACTTTGTCCATCACTCAAAATTTCTTCCCATCTCTTTTCATTCAAATGACAAAATCAATAAAAATTTTGGGCATATGCAACTCAAACATTTCAACTCCAAAAACATTAATATTTGCCAAAGAATTTTTAGTGCGTGAGAACTCTAAATTTACTAGTTCAATGACTAAAAAATCAAACTCTAGAAAATTGTCAAACTCATACCTAACTTCACAAGCAATGTAATAAGTAACAAGTACTAGACCTAGCAAACGGATCATGTTTGCGGGTTTTAGGTCGTGTTCGTGTCAACTCGTTAAGTTCACGGATGGAAAATACCCGACACGAACACAACTTGTTACAGTTCGCGAATTACACAAGATGACTCGTTTCACTGGTTAAGAAAAAAAAAATCTCAAACACTCATGCGCAACCCTTTGTCTCTCACACTCTCTCTCCTCCTCCTCCCCCAATTTCCATCTAAGAAAACCCGACGCATCATGGATGAAAACAGAGAGTGTGGGAAGAAAATTTGGCAATTCATGAAATTTATAAGAAAATGATAACTGGATAGTTTTTAATAAGGCCAAGTAACCTTCATGGTTTTGCAAGAACTTGGGACGGAGCACCAAACATTTCACAAGAAAATTCAATTCTTGAGAATCCACTTGGTCCTCATCTATCTTCCTCATTAGCGTCAATCAAAAGCAATTGCTTTTTGGGACAAATATGACCATAAACATACTTCTCATTCTAGTTGAAAACACAACCCTTTTTGCCTACGAAGTTGAATCTCTTCAAGGGTTTTCTTCTTGATAGGGAGATAAAGCTTCGAAGGAGGAAAAACCAAGGAATTTGGAGATGGCTTAGATACTGGGACCAATTTCAATTATGATACTTGGCAATGATTTGAGAAGCAAAAGCCGCAACAAGGGAGTGAAGAGCGACATAGACAAGAAAATAGAGAGACGATGTGCAAGGGATTTAGAATATAAATTACAAAATTACCATTCCCCTTAACGGGTTAACGGATGATTCGCGAATGATACTGACACGACCAGTTAGCTTAACGAGTGACTAATGGGTCCACCCGTTTTCAACTCGACCTAAATATTGGGCAGCATGATACTAGTTCTTTTCTTAGACAACTTGCTTCATTTGACCCTCAAAATTTGGCTTTTTTTTTTTCTTCCCATAATTGAGATTAGTTTTGCATATTTTGAGGGTACATATGACCTATAGCTGGAGTAAAGCCCCTAACTTTATGAATACTTTGTAATTCTTTAAAAATATGAACCAAAGTATTGCAAGTCTCAAACTAGAAAAATTGAAGTGTACTTTATCCAAATTTAAACTCATAAACTGTTTTGCAAAAGTGGCACAAAAAACCAATTACGTCGGGACATAGTGGTGTAAGAGTGGCCCAACTTTTTTCTTTTTATTTTAGCCACAAGTCCAGCAAATCTTATATCCTGTCCATCTCTTTCATCCAATCTACAAAAATAATGCTTCTGCCACTAAAATCGGTTTATTGTTTTTCTTATAATCAGAGCCGATACTTTTTTTAAATTTTTTTCTGGTCCAAAGCTGATATGATATATTGTCAGGTGTAAACTTGTGTAGGAGAGACAGGGGAAGATGATGACGCAAGTATTATGGATACCTGAAGCAACGTCCAATGGGAAGCGTCGGCTGGAAGCCACTATGAAAAGAAATATTAAAAAAACAAGAAAAAAGGGTCACCAGTTTCAGCCACAAAGCGAATATCTAAGCGAAAGATCTTGAGCCTCTCGTTGAATTGTTGACTTCGACATCGACACCTGGCGCTGCGCAAATTAGCTCTATCAAATGCCCTGAATTTACCAAAAAACCCTTACAAAAACTTGTGGACAGAAGCTGTTTACTATTATAATCGTCGGTCCAGCTGTGCATGAGTGGCCTAGAAACCATCCATGGCCTCTTGCACAAGTGGCAGTCGATGTGGGCTGGGGCGGTCAGTGGCGATGACGTGGCGAAAAGCGCAGAAAGAGAAAGTGCATCTGAGCTCAAACTGGACCTCATCTTCTCTTTTATTTTTTTCTTCTTTATTTGGGTTTTTAATGTAATCCACAACTCTTGGCCTACCGTTTCTCTCTCTCTCTCTCTCTCTCTCTCTATTTTATAGGCTGCAGATATTTTTAGCTTTTCTCTAGGCCACAAATATCGTTTGGTGCTTTTTTTATTTTGTTTTTATTTTAATTGTCGCTGGAACTATCTTTTTTTATTTGTATTTTTTATTTCTTCACACAGTGGTTGCTCCTCCACTTGCTGGTGCAGGCAATGAAGTAGTGTACTCGCTACCTATAATTTCAGACGACTAAACTTTTTTGTTTTTTTTGTTTTTGTTTTTGCTGAGCAACTTTGGAACTAAATATTTTATAAAACAGAATCTCAACTATATTTTAAATGTATTTACTCCTAAATTTAGACATAATTGAAATATTAATTGAAGGAATAGGTACCTATTGCATTTATATTTAAAGTATTAAATTTAATTGAAATCTTCATCCAAAAATAATTTATAATTCACACTACGAGCAACTAGCTCTATTAAAAAAATTAAGAAAAATAATAATAAAGTAAGTAAGTGCACCACATCTAGATATAGGAGAAAAACAAATTTATACGTGGTGAGAAAATAATTCATCTTATGAAAAAGTGATGGTTTTTCATCAAAGATACTGGATTTATTTACATAAAATTTAATTGAAACACCTTAAAGATTATGTTTCGAATTCGCCTCATTTACTTGAATTTTCACTATTAGGATCTCATGAACTTTTAATGTAAGCTTATCACGCCATTAAAATAAAATCTAAAGCTTAAAAGATTAAGCCCGTTTGATAACCATTTCAATTTTAGTTTTTAGTTTTCATTTTTCATTTTTTGTGATAGAGTATAAAGGAAAATGAGAGTGAGAATGGAAGTGATGATGAGATTGAGAGAGAGGATGAGAGAGAGGAGTAACAAAATTAAAAACAAAATCTTGAAAGTGAAAACAATTTAAAATATATTTCAGTTTATAGTTTTTGTTTTCACTTTTGTTACTCATTACTCTCATCCTCTCCCCTCATCTTCCCTCTTAATCTTATCTCCACTCTCATTCTCACTTTCATTATCCATCTTTTTTCTCTATACTCTAGCACAAAAAATAAAAACTAAAAACTAAAATTAAAATCATTATCAAACGGGCCCTAAATTGCAATAGTAACATATGTAAGTAAAAAAATCATCACATTCTCAAAACTTTTTCAGCATAGCAATACTGCAACAAGTAAATCCTTTCAGATCAAATAAAATACACTTTAAATTTTTATTTTTGGGTCAAAAGACTTTAATCTTCTTTAATTTTTCAAAAAGGACTAATGGATGAAAAAAAAAAATCGAATTTGTTTTTTCCAATAATCGTGCACTGGATAATCAATAAGATATGGAGATTCCAACCAAAAAAAAAGAGAAAGAAAAAGATATGGAGATAGAAGTGACTTGGCTCAAAGCGCATGTGTGAGCCAGAAAAGCGCGACTACGATAATGGAAATGATTTCGCTGCGAGTACAGCTTCTGTTCCTCAAGGCTATTTATCCCGTGGTGGCTGAATTTCTCTCAACCAAAAAAGTCACTCTATATATCTAAAAAGCGGGGAAGAGACAAGACAGGGCTGCCACGTGTCAAGGGCCTCCGTCATCCTGAGCCACAAGATTCCATCGAATTCTCTAGTGTTCCATTTCACAAAACAAAATTAAAATTTCATCAATAACAAAAAAAGGGAAAAAGCAAAGCCTGATGCTGACGTGTCACCACCTGGTTTCTTCTTTTTTTCTCATCTCACACACACACAACCCTGCACTATTCGACTCTCTCTCTCGCTCGCTCGCTCCTTATTTTGCTTTCTTCTACCTTCCTCCGCCTCCTTCTGGTTCAGTTTTGTCCACTTGGGTTTTGCTCTTTCCTCTGTCCGAGTGAAACCCAGTTCTTGTTTTCTTCTTGAAAGCAAGAAATCGTTTCCAATTTCTGAGGTCCTGTGAGCTAAAAGTAATGAAACTGTTTGGCCAAAAACCTGGCTTTAGATTGTGAAAGTCGAGTTTGGGGAACAAATAAAAATGGACCCAAGGCCGTATAGAATTAGTCGCCTGAACAGAAAGAGTGTAAATTTATGAGTATTTTCTTCTTGTACGAGTGTGGGGAAGATAGAGACAAGGGTTTGTTTTGGTTTTTGCTTGCTAAAGGAGTGAGGAAAAACGGTGTCGTATCTTACAGAGTTGAGGAAGAGGTCAACTTTGCATGGTGGGTGGATTAATGCTCTCTCCATATATGGCTGCTGCTCAAGTATGTATGCACATAATTTTTTCTAGGTTTTATGTTATAATATAACTTGCACACTCTGTTTTAGTGGGTATGTGAAATTATTGATGGATCGCTGAAATTTCCATTTCTGTTAGGATTTGTGTTATCACTTTCTTAATTAACTGTGGTTGCTTCTTATTTTTATGAGATCGAATTAAATTTGGAGAAGTTCTGACAGTGCTTTGAAGGGGTAGTTAGATGAAAATAACCCTTTTTCTTTCTTTCTTTTTTTCCTTGACTATGTACAGTTCTTTCTGAAAACTTAGGAAAATTCAGTGTTGGGCTGGGTGGTGATTGAAGAAGAAGATAAGTTTTTGATCGTGTATATTGTTGTTTCTTGGTTATGTTATGTAGGATCAATATGATGGTAGTCGTTCAGAAAGTGTTCTCTCAGCAAACGATGGGGTTTCATTTAGTGCTTCTGGGCTCCAGTTGAAGGATCAGTTCTCTAATGGAAATGACTGTGCTCCCAAGGTTTCAATTTTTATTTTTATTAATTCTCTTTTGCATGCTCATCTTTTCTAGTTTAAACTTTATTTTGTTTGTTCATTAAAATTATGATTAATTGTTGTTCAACATTTACTCACTTTCCTTTTCATCCATTCCTTATCTTCATTTTAATAGGCGAGAAAACCGTACACAATCACAAAACAGAGGGAGAGATGGACAGAGGAAGAGCATAAGAAATTCCTTGAAGCTTTAAAGCTGTATGGTCGATCCTGGCGAAAGATAGAAGGTATATATATTTGCATTAAAAGTATCAGTGGCAATCTATTAATTAGTTTAGATTAGAGTTACATATGTCAGCTGTAAAAGCTGGCTGGAGATGCTTCTCACTTGGTGGGTAGGGCAGATTAGACATCCGATTTCAAGACTTAAGATATTATTTAACAATCTTATCATTAATCCGTTGTCCACTGAAAATATTCTGTTGGGATGACAGAGCATGTTGGCACCAAGACTGCGGTTCAGATTCGAAGCCACGCTCAAAAGTTCTTTTCTAAGGTTTACTGCTCTTATTCCAGTACCCCCTTCTCTCCCATAGTATCTTTAATCCCATAGATTAATGTAAGTTAAACTTTGTTGGCTCAAGGCATGCAAACCATACTTGAAGGGTTGATGCTTTCCTGCTTGATGTTGCTCTCTGACTCCTCAAGTTTGTCTTTGTTGTAGGTTGCTCGCGAGTCAAATGGCAGCAACACAATCTCAGAAGAGCCCATTGACATCCCTCCTCCTCGACCAAAACGGAAGCCAATGCGTCCTTATCCCCGAAAACTTGTACACCCTGTTAATAAAGAGACCCTTATTGTAGAGCGGCCAACAAGGTCAGCATCTCCAAATTTATCAGTTTCGGAGCCAGAAAACCAGTCTCCAACATCAGTATTATCTGTGATTGGATCAGATACACTGGGTTCCGCTGATTCAAATACACCCAGTCGTAGTTTATCACCTGTTTCATCTGCTGCTGGTGTCCATGGTGTGGACTTAAATCATTCTGAACCCAACCCATCACAGGAGGAAAGTGGATCTACATCACCAGCTGTAGCAGAAAATGGTTCACTTCCTAGCATGCGATTATCAATGGTATATGCTTATCCTTTTGCATATCTGTCCAATTTATTATGAGCCTTTTATGTGATATTGATACTCTACTGGTTGTGTTTGGTGAAAATGTCCAGAAGCTCGAGTTATTTCCCACGGATAATGTTGATGCTACTGGAGTTTCAGCTGAGGAGGTATCTGCACGAAGCCTTAAGCTCTTTGGAAGAACTGTATTGGTCACGGACTCCCACATACCATCTTCTCCAACCGTGGGAACTTCTAAATCACTGCCTTCTGATGTGAAAGAGGAGAAACCTGTGCAGACATCAACACCGTATAACTTTACAGCTACGGAATCTGCATCTGGGAGTGTGGAACATGTTTGGGATAATTTTCCCCATGGAGTACATCCAGGCATGTATTTTATGCAATTTCAGAATCAGAACTCAAATCTGGTAGAATCTGGTTCTGCTTATCCTGTACCATGGTGGACCTTATGTCCCAAATTGCCATTTCCATTTATTCCATTCCATAAGCCGCAAGCAGTAAAAGAACATTTTGATGGTAATCTTGGAGATCGTAAGGAAGTTGAGAAGGAAGGGTCTTGGACTGGTTCAGATGCTGGATCAGTCAATGATGAGGAAAATGGTGACAAATATCTAGGTATTGAGACCGAGGGTAAAGACCAAGAGCCGAATTCGGTTCTCCAATTTAAGGCAAGTGCGAACTCAGCCTTCTCTGAATTAAGAGCAAGCCCTAGCCCTGGAAAGTGTAGAAAAGGATTTGTTCCATATAAAAGATGTATGGCTGAGAGAGACACCAAGTCATCTACAATAGCAAGTGAAGACAGGGATGGGAAAAGAGTCCACCTTTCCCTATAGTGCCCTGCTATTGAGGTTTCTCGTAGAATCTTTCTGTGTTAAGTCAAGAGGTCTTTTTTCACAGAACAAGGAACTTGTTTCCGGTACGTTTAGTTTAAGTTGTTATCTGTTTCAGCTGCTGATGGACGCGACTCACAATGGGAAAAACAGTAGTAGCATTTCGGTGGCCTTGCAAATTCTATTATGTTAGTTCTGGTTTTGACCTCGCTGTGTAAAGGCAAGCTTGCCATTTCTTGTATGTTTCATATCTCCTTGTTTTGCTTTTACCACCTGCACTCGGTAGTACTAGCTTTTGTATTACTTTCAATTCTTTTTCCTTCTTTGTAACTCTTTTATAGTCTCAGTATTAACATTTACGAGTTCAACAGAAATATTATTCGAATAAAGTGTTAACTGTTGAGTATGCCGCGTAGTTTCTTGCAGAAAGTAACATTGCGTTTATAGAAAGTAACATTATGAATGAATTTTTTACCATAAAATGAAATCTTCTCGCCCTCTCTTTTTATTTTAATAAATTTTTATTGATAGATATCTTTATTGATCAGTAATAATAATGCCTCTCATTTTTATTTTGTATATACAAAAATCTTAATTTGTAAATTTTATTTGGATTTGAAAGGGTATACATAAAGGATGAGGGAAATAAACTTTGGATTTTGACAAAAGTTGGAATTTCTAAATTGACATGAATCAATTTTCATGTTTGGGTAAAAAATCATAGAAATTTAGAAATTACGCATGGGAAAAAATATGGAATTTGGAGGTCATAAATCTCAATTTTAAATTCCATCTAAAAGTCATCATTTGTAAATTTTTAAGAGAAATTGAATTTTTTAAAAGATAACATTACAAATAAATGTTAAATTCCTTACTTTAAATCTGTTACCTAAACAAGAAACTTTACAAATTCTGAAACATTAATTTTCGTCATTTATGAATTCCTTTGTACTTTTAAATTTTATCATCCAAACGCACTGTAAAGGAAACAACTATCTTATGCTTTGTTAAGACAAGGGACTTTGAGCCAACCAGGTCTACTCTAGTGGAAAAAGGGTTTTGACTTATATACTAGAGTTCTCAGGTTCGAACCCTCATGGTATTATAGTTGTGTGTGTGTGTGTGAGAAATCTTCATTTCTTGTAGTTTAAACTATCGCTTATACTCATAATAAAAAGACAAGGGACTTTGATGATGATATATATCACACTATACTTTAGGCCTACTTGTTGGGCTTTGGAAAAGTATGAACAATGTTAATTTAAAATTGGCTTCTGGGTTGCTAGCATACTCTAGTCGCAGCACTCACTTGGCTACACAAGAATTCTATAGTAAGAGCCCTTATATATGACATTTAAGTGAGACTCTATCTCTTAATCATTGGATCAAATCAATTAGCCGTTGGATCAAATTGGTTAGCTGTATCCAATGGTTAAAAGATAGGACCTCACCTAAGGATCATATATAAAGCCCTCACTATAGAATGACTCCTTGGCTACATTCAAGCTTAGTTCTAGCCCATATATAAAATTTGCAGCTGGAAATTCGAGAAGTCGCAATGTTCTCCAACTCTTTCTCCTCTACTTACAATTTTCCTTTTTCTTTTTCATTTTTTAAAATATTTTATATAAGCAATATTGAGGGATGGGGGAATCAAGTTTAAGACCTTGGGTGCATGGATAAATATTTTTAACCACTTGAGCAGAGTCGGCCCATAGGCTGTGCGGGGTGGGCGACCACACAGGGCCTCCAAATGTGTAAAAAAATGCAGCTGTTATTAAACATCATGCCATTGTTGTAAAATGGGTGGTATAATGTTGGAATATTGAGTGTACGTAAAGTAAATGAGACATGATATTTAACGAGGTTTAGCAAGTGGTGCTTACATCCTTGGAGAGCAGCAGTAGTAACCTTTCACTATGTAAAATAATAGGGCTACAAGAGAAATACAACTTTAGTATTTGCACTCTTACTGACTCACTGATTTTTCTCTCTTCTCTTTCTCCTCTTTCTTCCTTCTCTTTTCTTTCTCTTTCTCCTTTTTTCTCTCTTCTGTTGGTCTGTCATGCAATGAGGGGGAAGGACATGTATTTATAGATTGATGCAAATGGAAGCAAACAAACTTCCCGTGGGTGTGCAACAAGTTCCTCCAAGATGTGGTTGACAAAGAATTCAACATGTGGGCCATACAGAAAACGTGTGGGCTCCATCTCTCGTTTTACAACACCATTATTATCTTGTATATATTATTATTATTTTAACCCAAAACAAAAAAGTTATCTCAACTTTTCTTAAAAGCATGCTTTGCTTTTCCCCAAATTATTTCTTCTCTCCCGACAGCATATTCATGCTCTCATCTCATCTCCTAAGTTCCCAACTTTTCTTTAATATTGAATTTTTTTTACTTCTACTTATGGGATCTCATTTGTTTTCTTTGCACAGGGCCTCCAAATCTAATGGACCGGCCCCGCATATGAGCTACAAACCCCACGATGAGTAAGAAGGATTATATGATTTTCCATATAATATTTGTGTACCAAAATAAGCTCTGTAATATAACTTATAATACACAACAGAAAATATGCTTCTTCCTTATTGTAAATGCTATATCTCCATACATAAGAGTCTAAATTGTCTAGTATGGAAGGTACCACGCAGACTTGGACATTCATGAGTTCAAGAAAGTCTTCCAGTAGCAACAAAATGAGGCTCTCAAAACTACCCTCGACTGCAACATTGCTATTTACAAACTGAAATCCAGGTCTAAACAACCCAGGCACTACATCAGTAAAAGAACCAACTGCTTGCACAAATGAGGCATCATATTCAATATATAGATTTCCTTCGTGAGACTTCATAGTAGCTTTATAATCCTCAAACTGAAGAACCATCTTCTCATCAAACATATATAGGAGCACAATGAGTTCCTTACAGAGCAGGATCAAACGTTGACTGAACCCCACGCGAGCAACTGCCCATCCTGCAAATCCCCCTCTCTTGTAGTTTAACCGTTGTCAGGTGTTTTTTCCATTTCATCAACCAACGCTATCTCCAAAAGCTGCACCGTATTACTCCGCAAAACCAAACAAAAACTGGGCTACCAAAAAAAAATTGAGCGACTACTCACCCCCTCCCCAAGCATGCAGAAACAGGTAGCAATGCACAACACTGAATACATTATAACTTACAAAAAAAGGATTGTGGACAAATCAGAAACCAACACAACAAAAAAGGACTCATCCACAAATCCACAAAGATCAGGGTACAGGGCACAGGGCACAGAGAAAAAGTAAAAAATTCGCTCCCTCTCCCTCCTTCACACAAGACACACTCAGTGTTAATGTTTGGTACTGATTCTCATCTATTACATGTGATAGTTGCAGGCTTCTAAGCACAAGACAACAGAGCGCATAATAATAGAGCCACACAGACAGTCCCCAAATAAAATGATAAGGTGTTTCGAGGGTAAAGGAAGTTTCTAACCCCAAAAAACTTGCCACTTCCGGAATGCACATTCTGAATTAAGCCGGCAGTAAAATAAAATGAAATCCAATTACTAGTATTGTAACTAACCGCAAGAACATGCAGCTCACCACTCATAAAATTGCACCAACCAAAAAGTAGTCAAATCCCTTAAAACTACGAACTTTATGTAATATTTCAATAACACTGCACTACAAATAAGTTTGATCACCACTACAGAGAACTACTAACCTGAATGCTCATATCTTCGTTGTTAAATTCTGATCTCTCCAAATAACATACAGCAAATTCCAGTACAAAGAAATCAAGTGAATTTATTAACACTCCATTAGCGTTTCAAAAGTGGAACCACTTAGATTCAGAAGCAAAAATGCTAGAAGCTACATGCATACAGAGAAGACTAGTAACAACTTACAATCAAGTACATCTATACAAAAAAATTCAACCGGAAACAGTAGGCCGGTAATTTCACGTAGAAGAAAATGAAATGAAGCCAAGTACCTAATTATGCACCGGCCCTCAGCAAAAATGAAAAATGAGGCTTTTTTTTGTTAAATACTTACTCATTTTAAACAAAAATTATAATAAAAAGTTTCAAACTTAGGCCGTAAAGAAAAATTAATTCATGTAAAAAAGTAGGTTAGTTTATGTAAAAAAGGCTCAATATATAAAAGATAGAGAAAAAGGTCCAAAAAATTTCAAAATAAAGCCAAAAAGCATTATTTTCACACATAAAAAGCTTTTTTTGCTAGTAAACTTATTAGCTTGAAGGTGTGCATGAGGTCCTGTACCGTCGCCCAATTTGTACACCCTGTGGGCTGAGCCTGTACCCAATAGAGATCGAGTTGCGTAAGCGGTGGCAAAAGCAATCGAATTTGAGAATCGGCCCACGATTGGAGCCCTAGCTTCCTGTCTCCCATGACCTCAACACATCGTTTTGGTATCAGAGCGCAGCCCCTGCAAGAGATTAGTGGACGAATGGACGAGTAGGGGTGTTTAGCCCAAAATACTCAAATTGGGCTCCGTGGAGCATTTTGGCCCAAGCTCGACCCTGGGCTTGTGGTGGAGCCCGCATGGCAGCGTTTTAAAAAAGAGAGAAAGAAATAGTCAATTTGATTGGATGATGAATATCTATGTTACACGTGGCAGGAATTTTGGAATAATTCGACAACAGCATTTACGACAGCATTTATGCACCTATTTAAGGAGTAATTTTTGGGTGTTAAAATTCCTGTGACACCACGTGGTGGTGTCTCATTCACTGGTGCCAGGACGTGTGGAATGTTTCCAATGCAGTACGCCATGTGTCATAAAAATAATACAATAAATTATAAAGTAATTCCAAATGTCCTGTGCCTATTTGGATGACACCAACCACGTGGTGTCTGACATTTAAAAATTTCTCCTATTTAAATTGTGACATGCGATTCTTAAGGTAATTGAAATCTTTTGTTATTGTATCTAAATCAATGTATTTATGACAACACTTCTTATTGTAGGAAAATGTTCAAATTAACATGAGAAATATCTCAAAATTGTGGGGGAAGACAAGTGCTTGAGGATGGATTGGTGTGGCGCATTACGAATGGAAGAAATGTTATTCTATGATTATGAAAACATTATTCTACGATTGTCTTTATTGAAAAATAACTTGCTCACACATATGCATTTTTGGTCGATACCACATATGCATGGTGCATGAACCGTCTATAAGAAAATTGTGATTCTTTTCTTTTATAAATTCTGTCGTTGTTTCTCGAAAAATAAAATCATATTAAATTAAGAAGAAAATGCTGAAGAATATGAGTTCCACATCAGAAATTTCATTATATAAAATAAAAAATATAATAAATAATTCCATTTCTAATAACACCGATACTTTTTGTGATAAAACTCCAAATATACTGGACTCTTCCTAAGTAGAAGATAATTTCAACGTTAGTAGTAATGGACCGTCTCTATGAAATTTAATAGAAACGGACTGATAAAAAAGAAGCAGCCAAAAGTAATGATGCTATGGTGCGAGTGACAGCGTCCGCGAGGTAAAAAGCAAAAGAAAAAACAAACAAAAATCAGTCGACTGGAGACTTCATTCGTCTTTTTCTTAGACACTGTCTCTTTCTCTCCTACTTGATTCACTTTACTCTCTCACTATACCTCCAGCTAAGAAGAAAGAAGAAAGCAAATTACGAAAAACAAACATCAACAAAAAGAAATGTCACCAACTCTGCAGCAGCTGCTGCTGCTCCTCCTTCTCCTCGCCTCCACAGCCCTCTCCCACTTGCCTTCATCCTCCGTCACCACCACCACCGCACCGTCCATCTACGACTGGCAGTCCGCACGCGCCACCTACTGCGCTGCCTCTGACCCCCGCGACGCCGTCGGCGGAGCCTGCGGATACGGTGATTTGGTGAAGGCCGGCTACGGCATGGCGACGGTGGGGCTGAGCGAGCCGCTGTTCGAGCGCGGCCAGATCTGTGGCGCGTGCTTCGAGCTCCGCTGCGTCGACGACATGCGGTGGTGCATTCCGGGCACCTCCATCATCGTCACAGCCACCAACTTCTGCGCCCCTAACTACGGCTTCACCGCCGACGGTGGGGGCCACTGCAACTCTCCCAACAAGCACCTGGTGCTCCCCATCGAGGCCTTCGAGAAGATCGCCATTTGGAAAGCTGGCAATATGCCCGTCCAGTATCGCAGGTAAAGTTGGTTATTATTTGCTTCTTAAATCTTAATTGGTTTTTTGGGCTTCCAATTTTGTTGCCTTCTACTTTACTCTTTCTTAGTTTTAGATTTGAGACTAAAACTAATAAATTCCTGAAAATAAATGTAAAAAACACGACTTTGGCATCACAGTTTCCATGGGATTTATATTTTTTGTTTATTATGAGAAAAAAAATGAGGCGAATGAAATTGAAAATGGTAACCGTTAGATTCAACATCAAGTTTTAGAGAGGCAAGTAGGGTAGCAACAGATAAAACCCTTGTAGCCTATATAGGATGCCGAGGACAAAGATGACTAGTGGGTCTTAATCAAAGTAAGAATCTTCATGGAATAGAAAGATGACAAAGAAGATTTGCTGAGGCAACTCTGATAGAACAACTTAACACACACTGGTCCAGGATTTTGTGGCATTTTGCTACATTGGATCTCTCTCACCTTTGGCACCAATGAGGCATCTTACCTCACATGACTCAAATAGGCTGCTAGTTGCCGAAAAATGAGGAAATACTGTCAAGACGAGTTTCATTTATTTGAACCTTGCAAATACTAGACTGCGGAATTGAAAGGTCCATTTTTGGATTTTTTCTAAAAAGAGAAGACAAGAAGAAATCTTGAAAAATAAGATTTGTGCGAGTCTAAAGGAGGCTTTACCAAGTTGTAAACCTAGCTTAACTCTGTATTTAAGTTCTGGAATAAGTCGTACCACTTGACGTCTACAGTTGGGAACACATATGATAGGGAGGACTAGACTAGACTAGACTAGCAAAATGCCTACATTTCGTGCGCATTCAAGGCATAATATCGATATGTTGTTTAACTTGGAGGAATAATGGTGACCATCTTTAAGAGGTTGATGACTAAAACTTATTCCCCCAATCCCCTTGAAAATGGTGGGATTAGAGGGATAAGTTTTAGTGATCAACCTCTTATGAATAGTCCTTCTTTATCGTCCAAATTAGACAACAATATCCATATTATGCCTTGAATACACATGAAATGTAGGCATTTTGCTAGTCTAGTCTAGTCTAGTCTAGTATAGTCCTCCCTAACAAACAAGGCCTAATAGTCTAAAATTCGGTGTGAAGGCTTTGCTGCGTTTAGTGTCTGCTTTTGGGGCTGTTTTGGGGTTTGCTTCTCCCTGGTTGTTTGGGAGGTGTTAGTGAGGGTTTTTCCTGTTTTGTTGTTGTTTTGTTGGCTTGTGGATGCCTTATACACTTCTGTTTTTTCTCCTTGTCTCAATAAATTTCATTTCTTCTCAAAAAAAATAAAATTCGGTTTGATGTTCATTTTATGACAAAACCCGTGTATGTGTTTGTGCATGGTCGAATCAGCACATCCAGTTGTGATACTTGGCATATATACACAAATCTTTGAGCTGTGAATGTCTTGCCCCATTTATATGATATTAGCCTAAAGCATGCTTAACAACAGACAAATGCCTTCTCTCATCCTGAGATCTCTTATTCTTGTTAAATCTGTTTGAAACAGGATCAAGTGTAGAAAGGAAGGAGGAATTCGTTTCACCATAGATGGTTCTAATATCTTTATCTCAGTGCTGATCACCAATGTCGCTGGTGTTGGAGACATAGTTTCTGTGAAGATCAAAGGTTCAAGAACCGGTTGGCTTCCAATGGGACGAAATTGGGGCCAAAACTGGCATGTCAGTGGTGATTTAAAAAACCAACCTCTTTCTTTCGAGGTCACTAGCAGCGATGGGCTCACAGTTACATCTTACAATGTAGCTCCCAAGGCTTGGAACTTTGGACAGACCTTTGAAGGGAAGCAGTTTCCATGAGCTCCATTTTGACTAAATAGTGTTAAGGGAACCATTTTCCTAATCTCCCATTGTTATATTTATTCTAGTTTTCTTTCAGTGGAAAATTAGTTAGATTGCGGATGATTTTGTTGTACAAAGATATGTATAAAAGCTTAGTTACTAAAAGGCACCAGAAAGTGAACTTGGATGCTTGAGGTCTAAGGTTGAGGAGTATGCTGATGCTCGGGACATGCTGCAGAATAATCTTAGTTGTGTGCAGTGCGGTGTGATCTTCCTTGGGTGAGACCAGGTAGGGCCGTGGCGAAAATGAACTGTTATAGGGGCTTGGATCTCCATTGCTGAACATTGGTGCTTTGATTATGGCAGTGTGCTGGCGGGGCTGTTTGATATTGCATAAATAGATAGATTAAGTCTGATTCGTAAGTGCTGATAAATTGCTTAGTTTTGGTTCTGATGATTGTGGTTTCCTCTTTTGAATTCGTAGGTCATGATATCAAACTTGTTGCAGAACTTTCTTTGAGTTTCATGTAGTTTTGTTAGGCATGTTTGGGAAAGTGTTTGCTGGGCAGCCTCATCTACCATTTGAAAAAAAGAAAAAGAAAAAAAGAACAAGACTTGTCATCTCCATATTTTTACCATTAAAATCTTAATACATATTTTACCCTTATATAGCATTTGATTGATACATTTTATTAACATAAGTAATTGATTTTTCAAGAGTTCGATTAACCAATCTACAGTGGGAATCCGTCTAAATGGACCTTTAGATAAAAGTTGCTGTCACCCACTTGGAAGGATTTTATACTTCAATAAACGAATGAATTATGAAATACACTTCATACCAAAACTCTTCAGATTCCAAAGAGGGTAACATCATTAAATAAAGGCACAACGTCACTTTCCGTCCCTATAATTTATCGGATTTTCCACTTTCATCCCTATAGTCTCAAATCAATTCTGACGGATTTTCCACTTTCATCCCTATAGTCTCAAATCAATTCTGACAATTTAACCCATGTAGTTTGATATACATATTCTCGAACTCTTCTCAATACACCCACTTGCAAGTTCAGAATCAAAACCTTAGAGCTCTTATTAAAACATGATACCTCCATCTTTAATCTAATGAAACGACCTGTAACCAGTGCTACCACTTCGTGCAAGGGACGTGGAAAATTGCCCTG
Organism: Prunus padus; assembly: GCA_024362665.1. Classification (NCBI taxonomy): domain Eukaryota; kingdom Viridiplantae; phylum Streptophyta; class Magnoliopsida; order Rosales; family Rosaceae; genus Prunus; species Prunus padus. The sequence continues at coordinate 1,286,351 of JANFAM010000013.1, read as the reverse complement.
CCACTCCCCACCTCAGCTCCAACTGTTCACACTAGACATTTTCTTTAGAAAGGCTTCTTCACTCATTCCACTCACCTAAGTTCCAAACTAGTCTCCCCATTCTAAACATAAATTCCAATCCTAAAAGCAAAGACATGGATTTGGATTCAACCTTAAGTATCACTGTATCAGTATCAGAAAATCATCACACTACTATGATTGGCTGCATGACAAGGACATAATTCAACCGAGAAGAATATAATTATAAGGACCCTGCTAAGTGCTCCATAAAGAAACCACTCCACTCTATTCTGTTAGTCCTGGAAAACAATTGATGTATATATCACATCACATAACCGGATATGAGACCTTGTAAAGTAATAATTTGACACCCGAGATTTCTCTTTTCCACACCAGTGACAGAACCAGAGATAAAGGACAGAGGATGCGCCTAAAAGGTACACTCAGCAAAGTACTTACAATACCTATTATGTTTGTATAGTCATGATCTCTTGGACCCCAGGGTCCAAGGATTTCATGTACTCACTGTTGGAGTAAAAGTAGGTGGTAGTTAGATTTAAATCCAATGGTGGGTGACTATGAAATCCTTGGACCCTGGGGTCCAAGAAATCATGACCCTATGTTTGTATTATTGAGAGTTGAAGTAAGTTCAATACTGGTTCTAAAATTTACTTTTTCGCCATCCCAAAGATACAATATCGATGATGATCCTTAAACAACGAGAATCTTTTGCAGTTTGCGCATGGTGTATATGAATCTGTTTAGAACAATCTAAAAATGGGATGAAAAAGAAAGATAATATTTTGTATATATAGATGCGTAGGGTAACAAATTCATCATGATGTTATACTCTGTTTTGTCTCAACTTCATGAAAATTTTACTCTCTCTCTCTCTCTCTTTCTCTCATGCATTGTCCACGCCTACAAAATAGTCCTGAAAAACCTTTGTTTTCTAGTTTCTTTAACCCTAAATTTTTTCCATTTTCTTACCCAATAAAATCCTAAGCCAACTATTCTCAACAATCATTGCCCTTCAGTGTCCTCCAAAAGTGCCATAGAACCCTGTTTTTCTGCTCGGTAGAAATTCCTGCTTTAACCTATAATTTCATATCTTAATTCCAGCCCCTAAACCCTAAACTACTCCTATCTTAAGGCATTAACCGAAATTTACCAATATATAACACCCACCTCACTTATATGACAGCAAGATTTGACCCTCATATTCAGCACTTGATAGCTTCTCTCTAATTTTTGTGTAGTCAGTTCCAATATTGTTGCTATATTATCCAATAAAATATTTGTCTATAGTATAGTTGGAAAGAGGCTTGGTGTATGCTTCATTCTCTCCTTTCTAGATTCATCCGCTATAATATCATCAACATAGGAAAACTTCTCAATTCTTCATAAAATAACTAGAGTGTGTGTCCGCCCCAACATCCTCGAATCTCAAGTTGAAGTGAAAGAGCCATTTGCATTATCTAACTAATAAAAAGTAAATTGAGATTCCTACTGTTTGTTGAATTTGAGAATTATGTTTGCTGCCAATTGTTTTAGAGTAAGAACAACACGGAAATTTAAGGAAAAAACTACGAGAAAACGTAGAAACTACTAGCGCCACATTAGCAGGGTTCTAGGAGTTGCTCCTAGACCTTGCATCACACCTAGGGTTATATTGCACCACAGAATCCTGGAGAGAAGCATATACTTGCTAGACATAGAGTTTTGTAATGACCTTAGGCTTCTATGTCTTTCATATACTCACAATAAAGGCATAAAAGGATAATGCTAACAAGATATTAACAACTATGAGTAGGTTTCCCATTACAATAGAGACTAAATAAATGACTCTAATAAAAGATATTACACTCTGGTCATGCACCACAACAAAACCATTAAAAAACAAACTCTTGGGTTGTCACTGTGCAGCTGCAATACAGCCCAAAAGGAGAGACAGGTATAAATGAGGTTTTGCCATCCAATAATATATAAGTTCCAAGCATACAGTCTTACCTGGAGGCAAGCAATTTGATTCCAAAGACAGCTAGCTCAGTCCAGTTGTAATATTTTGGGAGGTGTCACTAGTGTTCTATACAAAGCAATATTATAACTGTTAAGCTATCTCTTAAAATAATTTCTGTCATCTTTAATAACGTTTCCTATAGAGCGCAGTGCTTTTATGAATGCCTAGTCCATAAACCTTGCAAACAAATAGAAGCTGCAAGCTTCATGTGCATTGGTCATACGTTCATCAGTATTACTTCAAAATATGCTGCACAACCACAAAACTCACTCCAAACTTAAAGACAACACTGAAGGCACAACAGAAGTGAATCAACAAAAACTTTCATGTCTGCAATCTACAACAAGGCGGAATGGAAAAAAGGACATTTATTTCCTATGCAGGTAGATTTTTTTGAATTGTTTCACTTCAACATTAGATGTGAACTGTCCGAGTATGGACTGCATAATACAAGTGGATGTAAGTATATTCAATATTCAAATAAATGCAAAGCAGATACAAATGAATTTCAATCTCAATTACTATCTCACATAAACTATACTAAGTTAATCCGAGGCCAAGAGAGAAAACCTGGCCTAAACCGTAGATACAAGATAAGAGGAGGTGGAAGAGAAACCAACCAATCTCTCACAAGAATCAAAAGCTCTCACTGTATGAAATCGAACCACCGAGCCAAAGCAGAACATTATAACAAGAGAGAACAGAGAACAAAAGAATCAAATCAAAGCTTCTGATGAGATTCGATGAGCAATGCATGTAGCATGATATGAAGTGCAGCTTCATAAACAGGCATATCATAATGCATTCCATCAACCGTGCATCGAACCCCACAATTCCAACTCAAGGACTCAATGTCCAGCAACAACAGGGGACCGCCGGATTTGCGCAAAAGCTTGCTATTGTGAAGCTCCTTATCATACTCACCACGCATTGCATCAGTCATCTTCTCCCTCTTCTCCTCTGTATTCAACATCGAGTTTATCAACGTGGGCATGCCAACCCAAAACAAGTGGGGCGATCGGGCCGAAACAGAACCCGAGCTGGTTACCGGCCTGTCGGAGCCGGTATCTGGCGAAAATGGCAACAAAGACACAGAAGCACTCCTTAGTGATTGTAATTGAACACCAAAATCTGATGCGTTGGTGAAGTGAAGCATGTGCCAGAGCCCAGAACCCATCACCAACACATCTGGGTAGTTGCGGTTTCGCTTGAAACCGTGGACCAGATTGGTCAAATTGACAGTATAAGGAGCCCAGATGAAATCCAATCGCATCCCAATTTCATCTACCACAATCTGATAATCACTGTGCCTCTTAAACAGATCTCTATTAACCTTCTCCAAAGGCCCAGAATCCAAAACCAGACTCAACAACGAAAGCGTCACAAGCCTGGCTTGAGAGTCACCGGCTACCACAACCCAGGATCCGTTGAGCAGATCAGAGGCGTCAAAACGACCCAGTTTCTGAAACCCACATGCAGAAACAGCAGACGAGGAAGCCCAAGCCCACGACTTTTCGTAATTGACGGTGTTGTTGTCGAGGGGGTTGAAATTGGGGGAGGGGGTGACCTCCCAAACGACATCGTGGAGGTGGGAGAGGCAGGATTCACGGCGGTTCTCGAAAACGACGACGGAGGAGACGGAGGTGACGAAGTCGTTGACGGAAGGGAAGTAAGGGGTGAGGTGGACGCCAATGGCGAGAGTGATGAAGAGAGCGCCGCTGAAGAAGAGCATTTTGTTGCGGCTGAGATGATAACCAGCCATGCCCATCGGAACCAAAACCACCACGCAAGCAGCCAACACCCCCAATTGCACTGCTCCGATCATATTACGATTAATTTACTCGCTATTTTTCTCATCAAACCAATCGTTCTAATTTGTATTTCTTTCTATTTCTCAAGCGCGTGATTTGATCTGACCTACAAGATTTTGAATTTTCGATGCCTTGTGAATCAATCAATCTTCCATTTACGCTGTAAAAAATGAATTGCCCTGTCTTTTTATTTGACCGACTCTGAAAGCAACGTCACAGCAAACAACAACCAAAGAGGAAGAAGAAGAAGAAGAAGATGAAGAGTGCGTGATGTGTGTTTTCTGTGGGATGAGATTTCGGGATCGAAGGGGTCGAATAGAATAGGAGACAATTTGGCTGCTCATTCGTGGGGTGCGAAGGAAAATAGAGAAAGATCGGTGGCTTTTTCATATTTAAGGGTTTCTTTATGGTTAAAAATGCAATTTTCTCAAAACGCCAACTTATAATTTTAGCACCTAAAGCTTTAGTGAAGTTGCATTTTTCATAATTTTAGCGCTCTCTCTCTCTCTCTCTCTCTCTCTCTCAACTTGACCCCTGAGCCCCATCCCCAGCATTGCAATTGTTCATCGTGAATAGAAGATTACCCAAAAACAAGAAAGCCCAAATTATGTGAACTGTGAGCAGTGCGTGAGTCAATTCAGGCAACCCACAAGGGGGCTAAGTCATGTATAGTTGGGCTTGCCATAACTGATAGTTGTGCACATTGACATTGTCAGCTCATCCTATCTTCACATGGAATCCAACCGACAAAATCCAATATATTTACTGTAGGAAATAAGGGGTCTAATTGCTATATTATAAACACAAAGAAATTCCGAAATAAAAATTCAATTAAATGCACAAATTTAATGCATATGACATGCCAAAAGTACATGTAAATTAGATTAGAAACATCTGAAAATTAGTCAAGGCGAATGCTTAACATTCAGTTCTTAAGACAATTTATGCTCCACTACGGTGCTCATGGTCCAACACTCTCATTTGGATTCAATGAGACACTAGAATAATTTCTAAGCACTATGTGTTTGAATATGGCAATGTCAAAAGTTACTTGTAACTTGTGGAGGACTTGCCTATTTATAGATGTTGAAGAGCCATTTCCTAAAGTATGTGACTTAATCTGAGAGGCGAGTGGTGCATCTCTTTACTTAAAAGATGTATTATTTCAAACTTGAATAGTCACATCTTTTAATTTTAATTTCCATTTAAAATAGAAAAATTAATACATTTTCCAACATTTACCATCACTCTTGAATAACATGAAGTATACAATGGGGTATAGATCTGTTGGTTGAACTCTTCCACTTCCAGCCACGTGATCAGAGGTTTGAAACCCTTAGACACTTAATGAATATTTGTGTAAACACCCCCAATCACTTGTACTAAACATGAAGGGCAGCTCACAATTATAAGCACAACACAGGAAGCTGAACCAAATAGGGTATTTTCAAGCTTAGCTTAGTCAAGAAAAGGCTATGATTCGGTCTCAGTCACTTTCTCAGATGTGTGAATCCAACTATAAGATATCTAACTTTGTTTCCCAAGAATTGATTGAAATGATACAAATCACTCAATCAAAGACATACAATAACCAAACTCATGGAATAATATTCCTTCCAATAGTACGCATAATAAGAAAACGATAACACTACTGCTAATAAGTCAAGGACTATGGATGAAAAGAAATTGGTCCAACTCAAAAAAGGGTACATTTCATGTTGATTGAGCAAGTACCCATGATCATACACTCTACCAGTAGTGAGTTTATCTAGATTCATTCTTTTTTTAGTGAAACGAAATTGATGTATTCTCAACATATGTATGGACTTTTATTTTCTATTTCGTCATGATTAGCTAGCCCTAATATAGTAATATGCATATATTGCTTCAAACTCAAAATCCATGCAAAGATTTTGGATTCAAGTGGCAAGAACAAAACATATACATTAAAAGTATATTTCTATTTTATACCATTATACTATGTTCATAGTGATCATCAAATAAGTTGGTCGATATGTTTATATCAAATATACCGTTAAAAAAGCTTTTTATCAAGCTGAAGCTCAATATGATATCTTTAAGTTAACTTGAGGTAGAGTATTAAGGAAAGATGTGGGGCTACGTTTTTTATTTTAATCAACGAGAGGGAAATAGGTTCGAATTTGAAATCTCTTCCGACATTAGAAAGATTCATACCACTAAATCAATAGCTAGTGAGAAAAAATTATGGCTAATTAAGTTGATTGAGTGGTTAGCACAGTGAATGTAGGGGTCTCTTACTGACCTCTATTATTCTTGTTGTTACATGTCCATGTCTAGGGGTGTGATGATAAGACACCATGGTCACGCGGTAAAAGAGCAATTGTTTTGTAGTTAGCCAGGATGTGCTCGTTCTCTTCCAAATACACTCGAGAGCTACCAAATCTTATCTCAGATCAAATCTGAAAAAAACTAGAAACGAAAGAAAGCGTCTAAATTGAACTGTCAAACAAAGCTCCTACTTTGACCAACAAAAAAACAAAAAAACCAAAGCTCCTACATGTGTGGCAAACTGAAATATATATCAATAGAGAGATTGTATTGGTCTTCATTCGTTTTCAACTTTGATCAAAGGGTATTGCTATTTGGACCACATTTACTGATGATATTGTTGATTACTTCTCTAATATAGATGGGTCCCACCTTTAATTTTGTAATGTGAGTTTGAACTTTTGGAGTGTAATTTGAAAATTGGTAATCAGTGGTTTAATTTAGAAGTAAGAACAAATTATTGAGGGCTGTCATTTCAGATACTAATTGTACTCATCTAATGACTTCATTTTTCTATTTATCTTTTATTTTTCCAATTTTTCTCTTTAAAAAAAAATATTTTTACTTCAATTTAGTGTGTGAGTAAGAGTATTCGCATATGAGATTGAAGTACTTTTAAAATGAATGAATTTCATGTTTTCATTTGTATTTTTATCTTTCTCAGCTTGGAATGATTTTCATGTAGTCTCAGAATTTTCATTTTCTTTCCTTCTCAAATTGCAGAAAAAAATATATTATAAATTTACAATTTTGTATTTAATTGCCGTTACATAAATATAAATGGGATGCCGAGCATATATACATCTTCTACTTTTGGTGATAAACTTTTATGAAGGTACTTATTAAGAAGATTTGATATCAACAGAGACTACAATCGGAACCAATGACGAAGATAAGTCTTGAATTTGAGGATCAGATCCCAACTTAGGGAGTTCTGCCAGTTTCAGCTGATGTGAGCTTCATCTCTAATGGTTTTTCCAAGTATAAATTAGGACCTAATAATCAGATACTGGAAGAGCCGAAGGAGAATAATGATGGTTTGACCTTAAAAATGGTAGTTGAATAAGAAACCACCTATTTGTCATAACATAATAAGAAAACGAGAAGTTTGAAACAATAAGAGATAAATTAAAAAAAGACACATGGCTAGTGTGGGATTGTGCATGTGTCCTCCCCCACCACAAACCTTCCCTAAACTGGTGACTAAGTGAACCCCTTTCCTAAGGAAAACTTTCCTTGTTGCCTTTCGTCGTTATTCTTAGACATGGTAGATTCGGATATGAAGAGTTCCTAGCGGAGAAAATTTTGGATACAAGTAGAGGAATAAGAGGAATAAGCCTTGCTGGCTTTCTCATCATTGAGAAAGAACCATTGATTGGAGAAGAAAAAAAGGCCATCCGGAGGGAGTGGTGCCACATTGTTCTATATGATGATGTGAAGATAGCTTAGGCAAACCCCAATGTTTATGCAATCACTGTGGAGATTGAAACGGTTGCGAAGAAACTGATGGAGCAAGGTCCCTGATATGTCTATGATGACATCTTTTATGTCCAACCATGACCGAACTATGTTGCTTTAAAAGAGATAATCCTTAATAAAGCAACCTTTTGGATACAAGCTCATGGCATTCCTTTATGCCAAATGACTAGGAATAATGCGAAGACAATCGCAACTAGGATTGGTGAGGTGATTATGGTGGTTGACCCTGAGAAGACTGGCACTAGGGGCTTATTGCAAATTAGGGTGTCTATCAACACCTCCCACCCTCTCCTTCTTGGTTTTTGGCTTCCTAGAAGGGACAATGGGCAATCCTAAAAGAGACAATCGCAACTAGGATTGGTGAGGGTCTGGAACGTTTCTATTATAGGTGTTGGAGACTTAGACACACTAAAAAAGAGATAATCCACGATGTCTAGTTACTGTGAGGAAGGGATTGAAGTATGGTGTTTGGCTGAGTGCTCGAAATTTTTCATGGACCTGTTTCTTTGTTCCATGCCAAGCTAACCAAACAGCCTAGATCACAGGGGAATATGGCAGTGGAAGTTCATTGGAAGACGATTGAAGAAGGATGATGGTGACCTGTGCGAGTTGGGACATTCCAACTGAGTGAACTCACTAGTTGAAGATTAGTTGACTCGTTAGGTTGACCCAGCATCCCCTCGTGACCTAAGATAGATGGAGATGCAGTAGAACATAGTGTTATTCAAGGTCCTCAGAGTGACATGACATGTATGTGCCTTGCGCCCGCTGGTTATTAACGTGAACTCGTCTAATTTGAAAAGGAGGAATGTCTGATGCCCATCCCCCAAAGTAACACAAAGTTTTCTATTCCAATGATCTCAACATCTGGATAATTGACCATTTCATGAAATAACTTGCATGAACATCCATGTAAAGGTCTTCATAGGAGTACCTTGCAACAAACAACATCACCTTAAACCTTTGAAAGTCTAGGATGGCCATCTGGATTTTTGGAAAAACATGGTAAGAAATTAGGTAGAATATGGAGAAAGATAAAATATGGTGTAAGATTTAGTTTCTTTATGGACAAAGAAGTTGGAATGAGGAGGTTTTGGAAGAAAAATACTAGACTTCAATAGTACAAATATATGTAATATAATATATATACTTCAGCCATTTAGGTAATAAAATACCATGCAAAGGGCGTTGCGCCACATTGTTCATTATGACGATGTGAAGATAGCTTGATCCAACCCCAATGTTTATGCAATCACTATGGAGACTGAAGCGGTTGCAAAGAAACTGATGGAGCGAGATCGCTAGTATGTCCATGATGACATCTTTTCTGTCCAACCTTGGCTGGACTATGTTGCTTTAGAAGAGATAATCTCCAACAAAGCAACATTTTGGATACAAGCTCATGGAATTCCTCTATGTCAAATGATTAGGAATAATGCGAAGACGATGCAACTAGGATTGGTGAGGTGATTATGGTGGAATGCCTTGAGAAGACTGACACTAGGGGTTTCTTGCGAATGAGGGTGTCTATCAACACTTCCCACCCTTTCCCTCTTGGTTTTTGGCTTCATAGAAGGGGCAATGAGCAATCATGGGTGAAGTTTAGGTACGAGGGTATGAAACGTTTCTATTATAGGTGTTGGAGACTTAGACACTGAAAAATGAGATAATTAATGTTCTCATCCACGATGCCTGGTGTAACAGGGGTGAAAACGCCTTTAATTTTTCTACCCTTGCCCGACATTTACTCCTTCTAAGTCAGCCTTCTCATGCCTCCAACTTGTGAGGCTTCAGATTTCACGTAGCAAAACAAGTGACTACCAATACACCCAAGCAAGACTTGTCTACACGGGGGACTCACACACAACGTACGGGAAAGTTCCCAACCTTCTATTTTCTCTCAATAGAAATGATTACAAGCTTTTCACTTTTGTTGGACTACCATATCATTTGGTATCTCAACCAGCCTTCTCAACGCCTATTTATAAGCATAAACGTGTAGATGACATCCCTATCTACTATGTGTTTGTTGGCAGCATCTTAGCCTGCCACTTTATTCGGCAATTTGCTCACAAACTACCTAGGCCTTGCTGGTGCCTCTTCCAGCAGTCCACTGCACATAGAGGGCAATTTTGACTCCTAGAAAATCTGCCCATGTCCTTCGAGCATGCAATTACACTCTTGTAAACTGCCCTAAACTACCCCATGACTTATCCGCATTTGAATTTCTATTCCCAACACCTTAGCCACGTTCCAACAGCTTTAGAACCGCCAAAAACTGCCTAGGACACGTAGTAGTAACTATCCAGCACGCTGCATGTGCCTGTTACACAGCCTGTTGACCATCTGCCGAGACCATCTGTCGGCAACGTGCGCCACTGTCGAGATTGCCTACTGTGCGCTGCCGAGACAAACTGTCGACAGCTCTTACCGACACATGTGTGCGCACTGCCGAGAAAAACTGTGCGCGCTATAGAGGCAAACCACTCATCGAAGTCCCTATGTCTCTTGGACATGTATGCCAACTCAAAATCGAACTCCTCCCACACATCCATATGCCAAAGTCATCTCGAATTGTACCTGTACTGTAGTTATGACTGTGCAGCACATAAGTCCTTGCCACAAACTTCCAATCCAGTAGGTAGATTCTCTATGTATCAAGGTAATGCGCCAACGCTGCAAACTGCATCTCTTCTAGCCCACAACTAAGATCCCAATTCGGCTCCATGTTTTCAATAGCCTCTATAAAGCATACCCCCACGCACCAAAAAAGCATCAATGAAAACTTCTGAGGGTTCCATGGCAAACACATCCACGAACACCTCAATCACCTCTAATGCCAGCTACACAATTTCATCTTCTCCCAATGGATCTTCTGGCGAGATCACTCTTAGTGAATTCAATAACACCATTAGACTCATTTGAAGATTGCTACATTCTTCAGCACCTCCCTCACTTTTAGCAACAATAGCATTAAGTTTTGCCTCTTCGGATAATCCCTCACTCGATGGGTCCTTGGCAAAGGAAGCAACCCAAGAACTTCCTATTGTCCTTGTGCTCCTCGCCCTTGTCTCCATTCGAAACAACCACATGCTCTTTCCCTTTCTAAATCATCTTATTGTATGAATGTTTTTTCCCACCTTGGTCATTCTTCCCACTGAAAGTGACGGATGCCCGGTAGTATATCAGTCTCTTAGCTGCAGCCAAGGTCTTAAATATCGAAGGTTTTAGAAATATTGGTGGTTCAAAAACACGCAAATATCGATGGAAATATCGGAAAAATATCGATATCGATAAAAATTGGATAAAAACTACGGAAATTGTAAGAAAAACTTGGAAATTTTTATTGAAACTTTAGAGAATGTTTATTTAATCAATTATCTATTAGTTTATCACAAAAAATTGGAAGGAAATGCATTGCATGATGGATTTAACAAATTTAAGTTGATTATATAGCGAGCTAACAAACACTGTGACTGTAGAAAATATGTTGTAATTAATGAAAGAAGATTAAACACACCATAATCATTTGTATATATAGGACTATAACTAATTAGTTAGGTTAGGTGAGTTGTTGAATAGTAGAGTAAGTGGTGTAGGTTGAAACGTTGGAAGTAGTTCAATTTTTATTTTGAGAAACAGCTTGTGTGACAACATATATAAATATGAGTTTTGATACAAAATAATCACAAACTGACCAAGAGCGTGGCGGTAAAGTGGGCTGAGAACCAGCAACAGGCAAGGGTTCGAACCCCTAGGGCTAGGGCTATCAATGGGTCGGATCTTGATCCGAATCTAATACAGTTAATAAGAGATGAATTTAGTGGTAGGATCCGATTATGTGCCAAATCCGTTAACTCGATAAGTTAATGGGACAAATCTGGATCTAACCTAATCCGATCCGATAATGATTCGATCTGATTTTATATAATTTAATTTATTAATTTATTATTATTGTCTATTAAAAATGTTGCCAACAAAATAAATATATAAGATTATTATAATCACTCACCCTTGCAATCTGAACTCCACGACAAGAAATATATAAAATTATGTATATATATATATATATATATTGACATTTACAGAGAGGGGAAGACCCACCATCGATTATGTATATATATATATTTATATAATATACATCAAAATTGTGTGTGAAGATGAACACTATGTCTGTGCCTATTACTCCATGCGCGCACTACCCACGCCCATGTCTCACGCTCTCTCTATTTTGTCAGACAATAAAAAGAGAGATAATCCAACTCTCTCTCCTCAAATAGTTAAAGCTGCCTTTATTTATTTATTTATTTATGATCTTTCTCTCTCCCTCTTCGTTTTGTTTATTTTATTTGTCACTTTCCTTCTCTTCTTAACCCTAACAAACAGTAATACATACCCCATTTTTCGCTAGCAGTAGCAGCCGCAACTAACCTTTTTTTTTCTTCTCTTCTACTCTTTGTCCTCCATGACTCCTCAGACCCCATCTTCTTCCGATTTCCTTCTCTGAGACCTCATCTTCCTTCAATGGCCTGCGATTCCACCGAAGAAATCAACGAGGAGGTGGTTGACCTCAAAGGTGAGCTCTTCATGCTTTGCCTCCAGAAATCGGCTCGCAATGAGTTCACCATTTTCTGTGTTTTGATAATATCGCGATATTATCACTATTTTCAGCTAGAAACTGAACGGAAATATCGCCGACAATATTTTTGAAAAAATTACAAAAAAACCTGTACCCTCACGATAATATCGCTCATTCAAAATCACCGAAATATCGCCGATATTTTCGATTTTTCAGTCCTTGGCTGCAGCAATGATGGAATTGAGGTCCTTCACGTATTTTCGCCTAAATTCCGACTGTGCCCAAGGCTGCAAATTCTTGAGGAAGTTAAACAACTTGTTTTACTACGACATATTGGACACATCGAGCATCAAAGAACAGAAAGCCATCACGTAGTCCTTCACTGAACCAACTTGCTTCAAGTTCTTCAAGGTTTCTCTTGCTAGCCTTGTAGCATTACACAGAAGTAACTACGCTCTTAATTACTTCTTCAGAACAACCCACTCCTCAATCGCAGGTTTGCCCCCACTCATCACTTCTTGCACACGAGTCATCCACAATAACTTAGCATCTCTAGACAAGTACATACTTGTGATAGACACCCTCTCGCCATCCGGAACTTTGGCAACTTAAAAATATTGCTCCATATCCCACAAGAAGTTCTCCATCTCATTGGCACTTCGCTCGCCACCATATGTCTTTAGCTCAGGCACCTTAATCTGTCATTGTTGAGCCCTTTTGACTCAAAGCTTTGCCACTCACAACAAGCTTTACCATATATAATTCAGTCTCTACTAACTTGAGCTTTCCACCAATGGCCTCCCCTAAGCCATCCATGTCACGTAGAACATCGGTGGGTTTTTTCTCCATTAAAGTTTTCAATTCTTCGAAGGTTTTTTCGATCTCTACCGCCTTAGCATTGAGATCTTCCATTTGTGTGACCATACTTGGTGACTAATCGCCACTCAAAGTGCCAAGGAAATCCTCGATCCTTGTCACTCTTTCCTTCAAGGGATCACTACCTCTAGCCATTGCTTTCTCGCTGCAATTCCAAGACTATTCCTTTGCTTGAAAATACTACTCTTCTACGGATCCCAGAAGATAATCCGTACTCACAACTCCACTAGCAACGCGTCCATATCTTGCTATGATACCAGCTGTAATATGGGTGAAAAACACCTAAAATGTTTCGACCCTTACCAGGCGCTTAAACTCATCCTAGTCAATCTTCTTGCACCTCCAACTCTTGAGGCTTCATATTTCACGCAACTAAACAAGTGGCTGCCAACACACCCAAGCAAGACTTGTCTACACGGGGGACTCACACACAAAATGTACGAGAAAGTTCCCAACCCTTTATTTTTCTCTCAATAACAATGATTATAAGCTTATCATTTTTATTGGACTTCCACATCACTTGGTATCTCAACCAGCCTTTTCAAGGCTTATTTATAAGCATAAATGTGTAGATGACATCTCTATCGACTAGGTGTTTGTTGGCAGCATCTCAGCCTACCACCTTATCTGGCAATTTGCTCACAAAATGCCTAGGCCCATCTAGGGCTTCTTACAATGGCTTCTTACAGCAGCCCACTGCACATAGAGGACGATTTTCATTCATAGAAAATATACCCATGTCCTTGGAGCATGCAACCACACTCTTGTAAACTGCCCTCAACTGCCCCATGCCTTATTTGCATTTGAATTTCGAATCTCAATACCTTAGCCAAGTTTCAACACCTTTAGAACAGCCAAAAACTGCCTGGGACACATCGTAGTGACTGTCTAGCATATTGCCTGCACTTGTCGCACATCTTGTTAACCATCTGCCGACACTACCTGTGGGCATCTGTCAACACTGTCGTGCGCTGTTGAGATTACCTGCCGTGCGATGCCGAGATAAACTGTTGACAGCTCTTGTCGACACAAGCGCTGCTGATCCAAACTGCGTGCGCTGTCGAGGCAAATTGTCGAATGTCTTTTGACAGCCTGTGTATGTGCTGCAGAGCCAACCTACCGACCTTTCGTGCCAAACTGCCGATGTATGTCACATATGCTTTGTCCTGCACATGTTGGGCATTGGCTACTCATGCCATGCCAATGTTTTTGGATGCATACTCTTAGCCCAAAACACCCTTCCTCCAACCTTGTCTTGCTTCCAAAATGCACAACCCGCTGCACTCCTTACTTGATTTAGCATGGTGCAAAACACAAAAACTATGCCATGGCCTATGTCACTTGCTAAGGGTCTTGCACTTGGTTACTATGAGGGAGGGATGAAGTATGATGCTTGATTGAGTGCCAAAATTGTTCATAGGCCTGTTTTCTTGTTCTCAACTAAGCCAACCAAACAGCCCCGACCACCGGGGATGTGTCTGTGGAAGCTCATTGAAGAAGACAATTAGAGAAGGGGATAGTGACATATGCGAGTTGGGACATTCCAACCAGGTGAACTCACTAGTTGAAGACGCGTTGACTTGTGGGGTTGACCCAACATCCCCTCGTGGCCTGAGACATATAGCATGCAGTAGAGCATTGTGTCCTTTAAGGTCCTGAGAGTGATATGACATGGATGTGCCTCGCGCTAGTTGGTTATTAACATGAACTCGTTTTATTATTTAAACCCCCTCTGATGGTGTATTGAGAAGAGCCAAATAGACAGCAAGCAAGACTAGCCCTATCACCTAGGTCAAAGGTTGTCTTTGAAGAGGATGAGTGTCTGACGCCAATTTCCCAAGGTAACATAAAGCTTTCTATTCCTCTGATCTCAACTTCTGAATCATTAACCATTTCATGAAATAACTTGCATGAACATGTCATGTTGTAAAGGTCTTCAGATGAGTGCTTTGCGGCAAACATCACCTTAAACCATTGCAAGTCTGGGATGTCCATATGGATTGTTGGAAAAACTGGTTAAGGAATTGAGTAGAATATGGAGAAATATAAAATAGGGTGTAGGATTTAGTTTCTTTATGGACAAAGAAGTTGGGATGAGGAGGTTTTGGAAGAAAATATTGGACTTTGACAATACAAATATAGGTAATATAATATATCCACTTAAGTAATTTATATAAGAAAACTTACAAATATGAAGCGGTAGGTATTAAGGTTGTCATGCATTGGTCCCAAGGATCAGCCCCTAACTGGTGTGATTGAAATGGCGTCTCCCAAACATCACATGGAATAATGACAGTGAAAAGCTATGATATTGAAGGGAATTAACTGGATGCGGAGTCTCTTAAGATACATAATCCAATTTTTTTTTTCATGGCATTTTCTGTGGTCTCTAGACAATGTGATATGACATGTACTTTCTAATTTATAAATCTCCTAAAGATCCAAATCACATAAGCATTAATAAAATGTACTATATGATGTTAAAAAGGTAACTAAAGTCGTTACGTTTGAACCAAATCATATAAGTATGTGATTAGACCCTCTAGCTTGCAAGCTGCAGTGCAGATCAAACCTCCCCTGCTCGTTTGGAGGCTATAACCCTAGGGTTTACTGATGAGATAAAAGAGTGGAGCCCACTTAATATTTTGGACTCTCATGTTGTCAGGTGTTAACTAGAATCAGGCGGGTTGGGTAAAACAAAGTGAATCATGGTCAACTGAGCTAGGCTAGCACACTTGGGAGAAAACCTAAGGGTGATCGATTTAATATTGGAAGATGTAGAACAAGGGCTAAGTTTCAAATGGGCTCAAGTAAGGGTAAAGCTAAGTACAACAGGAGTATTGCTTCTCGCCCCACTCGTTCTAGGCCGCCCAAAAAAGGAGGAAATGAGGTGTCTGGGTTGAAAGAGGTCCACGTCCTGGCATCAAAAGAAATGCAAGTTGTAGAAGAAAGAATTAAGAATTTGAACATTGAATTCATCCAACTAATGAGTTGTGGTGGCTGGCCTTATGCGTACACAAGGACTCAATGATCCACTTTCTATGGAATTGTCAGGGGTTGGGGAATTCCTTGACACTCTAACCACTAAGGGAGTTGATTTGTTCCCATAATTGCTCTGTAGTTTTTCTAATGGCAACAAAGCAGAAAACCTACATAATGAATCAGTTAGGTTAACAATTTGGATTTAGTGATGGTATATGTATTAACCCTATTGGTGCTGCTGAAGGCTTGTGTTTTTGGTGGAAGAATGACATCTATGTCACATGTTTTTGGGAGTCAAGAAATATGATCGATGTTCTAATTGAGATTGGTGGTTTTGTTGGTTTTGCTTGGTGCACCTATGTTTATGGTTCCCTATATTGGGATGACAAACATTTGTTTTACTCCTCCATACATGATATGGGAGAGAATATTGTGGAGCGTTGGACGTGTATGGGTGAATTTAGCGAGCTTTTGTGGAGCCATGAGAAGAGAGGTGGGCAGTGTGGAATGAAACCCGAGTAAGGTTCTTGCAGGATTTTATGAATAATAATAGGCTTTTTATCTTGGTTTACGTGGCCCTCAATTCACGTGGATTAAATCGTTGTGGGGTTTCTGCTTTGAATCATTTTGGGGGGAAGATCCAGAATGCAAAAAGGTGGTTTCCAAAGGGTGGAGTGAAGGAAGAGCTGGTTTCAACCTCTCGAAGTGGCTATCTTCACAAAGTCAATGCAAAAGGAAGCTTATACATTGGAGTAAAGAAAAATTTCCAAATAATCTAAAAAGGATTAATGATATACTGTTAGAATTAGAGAGTCAGCAAGATTCTTGTAACTAGGGGTGGGCATCAGGACCGAAAAATTGGAACATCGAGCCGAACCGGATGGAAAAATTGGAAAAAAAAACTGGTTGATTAAAAAAGTCAACAAATTCTGGTTTCACACCTTACCAAATAGGACTGGATCGGACCGGTTGTGTATTATTTTATTTATTTTTACAAAATTATTTAAATCCAATGCTACATTTTTAATCTCATAACTAATATTTCCCCAAGTCCAACTTCAAAACATTGAAATTTTGGCACTTTCTATGTAATTGAACTTTTGGGAAAAAGAGGTAATATATAGTTCAAATAGTGATGCAGGCACAGAGAGCTCAAATTCAAATAGCAAAGGAGGCAACTTCCAAACCAGTGATCTCAGCTCAACAAATAATTGTTCACCGCTTTTTCCATTAAAAGCGTTAGTGATTTCTTTGTCCAACTAAACCATGTCTAATCTGAATTATGAAATTATGTTATTTGATCGATTTAGGAGACTGAAATTCAATTTATGATAGATTGGTATTTGTTGGCTCTAGTTTTGCTAGAGGTCTCTTCTTCTTTCTTTGGCTGGTTTCCATTTCCTTCTAGTGGTTTGAAGGCATCTGCCACTTGCCTTATTGGCTACCTTTGCTTTTTGCTAGCATGCCTATGTTGCTTCCTTGTTAGTTTGATTGTGAGTTGTTGATGTAATATGGCTCAAGTTTCTTTTTGCTATTAGTTTGTTTCTCCTGGCCTTTGATACATGAAATTGTATCATTTGTTAATTTTCAAGCCCAAAAAATAAAATTTTAGTTGGAATTTGTGCAAAAGAATAATTTGAAAAAAATAAATAATAATCCAGTCTAAAACCAAACTGGAACCGGTTCAAACCAGACTAGTCGGTTTCATAATTTGTTTTCACTAAAACTAGACCGGTTAAATAGTACAGGTTTCGGTTCTTGTTTGAGGTGGAAACTAAACCGAACCGGACCACATCCACCCTACTTGTAACGCAAACTTGGGGAAGGAACTTACTACTCAATATACGGTTCTATTAAATCATTTGGCATGAATGAATTAACTTTTGTCAAAAAAAAGAAAAGAAAAGAAAACAATAACACTTGAGTTGAGGACTATGGAAGATGAAAAGAAATTCATCCAACTCAAAATATAATTGGGTACATTTGATGTTGATTGCATAAGTAGCCATTATCATAGGTCTAGAACTAGGGCATGTAGTCAATATTGGACTTTTGCTGGTGTTTTTTTCTTTCTATCAAAGATAAACTTTAACAGTACAATCGAAGACATCGACATAACATTTAAAGTACTAATCCTAGGAGGGCAACAAACTAACATGTTAAAACAAAACTAAAGCGGACAAAATCCGCACTAAAACTACTAGCCCACATCACCACAATTAACCATAAGACCAAACAAATTGCCCACATGCGCCCAACATTACCGAAACTCTAAAACAACTCATGAGCCTAAACGACTACCACCACCACCTAAAGAAGCGCCGTTGCGGCCACTCTCACCACTGCATCCATAACAGATATGGGGAAAACATGGTTTCTAGCGATATACATGTGTATAAGAGTGAACAAATAAACGAAAACAACTACATTGACAAAGAACAATTGAGTGATTTGCAGCAATCTCCGTTGAAGACGATGTATACCCAAATTTAGAGAACATGAGCAGTGTTAGATAGTGGGTTTTGAGAGAATTTTGTTGGTGTTAATTTAGTTATTTGAATATAACTTACTGGGTACATTTTAATTTTAGTTATAGATAAATGTAGTCTACAAGTAGTGAGCTTATCTAGATTGATTCTTTTTTGAGTGATTTGATATTGATGTGTTCTCAACATATATATGGACTTCTATTTTGTATTTCATCATAATATGCATATATTAATTATTGCTTCAAACTCAAAATTCATGCAAAGATTCTGGATTCAAGAGGCAAGAACAAAACATATGCATTAAAAAAATGTTCATAGTGATGAGCAAAGTTGGTCAATATGTTTTGATCAAATACAGTTTTAAATGCTTTTTATCAAGGTGAGCTCAATATGATATATTCACATCAACTCGAGGTACGCATAGTGTTAAGGATAGAAACGGTGGCTAAGTTTTTTTTATCAACGATGGAGAGGGGATTCAGATTTGAGACATCTAGTAAGATGCATTAATTCCACTAAATCAAGAACTAGTAAGAAGAATTGTGGCTAATTAAGTTGATTGAGAGGATTAACAGAGTGAATTAGTGTAGGGGTGTCTCTTGCCAACCTTCTCTATTACTCTTCTTGTTACATGTCTATGTCAAGGGATGTGATCGATAAGATAAGACATCATGATCATGGGGGTAAAAGAGCAATTGTTTTGTAGTTAGCTAGGCTTTGCCCATTTTCTTCCAAATATACTCAAGAGCTACCAAATCTTATCTCAGATCGTATAAAAAATAAAAAATAGAAACGAAAGAAAGCGTCTAAGTTGAATTGTCAAAGGTCCTACATGTTGTGGCAAACTGCCATATCTCAATGGACTTTCTGTAAACCCTACTTTTTAAGCAGTTTATAGACCTATGCTTCTCATCCTTGCTGTATATTTCTGGAGTTACAGAAGTATATATTTCTCTCTCTGTGTTTCCTTCCCTTCGACTACGCATGCATGCATGTCATTCAAAACAAAGATGGGTATTTTGAAGACTTCCTTGGTTGGACTTAGAAATGGTCTATAATTTCAGATCAGTTTGTATATGCTTAATTTCAAACTGGGGACATTCACTTCCCAAAATGCTGCTATCTCTAACATTCTTAATAAATATTATCGTCATTCCTTTTAATATGTTCTCAAATGAAAAACCAGAATAATTGGGTGATTTGCAGCAACCTCCATCAAACACAATGTAGACTCAAATTTTGAGAGCATGAGCAGTGTTAGAGAGCCGATTTTAGGAGAAGAATTTGTTTGAGAACGGCTAAAATGGGTGTTGAGGAACTTCAATATGAGCATGGGCATGGCTTAGAAGAAATCACCACAATGAGCTTCTTATTCAAAATACCTTAGTGGACTTATTTACTAATACCCAAAAGAAAATGTGAGGAGAGGATAAGAGGAGAGGCAACGACGCTTCTTCCTCCTCCCTCTCCATAGAGTTTTTCTTACCACTTGATTTCTTTTATTAATTCGTTATTCTTTTTTTTTTTAACAATTAAAACCACATTACTACTTATAAACAACATGGATCCTTCGTAATTTCAAGAAAAAAAGAAAGTGTAAATTAATAATTCAAACCTTATTTTATTTGATAAAAGAGTCAAATTGTCAATCAACAGAATACTCCCTCGTATCTTTTGATTTCAATTTCATTCATTCATCCCTAACTATGCTCCTATGATTATGCTTGGTTAAACCCACAACCTTTTCCCATAAAGAAAGCACTATATAGTTGCTCATTATAGAATCAATTTCATAAATTCCTAAGAAGAAAATGTAAGATTATATTATTTTATGAGGCCCCTATAATATGAAAAAACAAATTAAAAAAGAACAAGAAAAGAAAACATAAGAAAGATCCACAAAGGATGCGACAATTTAGCATGTGATAATAATAGCTACCCTTTTTTTTTGGTCGAATAATAGCTACACTTCAGACTCCTAAATGAAAGAGCATGTGATATGTTGTACACGTGCATATATGTGGGTTTGGTCTTCTTCTATAATATTATATGCTCTGTCTCTCTGCACAACTTACGAAGAGAGCAAACAGTAATGGAAGAACAGATTCACTTAAGCACCCAAAATAATAATAAAAAACCCGAAAAAGGAAACATAATCTTCCTCTTTTCCATTTTGCTTCTATTGTCATTATTTTTGCTTTTAATTTTTAAAAATGCTCTGACCCTGCATTCTTGGTTCTCACACATTCTCTGATTCTGTGGGGAAATTCAAGTCAAGGCCTTCTTCTTCTTCTTTTCGTTTCTGCTTCCTCTCTCTCTCTCTCTCCCCCTGTCTGTCACTCTCTCTTCCTTCAAATTCTCTCTCCAAAATAAAAAAATGGGTGATCATTCTTTGTCCACTGCTGCCTTTGACAGAGCAGTACAACAGGTTTCATCTTGTTATCCTTGTTTCCATTTTTTCTTTTCTTATCACCAAAAGGTTCTTTTGGTTTAACATTTCAATTTCTGTACTTTTACATATTCTTTTGTTTTGAATGATGCAATGTGGTTGAAGTATATTTCTCCCTTGTTTCTTCTATTGAGTATTTTTGTGGTGTAATTCACTTTTTTGTAGAGTTTCTGAACCTTAAATCATTGGAGATATGTGTAGCAGTGCGGAGCTGGGTTGGAAATTCTTGTTTTTTTGTTTATTATTTATTTTTGTGTGCATCATATGGGGATTGCTTTTGCTTAGGTGCTAACTCTGAAGTCTTCCAATCTTATTAGAAACTCAGTACACTAAACTGGTTTTGTGTGCTCACTGGATATAATTGATTTGTAGTTTTTATTTATAGTGTCCAATGGGTTTTGTATGGTGTTAGTAAAGAATCTACATTTGTTTTTCATCCTTCAGAAAGACTCATATTATAAGTGTATTTTTTAAGTTATAAATTACTTTGATATAAAGATATCTCGTGGGATTTCAAAAAGATTGCCAGTTGATATGAATCAATGTAACCAACAACTGCGGAATTGGGAACCGTTTGTTTCTTGGCATAACATTATTTTTCAAGGTTCTAATCACATGTTTATTGTCAAGAATCTAAGATGGTAATGGCGGTCCTGAAATGATATGCAACTTTATTTCTGGTCAGAGAATAACCCTAAACATGTCCATTTTGTTCTGCTTCTAAGATCTTTTTGGATCTTGGTTTATCATGTGGTTCCTCATTGTTTATTAGATTATCTAAGTTCCTCATTGTTTCTTTGATGATTCCCTCAAGAATACTACAATTTTTATGTAATCAGTTGAAGACAAAATAGATTAAAGTTTTTGATATCTTGCAAATCGTATGCTGTTGGTAGACAAAGTAGTGCTTCTGATATTAATTTGCACTGAATGTTGCTTGCTTTATCTCCTGTAAAAAATGTGTTTGTAATTTTGGATAGGCAATTGTCTCTATGAAGAAGGGTGCATATCTACTGAAATATGGACAGAGAGGGAAGCCCAAGTTCTGCCCCTTCAGGCTTTCCACGGTATAGTTGTGTACTGTAGCATTCTTCTCTTTAACCAATATGCGTTTGCGGATTTCATGATTTTCACTATGTACAATCTTGATGTATTTCTAGATCAAAGTTTCTGAACTCTGATTAAGCTTTCTGCTCGAAGTACATTTTTCAGAACACAACTTTAGTGTACTATTACCATTATCTTTTGGTTGCTAACAAGGTTATCCTCACCACAGATGAGAGTAGGTCCCCAGTCACATGTAGCTAACCCCAGATAGTACGTTGGATGAACCACAGAAAAATCCCATGGGTCTGGCTCTCCTTGGTTTAATTGAGATTTGAGACCTCCAGTTCCTAAGCCATGCTATGGAACAACTTATTTCATAAACCTTTTCACCCCTTGTAAATTTTTCTTGGCCAAATGCAAAAACTTCGGAATTAGCATCATTTTTGTTTGTTTCTTTACATAAGCAGAATAATAATAGATAGCCAAATTTCAATTTTTTTTTTTCTGGATGTCAGGATGAGAAATTTTTGATATGGTACTCTGGGAAGGAGGAAAGGCAATTGAAATTGAGCTCAGTCACAAAGATTATTCCTGGACAGAGGAGTGTATGTAATTCAGATTGATGTCAGATTTGGACTTGTGCTATTTAAGTCTTAACAATTTTCATATTGTTTAGAAATATGCTTCTTTCCTTCATGTGATAGGTGGTTCCAATTATCACAGGTTAGTTTTCGGAGGCAGCTTGAACCAGAAAGGGAGTGTCAATCATTTTCACTTGTCTATGCACGCGGTGAACGCTCACTTGATCTGGTAATCACATAGTAACTATAAAATCACAACTGACTTCTCAATTTGAGTGGTGTTTCCCCTTTGAGTTTAGGTGGGTAGTTCTGCAGCTCATTGTTTCTCACTAAATTATTTTGGTTGTTCATTTTACATAGATATGCAAGGATGACGTCCAATGTGATTATTGGATTTTAGGGTTGAGAGCTTTAATATCCCGGTGTCGCCATCCTAGACCACTTAGTTTCAGGCAGGTACAAAGTTGTGTAAATAGTCCAGCAGGTCCTCTTAGAAGAAAGCAAAATCTTGGAGTTTCTGATGATGCAACTGAATTTTCCCAGGTTTTAAATCCTTTTACCCTTTTTTTTTTTTTTTTTTTTTTTTTTTTTCTGGTTTCTCCAACTATTGTTTATAATTGTTAAGTTATTTTTGAAAGCTTCCAAAGGTAAGAGGTGGTAGTGGCAAATCTGCAGGTAGTTCCAACAGTAAAAATAATAAAAACTGAAAGTAACTTAACTAACTATTTTGTGAATTGGGTTGAAGCAGGTCACTAAATAAGCCCAGACCTCAATTTGTGACTAAAAAGTGCACATCTGTTTGTGAAATATCAAATTGGATTTGCACCTGGGTTCACTTTAAGACAAAATGGATGCTTGTATTGTAATGAGAGTTCATCGCAGTATACTTGGTTTAAGGGCTTGTTTTACAAGCAAAAATTGGATTGCTTAGATGAAAAAGAATAGTTTGGAATTATTGTTTTCTGATGGTGGTTAATTGGTTTTTGGTGATCATGTTAAATTACATAAAATCTCTACATCCAAAAGCAATTTATTATAATTTATCAGGGTATGGGAGGGAGTTTTGTCTTCAAATCCTGTCTTTGTTCCTTTCCTTCATAGAACATTCTTCTCTTGGTTTAACTGATATTTGTTGTCATAACTGGATTTTAACTATCTCATATCAATATTTCATTTTTGGTTTTTATTTAGTTAAAACCATGTTCAGAGATCTCTTGTACCCATCTTTGCATTTTTTTTGAAGGTCCGAAGCGTATGTGCAAGTCCTACTCTATCACTTTCAGAGAGGTGTTTTTCTGATGGCTTATCTTATTCTTCTGATAGCTTTTATTCATCGGAAAGAGTCCTATCAAGTATGCCAAATGTAATGGATATCTCAGTTCCAAATTCTCCACATATTGAATCAGATCATCTGAAGAGGAGGCGAATTTATTCTGATGCTGGCTGTGAGCCTCATAGGTTTGTTTCCTATGCTTTTGGAACTTCAAGAATTGAAAAGGACAATATTTTGAAAGATGTCATGATCTGGGGTGAAAGTATTGGAGGGAATTTAGATTCTGCGGTCAATAGAATTGCTAACAACAGTGGATTGCATGGAGATGCTGTATTGCCTAAGTTATTAGAATCTACTATGATGTTGGATGTACATAATATATCTTTAGGAGGGAAGCATGCTGCTATAGTTACCAAGCAAGGGGAAGTATTCTGCTGGGGTCAGGCTGATGGGGGAAGACTAGGGAACAAAATCAATATGGATGTGAGCTACCCTAAACTAGTTGACTCCCTTAATGGGATCCAGGTGAAATCTGTCACGTGTGGTGAATATCAAACATGTGCTCTGACACATTCTGGTAAGCTATATACATGGGGAGACACAAGTTGTGGTGACAATTTAGTGGGCAAGGAGAAGACTAGGAGTCAGTGGTTACCGCAGAAACTTTCTGGTTCTTTAAATAGCATAAATATATCAAATGTTACTTGTGGGGAATGGCATACAGCTATAGTGTCCACCTCAGGGCAGTTATTTACATATGGAGATGGAACTTTTGGGGTTCTGGGGCATGGAAATCTTGATAGTGTTTCTCAACCAAAGGAAGTTGAATCTCTCAAGGGTTTGTGGGTAAAATCTGTTGCATGTGGATCATGGCACATGGCTGCTGTAGTTGAAATCATGGTTGATCGTCTCAGGTTGAATTCCATAGGTGGGAAGTTGTTTACATGGGGTGATGCAGATAAAGGAAGGCTTGGACATTTGGATGATGAGAGGAAGCTTTTACCAACATGTGTTGCACGGCTTGTGGATCATGATTTTGTTCAAGTGTGTTGTGGAAGAATGTTGACCGTTGGGCTTACAAATAAAGGTACAGTTTATACAATGGGAAGTGCAGTACATGGGCAGTTAGGCAATGCACAGGCCAAGGATAAATCAATCACAGTTGTTGAAGGGAAGCTTAAAGAAGAGTTCATTAGGGAAATAGCATCAGGTTCATATCATGTTGCTGTTTTGACTGCTAAAGGAAGTGTTTATACCTGGGGAAAGGGCGCAAATGGACAGTTAGGATTAGGTGATGTGAATGATCGCAACACACCAACTTTTGTGAAGGCTTTAAAAGACAGGCAGGTAGAAAGTATAGTTTGTGGATCAGATTCCACGGCAGCAATCTGTTTACACAAATCTGTTTCTGTCAATGACCAGTCAACTTGTTATGGATGTAACCTGTCTTTTGGGTTTACTAGGAAGAAGCATAACTGTTATAATTGTGGTCTTCTTTTCTGCCATGCATGCAGCAGTAAGAAGGCTATGGATGCTTCTCTGGCACCCAAGAAAGGCAAGGCTTTTCGAGTCTGTGATCCATGCTTTAACAATCTGCAGAAACTAACACATTCATGTAGATCATTCAAGCAAGAAAATCATAGTACAAAACAGCTATTGACAGAAGAAAAGGCAGTCCCAGATGGGAAGGAAGAAAAGGCTGGAGTAACACCCAAATATGGTCACTTGTTGTCTATTAAACAGGCTTGTAACAAGGAAAACAAGTCTGGAATGAGGAACACCATGAAGAACCATGGAGAAGACCAGCAGAATCTAGAACCGGTTTCTTCTTTTTCAAGAGAAGTGCCACAATGGGGCCAAGTCCCATGCCCTGATCTATTTAAACCGTACTGTAGAGAAAATTCTACAGCACTTAACTCGTTGTCCAAAAATAATTCATCTTCTGTGCTTTCAGTGCATTCAGATTCTGCTCTTTTCAGCTCCACTAATGCAGAGAAATGCATATCCATGTCGGATGAGATGCTAATTGAAGAAATTCAGCGGCTGAGAACTGAGGTGATTCCATCTTTTTAATTTTCAACACTAGACAGATGCAACAAATATGATATATATATATTTGTGCTTGCGCTCCTTTATAACATTTTTGTTTCTCTTATTCTTGGGGGTTTGCACACTCATGCAAACATGTCAGTGTTATCCAATTCCTAGTTTTAAACTTACTAAGGTAGTACAGAATAAGACTTTCAGTCACCTTTTAGTTATTTAGGAAGGTTTTGTTAGATATACTAATTTTATATAAAGTTCAATTTTTAGTTTTATTTTATGATGTTGTATATTTCCTGCTAGTTGTGTACAAATATGTTCATATACTATTTTGGATATGTTTTTCACCACTTTACTCATATTAGGCAATAAGCCTCCAACGGAAATGTCAAATTGGAAGCCACAAGATTCATGAATGTCAACAGAAAGTTGAGGAAACATGGTCCCTCGCAAAGAAGGAAGCCGCCACATGCAAGGCAGCGGATGAGGTTATAAAAGCTTTGGCATTAAGGGTAATTTCTTGTTGTTTCTCCTAAAAAATAATCGGTTATATAAAAGGCTGCAATTTTTTACTCCATGAATTTTCATTTTGCTTTTGAAGGAAGTCCATGTCTTCTTTTGATGGCTTAAGTTTCATTTTTGTTCCATCTGTTAAAATGTCATATACTTCTCAATACCATGAAACTTGTAGACATTATCCTTGAAAAGCTTATAATTTGGTTGTCATCCTGTTTCTATAACAAATAATTAATTTCCCCTGGAAATCAAACCCCCAAATCTATCTTTGAGTCATGACAAAACACCAATGCAGTTACTTATCAATATGATATTGGGAAATGTAAGACCATGACCATAATTGTCCACATCCCCAATCAAATTCTTATATGGAATCTATAATTTGATATCGTTAATATCTGAACCTCGTTGATCGTTTGTACTACTTCAAGTGTACCTGTTTGAGCAGTCTCATAATCATACTTAATACAAGTTATTTGCTGCAGCTTAATACTATGTCAGAAAAGGTGTTTGCTGGAAGGGAAGCAAACGATGTGGTTACTACAATTGTTCCTCAACTCACGCCATTGAATACCGATACATCAAGTCGTCATTTACTTCGTCCAGTAGATAGTATACCTGATACTCCTATTGGGTTCTCTGATACACCGAAGTCCTTGTACGAGAGAGATACTTGTCTAAAGAAAGGCCGGCCAGAGGAGGATTTACATCCTGCAAAAACAGAACCCCAGAAAAGAGAAACTAAAGCAGTGAAGCTTGAATGGGTAGAACAATATGAACCTGGAGTGTATATCACGCTTGTTGTTTTGCCAAGTGGACAGAAGGGGCTAAAGAGAGTGAGATTTAGGTATTTTCTATCCGAATCATTCGATGTTTATTTAGCTATACTTGTGCATGAATGATGTCTTCTGTGAGAGGGAACAGAAGCTAAAAAGTACAAGGTTCCGAATCTTTAACACAGTTACACGAGTTTATGCTTAAAATAGTCAACGGTTTAATTTGCGTTCAAGTCTTTCTCATCCTCTAGAATATCAACTGGTATTCATCTTCTCTTTACTTTTTAAAAATAAAATAAAATGATTCCTAGGTGTTCTGTCTGTTGCCTTATTATACATGAAGAATATATCTTGATGTTAGCATGGAATCAATTTTAACTGAATCACAGTTGCTACTTGGGGTTGTGTTTTGCAGCCGAAAAAAGTTCACTGACAAAGACGCAGAAAGATGGTGGGAGGTAAATCAAGGTTTGGTATACCAGAAGTATGACATTGAAGAGGGATATGAGAACTCAAAAGAAATTTAATTTGAAGGGTGGGTTTTTATTTGGCCTTTATATTTGGACTTGTATAGCTTAACAGCCAGCTGATAGGTGAGATTTTTAAGTAGATAGTCGCAGTGAAGAAATTTATTGTATGGTAAGCATTGGGAGCAATTTTATTTATTTCTTTGATGAAACAACAGAAAACTACAAAGAAGATCCCTGATATTCCAATGCTCCAAAAATCATAACAAATCTCAACTGCCACAGTAGACGGAAAATTAGAAAACCAAACATAAGGTTGAGTGTAGTTAAGTCCTAATATTGGTTGCAATTCATATGAAGTGTAAATTTCATAAATAGTGAGCCTCTCTCTCTCTCTCTCTCTCAATATATCAGATGGCCGGCTTTGCAGATGCCACGTACTCCAAGACAGCCTTTGTGTAAGCATAGTAAGCTCCAAAGTGACAAACACACAACGCTACTTGACATATATTAAATTATGAAACTTACAAGAGCCTAGCCTCTCTTCGAAGGGCAAAACAAGAACACCTCATAGGCGTTACGAACATTGAAAACGTCGTCTCCAAACAATACACATTCCTATAAATTTCCACATCTACCGCATTTTGATAACACAATCTAAAGAGAACAATCGTATAGAAGAGATCGAAGCACTCGTAGCAAAGATGTCTGATGTTATTCTTTTGGACTGCTGGGTGAGTCCCTTCTGCCTGAGGGTGAAGATCGCCCTGGAGGAAAAGGGCATCAAGTATGAAGACAGAGCTGAGGATCTCTTTGGAGGCAAGAGTGAACTGCTGCTCACATCGAACCCGATTTATGGGAAGGTGCCGGTGCTGCTTCACAATGGAAAACCATTGTGTGAATCGAGCATCATCGTCGGGTACATTGATGAGACCTGGGCTTCACCACCGCTACTCCCATCTTGCCCTTATGGTCGGGCTCAAGCCAAGTTCTGGGTTGATTTCATTGACAAAAAGGTTGGTTTTCTTATACTTTTTATGGTCAGCAATCTTATATTTCGATGTTGCATTTCCCACTCCTACAACTCATAGGACACTTTTTTCTTTTTGGTGGTTTATGAGTTTTATTTTTGTGTGCTCTTTGAGTTTAAGTTACTGTCAAATTTGCATAGCGTCTTCGAGTTTCAACCGATGATGTTATGAAATGCTTTATCAATAATTGGACAAATTTGATGACTCTATATTATAGTATGTGGACGGTGCACCCACATATTATACATATTATTTGGTGAACAACTTTGATGACTCTATATATAGTATGTGCGCATGTCTAACTTCATGATATTCTTGTACGCATGAAGTTGTTCGATGCGGGCGGCAACATATGGAAAACCAAAGGAGAAGCACAAGCGGTGGCTGTAAAAGACTTCATAGAGATCTTAAAGCAGCTGGAGGGTGGTCTGGGAGACAAGGATTACTTTGGTGGCGATAGCTTTGGGTTCGTGGACATCATAGCGATTGCTATAACGAGCTGGTTCCATGCATTCGAAAAGTTTGGCAACTTCAAGGTTGAAGACCACACCCCAAAGTTGTCAGCTTGGATTAAGAGGTGCTTGCAGAGAGAGACAGTAGCCAAAGTCATCCCAGACCCAGAAAAGGTGTATGAATTTGTCATCTTTCTCAAAAAGATGAACGGTATTGAATAGAGATCGAAATCGGCCAACTTGTTTGATGGATCAAAACTAGTACTTTGTGTACTTGGGTCTCTTTGTCTTGCAGTTTACTTTTTTCCTTTTTTTGTTTTGTTTTGTTGTTATTTTGTGTTTATGGTCTTAGGTAGCCTTCCTTGTCACTCCATATATATGAAGAAAAATAAAGAAAAATAATCATATTCCTAGATCATCTTCAATTGCTCTATGTACTAGGATAGAGTACAAAATATAGGAAAATGAGTCTTCTTCAGGGACAGTCTTTTGACAACTTTGTTTTCAGCTAAATAAATATAATGGAACTTTTTGACTGTTGATCATATTGTAATTTTTGGTCTCTCTCTAATGTTAAACTTTGTTTCTAGCTAAAAAATATGTCAATTTTAATTACTTCATTGCAAGTGTTCGATCTTCTTCAATGCATTCCTAAACTTTCCTTTAGATTAATGCTAGGTACACCAAATTTGCATAGCGTCTTTGAGTTCCAATCGATGTAGCTTCTGCAACTTGCCAGCATGTGATCAAGAGTGCCATCATAAGTTCACTTCCAAGACTTGCTTAAATCCCACATTAAGAATTCTAAGTCTTTGCTTGACAATATATGATATCCTAAAGCTCTCATAGTTTCGACCGTAAAAAGAAGAAGAAAAGCTCTCATAGTTGGGTTGGGTTTCGCAGGGTACCACTTTTGCCGTCTGTGGGTTGGTTGGGCCTATAGATCTCTACTCTAAGAAGCATAGGCCGGCCTGGACCCTTTTAATTGTTGGGTGTCCCTTGTATCCAAGGAATATTTTAGTCCAGTTCACATCCATATTTTAGGAAGGGTGTTGTTAAATAAACCCTAAAATTAACATAGTACACCTTATAATTTAAGTACATCATAATATTTAAATTAAAATATAAAATTAACTAAATACACTATTTAACTACCAAAAATACCCCTAATATGCCCTAATACACTCTAGAGTTGGGAGATGATGAAAGACTCGGACTCTGAAATCTCCTCAATGAAACCCAGCAATAATAATAATGCTGCCAAGGTCACAAAGCCTCCTTTCGTACCAGCCAAAAATGACACCAAACCTGTGCTTCAAGACCCAGTCAGTTCTCTCTCTCTCTCTCTCTCTCTCTCTCCATACAAAACAAACATGAAGGTTTTTCTTTTTTGGGTTTGATTTTTAATATTTGGACTCTTTTTATTTCTTTTTTTGTGGTTGGTAGATACTGAGGTCTGATCCGATTCAGACAAAAGAAGCTGTGCTTCGGTTGCCTCCATTTCCTACTAATAGATCAAAAAATCCTCAACCCAAAATGAGTTGAGATATTGTTGTTACTCTTATGGAGAATGAATGATGAATTTTGAATTATATTAAATGGTTCAAGATTTCCCTTTATATTACCTTTCTTTTTCTTCTTATTAATGTAATATTTATGGGTGAAAAAACTCTTCTTAATTCCAGTGTTAATTGCCATTTTAATTTTCGTTGGGAAAAACCTAGAGTTTTTTTATACCTGTTGATTTTGCATCGTCTTTAGCATTCCAATTCAATATATCTTTTTTGGTCATTTTATATTAGGGTGAATTAGTAATTCAATAAATAGTTTGGTGGTAGGGTTTACTCAATTAATTTTAGGGTTCGTTTAACATTGCCCTTTAGGAATTACTTCTCCTGGTTTTATGAATAACTCCCGTACATGTTTAAAAAAAATTATTATTACAATAAATTATGAATGTACAATTTTATCCATATTTAATAAAGAGTCTTCTGTTTTAGTATTTTATTAACCAATAACAATTGTGGGGATTTTGAAAATTTCACTTTTAAGGCATTCTGCCTTAATATATATAGATTAATCTAATTTATGAAAAAGGGGATTTGAACTTGGACATATAAGTCACTTTTTGAATATTTTGGCATGACGGTGGTTGTTTCTAAGTTTGTGTTTTTAAAATATGATTCTAATTATTCTGATAAGCAGGTCATCTTATAGTTATCTCCAATATCCGATTATGTGAAATTTTTTGGAGTGATGAAAAAATAAATTTGGGAAGGAGGTGGATAGAAAAATTGAAGAAGTTGAGATTAAAACCATTTCGTGGTATAGAATATGAATCGATACATTATGTAAGGTATTGAATCATCCTCTTCATCTCTTCTATATCGTCATATCTCATATGGGTTGCTTGCCACATTAATCAATTTCCATATATCCGTCCGTCCCAACTACACTTGTTTTAAAGTCGTGGAGTTCTACCAATAATTCTATAGTGAGGGTCTTATATATGGCCCTTAAGTGATACTCCATTTTTTAATTGTTAGATTAAATTGGTTAGCCATTAAATTAAATTGATTAGTCTAATCCAATGGTTAAAAGATAATATCTCACCTAAGGGCCATATATAAGACCCCGTATGAATGCCACCATACATTGGGCTTTGATACCAAATTGATAGGTGACGGGATCAAATAGGTGACACGTTTTTGTGAGAATGTGAAGGTAAAAAGTCCCAACATTGGAAAGTTGAAAAACCTAGCAAGAGTTTATAAGGAGTTGGGTTACTCCCCATTGCCAATTGGTTTTGGAGTGGAACCTCAACTTCCTTCATGGTATCGAGCAAGGCTTCACGTGTTGGGCCCAATGGCTACACGTGCTCTCACGTCACCCAATATGTGTTGTCCACATGTTAGGCTTGAAAGTTCGCCACATGTGCGGGGGTGTGTTGAGAGTGTTTGTCCTACATTGAAATGTTAAGGGACCTAGCCTGGGTTTATAAGGAGTTGGACTACTCCCCCCATTGCCAATTAGTTTTGGGTTGGAACCTTAACTTCCTTCAGTTTTCTCATATTTTTATAAATTCAGCATAAACTACATATATCAATTACAAGGCTATACTTATATAACATAAAACCCAATGATGTATAGGAAAATATAATAAAGAAATATAACAATACACTTGTGATTAAGGAAAAAATCAGTTATTAAGAGAAGATATGCGAAGATAATTGCGGAAATATTCTAAGAATTTTCTTGAATCTTTATTAGTTCTCTTTTTAGGGAGTAATTTTTGTATTTTCCGAATACACCAGCTGGTTGGTGTACTCGGAACATAAAAATGTCTCATTTTAAAAACTTAATGGCTTGATTAATCCATGGTAGGGTCTGCATAAAAAAATAAAAATAAAAGTAGAAACTGTATTGGTTGGATAGCTTATACCAATGACTAGAAAAGACAAAAGGAAGATACTAATTAATCATCTAATCGGGTATTAGAAAAGGAAAAAGAAACTAAGGAAGTAATGTGGGGACGGGTGGATGAGCATGTGAAAAGGACAGTCTTGAGTTAGAACGCCGCCGAAATTCGTTTCCACCATTTCTCGTTAAGAAATATACTTGTTTGCACAAAAGGCTGGTAATGCCTCCAATAAGATACCACCACGTGGAGCAGAGGTTCCAAGAAAGGACAAGAACGAAGCATGGGATCATTTTAGAGAGAGAGAGAGAGAGAGAGAGAGAGAGAGAGAGAGAGATGGATTAAGCAGCTTCCAAAGAACGATAGGAAGAATCACGATCATGTTGATTGGTTGAGGAAAAACAAATGTGTAAAGTTAAAGTAGGGGAAATATGAGGTGGGGTGGGGGTGGCAGCCTCCCCATCTTTATTTTGCTTTTTCATTCTTGCCTTTTTGTTCTCTTATTAACAAAACCCCAAGCAACCCCCCCACATTCCACCTCTCCCTTTCTCTCTCTCAACCTCCACACACTCCTTCCATCTCTCTCTTTCTCCCTCTCAATTCCCAGCTTTGGATCTTCATCATCTTCCTTTTCCAAGCTAGCTAAGGTTTGTTTGTGTGTGTATAAGCATATAAGTATGTATACACGTATACATACGTGCGATATATCACGTAGGTATACACATGCATGGTGTATTTATTTAAAATTGTAACATTCTAATAGGGTTTTGTGGCTAATTGATTTTTACAGGGTGTTGTGCAAGTCTTGATTATTTTGTTGACGAGCGTTGTCAACCTAGCTAGCTATAGCCATAATACTTGTGCCATTTTGGGATAATTAAGAAGAAGAAGAAGAAGAAGCCATATTTATGGCTCCAGTTTCATTACCTCCTGGTTTTAGGTTTCATCCCACAGACGAAGAACTGGTTGCTTACTACCTCAAAAGAAAGATTAATGGCCGTAAGATTGAATTAGAGGTCATCCCTGAAGTTGATCTCTACAAGTGTGAGCCATGGGACTTACCAGGTACTCCTTTTTCGTAATTCCGTTCTTCAACTCTTGCTGCATGCTGCTGCATCTTCTTCTTCATCTTCTTTCCTTTTTTTACATTGTTTTACTACCTTTTTTCTTTTCAATTGTTATTGTTATTGTTTTTCTTTCCGGTGCTTTTGAAAATACATATATACTGTCTTGTAAACACTTGAATGAATGCTTTAGGCTCGATTTCTGGAATGTGGGAAATGATTAAATTTAGGAGAAATACACAACACCTTAATTAGAGTCTTTAAAAATTGTTTGCTTCTCCTAAAAGGCTCTAATCCTCACTTCAATTGATTGTTTTTATCAATTGGTATACGAATGTTTTGCATCCGATCGATGCTCATTTCATACGCCAACAAGTTTTAGATTGATTTGGATTAGGAACATGAAGAAGAAGATCAAGACATGATTTATAAGATGAATTTGACATAATACCAAAACGCACATAGACGCTATAAAGAATACCTTTTTCTAATTCTAAATATGATCACACAAAATAACCTAGGCACGCTTATCCTTCTTTTTATTCATATATGCTCTTATTGGGAAGTACTTAACAACGAATCAAGTACTTTGTTTACTTCTTAGTCAGATATGCTGAGCTTTTCATTTATTAAATAGCCAGTAGGGCTTTTAATAGGTCTAATTTATAGAGCAAAAAGTGGTTGAGACACCGACATATGGTCCCTCCATCTTTAGGGTTCCTGTTGTGAACACCAAGTTTTATATCTAAGTGAGACAATATTATGGGAGACAAGTCAAAAAGGTAGCATATGGAAAAAGAAAAGGACTGCTTTGTGTTTGCGAGAGGTATGAGTTCCAAGCAATGCTTTTCATGCACTTCTTCCTTCATATATGCCCTTTTAAATTCTTCGATTACATTCATTTTTGGAGCTTAAACTTGTGAGTTACGTGTTCCCAAAAGAGATTCTGGGTTTTACGGTCCCTGAAAAGAACAATCATACAGTCTTTTTTTCTTTTCTTTTTTTCTTTCTGTTTTTCTTTTGGTCAGAACAATCATGCACTATATATCAAGCTTTCACATATAATGTTCTTATTAAAATATATGTTGTAAAACCATGCAATATGGGATTTAAATTCAATAATCTAGATGATAAAATGAGTCAAAAAAAGGTAAACAAATTATTTTATGTGGTACCTTATTATTTTGATTGTAATTTCTTTGCGAGTAATGCTGAAAGACCACATCTTTAGATAATCATATCGTGTGATTAGCTAATATGATTAGAAAATATGGTTTCCCAAATAATTTTTTTAATCTCAATTAAACTTACTCATGCAAGTGCAACGGCCTTCTTGTCATTATAGTTTGACCAAATTGAAATTATTAATACAGGAAAGTCATTATTGCCCAGCAAAGATCTGGAGTGGTATTTCTTCAGTCCGCGAGATCGAAAATATCCTAACGGATCCAGGACCAATCGTGCAACTAAAGCTGGATATTGGAAGGCCACCGGAAAGGACCGCAAAGTAAACTCACAGACGCGCGCGGTAGGCATGAAAAAAACCCTGGTTTATTACCGGGGGCGGGCAC
Organism: Prunus padus; assembly: GCA_024362665.1. Classification (NCBI taxonomy): domain Eukaryota; kingdom Viridiplantae; phylum Streptophyta; class Magnoliopsida; order Rosales; family Rosaceae; genus Prunus; species Prunus padus. The sequence goes on along the minus strand of JANFAM010000013.1, from coordinate 1,251,117 downwards.
CCCATGGGATTCGAACCGATTGGGTTATGCATGAGTATCGCCTTGACGAGAGGGAGTGTGAAACTGCACAAGGCTTGCAGGTTCAGGTTCTTTTCTAAATTTCCTTGTCAAAATCCACGGTTCATTTCAATTAATTGTCATTGCAAAATTAATTCCTACAAATTACTAATTGATTCATCTTTTCGGAAACACGTGTGTAATGTGCAGGACGCATATGCGCTGTGTCGTATTTTCAAGAAGAGTGCAACGGGGCCAAAGATAGGAGAGCATTATGGAAGCACAAGTACTACCAATTACCAACTTACCAGTGATCACTCATCAAGCGTTGAACTATATTCTGATGGTGGAAGATGTGAAGATTTCGAAAGCTCCAGTTATCCGATGCAAATGAATGCATCCTCTTCACCAAACTTTGTTCATACATCCTCACTTGACATGGCTAGAAAAAGAGATGGAAAATGGACACAGTTCTTATCTAAAGATGCATTTAATTGCTCATCCTCGTTTTCTTCATTTCCCAATCACGGAAACGTTCCATACCCTCCATCTAAGGTATTGCTAATTTTCGTGTCGATATATATTTTCCGTGTTAATTATTAGTTCAAATAAGCATCGTACATATATATATATAATAAATAGTTCAGATTGAGAGTTCAACAACATAATATATATGTACGCCATAATATGTATGTTCCATACCCTCCATTTCCGTGTTAATTTCTGGCAAACTAATATTTCCTTAAAAAGGTTATAGTCCTTTAACACCATTTCCTTGTTTGCAGGTTGATATAGCATTGGAGTGTGCAAGGCTGCAGCATAGGCTCTCACTTCCTCCATTAGAAGTGGAGGATTTCCCTCAAGTTGGACTCAACGACTTCAAGACGATGCAATATTCAAATCCTGCACTTGAAACCCCAAGTACTGAAACTGATGCACTGCAGGAAATTCTCTCAGTTGCACATGTTTCTCAGGAAATGATCAATCAGTCCAGTAATCTTGCTGATCAGACATGGGGTGGAAACTATGCTCCTCCTGCCAATGATTTTAGCTTTATGGTTGACAGAGATGCTCATTATAATCAGATTACTGATCACATGAATTCTATGAGATATGCGGACAAATCATGGGAAAATCCATATACAAGGTCAATCGAAATTGGAGATCTGGAGGATGATTTTAGGATGGAGAATACAGCTGAGAATCTAAGATGGGTAGGAATATCAGAAAAATATCTGGAGAAGGTACCTTTACAACTTAATTATTAACTTCCAATTCATCATACTTGGCTTGCTTAAAAAATAAAACCCAGCTTATTGAAAATGCAATTTGACTAAACGTCAATGATCTCTGGGTGACCTTAGGTGTCAAACATTTGGATACAACATTAAATGGTGAGGTAGAATTTTTGTTCATATACGTGTTATTTCTTTATACTGATATACGTTTTCCTCCTTTTTGATATTCGATAGAGTTTCATGGAAGAAAACAAGGTAGTTCCATTAGAAAATATTTCGAGTTTTCGAAGGGAAGAGCAAAAGCATGAGGTTCAAGGTACATATGAGAGCTTATATATTTTTCTTTTCCACATTAGTGGTCAATGAGTTTTAGCTCAATTACCATGAGATGAGTGAGGTGATGGTAGAGATCTTAGGTTATTTAGTTACGTACATTTGTTTGTAGTTTCTGGCTACTAATAAAAGATATATAGTTGCAGGAGAAACTGGGGATCGAAGTGGCATGATTAAGGAATTCAACGATAGCGAGACAAATGACGATTTCTCGCTTGGATTCATCAATGAAGACCCAAGCGATAACTTCCTCAACGATGGCACCATGGATGACTATTCGCCGTCTCCAAGTTTTGAAGTCATCGAAGAAATTCAAGTTAACCATGGCATGTTTGTTTCGACTCGTCAGGTGGCCGAGACATTTTTTCACCAGCTAATGCCTTCACAAACAGTTAAGGTCCATCTAAACCCAGTGTTGGGCCAAAGCTTCTTTGTAGAGAGAGTCGATACACACACAAAATCTGAGAATATAGGCTTTTTCTTTGAGAGGTTCAAGGCTTTTGGGATGGACAAGTTTGTGGGAGTTAGCAACTCAACAAAGTCATGGAGGAAAGTTGCAAGCACTCTTGTTTGTGCAGTTACACTTCTGTTGATGCACATCATTTATTTTGGGCAACATGTGGAAGATAAAAAATTGATGGATGCATTCACCACAACCACAAGTGCTGCTATTGTGGAAGAAAAGGGAAATTCTAATATTAGCAAGAAGAAGAAAGGACTTGGATTAATTAAGTGGAGGAACAAAGAAGAAAAGGTTTGCTTGGTGAATATAAGAGGTGGGAATAGTTGTAGTGTGCTTCTGAAGAAGATAGGGGTTTTCCTCACTGTTTCTTTGGCTCTTTGTACCATGTGGGCTCTTTGAACTCACCATTTTATTTCGGTTCTAACCATAGTTTGTTTGTTTGGGAGAGGGGGATAATTCAGCCTAACCCATAGCTATACTTTGGTTAAATATATCTTTACAATTAATTGTATTTTATATTGACACAAAATGTAATATTGGATATTGATTTATACTAATAGAGATTTCTTTGCTTCTTATTATTATTTGTTTTTTCATGTATACATGTGTGGCAATTATATTTCCAGCATATTTGGAAGTGCTTCTGGAAGAGCAAAAGCGCTTTTGAAAGCGTTTAACAGAAAAATTTAGAAGTGCTTATGAATCATAAAAGTGTTTTCTGGAGAAGCACCTGTTATGTGCTTCTTCAGGAATAAAGCACTTGGATTTCTTAAGAAAATTTAAACATTTTTATAATAAAAACACTTTTGCTAGAAGCACTTGTGAGCAAAAGTGATTCTTAAAAAAGCATTCCTAAACGATAGCAATCAAAGCAACTTGTCAACAACATATATATCATTTAAGTTACAATAAGAGAGGTCATATCTTTATATTGCAATCTATCAAATAAGGTAGCATTTGTCATTCTCCTAAGAGCTCCTACCTTTATCTTGTAAGCGTGGAGGGTATACGACCAGCGAGGATTCTTAACACCTTCACGGGATCTTAACGTGGGGATTGAGGGCTTACATGTGACCCTTTGTTTTTGGCCGCAGAGGTCACAGAGTTATATCTTCTTTTCTTCTTTTCTTTTGTCAGAGTTATTTAATTCAGCTCAAGCATCTGTTTTACTGATCTGGTTGTATTGGAGGAGCCATGTATAGTGTGCAATAAAATCTAACTCCCCCCTCTCTCTCTGTTTCGGTTGTAGCATCCAAAAGTGTAGCTGAAACCTATGAAACCACCGACAACCCCATTACTTACCAGTGAAATTTGAGGTTGTTAAATTTGTTGAACACTGAAAGACATTTGAGCATCGACCCAAAAAATAAGGCATTTTAGCATTGGGAGTATAAACATTTTGTTGGGTTGCTAGAGCACATGACAATTTTAGTGGAGGGTTGTGGTAAGAGAGCACATGCCATGCATAATAATGGTAGAAGATAAAAAGGTTGGGAAGTTTAGAGAGCATGCAGCAAAGTGATGAAAAGAAGATGACAAATATGCAAGGGCCAAGGCAATATGGGTTCACGGGTCACTTACTATTGTGTCTCAATTATCAATTGGTCCTGCACATCCTGCCAACTCACACTCACGACCCAATTCAAGTAATTTATTGGACCCCATCGCCAACTAAGAATCTAATTCCATGACTCTCTCTCAAGTTCTCAACCAAATTGTGGTGGGGGCAGTTGAGTGGCCAGCTGCTCATGTGTGCTCCATTTCAGTTGATGATGTCATCTTTACTCCTCCTTTAGTCCGGTAAATTATATTGATATTGTTCTCAATTTAACTACTTAAATCTATATCAATGTAATCAGACTCATAAATCAGTTATTACGGGATTTTATCTCAAAATACCACAATATAATTTAGGAATAACTACTACTTTATTAATGCGCATTTATGTACAATCTATTTTCCAATGTGAGACAATTGTATTTGATTCACAATTCTGTTCGTTAATGAAAAAAAAATACAGTTAGGTAATGTATGTTGTTACTAATATCAATTATGATCGAAATTAGATGGAATGGCAATCATTATCTTTAATTTCAGGTTATTCCTATGTAAAGCTCACGTAGGTCCCACATGAAATCAGAAATGACATTCTTGAAAATCGAAAGGGATTCTAAATTACTCTCATACTTTTTCAGGGATAGTTTATCATGCTCTAAAAGAATGCTAGCAAGGACTATAGAGAACTAGTTTTAGGAGGGGTACGAAGTTTTTGTTTAAATTTGGCATGGGTTCATCTTCTTCTTATTGTTTTACCAGTTGGGTCAAAAGCTTCGTCTTTTTCTTCACTGTGGTCTGGCTTGTCTTTGGCTATGGTTGCCATGGAAGAGTAAATGCGGCAACAACCACTGTCAAGGTGGAAGACGCAGTTAATTTCCATATATATTATGGACAGACCTTCAAAGTCATCAAAAATGCCATTGACGGCAAGAGCTACCTTCTCATCCAGGTACTTTTTCTTCCTACATAATCCGAGTAAAGGAAGCTGGTTATTAATTTGTAATTTTCAAAGATACATAAAGAATAATAAAATGTTTTTACTACTCTCCATGATTTTTTTTTTCTCACTTTTTTTGGGTGTAACAAAAACAATAGAACAATTCAAGGATGGCTGCGAGGACAAAATATTGCACCTCAAGGATAAAATCTTTTGTTATCCCATTATCAAACTATTCAATCGATGCCGATTATAATTTTCCAGGTATTTGGTTACTACTCTCCATGACACCTTTCATATATTATTTTCTGATTTATGATCTTTTGTGTGTTAATTTTAGTTAACCTCTATTCCCATTTCTAAATAATTCTTGTAAAATTGCAGTTTCCTTTTTTGAGGTGAGGATCGCCAAGCTCCATAAGTCGTAATTCTCATAATTTAGTATGAATCTGTCTTTCCTTCTCCTTAATTTTCTAACTTTAATTATTGTTGAACCTCAAACTTCCTATGATCAACGTGAGAATATTGAACCTCTTTGGTTGCGGGGGTGTAGGAGAGCGAGATCCTTAATTGTGTAGAACAAGGATTTGGTGTAAGATATGAGATCTCTTTCATTTTGTATGGTCAAGCAACATTAGTGTAAAAAAATCCTCTTTTAACAGGAAATTAGGCTTTATTTATAGGTGAATTACAAGATATTTCTCAAGCCGAACACCTCGGCTTAGCGTCGAGCCGTCCATGTCACGTCAGAATACTTGTTCAGTCAATAGCGGGTGACTGACTAATAGGGGTTTGCCACGATCCTTAGTTATAATGACTGCACACGGTTTGCTAGGGGCGCAGGATGTACAGAGTAGCCTATTGGAGTTGTTGGAGTCCTATCTGGACTGGGAGCTAATAAGGAGATCTACATGTGGAGTTGAAAACAACAAGAACGGTAGTCCAGGAGGTGGTGAACTACTCTTTAGTCAGGAGAGGTCTTGCCATGGACGTGGTTTCTCCCTAGCCGTTTCCTTCTACTTTGTCGGGTAGTGTGGTCGAATGTTGAGCTAACATGATGACGCTCAGACCTCGCTTACTGTGTTCGGTTTGTTAACTAAGGTGATGAGGTGGCTATGTTTGCCAAGTGGCTAATGAGATCCACGTGTCCTATTTTTATTGGGTAGATTGGGCTCGGTTTATACCGAGCATCAACAATTATGTTTTGAGTGCTAAAATGGGAGTAATGCTAAAATGAGAGTATGAGGGAATATGAGAGAATTTTTCTAGTTTCAATTACTTGAATATTATGTTAAACAAGCATACATATTTATAGTTGAAGGAAACTTACCCTCCAAGCTCATCTACAACTAACCCTATTAAATACACAACCACCCTATTAATTACACAACTACAATATACACAATCCCAATACATTTTATGGTTTCCTAGGTCAAAGACTTCTCTAACAAGATAAGGTTAGAGACTTCTCTAACAAGACTAGCCAACACTACCCCTCAAGTTGGTGCCCAACTTGTCAAGCGAGTCATAGAAAAACTCTACTGGATACGGTCCTTGTTACAAACAGAAACTCAATCATACCACTTTCTAGTTTTTCCTTGATGAAGTGCTTATCAACTTCAACATGTTTAGTACGGTCGTGTTGTACCGAATTATGTGTTATCTCGATAGCAACTTTATTGTCACAGTATAAGTTTATGGCTTTCGACTGTTTCACTCCAAGAGCTTTTAGTAATCTCTGTAACCACAGCAATTCACACACTCCTTAAGCCATTCCCCTAAACAAAGCTTCAACACTTGATCTAGCCACAACTTTTTGTTTCTTACTTCTCCAAGTGACTAAGTTGCCACCCACAAATGTAAAATATCTAGAAGTAGAGCGTATATCTGTGATGGAACCTGCCCAATCAGCATTAGTGTATCCCTCTACATGTGTATATGTTTGGAGAACAACAACCCTTTGCTAGGGGTAGTCTTCAAGTATCTCATTATTCACGTTACTCCATTCATGTGTGCTTCACTAGGCTCATGCATGAACTCACTTACCACACTCACAACATAGGCTATGTCGGGGCGTGTGTGAGATAGATAAATTGGTCATCCAACTAATCTATGATATCTTTCTTTATCAATAGGTACTTGATCCAGATACATCCCTAATTTATGGTTAGGTTCAATAGGAGTATCGGTTGACTTGCAATCTATCATTCCGGTTTCGGTTAAAAGATCTAACACGTATTTTCGTTGAGACATAAATATGTCATGTTTTGATTTAGCAACTTCTATGCCAAGAAAATACTGTAACTCGCCCAATTCCTTCATCTCAAACTTACTTGCAAGAGCTTCTGTAAATTCTTCATCTCTTCACTGTCATCACCAGTAACAACCATATCATCTACATAGATGATTAGAGTCATAAGTTTATTATTACGACGCTTTAAGAATAATATGTGATCCGAGTTGCTCTGAGTGTACCCAAAACGCTTCATGGAAGCAGTGAATCTCCCAAACCAAGCTCGCAGTGACTACTTTAGCCTATACAATGACTTTCTCAGTTTGCATACGGTATTGGAACCGAATGTCATAGGGATCCCGGGTGGTGGATCCATATACACTTCTTCATGTAAGTCTTCATGAAGAAATGCATTCTTTACATCATATTGCAGTAGTGGCCAATCACGATTTGCAACCAAAGAAAGGAGAACACGTATAGTATTGATCTTGGCAACATGCGCAAATGTCTCATGGTAGTCGATTCCATATGTTTACGTATACCCTTTAGTCGCTAATCTGGCTTTGTATCGGTCTATGGATCCATAAGCTTTGTATTTAATGGTGAATATCCATTGACATCCAATTGGCTTCTTCCCTTGTGGTAAAGGTACCATTTCCCATGTGGAATTCTTATTCAAATCTTCCATTTCAATTGTCATAGCTTCAATCCATCTGGGATCAGTCATAGCATCCTGCCACTTACTTAGAACATATACAGTAGATAATTGATTGACAAAAGATGCATATGACTTTGACAATCTATGAGTAGGCACATGGTTATTAATAGGATATTTTGATTTGGCATGAAGGTCAGGACAATATTGAAGTTTAGGTTTTCCCCTAGTAGATCTAGGCGGAAGTGTATACAGTATAATACTAGGTTATTCAGATACTACCTCGAGTGTTTCTTCATCACAAGACAACTGAGAAGATGGCAGGGCATGAGGGGTTGTACTTTGTAGTTGATCTTTGGGGACATCTGGATCAACTTTAGGCACCATGTTCTCAATGGGGTTTTCTCTATGCAAAACCGACTGGTCGCTTATAGGGGGTCAATTGGTTGCTTCAGCTGTATCTCGAGCATCTTCGTCTCTATGCAAAATCGATCGGTCGCTTATAGGGGTAGATCGGTCACTTCACCTACATTTCCATCATCTTCATCTCTGTGCAAAAATAATCGGTCAACTGATAGATCTCGACTGGTCGACTGGCGTAACTCAGAGCGAGAGTCCTTTAATTCATCAGGATTTTCTTCAAATGATGAGTCCTTCTATTCACTCCCCATCTCCCCCTGTAGAGAAGGGGTTGTGGGATCCACAAGCAGGACAATTTTTCATGGAAAGTGACATCCATAGTGATAAAGAGCTTCTGGGTAAGAGGGTAGTAGCACGTGTATTCTTTTTTATTTGAGCCATAGCCAACAAACACACAGCAGAGGGCACACGGATCAAACTTACTCAGCTTATGAGAAGGAACATGGGCATATACAGCACAACCAAACACGTGATGAGGGATCTTCAGGATGGTAGGAAGAGAGATGTAGCGAGCCAATGTGTCCAGTGGAGTTTGAAAGTCCACAACACCTAGGCACTCAATTAATCACATAGACTACAAATAGAAGAGCATGGCCCCATAAATAATGAGTGACTGATTTATCAAGCATAAAGGCACGAGCAACCTCAAGCAACTGGAGATTTTTCATTCCGCGACACCATTTTGTTGCGGAATGAAAGAGGTGGAGGTATGGCGAATGATTCTGTGGTCCCTAAAGAATTGAGCCGAGGTATTGTTCACATATTCACTACCATTATCAGACCAGAAAATCTTGATTAAGGCCTGAAACTGAGTGGTGATCAAAGCATGGAATTCACGGATAGTAGAGGTGACGTCACTTTTATGGGTGAGCAAGTATACCCACGTCATTCGAGTGCAGTCGTTAATGAAGGTAACAAACCATCTCTTGCCATTGGAAGAGACTTTATTAGGGCCCCAAACATCATAATGAATTAAGTCAAATGGTTGAGCAGCTTGATGAGTACTTGGAGGATAAGTAGCACGGTGAATTTTAGCCAGGACACACGTTTCACACTTGAATACGGATTCATCATGATGGAGGAAAAACGAGGGAAATAGAAACTTGAGATAACCAAAGGATGGATGTCCCAAGCAAAGATGCCAGAGCAAAATTTGTTGGCGGTCACGATCATGGGTACTCGGAGCAGCAGAATGAGCCGTGGAAAAACTAAGTGGTGTAGGTAATGCCAATGAGTACAACCCCCCTCTCCGTTTACCATAACCAATCGTCTCGTGGGTCTGGAGGTCCTGAAATTTACAATATGTAGGATAGAAAGTAGAATAACAGTTATGTGAGTTAAGGAACTTGCCAATGGATAATAAGTTGCAATTTATGGAAGGAACGAGTAAGGTATTAGAGAGAGATAATACAGAGGAAAGGAGAACAGATCCTTCACTAGTGACTGGGGAATGAACACCATTGGCACTAGTGATGTGTGGATGGTGAGATTGTCACGCCTCGGACCCGGGGTAGGCGGAAACCCCACGCCCGTGCGTGAGAAAATAAAATAAAATAAAAATAAAAATAAATAAATAAATACATCTTCCAAATAGAATTTCCAAATGAAGTTTTGGAAATATTATACCATAACAATATATTATAAGTTAGAACCACTCAAGAATTCACTACAAGAGTAGTACATTATTCAACCACAAGCTATGTACACAACATATTCTACAAGCATGCCAAGTTCATCTCAAATCCTAGTTCTCAAGTTCGCACTGCAAAATCTGTTAGGGGTGAGCGAAACCACACCAAGAGGGACATAAACCTTTTCACAGCAAATTGATGTAACTAAATTAAGTGATATACAATCACACATTCAAATATCATATTAATAATAGCAATGCATGAATGCTCTTCATCTAATCCCGTTAATTCATATAATCGACAAGGCATTCGCACATCCCATACCGTGCTTATACCACTTGGTCCCGAATGCCCATTTATATGAACTAACACCCATTTCAATCATCCGTAATTCCCCTTTTGTTAGTCATCTTGTCTAACTCCCTTTCGCCACCCGAATCACCCAATAAAAACCATGTGCATTGTGGGATCCCCGAGACCTGGTACACGCCAAGAGTTAGACTCAACTACACAAAAGACTATTTCCATTACCCTCTTTTCCCATCATTACTTTCTTAACCCAATAACTCCAACCGATTTCCATGACATGATATAATTATGCATTTTCCATGTCCCATATATCACATAACAATGTAACCATTTAAAATATCACCAGTGTATATGTAATTATGCCTACATTATTCAAACAGTCAATAACACATAAACATTCCAGGGAAACCACACAATTACAACAAGAACATTAACCAAATAATCATATCACACAAAATACAATGCTCACGAAATTTAATTAAATCAATCTCTGTAAAGGCCCCCAAGAAAACCCCTACCTTGACACCAAAGCTTTTTATTAGGATTGTGAGATAATTCCCTAATTTCCACTGCATCCACACTCAAATTCTTTCTCTAGTATTTCCCTCCCTTTTATCTCTTATGGTTTTCCCATGCAAACCATGCATGCCGTGTCTTTCCAAATGAAACCATTGTACTCCTATTTATACTAAAGGAATGTCGGCTAGGCTTAACTCCTATTGGTTAGTTTGGTCTCTAAGTAACATATAAAAGAATGAATATCTTGGAGATAAGTTTGCATGTAAAGGATACGTGTCATGGGCAAAGGTAAGAAACATAGTTACAAAGCCACGTCCGTTACTACGTCCACCAAACCAAATATATCCCTTTTTAAGCCTTGACTCCCAAGTTTTCAATATAATATCATATAACTTATAATAAAATAAGTTTGTCCAATTCTATTTACTCAACTTAAATATCTACCAAGATATTTACTTATATATATATTATAAAATATTTAATCTCTAATATATATATATATATATATATATATATATATATATATATATATATATAGGAATGGTTATGTTTAAAGGTAACTACGAAAACAATTAACTATTATATATAATTACTATAATTCAATACTTATCAAAGTATTTACTTAAAAATAAAATGTTTAACTTTTAAATAACCTTTAAAAATACGGGTTCTCACAGAGATTTAGAGGATAATGAGGCAAACAAAGTAGAGTAAAAAATCATATGATCGATGGCGCTGTATCAATTGTTCATGTATTATGAGAATTACCTAGTGGTGGGTCATATGCAAATAGATAGGCAGGTGGTATCAACCTACCAAAACTAGTATGATCAACATAGAATGTCTTGTTAGAAGCCATGAGTCGAACATGCACACACAAGCAAGGCAAAGATTGCAGTGGAAACACAGTAGTAAAACACCAACAAGGAACGCACGATAGAAGCAAAGACAACGACACTAGCAAGACCAATACAAAGGCAATTCAAGGCAAAGACAAAGGTAAGAGTATCGTCAAGGCAAGGAACACATGAACTCTGTGAACAAAGGTAAGGCAAAGGCAAAGCAAGGATAAGGTTAAGTAGAGATAAAGCAAGAACGAGGTTATGCAGAGGCAACCAAAATCGATTGCTCTGATACCATGCTAAAATGGGAGTAATGTTAAAATGAGAGTATGAAGGAATATGAGAGAATTTTTCTGGTTTCAATTACTTGAATATTATGTTAAACAAGCATACATATTTATAGTTGAAGGAAACTTACCCTCCAAGCTCACTACAACTACCCCTATTCAATACACAACCACCTTATTAATTACACAACTACAATATACACAATCCCAATACATTTTATGATTTCCTAGGTCAAAGACTTCTCTAACAAGATTAGGTTAGAGACTTCTCTAACAAGACTAGCCAACATTGAGTATCTTCTATGTGATTATGGCACCATATATTTAACTTCCTAACGAAGGCTTCTTTCATATATAAGGATTTTTAGGTCAATTTTGGTTTTAGTTGTATTTTCATGTGCAAATATTAATTTGTTATGCAGCTCCTGGGATTACTAGGGAGCTTGAAGGGCATTACATCAGACTCCGTGGCTTCTCAATGTGTGTTGAAATTGTATGGAGCTGGAGAAATTGAGGTGATTGACAAAAGTGAGCAACAACAACTAGCAAAATTTGCAGCACATTTTATTACCAACACTGATCAACCACAAGCTTGCAATTTTGCCTCTTTTGTTCCTTATGGAGAGGATAACCCTTTGCAGGTAAGCAAATGATGTATACAATTTTTGCTGAAAAAGGTGAAGTTATTCTTATTAGCAACCCCTAGCTATTTATTAGTCTATAAGTTCAAATTCCTCCTCATTTCCAAATGTGTGTGTATATATATAGCTTTAGTTGAGGATTACTCTTATAGGGCCCACCACTCATTGTATTTCAATAATCTGAGCCATCCAGAATCTGGATAATAGTTTGTTTTAAATATCTTGTTAGATTGGTTAATATATGGTAATCACTAGCTACCTACTTTAAAGTCTGATTCATTTTGTCCAGAAAAAAAAAAGGGTTAAATACTAAATCTGATTCATCATGTTTTGATAGAGAGCAGAGTGGATCAAGTTCTTGGGAGTGTTCGCAAACGCTGAGAGCAGAGCAAATCAAGTATATGATGCAGTAAGTACGAGACAATTAAGAAAAATAAAATAGAATATTGAAAACTCCATTGTGAGAGGTGCTTTGACAAAAACTCATTCCTATTTTTCCACCCACTTTTTATAAATAATTTTATTTAGAAATATATTTTTATGCAAAATTACTTAAAAGGGAAATTACATTTATAGAGAAAAAAAAACCCAACAACACTTGGAATTATGTTATGCTACACATTTGTTGCACTAATATTTATATTTTATTATGCAGGTGACACAGAGTTATCAATGTTTGACCAACCTTACGAAAGGCAGGACTTCATTGAAACCAACAGTAGCATGGATGCAGTATGATAATGTTCGTCAACAAACTTGCAGTAAAGTTTAGCATTGCAGTAAAGTTTAGCATGAGAGGATTATTGCATCAAAATAGGAATAATTTTCATAATTGCATAGATGATGTCACTTTTAATTAAACATATTATCATTGCACTTTTTTGTTACTACTTTTTCGGTAGCATTTTTACTCACCACCTTAACCCAATGTGTACCCTCACCATCATTTTTACACTTGACAAAGCAAAAATTAACTATGGTTATGCATATGGACGTGTCAAGTATTGAGAATAATGATAAAAGTACACATTGGGTTAAAGTGGTGAGTAAAAATATTTCCCTACTTTTTCTTTGGTTTTAGCTCTTTTGATATGCTCTTCAATTAATTAATTTTAGATTAAGAAATGAAAAAGGATAATTCAGTTTATGAGACACTCAGCGATTAAGCAGTGGTAAATCTACTCAATTTATCAATAAAAAGAAAAGATAGGGGTAAAACCACAATAATTACTTCATCTATATATGACTTATTAATTAATTGGATTTCCTTTTTCAGGATATATGGTCTTTTACAAAGGAAACATACAAGTTGAAGGTACGCACGTAATATCAGTAATTCTCCTGTCAGTTATATATCATTTTTGTGAATATATAGGAAATCCTGAAAAGAAACTTTTATTATTATCTAAATTAGCTTTAAAATAAATTTACGGTTAATTTCATTTTGCCCTTCCAAGTTTACCAACTTTAGCACATGTAGATTCAAATTTTAGAAAATGTCCGACTGGACGTATGAATTTGGTACAATATCAACTCTCTGTCTAATAATTCGTGTGACGGATTGTTAGACAGACGCTTAATATTAAGCCTATTTTTAATTTCTTAACTAGAAGTTTAATTTTAACTGACATTTGCTCGTTAAACTTGGAACCTTGCAGTATGTGGAAGACGCAGGTGGTGAGAATGTGGATGATTCTATCAACAAGATTACCTACAACATCTCTATTCCTGACGATTTGGATCAACTGCATGCCATCTTATGTGTGAGTTTTAGAACACATTTATGCATATAAATTATATGTGGCTTTTGAGATTATATGTTTGTTTCTTCATGTAGACCGTGGATGTGGTGATTGACGAAACATACACTTCAGATGCAGTTAATTACAATTCATCAACGTTTGTCCAAAATATAAATGTGGAAGATCATTCTTGTTTTGCTTTTCTCTCTAACCAAAGCGTGTGGAGATACGATAAAAGAATTCAAAACTCAACTGCTCTTGGTAAGTGTTTTTATACATGTGCCTTTTTCCTTTGTTTTTGCTTCATCTTTTTTAATGTTGTTTTCTTTTTTTCAAATGAAGAGAAATAGGATTAAAATTTAATCTTAGGTAATTAAAATACATTTTCTTTACATTTTACTTGATTTTTATTTTGTATACTGGAAAATTGTGCGTAATTGGCATCTCTCTCTCTCTCTCTCTCTCTCTCTCTCTGTGCATTTTTCATGTGAAGACTGGTATAATGGAGCAGTCTCCCAGCCACAACTGGTTTTAGCAGATCTTTTTGAAGTATTCTTCCCTACCGAAAATTATACAACAACGTACTTCAGAAATATTGCAAAGGTATTAAATCTTCATGTCATGTGCTAATTGATAAATAAATAAAATAGCATAAATAATATATATATATATATATATATATATATATATTGGTATTTATAATTTATTGCATCTCTCTGATCTGAACATACAGGATGAAGGAGTTGTGCAGATTACTTCTGAAATGTGTGATACGGACATCTCCATAGCAATGGAGCCAACAATACCAGCTTGTGGATAACTAAGGACTAATTGTCACATTTTTCTATTCCAACTGGCCACTTAAGTTTTTCCTTCTATTACTTACAAGTTTCTTAAAATTAATTTCTTCGATTGGTTTGGGGAGAGTTATGTTGCTTAGAAGTTTTAGGCTCCATTTGAATTCATGGACATACTTGAAAGAAATTATTTGAATTTGACAATAAGGCTAAATTTAATTTAGAAAAATTAGATTACGCTAAAGTGAATGTATTTAAAATAACCAGATGTCGTACATCTATAATAAACTTATCATATAAAATCCATTCATTTTCTTCATTTTTCTTCTTATTCAAATTTTTGCATACATCAATTGTAATACTAAACAAACAATTTAACCCGTAATATGGTAATACCATCTAAATCCCTAAATTTGGAATTACTTCATCCAAATAGACCCTTAAGATACATAATGAAGCTGTAGAAAATGTGTATTACATGTAAAATATATTTTCCAGTTACTTTTTTTTTCTTTAATATTCTAAAATTTCATTTTATTGTCATTCGTTTCTGCCCATCTTAAGAGACTTTTAAATTGACCAACCTAGTGGCCAGTTCAAACAAGCCACGGCCAATATCTTCAAACCGAAAAGGATCGGCCCAGATAGGTTTTCATCGAAACAGTAGCAACCCAAATTAATATTTTAAACGTCAATGGAGTCTAGCCCAGTAAAAATGACCTTTGATTTGCATACCAATAGTCTCATGTTTAAATCCCCATAGCACATTGGTTGCGTGTTCGAGAAAACTCCCCTCCCCCTTCTTAACTTTGGCAAAGAAAAAAAAAATTCAACATTTTGATAATTTACGAGTTTTTACAAGTTTCACAATTTGTCCATTCGGTTATATACATATACCGCCTCCTAGTTTAATAGATATACCTAACAAGAAAAATGACAGAAATATATACAATAAGAAAGCGAAGATCATCTCTTATGCTAATGATTTCTCATATATTTCATGCATAATTGAAATTTATTATTATTTCACGTGCAATACATGTTAATGCATGCAATCCCGTTCCTCTTGAAAAATTCATAATTAAAAACTAAAGAGAAACCTCCCCAGTAAAACGCAAATCCAAAATCAAAATTTATGCAAGGACATTCCTTCTTGAAAAGTTCCTGATATCAACAACTGTAATGAAATATATACACTCACAAGCCTGATGCTTTTAACATAATCAACAAAATAAACCCAAAAAAAAAGTTGGATGTTTTTAGAAACAGATATAAATCTCGATCTGGTCCTATCACTGATGACAAAAGAGATTGTCCAGAAACAGCTTGTACTAGTGGATACTCCTAGCTAGTAAATATATTTCCTCCTGATGCACTTCTGTTCCAAGACAAGTAGGATGTATCCCCAAGAGGCCTGCAGAAAAACGCAAAAACAATTTCAAGCACATCTCACTAATAGCTTGCAACATTGAAACAGCACACCCGATTGTGTTCGATTTATGGTACCAGAAATCATCTACTCAACTAGTTAAAGCATATTTCACTTTCTGCTTCCAATTTTTAAATACCGATTGCCTAGAGGAATTGGTTCTTTTCAGCAAAAAGACCAGTGTAAATTTACTGCAAATGTGATCCTGAAGTGGCAAAATGATAGGACCTTGTCAACCAACTTAATGTTTAGACTTGCATATTTAGTTTGTAAGGCTCATCAGGAGTAGATCTGGACTGGTTTCGCCTAAAATTTTTGGCATCTGACCCCCAATTTAAATACAAAATTTAGTAATTTACCATATACTTAAGCACTTACATAATTCAAGGACAACAGCTTTTTCCCAATTATTGCTTTTTCTCAAAGTTTTAACTGATCAATGTGATGTAGACTTATGAAACAATTCACGTACCTTGGCTTTATCAAATACAGAAGTATGAAGCTTATGGCCAAGAACAAACACAGTCCGCCAACAGTAAGGTATGCTACGCCTAGCAGATAATTCTTTCCACCAATCCAGCTTGCGGTTGAAAGTACGAGCTTCTTGTTGCCACCGAAGCTGTAGGTGTTATAATTATTCTCTATTGTTACAATTACTACATCATTAGCTTCAAGGTCCACTTCTATCCTCCCATATAGTTTTCTGAATGTTGGCAGTGCTGCAGTCCGCATCCAAACAATAAGATCTTCTTGTTCACTCAGCTTTTGCATGCAGAACCAGAGAACAATATTAACTTAAGGCAATAAAATAGAGATAGTAAACAAGGGGGTTATAAGAAATGAAGTAAACTGTAGATACACAAGAAGACAGATGGGTGGGAAGATTTACAGGTATGCTAGAATTCAGTTTTGCTCCTCCAATCAAACCCCCACTCTGGAAATTTTTAGGATAGATATCCGAGCCGAACTTATTCCCCTTGTCACTTTTCCATGTGATGTCCTTTTTGTTGACCCCCAGTAGTTTGTTTTTCACTGAAAACTTGTATGTGTCATTAAACAAACTCCATGCAATCAGACCACACGGAACAATTGTACCATTTGGTGAAGTGCGTTCAGGAGAACAGGCGCTTGTTGTATTCTCATCAGACTTGCTCCGCAACTGACCGTCACTTCTACTTTTAACATATCTGGAAACAATATTTCACAATAAGAAACAGGGTCGTAGTATCTCAGAGATTCAGATTTACAAGAGAGGGGGATGACAATTTGTTATGTGCATTTTCAAGTTCCCATCAAATTCAAATCTTCCTGAAGTATGCACCAAGCATTCAGTGAACTTCATCTAACAGAAAAACAATTTCCAAAATTTTAATTTTCTCTTGAAGAAAAACCATATAAAGTGAGAAGCTGGGTAAGCTGTCAACTTTATTTTTCTAACTCAATGAAATCCTTTTCAAATATAGATAGAATATGATGCTCACCATGTAGTACTTACTTTCCATTTTTCAATTCTCAATCTTATATTTTTCTCCTCATAAAAGGTGAGCATCATCTGTACATATACTCAGATTAGATGGGACGGTATTTATAATTAGGTGTAGGTGAGGGTTTCAACCAACATACCCTCAAGAGGAACATACACTGTCCCCTATGATTTATTTTGGTTTCGTTAAAGTTTCAGATTACATTTTACAGTTCCTCAGCTGCAATTGAGATGCAAAACAAAACAAAACACACACGCATGCACATATTATATTACAGGAAATCTAAAAGAAACAAAGGTTTCATACATTGTCCTAACTCAGATACTTCTATTCAAATTCAGAATATTACATATACTCCATGGGTCACCATTAATGTACCAGAATACCCCTGCTTTCTTTCTTATCTCTTCTCAGCCACAATCTTTTACCTTTCTTACCATGAGTATTTTCCACATGCTCTGGTCCTCTAATAGCCCTTTAAACAGATGCTTTTGATAATAAACCTATCTGCTATCACAATATCAAGAAGATGGAATTTTCAGTTTTCTGCAATTTTCACCTGTCTTAATTAATCTTTCACCCATTACTAATAAACTCTCTTCTTTCATCATCAAAACATCCAAAGCCGTAGCTGTTTCCAACCGTGAATC
Organism: Prunus padus; assembly: GCA_024362665.1. Taxonomy (NCBI): domain Eukaryota; kingdom Viridiplantae; phylum Streptophyta; class Magnoliopsida; order Rosales; family Rosaceae; genus Prunus; species Prunus padus. Next base: position 1,232,953 of record JANFAM010000013.1, on the reverse strand, counting down.
CCACACCTAAGCAAATGTAGGCAGGTTTCTCTAAGCTGTCATTTTTCTTTTTCCGATAGGAAACAGAGGCAGGTTTCTCTAAGCTGGCCTAAGTCAGCAGAACATCACTTAACTCAATTGAGGTGTCTTCATCTGTAAGACTGTTTGATATAGGAAACCATTGAAGCACTTACTTAAAGATTCAATCAAATATTGAAACCAGTGAAGCTTTCATTGAAATCTGGATTCTGCTAGTTGTTAAAAAGTGTATTATGTGTTTTACTGTTTAGCTTTCATTGATGTATTGCTCTGGTGGACAATTCTGTTTCATCCTGCAAGCAATTGAAATAATTGCTTGCAGGATCTCTAGACACTAAGATTTCTCATAAGCTTTAAAGTCCCAGGCTTCCCAGCTTAAGCTGAGGATAGTTTAAAGCTTGTGATATGGTTTGTTTTTTGTCTCTTTGGCAAAGTTAACAAACAGAAGCTAGGACTCTTCCATGAACTTCTTAAATCAAGCAGCCATGTCCACTCCACACACACTAAAAGAAATGATACATGACAAGAAGAATTTTACATACCGGCGATGATTCTGATAGAAATGATCAAGCTGGTAGTAGATGTAAACGGGAGATTTCATTTGTTTTGGAACCTGAAAAACCTCCAATAAATGCAGATTATCATAAGTATGTATTCCCAACCTAGAGAGTAGAGAGAGACTATGAAAAATTAAGCCTGAACTTTATTATATATAACAGTAGGAGAGGATTGGACTTACAGTTAGTCTCCTAATACAGGTCTTGTTAGTTTTACTATTCTGAATAAATGCAAGCTTATCGTCCGTATATCTAAGCGGAACACAATCTTTGTCATAGTGGTCTACAATTTCCACCACCTGCATGTGAAAGAAGGCAAATTTTAGTTTCATGGAAAAAATTAATCAGCGGCCATTGATTGAACTTCACAATAACCACTACATAAAGGAAAGTAAGATGTATTACACGCTCTGATGCAAATAAGGAAGCAAAGCCAATAGGGATAAAGATAATGCCGATTGTGACAAATATAGAAATGACCTGAAATAATGATAAAAGAAACATATTTAAACAAAAAAAATGTAAAGTGTCCAAATTGAAGCAAAACCTATAATTGAAAAGAAAAATTCAACAAAACACATATACTTTACCCATCCTGGTGTTAAAATTGGTTTGCATGCTGGAAGCTCTTGCTGAGTGAACTTGGAATCTGGAATATATATATCAGAATGCACCAAGCATATTACTTTTGTTAGAATAATGCTGTAACACCATTAGAAAGGATTGAATTGAACCATTCAGACTGCAGATTGACAATCCAACTCCAATGTTAGGAGAAAAGAAAAGAAAACTAAACTGTCAACAAATGGGGTTACAATGGGGCCCTCAAAATCAAATTCTTATTCAAAGACCAACAACCATGTTTTGATAAATACATAGAAAATATGTTGGCTAGGTTCCTACAAGAAAATGCTGGAGTTTCTACATAAACCAATTCAATTACCCAATAAAGCACATGAAGTTTCCTTGAAAGAAATGTTACAACCACAGTGAAGCATCCAAATAAATGTTAAAAACGAAAAAAAACAATGGAATTTCCAGAAAAACTGTAAACAGCAGAAAGCAGAGCAATTGAAGAAAAGCAGAAACCAAAATACATTTGTATTAAAACCAAAGCCATGCATTTGTGCTAAAAAGGAAAAATGAAACAAAAAGGAAGTTAGAAAGGTACGAACATTTGGGTCTTCTGGACTTCCTTTTGGTAGAGGAAGATGAGGCTCCATCTTTGCTCATTGATCCTAATTTATCCATCTCCACGATCCCCTTCCTCTACAACGCCACAACTCCCACTACTCACACACAGAAAACAACGGAACAATTGTTAAAGGGAGTAATGTGATAGATAAATTGAGCCAAATCAAAAGAACCCTTTTGAAAATTTGGCAACTTTCTTTCTCTCACTACAAATTTCGAATCATGGAAGGAACAAAATGCCTGCTTTGTTTTGTTTGTTAATCTGAAATTGAAACTTACCTTCTTTTCTTTTTTTTCTTTTTCGATAATTTTTTTTTGAATTTTTTTGGGTATTTTTTTCTTTGTTCTTTCGGGTAGTTGCTGCGCAATTTGGTGTACAAGATTGTTAGGAGAAGAAAATGGAAGGAAGGATGCGATCTCATTCATGTGTGTTGCGTTTTGGTTGGTTTTTCGTTGTTTAGCACGAGCGCAAGGGCCGCAACCACCGGTCTTCTACTTGCTAAATCTCGACCTAGTCCTACCACTCAGTCACTCCCAAGTCATATCATATGTTTATTCTTAGGCACGCTCTCTCTCTCTCTCTCCAAACCAAACAGCACCCTTTGATCGGTTGGATTGCTCATTCTCTTCTCTCTGCTTTCCATTTTTTCGTACTCGCTTTCTATTTTGCTTTATTTATAATTCGGTTGGGAATGGTAAGTTGGTAACACCTTTCTCTTCACACCAATGAACTTGAGTTCAAAACGATAAGGCCATTGACTCATTGATGAAACAATTATATATACCATTTCAAGTATATAAACATATTTATGTACATCAAACTATGATGATTTACTCTTCACACCAATAATGTATTTATATGTTTGCGTATTTTTTGGCAGAGTTATGATGACTTGCGATGATTGTTGTGATGTCTCGGCAGTCCAGAGTTGGATGTTGGGTGGAGAGATTATTTTCTCTTGTATTTTTATGAATTATTTTTGTATATATATCAAATTATAATTTGGAGAAAGGAGAATGTTTTCTTTAGGAAATGAGCCAAACAGTATCCAGTAGGGTGTAAAATGGCATGCATCATTGAGCAATGTCCATGATATTTTTAATTCAAGAGCAAATAAGGGGGTCTAAATGGAGCCACCCTTGCAAATATTAAATTGAAAACCTCACAAATTGTAATTTTGGTATTACATACAAACAAATCTTCATCTTTCATTCATCACACAACAATTATTCTTCTTTGTATCTGTATAATATGGAATGTTGTTGGAAACGCTGTTGGGTAGTTCAAATTGCAATCTCAATCAAGCTCCCTTGTTTGACCTTAATTTAGGCTCCAAACATCCTGAAAGTATATATATGATAGAATTTTTTTGAGCTGTTATGTGGCTTCAGTGGAAAAATAGAAAACAAGACAATTGTAGGGATCTTACTCTTTACCTTTGCAATCGAGACTGTGAGCGTCTTGTGCTGCACATCAAGTATGAACAATATAATGTTATTAGTGCCCGAAGAGGTAATATTAATATATGCAAAATTATATTATATGATCATGTTCAAAGTCTTCCACTACTTTGCTTTGCTTTTAGATTAACATGCCTTAGTGTGGACTGTGGTTTGACAGTTGGCTTTGGCACTGATTGTTGACCCTCATCACTTGGGATAGGCACATTCTTCGCCTGCAAAAATGCCAATGGAAATCAGTCTCTAAATCTGAACATAATAAAATGGAAATAAATATGGGATGCATTGTATTATATAAACATAAATAATAGCATACCAAGTTCCTATACTGGAGATTAAAAAACATCTGGATGTATCTTTGCTTAGCTTGTTTCTGCTCTTTGTTCAACTGCCTCCAGAAAGTGTAAGTGCTCCCCATGTTCAACACCTTGTTTGCATATATCTTCCAAGTGTAGCTACAAAATTAAGATAACTTGTATTAAAAACCATCGGAGAAGATGTTTTGGTTTTCTGATACTGCACATGTCAATATGAATGAACTCAACCAAACAAGTAGGGATTCATGGGTTGTGTACTTACCATTCGTATATTCGCTGCAAACCTGCTTTCGAAAACCTGTCCCAGTATGTAGCATCAGTCTTGGACTTCTCGAAGAAATCAGCGATTTTGTTGCTTGCTTCATCACCGTTGTTGGGATCAATATGGAAACCGGAGATCCCATCCACAATGATTTCAGCTGGGCCTCCTTGGTTGGTTGCAAAGGTGGGCAGTCCACAGTTCATTGCCTCTATGACAGTAAGACCAAAAGCTTCATACAGAGCAGGTTGCACAAAAGCTCCCCTTGTGTCAGCAATACAACGGTAGAGTTCTCCATTTCGGTTCCTATCAGTCTGTGCTGCTATCCATCTGATCTGGCCCCTAAGCTGGTACTTTTCTATCAGTGTATGCATCTTTTTTATTTCTGCAATTTCTTCTCTGTCTTTTGATTTTGAAGGGTCAAAGAACCCCCCAACTACAGCAAGGTTAACCAAATTTCTCACCCTCTTGTTTTTCCCATACCACTCAACCAAACCGGTAATGTTTTTAACAGTGTCAAGCCTTGCCATTGAGAAGATGATAGGTTTCTTCCTGTCTGCTAGAAATCCTCTGTTTCAAAAATGGTTTAGGTTGATGTTAGATTGCTAGTGATCTGCACTTGAAGTCTAAAAAGAATGATTTGTTATTCCAGCACTTACATATGTTCACTGTTATCCTCTTTACTATACAGCAGTTCTTCGATGGCAGGATGAAATGATGTGAGCCGTTTCTGCTTCTCTGTATAGGGGAAATAGACAGACTGATCGGCCCCCGGTGCAGCAATGTTAAATTTGGGATCAAATACATTGATCCCTGAAACAACTCTACAGAGCCCTGGCAGTGTAAATGCAGTATGGCTTTCATATTGTCCTGGTCTGTCTTTACTGCGAACAACAACATCCAAGTACATTATAAACTATAATGCATGCATTTGGTAAGCCTGTCATATATAGGTATAATGGTTGTTTTCTCTAACCTTCCTGCAATTTCCTGGTATGTGCTTGCAATGACAAAATCTGTGGCATTCATTGAAATTGTGTCAGCAAGAAATTGGCATGAGAAGTGATACTTTGGATCTAATTCCTTCCACTTGATGTCTGAATCTTCATACTTGGTCTTCTCCAAAGCATGAGCAATAGTTGCCTGGTCTTGATGCGCTAGGTTAGTAGATATGAAGTGGGAGAAAATGTGCCATGTGTATCTATAAGCTGAATGAATACTGACCTGAGTAATCCCCAGTTTATTAGCCATGAGAGATGCCACTAAATTTCCATCAGTATAGTTTCCAATAATAAGATCTGGCTTTCCTTCCAAAAGGTCGAGGACTTTTGCAGTAGCATCCTAGTAATTTGAAAGAGATGGAGATTAAGAACAGAAAGCGCATCAGGAAAAAAAATCAATTAGTGAACACTGTAAAAGTATGGATTAAAATGTTGAGGGAAACATGCCTGTGCAAACAATTCAATATAGGGATAGATGTCAAAACGAGAAACCCAACGCCGTAGGATCCCCTGTTCTGTCCTAAATGGCACCCTAAGAATGTTAGAGTACTTGGTTCCATTGATTGGTTCCAACTCCTGGTTGCACTTAGTTCCCTTTGCTTCAGGTATGAGTCTTGTTACCTATCCAAGCCAAGAATGTAGTTAGATAATACTGACTATACCGAACGACCTTCATGAGGAATTTTTCCATTGTTGTATATGAAACTCACCACAAGAATTTGAGGCTTCACAGTAAGCCCTTGTTGCTTAATTCTGAGGAGCAATTCCTCTTCAAGAGCTTGCACTTGATCCAGAATATAAACTACCTGTTTTTAATAGCAGGATTGAAAAGCTTACATCTTAGTAACTAATGCCAACCCAAAGAGACTTGGCTTATATGATACAGTATTTTATTTTATACCTGCCCACCAGTGTCTGGCAAGCCAAGAACATCTGCTTGGCCAAAGTAGCCATGAGGAGAGAATATTACAACATTGAATATTGTAGGAAGCCTGCTGAAAAACCTTTCCAAGTTCAATGGGTCTGGAGCTTGTAGTACTTCTGAAAGTATTTTCATTGTCTCCTTAGTTCTTTCTGCGGTATCTCCCCACCCCTTCTCAAAGCCCCATTCCTTGAACCTGTAAATGAATGACTTTGGTTTCAGATTTCAAGTTACATGATCCACCAACAGATAGAAGATGAGAGGTAGAGTCACCTTAGTTCAAAATTTTGGTACGGCATGTCTTTGGGAAGCGCTGCGAGGTACACTTCTGTTACAATCAGTGCCGTCTGAAGCTTTGAAGCAGTGTTGAGGTTCTCATTTAGAATAAGATTCTGTGAATTCAAAATCACATAAATACATTTCAGACCTTGTAATTAGAATGAAATTTTAATTTTTATGTTTCACAGAATTAAATTCCTGTCATTCCCATACTTCTCCTTCATGATTTAGTGAAAGTAAATAATCCACAAGGGGCTGTGCATTCTCCAATCTCCCAGCTAGCTTTGAACTGGTGAACTTGGAAACAAAATTGAGTCCATTTCCAATAGAGGAAGATAGAGTTAAGTGAGGAGTTGAGTAGTCAATTGCTCTAAAATCCACCTCCAATGTATTTTCATCATTTGACCTGCAGTGTGAAAGTGTTAACATCACCCAGTCCTGAGCAACAGGATGAGATTTAAACTTCACATCACCCAGTACTGTATCACCTTTATTGAGATACAAAAAGCTGAAATAATTAAAAATAAATGTACCATTTCTCATCATATAAAGTTTCTTTGAATTTCAAGTAGTCTCTGACAGTGATGGCCTCAACTGAGAGATCCTCAGAATTGACTTTAACAAATTCCCAATACCCTGGATTTGGTCTTATGGCAAAGACAACAAATGGAGGAATAACAACAGCTTCCTGTGGATAAATATTAGGCAAACATACCAATATATCAGCAAACCAATAATTTATAATTTCACATTCTGATTAGGCCCCAAAAGAAAAGAAGGTATAATTAGAAACCTGAGTTGAACGCAATATATAGCCAAGCACTCCCTCCAAGACTTGGTTTCTTTCAACCTTGTCATCTATGACTCCCTCCATTTCACTCATCAAATGGGGAAGCTTCATTATCCTTTTTCCTTTCTCAATGTACTTAGCAAAGCACCTCTTCATATGGTACCGGCTCTGCCTCAGGGCGTCCGGCATGCTCTCAGCTATGGACTCGGATCGTTTGATGGCTGCTCCTGAAGCCATTTTGAGTAACTATTGTTTTTAAAGAGACAAAGGCTTCAAGTGTTAAGGAGATGAACAAGTTTGAGGTTTGGTGACCTTATGCTTCTGCATTTATAGGGTGAGGAATTCATTAGGTACGATGCATGCGGTTGTTAATTGTTGCAGCTTGCTTTTAGTTTCGTCAAGCGCTTAGAAATCTTTGCTTTTTTTTCGTTCATGAAATGTGTCGAAAAGAAAAGTATAAAAAGAGAGATTCACTAAGTGAGGGAAAGAAAAAGAAAAGAATGATTCATCCAAATACAATATAAAGGAACAATCAAAAGAAAAGAATCTGATCTCTGGCAGAAGATATTCTTGTTTTAAAGTAGCTGTTTCTCTCTCACGGAACTACTGGTATCATTCTTTCCTTCTTTCTGTCTTCTTGCATTAGTTGGCATAAGTAAGAATATGGAAAGAGAGAGAAAGATGGCATCTTCATGATAGCTGATAAATTTTATTGGTTTGTACACTATCCCTAAAAACTTAAGCAAATAAGATGTGGGACGAGTTGTTCTGTATTCCAATTCGTGAATTTCAACTTATGTTAGAAGGATGTAATAAGGGAATTCAAACTCATGATCTAAAAAAACCATGGGTAGGGAGTTCATATAGGGTGACGTGGGAATATATATGGTCATTGGGCACATAACGTAGATAACCTGTTCTGATATCATATTAAAATGTAAGCATTCAACTCAAAACCAATTGACAATAAATGAAGAGACTCGAGATCTTTTAAACTATTAGCATGGCCACCTTTTTCAATATGGGCTAAACTTTACTCTTGTTTCTAGAAAATGACAATCCTTACCAACAAAAGACTTATCCTTACAAATAATTTACCCAACGAAAATCCTTACAAACAAAGGGCTTATTTGTCGGAGGGAGAAATGCAGAGCTCCCCTCATTTCCTTCCACACTTCTTCCCTCCGTAATTTCCCCTTGCTCATTATTCTACTTCATACTCTATTTTGGTTACAACCATGGTAAAGGAAAATTAAAGAAATTAAGTATGACAAGAGAACAATGTCAATATCTTTTATTTTGTTTAACCTATTTTAACTAATTTGCTACTTTCTTTCAATACTCCTTTTGTTACAATGAAAAGATTGAACTCTTGACCTAGCCTAACACACTCACACATTTCCCCATCCACCCTCACCACTTGCACTAACCCAAGAGCTCACTTCAATCACCTAGCTTAATCCTACCCTAATTTTCTGAGGGCCTGTTTGAAAGTGATTTTGAAGTGTCGGAATCACTTGTGGAGAGAAATGTGCTTTTCTATATAATCACTTGTGATTTTAAGCCATGCCTGGGAGAAGCACCTCTAGAATCACTCTCAAACGAGCCCTTATTCTTTTTGTTTTTTTAATCACCTAGCCTAATTTTCGAATTTCCACCACAAATATATATATTGTACGTAGGCCCGTGACCTATGGTCCAAAGCACAGAGGTCAGGACCCAACGCCATATAAAATTTTGGGCCTTAAATATGGGATATGGGTCACAAAAGAAAAGGGCAATGAAATTAGGGTTTCCAAGCGGAACATGAGAGCCTATAAATTCAATCGCCTCCTTGAATCAATTTCTCACTTTGTATTTTCGCATAGATAGTGCTAGTGATTAGGGATTTGAATTTCGGCGTCGATAAAACTGATTACCATCGCTCTCTGAAAATGAGTGGGCGCTGTGTATGAGCCGACGCCAGAGCTATTCGGTTTCTGCGAATCCTTGAGGGCCTTCTTATGATTGGTTCTCTCGCAGATTCGGACAAAATTTACGTCTTTATTTTTCGATTTTATATTATTACTTCGTTCTAGCTTTTGTGTTTGTGTTGAATTTTTAGGGTTGAGGGATTTGGGATTGAAGTGATGCTACTTTCCCCATATGATCGAAGCTGATTCAAACTTGCGCTATTTTTAATTTCCAAGCCAGAACTCTGATCTCTCCCAAATCCCACCAACTCATCGTTCTCAATTCTTCTTTTTGTTTCTTTTGTCTTTTCAATTTTCAATTTTCTTTTTAAAGTTTTGGTTTTTAAATTTCTTGTTTTTGGGTTTTGAATGATTTTTATTTTTTTAAATTGGAAAAAAGCGTAGAAAAAAAAGATGGAAGTGATGATTATTTCCCCAAATGATCGAAGCTGAACAAACTGAGCGACTTATATCTCTGTATTACACAGAGACACCAAGCCAGGTGTTTCTGATCCATCTTTAATGCTTTTCCTTTTTTTCTTCTTGCTAAATTTTGTTTGGGTCTAAGATGTTTGGAATCTGATTTAAACCTTTTGCTTTGCTCCATGCTTAGGGGCTTTGAACAGAAAAATAAAGTTTAAATCTGTACCTAAATGGAAATAAAATCAATAGTTAATCTGACCATTGAAAAAATGAACTACGAGTCTTGTTGAGGAGTGACATTAGCTTGGACACTCTCTTGGAGGCAATTTTAAAGAGAATCAGTCGATGCATAAACCATATAAGTTGTCCAAAATGACACGGAAATGCAACTCTGCTAAGAGCATTCACAATGGACTCCTTAAATCACATCCTTAGATAAAATTTAGGGAGGAAGTAAGAAAATCCACCTCCAAAGAAAGGGTTCCTAGTGACTCCCTATAATTAAATACTGTTTTACTTTAATGCTATTTTAAGTGTTTATTTAATGCTAACTATTTATTATTATTATTTTATATGAAGGGGGAGCATTTATGCTAAACTAAAAAAATAAATAAATCATTTATGATTCCCAAAATTAGGGAGTATGGTTGGAGTTAAAATTTTATAAAGAGTTCCTAAAATAGCTTTCTAGTGTTTTTAGCTAAATTTTAACTACAAAATAAGGAGCGTGATTGTGGATGCTCTAACGCCCGTGATTGCAGTGGGTTTCTCAAATGGTAATGCCAAATCATGCATATAGAAATGCATAAAATGGTAGAGCGACACCTCCATGAAGTTAACAAGACGGAATCAATCTAGGTTTTGGAAGAATAAATGAGATCAAGAATCTAATGGTAGAAGAAAAGAGAGGCAGACCAAGGCTGCGCATGAAAAATACTCTCAAAACCAAGAATCACTGCCTAACCTTCTCTCAAACCTCCACCCCTAAACCCTTGACTCAATATATAGGAACAAACTAACACCCAAGATTTTACCAATATCCCTCATGTCAATATCTTCTCCAAACCAACAGCATACAACAAAAATAACAATATAAAGAAAATGAAAGTTTTTCATTTCTTACGATGAGTTATTTTGACGAAATAGAGAACTTACTATTTCATCACAATAAGAAATGCAATCAACCAGGATTTTCTTATAACTAAGCCTCCACTCCACAGCTAATCTCCACCTCTCTTTCGACTCCATACTACTTCTTTCTCCCTTCTGCAGAACATTAGCTTTAAAAGCACAAATCTCAGCTCGTGAAGTGGATGACACATTGTTGAGCTCCAAAGGGGTATCCAGATTTTGGATTTTGTCAATGGCACTTAATAACAAACTATCATCTTCAAAAGATGTTGGCAGATTCTTCAAAATGGTGGTGCACTTCTTTGAAATCCATCTCAAGATAAACATCTCATTTTGAATTGAGAGCTGGAGTCCTGAATAAACAAGGTGTCCAACAGACCTCCGCTCTTTCTGTGGTGTTGCCCATAATCGCAAAGTAGACAGTAGCGCAAAAGATGGCTTCCCATTCTGATGGATGAATAGTGACTCCTTTGGCCACGAACAGGACGAATATATTTCAGGTTCCAAGGGAATATAAACTTTGTCATTTGGATTTTCATTTAAGAGAAAGCCATAGTGCTCAAGCAGCTCCAGATTTGTGTACATTCCATAGATTAAAAGGACCTGCAGACAAAGTATGATTTAAATCCAATATTCTCATTCTAATCTCAAAAATCCAACTCTAGACCTAAGCCCAATGAAACCAAACAAAACATTGAAATCTAAATTAGTTCTCGAAATCTAAACTGACTTTTCCTCACTTTTCGCAGAATCAAGAAATTTAAGATTTCAATAGACAAAGCAACACAGAATACCAGCTACTAACTGAAGCTTACCATTCACAGTAGCTATGATAATTAAGTGCTTTACGCCCTTTTTTTTTAATGGTATTATTCTCAAGAAACTTCTGGCATCCTAATATTTAAAGCTCAGTTTCAATCGAACTAAAAAGTTTCTGCACTCTGAAAGTATCATGGAATTATTTATGAACCTGTGAGACTATGATGCATCAATCTTAGCCAGTTACTTTCTAGTGATTGTGGAATCAAAACAGGCCAGATAGCTACGAAACCATAAGAGAATGAACCTTGCCCTCCAGAGTCCATGTAATTCCTTACACGTTACATCAGAGAACAATAAGCTACTGCTAGCAACAAAGTGAACTGAGTGGCATTACATGATATCAGAAAGACAGCTCAGATACCTAGCTAATGCCAGAGAGCACTACTATCCCAAACCATATCACCCGAGATATTCTATAGCACCTGCAGTCAGATTATTACTGCAACATATGCTTGGAAATTATCGAAAACTTTCATCAACCACAACTGATTCCTTTTTTCAACACCTCGCCAAAAGCACCACTACATCCTTCAAGCTTTTGAATGCTCTTCTTCTTTACGTTTTCCTTTTCCCCATTTTCCAACCATGAAACACTCCTGAAACTCTAATCCGTCCATCCACCCACATGTTAGACTGCCTAATCACAAATAACATAACTTGTTTCACATCACTAGTCATAGGGCCACTGGTAAAAACCAACTTTAGAATTTTCTTTGCCTCTTTTTATCCCCAAAATAAAGTCCCTTTTCTCCCAAATCCTAAGCAACGGCACTAGCTTTGTTAGAAAAGGAATATCCTCTTCCGAAGCCAAACACCAAACCTGTTGGTCTAGGTCTGGCAATATTGTGCCTTCTTACCCAAAGAGAAATGTCTATGGTAATCAAGAGTCGGTTCATTAATGTCTTTTTCAGATTTCATTCAAGAATCAGTTCATTTTAACGATAGACTAAAGATCTAATCTATGTTTTGGGGCACCTTGAAGAAACAAAGATGTACTAACCTAATAAATTAATTACCAATTTACCACAAAATATACATGCACTGTGAAACTATGTCAACTTCCCATAACTAAAGGAAAATTTGCATATTGAAGAGCCAAAATGTAAGAGATGTAAATCACTTCACCATTCTCAGATACAGCTGAACATTAAGAGAAATGTAAATCATTTCCGTGTAGTTCAATATCACTCATGAAAGTAGAAAATTGAGCTTGGTTGAATCAGTATCAGAAAGCTGTTATGAAACAATAACTATATCTTGGATAGGAGACAAAGAAGTCCATATTACCTGCTCTCCTTTTTTGTAACTTTTCTTAGCATAGAAGCAATATGCACCAACATCCTTCTCAAACCCTCCATCAGTTAATCTTCGTGAATCAGAAACAAGCTGCTCCACATCTACCATACCCGAAGTATCCTCATTCACTAAGTCATCCATTGTATGCTCCATACTTTCACAACGAGATGGCTCTTCTCCAGGTGCAGAATAATTAAATAAGTCTCCCACAGGACATAAGCACCCAGCTGCATCCCATGGTATATGCAACGTCCTTGAGGATATCTTTAAAGGAGATAAACAATTTAATGATTTGAAGCATTGGAATATTAATTAAAAAGAACAGAAGGTCCAATCGTTACTCCATAAAAGATGTAAGAGAAGTGATCAACAATGTGGATCATTCAGTCAGTGAAATAAGTGAAACTAATCAATCTGACGAATCATTTCTGGCTATCTTAACATTGAATATTGCAAAGGCCATAAAAGATATACTTTTCCCTGATGTGGAACAAAGAGAGGCAGAAGACGAAAGTGCAGAAAGAACTAGAATAAAGAGAAAAACTCTGAAACCCAAGTACAACAATTCCAAAACTATGAGAAACCTAAAACAGAAAATTACTGATACAACAGAATGGATTAGATCCCAAAAATATTTAATTTAAATAATTAATAAATTAAACCCTATTTAAACCCCAAACACAAATTTTCGTTTTGCATCCATCATCATGTCCATTTACTACAATTCCAGGACCAGACCAACAAGCACGATAGCCCTCAAAACCGGGAAAAAGTATACTCACAGTTGCATAAGCCCAAAGCCATGCTTTAAAGGTCAGAAGTTGAGACTTGAGCTTAAGTTGTTTCATGAGCGCATTAGCTTCTTTCCACTCAAATTTGGCCTTCAATGTGGCCTTCTCAGCAGCCCAGATAGCATCATCCACCTAGAAACCATATCAGATATTGCAAAAGCAAATTTTCACCACAAATTCTAAATCCTAACCAAGAAAAAACCAACTTAAGTGAGCAGAATGTAACTGAACTTGCAGAGCTTGCTTCTCAAATTCACCAAAAGTTGCTAAAATGTCATAACTGCGCGGTAAATTCATAAGGTACGGGTGCCACCATGAAATCTTCCCTTTACCCATTTCATAGAGTAAACAAACAGCCAATATCTGCATAGCATGAAATGATAAAAGAATTTAATTTCATCAAAAAACAAACAATTGGGTTATCAATACAGCAAAATAACGAGTACGAAAAACCTGGGTAGGGGAGAGAGAATGATGGGCATAATCATTGACAGAAAGAGAGAGTTTTTCATCTTTCAATAACAAACTTTCCTTTGTCATTAAAGCTGATTTTGGAACTTTGAGAAGTAACTCTCCTTCTTTAAGATCACGGGCAGCCCCCAAACCTCTCCTGCAGCATTTTAGTGAGTAGTGAGCAGAAGTTGCTTAATTTACAGAGAGCTTGCGATTGTGGATATTAATCTAGTAATTGCATACCCGCCTGCGCTAGGAAAGTAGGAGACGGCGAGAGAGTGACCCAAACATGAATCCTCGCTACAAGTTGAGTCTGATATTCCAATCTCTGATGCCCATTTCAAAAGCCTTTCGAGGTCTCCTTGTCCTTGCTCCATCTCCCACCCTACCCCTTTTTTCTCCCCTTTCACAGTTCTGTTGCTTGTTAACAAGTTAACTGAGGTATGTGTCGAATAATATTTGTCCAAAAAAGAAAAATAAACATGTATGAAGTTGGGATGCATAACGTGAAAGTATTTTTGCTCACCACTTTAACTCAACTCAAGGTGTATTATCACCATAATTTTCAACATTTGATATGTGTCTATAGTGTCACAGATCGCACATAAGCGGGTGCTATCGTGACTCCGTTAGGACATCTATGTGCTTATGAGGTAGTCTATGTGTGGACGGGCGAGTGCTTAAGAGCTAGGATGGTGTGTGTTGGCGAGGTTGCACATGTGAAGGGTATTTTGGGTATTTCCAAAGATTACGGGAGGAATATGAGGAAGCTAAAAATACTGGGACGTTTGTGATGATGAGACGCATTCAACGCAACTGACGATTGGCCATTCAGAGTTCGTATGAATTAGTTAAGTCCAATTATAACTCATCGTGCATATGTGATGTTTTCTCCTGACATAAGGCTAAATGTATAAAATGTTATAGAGTAAACTGCCGAATACCCCCTGGACTATTTGGACTATCGAAATGTCCACCCTGGATTATTTTTTCAGCCAATTTAGCCTTCGTATTAAATTTATTCGCCAATTTCACCTCTGCCGTTAAGTTTTCCCTAATTCCATCCAAATGCCCGTCAAAAACACCACGTGAAAGGCACGTGAGCCGTCTGCTTAGGGTAATATTGTCCTTTTACACCTCAGCCCTCAGCCCCCTTTTATTGGAACAAAACCACCCCTTGTAGCCTTCGTTTCAGCCATGGAGATTCGACAGAAACCACCTCTTTTTCACATAACCCACCCTTGATGACAGAACCCAACCCCATTTGCAGGCGTTCTAACCTTCTCATGTCGCTGATGTTCATCAATTTCATGACAAGAGAAGAAATTGCAGTTGAAGTTAGAAATTGCAGTTGAAGATATGATGCATAGGAACAGATGTGCAGCTTCTACCGAATCAAGTTCGACCACTTTTATTACGGAGGATGATATGGTGCGTATCTACGGGTGTGGATTTGAGGCTTAAACGATTGTTTGCTGTGTCTGATGAAAATGCAGGGAGGAGGTTATATGTGTGTTGTAGAGAGAAGTATGGTGGTGGCTGTGGTTGGAAGGCTTGGAAGGACCTGAAAATGTCTGAGCAGGCCAAACATGTCATATGTCGATTGTTAAGACGAATCAACTCATTGGAAGAGAAAAGAGCTAAAGAGAAGAAGATTGTGCAAGAGCTAAGAGACAGAGAGAAAAATTTGAATTGGGCTGCTGAGTTGTTTGGTTGTAATTTTGTTGTTGTTTACTGTATTAGTTAGGTTTTGATTTGGTTGAATGTAGATTTTGATTTGGTTGAATGTAGTGGCCTTCTTGTGCCTTCTTTTGGCTTAACGAATGTAGTGGCCTTTTGATTTGGTTCAACATAGATTTGGCTTAATGAATTTGGTTGAATGCAAGACTTCTTTGTTTTTTTATTTAACTGAACACTTACCATTTGGCACAAGCCAAGGCAAAATACCCAAAAACTGCAAACAGAGCAGTACAACAAAAGCAAGGCATAAAGCCTACACTAATCCAAGAAGCAGTATGAAGCAAAAGATAAATACGGACCCAAAATTACAATAGAAACAGAATGTAGGTGTTCTTGGTGTAGATTAATCTGTGAAACACTTCAAAATTCAACATCCAACGTTTCTAATCCATCCAAATTCAACATATTAACATATCCAACATTTGAAATCCATCCAAAATAGCCATCTTTTGAAAAATATACATTCCAACATCTGCAATACATCCAAAATTCATCTAAAAGAGCCATATGTTCAAAATATACATTCCAACTTTTAAAATACATCCAAATTCCATCCAAAATACCCATCAGTTCAAAATACGCATTGGTCCCTAGTACAAAATATACATTCCAACATTGCTTAAACATCCAAAATCCATCCAAAAGAGACATATGTTCAAAATACACATTCCAACATCTACTAGCTCATCTGTTCAAAATATACATTCCAAAATCCATCCAAAAATAACCATCCATTCAAAATACCCATGAAATCCATAATCTATTTTACCTCCATGGCCTTGCCCTTTTTGCAAGGGATTTGAACATTTTCCTTGTGGCCTGGAAGTGTTTTAAGTGGTAACAACGGACTGTGATTGTGAATCAAAATTGCTTGGACCTGCTTGTGAAGCTAAATTGCAAAGGAGCTGGTTATGAAGCAAGATTGGGTGGAGTTGTTTAGCTTGTAGTGGCTGCAGTCCTTGTCAACCCTTCTCTAATTGCCTACAAATGAAATTATTCACAATAAAAACAATTCATCAAATTAATCATAATGTCACATCCTTTACCTGTAACTTTGTTTGTCTACATTGGAGTTCCTCTTCAGATTGATGGAATGAGTTGGTTCCTTTTCCCATGCTTTTTCCTCTTCCTCTCCCTCTGCCTCTTCCTATATTACCATTTGCCCTTCCACAATTAGTAGCATTATGGCCTTCTCCTCCACAGATTGAGCAATGGATTACAATTCCATATCTCCTAAGCTTGGTGGCACCCTTTGGGATCTCATCAACGAGTCTAGTCCTTGCCTTCTTTGGCCTACAACTTTGTTTGTGATAAAGTGGGGGTTTAATTGGCATATGACCTGATTTCCTCCATAATTGTTGGCTTGGCATTGGTGAAATGTAATTGCTATAAGCCCTATCATAAGCTTATCTCTTATACACCTCATTGACATAACCCATTGGGCTCCTCTATTGCCTTGATATTGCAGCCATGGCATGGCAACACGGGATGCCACATAGATCCCATTTTCTACAAAAGCAAGAGTGAGTATTTAGATCAACTGCGTATTGCCCAACAAGCATATGGGTGACTTGAAACCTATTTCCACATGCACTATGTGCAATGCATGAGTCGCTCTCTTTCAAATTCTTTTCAATAATCTGAAAGATCCTTGGCCCAACTCTTTGAGTCCATTTCACCTCCTTTTGTCTTGCAACTCTCAACATCAAATAGGTTCTTATCTTTTCCACCATCGTGATTATTGGTTTATCTCTTGCCTCCAAAATAGCCGAATTGAAGCATTCACATAAATTGTTCAGCAGTATATCACACTTGGTCCCAGTAGTAAAGTGTGACCTGCTCCAATGAATTGTTGGCCTATCTTTAAGCCATGCATGAGCTTGGGCAGATATTTCCATAATATTGTCCATCTCACCTTCCCACCAAAGAAGTGTTGTACTTCTAGCAGCAGCTCATATCCTCTATTTAAGTGCCAAACTACCATGCCCAGCAACTTTGAAATTATTGTGTAGATGCTTTACACAATGCCTATGTTCAGCATCTGGCTTTAAAGCCTCAATTGCTTGCCCATGTCCTTTTTGTTTGTCAATGATAAAAACCCACCCATTTCCAGTGCCTCTTACCCCAACATCATTGAAGAATATATCTAAAAACCATGTCCAAGTGTCTCTGCTTTCTATCTCCACAACAGCAAAAGCTATTGGGAATATGCCATTGTTGGCATCAATCCCAACAACACTTAAAAGTTGTCATGGATGTTGTCCTTTGATGAAAGCCCCATCAAAACCATCCATGGTTCTGCATCCTTCAATAAACCCCTTTCTCAGTTGAGCAAAACATATATAAAGACTCTCAAACAGTGGATCATCTCCCCACAATGATGTCTTTACTAAAATTGTGCTTCCCGGTTTTGCCTCTTAAGCTCATCACAATAATCCCACAGCTTTGCATATAGTTCTTCAATGCTTCCTTGAATCCTCTCCTTTGCCAAATTCTTTGCCTTGTAGCATTGGTCCTTAGTAACATATATATTGTAATGTTTCCTCACAAATGACATGAAGTCAGCAATTGACATGTTAGGATTGGTTCTGAGATCCTCATCAAACCTTTTAGCCAACCATTGTGAAGTGGCAAACCTAGTTCTTTGAGATCTGCCGCATGTATGAATTGGATGGTATGTCTTCACTCTAACAGTGGGTCCTTTCCCAACAGGTGCAGCATACAATAACCAAGGACAATCTTCAAGTTTATCTTCAGTTTCATCTTCACCTTCTTCACATTCTTCACCCTTACCATGCCTCTTACTCTTATCACTCTTACTATGCCTCTTTGCCTTATCACCCTTAGCATGCCTCTTTGCCTTTTCACCCTTAGTATGCCTCTTTGCTTTTTTACCCTCAGTATGCCTCTTTGCCTTTTTACCCTTAGTATGCCTCTTTGCCTTATCACCTTCATTATTACCATCACATACCATCCTCACCCTATTAGGCTCATTCTTCACAAACCTTAGTCTTCTAGCACACCTACATGCATAGTACTTTATGGCCTCTCTACATTCTTGCATATTAGGAAACTCCAAACCCATGTGGAATTTTGGATCTAAAAGGTCATGTTGTTTATTATACTGCTTGAATTTTGGCTGCCTCAAACCTCTCTTCTTGTCATCTTCATCTTCAGTATCTTCATGCAAACTCTCTAAGTCTGATGTATTATAACCATCAGTGTCACCCTCACCTGGTTCTTTATGTCCATCATCTTGCTCTTTAGTTACAACATACCTATGAAAAATTATGTTGTCCTCTTCATCACTTTACTCAAACTCACTATCTATGAAATCACCATCTTCTTCCTCATCCTCCCCAACTTGCTCAGCTTCATCACTTTCTACCTCAACTTCACCATATTCTTCCTTTGCCTCACCAAATTCTTCCTCTATCTCAACATCAACGAACTCATATTGCCCATTTTCTTCATCAGCATCATATCCAATAGCAGTGTCTTCATAATGTTCAACATTTTCACCGTATGCAAAGAATATTGGGGATTGAACATTAACAGGCCTAGGTGCTGAATTTTCAGTTAGGTATAACACAAACAGCTGGCTCGGTTTCACCAACTTCAATGCTCCAAAATAATCCTTATTTGTCCTAATTTCAACCCAGCCATTTTTCCTATGCTTGTAATAGTATTGAATGTTCTGCTCATCTTAACCAAGGTGTTTAACCATTTCAAATAACTCAAACATTGAGACCTCATCTACATCTTGCCCATCAACTCATTGTACAATACCTCCCATATATAAACCATCAACAAAGTAGCCCTCGTGGTGTACTTCAAGTGTGAACATATCAGGATTAGCTGCACAACAATTAATTTTCTCATTAATTTACTATCTACCCTATACATTACATTATACATTTATTATCTACCCTATACAGTACAATATACATTTACTATTTACCTTATACAATACAATACAATACAAACTCAGACAAGGAACCCGACAAACAATAAACAAACAACATGCATAGGGACCACATTCACAACCCAACCTAAGTCTCAGTCAACAAACAACATCCATAGGGACCACTTTCTTCCTTTTATTATGCTTTTTCATGAAGTCTAGCAATGAAATCTGACAACAACAAAGAACAAAACCCAAACAATTGCATCAAACAATTAAAATAAAGTAAGCTACTTACTGTATGTGGGAGCTTCCCCACCATCTTTGATTTTCACTGTGTTTGACTCTTTCTCTGATTCAATCTGTTGCCTTTACAAAATCACCCTTGTCGCACATTCGTTTGGAATCTTCAAGTCAGAAATTATCTCCCTTTGACTGTTTTTCTCTCTCACCCTTTTTCGAATCTTTCAGTCGCTTTCTCTCTTTCACTCTCACCCTTTTTCGAAAAGTGAAAGAACCCTAAGTCTAATTAGGAATTGACCATACGAACAAAGTAGCAAAAGGGGTTGAGGGCTGAGGTGTAAAAGGACGATATTACCTTCAGCAGACGGCTCACGTGCCTTTCACGTGGTGTTTTTGACATGCATTTGGATGGAATTGGGGAAAACCTAATGGCAGGGGTGAAATTGGTGAATAAATTTAATACGAAGGCTAAATTGGTTGAAAAAATAATCCAGGGTGGACATTTCGACAGTCCAAATAGTCCCAGGGGTTTATTCGCCAGTTTACCAAATGCTATATAAGATGTGACATGGTGTCATGCTCTCCACCACCCCTGGTGCTTACATCCTTGTGGCACTAAGCAAGTATCCTTATGACATTAGAAGTAGTCATAGGGGCGGATATGAGATTGTTGAAGGATAATCTATGTCTCCAAGGGAAAGGACTTCCCGAGGACAGTACGAACACGCGGGGCCGTTCGTATTGCGCATCGTTGCGATGAGTGAGGTCAATGTATGGCATTCGCTATGCCGTTGGCAAGCGAGGCATTTGACAATACTCAATGGACTTGGCTTGGGTTCAGCCTTGTCCAATGTGGGAAGGAAGATATTTAGATGCCGGTATGCATGGGTTGCGACCCCATGCAATGCATAGATGAATATGTGGGACATTAGGAATACATATGTTGCCAAGGCTTGGGTGACATGCGAGTGTGACAACTTGTTTGTATAGCTTGAGGATGTGGGCTATCTTGGATGTTAACGGAATGATCGACAGAAGTGTGGGTAAGCTGATGGTGTGTTGGATCGCGATGTCTTGACTTGGACATGAGCAAGCCACGAGTTAGGCATGCGACGTGGTCGATGCAGTTGACGTGTCTTATGCAACGCTTGATGCATGGGCGTCGAGGGTTCGTTGCCGGATGTTGTGTGATTGTGTTGTCACAAGGTAGTGTGACTCGTTGTCTAGCTATGGGGCAAGGCACCAATGGGAGATGACACTTGATGGTGAACCTCTTGCGGAGTTGTAAGAGTCATGAATATCAAGAAGATGGGAGAAGTCTGACTGGGATCCAAAGGGTTCCTGGGCCGCACGAGCTATGCTTTGAGCTAGCGAAACCATGCTTTGCTTCCACAGCTCTGCTCTCCGAGCCCGTGACAATAGGCACAACCATGGTTCCATAATTATGCTTATGCATATGGAGACATGTCAAGTGTTGACAACTGTGATGAGGGTACACATTAGGTTAAAGTAGTTAGCAAAAATATTTGCTCCCATTTTTTGCGTGGTAGGTTTTTTTTATTTTTAAGAGGCTTACGTAGAATAATTTAGGATATCGTTTTATCAAAATAAAATACGAAGGAGAATTGAAAATTACGTTATGAGTGTGATACATAAGAGCACTTCCATACATTCGCTTTTGCCATGGCAAAAAGTGGGCCCATGAAACTGAGCAAGTCCAAAGGCAAAACTTGCCTGGGCTACTGCAAGAGCAAATTGATGTTAGTGACCAATTTAAATACCAAAAAATATTTATAAAAAAAGAGAAAAAAATACATAACCATGTTCTTCACTTCCTACACCAAAATTCATACAAACTCCTCTCCTCATATCTTATGTCAATAGTGGTTGCCATGACAATGGGTAAAAAATATTGTTAGAGCAATCACTATTCACATGAATAGTGTCTACCCTTACTTGTCCTTGCCTTTTGCATGGCATGACACAATGGGTGGAAGTGCTGTAAAGTTGGATTCAAAATAAAACAACTTAAATAAACGTCTAAATTTAAAATAAGTTTACACACAAATCAATAAATCTTGATTTTGAAATTTGATAAATGCGGCATTCAGGACACACAATTTTCACAATAATTCTACATCTTTTCACAAGATATCTAGAAATCATATATCTCAAGCTTTGATTGATTTCTTTGTGATTGCACCCAGATTCTAGGCTTTTTGTGGTTGGACTCTTGGGATTGAGTATTGTTCTACCTATTCTCACGTTGGAATAGATATTCGGTTGATTCTCATTAACTGAAGTTGTTGAAGTCTTTGAAGTACATGTTTTGTTAATTAGTCATAATTCTAAGAGCATCTCCAATCGATATGTTAAATTGCCACGTGGACATAAAATGACAAAAATAAAAAGTTAAGGCTGCTCCAACAGAATAGTCAAATGCTACAGGGAGTCAGCAGTCGTCAAGTACCAAACCTTGAATGGTCAACCATCAACCACTTATAATATGCCACATTTGGTAAGTACTACCATGTATTATGTTTGGTAAGCACAATATTAGAAATATGTATAAAATTACAATTTCATGTTTAGTAAGTACATTCTTGAGAATAATAACGTGCGGACCATGCATTTTGTACTATTCCTCCCTACTTTCCTACTTGTTTACAATGACATCTGTACGATAATAACGTACGGACATTCAGATGAGAGAAAACTATATATACGATTTTCACATGAATGGGGAAAAATAAAATCTTTTATTGTTTGATATAGTTTTCTCATGGTTTGGAACTGTATTTATTTCATTTCTTTTATTACAAAATAACTCCCATTATAAAGTATTTTGTGGTTAGCATTTCCTAGCAAAAATTAGAAATTGTTTTGGAATCGGAATAAAGTATTATGCGGTTACCATTTCCTTAAAAAAAAAATAGAAATTGTTTTATGATTGATACCCGAACAAAACGCAAAGTTCAAATTTACAAAATTGAACGGTGGTGACGAAAGTGAAGTTATGGTTACAAAAAAATGTAATTAGGGAGGAATTCAATGATTAGTACACTGCAATGTCTAGATTTCGAGTGCAAGAAAACGGATACACTACCCTCATAAACAAGTCTACAGCAAGTCTAGGGAATTCAATAGTTGATGAATGTTGAAAATTAAAGGCGGCTTGCCTTTGCTAACCAACAAAATTAAAAAAGGAAAAAAGATAATGGCGGCTTTGCCAATGTGTAGAAAGGAACAAAAAATATTGATCCATGATTAATGATGAGATTCGCGCGGAGACGTATCCATTGAGTGGGCCGTTAAATTATAATTCAAAAACCGCCAAAAAAAAAGTAATTACAATATAAATAAAAGAATTGTTAACAAGTAACAATCCCGAGCCATGAGATAGGCATTGAACAATTTGGGTCCAACTTGGACACTGCTGGATCTGAGCTTGAGGCATCCATATATATATATATATATATATATATATATATATATATATATATATATATATATATATATATCCCAATTGCCCATTCGCCATGGCAATTGACAATTTGGGTGGTCTTCTTCTGTCGTGTTCATTGTCTCTCGACAGAAAAGGGAAAATGCAGGTTATGCTATATTAGCTGGTCCTGGTGGCATCGATCCTTCCTTGTATATTTTTATGCCATATGCTTATAAATTATAATACAAGGGAGAGAGAGAGAGAGAGAGAGAGAGAGAGAGACCCATCTGCGCAATCAACTTACCATATTCGACAGACGATTCTTCTGCTTCTTCTTCTTTGTTGGTGAAATTCAATTGCTTTAAATTGGGGTGGGGATTGGTGTGAGCATATGTGACATGATAAATGTCATGAGCTGGTTTGAGAAGCTGCTTTGTTCTTGTTCTTCTCCCAATCTCAGCCGCATCATTGCCTTCCTTCTCATCTTCATTCTTTATCATTCTTTCCAGTTAGTTTCCAAGATTCCTATACACCCTTCCCTTGAAAAATAAAAACCAAAATCAAATTCCTTTGCTATTGGTTTTCATTTAATCATTCCATTTAATTTTTTTCCCATTTCATGCAAATCCCAATGGACCCAAAAGATTTTTTCTCTACTGATTTTCTTGACGGTATGTTTTCGTCTATCCTCCACCAATCTCTGTCTCTCTTAATTTGAAGTTGCTTTTGACATTTTGGGTTCTTGTTATTTTTTGGCAAGCTGTTATTTTTGGTCTGAAAACTCTATGTTTGTGTTGACCAGGCTCAATTTCGTCTCATATTGAGAGGCAACACAATGCCTGCCCTTCTGTTATTGTCATTGGTGGTGGTATATCAGGGATTGCAGCTGCACGTGTTCTCCATGATGCATCTTTTAAGGTCAGTGATTTGCAACTATTAGTATTAGATATATATGAGTATGTTTAAACTCCTGATGGGTCTTGGAAAATTTTGTATCTTGCTTGATTTCAACAATGGCTTAGCTTTATTGTCATTGTTTTGTCAGGTTATCTTGCTGGAATCACGAGACAGACTTGGTGGCCGGATTCTTACGGACTACTCATTTGGTTGTCCAGTAGATATGGGAGCATCATGGTAAATTCATTGCTCTAAAATTTTAGGAATTCAGGACCACTCTTTACAATTTTACTCTGCTTTTACCAAATTGGTTGGGTATATAGCAGTGCTTTGGTTCATGTAGCACTATTTAATGTGTTTTGTTGTTTAATTTGCATGCTCTATCTGCTTTGTTTCCAATTCTCTCTGCTGTCTGATTAAAATTATCCACTGTTGCATTACAGAGAAACTTACAAACATAAATTTTTTAGTCAAAAAGAGTTTTGTGGATTCTCCATAGATGTTGGTCACCCTAGCCGAGTTTACTGTTTTAAACAATGAGTGTCTTGTTACTATTGGCATTCCCTATTCCCTGTTCTGTCATGTGGTTCGCATAGTTCTTTTGTCTTATGCGCTGCCTATTACATATAGCCTAGAATTAATCATTACAGAGAAGCTTGTACAATGTGGACAAAACAAACACAGAAGCCTTTCTTTCTCTAGCCAGTAGCCACTGATATACGAAAGTATGTAGAAAAATGCATTGCTGGGCCACCAATAAGATAGCAGAAAAACTTACATGTAACGGGGATAGCACTGTTTTGCTATTCCCGGCCTATAACACAATGACATGTGGAAAAGTTATCCTACGTGTCACAACATTATTGGCTGGGGATAGCAAAAAGTGCTATCCCCGTTACAGGAGAGTTTCTCTCATAAGATAGGATTCTGTGCATTCACAAGTATGAATCCATTGTGTGCATAATCTTTAGTGTTTGCCTTGTAAATGCGTGCATAAATCTGCATGTGCTCACACAAGTAATCGCAAGGGCAAGAAAGCAATAAATTTCTAGATGTCATTACAGAAAATTAAATGACATTGATGATGTGACTGGGATGTTGTATAGCCTTAGCATGTGAAATATTTCTACTCTGATCCTGACTAGATGTCCTTTATTGAAGATATCATAAAGAAAATAAATCAAATGTTTTAGTAGCCATCCTGGCAACAAGAAATTCATTAGCCTGCATCTTTGTCATATTCTGTACCTTCATGCTAGCTGAGTTGAGATGAGGGATGCTTGTATTTCCATAGCCAAATGCAATGCAATAAAATTTATTTTTGTTCTCTCTCTCTCTCTCTCAGCCATGCATTGCGTTTGAAGAACTATAGAAGAATTGATGGCTTATTAACTAACAGTCTAATACTCTCCTCAATTTTATTTCAGGCTACATGGTGTTTGCAATGAGAATCCCTTGGCTCCACTGATACGCCGTCTAGGACTTACTTTATACCGTACAAGTGGTGATGACTCTGTGTTGTATGACCATGATTTGGAAAGGTAATTACATCCTTGCATTGTTAACGAATTAATTATCTAATTGATCTAAATGAATTAATTTGTTGAATTAGAGGTAAGATTGGTACATTCACAAAAGACCATGAAGTTTTATTTTATTTTATTTGAAATTTTCATCTATAAGACACTTATAAAAAATTGAATTTGTGGCTTACCTTTTGCATACTTCAAAATTTTGTCTTCCAGCACATGGAGCAATGATATTTTGATTCATAATGCAGTTACTTGTATATTCAGTCTGAAGTATTGTCTTGAATATCTGGATTTCCTTTCAGCTATGCACTTTTTGACATGGATGGCCGCCAAGTTCCTCAAGAGATGGTCATTGAAGTTGGTGATACTTTCAAGCAAATTCTCAAAGAGGTAGAATTTTTAAAC
Organism: Prunus padus; assembly: GCA_024362665.1. Classification (NCBI taxonomy): domain Eukaryota; kingdom Viridiplantae; phylum Streptophyta; class Magnoliopsida; order Rosales; family Rosaceae; genus Prunus; species Prunus padus. The sequence continues at coordinate 1,207,121 of JANFAM010000013.1, read as the reverse complement.
TGAATTCTGCTTTTTTTGTTTTTTTTTTGTTTGTATTTTGTATTTTTTTTTGTTGGTATTATGAATCCAGCTCTGCTGAAATCTGCAAACTACTCTTGTTTAATTTATCTAGACCGAGAAAGTAAGGAATGAGAATACTGATGACATGTCTGTCTCACAAGCAATTTCTATTGTGATGGATAGGCATCCGGAATTAAGGTATTGGAAATAAATTAAATTAGGACACATTTTATTGCATTATGTTTCATTTTTACTGATTTTACTTCTGTCTTCTGTAGACAAAACGGACTTGCTCACGAAGTGTTACAATGGTACATATGTCGAATGGAAGCGTGGTTTGCTGCAGATGCAGATGTGATATCGCTAAAAAACTGGGATCAGGTTCAATATCTAAACTTTTCTAATTACTCTTGGTGGGCTGGCCTCCTTACAATTGATTCCTTGGGAAAGAGTGCAATTTTAGTAAATACCTTGGGAAAGAGTTCTCTAATGGTGAATGAATTGTATTTGATGAATAATCTGAGTTGCAGTGCATGTATTTGCAACAGTATGATTACCCCTCACCTAGCAGGTCGTCGTTTGAAAATTATTCTAGTTTATATTTTTATGTCATTATCAGCTCTTGAGTTCCCCACCATTAATGCAAAGAACATGGATTTTCGAAACCATCTTTCTTGATCTCCATAGGATTGATTTCACTGGCACTTGAATCTCCATAAGAATTTGCTAGTGACCTACTTGGCATAGAGTGGCTTTATCCTTACTTTAAGTTTAAATGAATCCAACTAAAATGAAAACTCATTTTAACTGATCCTTTCTTTTTCTTTTCTTTTCTTTGTTAAAAGCTTTAGATGACCAGGGTGAGGAGGGAATGATTGCTTTATTTAAAAAATACAGTTTCTACCCGGGAAGCTGAACTAGTTTTAGAGCAAGCAAAGTGCCCGAGATACAGGGAGAGGATTATACACTGATAATCAATTAAAAAGACTAGTGAGTTGATCTTGCTTCAGAAATGTTGACCCGTTAAAAACACAACAGTCATTAAACTATAATGCAAATTTGTTAGCTTCTTTAAGACTTCATTATTGGAATTGAGTGTCTGTTTTGTTCTCCCAGAACGTGCTTCTAGATTTGATGTTGAACTCTGATCCCCAATGGTATTGCACTGCACATTGGGAAGCATGTCTATTATTTAAATTTATAAATCATGTCATGTTCTGGTTTCAATGGCTTGAACATTTTGAACCAAGGAGCAAGTCACAAACCACTTATTCCAGTTTGCTGCAAATTCTTTCCTGTCCTTTGTGGCTCCTTCAGTCTTTTACTGCCAACATTATCTACTAGTGTGATGCATGGATCAGTAGCTGTATGTCTGTGGCTCATTAAGAGCGAATCTATTTTTATGTTATCTTGATATATAGCCATATGTCTGTTGGAATTTTTGTGTTAGGCCAGGTAATTAGTGGTTGGATGCATTTTTAGTCTAGGTAATTTTGAGTAATCTTTGGATGAAGGCTTACACAGTTTAGGGTCCTTGTTGTACAGGAGCATGTTCTCTCTGGTGGCCATGGGCTTATGGTACAAGGCTATGACCCAATAATAAAGGCTCTTGCAAAAGATATTGACGTATGCTTGAATCACAGGTATGCGTGCTTGTACCATAATTGAAAATTGTGTTTACTTCAGTTGGTGTGGGTGCATTGAGTTGTAGAAACAAAAAATTGACATAATGCCATTGGGGTAGCGACGTATGTACCTTTTGATAAGGAGAAAGACATACTAAATCAGAACTTGCATCTTCTTTGCTATGAATTTCTTAGTTATGTTTCTTAATACCCTTCCAGCCACCATTTTGTTAAATTTTAGAATTAGTTTCTTCAGTCTTTGACAACCTTTAATTTTTGTGATTATAAGCAGAGTTACAAAGATATTAAATGGGCATAACAAGATGATGGTCACAATTGAAGACGGCCGAAACTTCGTTGCTGATGCAGCTATAATAACAGTACCCCATGGGATTCTTAAAGCCAAGATGATTGAGTTCGAACCAAAGTTGCCTGAGTGGAAGGTTGATGCAATTTCGGATCTTGGGGTGGGCAATGAAAACAAAATTGCCTTACGATTTGAAAACGTTTTCTGGCCAAATGTAGAGCTCTTAGGCGTTGTTGCACCAACTTCTTATGCATGTGGTTATTTTCTTAATCTTCACAAGACCACAGGCCATCCGGTCCTTGTCTATATGGCTGCCGGAAGGTTTGCATACGACCTTGAAAAACTAACTGATGATGGTGCAGTTAGTTTTGTTATGTTGCACCTTAAGAAGATGTTACCTGATGCAACTGATCCAGTAAGTTAATTAGTTTCAGCCAGTTTTGGTCAATCTCTATATTAGTTGTTCTTGGAAATATTTTCTTATCTAAGTATCAGAAATGGGACACAAAATTTCTTCTCAATGTAGGTGTTCTGTAACCTTTGATTGGTTTGTGTGTAACAGGTTCAATATCTTGTGTCACGTTGGGGAACGGACCTAAATTCTCTTGGATGCTACTCGTTGGATTTGGTTGGAAAGCCTGGAGATATATATGATAGGCTTCGAGCACCTTTGGGCAATCTTTTCTTTGGAGGGGAAGCTGTTAGCATGGACCACCAAGGATCTGTGCATGGAGCTTACTCAGCTGGAGTTATGGCTGCTGAGGTCTGTCAGAGACATCTCCGAAAGAAATTTGGTAGACTGGAAAAGCTTCAGCATGCTTACACTACGGATGAAGTCCACGAAGCAACAGTTCCCCTGCAAATCTCAAGGATGTGAACCTTTTTTTAATACATCAAGAAGAATAATATTAATAAGGCTTTACCATTGTGGGCCAAATGCTGTCTAAAATTTCCCAAATTGGAAAACACAGACAGGCTTTCTAACAGAAGGCCCCAAAATTAACATGGTAAAACAATGTTAGTTTGAAGCCCTGATTTCCCTTAATGTACGGTTGCTAGGCCTGTAAGTGAATCGGATTTGAGGTGAATTGATATATTTCAAGTCCGAATCAATTTATAATGGGATTATTGAATTCTGATTATATTATCGATCTCATTTTTATATAAGCGATATTAGAGAAGTAGCCATGCACGTCTTGACAAGAGACTCTGTGCATGGAAGCTAAATCTGAAAGTTCTTCAAAAGAAAAAAAAAGTCATAAAAAGTTAACAATAAGTTTATGAAAAATAATCACAGTGATTTTAATGAAAAGAGATGAAAAATTAGGCCACCATGCTGATCAATGAATCGTAATAAAGATGAGAATAATAGACCAAAGACATTGTTGCAATTGTGATCTTTGCATTTAATATAAAAGTTTAGACACTAGAGCTACCAGGAATGTATGTGGTGGTAATTTTAGTTTGGTTTATGTCCTGTGGACAATTAGCTGTGGCTGGCAGTGGTCACTTCGGCGGTGGCTCCGTTGAAAACTGTCATTTGGACAATTAGCTCTGGCCTGCAGTGGTCCAAAATCCTATGAATAAACTACACTTGCCACCCTCCACATGAAGCTTAATGAATTGTACCTTGTTCTTCAAGTTTTAAACTTGGCATTTTCAAACACTGGCTTTGGCAAAAATGTTGTATAGGGTTTGTGAAAGATAAATAAAAGATACAACCTTGATTTTCTGTGTTTGTTTAATGAAAGATATTGACGTTTGGTGCACAATATTGTCTCTGTTTATAAATTTGTTATAGCTAATGGGCCATGCTATTAGCAACTGAAAATTGTCAACAACTATAGCACTAGGATGCCCTTAGTGGGATGGGATGGATGGTGGATGCTCATCAGTCTGCATGTTCTTTGCCAAATTATTGCTTTAATCTTATTGCAATGAATAATACTGTGAATTGATGGGTCTTTGACCCAAAAAAAAAGATAGTGCATAAAAATGGGTCCATTCATGTGAATAATGCGGATCGATTTTTTTAAGGGTATTGGTACAAATCTCTTCTCCCAACTTAACTTGTGTACTTTGATATCATCACACACTAGGAAAGGACACATCATTGAACCTTTTGTTGTACAACAATATTAACCGATTACAATAGTGAGTTTTGCATATGGAAATACATTAATCGTATTTTGTTTCTCTTCTCTTCGTAATCACGATCTTATTTCGTTAATATATTTTTATTATTTATATAAACGATATTTTATTTTAATTTAATTCAAACTACGGAAAGGGGGATTCGAACTCATGTATAAATTGGAGAGTACATCCGCTCCATCTAATTTGACTAAGTCTATGTCTATCCATTTTGTTTTTAGCTTTAATAAAAGTCTGGTTCAACTTCCTTTTAACTTTTTAAAATAGTATTATAGTACATGAAGAGGGTTAAGTAAGAGATCATCCTGAAAATACAAACAACACCTGTACATAACTTTGCAATTATTAATTTGTGCATGTATTAAGTGTTGGGAAAGGTAACCAAAAAGCTACTTGCAGCAGAAGCATGACTAGGCTCTAGGCCCATTGATACTAAATGACTAAGAATTAAATTAGAGACCAAATGGTTGACTAAGTATATAAATTGGCGTCTTAACTTAATCTAAGACAAAATAAAGCAAGTTGTGATTAAATAACAAGACTTAACTCGAAGGGAAAAAAAAGAGGAATACAACCAACTCTGCTCTCTATAGCACATCATTTTTTAACCCACTGTACAAATTTTATTCTAAATATTGTTCCTTAATACACTCAAATTAATAATTAAAACAAAAGTTTTCAAAGACGCGACAAAGCCAGAATCTGCTGATCTTGGTAGTGAGAATCCACGGCGGTTTGTGAATTTTCCGACACAACGAAGCCCTTTGCCCGATCCCTCAACTCGTTTTTGAGAACCTTGCCTGTTGGGTTCCTGGGCAGTTGGGGCAGAAACTCCACCTTCTTGGGCACCATGAAGTGAGGCAAGTTTTTGCGGCAATAAGCGATTATTTCAGACTCAGTGGTGCCCTCAGCGTTGCTTCTCAGAGCTACAAAAGCACATGGACTTTCGCCCCATCGAGGGTGGGGCATTGCAACTACTGCTGCCTCCATCACCTTTGGGTGCCCATGTAACATGTTCTCCACTTCCACACTGCTAATGTTCTCTCCTCCTGATATGATCACGTCTTTCGACCTGTCCTTTATCTCCAGGTAGCCGTCCGGGTGCACAACCCCGACATCTCCTGTCCAGAACCATCCGTTCTGGAACGACTTCAAGGTCTCCTTACGATCCTTGTAGTAACCTTTCATGATACTACTCCCGCGCAAAACTATCTCCCCCATGGTCTTCCCGTCATGGGGGACACTCTCCATTGTTTCTTTGTTCTTCACGTCCGCGTCAGCAAGAGTCAATATGCTTATGCCTTGTCTTGCCTTGAGCTTTGCCTGGTCGTCCCGAGGCAGCTTGTTCCACTTAGTCTGCCACTCGCAGACCAAGGCTGGACCCGTTGCCTCGGTCAGGCCGTATGCGTGGGTAACTTTGAATCCCAGAGGCTCGATTTTTTCAAGCAGTGGAGCCGGCGGAGGGGCTCCACCGGTGAGGATCTGGACGGGCACTGAGAGATTGCGGCGCTCGTGCTGTTTGGCCTCAAGGAGGATGTTGAAGATGACTGGGGCGCAGCACATGTGGGTGACCTTGTGGCGGTGAATGTTGCGGTAGATGTCGTATGCGGTGGTGTTGCGGAGGCAGACGTTAGTGCCGCCACGTGCGGCGACTCCCCAAGTGAAGGTCCAGCCGTTGCAATGGAACATGGGAAGTGTCCATAAATACACAGGCTCACTCCCCATTTCCCAACCAAGGACCAGGCTGAGGGTGCTCAAGTAAGCACCTCTGTGGCTGTACACAACGCCTTTGGGCTCCGAGGTCGTTCCGGAGGTGTAATTCAAGGCGACAGGGTCCCACTCGTCGGCGACCTCCACAGAGACAAAGCGGGGGTTGCCCTTGTTGATGAGCTGCTCGTACTCCAACTCGCCGAGCCGAATGCCTGTGGGGGAGTCGATGTCGTCGATGACGATGACCAAAGGCATGGATGGCTCATGAGTAGCACCGGACATGAAGATCCTGAGAGCCTCCCGGGCCAGGGGGACGAACTGGTAGTCGACGAAGAAGACTTTGGCTCCTGAGTGGCGGAGAATGGAGGCGATGTTTTTGGCATCGAGGCGGGTGTTAACGGTGTTAAGCACAGCCCCGGCCATGGGCACTGCGAAGTGCATTTCATACATTGCTGGAACATTAGGAGCCAGCACTGATACCTGCAATAAGCAAAACAAATTAATTTCAAATTCAGGACTTAAGTTCGTATCACTATTAATTATCACAGCTAGCTATATATACGTAAGGTTACGTCTAATTGACATAATGCAATCTAATGCTAACAATTAAACAATAATGCTAGGATCATCAAATTTGTTAAGTAGGGTAACATCAATTCGGAAAAGAGGAAAAACACTTACAACATCATGCTTGACGATGTTAAGAGAAAGGAGGGAGGAAGCGAGACGGCAGCAACGATCGTAAGTTTGGCCCCATGTGAAGCGAGTGCCTTCATAGATGACTGAGGGACGGTTAGCATAAAAGGCCGCAGCTCTCTTCAGAAAAGTTGTAGGGGTGAGAGCTGTATAGTTAGCCTCACATTTGGGAAGCATGTTCATTGATTCAGAGGCCATTTTGGGTAAGCTTCTTCTTCTCTAAGTGTAGATAATTTTTTCTCACAGAGAGAGAGAGAGAGAGAGAGAGAGAGAGAAGTGGTGGGTACTTTGGTTGTGTGAAAGACGTGAGACTGAGAGTGAATGGAGGGAGCAATTTATAGTGAATTGTCAGGCACCAAGGGTCCACGTTGTTTGGGTGGGTGGTGGGAATGGAAAATGGTGATGGATGCTGCGTGTTGCTTGTGTGGAAATTGCTAAGATATTACAATTGACTGAAGTTTGAATGCAAGAAAATTATTGACCCTTTTTATAAAATTAAAAAAATAAAATTTCCGGGACAGTAACCTAATGGGTTTTCACACCACCCATGACCCCTCCATGGGCTGCTTGACTTCTCCACTACGACCGAAATCCTTTTCACTCAAAATGTGTATCACTACAAACAAATTGTTGTAGGGTTGCGTGGGCGACAATCTTTAAACTATACCATAATTTGAAAATTTCGTGTACGAATTATTATTATTTTTTGGGATTTTAACTGTAGACGTTTCTCAATTTTGCCTCTAGTTTTAATAAGGTCCATGAACTTTTTTTTGAGGTAATTATATCTGTTAAATCGACAAGTAATTTGTAAGACTCGTGAGCTTGAGGAAGCAAGAACGGTGAGCAATCCCACATCGCTCGGGGAGGGAAAGGTGAAGCGCTTATATGTGTGAGCACTTCTCTTCTTAGCACGAGCCCTTTTGGGAGCTCACTGGCTTCGGATTCCTTGGAACTCCGAAGTTAAGCGAGTTGAGGCTAGAGCAATCCCAGGATGGGTGACCTATTGGGAAGTTGCTCGTGAGTTCCCATAAACAAAACCGTGAGGGCATGACCCAAAACGGACAATATCGTGCTAGGAGAGTCGGGTCGTGACATAATGGTATCAGAGCTGGACCCCGACCAGAAGTGTGCCAGCGAGGACGCTAGGCCCCAAGGGGGGGGGATTGTAAGACCCGTGAGCTTGAGGAAGCAAGAATAGTGAGCAATCCCACATCGCTCGAAGAGTGAAAGGTGAAGTGTTTATATGTGTGGACACTTCTCTTCCTAGCACGAGGCCTTTTGGAAGCTCACTGGCTTCTAATTCCTTAGAACTCCGAAGTTAAGCGAGTTGAGGCTAGAGCAATCCTAGGATGGGTGACCTACTGGGAAGTTGCTCGTGAGTTCCCAGAAACAAAGCAGTGAGGGCAAGGCCCAAAGCGGACAATATCGTGCTAGGAGAGTCGGATCGTGACATAGTTCCAATTAGGTCCTGCCGTCCAAATCTATCAATTTGTCCGTCAAAATGAGGAGTAAAAAGGTCCTTTCGAGTTCAAGAGTCTCATTGGCTTGATAAGAGAAATCCCTTGTGATGCCCCAAAAATGTCCAAAATTTTTCCAAATTCGTTGGTTTTGTATCAGGGGCCAAACTGCAAATTATTTTGTAATTTGGGTAATTTATCAAAAGATGAAGGGCCAAAATGTAATTACTGAAAGTTCAGGGCCAAATTTATAATTTTGAAAAATTGAGGCCTTAAAAGTAAATTGGATTATTCTTTTGGAACAAATAGTAACTGTGAGGGCCAGATTTATAATTATTCTTTTGCCTACATGATCGTGAGAAATAGCTCTACAATCACAGTTCTGGACCTGCAAATGCTACTATTTAAGCACACAGTTTGAACCCTATTATGATAGAGGATGAAAGCCCAAAATTTGTGAAACCCATTATGGAGAGCTAAAGTTCAAAGCCTCCTAACACTGATGATGAAGTAGAAGGAGTTCACAATTTGCTAAATCTTAGCCCCTTAAAGGGAGACAAAAATGTTCAAGTGTGGTTTGGTGGCGTCTTGTTAAGTTCGAATTTTTTTTAGTTGAATGTTTTAGTTTTATGTGGTTTGTAAGACTTTTTATGAAATGAAGTTGTTGTGTTTCGTGATTGGTACATGAATAAAGTCGGAATTAATCTATGACCCACTATGGTTTCAATATAAAATTTCAAGGATGAAAGCTTGCTAACGGAAAGATTACAACGACCCGTCTCATTTGTTTTCGCACTTTTTGCGAGTTTGTTCTTACATTAAGATTGTAAATGGTCACTTTCGGACCACCTTGTTAAAGTTGAGTTTTGCAATTTTGCCTTGTGCTTGGACGTGGAGCTTGCCCATAAGCACGCAGATGCAACTCGTTTGAAATTTCGAATTCAATGGGAGAAGTTGAGCATTGATGATACTCATCACTCTTATTCATCAAACCTAAATTTTCCTTTTGATAAGCTCTTAATAGGAATATTTTTTTCACGAAAGTTGTTAAACTGCTCAAAGTTATGCCCCCGTGGCAGTTTAGTTGAACGACTCTCGTTATTTCGAAATCTGGTCTGGCTTGAAACTAGTTTATCATTGTTCGATATCTTGCATGTCTCAATCTAGAAGACTCGATTGCAACGTTTTATGAAGACTTATGGTGATTGTATGCCCAGGCTTCTTCTTCGAAGTTATCCAATATCATGTATACTACAACATGTCATGTGTTCAGGCTAATCGAAGGTATGTGGAAACCTTGGTGATGTACAGACAAGAACATACTTATTATCTTCTATCCTGATTTGTTATCTTGGTTTGAGTATGAAAAGTTCTGATTGATGAACATTCAAATGTCAATGATATAAGATTTTACCATGATTGAAATTTTATAAGGACACGAAAGCGAAAGCGAAAGCTTGTGGTCTCACAATGATATTCTAAAGAGCATAAAATAAAGACAACGCAAAAAAAAAAAAGCATAAAATAAACACAAGTCGTAAATATTCAATTTTTAAAATAAAAATATTCACTAGTATATATATATATTCCAAAATAAGATTTGGACATTGTTTGTGTTGTCCCTTAAAGATACGATCAAATATCATATTAAAACTATATTTCGTAAAAACGTCAACAACCTCCACTTGCCTACTACGAAGAGAATTTTTTTTTTTTTGGATTGGAATAGATGCTTTATTAAAATAATAAGTACCAAAAGAGTGTATAAATATAGCACTGAAAACAACTAATATTATCCAAAACTCAAACATGAGAGACATGAACAAATACATGATCTTTTAAAAAAAGACTCGCGTCTGATCAACTCAATGGAAAACAAGAAAAGAGAAAATAAGAAGAGGAAGCATGAACATCCCTTCAATCTGCTGGACAACACCAGAAACTTGCAGCCTACAACAAACACAAATTCATAAAATAAAATAAATAAAGAAAAGAAGCAAAAATGAGATAATAATAATAATAATAATAATAAAAGTAAACTAAAAAACACAAATGAACAGTAAAAAAGAGAACTAGTTAACAAAATCCAAATAAATAAATACATAAAATAAAGTAAGAAGCACAAAAGCTAGAAACAAAATAAAAGAAAAAGAAAAATAATAGTGCATACACACCATGAGAACTTACCTGACAACCTGCAAATGTTTACTTAAAACAAAATAAGAACAACACAACTACATAAAACATAGTGTAAAAGAGCCATAGAAAGCTTAAAAACCTGAAACAAGACAACTACTAAGAAAACCATTCCAAAACGAAAGCAAAACAGAAAAAGAAACAAAAGCCTACTAAAACCATGCTGCATAAAAAACGAGGAAAACCCACAAAAACCACAAAACAAAATAAACACAAGGACGCAACAAAGGAAGAACAAAAGTTACAAAGAAAACACCAAAATGATCATTCTGAACAATACTAAAAGCTGACAAAACAAATGAGAATAAAAGAAAAAAAAATAAAAGAACCACAAACATAAATAAAAGAGAAGATTAAAACTATCTAAAAAAACATAACAGAAACAAAAGAAAATATATAATTAAAGAATGTATTGTAACCCTGTTTCCAATGAATTCATAAAAATAAAATATCAGATGTTTAGATAGTATATTCCAATGTAGTTATTAATAATCATGTGGCCCGAGATTTGTTGAGGTTTCTTTTTCATAAGGTCCTCCCTTCAATTTTGCCAAAATGCAATTGACCCTTAAATCAAAGTCGTGTAGAACATTTACATCAGAAAAGAAAAGTCATGTAGAAATTTGTTGGTAAGACTAAATCAATTCCAAATGCTAAGAATTAGGACCGGTATATTATTATGCTTTTTTGTTTGACCGAAGAACATGAGGGGAAGAAAAAGAAATTAAAAAGAGCAATTTCCACATTTGAACTTGACTACATGAGTATAAAGATGCATACAATAATGGGTTTTCTCCAAAAGAAAGATATACGATATTTAAGTTAGAATTCTACTTGAAAATAGACTAATCACCTAATCTTATTTCCACCAAAAGAAGTTTATTGAATTCTACAAGAAGAATATCCTATAGTGAACTCTGCAAGAAAAAACGTATTGAATTTTCCAAAGAAAGTTTAAGGGTGCAATTTCCAAGAACTCATTCTTGTGTTTATGAGAATTTTCCAGCAACTTTTTCAGGGTTACACAAGAAAGACGCACCTGTCCTTTTCCTCTGTCCCTACAAGGCTACGCACTAGGTGGCAGCCAAACGACCAAAAGAAAGAGAATTTACCAACAAATTAAATTTAGTGGAGAAAATGGAAAATCGTGTGAATTTGATGTAAAACAAATGGCGGAACCAATTGAGGAAGAGTTGGAGAATCGTTGGCGTAAAAACAAAAATAGAAAGCTACAGGTTTGAGCTCAGGCTTAGAATTGGCCCATGACTTATCATTTCAAAGATAACGGTATCACAAATAAAATTCATATTTCTAAGCAATGATCTATAGGCGTTTTCGGGCGTTTGACGTCGTTTAGCAGCCCAAAACAGCATTTTATTATTTTAACTAGTTTTGGAATTTTTATTATTTTTCCTTTTTAATTCATTGTTTGATTCTTATGGTTTCTAGGAGTATTTAAACAAATGTAGCCCATGGTTTAGAGATGTGATGTTATTTTTCAGACTTTGAATAAACTTGAGGTTCTCTTATTGTCACTGGGAGTTCAGCTTCTGCATGTTATGCACTCATCACTCAGCTTGGCACCCTGTTTCCAGTGAAAGATCTTGGACTGTTGCATTATTTCTTGGGCTTGGAGGTACATCACACATCTACTTCTTTACTTTTGTCTCAGACCAAGTACATTTATGATCTCCTGCTCAAACATGATATGATAGGTGCCAAGCCGTGTTCCACTCCTATCAGTTCTGTTAAGTCGGATCATTCTGGTGAATTTCTTCCTGATCCTACCACTTATCGATCTATTGTGGGTGCCCTCTAGTATGTCACTTGGACTCGTCCTGATATATTGTTTGTTGTGGGTCAATTCTGCCAGTTTATGCATTCTCCTCGTGTTCCTCACTTTCATGCTGCCAAACGATTATTGTGGTATCTTAAAGGCACTCTTACTCAAGGATTATTATTTCAGCAAGGTACTCATACTTTCCAAGCTTTTAGTGATGCTGACTGGGCTAGTTGCCCCTTTGATTGCCGATCCACCAGTGGTTTTTGTGTCTTTTTTGGTCCTAACCTCATTTCCTGGTCTTCTAAGAAGTAGCACACAGTGGCTCGCAATTCTATTGAAGTGGAGTACAGGTCTCTTGTGATACCTCAGCTGAGATCATTTGGCTTTGCAAGCTTTTTCGCAACTTACACTTTTATCTGTACCCCAAGCCGCTCATCTGGTGTGATAATCAGAGTGCCATTGCCTTAGCCTCTAACCCTATTCTTCATGCTCGTTCTAAGCATGTTGAATTGGATTATCACTTTTTGCATGAACTGGTTACGAGCAATGCTCTTACAGTTCGCCACGTTCCTATGCATGCTCAGCTTGCTGATCTATTGACAAAAGCTCTCTCTGCTAATCGTTTTCACTTCTTGAAATCCAAGCTTCAGGTTTGCCATGCTCCCTTCAGCTTAGGGGGGGAGTAAAGTCATATCTCAGCCTTCCACAACTGCATCTCCTGAGCAAGCTCAGGCATTAGATCATCGACCACATGGACAGACTCAATTAGACCCACCATGTGCTAGTCCCGGTTAATTAGGAGTAGACTTCCTAATTAGTTTGTTTGTTTTCAGAGAGAATCTTTTCAGTTATTAAAGTTTACTTACACATTAAGTTTGTATAAAGCTATATACAGCTTACTATACTGAATTAATTAAGTAATGAGAAATACATAACTTTCATTTCTCTTTCAAATTAACTAAGTACACCCTATTTAACTACCAAAAATACCCATAATACACCATAATACACTATATCACACAATACCATAATACTAAGTGCACCCTATTTTACATGAAGATTTACTTTTAATTCTTTTGTATTATTAATGCCTAATTCCCAAAAGCTTTCGCTGGAATTTAGTTCTTACAATTTCTCATCTTTTTCATTCTTGCAGGACAGAAGAACATGGTTTAAGGGATTTGTGAGTTTTTTTTTCTCACTTCTATTCTTTATTTATATTTTATATTTGCTTTTCACCATTTTTTTTTTATATTTTTATATTTGCTTGTGAATCTCAAGTTCATATTTTATTGTTGACATTTGATTTAAGTGCCTTGAATCTTCAGTACCTTGAACCTGTCTTCCACTCTATTGCCAAGGAGCAAGAAAACAAAACGAGTGTTGTTAATTTGAACCTCAAGTTGAAATTCCTTTCACCCAAAAGAAGAGAAAAAGAAAAAAGAAAAGTTCATTTAGATGGAAAATTGAGCTAATGTATAAGGTGGACAATTGTATGGGCTATCTTGGACTGATGAATGGTCTTTTATCATTGTCAGCCTTGGGAAGATAGAATGTTGAGTGCACATGAGCAAGGCACTCTTTTTTTGCTCCAGAATTTGGATCCGGCATACACTTCAGTAGAAGTGGAGGTAATAATCAATATTTCCTTTTGTTATCTTTTTTTGTCATTTTATAGTAGGATAAATTAGTAATTTAATAAATAGTTTGATAGTAGAATGCACTCAATTAATTTTAGAGTTAATTTAACAACACCCTTTACACTATCGCTTAATAATAAAATCCGAGAGCGAGATATTCGCTACGACCATCTTGTCTTCATGTTTCAATTTAGAACTTCAAAATGACTGCTCTTATTAATTTAACACCACAAAACAGCTCAAAGAGCAGCCATCCCAGTCAATTACGTTTGAGTGGTTTCCATTAATTAATTAGAATAGATTAGACGAAAGAAAGCAACTCTCTTTGCATTAATTAATTAGAATAGCTCCATCCAATTCACAAATCCTGATTCCTGATTCCAACAGATCCCCCATTAACCAAACCAAAAATTAATAAATAAAGCCACCTCTTGCTGAATATCTACATAGCTTGTGGGCCGTCATTCTTCTTCTCCTTGTTTTTTCTTGTTAATTTCCGGACGAGTGAAAAAGTAACCAAAGCTAGCACAAGATCGTCATGGGGTGGGACACAAAATGCAAGGCGCTTTCCTCCTGTTAAAAATTAAATAAGCTCATGCTTTCGATGGCAGAGTCACTCTTAGGGGTCATTTGTTACATATGATTGACTTGGACTGGCTTGAACTAAATTTAGTCTCATATTTATTTCATCTAATCCTAGTCTTAAATGAGATTGCTAATACGGACCCACCAAAAACACATCCTTAGGAGAGGACTAATAAATCCATGTAGAAGGGGATGATTAACTAGTCTCATGCTCACCAATGTATAACATCCATATATTATATTGTAATAATAATAACATATATTATTCTTATAATATACCCATATATTTTATATTATAATATACATATATATATACACATATACTATAATATACAAATATACACGTATATTATATATGTATATAATATATGTATAATATATGTATATATGTGTGTATATATTACATATATTATATAGTATATATAACATACATATGTATATAGGCGTATATTATTATTATTATTATTATTATTATTATAATATATATATACACACATACTATAATATACATATATACCCATATATATATATTATATATTATAATAATATTATAATATACATATATACACATATATTATATAATATACATATACACGTATATTATTATTATTATAATATACCCATATATATATATTATAATATAATATACATATATCAAGCTAAGACTGTCAGGTGTGACAAATGACCCCTTAGAGTAAGGTCGCCCCCACTAACTGTTTGACCTATCTGCTATATACTCTATTATATACACATGTTCTAATATAAACCATCTAGTAATTTAAGTTAATGACCCCATAAAACAAATTAAACATGATTAAGTTAGAAATACTTAGGTCTAACATGTAATTCTTAAATATTTATATATTTGATAGACTTGTATATTCTACTTCGGTCCCAATCTTACAACTCTACCTCTGCTCATGAATGTCTTCATTCCTTAATTAAGTGAAGTACTAGGTAAGTCATGATCATGCATGTTATTATGATCACCACTTAAAGAATGATGTCCACGATGAAAAATGCATTAACTTGAGTTTCAATAAATCCATATACAGTATACTGTAATGTGTAACTGAAAAACAACTACTTTGAAACAGTACAAACAACTATATCATTTGCGGACTTGGGAGTTGGGACATAGTTTATCTTATACCATGCGACTGGTTTCGTTTTGTTTCAATTAATGGATTGATGTTTGATGTTTCAACCTTTGGCCTTTGGAGAAGGCCATGTTTGTATAATGTGTTTTTTTTTGTTTTTACATACAATTAAACACAGAAGGATACATACAATACAACCACCATCTATAATCAGAAATTAAAGACAAGATGCACCAAAATTACTAAATTCATTTGTACTTTCAAAGACACAATGAGAATCACTATGCCCCTCTTCACTTAACTCATCGAGCGAAGCGCAACAATGAAATAGGCTATCTCCCCCGTACTCCCCGTCAAGACTCCCACGGCTTAGAGTTTCAATGCGAGCTACTCGGTTCAGATAAGGGTTCACGCATCCCTTCTCGTCAGAACTCTTACCTATCCAAGTTCGAGCTTCGATGCGAGTGAGGTTTTTCGAAAGTTGCCATAGCATCCTCCAAATTTTCTCCATGTCGTTGTAGTTGTCAACACGACCCTAGCTCCATCCAAAAACCTCCTCGAAAATGCGAATCTTGAACTTGGCTCTGATAACAATTGATGGGGATCGAGGTCAGGACATAGGTCACCAACAACACACACAAGCATTGAAATCTACGACTAGTGCAAACACACATATATAGGCTTTACAAGACTTGGACACCAAAGCTACTTGGTCCAAAAGTTAACTAATAAATTATAAATTGAGAAAATAACAATATCTCATGAAATAACAAATTAAATAATAATAATATATGACTTCATTCACCTCCTATGCTCCTACATCAGTCTATGGCTCCAAAAAAAAAACAGACATGCTTTTGGTTGTTCAGAGAGGGTCCAGGTATACATAAAGAAACATTGACTTTGACTTTGATTTCGTTTCTTTTCTTATTGCTGAATGAACAAATTGGGTAATTACGATGATAAAAAATTGTTGGAGCATTAACACAAAGAAAAGGAAGAAAGAAACAGCACAGACGATTGCAAAAGGTTGGCAACGCTCTCAACAAGTCCTTTAAAAAATCTTCATGCAGAGATTTTAACAAATTGATGCCTTTTCTATTTATAAAACATTCACCTATTTCCTCATATATACGAATTTGTTGTAGACTTGGTTGTTTGAAATTGTACAAAATTTGTTTTAATACATCATATAATAAATAGTTCAATTACTAATAATATGGAGGCATTTTGTATAGGTGATTAAGTTGAGAAACACTATCGATATTGCTATAATGGGCCATATGAAGGTCTTATAACTAGCATTATAAGTTCTGCTACCAACCTTTTCCTTGGAGAGCCCGCCTTGTACTGATGCTCTTCTAGCAAAAACTAGGAAAGGAACAAGCAAACCATTACTTTTTTCGTAACTTTCTTTTGGCCTAGATGACAGCTTATGACTTGGTTGCAAGCTGGAGAGTCCTTTTGGCAATAATAGCCGACAAAGTTCCCAACAGTTGGTTGGATTTGATAACACCAAATCTAATAAATGTTGAAGGAATAAATTAAGTTGAATGATTTGTTGGCATGGCTGGTTTGCCACCAAACTTCACTACAAAAAATGCAAGCTTTTACAACATTGGATTACAACGTTTATTTACTAAATGCTGCAAATAGTTATTATTTACAACATTTACAAATAAAACGTTGTGTCTTGACGTTGTATTTGAGTATTAAAAGAACAAACCCGGTTTTTCAGTGTTTACAACACGTTTCTTGTGTTGCAAAAAGTTTCTCTCTCACAGCGAATCAGAAACGCTGCTAACGCAAAACTTTTCCACGAAATTTTCCTTTCCCGCGTGGGCACCATTTTTTCCCGCATAGTCTCTTGTCAAACCTTGAATGTAGATATTTTAGTCCCAAAAAGTATATTAAAAAACTAAAAGCAATAAGCTTTACCCATCCAACGGACTTTTCAATCTCCATATCCTTGCTTCCATCTTCTCTCATCTACCACCCATTACCTTGCTTGCATCTATACAAATCATCACTCCTCTCCTTTTCTGAAATTTTTCTGCTGTGAAAAATATCATGACCGGCTCTATTGGCTAATTTGTGTTGGGAGATGGGGCCAAATTGTAGATTATTCTTACCTTTTCTCTTTTTCTTTTATGATTCAAGTTTCTTTTAATCTTAATTTTTTGCTTTTTGATTTCTGGATCTGTTGGTGGCCGGAATTTATGGTTTATGTAGATCTGCTGGTGGCTGTTATTCTTCCTCTTTTCAATTTGAACATTTTAAAATCTGGTATTTTGGGTACGATTGATTTTGGGTGGGTATGATTTATATTGGATTTGGGTATGAGTGATTGTATGCCTGTAATTATTTGGTATAGGATATGGTATGATCTTGTGTTTTTTTCTTCATGTCTCCTGTTTCTCGTTTAATGCTTGCAGCGTTGTATTTCTTTATTTCTGGGCAGGGGTAACAGGGGAGATAACAGCTATCTGGTAGTGGTGGAGCCTCAAAAGGAAAAGGCAACATGGTAAGACTTTCATATGATTGTGGCTCATATATAAGTTAACTTCAGACGTAAATAAACAAGGCTTATGCTTTTCTATTCTTCTTATGGATGCAGATAACAGATCAAGTATCTTGACTTGGGAACTACAGATCCTATTTTCTGGTTTTACACATATTTAGTTCAATACAACTGTAATCAATTGTAAATATATATATATGTAAGACGATTTTGTAAAATCCACTTGTGGTTAAATTAATGAAGTCATCATTCACTACATTTTATTGCCTTTTTGGATTTCATGGACAGGCCATTGAAGACAAGAATATCAAAAGTAAGAAAATAAAATTTCAGCATTTGTGAAACAAAAGCAAAAGCATATCATAAATTGAGCCATCGTTGTAAATAGCTAGTGATGGATTATTATATACAGCGTTTTTGAAGTGCTGTAAGTAGGACAAAAACATCATTTTCTACATGCTCTGAACACCGATTTGCAACACTTAAAACAAGTTAAAACAAACTGGTTTATGACAAAAGATAAACGCTGCAAAAGAGTTAGACCTTTTGCAGCATCTTGATATAGGACATTTAGGTAAACGCTGCAATTGATAGTTTGCAGCGTTTTTGGAATGTTGCAAATAAGCATTAATCTTGTAGTGCTTGTTAGGAAAACTTCTATTTTAGGAAACACAAATTGTTGATTTCTTAGAATTGTGTGTGTTGAATGTTGTGTAATTATATTAGAATTGGGGATATTGAAATTTGTGTAATTACACAAATTACGATATCAATTACATTAGTTGGATGAGCTCGGAGACCAAGCTACCTCATTGTATAAATATGTGTGATGGTAATACAAATGTATCAAGTTGAAAACTAGAAAATATTTTCTCTCATTCTCAGATTTTATCATTCTCTCATTCCCAAATTTTATCATAGTATCAGAGCAGCGATCTTGCTGACTCTAGCCGTGAATCCTTGCTGTTGTCATGGGGGAAGACGATTTTACTCCTCCTGGAAGTAGCCCCACCGATCCTACTACTCCTTTTCAACCTACCTACACCGAATTTGTTGCTCAAATGGCTGAGTTCCTAAAGACATAAATACTGACCTCGACTTCAACCTCGACTATCACTTATGGAAATTCCGCTGCACAAATTAGCATTAAGTTGGATGGCTCCAACTATGCCTTATGGTCTCAAGTTGTTGAGATGTATGTCGATGGCAAAGATAAGCTGTGATATCTCACTGGCGAGCTCCCATCACCTCCTCAGACAGACCCGACGTTCAACTGATGGCGAACAGAGAATGCGATTGTGAAAGGATGAAAAAGTTAAGGCCGTTGTGTTGGAAAATACTCCGAGCAATCTCAAGTTAATACCTCCTTCAATTAAAAAAGATCTTGTAGCTTTTGACAAACTCAAGCTAGTTCATCTTGCTCCATTTTATCCTCAAGATTTTTCAAATGGAGATTTATTGATGCTCAACTTGGCGTTTATGTTCATCATATGCGTTCGAGTAGTGATTTTTCTGAATTGCAAAGGATTGGTATGCTTGCGAAACAAATGGTGGAGAAAGGGATGCATGAAATATTTCCTTATGTACATTTGCTTATTACATTGGCTTTGGTTTTACTAGTTGCAACTGCTTCAGTGGAGAGGGCATTTTCAGCCATGAATATTATCAAAAATCCACTTCGCAACAGAATGAGAGATCAATGGTTGAATGATAACTTGGTTATTTACATTGAAAGAGATGTTTTTTCTTGTATTGATAACGAATCTATAATGCAACGGTTTTAAAAGATGAAAACTCATCATGGACAATTGTAAATTGTATTGTTAGTTTTGCCATGAATTATGAATGGAAGTACTATCTTTATGTTTTTAGTGTTAAAATTTTGAGACTTTTACACTATGACTCTATAAGGTCACAATCCTACGTCACCACTGACAGACAACATCATCAATGAGGGACCCTGGTTAAAAATTTACTTGATTCTCTTGGTGATTTTCTTTTCTTCTTCTTTACTCATGGATACGACCATCTTTTGGAAGAGCTTTGGCTCTTGATTTCCTTTACGATATCTTTTTTTTTTTATGCGCTATGACTCATCAAAGGAAGGGTAGTGCTCTTGCCTTGATGTACTGAAATATTTTATATGCTTGTTCTTCAATTTAGAACTTTAAAATGGCTCTGACATTTGAAAGACCACGATGGCTCTTATTACAACCAAAAATCCACTCAAATAGTTATAGCAGCCATCCCAGTCAATTACGTTTGAGTGGTTTCCATTAATTAATTAGATTAGATGAAAGAAGGCCTTCTTTCTCTTTTCCTTTTTTTTCCTTCTTCATTGACCCAAACAAGCAACTTTTTTGCGCTTTCTCCAACTCCCCTTGGATTCATGTGTGGTTGATGATAGTGGGTTTGTGCAATCCCATCCAATTCACAATCCCTGCTTCCAACAGGTCCCCCATTAACCAAACCATGCATGCATAAATAAAGCCACCTTTGTTATTGATTTTCTTACATTATAATTAATCAGCTAGTTAGTGGGCCGTCATTATTCTTCTTCTTATTGTTTTTTTCTTGTTAATTCCCGGACGAGTGAAAAAGTAACCAAAACTAGCACAAGACAAAGACCCTGCACTTGATAGTCACGGGGAGGACGCGATGCAAGGTGCATTGCATTTCTCCTGATAAAATGATCTAAAATACCATAACTTTTTAATCTTACAATCACACCATCACACCATCACATAGTGTTATTAATTAATTCATGTTATGAAATGTGTATTTATTTATTAATACTATACCCTCCAGTTTGTGACATATCATTTATGTCCTCCATCCATATTATAACACGTGAATTAATAGCAACACGTGACGATGCGATTGTCACACCCGAATTTTTTTTCCTAATATATGCATTTATCGGTTAAAAAATTATATTATATATGTCATCTTGTTCATGCATTATGATCAACGTCTTCATTGTTTAGGACATTGCTGGCCTCCTTTTCTGGCAATAAATATTCTTTCTTACAAATCACAGTTTAAAACACATGCAAAAATAATTCGATTAAAAACACACACGCAAAATTATGCACACATTTCAAACTATGGTTAGTAGAAAAAGTAAGAATTCATACTTGTGAGGGATAGAGACAAGTATTTTCTAATGTTTAATTAAGGGAAGTACCACAATACCTCATGATCACCACTTAAAAAATGATTTCCGCAATGAAAAATACATTTAACTTTTTCTATTTTTGGGTTTCAATATATACAATTAAACATAGAAAATTAATACAACCACCATCTATAATGAGAAATCAAATTACCCCAAAAAAGGGGGAAAGAAGCAAAGAACACAACCACCAAACGTTTGTCATGCACGAAGCTGAGAGAAACGCCTGGAGATTTGTCCATGCTCCAAACAGGACATGCTTTTGGTTGTTCAAAGAGGGTCCAGGTAAACGTCAGATTGATTTTCATTCATAAAGAAACATTGACTTTGACTTAATTCCGTTTCTTTTCTTATTGCTGAATGAACAAATTGGGTAATTGGGATGATAAAATATTGTTGGAGCATAAAGACAAACAAAAGGTTGGCACCGTTCTCACACCAAGCATGAAAATGGGTTCCTTGAAAAATCCTAATGCCTTTTAGATTTTAGCAAAAATATTTCAGCATGCCCTTTTTTTTTTATAGTTAAAATTTAACTAAAAATTCACAAAATTTGAACTCCAATCACACTTCCTAATTTAGGACTTCATAAATATTATAATTATTTTTTAATTCAATATAAATGATTCATCTATGTAAAAAAACTACATACATATAATAATAATAATAATAAGCATTAATTAAAATGTTAAAATATTCATAAAACAAAGCAACATTAAATTATAGGAAGCCACTACTAGGAGTCATTTCTCTCTCCTCAAATTTAGAAGCTCCTAAAGAGCTCCCTATTTTAGGAGGTGAATAGGGAGTATGGTTGTAACAACCCGATCCCAATTTAAGAGTTAAATATTAAAATATTAAGGCGAAGGGCGATTTTACCCCGGTTAATTTAATAAGTTAAAGTGACTTTAAGATCGGAAAGAATTTGGTGGAGCGGAGTGCACCGTTGCGTCGGCTCGTCCGAAGCGAGTCCGTGGAGCGTGCGGAACACCCGATTCGAGCCCGAGCGAGCGTTTAAGGTCTAAAAATGGTAGGGGCAATTTTGTAATTTTGAAAAAGGGATTAAAAATCAGAAACCAGCTATTGGCCAATCGGCCAGCGGCCCATTAAACCCGGCCCCCCTTCGTCTTCAACCTCTCGAACCCTCTCTCACTCTCGACCGATCGAGACCGAGGTGGCGTAGAGCCTGAACTAAGAGCCAACGCTTGAGACCTTGCCAGAAGCCTCCTCGTCCTCCTCGTGTCATCCTGTCCTTGGTTTCAGGAAAACACCTCGAATCGCCT
Organism: Prunus padus; assembly: GCA_024362665.1. NCBI lineage: Eukaryota > Viridiplantae > Streptophyta > Magnoliopsida > Rosales > Rosaceae > Prunus > Prunus padus. The sequence goes on along the minus strand of JANFAM010000013.1, from coordinate 1,184,886 downwards.
CTGCAAACTCGAAAATCAACCGGAGGCTTCTGTCGTCGATCCGATTGCTCCAATCCGACCACCAATTTCAGATCAAGGTGAGTTTTCTTCTCCTTTCTTCGAGTTTTAGCGGTTTCGAGGTTGGTTTTGGCTGAATTGAAGTTTGGAAGCGAATTGAAAAACCTGGGTTTTGCTCCAATCGGGTTTGAATTTCCGGCGTGATTCGGCCGGTTCTTGGCAGTTCTCACTGCCAAAATGTTCCCCTCCACCCGCGATCACTAGCGTAGGCCTTGCCCGAAAACTCCAAGATTTTCCGTCGCGGAAAAATCACTCAAGCCACCCAAACCTGCCGGCGCGTGTGGCGGCGCGTGGGCAGGGTGGTGGCGGCTGATTCTTCGTGCCTAAATGCCTCCCGTAGTCTCCCGAGCGCATAGGTATGCTCGAACGAATTTTGGAAATCGTTTGAGCGAATAACAATGTTACCGAGTTAGGTTTAACTAGGGTTAACTTGGGTTCGTTGAGTTTGAACCGTCGGATCGTGACGAAACTTGGAAGTTAAGTAATTGAGGATCGTAGAAACCTATAGGAACTTGCGGATCGTTGTTTGGAGGTCGGAAACCTAAGGAGCAGAGCGAATCAAACCTAATAAGGATTTAATCCAATATTTAATCCAGGGAACTTCAAGTTAACTAAAAGGCTTATTGTAGAATCAAATGGGCCGGAAACCTTTCTAACTACAATTGAACCCTTTTAGGCCCGAGGGTTCGGGATTTTCTATTAAATTATTATGCCGAGCTTTGGTGAAGTAATAAATGGTTTAATTTTTCGTAAATAGGTACTCAAGCCGGCGGTAGTGCGGGAAGGCCCTTCTAAGGGTCGAGGCTAGCTCGGACCGTGAGTGAGTGGACCTTTGATTTCTATAAATGTTTTTATTACATAAATGCTCATTTAATGCTTTTGTGAAATTATTGATTTCCAAATAGTATTTGTGATTTGCATATTAGAGTTTAATTGAATTTATTGAATATTTTCTATAAATTAACTTAGAACCTAAGATGGGATTTTAGATTGAAATGCATGATTATAAGATTTGGATTTTAGAATGGCTTGAGGAAAAGACTTGTTTTTGATTTATAAGATTATGAAAGTTTTCAAACCACTCTAGGTACCCTATTAATGCTGCCTACGGAATAAAAATTGATAAAGGTTATTACCGGTCCTACGGACCATTGTTGCCTTCGGTTTAAGTCTGCGCTGACTCACGCCCCACGAGTCTCGGGGGCGCTCGGACCGTGCGGAGCGAGGAGCGGCCGGGTAAACTTTGTGTTTTCCGAGTCCCTAAGCGGGACGCGGCTTAGGTTGACTTGAGTGTCTCTAAGTCGTGAGAGGGCGTGGCTCGGACCGACTTTGTGTCACGCAGGAGTCTTACGAGGATTGGAATTGACGGTTGAATACTGGAATTGTGGAATTGTTAAGGGTATACCTAGGTGGATTTTAATTAAGTTGATTTGATTAATATCTTCGTTTATGAATAAGAACTTTTATGTTGATGAATTTTATAAATTTGATTGTTAATGCATACTTTAAATTATTGCTCGTTTATAGAATTGTTTTCTAATGTTTTTAGCAGTGGGGCTAACTTGTGTTTTCAATTTTCTAAAAACTACCTTTTTGGTCCACTCACCTTTTTAAATGTTTCGCCCCCAGTGTTTGTAGGTCGTAGCTGAGCACCACCACCGGCCCATCATCACCATCACCACACTCCTTCGACCTCGTGTAGGGTCCTTGACCCGAGAAGAACTTTGTATCTAATTATTTTAGTAGCTTTGAATTTGCCCAAACTTTTGTGAGGCTGAGGCCATACTCTTTAGTTTACATTGGTGTGTGAACTTAAACTTGTGCGTCTTGAAGTTTGTGGAATTAAAATTGTGCTTTGCTTGGAGTGTAAAAGATTTGGGAATTAGGCCAATTACGGGGGAGACTCTGCCAATTTTGGCGAGAAGTCGAGCTTAAAACTCTTTAAAACTCAATTTCCTTACAAAAAGGGCAAAATGGTCAAGTGTGTCCGACACCGACAGAGATGTCGGCCACGAGCCAGGGAACTTGGCCGGATTCCAAAGCGGAATTAGGGTCGGGTCTGTCAATGGTTGGAATTGTATTTTTCCAATTCCTCCCTAAAATTTGTTTAAAATGTGGTTTAGAGAGCTCGTTGTGGATGCTCGACAAATTACTAAGATTTGTTCGTGAAATAATTTTATTTTTATTTTTTGGGTTAAGAAGTATACCAATTGGAATGTAAACCTTGAAATGTGAAGGAATGGGCAATTGGACTTGGAAGAAGAAAATTGAGGCGAAGGTTAAAGAGCCTAACGAAATCTAGCTGATTGCCGAATAATGAGACCCCCAACCAAAGTTCGGGTATGCTTCAAGACTCGGCGGTGGGCTTAAGAGGAAGAGGCCTGGTTGATCAAGTTCTTGGTGGCCCTTTCAAACTGGGCTATGTATAGGAAACATTGGAGTTGTGGGCCTTAGTTAGTTAAGAATCTATTGAGCCCACATTCTTGGCGAAGGACAAATTTCCAAATGAATTTTGGTAAAACTTTTTAACATTGGGGGTCAAACCAAGTTAGGGAGGTGGGCTTATGATCAATGTGGTGGTCAAACCTAACCTAACTTTAATTTAATTTTTTTCAATAGTTGTAATAGAAAAAATCGACTATGAAGAAAAATATGTATAACAACTTGCATCTTTAGAAGAAAAGAAAAAAAAAACGTTAATTTGGTTAAATGGTTATGACCTAGGAGTAACCTTAAGCTTAGATCGATTATCTATTTACTTCATCTTTAAGCCCGTTTGTTTACCACTTCGTTGTTTTTTCTACCATTTGAATTGATGAACACATACATGGATTTAGCCAAATTCGCTTGAGCATGTATGCTTCCCACTCATCCGAGTTCGAATCCCCATGCATATAGTTTAGAATAGATTAAAGTAGAATATCGCTGGTATAAAAAATTAATTGATGAACAAAATCACGTATCCTATAAACATCTAAATGATTTTGGTGATAATCAAGGATAAAAAAGTTTTGCTTAATGGAATTTTGCCTTGGATTATACTTGAAGAGAATCTAAAAATTGAATGATTTGTATGGAAGTTTGAGTTTTTCATCAAATAAGCAATGAGATTAGTACGCACTTTCTATAAAACTAAAACAAAAGCTTAAGTGAATGTCCGGCTAATAACAACCTAAAAAATTCTAACCACTAAAAACAATATAGATAAACTATCCTATGTCAGGTTCGATTTTGCAGAGCATTGAAATTTGTATGCTCACTTGATGTTTGGATCCATTTCACACCGCTTTTACGGCATACTAATGAAGACTACTCCTCATGAATCTCGCCTATATAGAATTGGTTCTTTGTGCTAATGTTATTATATTAGCCATGACACCCATGTTATTATATGGTCTTCTAATCCTATGTGGACTCGACAATTTGCACTGATCAAGGAGTACAAACTTAGACATTATCTGCAATTCTTTTTCTAAGAGTGTTTTAATAGGAAACAAAAACCTAGAGAATTCCTAATTCCATATGGATTGAAACAAACTATACTAATGCAATCCGGATTACTTAAGTGTTTCTTAATGGGCAGGAAGCTTAAGTAAATGCATATAAATAGAGTCCCTTCTCTAGCAGTTAAATTACGTACTCATACAGAAAATCTCACCCCATAAGAGAAAGAGCTTAAGGACTGTCTAGAAGAAGAAGATCTCTATCTTATTTACTGAAGTCATGTCTGATCAAGGTTAGTATTATTGAATAAAGACATTAAATAACTTACAACCCACCTCCCCAATAGGTCATCATGTCATCTAGACTTATGTCAAACTTCTGCTCACACCTCATGTACTGGTGGCAAGTAGTGGAACACAATGCCTAGACCAATCTAGCATACCACTCTCTATGGCACTAGGGGTATCTCTCTCCCATAGGACGATCTTTAAGCTTGACGTGCAAGACTTCCTTCTAGCATGTGCCATCAAGTGAGAAACTCATATCCATTAATGTCAATGTGTGGCTTGCTAATCTCTAGTATTGTGTCCCCCTTTTTGTACATTCTTGCATCTTTTTATGGTTAGGGCATGGTCGAACTCAAGCAAACACCCATCTCGAGTATTACGTGGCCAAGGTGCACCACGAAGTTGGAAGTTCTCTTATGCCTCTTGGATGTCTACATGTCAAACATATATATATATATATATCGATGATACTTGAACCGCATAAAATATGGCGCAATAGTGGCTAATATGTTGGCCACTATTGTCCTTGGGGCTCCCTGTGGCATGACAAACCTTTGGAATTCATATGCATTCCCCCTAGGATCCTACATAGAGAAAGCTTGTTAGGCCATCTTCAGTCATAGGCTAAAAATAAATTGGCCAAATTTGGAGGCCACATTTAGCCATTTACCCTCCAACTGTGCCACTTGTAGTCTAACTATAGCCTAGGCCAAATTTGTTTGTGGGCCTAGCGCATATTCTTTCAAGAAGAGAAAGTATCACACGTGGACGTAAGCACGGAACATCTCGTGCAATTACATATAGATTGCCTAAAATTAATCCTTTTCGTTGATGTATTGGATATAGCCATTGCATTAAAAAAAAACCCAACCAACTTTTGAAATTCAGCTGTTGGATTCCAAGTCTCTCTCTCTCTCCTAAAGCTGCCATATTTCGCGCAAAAGGGCTCCACCTCTTTTTCCTCTTCACATGGGCTGCAAAACAGAGCTTTGGGCTCCACACAAAATACCAGTCCAGGCAAAACTTGGATTGGAATTCCACCCCAAATTTCACATTTCTCAAATTTCCACCCCCCAAAATACGTGGGTTTGAGAAGAATTTTGGGCTCAAAACTGAAAATTTGGGTTTTGACCCCAATGGTTAGACATGGTCCAAGGGTGAGGGCATGGTGTGGAGAGCTTGAAACCATACCTCTCCCTATATAGCTTGGGACTTTTCCTTTCTAGCATGAGGAAACATTAACTTGATTAAGTACTCCTAATTGGCTTAAATAAATTCATACAGCCTCCAATTGGCTTGCCGTCAATTGTGCTAGGCTCGTTTGGACCTCCCGGATTTTCTAGTATTTTTAGATTTCCCAAATTCCAAGCGGAAGTACTACAAAAATAATCAAAATGCCCTTAATGCTTACAAACTTGAGCAACTCTTCAACATATCTAGGTCTAATAACAATCTAACATACTCTATCTTATATCATGCCTTGATGTAGAGGTTAATGAGTAGCGCCAGATTAAGAGTGTTTGGATGAAGAAATTTAAAAGTAAATGGAATTCATAAATGACGGAAATTAATATTTTAGAATTTGTAAGGTTTCTTGTTTGGATAACGGATTTAAAGTACGAAATTTAACCTTTATTGTAAAGTTATCTTCTTTTTTAAAACTCAATCTCTCTTGAAATTTTAGAAATTACGACTTTTAAATAGAATTTAGAGTTGAGATTTATGACCTCAAAATTCCATTTTTTTCCCACGTAGAATTTCTAAATTTCTATGTTTTTTATCCAAACACCGGAATTGATCATTTCAATTTAGAAATTTTGACTTTTGTCAAAATCCCAAGTTTATTTCCCTCATCTAAACACCCCTGCTTATCATTGGTCTTCAATTCTAATCGTTAAACTGCCCTACAATGTGGAGTGGACAACATCGTAAAATTTAATAAAACTGACGGCTGATGATTGGTCTTAACCTCATATTAAGAGCACATCCACCCATTGCTATGGCAACCTAAGGGCAACTACTATTCACGTGAGATATGAGGAGAGGAATTTGTATAGAATTTTGGTGTGGGAAGTGAAGAATATGACTAGGTATTTATTTTTAAAAAAATCTGAAATTTTTGTTATTTTTTTAGATTTTTTTTCGTTGCTGATGTTAACAAATCCAGACAAATTTTACCTTTGGACTTGCTCAGTTACATGGGACTCACCAGTTGCCCGAGCAACTAAAGCCGGTTTTAACTGGCGCCTGGGTCTTGGGTCCCTCCCCGCTCGGTAGAACCTAATCACTGGAAATGCTATAATTGGGTATATGTCGACTTTCAAAACAAGAGAAAACAAGAGACGTGTATGGAATGGATGCATGGCATTGGCAGGGACCATCACTAGAGGTGTCAAGCGGGCGTGCAGACGGCCGGCCCGCCCCATTTAAATTCGTGCTTTTAACATTTTCGTGCCGTGCGGCCGCCCATTTAATTTATCGGGCCGTGCCGTGCCGCCCATTTAGTAAAATCATTGATCCCGCCCGCCCAAAGCCCATGTCCACATTGAAACGGGCCGGGCCGGGCTCGTGCCGTGCCCGTGCTCGTGCTCGTGCCATAATCGGGCCCAAGAACCAACCCATTTAATTTGAATTTTTTCACTTGATTTTTTTCCCACTAGATAATTCAAATTATAAACATTAAAAATATAATTAGAGGCAAGAAATGATGAACTATTTGAAAACATTAATCAATCAAACATCCAAACAATATGAAATGGCGGAGGGCAAAAAGTGTCCAATTCCACAAAGTCCAGTTCAACTTTTTATCTTTAAACAACTTATTATTTTATATGTGAAGAAATGTCTTGCTTTGATTATAAGAGAAGCGTATATGTCATATGTACTAATTAGATATCAACTCTAATATTGTTTAATTAATTTGTAGTTGATATGTTTAATTAATTAAGGACCCAAGTAATTTCCCTAAAATGAAAGACATCAAATATATGTTTATGATTATAAAAAATAAAATAAAAACCATATAAACAATGACATTAGATGTCAAATTTTTGCATTTTGACTTTTGAAAAAGAAAAAAAGCTAAGTGGGCCGTGCTTGGGCCGTGCTTAAAGCGGGCTTGGGCTCGTGCCGTGCTTGAAGCGGGCTCGTGCCAAGCCCGCCCATGTCGTGCCATGGGCGGCCCGGTCCATTGGACCTCATTTTTGATCCCGGCCCGGCCCATGCTTTCGCCGTGCGGCCCGCCCATTTAATATTCGTGCTCGTGCCGTGCCGCGCCTAATTTAAACGGGCTGGGGTCGTGCCGTGCTGGCCGGCCCGTCCCGCTTGACACCTCTAACCATCACAAGCAAACGGAAAGTAAATTGCGTGGTGAGTGAGACAGACAAAACAGAGACATATTGATTTTTCTTACCCACCGGTTGAGAGGCTTGACACATGTGCTAACCCCCCGTGCGTTAACCACCGTACAACAAATACCTAATTCTCATCCCCTACAATAATTTGACCCAAAAATAATAATAATAATCATATAAACCTACATTTATGTAGTGAATATGTAAATTAAATTAAACTTACAGCTTTACCCTAGCAATATTGAGCTTTTTGTTTAATGGGACATATAGCTATATCCTTGTCAAAGTATTTGTCGTGCTTGATGTAATTGAATTCAAACTCTCGTCCCATCAATTGAATCGAATCTATGTAAAGGCTTGCTTGCTTGATTATATTTACTTTTGGTCGAAAATGTCTATTTACAATATTAGTAATGCTATTTGAAATTTTCATACATTAATGTAAGGTATTTAAAAGCATTTCGCTTTTTGTGACATTTTCTCCATGTGCTCTTAACAAAATAAAAACAAACGAAAAAATATTTCGCCATCGTTGAATCCCCAACATGACACGACCACATTATTCATCTAAAACAACCTCTCATTCATTTTGATTTCGAGTTAAACCATTGTTATCGTCTTTAAACTTAAAGCTCACTTCCAATTCAACTAATTTAATTAATACTATTTCAAAACAACAATAATATTTACCGACTCTCTTTTGAAAGAAAAATCCAATATATATTAATTTTGTATCTTTAGATTTTCTAAAAATTCCAAGGCTCCACGGTAGTCGTCAGCTTGACTAGCTAGCTAGCAAGTTGATCATAGCTTATACAATTCATGTGGAGCATACGTGTTCATGTGCAAGCCATTTAAAATGAAGGAGAGGAGAGGTGGATCGAGAGAAACAACAAAAAAGGAAGGAGCTGACTTTTACATATCTTAAACGCACGTGGCGGGTAGCAACCCCCGCAAACCCACACTTTGATTGAATTGAATGTTTTGCTGGAAGGTCTTTCCTCAAGTGTCTGCTACACCTGCATGTATATATAGAGAGCTTAAGCTCTGACTCAAATGCCAAGATCAAAAGATCTGTACATTCTTAACTTGTACGTGCGCCTTTGAGTGAGAGAGACATTAGTTCTTGGGTGTATTAACAATCTTGGCTACCTCTTTTTTTGTTAAGGAGTGAGAGAGATATTACTATAATTAAGAAGATGGTTGTGAAAGTGTATGGTCCAGTCAAGGCAGCCTGCCCCCAGAGAGTTATGGTTTGTCTTTTGGAGAAAGGAGTGAATTTCGAAATTGTTGATGTTAATCTTGAGGTGGGAGAGCAAAAGCGACCTCAGTTCCTCTCCCGACAGGTACTTTATATGTGTATGTTTGTATAGAGTTATATTCTCTTGATCCAGAAACTGAAACCTGATCGAGCCAAACAAAATAATTAAGCTTCGGCTTCACAACAGAAATCCCTCTATGCCAAACCAAAGGAGCTTAATATTTGGTCCCCAAATTTGCATACGTCAACTTTAAAACTGTCCTCTTTGTACAAGTCATGGAAAATAATAACCAAGAGTCCCCAGTAGTCATCATCAGCATAGTTTTTGAATATATATTTTTGTTCAGCTAATAGATATTTATTTGTCTTGCAGCCGTTTGGTCAAGTTCCAGTAGTAGAAGATGGTGATTTCAGGCTATTTGGTAAGAACCTTAATATAATCATATACATGGTACAGTGCTAATAAAGGTTACTGTCATAACATATCTATTTATGACTTGCTTATCTTTTTTATGTCCAGAATCTAGGGCTATTATCAGATACTATGCAGCCAAGTACGCCGACCGTGGTCCCAACCTATTGGGAACAACCCTGGAGGAGAAGGCTCTGGTGGATCAGTGGCTGGAAGTAGAAGCTCACAATTTCAATGACCTGGTTTACACTCTGGTACTTCAACTTCTGGTGCTTCCTCGCATGGGGGAGCGTGGCGACGTGGCCTTGGTCCATGCATGTGAGGAGAAACTGGAGAAGGTGTTCGATGTTTATGAGGAAAGATTATCAAGGAGCAGCTATCTGGCTGGAGAAGCTTTCACTCTGGCTGATCTGAGCCATCTTCCAGGGATAAGATATCTGATTGATGAAGCTAAATTGGGGCATTTGGTGACTGAGAGGAAGAATGTGAATGCTTGGTGGAAAGACATATCCAACAGGCCTGCTTGGAAGAAACTAATGAGCCTTGCTAGTGACTACTAGATAAGCATTCATATATATGAGATACCCCACCAAATATTTCATGTGGAAGAAAGAACTGAGAGAAAAGAGAAAAAAAAAAAGAGAGTACTTAATAAATTAATCTTCTGTTTTGTATAACAAAAATGCTTATCTACATGTGGTGAGCACCTCTCTAATAGAGGTGGGCCCCATTGTGTTGGTTTAGAGAGATGGGGCCCACCTCATTAGAGAAGGTGGCTTCACCACACGAAGATAAGATTACTCTTTGTATAATGTATGTGTGGCAGATTGATGGTATCAATAAAAAGGAATCTTTCACTATTCCCCCACCAATTTTTTTTTTAAAGATCCAAACCATCTATTTTTGTAATTCTACATTCATAGATCATCTTTACAAAAAATTAGACAAATCGAAAACCGTTTTGTATCCTACAAAATCAATGAACACGACACTTATTAAAGAAAGTACTAAAATATCGATAATTCAACTGAGTTGTCAAATGATATCGGATTCATGTAATTTTTTGTAGAAATGATATTTGAATGAATATCTACAAAATAGACGATTTGAATTAATAAAATATTACACGTAGTGAGCTCTATAAGGGTGTCTCTCAAATAAGTTTAATTACTTTTATTTTATTGTATTTCCTGTGGGAGTGTTGTGCTTGTGCGGGTGGCAGCTGAATAATTCCTCAACTAGTTGCTTGTCTCTTTCCACATTTGAAGTGTTTGAATAAAAGTGGATACAAAATTAATGGAAAGCTGCATATGCATCATCTAGATCTCTACCCTATACCTGTGTCTGGAGATGGAGAAAAACTTTCCTGGCAGGGGACCAGGTCTGTTTTCTAATCGCATATCCCAATGAGATTGTGACATTTGTAGGGAAACCCGGAAAACCCATAGCTGCATTGAAACTCCATAGCGTCTGTCAAAATTGTAAATTGTAATGTTGATAACATAAATCCTCTACTTCAATCTTGATTTCGTGGGTATTCTGAGTTTAGGAAAATATGAGAGGAAAGTTGAATTTGGGGATTTTGTGGGAGGAGAAGATAGAAACTTAGGGCTCGTCTGGTAATGTTTTTGAAGAATGTTTTTGAGAATATTTTTATAAAATGAAAACGAGCAATTTCCATTTTCATGATTCGAAAATGTATTTGGTAGATTAATTGGAAAATAAATTCAGAAAATAAAAACAGTGAATGGTAGTACAATTTGAAAATAATAATTATGTGAGTTATTTTTCAAGTGTATTTTGCTCATTTCTGTTTTAATTTATTTTTAATTTTGATATTTTTTAAAGACTAAAATTTATAAACAATAAAAAATGTATAATTTAACAAATAAAAAATTCTATTTTTTTTTTTGTTACATTAGGAGGAAAGAAACCCATGGGGTTTCGAACCTGGGTGTCAAGCAGGGGGAAGGGGAGGCCACCACTGTGGTACTTGCTCTTGACAAATTTTTTTAATATTTTGTTAAAATCTAAAACTATCTTATCTCCTTTATGTTTTCTTTTTTCTCTTTTTTCTCTTTTTCTCCTTTTCTTTATTTCTTCCTTTCCTTCCCATGCCCATTACTTTTTTCTGCTTTTCTTTCTTGCTTCCTCTTTTCTTCTTCATTTCCTTCCCAGATCGTTATTTTTTCTTTCTTTCTTCCTCTTCTCTCATTTCTCTTCTCTTCTTCTTCCTCTCTATGATTCTTTCTCTTCTTCTTCCTCTTTTATTTTTTATTTTCTTCTTCCTCTTCTTCTTCTCTCTTCATACCCATCCTCTCTTTGTTTCCATTTGTTAATGGTTGGTGGTGGTTCAATTGGGTGGTGATAGTGGTTCAACTGGGTTTATGGCAGTTATGGTTCGACTGCTTTGGCGGTGCCAGTGCGACAAATTGGACGATGGGTTTGGATCAGGGGAGATGTTCCACAGTGGTGCTCCTCAGTTAATATCTTTTTTTTGGTATGTTACTTGCTAAGTAAATCAAGATCTCATAGATTTTAGAAGAAGAAGAATAGCTATGGTGAATTTCAAATAGAAGAATCGATGTTGAGTGGAGAAAGAGATTGAAAAAATGAATTCTCGTATGGACTGAAAACGAAAACAACATATTATCGTTTTCAACTTTTGTTCATGAAGTTCGATTTGTTTTCAGAAAACATTTTGAGGGAAAACGAAAACGTTCCACCAAACGTATATTTTCCGAAAAACAGGAAATGAAAACGGGCCGTAAAAACGATACTGAACAAGGGGCTTAAGCTTTGCTTAAACCAGCAATTACAACTGGTTAGCAGATAGTAAATTTTTTTACTTACGTTATGTAGCTGGTTACAAAAAACTGTCCCGTAAAAATTAGAAAATAAAATAAAATGTAAATTTTTTTAGTTGGAGCACATGCTCTATAAAATAAAAGCACCCTAAAAAGTACATAAGCAAGGCACCATCTGAAACCCAAGTGTGAAAGCCCTTCAATAGCATAATTTAAAAAAATATTTACAGCCTTAACAAAACACAGGGGAAAAAAAGTTATTTACACTGACACTCCCTGAGGTTTTTTGTATTTTTACATAACCCCCTGAGGTCTCTTATAAATTACACAAAAACTCCCTCAGGTTTGAAAATGGTTTCTCATAACTCCAAAATCCAAAAAGCCTAAAATTGGATGTAACATGACTTCGGCATAGACTAAAACACCTTTCATGATATTAGAATCCCTAATCCCTAATAATAAAAAGGATAAAGTGCCCTTTTACCCCTTGAACTATGATGCGTTTCGAACTTACCCCTCTGAATGATTTCTTCAACTTATTTAGTCCTTAAACTCATTTAAAATAGTCAATGTGGTACCTATTTTTAGTTTTTTGAGGATTTCATCCCCATTGCCATCTAAATAGGCATATGAGGGTCTCGTGCTTCATATTTTGAGGACATTATATAGTCCTTCTAAGCAATTGGAAAAAATTTCGACAAAAAAGAAGATGGAAATCACCTATTTAAAACCTCTGATATCCTTCGACGTATGGAAATTCACATGTTCAAGACCTGTGACCTCACAACTCCATCATGTAAAGATGAACCAATCGACATGGGTGAAACGCTTGGAATGACCAACATGATGGCCAACCTAGTTGATGTCCACACCCCACGCCTTCATGCTCACCTTTTTGGTTGAGTAAAACTTCATTCAAAAGAGCCAAAAGGCAAGAGGACACAACACCAACCCAAAAGCAATGAATGGTTGACCAACCAATTCATGTGCATCCACTGCCTAGCAAGCGTAGTTGAAAAAATTGCAAATGGTTTTGGAAAATTGATGGAGGCCAACCCATACCACTGAACACCCATGGAGGCCAATCCTAACACGATTTGGGAAAAAAGACAAAAGGGAGGTCGCCCACTTAGAATGACTACAATGTCCCCTCACATGCCTATTTAGATGGAAATATGGATGAAATCTCCCAATATCTAACAGTAGGTTCCATATTGGCTATTTTAAATGAATTCAAGGATTAAATCAGTTGACGAAATAATTCAGGGGGTAGGTTTGAAACGCATCATAGTTCAGGGGTAAAATGGCTAAAAATCCTAATAAAAATAACAAACCCAACCCGTCAGACACACATCGTAGAAGATAAAAGAAACGCTTTCCTCCGCCTCCTCCACTCTTCCATGTCTTCTCCATCTTGTCCATCTCTTCTTTATCTCCTATCCATCTCCTATACTCCTTAAATCCTCAATTTGTTGAGCCCCAAATCATTTATCATCCATAAAGTATGATTTCACTTGAATTCCTAGCATGGAAGGTTTGATTTTGCTGCTAATAGCGTTATGGCTTATGTAGGAATCCCAACGTTTGTCAACCCCACTTTAACATTAATCATCTCATTATTAACCTCACTTTTTGTTGTTGAATGTGCAAGCAATGCTTCTTCTCGGTCATTTTTTTTAAAAATGTGCAATAGGAACAAAAGGGAAAAGTACGATACTTGTCTTTTTGATATGACACTATCCTTCAACCTTAGAGATTGACCAAGAATAGAGAGAACCAAAGAGCTTTCCTATATATTTCTCAACATAATCATACAATGGCTCCCCAATTGGTAATAAAGCCACCGATGAGGTTACAACAGTAATTTTTAACAAAATCCCAACTAAAACTTGACACGTGGCTAATTGACTAACCAAAACTATTTTAGATTTTGCCCCAATTCCTATCATTACCCCTCCCTTTGAAGCTAAGTTTGCAAGTATTGGAAACTTATTAGAACAGAAACATAGGTGCTGAAGAACGCAGTAGGACTCATCTGGAATTGAAAGCAGCTTTAACCCGAGCAATGAAATCTGGAAATCTGGCCTTGTGGTCATTGTAATCTCCCAAGTGGCATCTTCTATTGTGTGACCCTTCCAGTGTACTAAGACATCCACCCCTGTAGCATTTCCTCTTTGAATCAATTTTCCTTCCACAATAGCCAGTGGTTCATCTTGCACAATACCATCAGTAATTCGAGGTAATGTTAAAAAAGAAGTTTCATGAGTTCCCAAATGCTTATTCAAACAAGAGACATGAAAGACTGGGTGGATCCTACAACCAGCAGGTAATTTGAGTTTGTAAGCCTTTGGTCCCAACTTCTCCAGTATCTCATAAGGTCCATAAAAATTGGGTAAACGTTTATGGTATAAGTGAGTAGCCAAAGACTGTAACCTATAAGGTACCAAATTCAAATACACCACATCCCTAACTTGAAATTCCCTTTCTGAGCGATTTTTATCAGCTTGAGTCTTCATGTGATTCTGTGACATAATGAGATTAGACTTCAACAAAGTCAACATTCTATCTCTTTGCAGCCAATCTTTTGTCGACATTGTCAAATCTTGTAGTTCCTAGCTCATATGGTGTAACAGTTGGTGTGGGCTGACCATAAACAACTTCAAATGTGGTTAACTTGGTTGATGTATGACATGATGTATTATAACTAAATTCTACCCATGATAACCAAAGCAACCATTTCTTCGGTTGAGTTGTAGCAAAGCATCTCAAGTAGGCCTCCAAACACCTATTAACAACTTCAGTTTGGCCATCAGTTTATGGACGGTAACCAGAGCTCATCTGTAATGCTACGTCATGCAATTTAAAGAATTCTTTCCATAAATCACTAACAAATATTGGATACTAGTAAGAAACAATAGAGTTAGGCATATATACCATGTAACCTAAACACATTATCCACAAAGATTTGAGCAATGGTAGCAGCTGAATAAGGATGGGATAAAGCAATGAAATTTGCATACTTGCTCAGACGATCAACTACCACAAAAATGACAGATTTTCCTCGGCAAGGGGGTAGACCAACAATAAAATTCATTGAGATATCAATCCACACTTTATCTGGTATAAGCAAGGGTTGCAATAATCAGCATGAGTCACTGTTTCATACTTGTGTTGTTGACAAGTGTGACATTCAACAACTATTTACTATACATCATGTTTCATACCTGGCCAATAAAAACTTCGAGATAGCATGTGATAAGTCTTCAAGAAGCCAGCATGACCAGTTGTAGGTATTGATGGATGAGCCTTAAAAACTTTGGTCCTCCAAACCGAATTAGGACTGAGGACTATTCTGGAGTTATATTTGAGGAAACCATTGTCAATGTGAAATTTGGATAAATGATTTGTTGTGGAAAGAGATGGTGCATTAGGTAATTGGGTAGAACCAGAGACATCTATAACTTGTTGTTTTGTAATAAGAATCCAAGGATCACCCTCATTGTATCTTCGTAAATCATTCATCCAACTATGATAAGGATATGTAATGGCCAAATTCTCAATACACTCTCCATGAACATCATTTCCAGTGGTGAAGTTGTCCATGGCAAAAACTTGAACTTGGTCAGTAGACGAGATGTGACTGATAGGAAATTTAGACAAAGCATTAGCTGCTTTATTATCACTCCCTTGCCTGTATTGTATCTCATAATCATAGCCCAAAAGCTTAGTGACCCATTTTTGTTGAAAAGAAGTTTGAGCCGTATGATTGAGAAAATATTTAAGACTATGATGATCTGTCTTAACGACAAAGTGCCTACCCTATCAGTAATGATGCCACTTCTTGATGGCATGAACAATTGCCATCATTTCTCGCTCGTAAGTAGAAAGGGCTTGGTTTCTAGGACCAAGAGTCTTGCTTGTAAAAGCAATAGGCCTGCCTTTGTGTTGTAACACAGTTCCTATACCAGTTTCAGAAGCATCACTTTCTATGATAAAAGGTTTGGTAAAATCCGGCAAAGCTCTAGGAGATAACATGAGTTCCTTGAGTTTGTGAAATGCAGAAGTAGCCTCAGGAGTCCACAAAAACACATCCTTCTTCGTTAATTGAGTCAAAGGAAACTATACCTCCCATAGTGAGGAATGAATTTTCGATAATAGCCTGTGAAACCCAAAAATCCTCCCAAACTTTTAATAGAAGTAGGTACAGGCCAATTAGCCACTGCGTTTTATTTGGAAGGATCAGCTGAAACTCCTAGTCGGGATACGATGTGACCTAAATATTCAATAGTTGAAACTCTAAAGGCACACTTGGACATTTTGATGAAAAGTTGATACTTCAGAATTTCCTAAACAATATTTAAATGTCTCAAATGGTCTGACCAGGAAGTACTGTAAACGAGAATATTTAAAGGCACACTTGGACATCTTGGTGTGCCTCATGATTATATATACAACCAAATGTGGACCTTTCGAAAAAGTACCTGTCATAACCATAAGAAATCTGCCATTTCCTGTGAACGTTAGTGGACCTGGTACACGAGAAAAACTTACCTGGCACGGGGATAGGACTACAGTCCTATCCCCCTCCAATCAAATCGTGCCACTTGGCCTCTCTCTTTCAATTTTCAGAAAATTTGTCCAAGTGGCGCGATTTGATTGGAGGAGAATATGATTACAGTCCTATTCCCGTGCCAGGTAAGTTTTTATGGTACACATCCCCTTTAAGGGAGAAGAATCTTGCAGGTCTTTTTCCACGTATCCATTTCAAGAACGCATGCGTAGATAATCACATGGCTTTTTCATGACACTTCTTTCGAGATGGGCGCTTATAAAATCAGGACTTCTAATCAAAGTGTTCCAAGATTGGCAAACACATCTGCACCGTAAAAGAGATTTCACGGGGAATCTTGCAAGGATTTCAAACAAGATTTCTCCGGGCAACACTTGTCCGTCTCTTATTCGTCTTCATCTCGTTTCATATATGAGGGTTGTTGACACGTTGAAAACAATACTGCCTACAGAAGTCAACTGGTTTTAACAACAAACTAAGAGCATTAATTCGAAAACGACAATTCAAGACACCATGACCAGAAAACAACTTCAACAAAAGGTCATCATGTAGCACATCACCCACCCAAGTCATGGTTGGGAGGTACTGCAACTAAGCAACATAAAAATCAGATATAGATACTGTTTTTATGCCAATAAGTAAAGCCAAATTAGAAACCCTTTACCCAATCAAACAAACGTGAGAAGAAGTTTGAAACTTGATGATTTTATTCAATGGGTTAGGCCCTCAACATTATAGATAAGGCACTATGACGAGAAGGAAAAGAATTTCTTTACCGGCAAAACTTAAGTACAAGGAAGGACAATCCAACGGGTTCTAAGTGGGTGAGGAATAATCTGACGGATCATGGATTCTGTGACAAATACACGAACCCTAGCTCAGTCATCAAATTGAGAATGAATGATAGGCTTCCTGTCCTCTTGCCTGTTGAGTTTAGGGTTTTCTTTTTCTGGCTTTGCCTGTAAAACTCCGTAGTTTCGGCATTCATATAAATGTCTTCATTAATGAAACAATAGACAAAGGTAGGGGTGGGCAAGGTCCGGTTAAGCCCCGGTTCTAGTCTAAAACGGGAACTGAAAACGGTATTATTCATCTGGTCCAATTTAATTCGGGGTTTTTAGACTAAAATGCCTGAGAGAACCAAACCAACCCGGGTATCTTTTGAAAAACCTACCGTTCATATCAAAAGAAACAATTAGGTCATTGGGTGTGCTGGGTTTGAAGGGGTAGCTTCTAGGCCTTTTGTGTTTACATGAGGGTTGGGAACAAAGTGTCATTCAAAGAGATATTTGTTGGATTTTTGCTGGTTAGCAGATAGTGAAAATTCTGTTCTTACTTATGTTTTGTAGCCGGTTACAAAGTTTTTCCTGTAAAAAGAAAATAAAAAACAATGTTTATTTTCTGGTTTGACACGGTGGGCTGTGGCAAATTTGAATTTCATCTGACAGAACTCATTAGTGCCTGTCTTCGCACAATGTTTATTTTTTGGTTTGACACGAATGGCCGGCCGCAGGCGGCGGGTGGTGGCTTGCTGGAAAAGGTTGCCAAAGATGGATATGTGGCATTGTGTGATTGGCTTAGAAGGAGTGGCAATGTAATATTGAGGTTTTATAATTACATTATTGTAAAATTATATGATATATTTTAGTCATTCACCTTATTTAGATGACGTGAAATTATTATCTATCACAATAATAAACTTCTTATTGGGTTTAAACCAAAGCTACCATTTGTGCTTTATATATTGAGGGACCCGCTGAATAAAGGATAAATCATCAAGTTTCAAACTTCTACATGCATGGTATCAGAGGTTCTCACGTTTCTTTGATAGGGTAGGTAGGTTTCGAACTTTCGATTTTGGCACATAAAATCAGGTATATATATGCTTACTTGGTGTTTATCTGATCTTTATGTTGCATAGTTGAAGTCCAACCATGACTTGGGTGGGTGAAGTGTTTCATGATCTTTTGTTGCAGTTGGTTTCTGTTCATGATGCATGTCTAATTGAATTGTCGTTTTAAAATGCTCTTATTTTCTTGTTAAAACCAGTTGTGTTCTGTAGGTATTTTTGTTTTCAACATTTCAACAATTCTCGAGTATGACAGAACGAAGAAGACTAGTTAGGATGCTCGAAGACATCTTGTTTGAAATCCTTGCAATATTACCCGTGAAATCTCTTTTGCGGTGCAGATGTGTTTGCCAATCTTGGAACACTTTGATTAGCAGTCCTGATTTCATAAACGCCCATCACAAAACAATTGCCATGAAAAAAGTATGTGATTATTTACTTATCCAAACCCGCACAAGAAATTGCTTTTCACTCTGTTATGCTGAAATATTTTCCAAGTGTTTGGATTTAAGGGTTCCTGTGCACGAAAGTGTTTATGTCGTTAATGATTCTTGCAATGGATTGATTTGCCTCTCTAGTTGTTGTTCTATATATCTATGGAATCCCTCAATCAGAAAAATCAAGAGTCTTCCCATAGGCGTCATTCAAGCTTACAAAACCTTTGTCATTGCTCTCGGGTTCGGGCTTCATCTTGGCGAAAATGACTATAAGGTTTGTGAGGGTGATGGGGTTTAGACGCAAAGAAACTATGTTCGATGTTGAGGTTTACAGCCTTATGCTTGGAGAAAAATTAGGGCATTTCCTCCTGTTTCATATGATGTCAGTGTTTCGAGAGTCGAATGTGTATTCTTGAATGGAGTCGTGTATTGGAGTACAATGGCCCCCTTCTCAACATAACACTTTCATTATTCTTTCTTTTTAATTTGGAAGTGAGGAGTTTAAAAGGATATTATGCTACCTCATGCAGTACCCACAGTTTTCAAACAAACTCCGATTCGAGTGTTTGAGAACTCACTTTCATTCTTCCACCGAAGACAAGATGAGCAACTGGGCTGCTGGTTTTATGAGTTATGGGTTCTTGAAATATATACTTGGAAAAAGACCCACACGATTCTTCTGTCCACTGGGGTTCACAGCAAATGGTAGATTTCTTATATGATCCTGAGTCACAGCAACCCAGCAATACCGGAATCAAAATGATGAAGAGCCTTGTGGGTATGTCATGCTTATTGTGAGAGTTTAATTTTATTCAACTGAATTTTATGCTTAAGCAAATTTTTGTGTGTTGTATGTTTCAAGTTCCATTTTACAATTAGGTGGTTATTTATAACGTATACCTGCACCATGGGTTTTGTCGGTTTCATGGAATACATTTCTTGTTGCACTTTATATACAGAAAATTTCAGTTGAGAGATCCCTCAAACAAGCTTAATAAGCGTGATGTCATGATTCATGACCACTTGTGCGTCTCTTCTCCGCTTCATTTGATACTTGAGGGTACGCATGTTAATGCCAAACAGAAATATGCCTACATAACTCAACTGATTTTAACAAGAAAATACATAGCATTCCAAAATGGCAACTCCATACGCCATAACCAGAAACCCACCTCAACAAAAGCTCACGAAACACAATGCAATTCTTGCACACTTCAACTTAGGAATATAATCACATATCAAGGAAGTAAATGGAAATTCCAGACGCCATAAACTTCCACCTCAACAAAAGCTCATGAAACACAGAAAAACACAACTTACTCTATATGGTTGTGGGGCATGCACTCTTACTGTTCCAATAACATTGCTAAGAATACCAAAAACTTTCAGCTTATAAATCTTAACTCCTATCAAAGACATGTCAAACCACCCAAAACATATTCTATTAAAGACATTATGGCTGCCCTGCCATGACCATCATGGCCATGGTTGCATCAACAGAAGAGAAGAGTGCAAGGATTTTGTTTCTTCAAGTTCTTTTCGAGGAATATTCATTAAAAGCTAACTGTCAAATGTTTAAAACAGATCTATCAAATACATGAATATCAGTCCTCAAACTCCAAATCAGTCCCCAATGTACATCCAAACATCTGCCTCGTCATTATGTGAAACCAAAAACAGATTGCACCACACATGTATAACTGGAACTCAGAACTAGAAATTCAGTTGAGTAAAATTAGACTCTCCCTATAAGCATCGACAAACTGAGAGTGATAACTCAAGCTGATTTCGGTTTGCTCAGCTATCCGCAACGCAGGATCACATAAAACCAACATTGGGTATTGCAATGAAAAACGCCTAACCAAATGAAATTTGTTATCTGTTCTAATCCCCAATGGCCATGCTACTACAAATTCACGTCCTGGAAGATTAACCGTGCGGTTCATTGTCCAAGTATCTGCTTCCACAACCCATATGTCACAGTACGAAAGATTGCCATCTTCTCTTTGATGGAACAAAGAAAGCGATTCTTCAAACACTTGAACAGTAGGTAAGGACGCCACTCTGAACAATATATCTGGAAGCATAATCTTTTGAAAAACCTCACTGTCCAGATCAAAGGAAATAATGGAAGTGCAATGTTGAGAAGGCTCCACTGTAATCCAATACAAAAATCCATTGAAGAATAAACACTTAGGTTGAGGAAAACGGGCTTGTTGTGAAAGAGGTGGAGTTGCAGTAATTCTTCTCCAAGTATCCAATCTAAGGCTGTAAACCTCAACTGCAAAGAAATCTTTCTTGCGTGGAAACCTCACAACCCTCACAACCTTATAGTCGTCCCTCCTCTCATGAAACCCGAACCCAAGAGTGGCAAATTGGGCTGTTTGCAGGATGTGGCAATCTGGAAGTTTTTTGAATATTCTGAGTGATGGATTCAACAGATATATAGGACTTGCCAAATTCACACGCCAAGTAGCAGAGATGCAAAGCACCCCATTGCAAGAACCATAAATTGCATATGAGACATGCCTGGGCCTAGGAAGCTCTAGATCGAAACACTTCGTAAATTCTTCAGCATCATACACTGAGAAGCCAGTTACATACCCAGTGTGGATAACTAGATAATCACATGCATTTTTCAAGACATTTCTTTTGAGATGGGCATTTATGAAATCAGGATTGCTAATTACAATCTTCCAAGATTTGCAAACACATCTGCACCGCAAAAGTGATTTCACATTTAGTCTTGTAAAGATTTCAAAAAGGATCTCTTGGGGAAAGTCATCTATCTTGACCACTTGTGCGTCTCTTCTTCGCTTTCTTTGATACTTGAGGTTAAACATGTTGATGCCAAACAGAAATCCCTAAAGAACTCAACTAATTTCTCAACAAGAAAATACAGAGCATTCCAAATTGGCAAATCCAGACGCCATAACCAGAAACCCACCTCAGCAAAAGCTCATGAAACACAACGCAACTCTTGCACACTTCAACTGAGGAATATATTCAGATATCCAAGAAGTAAATGGCAATTCCAGACGCCATAACCAGAAACCCACCTCAGCAAAAGCTCATGAAACACAATGCAACTCTTGCACACTTTAACAAAGGAATATATTCAGATATCCAAGAAGTAAATGGCAATTCCCGAAGCAATAACCAGAAGAAACCCACCTCAACAAAAGCTCATGAAAACACAATACAATTCTTGCACCACTTCAACTAAGGAATATGATCATATATCCAACAAGTAAAGCATACCTCATTTGTGCCAATAGGTGAACCCAAAGTCGAAACCTTGTTAATCAATCAAACAAATGCGGGAATTCAAGACACCCTCAGTCGTCCATGCCACAAAGAAAAGAACCATAAATCCATTCCCTCTCCTCTCTCATGGTGGCTTGGCTTCCTTCACATCCGACCGACCTTGGTTTGCCTCTTGAGTTTTTGGGTCTCGTTTCTTTGGGTTTTTGCTTGTATGATTCTTAAGCGCTAGAGATTAATTTGAGCTTTTTGGTTTTTCTTTCTTGGAGTAGAGGTTGGCTTAATACTTGGGGTTTCATTTCATGCACTTCCCTTCCAAACCTCTAAAACGGGGCCGTTTTGCAGCAAAGACTGACGTCTTCTATTACCAAGCAAAGTTTCCAATTACCCACCAACCTTTTTGGTATTTTTATTTTAAACTTTCCCCTCTTGTGTTGTTGGTATTTTGTTTTCTCACCTCTTTTGGGTTTTTTTTTTTTTTGAAGTTTTTTCCCTTCATGCCCACATCTAGGGCTGTAAATCAGCACTATCTTCGAGTTCGTATCGAGTTTGGCTTGAATTTAGTTCATTGAATCTCGGTTCATAATAGAAACAAGCCAAGCCGACTGTGACCCCAAAAGAAACAAGTCTAGCAAGCTTAAATTTTTAAATTTTGAACAAGCTTAGCTTGAGTACTTTGATATTCGGCTTGGCCTCACTCGTTAGCCACCCTTACACACCATAAACAAGTGAAGCCAAGCCAAAATTCGATAAATTTTAAACAAGCTAAGCTTGACTTGAGTACTTTAATATTCGGCTTGGCTCGTATACACCCCTACTAGAGGTGTCAACGACGGCCCTAAAGACGCAAGATTTACCCCGCTTTAAATTAGGCACGAGACGCAGACGACACGAATATTAAATGGGCCGTGCGACGACGAAAGCATGGGCCGGGCCGGATCAAAAATGAGGTCCAATGGACCGGCCGCCCATGGCACGACATGGGCCGGCTTGGCACGAGCCCGCTTCAAGCACGGACGAGCCCAAGCCCGCTTTAAGCACGGCTCAAGCACGGCCCACTTAGCTTTTTTTCTTTTTCAAAAGTCAAAATGCAAAAATTTGACATCTAATGTCATTGTTTATATGGTTTTTATTTTATTTTTTATAATCATAAACATATATTTGATGTCTTTCATTTTAGGAAATTACTTGGGTCCTTAATTAATTAAACATATCAACTACAAATTAATTAAACAATATTAGAGTTGATATCTAATTAGTACATATGACATATACGCTTCTCTTATAATCAAAGCAAGACATTTCTTCACATATAAAATAATAAGTTGTTTAAAGATAAAAAGTTGAACCTGACTTTTGTGGAATTGGACACTTTTTGCCCTCCGCCATTTCATATTGTTTGGATGTTTGATTGATTAATGTTTTCAAATAGTTCATCATTTCTTGCCTCTAATTATATTTTTAATGTTTATAATTTGAATTATCTAGTGGGAAAAAAATCAAGTGAAAAAAATTCAAATTAAATGGGTTGGTTCTTGGGCCCGATTATGGCACGAGCACGAGCACGGCACGCACGAGCCCGCCCGCTTCAATGTGGACATGGGCTGGGCCGGATCAATGATTTTACTAAATGGGCCAAGACGGCACTACCGATAAATTAAATTACGCCAAGACGCACGAAAATGTTAAAAGCACGAATTTAAATGGGACGGCAAGACGGCCCGCTTGACACCTCTAACCCCTACCCATAGAGAAACACTTGTGTGAAACGTAGATAGCACACGGCCAATCACAACATGCTACGTGTGATAAATTTTCCACGTTGCATTCCATAATTGGCTAGGGATAACCAAACAATGTTATCCCCATTTCACACAGGATTTTCTGCTACCGACATCCTTAAATGGTTGAATGTTGATACGGCCATATGGCAACACGGACCCTCTATGCTTCTCTGCATTCAATAGAAGGGGCTGAGAACAGGTGTAGTGAAAGTTGAAATTAACTTCAATCACAAAACAATGTCATAGCTTTGAAGTGGAATCATACAACCCTTTATTTTATAAATTCTTGCTGCAATAATTCATATAATAATATACAAATTTATGCTTTAGACAGATTCTTTTTTTTTCTCTCGCACCATATAAGCAATTCTAGAATTTTGATGTCAAAGAATCAGTTTTCTGAGCTCTAGTTGAATAAGAAGAGGTTCTTGAAGGGCGAATGAGGGATTTAGTATAAGCAATAGGCAAAGCAAGTAATTTCTTAGCTTTGCTTACATAGGCCCTTCTTGTGAAGTTGTTGTAATCGTTAGCTTCTATCTCATCCAATATTTGGCGATATAGAAGTAGGGACGCCCATACCTGCAACGAGTGAACATCTTGATCAGAGGGGTCAAAATGTGGTGGTCTCTCTAACATGACTTTTCCTATTTACTAAAATGACAGAAATGAGGAAAACGGAATTTAGATAAACATCTTAATGATTGTACACGTGTCATAATTTGGGTGAATTCCATACACCAGTTAGGCATCTCAAGTGGTGTATCGGACACACAAATAATTATTCGTGAATGGTCAAATAAAACCAAATAGGACCTGTTATCTTTGTGAGCATTTGTTCCATATTTAGTACTAAAACATGAGAGGCTTACCGGCCATCTGCTGGCTTCACTCAACTCTGTCACACCCTTCTCTGCCTCGTCGAAGAACATCCTTGCCCTCTTAATTTGATTCTTCATGAAACTCCTCCACTTGTCTGTGACCTTTCCAGCATATATGTCAGCATCAGAAAGACCTGCTAGTGCAAGTTCATCTTGTGGTAAATAAATTCTTCCTCTCCTTGCACTGGTCAAGAAAAGGCTTATAAGTGGGATACAAAATGAATGAAAGTGTGAGCTAATTACTACTAATGATAGAGTAAATTCCAATAGTAGATGACATCCCATTTGATCTTAAACAAAAGCAAAGTATTTAAAAAGGGGAAAAACCAGCTCCTGCACAATTTAAAGTATACATATACTCCACTCCTAGTTGACTTTTCCATTGTTCACTTTAAATTTCTTTCCATTACTTTTGTCTTCTTCTTTTTTTCAAGTGTTATCTGTTTTTTAATGCTATCAAGCGAGAGTGCGAGAGTGCGAGAGAATGAAGTCTGTTATAAGATTCCATTTGCAACTTCATCTCTTCTGTCTTAGAGTATTGTATCTTGGAGTCTTATGTGACTTTCAAAAGCAAGAACTGAAAAATCAGACTGTCAGGGTCAGCTATATTTGAATAGCCTACCAGTGAGTTATAGGCCAGCTAAAATTGGATAGCCTACCATTGAGTTATAAGCCAGCTTACTCTATAGTTTTGGGCACTGCTGTTTCAATAACATTGCTAATATGATTAAAAACATTCAGCATATAAATCATTAATTCTGTGTACTTACTCCTCCCCAACATCTCTGAGAATGTTTGTGAGCTGATTCGCAATCCCTAACGCCAAGGCAGCATTATAGACACTCTCCGTTGTTGCTTGCGATTCAGGTGAAATGCCCATAACTGGAACACTCATTAATCCAACAGTCCCAGCAACATAATAGCAGTAGAGATATAGTTCATCGAAGTTTTGGTATATTGACTTCCTAAGGTCCATTCTCATTCCTTCTATCATATCTTTGAATGGCTACAAAACGAGCAGATGATAGGGGTCAGAACTCAGAAGTTCAAGAGCAAACAAAGCTTTAAAATAAATTCACAGGCTTAATCTTAGTTTTAATTGAATTATCAATTAAATTGAAAAGGGAACTGTCTGATGGATGAAAATGGGTAGGTATTAAACTCAAAAATTTCCATGCATTAAAGAAATAGTGCATTCTTCTATGTGATGTACCAAATAGTAACTTGAAAACAGAGATAGCTAGTAAAATCCATTTCAGCTTAGACATCTATAGCTTGATGCTTGACATTCTTGGCTGGAAGCATGTAGATTACACCTACAAGCTTAGCTCTGAATTCCTTTTCACATTTCAAGATACAGTTCCCAAAGAAGAAAGATAAAAAGACAAAACTGGTATTATCTAAATAAGAAAGTAGATCTTTAGTCGAAACATGATGCAAAATAGAACATTTTAAAGATTAGCCTTATTTGACTTCATACAAGACTTTGGCAGTTATTCTAACCTGAATGTCAACTGGAAATTTGTTGACTGTATCTGACAAAGCAGCATCAAGCATATCAAATGGACGACCTTGGAAAAGATCTTCCAACCTCAACTCCCACCTATCTAAAGCTGTTGGTGTTATGTGTGAGGCGTTAGGCCCATCAACAAGCTCATCTGTCCTTCTACACCACACTGTATGTGCAAGAGATCATCATAAGAACAAAAGAGGAAATATGTTTTTGCACGTAGGTTGAAGTTATGAACAAACATCCATAGCAATATATGTTTAACAGAAACATGTACTATAAGAGAAGAACAGAAAGAACAAGAATTAAGACAAGTTGATAAGATAACCAAATCATTCTTCCTAAACAAGATTCTGCCTACAAGTAGGAATATCTTGATCTCATCATTTATTTCTTAAGAAAAAGATAGAAACAAAAAGAGGTACTTCCAAAATGCTAGTGATAAAATGGAAGGAAGCACATTGTAGACCATTTCTTTAGCACAGAAAATCACATTTTAGTAAATCATTTATTTGGGACTTATTGCTCTGTGTTACTAGATGAAAAGGGAGCACATATACAGAGTTGCACATAGATAATACAGATTTAGTATGCACATCCCAAACTATAGGTAAGCTATTTTTTCTAACAAAAGCAAGAAGCCCTTTTCCTAGGATTAGGTCCACAGTTTAAAATGAATAATAGTCACAGTCACTCACCATATATTGCCCAGATGGCCCTTCTTCTTTCAGGGGTCATAAGCAGAGTTCCTGAAACGTCAAAATAGAATTACGTGAGTGACGGAAAAAGATTACTAATGCTGCAATTAGATCACTACTTATTGACCCAAAAAAAATATCACTACTTTAGCTGCAAAGTTCAAGCCAAAATTACTTCGAATAAAAACTAAAAACAAAAAACATTTAAGAGAAAACCAACCCAGATAAAAAGTCTTGGCATACTCTGCACATACTTCTCCACATCGATCATAAGCATCACTCAACAAG
The DNA here is from genome assembly GCA_024362665.1 of Prunus padus. NCBI lineage: Eukaryota > Viridiplantae > Streptophyta > Magnoliopsida > Rosales > Rosaceae > Prunus > Prunus padus. Next base: position 1,157,987 of record JANFAM010000013.1, on the reverse strand, counting down.
CTCAGATTCCCGGGAAGAACAATATCAGGCTTCGCATCAAGATCTCCATTAGACTTCAACTGCTTCTTAACCAAGGCTGCCTGCTTTAGCACCACATCATAAACCTTCTGTTCAGATGAGACAGCTATTTCTCCAACCGGGTTGGCCACCATGCTTGATGAAACCGAAAATTTGGTTTCACTGCCTAAGCCAGAGCTCCCTACAGATGAATACTTCACATTTGTACTGAGAGAGCAAGATTTCCATTTCTGTTTCCTACCCATCTTTGCTCTAATCGAACTTCGATTTCCCAAAGCAAACCTTGATGAATCTAAAATCCCAAAGAAGTTGAACACCTCTGTATTGGGGGAAACCACCCATAGTAATGCTACAGACATGTTGTTTGAACTTGAAACCTCAGCTACCAAACTCTACCCAGGTATGCCTTGTCGTCTTACACTACGCTTCTCAAACCTTAATTCAAACAAAACTCATTTCAGTTTCATCTCCTTTGAAAGAAAAAGTAGTTCAAACTGCCCAAGTAAAATGATTGGCAAAATTTGCACAAAATATAAAAATATTGAAGCTGAACCAACTGCCTCCTCAGTTACCCAAACAGAAAATAAAGGCATGAATAGCATTACCAAGAAGAAACTCACTAGTGGGCTCTCAAACTCAAAACAAAAATAAACAAAAAAGCTCAACAACTTGACAAGCAAATGTTCACTGAAATGACTGAAACAATTATTTCTAAGCGAAGTTAATTGTGCCCACTTTGTATCATGAAAAGCTCAGCAAAAATCTGGCCAGAGAAATTGCAGGACATAGAATTATGGTGACAGAGAAGCACCACATACCTATTGGATTGTTGTCGCTGCTGCTGCTTAGACCCACTTTCAGCAGCTCCCAATTAATTAAAACCAAGTCCAAAGCATCAACATCATGACCAAAAAAAAACTAACAACGGCCACTATGACCTTCCCTCAAAACCTGACCCACCTCAACTCTCCACTCTTCCAGACTCTCTACAATGTGTCTGGTTCTTGACTTCTTTCTTTATTCAGTTTCCTACAAAAATGTCTTCCCCTTTTTCCATTTTATAAATATATTTTTTTTCTTCTTCTTTTTGGGTTCTTCTTTTAATTTTAATATATTTTATACCACCTTTGTTTGTCACTTACCTTTGGGATTGAGATTCACTGATTCAGTTGTTTCTTTCACTTCCGCAGTTCTTCCCTTTAGGTTCATCCTCACCCATCAATACCAAGTTGCAATTTTTTGTCCTAACATGAATGCTGCAAATGTTTCATCACTTTCTTATTTCAATTTCAACTCAACCCTTGTGTCAAAATTAAATTAAAAAATTTCAGTTGGATCGACCCATGTACAATCTTGGGTTTGACTTTTGACCCGGATTAATGGAATTCTTGGTAGTTAAAACTCTTTGACTATCAATGCATTTCCAATATTAACAAACCAGTATGAATTTCGAAATTTTGAAACTTTCCTCATTAAATGTACAGATTTGGGTAGTATTTGTCTCCCATAATTGGATTCTTCAATTAGTTAGAAATCTAGCATATTAATTCAAGTAAATAGAAATACTGAAAATATACGTCACGAGACTGGAGAATTCAAATCTGAAACTTCTTTGAACATTGAGAAAAAAATTTAGATAAAAATATAGTTAATTAACCTATAAGAAATATGAATATGAATATTTTAAAGTCGTTTCATTTATAAATAAACATGTTGGTTGTTTAACAAGTTTAATACTTTTCTAATCTTCATATTTATCCCTAATTAGTTTATATCAATGAAGAAAGAATTTTGATTGATTGGTATTCACATAGTTAGGTTAGGAAATAATATTTCAAGCAATTTCAATGCTATTGCTTCCCAATTAAATAAGTTGCAATTAATTTACAAGACATAAAAGTTAGTGAGTTTATAGATAAGGGTGGTAGGTCTGGGCCCGACCCGGATCCGAAAAGAAAAGAGATCAGAGAGCAAAGTCAGCACTTTTTAGAAAGGGAGATCCAATAAAGGATGACAACGCGGAAAAGCCGCCCAATCAGTGGAGGATAACGTTATCAAATGGCTAACAGGAAAGAGGGCAAAGAGGCAAAGAGGGGTGGCTATGTACATGTGGCAGATCCTGACCAAGCCTTTGAATTTCAATTTGGTTAGGAGAGAGAAAGAGTGACGATGATGGGTGGAGTGTACTGTAGCAGTGTGGTTTGTGAAGTGAGAGGTTTTTTTTTAAAAAATTTTGTTTACATAGGATATACGCAAGAGAATACTTTTACAACCGGCGTATATTCATAACAAATATATACGCCTTAGATTAAAGTAGTGAGCAAAAATATTTTCGTGGGTTGTGAATGTCGTTTTGCTTAATTTGAGTCCAATTTTCCTGTTACCAAATCCCCTGTCCCCTTATGTTTCCTCCATATATTTTTTTACACGTATAATATGACATATTATTGCGTTGAAATATTATTAACACTATTAAATTTATAATTAGTTATATTATACGTGTCAAAAAATATATGAAGAAAACATGGGACACAAGAGATTTGATAACAGGAAAATTAAACTTCTAATCTTGTGTATTTGCACATTTGTCGTGAAGTGCAAAAGTGCGTGGGAAAAGCCCACATTGGAAGGGAGGGGGGCCTAGGGTTGTCCAACACGTTTCGATGTAGGGTTTGAGGGTCGGCTATTTGACACGTAGCCCTTCTCCACTTTCTTTGGGCTTCTATTTGCTTTTTGAATGCGTTTTAGGTCGTTGATCACCATGCCTATTTCTTCTATGGTGTTCACGTTAATTACAAAAAGGAGGAGAGGATTTGAAGGCTTGGCTAGAAATAGTAATGTCAAACAAGTCCATCCAAATTGTGTCATGTCATAATACCTCATGCTCCAAAATCCACATCACGAATTTGCTTGGAGATTGTCCACGTCATCGTCAACCTGTAGCTTCCAGAGTTTTATAATCCGATATCAAATATGCGGAGTTAACGTGGAGTGTAGGAACTAGTGTTTCTGTTTTCAATGTTACAAGACGTTACAAGTTCAAATTCATCTTCTCTATTAAACTTTTTAAAAAGTGAAATATCGGATAACATTCGTAATTTCTAATCATGGCCGGCACTAACAACAAGGGTACCATGAGCTCTAGCCCAAGTGGCTCATGATCAGTGGCGGATCCAGAAATTTTCATTCTGGAGGTCAACGTATAAAAGGTTAAAAAAAATCTACACAAAATAGATCCATCGAAATGAAACCATAATATTATAATTTGTAGTTAATAGAAAAAACCATACAAACTAACCAATACAAATCTAATACAAAATAGATTTGTCTTGGGATCTCCTCGCGTGCGTTTATCCGGTCTATCCAAAGCCTCCAACTGCTCTCGTATGTCTTTGGAGTACATAGCTACCATCTTTGATAGCTATTTGTTCTCCTCTTGCATCACTTCAAGCTAGATGCGCATCTCCTCAAACACCCTTGCCTTCTCTTTCCTCAATCTTTTTATGACCCTCTAGCATTCTTGGACCAAATTCTATTCTGCCACCAATTGAGCTCTTAGCGTTTGTACTTCATGTGATTTCACCCCTCTAGCATTCTTGTAAGAGTTATGTTATTCTTGTAACTTAGCATTTTACAATATACAATCTAATTAAAGCAAGATACTATCAAATTTACCAAGATACAATCTAATTAAAGCAAGCAAACAAAAATTAATCAAATTTACCAAAATACAATCAAGCAAATATTTCTTCAATACATTAGAGTTACGTTAATCTTGTAAAACTCTTTGTTGATGGAAATTTGAAGGTGTTTATACCTAGATTGACCTTAGGTTCCTTTATACATTCATATCATACATGAAAAATTATTTTATGTAAAAATATTGGCTAAGTATGAAAAATGGTTTTTTTGAATAATCATTTTCTCAAGATAATTTTTGGCAGCTTTTATTCCTAACACATCAAATAAGAAACCTTGATTTTATGAGATTTTTATATGAAGTATATATTGACTTAATGAGCCATCATTAGTAGCCTAAATTGTATTTTGCACTAAAACCGATTTTTTGTATTTTGATTTGGTAGGAATTTGATTTTCTAGTATTTTTATTTGAATCCAAATAGGGAGTACTTCCTTATTTACATTGTAAACTTAAGTAAATGGAGTAATATATAAATAAATAAAAGTAAAATGATAAAGACATTTACTTCAATGCTTAAAATGGAAATAAGGCAATTTTACTTAAGTGCAACAACGTCGTGTGAAACAGAGCTGAAAATTTGAGTTAGGGTTGGGGATTTAGGGTTGAGAACTTGAGTTGAGAAGAGAGAAATGAGTTAGGGAGGGGGGAGTTTTCGGGCAAAACAGAGCTGAAAAGCTTCTGTTTTGTTTTTTAAAACATGGGCCAAAACGACGTCCTTTTGACGTCCAGTGAAAAAAAAAACTTAAGTCAAACGATGTCGTTTTGGCGTCGAGTGGAGAAAAAAAAACAAGGTCACGCAAGGCGCAGCGTACCTTGCCCCCTTTGGGGCATTTCGTCGAGCAGGTTGCGCGCAACTTGCGAGGGTCAATGGAGCTGCTCTAATGGCATATTTCAGAGGTTGCAAGGGTCAATTGACTACCCTTGCTCCTCTATGGATCCGCCTCTGCTCATGGTAGTCTTTAAAAAATATATATACTACATAGCTTTTAATGTGATTCACTTCATAGAAACGCCTAGTAATCTATTGTCCAGCCAACTTTGTAGGTCTATAATCATCTTATATTTAATTATTTTGTTCAGTTAACAAATATAATCCCTTAATAAATACTCATGACTTTAATTGTCTACCTTTTACTATTTTCTCCCAAGGTTTTCTTAGCTTGTCATCAATATTCATATTAATAGTCATCATATCACCCTTTACAATTAGCTAACCCACCCAGTGCGGTTAAGATGGAGAACGAGTTTATACCAAAAAAAACATTAGATTTTAAAATAATAACTTTTGGTTGTCCACTCATTAAATATTCATGATTCCGCCCTTGAATCTAATCACAACCCCCATTAGTCTCGTGCTTTTTCATCTTACATTAGAGAAACTCCTATATCGCCATAGGAGAAGTAGAATTTATTATGTTAATCAACATGTTAATTTAATGGTATTTTGTCTTTTTAATATTGTTGAAGTATGTCTTGCATAGTCTTCTAAGAGAGTTAAACCAATTCAAAGAGTTTTGGAACGTGGGTCATACTAACTAGTTAGGACAACGTGTCTCTTCTCTTGTACTTCAGTTTGAATTTTCCTCTCTCTCTATACATTAAAATAATTTAGATATCACTTTGCGAAGAAAAAAAAAGAATTTTGCCGCACACAAAATATAACTGCGAACTATTACGTTGAACCATGGTTTTAGGCTCTCTATTTGCCATAATAGCCTATGATATTTTTATATATTTTTTTCCTGTGGAATTTTCTTTACCCCTAGTACATATCTTTGGACACTCATTCTTTTTTAACACCCACTTCACATTTTTCAACATTTTCTAGACAGCAAAATCTTTTAGGACTACCCATTTATTTTACTTTGCACACCCGCAAGACTTGTGTGCAGCTATGTGGAAAAACTTCAGTCAAACGCGACCCTTCTAGCTGCATACAAGTCATTGTTGTCCTATTGTATCCTCCCTCCCTCACACTAAAATGTCATTAACCTTGTTCATGTTTTGTACATGTGCCATTGATCGCACAAGTCCACAATGTGTGTCTTACGTTATCGCAACCCTAAAGTGTGCAACTTCAATCAACTGCACGTGCGACGAACCCATAAATTTTTCAAAGTCGAACACCAAATACAAATGTGAAAAGAAAACCATTAAAACAAATCGTACATTTTCCTCCTCATAAATGATCATGGATAATCTCCTTCGTGCATTTTCAACATCATGTACGTAGTTTTTTTATGTGAATCAGGGTTTAGAGAGTTAAAAAAATGGGCGAGTTAAGGGGTTAAGGAGTTCGAGAAATAGGTGAAGAGAGAGTTGGAGGGTGGTGTTTGACAACATTTTGTGGGTGTGCAATTTGAGTGCTCAAGAAATTAATACTTTTCCAGGAGAAAGTGATAAGCCTTTAAAAAGAGAGAAAATTGTCATTTCATTTTCAATATCAATTATGAGCTTAAATTTGACTGTGATATCAAAATAAAGGGATTTTAAATGGTTTAGGGTTTACTACTCTTAACTAATTGAGCTACAAGTCCATTGGGAGTGATAAATATTTTTTCTTTTTACCAAATGTGAGGAATAGTTGAGTATGATGAAATTTCAACGTGCATTAAAATGACCGACTTGTTACATAATGGTGTAAGGGGATGTAGCTCAAGTTGTTAAGAACATTTGCCATGCATTTAAGGTATTGTTGACCCTCTTAACCTAATATTGCTTTTGTAAAAAATAAAAAATAATGATATTTATCTTTTCAATGTTAGAAAAAAATATCAAATTCAAAGGTTCTTAAGATAACTGATATAGTTTTCGAAACAAGGGCCCAATGGTCTTTAATGGGCATTTTATCAATTTACCGCGCAGGTTTGTTTTGTGTGCCATTGGATTGCAAACCCAAACCTGTACGATGGTTTGCATGGATGCATTAAGCAAGATATATAATTGAAGGTAACAACAGGACAAAACGCAAACTTTTACCGGACACTAAATCCAAGACTACAAACTTCACCATCACTAATTAACTTGAACAAGTTGAAGTGCAGAAACCTATGCAGCAGAACTTAATCACTTACACCAAGACAAGCAAATGACTCTCCAGACTACACATAAATTACAGTTCATAGCATCCAGAATTGTGCTCCATATTTTTCAAATAAAGGCGGTTTTTTTTTTCCGTTTTAAAAGTTATTTACAGAGGAAAATTGACTTCCCAAATAAAAGTTAGAATATAAGGTAATAACAATTCATCTATATATGCTGAAGCGGCTATCCACTCACCCAGATTTTGAAGTTGGCGTTTCTGGTTTATCTGTTAGACTTTAGACTGAGTGAAGATAATGGTTTTGAAAGGAACTCCACAGGATCAGCTTCAAGGCAACTACTCAAATCCACTGGCCATCTCATGGGAACAGCAGTGCCCCTAGAGAAATTGAGAGATAATGGATGGTGTAAGCAAAGTCCATAAATACTTCAGTCATCATAAATTCTCCAACTTTACACTCGAATTCTTTTTTTTTTGGGTCAAAATTGGTTGAAATGAAAGTTGGCAGGACACATAAATAAACACAAGAAATAACTTTGGAAAAGCATACACACCTATCTATGCATTTATGCTTGCAGCGATTCATCTTATCCACTGTACAACTCCCAATAATGATATCAAGACGCTTTGCTAGTTTAGGTATATCAGAAAGTGTCACAATATCCCAAACCTTCATAACCTGGACGTATTCTGAATTCTGCTGGAGAATGTCTACAGTCCAAATGAGATTCAGCAGCCTATTGACTTTATACTTCTCTAACAGTTGAGCACAAGTCCCGCCATGCACTATAATTCCTTTATCCTTCCGAGCTCGACGCCATCCACTTGAAAGCTTTGTTAATAGATTAAACACTTCCCGACATATAACAGTGTCCTTAATCATTGCCATGGACTTCTGAAATTCACGAGTGAAGCAAACCTATATGGCAAAAGAAGACATAATCATGCTGATAATGATATGTGAAGCAGAGATTGACAAACAATATTGTAACAACCAAACACCATCTTGAATTTTAATGTGTAAAATTAGAGTGAATTCTCTTTAGAGAGGTATGTTCCCAATTAGTTCTGCATGTTTAATTTACAAATGTTCTTCCTCTTTAGAAATTTACAGAAAATTGGATATTAAAATTCTACACTGAAGTAAGATCTGGCCACTCAATAGGGTTTGATAATGTTAGCTGTAACAGAAAACTGTTTTAGACTTGAACATTGTTTAGTATAGAAACAAAAATACATTAGAATTGAATGGACAAGTAGCAGCATACCTTCCATCTTGCATTTTTGAACAGAAAGGAGTCAATATTAAGTAAAGAATGAAGTTGGCCAAGCTCCAGGAGGGCAGCTGCAATAGCCTGAGCCAAGTTATTGTCCTCATCAGCATTATGAAAGCATTCCCGTCTCTCGGCATCAAGGACTAGCTTCTTCCAGATAGAGTCACTGTTAACCAAAGTCGATCCATTCCCCAAAATCCAAAGACAATACCTACACAGACACAATCAAAACTACTAAATTCAGAACCACCAGTAACTCAGACATGTCCTAGCTGCATCATGTATAACCGTAATGTAATTATACAAAAGTACTACCTTGCACGTGTCAGCGCCACATTTGCTCTTTGACGGTTAGACAAAAAACCAATTGATCCATTCAAATTACATCTTACAGTGGAGATAATTATTACATCCTCTTCACCACCTTGGAAACCATCAACAGATCGCACACTTACGGAGAAGCCTGCATCAGAATCCTTACTGTAATTTTTGACTCTCTCTTGAATCGCATGAACTTGAGCCTTGTATGGTGATATGACCCCAACACTGACCTTCTTCCTTTTGCCCATGAACTCTGTTTCCCAGAAAGAAAAATTCAGAAAACTTGGTTTGTGTTTGTAAATGTATCTAAACCTCCTAATATATTCTAAAATAATTAGTGCATCCACAATCTTAGACAGCAATAGAATAGAACTACCTTTGTAAAGGCTTGCAACTATCTCAGAGACCACAGCAACTTCCACCATATTTTTTCTACTATGACCATGATCAAATTCATCTTTTCCATTGGCTACATTTATGAAGGAGTATGATTGGTACATTTTTCCCTTAAGGAAGCATCTCTCATAGCTTCTTTCAATGACATTTGGACCATCTAATATCTGATTGTCGTAAAACTCCCTTTTTGGAAATAAGCTGATGGATGGATGCATCCTATATTGGATATTTAGAAGATGCTTGGCGTGTCCCAACCCTGCCAGCCTTTCGAACAAACTTCTTCCAAATTCAGCCTTTGCGGAAACCTAATAATTTGATCCCATTCATTAAGATGTTACAACAATATAAACGGTCCTGGTAATGTGAGAAAAAGTAAAGAACACAAAGGATAAAACTAAAACCTTGCTTTTAACCATAGCAGGGAGTTGCCTCTCATCTCCAATGAGAATAGCATGGCGGATACCAGACAGTTGTAAGGGAATTGCAGATTCACATTCTTTAAGCTGAGCGGCTTCATCAATGACTAACAATTCAAGTGGTCTCACTACTGCTGCACTGTCCAATTTGGCAGAAGTTGATGCAGTACAAAATATTAAGCAAGCATTTTGCAGGCAGAATTGTTTTATTAAAAATTTATTAACGGAATTCAGACCAGAAAATTCCCGAGGAAGCAACTTAAGTTTACAAACACACTTTTTTCTCAACTGTGTTAACCAACCACCAATGCTTCCTGGACCTTTGAAATCGTTTAGGAGTAACTTCCAACCTTCGTTAGGGACGCCAATGCTATGCAATGAAGATTTAATAGACTTAAGTAAACTCAAAGCTCCAACCATATCCTTCACCACCTTAAGTGAAATGCAAGAAGTTGGTAAGTGAGTGTAAAAGTTTACCATACAAAACTTCATCTCCTCACCAACTGAATCAAATTCTTTCCTCACGAACTCCTCAAATGTCAAAGGATCATCCTTGCTTACACTTTCTCCATTTCCATTAGTATCCTTCTCATTTTCTTGAGCATGCTCTCTCCGCTTTTCCACTTCCTTTTCCAAATATAAAGAGTACTGTTTGTCTGGATCCTCGAGTAGACATATCATTGATTCTAACAAATGCTTCCATCCGGATAAAGGGACCAAACACTTGTACAGAAGTTCAGCGCGATGATCAAGAAATACATCAAGAAGGTCAGCATTACCATCAACCTTCATTCGCTTCTTGTTCCCAAAGAGAACTATATCTCCAAGTCCATACTTACCATACTCAAGTGAATGATTAACCAATCTCCGGAGCCGTGCTGCCACTTCTAAAACCGCAATATTGGTGGGAGCACATGTTAGTGTTCTGCACTTCAACTTAAACAGAGCAAAGAGTGATAGACTGACCGTCTTTGTTTTCCCAGTACCAGGAGGACCCCATATTAATTTGACAGCAGTCTGGTGTCGGCATTTACTCAAACTGATACAGTTTAAAACTGCTGCTTCTTGGGACTCATTTAGATTATGAGAGCTAATTGTGGGCCATATGGTAGAAAGGCCAGGAGAGCATTTTTCTTCGGAAAAACAATCTGTGCAAGAAATCCCATCCTGTAAGAAACAAACACAAAGTTTACTAAGAACTGTGACATGTACAAACAAATGGACTGCTGAGGAAAAGGATATGAGTCCAGATAAATACATCTGAATTGGGTTGCAGAACTTTCTCAATGACATTTGTGTTTTCCCCTTCTGAGTTCAAGGCATTCCATACACGAATGTTTGTTGTCATGTTCATCAGATAGACAGCAAAAAGTGTTTCTCTCTTGCTCTGTTGTGTGTCTCTCTCTCCAAAATCTATAGGCTTTGACGAGAGTATTTTGAATTCAAAATCATCAGGAAACTCATCAAGATCAGTCACTCTATCAACATAAGCAATAAGATAGAACCTTTGGGGCCTGTTCAGATCATCAATGCATTTTGGTTTCACATTAGTCAAGGCAATGAGATCTCCAACCTGTGGCTCATACATTGGCCCTTTGTGATTCTCTGCATCTTTCTTATATATTATATCATAAAACAAAGCTTTGGGAGGCTTATGATATTTAGAATAATCAACTGTCAGTATCTCACAAGTAGGTGCGTGCGACAGAGTCATCATGTTTGAGAGTAAATCAGCATGAGTTTCCTCAATGAGTGAAGGAATGAATGATTTCTTGTAGCTCGTCACAGTCGAGAATGTCTTGGGAATCTTGGGAACCTAATGCATGCCACCATCATCATCAAATATACACCTTGTGCTGAAAAACCAGTAGTATATATGTATAACAAGGAAAAGAGAAAAACCTGGTTTTTGTAAAGATGGTAGTTGAGAACATCTCTGAGAGACCAAGAGAATACCAGATCGATCAAGCTTCTTCTGTCTGTAACTTCTTTCTTGTCGGTGGTCGTGCTAGTGTTCTCCATTACTTACTCTTGCTCAATTTCTTCAATGTAGTAGCTCAATTTCTTCAATGTAGTACTAGTATCATAAATTTCATGCTTTATTTATTTCAATTACTTGGCACTGAAGGAAGTGCTTGCATTCCCATCTGCGCTATTTCATTTCCTTTTGCTTTGCAAAAAAGGGAGCGTACTGGAAAAGAGTTACAGCTAGAAAAGCAAGTCTCTGTCTATTCAACTTCCTTTTTTTTTTTTTCAGAAAATAAATAAATAAATTCAGGGTTAATTGAGAAGACATAACAGGAAGATGAAGAGACCTAAGTCAATTACTTTTGCGACCTCTCAATTTTTTGCTTTGGTAAAAGTAACATTTCACTTCACAGTTGCATTTAAGGAGGGAAAAAAAAAAGTGAGACAGCTTAGGGTAGAAAAATCAATAAGAATTCGAAGCTTTTGTGAATTTGGAAAGTTGTGAGACTTTCTTAGAAATTTTCGCGCCAATTAGAAGCTTGATTTCCGCTACAACTTAAGAAGGTATGAGATCTTTTATATGCATTTATTTTGTTGGAAAAGATATTTATTGAGAAATATCATAAGAGTTACATGTATAATGGATAATCAGAATAGTCAATCTACAACTCAAACATGACAATCAGAAACAAGAGCAGAATCTTTTAGCAGAATGACGATAAAAAACAAGAGCATAATCTTTTAGCAGCTTGAATACAGTCACATGGTACAAATCGAGTAAAACTACATAAACATATGCAATAGCAGCACGCAACTTGCTTCTCAGCAACATCGATGTAGATCTGAGACCCAAAATATATATATATAAAGTACAGGAAAAAGATAAAACAAACAAAGGGCAATTGGGCTAAGCCAATATTACACAATTAACCAAATGAAACAAGACTAATAATGAAAAAACTACTCCCTAGGTTGGAAATAATGACGTGGCGGTGGAAAGCACAACTCGAACAAGTTTGTTGGAGTTGAAAAAATAAATGCAATTGCCGTTAACCACACCACAAGCAAAGAGAAACATAGAAAGAAGAAAGAAAGAAGGAAAAAAGGAGAGAACCGTACCGTATCCAAAAAAAAGAGGAAAAAGGAGAGAAGAAAAGAGAGGGGAAAAAGAAGGAAAAAGGAAGAGAAAAGAAAGAGAGAGGAAAAAGAAGAGGAGAGAAAAAAAAGGAAAAAGGAAGAGAAAGATGACTGGAGAAACAGGAAGAAGAAGAGGACAGAAAAAAAGATTAGGAAAGGAGAGAAAAGAAGAGATGAAAAGAGGAAGAAAGAGAGAAGTGACGGGAGACAAAAGGAAGAAGCAGAGGCGAGAAAAAAAGAGGAGGGAAAATTGAAGACTAGAGGTTGCTTTCATCTGAGGACAGGTTCAACCCTCATGGTATATGTGTGTGAAAAACCCCATCCCCTATAGTTTAGACTATGGCCTGTACTTAACAACAAAAATTGAAGATTTTTTTATAAAACGTTCAATGTGTCTGACCATAATTGTTTACTCTCAAACAGCCCTGAAGTTTTGATTCCATCTGCTTCAGTCGCATGGTAGTGCTTGATAGATTTTTAGTAAAAGTTTCGACGTGCATCTAGTAAAAACGCTTCTAACAAAAGCGCTTATGGATGAAATTATTTCCTACCGAAGCAATTCCAAACAGGTATTTGGTTTTTGATTCCATCCATTGATTTGCAACGTCGCATAATAGTTCTTGATTATGTTTCTGATACTCCTGAAATTAAGGATGCTTTTTTGAAGAACATCACCATTGAGTCGAAAAACACAGGAATTGCACCGTAGAAAAAATACCAATATCAGCCAATAAAGACCATAAACAAAAGAGAGGTAAGCCCTATAAGACCTGATAAAAGCTGCATGAACCAGAGTCTTGATTTCCATGAACTAAACTCTCCATGTAAACACCATGATATTACAGAATCCTATATGGTTCTTTGAAAAAGATAAAACAAGTCCGCCACACTTTTACCTGTGAGAAATTAAATCAATATTGCCAGTTTTCAACGTCCTCCGAATTAGTCAGCAGATCTCAACTACATGTATGATTTTCTAATCGTTCTAAATTATCAGCACGATACCTTACTCAAAATGTTGTATACTGCAATACATACAACATCAGCAGTTCTCAACTACTTCTACTTGGCACTCTTAACTTCCAATCACAATGCCGAGATGAACCTTTGAATCTTTGCCTGCGATCGCTCCATTTCTTCAGGTCCATCCACATCACCAATATTGTCGTGATATTCCTGTGGTCCACAAAGAAAGAAAAGAGTACTGTATTTGGGTACTTATAAAATATTCAAATAATTAGCACAAGCATCCACCAAGGGCTTAAAGTCATGCACCAAAAAGTGTAGATTTCACTATATCATTTAGAATTATTTCTAAATATAAGTACTTATATTCAGTATATTTAAAGACCTGTTAAGAAATAAGATCTTAGTAATCTGGTTGTAAGAATCCAATAAGCCTTGTTCCACTTATGTTAAAACGAAGCATATCCTACATGCTGGCATTACCCTCTACAGTAGCGAAGGTCTAGGTAAGAGATATTAAAGAGCAGGGAAGAAAATAAGCCCATTTGAACTAAGAAACCATGAGGTGCAACAAATTTGAATTCCCAATTGCAGCACAGTGAAGTTAATGTTGAAAAGGTTTTATTTCCCCCTTTTCTATGTTTGGTAGACAGTGAGAAATTATGTATAATTCCAAATCCAACATGTACATGCCCTGGTAAGAATTTCAAATTTTTATTTTTCCCCTTTTCTCTGTTTGTTAGAGCCCATCTTTGAAACATTGCTCACAGACATACAACACATCATTGGGCCAGGTAAGCCAAAAATAAAGAAACTTAACATTATAAGAACTAAACAAAAGACCAGGATGAAAAAGTTGGACAAATGACCAAGTTTATTACACTTTTTCAAAATTTAATTAACACCAAGGCTAAACAAGAAACAACCCAACAAGATTATGTGCAATTCCAAGAAAGCAGTAAACATAAGGAAAATGCACAGTATCGCTCATGCATATAAGCATAAGCAATTAAACTGAATATGACCACCAACCACTTTCCCCCAACTTATTGTCAAATGTAGTTTACTACCCTTTCAGACTCTAGATCTATATCTTTATCAATCAACCACAGCTGAAAGTTTCAGTGATGATCCTATCCATGTTGGAGCTTCTTATGGGATATCTAAAGCCAACAAATTTCAAATTCTAGGCCTGCTTAAATCAATTTACTGAGCGACTTTCAAACTATCAATTTGGTGTACTCAAAACACCCCTGATTCCATTAAAATTCAATCTTTATACAAGGCTACTGCCTGTTAATTGTTTCTCAAAACAAATTACTTAACAAGCATTCCATGAGACCCCTGTTATGCTCAAAATTTTAAAGAAACACCAAAAACTTGCAGAAAATGCTACCATCTAGGGCACCCACAATCAAATTTTAAAGTATTGTACCCTCTGATACTACACATCTGAGATGCAGATGATTGAAAGAATAATTTTTTTAACATGTCAATTAACTGAACTACAAATTCTACTAGAAATTTTGAAGTTCTAGCAGACACCAAGCTTATGTACCTGAAGTATATCCTTAACATCCTTCTTAGTCAGTTTTTGCTGCTTGAGCAGTAGTTCAATTCTTGCTCGCATTTGAGGGTGCCTGCACAAGAAATAACAGGCTCAAATATAATACAGCTCTTCTATGGAACTGTAAGCAAGAATATATAAATGTGATATCGAAACATACTCTGAACACCAAAGATGCCCCAGAATGACAGCAATCAACTGCAGCATGTGAATAATGAGGTTAAGATCCAAAAGGATAATGAATTTTAAAATAATCAAGCTATATCTGACAACTACTCGTGTAGTGGGTGAAGTTTGGAACTTGGAAACAATTATGGCAACGTTTAGCATGCAAGATATAGCTGACTGGATTAAAAAGGATTTAACTATTTTCATTTTAGTGCAGTGTAAGACATAAGCTCTACCTTAACTCTGTCTAAACGCATGGTGGAGTCAAGAGTGTGATCAGATTGGACAGAAATGAATTAAGTTTACATAATTGTTCGCTAAAAAATATGACATTGACAGCAGCCATAGTAGTAGTGGCAATAGTAGCAGTGATGATGATTATGCTTGTGGTAGTTGCGGTGGTTGCGTAATACTCATTAAAACCTTTGTGCCTCCTGTAGAACAGTTACCCTTTTATATGATTGCAAGGACTAACCAAAAAATCGGGGTACTAACACCAATAAACGCCACTTATTTTCCCTAATGCATGACAATTGTTTATAATGCCTTTATAAAAAAAACTCTGTTCCTTGAGGAGTATGAGGGAGTTAGCGTTGGCAAATTATGGGATAGAGTTAAATTCTGGGCAGCTCTATGGGCTTCTGTCATGTCAGATTTTAAGGATTACTCTTATTCCATTATATTGAGGGATATGGATGCTGCTGTGAGGTGAAGTTTCTGTTCTGCGGAGCATCTCTATGGGCTTCTGTCACGCCAGACTTTAAAGAATTCTTGTATTCCACTACATTGAGGGATATGGATGTTGCTGGGTTGTGAAGATTCTGTTCTGAGGCTTGTTGTTTGTTGGGTTTTCTTGGTTAGCTGTCCCTAAGTTGTTTAGGCTGGGTTCTTTGTCTGTGTTGTTTGGTTTTATGCTGATCTGAGGCTTGATGGTTTTTGGGTTTGCTTGGTTAGCAGTCCCTAAGTTGTTTAGGCTGGTATCTTTGTTTGTGTTGTTTGGTTTTCTGCTGTTCCTTGTTTGGTCTGTGGATGCCTTATCCACTTGTGTGTCCCTCTTCCTTCTCTTTCAATAAATTTTGTTTCTATTTAAAAAAATTTATGGGAAAAGTGCCAAAATTTGACTACAAGTTTCTAAGAAAATAGATGTGATTGTAATTGTTTTAACATCTTAACAGATAGTAAATTTGAATCAAATTGCAAACAAAATTAATAGCTTCACCTCAAACAGATTCAATGAATCAAAATTGCTTGGTTTTTTAGCTCCAATATAATTAAAAACTCAGATACAATTGGATGAACCAAACTGTTTTACAACCTTTTTCATTGCTTGGAGTTTTATAACCTTTGTTTTTTATTCATGTTGGTTCTGATTTTACACCTTTACTGGATTTGTATCACCTGTTTAGACAACATTTTATTCAATTCTTTGAATGGGATAAACATTGGTAGCACTAATTCTATTCCATATCAAAACCAAAAAGAAAGTTGAATTAAATGATACGTTTTAACCCTTCTCCAAGCTAACATGATCCACCTCAGTCCTGTATAACTTTATAGCAAACCCACATAAAAAGCACACTAAAAACTGCATTATTCCATCCCAAATAAAAACATACCTGAAGAGTATATAGTCCAGATTCCAACTTCCGGTTGTACTTTTCCTCTTCATCCATCTGCAAAGTGTAAAACCCCCCTCAGGGAAAGTAATGTAATTTCAAGGATCTGCAGACTACTTAGAACCAAAGAAGGAACTGACCTCTAAATCATCAAGTTCAAGCCGATCCATCCGTTCAGTTTCTGCTTTAATTCTATCTGAATATCTGAAGTATAAATAAAAAGAAAATTTAAAAATATATCATAAATTGAGGCGAAAGGCTTGCCTTCAAATGATATTGACTTCCATGCTTATGTCATTTTCTCTTTTCATATGTTTCCATTGAAATAAAGAAACAAATAAGCAAAACCCACCTCATATAAAGTTCCATAAGCCGGTCTATCTTTTCACACTCATTTTCGATAAACTTGCTTAACAATCTCTCCCTTCTAGAACCCCTCAGAATTCCACCTGAGATGGGAATTTTGGGTTAAAAATCTGGAAGACAATCTAGTGAAATGATGTTTATGGATGAAATACACATATTTCAGTAGCGTAATGCATTGTAAAATAGTAGATACTTGTCAGCGTTCTAGTGCCCTCAAACATGCCCAACAGAGCCTTTGCAGAATTGAAAGCGTAAATAAATGGTTCAAAAATGAAACCATCAGGCAAGGATGGGCTTAAGCACAGATAACCACATTACAAGAGCATGTAACATGATTGGGCCACTAATTTAGGCTGACATAGTATCAGTATGCCAGATACATCTTCTAGAGAACTCGCGTTGTTCCATTGCTCATTCACAAGAAGCAAGATATTTACTGCTGATTGTATTTTCGTTCACCCACTTAACTCACTTATCGTTAGATTTGATCCTTAAAGTTTATCTGTAATATATGCTTAGTTAAAGACTTATGTTCAACTAAATCGTGTCCTCAACAACTTCCTATCCAGATTTTGTTGGAGGTTCCAACAATTCCAGAATGGAAATTGCAAACAGGAAATGTTAAATACAGAGAACTGTTCAAGAAGTTCAATGTCAAAGCTCAGATTCAGATATACCCAAAACTGAGTATCCAGAGATGCACTTTACAAAATGCACTACAATAACAAATTGATACTTAATTCAATAAAACATGAATCAATACATATGAACTATCTTTCTTAAAAATTGCTTTCATACCCTTAAGGGGCGACGACTGTCCTAGATAACCAACAAGCTAATGCATTTACCAGTTATCGATGGTATTCTTGTGTCATCATTAATAAGGGACCTAAAAAGTTTTATACGAGCTAAACATAAAGATTGTACATCATCTTCTCTCCTTAACTATGGATAACAAGGGTCCAGAAGAAATTAAAGGTAAGAAAAGAGGTACAAGAAATCACTCATGTTGTAGAAAAATGCTAAAAAACAGATTAAATAGAGTAATCAATACTCTTAGAACTACAAAAGGTGAAAAAGAAAAAAAAGGGATCAACTCGTAAAAGTACAAAACATTCACATAACCACTACAATTTCACTTGCCTGCTTACCAAATAACGATGCAATTAGGGACACAATGCGCTCCTCCAACTCCTCGTGATAGCGCTCCTTCTTATTCTTCTTATTAATGGGAATCTACACAAAATCAAATACAAAATATTACCCTCTTCTAAATAGACAAAATAAGTACTAAGTTAATCATTTTTATTTAATTGTAGCTCTTCAGCGTCATGAAATTCAATACCGAGCAGAGTTTTACTTCTGTCTCTCTCTCTCTCTAGTATTCATCTTTGGACACGAAGTGTAAATAAGTATACATGAAATTTGCAAAATGAAAGTCAACTTCTTTCTTAAGTAAAATCAGAAGCCACATATAGCAGACAATATCCTTCTTCATCCAGAATAGCCATCAAAGTTCACAGTTATTAGAAGCATAACACATTCTTCTTGGACACAATCTAACTACAGAAAGACATTAGTAGAGTTTTGCTATGGATAGTCTCAAGAAAAATAATAAATTACTTGGAAAAGATAAAGGGAATGCAGCACTTGCCTTACCCATAAAAGCTGCAAAGGCCGTCTTCAACCCCAAAACATCAACGAAACGTTCGCATGCTGGCAGGTACTTGGTCATGGCAAAGTCAAGCGCTCTTATGGCCGACCCATAAGCAGACTTCTTCTGCTTTATGATAATAATCATCAACTCCACCCCTTCAGCCTTCACAAACCTCTCTTTGTTCTCCAATGGCATCAACAAGCAGCACAAACAATCAAACAAATTCTCCAACATCTCGGCTTCATCGGAGCTCTTGGGGTCCTTAGACTTGTACATAGCCACCGCCTGAAGCAACACATCGACACCGTTCATCTGCCCCAACTTCTTCTGATTCGCTACGCTACTCTGCAACAGTATAGCCAATATTTCCGAAGCATATTGCTTGTTTCCATCGAACTCTCTCACCTTAATCTTCCCCATCAACCATTTGAAAACCTTGGTCCTTTCGCACACCAATTCCGCAACCGCCGGCTTCACCTCGATCAAATTCTCGATAGTCGCGAGAGTCCCGTACACGGCGGCACTCTCGTCCGGGTCCGAATCGTTCAACCGCTGCAGATTCTGAACCAGCAGCTCGAGGACATTGTTGTCGACTAGGGCATCGACGAGAACCCCAACGGCCTCGTCGTTCTCATCGAAAACCTCGTCGTCGGTGAGTTCCTGCAGCAACTGAACCACGTCGATTGCAATGTCGGTGTTGTCGTGGCCGAGGAGATTGAGAATGGAAGGGACGGTGTTGAGGGAGACGAGGTCCGGGTAGAGATCCGGAGCTCCGGCGAGGACCTTGAGCTTCTGGAGGTCTTCGTGGAGCTCGACTTCGGAGTCGGCGAAGCGGTCGGGTTGTTCCGGGTACTTGAGTCGGGCTCCGATATTGTCCTTGAGACGACGCTCGAAGGAGAGCACTAGCTTCTTCAGGGTTCGGAGGTCGGGCGCTTCGACGGCGTTTTGGGATTTCTCTACTGCCTCCAAGAGAGACAAGTCGATGTTGTTGTTACTGTTACTGTTGCCGTTCGGGACGACGTCGTCTCGTTTGCGTTTCGTGTTGGAGTTTCGACCGTCGACAACTTCCATAACGTTTCCGTCGGATTCGGCGGGTTTCTTCAAAAACCTACTCGGCGCTGCTCTGGTATACTCACTAAATCGGGTCTGCAAAGTAAATATCCATTGCCTGTTGCAATTTGCCACTTAACTGGTCAGAACAAATAAATAAATAAATAATTTGTCCTTCAAAATTGATCATAAAAAAAAAGTTCTATATCACAAAATGTTGTTGATGTTTACGAAATTATCATATTTATTCATTGAGGATTCATGGTCCTCAATATTAATATGCGTGCTCACAATGTTCCGTTAAAACTCCATAGATAGCCTATATATTCAATATGCCACGTGTATTTAAAATACAATATGTATTCTAAAAATAATTTAAAATTTAAAATTCATAAAAATTAAAAATCAAAAAATCAAAAGAAAATTTGTATTTTAAAATTTAAATTATTTAAAATATATATTGTATTTTAAATACATGTGGTACTATATTATTGGATATATGGGCTCCACATATATACCGCATGAACAAACTAACGGAGTTTTTAACAGAATGACTATTTGTGAGCAAGCATATCAACTTTGAGGACCATGAATGACAAAAAAAAATAATAATAATGCAATCTGATAGTTTTGTGATAAAAAGTCAGGCCTAATAATTGAAAAAAAAAAGTTTTAATCAAACCACCCCACTCATGTGCTATGCACATGTTTGTTTCAAAATCTATTTAATATATAATTATGTATGAATAATGCCACTTTTACCACATTTTGTATACCACATTTCCATACCACATGATGCGGCACCTTACTTGGACATGCCACCTCATTTAATTTAATTTTACGTTTTAAATTTTGTAATTAAAAACCCTAGTAAAAAAAATTGATTAGATCTTACGTTTTATTCTCCACTCCATGTCTTTCTTCTCTTTCCCATCGCGGCAGCCTCCTCCCTTCTTGTGTCCTTCCAGCCATTCTCCGTTCTCCATTCTTTTAGTTGATTCTTATTTGATTTCTAGCAAACCATCTTTTCTTTCCTTTTTACTTTTATAAAGAATGATTTTATCTAATTTTTTCATTGAAAATTAAAGGAGTCGAAAGGAAGAAGAATGCATATATATATATATCATGTTAAGGGTTATGGGCCATTGTTCATGGCTGAAAGTTCTCATATGTATCTACGATGATTGGTCTTTTCCTATTAATTGCATTGATCCTGCTGTGTTTTTTTAATTTACTCTTTTGTATCTTTTGTGATGTTTTTTCTATTTGTTCTGGAAATTAAGGAGGAGGGAGGGAGGATGAAGGGTTTAGGGTTTAGAGGGACTTCCAAAAGGGAGGAGGAAATTGATTGGGGGAGACGAAGAGTGGTGGAGGAGGAGGAGGACGCAAGAATATGAGAAGTCTGACAAAGTTTATTATTATAATAATTATTAAATATATTAACCGAAATGAATGAAAAATAAGATAATTTAAAATTAAATTAAATGAGGTGGCATGTCCAAGTAAGGTGCCACATCATGTGATATGGACTAATATATGTTAATACAAGATAAAATTGGGGAAATTGAAAATAGAGACTAAAAATTGGCAGAATAAGGGACATTTAAACCAATAAGTTTTAATTAAATCACTCTTTCGATTGTTACCAAAATCACTCTCATTGAATTATATTTTGTTGTATTCTACATAATTTTTTTTTTGGGTCAAAATTGTATTCTACATATTACTCACAGTTAATTTTGTTAATTTTTTTGTTGTCAAGAAACATTATCTTAGTCGCTTGTGAAAAAGAGGTTTTTAGCTCAAGTAGATAAGAGCATTTATACTGTCACTCAAAGTTTTAAGTTCAATTCTCCCCTCCCTTAATACCTCTTGGAAAAAAAAAAGGTCAAAAGTCACTTTTAGTCCTTATAGTTTGGCATTTCAACCACTTTTGATCTTGTAGTTTCAATTCCGTCAATTTTGACAATGCAGTTTCGTATCTGTAGCAATTTAAGGACAAGTTAGTATTTCCGTCAATTTCTTTGATGGTGCAAAGTGCAATTTCGTCAACCCAAAACCCGTGAGCGTAAAAGCTCATCTAAAACCCAAATGGCCAATTTTGAGCCATAATATGAAATAGTGGGAGTTTCAAACGAGCTTTTATGCTCAAGGGTTTGGGGTTGACGAAATTACCCCTTGCACTGTCAAAGAAATTGACGGAAATACTAACTTGTCCTTAAATTGCTACAAATACAAACCTACATGGTCAAAATTGACGTAATTGAAACTACATAGTAAAAAATGGTTGAAGTGCCAAACTACGGGACCAAAAGTGACTTTTAACAAAAATATTATATATATATATATATATATATTGTGTAGTGCGAGTAACTTTTTAGAATATATTGCCTAGCTCGGATTGAAATAAGGCTAAATTATTGAAATGCCTCCTGTAACTCATTTTCAGTCTCACTTTCCCCCCTGAAACTCCAAGTGTCTCACTTCCCCCTGAAACTCTATTTAGTGTCTCACTTTCCCCCATGAAACTCTGAGTGTCTCACTTTCCCCCCTGAAACTCTATTTAGTGTCTCACTTCGCTTGGATTCCATCCAGCCTTAACCGAAGTCATCAAACTTGACGTCCATGTGCCGTTTTTCTGAGTTCTTGTGTCCATGGAGAGTTGAGAACGAAAGCATTGCCATTGTAGGAAGCTCTGCCAAGTTCAGACGTGCTAGGGAAGGAACAAAGGTTGTCACTTCTTTGAGTGGTTTGATCCAGAGATGTGTTCTCATTCAAAAGATATAATACCTAGGTTGCTGAAGTATAAGAGAAGACTAGAACAAGATATAGCCAAGCTTCGAGTTAGAGAGAAATTGTTGTGGGGTTTTCTGTTTCTTTCTTGGATGGAATCCAAGCAAAGTGAGACACTACATAGAGTTTCAGGTTTGAAAGTGAGACACTAAATAGAGTTTCAATGGGGAAAGTGAAACACTTAGAGTTTCAGAGGAGAAAGTGAGACTGAAAATGAGTTACAAGGGGCATTTCAATAATTTAGTCTTGAAATAATTGTCCTTCTCATGTTTTCCCCGACTAGAAGGCCTACGTTATTACAGGGTGAGCCCATTATTTTGGAGTGTGTCGAGCTAGCACAATGTGGTGTTGTCGGCGGTTGTTTGCGAGAGTGGTGTCGTCGGCGGGTGTTTGCAAGCTGTTAGCCAAGATCAATTGCTTGACTATTAATTATATAAATTTACTGTAGCAGTTAAGTTCAAGCTAATTTTATGCTTAATTAAATATTATTACTATAGGCACAAAAATATTCTCTTCAATTAAAGTTTTTACTAATTAATTAAAAAATAACATAAAGAATAAAAAAATTTCTTAACTTGTCTATAAATGATGCTTTTTTATTTACTTAGAAATTAATGAAGTAAACATAGTAAGCCATGGAAATGATTACTAGGCGGAGAGTGCTGGGGATATCAATGATGGTTGTGGAAGCCGATGATAACAATTTTCATTTCTCTATGCATCCCCCAATTATTCTCTCTGCACTCACTTCCAACTCTTCTAGCGATGAAGACTCGAAAATTACATATATATCCCTCCAACAACCATGAAAGTTGGCAGTAAAATCCTTCGTTGGATAAGGAAAAGGATGAACTAGGTTCCAATTCCAACCAAAAAGAGAAAGTTGGATTTGGTAAAGGTTCAATATCAACCGATATTTCTACCAAAGAAGAAGGATATTAATGAACCATGGAGGAACTCAAGGGTTTTGGGGGTTAGTCTCGGTTCAACTGCAGCTACGACGGGGATATTAATGAACCATATATATCCAGTTGAAGCTGGTAGTCGCCAATGTTGGGGATACTTGTGCTGTTATATGTTGCAAGAGTGGTATGGCTAAGCAACTATTTGTTGATCACGTGCCAAACTTGAAAATGGAAATAGAAGAAATTAAGAAAAGTGGTGGTAACGTAACAGGAGGGAATGATCCACGCGTTCAAGGGCTAGTTGCTGACATTGCTTGATATTCAAGTATCATTCTAGTTGCTGTTTACCTGGTTAGCGGCTTGCATGTGTTGAAGAATATAAGTCCCACATTGGAAACTTGACAAAATAAAATACAATATATAATGAAATTTAACATGGTATTAGAGCTAGGTTTTCTTGTGACATGTGCTTGCGTTCTCCTTACGATTTAAGTGCTCTTGAAGAGGGGGTGGGGGGTGGGGAGGGGAGTGAAAATGGATTTGTTTCTCTTTCCGATACCTTATCTCTCTCAAATGTGTTGCTTGCCCCATTACCTTGAGGTATTCCCATGAAGATATTACATATTCCTTGGCTCCGACGACCCCTTCTCTTCAGGAGGAAAGGGGGAGTGAAGAGAAATTGTGTCTGTGTGAATTAGCTGAAGTTGATATGGAAGAATTTGTCGTTGTCGTTTTCCGCTGCTATTGTCGTTTCCGTTGTTGTTGTTGTTGCCGCTACTGCCGCAGTTGATGTTGCTTTGCCATGTTCGCAAGGTTTCTGTGTTCTTTGCCGTGTTCGTAGAGTTTTTGTGTTCTTTGCCGAGTTCTCAGGGTTTCTGTGTTCTTTGCCGTGTTCGCAGAGTTTCTGTGTTCTTTGCCGTGTTCGCAGGGTTTCTGTGTCCTTTGCCGTGTTCATAGGGTTTCTGTGTTCTTTGCCTTGTTCACAGGGTTTTTGTGTTCTTTGCCGTGTTCACAGGGTTTCTGCGTTCTGCTATGTGCCCTATTTTTTAGGGTTTGCTCTTATGTTTCCGCTGCGAACTTTGCTTTAGTTTGTCACTTGTTTCACTTGTGGTTGACAAAAAGACCTTCTCTACAATTGGTGCTTATCAAGTATGGTGTTCTGCGACTCGCTTGTCAAGTTGGGCATGCAAAACATCTTTGCCCCAACTTGAAGGGGAGTGTTGGCGAGTCCTTACTTAGTTAAGATTTTGGTTCCTTACTATGTTAGGATTTTAGTTACTTATCTATCTGTTTAGTCCAATTATAATTAAGATTTATTTGCTATTGTAATTTAGAGTTATTTTCTATTGTAATTTAGATTTATTTCCTATTTTATTTAGGGTTGTACTTCTATAAATACCTTCATATTGGAGAAGAATAAAATACGAGCAAATATGAGCATATTAGAGCATAACTGAATATTTGCCCTACTTAATTTAACATGGTATCAGAGTGGGTTGATTGATTGGGCCTGAAATATTGAGCTTTACCCTTACCCCTTACCCAATATGTGGTGTTCACATGTTGGGCTTGAATGTTTACCCTTTTCCTTTACCCAATACGTGGTGTTCACGTGTTGGGCTTGAATGTTTGACTCCGATGTGGACTTGGCTCCACGTGTGGCCCACTATGTGGTGGTCCCACGTGAGGGGGTTTGTTGAAGAATATAAGTCTCACATCGGAAACTTGACAAAATAAAATAAACTATATAATGAATGGTTCCACTACTAATATCACCGAGGACTTTTGTGATAAAACTCCACACCTACCGAGCTTTGTAGGTGGTTAAGTTGGAGACAATATCGGTGTTGCTAGTAGTGGGCCAATGACCTGTCTCTCTGAAATCTTGACAGCATGTACTATATGTAATTCATGAAAGAATAAGGCATGTATGTTGTCTTATGTTAAGGTGACGTTTGAATATATGAGGGAACAAGTGACACTCTGGTTTTGATCTGGATATGCCATGTTCCATGCAAGTTTGGTTGTGGATGAAGCTTGTATTATACTACTCATGCTTTAGAAGGACACCATGATTTATTAGTCGTCGGCCCCCTTGGTTTCTATCTCTCTCACCGTACACCTCGAAGTTTTACATGAATGAATATCATGATGTCTAGAGTTAGCTTGTATTTTCACAACCATCCTGTAACCGCCAAATGAGGATCCACATGATATTGCATTTTCTTTTGGGTGAAGCAATATAGTTTGTTGACAAAACCAGACCTGATAACACAAAGCAAGCAGCTTTGCTGCTCTGATGAAAATCAACATGGCAGTCGAGGTCAAATCAACGCGAACGCTACTCAGAACTATCACAACTCAAAAAGCATGACCTGATGCCAATGGGTTCCACTATAGTGGTGGTAGATTCCTGTTTCCCCAATGGCACCTAGGTTCGAAACTGCATGGTTTCTTTCCTCCAATGTAACAAAAAAAAAGCATGACTTATTAGAGATAAACATTATCATCCATACGTGTTAAGAGATAAACATTACATTCAATTATCTATCTCATCGCCATGTCCGCGTGGTCCTTATGGGGTGGGGCACACACGTGGTACAATGAAGGCAAGAGGAAGATGAGAACTCTAAACAGCTTTTCTATCCGCTGCTTTTCTATATTGTTGGGACATTACCATAAAAGCATTGACCTTTTTTGTTTTTATCAAACAGGAAGCATTGAGCTCGAATATTCGAATATCTAAAATTTGAATAGTTCTCTACTAATTTAGACTATCACTCTAAGTTTGAATCATCCTCAAATAAGAGTTACGTGGTCGGTGAAGACAACAAACTCAAGTTTGAATCTTCCTCCAATAACTAACTGCGACGTGTCTAGCTGACTCCACAAACCTCCAAAAACGCTTGTGTATTTAAGGCAAGCTTTCTTCCTTTATCAGACCATCTCTCTCTCTCAAAAAGAAGAAAGAAGAAAGAAGAAAGAAGAAAGAAAAAGCAAGAAAGAAACTAAAGAAACAAGAATGGTGAATCCAAAAGGCGAGGAGCGGAGGAGGAGGGTGTTGTTACTGTGCGGGGACTACATGGAAGATTACGAGGCAATGATCCCATTTCAAGCACTGCAGGCATTTGGAGTCTCTGTTGATGCAGTTTCTCCTGGCAAGAAAGCTGGTGATATCTGCACCACTGCCATAACCATTCAAGTAGAATCCACTGACCAGGTCAAACTCTGTCTTTCCTTCCTGTTAATTAATTAATTTTGTATCCCCTTACTCTTGTTTAAATGTGTGTGTTTGGTTTGGTTTTCTGTACGTACGTACGTACCTTTTTGGGTTACAGGCTAATAAAGAATCTGAAGGTCACAAGTTCACACTGAATGCAACATTTGATGACATTGAATTTGACGACTATGATGGTCTAGTTATACCAGGAGGACGATCTCCTGAACATCTTGCTACGCATGCAGCGGTTGTAGAATTGGCGAGAAAATTTTGTGAGTCCAGAAAGCCAATTGCTGCTATTTGCCATGGGCAGTTGGTCTTAGCAGCTGCAGGCGGGGTTAAGGGTCGCAAGTGCACAGCGGTTTCAACTGTGAGACCTGGATTGGTTGCTGCTGGTGCTCACTGGGTAGAACCAGAGTCATTGTCAGGGTGTGTTGTTGATGATAATCTGGTTACCGGGGTCACTTATTATGGCAATCCTGAGTTCCTTAGGCTTTTTGTCAAGGCACTAGGAGGCAACATATCTGGTGCAGAGAGAAGGGTCCTGATAATCTGTGGAGTAAGTTTTCTTTTCTTTTCTTTTATCTACATATCATATGGCTTTTAGCCAATGATTAAACTGTTAGATAATCATCATCATCATTTAATTGCTCCCCTCCCCAATATTTGTAGGACTACGCGGAAGATTATGAGGTAACTGTGCCTTATCAGTCCCTTCAAACTGTAGGATGCCATGTTGATTTGGTTTGCCCCAAGAAGAAAGCCGGTGATACATTCAAAACTGCTATCCGTGATCTTGAAGGGGGCCAAACCTACAGTGAGACGGAGGGACATAATTTGGTTTTAACAGCTGACTTTGAATCTATAGATGCCTCAAGTTATGATGCTCTTGTATTCCCTGGAGGTAAAGCTCCAGAGTTTTTTGCACTGGATGAGGGTGTCATTGTATTGGTGAAACAATTTATGGAAGCCAGGAAACCAGTTGCATCCATCTGCCATGGCCTGCAAATTTTAGTTGCTGCTGGTGTTGTGAAGGTATGGTTCTTAAAGAAAAAACATATTTCCTACCTGCATTTAGTGGTTAAACGTTTGTGACTAAAACATTAATATAATGCTTCCCGTTTTAATGCTTTATCGATTGTACTTGAAAAGGAAAAACAGAAGGGTTACATCTAGTGCTTTGTATTTTGGTTCTGTTGAACTGATCTGTTGTGACCTATTAACCTCTTAATTGTAAATAACTATTGGGAAGAGGGAGGAGACTACTCTTTAAAATCGCAAACGAGATGATATTTTTTCTGTTTCTTTGGATGAGTGGTTAATGTACTTATTTTCTGATTAGGCACTTTTTAGCATGCCATAATTGGTTTAATTGGCTATATTTCAGGGGAAGAAATGTACTGGATACCCAGGGATGAAGGGTCATGTGGTTACGTCAGGGGGGACGTGGGTGGAACCGGATCCAATAGATCGTTGTGTCACTGATGGAAATCTAATTACCGCAGCAGCGTGGCATGGCCATCCAGAGCTTATTTCTCAGTTGATGGCATTGCTTGATATTCGAGTATCATTCTAGGCAGGTCACCTGCTTCCAAGTAATATATGTAATTCCATAAAGGATTAAGAGAATAAAAGGAAAAGAAACATAGTCAGAAACTACGTGTAATTCAATAAAAGAATAAGAGCATAGTTAAGGTGATGTGTGTATCTGTGAGGGAACAATGATGCTCTGATTCTGCTATGTATGTACCACTAGGTTGTGGATGGATCTTGTATGTTCATAACTACGTAATTATGATTATGATTTTTATGGAAATCCTTGAATCTGCTTTCAGATCTAGCGTTTACATTCCTAGTTTATTGATTAAAATATACCCTTATTTCGAAAAAGAAAGGCTCCGGAGGATGCAAATCCCACCATAATAAGATGCCTTCACCATCTCCAAGAGCCAGTTTGGCATTGCTGTGCTGTGAAAATAATCGCTGTCAGATTTGCTGTGAGAGAAATCAGCTGTGAGAGAAAGCAGTTTGGCGTTTGTTAAACTTTTTGTTAAAAGTGTTGTTGGTACTAATTCCCTCATAATCAGAAAATAATTCCGTCAAAATCATTAAACCCATCGCCTCTTCAAAACTGATTCCTGCATAATCAGAAAATGAAAGCACCTCATTAGCTGCTTTCCCTTATAGCTTTCTCTCACAGTAATTTTTAACAATAAGTGATTTTCTCATAGTTTACCAAACTAGCTGGGCTTCCCAAAATTTTTAAAAAATCACTTATTATCCCAAATAAGCAATGCCAAACTGGCACCAAGTGTTGATAGATAAAGTGCTTTCACTCAACACGGCCGGCCCTGAGCTTTTGGGGCCCGGGCAAAAGTAAACAATTATGCCATTTCCTACTATCGCAAATCTACAAACACCAAAAAAAGTTATTTTCTTTTGATTAGTTAAAAAATTGTATAAAATTGTTCTAAAAAAAGGGTATAAAATTACCTCTTAATTGATTTCCATTGCATAGCCTCATTCCTCAAACAAAATTTAGATTTTTTAAGATTTGAAGTCGGAGAAGCAAAAGAAAATGAGGATGATTATTCAACAAGTGCAAGAGATGTTTAAAAACTAGAAGAACCGAGTTTCAAACTAGAAGAAGAGGCTTAGAAAAGAAGAATAAAACAGATTTATAGTAGGGAGAAGTCTAACTTTAAACATAGAGGACTGAAAAGGTTCCACAGTTTCCAATATCTTGTAAACAAACTCAATGTTTTAAAAATGAAATACCCCTTAGAAAATAGGAAGTCACCAAGTGCAAATATTAGATAAATAATATAATAAATATATAATACACATAATATAATAATTTCTCCAAAACATCAGGCCCACTATATAGGAAGTGAACCAGCCCAAATACTACATAAAATAATAAAATAAGTATATAATACATATACTATAATGATATTTTTTCAAAAGACGGGCCCCCCTAAATAATGGGCCTTGGGCGATCGCCCTTCTCGGCCATGTCCAGGGCTAGGGCTGTCACTCAAGCCACAGATGAACAAAAATTATATCTCGCAAGTGCACAAATCGATTTGATAGTATAGCAAGCAAATACGAGAGTCGTTCCCACAGATATTTGTAAAGTTTATTAATTAATTCCAAATATGAATACCTTAAGAAAAATAGAAAATAAAAAGAAATATAAAATACTAAAATAGCTGAAAATAAGATTACTCAATTTTAATCTAAGTGCCGAAAATTTAAAACAAGAAAATAAAATAACAAATGTTGGAAATTGGTTTTGAAAATCAATGGATGAACACTAGTACTCTGACTTGACCATAACAATCCTATTCTATGTATTGAGTTAATTTTGAGAATAAAGTTTCAATTCAATTCCTAGGGTTCGTTCTTTCCTTATTATGATGATTCGTTCGGTCACGTTGTCACCAAGTATCCTCAATTAAACCCAACTAATGAACCCCATGGTCAAATTTAATCGAGAACCCATTAAGTTTATGAAGACCAATAAAGAACCAAGAAGTGTCTTAGCTTGAACCCGGTTTTAACAACTCATTCATTCATAGTGCATATAAGATTAGGGATGAACCTCTTGCCAAATCTTATCTTAGACAATCCAAAATACCTATAATGGCCAATCCAAAATACCTGTTGAAGTTAAAATCTTTACTATTATGATTCAAATTACAGTAACCCAGAATAAACAAAAATGAATGAATAAGGTCAAAATGGTGTATGTGTTCTTGAACCTGTCTTCATGAAGCGTATACAAAAATCAAGTTTGGCTACTCTTTTTTTTTTGGTGAGATGGGGGGGTCATCAAGTAAAGTTGAGGTGATCCAAGCAGGGGCCTCGTCCAAGTCGCAATAGTCTAAGTCCATTTTATAGCTCCTGTTTGCCAGTCCATTAGCAACAGAGTTTTGCTCCCTATAGATGTGGTTGAGTTCAACGTTTCCAACCTGCCTCATAAGGTCAAGACAGCCAGCAAGGGAGTGAGCATGAGGGAAGTCAGATGTCGTCACTAGATTCACATCTACAGACGAATCCATTTCAATGGTGATAAGAGAGCCCTTTCTAAACAGCCAATTTAATGCCAAAGAAAAGACCCCACAATTCCGCTTCTAACACCTGGCATGTCCCCAAGTTTACTACAAACCCAGCTATCCAGTCTCCATTTGAGTTTTTGATAACCCCCTTAGCACCAATATTTTCGGAAGCAGTTCTCCTAGATCCATAGACTAGAGGTGTCAAAAGGGACAGGCTAACCAGCACGGCACGAGCCCAGCCCATTTAAATAGGGCATGACAAGAGCACGAGCACGAATATTAACGAAAGCTTGCACAGGGTCGTGATAAAAAAAATTAGGTCCAATGGACCGCCTGAGCCCACTTCAAGCACGGACCTAGCCCGAGTCCGCTTCAAGCACGGCCCGAGCTCGGCCCACTTAACCTTTTTTGTCTTAAAACCCACTTAACCTTGTGCATGATTTTGCAAAAATCTTTCTTTGGCGGCGACAATAATGGGTCCTGCCGAGTCTATATCTTTGGTGGAGTGTTCCTTGTCACTATACATTTTCCTCCAGACTATCCTTTTAAGCCACCCAAGGTTGCATTCAGGACAAAGGTGTTTCACCCTAATATCAACATCAATGGAAGCATTTGCCATGACATTTTGAAAGAACAGTAGAGCCCTGCCATGACCATATCCAAGGTATTGCTTTCAATCTGTTCATTGTTGACAAACCCCAACCTGATGACCCTTTGGTTCCGGAGATTGCCCATATGTACAAGACTGACACCTCTAGTTTAGACCATCATTCAGTGTTTTAGTTCACTGTAAATCTAGTAAACCCCTTGACAAAAACGTTAAAGCTGCATGTCGTTTCTATATGAACTATTATCTATGTATTATTCTAGTCAATGATCAAAATTTTATATTTCTCACAGTGAGAAGCCGGGCCATAATTTCACTTTAACAACTAACTTTGAAGCTCTAGATGTCTCAAGTTACGATGCTCTTGCAATCCATGGAGGTCAAGTCCCAGAATATTTGGAATTGGATGAGAAAGTTATTGCATTAGTGAAGCAAATTGATGTGGTTATGAATAATGTAGGTCCGCTTTAAAAGAATACGGTTGCCGGTGCTCAAGCTTGTGAGACGCCCATCGACATGCTTGACGTTGAAGCCTTCATCTTGTTGGTTGAACGACGTTTTCAGGCGTCTTCTTCTCTGGCCATCTTTTATGGTGCAACAGCCTGTGGCCGTGATGGGCGCGGTTTTGGTGATCGCATGGGCTTTGTTGGACCTGCTCAGGATCGTCGCCCCTCTACTTCGCGTTTTGGCTATTTTCCTGGTTATGGGTCTTACGGCTTCTCAAGTGCTCCTCCTTCACAGCCACGTCATCACCACACTTCTAGTCAAGGTGTTCTTGGGCCGCCTCCATCTGGGCCTAATCCTTCCTATTTTGGGTCCAGCTCCCTTCTCCCCGTGGGATTTTGCAGTGTTATAATTGTCATGGTTATGGGCATATTGCTGCTGTCTGCCCATCCAAAGCTACTTCCGTGCCAGCCCCTCCTTCTCATCTTCAAGGCATGACTGCTCACCATCCGTCCCATGGTGGCACACAACAATGGGTTGGTGATACCGGGGCTAACACCAACATCACCAATGACTTAAGCCATTTATCCCTTGCCAGAGAGTATCATAGTTCCAATAATGTTGGAGGTGTGCTTGGTGGAACAGGTTTGCCTATTACCCATATTGGTCACTCTCGTATCTCTCACCTAAATTCCTCATTTTCTTTTAATAATATTCTTCACTATCCAAATGTCTCTCTTTCCATGTTTTCTATTCATAAATTCGCTACTGACAACAATTGTTTCTTCATATTTTTCAGTGACTGCCGTTTTATTCAGGATTTGGCAACGGGGAAGTTTTTTTCCGGAGGCAAGAGTAGCAATGGCCTATATCCTCACCGAATGAGTCATTTCAAATTTTGCCTGATCATGTTGCTTTGCTAGGTGTTCTTGTCGACCGCTCCTTGTGACACTCTTGTCTTGGTCATCCTGCTTCGTCTACTTTACAATTTTTGTTTTCTCATAATAAATTGCCATCTTCTGGCTCTCAGTCTAGTTCCTTTTTTTGTCACTCATGTCCATTGGGTAAAAGTGTTAAGTTACCCTTTAGTTCGTCTTTTTTTGTTTCTACTTCACTGCTTGAACTTATTCACTTCGATGTGTGGAGTTCTTCAAATAAATCAATTGCTAGTTTTTCTTATTATGTTCTCTTTGTTGATGATTTTTCCTGTTATTCTTGGATTTAACCCATGAAGTTAAAATCTAAAGTTTTCTCTCACTTTGTTAAATTCAAGGCATTGGTTGAAAATATGTTCTGTACTAAAATTAAGGCATTTCAATCTGATGGGGGTGGGGAATACACTGGTCATTTATTTAAGGATATTTTTTTTTAAAATCTCATCATGGCATTCATCATCGTTTCTCTTATCCCCCTCACCGTGAGCAAAATGGCTTTGCTGAACGTAAGCACCGTCACATTGTCGACATTGGGCTCACTCTTTTGGCCCATGCCTCTATGCCCCCTTCGTATTGGGTTGAGGCTATGCATACTGATGTCTATCTAATTAATTGTCACCCTTCTAAGTTACTTGCTAATAAATAACCTTATGAAATCTTATTTCACATCATTTTTAAAAACTTTTGGGTGTGCTTATTTTCTTTGCTTACGCCTATATAATTCTAATAAATTACAGTTTTGGTCTTCTAAGTGTCTGTTTTTAGGATATTCTTTAAATCATCAAGGTTATTGCTGTTTAGATCTTTCTTCTCACCTTGTATTTTTTTCTCGTCAAGTTTTGTTTGATGAACTTTCTTTTCCTTTTAACAAGGCCTCCGCTGCTCCTGCTCCCAACAGTTCTCTGTCGTCACCAACCGACCTGCCTCTCATTCTCCTTTGCCCAAAATTTTCCTCCTGTAGCTCTATCTCCTCTAGCTCCACCCATACAGTGCCCCCGACCTAGCCCACTCTACCAGCTCCAAAATATGTCCCATTTGTCTCCCACGACATGCGTCCCTCTAGCCCTGCCCCTACAGTGTATGCTCTTCCTCCGAGCTCACCCCATATGTCGTCACAGATCCCCTAGGCCTACCCGGCCCTGCTAACCCGTTGGTCAGCCTGCCTGCACCGTCTCCTTCTCATTTTTTCTGTATGCCATCCTTATTTCATCTGGTACATCTTCTCCTCATTCTTCTGATACTTCTTTAATAAGTGTATCAAATACTCATTTAATGGCTACTCGTGCTAAGACCGATGTCCATAAACCTAATCCTAAATATGCTCATCATGCGTTGATTTCTATTGATGATATTGTTTAGCCTACATCTTTTCACAGGCTAATAAGATTAAGGAGTGGCGTCTTGTCATGCAGGGACTTGGACTTTGGTCCTCGTAGTCCTAGTATGAATGTGTTGCCCAACAAGTGGGTTTTCGGGTCAAACAGAATTCTGATGGCAACATTCAGTGTTATAAGCTCGCTTGGTGGCCAATGGTTTTCATTAGCAGACGGGCCTTGACTATGGTGAAACTTTAAGTCCTGTTGTTATTCATTCTATTATTCGCCTTATCTTAGCTCTTTCTGTGCAATTTTGTTGGCCTGTACATCAGTTAGATGTTCAAAATGCCTTTTTACATGGACATCCTGATCATGTGTACTGCTTACATCGCTCTCTTTATGGTCTTAAGCAGGCCCCTCGCGCTTGGTTCTATTGTTTCTCTTCTCATATGCTTTAGTT
Organism: Prunus padus; assembly: GCA_024362665.1. Lineage (NCBI taxonomy): Eukaryota > Viridiplantae > Streptophyta > Magnoliopsida > Rosales > Rosaceae > Prunus > Prunus padus. The sequence continues at coordinate 1,123,580 of JANFAM010000013.1, read as the reverse complement.
GAGTTTTATTGCCTCCAAGTCCGATTTGTCTCTCTTTGTGTAGATTCAAGGCTCTATTCATATTTATTTGTTGATCTATGTGAATAATATTCTTGTCACTTGCTCCGATCTTTCTCGCATCGCCACACTAATCTCTGATTTCGGCCGTCAGTTTTCCTTGAAGGATTTTGGCCTCGACAACTATTTCTTGGGCATGGATGGAGCTTGTTCGTACTCCATCTTGTCTCTCTCTTACCCAGACCAAGTATGTCGTCGACCTTCTCAAGGTCGTCGACCTTCTCAAGTGCGTCAACATGCATGAAGCTAAACATGGGCCTACTCCAGCTATTAATGGTCGCCGTCTTAGCATATATGTTGGGGATCCTCTTCCTGATCCCACCGAGTACCCTAGTACTGTTGGAGCTCTACAGTACTTAACTCTAACTCATCCAGACTTTGCCTTTGTTGTTGATCAGGTGTGTTAATTTATGCATCAACCCACAACTGTCCACTGGCTCGCTGTCAAACGCATCCTTCGTTATTTGAATGTCACGCTCACTCATGGGTTATTCTATTTGTGTAATCACCAAGTAAAGGCTATGTATATATTTCCCATAATGTTTATTAATGAGAATCATCGAAGATATTCAAAAACCTTTCGCCATAGGCAGCAGATTTTAGCTGCTGCTAGTGTTCAACAGGTAAAGTTACTCCCTTTTAACCTGGCTACGCCTTTGTTTCCAGAAATTTGATCCGAACTTCAATTTGGTCCATATTCTTTAAGTTTCTCAATCAAAACATACTAGGTTCAGAAAGGAATTGAATTTGTGAAACGAAGTTGTGACTTCCTTGACCTAAAAACAAATAAAAATAAATTAAATAAAAAGAAGTAATGAAATTGAGTAATTAAAATGAAATTAAAGGAAGTAAAATAATAAAATTAGAATTAAATGGAAATTAATAATAAAGGGGTATTGGAGATCATTTAATTTTCGGTTGAGAATTCGGCGAAACGAGTTGCGCCATTGCGTCTGGCACGTCGAAACGAGTTCAGGGACGTGCGGCACGATCGAATTGGAGTTGTCGATTAAAAAGGATATATTGGTCATTAAGAAAATTGTTTAAAACCCTAAAATCTGAATGGGCCAGCTCATCTCTCTCTCTCTCTCTCTCTCTCTCTCTCTCTCAGCCTCCCCCGTGCGATAGAAAACCCAACCGGCCACTGTGTTTAGCCAGCCACCACTCTGGGTGGCATCGGTCCCAAAAGGACCGCCACCTCCTCGCCTTCCAACCCCGCCACAGCCCAGCCGTCACCGCCTTCGTCAACTGCCGGATTTTCGCGATAACTGGCTGGTTTACCCTCGAATTTTCAGACGATCGTGGAGGCGATTCCGGCCACCAAAATTGTCGCACCAGGTATATTTTCTTACCCTCTCAACGTGATCTAGCTATCTGTGGGGTTGGTTGTCGTCAATTTGTAGCCTAGAACATCCGATCTGGAACTCAGATTTTGGCCGTATTTCGAGGTGAAATTTCGGCCGGCTCCCAATGGTTTTGGAACCCTTTCACCGTCCTGATTCTAATGGTGTATGGGTTGTAGTTCGATATGATAGTTTTGCGTTGGCCGGAAATTGATCAAGACACCCAACCCACGGCGGCGCGTGGGCCGGGGTGTGGTGGTGGTTCTTCGTTCCAATATGATCCCCTTGTTGTCATGAACACGTACGTGTGCTCGGATTTCGATTCAGACTTCGTTTGACTATCGAACCAATTTACGCCTATTACGCATTGTTTGGGTTCGGTGGGTTCGGACCGTTGGATTGAATCCGAATTCACGTATGTTGTTCCCCGTATTTCTAGGATCGTATAGGAATTGAAGGATCGTGGATCATAGCCCCGGATGCTCCGAATCAATGACTTAAAGTTTGAATTAAACCGTAACCGTCTGATCGTACAATCGTGAGCGATCCGACCGTCCCATCGAGACCAAACTTTCAGGACATGTTCTCTAAGCTGTAGTGAACTGTAGGAACTTTCGGATCTAAGTTTGGAGGTCATGGGCCCCGCGGGCCCGGTTTTACCTATTTGGGAAAGTTTGACCAAGTTTGACCAGGGTTGACTGTGCATCTCCCGAGGTCGTTTCACCTTCTAACGAACGTCGTTGATCTTAGAATTCGTCGTACGCAAACTTTGAGTCGAGTTTTGTTAGGGTTTGACTTTAAGGTTGTCGTTCAAGGTTCGGTTTATTAATTGATCATCGTATTCTGAAATAGGTGCTCAGGATCTTCATACGCAGCAGGCGGGACCCTCTCGAGGTCAAGCAGCGTGGAACTATCTGTGAGTGGACTTTTGTTCTAAAAGTGCATTATCTTCAAAAATGGATCATCGTGCATATAAAATGGTTTATATCCATTATTAGGATTTAAATATTGTTTTAAATCGTGAATTTGGTATTTGAGGCTTATGCATGATTTGGGTTTCCGGTTTGTATGTGAGGCCCTGATGGCTATACTTTATTAATATGATTATCTTTAAAGTATTGAATTTGGGACGAGGCAAACGTCCAGTGATAAGTGCGTACAGATTTGGGTACGGTGGGAATTATATTATTTTCTTGAAATTATATTTGACTTTGGAGTTTTTATGTTATATTATTTATGGATTTATCGGGTAACCTTTAATATTTGAAATGTATGAACGTTGTGGGTTATATCCTATATCTTTTGGAAGTCATATTCTATACTGTTAGAGATTATGTTTATATCATTGGGAAATGTGTATCTATATTGGGAATTGAACTTTGAGCTATACTTTTAAGAGTCGTACTTATACTTTGCATATATATATATTGGGTTTGAGTTACGGACGTTTTGGACGTCTGGATACCTATACGTTTGGGATAGTGAACCTTGAGAGTAAGTCTTGTTGTAAGACTGGAATATTAGGTGGCAGTGTTGCACCAAGAGTCGTACCACCCCTGGTGTGGGCTCAGTTGTCGATGAAGGATGCCGACACGTGAGTTCTGTTTGTCGATGAAGGATGCCGACATGTGAGTCTTGTTTGTCGATGAAGGATGCTGACATGGGAATTCCGTTTTGTCGATGAAGGATGCCGACATGGAAAGTAGTCTGCGCGAGTAGGATAGTGGTTTGGTTTGTACGCACGTGGCGTTGGATATTGCGGTGTGCGTACGGTAGAGCGGTAGTCCCCCTGTTGGACAGCTCATCCCTAGACACAGGGGCGGAAAGTGGGCCTGCGGGCTAGTCAAACGATCCCCGTGATGAATCGTTTCCCGGTACTTATGATGGTGTGAGAATATCTTGGGAATATATTTATATTCAGGAACTAATCGTATTTTACGTTTATTCAATGTTGGGGTTTATCTTGGTTTATAACTTATATATATATATATATATATATATATATATATATATATGTTTATGAATACTTTACGATGGCGGGAGTTCACTTATGTTTATGTTTATATGTACTTATATGGGTTCGTGTTTTGGGAGGTTATGCCTCGGGGAAAGAGAAAGGTTATGTCGTTTGGAAAGGTTTGAATTGGGTTTCTCTTTGACTATCCTTGATATATTGTGGTTTTTTTTAAATCAATGAAGTATATAAAGGATTTGAATTGCATGGTTTGCATTGTTTTGAAACGGTGGGGTTAGTATGTTGATTTAAGTATGAAAACTTTGTTTTTGTCCACTCACACTCTTTCTGTTTGGCGCCCCCCAGGCAGTAGTGCAGTGAATTGATCGATCAAGCCGAGTTTCCTCTCCTCAAGCTTCGACCAATCTGTAGGACTTTATGTCCCTATTCTGTAAATTTTAAATTCTGCTACTTGATTCTGATTACTCTTAGATTGCTCTGTTATCGCCCATTAGGATTGAATTTGTTGGCCGGAGGCCTGTGATGTATTTTGTATGCATGCTGGTAGTTGGTATATTCTTTTCTGCTGTTTTCTGATAGGTTGGAATTTTTGGGAATGTCCTTGTTTCAGTTGCTCGATTTTCGGCAGGAGTCTCGGCCCCTTTGTCTTTTGTTTCGGGAAGAGGGATTCTGTTTAGTGTGTGGGCCCGACATGAGTTGATATCGGAACATCAGCAGGGTTTGGCACGGGTTTCAGGGTGGAATTCGGGTCGGGTCCTGTCAAAAGTGAAGTTGTAATCCTTGTTTAGGTGGCAGTGTAGTTTTATTGTATATATAGCTCATCTCTTAATAGGGATGGGTCCCATGTTGTTGGGATTAGACTTGGCATTCGTGTCGTTTTTTGCAGTGTTCGTGTCTTTTTCATGTCAACCCGCTTTTTTTACCTAGTTGACACGACATGACACGATAAGAAAATGGGTTGAAAATGTCAAACACGAACACGACCCGTTACAATTCGCAAATCACACGACATGACACATTTCACCCGTTAACAATAAAAAAATAATTTAAAAAAAGAACTGAAATAATAAAATAATGAACCCTAACCACTCCTACGCAGCTTGTCTCTCTTTTTCTCCTCCACCAATTTCCATATAGTTGGGATCAGTCTCATGCTGTCCAGATTTTCAATCTAAACTCCAAGTTGATTTCTGAAACTAAATGAGTTGAAAGTGTACAAAATGCAGAAACAATAATATAAAGTTAATTTGTTAGGCACACAAACAAGGATGCAAAATCCTCATTAACAAGCCAAAATCATATAAAAAAATCGAGATTATAAATTTTGGAATTTTAAAGTCCAAGCATGATATGGTAGATATGGGAGCTGGTACAATGAGGGAGATGTGTGGGGGGTGGTTTGAGTGAGGGGTTCAATCCAACCATCCAATCGTTAAAGTGGTTTAAGTTCAAAATTCCTTTTATATATTGGATAGTGGTATTGAACCCTTCACCCACAACCCCTCATTATAGCATTTCCGTGGCAGATATATCCATATATAATGTAGATTATATAAAATTTTAACTTCCTACGCTTTTTAACATCAATTAAAATGCTAGAGTAAAATTAATTTTTTGTGTGGGAAGTTAAACGTGTTTAATCAAAAAGACAATACAGATAATCTGTGGATTTATTTGTTCCATAACTCACTATCTATGTAGTTGATCGTAAATTTAAATGTTTGCTCTGTTGTGGGTGTTGATGAGCAAGCGTGCCAGTTGGTGCATGAACATTTGTCTTGTAATATAAAAGTCGGAAGGTGTGTACTGTAATGCAGAATTCTCTGAAGGAATATTTGAAGCAGTAAAAATCTATGCTAGATGGAATGGTTTAAGAATGGGGTAAAACAAGACTATAAGAAATTACATAGATAGCAAAACCAAAAGGCTTGGCTGAGCTAGGCAGTCTCAGTTTTTCAGGAGGTGTTAGGAAGAGTTGGGAGCATCCACAAATTTGTAAGAGGACAATGCCTATTTTCTGTCTATATAAAGTGGTATCAGAGTGAGGATTGTATTGCAAAGTCAAAAAGCAACCACCTTGAAGTTCTAATAATCTGTTTGTCTTTTGCTGATTCTTCTGATTGGCGATTAATTTACTTATTTTTACATTATGAACTTCTTTATCATGTCCTAATTTTTGTTATCTGGCTAAATTTTAGGGAAAGAAATGTACTGCGTATCCAGCGGTGAAGCTTAATGCGGTTTTGTCGGGAGCAACATGGCTGGAACCTGATCCAATAGATCGTTGCTTCACGGATGGAAATTTGGTTACTGGAGCATCGTGGCCGGGCCACCCAGAGTTCATTTATCAGTTGATGACATTGCTTGATATTCAAGTATCATTAGTTGCTGTTGACCTGGTCAGCGGCTTGCATGTACTATATGTAATTCATGAAAGAATAAGGCATGTATGTTGTGTTATGTTAAGGTGACGTTTGTATATATGAGGGAACAAGTGACACTCTGGTTTTGATCTGGATATGCCATGTTCCATGCAAGTTTGGTTGTGGATGAAGCTTGTATTATACTACTTATATGCTTTAGAAGGACACCATGATTTATTAGTCGTCGGCCCCCTGGTTTCTATCTCTCTCACCGTACACCTCGAAGTTTTACATGAATGAATATCATGTTGTCTAGAGTTAGCTTGTATTTTCACAACCATCCTGTAACCGCCAAATGAGGATCCACATGATATTGCATTTTCTTTTGTGTGAAGCAATATAGTTTGTTGACAAAACCAGACCTCATAACACAAAGCAAGCAGCTTTGCTGCTCTGGTGAAAATCAACATGGCAGTCGAGGTCAAATCAACATGAACGCTACTCAGAACTATCACAGCTCAAAAAGCCTGACTTGTTGCCAATGGGTTTCCACCACTGTGGTGGTAGATTCCCGCTTCCCCCAATGGCACCAAGGTTCGAAACCTGCTTATCCATACGTGTTAGAGATAAACATTACATTCAATTATCTATTTCGGCGTCATGTCTACATGTGGTACAATGAAGGCAAGAGGAAGATGAGGACTCTAAATGAAGCATGGTCCTTATGGGATGAGGCACATGTGTGGTAAAGTGAAGGCAAGAGAAAGATGAGGACTCTAAATGAAGCATGGTCCTTACACACGTGTGGTAAAATGAAGGCAAGAGGAAGATGAGGACTCTAAATGAAGCATGGTTCTTATGAGCTGGGGCACATGGTACAATGAAGGCAAGAGGAAGATGAGGACTCCAAAGAGCTTTTCTATAGTATAGGGACATTAGCTTGGAAGCATTGAGGTTTTTGTTTTTGATCGAAAAGGAAGCATTGAGCTTGAATATTTGAGTATTCACAATAAGACAGTGAGTCTGCTCCTTTGCACTAAAATTTGAATATTTCTCTAATAATTTAGATTATTCCTTGCACTCGCAATAAGACAGTTAGTGCAAGTGATATGGAACTGCTACAATGAGGGGATGTGAGTGGGGGGTCTGAGTGAAGGGTTCAATCCAATCATCCAACCATCCAATCATTAAAAAAGTTTAAGTTTAAAATTTCATTTATATTATTGGATAGTAGTATTGAACCCCTCACCCACAACCCCTCATTATACCATTTCCGTGGTAGATATACACATAATGTAGATTACATAAATTTTTAACTTCTTACACTTTTTAACATCAACTAAAATGCTAGAGTAAAATTAATTTTTTGTGTGGGAAGTTAAACATGTTTAACCAAAAAGACAATACCGATAATTTGTGGATTTAATTGTTCCATAACTCACTATCAGAACGCGAACGCTATTCAGAACAATCACTGCCCAAAAAGCATGACCTGTCAGAGATAAACATTACATTTATTTCTCTCCCTCGGCGTCGTGTCCGCGTGGTCCTTATGGGGTGGGGGCACACACGTGGTACAATGAAGGCAAGAGGAAGATGAGGACTCTAAAGAGCTTTTCTACACATGTGGTATTGTAGGGACATTACCATAAAAGCATTGACCTTTTTTGTTTTTATCGAACAGGAAGCATTGAGCTCGAATATTCGAATATCTAAAATTTGAATAGTTCTCTACTAATTTAGACTATCACTCTAAGTTTGAATCATCCTCAAATAATTTAGAGTTACGTGGTCGGTGAAGACAACAAACTCAAGTTTGAATCTTCCTCCAATAACTAACTGCGACGTGTCTAGCTGACTCCACAAACCTCCAAAAACGCTTGTGTATTTAAAGCAAGCTTTCTTCCTTTATCAGACCATCTCTCTCTCAAAAAGAAGAAAGAAGAAAGAAGAAAGAAGAAAGAAAAAGCAAGAAAGAAACTAAAGAAATAAGAATGGTGAATCCAAAAGGCGAGGAGCGGAGGAGGAGGGTGTTGCTACTGTGCGGGGACTACATGGAAGATTACGAGGCAATGATCCCATTTCAAGCACTGCTGGCATTTGGAGTCTCTGTTGATGCAGTTTCTCCTGGCAAGAAAGCTGGTGATATCTGCACCACTGCCATAACCATTCAAGTAGAATCCACTGACCAGGTCAAACTCTGTCTTTCCTTCCTGTTAATTAATTTATTTTGTATCCCCTTACTCTTGTTTAAATGTGTGTGTTTGATTTGGTTTTCTGTACGTACGTACGTACGTACCTTTTTGGGTTACAGGCTAATAAAGAATCTGAAGGTCACAAGTTCACACTGAATGCAACATTTGATGACATTGAATTTGACGAATATGATGGTCTAGTTATACCAGGAGGACGATCTCCTGAACATCTTGCTACGCATGCAGCGGTTGTAGAATTAGCGAGAAAATTTTGTGAGTCCAGAAAGCCAATTGCTGCTATTTGCCATGGGCAGTTGGTCTTAGCAGCTGCAGGCGGGGTTAAGGGTCGCAAGTGCACAGCGGTTTCAACTGTGAAACCCGGATTGGTTGCTGCTGGTGCTCACTGGGTAGAACCAGAGTCATTGTCAGGGTGTGTTGTTGATGATAATCTGGTTACCGGGGTCACTTATTATGGCAATCCTGAGTTCCTTAGGCTTTTTGTCAAGGCACTAGGAGGCAACATATCTGGTGCAGAGAGAAGGGTCCTGATAATCTGTGGAGTAAGTTTTCTTTTCTTTTCTTTTATCTACATATCATATGGATTTTATCCAATGATTAAACTGTTAGATAATCATCATCATCATTTAATTGCTCCCCTCCCCAATATTTGTAGGACTACGCGGAAGATTATGAGGTAACTGTGCCTTATCAGTCCCTTCAAACTGTAGGATGCCATGTTGATTTGGTTTGCCCCAAGAAGAAAGCCGGTGATACCTTCAAAACTGCTACCCGTGATCTTGAAGGGGGCCAAACCTACAGTGAGACGGAGGGACATAATTTGGTTTTAACAGCTGACTTTGAATCTATAGATGCCTCAAGTTATGATGCTGTAAACACGAAATTTCCTGCGACAAAAGAAACAAGAACACGTGTACAAAATAAACTTTGTATTAATTGAAATTTAGGGTTACAATCTCTGTGGGTACTCTTTTACAAAAATAAAAGAATTTCCTCTGATTCAATCTCCAAAGTGTTTGAGAGAGTTTGTATTTGATACAAGGGTCGTAGAGACTTGATCTTGATCAAACGGGTAGCACGAAGCTTGTTTGGTGATTTGGCTTTTCTAGGATGGAGGAACCGGCACGTGTTTGTGGTGCTTGATGGCTCTTCCAAAGTGGTGAAGAATGCAGAGAGTTTCCTGGTTCTTCTGAGTGCTTTGGTGTATTTTTAAGCTGACCCTTTCCTTTGTCTCGGAGCCTCCTATTTATAGGCTCCAGCAGGATGCTTGACCTAAAGAACTTTCCATCTTTAGGACCTTGATTCGTGGAATTCTGATTTAATTTAAAATCGATTCCGATAATTAGGCAATTTAACCAAATTATCTTTGATTAATTGATTTGATTTATTTTGATTTAAATCAAAGTCAATTATGGAAGATTCTTCCCTTTGATTTTGTCTTTGCTTTGATCCGTTTGATGCACTCAGTCGGATGTTGACACGTGTCGCCTTTGCCAACTAATCGACTTTGATGAGTCATACGCCACGTGAGCGGATTAAGAGGCCCACGATTTAACTCACCAAACCCTAGTCATTTATTTGGTGGAATTTAATTTCCCAAAATTTCTTCGTCTACAAATTGCCCCCACTTCATGATGCATCGTAGACATGTGTTTGCCGCATGTAGGAGGTGCATCTTTGAAGTTTATATATATATATATATTAACTAATATATATAGATACGTATATTAATTAACATATATATATATATATATATATATATATATCCTTCCGTTTATATATATATACTATATATATGAATTAATATATATATATATATATATATAGATATGCACAGCCGATTCTGTTTATATATATATATATATATATATATATATATATATATATATATATATATATATATATATATATATATATATATATATATATATATATTAGGCATATCTTTGGCCACAAGGAATAGAAAACCTAGTACCACCATATTAGGCATGTCTTTGGCCACAAGGAATAGAAAACCCTAGCACCACTAGGAGTTTTGATGATGCTTGGCTTCTTTAAATAGGGTTGCATTCATGAGTTTTGGAATCAACCAAACAAAACAGCAAAAAGACCTCCTTCATTATTTTCCATATCACAAACTTGTCTTGTGAATTTTGTTAGCAAGAGAGTACTTGAAGAATTGTATCGCTTGCCCAAGGAGTAAACCTTTGCGTCACGTCCAAGGTAATTTAGACTTGGAATTTTTTGTTCTTGCTTTTGGGTTCTTGGCGGCATGGGAGGCTAAGGATGGAGGTGTGTGCGCTGGTGACACGAGATTGGGTATGCTGGCATGGCTGGAAGTCTGCAAGCCGGGAGCATGCAGGTGGCCTGCATGTGTTGGGCATGGAGTGCATGCTGGTGTGCGTGCCGTGCATTGAGTTCGAGTTGAAGCATGGAGGTGCTGACCTTGAGTGCGTGAGCCACATGGCTGGAGCAGGTCGGTGGACCACATGTGTGTGCTGGGCTCGGTGGTTGGAGCAGCCTGTGGTGCGAGCTGGAGACTTGGGCTGGGAGGTGTGCAGCGAATTGGGCAGTTTGGAGGCAACGTGGGCCTGCATGCGCGTGATGGGCTACGAAGGCTGCAGCTGGCGTGGCATGGGCCTGGCGTGAGCTGGGCTTCGGCAGGAGCTGGGCCACGAGCTGGAGTGAGGCGCTGGGCTTGTGTAGAAGCTGAAGATGAGTTGGGCTCCGAGCAGAGGCGCTGGGCTTGGAGCAAGGCCATAGAAGCTTGGGGCCTAGACTAGTGTTGTTGGCAGCTTGGGCTATGAGAGCTGGCTGTTTGGGCTGCTCTATAATTTTTTATATTTTTTGCTGCTGCATTTTTTTTTTTAAATTGGTTTATTTATTTATTTGAAAATAAATATGGGTTCTGATCTATGCCTTTCTCTTTTGTTTTGTAGCCGTTCAACGACTTTGATCGTAGCATTCTTCCGTGATAGTAGGCTTGGCTCTTGATACACCTTGATCAAGTGATTTTGGCCCTTCTTTTTTTGTGAGTGCATCAATTTCTGCGCTCCCTTCATTTATTTATTTACCTATTTATTTTTTTAATAATAATACTGACTATTACTATTATTTTTTTTGTAGGTAATTTTGGAGCGAGCGAAGAACGTAGACGTCCTATTTCGCTTGGGTCCAAACCATTTCTCCGATTTGGCGAGGGCCCGCTCAAGCGCTTAGGCTTTACGTGGCAGAGACCAACCGAAGAACGTAGACGTCCTATTTCGCTTGGGTCCAAACCATTTCTCCGATTTGGCGAGGGCCCGCTCAAGCGCTTAGGCTTTACGTGGCGTAGAACAACCGAAGAACGTAGACGTCCTATTTCGCTTGGGTCCAAACCATTTCTCCGATTTGGCGAGGGCCCGCTCAAGCGCTTAGGCTTTACGTGGCAGAGACCAACCGAAGAACGTAGACGTCCTATTTCGCTTGGGTCCAAACCATTTCTCCGATTTGGCGAGGGCCCGCTCAAGCGCTTAGGCTTTACGTGGTGAAGAACGAGTGAAGACCTCTTTTTTTTGCCGCATTCCATCTTTATCAGGATCCTTGAGTTTGTACGAGTAAGTACTCCCGTTTGGTTATTCAAGTCTCCTTTCCATTTACGAATATGAAACCGATAACTTGATATTGATTGTCGTTTCTCATTGTTCCTCTTATGCAGATGGCATTCTTCAAAAGTTTCAAGAAAGGCACCGTCACTATTCTCGAGGATGAAAGTGATACTCAGGACGAAGGTACCACATTGCTTATAGGTTCGCCCCTCATAGCTTCAGAAGTGTCCGAGGTAGACGGCTCACTTCATATCCCGTCTTGGTCTCAAGATGTGTTTTGTCAATCGAGCGACTTCAAGAAGTCCAGGTCTACGAGGAAGGGCCTTCACTCTACCGTTCTACAATTAAAATCCTCTCATCATCATACGGATATTGATTCGCCAAGGGTGTTTGAACTTCTTAGTGATCGAATCCATAACGGAGCCGTGAGTTGGGATACTACCCTCCCGACGACCGGTGAATCTACATTTACCGAGTACTACCGGGAATGGCTTGAGGATGTGCTAAGTAGAAATGCTCGTGTTCTTAAGAGTAATCGGTCCGTATGATCTTGTACTTGCTTCGTTATTTAGCTATGATCGGCATGCTCCCGTTGTCCGAGCTTTTGCGAAATCTTGGTGTCTGCGACAAATACCCTCCATACATCTCAAGGGGAGATGTCTATTTCCCTTTGGGATCTTCATGAGCTCGGTGGTCTTCCCATCTTAGGCCGATTTTATGATGAGGTTATCCCAAGCGCTGAAAGTCCGAATAAGAAAGACCGTAAAGGCACCCTCATATCCCACATACGTGCCGCTACTTGTTCTTAGCATATCACAAGATTTTACATGATGCTAAAAGAAAGTCCGGAGTAAGGATAACAGCTTGGATAAAGTAATCGTACCGGGACCGTTCAAGTACAAAAGGTCTTCAAGGAAAGTCATACGGAACAAAGCACTAAAACCAAAAGAAGACTCCGATCCGTCTGGTGTTATTGTAGCGGCGCCAAGAGTACCGAGAATGGTGAGGGAGTTTTTGCAGATTTGGGTATAGGCGATGAAGATAAGGAAAGGTCGTACTTGGCCGCTTTCCTCACTTGTTGGTTGTGCAAGTTTGTGTTTCCCAAGGACGACGTTTCCTTGATCAGGCCGGGGTTTTCAAGGTTGCGGTCGAATGGCACACGGTGTATCATTTAGCTTAGCCATTCGGTATTGGCTAGCATTTATAAGGGGCTGAACGATATCGTAGTTCGGAAGATCCAGGGAATTGTACAAGCTGTTCTTCCTTTCCATTATGTGTATGGGTGGTTGGGAGAGTACTTCGACACGCACTTTTTAACTTCGACTTATGAGAAGTCTATTCCCCTCATGACAATGTTCTCGGGAAAACTTTCGGCGAAATATTTTGAAGACGCAATGGCTCGAGCTTTATTCAGGACTTGTGATAAGGTGGAGTTGAGTCGTTTAGCAAAAGTGCCTTGAGCGTACGATGCTTGATCGATGTGGACCATATTCCCAAAGAAGATTTGGCGTATCTAGTGTGTCTTCGTTCAGGATACGTTTCTCACGACAGAAAACTACCGAGTCATCGAACCCTACGATCCGCGCAGATTCAGTGACAGGTTTGGCTACGTACGGCATGCACCGGGAGAGCTTAAAGATGACATCCGGAATGGGATCGTGCTATCGGTGTATTAAATCGGAGGTCATGCTTAAAATTTGGTCTTGCATCTACGATAACCCTCCCTACTACGGACAATACTCGGGAATTTGAAGTTACCCATGATTATGTTGTTTGGTGGTCAAAAGTGCATCGCTTTGAGTCAACGAAGCCGAAGACAATCTCAATGGAGACAAGCCTCGGGATAATGAAGCTTTGATTCGTAACAAACCTACACACGGTGAGGCGTGCAAAGCTCACGCAGAAGTTGAAGTCGGTTCCCACTACCCCCACGCCTCGAGTTCGACCCTCACTTCCGGTGATGTCCCCGCGACTCGAGCCTCTAAAGATTTAGAAAGAACGGAAAGTGTAGCAGATTCGTATGAAGACTTCCTTCCACTTGGTCGACGAGCCCGTAATTTGAAACGTGGACCTATGAGTAGCAATGAAGACGATGAGGTTAACTTCAAGCATAAGAAGGCAAGTGCCGCTCTCTCTATTGCGATCCGGACGCGAATACCCGCTCAATGACGCCTTTTTCTGTGATATGCCCACTATTTCGCAACCGATTCGATGGACGAGGTAATTTTATTTCGCTTTGACTCCTTGAGATGTCACTAATACTTTTTTTTTTTTTGTTGTTGATGTCACTAACACTTTTTCTTCTTCTTTCTTTCCTCCTTCTTTAATAGGGAGAAATCGTGCATCGTGTTCCTATCGTGTCCGAGCTCGTACCATTTAATCATTTGCTGTAGAAGGAGTAAACGACGCTTTGCAGCTGGTAAATGGTCCAAGTGCTAGCCAAAAAGGTATTATTCCACTCTTGGTCATGATCTCTATTTATAAAGCTTGGAGTTCACTTGCTAAACAATTATTCGTTGATTAATGCAGGCCCGCTTGTCCGACAACATTCGCCAAAGCCGCTTAATCAAGTGTCTACCTCCGAGATGTCATGTGGAGAACCCAAATTGGGTGTCGCGGATAAAACCCTTCACAAGGTAGTTTCCATGTTGGGAAATCAAGTGAAAAACATAGTCTTGAAGGCTTCGTTAGAACGGCTTCCTTCATTCAAAGATGAGCTTGGCAAATTGTCGATTGCCCTTGACAATATGGGGCGGACGTCTCGTCTTTGCGACCTATGATTGGTACACTCATGGTGACCGCACTTGACTATCACTCGCACAATCTGCTTGCTCCCGGAAGTTACCTCCACAGATTCGAGTGATCGCCTAGCCGCTGTTGACTCTTCGCTTTCCAACGTCTTGGCCCAGAAGAAGTCAAGAGGTTCATAAATCTTCCATACTTAAGTCCCTCAAGTCTGCCAATGCGCGTATGGAAGAGCTGAAGAAAGAGCTGTGTCAACTAAACGAATCGCTTTCGAGGAGTGATGCACTACTTTCGCATCACCATGGTGAAGTAACCCGCTTAAGAGAGGATAAACTTGCGATCGAAGAAACTCCTGTCTTGTCAATCGCTGATGCCGAGGCTTTAGATGTGTTACGAGTTTCTTTTGAGAAATCGCGTAATGTGACTTTAGGGACTTGTCTTGGGAGTAGCGAACTTTGTCATTGTAACCTTTCATTGCTTATTCCTTTCGGATTCGTCAAAGTGTTTACTAGCTCGATTTTCATAATGAAATAAAAGTGCTTTCTTATTCCATTATTTCTTTCGAGTGGTTTGGATTGATGGAGGGACCCATGTTTTTTATTTTGATGTGACTGAACTTGGGATTAATTTGTCCAAGCCGCCTACGTACCCTCGTGAAAAGGGATCAAGTCATCACGTAGTTCAAATGGGTTTTATGGTTTTTTTTTTTTTTTTTTTTTTTTTTGTGGGTCCTAACTTTTGCTTGAGCCGCCTCTCGGGTTTTCAACTCAACGAACCTTTATTATGCTCGACTTTTGTCTGGATCGCCCTTTCGGGTTTTCAATCCAACGAGCCTCTTTTTTTTTTTTTTTTTTTTTTTAATAATGGTGCCGTGCGCGATTTAGGCTCATGCGGGCCAGGAGCTTGGTCTACCTCATGCGTAGTATCGTTTCAAGAATTTTCCGTTGATGGGACCGATTCTTAAACCATCTTCACCACGATCTTGTAAGCGCTTGTGTATACTTCTTGCACTACATAGGGCCCATCCCATTTCGAAGCAAACTTACTTCCGGTCTTGTGTGTTGTGATGATAGGTCTACGTAATGCAAGGACGAGGTCTCCTACCTGAAAAGATCTTGGGCGAACCTTCTTGTTAAAAGCATTCGAGAGTCGAGCTTGATAGCACTCTAAGCGTTGTTGCGCCTCGAGTCTCTTTTCGTCTAATGCTTCCACTCTTGAAGGCGCGACTTCGCATTTTCTTCATCTGTCAATCCCTCTTGTATGGCCATCCTTAAAGATGGAATTTGGCTTTCTAGAGGCAGGATCGCTTCTACCCGTACACAAGTGAATACGGCGTAGCCTGAGTAGGCGTCCGATATGTTGTCCTAAGCCCATAGTGCTTCATTTATTCTTTCATGCCGGTCTTTCTTGGATCGTCCGACAACCTTCTTCAACAGGTTGCATAGAGTCTTGTTGAATGCTTCGCAAGACCGTTGGCCGGGCATTGTACATTGAAGACTTGCGTTGCTTGAAACCAAAATCATCACACGCTTTGTCCATCAAGCGGTTTGAGAATGGCTTTCCATTGTCCGTGATTATGTAACGCGGCACACCATATCGATGGATGATGTTCACTTTGATGAAGCTTACTACGTTCTCCTTTTTCACTTCCTTTAGAGGCACAGCTTCTGCCCATTTTGAGAAGTAGTCTGTGGTCGCAAGGATGTAAGAATGACCGTTAGAAGACTTAGGCGCTATTGGTCCCACCACATCAAGACCCCACGCATCAAATGGCCAAGAAGTGATTGTGGGATGCGGTGGCTCCGGCTGGTGTATAAAGTTGGCATGGAATTGACATGCTTGGCACTTCTTCACATAATCCATGCAATCCTTGACCATAGTTGGCCAATAGTAGCCCATCCTCTTTATTTGGAAATGCAGCTTTGGCCACGATTGATGAGCTCCACAAACTCCCGAGTGAGCCTCCTCCATTGCTTTGGCTGCATCTTCTTCTCCCAAGCATCTTAGGAACACGCCTTCGAATGAGCGACGGTAGAGAATCTCTTTGTAATAGATGAACCGGGTGCTCGGCGTCGTACCTCGATCGATGTCTCGGGTCATCCGGTAATTTCCCATGCTCCAGGTAATCAATCAAAGGTTGTCTCCGGTCGTCAACATCAATGGTCAATACCGAGGCAGCGTTAACTCCTTCTTGTGATGATCCAATTGCTAATGGGATGACCCAACGGTGGCAGATTGGAAGGTTCACGGTTTCATCCTTTGTCAATGCTAGCGTAGCGGCAAGGTTGGCCAAGGCATCCGCCATTTGATTGTCTTTCCTTGGCACATGTTCCAACGTCACAGAGTCAAACTTTTCAAGTAATCGCGTGGCCATTTGGTGGTATGGAATTAGATCTTCCTTCCTAACCTCATAATGGGTCAATAGCTGGTTGATCACTAACATGGAGTCACCATAGACTTCTAAGCTTGATATCTTCATTTCCACCGCCATTTGCAAGCCCATGATCAAAGCTTGGTACTCCGCTACATTGTTTGAGCAAAGTTCACTTAAACAGAACGAGTAGGGTAGTATGTGCCTCTCGGGCGACACGAAGACAACACCGGCCCCTGCCCCGTCTACACGAGCTGATCCGTCAAAGAACATCATCCAAGTCGGAAACACGTCGTGAAGAAGACTTCTTCATCGGGTAAGTCATCTGAAATTTCCCGATCACTGGAATTGGGTGATCAGCTAGGAAGTCTGCGATAGCTTGACCTTTGACCGCCTTTGCTGGAGTGTAGATGATTTCATATTGATTGAGAAGTAATGCCCATTTGGCCAGACGACCTGTCAAGACTGGTTTTGACATAACGTACCTTCTTTGGGTCAGCTCTTGCAATTAGATGGACTGTGTATGCTTGCATGTAGTGCCGTAACTTTTGAATGGCGAAAACAAGCGCAAGACATGTCTTCTCTATGGGTGTGTAGTTTAGCTCTGGACCGGTAAGGGTTCGGCTTAGATAGTAAAGGGCTTGCTCCTTATGTGACTCATTCTCTTGTGCCAGAAGGGCTCCAATTGACCTCTCTTGAGCTGCAATGTATAGTATGAGTGGCATGCCTGGAATGGGAGCTCCTAGAAGCGGTGGACTTGACAAGTACTCTTTTATGCTCTCGAAGGCATTGTGACAAGCTTTATCCCAAATGAACGGGACATCCTTCTTCATAAGGCGACTGAATGGTTGACACCGCCCCGCTAAGTTTGATATGAACCGTCGGATAAACGCAAGACGCCCTTGTAAACTTTTCAACTCACGTAAATTCCTTGGCTCGGGCATATCTCGGATAGCTTTGATTTTGGACTGATCCACTTCAATACCTCGATGCTTAACAATAAACCCAAGAAATTTGCCAGACGTGACGCCGAATGCACACTTTAAAGGGTTCATCTTGAGTTGGTACTTCCTTAGTCTCGTTGAACACCACTCTTAGGTCCTCCAAGTGATCTTTTCTTTTCGTGACTTAACCACCAGGTCATCCACGTAGCACTCAACATTCTTGTGAAGCATGTCACCAAAGATCTTTTGCATTGCTCGTTGATAGGTTGCACTGCATTCTTAAGACCGAACGGCATTACCTTATAACAGTAAATTCCTTTCGGCGCACGGAAAGCCGTGAGCTCCTCATCTTCTCGGTGACATTCTTATTTGATTGTATCCAGACGAACCATCCATGAAAGATAAAGCCTCATGGCCTGTAGTTGCATCTACCATGAGCTCAATTATGGGTAATGGAAAGTCGTCTTTCGCACGCTTCATTTAAATCCCGATAGTCAACACATACACGGATTTGTCCGGTGGTTTTCTTCTTTCTTGGAACGATGTTTGCGATCCACGTTGGGTATTTCACCTCTCCGATAAACCCCGCGGCGATCAATTTGTCGACTTCGGCTTCTATTTGACCGAGAAGCTCGGGCGAAAACGACGTTGAGTTTGTTTGATCGGACGCGTTCGGGTTTGATCGCAAGGTGATGGACTGCTACTTTTGGATCGAGTCCTGGCATCTCTTTGTACGTCCATGCGAAGACATCTTTATACTCAAGCAACATTTGGTGGTATGATCTTTCTTCATCGGGGCTTAAGAGTGCACTAACGAAGATGGGTCTTGGATCTTCACTTGTGCCCAAGTTGAGTTCCTTTAATTCATCTATGGTTGCTTGCCCCCGTCTTCTAGTGTGGGAGGGGCATCCTGGATCTCATCATCGAAAGCTCTTCCTCATCGACCTCCCGATTGTAACATGATGAACGGCTAAGAGTTCTTCTTCTTCCTCGTCGCCCTTGTTTTGCCGACTCGATGCTTGCAGAGTATGTATGATTGTTCGGCGTTTTACTTTGAGCTCGTCACGGAAGTTACGTCTATTGTTGAGCGACGTTTCATTCGTGACGGGATAAGACTCGGATTTCATTGTCTTACGCCGAATCGATATGAACTCTACCTCTCGACTTTCGTTGGTCTTCTTCTTCAAATGACGTGTTTGAGTCTCCGAGTCTTTCTAGCGCCGATTTACGTGGAGTGATTGAATTCCATCTTGGCTTTTGTATCCAGAAATCCTTTTGAACACCGAGGGTCGTGATGTTGATTCCTTGATGCGGTTGAAGACCGAGGTTCGCCGGCGGCGTGGCTAATCGATCAAACACCGAGGCCCGCTTATTGGATTTTGACTCTTCTTCCTCTTCGACCACTTCAACACTAATATGTTGAGCGTCCGCCTTCTTCTCCTTCCTCCTAGCAGAGATTTTAACCGTGCACTAGGAGTAAAACCAAGGCCTACTCTAGCTGAGTCAACTGCATACCCCCGCTCCTTCAACCTCTTTTGGGTTTCATTGAGACCGCGCGTCCTATCTCCAATGATATCCGGATTGAGCTCTCCTAGCAGAGAGGATTGGCTGAAGTCATAACTCGCCTTCGACATGAGCTTGTAGGCATTAGGATCGAAACCTTCTTTAGTTCTCTTCACTGGGAGAGATTCGTGCCTCGCTACATCTTGTGATGGTCTAACGAACCCTGGTACCAACGGTTTCAAAATATCCGAATTGTTCAACTTGGGCAGAGGAGTGATTGTCGACTCTTTCAAGAATTTTACATCACTTTCCCCTAGCTTTCTTGGCTTTACTTCTTCTCCAAATGGGGATTGGCCTTCCTTCCGTCGAGACAACGAGACGTAACGAAGAATAGGAACAGACCCTCTTGTTTCTCCATTGGTGATGATCTCATTTGTCAGGACAAAGCGCTTTTCAATCGCTTATCTCCCTTCTCTTCAATAGGAAGACGTTTGGACTGTTCGTCCATCCTTGGTATGGCCTTGCCTGTTGAGTGGACTTCAACGGGAATGACTTGGACACCGCGTCTTCATCTATATAGAACTTGGCATCGGCGAAATGAGACTCGGCTTGAGTGAAGGGTTTGGTGTCACCCATGATTTTCTTCACTCCACCTCTGTAGAATTTGAAACATTGATGCAAAGTTGAAGGCACTATTCCATTTTCATGTACCCATGGTCTTCCTAATAGAAGATTGTAGGAAGTCCTAGCATCGATCACATGAAATAAGGTGTTCGACTTTAGGTCACCCATCACGAGCTCGATTCTCGATCATGCCCACGCTCTTTGCCCTCCTTGGTTGAAGCCTTGAATCATGAGGCGACTTCGGGACAATTCATCCATGGTGATGCCTAATTTCATCATTGTTGACTTAGGCATGATATTTACCGCAGAACCTCCATCTATGAGCATGCGACTAAGCTTCTGCTCTCGCACATACCCTGACACAAAGAGCGGGCGATTGTGTGGTTTGGAACCCAAGAGAAGGTCTTCGTCGCTGAACGTAATGGAAGCACATGTCGCGCAACATGTAGCATTGTCCGGAGATTCATGCTCCAATCTTCCAAGCGTTCTTACTTGGTTTGGGTGGATATTGAGATCCGTCGGCGCCTTTACCAATGCTACCCGCACGGCTCGTGGAAGTTGCATTGCTTCTTTAGTATTGAAGTGCAATTGCGAAGTCTTCTACTGCATCGAGACATTCTGTTCTTTGTCAGTCTCAACTATCCCTTCGAGGTGTCTTCATCTTCTATTTGATAGCACGTGGTCATGTGGACTGTCTCTACTGCCCTCTTACGAAGAACACTTTGGGGAAGTATTCTCCTAGCATAACCGAGTTCGCGGCTCGGACCAGTGGTTCACATTCTTGGTCGGGGTCTCTCCTCATCGTTGCTTTGGCTTTGCTCTTAGAGTGTTGGCGTGAGCTTCTCTTTCGCCGTGCCTTCTTCGCTTGAGCATTTTGTCGCCGAGGAGTGCGCCGTGCGAGGCTTCTTCCGAGTAACGAGCGTCCATCCTTCATCGTCGTCGAGAGGTGAGTCACCGACAAGGCCATCACCACTTTGATAGCTCGCTTCGCCTACCACCTCTTTTGCACGTGGATCAGTCACTTGGTGTTTGCCCCTGCCGGTTGGAACTCCAATTTTGGTGACGATGCGGACAACGGCACCGGATCAAAAGATCCAAATACAATTGTGGCGACGTTGGCGTCTGCAACTTCTTCAACGTCTAACTCAATTCTTCCTTGTCTAGCCAAGTTCATGATCAGCTCCTTGATCTGAAGCACTTCTCTCTTGGATGGCTAACAATTCGGTGGTACTTGCAAAACTTAGGGTCATTAACCCGGTTCATTTCTTCAGGTCGCTTACATTACGGCAATTCAATCACCTTCTTCTCGAGCAAGTCCTCAAGCATGCATGCGACATCGGAGTCGAAAGGGGTACGTTTTCTCCTCCAACTCCTTCAAGGTCCGTCGACGCCTATCCACCTGTTGGGATGGTTCCGCCCTTCCGACATCTTTCTTCTTATCTCGGGTGGAGATTTTGACAGGGACCGTGTTGATTGTCATTGCCTCCTTGGCGGGCTTCTTAGTTGGCTTGTCCATCTTTTGCCCGAAGACTCTATCTTTCTTATGCTCCACGGCAGGCTCCTTCTTCCCTCCATGGCTAGCGATACTTAGCTCCATGTCATGGGCACGAGTGGCCAGCTCTTCGAATGTGCGAGGTTTAATTCCTTGCAGGATGTAAAGCAAACCCCAATGCATCCCTTGTATACACATCTCAACGGCCGATACCTCCGAGAGCCTATCTTTGCAATCCAGGCTTAACGAGCGCCATCGGTTGATGTAGTCGGCGACAGGTTCATCTTTCCACTGCTTGGTGTTCGTGAGTTCCATCATGCTCACGGTACGACGAGTACTGTAGAATCGGTTCAAGAACTCTCGCTCCATCTGGTCCCAACTGTCGAGGGATTCGGGCTCTAGGTCTACGTACCAATCAAACGCATTCCCTTCGTGGAACGAACAAACTGTTTCACTAGGTAGTCACCCTCCGTCCCGGCATTGTTACATGTCTCGACGAAATGTGCAACGTGCTGTTTTGGGTTGCCCTTTCCGTCGAATTGCTGGAATTTGGGAGGTTGATATCCCGTCGGCATCCGCAGGTTGTCTATCCTCCTGGTGTATGGTTTGGAATACATGAGCGTGTCTTTGGAAGGCGCTCCGTATTGAACCCTGATGGTGTTCGCGATCATGTCCTGAAGCTGCTGGACTGACAAAGAACCCACCGAGGCGGCATCGCCTTTTCCATGCGGCTTCTCACCCAACTCTGTTTCCTGGCCTCCTCCTTTCTCACTGGATTCAGCTTCGTGACCTCCTTTCTTATGAGCATCCTGGCCAGTTTCCTTGTCTTGATGCGCCTCCCACCTGTTGATGAGAGAAGCGATCTGCGCATCCTTCTCTTCGACCATCTTCGTCGGTTCGTGACCGCCTCGCTCATTTGGGCAAGCTGTTCTTCGATAGACATTGCACTACCACCATGACTGCATAGCCATAGAATAAGACTCACCTATGGACGCCGAGGGCTTCATGGAAACTGCTTCGCTGGTCGTCGACGGGGATCCATGGTATGAGCCTGTGCTCGAGCCGCCGTCAAAAGCAGAGTGAGCGTTCTCTCGAGTTCTTCGAGCCCGAAAAACTCCTTTCTTCATTCCGAGAGCTTCTCTCGCTCGGGAGGTATTCTTCTTTGCCCCCAAGGAGGCCATATTGATGACCGGTTCACGCCTTCGGCTCACGTCCCTCGCCTTAGGTTGGGCTGGTATGGAAGTGACATGCTGAGCTACAGGAATCGCCTTGGCCTTGCTCCGGGTGACGACCCCAGTAGAGTCTCCGCTTGAGAAGGAGGCGCTCACGCTTTTGCCTCTCGCCGCGGGAACGGTTTGAATCTTCTTGGAGGCCATCGCTTCTCGGTGTGTTGATTGGATTTGGAGATGGCTGGAGAAAGAGATGAGAGGCAGAGATAGTCCCACTGGGCGTGCCAAATTTGTAAACACGAAATTTCCTGCGACAAAAGAAACAAGAACACGTGTACAAAATAAACTTTGTATTAATTGAAATTTAGGGTTACAATCTCTGTGGGTACTCTTTTACAAAAATAAAAGAATTTCCTCTGATTCAATCTCCAAAGTGTTTGAGAGAGTTTGTATTTGATACAAGGGTCGTAGAGACTTGATCTTGATCAAACGGGTAGCACGAAGCTTGTTTGGTGATTTGGCTTTTCTAGGATGGAGGAACCGGCACGTGTTTGTGGTGCTTGATGGCTCTTCCAAAGTGGTGAAGAATGCAGAGAGTTTCCTGGTTCTTCTGAGTGCTTTGGTGTATTTTTAAGCTGACCCCTTTCCTTTGTCTCGGAGCCTCCTATTTATAGGCTCCAGCAGGATGCTTGACCTAAAGAACTTTCCATCTTTAGGACCTTGATTCGTGGAATTCTGATTTAATTTAAAATCGATTCCGATAATTAGGCAATTTAACCAAATTATCTTTGATTAATTGATTTGATTTATTTTGATTTAAATCAAAGTCAATTATGGAAGATTCTTCCCTTTGATTTTGTCTTTGCTTTGATCCGTTTGATGCACTCCGTCGGATGTTGACAAGTGTCGCCTTTGCCAACTAATCTGACTTTGATGAGTCATACGCCACGTGAGCGGATTAAGAGGCCCACGATTTAACTCACCAAACCCTAGTCATTTATTTGGTGGAATTTAATTTCCCAAAATTTCTTCGTCTACAGATGCTCTTGTATTCCCTGGAGGTAAAGCTCCAGAGTTTTTTGCACTGGATGAGGGTGTCATTGTATTAGTGAAACAATTTATGGAAGCCAGGAAACCAGTTGCATCCATCTGCCATGGCCTGCAAATTTTAGTTGCTGCTGGTGTTGTGAAGGTATGGTACTCTTAAAGAAAAAACATATTTCCTACCTGCATTTAGTGGTTAACCGTTTGTGACTAAAACATTAATATAATGCTTCCCGTTTTAATGCTTTATCGATTGTACTTGAAAAGGAAAAACAAAAGGGTTACATCTAGTGCTTTGTATTTTGGTTCTGTTGAACTGATCTGTTGTGACCTATTAACCTCTTAATTGTAAATAACTATTGGGAAGAGGGAGGTTAATGTACTCTTTACAATCGCAAACGAGATGATATTTTTTCTGTTTCTTTTGATGAGTGGTTAATGTACTTATTTTCTGATTAGGCACTTTTTAGCATGCCATAATTGGTTTAATTGGCTATATTTCAGGGGAAGAAATGTACTGGATACCCAGGGATGAAGGGTCATGTGGTTACGTCAGGGGGGACGTGGGTGGAACCGGATCCAATAGATCGTTGTGTCACTGATGGAAACCTAATTACCGCAGCAGCGTGGCATGGCCATCCAGAGCTTATTTCTCAGTTGATGGCATTGCTTGATATTCGAGTATCATTCTAGGCAGGTCACCTGCTTCCACGTAATATATGTAATTCCATAAAGGATAAAGAGAATAAAAGAAAAGGAAACATAGTCAGAAACTCCGCGTAATTCAATAAAAGAATAATGATGCGTGTATGTAAAGGTGATGTGTGTATCTGTGAGGGAACAATGATGCTCTGATTCTGCTCTGTATGTACCACTAGGTTGTGGATGGATCTTGTATGTTCGTAACTACGTAATGTTGATTATGATTTTTATGGAAATCCTCGAATCTGCTTTCAGATCTAGCGTTTACATTCCTAGTTTATTGATTAAAATATACCCTTATTTCGAAAAAGAAAGGCGCCGGAGGATGCAAATGATCCCAAAATAATAAGATGCCTTCACCATCTCCATGTGTTGATAGATAAAGTGCTTTCACTCAACAATTACGCCATTTCCTACTATCGCAAATCTACAAACACCAAAAAAAGTTATTTTCTTTTGATTAGTTAAAAAATTGTACAAAATTGTTCTAAAAAAAAAGGTATAAAATTACCTCTTAATTGATTTCCATTGCATAGCCCCATTCCTCAAACAAAATTTAGATTTTTTAAGATTTGAAGTCGGAAAAGCAAAAGAAAATGAGGATGATTATTCAACAAGTGCAAGAGATGTTTAAAAATTAGAAGAATCGAGTTTCAAACTAGAAGAAGAGGCTTAGAAAAGAAGAATAAAAAGATTTATAGCAGGGAGAAGTCTAACTTTAAACATAGAGGACTGAAAGGGTTCCACAGTTTCCAATATCTTGTAAACAAACTCAATGTTTTAAAAATGACATACCCCTTAGAAAATAGGAAGTCACCAAGCGCAAATATTAGATAAATAATATAATAAATATATAATACACATAATATAATAATTTCTCCAAAACATTAGGCCCACTATATAGGAAGTGAACCAGCCCAAATACTACATAAAATAACAAAATAAGTATATAATACATATACTATAATAATAATTTTTTCAAAAGATGGGCCCCCCTGAATAATGGGCCTTGGGCGATCGCCCTTCTTCGGCCACGTCCAGGGCTAGGGCTGTCACTCAAGCCACTGATGAACAAAAATTATATCTCGCAAGTGCACAAATCGATTTGATAGTATAGCAAGCAAATATGAGAGTCGTTCCCACAGAGATTTGTAAAGTTTATTAATTAATTCCAAATATGAATACCTTAAGAAAAATAGAAAATAAAAAGAAATATAAAATACTAAAATAGCTGAAAATAAGATTATTCAATTTTAATCTAAGTGCCGAAAATTTAAAACAAGAAAATAAAATAACAAATGTTGGAAATTGGTTTTGAAAATCAATGGATGAACACTAGTACTTCGACTTGACCATAACAATCCTATTCTATATATTGAGTTAATTTTGAGAATAAAGTTTCAATTCAATTCCTAGGGTTCGTTCTTTCCTTATTATGATCATTTGTTCGGCCGCGTTGTCACCAAGTATCCTCAATTAAACCCAACTAATGAACCCCATAGCCAAATTTAATCGAGAACCCATTAAGTTTATGAAGAACAATAAAGAACCAAGAAGTGTCTTAGCTTGAACCCGGTTTTAACAACTCATTCATTCATAGTGCATATAAGATTAGGTCTGAACCTCTTGCCAAATCTTATCTTAGACAATCCAAAATACCTATAATGGCCAATCCAAAATACATTGTTGAAGTTAAAATCTTTACTATTATGATTCAAATTACAAGAACCAGAATAAACAAAAATGAATGAATAAGGTGAAAATGGTGTATGTGTTCTTGAACCTGTCTTCATGAAGCGGTATACAAAAATCAAGTTTGGCTACTCTCTTTTTTTGTGAGTGGGGGTGTCATCAAGAAAAGCTAAGGTGATCCAAGCAGGGGCCTCGTCCAAGTCGCAATAGTCTAAGTCCATATTATAGCTCATGTTTGCCAATCCATCAGAACAGAGTTTTGCTCCCTATAGATGTGGTTGAGTTCAACGTTTCCAACCTGCCTCATATGGTCAAGACAGCCAGAAAGTAAGCCACAAGGGAGTGAGCATGAGGGAAGTCGGATTTCTTCACTAGATTCACATCTACAGACGAATCCATTTCAATGGTGAGATGAGAGAGTCCTTTCTGAATAGCCAATTTAATGCCAAAGAAAAGACCACACAATTCCGCTTCTAACACTTGGCATGTCCCCAAGTTTATTGTAAACCCAGCTATCCAGTCTCCGTTTGAGTTTTTGATAACCCCCTTAGCACCAATATTTGAAGCAGTTCTCCTAGATCCATAGACTAGAGGTGTCAAACGGGACGGGCCTGCCCAACACGGCACGAGCCCAACTCGTTTAAATAGGGCACGACAAGAGCACGAGCACGAATATTAACGAAAGCTTGGACCGGGCCGTGATAAAAAAATTAGGTCCAATGGATCGGCCCGAGCCCACTTCAAACACATGACCTAGCCCGACCTCGCTTAAGCATGGCCCGAGCTTGGCCCACTTAACCTTTTGTTTTTTTTTTTTGTCTCAAAACCCACTTAACCTTGTGCATGATTTTGTAGAAAATCTCTGCTGGCAGGCGACAATAATGGGTCCTGTTGACATTCCATATGCTGGTGGAGTGTTCCTTATCACTATACATTTTCCTCCAGACTATCCTTTTAAGCCACCCAAGGTTGCATTCAGGACAAAGGTGTTTCACCCTAATTTCAACATCAATAGAAGCATTTGCCTTGACATTTTGAAAGAATAGTAGAGCCCTGCCATGACCATATCCAAGGTATTGCTTTCAATCTGTTCGTTGTTGACAGACCCCAACCTAATGACCCTTTGGTTCCGGAGATTGCCCATATGTACAAGACTGACATTAATTTAAATGGGCGGTCGGGCCGGCCCGCTTGACCCGTTTGACACCTTTAGTTTAGACCATCCTTCACTGTTTTAGTTCACTGTAAATCTAGTAAACCCCTTGACAAAAACGTTAAAGCCGCATGCCATTTGTATATGAACTATTATCTATGTATTATTCTAGTCAATGATCAAAATTTTATATTTCTCACAGTGAGAAGCCGGGCCATAATTTCACTTTAACAACTGACTTTGAAGCTCTAGATGTCTCAAGTTATGATGCTCTTGTAATCCTTGGAGGTCAAGCCCCATAATATTTGGCACTAGATGAGAAAGTTATTGCATTAGTGAAGCAAATTGTGGAAACCAAGAAACCAGGAAACCAATTACATCCATCTGCCACGTAATGGACTTGAATCCTAATATGATTCTAATATGATTTACTTTTCCAATTATATGTATTTATTTCCTTGATTCTTGTATATTTTCCTTGTAAATCAATGCATTGTTTCTTACCTAGATTAGGCTATACTTTGTGTAATCACCAAGTAAAGACTTTGTATGTATTTCCTATACTGTTTATCAATGAGAATCATCAAAGATATTCAAAAACCTTTCATGGTATCAGGAGTCTGAGACTTACCGTCTTCGATCCTTCGTCTACTTTGGATTTTTTTCTCGATCCTTCATCAGTCATGTTATTTTTATTCGTCTCGAATGTGATAACTATCCGACCAGGCTTGCTCATATTGTTCTAGTTCTTCGCAGCTGCCACTTGCTTTCCTATGTCGATGGAAGTTGCCTAAGTCCCTCTCCCACCATTCTCAATCCCAAGGCCAAGGAAAGTGATTCTTATCCTCTGTCTCTCATTCCTAACCTCACATAAGATGACTAGGTTCAGAAGGGTCATACTCTTCTCTCTCTCATAAATGGTTCTCGCTACTAGTTTAATTATTCATTCATAGTGCATACAAGATTATGGACGAACACCACGCCCAATCTTATCTTAGATAATTCAAAATACCTATAATGGTCAATTACAAATATTAAGATGACAATTATAATAATGAATGAAACAAGGAATATAAATTGAATAAAAATAAAGTATTAACTCAATAACATAGAATCATCGTGTTAGGTCACATAGGATCCCTAAATAAAAATAAATAAATAAAATATTTATTTAATTTGTTAAATTAGAACCAGGTGACGCTAGGGAAAGAAGTTCTATTTTGCCGGCTACATAACCTTAGGCTCAATCATACGACACCAAACTATTTACTGCACTGCAAGTGGTCACACTATTAATTAATAGGGCAGCCCTAGTTGCAGGCGAAATTAGATGCTTCAGAAAACGAAGTGTAGTGGGCTTGATATTTAGGCAATCTTTTTCTTTTTTTCTTTTTGGGTCTGAAAATTTAGGCCGACTTTTTGTATACTTTTCTGTATATGTTGTTGAGTCTGTGACCTGTTGTTAAAGAAGGGTCTTCAGTTGACCCTAATTCTTCGGAATCAGAATAATAGGTAGTGATGAAGCATATTGAAGAAATCAATGGCGATCGTGTATTTGAACGATAATAGGAAGTGATTAAGCATAATTAAGACTCAGAAGAATATTTGAACGACGGTCAAATCACGGCGCAAAAAGCATGACCTGTTAGAGATAAATATTACATTTGTTATCCGTATGGTCCTTATGGGCTGGACCACACACTTGGTACAATGACGGCAAGAGGAAGATGAGCTTATGGTCCTTAAGAGCTTTTTTGTTTTTATAGAAAAGGAATCATTGACCTTTTTTGTTTTTATCGAAAAGGATAAGCTCCAATATTCGAATATTCACAATAGTTCTCTGCTAATTTAGACTATAACTTTAGTTGCGCTCTCAATAAAAGAGTTCGCACTCAAGTTTGTATCATCCTCAAATAATTTAGAGTTACGTGGTCAGTGAAGACAACAAACTGCAACGTACACTCCACAACTAACTGCGACATACACTCCACAAACCTCCAAAAACGCTTGTGTATTTAAAGCAAGCTTTCATCCTTTATCAGACCATCTCTCTCTCAAAAAGAAGAAAGAAGAAAGAAGAAAGAAAAAGCAAGAAAGAAACTAAAGAAATAAGAAAAGAAATGGTGAATCTGAAAGGCGAGGAGCGGAGGAGAAGGGTGTTGTTACTGTGCGGGGACTACATGGAAGATTACGAGGCAATGGTCCCATTTCAAGCACTGCAGGCATTTGGAGTCTCTGTTGATGCAGTTTCTCCTGGCAAGAAAGCTGGTGATATCTGCACCACTGCCATAACCATTCAAGTAGAATCCACTGACCAGGTCAAACTCTGTCTTTCCTTCCTGTTAATTAATTTATTTTGTATCCCCTTACTCTTGTTTAAATGTGTGTGTTTGGTTTGGTTTTCTGTACGTACGTACGTACCTTTTTGGGTTACAGGCTAATAAAGAATCTCAAGGTCACAAGTTCACACTGAATGCAACATTTGATGACATTGAATTTGACGAATATGATGGTCTAGTTATACCAGGAGGACGATCTCCAGAACATCTTGCTACGCATGCAGCGGTTGTAGAAATGGTGAGAAAATTTTGTGAGTCCAGAAAGCCAATTGCTGCTATTTGCCATGGGCAGTTGGTCTTAGCAGCTGCAGGCGGGGTTAAAGGTCGCAAGTGCACAGCGGTTTCAACTGTGAGACCTGAATTGGTTGCTGCTGGTGCTCAATGGGTAGAACCCGACACATTGTCGCTGTGTGTTGTTGATGATAATATAGTTACTGGGGTCACTTATTACGGCAATCCTGAGTTCATTAGGCTTTTTGTCGAGGCACTAGGTGGCAACATATCTGGTGCAGAGAGAAAAGTCCTGATAATCTGTGGAGTAAGTTTTCTTTTCTTTTCTTTTATCTACATATCATATGGTTTTAGGCTTTTAGCCAATGATTAAACTGTGTTAGATACTAATCATCATCATTTAATTGCTCCCCTCACCAATATTTGTAGGACTACGCGGAAGATTATGAGGTAACTGTGCCTTATCAGTCCCTTCAAACGGTAGGATGCCATGTTGATTTGGTTTGCCCCAAGAAGAAAGCCGGTGATATCTTCCCAACTGCTATTCGTGATCTTGAAGGGGGCCAAACCTACAGTGAGACGCGGGGACATAATTTGGTTTTAACAGCTGACTTTGAATCTATAGATGCCTCAAGTTATGATGCTCTTGTAATCCCTGGAGGTAAAGCTCCAGAGTTTTTGGCACTGGATGAGGGTGTTATTGTATTGGTGAAACAATTTATGGAAGACAGGAAACCAGTTGCATCCGTCTGCCATGGCCAGCAAATTTTAGTTGCTGCTGGTGTTGTGAAGGTAAAACAAATGGGTTACATCTAGTGCTTTGTATTTTGGTTCTGTTGAACTGATCTGTTGTGACCTATTAACCTGTCAATTGTAAATAACTATTGGGAGAGGGAGGTGACTACTCTTTAAAATCGCATTAATCAAACAGAAAAATGCATTAATTATTTAGAAAACATATATATATATATTAGATGGGTTTAAGAGTATGATGAGACGCAAATGACCCACTAGTGTAATGATTTGGAGCATGCTCTACCCAGATAAGGTTATGGGTTCGAGTCCTAACATCAATATAATATTTGTGAGTTTAATATTGTTGGAATTGTAGGGGGTGTGAGAGTGGTGCTTTGATACCATTGTTGGTTTAAGAGTGAAGGGGTTTAGGACAAGAGATAATAGTTGAAACAAAGGGATTTTATTAGATTTGGAGGAGAATAGTACATGACTTGGTGTACATAGAGTTAGGCTAATTGGCCCTCTTCATAGATTTTGGCTTATTGGCCATCACACTCTTTTAACTTAGTTTGGGCTATTTGGCCCTCAACAAACTTTAATTTGGGTAGCTAGTTTGCTCCCTTAGTTTGATTTTGGGTAGCTCTTAGCTCCCCATTGTTTGGGAGTTCTCTTGTTAGACTCCACACTTAATTTAGATTACTCTCATGTCTATTTATAGACATGATCCACCGCTATTGCCCAAGTCCAATTGACTTGGCTTTCTTTTCATAGCCACTAGTTTACAAGATTTTTATTTGGACTTTTCTAGAATGCCTACAACAATTGTATCTTAAAGCTTGACTTTGTCAAAGTTGGTGGATACTTCTTGTGGTTTCTTCTTTTTTCTAGATTCTTCTAAATTCTTCAACAATTATCAAGCACAAATGTGCATTACTTTTTAATAAATATATTATCGTCCATCTCAATAGGAAATGTCCTAAAAAAATAAAAGGAGTATGATGAGACAAACACATGGAATATTATATGAGAATACGGCCCCAAGCAATTGAGGCCATAGAGAGACAGTTGTTGACCGGATATTTTACCCTGCTGCAATGCCAACTTTAATTATCATTATTATTATTATTATCATTCAAATAATTCCAACAAGATGAGGATTTGAGCATTTGAGGGAGAGAATATATGATCAGGAAGTATTATTATCTTATATTATATTAATTGGTAATTTATAATATAATTAAAGTAATGCTAAATTTGCATTTCCCGGAGAATCTAGAGCGCATCAGGCGCTGACCGGGGCTTCGAAAATTATTAACAAATGATTAACGTTTTCTAGTCATCTTGTTGTTTCTGTAATCACCCCATTATTAAACAAATCATATAATCATGGGGTTTTGAGTTCGAGAGCTTCATTTTATTAATATTAAAATGAAGGGGCATTTGCCACTGACGAAGGTCGGCGAGGCCCTCATTGACTTTTCCTCTGTCCCTCTCAACCCTAAAGAAAATAGCTCATTGCAGGCCCCCCGTGAAGCCATTTTTCTTACGAGTTGCTCTCAATTATTATTCTCCGTGCGACCCCTTTTTTTCTTTTGGGCCATTTGCCTTGAAGAAAATTAATATTAGATTAGATTAGCGTGAGGGTCAAGGATTACCAAACATAAGCGACTTGAACTAAGCTTTATAATCACAACATATATTTTAACATGTCTTTTGGACCCTTTGGAAAGCCTAACCTTCAAGTTATATTTGGGTTGGGAAAAGTCAAAAAATGACTGGTTTTCTTGTGTTTTGTTTCCTCGTTAAATTCGTTAATTTCCCACTAAGCCTGGAGCAAACTGCTTCAAACAATTGATTGTTTTCAAGGCTGCCAAGGCTTTTGATGTCATCGAACGTTATTTTAGTCATGATTACAGTAAGATCTGTTTCTTTTGATGAGTGGTTAATGTACTTATTTTCTGATTAGGCACTTTTTAGCATGCCATAATTGGTTTAATTGTCTATATTTCAGGGGAAGAAATGTACTGCGTACCCAGGGATGAAGTCTTATGTGGTTTTGTCAGGGGGGACGTGGGTGGAACCGGATCCAATAGATCGTTGTGTCACTGATGGAAATCTAATTACCGCAGCAGCGTGGCATGGCCATCCAGAGCTTATTTCTCAGTTGATGGCATTGCTTGATATTCGAGTATCATTCTAGGCAGGTCACCTGCTTCCAAGTAATAAATGTAATTCCATAAACGATTAAGAGAACAAAAGGAAAAGAAACATATGAAGACAGTTGTACAGTATTGGCGTCTCTGAGTTGTTGACTATAGTCAAAGCTGCTGACTAGATTACTTACTGTTTAAGTCTGTAACTAATTAGAGAGTTAAGCACATGATTGGCTTTAAGAGTCAGTTAGTCATTCTGAGCATAGCTAAGTATAAAAGCTATAGTCTCCTTTGTAATATTGACGAGATACATTTCAGATTCAGAAAATATATCTAGAAACTTCCAAGCTATCCGCAGAGAGAAATATTGAGTCAAGACTCCAAGCCATGTCACATTCAATGACAGGATTTATGGGGTCTACTACTTATGAATATGGTTCCTCTTCTCACTCTTCATCAACCTCAAATCTACCTACTGGTTCTAGTGTTGGTCACATTCCTGCTCCATCTCCACATACATCTGTTCTTGGTTTTGCTGGTTTCAAACATCCACCTACTCATGGTTCTCAAGGCTCCTCTCAATCTCAGGCTTCATCTCAATCTCAGGGTTCTTCATCTCATGCTTCTCAGTTTACAGCCAGTCATTCTAATCCAAGAGGAGGTTATAATTCAAGAGGAGGTTATCATCAAGGGGGTTTTCCTGGAAGGTTCAATTCTAATCCAAGAGGAGGTTATAATTCTAGATTCTCATCAGGGGTCAAGACACAAGCTATACCAGAATGCCAAATCTGCAGTAAGAGAGGCCATACAGCTCCCAATTGCTATTATCGGGCTCCTGATGTCTCTAATCCATCAGTTGTGGAATGCCAAATCTGTGGAAAGAAAGGCCACATTGCTCTCAACTGTTACCACAGAGCCAACTTTGCATATCAAGGCACACCCCCACCTTCTTCTCTCACGGCTATGAATGCTCACTTGCCATCACAATTTCCTCCCGATGATTTGTGGATTCTTGGCGGTGGCGCCTCTCATCATATGACCAACAACTCATTCGCTATGATGAATGCTACCCCATATCAATCAACGAGAAAAGTTCTTGTTGGAAGTGGAGAAGGTTTGTCAATTCAGCATATTGGTTCTACTACTTTGAACAATTTACCAGGATCATTACATCTCGAATTCGCCTTCCATGTGCCTCACTCGCAGCTAGTCTTGTGTCAGTTTATCAATTGTGCCGAGATAATAACTGCAGAGTTATCTTTGATGAGTTTCATATATATGTGCAGGACAAGCTTACAAAGAGAATCCTCTACCAAGGCCATAGTAACAAAGGCTTGTACCCTATTCCAAAGACGGTTTCGAAACCTCCTCCATGTTCCAGTGCTATTTCAAGTTCTTCATCTGTCAAGTCTTCTTCTGCACAACGTTCTTTGCACAAAGCTTTTATTGGACAACAAGTGGCTTCAAAGCTTTGGCATTGTCGTCTTGGACATGTGTCTAATGAAATAATGCAGCAAATGCTTAAGTCTGCTAATATTTCCTTTTCTCACGATAGTGATTTAGGAGTTTGTTCTTCATGTATGCAAGGAAAAATGCATAGGTTGCCATTTCCTGTGTCTCAATCAATGTCTGTATCTCCATTTCATAAATTGCATACTGATCTCTGGGGTCCATCTGCTGGTCCAGCTTTGGGTGGATATAGGTACTACATGTCCATCATTGATGATTGTACCAAATATCTGTGGATCTTCCCACTTATCAATAAATCAGAGGTTTTCCCTATTTTTACCAGATTTTATGCTTATATTACAAATCACTATCATGCTCATGTGCAATATCTTCAATCTGATGGTGGAGGAGAGTACATTAGCAAGTCTTTTAAGGATTTTCTTGCATCAAAAGGGATTGTTCATCAAATGTCTTGTCCTTACACTCCACAGCAAAATGGAGTGGCAGAAAGAAAGAATCGCCACATAATTGAAACAGCTATTACCTTATTGACAGCTGCAAGTCTTCCTATTCAATTTTGGTATTATGCTGCAGCTCATGCCGCTTTCCTTATTAATCGTATGCCATGCAAAGGACTTCAAATGCAGTCACCCTATTTCAAATTCTTTGGTCAACTTCCACAACTACACACTATCAAAGTCTTTGGTACAGCTATATATCCATTCCTCAGACCTTACAATTCTCATAAACTTGAACCCAGGTCTGCACAATGTATTTTCTTGGGATACTCCATGGGATACAAGGGGGTGTATTGTTTCAATGCTCAAACAGGGAAATTGATTATTTCTCGACATGTTGTCCATGATGAAACTGTGTTTCCACACAAGTCAAGTTCTCTACTTTCTACAGCTTCAGAGTTATCTTTTATTCATCACAATACTTCCTCTCCTCCCATTGTTCTTCGTCTCAATCAACCTGGTTCTCAAGAGGATCCTATGCCTAATGTTTCTTCTAGTTCTTTACCATCTAATGACCTAATTGGTTCTCCTATATCTTCAGCAGGTTCTTCTTCAGATTCTTCTTTGCCTATTTTGACTGATGATCAATTGGCAGTTATTCTTCCTCTTGCTTCACCTGCTACTTCATCATCTAGTACCTCTTCTCAGGTGTCTCAGCAAATTAATACACATTCCATGCAGACAAGGCTTAAGGATGGCATCAGTCAGATTAAGAAGTATCCAGACTTTATTTGTTTTGCTTCAGCCCTTACTGCTCATATGGAGGCTGATACACCTGTGCATTTTAAAGCAGCTGCTTCTCAGCCAGTGTGGAAAGAAGCTATGACAGAAGAAATTAAAGCCCTTCAACTTCAAGGCACTTGGATCCTTGTTCCTCCTCCCACAAATAAAAATATTGTCGGCTGCAAGTGGATTTATAAGGTCAAAAGAAATGCTGATGGTTCTGTTTCAAGATATAAAGCTAGGCTTGTTGCACAAGGTTTTAGTCAAGAGCATGGTCTTGACTATGATGAGACTTTTAGCCCTGTTGTGCGGCATACTACTGTTAGAATTGTTCTCAGTTTGGCTGCCTCTTTTGGATGGAAATTGAGACAACTTGATGTTAAAAATGCTTTTCTCCATGGTGAGCTTCAAGAAGAGGTATATATGCAGCAACCGCAAGGTTTTGTTGATCCTGTACAACCAGACTTTGTTTGTAAACTTCAGAAATCTCTCTATGGCTTGAAGCAAGCTCCTCGAGCTTGGAATGCCAAGTTTACCAGTTATTTGCCCTCTCTTGGCTTTCATACTTCTCATTCTGATCCTAGTCTATTCATCAAGAAAACTGGTTCAGACTTGGTTGTCTTGCTTTTGTATGTTGATGACATTATCATCACAGGATCCAACTCTGGGCTTATTCAATCTGTTATTGATTCTCTTAGTGAGGTGTTTGACATGAAAGATATTGGGAGACTTACCTATTTTCTTGGTTTACAAATTCAGTATCAAAACAATGGGGATTTATTTGTGAATCAAGCTAAGTATACTAAAGATCTGCTCAAGAAAGCTGGCATGGATACTTGTAAACCTTGCAATACTCCTTGTAAGCCTCATCAACAGCTATTGCACAATGAAGGAGAGTTGTTAGCTGATCCTACATTGTATAGAAGTCTAGTTGGTGCCCTTCAGTATTTGACATTTACCAGGCCAGATATCGCCTATTCTGTCAACACAGTGTGTCAGTTTATGACACAGCCTACTGAGCTTCATATGCTTTATGTGAAGCGCATATTGCGATATCTTCAAGGTACAATACACCATGGGATTACTTTTAATCAAGGGTCCATGTTATTGACTGGTTATTGTGATTCCGATTGGGCTGGCGATCCTAACACTAGAAGATCCACCACAGGGTATGTGGTGTTCCTTGGTCACAATCCTATCTCTTGGTCTTCCAAGAAGCAAGCTGGAGTATCTCGTAGTTCCACTGAGGCAGAGTACAAAGCCTTGGCTCATTGTGCTGCTGATCTTTTCTGGATACGTCAATTATTACGTGATCTGCACATTGTTATTCCTGAAGCCCCATTATTGCACAGTGATAATCTCTCAGCCTTAGCTCTCAGTGCTAATCCAGTATTCCACTCACGCATTAAACACTTAGACATTGATTTTCATTTCATTCGTGAAAAGGTTCAATGTAATGATTTGAGGGTTCAATATATTCCTACTGATGAACAGGTGGCTGATATTTTCACCAAGGGTTTACACAGTCCCATCTTCGTGCATCACAGTTCCAATCTCAGGCTGTGTCCTCCCCCAGCTGAGATTGAGGGGGGATGAAGACAGTTGTATAGTATTGGCGTTTCTGAGTT
Source organism: Prunus padus (assembly GCA_024362665.1). Taxonomy (NCBI): domain Eukaryota; kingdom Viridiplantae; phylum Streptophyta; class Magnoliopsida; order Rosales; family Rosaceae; genus Prunus; species Prunus padus. The sequence goes on along the minus strand of JANFAM010000013.1, from coordinate 1,086,824 downwards.
GTTGACTATAGTCAAAGCTGCTGACTAGATTACTTACTGTTTAAGTCTGTAACTAATTAAAGAGTTAAGCACATGATTGGCTTTAAGAGTCAGTTAGTCATTCTGAGCATAGCTAAGTATAAAAGCTATAGTCTCCTTTGTAATATTGATGAGATACATTTCAGATTCAGAAAATATATCTAGAAACTTCCAATTCTCTCTCTAGTCTTCTTTGCTGCTTCGTCTTCTTATCAATCAGATCGCCATGGTTATCAACATAGTCCGTGTAATTCAAAAAAGGAATATAGAGCATAGTTAAGGTGATGTGTGTATCTGTGAGGGAACAATGATGCTCTGATTCTGCTCTGTATGTACCACTAGGTTGTGGATGGATCTTGTATGTTCGTAACTACGTAATGTTGATTATGATTTTTATGGAAATACTTGAATCTGCTTTCAGATCTAGCGTTTACATTCCTAGTTTAATCATTTATTTATAGTGCATATAAGATTAGGGACAAACTCCTCGTCCAATTTTATGTTAGACAATCAAAAATACCTATAATGGCCAATTACAAATATCAAGATGACAATTATAATAATAAATGAAACAAGGAATATAAATTGATTAAAAATAAAGTATTAACTCAATAACATAGAATCATCATGTTAGGTTACATCGGATCCCTAGATAAAAATAAATAAATAAAATATTTATTTAATTTGTTAAATTAGAACCAGGTGACGCTAGGGAAAGAAGAGTTCTATTTTGCCGGCTACATAACCTTAAGCTCATTCATACGACACCTAGTTGCAGGCGAAATTAGATGCTTCAGAAAACGACGTGTAGTCGGCTTGATATTTAGGCAATCTTTTTCTTTTTTTCTTTTTGGGTCTGAAAATTTAGGCATTGTTTAGGAGGCCAACTTTTTGTATACTTTTCTGTATATGTTGTTGAGTCTGTGACTTGTTGTTAAAGAAGGGTCTTCAGTTGACCCTAATTCTTCGGAATTAGAATAATAGGAAGTGATTAAGCATAATTAAGACTCAGAAGAATATTTGAACGACGGTCATTGTTTAATTACCTGTTATAATTGTCAAGATTGGCTATTTAACAGTGATAAGATGGTCCGTAAATCAGGATTGGCTACTTGACAAACCTTAAAGCTCTGTATGTCTTATATTTAACCTTAAGCTTGACAAACCTAAATTTGTCAAGTAACCTAAATTGACAAACCTAAATTTGACAAACCTAATCTTGACAGGTAATCGCCAACAGCCAAATTGACAGCTAATCTTAACATGTAATCACCAGGTAATCACCAAGGTTTGTCAAATATGTATAACAGGTAATCACCAAGTAGCCAATCTTGACAGCTGATAAGGTTTGTCAAATTTAGGTTTGTCAAGTAACCTAAATATTTAAACAATATTTAACCTTAACCTTAACCTTGGTTAAATATAAGGCTTCTAAATCAAGAATTTAATCTTGACAGCTGATAAGGTTTGTCAAATATGTATAACAGGAAATCACCAAGTAGCCAATCTTGACAGCTGACTTTGAAGCTCTATATGTCTCAAGTTACGATGCTCTTGTAATCCTTGGAGGTCGAGCCCCAGAATATTTGGCATTGGATGAGAAAGTTCTTGCATTAGTGAAGCAAATTGTGGAAGCCCGGAAACCAATTGCATCCATCTGCCACGGGCAGCAGATTTTAGCTACTGCTGGTGTTCAACAAGTAAGGTCCTTTCAGCCTGTCTACAGGAAAGGTCCAAAACCAGGGCCAAGGCTGTCACTCAAGCCACTAATGAACAAAAGTTATATCTCGGAAGTGCACGAATCAATATGATAGTTAGCAAGCAAATATGAATACCATAAGAAAAATAGAAAATAAAACGAAATATAAAATAGCTAAAAATAAGATTACTCAATTTTAATCTTAGTGCCGAAAATTTAAAGCAAGAAAATAAAATAACAAATGTTGGAAATTGGTTTTGAAAATCAATGGATGAACACTAGTACTCCGACTTGACCATAACAATCCTATCTATGTATTGAGTTAATTTTGAGAATAAAGTTTCAATTCAATTCCTAGGGTTCGTTCTTTCCTTATTATGATAATTCATTCGGTCGCGGTGTCACCAAGTATCCTCAATTAAACCCAATTAATGAACCCCATAGCCAAATTTAATCGAGAACCCATTAAGTTTATGAAGAACAATAAAGAACCGAGAAGTGTCTTAGGTTGAACCCAGTTTGAAAAACTCATTCATTCATAGTGCATATGAGATTAGGGATGACCCTCGCCCAATCTTATCTTAGACAATCCAAAATACCTATAATGGCCAAGTACAAGTATCAAGATCACAATTATAATAATGAATGAAATAAGGAATATAAATTGATTAAAAATAAAGTATTAACTCAGTAACATAGAATCATCATGTTAGGTTACATCCGATTCCTGGCAAAGAGTTTAGTTACCCATAGCCATCTTAGAAACAAACAACATACTTATTAACATAAAATACAAAGTTTGAATTAGGATAGAAAAACCCTTAGATGAATCCAATGTAGTTGAACTCCTCCTCCGGCAAATCTTGAAGGCTATGAACGGCTAAGAATGTGAGCTGAGTGATTTGGGATATTGAACAATACGTTAGGGTTCTTCAAAAGCCTTGAAAAGAAATATTTATAAGCTACCCAAAAAAGAGAAATAGGTCAACGTAGGATAGGAGAGAAAAATAAGAACATCCAATTAGAATAGGGAGTTTGTTTTCCTAGTTGAGTTAGGCCTTGACTTTTAATGCACTTCTTTGACCAGACCCAACACCAACTGATCGAGGCATTTATAGCTGATTTATAATTGACCTAACCGATTTAAACTAGATTGATTTTATAAAGGCCAGTGATTGATGCAGTATCATGATTATTACTGTACAATATTTATTTTTTTAATGTGCATTGTTCATGACAAAATATTCTGTTGAAGTTAAAATCTTTACTATTATGATTCAAATTACAGTAACCCAGAATAAACAAAAATGATGAATAAGGTGAAAATGGTGTATGTGTTCTTGAACTTGTCTTCATGAAGTGGTATACAAATTAGACACTAGTCGCATTCTACAGACTCCTAATAAATCATCAAGTAAAGCTGAGGTGATCCAAGCAGAGGCTTTGTCCAAGTTGCAATAGTCTAAGTCCATATTATAGATCCAGTTTGCCAGTCCATCAACAATAGAGTTTTGTTCCCTATAGATGTTGTTGAGTTCAACGTTTCCAACCTGCCTCATGAGGTCAAGACAACCAGAAAGTAAGCCAGCAATGGTGAAATGAGAGTCATTTCCAAACAGCCAATTTAATGCCAAAGAAAAGACCCCACAATTCCGCTTCTAACACCTGGCATGTTCCCAAGTTTACATCAAACCCAGCTATCCAATCTCCGTTTGAGTTTCTGATAAACCCCCAACACCAATATTTTCGGAGGCAGTTCTCCTAGATCTATAAATATTCAATTTAGACTAGAGGTGTCAAACGAGACAGGCCGGCCCAGCACGGCACGAGCCTAACCCGTTTAAATAAGGCACGACACGAGCACAAATATCAAAAAAGATTGGGTTGGATCGAGATAAAAAAATTAGGTCCAATGGACCAGGCCGGCCAGAAGCACGACATGGGCCGGGCTTGACCCGAGCCCACTTCAAGCACGAACCTAGCCTGACCTGACTTCAAGCATGGCCCGAGCTCGGCCCACTTAACCTTTTTTTTTCTCTCAAAACCCACTTAACCTTGTGCATTATTTTGCAGAAAATCTCTACTGGCATGCGACAATAATGGGTTTTACTGACAGTCCATATGTTGGTGGAGTGTTCCTTGTCACTATACATTTTCCTCCAGACTATACTTTTAAGCCACCCAAGGTTGCATAAAGAACAAAGGTGTTTCACCCTAATATCAACATCAATGGAAGCATTTTCCTTGACATTTTGAAAGAACAGTAGAGCCCTGCCTGACCATATCCAAGGTATTGCTTTCAATCTATTTGCTGTTGACAGACCCCAACCCTGATGATCCTTTGGTTCCGGAGATTGCCCATATGTACAAGAATGACAAAAACAAGTACGAGACCACCGCAAGGAGTTGGACTCATAAGTATGCTATGGGTTAGTGTGAGCTGCTAGGACTAAGAGATGAGGGCTTTCTGTCCCTGTGGCATTGATCTATTGATGATTAGATGTATGAATGATGTGATATGTTCTTCACATAAGTGGACCAATTGGGAGAGTTTTCTGCCCTCGGAACTCGATTGCTTTGAGTTATTAATTTGTGATGCAATATTTATATATAAGACGCTGAAACCAAAAAAATAAAAAATCGTTCAGGATTGCACCCAGAAGAACTCTTTGAGTTTGCTGAGACCTGGAAAAAAAAAGTGAAAAAAATTCAAATTAAATGGGCTAGTGCTTGGGTCCGAGCCCGGCCCAGCTCGTTTCAATGTGGACTTGGGCTTTGAGTCGGGTTGGGATAAATAATTTTACTAAATGAGCCAGCATGGCATGGCCCGATAAATTAAATGGGTCTGCTCGGCCTGACACGAATACCTTAAAGGCACGAATTTAAATATGCTTGCCCAGCCCTGCCCGATCCGTTTGACACCTCTAGTTTGGACCATCCTTCACTGTTTTAATTCACTGTAAATCTAGTAAACCCCTTGACAAAAACATTAAAGTTGCTTGTCATTTGTATATGAACTATTATCTACGTATTATTCTAGTCAATGATCAAAATTTTATATTTCTCACAGTTACTAAGCATCATTCACTTTCTTTCCCTCAACATTTGTAGGACTTTATGGAAGATTATGAGGTAATTGTTCCTTTTCAGTCTCTTCAAGCTCTAGGATGCCATGTTGATGCAGTTTGCCCTAAGAAGAAAGCTAGTGAAATCTGTGCAACTGTTGTCCATGATTTTGTAAGTGACCGAACCTACAGTGAGAAGCCGGGCCATAATTTCACTTTAATAACTGACTTTGAAGCTTTAGATGTCTCAAGTTACGATGCTCTTGTAATCCCTGGAGGTTAAGCCCCATAATATTTGGCATTGGATGAGAATGTTATTGCATTAGTTAAGCAAATTGTGGAAACCAGGAAACCAATTACATCCATCTGCCACATAATGATCTTGAATCCTAATCTGATTCTAATATGATTTACTTGCCTAATTATATGTATTTATTTCCTTGATTCTTGTATATTTTCCTTGTAAATCAAGGCATTGTTTCTTACCTAGAATAGGCTATACTTTGTGTAATCACCAAGTAAAGGCTCCGTATATATTTCATATACTGTTTATCAATGAGAATCATCGAAGATATTCAAAAACCTTTCATGTATCCCGAGCCTGGGACTTACCGTCTTCGTTTCTTCGTCTACTTTGCATTTTTTTCTCGATCATATGGCTTCCTCCTCTGTTCTTGACATTCATATCATCAGTCACGTTATTTCTGTTCGTCTCGAACGTGATAACTATCCGACCTAGCTTGCTCATATTGTTCTCGTTCTTCGCAGCAGCCGCTTGCTTTCCTATGTCGATGGTAGCTGCCGAAGTCCCTCTCCCACCATTCTCGATCCCAAGGCCAAGGAAAGTTATTCTTATCCTCTGTCTCTCATCCCCAACCCCACATATGATGACTGGGTTCAAAAATATCATCTTGTTCTCTCTCTCATCAATGGTTCTCGCTACTGTTGCTACAAAAACCACCACACGTGACATTTGGGTAGAGCTTGAGACTGTTTCGCTTCTTCGAATCAGAATCGTCTTCTTCAGCTTCGCAGTGACTTGCTTTGCGCGACCCATGGTGACTATTCCTTCATTGATTTCCTTGATCGTATTCATTATATTACCGATAACTTGGCTTTGGCAGGTGCCCTAGTTCATGAATCTGATCTTATTGATGTGGTTATGAATAATGTAGGTTAGCTTTATGAAAATACGGTTGCCGCTACTTAAGCTCGTGAGAGGCCCATCGACATGCCTGACGTTGAAGCCTTCATCTTATCGACTGAACGACGTCTTCATGCATCTTCTTCTCCGACCATCTCTTCCGGTGCAACAGCCATAGTGGCTTCCTATAGTGGTTGCGGTGGCCATGATGTGCGCGATTTTGGTGATCGCGGTGGCTTCGTTGGACCTGCTCAGGATTGTCGCCCCTCTACTTTGCGTTTTGGCTCTTCTCCTAGTTCTAGGTCTTACGGGTTCTCAAGTGCTCCTTCTTCACAGCCACGTCATCACCACACTTCTAGTCAAGGTGTTCTTGGGCTTCCTCCATCTGGGCCTAATCCTTCCTCTTTTGGGTCCAGCTCCCCTTCTCCTCGTGGTCCTTTGCAGTGTTATAATTGTCATGGTTATGGCCATATTGTTGCTGTTTTCCTATCCAAAGCTACTTCCATGCTTGCTCCTCCTTCTCATCTTCAAGGCATGATTGCTCACTATTCGTCCCATGGTGAGACACAACAATGGGTTGTTTATACCAGGGCTAACACCTACATCACCAATGATTTATGCCATTTATCACTTGCCTGAGAGTATCATGGTTTCGATAATGTTGGAGGTGTGCTTGGTGGAATAGGTTTGCCTATTACCCATATTGGTCACTCTCGTATCTCTCACCTTAATTCCTCATTTTCTCTTAATAATACTCTTCACTCACCTAATGTCTCTCTTTCCCCTTTTTTCTGTTCATAAATTCACTACGGACAACAATTGTTTCTTCACCTTTTTCCCCGATTGCTGTTTTATTCAAGATTTGGCCACGGGAAGATTCTTTTCCGGGGACAAGAGTAGCCATGGCCTATATCCGTTTTCCTTCTCACCGAATGAGTCATTTCAAATTTAGCTTGATCGTCTTTCTTTGCTAGGTGTTCGTGTCGACCGCTCCATGTGGCAAAATGGCCTAAGCTGAACGTAAGCACCATCACATTGTTGACACTAAGCTCACTCTTTTGGCCCATGCCTCTATGCTCCATTTGTATTGGGTTGAGGCTATGCATACTGATGCCTATGTAATTAATTGTCACCCTTCTAAGTTACTTGATCATAAATAACCTTATGAAATCTTATTTCACATAATCTTTAAAAACTTTTGGGCGTGCTTGTTTTCTTTACTCACGCCCATATAATTCTAATAAATTGCACTTTCGGTCTTCTAATTGTGTGTTTTTATGATATTCTTTAAATAATCAAGGTTATTGCTGTTTAGTTCTTTCTTCTCACCCTGTATTTTTATCTCGTTTGATGAACTTTCTTTTCGTTTTCACAAGGCCTCCGCTACTCTTGCTCCAGACAGTTCTCCATCGTCACCAACCGAGCTGCCTCTTATTCTCCTTGGCCCAAATTTTTCCTCCCACATCTCTGTCTCCTCTAGCTCCACCCATACGGTGCTCCAAGCCCAGCCCACTTTCCCAGCTCCAGAATTTGTCCCGTTCATCTCCCGCGACGTGCATCCCTCTAGCCCTGCCCCTACAGTGTATGTTCCTCCTCCGAGCTCACCCCTTATGTCGTCACCTATCCCTCTAGGCCTAACCGGCCTTGCCAGCCCACCGTTCAGCCTGCCTACACCATCTCCTTCTCGTTTTTCTCAAACGTATTCTAGAGACCCACACCGCAAAATTGCCTTTCCGTATGTCGTCCTTGTTTCATCTGTTACATCTCCTCTTTCTCCTTCTGATACTTCCCCAGTAAGTGTATCGAATACTTATTTAATGGCTAATCGTGCTAAGAACGATGTCCATAAACCTAATCCTAAATATGCTCATCATGCGTTGATTTCTACTGATGATATCGTTGAGCCTACATCTTTTTCATAGGCTAATGAGATTAAGGAGTGGCGTCTTGTCATGGCAGATGAGTTTAATGCTCTTCTTCGTGCAGGGACTTGGACTTTGGTCCCTTGTACTCCCACTATGAATGGGTTTTTCTGGTCAAACGGAGTTTTGATGGCATCATTCAGCTCTATAAAGCTCGTTTGGTGGCCAATGGTTTTCATTAGCAGACATGCCTTAACTATGGTGAAACTTTTAGTCCTGTTGTTAATCATTCTACTATTTGCCTTATCTTACCTCTTTCTGTGCAGTTTAGTTGGCCTGTACGTCAGTTAGATGTTTAGAATGCCTTTTTACATGGTTATCTTGATGAGGAGGTTTATATGGGCCAGCCCATTGGCTTTGTTAATCCTACATATCCGGATCATGTCTGCCACTTACGTCGCTCTCTTTATTTTCTTAAGCACGCCCCTAGTGCTTGGTTCTCTTGTTTCTCCCCTCATATGCTTGCTTGAGTTTTATTGCCTCAAAGTCCGATTCGTCTCTCTTTGTGTATATTCAAGGCTCTATTCACATTTATTTGTTGATCTATGTGTATGATATTCTTGTCATTGGCTCCGATCATTCTCACATCGACACACTTATCTCTGATTTGCACCGTCAGTTTTCCATGAAGGATCTTGGCCTCGCCAACTATTTCTTGGGCATGGAGCTTGTTAGTACTCCGTCTGATCTCTCTCTTACCCAGACCAAGTATGTCGGCGACCTTCTCAAGTGCGTAAACATGCATGAAGCCAAACATAGGCCTACTTCAACTATTAATGGTCGCCGTCTTAGCATATCTTATGGGGATGCTCTTCCTAATCCCACCGAGTACCGTAGTACCATTGGAGCTCTTCAGTACTTAACTCTCACTCGTCCAGACATTGCCTTTGTTGTTAATCAGGTGTGTCAATTTATGCATCAACCCACTATTGTTCACTGGCTCACTTTGTCATACGCATCCTTCGTTATCTGAATATGCTCACTCATGGGTTATTCTAATTGCCTAGCCCTCTCTCTCAGTGCATACTCTAATGCCGATTATGCGGGGAATCCTGATGACCGTCGCTCCACTGGTGGGTATTGTGTTTACTTAGGTACTAACTTAATCTCTTGGAGTTTTGAGAAGCAAAGTGGTGTTTCTCGCTCCAATACTAAGGCGGAATACCGTCAACTTGCCTACACTGCTGCCATTCTCTCATGGTTTCGTGCTTTATTTCTCAATCTTTATCTTCCAACTCCTTGCCCCAAGCTTTGGTGTGATAATATTAGTGAAAGGGTGGTGCGTAATGAGTTACTTGTTGCTTATTGTTATATTGTTTGATATTTTTACTAAGTGCTTATCACCTGCTCGTTTCTGCTTTCTCCTTGTGGGGGTGTAATGGACGTGAATCAAGATATGATTCTAATATGATTTAATTGCCTAATTATATGTATTTATTTCCTTGATTCTTGTATATTCTCCTTGTAAATCAAGGCATTGTTTCTTACCTAGAATAGGCGATACTTTGTGTAATCACCAAGTAAAGGCTTTGTATATATTTTCTTGTCACATCCCAGGATCGCTCCGCCGTAGCACGATATTGTCCGCTTTGGGCCAGGGCCCTCACGGTTTTGTTTCTAGGAACTCACGAGCAACTTCCCAGTAGGTCACCTATCATGGGATTGCTCTAAGCCACAACTCGTTTAACTTCGGAGTTCCCACAACTCCAAAGCCAGTGAGCTCCCAAAAGGCCTTGTGCTATTTGGAGGTGGGCATGTACATATAAGGCACATCACCCTCTCCGTTGGCTGATGTGGGATCTCACAATCCACCCTCTTAGGGACCCGACGCCCTCGTTGGCACACTCGCACCACACGGCAGAGTGGCTCGATACCAAATTGTCACATCCGGGATCACTCCGCCGTAGCATGATATTGTCCACTTTGGGCCGGGGCCCTCACGGTTTTGTTTACGGGAACTCACGAGCAGCTTCCCGGTGGGTCACCCATCCCGGGATTGCTCTAAGCCACAACTCGCTTAACTTCGGAGTTCCCACAACTCCAAAGGTGAGCTCCCAAAAGGCCTCGTGCTATTTGGAGGTGGGCATGTACATATAAGGTACATTACCCCCTCTCCGTTGGCCGATGTGGGATCTCACATTTCTATACTGTTTATTGATGGGAATCATCGAAGATATTCAAAACCTGTCACCACGGCGCAGATTTTAGGCTTCTTTGGTGTTCTACTGGTAAGGTTGTTTCCAGAAATTTGATCCAAATTTCAATTTGGTCCATATTCTTTAAGTTTCTCAATCAAAATTGACTATTTCCATATCGGTTCAGTGCATTGCATCGTCAAACGTAGTGTTTACACTATAATCAACCGAGCATGTCCAGCCTCAAAACGACTAGCACCAAGGCGGACATGCCTTCTCCCCGAGGGAAGACGCTCTTCCAAGGTGCCGGACACCTTTGAAGCTCCCGATCGCCGAAGCTCTTGATTGCCGAACCTAATCTCCAAGACACGTGTCACCACTGAGAGCGACTTGCACAAAGTCCCACATCAAAACTTTGTGCAAACCTCCCACTTTCACCTCCCTATAAATAGGGAACAAGACCGAGGTAAAGGGGAACTACTTTCTCACTTTTATCACATTACGCTGCCAAATTTACTACTATAAGCCGACTTAAGCATCGGAGAGCCTTCGGTCGGCACCACACCGGTGTCCGAAGCTTAACGACTGCTTCTCCTACCTTGTCCTTTGCAGGTCTCTCAGTTGCCGAAGGTTTTAGCCTTCTTCCTTGCTGAAGACCCTACACTTTCCTATTTAAGTTAACCCTCCCAAAAAAAGCATCAACAGTTTGGCGCCGTATGTGGGAATCGACTTTTGAATCCCAACTACCTCTACCAGCTCCACTGGCTCCTTCCCCTATTAGGCCCCGCCGCCACTTCTTCACCCCACATTCTGCCATGCCAAGCAAGGCCATCCATGATACCCAGCACCATACCTCTCGTGGGGACTCCTTTCGAAGGAAACCTTCGGCGGAGGGGGATCTCCAGGCGGAGGTCGAGTGTCTCCGCACTAGCGTCACCAAGATGTCGGAGAACTACGAACAAATTAGCACAAAAAATGTGGAATTGGAGCATGACTGCCGAGCCCTGAAGCGTACTCTGGAGGGAACTCACCACCAATTCACCCAGCAGGACCACACCCAGGACATTGAGCACACCCAACTAAACTAACCATTTACCTCCCGCCATAATGCCCTCATTCAGTCCAAGCCTGACAAAGGCAAAGGTCATCTTCATCCGGAGAAGCGGAATAAGGCTATCCAGATTAATGTCGACCTCGATGACCAAAGGGTTGCACACCTAGGCCCCCTACCGAAGCCCACCCGCTTGCCTGACGCGGAAGGCACAGGGGACTCAAATGACTGGGAATCTTACCATCCCGAGGCCTGGGAGTCCTACCATTCCGAAAATTTCGAGAAATGAGAAGATTACCCACCAAACCCTACCCCATACCCCAGGCCTTCAGCACACGACGCTCTCCCGCATGCCGACCCGGCCATGAGCCTCCTCTTTGAGAAGGTCTAACGCCTGGAGAGTGAACAACACCGCGGCCACTAGCCCCTTTAGGCGAATACACGCCCTAGGCCCTTCACCGAACGTATTCTCAACTACCATCAGGAGAAGGACATTCAGCCACTTCGTATTTCCTTCTATACAGGCACGGAGGACCCCCTCACCCATAACCATTCCTTCCAGTCCGCGCTCGGATGCAAGGGCCTCAGTGATGAGGGCATATGTCTCCTTTTCCCTTCTACCCTCAGTGACGCAGCTTTGAATTGGTTCTACCGGCTGAACCCCCGGACTATCAACTCATTTGATAGTTTGAAGCAGACCTTCCTGGACTATTTCATGATCCAGACCGATCGCCTTTACTCCGCGGACGATATGTATATGCTTCAGCAGGGTGAGGACGAACCCCTTCGGGAGTATGCAGCCCGTTTCAGCTACGAATACTCTCGTTGCCCAGATACTGATGACCGAGCTGCCTTCGGTACTTTCAAAAGTGTCCTTAGAGAATCCAACTTCCGCTACCTAGTCCACAGCAACCCATGGAACACATATGCAGAACTGATGAAGCAAGCAGCCATTCACGCCAAGGCCGAGTACTTTAACACCAAACGTGGCCTAACCAACCAGCCAAGAATCACATTCAACGATCCCCTACCCGTTTCGGCACCCACCCCATCCAAACCTCACCATCGGCTCCTATTCCTCGACAATGGGTACCCAAAGCACTCCTAAAAGGAAGGATGGCCACTAGCACCCCTTCAAAGAATGAGAAACGTGGCGTACACGGCAACCACCACCAACCGCTGGAAGCAACCCTCTAAGGACGGCTGATCGTGCTCTACTCCCTTTCGCACCCAAGCCCAGGTTCGAAGTGTTCACCACCCTGAACACCACTTATGAGAATGTCCTAGTGCGGGAGGCACCCATCATACCCAAGCCTCCCCCTCGGAGACCTACCAACAAGCCTATGCCACACACAGGAGTCTTATGCCGTTTTTATCAGTTCAGTGGCCATGACACTGAATCTTGTATTGCCTTGCGCAACATCATTGAATGACTCATCCGCGAGGGGAAGCTAGATAAATATGTGCACAATCTCCCACCCCCACCTAACCCTCACCAACAGCAGATCAACATGATCTCCATCATCGATGGTGGTCCTACATTGGCTGGCACATCCAATAACTCCATCAAACATTATGTCCGCTCCACCTATGCACACTAGGTCTTCAAGACCGAGCAGGACGCGCTGTCAAGACCCAAAAATCAGGCTGGGCCCCCATCACCTTCTGCGAGGAGGAGGAACGTGGTGTTATTCTCCTCATGATAACCCACTCATTATCCGGCCGACATTTCTAACTTTGACGTTGGACATATCTTGATGGACACCGGCAGCTCGGTCGATGTGATGTTTGTCGATGCTTTCAACGAACTCCGTGTCCCTACTCACTGTTGGATCGAAGCATCACCCTCTTGTGAGCTTCTCCGGTGATGTTGTCCAGCCCATTGGAAGCATCCACCTCCCTATCTCCATTGGTTCGGCACCCCAATGAGCAACGATCACCACTCCCTTCCTCATCGCCGATCGCCTGTAGCTTACAACGTCATTCTTAGGCACTGCCTTGGCCCAAATGAAAGTTTTCATTTCAACACATATGCTGTTGCTAAAGTTCCCTACACCCCATGGCACGGCACGGTGACCAACTTGGCGCCCAAAGTCGCTACGCCAAAGCCAGTGAAATCCACCAATCGCCAACATAAAGGTGAATCATTACTCACCGGCATGAAAGAATAAGGCATGTACCATATGTAATTCATGAAAGAATAAGGCATGTATGTTGTGTTATGTTAAGGTGGCGTTTGTATATATGAGGGAACAGGTGACACTTGTTTTGATCTGTATATGAAATTTGTATTATACTACTTATGCTTTAGAAGGACACTATGATTTATTAGTCGTCGGTCCCCTTGGTTTCTATCTCTCTCACCGTACACCTCCAAGTTTTACCTGAATGAATATCATGTTGTCCAGAGTTAGCTAGTATTTTCACAATCATCATGTAACTGCGAAATGAGGATCCACATGATATTGCATTTTCTTTTGGGTCAAGCAGCTTTGCTGCTCTCGTGAAAATCAACATGGCAGTCGAGGTAAAATCAATGCGAACGCTATTAGAGATAAACATTACATTTATTATCCGCTTGGTCCTTATGGGCTGGGCCAGACACGTGGTGCAATGAAGGCAAGAGGAAGATGAGCACTCTAAAGAGACCTTACCGAAAAGGAAGAATTGACATTTCCGAAAAGGAAGCATTGAGCTTTTTTGTTTTTATCGAAAAGGAAGCATTAAGCTCGAATATTCAAATATTCATGATAAGACAGTTTCGACTATCATTAATTTAGACTATCACTTTAGTTGCACTCACAATAAGAGAGTTTTGCACTCAAGTTTGAATCATCCTCAAATAATTTAGAGTTACGTGGTCAGTGAAGACAACAAACTCAAGTTTGAATCTTCCTCCAATAACTAACTGCTGACTCCAAAAACGCTTGTGTATTTAAAGCAAGCTTTCTTCCTTTATCAGACCATCTCTCTCTCTCAAAAAGAAGAAAGAAGAAAGAAAAAGCAAGAAAGAAACTAAAGAAATAAGAAAAGAAATGGTGAATCTGAAAGGCGAGGAGCGGAGGAGGAGGGTGTTGTTACTGTGCGGGGACTACATGGAAGATTACGAGGCAATGGTCCCATTTCAAGCACTGCAGGCATTTGGAGTCTCTGTTGATGCAGTTTCTCCTGGCAAGAAAGCTGGTGATATCTGCGCCACTGCCATAACCATTCAAGTAGAGTCCACTGACCAGGTCAAACTCTGTCTTTCCTTTTAATTAATTTATTTTGTATCCCCTTACTCTTGTCTTGTTTAATTAATGTGTGTTTGGTTTGGTTTTCTGTACGTACGTACGTACCTTTTGGGTTACAGGCTAATACCGAATCTCATGGTCACAAGTTCACACTGAATGCAACATTTGATAAGATTGAATTTGACGAATATGATGGTCTAGTTATACCAGGAGGACGATCTCCTGAACATCTTGCTACGTATGCATCGGTTGTAGAATTGGTGAGAAAATTTTGTGAGTCCAGAAAGCCAATTGCTGCTATTTGCCATGGGCAGTTGGTCTTAGCAGCTGCAGGCGGGGTTAAAGGTCGCAAGTGCACAGCGGTTTCAACTGTGAGACCTGAATTGGTTGCTGCTGGTGCTCAATGGGTAGAACCCGAAACATTGTCGCTGTGTGTTGTTGATGATAATATAGTTACTGGGGTCACTTATTACGGCAATCCTGAGTTCATTAGGCTTTTTGTCAAGGAACTAGGTGGCAACATATCTGGTGCAGCGAGAAAAGTCCTGATAATCTGTGGAGTAAGTTTTCTTTTCTTTTATCTACATATCATATGGTTTTAGGCTTTTAGATAATCATCATCATCATTTAATTGCTCCCCTCACCAATATTTGTAGGACTACGCGGAAGATTATGAGGTAACTGTGCCTTATCAGTCCCTTCAAACTGTAGGATGCCATGTTGATTTGGTTTGCCCCAAGAAGAAAGCCGGTGATATCTTCCCAACTGCTATCCGTGATCTTGAAGGGGGCCAAACCTACAGTGAGACGCGGGGACATAATTTGGTTTTAACAGCTGACTTTGAATCTATAGATGCCTCAAGTTATGATGCTCTTGTAATCCCTGGAGGTAAAGCTCCAGAGTTTTTGGCGCTGGATGAGGGTGTTATTGTATTGGTGAAACAATTTATGGAAGCCAGGAAACCAGTTGCATCCATCTGCCATGGCCTGCAAATTTTAGTTGCTGCTGGTGTTGTGAAGGTAAAACAAATGGGTTACATCTAGTGCTTTGTATTTTGGTTCTGTTGAACTGATCTGTTGTGACCTATTAACCTGTCAATTGTAAATAACTATTGGGAGAGGGAGGTGACTACTCTTTAAAATCGCATTAATCAAACAGAAAAATGCATTAATTATTTAGAAAAAAAAAAATATATATATATATATATATATTAGATGGGTTTAAGAGTATGATGAGACGCAGCGACCCACTAGTGTAGTGATTTGGAGACGCCTACCCAGGATAAGGTTATGGGTTCGAGTCCTAACATCAATAATGCATCAATAATTGAGGATTTTAATAATTCTAAGTCTCGTGGGGTTAAATTTTATATTTAAATAGTGCTGTTTTGTATTGTATTACATTTAGTTTTATTTTTAATTTTAATTTTAGTTTTTGTATTTATAGATATAGATGCATTTGAGGGGCAAGGCTCATTACGTCCTCCTCACTATGTGTATCTTTTTATGTTTATTAATGAAATTCACTGCAGTCCGAGTTTAGTATATAAGTTTTGTCCTACGGCTTTCGAATCCTGGAACCGCCACCGGTTACATCTAGTGCTTTGTATTTTGGTTCTGTTGAACTGGTCTGTTGTGACCTATTAACCTGTCAATTGTAAATAACTATTGGGAGAGGGAGGTGACTACTCTTTAAAATCGCAAACGAGATGATATTTTTTCTGTTTCTTTTGATGAGTGGTTAATGTACTTATTTTCTGATTAGGCACTTTTTAGCATGTCATAATTGGTTTAATTGTCTATATTTCAGGGGAAGAAATGTACTGCATACCCAGGGATGAAGTCTTATGTGGTTTTGTCAGGGGGTACGTGGGTGGAACCGGATCCAATAGATCGTTGTGTTACTGATGGAAATCTAATTACCGCAGCAGCGTGGCATGGCCATCCAGAGCTTATTTCTCAGTTGATGGCATTGCTTGATATTCGAGTATCATTCTAGGCAGGTCACCTGCTTCCAAGTAATATATGTAATTCCATAAACGATTAAGAGAACAAAAGAAAAAGAAACATAGTCAGAAACTCCGCGTGAAATTCAGTAAAAGAATCAGAGCATGTGTTAAGGTGATGTGTGTATCTGTGAGGGAACAATGATGCTCTGTTTCTGCTCTATATGTACCAATAAGTTGTGGATGTATCTTGTATGTTTGTAACTACGTAATGTTGATTATGATTTTTATGGAAATCCTTGAATCTTGTAACGACCCTGACCTGAAATATAAATAAAAATAACCAAACTAATTTAACAAATGAATTAGAGAATTTAATAATAAAATTTGAAAAATAAATTAACAAAATTGGAAAATAAAAATTTTAATCTAATTAATGGAGAAAAAAATGTCACTTAAACTTCGGGCGAGAATTTGGCGAAACAGACTGCGCCGTTGCGTCCGGCTCGTCGAAACGAGTCCGGTGACGGGCGGCACATTCGCATACGAAGAGTGTACCTCAAAGGGCATTTTGGTAATTCCAACAAAAATCAGAAATTGGATAAAATACCCAAAAACTGACCAATCCCGTGCATTCTCTCTCCTCACGCGGTTTTCTCTCTCTTCTCTCTCTCTCCTCTCTCCCGATAACTCTCTCTGCCACTCGTCGGATTCGACGATTTCGACCACGGCAGCGGCTGAGACCACCGGCGTTCGAAAGCTCTTCCCCGTGCGGTCCTAACCCACCCAAGATCGGAGGCTGAAGCTCCGGCGTTCGTCCTTGGCGAGCTCTGCAATTTCCGGCTTTTCCTTCGTCTTCTCCGGCGACGTTTCCGGTGACTTCAGGCGACGGCTGCACTTGGGTAAGCTCCTTCTCGACCTCCTCTTTCCATTTCGGGTGGTGCGCGACAACGATTCACGGCGTAGCTGCCGTTTCTAAACCACTCAGATCCGCCCAAAACCCTCGGTGGTTTGGCCGTGATCTGACGACGTTTTCGGCCGGTTCTCTGGTGGCTCAGCCCGGTTCTGAGTTTCCCACGAGACGACGGTTCGAACCTTGTGGGCGGTGTTGGCAGTGGTGTGGTTTGGTGGTTGGCCGGAATTACTCTAGCCACCCACCACCCTCGGCCGCGCGTGTGGCGGCGCGTGGCTAGGGTGGTGGCGGCGGTTCGGTGGTCCTTTTCACTCCCCGTATTGTTTTGAACGCATACGTGTGGTCGGAATTCGATTCGGACGTCGTTTGACGGTCGAACCCAATTATACCTATTGCACATTGTTTGGGTTCGATGTGTTTGAACCGTTGGATTGAGTTCGATCTCGAATATGTCGTTCCTCGTATTGCCTAGATCGTGTGGGAATTGACGGATCAAGAATTGGAGTCCCGGTTACTCCGAAACTTTAAACCCTAGGGTTAGGTTGACCGTAACCGTTTGATCGTAAGATCGTAAGCGATCCGACCGTTTAGTTGAGACCGAACTTTCAGAACCTTTAGAAACTTTCAAATCCAAGATTGGAGGTCGTGGGCCCCGTGGGCCCGGGTTGACCAAACCAGAAAGGTTGACCACTCGGTTGACCTTACGTTTTTCCGAGGTGGTTTCCTTTCTTTGAATCTTTAATTGACGTTAGAACTTCCAAACACCAAACCTACACTTAAATCTTGGGAATTGAGGGATTTACTTTAATTCCAAGTTTAATTCGATTAATTATTAATCAAGTCTCGTATTGTTCGGGATAGGTACTCCGCCTACTCATACTTCGCAGGCGGGACCCACTCAGGGTCAAGCAGCGTGGGATTACTTGTGAGTGGACATTGTTTTCAAAGTTTATGCATTATTTTGAAAAGTACACTATGCTTGTTGAATTAATCATTTACTTACGTCATATGGATAAATTATGATATTATGCCTATGAATATATATATTTTGCAACCATATTGATATATTTGGGTATTTGACATATTGTGAGTATCTTGAATTATGTTGGGTTGATTTGAATACATTATAAGCTTATCGAATTTTATGTGGGTACTTGGGTGATAATGTGGGAAAGTGAGAAGTGTTGGTTATGTGGTTTTGAAGTGCTATATGCACTACCCTATGTACCTCCCCCGATTTTTGGAACTTTGGATATTGGTTACTTAATGGTTGGGATACTTGGATATGTCGGATACCCGGGCACCCTTGACGGGTGTCATTGTAGACCCTTGACTGGGTAGTCTGCGCGCGTAGGGACTGGTCACGCGCATTTGAGTATTGAGGATTCTGCTGTACGTGCTGATGAGCTTAGTCACTTTGGACGGCTCAATTCCCTAGCCACATGGTTAATTGAGGACTCTTCCATGTGGGCTAGTCAAACAATCCCCGTGTTGGATTGTTTCCCCGGTACAAACTTGGTGGTGATATTTTTGAGAGGTGTCTTTTATTTCTTTTTATCTATTTATGTACCTATACCTATATATATATATAACTATAAACTATATACTTATATTATACTCATACATATTCGTTCCGGTCTGGGGGTGAGGATACTTCCTCGCCCGTCGTGCCAAGGGGCACGCATTCTGAGAGTGGTTTGGGGATGGGTTAGTAGTCCCAGGTTGTTTTTGTGGTTAAAGTTGAACGGTGGATTTTTGGTTGTTGTTAAAGTTTCATTGGTTGCACTTTTATCTCTATTATTTATATTTTGAGTAGTGCTTGTGGTTTCGGTTTGTTTTCGTTTTCTTATTTGGTGGGGTTATATTATGTTGCTTTCACTATTAACTAACCTTGTTTCGTCCACTCACAATCTTTGTTTTTCGCCCCCCTTCAGGCAGTAGTTGGTGCTACCGCACGACCGACCGTGTTGCTCCACTTTCCGAGCATCATCTAAATTGTAGGGCTTTGTACCCCTTATCTGTAAACTTTGAACTCTGTTGTTTAAACTTTCTCTACTTGTAGTATTGCTCTGTTATCGCCCACTAGATTTAAATTTAAGGCCTGAGGCCTGTGTTTAAACTTGAATGCATACTGGCTGTTGGTGTGTATTAATCCTGTTGTACTTCCAGGTTGAAATTGTTTTGGGTTTTGTCCTGTTTACAGGGGAGACTCTGCCGAATTTTAGGTAGAAAGTCTCATTTCTTTAAGTAGTGGGCCCGGCATTTGGTTAATGTCGGTTAAACTACAGGATCCGACACGGGTTTCGAGGTGAATTCGGGTCGGGTCCTATCAAATCTGTTTTAAGATCTAGCATTAACTTTCCTAGTTTCATGATTAAAATCTACCCTTATTTCGAAAAAGAACGGCCCCGGAGGATGCAAATGATCCCGCCATAATAAGATGCCTTCACCATCTCCATGTGTTGATAGATAAAAGTGTTTTCACTCAAGCCACTGATGAACAAAAGTTATATCTCACAAGTGCACGAATTCATATGATAGTATAGCAAGCAAATATGAGAGTCGTTCCGAGAGATTTGTAAAGTTTATCAATTAATTCCAAATATGAATACCTTAAAAAAATAGAAAATAAAACGAAATATAAAAAATACTAAAATGGCTGAAAATAAGATCACAATTATAATAATGAATGAAACAAGGAATATAAATGATTTAAAATAAATTATTAACTCAATAACATAGAATCATCATGTTAGGTTACATTGGATCCCTAGCAAAGAATTTAGTTACCTATAGCCATCTTAGAAACAAACAACATACTTATGAACTATGTAGCACGGACACTCTATCAGGCCGAAGTGTCGGAGTGTCGAACATGCGGACACACCTCGGACACGCTTCGGACACGGCTTGAACACGGGTCAACGGTCAAGACACGTTTTGGACACGGGTCAACGGAAGTCAAGACACGCCAGGGACCCATTTGAAAATTTTAAAATAAAAACTGGGGTCAAAACATAATTACTGAAACATTTGTGGACATATTTGAAATATTTTTTAAAAAATGGGCTATAAATTTAAATTAATTTTTTTTTCTTTTTCTAATAGCAACAACAATGAAGACATAGATGCATGAAGATGATTGAGAGTTTACATCATTTATGTTTTATTTTGTTGTGTATTATATTATGTATGGATGAGGAAGATGAGTACTTTGTTTTGTTTTATGATATTATGACATTAAAGTATCGAGTAATGGGTGAATTATTATTTTTAAATATATATAACTTGTAAGAATATTAGGATTTATTATTATTTTAATTGCTGTGTCCTAGCCATGTTCGTGTCCTAATTTTTTGAGATTTTCCGTGTCGCCGTGTCGCCGTGTCGCGTTTCCGTGTCCCCGTGTCCCCGTGTCCGTGTCCGTGCAACATAGCTTATGAACATAAAATACAAAGTTTGAATTAAGATAGAAAAACTCTTAGATACAAAGTTTTCTGACTCCTAAAAGCCAATTGAATGGCTAAGAATGTGAGTATGTGAGTTGGGTGATTTGGGATATTGAACAATACGCTAGGGTTCTCTCCAAAGCCTTGAAAAGATATACTTATAAGCTACCCAAAAAAGAGAAATAGGTCAACGTGGGATAGGAGAGAAAAATAAGAATATCCTATTAGAATAGGGAGTTTGTTTTCCTAGTTGAGTTAGGCCTTGACTTTTGATGCACTTCTTTGACCAGACCCAACGCCAACTGATCTAGGCAATTATAGCTTATTTATAATTGACCTAACAGATTTAAACTAGATTTATTTTATAAAGGCCATTGATTTGGGTATAGTATCATGATTATCACTGTAGAGTATTTGTTTTTAATGTGCATTGTTCATGAGAAAATATTTTGCTGAATTTAAAATCTTTAATATTATGACTCAAATTGCAGTAACCCAGAATAAACAAAAATGAATGAATAAGGTGAAAATGGTGTATGTGTTCTTGAACCTGTCTTCATGAAGCGGTATACAAAACTCAAGTTTGGCTACTTGTTTTAATTCACTGTAAATCTAGTAAACCACTTGACAAAAACATTATTAAAGCTGCATATCGTTTGTTTATGAACTATTATCTATGTATTATTCTAGTCAATGATCAAAATTTTATATTTCTCACAGTTACTAAGCATCATTCACTTTCTTTCCCTCGACATTTGTAGGACTTCATGGAAGATTATGAGGTAATTGTGCCTTCTCAATCCCTTCAAGCTCTAGGATGCCATGTTGATGCAGTTTGCCCCAAGAAGAAAGGTGGTGAAATCTGTGCAACTGCTGTCCATGATTTTGAAGGTGACGAAACCTACAATGAGAAGCCGGGCCATAATTTCACTTTAAAAGCTGACTTTGAAGCCCTAGAATATTTGTCATTGGATGAGAAAGTTATTGCATTAGTGAAGCAAATTGTGGAAGCCGGGAAACCAATTTCATCCATCTGCCACGTAATGGACGTGAATCATGATATGATTTTAATATGATTTACTTGCCTAATTATCTGTATTTATTTCCTTGATTCTTGTATATTTTCCTTGTAAGTCAAGGCATTGTTTCTTACCTAGAATAGGCGATACTATGTGTAATCACCAAGTAAAGGCTTTGTATATATTTCCTATACTGTTTATCAATGAGAATCATCGAAGATATTCAAAAACCTTTCATGGTATCAAGAGCCTGAGACTTACCGTCTTCGATCCTTCGTCTACTTTGCATTTTTTTCTTGATCCTATGGATTCCTCCTCCACTAGTCTTGACCTTCCTAGCATCAATCACGTTATTTCAATTCATCTCAAACGTGATAACTATCCGACCTGGCTTGCTCAAATTGTTCCTGTTCTTCGCAGATGCCACTTGCTTTCCTATGTCGATGGTAGCTGCCCAAGTCCCTCTCCCACCTTTCTCAATCCCAAGGCCAACAAAAGTGATTCTTCTCCTCTGTCACTCCTCCCAAACCCTGCATATGATGAATGGGTTTAGAAATATCAGCTTGTTCTCTCTCTCTCTCTCTCTCTCTCTCATCAGTGGTTCTTTCCACCATAAGGTTCTCACTACTGTTGCTACCAAAACCACCGCATGTGACACTTGGGGGGCGCTTGAAACCCGTTTCGCTTCTCCGAATCATAATCTTCTTCTTCAGCTTCGTAGTGACTTGCTTCGCACGACTTGTGATGACTTTTCCATCACTGATTTCCTTGATCGTATTCACTCTATCACTGATAACTTGGCTTTGGCGGGTGCCCCAGTTCATGAATATGATCTTCTTGCTGTGATTATGAATAATGTTGGTTCGCTTTATGAGAATACTGTAACATCCCGACCCCAAATTAATTATTATTTAATTAATTTATGAAATTACAATTTTGGCCTTGGAGGTAAGGGTATCCTAGTCAATTTTTGTTTGAGCAAGAATTTGGGGAATTGAGTTGCATCGTTGTGTCAGGCTCGTCGAAATGAGTTCGTAGACGGGCGGCATGCTCGATTCCGAGTTGTAAAGTCGAAAAAGGGAATTTTGGTCATTCGAAATTTTTTTTTAAAACAATAAAACTCGGTGGGATCCACACATGCGTCATTTCTCCCTTAGCTCTCTCTCTCTCTCTCTCTCTTCCCTCATGAACTCTCTCTCTTCTCTGTGCACGAACACAGCCGGCCACTTTGGCCTATAACTTCTTCCATTTCCAGCCATGGCCGGCGAAGCCAACATACCAAAGCGACCACCTCTTCCTCCTTTTCCATCCATGTATGTTTGCACCCTCAATTTGGAGAGATTTGAGCCAAAAATTTGAGAAAAACCAAAGCTCTGTTTTGGCCCTTCGCAGCCATAACTTCCAGGTGATTTTCCGGCCATGACCGGCCACCACTGGCCGTGAAATCACACCCAAAACACTCCCCTGTCTCTCCTCTGTAATTCCCCTCGAACGCCCGACCCGATTTCAACGCGAAACCATCGAATCTAAACCCAGAAATTGTTGGTTTTTCCAACGAGAAAACCGACTGTTCGAGGGCTTTAACGGCCAAATTGATCATCAAGCCACGGTATAAACTCACTCCCCTTGATGAGCTGAATCTTTTGGCCAAATTGTGTGCTAGAATGCTACCCTCGTAATCTCGATCACGACGGTATGCTCGGATTTGAAATTGGTTGTCGTATGACAGTCAAACGGATATTATGCTTAATAGGCGATATTCGGGTTCGATATGTTCGGACCGTTCGATCAGTCCCAATTTTAAATATGTTGTTCTCCGTACCTCTAGGATCATATAGGAACACAAGGATCGAGAATTGGAGTCCTGGGTACTCCGAATCATTGACTTTAAGGTTGGGCACGATCGCCGTCCAATCGTGTGATTGGCTTAGATCCAACCTTTCGATCGAGACCAAACTTTCAGGAGTTGTTCTGTAGACGTTGTTGAACCCGTAGGGACTTTCATATCGAAAATCGGAAGTCGTGGCCCTCGCTAGCCACGTTTGACCAATCGGTTGACCGTAAGTCTTTCAAGGTGGTCCCACCTTTCAAAAAGCGTAGTTTGACTTTGGAAACTCCCCTGTAATTGTGCACACACACACTTTGAAACATGGGAATATAGGATTTGAACTAAAGTTTGTTGTTGGGTACACGTATTAATTAAACCCGTTTATCCTCTTGAATAGGTACTCCTGCTTCGTGGACTCCAAAAGAACAGCTCTCTTAGGATTAAGTAACATGGACTTATTGTGAGTGGACATTTGGTTTCTAATTAGTTTTTATGAAGTGTTGCTTTTATGAAAATGTTTTACGAATGAATTATATATGTTTTAATTATAGCTTAATATTCTAGATTGGTAATTAAATATTTAGAAATGACACAATTGTGGTTTAAAGTTACGGATTTAGTTTGAGAATGATTTTGAAAGAATTATAATTGGTCTTATTCGAGTAATGAATTTTGGGATTGATATGGGTTATTGAGGATTATGGTATATGCTCTTGAGAGTTGTTGTCTACACCATGAAATATATATTTGGTATCGAGTTATGGACGCTATAAATGTCCAGATGTCTATATATATGGGATTGGGTACATATGGATTACTTTGGAAAGTGAGATATTGGTTGATATATGTATATGAGTTGGGATGTGGAAAGTGTTACATTGGAGTGCTGTTAGCACCACTCTATGTACCTCCCGGGGACTTGGTTACTTGGTTACGGATACTCAATCTAGGAATATTGGAAATGATGAATAGAGGTTATGTCCCGGGCACCCTTGATGGGGTGTTACCGAAGGCCCTTGTTGGGGAGTCTACGCGTGTAAGACTTATTTTAGCCTCACTAGTATTGAGGATTCTGATGTGCGTGTCTGGGAGCCCAGTCCCCCAGTTGGACGGCTTGTCCTGGCCACATGGTTATTGAGGATTCTTCTAAGTGGTCTAGCCAAACAATCCCCGTGTTTGATTGTTTCCCCAATACAAGTATTGGTGTGGAAGTTATACTATATATATATATATATATACTATTACACTTTTATTCTTATCTTGTTTAGTGAGGATCCTTCCTTGCTTGCTGTGCCTATGGGCATGCATTTTGGGAAAGAGTGGTGTGGGAAGGGAAAAGGGTCGAGTTGAGTTTGGGGTTTTATTGCTATGTCGGTTTGATGGGTTATCTTTGTTTTTAAAGACGATTTCGTTATATAAATACGTATATGGGATACCATTGGTTTTAAAGTCATTTGAGTTGTATATATGTAAAGTTACTTTCCAGGTTGAGTTGTCTGAGCATGTGCATTGAGACTGCTTTGTACAGGTATGGATTTTTGAATGATGTTTGGATTTCAAGTTTTAAATTGGGCAAGAATAATTTCGGGAAAAATGAGTTATTTCAATTATGTTATTTGTATTTTATAGAAATGGGAAATTCTTGGAAGATTAGATTTCATGGTTTTACTTTAAAAACTAAATGAATAAGTTGGTGGTTTCCCAGAAATTTAGGAACTTTCAAAGTCATAGTTTTAATGTTGTTATGCTAAGGCACAGATTTAATGGAATTGTTTTCAAGAATCAGTTTGTATTTTTGTACGTGTACAAAGGATTCTGTTTTGCGCCCCTAGGTCCTACATCCCGAGGTCGGGACCACCACGTCGAGGCATCACGGCCAACTGCTCATGTAGTAGTTCTACCTTTACTTTCCTTTACAGTCATTTTCTCGGGTTGTAATTATAATTCTTTAGATTGCTCTGTAATGCCCACCTAGGGTTGAGATAGAGGCTGAAGGCCTCCCTGGTAATCTGTGTGCTTAGCATTGTGTGTGCTGCCTGTTGGGTTTGTTTTCTGCTGTTTTTGATAGGTGGGAAATTTGGAGAGACTACTGAAATTTCGGCAGAAGTCGACTTGTTTATTCCTTCAAAGTTAGCGCTTAAGGGCATTTTAGTAAAGTTGGTCCGGTGTCGAGTAAGTGTCGGATGGGAAGCAGGGTTTGTCACGAATTCCGAGGGGAAATTCGGGGAGGGTCTTGTCAAATACAATTGCCGCTGCTCAAGCTCGTGAGATGCCATCGACATGTCTGCCCTTGAAGCCCTCATATTGTCGGCTGAATGATGTCTTTAGGTATCTTCTTCTCCAGCCATCTCTTTCGGTGCGATAGCTATGACTACTTCCTGTGGTGGTCGCGGTGGGCTTGGTTTTGGTGATCTTGGTGGCTTCGTTGGTTGTGCTCAGGATCGTCGCTCATCTACTTCCCGTTTTGGCTCTTCTCCTGGTTCTGGGTCTTACGGCTTCTCTTGTGCTCGTTCTTCACAACCACGTCATCACCACACTTCTAGTTAAGGTGTTCTTAGGCTGCCTCCATCTGGGTCTAATTCTCCCCGCGGGCCTTTGCAGTGTTATAATTGTCATGGTAATGGCCATATTGCTGCGGTCTGCCCATCCAAAGCTACTTATGTGCCTGCTCCTCCTTCTCGTCTTCAAGGCTTGACCGCTCACCATCCGTCCCATGGTGGCACACAATAATGGGTTGTTGATACCGGGGCTAACACCCACATCCCCAATGACTTAAGCCATTTATCCATTACCGGAAAGTATCATGGTTCCTATAATGTTGGAGGTGTGCTTGGTGGAACAGGTTTGCCTATTACCCATATTTGTTAGTCCCATATCTCTCACCTTAATTCCTCCTTTTCTCATAATAACATTCTTCACTGTCCTAATGCCTCTCTTCCCCATTTATTTGTTCATAAATTCACTAATGACAACAATTGTTTCTTCACCTTTTTCCCTGACTGCTGTTTTATTCAGGATTTGGAGAAAGGGAAGATCCTTTTCCGGGGCAAAAGTAGGATGTCCTATATCTGTTTTCCTTCTCATCAAATGAGTCATTTCAAATTTTGCCTGATCGTGTTGCTTTGCTAGGTGTTCGTGTCGACCGCTCCGTTTGGCACTCTCGTCTTGGTCATCCTGCTTCGTCTACTTTACCATTTTTATTTTCTCATAAAAAATTGCCATGTTCTGTCTCTCAGTCTAGTTCCTTTTTTTGTCAGTCCTGTCTATTGGGTAAAAGTGTTAAGTTACCCTTTAGTCCGTCTTTTTCTGTTTCTACTTCACCGCTTGAACTTATTCACTCTGATGTGTGGAGTTCTGCAAATAAATCAATTTATGGTTTTTCTTATTATGTTCTCTTTATTGATGATTTTTCCAGTTATTCTTGGATTTACACCTTGAAGTTAAAAAATATGAAGTTTTCTCTCACTTTGTTAAATTCAAGGCATTTGTTGAAAATATGTTCTCTACTAAAATTAAGGCTTTTCAATCTGATAGGGGTGGGGAATACACTGGTCATTTATTTAACAATTTTTTTATATCTCATCATGGCATTTATCACCGTTTCTCTTGTCCCCATCACCCTGAGCAAAATGACTTAGATGAACGTAAGCACCGTCACATTGTCAACACTGGGCTCACTCTTTTGGCCCATGCCTCTATGCCCCCTTTGTATTGGGCTGAGGCTATGCATACTGCTGTCTATCTAATTAATCGTCTCCCTTCTAAGTTACTTGATCTTAAATCACGTTATGAAATCTTATTTCACAAAGATCCAAATTATTCATTTGTAATAAATTGCAGTTTTGGTCTTCTAAGTGTGTGGTTTTACGTTATTCTTTAAATCATCAAGGTTATTGCTGTTTAGATCTTTCTTCTCACCGTGTATTTTTATTGTGTCATGTATTGTTTGATGAACGTTCTATTACGTTATGCTCTTGCTCCCGAAAGTTCTCCATCGTCCCCAACCGACCTGCCTCTCATTCTCCCTGGCCCCAATTTTTCCTCCAGCAGCTTTGTCTCATCCATCTCCACCCATACGCTGCCCCCGGCCTAGCCCACTCTCCCAGCTCCAGAACTTGTCCCGTTCTTCTCCCCGACCCGCATCCCTCTAACCCTACCCAACCATGTCTACTCCTCCTCCAAGCTCACCCTATGTGTAGTCACCTATCCCCACAAGCTTACCCGGCCCTGCCAACCCACCGGTCAGCCTACTGCACCATCTCCTTCTCGTTTTTCTCAAATGTATTCTAGAGACCTGCACTGAAAAATTGCCTTTCCGTCTGCCGTCCCTGTTTCATCTAGTACATCTCCTCCTCATTCTTCTGGATACTTCTCTGGTAAGTGTATCGAATACTCATTTAATAGCTACTCATGCTAAGATAGGGTCTGTAAACCTAATCCTAAATATGCTCATCATGCGTTGATTTCTATTGATGATACTATTGAGCCTACATCTTTTTTACCGGCTAATAAGCTTAAGGTAGGGGTGGGCGCGGTCCGGTCCGATTCAGTGGCTACGCCGGAATCGAAATCGATACTGTTCATTCGGTCCAGTCCGATTTTGTGAAAAAACTTGAGAGAAACCGGACTAACCCGAACTGGTTAGGTTGGTCCGATTTTCGATTTGGGCCAATTCCCTTCTTTTTTTTTCCTCATTTCTATAAAAATTACCCTATTTCACATTTCTATAAAAATTAGAACTAAAGTTTAATAATTTCTACATACATGCATATCCATTCTAACCTCCAACCTTCAAAAAACATCATCCAATCCATGCATATGCATTCCAACTTCCAATCTTCAAAACATTATCATCCAATCCATGCATATGTATTCTAACTTCCAATCTTCAAAACATCATCATCCAATCCAAACATACAATCTCAAGAATTACATTACAACCCAATGTAAAAATTGATACTTAAATTACAAACCAAATTAAAAGTTTGAAACATAAGCCAAAATTTAAATTACACCACCAATGAAAGCTTGACATATTACATATGTCACATCCAGATCGCTCCGCCGTAGCACGATATTGTCCGCTTTGGGCCAGGGCCCTCACGGTTTTGTTTGGGAACTCACGAGCAACTTCCCAAGAGGGTCACCCATCCTGGGATTGCTCTAAGCCACAACTCACTTAACCGGAGTTCCCACAACTCCGGCTGAGCTCCCAAAAGGCCTCGTGCTATTTGGAGGTGGGCATGTACATATAAGGCACATCACCCTCTCCGTTGGTTGATGTGGGATTGCTCACCGTTCTTGCTTTCCCAAGACACGGGTCTTACAATCCATCCCCTTAGGGGCCCGACGTCCTCGTCGGCACACTCGCACCATACGGCAGAGTGGCTCGATACCAAATTGTCACATCCGGGATCGCTCGCCGTAGCACGATATTGTCCGCTTTGGGCGGGCCCTCACGGTTTTGTTTAGGAACTCACGAGCAACTTCCCAAGAGGTCACCCATCCTGGGATTGCTCTAAGCCATAACTCGCTTAACTCGGAGTTCCCACAACTCCGGCTGTGAGCTCCCAAAAGGCCTCGTGCTATTTGGAGGTGGGCATGTACATATAAGGCACATCACCCTCTCTCATTGGTCGATGTGGGATTGCTCACCGTTCTTGCTTTCCCAAGACACGGGTCTTACAACATAATCACCTGGAAAGTGACTGGACTTGAGTTGGTAGGTGCATGTAAACTAGTAAGATCTACAAATACAAATATAAACACATTGAAACATTAGGCAAACATGCAAACTATATATATAGTAGGAGACATCATTAAATCACATGAAACTAAAAAGAAATACCCAACTCAATGGATTCATAAAACTCCATCTCTTGAATGGTTGGCTCATACTGAATGAGGGAGATGTCATCGGACCTTAACCAATTTTGAGAACAAATTAAGGCCTCCACAATCCTAGGAGTTAAAGATGCACGAAATGAATTAATCACCCGACCACCCGTGCTAAAACATGATTCCGATGCTACTGTTGATACGGGAATAGCAAGCACATCCTTTGCAATAAGTGACATACCCGGATGTTTAACCCCATTCAATTTCCACCACTTCAAAATATCGAAGTTAGGAACCACTTTTTCAATTGGGTCGGTTAAGTACCTATCAATTTCATGCTCCAATGTCACTGTGTTACTTGCTTGCGATTCTTTTATCCAACCTTCTTCCATTTCCCAAAGGTGTTTTCCTCCTCCTTTTTGGCTACCACTTGTCATAGTAATACTAGTAGAATTAGTATCACCACTAGCACTAGTACATTGCGTAGGAGGTGGTGGGATAGCATACTCCTCATAAAGCTTCATTAAAAGCTCTTTCACTTCATTCTTCTTCTTAGTAGCATCTTGCGGATTTTCAAACCTCCTCCTTAATACAAACTCCAAGTTCCCCAACTTGTACCGAGGATCAAGAACAAGTGCTATCATAAAAAATTGGTTCACTTTATCAAGGTCACCCCAATACTTCTCAAATTTCACCTTCATGTTAGATGCCATATCTTTCAAAACCGTGGAGGTGTGAGTTTCACTTGGTAATTGCTCTGCAAAGAAAAAATCACCAATTTCACCCTCAATTGCAATCAACATATGAAAGGTGGTGTGGCAAGCGGGATGCAAAGAAACACTCATATCCAATGTCATATCATAAAAGACCTTTAAAAATTTGACAAAGGTAAGAGCATTGCTCCAATCCTCCTTAGTTGGTTGCCCTACCCTCTTTTTAGGCCTATGAGATGCAACTATCCCCTCATCTTCCCCAACTAGTTCATCTTCACCAAACCAAGACGCAAATGGGAAATCTTCTTTTTCTCCCATTCTCACAAAGGCTTTTTCAAACCTCAAAGCGGTCTCCAACATCATATATGCTGAATTCCACCTAGTTGGAACATCCAACACCACAAGCCCTTTGCATTCTATTGTCTCCTTCAAAACAGAAGTTTTAAAATCCTCCAACCTTTGTGGAGAGGATCTTACATACTTAACCGCATTCCTTATTGCCAATATGCTTTTATCTAGTTTTTTCAAGCCATCTCGAACAATCAAATTGACAATATGAGCACAACACCTCACATGCATGTACTTTCCTTCCAACACAAGATTACCATTCTTCCAATGACCCATCTTTGACTTCAAGTAATCTATTGTCTTCATGTTTGAAGAAGCATTATCTGCCGTGATTGTGAGACCTTCTTCAAATCCCAATCAAACAAATAAGACTCAAGAAGTTTACCAATTGAGTTCCCTTTGTGGTTAGCAATGACACAAAAGTTCAAAATTCTTTTGTGCAAATTCCATTCACCATCTATAAAGTGTGCCGTGATCACCATGTCATTTATGTTTTGAACACTTGTCCAAGTGTCTGTTGTGAGGCACACTCTATGTGATGCTAATTCTCCTTTCAACCTTTGTTTCATCTCATCATACATAAGCATAAAATGCCTTACAAGGGTCCTACGCGATGGCACTTGGAAATGAGGGTTTAATGATTCACAAAATCTTCTAAACCCTTTACCTTCAACCACGCTAAAAGGCAACTCATCCATCACTATCATTTATACACGAGACCTTAACCAATCTTCTTTAGTATGCCTGGTTGTTGAAAGACCACCAACTGCTTAGTCAAAAGACAAGGTCTTTTGCCTTTTATCATTGCCAACTCTCCCCGGGTATTTCTTACATATACCCTCAATATGTTTCTTCAAACTTGACGTCCCATTCACATTGGGGTCCGCGGCATAACTAGCAGAGCAATACTTGCACCTAGCTCTCTTTCTAGATTTCAAGATTTGCTCCCATCCTTATTCACGGTCTCAACCACATCATCATATTTTTCAAAGTGATCCCATACCTCCGATTTTTCTCTTAATAATTTTCTAGGCTCGGATGGAGGTAATGGTGGAAGACCACTATGTTGAGGAGGTGTTTGGGCTTGAGGTTGGGTTATTGGTAAAGCAAATGATGGTGATGATTCTGAAGCGGAAGAAGAGCATACTTCATTACTACTACCAAACAATTGGTCCATCCCTCCTTCAATATTCAAAAATTGATCTCCTAATTATTTATCAATACAAAAATCAGAATCTAATATCAAAATAAAACCAATAGAGAAGCAAAAGGCAGACAATTCCTCAAATTAAAACAGAAATCATGCAACAACAAACAGGTTACTTAAGTTCGAGGAGATTAAGATGCCAAAATTATTTATTTTTAATTCTTTATACTTTTATATGTATAGTTGTTATAATATACAAGCACATTTCCCCTTGGTTCCTAGAAAGAATTTTTAAAAAAGGATAAACAAAAGAGTAAGCTATTTTCAATTTGAATCTTGATGGAGTGCATGCTAAGAAATTCTTGTTAAAGATTTGATCTATTCTAGCCAAGATTATTTGAAAAGATATATTTATACATAACCCATAACCATCCATAACATATCCTAATACTTATGGGTTAGAAATTTGAAGTACCTCTTCCTTCTTGCCTTTGCCTCCAGTGAAGAGCTTGTGACCCCCAAAAGATGCGTAGACCCTAGCCAGATAAAGAGACAATTACAAACTGCAAAAGTACAGAATTCAGTCAAGGAAACTTCAAAACTTTATGTGTCCAGTAATTTCTATTATACTAACAATTCATGAACAAAGCTAACGAAAAAAAATTAAATTAAATGTAGGTCTACATGTGAAGCACATCCAAAAAAGGTCACCTTAGACCTACATATGAGTATGACTACAACTACAATTCAATGAGTTTGGTTTGGATATGTTCTTCTTCCCTTGAACCCACCATAATTAAGGTCGGCTTTTTCCTCAAACCAAGAACAAAATCAAACTTAACAACTGAACTGTGCTACTAAAAAATGGATAAGAAAATAAATCAAGTAGGTTAAGTACGTACCAAGAAGTTAACAAAAAATAAAATAAAAAATGGACCAATATTATTTTGTAACCAAATCAAGTTGCCAAAAAGATACAGAATTGGGTGTGTGTTTAATATTTAAGCCAGTAACATCAAATCAAAGACAGAAACATCGCGAACCGATGGACTTGTCTCAGATATGGCTATACTCTCAATTTGTCTGCATTCCCCCATAGGAGATGGCAGCCCAAGTCATTTCCTATCCATTTTCACTTTTTAATATGGAGATTCTTCAAATGGCAGCACCCATGATTTATGTATCCTTTCCCAATTTTATAACGATTTTTATACCCTTAATGGCATAACTGCATGTCTTAGGTGCTGATAAAATCCCAGTCGTTAACATATATATAAAAGCTAAAAATATTCTGCCATCAAAACAGAGCATAAAGAAAAAGGAAAGGAAAGCAGAAATAACCCATCTATCAAATCTAAGCCAAACCAATAGTACATAGTGCATTTTAAGCCAAACCATTATGAGCTAATAATTGTTAAATGGTTTGCCTTGTGCAGGCCGGAACTAAAACTGGTTTTTCAATGAAAAATGATGTGAAGTATTCCAATCCAAATTCTCTAACTTTCTCACCCTGCCACAGTGAAACTAATAACTAGTTGTAATGCCTAGAGATCACTGACTAGCTATATATGCATCATTTATATTCACTAGTACAGATGTTACACATAAACAATAGTGAATAAGTACACCTTCTATGCTGACTAAATCAGTCTAAATTTATAAAGCTCAAAGGTAAATGACCCTGACGGCTAGCTATAATCAAGATATTATATCAAGATGCTTTCCACACTAATTAGTTATATCTAATCTTCTAAATTAGAAATTTATCATCAACATCTGAACTTTGAAAGTTGCTCATAGATACAGAGCTAACTCAAAACAATCCAAGAGCTAAATCAAACCAATCCAAGAGCTAACAAATTTCATATTTCATATTTCATATTTTAGGTCTATACCCAAATCAAAACAAAAATCGAAATCAACCCAGTAATAAAGAACAAATGTACAAGAAACATTACCTCACCTCAAAAATGAAGAAGAAATCGCGACTGAGAGGAGAGGAATCGACGATGTTGGCGACTGTACACAGAGAAGAAATCGCGAGGTTAGTTGAAATCAGAGAAGGAGGGGAAGATCGTGACTTACTTGAGGTGTGCGCTGCGTCGTCACTGTGTGAGGGAAGAGAAGGAGACAGAGAGAAGAGAAAAGACTGAATGAGGGAGAGAGAAGAGAACCCTAATTCGTGTAACTAAAGGGGGGTTGTGTCTGTGTAATCATACACGACCAGTTCTATTCTAACAAAATAGAACTTGCCTAATAAAATAATATATTTTTATATTTTATATTATATATAATATAAATATATATATATATTAAATACTGGACCGGTCCGGTCCGGTTTGGTCCAATTTTGTTGACTTTTTAGTCAACTCGATTTTTTCTTGTTCGGTGCGGTTCGGTTTTCCGGTTTTCTAGTTCATATGCCCACCCCTAGCTTAAGGAGTGGTGTCTTGCCATGGTAGATGAGTTTAATGCTCATCATGGGGTTTTCAGGTGTAACATCCCGAACCAAGATAAAATAAATAAAGAAAATTAAATAAAATAATATCAATTAATTAATAAAAATGGAATTTAATGTATAATAATAATTTAAGGGTAAAAAAGTCAATTTAATTTTGGAAAAAGAATTTGGGGAAATGAATTGCGCCATTACGTCCGGCTCGTCGAAACGAGTCTGTAGGCTGGCGGCACGCTCAATTCTGACTTGTAACGAACCCGAAAACATCTAAAAACTAAAAGGGGCAAAATTGTAATTTTGGAATTTAAAAACAAAAAACAAAAACCCCCCAACTTCAGATTCGTGCAGCCCCCCTTCAATTAGAAACCTAGGTTTTGTCTGACTTTGGGTGAGTTTTTCGGCCACTTCCTAGCCAAATTAGAGGTCGGGCTAGTTGAATAAGTTTCTCCACTAGTTGTCCTTGTCATTTTGGTATAGGTATTGCAGGTGGTTTCGAGAAA
The DNA here is from genome assembly GCA_024362665.1 of Prunus padus. Classification (NCBI taxonomy): domain Eukaryota; kingdom Viridiplantae; phylum Streptophyta; class Magnoliopsida; order Rosales; family Rosaceae; genus Prunus; species Prunus padus. The sequence goes on along the minus strand of JANFAM010000013.1, from coordinate 1,052,399 downwards.
TTCTCAAGACACCTAACTTGGTTGGCGCATGGGCCAAGTTGTGATAGCCCATTTTCATTCCTAAATGTTCCCCTTGTCGTCCCGAGCGTGTTGGCATGCTTGGATCCCAATTTGGTTATCGTATGACAGTCGATCGGATATTACGCCTAATAGGCGTTATCTGAGTTCAATATGTTTGGATCGTTGGATCAGTTCCAGTACCTCTAGGATCGTGTAGGATTTCACAGATCGAGAATCGGAGTCCCGGATACTCTGAATCAATGACTTAAAGGTTAGATTAACGGAAACTTTCTGATCGTGCGATAGGTTTTAGTAATTGGTTGAATTCGAGGCTGGAGGCCAATTATGTAAATCGACATATGTTGGATGTTGGAAAAATAGCAAGGTCGGTCCTGGGTTCCAAGGGATTCAGGGCTGTGAGGGTCTTTTTCTTCCAGCAGCTGGGTGGATGGGCTTTCCAGCAGTTTGACGAATGGGCTGCAACGGGTGAAAATTTCCCCTTTGTGTCTGAGTTCGAAGATCAAGCCCCAAGGATGTCTCGAAAGAGCAATGAAACCTTAGGAAACTTCTTGGTTACCTTCACCAATGAAAATAACAATGAATTACAGATAAATCTTCTAGCTTGGCATGAGAGGCTTGTGGCATGTGAGCAAAATTGTCATGAGTTTAGCACTTGAGAGAGAGAGCTGTGAGTTCTTACTAGAGACAAGGATTCTAAAGGAAAGAGGAATGGATTCAAAGAGGGTTTGATGAAGAGGGAGAGAGATGGGGAAGAATGATGGGTGGCTTAAGTAGTTTCCAGCAGCCTGACAGAGACTCTGCCAAGAGAGGAAAAACAAGGGAAAAGGGTGAACAGAGCACGAATTTGCTGGGTTTTGCAGGTGAGAGAGGAAGCTTGCTCTCCAGATGTGGGTTCTTCTCCTTAGGTTGAAGATGGCCCCTTTTATAGCCGCTGGAAGGCTTCTTTCTCCAAGAAACCCTAATGGTTTCTATCCAATTTGGCCAAGCGTCTTCCTTCCTTTCTCCTCCATGCCTTTGACTCATCCTATCCTGGTAAAATCATCTCTGCCCAATCTCACGAAATCAGGGATTTTGGGGGCTCAATGCCCTTCCCGCAGCTGCCACAATGGAGAACTTCCATTTTCACCCATCTTCTTTCTCCTCTTTCTTCCTCTTTCCATGGCCAAATCTGATGAAGGAAAGAAAATGGGTGCGCCTGCTGGTTTAAGGGATGGCATCCTTCCCTGTGTGCCAAAATCCCTTGGTCTCTCGGATGTTTTAGCTTGGAACTTGTTCCTTCGCTGTATTGGAGCCTCCCAGCGATTATATGCACGTGATCCTCCAAGCTCCTTCGTGGTTTTGTCTTCCATGAGTGTCAAGGCTTGTGCTGCTTTTTATTCTAATTATGTTGGCTTTTAAGACAACCACATGATCTATCCAATGGATGAGATGGCTTTATCAAATGTTGGGCTCTTTGGTTAGTTTATTCTAATTGGATCAATGGGCTATTTTGGTTGGGCTACTCTAGTTGAAGCAATGGTCCATCTTCTCTCTTGTGCTTACCCATGTTTGGGCCTAAGAAATGGGCTTGGGTCCCGAGGCCCCCAAGCGACCCGAGACTTCCATTTCTCGACCCATCAATGGGCCTCATGACAACTTATTACCATCCATACCACAACCCACTCAAGCAAGCCCCGGGCATTTGAGTGGCTTGGGCCCACTTAGGCTTGTAGCGTGGTTGGGTGTGAAATAACAATTTCCCGCTTGGCATGGCATGCTTTTATCACGATGCTTGGTGGAATAATTAGCGTGGGCTTGTGGAGCTAGTGCGTTTTTATGATTCTTAGTTTTTAGCATGACGGATTGTTTATTTGGCATAGTACGTGGACTGTAGCTCGTGCAAGCATGTGTGATGAACTTTTGCATGCTCCAAATCCAGTATTTCCTTAATAAAGTGTCGTAATGGGCCGAGATTTTATTTAGGCCTAACCTTGGATTTTTTGGGCCTCAACAAGGGCCGGTCTTGTCAACTTGGTATCAGAGCTTTAGGTTCAATTTCCTATGGATTCCGCACCTTGTGTGCGTCCCTAGCTGTGGGCAGTATGGTGTATTCCGTTACGGAATGAAATCTTTCGACGAGGATGACCTTATTAGACGTTACAGGTACGTCTTAGAAATGGTTTCCTTTGATTCTCGGTAAACTTTGACTTTGGTTTTGGGGTTGTTTGAGTCGGCTTGAGCCTTGGTGGACTCAATTCTTGACTACGAGCATGTTGGAGAAGTGTTTCAAACCTTAACGAATTCTAGAACCTTAGGTACGGAGTAAGGGTGTTGGTGACTTGTCGGTGTCCATGTGAGACCCGGACTTGTCGAATAGTTATTTGAGAACCAATGATAGAGTACTTGTCGGTGAAGTGTTTGAAATTCGATGACTGGATTATGTCTTCTTGACATTAACGGGGAATCTTGAGACTTTGAACAATTTGTTGAGGTTTTCATATTAAGAAGTAAGAAACTAAACTTGTTGACTTCAGAAGTTAAGTGTGGGAAAAGAAGTAAGTGTGGATTGGTGGGGTAATTTTACCAAGGTTTGGAGTTGAAGTGTTTGGTGCAAGTTGCCAGGGCAGATGCGGATTTTCGAGGGTGAAATTCCTATAAGGAAGGTAGATTGTAAGATCCCGAACCAAGATAAAATAAATAAATAAAAATAAGGAAATAAAATAAAATAATATCAATTAATTAATAAAAATGGAATTTAATGTATAAAATAATAATTTAAGGGTAAAGAGGTCAATTCAATTTTGGAAAAAGAATTTGGGGAAACGAGTTGCGCCATTGTGTCCGACTCGTCGAAACGAGTTCGTAGTCGGGGCGGCACGCTCAATTCCTACTTGTAACGAACCCGGAAACCTCTAAAAACTAAAAGGGGCAGAACTGTAATTTTGGAATTGGTTTTAAAAAACAAAAACCCCCCAACTTCAGATTCGCGCAGCCCCCCTTTGATTCCATAGGAACTTTTGACGACGATTGCGTCACCGTCCGGCCACGGTTTCCAGCCATTCTTCTTGCCAAATCTTCCTCTCCTCCTCTACACAACCCACTAGTTTTCGAAGATCAATTCAGAGCCGTGAAGCGACTGGGAGAGAAAGAAGAATCTGGATTTTTCTCTGACGTCGGCTACTCGATTTCGGCTGGATTTTCCCTCGACCAAGGTACCAATCTTCATCCCCTTGATGTGTTCTTGATGTTTTGGTAGTTCGTTTCGATCAATTTGGGGGTTTGAGCATTCAATTAGAAACCTAGGTTTTGTCTGACTTTGGATGAGTTTTCCGGCCACTTCCCTGCCAAATTGGAGGTCGGGCTAGTTGAATAAGTTGCTCCACTAGTTGTCCTTGTCATTTTGGTATAGGTATTGCAAGTGGTTTCGAGAAATTTCCGACGATGGAAATTTCTCAAGACACCCGGTTGACCATGGGTCTTCCGAGGTTGCTTCATATGTCGGAAAGTGTTAACTTGACGTTAGAAACTCCCCGATAGTCACGCACTTACTTTTTGAATTCCAGGAACTTAGGGTTTGAATTTAATTTACGTTAGAGGTTGATTAACGAATTTTAGTGGTGATTGGACAATTGTTTTAAAGGCGTATTGTTTTAAGAATATTGGATTGGATGTTTATTGTGTTTTAGTGTGGTTTAATTGTGGTTATTAGATTTTATTTTGAGATATGAGGTTTATGAAATATTTGGATTATAAGAGTTAGAAATTCTTGATTTAATGGTTGTGGAAACGAGTCTTGGGTCTCGACTTTGATTATCCGTAGTGAGTGGACTTTGTTTCTAATTAATGTTACGAAGTTGTGTTATGAATGTTTCATACATGGTATATATATATATATATATATTGTATTAAATAGCTTGGTATTGAGTTTGGGGGCGTCTAAACGTTTGGAAATGTGATAATGGGATTATTATTATTATTACTAAAATATTTACTAAGTATATGAATATCTGTTATTGGTTTTTACGAAACGTTTTGTAGATAATTTTATATGGTTATTCATATTATTAATGTGAATTGGTTGGAAATTGATTTAATTTGGGATAAGGAGAATATGAGATTTCTAAGGACCATTTGTTATTATGGTTGTTATTATTATTATTATTATTATTATTATTATTATTTTAGTATATGAGATTTGGTGTCAATTAAAAGTATATTATATTATATATATACAGTTGAGTTTATAATTATGGATTACAGATTTACGTCACTCACGCGGGCTGATGTAGAATTCCAGCACGTGAGCGGATACTCAGTACTCTACCCACACGTGGGATGTAGATGTCGGCGTGTGGGGCCACACGTGCGAGGTAGGATGCGGCGTGTGGTAATGATGATAATGATGGTATGGATTATATCCACACGTACAGTGTAGGATGCCGGCGTGTGGTAATGATGATAATGATGGTATGGATCATATCCACACGTACGATGTAGGATGCCGGCGTATGGGGCCACACGCGCGATGTAGGATGCGGGCGTGTGGTGGTGTTGAAGGTGTGGGCATGTGTGTTTTACATTTGTAATATAGGATGTGTATATGTATATGTGTGTGGGTAATTGGGTATGGTGTTGGTTTCAGGAATAAGGTTTGTATTTAAGAACTTGTGTATTTGAAAGTGTATGTTATGTTGCAATTGAACTCGAGTTTGAATCTAAATTTGATTGTTGGTTTTACTTAGGTATCTTTATCTTCATTTGAAAAGTGACTCCTGAGTGAAGAACTACGTGTGTCTTGATCCCCACTACAAAAAAAAGGGTCATTACCGACCAACATTTTCCGAGGGCCCCGAAATTCCCTTGGTAAAAGTGTTTTTTCCAACCAAAAAATGTTGTCCGTTGGAAATATGTCATGGGACTGAAATTTATTTCCGACAAAGGAAATACCCTCGGAAAAAGTCTCTATGGTCGTCGGAAATGTAATTTATTTGGCAGGAAGACTTGGCGTCAACTTTATTAACGACAAAAAGTATGTTCGTTGGAAATAGGATGATTATTTCCGAGGGGTTTCTCATTTCGTCAAAACTGTTTGACTATTTCCGAGGGGCTTCTTATTCCGTCGGAATTGTTTTTCCGAGGGGCTTCTCATCCTGTCGGAATGGTTTGAATATTTCCAACGAGAAATATGTCCTCTCGGTAATGCCATTATATTTTTGAGGGAAAATGTGTCGTCAATACGTTCTCGAAAAAGTTGGAAGGTCAATTTCCCATTGTAGAATAAGTAAAAAATATAATCAAACTATGTTGTTAGATAAACTTTATGTTAATGACTAATGATTGTTATCCAATTAAATTATATAATCTTACATTTTAAAAGTTCCAAATCTCATTAAAAATTGCCCCCACTAGCTATCATATAATTTATTTTAGAGATAAAAGACCAACAAAATTGAAAATTGAAAACTCATCATAGTTGTATTATGTATATATAAAAAATAATTAAAAAAATTGATTAATAATAACTGATCACACTCCAAAATAGATAAATGGCATGTAAAAAAGCAAAATGCAGGGAGGCACCTAATTCTCTAAAACAATACCCAAAAGCTCGAAATTTATTCATGAAAAGAACCCACTTTTCACCTTGAGGAGAAAAGTAATGCAATTTCTATACAGGTTGTTTGCTAATTAAGTTTGGTAGGTGTCGCTAAATATAACTATTAAGTTCATATCCAAATCTAAGATTGTTGTTGTTAATATGATTATTATTATTATGATCACATGACATTTACTTTCTAATTATTAACAAAGGGCTTCAAATTTTGGCTATTTCTACTCCAATAAAATCACCTTAGTTCATGTTTCAACCTTTATATGTTATTACACATATTGCATTTCCTTTAATGAAAGCACATATATTAAGAAGCTACATTTGATCCAACACATTAGAATGAGAATCATTGGATGAAAGAAAAACTTGTCAGTGGGTCATCCATTTTTCCATCATATAGATCATGACATCTACTGATTATAAAAACTTGTCAACTTTGAAATTAATTAAGCAATAAAATATCTAGCCAAATAAATAAATTCAACCAAAACTCTTTCATTTTTTATTGACCACCAAATAATTCCAGCCAAACACTACTACAAAAAAGTTAATAGACAATGGTTTTTAGCCATTGTAGAAAGTCTTGGAAAACCGTTGAGGTTAGCAGTGTCGTCGTTTGTACCTATTTATAACAACGGTCAAAAACCGTTGTAATATGTCACTTTCAACAACGGTTTTTCTTAAAAACCGTTGTCAATTCTCATTAAAAAAATAGGTATATAAGAGTGACCGTTGTAATTTGTCACTTTCAACAACGGTTTTTAGTATAACCGTTGTGATTTATCACCTTCCACAATGGTTTTTACTTAAAACCGTTGTAATTTATCACCTTCCACAACGGTTGTTTCTAAAACCGTTGTAATTTATCACCTTCAACAACGGTTTTTTCTTAAAACCGTTGTAGTTTATCACATTCCACAACGGTTGTTTTCTAAAACCGTTGTGAAAACTAGTATTATATTGTTTATAAACCATTGTTGAAAATCACATTAGATAACGTTTTCTATGAAAAACCACTGTTGAAAATAGCATTAGATAACGACGTTTTGGTACACATAAAATTACGAAAATTCCAAAGTAATTATTTACTATGAAAATTAATGGAAATTCACACTAATAATTTATACCACAATATCAATTTACCATTAGAATTCAATGTATGTACACTACAACAATTTTCAAAATAAAAAAATTGTGTTTATCTTGTTCCATAACATTATCGCTCTACATAATGGTCACAAAACTTGCTCACTCATTTCGGAATTAGTTCTTGTGCACTATGCAGGCCACATCCCGCAACTCAAGGATCTGCAATCGGGCAAAAAATCAGAATGTGGTATTGGATTTGCTGCATTAAAATGAGAAGAAGAAAACTTAGAGCAAAAGATAAATTATTAAACAAATATAGTAAAAATGTAGGACAGTATAAAGGTAACAAAAAATTGGCATATCAACAGATATATTGCAGTCCAAAACTAAATGGAATAAAAGGGAGTTAAAATGGAGGGAGGGAAAGAAGAGAGGGAGAGTTTCAATTAACTATAAGTTTATAATGGTATTATTAACCAGGGCCAGTTTGAGAATGCTTTTTTCTTTTTGTTTTCTATTCTCTCAATTACAAAATAGAGAAGGAAAAGAAATAATAAAAATTGATTTTAAGAAATAAAAGCTAACCAAAAACAGTTTCAATAATTATATTTATCCTCACTTCTATCATTTATCGTCTCTTTCCCATCTCCATTTTATTACTTCTCTTCACTTAAATAAACATATAAAAACAACTAATCTTATACTTCAAACCTTACCTTCAAGGGAAAACAACGAACATGCAACAATAATGCATTTTTTTATTTCAAGAAATAAAGTACAATACTACTAAGCACAAGTCTTCAAGAATGGACAAATGTCATTTAAGGGAACTTGCAAACCAATGTTTTCAATTGTAATTTTTAATACACAGTATTATAAAAGGGAAATTATAAAAAGGAAAAGAAAAAGAAATAGAATATTAAAAGGAACATGGCAGAACCTTATTTGGCATGACAAACAACGAATCCCCCTCTCGCACCGAACCAGATTCCACTTTGCCCATAACAGTAGTTCCCATGTCCTTGAATTTGTCTATGATAGGCATCCTACAGATGGAATTTGAAAGATCAAAGAAAAAACATTAACCATAAATCAGCAATTTCGTTCTTCTTTGTCAATTTACTAACGCACCCATGGAGCTACTGATCCCACATCATACTCCACCCCTCCCTATATTTTATAACAGTGCCAGTGATCCAAATTCCACTGTCAAACAATTACTTTGATAATGTTAAGCAACTAGACTAAATGCACAGTAAAAACAAACGATATAAAAGTAGCTTTATCATGGTATTTTAAGGGGAGAGTAAATTTCAAACAGTGAATACCTCCTCAATAAGTAAAACATTCATATGTACATCAATCAGACAGTGAATCAAACCAAAAAAACATTATATACACAAATACAGATGCTTACTTCAGGTATTCAAAGGTTATAAGGAGGGTTCTGAAAGTCAGTAGATTAAAGATTCTTAAATAAGCTAAGAAAAACGTAAACACTTGTCATTGGACACTTCCTCTATGCTGAGAAAAACCAAGAAAAAAAGGGAGGAAAAATAAAAAGGCAATATTAATTAACCATGTACCTGAATGGACCTTTGGGATCCCGTAGAGGAATCACAATGGCGTCAAGGGCTTCAAACAGATAAGGACCATCCCACCACGAACATACTGTTTTATTCACTCTGGTTTTTATGTTTGTACCAACTAGACCATATATAGGTAGGAATTGGACATCTGTGCAGGCAAAGCACAAAATAATGACATCATAAGTCAATACACCATGATAATACAAAGAAATGTCTTCCGAAACTACCATTACTATCGGTTTCGATAGAGGAGAAAAAAACAAAAGCAATCAAAATAGTACTAAGAAGAAATCCACTGATGTAACATTCAATTACTATCAAGTAAATGGTTAACTACACACTCAAAACAATTAAAGGGAGGGAGGGAGGGAGAGGAGAGGGGTGGGGACTTTGTATGGAAAAGCAGAAAAAGATTCAGCAGTCAACAAAAGATACAACCACACTTAGCTGCAGACTGTGGGTGGCTTCAACATCGCCTAACCCATTGATGATCAGGGGTACACCAGTACAAGGCATGTAAATTCCATCTCTTATTTAGATAAATAGGGTATAATTGTGTATTCAATTATCACATGGAATTGCCAATACTCCAAAGGAAGTAAGAATGCTAGCTATCAGGCATCCGAGATGGTTAGAAAGTACGAAGGAAAAGGGAAAGGAGAAAAAAGTATACGAGGTGGAGAGGATAAGGAAAGGAATACAAATAATGTTTCTCTTTTCTTCTTCGGTAGAAATGACATAATAAGCACAAACAAGTAGAGAAACGAAAGCATATAAAATCACGATATACTAAACCCCAATTTATGTCATGACTTGATGACAAATATTTGCATTGAAAAAGTAAGGTTTCGCTTATTTTCTCCTCTAATCCCTTCAATTTGGAGGGACCTTTTGCAGGCCCAGCAAGTTGCCAATCCCTCCACTATTGTTCAATTCTCCCTTATCACTCCTATCAAACATGGGAAACCATGCCTTCGATCCTCCCCTTTTCAATCAAGATCAAACATAGGGTAACTATAGCTTGAGAAAAATAAATTGCCTAAACCTATTCCGCTTGTAATAACATTAGAACTTAAATTAGAAATCCAGCATAATTAGCAAGTCGGTGGAATAGACCCAACCTAAAAGAAAATACAGAAATAAGATATCACTTCCTAAAAAACCATAAAAGTTTGCAAAAAAAAATCCTTGCATACCTTTTTTCATGTTGCAGCCTGATGTTTTAAGGAATGGCATCATCTTTGACACAATTTCATCGTATCTGGTGAAATTAACAGCATAAGATATCACTAATCACATAGGGGCAGGGGCACACACAAGAGAGGGATGGTAGAGTACCTTTCTTTTGCCCAATTCACGGTAGGTTCATCCATTTTATTTACAACAAGAAGTAGTTTGGACACACCCAAAGTTTTAGCAAGTCGAACGTGCTCAAGGGTACATCCACCCCTCTCATACCCAATTTCAAATTCTCCTTTCTCCTTTCCAAGCGAAATAACCTAAATATAGAGAGAGGGGAAATAAATTTAAATACACAAAGTTTACACATGTAGGATTGATACATCACGGATATAACTCACCAGCACTCCTACATCAGCTTGAGATCTACCTATAGAAACCCATCATTCGCATATCTACGAAATCAGAAACCCATCATTCGCAGATCTACGAAATCAGAAACCCATCATTTGCAGATCTACGAAATCAGAGACTTGGGTAAGTGTTGAAAACCATCATTCGCAGATCTACAAAAACCCATTTAACAAAAACCCATCATTCGCAGATCTACAAGTGTTGAGTTCAGCAGCAAGAAGAGAGATGGGGATTTGGGTAATGAAAATGAGGAGCCCATTTAACAAAAACCCATCATTCGCAGATCTACAAGGGTTGAGTTCAGCAGCAAGAAGAGATATGGAGATTTGGGTAATGAAAATGAGGAGGAGAGATGGAGATATGGCTGTTGAATGTTTTGTTGTTGTTGGCGTCTGGATGTGGCTGCTGAACTCGTGAAATTATAGAGGGTTTGAGGACAGGAAGGGATCAGACGAGGGAGAAAAGGGAAATGACGAGGACGAGGAAGAGAGGGATCTAACACGTGAAAGGGAGAGAAGAGAGATAAAGAGAGAATGAGAACTATATCGGGGCTTAAGAAAAATTATTGAGTGACTGTTCACTCCGTGTTTTTTTTTAAAAGCTTCAATTACAACGGTTGCAACGAAAACCGTTATGGAAAGTCGCAAAATAAAATCAGAAAACCACATACCCTAAACCACAACACTTAAAAACCCCTTTTAATAATGGTTATTAAATAACCGTTGTGGAAAAAACAACTACAACGGTTTTGGAACCAACCGTTGTGGATTTAGCGTTGTCTTTTTGAATATTTGTAGTAGTGAAAACTCAAATATCCCCTTAACTTCCCCCTAACATCCCCTCTGCGTCTTTCTCATTCCTCATCGCCTCTCTCATTGAGTCATCTCTCTCCCTCTGCCTCTCTCTGTCATCTCATCCATCTTCGTCTCCCTCAATGTTCTTGTCTCTCTCTCACGATCTCACCCTCTCCGTTTCTGTCTCACGAATCTCCAAATGTTCTTGTCTCTCTATATTCAGTTCCATTTTTTCCAGTTGATTTTGCCCCTTATTGTTTCATATGTTGGATTATATGGGATAGCTCTATTTTGTGTTATAATTTATTGAACCTTGTTTGAAGAATACTTGATGGATTTTGATTCGTGATCTTTTTTTTTTGAAAGCCTTATGATGTGCATTCAATCAAAGAGTTCTTTCTTTTCCGGATTTACTTGTGCTGCTCGATTTGTTTTCATAATATGATTATTGTTTCATAGGCATGGATGACATAACATTGCATATGCATATTCTGTTTGAAGGGATGGAGATTAAATTCAGATTTGTAAGCTTTTGGTGTACAAATTCTATAAATTTAATTTATTTCTTACTTTTTCCGTTGAGTGAAACGAAATCTGTAAATCAAAAGTAAGTTTTCAATGTTGATAACCATGAATTGAAACCATTTTTTTTGGGGGGCACACTAGTGTATGATTGAACACGTTCAAGACAAGAAAGCTGAAACTTGTTGTGTTACCAGCCAAAGCGTCTTCCTAGCACTACTACAAAAATCGAAAATAGACGTCGGTAAAACGACGACGGACAAAATAAATACCGTCGTTAAATTTTAAACGACGACGGTAATATAAAAACCGACGTGGATCAGAAACTAAAACACCTAAAAATTGGCAATTCATTTGGGTATTTTTAAAACACGATGCATGAAACTTTAAAATCGTCGTCTTATGAAACATGCCATTCCGATAAGAAAACAGATAACAAATAAACAACGACGGTATGTGTAAATATACCGACGTAGTAATTATAGATGACGTTTTACATATAATACCGCCGTTTTGAACATCCAATAAACACGACGGTAATTGCATTATTAACAGACGTATCAAGTACTATTTAATACAACCGTAATTTGATAATTACCGACATGTAAAGTTCAATAACCACGGCTACAATACATACAGAACGCCGTCTAATTTTAAAAATATCCACGTCTGTCTTTTATTATTTTACACTGTATTACATGTTAGACTACGACAGTTCTTATAAATAAAAGGTGGTGGTAAATCGTTACCATGTCGTCATAATATAATATAGAGACGTGGTTGTTTAGATAATACGGCAGTTCTTCGTGTTGTGTTTCACGACAGTAGTTAAAAATAAATCGACGTAGATAGTATAGACGACTATTGACCTATAATGCCAACGTTTTAATGTGATTTACCACGTTGTTAGAGTCGAAAAATACCACGTCGTTTAACTTCAGCGCAACAATTATTGAACAAAACTTCAGACAGCGGTCAAATTATAAATTGGGTCGTCTATAATTCAAAAAGAACGGCGCTAACTTTTTAGTAAGCAACGTATGAAACCCTAATATACCACGGCTGTATAATAGTACATACCGACGTGTAATTTTGAACATATCCACAACGGTCTAAATTTAATTCAACGCCGTTTCACGTAATAACGCCGTTGTACATTTACTGTCACGTCGTTTCTATTAATTATACCGTCGTTGTTGTTTAAAACAAGCACGACAACAAAAGTCGAAATAAACGTCAGTAAAAAGACGACGATATAGATTGTATATTTACTTTTCAACTACGAAACTTTCAAACTTAAACGGCACGCTTTGACTGCGAAATTGGGGACTGAAACGCCGGCTTTTAGGTTTCCAAGTCGAAATAAAGGCCCTTTTCGGTTTCCAAGTCGTAATAAAGTCACTTTTAGTTTTCCAATTCGAAATAATTTGTTTAAATTGGAGTTTTTAGTCCATCCGTTCAGTATCTCAATTCTCACCTCTCTGAATGATTTCTGTCATGTAAGAATGTCTTTCTTGGGAACTCAGTTGTGTTTTTACACCCAACCCATCTAAGAACTTCAGTTGGGTGTAAAACAACAACTGAGTTACCAGGAAGCCAAGTTCTGTTGAGGGATGTCTGATATTGAAGGATTCGCAGCCAAATAGACAGTCTACTAAAGGATCCGCAGTCATATGTTTGTGGATCCTTCGATATCAATACAACAAGATGTTAAATCAAACACCGACTCTTTTTATAAAACACCGTCGTTAGAATTAAAATTCTACGACGGTATAGATTGTAGATTTAGTTTCTTGTTTAACACAAAGTTCTATTTCTCTGTAGTTTGTTGTTTAACACAAAGTTCTATTTCTCTGTAGTTTGTTGTTTAACACAAAGTTCTATTTCCATCCTCCTTATTTTTTATTTAAGACGTCGGTTTTATGCTGAGGGTCGTGAAAATATTTTACAACGACTTTGTTTGTAACTAACTGACGTAGTATATATTTATAACGGCCCTATTATTTAAAAACCGTCGTGTATATTTTAATTTATACGATGTTTTAATTTTACTTTCCTTCGTCTTTAAAAACACGGTCATTTGAAAAATTTGACCGCGAATTATAAATTTTCGAATTTGCCCTAAACCCTATATATATAACATTTCGCTATCTTTCTTCAACTCAAATTCTAACCTTAAAGTTTTCTGTCTCCATCCTCCGTCGTATCAGATTGCTCTCCTCCCAAATTATTCAAATTCTACTATTTTCTCTTGCTTGTCCTACTTTATTTAATGATTTTGCATTAAACGTTCTAACCTAATCGACATACTTTTAGTTATGTATCCATTGTTCAAAAGGAAGGCCTTGAGATATCACAACCAGCACTAGATTATTCCAAGTCGAGGTACATTTCATTAAATTTCTTTGTTATAGTTGTAAATGTTACTTCTTTCTTAGTTTTATCCCTCAGTTTTCAGTTTCTCAAATTAGTGAAGATAATTTGTTTGAACATTTGCAGTTTCAATATGGAAATCCAAATAAGTTATGCTCCCCTCTTGGCCTTTGTTTCTTGTTTCCTCTTGCAAAAGGAAAGGACACATAAAAGATTATAAATATATCTCGACTAAAACTTGCTTCTTCTTTTTTAATCCTGGTTTTGCAGTGCAAGAAGGCAACGCTAACTCATACACACAAGAACAAATTGATGAAATTTGGATCGAATGGGCAGCATTTATGAGCAATCACATGTAGCCCTTCTTTTTCTAATTATAGTTTAATGCTATGGATATGATATTTTGTATGAATATATAGTAGGAATGAAGATTGGTAAACTATGTAATTACTATTGAATCTTCAAGTTTTATGAAACAAATGATTTTTGAGTATATATATGTATGGTGTGGATTATTTGGAGCTGAATTTATTGTTCACAAAGCATTATGGTTGTTTTTTTAGTTAAAATCGTTGTAGAGAACCATTGGAAGCAAGAAAAAAAAGCTAAAATGTAAAATTACTACGTCTTTGGATATAATAAACAACAGTTCTTTCAAAAAAACCATCCTCTTTACATTAATAGACGACAATTCTTTCATAAAAATTGTCGTCTTTATATATAATAGACGACAGTTTTTCATAAAAACCGTCGTCTTTACATATAATAGGCATTTGTTATTTCATAATAGGCAGCGAGTTCTTAAAAACCGTCGTTTTTACATATAATAGATGACATTTCTTTCATAAAAACCGTCGTCTTGAAGTCTAATAGACGATGGTTTTGAGTAAAAGCGTCGTCTTTATAAATAATAGACAACGAGATTTTACCGTCGTGGTTTTATGCATAAAAGATGTCGGTCGATTTCTCGACGGTTGAAAAACTAAATTCTGACGGTAAATTACCGTCGTCTATTGCGATTTTTGTAGTAGTGTAGCATCCTCTCTCTCTCTCTCCCTCTCTCTCTCTCTCTCATGCACTCATGTCTGCCTAGACACACCACAACAATATTCTATGGTTCTGTGGCAAGCTTTAGTCCCAATTTATAAAAAAAAAATGTTAGTTTATTTTAATAGAAATGTATATAATCGTATATAAGATACAACATCCTTCTCCGATTCTAGTTCATAAAGCATAACTGAAGTTTACTACTCTGCATGATTGCTTTTTATTCCATTTTAAGGTCTGTATATCAACCAAGCCATAAGGTCAAGGACCTAGGGGCCTAGCATGGCACCACCGCCAATTGTTTCATGGAATTATCACCATCCACCAAAGTGGAGAAGTTGCCTGGATGGGAGACCCTCCCGATTGCTGATCAGGCAGCTGTATGTGCCTTGGTTAAGAAGGTTCATAGGATAACCTAGTAAGGGTACGTAGGCAACCTAGGATAACCTAGGTGCAACCGCAGATTAACTATTTGAGTTTGTGTTGACTTGGTTTGATAGGTTTTAGTAATTGGTTGAATTCGAGGCTGGAGGCCAATTATGTAAATTGTGTGTGATTACTTTGTGTGGGCTGAAGTTTGGATAGCTTTAAATTGTGTTGTTGACGGGTTGAAAATTTTGAGAAAGTCTGTTTTTCAGGGGAGACTCTGCTGAAATTTCAGCAGAAGTCTCAATCTTTTTTCCCTTGTTTCGGAGAAATAGCAAGGTTGGTCTCGGGTTCAGAGGGATTCGGGGCCGATCTTGTCATCAGGTCAAGCGGAATTTTGATGGCACCATTCAATTTATAAAGCTCGTTTGGTGGCCAATAGTTTTCATCAGCCCCCGAGCCTTAACTATGGTGAGACCGTTAGTCCTGTTGTTAATCATTCTATTATTCGTATTATATTGGCTCTTTCTTTGCAGTTTAGTTGGCACATGCGTCGAGTTGGATGCTTAGAATGCCTTTTTACATGGCTAACTTGATGATGAGGTTTACATGCACCAGGCCGTTCGCTCTGTTGAAACCACATATCCTAATCATGTGCCGCTTGCGTCGCTCTCTTTATGTTCTTAAGTAGGCTCCTCGCGCTTGGTTCCATTGTTTCTCTTCTCATCTGCTTTAGTTGGGTTTTATTGCCTCCAAGTATGATTCGTCTCTCTTTGTGAACATTCAAGGCTCTATTCACATTTATTTGTTGATCTATGTGGACGATATTCTTGTCACTAGCTCCGATCCTTCTTGAATCGCCACACTTATCTACGATTTGGGCTGTTAGTTTTCCATGAAGGATCTTGACCTGTCCAACTATTTCTTGCGCATGGAGCTTGTTCGTACTTCGTTTGGTCTCTCTCTTACCCAGACCAAGTATGTTGTCGACCTTCTCAAGGGCGTCAACATGCATGAAGCCAAACCTGTGCCTACCCCAGTTGTTAGTGGTCAACGTCTTAGCATCTTTGATGGGGATCCTCGTCCTGATCCCCCCGAGTACAGTACTATTGTTGGAGCTCTTTAGTACTTAACTCTCACTCGTCCAGACATTGCTGTTGTTAATCAGGTGTCAATTTATGCATTAACCCACAACTGTTCACTGGCTCATTGTCAAAGGCATCATTCGTTATCTGAATGGCATGCTCACTCATGGGTTATTCTATTCGCCTAGCACTCTCTCTCTCTCTCTCTCTCTCTCAGTGCGTACTCTGATGCTAATTATGCTGGGAATCCTGATGACTGTCTCTCCATTGGTGGGTACTTGTCGCTTCTTGTTCTACTGTTGATCAGCTTGCTGATATTTTTACTAAGGACTTATCACCTGCTCGTTTCTCCATCCAAGCTGCCTGTGCTCCACCGCCCCGTCAGCTTGCAAGGGTGTAATGGACGTGAATCATGATATGATTCTAATATGATTTACTTGCCTAATTATATGTATTTATTTCCTTGATTCTTGTATATTTTCCTTTGTAAATCAAGGCATTGTTTCTTACCTAGAATAGGCGATACTTTGTGTAATCACCAAGTAAGGGCTCTGTATATATTTCCTATATTATTTATTAATGAGAATCATCGAAGATATTCAGAAACCTTTCACCATAGGCTGCAGATTTTAGCTGCTGCTGGTGTTCTACAAGTAAGGTTACTCCCTTTTAGCCTGGCTACGCCTTTGTTTCCAGAAATTTGATTCAAATTTCAATTTGGTCCATATTTTTTAAGTTTCTCAATCAAAACCGACTATTTCCATATCATTTCAATTCTGTGCATTGTCAAACATAGTATTGATATTGTTACAAATATTACTGACTTTTTATAATTCCATGTGATGCCACCAAAGGAATTGCTCCAATATTGGGTTCAACTGAAACGAAGTGAAGTTGTAATCCCTGTTTAGGTGGCAGTGTAGTTTTATTGTATCTATAGCTCATCTTTTAATAGGGATGGGTCCCATGTTGTTGGGATCAGTCTCATGCTATCCAGAATTTCAATCTAAAGTCCAAGTTGATTTCTGAAACTAAATGACTTGAAAGTGTACAAAATGTATAAATAATAATATAAAGTTAATTTGTTAGGCCCACAAACAAGGAAGCAAAATCCTCATTAACAAGCCAAAATCATATAACAAAATCAAGATTATAAATTTTAAAGTCCAAGCATGATATGATAGATATGGGAGCTGGTACAATGAAGGAGATGTGAGTGGGGGGTTTGAGTGAGGGGTTCAATCCAACTATCCAACCATCCAATCAATAAAAAGGTTAAGTTCCATATTCCTTTTATATATTGCATAGTGGGATTGAACCTCTCACCCACAACCCCTCATTATCCATATATAATGTAGATTACATAAAATTTTAACTTCCTACGCTTTTTAACATCAACTAAAATGCTAGAGTAAAATTAATTTTTTCTGTGGGAAGTTAAACATGTTTAACCAAAAAGACAATACAGATAATCTGTGGATTTATTTGTTCCATAACTCACTATGTAGTTGATGGTAAATTTAAATGTTTGTTCTGTTGTGGGTGTTGATGAGCAAGCATGCCAGTTGGTGTATGAACATTTGTGCAGTAATATAAAAGTCAGAAGGTCTGTACTGCAATGCAGAATTCTCTGAAGGAATATTTGGGAGTTTCATCAATTTTGTAAGAGGGACAATGCCTATTTTCTGTCTATATAAAGTGGTATAAGAGTGAGGATTGTATTGCAAAGTCAAAAAGCAACCACCTTGAAGTTCTAATCTGTTTGTCTTTTGCTGATTCTTCTAATTGGCGATTAATTTACTTATTTTTACATTATGAACTTCTTTATCATGCCCTAATTTTTGTCAACTGGCTAAATTTTAGGGAAAGAAATGTACTGCGTATCCAGCGGTGAGGCTTAATGTGGTTTTGTCAGGAGCAACGTGGCTGGAACCGGATCAATAGATCGTTGCTTCACGGATGGCCGGGCCAGAGTTCATTTCTTAGTTGATGACATTGCTTGATATTCAAGTATCATTCTAGTTGATGACATTGCTTGATATTCAAGTATCATTCTTAGTTGATGACGTTGCTTCACCTTATGGGGTGGGGCACACACATGGTACAGTGAAGGCAAGAGGAAGATGAGGACTCTAAATGAAGCATGGTCCTTATGGGCTGGGGCACACACGTGGTACAATGAAGGCAAGAGGAAGATGAGGACTCAAAAGAGCTTTTCTATAGTATAGGGACATTAGCATGGAAGCATTGAGGTTTTTTTTAAAAAAATCAAAAAGGAAAGCATTGAGCTCGAATATTTGAATATTCACAATAAGACAATGAGTTCGCTCCTTTGCACTAAAATTTGAATATTTCTCTAATAATTTAGACTATCACACCGCAATAAGACAATGAATCCACTCATTTGCACTTGAACTTGTGTTCTTTGCACTCAAGTTTGAATATTCTCCTAATAATTTATACTTAAGTGGTCGGTGAAGACAACAAACTCAAGTTTGAATCTTCCTCCAATAACTAACTGCGACGTGTCTAGCTGACTCCACAAACGTCCAAAAACGCTTGTGTATTTAAAGCAAGCTTTCTTCCTTTATCAGACCATCTCTCTCCCTGAAAAAGAAAGAAGAAAAGCAAGAAAGAAACTAAAGAAATGGTGAATCTGAAAGGCGAGGAGCGGAGGAGGAGGGTGTTGTTACCGTGAGGGGACTACATGGAAGATTACGAGGCAATGATCCCATTTCAAGCACTGCAGGCATTTGGAGTCTCTGTTGATGCAGTTTCTCCTGGCAAGAAAGCTGGTGATATCTGCTTGTTGGAGAACAATCAGTATAAAACCAAATAACAGAATAATAAACAAATCGAAATATGCTTTATTTATATATAATCAAATTCAATACAACAGTGAAATATATTACGTATCACTGACTTGGATTGATGATAGAGTCCTCGCAGAGTTGCAGTGTCCTTTAGACAGTATTTCTCCTCTACCCTTGTGCTTGTAGTTCGATAGGAGTCTGTCCACCAGGATTAAACTATCATATAAATCAAAGCCTAAGCACTTTCGCTTTGATTTCTGGCAAACAGTGATATGATTTCTCTCGGGAAGTGATTATGTGTGAGAATGATAATGCTTGTTCAAAAATTGTATTTTCTGGTTTGGACGAATTGCCCATCTTTTGACAATTAAAAATATTTATTACCCAAATATATATATTTTCCAAGCCCAAACCATGATGAGGCACAACTTTGCCTCCACTAGGCCCATACTCTATTTAGTATTTCTAAAATGTTGATGCTTATAAACCATGGAAGGAAACAACTCCTTCCAATGTGGGACTAAATGCAAATGTATTTTTCCTATACAAACTCTAACAATACCCCACATTTGTATAGGAAAATTATAACGTGCATATTTGAGAGAAAACTTAGATATAACACACATCAGGAGAGGTGTCTTTTGGACTTGAACCTACCCTAGTGAATACTTATCAGATTTACTAGGTGACGCAGTGAATATAAAATCTTGAACTGTTCACCTATTGTAGTAAACCGAGACAACAAGTATCACATATGTTACATCTTAACATACCACTTATTCATAAGTTTGTGTTCATTTTGGTCCTGAACAAATCCTGGATTCATAGGAGCTTTAGAGAATTTAGCCATCTCATTCTCATAAATGCGACCCCACATTTACTCCTATATAGGTAATGTTGATATAATTGTGGTAGCTCATTTGACTCATGCCTACCCAGTTTGCCTATTGAACCTAGACCATGGGATCTCCAATCAGCTAGGTTAGGTTTCCATTAGGCCGATTCATTTATTGAATTGGCTTTAATCCCATTCCCCTCGATGTTTGTTTAATTTACTCTCTTGACAATTAAATATATATATTTATTACCCAAATATATATATTTTCCAAGTCCAAACCATGATGAGGCCCAACTTTGCCTCCACTAGGCCCATACTCTATTTAGTATTTCTAAAATGTTGATGCTTATAAACCATGGAAGGAAACAACTCCCTTCCAATGTGGAACTAAATGCAAATGTATTTTTCCTATACAAACTCTAACAATCTACACCACATTGCCATAACCATTCAAGTAGAATCCACTGACCAGGTCAAACTCTGTCTTTCCTTCCTGTTAATTAATTAATTTTGTATCCCCTCACTCTTGTTTAAATGTGTGTTTGGTTTGGTTTTCTGTACGTACGTACGTACCATTTTGGGTTACAGGCTAATAGAGAATTTGAAGGTCACAAGTTCACACTGAATGCAACATTTGATGACATTGAATTTGACGAGTATGATGGTCTAGTTATAACAGGAGGACGATCTCTTGAACATCTTGCTACGCATGCAGCGGTTGTAGAATTGGCATGAAAATTTTGTGAGTCCAGAAAGCCAATTGCTGCTATTTGCCATGGGCAGTTGGTCTTAGCAGCTGCAGGCGGGGTTAAGGGTCGCAAGTGCACAGCGGTTTCAACTGTGAGACCTGGATTGGTTGCTGCTGGTGTTCACTGGGTAGAACCAGAGTCATTGTCAGTGTGTGTTGTTGATGATAACGTGGTTACTGGGGTCACTTATTATGGCAATCCTGATAATCTGTGGAGTAAGTTTTCTTTTCTTTTCTTTTATCTACATATCATATGGCTTTTAGCCAATGATTAAACTGTTAGATAATCATCATCATCATTTAATTGCTCCCCTCCCAAATATTTGTAGGACTACGCGGAAGATTATGAGTTAACTGTGCCTTATCAGTCCCTTCAAACTGTAGGATGCCATGTTGATTTGGTTTGCCCCAAGAAGAAATCCGGTGATACCTTCGCAACTGCTATCCGTGATCTTGAAGGGGGCCAAACCTACAGTGAGACGGAGGGACATAATTTGGTTTTCACAGCTGACTTTGAATCTATAGATGCCTCAAGTTATGATGCTCTTGTATTCCCTGGAGGTAAAGCTCCAGAGTTTTTGGCACTGGATGAGGGTGTTATTGTATTGGTGAAACAATTTATGGAAGCCAGGAAACCAGTTGCATCCATCTGCCATGGCCTGCAAATTTTAGTTGCTGCTGGTGTTGTGAAGGTATGGTACTCTTAAAGAAAAAACATATTTCCAACCTGCATTTAGTGGTTAAAGGTTTGTAACTAAAACATTAATATAATGCTTCCCGTTTTAATGCTTTATCGATTGTACTTGAAAAGGAAAAACAAAAGTGTAACTATTGGGAACAGGGAGGTGACTACTCTTTAAAATCGCAAACGAGATGATATTTTTTCTGTTTCTTTTGATGAGTAGTTAATGTACTTATTTTCTGATTAGGCACTTTTTAGCATGCCATAATTGGTTTAATTGGCTATATTTCAGGGGAAGAAATGTACTGCATACCCAGGGATGAAGGGTCATGTGGTTTCATCACTGGGACGTGGGTGGAACCGAATCTGCTTTCAGATCTAGCATTTACATTCGTAGTTTAATCATTCATTCATAGTGCATATAAGATTAGGGACGAACCCTTCGCCCAATCTTATCTTAGAAAATCCAAAATATCTATAATGGCCAATTACTAATATCAAGATCACAATTATAATAATGAATGAAAGATCAGCTTATTCTCTCTCTCTCTCTCTCTCTCTCTCTCTCTCTCTCTCCACCATAACGTTCTCGCTCTGTTGCTACCAAAACCACCTCATGTGACACTTGGGGGGCGATTGAAACCCGTTTCGCTTCTCCGAATCATAATCGTCTTCTTCAGCTTCGTAGTGACTTGCTTTGCACAACCCGTGGTGACTCTTCCATCACTAATTTCCTTGGTCGTATTCACTCTATTACCAATAACTTGGCTTTGGCATGTGCCCCAGTTCATGAATCTGATCTTCTTGATGTGGTTATGAATAATGTTGGCCCGCTTTATGAGAATACGGTTGCCGCTGCTCAAGCTTGTGAGACGCCCATCGACATGACAGACCTTAAAGCCCTCATATTGTCGGTTGAATGATGTCTTCAGGCATCTTTTTCTCCAGCCATCTCTTTCGGTGCGACAGCCATGTTGGCTTCCCATGTTGGTCGCGGTGGCTATGGTGGGCTTGGTTTTGGTGATTGTGGTGACTTCGTTGGCTGTGCTCATGATTGTTGCTCCTCTACTTCGCGTTTCGGCTCTTCTCCTGGTTTTGGGTCTTATAGCTTCTCCTTTGCTCGTTCTTCACAACCACGTCATCACCACACTTCAAGTCAAGATGTTCTTACGCCGCCTTCATCTGGGCCTAATCCTTCCTCTTTTGGGTCTAGCTCCCCTTCTCCCCATGGGGCTTGTAGTGTTATAATTGTCATGGTTTTGGCTATATTGCTGCTGTCTGCCCATCCAAAGCTACTTTCGTGCCTGCTCCTCCTTCTCATCTTCAAGGCATGACCGCTCACCATCCATCCCATGGTGGCACACAATAATGGGTTGCTGATACCAGGGCTAACACCCACATCACCAATGACTTAAGCCATTTATCCCTTGCCAGAGAGTATCATGGTTCCGATAATGTTGGAGGTGTGCTTGGTGGAACAGGTTTTCCTATTACCAATATTTATCAGTCCCGTATCTCTCACCTTAATTCCTCATTTTCTTGTAATAATATTCTTCACTGTCCTAATGCCTCTCTTCCACTTTTATCTATTCATAAATTCGCTATTGACAACAATTGTTTCTTCACCTTTTTCCCTGACTGTTGTTTTATTCAGGATTTGGGGACGAGGAAGATTCTTTTTCGGGGCAAAAGCAGCAATGGCCTATATCCGTTTTCCTTCTCACCGAATGAGTCATTTCAAATTTTGCCTTATTGTGTTGCGTTGCTAGGTGTTCATGTCAACCGCTCCGTGTGGCACTCTCGTCTTGGTCACCCTGCTTCATCTACTTTTCAATTTTTGTTTTCTCAAAACAAATTGTCATCTTTTGTGTGACGCCCTGAAAAATTCCAAAATATTTTTTACGCACAGTAAAAAAATTGCATGGTCAATTTTGAGGTAAGTGACATTTCTTTTCCAAGTAAATATTGCCATTATGTTTAAGATTAACATATGTCCAAAATTATGAAGTTAGAATTTTGGTTCTTTGACTTCATGGAAAATTAATAGACGTCATTACGAGCTTGTGGTATTTTTCGAATAATTTTTCGGAACTCGGAAGTATTTTTAGTGAATTTTTGAAGTTGAAAAATAGGAAAATTATATTAGAATTTCCACATGGCATTTTGTGATTGGTTGGAACCAAGGTCTAAAATATCGATAATATCCCGATATTTCCATCAAAATTTCCGTGTTTTTGGACTACCGATATTTTCGATACCATCGATATTTTAGACCTTGGTTGAAATATGTCACCATGCCACATGTCAACATCTGATTGGTTGGAATACTTAGAAGACTTGAAAAACTAGGGTGTATAGCACTATACCGTACGTACGTTTAATCTAGCCGTTGATCTTATTCTAGATCAGTTCTGGACTGTAGATCAAATTAAAGACTTTTAACTTGATCTAGGCCTTTAGTTTGGTTGTTAGGAATGCATCTGGACCATCCATCTTGATCCAAAACTTATTTTCCTACACATGATCCAAAACTCATTTTTATTATGAGCCTTCAAATTAAATATTCGAATCAATCCGAGCCGTCGGAGATTTCTATAAATACCCCCTCCCCCAATTCTCTCATTTCCTCACACCAAAACTCTCCCAAAAATCATCCTCCCTCTCTTCCTCTCCTCCTCTACCATCAAAGCCACTATTCCGATATTTTTCAAAATCACTATTCATAGTTTTTATTCATCCCGAGAAGTCACTATGAATAGTTACTATTCATGATCACTATTCATCCGAAAACCACTCGTGGTATTCATCATTTCGTGCCATCTTCACTCTTTGTACTATTCATCATAGTATTTTACCAAGGTAATTTCTCTCCCTTACCTCATCTTTTATTCATTTTCAATTCCATATTTCCATTCCTAGCTGTTATGCTGCCCAATTTAAAATCGCTAAATTCAATTAATCATATTTTCTTAAATTGGGTAATTTTCCAAATTATTCTTAAAAATTGAAACCCTATGCCGTTACTCTGCATGTTTGAATTCCGATCAAAATATTATTATGGACCTATATTTCCCATATTCCTTGGACTATTATTACCGGAACCTATTTCCTCTGGTTCAAATGTATGAACAATATTTGACTATTTTAACTTTAACTTTACTATATTGTGAACTCACCGTTTTCGGACCAGTGATGGAACTTGAAGGACTTTTGGACATTTTGGACCATATTACAATTACCTGAGACTTCAAGGACCTATGGACAATTATTAGACAATATGAGGACCGAATGACAATTTGGACAAAGTTAAAGAACCAAAGTACAATAAAAATTAACAAAAGGACCAAAGTGAAAATAAACACAAGCATAAGGACTTAAGTGCAAATAAGAAATTTTTAGTAACATTTTTAAATGTTAGACTAAGACTTAGTTTCCTAGGCGATGCAGGTTGAACTCGAAGGCGTAGAGGGCAAGTCAGGCTTAAGCTTTGGATTCCAGGTAGGGGACTCACTCTCGGACTTGTATTTTGTGTATGTATGACATAGTAAATATTGTTGTGTGCAAAAGATGCACTGTTTTTGGATGCCATATTGTTTGGTTTTATGAATGCTTGGCTTTTGTTCTCCAAAGTTTTAAGGTATACGCCTGCAGGCACTATCCTCAACGACCTGATAGTGAAATGGACATAGCGACTTCCTTGGGTTTCGATTCCCTAAACCTCCGGAGGGGTTACGCGGATAGACTTTACCAATACCCTACGCGTGAGGTATAGTCGACGATGTGTAACCGTTGAAATGGACACTCTACCTACCATACCAGGTAAGTGGGTTATATTTTTATTTCTGGTAGGGGTAGTTGGCCTATTGGGATTGGTTGTCAGACAAGCATATTATGGGTACCCGGGAAACGTTTGCGAAAGTTGTGTGAGCATGCCAACTATTTTGATCCTATATTTATATGGAAATGGTTTGTGTTGTGCATATTCTTTTCACTATTTTTCATAAACATTATTATGTTATTTTGCTATCTATTTTCAAACCTGGCCGGGAGCCTCATATGGGGCAAATGAACGTATGTGATGCTCACCCCTACTTTTTCATGTAAAACGCAACCCTAGAGATTCACTTGGTCGTGACTTTCTTTCCTGAGAGCTTGAGGATTTTTCTTATTCATTTCCCTCTTCTATATAAAATCTGGATGGTTAGTGTGTATTTAAATATTTATGGTTTGTAAAATAACTTAAGAGGCTACTCGTACTCTTCCTTAACCTCTGGGGTTGGTATTTCATTAATAAAGTTTGCATAACGTTTTATTCAGTTTTCCGTTGTTATTTACAACTCTGATCCAACCCGTTTTATTTCATTAAAAAGGCTTATTGTATTTTGGGAATCTTGGGAACAAAACCTTCGGATCTAGGTGTTATATTTTCGGATTCTTAAGGTACGTGCCACTGTCACGTGTCTCGATTTTGGGGCGTGACATTCTAGCTCTCAATCTTGTTCCTTTTTTTGTCAGTCCTGTCTATTGGGTAAAAGTGTTAAGTTACCCTTTAGTCTGTCTTTTTTCGTTTCTACTTCACCACTTGAACTTATTCACTCCGATGTGTGGAGTTTTTCAAATAAATCAATTTATGGTTTTTCCTATTATGTTCTCTTTGTTGATGATTGTTCCCGTTATTCTTGGATTTACCCCATGAAGTTAAAACTGAAGTTTTCTCTCACTTTGTTAAATTCAAGGCATTGGTTGAAAAGATGTTCTCTACTAAAATTAAGGCTTTTCAATATGATGGGGGTGGGGAATATACTGGTCAATTATTTAAGGATTTTTTTATATCTCATCATGGCATTCATCACCGTTTCTCTGTCCCCATCACCCTGAGCAAAATGGCTTAGCTGAACGTAAGCACCGTCACATTGTCAACACTGGGCTCACTTTTTTGGCCCATGCCTCTATGCCCCCTTCGTATTGGGCTAAGGCTATGCATACTGCTGTCTATCTAATTAATCGCCTCCCTTCTAAGTTACTTGATCATAAATCACCTTAAGAAATCTTATTTCACAGAGATCCAAATTATTCATTTCTAATAAATTGCAGTTTTGGTCTTCTAAGTGTGTTTTTAGGATATTCTTTAAATCGTCAAGGTTATCACTATTTAGATCTTTCTTCTCACCTTGTATTTTTATCTTGTCATGTACTGTTTGATGAACTTTCTTTTCCTTTTCACAAAGCCTCCTTGCTCCTTCTCCCGATAGTTCTCCATCGTCACCAACCGACCTGCCTCTCATTCTCCCTGGCCCCAATTTTTCCTCCCGCAGGTCTATCTCCTCCAGCTCCACCCATACGCTGCCCCAGCCCAGCCCACTATCACAGCTCCATAATTTGTCTCGTTCGTCTCCCCGACCTGCGTCCCTCTAGCCTTGCCTTAACCGTGTCTGCTCCTCCTCCGAGCTCACCCCATGTGTCGTCACCTATCCCCCCAAGCCTACTCGGCCCTGCCAACCCACCGGTCAGCCGCTTGCACCATCTCCTTCTTGTTTTTCTCAAATGTATTCTAGAGACCCGCACTGCAAAATTGCCTTTTCGTCTGCCATCCTTGTTTCATCTAGTACATCTCCTTCTTCTTCTGATACTTCTCTGGTAAGTGTATTGAATACTCATTTAATGTCTAGTCATGGTAAGAACGGTGTTCGTAAACCTAATACTAAATATGCTCATCATGCGTTGATTTCTACTGATGATAATATTGAGCCTACATCTTTTTCACAGGCTAATAAGCTTAAGGATTGGTGTCTTGCCATGGAGATGAGTTTAATGCTCTTCTTTGTGCCGAGACTTGATTTTTGGTGCCTTGTACTCCCAATATAAATGTGTTGCCCAACAAGTGGGTTTTTTAGGTCAAGCGGAATTCTGATGGCACCACTCAATGTTATAAAGCTCGTTTGGTGGCCAATAGTTTTCATCAGCAATCGGGCCTTGACTATGGTGAGACTTTTAGTCATGTTGTTAATCATTCTACTATTCGCCTTATATTGGCTTTTTCTGTGCAGTTTAGTTGGCATGTACGTTAGTTGGATGTTCATAATGCCTTTTTACATGGCTATCTTGATGATGAGGTTTATATGCGCTAGGCCTTTGGCTTTGTTGATCCCATATATCCTGATCATGTCTGCCGCTTACGTCACTCTCTTTATGTTCTTAAGTAGGCCCCTCGCGCTTGGTTCCATTATTTCTCTTCTCATCTGCTTTAGTTGGGTTTTATTGCCTCCAATTCCGATTTGTCTCTCTTTGTGTACATTCAAGGCTCTATTCTCATTTATTTGTTGATCTATGTGGATGATATTCTTGTCACTGGCTCCGACCCTTCTCACATTGCCACACTTATCTCTGATTTGGGCTGTCAGTTTTCCATGAAGGATTTTGACCCCTCCAACTATTTCTTGGGCATGGAGCTTGTTCGTACTCCGTTTGGTCTTTCTCTTACCCAGACCAAGTATGTTGTCGACCTTCTCAATGGCGTCAATATGCATGAAGCCAAACATGTGCCTACCCCAGCTGTTAATGGTCGCCGTCTTAGCATCTCTGATTGGGATCCTCTTTTTGATCCCACCGAGTATAGTAGTATCGTTGGAGCTCTTTAGTACTTAACTCTCACTCGTCCAGACATTGTCTTTGTTGTTAATCAGGTGTGTCAATTTATGCATTAACCCACAACTGTTCATTGGGTCGTTGTTAAACATATCCTTCATTATCTAAATAGCACGCTCACTCATGGGTTATTCTATTTGCCTAGCACTCTCTCTCTCTCTCTCAGTGCGTACTCTGACGCCAATTATGCGGGGAATCCTAATGACCGTCGCTCCACTGGTGGGTATTGTGTTTACTTGGGTACTAACTTAATCTCCTAGAGTTCTAAGAAGCAACGCCGTCTTTCTTGCTCCATTACTGAGGCGGAATACCACCAACTTGCCTACACTGCCGGTATTTTACTCTCGCAGTCGTCATGTGGAGGTGGATTATCACTTTTTTCAGGAAAGATTTGTGCGTAATGGGTTACTTATTGCTTATTGTTCTAACTGCTGATCAGCTTGCTGATATTTTTACTAAGGGCTTGTCACCTACTTGTTTCTCCATCCAAGCTGCCTATGCTCCACCGCCCCGTCAACTTGCAGAGGTGTAATATGATTTACTTGCCTAATTATATGTATTTATTTCCTTGATTCTTGTATATTTTCCTTGTAAATCAAGGCATTGTTTCTTACATAGAATAGGCGATACTTTGTGTAATCACCAAGTAAAGGCTCTGTATATATTTCCTATATTGTTTATTGATGAGAATCATCGAAGATATTCAGAAACCTTTCACCACGGGCTGCAGATTTTAGCTGCTGTTGGTGTTCTATAGGTAAGGTTATTCCCTTTCAGTTTGGCTACGCCTTTGTTTCCAGAAATTTGATATATTCTTTAAGTTTCTCAATCAAAACCGACTATTTCCATATTTTTTCAATTATGTGCATCGTCAAACATAGTATTGATATTGTTACAAATATTACTGACTTTTTATAATTCCATGTGATGCCACCAAAGGAATTGCTCCAATATTGGGTTCAACTGAAACGAAGTGAAGCTGTAATCCCTGTTTAGGTGTCAGTGTAGTTTTATTGTATCTATAGCTCATCTTTTAATAGGGATGGGTCCCATGTTGTTGGGATCAGTCATGTGCTGTCCAGAATTTCATTAAAAAAATTTTAAGTTCAAAATTTCATTTATATTATTGGATAGTGGAATTGAACCCTTCACCCACAACTCCTCATTATACCATTTTCGTGGTAGATATACATATATAATATAGATTACATAAAATTTTAAATTCTTACGCATTTTAACATCAACTAAAATGCTAGAGTAAAATTAATTTTGTGTGTGGGAAGTTAAACATGTTTAACCAAAAAGACAATACCAATAATTTGGGGATTTATTTGTTCCATAACTCACTATTAGAACGCGAACGCTATTCAGAACTAGCATGAAAAGCATGGCCTGTTAGAGATAAAAAGCATGGCCTGGCCTGTTAGAGATAAAAAGCATGGCCTGTTAGAGATAAAAAGCATGGTCCTTATGGGCTGGGGCGCACACGTGGTACAATGAAGGCCAGCAGAAGATGAGGACCCTAAACCGCTTTTCTATCCGCTGCTTTTCTATATTGTAGGGACATTACCTTAAAAGCATTGAGCTTTTTTGTTTTTATCTAAAATTTGAATAGTTCTCTTCTAATTTAGACTATCACTTTAGTTGCACTCACGTTTGAATCTTCCTCCAATAACTAACTGCGACGTGTCTAGCTGACTCCACAAACCTCCAAAAACGCTTGTGTATTTAAAGCAAGCTTTCTTCCTTTATCAGACCATCTCTCTCTCTCTCTGAAGAAGAAAGAAGAAAGAAGAAAGAAGAAAGAAGAAAGAAAAAGCAAGAAAGAAACTAAAGAAATGGTGAATCCGAAAGGCGAGGAGCGGAGGAGGAGGGTGCTGTTACTGTGCGGGGACTACATGGAAGATTACGAGGCAATGATCCCATTTCAAGCACTGCAGGCATTTGGAGTCTCTGTTGATGCAGTTTCTCCTGGCAAGAAAGCTGGTGATATCTGCACCACTGCCATAACCATTCAAGTAGAATCCACTGACCAGGTCAAATTCTGTCTTTCCTTAATGTTAATTAATTTATTTTGTATCCCCTTACTCTTGTTTTAATTTGAGTGTTTGGTTTGGTTTTCTGTACGTACGTACGTACGTACCTTTTTGGGTTACAGGCTAATACCGAATCTCAAGGTCACAAGTTCACACTGAATGCAACATTTGATGACATTGAATTTGACGAATATGATGGTCTAGTTATACCAGGAGGACGATCTCCTGAACATCTTGCTACGCATGCAGCGGTTGTAGAATTGGCGAGAAAATTTTGTGAGTCCAGAAAGCCAATCGCTGCTATTTGCCATGGGCAGTTGGTCTTAGCAGCTGCAGGCGGGGTTAAAGGTCGCAAGTGCACAGCGGTTTCAACTGTGAGACCTGGATTGGTTGCTGCTGGTGCTCACTGGGTAGAACCAGAGTCATTGTCAGGGTGTGTTGTTGATGATAATCTGGTTACCGGGGTCACTTATTATGGCAATCCTGAGTTCCTTAGGCTTTTTGTCAAGGCACTAGGAGGCAACATATCTGGTGCAGAAAGAAGGGTCCTGATAATCTGTGGAGTAACTTTTCTTTTCTTTTCTTTTATCTACATATCATATGGCTTTTAGCCAATGATTAAACTGTTAGATAATCATCATCATCATTTAATTGCTCCCCTCCCAAATATTTGTAGGACTACGCGGAAGATTATGAGGTAACTGTGCCTTATCAGTCCCTTCAAACTGTAGGATGCCATGTTGATTTGGTTTGCCCCAAGAAGAAAGCCGGTGATACCTTCGCAACTGCTATCCGTGATCTTGAAGGGGGCCAAACCTACAGTGAGACGGAGGGACATAATTTGGTTTTCACAGCTGACATTGAATCTATAGATGCCTCAAGTTATGATGCTCTTGTATTCCCTGGAGGTAAAGCTCCAGAGTTTTTGGCACTGGATGAGGGTGTTATTGTATTGGTGAAACAATTTATGGAAGCCAGGAAACCAGTTGCATCCATCTGCCATGGCCTGCAAATTTTAGTTGCTGCTGGTGTTGTGAAGGTATGGTTCTTAAAGAAAAAACATAATATAATGCTTCCCGTTTTAATGCTTTATCGAATGTACTTGAAAAGGAAAAACAAAGGTTTACATCTAGTGCTTTGTATTTTGGTTCTGTTGAACTGATCCGTTGTGACCTATTAACCTCCTAATTGTAAATAACAATTGGGAAGAGGGTGGTGACTACTCTTTAAAATCGCAAACGAGATTATATTTTTTCTGTTTCTTTTGATGAGTGGTTAATGTACTTATTTTCTGATTAGGCACTTTTTAGCATGCCATAATTGGTTTAATTGGCTATATTTCAGGGGAAGAAATGTACTGGATACCCAGGGATGAAGGGTCATGTGGTTACGTCAGGGGGGACGTGGGTGGAACCGGATCCAATAGATCGTTGTGTCACTGATGGAAATCTAATTACCGCAGCAGCGTGGCATGGCCATCCAGAGCTTATTTCTCAGTTGATGGCATTGCTTGATATTCAAGTATCATTCTAGGCAGGTCCCCTGCTTCCAAGTAATAAATGTAATTCCATAAACGATTAAGAGAATAAAAGGAAAAGAAACATAGTCAGAAACTCCGTGTAATTCAATAAAAGAATAAGAGCATAGTACTTAAGGTGATGTGTGTATCTGTGAGGGAACAATGATGCTCTGATTCTGCTCTGCATGTACCACTAGGTTGTGGATGGATCTTGTATGTTCGTAACTACGTAATGTTGATTATGATTTTTATGGAAATCCTTGAATCTGCTTTCAGATCTAGCGTTTGCATTCCTAGTTTAATCATTCATTCATAGTGCATATAAGATTAGGGACGAACCCCTCGCCCAATCTTATCTTAGACAATCCAAAATACCTATAATGGCCAATTACAAATATCAAGATCACAATTATAATAATGAATAAAACAAGGAATATAAATTGATTAAAAATAAAGTATTAACTCAATAACGTAGAATCATCATGTTAGGTTACATCGGATCCCTAGCAAATAATTTAGTTACCCATGGCCATCTTAGAAACAAACAACATACTTATGAACATAAAATACAAAGTTTGAATTAAGATAGAAAAACTCTTAGATACAAAGTTTTCTGACTCCGAGAAGCCAATTGAGCTGCTAAGAATGTGAGTATGTGAGTTGAGTGATTTGAGATATTGAACAATACGCTAGGGTTCTCCCAAAAGCCTTGAAAAGATATACTTATAAGCTACACAAAAAGAGAAATAGTGTAACGACCCTGACCCAAAATTTAAGGAAATTAAAATTAATTAATTAAGTTAAACAAATGAAGAATTAAAAGGAATTAAAAATGGATTAAAATAATGAAATTGGAATTAATTAAGAATTTAATAATTAAAAGGGTATTTTGGTCAACTCAATTTTCGGACGACAATTTGGCGAAACGAGTTGCGCCATTGCGTTCGTCTCGTCGAAATGAGTCCGTTGACGGGCGGCACGTTTCAATACGAGGTCGGGAGCGTGAGGGGTATTTTATACATTTCAAAATTTTGAATAAAATAATATAAAAATGGGTTTGGACCAATCAGAAACGAGATCCCTCTCTCTCTCTCTCTCTCTCCTCGGTTTCTCTCTCCTCACCCCAACCCTCACTCTCTCTCTCTTCGGTTTGGAGGATTCCGGCAGCGGCAGAGGCTGAGACCGGTTCCGTTCGACTCGTCTCCTCCTCCTCGTCAAAACCCACCCAAGATCGGACGCTATCTCGCCGGCGTTTGCAGCGGCGATTGACTGCAAGTTCCGGTCAAATCTTCGTCTTCTCCGGGGACGTTTCCGGCGAAGATCGGCGACGGCTCCACTTGGGTAAGCTTCCTCTCCACCTCCTCTCTTCATTTCTGGGGTTGCGCGACATCGAATGGTGGCGTAGCCACCGTTTCAGATCAACCAGATCTGGCCAAAACCCTCACGGGTTTGGCCGTGATTTAGGCCAGAATCTGGCCAGTTCTTGGCTGGGTTTGGGCGGTTCTGAACTCCCCTCCGCCTCTAGATTTGATTGCTATAGGTTGTGTACCCCAATTCCACAATTTCTCGGTGACCGGAATCGCTCAAGACACCCACCACGCGCTGCCGGCACTTGTGGCGGCGCGTGGCGGCTGTGTGGTGGCGGTTCTTCGTCCCAATGCAATCCTTGAGTCGTTATGAACGCGTACGTAAGTTCGGATTCCGATTCGGACGTCATTTGGACCTCGAACCAATGTACGCCTATTATGTGTTACTTAGGTTCGATGTGTTCGGACCGTTGGATCGAATCCGAATTCATGTATGTTATTCCCCGTATTTCTAGGAACGTATAGGATTTGACGGATCGTGATTCGAAGCCCCGGATGCTTCGGATCAATGACTTCAAGTTTGAGTTAAACCGTAATCGTCCGATCGTGCGATCGTGAGCAATCCGACCGTTCGATCGTGACCAAAATTTCTGGATGTGTTCTTTAAGCCGTAGTGAACCTGTAGGAACATGGGCCCGGTTTGACCTATTCGGGTAAGTTTGACCAAGTTTGACCAGGGTTGACCGAGCGTCTCCCGAGGTCGGTTCATCCTCTAACGAACGTCGTTGACCTTAGAATTCTTCGTACGACGTAGTGGTACACTCGAGTCGGGTTTGGTTAAGGTTGACTTTTAAGGTTATCGCTTCGGTCTGGTTGTTAATCTTAATCCTCGTATTCTTGAATTAGGTTCTCAAGCTCTTCGTGATCCTCGAGTAGAACCCTTTCAGGGTTGGGCAGCATGAGACCAACGGTGAGTGGACTTTGTTTTCAAACGAGCATGATTTTAAGAATTGAATGTGATGCATATAAATGATGTTGAAATATTGTTTTAAATCTTGATTTGATCTTTGATGGTTTTATTATGATTGAATTGATATTTGAGTGTTATATGATTTGGGTTGCCGGTTTGTTTGTGGCCCTGTTGGCTATATTTTATTATTATGCTTGTATTTAAGTATTGATTTTGGGACGAGTCAAGCGTCCGGTAGAATTTATGTACGGATTTGGGTACGGTGGAATTTGATGGATTTTCCTTATGATTTATATTTAATAATTGAATTTATGGTTTAATTGGGTTTTAGACTTTAACATTTTATTGTTACGAATGTCGTGGGTTATACTTTAAGCCTTTGGAATTTATACTTTATATATTTTTGGGAAACTTATATATCTACTTTGACTATATAAACATATATACTTTGAATTGAGTATTTGGGCGGTAAGATTTGGACGTTAGTATAGTCTGGTGGATTACATATTCGGTTTCAATGTTTAAACCTTATGAATTATGTTTAGTAATACTTTGACTATATATATATATACATATAGATCAACTTGGAAGGATCATGTCGGATTAATAGGGCTATCGAGAATATATGTCGGATTAACGGGAATTGATCATATGTATATATATATATATATCTACTTTGAATGTATATTATATATATCTCTCTCTACTTCGAAAATAGTTATATATATCTACTCTGAAAATAATTATGTATATCTATTTTGAATATATATGTATATCTACTTTGATATGGAGTTTTGGAACATATATATATATATACGGGTTTGGACCTTCGATTATATTTTAATGAATCACTATTTATGTTGTTTTAAAGTATGAATTTCAGGGATGTCAGTTATACATGGGAATTTCGAATGCTTGAGTTTGAATTATTGTATTTTAAAGGATAATTATGTTTTGTATATATACATATATTTATATATATATATATATATGTATATTTTGAATAATACGTTTCGGGTTTGGACTTTATATTTTTAAAGGGTAGTACCTACTATGTTTTGAAGCATATGTTTTACTTGGGGTTTGACTTGACGTTTTCTTGACTTGGGTTTTGAGTACGGTCCGAGTATGCATTTTCAGTGATTATGAAATTTTAATGGTTTTCGGATTATTACGCCGTCATTTGACGCTTGTGTCTATTTTAACTATGGGAAATAGCCCAAAATGCCACCTTTTTATAATTGTAACTGAAAATACCACCCATTTTGAAATTTTTTGGAACTAGCACCTATAAATACATATTTATTGTGCACTTATTGCACACATATCACTTTTGCTGAAATTTTGCTCTTAGCTCTTTCTTCGCTCTGTCTCTCTCTACAACAACAAGACCAAACCTTTAACCTTTGCATCTCACTTAAGCTCTCTCTTTGGCTCTCTGTCTGACTCACTCTCTCCGACTCTCTGTCTGACTTGCTCTCTCTCTCTCTCTCTCTATGTTTGTTTTGCCCCAATTTTCCATTCCAAAGCTGCCTTGGGAATGGTCATGACCGAAGAAGATTTCTCGGAGGAATTGCTTCTGAGGCCATTGCGGATGGCAAGGTGCTAGCTCACTTCCACTTCCGAAGCAGCTCCCCACATACCAACTCCAACGGTCGCCACCACCATCTCTAAGTTCTCCAAAGCCATATCTCAGCGGTAGGTCTTTACGTGTCCGGCATTATTTTGTTTTTAAATTTGGTAACTTTGGCTTACGATAAGGTCATAAACATATAAATTTTGGATCTTGTTCTTGTATAGATTTTGGATCTTGTTTTTTGGAGCAGATTTATTCTTCTAAACTAGAAGGATTTGACTTTGTCTGATTGGGTTCTTAAAAGGCCTATTTTGCTTCAAATTTAGATAGGCCAAGGTTTACTTGACTTCAGATTTTCATGGGATTGAGTTAGTCAAGACATCATGTTTGTTTATGTTAATTTTACTGCAACATGTTATGTTTTTCCCCTTACAGATGTTTCTGTCTGTATTAGGCTTCAAATTTGAGATATGCTTTGAGTAAATTAGTTTTTTTTAATCGCTTCATCCCCTGAATTTAGAGTTTTCTTCATTGAGAGAGTTTCAAGAAATTGAACTTGAATGTAATAGACTAATGCTCTATAAATGGTTGTTTCTCTGGACTTATGGTTAGATAACTTGACTTTTTGCAGGATATTTCTTTGTTGATTGCTTTTTCTTTTGCATGATATTTGAAATTGGTCCCCTGCTTATTCAGTTGAATTTGATACTGTTCATTTCAATTGATTGTTCTTGTATTTGGGTTTTGCTTAATTAGGTGTTGTAAAAGTGTTCAAAATTACTTGTATGAGCTTTAGCGTTGAGATTCAAGTGTAATTATTTCTCTAGTAGTTTCTAAACTAACAACAATTTCCTTATATGGAGTTTAGAAGGATAAGAATGTAGAAGTGTGTAGTAATCATTCAAGAGGAAACTGTTAGGTTTTTCAAACAAATGTTTTGTAGCAGTATCTCCAACCTGAATGTGGTTTGGGCATGACACTTACAAGACTTACATTTCATTAATAAAAGTTTCAAATGGACATGTTCTTGATAGTTGATATTGAACAAGGCAAATTTACTTTGTTTTCCATCTCCAATTTTGGGTTTATGAGATGTGATCCTTTCACTTTATCCTTGTAGGTCTGGAATCATGACTTTTTTTGGGAATCCATGCAACCTGGAGTTGGGGACATGCCCAAACTAGGCGTCCTTCAGCAGATTGAAAAGGATTTTGGTTCCTTTACAAATTTCATAGAGAAGTTTGTAAAGGCAACACCTACACTATTTGGCTATGGCTTGGTTTTGCTTGTTTGTAAGCCCTTTCTTAAGCTAATTTCTGAAATTTTGTGAGTATTATGCGTTTAGAATTTCTAAGAATTTCTAAGACCTTTTCTGAATTCAAAAGGTATTTCATCACTTGTATTGTATTGTATTGTATGTTTTTTGTTCAAGCTGTCCTGGCTCAGGTTCTTTGTTTATGCATGTTTACACACATATTTACATATTAGGGAAATGTTCTCATGATAATTCGGCACGTTAGAGTTAATCTGTTGAACTTTTGTATGAATATGTGGTTGAAATTCAGAGTCTGGCAATTTAACATGCCAAGTATGTGATTAGTGAACATTATTTATGATATTCTCTATGTGGTGGTGTAGGTATTTCCGGATTGTGCATGCCCCTGTATTTCTATTTGCATCTGAGCTCTCTCTCTCTCTCTCTCTCTCTCTCTCTAAGTTTTGTTTCGCTGAAATTTTGATGGTTTATACTCTCAATTGCTGATAGAGAAAAGAAGAGGACGTGTCTTTGAGGGATGGAGTGAAGGAAAAACCTTCCAACAAGTCAGTATTGGAGGGATGAAGTGGGATCAAGATATATTTCTCTTCTATTTGTTGGTATTTTGTAGTGAGAGGCACCATGAGAGAGAGAGAGAGAGATTAGTTGATTTTTGCTTAAAGTGTGAGGAATTGGTAGAAATTTTTTAGTAATTTCTGTAATATTCTGGGTCCAAATTGCTTAAAGTGTGAGGAATTAGTCGAAATGTTTCGTGGTTATGCGCGATGGTCTACCAAATTACATTTGTTGGGTTTATTTTGTGGTAATTTGTCTTACTTGGTGTCATGTATTTTAAATGTATAAACAGAAGGGTTAGGGAACATTTTGTAATCGATTCTCATTGTATTAATATTGCCTATTCCACTTCGTAATGTATCTTAGACATATAGGTTTTTGGTGCTTTGAAATTTCAAATGTATTTGTATTGACTTGGTGTTTGGATGTGAATTCTGTCAACTTTCCACATTTGGTATGTCTTGGCAATACAAAAATGCATACTTCCACCTATATAATTTCATTCCAACAGACTTGAAAAAAAAGGTGCTACGTATGCAATATCATAGCAATGTTATCGCAATATCGGAGCAATATGGAAGCAATATTGGGGCAATACACGAACTCCAAAATCACACTATATTTTATTCCAACAAACCTTTTTTTTTTTAAAGGTAGGTGCTACGTAGGCATTATCATAGCAATATCGGGGCAATATGAATACAATAAAATTACAATACATGAACTCCAAAATCACACTCTAATTTCATTCCAACAGACTTGAAAAAAAAGGTAGGTGCTACGTATGCAATATTGTAGCAATATCGGTACAATATGGACGCACTATTGTAGCAATATAGGGGTAATATGGACGCAATATTAGGGCAATACACGAACTCCAAATGTACAAAGCACAAATAGGAACGCAATATTTCGTGTCAATGCGGACATGCTTGTCAGTCCCCAATAGTACAAAGCACAAAGAATACAATATACCACTACTACACATGTATTGCAAAAATGAATTCCTATCAAATGCCACTCATGAAACCAAATTTAAAAGGTGCAAAATTTGTAATTACTTATAATTGGGATAAGATTTGAACTTGAAACCTCCTACAAGACCTAACTAAAAGGCCTAATTCCTTCCGTAGACCCATAGGTGTTAATGATACAGTGATACCTAAATTCATGATTACATGTTAAACCGTTATTACCTATACTACTTGAAAAACAGAAAGGCACCGCTATTTGAAACCCTCCAACATGCCAAATCTGACACAAGAAGACATTGCCTTTAGCATGAACAACGTCAAGAATTGGTTTCTAGGCTTCAACTTGCGCCCTTGTCTATAAACCAGGCATATCTGGATACTTTCAAAAATTAAAACAGAGAGGTCATCCAACATTGAAATGAAGAAAGTACACACTCAAATGTGTGTTTTTTTGTTTAAGACGGCAGTATGGATGAGAAACATTGTTGTATGGTCCATATCTCCATGATGTGAAACATTGTTGTATGGTCCCTATCTCCATGATGTGTGACTGATGACAAATAATTATCATATCTGGATAAAAACAAAACAAATAATTATCATATATGGCTAAACAAAATAAAATTTAAGAAAAATAAGCAAGAGTTAAAACATTATGAACTGAAACAACAATCAGATTAAAAGAAGAAGAAGAACAGTCCAAGATACCATTAATGGATCATTTTCTTAAGTAACTAATACGAATAATGCTTTTACAAGATCTTAGCAAACTTCACGATGTAAATAAGAAAGGCGTAATGGAATTGTTGGAGACACTTTTGCTGTCCATATTGAGATCAAACGAGAGATTTTTACTCTTGGGAAAGTCCTCATCTCGATGACATTCATTATTAGACCAAGCTAACGGTTTCCAGTTCTTATGAGTTTGCCACCCATACTTGTAGTCTCCAACTATCAGTGTTCGCAGAACCTCTGCACAGTGTACATGCAGCTGCAATGCTCATATATGGTTAGAGGAGTTTTTCATAGAGAAAAGTGACTTTGTAACTGAGGAATAAAGCTGCTAACAAGTATTTAGTTCTTATCCATACCTGATGCTTTCGGCCAGTAAGAGGGGTTAGCTCTAACCATGTGAAACCTGCAAAATCAATAGTGGAATATTAGTGAGGGAAATATTATTTCTCAACGAATCTGTACAAGAATGCTGTGCCAAAATATCTTCATTCATGATTGTTTGGAGCCAAATGTTGAAACTAAAACTGCAGCATGTATTGCATGCTTATGCACAATGGCGAAAAAGTTTGTTGCTAACCAGGACATGGTGATCCGATTACTTTGAACTTTGTAATGGCATGCTAAGATGGCAAAGTTTGTGAATCATTTAGAATTGTGATTCGATCTGATTTACCATTGTCCACTACCACTGAAAGCAATCAAAGCCCCAAAATATTGTAACTTCGGTACAATTGTTAATTTTTACACTTATATAATTTGTTCAATGCATCAACGAGGTACTACAACCAGAAACCACTTAATCAACTATAATTTGTTCAATACCGCTACTATCTTTATCAAGTCTGTGTACCTAACAAACACAAAGATTCTTATCCAAGAAAAAAAGAAAAGGAAATCGACAAAAAACAAACCGAACAGAGCTTGTTCAAGGAAGCTAGATAATCCATACACCCAAGTATCCATAAGATTGCTGTGGAAATAGAAGAGACCATGCAAGTACACACTTGATACAACGATTGAAATTCTAATAGAAAGTCTATAAAACTAAATTGTTATCTTCTCCATTAATCAATTCTTGCATTCATTGAAATACGAAAAAGTTCCTGTTTCCATTCTGGCTAGATCTCAATGACACAACTATTTACCAACCCAACCTAGCTAAGTTTGGAGATGCTGAACCTGGGAACATGAAGCAATATAGCTTGCAACTGGCTCCATCTCGTTGAACATGAAATGTGTGAACAAGCTGCTATTCAATGAGTTGGCTAGAGCTTCTCAATAGTGGCTTGATTCACATGCAATGAATCTTTCTTTCACTCCATACTCACTGTAGTTTTAGTATTACATGAAAGGTCCCTATTCAATATTTTAGAAGTCTAACAAGTACACTGTTTACTATACAAAGAACAGATAATGAATTCTACATAAGTTAAGATTTCCTACAAACTCACCACCGAGGGGGTTCTCGAGAATTCATAACTTAAACAAGCGTGAGTTCCATCTAAACTTCTTTTGATGCCAATACCACCTTGTGCAAACACTATACAATTCAATATGTGGGAATCAAATTAAACTACCAACAAACCAAAAGTACGACAATAACCTTCAATGAAGTATCAAGAACCAATCTGAACAGGCATTCCAGGGGGTTTATTGATTACAATAATGGCTGGATCCTAATTTCATGAAGAAAACAGTCATGGGTTAAATATTGTAAGCAAGATAGCTAGCTTAAATGGTCACAACAGAGATCAAAGTTATGAACCTTATACAACTCAAGGCTACGGATAAAGGTGACTTCTTCTTCACTACAATGGCACTCCTTCTCATTGGGCAACTATTGTTTATCACCTGGGAACTCTTGCACAGAAATAGGAAGATGTATTCGATCTCCTACATTCATAGAGTCTTTGGCCGCCACCTTTCGATAAATTTAAATCGAAAAGAAACCATTCCCATATTATTACAAAAACCAAAAAGCTCTATCAATTTAATTTCCTGACAAAAATAAATACAAAAAACCCAGAAATAGTATGAAAGTAAGAGCAATATCGATTACCCTTTTAAGTGGACGCTCAAGTGCTTCAACACCTTGATGTGGAGTTGTGTATGGTCGTGGCTGTGGCCTTTGATGGGTTCGAGAAGAAGAAGAGGAAAGCGAAAGCAATAGCAGAGGAGAGAGCTATGCAGGTGATGAGCAAGAGAGAGATGAAGATCATGGATGGGTTTGTGAGAAGAGGATGAGGTAGAAGGAGAAGAGGTGGATGAGTCTATGTTGAAAGAGAGCGGAGCCGTAGCTGGGTTTGGAAGCTCTTCATCTTGGGTTGGGATCGGTGTGGGTTTCATGGGCAACGAATCCGAACCCATTTCGATAATTTCTTCTGGTTTTTCTTCAATGGGTTCAGAGAATTGGAGAATTTGTGATATGGGTCTTGCTGTTGAGCTATGGAGAAAGAGAGAGAGAGAGAGAGAGAGAGAGAGAGAGAGAGAGAGAGCTTAAGTGAGATGCAAGGGTTAAAGGTTTGGTCTTGTTGTTGCAGAGAGAGACAGAGCGAAGAAAGAGCTGAGAATAAACTTTCAGCAAAAGTGATATGTGTGCAATAAGTGCACAATAAATATGTATTTATAGGTGCTAGTTCCAAAAATTTTCAGAATGGGTGGTATTTTCAGTTACAATTATCAAAAAGGTGGCATTTTGGGCTATTTCCCTTTAACTATAGTATTGTATGTTTGGGACGGTGATGTCCTTATTTGAGTATATATGACGTTATTGGATTTGTTATACGTATATATGTCCTGGTGTGTGATATTTTGGGGTTTGGGTACATGTGGTTAAATATGTATATATGGTTTATCGTGTAGCGTTTTATTTGTGTGCGATTGGCACTGTGTTATGTACCTCCCCTGTTCTTGATACGATTCTTGTGATATGGAGTATGGTTCGATCCGGTGCATACCTTAACGGGGTGTAGCAAGAGACCCTTGATTGGGTAGTCTGCGCGTATGACTTATTTCGGACGTATGGATATTGAGGATTCTGCCATGCGGGCCGGGAGCTTAGTCCCGGTTGGACGGCTTGACCTGGGCACGAGGCCATTACGATGCCGTCCTATGTCTAGTTATCCTGGGCATGAGACCATCGTGAATGTTGTCCGGTGTCAGATTAAACAATCCCCTGTTGGATTGTTTCCCCCTGGTACTTGTATTTGGTGTCGAGGTTATATTATATCTATACGCATGTGTTAGTCTATATGTATATGTTAGTACTTTCGTATTCGTATTTTATTTCGGTGAGGATACTTCCTCGCTTGCAGTGCCTACAGGCATGCAGTTATGTGAGTGTGAGAAAGAAAGGGATAAAGTCTTTTAAAGTGTCAATATTATATTACTATGTGGTGGTTTTGGACTTCTTGGAATTATCTTGATCTTTGTACATTTTACGTTGTTTGGTTATTTGAAAACTTTATTATCTTCTCATGCTTACGATTTTCAAGTTGTTTCGGTTTATAATTATATTTATGTCTACGCGGATCAGTTTTGGGAGGTTATGCCTCGGGAAAGAAAAAGGTTTGGAATGGTTTTATTCTTTGATTATTTTGAGATATTGGTTTTTGAATCAATTATGTGTATAACGGATTTTAAATTGCATGGTTTACATGGTTTTGAAATGGTGGGGTTAGTACGTTGTTTTGAACTACTAAACTTTGTTTTGTCCACTCACACTCTTTCTGTTTTGCGCCCCCAGGTCGTAGTCGTGCTTCAATACTGTCCGGCCAAGCGCTTCTCTTCTCGAGCGTCGACTTAATTGTAGGACTTCGTGTCCCTTATCTTAACTTTGAAATTCCGTTGTTAAACTTGCATACTCTTAGTTGCTCTGTTATTGCCCATTAGGGTTGAACTTGTTGGCCGGAGGCCTGTTATGTATTTATTGCATGCTGGCAATTGGTTATACTTTTTCTACTGTTGTTTTTCAGGTTGGAAGTGTTGGGTTTGTTCGTTTTTCTGGGGAGACACTGCCCGTTTTTCAGCAAAAGTCTTGACCCCTTTGTCTTTTGTCTCGGGAAGAGAGATTCTTTTAGTATGTGGGCCCGGCATCGCGATGATGTCAGTTGTCAGCAGGATTCGGCACGGATTCCGGGGTGGAATCCGGGTCGGGTCCTGTCAAATAGGTCAACGTGGGACAGGAGAGAAAAATAAGAATATCCAATTAGAATAGGGAGTTTGTTTTCCTGATTGAGTTTGGCCTTGACTTTTGATGCATTTCTTTGACCAGACCTAACGCCAACTGATCAAGGCAATTGTAGATGATTTATAATTGACCTAACAGATTTAAACAAGATTGATTTTATAAAGGCCATTGATTAGGGTATAGTATCATGATTATCACTATATAGTATTTGTTTTTTAATGTGCATTGTCCATGACAAAATATTCTACTGACGTTAAAATCTTTAATATTATGATTCAAATTGCAATAACCCAGAATAAACAAAAATGAATGAATAAGGTGAAAATGGTGTATGTGTTCTTGAACCTGTCTTCATGAAGCGGTATACAAAAATCAAGTTCGGCTACTTGTTTTAATCCATTGTAAATATAGTAAACCACTTGACAAAAACATTAAAGCTACACGTCGTTTGTTTATGAACTATTATCTATGTAATTCTAGTCAATGATCAAAATTTTATATTTCTCACTGTTACTAAGCATCATTCACTTTCGTTCCCTCAACATTTGTAGGACTTCATGGAAGATTATGAGGTAATTGTGCCTTTCCAATCTCTTCAAGCTCTAGGATGCCATGTTGATGCATTTTGCCCCAAGAAGAAAGCTGGTGAAATCTGTGCTACTGCTGTCCATGATTTTGAAGGTGACCAAACCTACAGTGAGAAGCTGGGCCATAATTTCATTTTAAAAGCTGACTTTGAAGCTCTAGATGTCTCAAGTTATGATGTTCTTGTAATCCCTGGTGGTCGAGCCCCATAATATTTGGCATTGGATGAGAAAGTTATTGCATTAGTGAAGCAAATTGTGGAGGCCGGGAAACCAATTGCATCCATCTGCCACGTAATGGACGTGAATCATGATATGATTCTAATATGATTTACTTGCCTAATTATTTGTATTTATTTCATTGATTTTTGTATATTTTCCTTGTAAGTCAAGGCATTGTTTCTTACCTAGAATAGGCGATACTTTATGTAATCACCAAGTAAAGGCTTTGTATATATTTCCTATACTGTTTATCAATGAGAATCATTGAAGATATTCAAAAACAATTCATGGTATCAGGAGCCTGAGACTTACCGTC
Organism: Prunus padus; assembly: GCA_024362665.1. Taxonomy (NCBI): domain Eukaryota; kingdom Viridiplantae; phylum Streptophyta; class Magnoliopsida; order Rosales; family Rosaceae; genus Prunus; species Prunus padus. The sequence continues at coordinate 1,008,345 of JANFAM010000013.1, read as the reverse complement.
TTTGACCCTTCGTCTACTTTTCATTTTTTTTCACGATCCTATGGATTCCTCCTCTGCTCTTGACCTTCCTAGCATTAATCACGTTATTTCAGTTAGTCTCGAACGTGATAACTATCTGACCTGGCTTGCTCCAATATTGGGTTCAATCAAACGAAGTGAAGCTATAATCCCTGTTTAGGTGTCAGTGTAGTTTTATTGTATCTATAGCTCATCTTTTAATAGGGATGGGTCCCATGTTGTTGGGATCAGTCATGTGCTATCCAGAATTTCAATCTAAAGTCCAAGTCGATTTCTGAAACTATAACAAAATCCAGAAACAATAATATAAAGTTAATTTGTTAGGCACACAAACAAGGATGCAAAATCCTCATTAACAAGCCAAAATCATATAACAAAATCGAGATTATAAACATGATATGGTAGATATGGGAGCTGCTACAATGAGAGGATGTGAGTGTTGGGGTGGTCTGAGTGAGGGGTTCAATCCAACCATTCAACCATCCAATCATTAAAAAATTTTAAGTTCAAAATTTCATTTATATTATTGGATAGTGGAATTGAACCCCTTAACTCACTATTAAAACGCGAACGCTATTCAGAACTAGCATGAAAAGCATGGCCTGTTAGAGATAAAAAGCATAGTCCTTATGGGCTGGGGCACACACGTGGTACAATGAAGGCCAGCAGAAGATGAGGACCCTAAACCGCTTTTCTATCCGCTGCTTTTCTATATTGTAGGGATATTACCTTAAAAGCATTGAGCTTTTTTGTTTTTATCGAACAGGAAGCATTGAGCTCGAATATCTAAAATTTAAATAGTTCTCTACTAATTTAGACTATCACTTTAGTTGCACTCACAATAAGAGAGTTTGCACTCTAAGTTTGAATCATCCTGAAATAATTTAGAGTTACGTGGTCGGTGAAGACAACAAACTCAAGTTTGAATCTTCCTCCAATAACTAACTGTGACGTGTCTAGCTGACTCCACAAACCTCCAAAAACGCTTGTGTATTTAAAGCAAGCTTCTTTCTTTATCAGACCATCTCTCTCTCTCTGAAGAAGAAAGAAGAAAGAAGAAAGAAAAAGCAAGAAAGAAACTAAAGAAATGGTGAATCCGAAAGGCGAGGAGCGGAGGAGGAGGGTGTTGTTACTGTGCGGGGACTACATGGAAGATTACGAGGCAATGATCCCATTTCAAGCACTGCAGGCATTTGGAGTCTCTGTTGATGCAGTTTCTCCTGGCAAGAAAGCTGGTGATATCTGCACCACCGCCATAACCATTCAAGTAGAATCCACTGACCAGGTCAAACTCTGTCTTTCCATCATGTTAATTAATTAATTTTGTATCCCCTTACTATTGTTTAAATGTGTGTTTGGTTTGGTTTTCTGTACGTACGTACGTACCTTTTTGGGTTACAGGCTAATAAAGAATCTGAAGGTCACAAGTTCACACCGAATGCAACATTTGATGACATTGAATTTGACGAATATGATGGTCTAGTTATACCAGGAGGACGATCTCCTGAACATCTTGCTACGCATGCAGCGGTTGTAGAATTGGCGAGAAAATTTTGTGAGTCCAGAAAGCCAATCGCTGCTATTTGCCATGGGCAGTTGGTCTTAGCAGCTGCAGGCGGGGTTAAAGGTCGCAAGTGCACAGCGGTTTCAACTGTGAGACCTGGATTGGTTGCTGCTGGTGCTCACTGGGTAGAACCAGAGTCATTGTCAGTGTGTGTTGTTGATGATAATATGGTTACTGGGGTCACTTATTATGGCAATCCTGAGTTCCTTAGGCTTTTTGTCAAGGCACTAGGAGGCAACATATCTGGTGCAGAGAGAAGGGTCCTGATAATCTGTGGAGTAACTTTTCTTTTCTTTTCTTTTATCTACATATCATATGGCTTTTAGCCAATGATTAAACTGTTAGATAATCATCATCATCATTTAATTGCTCCCCTCCCAAATATTTGTAGGACTACGCGGAAGATTATGAGGTAACTGTGCCTTATCAGTCCCTTCAAACTGTAGGATGCCATGTTGATTTGGTTTGCCCCAAGAAGAAAGCCGGTGATACCTTCGCAACTGCTATCCGTGATCTTGAAGGGGGCCAAACCTACAGTGAGACGGAGGGACATGATTTGGTTTTAACAGCTGACTTTGAATCTATAGATGCCTCAAGTTATGATGTGCTTGTATTCCCTGGAGGTAAAGCTCCAGAGTTTTTGGCACTGGATGAGGGTGTTATTGTATTGGTGAAACAATTTATGGAAGCCAGGAAACCAGTTGCATCCATCTGCCATGGCCTGCAAATTTTAGTTGCTGCGGGAAACAATTTCTGTTGTGACCTATGAACCTCTTAATTGTAAATAACTATTGGGAAGAGGGTGGTGACTACTCTTTAAAATCGCAAATGAGATGATATTTTTTCTGTTTCTTTTGATTAGTGGTTAATGTACTTATTTTCTGATTAGGCACTTTTTAGTATGCCATAATTGGTTCAATTGGCTATATTTCAGGGGAAGAAATGTCCTGCATACCCAGGGATGAAGGGTCATGTGGTTTCGTCAGGAGGGACGTGGGTGGAACCGGATCCAATAGATCGTTGTGCCATCCAGAGCTTATTTCTCAGTAGATGGCATTGCTTGATATTCGAGTATCATTCTAGGCAGGTCACCTGCTTCCAAGTAATAAATGTAATTCCATAAACGATTAAGAGAATAAAAGGAAAAGAAACATAGTCAAAAACTCCGTGTAATTCAATAAAAGAATATAGAGCATAGTTAAGGTGATGTGTGTATCTGTGAGGGAACAATGATGCTCTGATTCTGCTCTGTATATACCACTAGGTTGTGGATGGATCTTGTATGTTCGTAACTATGTAATGTTGATTATGATTTTTATGGAAATCCTTGAATCTGCTTTCAGATCTAGCGTTTACATTCTTCAAATGCTATATGTCTTTCTGGTCCCCCTTTGTTTTAATATGTTTTTTGGTTTTCATCTGTACTTTTTTCTTTGGTTGCAGACTTATTCTGAATCACGTGGTCACAATTTCGCACTCAATGCAACATTTGATGACATTTAATTTAACAAATATGATGGATTAATAATACCAGGAGGACGGGCAACTGAATATCTTGCTTTGGATGTGTCGGTTTTAGACTTGGTGAGAAAGTTTTCTGACTCCAGAAAGCCAATTGCTGTTGAGAATTAAGCTGCATACTAAGCTTAAATCAAGCTGCAGATGACAATCCTGCAGATTGATAATGAAGAGAATGAAGAAATCGAAGAACTTGGGAACTTCCGATTTTTAGTAATAGCTGTTAGCTTAGCTGTCTAACGGCTAGTTTTATTTCCTTTTGGGAAAATTTCTACAGCTGTAATTCCTATCTTTTTCAGCTGTACCTTGATAACCATTTCTAGCCTAGGTGTAAGGATCGTAGCCTCCAATGATTGTGTAAGGCTGGAGATGAGTCCTTACTACCTAAAATTTAGGATCTGAGCTATTTTGGCAGTATGTGTCATGTATTTGAGTGCTCATTTGCATAAGCTGAAAATATACTGAACATTCTTCATTCTCTCTGCTCTTTCTCTTCTCTATATACAGTTTTCATAAACGATTCTATCCTTGCTCATATAACAAAAACGAAAAACCCTCAAACATTAGTCACAGATTCAACAATTGCTTCGATTTGTTAGAATTCTCAGACTATAATCTGATTAACTTGGATTATGAATCTTAAAGTTTTAGATCTGGAAAAAATGAAAATGCAGAGCAAAGAGAAATTGAAAATAGAACTTGGAGAAGAAGAAATGGAAATGAGTCTGTTATCTCACTTAGCTCACGCACAAGCTGTGCATCCAAAATATAACCGTTGGGAATGGAATATTCCCATTTACATTAGCCAAATCTAGCCATCAAATCCACTATCCTATGAGATAAAGACCCATGGCAGAATTAGTTACTAAAGCTAAGAATACATCTCAACTGTCCATTGGACTGTAATCCAATGGCTCACAATTAAAAACTAATACAACCAAATTAACTAACTCTAATACTCAGCTAACACACTTATTCTTTAACACTCCCTTCTAAGTGTTTAGCTGAAATAACTCCAAGCTTGCATCTTAGATACTCAAACCGATCCCTTGCCAAAGCCGTGGTAAAAATATCAGCATTCTGCTCTCCAGTTTTGCAGTATATCAAGTCTATCTCACCATTTTGCAAAGCATCACGGATGAAATGAAACCTTCTGTTTATGTGCCTTGTTTTGTGGTGATGAACATGATTCTTTGTTATTGCAATTGTTGAAGTGTTGTCACAAAGAAGTGGAGTAGCTTCAACTTGTTCTTCACCAAAATCTGATAAGACAAATCTCAACCAAACTGCTTGTGCAGTAGCTTCTGCTGCACTAATATATTTTGCCTCTGCAGTAGATAGAGCAACACTGCTTTGCTTGACTGAAGCCCAAGAGAAAACACCTGATCCAAGATGAAAGGCATACCCAGAAGTACTTCTTATATCATCCTCACATCCTGACCAGTCACTATCACAATATCCAACAAGTATTGCCTCTTTTCCTTTCTCATATGCTATGCCAAAGTCAAGTGTGCCTTGAATATATCTAAGAACTCTCTTGGCAGTTCCCATATGCTTCTGGTAGGTCCATGCATGTAGCTAAAAGACTTGCAGCAAACATAATATCCGGCCTTGTTGTTGTCGGATATAATAGGCTTCCAACAATCTGTCTATACACTTGTTCATCACCTTGCTCACTTCCATCCTCCTTTGTGAGTTTCTCATTCATAGCAAGTGGAGTTGCAACAGACTTTACAATCTTTGAAACCAAACTTGTCCAAGAGTGTCCTTGCATATTTTTTTCGATGCAGGAAAATATGACTCTGTTTGTATCACACCTACACCCAAGAAATGGGGCGGTAAACCAAGATCAGTCATTTCATATTTCTTCATCATCTCAGCTTTAAAACCAATCACTAATTCTTGAACTTCTGTGTAGATAATATCATCTACATATAAAGATGCTATGAGGATTCCACTTTCTGCAGTTTTCACATATAATGTAGCCTCACTAGGACTTCTTTGAAATCCTGCAGCTTGTAAAATATGAATTGATTTCTTCATACCAAGCTCTTGGAGCTTGTTTAAGACCACAAGGCCTTCTTGAGTCTATAAACTCTGTCCTTCTTGTTTTTAACCACAAATCCTGGAGGTTGATCCACATACACTTCCTCTTGTAAAACTCCATTCAAGAAAGCCGACTTCACATCCAACTGAAACAACTTCCATCTTTTCTGTGCAGCCAAAGCAATCAAAGTTCTTACTGTATCAAGTCGAGCAACAGTGCAAATGTCTCATTAAAATCAATTCCAGGCTTTTGAGTATAACCTTTAGCCACTAGCCTAGCTTTGTTTTTCTGAACAGAGCCATCTAGATTTAGCTTGACTTTATAGATCCATTTGACTCCAACTATTGGTTTATCAGATGGCCTCTTTACCAATTCCCAAGTATCATTCTTCTCAATCATTTCAAGTTCAGCTTCATGGCTTTCTGCCATGATGCATCTCTGATAGCTTCTTCAAAGGTTTCTGGTTCAATTATGCAAACGTTACACTTTTCATATACCTCTGCTAGACTTTTGTATTTCAATGGAGTGTGATCAATATCGGTGGACTGTGCTAATTCCTGCAGAGTCTTCTTCTCTGTCTTCTAGTAGTTCATCATTCATAATCGAACTTTCTGCTTGCATTACAGTTGAGTCATTTATTTCTTTCTCCTTTTCGGGCACCATGCCAATGAGTGGAACTGAAATCCTGCATTCTTCTTTGTGTATTCCAATCCCAACAGGCCTCTTCATTGAAAACCACATCTATTGAGATAATCACCTTTCCAAAGTGGTAAGATTGTACAATCTATACCCCTTCTCACAACTGTCATATCCTAGAAACACACACTGTTACTTGCCAAGTCCAGTTTCTGCCTCAGTTGGTTTGGAACATGAGCATAGCACAAAGAACCAAACACTCTTAAGTGTTTAATTCCTGGCTTTCTTCCACTATAAGCTTCAAATGGTGTCTTCTTGTCCAAAGCTTTAGTTGGACATCTGTTTAGAATGTATACAGCAGTATTGACAGCTTCAGCCCAAAATTCCAGTGGCATCCTCTTCTCAAACATCATACACTTAGCCATCTCCACTATAGTCCTGTTCTTTCTCTCAGCCACACCATTCTGCTGTGGTGAGTATGCAACTGTCAGCTGTCTTTCCATCCCCATTTCATCACAGAATCTGTTAAATTCATTGGAGGTATATTCTCCTCCTCTATCACTCCTTAATTTCTTCACCTTATGTCCACTTTCTAGTTCAACAGTGGCTTTGAACTTCTTAAAAACATTAAAAACATCAGACTTAAACCTCAAAAAATAGACCCAGCACATCCTTGTGCAGTCATCTATGAATGTGAGAAAATAACAGTTTCCAGCCTTTGTGATTGTTTGCATTGGTCCACAAATATCACTATGTACCAACTCTAAAGGAGTTGAAGCTCTTGTAGTGGTCTCATTTGGAAAAGCTTCCCTGCACTGTTTACCCAGAACACATCCTTCACACACTCCTTTACTTACTGTAATGTCTGGCAAACCAATCACCATGTCTTGTTTTTGCATTAACTGCAAACTGTCCATATTTAAATGTCCCAATCTTCTGTGCCATATGATTGTGGACTGACATGCATTTACCCTGTAGGCAATATGCATGCTAGACTGTAACTGCATTGGAAAACTTCGATTTCCCCTCATTAGTACCTTTGCTACCATATTGGAGTATGAGCCATCATCATAGATTTCAACCTTGTGATCTCCAAATACTAAGTAGTAGCCATGCTCCATCATTTGGCCTACACTCAGCAAATTTTCTTTCAACCCAGGCACCAGCATAACCTCTTTGATATACCTCTTACCTACTTTGGTTTCAACCACAATACTTCCTTTTCCAGTCACTTCTACAAGTTGGCCAGTGCCCATTGCAACCTTTGCAGTCACATTTGTGTCAATATCAACAAGTAATGCCTCCTTACCTGTCACGTGATTACTACATCCACTATCTAGGTACCATATATCTTCACTCTCATGTACACTAGCATTAACATTACTAGCATAAAACATGGTTGGAGTAGGAGTTACCTGTGAAGCATAATTGAGTTGCTGCACTAGTCTCTTGCTATAACAATTCTTTGCAATGTGTCCAAACTTGTCACAATTATAACATTTTGGCTTGCCCTTGAATTTGCACTCTCCAAAGTGCAATTTACCACAATGTTTGCAAGGATTTTTAGCTCCATCAGTGGGTTTGTTATCCCACCTTTTCCCCTTATCCTTCCAATTCTTCTGGTGCTTGTTGTTCTGATTTCCAGTGGTCTTAACTGGCTTGGAATCAACACTTAGACTAGCAAAGGCTTTCTCAGTCTTGCTCTCATGATGTCTCTCCAATCTCTGAGCAAAACTTTTCAATGAGGCAACCACTTCTTGAACCTCAATCACATCTAGATCCTTTGAATGCTCAATTACAGAACATATGGGATCATACACAGGCAGCAAACTAATTAACATTTTCTGCACAATTCTCTCTCGAGACAACTCTTCTCCGTAGCCTCTCATTTGGTTAATCAAATCAAACAGTTTTGTAAGGTAAGCAGATAATGATTCATCCTCTCTCATCCTAGTATATTCAAATTCCCTTCGTAGGCTTTGTAACTTAACACTTCTTACCTGCTTATCACCATGAAATTCCTGCTTCAAAAGATCCCAAGCTCCTTTGGCCGATTCTTCATGAGAAATCCTTGGAAAGATCTCATCAGATACTGCAGCTTGGATCAGTCCCAGAGCTTTAGCATCTTTCATAAGTTGCTCTGTGGAACTTATCTTCCCAGCATCACTCGATTCCTCTTTGTCTTTCTTCTTAACATCAGATTCACCAGCTCCCTTCGAAACTGAACCCTCTAATCCTTTTTCAACCAGCTCTCACAACCCATGCGACTTGAAAATGGTTCGCATCTTGATGCTCCAAAACTCATAGTTGTCACCATTGAAAACTGGTGCTCGAAACTCACCTCCACTCGATCCAGCCATGTTAGACCCAGATCCCAGATCTCAAACCTCAACGTCAAGATGACAATCACTCACAGATTCAAACGCCCAGTATTAGACAATCGAACCTGGCTCTGAGGCCATGTTAGAATTCTCAGACTATAATCTGATTAACTTGGATTATGAATCTTAAAGTTTTAGATCTGGAAAAAATGAAACTGCAGAGCAAAGAGAAATTGAAAATAGAACTTGGAGAAGAAGAAATAGAAATGAGTCTGTTATCTCACTTAGCTCACGCACAAGCTGTGCATCCAAAATATAACCTTTGGGAATGGAATATTCCCATTTACATCAGCCAAATCTAGCCATCAAATCCACTATCCTATGAGATAGAGACACATGGCAGAATTAGTTACTAAAGCTAAGAATACATCTCAGCTGTCCATTGGACTGTAATCCAATGGCTCACAATTAAAAACTAATACAACCAAATTAACTAACTCTAATACTCAGCTAACACACTTATACTTTAACACGATTTGCCATGAGCAATTTGTCCTAACAGCTGCAGGCTCAGTAGGAAGTGTACGGCCTTCCCAGCTGTCAGACCTGTACTTGTTGCTGCAGGTGCTTATTGGGTGGGACCCAAGACCATGTTGGCGTGTGTTGTTGATGGTATTACTGGGGCAACACATATGAAGGCCATCCTGAGTTCATTAGGCTTTTTGTGAAGGCACTAGGAGGTAACATAACTGGTTCAGATAGGAGGATCCTGTTTCTCTGCGGGGTAAGTTTTATTTTCCTTCATAGTGCAATGAGAAATATGAAATTGTGATGCCGATCAATTTTGAATATATATAGTATCATGATTATCACTGTACAGTATTTGTTTTTTAATGTGTATTGTTCATGACAAAATATTCTGCTGAAGTAAAATCTTTAATATTATGATTCAAATTGCAGTAACCCAGAATAAATAAAAATGAATGAATAAGGTGAAAAGGGTGTATGTGTTCTTGAACCTGTCTTCATGAAGCGGTATACATTTGACACACAATACATGCCATATGTCAAAAACTTCTTCGTATAATATATACATGCATGAATGGGCATAAAGACAAACTGAAAAGAAGAGAATTGATGGCGATTTGCCCTTTTACAGATACTTCTGAAAGATAGTGAAAATAACCTGAATAGGCTTTACCAGATTTGCCACAATTCTGGTGTGATAGGGTTCCATCATTCATTCTTATGTGTATTTTCAATGTTTTGGTGGTATGCTTCATTGGTCTGCCTACTTGGGTCCGTTGCCCATTGGAATACTTGTTTTTCAGGTCATTTGTGTGAGTTGTGAACTTGTGAAAGTAAATCCAAACATGCATACTGCCCATTTTTCAAGTCGTTGTTTGGATTCTAACACACGGTACATAGACAAGTACATCCTTTATGAATTTTAAAAGACTCCTTTACTTTAATTTTCCGGAAAGTAGACTACTGAAGAATTTCAATTCCCCCTCCCCCAAACTGAATACCTCCAATATCCAAGCCAATTTAGGTTTCCAAATTCGAAATGCTACTACTGCCATAGACCCATAAATTAGTTGCTTTCAGATTTCATAAGAACCTATTTTCTTGAAACCAGTTGTTTGTTTTCCCTTTAAAACTAAATCCTTTGAAGCACACCTAAACTTCTCTACCTACAATACCAAAAGTTATTCAACTTGACAAACCATAAAGCCCACCACGTTTTGTAAGCTGTTTATTTAACAGTGATAAGATGGTCCATAAATCAAGATTGGCTATACTTGACAAACCTTGAAGCCCAACAAATTCAAAATATTATTTTACTTGTTAATATCAATAGTGATAAGATGGTCCATAAATCATGTTTGGCTACTTGTTTTAATTCACTGTAAATCTAGTAAACCCCTTGACAAAAACGTTAAAGCTGCATGTCGTATGTTTATGAACTAATTGTTATCTACGTATTATTCTAGAGATTGAGTTTAAAAATGAAATATCATTATGCTAAGGCATCAAGGTTCAATTCTTTAAGAAAAATATGTTTCATGCTCTTTAATCCAAATTATAAGTCGATTAAAATTATCATTGAGATACTTTAACCGGAAGATAAAGAAATTAAAACCAATTTAATTTTTCAATGTTATCTTTTATTAATGATTGTTCAGAAAATTGAATTGCTTAAAATCTACTCTTTTAATTTAAAAGCACGCTAAGTCAGTTCTTAACAATGAGAAAAATATAATTGAACTCATGAAAAGATAGTAGCACTTAACATCAATTAAAATAAAAGGATATGAAAATATTGAACAACCAAAAATAAAAGAATTTAGCAATTCATACCATATATTGGATTAAAGAACAATTCACAAACTTACTCAAAGGACATTCCCTTTAGCCTTAGCTAGAGTTCTAGCAACTCATTACAAAGGAAAACATAACTAAATTCTGAATGAAATGGATAAAGAAATCTGTCGTAGTGGTCCCCTTGCCAAATAAGTTGATGGGTGATTTATAGTAGTTAATGAGGTGAGTGGAAAGTTAAGACATTCATGGTGGGTAATGAAAGGTGTAACGCCCCTGACCCATTTTATAAGAAAAATTAAAAATTAAAAATTAAAATAACGGAGTTATTGAATTTGGTAATTTAAAAGGAATTAAATGGATTTAAAATAATAAAAATTGGAATTAATTGGAATTTAATAATTAAAAGGGCAAATTGGTCAACTTCATTTTCGAAAAAGAATTTGGCAAAACGAGTTGCGCCATTGCGTTTGGCTCGTCGAAATGAGTTCGTAGACGCGCGGCACGCTGGATCGCGACATGTGGAGGACCCGGAAACCTCTAGAAACCGACAGGGGCAATTTGGTAATTTAGGAAAATTTGTTTAAAACCCCCAATCAGCTCGCGAGTACGGACAGAATCGCTCCCCTACCTTTCTTGACGAATCCCCCACAGCCTTTCCCGATGAAAACCCGACCCTCCCCCTCTGTTTTGTCGCAGAAATTTTCGACGGCCACCACGGTCGTTTCCGGCCACGCCCAGCCGCCATCCACCACTCAAATTCTTCGTCTCTCTCCCCTCTACACTTCTATGTAGGTCTCCAGCCTCGAATCCTTGGGATTTGCTCGGAATCTCGATCGAAAACCACGACAAAAACCCATAAAAATCCCGACTGAACCAGTCACCTTTTCGGCCAAGTCTGGCCGTCACCGGCCATGATACCTCACCCAAAACACTCTCCAATGTCCCCTTGGTATAACCCCTGAAGAATTTGGCTCGATTCCATCTCAAGATCGCAGATTCGAAACCTAGCAATTTTCTAGGTTTCCGGCGACAAATCCGGCATTTTGACCCGTTTCCCGGCCAAATTGGCCGTCCACCAAGAAGGGTAAGTTGCTCCTCTCTATGTGCTTGATTTGTGGTAGGAAGGGTGCAGGAAGATTTTGAGTTGGGTCGTCGCCGAAAATCGCTTTGGACACCCACGCGTTGCCAGCGCGTGGGCCCACTTGTGACGGCCCAAAACTATTTCTAAATTATCCCTACGTCGTCCCAAGTGCGACTATACACTTGGTTTTGGAATTGGAGATCGTATGACCGTTGATCGGATATTACGCCTAATAGGCGATATCGGGGTTCAACGTGTTCGGACCGTCGGATCGATTCCAATTTCAACTATGTCGTTTCTTGAATCTCTAGAGTCGTGTAGGAACTCGCGGATCGAGATTTGGAGCCACGGATGTTCCGAATCATCGACTTTAAGGTTGGGTGTCTCGGAAACCGTCCGATCGTGCGATCGTGAGAAATCCGACCGTTATGTCGAGACCAAACCTTCGGGACGTGATTAGGTGACTTTGTTGGATCTTTAAGGACGTTGGGATCCATTTGGTGGTTGTGGGCCCCGGCGGCCCGGGTTGACCAAGTTTGACTAAGTTTGACCCGGGAGTTGACTGAGCGTCTCCCGAGGTCGCATCGTGATTCTTTGAGCGTCGTTGATCTTAGAATCTTTCGTCTAAAAAGTTAGGGTTTTGAATTTAATTTCTCGTTTGGTTCACTGTGATTAATCGAATCCTCATTTCTTCGATTAGGTACTCGGGCTTCTCTTACTCAGGAAGCAAGACCCTTTTCAGGGTTAAGCAGCATGAGACCATCAGTGAGTGGACTTTGTTTTTAAACATGCATTATTTTAAAGAATGAATTGGATTGCATATAAAATGATTTATCTCGACTTTCGGAATTTAAATATCGTTTTAAATTGTGAGATTGGTTTGAAGGAATTATTTGAATATAATTTATATTTGAGCTTATGCATGTTTTGGGTCCTGGGCTTTATGTGGTTATATTTTAAATATTGACTTAATATCGGATCTTTGGCATTTATTGAATATATTGGATTATATTTAAATATTGAGATTTGTGGTTAATGTGAGTATTGGATGACATGTGGGATTATAATCTCGGTTTGGGTTTGAATTGTGAATTTTCTTGGGTTATGTAACATTGGGGTGCTATATAGTTTTCAAACTATGAATTTGAAGGATATTAATAATAAGTAAGCTTTACGAAGGCTTTGGGTTCGAATATTATATTTTAAGAATGGTTATTTATACTTTAATTATATTTGATAAGTTGAGGTATATGACTTTGCCGGGTTTCGAAGCTTATATAATTTGGTTATTCGAATCTTGGGATTCCTATATGGATTTAATTAGGGGATTTTTCTATTTACCTTAAAATTTGAAGTGAAGAATATCTTGGGTTATTTCTATACCCTTGGGAAAGTATATATATTATATATTCTCTATTTTGTAAAATCTATATTTTTATATCTTCAAGAATTTATATTCTATCTTTTGGGAAACTATAAGTTATACATTCAGAGAATCTATATCCTATATCTTTGGGAGGCTATATTCTATACTTTGGGAAGTTATATGTTATATTTTTAGGAAGTTGTATTCTATACTTTTGGGAAACTATAAATTTTACTTTTGGGAAACTATAAATTTTACTTTTGGGAAATTATACATACATTACTAAGAAACTTATATTTATATTATTAATTGAACATTTGGGCAATCCTATCCCAATAAGTGTCGGGATTGGACTATATAGTTGGAGGATTTGACTTTAGAATTATTATATTATTTTATTTATGGACTTAACGGGAAATCTTTAATATTTTGAAGTTTTGAATGTCGTGAGTCATTATCTTCGAATTTATGTTCTATACCTTTGGGAATCTATATATATATATATATATATATATATATATATATATATATATATATATATATATTGTATCTCTTGGGAAACTTTTATCTATCTTTTGAATGGAATATTTGGGCTATACTTTGAAGAGTCGTATTTACATCTCAAACATATATCTTGAATTATGCGATGGGTTAAAATAAAAGTTTTAAGAAATGGGCTTCTTATATTTTAATTATACATATTGGGGTTATGTTATCGTTTTGTTTTGGAGGAATGATATTTGATCATATTATCGGAATTTATGTTAGCATTTGGGTTTTGTGATTATTTTGAGTATATATGTTGAGTATTGAGTTTTGGGTGTATATATATGTGTGTGTGTGTGTGTGTTTTCGGGTTTTGGCATGTTGCAAGTATCTTGAGTTATATGGTAATTTGGAGAATGTATACTTATATGTATGTCTGGTTATGTGTGGGGTACGTGGGTGTAATGATGTTGGAAAGTGAGTGGGTTGTGGTCATGTCAATTGAAGTGCTATAAGCACTACCCTATGTACCTCCCGGTTACGGAACTTTGGAAAATGGATACTTGGATATGTCGGATACCGGTGCACCCTTGATTGGGTGTATTTGTAGACCCTTAGCGGGGTAGTCTGCGCGCGTGGGACTGGTCACGGGAGTACTAGTATTGAGGATTCTGCTGTATGCGTGATAAGCTTAGTCCCAGTTGGAAGGCTCGTTCCTCGGCCACATGGTTGTTGAGAACTCCTCTATGTGGTTCAGTCAAACAATCCTGTTGGGATTGTTTCCCGATACAATATTGGTGTGAGAGTCTTACTTTATGTTTTATTTTTATTATTATTATTATTATTATTATTATTATTACTACAGCTTCTTTCTTCTTTTCTTTGGGTGAGGATACTTCCTCGCTGCGGTCTCTACGAGGCATGCGGTTGGTTGAGTGTGGGAAAGCTACAAGGTAAAGTCTACTTAAGGTGTGCGTACTTTGTTACTATGTTGTTTGTTTTGGGTTCCGTGGAGTCGTCTTGTTTTGGAACTTTAATGTTGTTTTGTTACAAGAACTTTATTGATTTTCGTCCTCATGGATTTCAAGTGGTTTCTGTTTATATTTTATTTGAGGATCAGTTTTGGGAGGTTATGCCTCGGGAAAAAGGAAACGAAAAAGGTTTGGAATTTCTTTATTCCTTTATTATTTTGAAGTATTGGGTTTGGGAATCAACTACGTATACTAAGGTCTTGAACTGCTATGTTTTGCATCGTTTTAAAATAAATAAAAAGGTGGGGTTAGTGTCACATCCTGCAATTGCTTCAAAGAAGACGATATTGTCCGCTTTGGTAGGGGCCCTCACGGTTTTGTTTACGGGAACTCACGAGCAACTTCCCAAGAGGCCACCCATCACAGGATTGCTCTAAGGCACGGCTCGCTTAACCGGAGTTCCCACAACTCCGGCGGGTGAGCTCCCAAAAGCCTCGTGCTATTTGGAGGTGGGCATGTACATATAAGGCACATCACCCTCTCCGTTGGCCGATGTGGGATCTCACAATCCACCCCCTTAGGGGCCCGACGTCCTCGTTGGCACACTCGCACCATACGATAGAGTGGCTCGATACCAAATTGTCACATCCGGGATCGCTCGCGTAGCACGATATTGTCCGCGGTTTTGTTTTGGGAACTCACAAGCAACTTCCCAAAGAGGTCACCCATCCTGGGATTGCTCTAAGCAACAACTCGCTTAACTTCTGAGTTCCCACAACTCCGGCCGTTGATCTCCCAAAAGGCCTCGGGCTAGAAAGATACGTGCCCACACATATAAAGCACTTCACCTTTCCCACGAGCAACTTCCCAAGAGGGTCACCCATCCCGGGATTGCTCTAAGCCACAACTCGCTTAACTTCTGAGTTCCCACAACTCCGGCGGTGAGCTCCCAAAGCGCCTCGCTAGGAAGATACGTGCCCACACATATAAGGCACTTCACCTTTCCCTCCCCGAGCAATATGGGATTGCTCACCGTTCTTGCTTTCCCAAGCTCACGGGTCTTACAATCCACCCCCTTGGGGCCCAGCGTCCTCGCTGGCACATTTCGATCGGGGTCCAAATTGCTACCAAATTATCACATCCTGAATTGCTTCGCCGTAGCACGATATTGTCCGCTTTGGGCCGGGGCCCTCACGGTTTTTTTCGGGAACTCACGAGCAACTTCCCAGTAGGTCACCCATCTTGGGATTGCTCTAAGCCACAACTCACTTAACTTCGGAGTTTCCACAACTCTGAAGCTAGTGAGCTCCCAAAAGGCCTCGTGCTATTTGGAGGTGGGCATGTACATATAAGGCACATCACCCCCTCTCCGTTGGCCGATGTGGGATCTCACAGTTAGTATGTTGTTTTAAGTATTGAAACTTGTTTTCGTCCACTCACACTTTTCTGTTTTGCGCCCCCAGGCTGTTGTGCCGCGAACCGAACTTTCAAGCCGAGCTTTCCTTTCCGCGAACTTCGACCGAAGGGTAGAACTTCTATGTCCATTTCTCTTGAGGTTTAATTTTTGTTTAAATTCAATTGCCCTTAAATATGCTCTGTTACCGCCCATTAGGATTGGATTTGAAGGCCGGAGGCCTATTGTGTATTCGTAATTGTTTCTTTGGCGCTTGGGTTGTAAACTGTGTGTTGTTTGGCGAGTTGAAGTTTTTGGGTAAGTCAGTTTTTCAGGGAGACTCATTTAAATTTCGGCAGAAGTCTCGACCCTTTTCCCTTTGACTTGGAGTAGGAAGTGTATTTCTTTAGTAAGTGGGCTCGGCATCTGTCGGATGTCGGAAAACCACAGGGTTCGGCACGGATTCCGAGGGGAATTCGGGTCGGGCCCTGTCAAAAGGTTTAAGTGAGGGATTAATTGGATTAAACATGTGTTGATGGTGGAGAGTTAGTGGAAAAGAAATAACGGTGAGGTAGTGGGCGTTAAATGGCTATGAATGACATGAAATAGGCTCTCTAGCTTCAATTGTTGTGTCTTCTCTTCTCCCTCTTTACTTCTCTTTATAATCACAATAATCCCACAATCAATTCTTCAATAAAATCCGCTAGCAATTCTCTTCACACTTGGCTTGAACTTGGACAACTATATATCTTCATCTTTTGGCTTTCCAACTTCCTACAAAAGATAAATTCACCTAATAAGTTCACCAAATTAATACAGAAAATTTATAAATCCAATTGGTGATAATAAAATGTAACAACAAGTGAAATTATATTTATTAAGCCAAAATTATATCATAAAGTCTCAAAAATAATATTAAAAAGATGTAATTTGAGACTCTCATCACTCATCTTTTAATAGGGATGGGTCCTATGTTGTTGGGATCAGTCTCATGCTGTCTAGAATTTCAATCTAAAGTCCAAGTAGTTGATTTCTGAAACTAAATGAGTTGTAAGTGTACAAAATGCAGAAACGATAATATAAAGTTAATTTGTTAGGCACACAAACAAGGATGCAAAATCCTCATTAACAAGCCAAAATCATACAACAAAATCGGGATTATAAATTTTGGGATTTTAAAGTCCAAGCATGATATGGTAGATATGGGAGCTGCTACAATGAGGGGATGTGAGTGAGGGGTTCAATCCAACCATCCAATCATTAAAAAGTTTAAGTTCAAAATTTCCTTTATATTATTGGATATTGGTATTGAACCCCTGACCCACAATCCCTCATTATAGCATTTCCATGGTCGATGTATACATATATAATGTAGCTTACATAAAATTTTAACTTCTTACGCTTTTTAACATCAACTAAAATGCTAGAGTAAAATTAATTTTTTGTGTGGGAAGTTAAAACATGTTTAACCAAAAAGACAATACAGATAATCTTTAGATTTATTTGTTCCATAACTCACTATCTATGTAGTTGATCATAAATTTAAATGTTTGTTCTGTTGTGGGTGTTGATGAGCAAGCATGCCAGTTGGTACATGAACATTTGTGCTGTAATATAAAAGTCAGAAGGGGTGTACTGTAATGCAGAATTCTCTGAAGGAATATTTGAAGCAGTAAAAATCTGTGCTAGATGGAATGGTTTAAGAATGGGGTAAAACAAGACTATAAGAAATTACCTAGACAGCAAAACCAAAAGGCTTGGCTGAGCTAGGCAGTTTCAGTTTTTCAGAAGGTGTTAGGAAGAGTTGGGAGTTTCATCAACTTTGTAAGAGGGACAATGCCTATTTTCTGTCTATATAAAGTGGAATGAGAGTGAGGATTGTATTGCACAGTCAAAAAGCAACCACCTTGAAGTTCTAGTCTGTTTGTCTTTTGGTGATTCTTCTGATTGGCGATTAATTTACTTATTTTTACATTATGAACTTCTTTACCATGTCCTAATTTTTGTTAACTGGCTAAATTTTAAGGAAAGAAATGTACTGCATATCCAGCGGTGAAGCTTAATGTGGTTTTGTCGGGAGCAACATGGCTGGAACCTGATCCAATAGATCGTTGCTTCACGGATGGAAATTTGGTTACTGGAGCAGCGTGGTCGGGCCACCCCGAGTTCATTTCTCAGTTAATGACATTGCTTGATATTCAAGTATCATTCTAGTTGCTGTTTACCTGGTCAGCGGCTTGCATGTACTATATGTAATTCATGAAAGAATAAAGCATGTATGTTGTGTTATGTTAAGGTGACGTTTGTATATATGAGGGAACAAGTGACACTCTGGTTTTGATCTGTATATGCCATGTTCCATGCAAGTTTGGTAGTGGATGAAGCTTGTATTATACTACTTATGCTTTAGAAGGACAGCATGATTTATTAGTCGTCGGCCCCCTTGGTTTCTATCTCTCTCACCGTACACCTCGAAGTTGTCTAGAGTTAGCTTGTATTTTCACAACCATCCTGTAACCGCGAAATGAGAATCCACATGATATTGCATTTTCTTTTGGGTGATAGTTTGTTGACAAAACCAGACCTCATAACACAAAGCAAGCAGATCTGGTGAAAATCAACATGGCAGTCGAGGTCAAATCAACGCGAACGCTACTCAAAACTATCACAACTCAAAAAGCATGACCTGATGCCAATGGATTCCACTATAGTGGTGGTAGATTCCCGTTTCCCCAATGGCACAAGAAAAACTTTCATGGAACGGGGATAGATTGTAGTCTATCCTCGTCCAATCACCGGCGCCATGTGGACAAAAATACTCTCTCTCAACAAAGTTGTCACATACCACGCGATGATTGGAGGATAGGACCGTTCCATGAAAGTTTTTTCCAATGGCACCCAGGTTCAAAACTCCATGGTTTCTTTCCTCCAATGTAACAAAAAAAAACCATGACCTGTTAGAGATAAAAATTACATTTATTATCCATACATGTTAGGAGATAAACATTACATTCAATTAGCTATCCCGTCGACATGTCCGCGTGGTCCTTATGGGCTGGGGCACACACGTTGTACAATAAAGGCAAGAGGAAGATGAGGACTGTAAAGAGCTTTTCTATAGTATAGGGACATTAGCTTGGAAGCATTGAGGTTTTTTTTTTCAATCGAAAAGGAAGCATTGAGCTCGAATATTCGAATATTCACAATAACACAGTGAGTCCGCTCCTTTGCAGTAAAATTTGAATATTTCTCTAATAATTTCGACTATCACTCCGCAATAAAACAATGAGTCCACTCATTTGCACTTAAATTTGTGTTCTTTGCACTCAAATTTGAATATTCTCCTAACAATTTAAATTATCATTTACACTCACAACTAAAGAATAAAAGAGTGAGTCGGCCTCTTTGCACTGAAGTTTGAATCACCCTCAAATAATTTTGAGTTACGTGGTCCGTGAAGACAACAAACTCCAGTTTAAATCTTCCTCCAATAATTGACTCACTCGGTCGGTGAAGAAGACGACAAAAAAGATCAAGCTTGGATATGGTGATTAGGGGCTCGAAACTAAAATACTTATCCGAACTGAAAAGAGAGATGCCACGTTAACCATCACTTTGGAAGCTTGGATATGGTGATTAGAGGTTTTTTGTTTTTATTGAAAAGGAAGCATTAAGCTCGAATATTCGAATTCCTTTGCACTAAAATTTGAATACTTCTCTACTAATTTAGACTATCACTTTAGTTGCACTCACAAGAGAGTTGCACTCTAAGTTTGAATCATCCTGAAATAATTTAGAGTTACGTGGTCGGTGAAGACAACAAACTCAAGTTTGAATCTTCCTCCAATAACTAACTGCGACGTGTCTAGCTGACTCCACAAACCTCCAAAAACGCTTGTGTTTTTAAAGCAAGCTTTCTTCCTTTATCAGACCATCTCTCTCTCTGAAAAAGAAGAAAGAAAAAAGAAGAAAGAAGAAAGAAAAAAGAAGAAAGAAGAAAGAAGAAAGAAACTAAAGAAATAAGAAAAGAAATGGTGAATCCGAAAGGCGAGGAGCGGAGGAGGGTGTTGTTACTGTGCGGGGACTACATGGAAGATTACGAGGCAATGATCCCATTTCAAGCACTGCAGGCATTTGGAGTCTCTGTTGATGCAGTTTCTCCTGGCAAGAAAGCTGGTGATATCTGCTCCACTGCCATAACCATTCAAGTAGAGTCCACTGAACAGGTCAAACTCTGTCTTTCCTTCCTGTTAATTAATTTATTTTGTATCCCTTTACTCTTGTTTTAATTTGTGTGTTTGGTTTGGTTTTCTGTACGTACGTACCTTTTTGGGTTACAGGCTAATACCGAATCTCAAGGTCACAAGTTCACACTGAATGCAACATTTGATGACATTGAATTTGACGAATATGATGGTCTAGTTATACCAGGAGGACGATCTCCTGAACATCTTGCTACGCATGCAGCGGTTGTAGAATTGGCGAGAAAATTTTGTGAGTCCAGAAAGCCAATCGCTGCTATTTGCCATGGGCAGTTGGTCTTAGCAGCTGCAGGCGGGCTTAAAGGTCGCAAGTGCACAGCGGTTTCAACTGTGAGACCTGGATTGGTTGCTGCTGGTGCTCACTGGGTACAACCAGAGTCATTGTCAGGGTGTGTTGTTGATGATAATCTGGTTACTGGGGTCACTTATTATGGCAATCCTGAGTTCCTTAGGCTTTTGTCAAGGCACTAGGAGGCAACATATCTGGTGCAGAGAAAAGGGTCCTGATAATCTGTGGAGTAAGTTTTCTTTTCTTTTCTTTTATCTACATATCATATGGCTTTTAGCCAATGATTAAACTGTTAGATAATCATCATCATCATTTAATTGCTCCCCTCCCCAATATTTGTAGGACTACGCGGAAGATTATGAGGTAACTGTGCCTTATCAGTCCCTTCAAACTGTAGGATGCCATGTTGATTTGGTTTGCCCCAAGAAGAAAGCCGGTGATACCTTCGCAACTGCTATCCGTGATCTTGAAGGGGGCCAAACCTACAGTGAGACGGAGGGACATAATTTGGTTTTCACCGCTGACTTTGAATCTATAGATGCCTCAAGTTATGATGCTCTTGTATTCCCTGGAGGTAAAGCTCCAGAGTTTTTGGCACTGGATGAGGGTGTTATTGTATTGGTGAAACAATTTATGGAAGCCAGGAAACCAGTTGCATCCATCTGCCATGGCCTGCAAATTATAGTTGCTGCCGGTGTTGTGAAGGTATGGTTCTTAAAGAAAAAACATAATATAATGCTTCCCGTTTTAATTATAATATAATGCTTCCCGTTTTAATTCTTTATCGATTGCACTTGAAAAGGAAAAACAAAAGGTTTACATCTAGTGCTTTGTATTTTGGTTCTGTTGAACTGATCTGTTGTGACCTATTAACCTCTTAATTGTAAATAACTATTGGGAAGAGGGAGGTTAATGTACTCTTTAAAATCGCAAACGAGATGATATTTTTTCTGTTTCTTTTGATGAGTGGTTAATGTACTTATTTTCTGATTAGGCACTTTTTAGCATGCCATAATTGGTTTAATTGGCTATATTTCAGGGGAAGAAATGTACTGGATACCCAGGGATGAAGGGTCATGTGGTTACGTCAGGGGGGACGTGGGTGGAACCGGATCCAATAGATCGTTGTGTCACTGATGGAAATCTAATTACCGCAGCAGCGTGGCATGGCCATCCAGAGCTTATTTCTCAGTTGATGGCATTGCTTGATATTCAAGTATCATTCTAGGCAGGTCCCCTGCTTCCAAGTAATAAATGTAATTCCATAAACGATTAAGAGAATAAAAGGAAAAGAAACATAGTCAGAAACTCCGTGTAATTCAATAAAAGAATAAGAGCATAGTTAAGTTGATGTCTGTATCTGTGAGGGAACAATGATGCTCTGATTCTGCTCTGCATGTACCACTAGGTTGTGGATGGATCTTGTATGTTCGTAACTACGTAATGTTGATTATAATTTTTATGGAAATCCTTGAATCTGCTTTCAGATCTAGCGTTTGCATTCCTAGTTTAATCATTCATTCATAGTGCATATAAGATTAGGGACCAACCCCTCGCCCAATCTTATTTTAGACAATCCAAAATACCTATAATGGCCAATTACAAATATTAAGATCACAATTATAATAATGAATGAAACAAGGAATATAAATTGATTAAAAATAAAGTATTAACTCAATAACGTAGAATCATCATGTTAGGTTACATTGGATCCCTAGCAAAGAATTTAGTTACCCTTGGTCATCTTAGAAACAAACAACATACTTATGAATATAAAATACAAAGTTTGAATTAAGATAGAAAAACTCTTAGATACAAAGTTTTCTGACTCTGGGAAGCCAATTTAGCGGCTAAGAATGTGAATATGTGAGTTGGGAGATTTGAGATATTGAACAGTATGCTGGGGTTCTTTCAAAAGCCTTGAAAAGATATACTTATAAGCTACGCAAAAAAGAGAAATAGGTCAACGTGGGATAGGAGAGAAAAATAAGAATATCCAATTAGAATAGGGTGTTTGTTTTCTTGATTGAGTTTGGCCTTGAATTTTGATGCACTTCTTTGACCAGACCTAACGCCAACTGATCAAGGCAATTGTAGATGATTTATAATTGACCTAACAGATTTAAACAAGATTGATTTTATAAAGGCCATTGATTAGGGTATAGTATCATGATTATCATTGTACAATATTTGTTTTTTTTAATGTGCATTGTTCATGACAAAATATTCTACTGACGTTAAAATCTTTAATATTATGATTCAAATTGCAATAACCCAGAATAAACAAAAATGAATGAATAAGGTGAAAATGGTGTATGTGTTCTTGAACCTGTCTTCATGAAGCGGTATACAAAAATCAAGTTCAGCTACTTGTTTTAATTCATTGTAAATATAGTAAACCACTTGACAAAAACGTTAAAGCTGCATGTCGTTTGTTTATGAACTATTATCTACGTAATTCTAGTCAGTGATCAAAATTTTATATTTCTCCTTTGCTTGTTCTTCACAACCACGTCATCTCCACACTTCAAGGCAAGGTGTTCTAAGGCCGCCTTCATCTGGGCCTAATTGACAGGACCGACCCCGAATTCCTCAGAACCCAAGACCGACCCTGTGGTTTTTAGGACGTTAATACAATGCCGGCCCATTTACTAAAAATGAAAATCCCAATTCCCGAGGCAAAGAGAAAAGGGCCGAGACTTCTGCTTAAAATTCGGTAGAGTCTCCCCTGAAAAATGGACTAAACCAAAATTCAACCTGCACAAAACAACAGACACAAAACTCAAACGCCAGCACACAACAGTTTCAAAGGCACACAAATCGCAATTTTGGCCTCCGCCCATGAATTCAATCCTAATTGGCAATATCAGAGCATTTCTAATTCAGAATTTAAGTTTACAAAATGAATACAAATTTAAAAGGAAAGTTTACAATGATGAGAACCTACTTAGGCTCAGGACTCGAAAGACGATGCTCAGCTTTGCTACTCAACTCAGCTCGCTATTGTCTGGGGAGCGCAAAATAGAAAAGCGTGAGTGGACAAAAATAAAGTTTTTGCAACTTAAAAACGAAACTTGTAACCCCACCTTTTTGAATATAACGTAGAAAACATGCAATAAATACTTTTATATACATACTCATAACAAAAATCAGAATACACTTAGAATAAATAGAGAAAGGCTTAAGAACTACCCAAACTTAGCTCTCGTACGAATAACCAACTCGTAATGTAGAAACACACTATGAAAGTCATTTATATATATATAATCAATTTGAAACCAGAATAGTTCAAAATAATAGGAAACCCAAACTCAACTCAAAGGATTGTACTTAACTCCCGATCAAAACCAAATTCATAAAGATAGTCAAACCCACAACGAAGAAATTTCAAACAAAACTAAACCAAACTAAAAATATACGGAAATAGATGTTAAAAACCAAATCGAGGAGATTCCAAACAAAACCAACTTCAAGAAAAAGGACTCGACTCGACTCTTCCCAAAATCCCGACCTCGACTCAAAACACATGCCCGTAGGCGTTGGGAGCGAGGAAGGATCCTCACCGGAGAAAATAAGAAAGGATTCGTATAATTTAATAATAATATAGTAATATATATATATATAAGTATATAAGAAATAAAGTGTATAAAACTATATATATAAGTATGTAAAACCGACATCAACACCAAGAATTTGTACCGGGGAAACAATCCAACTAGGGGATTGTTTAGCTTAGCCACATGGAGGAATCCTCAACAACCATGTGGTCAGGGGCGAGCCATCCAACTGGGGGACTACCGCTCTACTGTACACACGCCGGTACTATTCAACTCCACGTGTGTACGTATCCAATCCAAGTCCTATGCTCATAGACTGCCCACCAAGGCCTTCGGCAAACCCAGCCAAGGGTGCCCGGACCTCTGCTACACGCCTGAAATTCCAACGCCACATGTAGCAGAGTAACAATAACAAAACGTGTTTCATACGCTGAAAATTTCCAACGCCACGTGTGGACACAGAAATAGGGGATGGTACAGACTGGTGTAACTCTGACACCTCATAACCCAACTCACCAAACCGGGTCCCACAGACCCACTTCCCAAATGACACCACTCAAATATTCCAAACCCAAGTACTTATACAATCGGACGCTTAACGTCCATAACCCACCACCCGACATATAAATAATATATAAATATATAACGAAACCCTCAAAATCCCAAAACATAAGGTCGACTCAAATTCAACACGAGTCCCAAATATCCATGCATAAATCCAAAAATTCACAAAATCTCGTAGATCGAAAATAAAATAATAATATAACCTCATATCCGACGTATAATCAAATATATATATAAGAATAAAAGTCAAAGTCCCAAACCACAAATTCAACCCAACACACACCAAAACGTCTCGAATTCCAAATGTAAAACATAAAAGCCAAGAATACGGCATAGTTCGATATAACAATACTAGAATTCAAATTAAAATTCCAAGAAATCCGCACTATGACAAACTCAATATAAATCAATATTAAAATTTCCAATTATAGATTCAAGAATCGACAATATACCCTAGGTCGACATTATATTAATATCATGTTCTTGATACGACAACAAACCCCATATATTAAATATAATGTTTTAGAATTCATAAAACGTTAATATCTAATATCAAAACAATATTAAGAATCCGAAAATTCAATGAAATCAATAATGTACGTTAAAAACAAAAGTCCACTCACAATACGCCGAGCCGGATCACCTATTTTGAGAAATACGAGAATTGGATTAGAAACGTACGTTGAATCAAATGGAGTTTCTAGGAGCAAACCATGACTTTCGACAAGTGGGACAGCCTCGGAAGACTCACGGTCAACCAAGCGGTCAAACTTCCCGTTTTGGTCAACTGGATCCACGGGGCCCACAACCTCAAATTGAATCCGAACGTTCCTAAGAGTCCAACAAAGTCAACTAATCATGTCCCGAAGGTTTGGTCTCGATCGAGTGGTCGGATTTCTTGCAATCGCAAGATTGGACCTTTTTTGTTAATTTAAACTTTAAGTCATTGATCCGGAGCATTCGGCGCTCCGATCAACAATCCGCGAATTCTGACACAATCCCAGAGGTTCAAGAAACAGCATATTTAAAATTGGAATCGATCCAACGGTCCGAACACATCGAACCCGGATATCTCATATTAGGCGAAAATCCGTTCGACTGTCATACGATATCCAATTTCAAATCTGAGCATACCTTCACGCTCGGGACGACGTTGGGATAATTTAGGAATGAATTTGGGCCGCTACAAGAGGGCCCATGCGCTACCACACGCATTGGCAGCGCGTTGGGTGTCCAAAGCATTTCTCGTCTCCGAAAAATCTCCGAATTACTGAGCAAAATTTACACCAAAAGAACAAGCAGGTTGAGAAGGGTGTTTTAACTAACTGGGTTGAGGGCCAATTTGGCCAAAAAACACCTTGAACAGCTAGATTTTCGTCGGAGAAAACCTAGAAAATTCTAGGGTTTGATATGTGAAATCCTGATGGAATCAAGCCAAACCTTCAAGGGCTTTTGTCAAGGAGGTAAGGGAGAGTGTTTTAGGAGTGGTTTTGTGGCTGGTAACTGCCGGAGTTGGCCGGAATCGCAACTGGTGGGATCGGAAAAACTGGGTAGTTTTTGGCTTAGTTTTTTTTCTCAATTTTCAGAGTTAATCACAAGGTTTCAAGGCTGGATTTTCACGTAGAAATGTAGAGGAGGAAGAGAGGGATTGATTTTGGGTGGTGTGCCGGCCAGCAGTGGCCGGAAATGGGCGAGAACGCAGGCCAAAACCGCCGGATGTTGTGGTCTGTTCGAAACAGAGAGGGAGAGTCAAGGTTTCGAGGAGAGAGAAGAGGGTGATGTGAATTCTGATTGGTCCACCCCCATTTCAGGATTTTTTTTAAAAAAAATTTGAAATTCCCAAATTGTCCTTTTAGTTTCTAGAGGTTTGCATGCTTGTTTTAAATCGAAATCGAGCGTGCCATGCATCTACGAACTCGTTTCAACAAGCCGGACTCAATGGCACAACTCGTTTCACCAAATTCTTTCTCGAAATTAAAATGACCTTTTTGCCTCTTTAATTATTAATTAATAATAAATTTCCAAAAATTTTAAATTTATATGTATCATTTTAATTTATTTAATGATTTTATTTATTTTAGTTTAATTTATTATATTTTTAATTAATTTTCCTTATTATTTTGTTCGGGATGTTACACTAATCCTTCCTCTTTTGGGTCCAGCTCCCCTTCTCCCCGTGGGGCTTTGCAGTGTTATAATTGTCATGGTTATGGCCGTATTGTTGCTGTCTGCCCATCCAAAGCTACTTTCGTGCCTGCTCCTCCTTCTCATCTTCAAGGCATGACCGCTCACCATTCGTCCCATGGTGGCACACAATAATGGGTTGCTGATACCGGGGCTAACACCCACATCACCAATGACTTACGCCATTTATCCCTTGCTAGAGAGTATCATGGTTCCGATAATGTTGGAGGTGTGCTTGGTGGAACAGGTTTGCCTATTACCCATATATGTCAGTACCGTATCTCTCACCTTAATTCCTCATTTTTTCTTAATAATATTCTTCACTGTCCTAACGTCTCTCTTCCCCTTTTATCTGTTCATAAATTCTCTATTGACAACAATTGTTTCTTCACCTTTTTCCTTGACTATTGTTTTATTCAGGATTTGGCGACGAGGAATATTCGTTTTTTGGGCAAGAGTAGCAATGGCCTATATCTATTTTCCTTCTCACCGAATGAGTTATTTCAAATTTTGCCTGATTGTGTTGCTTTGCTAGGTGTTCGTGTCGACTGCTCCGTGTGGCACTCTGGTCTTGGTCATCCTGCTTCGTTTACTTTACAATTTTTGTTTTCTCATAATAAATTGTCATCTTATGTGTGACGCCCTGAAAAATTCCAGAATATTTTTCGCGCACTTTAAAAAATTGCACGGTCCATTTTGAGGTAAGTGGCATTTCTTTTCCAAGTAAATATTGTCATTATGTTTAAGATTAACATATGTCTGAAATTATGAAGTTAGAATTTTGGTTCTTTGACTTCATGGAAAATTAATAGACGTCATTATGAGCCTGTGGTATTTTTCTGAACTTGGAAGTATTTTTATTGAATTTTTGAAGTTGAAAAATAGGAAAATTAAATTAGAATTTCCACATGGCATTTTGTGATTGGTTGGAACATGTCACCATACCACATGTCAACATCTGGTTGGTTGGAAGACTTGGAAAACTATGGTGTATAGCGCTATACCATACGTACATTTAATCTAGCCGTTGATCGATTCTAGATTAGATCTGGACCATAGATCATATCAAAGACTTTTGACTTGATCTAGGCCTTTAGTTTGGTTATTGGGAATGCATCTGGACCATCCATCTTGAAGCTATCATGTATCTTCTTACAAATAATCCAAAACTCATATTTTAATATGAGCCTTCAAATTAAATATTCAAATCGATCCGAGCCGTTAAGGATTTCTATAAATACCCCCTCCCCTAATTCTCTTATTTCCTCACACCAAAACTCTCCCAAAAATCATCCTCCCTCTCTTCCTCTCCTCCTCCACCATCAAAGCCACGTCACTATTCATGATCATTATTCACCTGAAACCGCTCGTGGTATTCATCGTTTCGTGCCATCTTCACTCGGGGACTATTCACTCATGGTACTATTCATCATAGTATTTTACCGATGTAATTTCTCTCCCTTACCTCGTCTTTTATTCATTTTCAATTTCAAATTTCCATTCCTAGCTGTGATGCTGCCCAATTTTAAATTGCTAAATTCAATTAATTATATTTTCTTAAATTGGGTAATTTTCCAGATTATTCTTAAAAATTGAAACCCTATGCCGTTACTCTGCCTGTTTGAACACCGATCAAAATATTATTATGGACCTACATTTCCCATACTCCTTGGACTATTTTTACCGAAACCTATTTCCTCCGGTTCATATGTATGAACAATATTATACTATTTTGACTTTAGCTTTCTTGTCTTTGTGAATTCACTTTGTTTTCGGACTAGATATGGAACTTGAATGACTTTTGGACATTTTGGACCATATTACAATTACCTAAGACTTCAAGGACCTATGGACAATTATTGGACAATATGAGGATCGAATGACAATTTGGACAGTTAAAGGACCAAAGTGCAATAAAAATTAATATAAGGACCAAATTGAAATAAACATAAGCATAAGGACTTAAGTGCAAATAAGAAATTTTTAGTAACATTTTTAAATGTTGGACTAACGCTCAGTTTCCCAAGTGAGGCAGGTTGAACTCAAAGGCGAAGAGGGTAAGTCAGGCTTAAACTTTGGATTCCAGGTAGGGGGACTCATTCTCGGACTTGTATTTTGTGTATGTATTACATAGTAAATATTGTTGTGTGCGAAAGATGCACTATTTTTGGATGTCATATTGTTTGGTTTTATGAATGCTTGGCATTAGTTCTCCAAAGTTTTGAGGGTATACGCTGCGGGCATTATTCTTGACGACACGAGAGTGAAAGGGGCATAGCGACTTCCTTGGGTTTCGATTCTCTAAACCTTTGAAGGGGTTACGCGGATAGACTTTACTAATACCCTACGCGTGAGGTATAGTTGACGATGTGTAACCGTTGAAATAGACACTCTCGCTACCATACAAGGTAAGTGGGTTATATTTTTATTTCTGGTAGGCGTAGTTGGCCTATTGAGATCGGTTGTCAGACAAGCATATTGTGGTTACCGGGAAAAGTTTGCGAAAGTTGTGTGAGTATGCCAACTATTTTGGTCCTATATTTATATGGAAATGGTTTGTGTTGTGCATATTCTTTTCACTGTTTTTCTTGAACACTACTATGTTATTTTGCTATCTATTTTCAAACCTGGCGGGGAGCCTCATATGGGGCAAATGAACGTATGTGATACTCAACCCTACTTTTTCATGTAGATCACAACCCTTGAGCTTCACTTGGTGCTGTTCTGTACATGTCAACACATTTGGTCCACTGTGCCTCTACATCGTGACAGGTCGTGACTTTCTTTCTGAGAGCTTGAGGATTTTTCTTGTTCATTTCCTTCCCATGTATAAAATCTGGATGGTTGGTGTGTATTTAAATATTTATGGTTTGTAAAATAACTTAAGAGATTACTCGTACTCTTCCTTAACTCACGGGGTTGATATTTCATTAATAAAGTTTGTATAATGTTTTATTCAGTTTTCTGCTATTATTTACAACTCTGATCCAACCCGTTTTATTTCAATAAAAAGGCTTATCGTATTTTTGGAATCTTGGGAGTATAACCTAATGAACAAAAGTTATACCTCGCAAGTGCACGAATCGATATGATAGTATAGCAAGCAAATACGAGTCGTTCCCACAGATTTGCAAAATTTATCAATTAATTCCAAATATGAATACCTTAAGAAAAACTAGAAAATAAAACGAAATATTAAAACTACTAAAATAGCTTAAAATAAGATTACTCAATTTTAATCTAAGTATTGAAAATCAAGAAAATAAAATTAACAAAGGTTGGAAATTGGTTTTGAAAATCAATGGATGAAAGCTAGGATTCCGACTTCACCATAACAATCTTATTCTATGTATTGAGTTAATTTTGAGAATAAAGTTTCAATTCAATTCCTAGGGTTCGTTCTTTCTTTATTATGATGATTCGTTCGGCCGCGGTGTCACCAAGTATCCTCAACTAAACCTAACTAATGAACCCCATAGTCAAATTTAATTGAGAACCCATTAAGTTTGTGAAGAACAAAAGAACCAAGAAGTGTCTTAGCTTGAACCCCGGCTTTAACAACAACTCATTCATTCATAGCGCATATAAGATTAAGGATGAACCCCTCGCCCAATCCTATCTTAGACAATCCAAAATACCTATAATGGCCAATTACAAGTATCAAGATCACAATTATAATAATGAATGAAACAAGGAATATAAATTGATTAAAAATAAAGTATTAACTCAATAACATAGAATCATCATGTTAGGTTACATCAGATCCCTAGCAAAGAATTTAGTTACCCATAGCCATCTTAGAAACAAACAATATACTTATGAACATAAAATACAAAGTTTGAATTAAGATAGAAAAAACCCGTAGACGAATCCACTGTAGTTGAACTCCTCCTCCGGCAAATCTTGAAGGCTATGAACGGCTAAGAAGTGAATAAATGAGTTGGGTGATTTGGGATCTTGAACAATATGCGCTAGGGTTCTTCCTTTTTTCAAAGCTGGTCCAAAAGATGTATTTATAGGCAAGCTTCTATGTTTTGGAGAAAAGATAGGAATTAAATCCATCTAGAGTAAGGAATTTGTTTTCCTAGTTGAGTTAGGCTTTGACTTTTGATGCACTTCTTTGACTAGACCAAACACCAACTATCCCAGCAAAAATAGCTAACTTATAATTGAATTAACACAACATTTTGGTGTCTCCTAACTGCCCAAGGACGTCCAAAAGCCTGTTTACCAAGAATGGTAACTTGTGATGCAAAGCTGTCAAAACTCGCGCAAAATTCCAGCACTGACCCACTGATACTAAAACTGATGTAACTTCCTCTATAAAACTCGAAATCACAAACCGTAAAATTCTCCAGAAACTAGACTTCCAGAGCTTTCCAAGCATATAAAGAACGTTATCTAGTTCTTACTGAGCAGGTACAGGTGAATCCGCAAAGTTGACGCATCTGCACAGGTAGTTTCTTGAGTTCCAAGTTGCTAATTCCAAATTTATGCATTCTTTGCTCTTTTTCACCATATTTTTCTCTATTTAGCTCCAACTCAACTTTAGGGATGATTTCCTACAAAACTCACACTAAACACATCAAAACAACCAATTTCACATAAGAAATTAATGCAAATCATAGGAATAGGGTATAGAAAATGAGTACAAATATGGAGTTATCATAACCCACAGATCTAGGTGTTATATTTTCGAGACCCTTAAGGTACGTGCTACTGTCACGTGTCTATATTTTGGGGCGTGACATTCTGGCTCTCAATCTTGTTCCTTTTTTTTGTCAGTCCTGTCTATTGGGTAAAAGTGTTAAGTTACCCTTTAGTCCGTCTTTTTTTGTTTCTACTTCACCGCTTGAACTTATTCGCTCCTATGTGTGGAGTTCTTCAAATAAATCAATTTATGATTTTTCTTATTATGTTCTCTTTGTTGGTGATTGTTCCCGTTATTCTTGGATTTGTTAAATTCAAGGCATTGGTTGAAAATATATTCTCTACTAAAATTAAGGCTTTTCAATATGATGGGGGTGGGGAATACACTGGGCAATTATTTAAGGATTTTTTATATCTCATCATGGCATTCATCACCGTTTCTGTTGTCCCCATCACCCTTAGCAAAATGGCTTAGCTGAACTTAAAGTACCGTCACATTGTCAACACTAAGCTCACTCTTTTGGCCCATGCCTCTATGCCCCCTTCGTATTGGGCTAAGGCTATGCATACTGATGTCTATCTAATTAATCGTCTCCCTTCTAAGTTACTCGATCATGAATCACCTTAAGAAATCTTATTTCACACAAATCCAAATTATTCATTTATAATAAATTGTAGTTTCGGTCTTCTAAGTGTGTGTTTTTAGGATATTCATTGAATTATCAAGGTTATCACTGTTTAGATCTTTCTTCTCACTGTGTATTTTTATCTTGTCATGTACTGTTTGATGATCTTTCTTTTCCGTTTCACAAGGCCTCCTTGCTCTTGCTCCCAATAGTTCTCCATCGTCACCAACCGACCTGCCTCGTATTCTCCCTGGCCCCAATTTTTCCTCTCGCAGCTCTGTCTCCTCCAACTCCACTCATACGCTGCCCCCGTCCCAGCCCACTATCACAGCTCCAAAATTTGTCCCGTTTGTCTCCCCGACCCGCGTCCCTCTAGCCCTGCCCCAACCGTGTCTGCTCCTCCTTCGAGTTCACCCCATGGGTCGTCACATATCCCCCCCAAGCCTACTCGGCCCTGCCAACCCACCAGTCAGCCTGCCTGCACCATCTCATTCTCGTTTTTCTCAAACGTATTATGCAAAATTGCATTTCCGTCTGCCGTCCTTGTTTCATCTGGTACATCTCCTCCTTCTTCTTCTGACACTTCTCTGGTAAGTGTATCGAATACTCATTTAATGGTTACTCGTGCTAAGATCGGTGTCTGTAAACCTAACACTAAATATGCTCATCATGCGTTGATTTCTACTGATGATACTATTGAGCCTACATCTTTTTCACAGGCTAATAAGCTTAAGGATCGGCGTCTTGCCATGGGATATGAGTTTAATGCTTTTCTTTGTGTCGGGACTTGGTCTTTGGTCCCTTGTACTCTCACTATGAATGCGTTGCCCAACAAGTGGGTTTTTTAGGTTAAGCGGAATTCTAATGTCACCATTCAATGTTATAAAGCTCGTTTGGTGGCCAATAGTTTTCATCAGCAGTCGAGCCTTGACTATGGTGAGACTTTTAGTCCTGTTGTTAATCATTCTACTATTCGCCTTATCTTGGCTCTTTCTGTGCAGTTTAGTTGGCATGTACGTCAGTTGGATGTTCAGAATGCCTTTTTACATGGCTATCTGGATGATGAGGTTTATATGCTCCAGGCCGTTTGCTTTGTTGATCCCACATATCCTAATCATGTCTGCCGCTTATGTCGCTCTCTTTATGTTCTTAAGTAGGCCCCTGGCGCTTGGTTCCATTGTTTCTCTTCTCATCTGCTTCAGTTGGGTTTTATTGCCTCCATGTCCGATTTGTCTCTCTTTGTGTACATTCAAGGCTCTATTCACATTTATTTGTTGATCTATGTGGATGATATTCTTGTCACTAGCTCCGATCCTTCTCGCATCGCCACACTTATCTCTAATTTGGATCGTTAGTTTTCCATGAAGGATCTTACCCCTCCAACTATTTCTTGCTCAAGGAGCTTTTTTGTACTCCGTTTGGTCTTTCTCTTACCCAGACCAAGTATGATGTCGACCTTCTCAAGGGCGTCAACATGCATGAAGCCAAACATATGCCTACCCCAGCTGTTAATGGTCGCTGTCTTAGCATCTTTAATGGGGATCCTCTTCCTAATCCCACCTAGTACAGTAGTATTGTTGGAGCTCTTTAGTGCTTAACTCTCACTCGTCCAGACATTGCCTTTATTGTTAATTAGTTGTGTCAATTTATGCATTAACCCAAAACTGTTCACTGGCTCGTTGTCAAACGCATCATTCTTTATCTAAATGGCACGCTCACTCATGGGTTATTATATTCGCCTAGCTCTCTCTCTCTCTCTCTCTCTCTTTCTTTCTCAGTGCGTACTCTGATGCCAATTATGCTTTGGGAATCTTCATGACCGTCGCACCACTGGTGGGTATTGTATTTACTTGGGTACTAACTTAATCTCCTAGAGTTCTAAGAAGCAACGTGGTCTTTCTCGCTCCCGTACTGAGGCAGAATACCACCAACTTGCCTACACTGCCGGTATTTCACTCTCGGTGTCGTCATGTGGAGGTGGATTTCACTTTGTTTGTGAAAGGGTGGTGCATAATGAGTTACTTGTTGCTTATTGTTCTACAGCTGATCAGCTTGTTGATATTTTTACTAAGGGTTTATCACTTGCTCGTTTCTCCATCCAAGCTGCCTGTGCTCCATCGCCCCGTCAGCTTGCGGGGGTGTAATATGATTTACTTTCCTAATTATATGTATTTATTTCCTTGATTCTTGTATATTTTCCTTGTAAATCAAGGCATTGTTTCTTACCTAGAATAGGCGATACTTTGTGTAATCACCAAGTAAAGGCTCTGTATATATTTCCTATATTGTTTATTAATGAGAATCATCGAAGATATTTAGAAACCTTTCACCACGGGCTGTAGATTTTAGCTGCTACTGGTGTTCTACAGGTAAGGTTACTCCCTTTCAACCTGGCTACGCCTTTGTTTCTAGAAATTTGATCCGAATTTCAATTTGGTCCATATTCTTTAAGTTTCTCAATCAAAACCGACTATTTCCATATTGTTTCAATTCTGTGCATCGTCAAACATAGTATTGATATTGTTACAAATATAACCGACTAAATGAGTTGAAAGTGTACAAAATGCAGAAACAATAATATAAAGTTAATTTGTTAGGCACACAAACAAGGATGCAAAATCCTCATTAACAAAACAAAATCATATAACAAAATCGAGATTATAAATTTTGGAATTTCAAAGTCCAAACATGATATGGTAGATATGGGAGCTGCTACAATGAGAGGATGTGAGTGGAGGGTCTAAGTGAGGGGTTCAATCCAACTACAACCATCCAATCATTAAAAAAATTTAAGTTCAAAATTTCATTTATATTATTGGATAGTGGAATTAAACCCTTCACCCACAATCCCTCATTATACCATTTTCGTGGTAGATATACATATATAATGTAGAATATTACATAAAATTTTAACTTCTTACGCTTTTTAACATCAACTAAAATGCTAGAGTAAAATTAATTGTGTGTGGGAAGTTAAACATATTTAACCAAAAAGACAATACCGATAATTTGGGGATTTATTTGTTCCATAACTCACTATTAGAACGCGAATGCTATTCAGAACTAGCATGAAAAGGCCTGTTAGAGATAAAAAGCATGGTCCTTATGGGCTGGGGCACACACGTGGTACAATGAAGGCCAGCAGAAGATGAGGACCCTAAACCGCTTTTCTATCCGCTGCATTTCTATATTGTAGGGACATTACCTTAAAAGCATTGAGCTTTTTTGTTTTTATCGAACAGGAAGCATTGAGCTCGAGTATTCGAATATTTAAAATTTGAATAGTTCTCTACTAATTTAGACTTTCACTTTAGTTGCACTCACAATAAGAATCATCCTGAAATAATTTAGAGTTACGTGGTCGGTGAAGACAACAAACTCAAGTTTGAATCTTCCTCCAATAACTAACTGCGACGTGTCTAGCTGACTCCACAAACCTCCAAAAACGCTTGTGTTTTTAAACCAAGCTTTCTTCCTTTATCAGACCATCTCTCTCTCTCTGAAGAAGAAAGAAGAAAGAAGAAAGAAAAAGCAAGAAAGAAACTAAAGAAATGGTGAATCCGAAAGGCGCGGAGCGGAGGAGGAGGGTGTTGTTACTGTGCGGGGACTACATGGAAGATTACGAGGCAATGATCCCATTTCAAGCACTGCAGGCATTTGGAGTCTCTGTTGATGCAGTTTCTCCTGGCAAGAAAGCTGGTGATATCTGCACCACTGCCATAACCATTCAAGTAGAATCCACTGACCAGGTCAAACTCTGTCTTTCCTTCCTGTTAATTAATTAATTGTATCCCCTTACTCTTGTCTAAATGTGTGTGTTTGGTTTGGTTTTCTGTACGTACGTACGTACCTTTTTGGGTTACAGGCTAATAAAGAATCTGAAGGTCACAAGTTCACACTGAATGCAACATTTGATGACATTGAATTTGACGAATATGATGGTCTAGTTATACCAGGAGGACGATCTCCTGAACATCTTACTACGCATGCAGCGGTTGTAGAATTGGCGAGAAAATTTTGTGAGTCCAGAAAGCCAATTGCTGCTATTTGCCATGGGCAGTTGGTCTTAGCAGCTGCAGGCGGGGTTAAGGGTCGCAAGTGCACAGCGGTTTCAACTGTGAGACCTGGATTGGTTGCTGCTGGTGCTCACTGGGTACAACCAGAGTCATTGTCAGTGTGTGTTGTTGATGATAATATGGTTACTTGGGTCACTTATTATGGCAATCCTGAGTTCCTTAGGCTTTTTGTCAAGGCACTAGGAGGCAACATATCTGGTGCAGAGAGAAGGGTCCTGATAATCTGTGGAGTAAGTTTTCTTTGCTTTTCTTTTATATCTACATATCATATGGCTTTTAGCCAATGATTAAACTGTTAGATAATCATCATCATCATTTAATTGCTCCCCTCCCCAATATTTGTAGGACTACGCGGAAGATTATGAGGTAACTGTGCCTTATCAGTCCCTTCAAACTGTACGATGCCATGTTGATTTGGTTTGCCCCAAGAAGAAAGAA
Source organism: Prunus padus (assembly GCA_024362665.1). Lineage (NCBI taxonomy): Eukaryota > Viridiplantae > Streptophyta > Magnoliopsida > Rosales > Rosaceae > Prunus > Prunus padus. Next base: position 971,973 of record JANFAM010000013.1, on the reverse strand, counting down.
GGTGGTACCTTCGCAACTGCTATCCGTGATCTTGAAGGGGGCCAAACCTACAGTGAGACGGAGGGACATAATTTGGTTTTAACAGCTGACTTTGAATCTATAGATGCCTCAAGTTATGATGCTCTTGTATTCCCTGGAGGTAAAGCTCCAGAGTTTTTGGCACTGGATGAGGGTGCTATTGTATTGGTAAAACAATTTATGGAAGCCAGGAAACCAGTTGCATCCATCTGCCATGGCCTGCAAATTTTAGTTGCTGCTGGTGTTGTGAAGGTATGGTTCTTAAAGAAAAAACATATTTCCTACCTGCATTTAGTGGTTAAACGTTTGTGACTAAAACATTAATATAATGCTTCCCGTTTTAATGCTTTATCGATTGTACTTGAAAAGGAAAAACAAAAGGGTTACATCTAGTGCTTTGTATTTTGGTTCTGTTGAACTAATCTGTTGTGACCTATTTGTTGTGAATTAGAATCAACTCACTCCCTTCAAGACCTTGTTGTTGATGGACTTTGGACAAGCACAAGGATGAACTTGTCACACACACATTTCAGAAATTTAACCAAGAACAAATAACACAAGAGAGTTTATAGAGGTTCATTGATTTGCCTACGTCCTCTTTGGTGATCCTCGAGAAATATCAATATTGAAGAAGGAGTTACTGGCATTTGGTTTCAATGAAACCCCTTAGATGTAACATCCCCGACCCAATTTCACTATTTAATCCCAATTGTTTAGTCAAACCCCCTTAGTTGCTACAGTACCGCTACAGTGCCCCACGACCTCAGCCTTTTCTCCCGCTCTCTTCTCTTTCTCTCAGTCTCTCTTTCTCTCCCGTGCGCAGCCCCTCCCCCAAAAAAAAAACAGAGCGACGGTTTTTGCCTCGCCGCCGGCACGTCCGGCCACCAAATCCGGCGGGACCGGTCCCAAAACGACCGTGTCGTCTCCCTCTTTCCATCCCACCGCTACCCAGCCGGAGCAGCCACCTGTAGCCACCGGAAAACGCGAAAAACCGGCCGATTTTACGTAAAACTTACGAGCGTTCGTTCTCCCTCCTCCGGCGACGGAATTCGACGAGTAAGGTATGTAAATTCATCTACTCTTCGAGCCCTAGCTATCTGCATGGTTGGTTTCCTTCAGTTTGTAGCGTAGGAGATCGAATCTGTGTGCCAAAGTTTGGCCGGTTTTGAGATTGAATTTCCGGCCACTTACCGACGTCTATGCAAGTTCTCGTAGTTGAATAAGTTGTTCCACTCATCGAGTAGTATAGGCTGGTGGAAGGATAGCTTGGTTTAGAGTTTTTCCGACGTCGAGTTTATCGCTTTGGGCACCCAAATGCGCTGCCAGTGTGGGTGGTTGCGCGGGGCCCACTAATAATTTTCAATCTTCATTCCTAAATTATCGCTTACGTCATCACGGCGCGTGGCGTCTTTCGGTTGTTGGAGTTCGGATGACGATCGAGCGGATTTACGCTTATGCGCGTTATCCGGGTTCGATATGTTGGGCCGTTGGATCGGTCCTTTTCTTAGTATGTTGTTCGTATTTTTAGGATCGTATAGGATTTGACGGATCGTGATTGGGCGAGGATCTTGGATCGATGAATTGAAGTTTGAGTTAAGCGTAATCGTCCGATCGTTCGATCGTGAAGCAATCCGACCGTCCGATCGTGACCAAACTTTCAGGACGTGTTCTCTAAGCTGTAGTGAGCCTGTAGGAACTTTCGGATCTAAGTTTGGAGGTCATGGACCCACGGGCCCGGTTTGACCTATTCGGGTAAGTTTGACCAAGTTTGACTAGGGTTGACCGAGCGTCTCGAGGTCAGTTCTTCCTCTAATGAACGTCGTTGACCTTAGAATTCCTCGTACGACGTTTTGGTACACTTGAGTTGGTTTTGGTTAAGGTTGACTTTTAAGGTTATCGCTTGGTCCAGGTTATTAATCTTAATCCTCGTTTCTTGATTAGGTTCTCAAGCTTCTCGTGATCATCAGGCGGGACCCTATCCGGGTCAGGCGTGGGACTATCTGTGAGTGAACTTTGTTTTCAAATGTGATTTTAAAGAATTGAATGTGATGCATAAATGATATTTAAATATTGTTTTAAATCTTGAATTGATCTTTGGTGGATTTATCATGATTGGATTGGTGTTTGAGTTTTATATTTGATTTGGGTTGCGGTTTGTTTTGTGGGGCCCTGTTGGTATATTTTATTATTATGCTTATCTTTAAGTATTGTTTTTGGGACGGAGTTAAGCGTCTGGTAGTATTTATGTTTGGAGTTGAGTACGGTGGAATTTATTGGATTTTCCGTATGAATTATATTTAATATTTAAGTTTATGGTTTCGTTGGGTTTCGGACCTTATTATTTTATTATTACGTATGTCGTGAATTACACTTGAAGCCTTTAGAATTTATACTTTTTATTTTTGGGAAACTTATATATCTACTTTGACTATATAAATATATTTACTTTGAATTGAGTATTGGGCGGTAAGATTTGGACGCTAGTATAGTCAGGTTGATTACGTATTTGATTTTGATAATTAAACCTTATTGTTTATGTTCATGCTAATACTTTGACCATATATATATATATGTATATATATACATATAGATCATGTTGGAAGGATCATGTCGGATTATTGAGGCTATCGAGAATACGTGTCGGATAAATGAGGCTATCGGAAATATATGTCGGATTATCGGGAATTGATCATATGTATATATATGTATATATATACATATCTACTTTGAATGTATATTGTATATATTTCTCTACTTTGAAAATTAATTATACTTATCTACTTTGAATATATATTACATATATATATATATATCTACTTTGAAAATAAGTTTGTATATCCACTTTGATTATATATATATAAATATATATCTACTTTGAGTATATATGTATATCTATTTTGATATGGAGTTTTGGAACATATATATATATATATATACGAGGATTGGACTTTCGGTTATATTTTAATGAATTACTATTTATGTTGTTTTAAAGTATGAATTTCGGGGATGTCGATTATACGTAGAATTTCAAATGCTTGAGTTTGAGTTTTGTATTTTAAAGGATAATTATGTTATATATATATATATATATATATATATATTTGTATATGTATATATACGTGTATATTTTGAATAATACATTTAGGGTTTGACTTTATATTTTTAAAGAGTAGTACCTACTATGTTTTGACTTGACGCTTTCTTGACTTCGGTTTTGATTATGGTTCGTTTATGCCTTTTTCGTGATTTGACATTTTAATGGCTTTTGGATTTCTGTATCGTCGTTTGACGCTTGGGTCTATTTTGACTCTGAGAATTGTATGTTTGGGACGGTGATGTCCTTATTTGAGTATATATGATGTTGTTGGTTTTGTTATATGTATATATGACCTGGTGTGTGATATTTTGGGGTTTGGGTACATTGTGGTTAAATACGTATATATGGATGATCGTGTGGTGTTGTTTGGAGTGCGAGTTGGCCTTTGTGTTATGTACCTCCCCTGTTCTTGATATGGTATTTGTGATATGAAGTATGGTTCGATCAGGTGCATACCTTAACAGGTGTAGCCGTAGACCCTTGATTGGGTAGTCTGCGCGTATGACTAGTTTCGGACGCATGGTTATTGAGGACTCGCCATGCGGTAGGGAGCTTAGTCGAGTTGGGCGGCTTAACCACGGGGGCGAGGCCATTGCGATCTTTGTCAGATGTCGATTATCTGGGCATGAGACCATCGTGAATGTTGTCGGTGTCGATTAAACAATCCCTGTTGGATTGTTTCCACAGTACTTGTTTTGGTGTCGAGATTATATTATATCTATACGCGTGTGTTAGTATCTTCGTATTCTTATTTTCTTTCGGTGAGGATACTTCCTCGCTTGCGGTGCCTACGGGCATGCGGTTATTTGAGTGTGGGGAAGAAAGGGTTAAAGTCCTTTAAAGTGTCATTATTTTATTACTTTGTAGTGGTTTTGGATTTCTTGAATTTATCTTGGTCTTTGGACATTTTACATTGTTTTGTTATTTGGAAACTTTATTATATTTGCATGCTTATGATTTTCAAGTTCTTTCGGTTTATAATTATTTTTATGACTACTCGGATTAGTTTTGGGAGGTTATGCCTCGGGAAAGGTAAAAGGTTAGTTTATTGGGAAAAAAGGGTTTTAAACTGGAAATGTTTTCTCGTACTTTGAGATAGTACGGTTTTCAAATCAATCAAGTATATAAACGGTTTCATATGCATGTTTGGTATGTTTTAAACGGTGGGGTTAGTCTTTGTTTTAAGTATGTAAACCTTATTTTTGTCCACTCACACTCTTTCTTTCTTTTTGGCGCTTAGTCGTCTTGAGCTGTCCGTGGCGTTTCTCTTCTCGGCGTCGACTTAATCAGGGACCTCGTGTCCCTTATCTTAACTTGAATTTCTCTTTGTTAAACTTGCATACTCTTAGTTGCTCTGTTATTGCCCATTAGGGTTAAGCCCAGTTGGTAGGCTGTTATGTATTTATTGCATCTTTGGCGAGTTGGTTGTACTTACTCTCTTGTTTTTGAACGGAGTTGAACTTTGGGTTTGTGTGTTTTTAGGGGAGACTGCCGTTTTCGTGAAGTCTTGACCCCTTTGTGTGTTTGTCTCGGGAAGAGGATTCTTTAAGTGTGTGGCCCGGCATCTGTTGATGTCGGTTGTCGGCAGGTCGGGTCGGGTTGCAGGGCGGAATCCGGGTCGAGTCCCGTCATTAGAACCCAAACTCTCAAACTGTTTTCTCTCTCACCCCTTTGCTCACTCACTTGATACAAGATGCTCTCTCTCACTCTCTTGGCTTCCCAAATCTGAATACAACACTTACCACAAGCTCCAGCTACTTAACTCTATAAAAGAAAGAGAAAAGAAGCCACCCACATGCAAGAAACCAAACTACCTCAAAACATGGATCCCTAATTTCGAAAGCATAAAGAGATAGGCTATCATACAACCCACTAACCTACCTAATCAATGTTTAGGACTTTTCTAGTGGTTTGCCAACTGCCCTGGACTTATACCATCCTTGGGGTTGCATGTGGATTGGTAGGGACCAATTAGCATCCAAAGAAAGAGGCGAAAACGTCTTGAAAAATCAGCACAAGATGAAACTTGCGACGGCCGCAGGAATTTGCGACGGTCGCTTTTATACCGAGAGGGACTTTAAGACGCGAAAGCGACGGTCGCTGTAACTCGCGACCGGTCGCTTATACCGAGACTTCAACTTCAAAACCAGCTTGAACGCGACCGGTCGCCCAAAACCTGCGACCAGGTCACTCCCTCCGATTCTTGTAACCTTAGGTGAGCCATTTTTTCCAACAATCTCCACCATGGCGAGCCTAAGCTCCTTGAGAAGATTATTGCCTTAGGGACATCTTTAACTTCTTGAGAATCGTCAGGATAACTCCCAAGAACTCCACCTCAATCTCTAACATGGAACAAGATTGAGCAAGCTCAAGCAATGCTTGAACTTTGCGGTATGTGGCTTTGTGAGACAATGAAGCATTCTACGATGTATGAACCTTCATTACCTTGATGTCTCCATCATTCACCCAATCCCTTATCCGGTGGTATCGGACATCAATGTGTTTGGACCTTCCATGATACACTTGATTCTTGACCAAGCAAATTGCACTTTGACTGTCGCTTTGAATCACCACCATGTCTTGGGCTATTCAAATTCCTTTGCCAATCTCTTGACCATCTTGCTTCCTTCAAAGCTTAGTGAGCGCCATATACTCCGCTTGATGGTAGACAAGGCACTAACCGATTGTAACATTGCTTTCTCCAACTAATCGGTCCTCCACCACAAGTGAAAACATATCACATGGTGGATCTCCTCTTGTCTAAATCCACTGCATAGTCGAGTCTACATACCCTGACACACATGCCTTTCCTTGTTGTCTTTCAAACAATATCCCAAGCCTCTTAATGCCCTTCAAGTACACGAGAATCCACTTCGCTGCTGTCCAATGAAGTTTGCCGGATTCGCCATGTATCTTGACACCACACTCACGGCTTGAGCTAGGTCGGGCGTGTGCAAACCATTGCATACATGAGACACCCTACCAAGCTTGCATATGGAACTTTGCTCATTTCTTCCTTCTCCTCATCCGTGGAAGGACATTCCCGTGCACTTAACTTAAAATGCTCCGCCAAAGGAGTAGACACGGGTTTGCAATCCAACATATTGAATTTTTCAAGTACTTTGGTAATGTACTTACTTTGTGACAGCCATAGCTTGCCTCCAACTCTGTCTCTCCTTATTTCCATCCCTAGGATCTTTTGTGCGAGAATCAAGATCCTTCATGTCAAACTCCTTTCCAAGCAATGTCTTCAATTCCTGGATTTTTGACATGTCTTTACATGCAATTTGCATGTCATCAACATAAAGAAGCAAAAGGATGAGATTACCATCCTTGAATACATGAGTGTATACACAGCAATCAGATTCACATCTTCTATATCCAATCTTCATCATGAAAGAGTCGAAGCGCTTGTTCCAGCCTTGAGATTGCTTCAACCCATAGAGAGACTTTTTCAGCTTGCAAACCAGATTTTCCTTGTTTGCTTCAATGAACCCTTGAGGTTGGCTCATGTAGATGTCTTCCTCCAAGTCACCATGGAGGAAAGCGGTCTTCACATCCATTTGCTCCACCTCCATGTTCTCTTGTGCTACTATGGAGAGTAGTAACCTTATAGAAGTGTGTTTCACTCTGGGAGAGAAGATTTCATCATAATCAACTCCTCCTTTTGCAAGTATCCTTTGGCCACCAATCGAGCTTTGAATATGATGGCTCCTTCTCATGCATTTCTTCTTTCTTCCTAAACACCCATTTGCTGCCAATAAGCTTGCGATTTTGGGTTTAGGAACTAACTCCCAACCGAGTTTTGGTGTAGAGATTCCATCTCTTGCATCATAGCTTCCATCCAACTTTCCCGTTCCTCATTCTCAATGACCTCTTGGAACGTGGTTGGTTCTTCTTCACTAGCATTCAAAGCATAGTGAATCGCATCCTTGTCCCATCCAAACCTTTGAGGTGGTTTGATGGTTCTCTTGGGCTGGACCAGGCTATAGATGATGGCTCCACCGCTCTTGAGCCTCTTCTTCTTCTTGAGTTTGTTGTTGTTGTTGCCCTTCATCTTCCTCCTCAATGTCGGACTCCACCTCCTCCTGAACGTCTTCGGTTGGCTGTTTTTGTGAAGTTTTCTTGAACACCTTCTTGAGTGGAACTTCAATGGTTGTTTCTTTTCCAACAACATCCTCCTTTGCCTCACGAATTCTTGACTTTGTTCATAGGCATGGTCTTCTCATCAAACACAACATCCTGCTGAGTATCTTCTTTAGGTTCACATGATCCCATAGCTTGTAGCCCTTCACACCGCTCTCAAATCCGATGAAAATGCATTCAAGAGACTTTGGCTTCAACTTGGATCTTTCATCACTTGGAATAAGTGCATATGCACTGCATCCAAACACCTTAAGATTAGTATAATCAATTGACTTATTAGACCATACCTCCTCCGCACATTTGAACTCAAGATTTTTGGAAGGAGATCGGTTAACCAAATAGGCTGCATGGTTAACGGACTCCGCCCAAAATGATTCGGCAATCTGCATGAATCCTCATGCATCTCTCACGCTCCATGAGAGTTCTATTCATCCTCTCCGCAGCTCCATTTTGTTGGGCGTCTTCTTCACGGTGAAGTGCCTCTTGATGCCTTCAATCCCGCAAAACTCAAGAAACTTGTTGTCTTTATATTCACCACCACTTGTCACTCCTTAGGATCTTGATCTTTCTTAGGTTAGGTTCTCCACTTCCGCCTTCCACTCCTTGAATTTGGTGAAGACCTCAGATTTCTCCTTCATGAAGTAGACCCAAACCTTCTGGAAAAATCATCCAAGAAAGTCACGAAGTAACGAGCTCCACCCTTTGATTTAACCGGTGATGGCCCCCATACATCCGTGTGAATATAATCTAGCACCCTGTGCTTCCTTCCTCTTTGTTTCGCTGCTTGAAAGCCACCTTAGATTGCTTTCCCATGGTACAATATTTGCAGAACTCAAGCTTGCAACTTTGAACACCTTTCAACAACTTTCGGTTGTGTAGTTCCTGCATGCCCCTCTCACTCATGTGCCCTAGCCTCAAATGCCAAAGCTGAGTTTCGTCCTCCGAGTCCTTGCTTTTGGATACAGCTGCTCCACTGTTATTGTAGTACCACACAATCTATATAGACAATTAGGTAGAATCTCTCCTTTCATAACCACAAGTGAACCTTTTGAGATTATGAGTTTCCCTCCATTTGCTTTAAATGAATAACCATTCTTATCAAGAGTTCCAAGGGAAATGAGATTCTTACGCAACTTTGGAATGTGCCTTACCATTCCAAGCGTCCTAACAGCCCCATCATGCATCTTCACCTTGATCGTACCCGTGCCTTTTACTCTACAAACCGAGCCATCCCCATCATAACTTCACCACCTTCTTCCTTTTCATAAGTGTCAAACCACTCCTTGTTTGAGCACATATGGTATGAGCATCCGAATCCAAAATCCAATCGGAAGAGGAACACCTTGAAGAATTAGCAAATGCATTAGTTTTAACATTGCTATTAACACATAAAAGCTCACCATCACTTTCGGTGACTTCCTCCTTGTGTTGGCTGCATTCTTCCCTTTGTTCTTCTTCTCCTTCCATATGGGGCAATTTCTTTTCCAATGCTCCTTTGACCCACATTCGAAACAACCTTCTTTTGCCTTGGATTTGGACCTTCCTCTGTTGCCTTTCTTCCCCTCTTGCTTCTTTGAACGGCCTCTCTCTCCGGTCTTTGCAACTAGACCTTCACCTTGAGAGTTTTCTCCGAACGTTGAGCCATCCTATGGTGTGTCATGATGTCTTGCACCACAGGCTCAAAATCCAGAGTGACCTTTCCGAACATAAGAGTGGTTCGAAAGTGTTTATAGGACGGAGGTAAGGATGTGAGCAACATAAGAGCCTTATCCTCCAAACTATAGTTAACTTCCATTCTCTGCAAGTCAGCAACACATCTATTGAAACTACTTAAATGTTCCATTAGATTACCTCCCTCCTCCATCTTGAGATTTAGGAGTTCTTCCTTGAGGAAGAGCTTGTTGGATAGTGACTTCCCTGCAAACATCTCTTGAGCTTCTCCCATGTTTGCTTTGCCGTATCCTTCATCACGTTGATGAGCACCTCATCGGAGAGGTAGTTTTCGATAGCTCCTCTAGCTAACTCATCAAGTACACTCCACTCCTCATCTGTCATGCTTGTTGGCTTCCTTTCCTTTCCAACCAACACAACGTGGAGGTGTTGTTGTGTGAGGGCTGATTTCATCCTTCGTTGCCAAAGAGTGAAGTTCTCCTTCCCTGTGAAAGGCTTTAGCTCCACCTTCATGCTTGTTGCTTGTGGTTGCTTCAGCTGCTGTGAATTGCTACCACTCTCAAATTCCTTGTCACTTGCCATCTTCAACACACTAGCACTCCAAAGAAAGAACTAGCACAGCTGCCAACACAGCTCTGATACCACTTGTTGTGAATTAGAATCAACTCACTCCCTTCAAGACCTTGTTGTTGATGGACTTTGGACAAGCACAAGGATGAACTTGTCACACACACACACTTCAGAAATTTAACCAAGAACAAATAACACAAGAGTTTATAGAGGTTCAGCAATTTGCCTACGTCCTCTTTGGTGATCCCCTTGAGAAATATCAATATTGAAGAAGGAGTTACAGATTTGGTTTCAATGGAAACCCCCTTAGAACCCAAACTCTCAAACTGTTTTTCTCTCTCACCCCTTAGCTCACTCACTTGATACAAGATGCTCTCTCTCACTCTCTTGGCTTCCCAAATCTGAATACAACACTTACCACAAGCTCCAGCTACTTAACTCTATAAAAGAAAGAGAAAAGAAGCCACCCACATGCAGCAAACCAGCCTACCTCAAAACATGGATCCCTAATTTCAGGAAAGCATAAAGAGATAGGCTATCATACAACCCACTAACCTACCTAATCAATGTTTAGGACTTTTCTAGTGGTTTGCCAACTGTCCTGGACTTATACCATCCTTGGGGTTGCATGTGCATTGGTAGGGACCAATTAGCATCCAAAGAAAGGGCAGAAAACGTGCTAAAAAATCAGCACAGCATGAAGCTTGCGACCGGTCGCCAGGAATTTGCGACCGGTCGCTTTTATACCGAGAGGGACTTTAAGAAACTGCCAGAAAGCGACCGGTCGCTCAGAACCTGCGACCGGTCGCTTTTATAACGAGACTTCAACTTCAAAACCCAGCTTGAACGCGACCGGTCGCCCAAAACCTGCGACCGGTCGCCCAAAACCTGCGACCGGTCGCTCCCTCTGATTCTTGTAACCTTAGGTGAGCCATTTTTTTCCAACACTATTAACCTCTTAATTGTAAATAACTATTGGGAAGAGGGAGGTGACTACTCTTTAAAATCGCAAACGAGATGATATTTTTTCTGTTTCTTTCGATGAGTGGTTAATGTACTTATTTTCTGATTAGGCACTTTTTAGCATGCCGTAATTTGTTTAATTGGCTATATTTCAGGGGAAGAAATGTACTGGATACCCATGGATGAAGGGTCATGTGGTTTCGTCAGGGGGTACGTGGGTGGAACCGGATCCAATAGATCGTCGTGTCACTGATGGAAATCTAATTACCGCAGCAGCGTGGCATGGCCATCCACAGCTTATTTCTCAGTTGATGGCATTGCTTGATATTCGAGTATCATTCTAGGCAGGTCACCTGCTTCCAAGTAATAAATGTAATTCCATAAACGATTAAGAGAACAAAAGGAAAAGAAACATAGTCCGTGTAATTCAAAAAAGGAATATAGAGCATAGTTAAGGTGATGTGTGTATCTGTGAGGGAACAATGATGCTCTGATTCTGCTCTGTATGTACCACTAGGTTGTGGTTGCAGACTTATTCTGAATCACGTGGTCACAATTTCGCACTCAATGCAACATTTGATGACATTTAATTTAACAAATATGATGGATTAATAATACCAGGAGGACGGGCACCTGAATATATCTTGCTTTGGATGCGTCGGTTTTAGACTTGGTGAGAAAGTTTTCTGACTCAAGAAAGCCAATTGCTGTTGAGAATTAAGCTGCATACTAAGCTTAAATCAAGCTGCAGATGACAATCCTGCAGATTGATAATGAAGAGAATGAAGAAATCGAAGAACTTGGGAACTTCCTATTTTTAGTAATAGCTGTTAGCTTAGCTGTCTAACGGCTAGTTTTATTTCCTTTTTGGGAAAATTTCTACAGCTGTAATTCCTATCTTTTTCAGCTGTACCTTGATAACCATTTCTAGCCTAGGTGTAAGGATCGTAGCCTCCAATGATTGTGTATGGCTGGAGATGAGTCCTTCCTATTGCTTCGATTTGCCATGGGCAATTTGTCCTAGCAGCTGCAGGCTCAGTTAAAGGTAGGAAGTGTACGGCCTTCCCAGCTGTCAGACCTGTACTTGTTGCTGCAGGTTCTTATTGGGTGGAACCCAAGACCATGTTGGCGTGTGTTGTTGATGGTATTACTGGGGCTACACATATGAAGGCCATCCTGAGTTCATTAGGCTTTTGTGAAGGCACTAGAAGGTAACATAACTGGTTCAGATAGGAGGATCCTGTTTCTCTGCGGGGTAAGTTTTATTTTCCTTCATAGTGCAATGAGAAATATGAAATTGTGATGCCGATCAATTTTGAATATATATAGTATCATGATTATCACTGTACAGTATTTGTTTTTTAAGGTGTATTGTTCATGACAAAATATTCTGCTGAAGTTAAAATCTTTAATATTATGATTCAAATTGCAGTAACCCATAATAAATAAAAATGAATGAATAAGGTGAAAATGGAGTATGTGTTCTTGAATCTGTCTTCATGAAGCGGTATACATTTGACACACAATACATGCCATATGTCAAAAACTTCTTCGTATAATATATACATGCATGATTGGGCATAAAGGCAAACTGAAAAGAAGAGAATTGATGGAGATTTGCCCTTTTACAGATACTTCTGAATAGGCTTTACTAGATTTGCCACAATTCTGGTGTGATAGGGTTCCATCATTCATTCTTATGTGTATTTTCAATGTTTTGGTGGTATGCTTCATTGGTCTGCATACTTGGGTCCGCTGCCCATTGGAATACTTGTTTTTCAGGTCATTTGTGTGAGTTGTGAACTTGTGAAAGTAAATCCAAACATGCATACTGCCCATTTTTCAAGTCGTTGTTTGGATTCTAACACACGGTACATAGACAAGTACATCCTTTATGAATTTTAAAAGACTCCTTTACTTTAATTTTCCGGAAAGTAGACTACTGAAGAATTTCAATTCCCCCTCCCCCCCAAACTGAATACCTCCAATATCCAAGCCAATTAGGTCTCCAAATTCGAAATGCTACTACTGCCATAGACCCATAAATTAGTTGCTTTCAGATTTCATAAGAACCTATTTTCTTGAAACCAGTTGTTTGTTTTCCCTTTAAAACTAAATCCTTTGAAGCACACCTAAACTTCTCTACCTACAATGCCAAAAGTTATTCAACTTGACAAACCATAAAGCCCACCACGTTTTGTAAGCTAGTTATTTAACAGTGATAAGATGGTCCATAAATCAAGATTGGCTATACTTGACAAACCTTGAAGCCCAACAAATTCAAAATACTATTTTACTTGTTAATATCAATAGTGATAAGATGGTGCATAAATCATGTTTGGCTACATGTTTTAATTCACTGTAAATCTAGTAAACCCCTTGACAAAAACGTTAAAGCTGCATGTCGTTTGTTTATGAACTAATTGTTATCTACGTATTATTGTCAGAACTCGACCCTAATTCCGCTTTGGAATCCGGGCCAAGCCCTGTCCGTGGCCGACATCTGTCGGGTGTCGGACACACTTGACCATTTTGCCCTTTTAGTAAAGAAATTTAGTTTTAAGGTTCGACTTGTAGAAAATTTGGCGAGTCTCCCTGTAATTGGCTCAATTCCCAAATCTTTTTACACTGTGAAAGCACAATTTAATTCCACAAACTTCAGACGCACAAGTTTAAGTTCACACACCATGAAACTAAAGAGTACGACCTCGGGCCTCACAAAAGTTTGGGCAAGGTTGAGAGCTACTAAAGTAGTTAAATACAAAGTTCTTCGGTCGTAGACCCTACACGAAGAGTGGGAGAAGCAGTGGTGGTGAAGACGGGCCGGTGGTGGTGCTCGGCTACGACTTACGACTGGGGCGAAAACATTTAAAAAGGTGAGTGGACCAAAAAGGTAGTTTTAGAAAATTGAAAACGCAAGTTAGCCCCACTGTTAAAAACATTAGAAACCAATTCTATAAACGAGCAATAACTTAAAGTATGCACTAAAAATCAAATTTATAAAGTTCATCAACATAAAAGTTCTTATTCATTAACGAAGATATTACTCAATCAACTTAATTAAAATCCACCTAGGTATACCCTTAACAATTCCGTCAATTCCATTATTCAACCGTCAATTCCAATCCTCGTAAGACTCGGTGACACAAAGTCGGTCCGAGCCACGTCCTCGCAAGACTTAGGAGACACCAAGTCAACCTAAGCCGCGTCCTCGCTAGACTCGGAAAACACAAAGTTTACCCGAGCCGCGTCCTCGCTCCGCACGGTCCGAGCGTCCCCGAGACTCGTGGGGCGTGAGTCATGCGCGCAGACTTAAACCGAAGGCAACAATGGTCCGTAGACCGGGTAATAACCTTTATCAATTTTTATTCCGTAGGCAGCATCAATAGGGTACCTAGAGTGGTTTGAAAACTTTCATAATCTTATAACTCAAAAACAAGTCTTTTCCTCAAGCCATTCTAAAATCCAAATCTTATAATCATGCATTTCAATCTAAAATCCCATCTTAGGCTCGGAAGTTAATTTATAGAAAATATTCAATAAATTCAATTAAACTCTAATATGCAAATCATAAATAATATTTGGAAATCAATAATTCCACAAAAGCATTAAATGAGCATTTATGTAATAAAAACATTTATAGAAATCAAAGGTCCACTTACAGTTGATCCGAGCTTGCCGGACCCTTAGACGCCGAAGCTTGAGTACCTATTTACGAAAATTAAACCATTTATTACTTCACCAAAGCTTGGCATAATAATTTAATAGAAAATCCCGACCCCCGGGCCTAAAAGGGTTCAATTGTAGTTAGAAAGGTTTCCCGGGCCCATTTGATTCTACAATAAGCCTTTTAGTTAACTTGGAAGTTCCCGGGATTAAATATTGGATTAAATCCTTATTAGGTTTGATTCGCTCGTTCCTTAGGTTTCCGACCTCCAAACGACGATCCGTAAATTCCTATAGGTTTCTAAAATTCCCAAATACTTAACTTCCAAGTTTCAATACGATCCAACGGTTAGAACTTATCGAACCCAAGTTAACCCTAGTTAAACCTAACCGGTAACATTGGTTCTTCGCTTAAACGATTTCCAAAAATTCGTTCGAGCATACCTACGCACTCGGGAGGTTACGTGGAGTGTTTTGGCACGAAAATTGACCGCCACCACCCTGCCCAAGCGCCGCCACACGCGCCGGCAGGTTTGGGTGGCTTGAGTGATTTTTCCGACGACGGAAAATCTTGGAGTTTCGGGGCAAGACCTACGGCTAAGTGATCAGTGGGTGGAGGGGAGTATTTTGGCAGTGAGAACCGGCCAGGAACCGGCCGGAATCACGCCGGAAATTCACAATCCCGATCACCCAAACCCTAACTCTCAAATCGGTTTCAAAACTTCAAATCGAGCGAAACCAACTTTGAAAACATCTAGAACTCGAGAAATAGAGCAGAAAACTCACCAGACCCGACGAAATTGGTGGCCGGATCGAAGTGGACGACGGCGAAAAGCTCCGGTTGACTTTCGCGATTGCAGAGGAGTTTGGGGGGGGTTTCGGCCAAAATCGATGGCAGGGATGGACTGAGGAGGACGAGAGGAGGGTTCGGTGGAGGTCTGGGCGGTGGCCTTGCTCGGAGTCGTGCCTGAGCACGATTGGTTCGCACCGGAGAGAGATAGGAGGGTTTTCGCGAGGAAGCCGAGAGAGAGAGGTCGGGGGAGAGGTTTGTCACGCGCTGGCCAATTGGCCAGCGTGACTTTTTAATTTTTATCCCTTTTTTCGAAATTACTAAAATGCCCTTAAGGTTTTTAGACCTTTAAACGTTCGTTCGGGCTCGGAATCGGGTGTTCCGCACATCCACGGACTCGTTTCGACGAGCCGGACGCAACGGTGCACTCCGTTCCACCAAATTCCTTCCCGATCTTAAAGTCAACTTTTAATTCCCTTAAATTAACCGGGGTAAAATCGTCCTTCGCCTTAATATTTTAATATTTAACTCTTAAATTGGGATCGGGTTGTTACAATTATTCTAGAGATTGAGTTTGATTTGATTTGATTGGTGTAGAGATTGAGTTTAAAATGAAATATCAATAATGGAAATGCTAAGGCATCAATGTTCAATTCTTTAAGCAAAATATGTTTCATGCTCTTTAATCCAAATTATAAGTCGATTAAAATTATCATTGAGATACTTTAACCGGAAGATAAAGAAATTTAAACCAATTTAATTTTTCAATGTTATCTTTTATTAATGATTGTTTAGAAAATGGAATTGCTTAAAATATACTCTTTTAATTTAAAAGTATGCTAACTCAGTTCTTAACAATGAGAAAAATATAATTGAACTCACGAAAAGATAGTAGCATTTAACATCAATCAAAATAAAAGGATATGAAAATATTGAACAACCAAAAATAAAAGAATTTAGCAATTCATACCATATATTAGATTAAAGAACAATTCACAAACTTACTCAAAGGACGTTCCCTTTAGCCTTAGCTAGAGTTCTAGCAACTCATTACAAAGGAAAACATAACTAAATTTTGAATGAAATTGATAAAGAAATATGTCGTAGTGGTCCCCTTGCCAAATAAGTTGATGGGTGATTTATAGTAGTCAATTAGGTGAGTGGAAAGTTAAGACATTCATGGTGGGTAATGAAGGGTTTAAGTAAGGGATTAATTGGATTAAACATGTGTTGATGGTGGAGAGTTAGTGGAAAAGAAATAACGGTGAGGTAGTGGGCGTTGAATGGCTATGAATGACATGAAATAGCCTCTCTAGCTTCAACGGTTTTGTCTTCTCTTCTCCAATTAATTCTTCAATAAAATCCGCTTGCAATTCTTTCACACTTGGCTTGAACTTGGACAACTATATATCTTCATCTTTTGGCTTTCCAACTTCCTACAAAAGATAAATTCACCTAAAAAGTTCACCAAATTAATATAGAAAATTCATAAATCCAATTGGTGAGAATAAAATGTAACAACAAGTGAAATTATATTTATTAAGCCAAAATTATATCATAAAGTCTCCAAAATAATTTTAAAAAGATGTAATTTGAGACTCTCATCACTCATCTTTTAATAGGGATGGGTCCTATGTTGTTGGGAGCAGTCTAATGCTGTCCAGAATTTCAATCTAAAGTCCAAGTTGATTTCTGAAACTAAATGAGTTGAAAGTATACAAAATGCAGAAACGATAATATAAAGTTAATTTGTTAGGCAGACAAACAAGGATGTAAAATCCTCATTAACAAGCCAAAATCATACAACAAAATCCGGATTATAAATTTTGGAATTTTAAAGTCCAATCATGATATGGTAGATATGGGAGCTGCTACAATGAGGGGGATGTGAGTGAGGGGTTCAATTCAACCATCCAATCATTAACTTTGTAAGAGGGACAATGCCTATTTTCTGTCTATATAAAGTAGTATGAGAGTGAGGATTGTATTGCACAGTCAAATGGTGTATTGCATATCCAGCGGTGAAGCTTAATGTGGTGTCGGGAGCAACATGGCTGGAACCTGATCCAATAGATCGTTGCTTCACGGATGGAAATTTGGTTACTGGAGCAGCATGGCCAAGCCACCCAGAATTCATTTCTCAGTTAATGACATTGCTTGATATTCAAGTATCATTCTAGTTGCTGTTTACCTGGTCAGCGGCTTGCATGTACTACATGTATTTCATGAAAGAATAAAGCATGCATGTTGTGTTATGTTAAGGTGACGTTTGTATATGCCATGTTCCATGCAAGTTTGGTTGTGGATGAAGCTTGTATATTATACTACTTATCCTTTAGAAGGACAGCATGATTTATTAGTCGTCGGTCCCCTTGGTTTCTATCTCTCTCACCGTACACCTCGAAGTTGTCTAGAGTTAGCTTGTATTTTCACAACCATCCTGTAACCGCGAAATGAGGATCCACATGATATTGCATTTTCTTTTGGGTGAAGCAATATAGTTTGTTGACAAAACCAGACCTCATAACACAAAGCAAGCAGCTTTGCTGCTCTGGTGAAAATCAACTTGGCTGTCGAGGTCAAATCAACGCAAGCGCTACTCAGAACTATCACAACTCAAAAAGCATGACCTGATGCCAATGGGTTCCACTATAGTGGTGGTAGATTCCCGTTTTCCCAATGGCACCCAAGTTCGAAACCCCATGATTTCTTTCCTCCAATGTAAAAAAAAAAAAAAAAAAATGACCTGTTATTGATAAACATTACATTTATTATCCATACATGTTAAGAGATAAACATTACATTTCAATTATCCATCTCGTCGACATGTCCGCGTGGTCCTTATGGGCTGGGGCACACACGTTGTACAATAAAGGCAAGAGGAAGATGAGGATTGTAAAGAGCTTTTCTATGGTAGAGGGACATTAGCTTGGAAGCATTGAGGTTTTTTTAAATCGAAAAGGAAGCATTGAGCTATTCGAATATTCACAATAAGACAGTGAGTCCGCTCCTTTGCACTAAAATTTGAATATTTCTCTAATAATTTCGACTATCACTCCGCAATAAGACAGTGAGTCCACTTATTTGCACTTAAATTTGTGTTCTTTGCACTCAAATTTGAATATTTTCCTAATAATTTAAATTATCACTTACACTCACAACTAAAGAAATAAAAAAGTGAGTCGGCTTCTTTGCATTGAAGTTTGAATCACCCTCAAATAATTTTGAGTTACGTGGTCCGTGAAGACAACAAACTCTAGTTTAAATCTTCCTCCAATAATTGACTCACTCGGTCGGTGCAGAAGACGAAAAAAAGATCAAACTTGGATACGATGGTGATTAGGGGCTCGAAACTAAAATACTTATCCGAACTGAAAAGAGAGATGCCACAATAACTAACGGCGACGTGTCTAGACTATCACCTTGGAAGCATTGAGCTTTTTTGTTTTTATTGAAAAGGAAGCATTAAGCTCGAATATTCGAATTCCTTTGCACTAAAATTTGAATAGTTCTCTACTAATTTAGACTATCATTTTAGTTGCACTCACAATAAGAGAGTTTGAATCATCCTGAAATAATTTAGAGTTACGTGGTCGGTGAAGACAACAAACTCAAGTTTGAATTTTCCTCCAATAACTAACTGCCACGCAGGGGCGTATCTAGCTTGTTTTCGGCTAGGAGGCCGCCCGGCCGAGAATTTTTATAATAGAAGAAATACATGTTAGTCCAGTCAAAAAAAAAAAAACCAGAATTCCTATCTCTAGCTGCCTAGTAAGCTAGCAACGTATTCTCTTCTTCTTGTTACTTTTTTGTTTCTCATTTTTCTCTTTATCATGTCTGATGCATATTAATGGGTTGAGTTATGAATTTTTTATGTTAATGGGTTGGGTTGTCAATGGTTTTATTATCAAGTTGTTATAATAGGCCTTTTAGTGTGTTAATGGGTTGTACTTAATATATGTAAAAGTTTTACTTCAAAATTCTTTGTTTTAAAGTCAATATTTTTTTGTCAATTTTCTTGGATACCTAAAACATGTATGAAAGAGAGTTTGCTATGTACTTAACATATATGAAAGAATTTGCTAATAATATCAATAATGCAGCGATAATTGAAGAATTTAAAACTTATAAGCTTCTCATAAACTTTTATATTTAAATAGTGTTGTTTTGTATTGCATTACATTTACTTGTAGTTTTTGTTTTTCTTTAGTTTTGTTAAGCTTTTATTTATGTATAGAGATGCATTTGAGGGTAACACCCGTTACGTCCCCCGACTATGTGTATATTTTTATGTTAATTAATGAAATTTGTTTGTATCGTTGAGTTTAGTAAGTAAGTTTCGCCTAGTCGGCTTTCAAATCATGGATCCGCCACTACTACCACGTGTCTAGCTGACTCCACAAACCTCCAAAAACGCTTGTGTATTTAAAGCAAGCTTTCTTCCTTTATCAGACCATCTCTCTCTCTGAAAAAGAAGAAAGAAGAAAAAAGAAAAAAGAAAGAAAAAGCAAGAAAGAAACTAAAGAAATAAGAAAAGAAATGGTGAATCCGAAAGGCGAGGAGCGGAGGAGGAGGGTGTTGTTACTGTGCGGGGACTACATGGAAGATTACGAGGCAATGATCCCATTTCAAGCACTGCAGGCATTTGGAGTCTCTGTTGATGCAGTTTCTCCTGGCAAGAAAGCTGGTGATATCTGCTCCACTGCCATAACCATTCAAGTAGAGTCCACTGACCAGGTCAAACTCTGTCTTTCCTTCCTGTTAATTAATTAATTTTGTAGCCCCTTACTCTTGTTTTAATTTGTGTGTTTGGTTTGGTTTTCTGTACCTACCTTTTTGGGTTAAAGGCTAATACCGAATCTCAAGGTCACAAGTTCACACTGAATGCAACATTTGATGACATTGAATTTGACGAATATGATGGTCTAGTTATACCAGGAGGACGATCTCCTGAACATCTTGCTACGCATGCAGCGGTTGTAGAATTGGCGAGAAAATTTTGTGAGTCCAGAAAGCCAATCGCTGCTATTTGCCATGGGCAGTTGGTCTTAGCAGCTGCAGGCGGGCTTAAAGGTCGCAAGTGCACAGCGGTTTCAACTGTGAGACCTGGATTGGTTGCTGCTGGTGCTCACTGGGTAGAACCAGAGTCATTGTCAGGGTGTGTTGTTGATGATAATCTGGTTACCGGGGTCACTTATTATGGCAATCCTGAGTTCCTTAGGCTTTTGTCAAGGCACTAGGAGGCAACATATCTGGTGCAGAGAGAAGGGTCCTGATAATCTGTGGAGTAAGTTTTCTTTTCTTTTCTTTTATCTACATATCATATGGATTTTAGCCAATGATTAAACTGTTACATAATCATCATCGTCATTTAATTGCTCCCTCCCCAATATTTGTAGGACTACGCGGAAGATTATGAGGTAACTGTGCCTTATCAGTCCCTTCAAACTGTACGATGCCATGTTGATTTGGTTTGCCCCAAGAAGAAAGCCGGTGATACCTTCAAAACTGCTATCCGTGATCTTGAAGGGGGCCAAACCTACAGTGAGACGGAGGGACATAATTTGGTTTTAACAGCTGACTTTGAATCTATAGATGCCTCAAGTTATGATGCTCTTGTATTCCCTGGAGGTAAAGCTCCAGAGTTTTTGCACTGGATGAGGGTGTTATTGTATTGGTGAAACAATTTATGGAAGCCAGGAAACCAGTTGCATCCATCTGCCATGGCCTGCAAATTTTAGTTGCTGCTGGTGTTGTGAAGGTATGGTACTCTTAAAGAAAAAACATATTTCCTACCTGCATTTAGTGGTTAAACGTTTGTGACTAAAACATTAATATAATGCTTCCCGTTTTAATGCTTTATCGATTGTACTTGAAAAGGAAAAACAAAAGGGTTACATCTAGTGCTTTGTATTTTGGTTCTGTTGAACTGATCTGTTGTGACCTATTAACCTCTTAATTGTAAATAACTATTGGGAAGAGGGTGGTTAATGTACTCTTTACAATCGCAAACGAGATGATATTTTTCTGTTTCTTTTGATGAGTGGTTAATGTACTTATTTTCTGATTAGGCACTTTTAGCATGCCATAATTGGTTTAATTGGCTATATTTCAGGGGAAGAAATGTACTGGATACCCAGGGATGAAGGGTCATGTTGTTACGTCTGGGGGGACGTGGGTGGAACCGGATCCAATAGATCGTTGTGTCACTGATGGAAATCTAATTACCGCAGCAGCGTGGCATGGCCATCCAGAGCTTATTTCTCAGTTGATGGCATTGCTTGATATTCGAGTATCATTCTAGGCTGGTCACCTGCTTCCAAGTAATAAATGTAATTCCATAAAGGATTAAGAGAATAAAAGGAAAAGACACATAGTCAGAAACTACGTGTAATTCAATAAAAGAATAAGAGCATAGTTAAGGTGATGTGTGTATCTGTGAGGGAACAATGATGCTCTGATTCTGCTCTGATTCTGCTCTGTATGTACCACTAGGTTGTGGATGGATCTTGTATGTTCATAACTACGTAATGTTGATTATGATTTTTATGGAAATCCTTGAATCTGCTTTCAGATCTAGCGTTTACATTCATAGTTTAATCATTCATTTATAGTGCATATAAGATTAGGAATGAACCTCTCGCCCAATCTTATCTTAGACAATCCAAAATACCTATAATGGCCAATTACAAATATCAAGATCACAATTATAATAATGAATGAAACAAGGAATATAAATTGATTAAAAATAAAGTATTAACTCAATAACGTAGAATCATCATGTTAGGTTACATCGGATCTCTGGCAAAGAATTTAGTTACTCATGGCCATCTTAGAAACAAACAACATACTTATGAACATAAAATTCAAAGTTTGAATTAAGATAGAAAAACTCTTAGATACAAAGTTTCTGACTCCGAGAAGCCAATTGAGCGGCTAAGAATGTGAGTATGTGAGTTGGGTGATTTGAGATATTGAACAATACGTTAGGGTTCTCCCAAAAGCCTTGAAAAGATATACTTATAAGCTACGCAAAAAAGAGAAATAGGTCAACGTGGGATAGGAGAGAAAAATAAGAATATCCAATTAGAATAGGGAGTTTGTTTTCCTAGTTGAGTTAGGCATTGACTTTTGATGCACTTCTTTGACCAGACCCAACGCCAACATGCAATTATAGATGATTTATAATTGACCTAACAAATTTAAACAAGCTTGATTTTATAAAGGCCATTGATTCAGGTATAGTATCATGATTATCACTATACAATATTTGTTTTTTAATGTGTATTGTTCATGACAAAATATTCTAATGACGTTAAAATCTTTAATATTATGATTCAAATTGCAGTAACCCAGAATAAACAAAAATGAATGAATAAGGTGAAAATGGTGTATGTGTTCTTGAACCTGTCTTCGTGAAGGGGTATACAAAAATCAAGTTTGGCGACTTGTTTTAATTCACTGTAAATCTAGTAAACCACGTGACAAAAACGTTAAAGCTGCGTGTCGTTTGTTTATGAACTATTAACTACGTATTATTCTAGTCAATGATCAAAATTTTATATTTCTCACAGTTACTAAGCATCATTCACTTTCTTCCTCAACATTTGTAGGACTTCATGGAAGATTATGAGGTAATTGTGCCTTTTCAATCTCTTCAAGCTCTAGGAAGCCATGTTGATGCAGTTTGCCCCAAGAAGAAAGGTGGTGAAATCTGTGCAACTGCTGTCCATGATTTTGAAGGTGATCGAACCTACAGTGAGAAGCCGGGCCATAATTTCACTTTAAAAGCTGACTTTGAAGCTCTAGATGTCTCAAGTTAAGATGCTTTTGTAATCCCTGGAGGTCGAGCCCCAGAATATTTGGCATTGGATGAGAAAGTTATTGCATTAGTGAAGCAAATTGCGGAAGCCGGGAAACCAATTGCATTCATCTGCCACATAATGGGCGTGAATCATGATCTGATTCTAGTATGATTTACTTGCCTAATTATTTGTATTTATTTCCTTGATTCTTGTATATTTTCCTTGTAAGTCAAGGCATTGCTTCTTATAGGAGATACTTTGTGTAATCACCAAGTAAAGGCTTTGTATATATTTCCTATACTGTTTATCAATGAGAATCATCGAAGATATTCAAAAACCTTTCATGGTATCAGGAGCCTGAGACGTACCGTCTTCAATCCTTCGTCTACTTTGCATTTTTTTCTCGATCCTATGGATTCCTCCTCTGCTCTTGACCTTCCTAGCATCAATCATATTATTTCAGTTAGTCTCGAACATGATAACTATCTGACCTGGCTTGCTTAGATTGTTCCCATTCTTTGTAGCAGCCGCTTGTTTTCCTATGTCGATGGTAGCTGCCCAAGTCCCCTCCCCACCATTCTCAATCCCAAGACCAAGGAAAGTGATTCTTCTCCTCCGTCTTTCATCCCCAACCCCGCATATGATGACTGGTTCATAAAGATCAACTTATTCTCTCTCTCTCTCTCTCTCATCAATGGTTCTCTCCACCATAAGGTTCTCGCTACTGTTGCTACCAAAACCACCGCATGTGACACTTGGGGGGCACTTGAAGCCCGTTTCGCTTCTCCAAATCATAATCGTCTTCTTCAGCTTCGTAGTGACTTGCTTCGCACGACCCATGGTGACTCTTCCATCATTGATTTCCTTGGTCGTATTCACTCTATTACCAATAACTTGGCTTTGGCGGGTGCCCCAGTTCATGAATCTGATCTTCTTGATGTGGTTATGAATAATGCTGGTCTGCTTTATGAGAATATGGTTGCAGCTGCTCAAGCTTGTGAGACGCCCATCGACATGCCTGACCTTAAAGCCCTCTTATTGTCTATTGAACGATGTCTTCAGGCATCTTCTTCTCCATCTATCTCTTTCGGTGCAACAGCCATGACGGCTTCCCATGGTGGTCGTAGTGGTTGTGGTGGGCTTGGTTTTGGTGATTGTGGTGGCTTCATTGGCCGTGCTCATGATTGTTGCTCCTTTACTTCGCGTTTTGGCTCTTCTCCTGGTTCTGGGTCTTACAGCTTCTCCTTTGCTCGTTCTTCACAACCACGTCATCACCACACTTCAAGTCAAGGTGTTCTTACGCCGCCTTCATCTGGGCCTAATCCTTCCTCTTTTGGGTCCAGCTCCCCTTCTCCCCGTGGGGCTTGCAGTGTTATAATTGTCATGGTTATGGCCATATTGCTGCTGTCTACCCATCCAAAGCTACTTCCATGCATGCTCCTCCTTCTCATCTTCAAGGCATGACCACTCACCATCCGTCCCATGGTGGCACACAATAATGGGTTGCTGATACCAGGGCTAACACCCACATCACCAATGACTTAAGCCATTTATCCCTTGCCGGAGAGTATCATGGTTACAATAATGTTGGAGGTGTGTGATAGGATTTTTAGTACCTGTGCAAACAGGGTTAAAATCACATAAAATATTTGCAAGAATACAAGGCTGTTGTAGTATAGATGCTCATGCAAGGTCATTCTCCTCAAGGACTATTTAGCAATTTATGTAAAAACGATTTCCAATTAATTACTTAAATTAAAAGTTGGGAAAGTTGATTTGATTTTGATTTTGTTTAAAGCTAAAACCGAATTTAATTAAAAACACGATTAAATGAAAAGAGTTTTAGATATCAATTTATAAAAGCACTAGGGTTCCACCATCACCTAGCAATCCTATAAATTTTTACTAATTACTTATGATCAACACATGCCACTTTGAAGGTTAGGTTTTCCTAATTTAAATTCTACTTGGAACCTCCAACATAGAACGTATATCTAACATGCAATCCGTCTATGATGTTCAGATCAAATATAAACATGCAAGACTCATTAAGCTTTGTGAAAACCCTTTGAAAAACCATGCAACCCTTAAGAGCGTGATGTTCGCCTTAAGTGAACTTACAATTACTAATCACAAGAAGCCCTCCTCAATTTCAGGGTGATGTTTCAACAGAAATTGCATCAAATTACTTGTCTAAATATCCTAATGGTGATCAGTCATTAAAACAAATAGATAGTTTCAAACGTAGTGATTAATAATTCAAAGCAAGCATGCATCCATTCATAAGCAAATTAATAAAAATCACATATTCATGCTAAGGCTAAGGTTTCACCCTAGCAAAAGGGAATTAGTTACCCATATTCATAATTGAAATCATGAAAAATATCATTAAGAAGAAAAGGAATAAAAACACCTGAAAGTTGCAAATCTCCAAAACCCTAGCAATAGCTCTCACGTTCAAGAAGCCAAAAAGAATAGAATCGAATCCCTAAAATTGTTGTGAAAAAAAAATTAAATACTTCCTAAAACCTAGCTGAACAATACAGCTTTTCTTTTCCTATAAGGAAACTAATTAAAATAAAATAATACTAGGATTTAGAATTCTAATGGGATTTGGAAAATCTGTCCAGAAATTGCCTAGCCACGTTTTGGGCTCAAAACACCTCCAAATCAGGCCCAAGATAGCTTATTTTAAAGATAAAAATATTCTGAACACATCTCCAGAAGGCCACGAACCCATACGAGGTCATCTTGGGCTCCAAAATGCAATAAATCCCAAAACGTCACTATTCCAGCACCGCGCACTGCTCCTTTAATTGACTGCCAGAAATTAATCGCTCGGTAGAAAAATCTGAAATTTTGATACGATCAAGCTAAGTAACTCACGAACTTCCTCCAACTGGAATTACTCCAAAATTCGTCCATTTGGTTATGTTTTGCTCCAGATGACGTCGAAAGTCCTATGTTGACAAAATAATTCAAAGTATCAAAATTCTTCCAAAATATTAATCAAAATATACTAAGAATAGGGTTAAATATATAATATAAAATATGCCCATCAGTGTGCTTGGTGGAACAGGTTTGCCTATTACCCATATTTATCAGTCCCGTATCTCTCACCTTAATTCCTCATTTTCTCGTAATAATATTCTTCACTGTCCTAATACCTCTCTTCCCGTTTTATCTGTTCATAAATTCGCTATTGACAACAATTGTTTCTTCACCTTTTTCCCTGACTGCTGTTTTATTTAGGATTTGGGGACAAGGAAGATTCTTTTTGGGGGCAAGAGCAGCAATGGCCTATATTCGTTTTCCTTCTCACCGAATGAGTCCTTTCGAATTTTGCTTGATTGTGTTGCTTTGCTAGGTGTTCGTGTCGACCGTTTCGTGTGGCACTCTCGTCTTGGTCACCCTGTTTCATCTACTTTACAATTTTTGTTTTCTCATAATAAATTGCCATCTTTTGTGTGACGCCCTGAAAAATTCCAAAATATTTTTTGCGCACAGTAAAAAAATTGCACGGTCCATTTTGAGGTAGGTGACATTTCTTTTCCAAGTAAATATTGCCATTATGTTTAAGATTAACATATGTCCGAAATTATGAGGTTAGAATTTTGGTTCTTTGACTTCATGGAAAATTAATAGATGTCATTACGAGCTTGTGGTATTTTCGGATAACTTTTCGAAACTCGGAAGTACTTTTAGTGAAATTTCGAAGTTGAAAAATAGGAAAAATAAATTAGAATTTCCACATGGCATTTTGTGATTGGTTGGAACATGTCACCATGCCACATGTCAACATCCGATTGGTTGGAAGACTTGGAAGACTTGAAAAACTAGGATGTATAGCACTATACCGTACGTACGTTTAATCTAGCCATTGATATGATTTTATATCAAATTTGGACCGTAGATCAAATCAACGACTTTTGACTTCATCTAGGCCTTTAGTTTGGTTGTTGGGAATGCATCTGGACCATCCATCTTGAAGCTATCATGTATCTTCCTACACATGATCCAAAACTCATATTTTATTCTGAGCTTTCAAATTAAATATTCGAATCGATCCGAGCCGTCGGAGATTTCTATAAATTCCCCCATAATTCTCTCATTTCCTCGCACCAAAACTCTCCCAAAAATCATCCTCCCTCTCTTCCTCTCCTCCTCCACCATCAAAGTCACTATTCCGATATTTTTTTAGAATTACTATTCATAGTTACTATTCATCCCGAGAAGTCACTATTCATAGTTACTATTCACAATCACTATTCATCCGAAACCGCTCGTGGTATTCATTGTTTCGTGCCATCTTCACTTGTGGTACTATTCATTATAGTATTTTACTGAGGTAGTTTCTCTCCCTTACCTCGTCTTTTATTCATTTTTCAATTCCATATTTCCATTCCTAGCTATTATGCTACCCAATTTAAAATTGCTAAATTCAATTAATCATATTTTCTTAAATTAGGTAATTTTCCAGATTATTCTTAAAAATTGAAACCCTATGCCGTTACTCTGCCTGTTTGAATTCCTATCAAAATATTATTATGGACCTATATTTTCCATATTCCTTGGACTATTATTACCGAAACCTATTTCCTCTAGTTCAGATGTATGAACAATATTAGACTATTTTGACTTTAACTTTACTATACTATGAACTCACCGTTTTTGAACCAGGGATGGAACTTGAAGGACTTTTGGACATTTTGATCCATATTACAATTACCTGAGACTTCAAGGACCGATGGACAATTATTGGATAATATAAGGACTGAATGACAATTTGGACAAAGTTAAAGGACCAAAGTACAATAAAAATTATTATAAGGACCAAAGTGAAAATAAACACAAGCATTAGGACTTAAGTGCAAATAAGAAATTTTTAGTAACATTTTTAAATGTTAGACTATAAGGACCAAAGTTAAAATAAACACAAGCATTAGGACTTAAGTGCAAATAAGAAATTTTTAGTAACATTTTTAAATGTTAGACTATAAGGACCAAAGTTAAAATAAACACAAGCATTAGGACTTAAGTGCAAATAAGAAATTTTTAGTAACATTTTTAAATGTTAGACTAAGACTTAGTTTCCCAGGTGATGCAAGTTGAACTCGAAGGCGCAAAGGGCAAGTCAGGCTTAAGTTTTGGATTCCAGGTAGGGGGACTCACTCTCGGACTTATATTTTGTGTATGTATAACATAGTAAATATTGTTATGTGCGAAAGATGCACTGTTTTTGGATGCCATATTGTTTGGTTTTATGAATACTTGGCTTTTGTTCTCCAAAGTTTTGAGGGTATACACCTGCGGGCATTATCCTCGACGACCTGAGAGTGAAATGGGCATAGCGACTTCCTTGGGTTTCGATTCCCTAAACCTCCGGAGGGGTTACGCTAATAGACTTTACCAATACCCTACGCGTGAGGTATAGTCGACGATGTGTAACCGTTGAAATGGATACTCTCGCTACCATACTAGGTAAGTGCGTTATATTTTTATTTATGGTAGGGGTAGTTGGCCTATTGGGATCGGTTGTTAGACAAGCATATTATGGGTACCCGGTATACGTTTGCGAAAGTTGTGTGAGCATGCCAACTATTTTGATCCTATATTTATATGGAAATGGTTTGTGTTGTGCATATTTTTTTCACTGTTTTTCATGAACACTACTATGTTATTTTGCTATCATTTTCAAACCTGGTCGGGAGCCTCATACAGGGCAAATGAACATATGTGATGCTCACCCCTACTTTTTCATATAGAACACAACCCTTGAGCTTGACTTGGTCGTGACTTTCTTTCCTAAGAGCTTGAGGATTTTTCTTGTTCATTTCCTTCTTCTATATAAAATCTGGATGGTTGGTGTGTATTTAAATATTTATGGTTTATAAAATAACTTAAGTGGTTACTCGTACTCTTCCTTAACCTCTGGGGTTGGTATTTCATTAATAAAGTTTGTATAATGTTTTATTTAGTTTTCCGCTGTTATTTACAACTCTGATCCAACCCGTTTTATTTCATTAAAAAGGCTTATCGTATTTTGGGAATCTTGGGAGTATAACCCTCGGATCTAGGTGTTATATTTTGAGGATCCTCAAGGTATGTGCCGCTGTCACGTGTCTCGATTTTGGGGCGTGACATTCTGGCTCTCAATCTTGTTCCTTTTTTTGTCATCATGTATATTGGGTAAAAGTGTTAAGTTACCCTTTAGTCCGTTTTTTTTTCTACTTCACCGCTTGAACTTATTCGCTCCGATGTGTGGAGTTCTTCAAATAAATCAATTTATGGTTTTTCATATTATGTTCTCTTTGTTGATGATTGTTCCCGTTATTCTTGGATTTACCCCATGAAGTTAAAACTGAAGTTTTCTCTCACTTTGTTAAATTCAAGGCATTGGTTGAAAATATGTTCTCTACTAAAATTAAAGCTTTTCAATACGATGGGGGTGGGGAATACACTGGTCAATTATTTAAGGATTTTTTTATATCTCATCATGGCATTCATCACTGTTTCTCTTGTCCCCATCACCCTGAGCAAAATGGCTGAACGTAAGCACCATCACATTGTCAACACTGGGCTCACTCTTTTGGCCCATGCCTCTATCCCCCCTTTCGTATTGGGCGGAGGCTATGCATACTGCTGTCTATCTAATTAACCGTCTCCCTTCTAAGTTACTTGATCATAAATCACCTTAAGAAATCTTATTTCACAGAGATCCAAATTATTCATTTCTAATAAATTGCAGTTTCGGTCTTCTAAGTGTGTGTTTTTAGGATATTCTTTAAATCATCAAGGTTATCACTATTTCTTCTCACTGTGTATTTTTATCTTGTCATGTACTGTTTGATGAACTTTCTTTTCCTTTTCACAAGGCCTTCTTGCTCTTACTCCCGATAGTTCTCCATCGTCACCAACCGACCTGCCTCTCATTCTTCCTGGGCCCCAATTTTTCCTCCCGCGCTGTCTCCTCTAGCTCCACCCATACGCTGCCCCAGCCCAGCCCACTATCACAGCTCTAGAATTTGTCCCATTCGTCTCCCTGACCTGCGTCCCTCTAGCCCTGCCCTAACAGTGTCTGCTCCTCCTCTGAGCTCACCCCATGTGTCGTCACCTACCCCCCCAAGCCTACCCGGCCCTGCCAACCCACCGGTTAGCCTGCCTGCAACATTTCCTTCTCGTTTTTCTCAACCGTATTCTAGAGACATGCATTGCAAAATTGCCTTTCTGTCTGTCGTCCTTATTTCATCTAGTACATCTCCTTCTTCTTCTTCTTCTTCTTATACTTCTCTGGTAAGTGTATCGAATACTCATTTAATGGATACTCATGCTAAGACCGGTGTCCGTAAACCTAATACTAAATATGCTCATCATGCGTTGATTTCTACTGATGATAATATTGAGCCTACATCTTTTTCACATGCTAATAAGCTTAAGGATTGGGGTCTTGCCATGGCAGATGAGTTTAATGATCTTCTTTGTGCTGGGACTTGGCCTTTGGTCCCTCGTACTCCCAATATGAATGTGTTGCCCAACAAGTGGGTTTTTCAGGTCAAGCGAAATTCTGATGGCACCATTCAATGTTATAAAGCTCATTTGGTGGCCAATAGTTTTCATCAACAGTCGGGCCTTGACTATGGTGAGACTTTTAGTCCTGTCGTTAATCATTCTACTATTCGCCTTATCTTGGCTCTTTCTGTGCAGTTTAGTTGGCATGTACGTCAGTTGGATGTTCAGAATGCCTTTTTACATGGCTATCTTGATGATGAGGTTTATATGCGGTAAGACCCGCGAGCTTGGGAAAGCAAGAACGGTGAGCAATCCCACATCGCTCGGGGAGGGAAAGGTGAAGTGCTTATATGTGTGGGCACGTATCTTCCTAGCACGAGGCTTTTTGGGAGCTCATTGGCTTCTGATTCATTGGAACTTCGAAGTTAAGCGAGTTGGGGCTAGAGCAATCACAGGATGGGTGACCCACTGGGAAGTTGCTCGTGAGTTCCCAGAAACAAAACCGTGAAGGCGAGGCCCAAAGCAGACAATATCGTACTAGGATAGTCGGGTTGTGACATATGCGCTAAGACGTTGGCTTTGTTGATCCCACATATCCTGATCATGTTTGCCGCTTACGTGGCTCTCTGTATGTTCTTAAGTAGGCCCCTCGCGCTTGGTTCCATTGTTTCTCTTCTCATCTGCTGCAGTTGGGTTTTATTGCCTCCAAGTCCGATTCGTCTCTCTTTGTGTACATTCAAGGCTCTATTCACATTTATTTGTTGATCTATGTGGATGATATTCTTGTCACTGGCTCCGATCCCTCTCGCATTCCCACACTTATCTCTGATTTGGGCCGTCAGTTTTCCATGAAGGATTTTGACCCCTTCAACTATTTCTTGCTCGTGGAGCTTGTTCGTACTCCGTTTGGTCTTTCTCTTACCCATACCAAGTATGTTGCCGACCTTCTCAAGGGCGTCAACATGCATGAAGCCAAACATGTGCCTACCCCAGCTGTTAATGGTCGTCATCTTAGCATCTCTGATGGGGATCATCTTCCTAATCCCACCGAGTACAGTAGTATCATTGGAGCTCTTTAGTACTTAACCCTCACTCGTCCAGACATTGTCTTTGTTGTTAATCAGGTGTGTCAATTTATGCATTAACCCACAACTGTTCACTGGCTCGTTGTCAAACGCATCCTTCATTACCTAAATGGCACGCTCACTCATGAGTTATTCTATTCACCTAGCACTCTCTCTCGCTCTCTCTCTCACAGTGCGTACCCTGATGCCAATTATGCGGGGAATCCTGATGACCGTCACTGGAGGGTATTGTGTTTACTTAGGTAATAACTTAATCTCCTGGAGTTCTAAGAAGCAACGTGGTCTTTCTCGCTCCATTACTGAGGTGGAACACCATCAACTTGCCTACATTGCCGGTAATTCACTCACGCAGTCGTCATGTGGAGGTGGATTATCACTTTTTTCGTGAAAGATTTGTGCGTAATGAGTTACTTGTTGCTTATTGTTCTACTACTGATCAACTTGTTGATATTTTTACTAAAGGCTTATTGACAGGACCCAACCCAAATTCCACTTTGGAATCCGAGCCGAACCCTGTGCGTGTTCGACGCTTGGCATGTGCCGGGGACAATTGACTACTTTGCCCTTCCCTTCAAAATTTCAGATTACTTTTGACTCGACTTCTGCCGAAAATTCTTCAGAGTCTCCCTGTATTTTGATCATTTCCCAAATAATTTCACCTGTCAAATGCAGATATAACTATTTACCAACCGTCAACAGACATTCGGTTTACTTTCAGACAGTTAAACTACAATAAGGCTGCCTCAGGCAATGTAGCAGTTTAAATAAAACATTCTGCCAACCAAATTCAATTCAGTTTCTTGGAACATCCTCAGAACAAGATTAGATTTCAAACTAACTTAGCTGGACTACCTTGCAATTGCTTGACCTCGGACCTCATTAAATCAATTAAGTTTGTTCTAGCCACTGAACTGATCCCAATTCTTTAAACAACATAAGTAAAATAACGGATTTCAAATCATTCGGCTGAATAGTTTTTCTATCATTACCCTCATGGCTGCACCTAGTAACTCTAGGGTGCCTACGTACCCTTAACCAGGGATCAAGCCACATGTAGTTCTTTCTATCTTAAAAACTCTACTGCCATCCCATCTAATAATTCTTTGAAATTCTTATTTCTCATATTCTTTAAGCGTACTCAACTCGGCAGCATATAAATAAAATCTTTAGCCTCAGCAACATATGCTAAGGACACTCGAGCTATTTAATACTTATTCAAGATCAAATAATGAAATTGAATTGCATAAATTCATTTATGAAAACAAAAGTCCATTCACACACTTATTCAAAACCTCTTTCTGCTGAAGACATTGAAAATGAAATTTAGTCTACCGCCTAGGTGTACCCATATATTTTCATCAATTCCTTATTTCCATTTAATCCCACATAAAACCGTCAATTCCTCGTGTCACCATTGGTGACACATCCTTGCAGATCTCGGTAACACAAAGTCGACCCAAGCCACAATCCTCGCAAGATTCAAGGGACATTTAGTCAGTCTGAACTGCATTCCTCGCTCCGCACTGTCCGGATATCCCTAAGACTCGTGAGGCACACGTCAAGCATGCGGACCTAACCGAAGGCAACATAAGGATCAAGTAACATGGATATATTCTACATATAATATAAACACTCGAAACCAAACTAACATGTTTGGATAGCATCTTTATATTGACTCAAACCAGGTCAGATAAATAAACTTAAATTGCACGAAATCATTCAGTAAACAAAAGGTTTACTCTCTGCACTTCCTCTAGTTCCTAGATCAACTTATGTATTTCTGGCGTATATATATAACAAAACAAACAGAAAATAAAACGCACACTATCGAAAACATTTTTAACCATCCCTTCCAAACCTACATAAAACTCACTGATAAAATACATATATATATATATATATTTATAAGGATCTATAACTAACTTATCATAGAAACATAAGAAGACAAGAAAATTATTAAAATGACATTGGCCAAGTGAAATCTTAATGCCAGAGGCAACGGATTTACTGAAATATAGGTTTTTCCCTTTAACTTATAAGACGAACTAATAGCATAAGAATTTTATGGTAATTTGTGTATAACCCTTTAACTTAGAAAATTCTCCACCCGGACATACCCCCATCATATTCCGTTAATTAGACCTCGCAGGTCTCGGAACACCAAGTTACTTCGAGCCGCAATCCTTGCTGGTCTTGGAGACATCAAGTCAATCCGAGCCGTATTCCTCGCTGGTCTCGGAGACATCAAGTCAATCTGAGCCGCATTCCTCGCACCACACGGTTCGGGCATCCCCGAAACTCGTGGGGCATAACATGACTGACAAACTATTTCAAGATACTTGGGGAGGGGGTTACCTCTAATGGGTTTGAAACTCATATTCTGAAATTTATCACAACTTTACCTTCTATTCCACAAATCTATTTTCTGCTACTGAGTGCATGGACTCAATATAGAAATATATTTAAATATTTAACTAATCTGTTAGTCCCTTCGGACTCTGATTAACAACCCCTTCCAATATTATATTTATAATTTTAACAACACAATTAACCATATGAATAAATAACCGGGTGATAAATGAACAGATAAATAATTACTCATACTCTTAGAGATTTCCTCAGCTCCAATTATGCATAATTTCCTAACACTGAAATAACCCTTAGATATACCCTCGCATAGTATAATAAGCATTAATGCCATAATTAAACCAATGCACACTCGCACGTACATGAGCTTCTTAGAAGCACGGACATGAGCTTTCTAGAAGCTCATACACAACAGTAGAGCTCATCATCACTATTTTATCCGAAACACTGGCCCTGGGTTCCTAGAAGTACGTGCACTAACTTTAAAGTCATTCCTATGCCCATAGTAGCTATTCCAAGGTTTAGAACGGTCTAAAAGTGCATTGGGACTCAAAAAGTGATAAAGTCCCAAAAAGTCCACCCGGGGCCCCGTGGGTCCACGACCTCAAAATTCCGATCCGGAAGTTCCTAAAGGTTCCCATATGCCTAGGACACATGTCCCGAAAATTTGGTCTCGATCGAACGGTCGGATTGCTCACAATCGCACGATCGGACGGTCGGACGATTTCCGTAACCTTGGCCCTAGGGCTGGCAATTCACGATCCGTTAAATCCTACACGATCCTGGAAATGCGGGAACAACATACTAAAAATTGGAACCGATCCGACAGTCCAAACACATCGAACCCTGATAACGAGTAATAGGCGTAAATCTGTTCGACTGTCATACGGACTCCAAATTGAAATCCGAGCACGCCTACGCACTCATGACAATGTAAGGATAATTTAGGAATGAAGATTGACTGCTAAAAGTGGGCCCAAACGTGGGAACACGCGCTAGCAGATTCGGTGGTTAAAAAGCGATAATTTCGGCATTCGGACAAACTCCAAACCAAGAGCTATCCTTCCACCTACAGATACTAGTCGATGAGTGGAACACTTTCTTCAACTACAGGAACGTCCAATTCGGATGGCAAGTGGCCGGAAACCTAAACTCAAAACCGGCCTAATCTTTAACTCGAAAATTAACCCACCAAACTTTGAAATTTCTCAAATCCTATCCAAGCATCAACTAGAGCACGAAAAATAGGTGGAAAAGCATACCTCACACGACCGGATTGGTGGCCGGAGGACGGCGTACGATGTCGGAGAAGTTTCGACTGAAACCTGCTGGGTTTCGGGGTTTTCCTGCAAAACCGTGGCAGTGGAACCGGGCTAAGGCGGCCACCTAGCCGGTCTGATTGGGAGTGGTCCGGTGGGGTGTGGTGGCGTCTGGATGGCTCTGCAAAGGTAGGGGCGATCGGAAAAACTAGGGGAGTGCGGGGAGAGAGAGAGTTTTAAAAAAATCTGACTTGCCCCTCAGTGTATTTTGATCGTATTTCCTTCAATACGACTCGAAATTGAGCCCACAATATGCCCACGAACTCGTATCAACGAGCCCGACATAACAATGTGGCTCATTTCCCCAAAGTCTTTCCCGAACAAAAAGTCAATTTAAAAACCCATTAAAATATTCAAGGGCAAAATTGTCTTTTTCTCTAATAAACTAAAAATTAAATATTATTTAAGGTTTGGGTTATTACTATTATCACCTGCTCATTTCTCCATCCAAGCTGCATGTGCTCCACCGCCCCTTCAGCTTGCGGAGGTGTAATATAATTTACTTGCCTAATTATATGTATTTATTTCCTTGATTCTTGTATATTTTCCTTGTAAATCAAGACATTGTTTCTTACGTAGAATAGGCGATACTTTGTGTAATCACCAAGTAAAGACTCTGTATATATTTCCTGTATTGTTTATTAATGAGAATCATCGAAAATATTCAGAAACCTTTCACCACGGGCTGCAGATTTTAGCTGCTGGTGGTGTTCTACAGCTAAGGTTACTCCCTTTCAGCCTGGCTATGCCTCTATTTCCATAAATTTGATCCGAATTTCAATTTGGTCCATATTCTTTGAGTTTCTCAATCAAAACCGACTATTTCCATATCGTTCCAATTCTGTGCATCGTTAAACATAGAATTGATATTGTTTCAAATATTACTGACTACTTTTTATAATTCCATGTGATGCCACCAAAGGAATTGCTCCAATATTGGGTTCAACTGAAACGAAGTGAAGCTGTAATCCCTATTTAGGTGGCAGTGTAGTTTTATTGTATCTATAGCTCATCTTTTAATAGGGATAGGTCCCATGTTGTTGGGATCAGTCTCATGTTGTCCAGAATTTCAATCTAAATGAGTTGAAAGTGTACAAAATGCAGAAACAATAATATAAAGTAAATTTGTTAGGCACAGAAACAAGGATGCAAAATCCTCATTAACAAGCCAAAATCATATAACAAAATCGAGATTATAAATTTTGGAATTTTAAAGTCCAAGCATGATATGGTAGATATGGGAGCTACTGAGGGGATGTGAGTGGGGGGCCTGAGTGAGAGGTTCAATCCAACTATCCAACCATCCAATCATTAAAAAAGTTTCAGTTCAAAATTTCATTTATATTATTGGATAGTGGTATTGAACCCCTCACCCACAACCCTTCATTATACTATTTCCATGGTAGATGTACATATATAATGTAGATTACATAAAATTTTAACTTCTTACGCTTTTTAACATCATCTAAAATGCTAGAGTAAAATTAATTTTTGTGTGGGAAGTGTCACGACCCGACTCCTTTAGCACGATATTGTCCGCTTTGGGCCCTCCTCTCTGGCCCTCACGGTTTTGTTTCTTGGAACTCACGAGCAACTTCCCAATGGGTCACCCATCCTGGGATTTCTCTAGCCCCAACTCCCTTAACTTCGGAGTTCCAAGGAATCCAAAGCCAATGAGTACCAAAAGGTCTCGTGCTAGGAAGATACGTGCCCACACATATAAGGCACTTCACATTTCCCTCCCCGAGCGATGTGGGATTGCTCACCGTTCTTGCTTCCTCAAGCTCACGGGTCTTACAGGAAGTTAAACATGTTTAACCAAAAAGACAATACCGATAATTTGTGGATTTATTTGTTCCATAAGAGCAACTCCACCCCGTTGCCCTTAGCCCGAGCAACAGGGGCCCAAACCCCCCTTTTTTACTTCCAGCGACAAAGGCTTGCCTGGGCAAGGAGAGGGCCCACCAACCTGGGCCAGCCCTCAGGCAGAATCAGCCAGAGTTCTTTCTTGGGTTGTGATGCAATGCGGACGTCATAATGACGTCAGCAGTTAATTAAAAATAATTTAAAAAATTCTATAAAAAAAAAGGAAAAAAAATATCTAAAAATTCAGATTTTTTATAAAAATAAATACCTAGTCATATTCTTTACTTCCCATACCAAAATCCTAAACCCTATAAAAATTAATAGTTTATATATAAAAAATAAAAATAATTGAAAGTGAATAGTATTTGCCCTTTGTCATGGCAATGAGTCGAAACAACCTTAAATTTTGTAAGGGCTGCAACTATTCACATGAATAGCAGGGGCGGTCCTACCCTAAGGGCAGGGTAGGCAGCCGCCTACTCAATTTATTGACAAACAAAATATTACTCCAATAGCCAACTGAAAGTTTGACCAAAAATTACCCCAATACCCCAACATCCACCTACTCTATTTCTAATACAATGACAGTTTGTTTCTTATTTCAAACCCAAAGCTCTCAAATGTTTCCCTTTAAATTACTCCAACAGCCCAGCCCATTCAAAAACAATTAAAAGCCATTATAACTCACTCCACTCTCCAGCCAACATTCCAAGCCCATGGGCCATCCCACTTATACTTTAAAAAACAAAAGAAACAAAAGAACAAAAGCAAGTCAGTAACCCTATTGGCTATTGTTATCAAGTAAAGTGCACGGTCCCCACATCTTCTCCCCCAATCAGCTGGCTGCGATTTTGCAAAGTTTCCAAACACAAACACCCCACGGTCCCCACTTCCTTGGCAGCAATTTTTGAAGTTCATCAGTTCTTCTCCTTTCTTGGCAACAAGTATTCCTCATTCTCTCCTCTTTAATCATCTTTCCTTTTTGGTGTTTTTCTAAAATACATAAATGCATCTTAATTTTAATTTTAATTTGAAATTGAGTATTCTTAGAGTTTAATTATAAATTAATTATAATTTGGGGATTTTGTTGAAATTAATTTGGTCTTTGAAATTGAGTGTTGTCTCCTCTTTTGTTGAGATATTTGATTTGATGTTGGTATTATTGAGATGTTTGATTTGTTGTTGGTATGTTAATGTTTGATTAAAGACATTGATGCTATTATGAGAATTTATTTGATTTTTGGTTGTAATGTTTGATTAAATAGGTTATCTTTTATTATGTCAGATCATAATCGTAACCCAAAGAAAACAAAGAATTTGTTCTCTTTTTTTAAGAAAAAGAATGATGGGTCATCATCTAGTAGAATGCCTCCCTTTTGTGAAGAGCAAAATCTTCCCGACTCTCCCATTGTCGATGTGACATCCCTGACCCAATTTAATTGAATTTATTCAATTTAAATAATTTTGAAATTACAGGTTTGCCATTTCCGAGATTAAGGGTATTTTAGGCACTTTAAAAATTCCATAAGGATTTTGGAGAAATGGGTTGCGCCGTTGCGTCAGCTCGTCGAAGCGAGTTCGTGGATATGCGTTACAGAATTAGTGTGGTAACGATCAGGAAGCGATAGAAGAAAAGAAATGAAAATAAAAACAAAAATTCTGATTTTTACTTGTAGCGCTACAGTACCGCTACAGTAAACCAAAATTCCCTTCTTCTTCTCCCTT
Organism: Prunus padus; assembly: GCA_024362665.1. NCBI lineage: Eukaryota > Viridiplantae > Streptophyta > Magnoliopsida > Rosales > Rosaceae > Prunus > Prunus padus. Next base: position 933,376 of record JANFAM010000013.1, on the reverse strand, counting down.
TCTCTTCTCTCCCTCTCGGTCTCTTCTCTTCTCCCGTGCGCAGCTCCCCCTCCCAAAACAGCACCGATGGGTTTTGGTGGCCGCAGATTCATCCGGCCACCAAATGGAGTGATACCAGTCCCAAAAGATCCGTGACGCCTTCCTCTTCCAACCCCAGCCAGGTTGCACCTCTGGAACGGTCGCCGTTCGCCGGAAAATGCAAGAAGCTGGCCGGATTTTACGTAATCTTTCGAGCGTTCGTTCTCCCTCCTCGTGACGGAATTCGGCGAGCAGTAAGGTACTCTGTTTCTGGTATGCGACAAGTGAGACCCTTTAGGGTTATGCAGGCGTAGGACCAGCGGTGAGTGGACTTTGTTTTCAAATGAGCATGATTTGAATGATTTGCATGAAATGCATGAAATGAGATTTAATGATTTTAAGTCTTGAATTTATTAATAGTTTAAGTCTTACTCTGACTTTGATTGAAATGTATTAAAGGATTTGCATTGAGGTAAATGCATGATTTGGGTTGCCGGTTTATTGTGGGGCCCTGATGGCTATTTTATTATTATCTATACCTTTGGGTATTGAGCGGGACGTGGTGAGCAATAAGTGGTTTTAAATATTAAAATTGGGATATTATATTTAAAAGGGTTGTTGTATTATATATAAATTATATAATTGAATATTTGGACGTTAACGTAGTCCGTTTGGTTACGTATTGGTTTTGGCATTTAAAACCTTTTGAAGTATATTTACCTATACTTTGATTATATATATGTATATTTTCATACATATATATATTGATTCGAATAAATACTTTGGAATAATGGGAATTGATTATACGTATATTCATACATATTTATATACATAGATATGTAAATGGGATCGGGACTTGAGTTTTTGTACTTTAAAGGATCTTTTATGTTTTATGTATATATATATATATATACATATGTATATTTTGGATTATACGTTTGATTTAACGGTATATATTTACTGAACGCAGTTCCTTATACTTAAATTATATATGTCTTTGGGTTGGAATGCGGAAGGGACGTGAGGTCCCTCATATAATTATATTGATATTTTGAATATGATTTCAAAGGATTATGGCGTTTACTTGCCAGTTATGAATTCGTTATACGGTCGTTTTGACCCTTATGATTATTTTGACTATATAAATATATGTTGGGACGGTGATGTCCTTGTCTTGAGTATATATATGGGTTATATGCTTGATGGACTTATTTATGTCCAGGTGTTCGATGTTTGGGGTTGGGTACATTGGGATTGAATGTATATATATATTGTTATCGCGTGGCGATTTATGTGTGTGCGGGTAGCACCTTGAGATGTACCTCCCCTGTTCCGATGATGATGATACGGTTACTTGGATATGGTCTGATCCGGTACATGCCTTAACGGGGTGTATTTGTAGACCCTTAACGGGGGTAGTCTGCGCGCATTGACCGGTTTCGGACGTATGGGTATTGAGGATTCTGCCATGCGGGTCGGGTAGCATAATCCATTACTATGGACGGCTTGTCCCTGGGCACGAGGCCATTGCGATGCGTCCGATGTTGATTAAACTACGGGCATGAGACCATCGTGAATGTTGTCCCAGGTGTCGATTAAATGATCCACTGTTGGATTGTTTCCGTACTTGATTGGTATTGAGATTATATTATACCTATACAGCGTGTGTTAGTACCTTCATATTCTTATTTCTTTTGGTGAGGATCTCTCCTTACTTGTCGTGCTTGCGAGCACGTGATTGGGAAGTTGGGAAGATGGGGAAACTTTACACTTACTTTGACTTGATGTTGATTGAATTTCGATGCGGTTATGTTTTACTTGTTGGATTGTAAATCCAGGATTTAATATATTTATATATATTTATATAAATGCTTTGAAGTACAATTAATGTCTATATTGCTGTCGAGTTGGGTTTTCTTGACATATACGAATTATTCGGCATTTAAAGGTTTGTTTTACTTTATGAGAATTTTATTCCATCTTTATGCTTTACTTTAACAAAGGCCGTTTGTTTATGTTTTATAAACACTTAGCAGGTTGATTTGAGAGGTTATGCCTCGGAAAAGAAAAAGGGTGTTTTTATTCGGAAAAAGGTTTTGGTGGATTGCTCTCATGTAATTTGAGATAATATGATTTCTAAATTAATCACGTATATAAAGGATTTCATATGCATGGTTTGCATAGTTTTAAAAGGTGGGGTTAGTATATTGTTTTAAGTATGCAAAACTTTGTTTTTGTCCACTCACACCTTTCTCTCGCTTTGCGCCCCGCCTGTAGTTGCGTCGACACTTTATTCGTAGCCGGCGCTCCTCTTCTCGAGCTTTGTTGAAGGGTAGGATCTGTTGTCCTTGAACCTAAACTCATATTCTGTTTATTCTTTTCCGCTGCTGAATTCCTAAACTCTTAGATTGCTCTGTATTGCTGTAAGGGTTAATTTGTTAGGTGAGGCTGGGGTAGTTTATCTCGTAGCATCTTTGGTGCTTGGGCTTTGTTTCGTTTGCTTGTTTGACGGGTTTTAACTTTGGGGATTGTTCACTTGGTAGGGAGACTGTCCGATTTTAGTGAAGTCTCGCCCAAAGTTTGTTGTTTGTTGGGAAGAGGGTAGCTGTTAGGTTTGTGGCGGCATGGGTTGGTGTTGGGCCCATCAACGAGGTCCCGGCTCGGGTTCGGGGTGGAATTGGGTCGAGATCTGTCATCGAGCCTCAAATTGAAAGAGTTGAGACCCAAAGAGCCGATAGTGGTCAAGATTTTAATATCAATTATCTTGAGCGTGATCCAGGATTACGTCGTCAAATATGCCAATATTCAGTGAATGAACAAGATAATGTGCGAAAAGGCTATATTATTTTAGGACCATGTCAACCGGAGTTAGAAGATTATCCAAGCCATTTAGAAGGACGAGACTTACGTCGATTTAATAAAACATGGTTTGGTAAATTCCCTTGGCTTAAGTATTCAATTGCTAAAGATATGGCATTTTGTTTTCCTTACTTCCTATTTGACATGAATCACTCACATGCAACCTTTGTGTTGCATTGCATTTACCTCTTGTTTTTTTGTTAAGCTTTTATTTATGTATAAATATGCATATTTGAGGGTAAGACTCATTACGTCCCCCCTGACTAGGTGTATCTTTTTATTTTTATGAATGAAATTCACTCGTACCGTCGAGTTTTTAAGGTAAGTTTCGCCTACTTGACTTTTGAATCCTAGATCCGCCACTGATGAATAGTATTTGTCCTTACCTCCCCTAGCATTTTGCTATGGCAAATGAGTGAAGTTGCTCTAACTCACTATTAGAACGCAAACGCTATTAAGAACTATCACTGCTCAAAAAGCATGACCTGTTAGAGATAAACATTACATTTATTTCTCCCTCTCTTGGCGTCGTGTCCGCATGGTCCTTATGGGCTGGGGCACACACGTGGTACAATGAAGGCCAGTAGAAGATGGGGACCCTAAACCGCTTTTCTATCCGCTGCTTTTCTATATTGTAGGGACATTACCTTAAAAGCATTGAGCTTTTTTGTTTTTATCGAACAGGAAGCATTGAGCTCGAATATTCGGATATCTAAAATTTGAATAGTTCTCTAATAATTTAGACTATCACTTTAGTTGCACTCACAATAAGTTTGAATCATCCTCAAATAATTTAGATTTACGTGGTCGGTGAAGACAACAAACTCAAGTTTGAATCTTCCTCCAATAACTAACTGCGACGTGTCTAGCTGACTCCACAAACCTCCAAAAACGCTTGTGTATTTAAAGCAAGCTTTCTTCCTTTATCAGACCATCTCTCTCTCTGAAAAAGAAAGAAGAAAAGCAAGAAAGAAACTAAAGAAATGGTGAATCCGAAAGGCGAGGAGCGGAGGAGGAGGGTGTTGTTACTGTGCGGGGACTTCATGGAAGATTACGAGGCAATGATCCCATTTCAAGCACTGCAGGCATTTGGAGTCTCTGTTGATGCAGTTTCTCCGGGCAAGAAAGCTGGTGATATCTGCACCACTGCCATAACCATTCAAGTAGAATCCACTGACCAGGTCAAACTCTGTCTTTCCTTCCTGTTAATTAATTAATTTTGTATCCCCTCACTCTTGTTTAAATGTGTGTGTTTGATTTGGTTTTCTGTACGTACGTACGTACCTTTTTGGGTTACAGGCTAATAAAGAATCTGAAGGTCACAAGTTCACACTGAATGCAACATTTGATGACATTGAATTTGACGAATATGATGGTCTAGTTATACCAGGAGGACGATCTCCTGAACATCTTGCTACGCATGCAGCGGTTGTAGAATTAGCGAGAAAATTTTGTGAGTCCAGAAAGCCAATTGCTGCTATTTGCCATGGGCAGTTGGTCTTAGCAGCTGCAGGCGGGGTTAAGGGTCGCAAGTGCACAGCGGTTTCAACTGTGAAACCTGGATTGGTTGCTGCTGGTGCTCACTGGGTAGAACCAGAGTCATTGTCAGGGTGTGTTGTTGATGATAATCTGGTTACCGGGGTCACTTATTATGGCAATCCTGAGTTCCTTAGGCTTTTTGTCAAGGCACTAGGAGGCCACATATCTGGTGCAGAGAGAAGGGTCCTGATAATCTGTGGAGTAAGTTTTCTTTTCTTTTCTTTTATCTACATATCGTATGGATTTTAGCCAATGATTAAACTGTTACATAATCATCATCATCATTTAATTGCTCCCCTCCCCAATATTTGTAGGACTACGCGGAAGATTATGAGGTAACTGTGCCTTATCAGTCCCTTCAAACTGTAGGATGCCATGTTGATTTGGTTTGCCCCAAGAAGAAAGCCGGTGATACCTTCAAAACTGCTATCCGTGATCTTGAAGGGGGCCAAACCTACAGTGAGACGGAGGGACATAATTTGGTTTTAACAGCTGACTTTGAATCTATAGATGCCTCAAGTTATGATGCTCTTGTATTCCCTGGAGGTAAAGCTCCAGAGTTTTTTGCACTGGATGAGGGTGTTATTGCACTGGTGAAACAATTTATGGAAGCCAAGAAACCAGTTGCATCCATCTGCCATGGCCTGCAAATTTTAGTTGCTGCTGGTGTTGTGAAGGTATGGTACTCTTAAAGAAAAAACATATTTCCTACCTGCATTTAGTGGTTAACCGTTTGTGACAAACATTAATATAATGCTTCCCGTTTTAATGCTTTATCGATTGTACTTGAAAAGGAAAAACAAAAGGGTTACATCTAGTGCTTTGTATTTTGGTTCTGTTGAACTGATCTGTTGTGACCTATTAACCTCTTAATTGTAAATAACTATTGGGAAGAGGGTGGTTAATGTACTCTTTACAATCGCAAACGAGATGATATTTTTTCTGTTTCTTTTGATGAGTGGTTAATGTACTTATTTTCTGATTAGGCACTTTTTAGCATGCCATAATTGGTTTAATTGGCTATATTTCAGGGGAAGAAATGTACTGGATACCCAGGGATGAAGGGTCATGTGGTTACGTCAGGGGGGACGTGGGTGGAACCGGATCCAATAGATCGTTGTGTCACTGATGGAAATCTAATTACCGCAGCAGCGTGGCATGGCCATCCAGAGCTTATTTCTCAGTTGATGGCATTGCTTGATATTCGAGTATCATTCTAGGCAGGTCACCTGCTTCCAAGTAATAAATGTAATTCCATAAAGGATTAAGAGAATAAAAGGAAAAGAAACATAGTCAGAAACTACGTGTAATTCAATAAAAGAATAAGAGCATAGTTAAGGTGATGTGTGTATCTGTGAGGGAACAATGATGCTCTGATTCTGCTCTGATTCAGCTCTGATTCTGCTATGTATGTACCACTAGGTTGTGGATGGATCTTGTATGTTCATAACTACGTAATAATGATTATGATTTTTATGGAAATCCTTGAATCTGCTTTCAGATCTAGCGTTTACATTCGTAGTTTAATAATTCATTCATAGTGCATATAAGATTAGGGATGAACCCCTCGTTCAATCTTATATTAGACAATCCAAAATACTTATAATGACCAATTATAAATATCAAGATCACAATTATAATAATGAATGAAACAAGGAATATAAATTGATTAAAAATAAAGTATTAACTCAATAATATAGAATCATCATATTAGGTTACATCGGATCTCTAGATAAAAATAAATAAATAAAATATTTATTTAATTTGTTAAATTAGAACAAGGTGAAGCTAGGGAAGGAAGTTCTATTTTGCCGGCTTCATAACCTTAAGCTCAATCATACGACACCTGAACTGCAAGTGGTCACAATATTAATTGAGAAATGCTAGCAACCTTCTCTCTAACCTTCTCTTTTGGACCTTCTCCATTATCTTCATGACATGTGTCAATTTTTACACTAAAAACAATGTCATTAATACAGTAGACATTGTTTTTAGTGTAGAAATGGACACATGTCATGAAGATAATGGAGAAGGTCCAAAAGAGAAGGTTGGAGAGAAGGTTGCTAACACTCCCCATTAATTAATAGGGCAGCCCTAGTTGCAGGCGAAATTAGATGCTTCAGAAAATGACGTGTAGTCGGCTTGATAAGATGGTCCATAAATCAAGATTGGCTAGTTTTTCAAACCTTAAAGCCCACCAGATTCAAAATATTATTTTACTTGTTAAGATATAGTGATAAGATGGTCCATAAATCAAGTTTGGCTACTTGTTTTAATTCACTGCTAATCTAGTAAACCCCTTGACAAAAACGTTAAAGCTGCATGCCGTTTGTTTATGAACTAATTGTTATCTACGTATTATTCTAGTCAATGATCAAAATTTTATATTTCTCACAGTTAGTAAGCATCATTCACTTTCTTTCCCTCAACATCTGTAGGACTTCATGGAAGATTATGAGGTAATTGTTGATGCAGTTTGCCCCAAGAAGAAAGCTGGTGAAATCTGTGCAACTGCTGTCCATGATTTCTAAATCAAAACCGACAATTTCTATATCGTTTCAAGTCTGTGCATCGTCAAACATAGTATTGATCTTGTTACAAATATTACTGACTTTCTATAATTCCATGTGATGCCACCAAAGGAATTGCTCCAATAATTGGGTTCAACTAAAACGAAGTGAAGCTGTAATCCCTGTTTAGGTGGGCGAGTAGTTTTATTATATATAGCTCATCTTTTAATAGGGATGGGTCCCATATTGTTGGGATCAGTCTCATGCTATCCAGAATTTCAATCTAAAGTCCAAGTTGATTTATCAAACTAAATGAGTTGAAAGTGTACAAAATGCAGAAACAATAATATAAAGTTAATTTGTTAGGCACACAAACAAGGATGGAAAATTTAACATCCCCAACCAAATTTAATTGTTTTATTCAATTGAATTCTTTTTGTGAAATTACATATTTGCACTTGGGGGTAGGGTTACTTTAGTCATTTTTTTTAATCCAGTGGGTTTTGGGGGAATTGAGTTGCACCGTTGCGTAGAGCTCGCCGATATGAGTCCGTAGATAGGAAGCACGCTAGATTTCGAGTTATAACGAAGGAGGAAACCTCTGAAAACCAAAAGGGCACATTGGCCATTTTGAAAATTGTTGGAAAACCCTAAATACCTAGACCTACCCCTCGCGCGCGTCGGACTCCCCCTCCCCCAACTCTCTCTCTTCTCTCCTCCATCAGCACCGACTTTCAAACAATGATTCCATCGCCGTCCGGCCACCATTTCCGACGAAACAACTTGCAAAATTCTTCTCTCTCTGCCCTTTACCCAACCCACCACTTTTTGTAGCCGGTTTTTCAGTAGTCATTTCCGGCGATTCCAACGACGATTTCCATTGATCAAGGTATGCTTCTTCATCCCCTTGACGTGCTTTAGCTGTTGGTATGGGTAGTTAGGATCGATTTCAAGGTTTTAGAGACTTTTCAAAACACGCACTTAGGGTTCATGATTTGGGTTCGATTTGGCTATCTCCGACCACTTTTTGGCGGCAGTCCAAGAACCAAAAATGCTCCCCTAGTTGCCCTTGACGTTTTCATATAGGTATTATAGGGTGTTTTAAGAATTTTTCGTCGCCAGAATTTTCTCAAGACACCCACGCGCTGCTGGCGCGTGGGTCACGGTATGGCAGCCCATTATGTTCGAGAATGTTCCCCTTGTCGAACGGATATTGCGCCTAGTATGCGATATCCAGGTTTGATAATTTTGAACCATTCGATCAGTCCCTATTTCTCATATGTTGTTCTCTGTACCTCTAGGATCGTGTTGGAACTCGCGGATCGAGAATCGGAGTCCCAAATACTCTGAATCGACGAGTCAAGGGTTAGGCTAAATGATCATCATTCAATCGTGCGATTGGCTTAGATCCAACCGCTCGATTGAGACCAAACTTTCAGGACTTGTTCAATAGGCTTTGTTGGACCTATAGGAACTTTCAGATTGGAAATCGGAGGTTGTGGGCCCAAGTAGCAGACCGTGTACCGAAGAAAATCAGTACTGGTTCATGAAGACGTGGTCGGGACACGTCTGACTTTGGCGGACCAAGTCAAGGTCCCTCAAAGAGGAAGATGATCTAGTCCTGGTTCTACAGGTAGTGGTTGGTCAATGGGACGTGGATCAAGTTCAAGAGGTGGAAGATCTGGATCCATGCCAAAATGGAGTCAAAATCCCAGTCAGCAATCATTTGCCGACACAACTAGAGATTCTTCATAGCAGACTAGCTCAGCTTGTCATAATTATGGACAAATTGGGCACTTTATGAGGGATTGTGTTTATACCAAGAATTTTTCAACTCGGAGCATGGTGAGGGGTGTCAATGCAATAAGCTCAAATTGTCATTTTGGCCAAGGGTCCCTCTTGGCCCAATCATCATCTGAGCTCGGTCAAGTAATCTCTCGGCCCTGGCTCAACTCAAGCTCGGCCTGACAAGGGACCAATCTCGACCCAACCCACATGCTTTCGATCAAGTATCAATCTCGACCAAAGAAGCAAGCTCAGTTCATGCCTCACTCACGGCCGAAAAGTAAGTTCGGTCCAAGCCTCGCCCACGGCCGAAAATCAAGCTCGGTCCAAGCCTCGCCCATGGCCGAAAATCAAGCTCAGCCTAAACCTAGCCCACGGACAAAAATCAACCTCGGGCCAAGCATCGACCTTGGCCAAACTCACAGCCTCAGACCTCATGGCCTCAGACTCCATGACCTCAGACCTCATGGCCTCAGTCCAGACCTCCTCTGTTCAGATCTCCTTGGTCGCGACCTCTCTTCGACCAAGGCCTCCTCAGTCACGACCTCTCCTCGGCCAAGCTATCATCAAAGCCACCTCAGCTCAACCTTGACCCGAGTTGAGCTCGATCCAAGTTCTACCTCGACCATGCCTTCATCAAACGAGACCAAGTTCCAAACCAACCATGGTCGAAGACTCCTTCAGTCAACCCGACCACAAGACAAAGTACAATTTGTCTTCCAACTACAAAGGGATGTATTCTCACGTGAATCCACATGGCTTCACATGGCTTCACGTGGCTATTGTCCGGAAGAGTGGAAAAGGGCAGACACACAAGTCAAGCTTGAGTGATTCTCTGAGACAACCAACTCACAGAAGGAGACATGAGACATGCTTCTTGGAAAAGGAGAATATCTTCTGCGTACGAACAAGTATAGAAAGAGTCAGAGAGAAGGGGAAAAATGACACTAAAATTATTAGAATAATCTTTTGATGGGCAAGTTGAGTTGACAAGGAAAGCATGGAGTATTAATTGATGGGGCAAAAAGTCATCAACTTTCGGCTGAGAAGAGTTAAAAAAAAAAACATCTCCCACGTGCCAGACATGGTCTAACCATACTTACTGCAGTCGATCCTCATTGGTCCCAAAAGATTTTCACCTTCAATTCTGATCAAACCCACAACCGTGTGGGTTTGACCTTCACAAGGAATTTTCCCTGACATTGCTGGGGACATCTTCTGCCAATGTCATATTCCCCATATCCAGATGCTGCTCAAGTTGCCCAAGCCACCTACCATCTTTAATGATTCGTGCCATGCAAGCCACGACCTGGTTCTTCTTCAAGTGGACTTCTTCACTCAGACTTCTCCATTTCCAAGCTCCAGCTTCCCCTATAAATACAAGATCCTCAGCAACATTCAAGAGGTCCCCGACCAAAAAAGCCTCCCACGGAGCAAAACTTATCTTTTCCAGTCATTTACCTTCTTGTAATGCACTTTCAATATTTTTACATGCTTTCCTAGGAGTAGTGGCAAAGTTAAGTTTTTCCATCCATCAAATATATCATACGACCCTTGATTCTTCAAGGCGCCGGAGCACCATCCCTATTACTTTTCCATCCACCCCATATATCATACAGCCTTCATAATCTAGTGAGGCGCTGGAGCATCATCCAAATCCACCAACCAAATTTCACCATTAACACCATCACCAACAGCCTTGTAGCTCAGGCCGTGAACCTGACGGCCGAGACTTGTTCCTCTCTCAGCTACAATCGCTTTGAGCGAAGTCATACCCAAACAGGCGCACTCAATGCATTCATCCATGCATCCAAATTATCTTCGAATGCACGGTAGACCTTGTTGGCGCGCCAGCACACACCCATCCCATACAAAGTAGGACGACCTGTGTTGGCGCATATCCCCTTGGCCCAACCTTAGGCCGTGAGATTTTTGCGTAGCCAACAGATTGTCCACATCCCGTGCAGAGTGGTGGGCAGGGTCAAAGAAATAGCCTAAGTTGTTATGCTTGTGGGCAAGTTGGACATAGTAAGAGGAATTGTCCTAACCTCTATCAGAGTGATCCAACAGTGTAGTGAACAATGGCTCAACATGGGCAAGGTGACTGTGGTCAGGGCCAAAGTCAGAGTTGTGATTGATCTTCAGTTGCAAGTTCTTCTTCTAGCAATAGGGTTCAGTCTACATTCCGTGGAAGAGGTAGTACGCATCAGATGGGTCAACAAGGGCGTCCAATGACTGAGGCCCGTGTGTTTTCTATGACCCAGCAGGAGGCACAGGCCACACCAAATGTTATCATTGGTATGTTACCTATATTTGGTCATCTTGCACGTATTTTAATAGATCCTGGAGCCACACACTCATTCATTGCACACAGTTTCGTGCCTTATGCAAGTGTTAGACCTACACTCATTGGCGGAAGTTTTGGCATTTCTTTGCCTACGGGGAATGTCCTTTTTGTGGACGTAGTTTTGTTCAAGTGGGTGATGCAGTGTTGGAAGCCGGTTTGATTCCTTTAGATATTGTCGACCTTGATGTTATCTTGGGAATGGATTGGTTGAAGAAGCATCATGTGTCGGTGGACTGCTTCCGAAAAGAAGTTGTACTTGAAAGTCTAGGACAACCCGAAGTTAGTTTCCGTGGAGAGCGTAAAGTTCTCTCATCTTGTATAATCTCAGCTTTAACAGCTAGATGGTTGCCTAAGAAAGGATGTGTGCGATACTTAGCCCATATCATTGATATTCGAGACGTTACCGTTAATTTAGAAGATGTTCCTGCTGTCCAAGAATTCCTGGATGTTTTCAGGGATGATCTTCCCGGTTTACCTCCCCAGAGAGAAACTGAGTTCACTATTGAATTTCTTCCTGGTACTAATCCTATCTACCAAGCACCCTATAGAATGGCGCTAGCTGAGTTACTAGAGTTGAAGACTTAATTGCAAGAATTGGTTGATCTTGGTTTCATTCGACCTTGTGTTTCCCCTTAGGGCACACCGGTGTTGTTTGTGAAGAATAAGGATGGTACTATGAGGTTGTATATTGATTATAGGCAACTAAATAAGGTGACAATGCATAATCGGTATCCACTGCCTCGTATTGATGACTTATTTGACCAGTTAAAAGGTGCCAAGTACTTTTCCAAGATTGATTTAAGATCGAGATACCACCAACTAAGAGTCAGAGAAGCAGATATTCCCAAGACTGCATTTATGACCCATGACGGCCATTACGAGTTCTTAGTAACGCCTTTCGGGTTGAGTAATGCCCCATCAGTGTTTATGGATCTCATGAACAGAGTGTTTCGACCTTACTTGGATCGTTTTGTGATTGTGTTTATAGACAACATCTTAGTGTACTTACTGAGTTTAGAGGCTCATAAGAAGCATTTGAGACTAGTATTGAAGACTTAGAAGGCAGTTGTATGCCAAGTTCAGCAAATGTCAATTCTGGTTGGATAAAGATGATTTCCTTAGGCATGTGATATCAGCAAAAGGAATTTATGTGGACCCTTGGAAAGTGGAAGCAGTGGTGAACTGGGTACAACATACTAGTGTGACTGAAGTGAGGAGTTTTCTTGGGTTGGCAAGTTACTATCGTCGTTTTGTGGAAGGTTTCTCTACAATAGTTACACCCCTCACTCGGTTAACATGGAAGGGAGTCAAATTTGTGTGGACAGAGGAGTGTAAACAGAGTTTTCAGGAGCTTAAGAAGCAGTTGACCACCGCACCTATTTTGGCTCTTCCTAACAACAAGGGAAACTTTGTGATCTAGAGTGATGCATCATTACAAGGTTTAGGATGCGTATTGATGCAACATGATCGGGTGATTGCTTATGCCTCTAGGCAACTCAAGAAGCATGAGCAGAATTACCCTACCCATGACTTGGAACTTACTGCAGTTGTGTTTGCCCTTAAAATTTGGCGACACTACTTGTCTGGAGAAACATGTCAGATCTTCACTGATCACAAAAGCCTTAAGTACTTTTTCACCCAGAAAGAATTGAATATGAGACAAAGGCATTGGCTAGAGTTGATTAAGGATTATGATTGTACTACTGAATACCACCCTGGCCAAGCTAATGTTGTGGTGGATACTCTGAGTAGAAAGTCTTTTGGAAGCTTTACTCACATCAGAATGACTTACCTTCCATTACTGATGGAGTTGAGGAAAGATTGGGTTGAATTGGGAATGAATCAACAAGGTGGGTTACTTGCTAGTCTCCAAGTGAGACCCATACTTGTTGAGCAGGTGATTGAAGCCCAATTGGAGGATCCTACACTTTGTATGATAAGATTGGAAGTGGAGAATGGTACACGGACGAATCATGCAGTGAGAAACGATGGAGCCTTGGTAACTGAAACTCGTCTATGTGTACCAAAGAACGATGAGTTAAAGTGAGAAATCTTGGAAGAGGCTCACTGTTCAGCCTATACTATGCACCCAGGTAGTACTAAGATGTATCGGGCAATTTGAGAGTACTATTTGTGGCCGCATATGAAAGGTGACATAGATAAGTATGTGAGCAGATGTTTGACTTGCCAATAGGTGAAGGCGGAGCGATAGAAACCATATGGACTTATGCAACCCCTTCCAATTCCTGAATGGAAGTGGGAACATATCACAATGGATTTTGTTTTCAAGCTTCCTCGCACTCTAAAAGGACATGATGGAATTTGGGTGATAGTTGACCGACTCATCAAATCCGCTCACTTCCTACCTATCAAAGAAACTTATTCCTTGGTGAAGCTTGCTAAGCTCTTTGTTGATGAAATAGTGAGGTTGCATGGAGCACCTGTGTCCATTTTGTCGGACAGCGATGCTAGATTCACATCTCGTTTTTAGAAGAGTTTGCAAGAAGCTTTGGGTACTAAGTTATGATTTAGTACTGCTTTCCACCCACAAACCGACAGTCAGAAAGAACAATTCAGCCCTTGGAGGACATGCTGAGAGCATGTGTGTTACAATTTGAAGAAAGTTGGGATACTCATCTTTCTTTGATGGAATTTGCCTACAACAATAGTTATCATTCGATCATTGAGATGGCTCCTTATGAAGCTTGGAATAAAGTGCGTGAGAGAAATTGGAGAAGTTAGAAAGTATTCAAGAGACAACAGAGAAGGTGAAAGTGATCAGAGAGAAGCTTAAAACTGCACAACACCGACAGAAAAGTTATGCAGACAACAGGTCCAAAGATCTCGAATTTGCAGTTGAGGATTGGGTGTTCTTGAAGTTATCTCCTTGGAAGGGTGTGATGAGGTTCGAGAAATGCAGAAAGTTAAGTCCCCGTTATATCGGACCTTATGAAATTACGAAACACATCGGACCCGTTGGCTACAAACTTGCTCTACCTTCAAAACTATCTCGGATTCATGATGTGTTTCATGTATCCATGCTGCGGAAGTATATACCTGATCCTTCCCATGTCCTGGAATACCAACCAATGGAGTTAAGAGAATACTTTACTTATGACGAACAACCTATACATATTTTGGATAGAAATGACCAAATGCTGCGCCCCAAAACTATTCCTATGGTGAAGGTGTTGTGGAAGAGTCAGACCGTTGAGGAAGCCACCTAGGAACTCGAGGCACAAATGTGGGCCCAGCACCCAAACCTCTTCGAATGACATGTATGAAATTTCGAGGACGAAATTCTTATAAGGGGGTAGGTTGTAACATCCCCGACCCAATTTAATTGTTTTATTCAATTTAATTCTTTTTATGAAATTACAATTTTGCCCTTGGGGGTAGGGTCACTTTAGTCACTTTTTAATCTTATGGGTTTGCACCGTTGCGTAGAGCTCGTCTATACGAGTCCGTAGACAGGCGGCACAATCGATTCCGAGTTATAACGAAGGAGGAAACCTCTGAAAACCAAAAGGGCATATTAGACATTTTGAAAATTGTTGGAAAACCCTAAATAACCAGCCCCTACCCCTCGCGCGCGTCAGATTCCGCTCCCCCGACTCTCTCTTTCTCTCTCCTCCGTCGGCGTTGACTTTCAGACGATGATTTCGTCGCCATCCGGCCACCATTTCCGACGAAACAATATGCAAAAGTGAGAAAAAAACAGAGTATAGCAGTGCGGCTATACTATTTCTTATAAATTAAAAATTAAAAATTTAAAAAAAAAAGGAAAAACATAGTATAGCCGCACGGCTATGCTATTTCTTATAAAAATTTAGGAAAAACATAGTATAGCCACACGACAATACTATTTCTTTTTAAAAATTTAGGAAAAATAGAGTGTAGCCACACGGCTATACTATTTGTTTTAAAAAAATTAGGAAAAACAAAGTATAGCCGCACAGCGATACTATTTAATTAAAAAATTAAGAAAAAAGGACCCTTCTAGTTGCATTACTTATTCTTTATAGATATTAATTTGGTATAGCAGCGCGGCTATACGAATACGTATTTTATTCGTCAAAATTTGGGCAAATTACAACTTAAAAGTTCGGCCACTATATAATATTTGTATTCAATAATATATGTACAATCAGTTAATTTTGCGTGTATTATTGCAAGTTTTCTACAAAATATGTGTATTAAATATAAAAAATATGTATGTATACGTTCAATATGAATATTGCTTGTTTACTTTTTCCAAAATTAGTGAAAAACATAGTATAGCCTTCATTTTAAAAATTAGGAAAAAGCATAGTATGGCCGCACGGCTATACTATTTGTTTCAAAAAATGGGAAAAACGGGCTATACTATTTCTTTTAAAAAAAATTAGGAAAAAACATAGTATAGCCGCACGGCTATACTATTTGTTTCAAAAAATAGGGAAAAACAGGCTATACTATTTCTTTTAAAAAAATTAGGAAAAAACATAGTATAGCCGCACGGCTATACTATTTAATAAAAAAGAAAAAAAAAGGATCCTCTTGGTTGCATTATTTATACTTTATAGATATTAATTTAGTATAGTAGCTTGGCTATACAAATATGTACTTAAAAGTTCGGCCACTATATACTATTTGTATTCAATAATATATGTATAATACGTTAATTTTGTGTGTATTATTGAAAATTTTGTATAAAAAAAGTGTATTAAATCTAAAAAATACGTACGTACATGTTCAATATGAATATTGCATGTTTACTTTTTACAAAATTAGGGAAAAACATAATATAGTCGCGCGTCTATACTATTTCTTTTTAAAAATTAGGAAAAAACATAGTATGGCTGCTCAGCTATGCTATTTGTTTTAAAAAATTAGGAAAAAACGTAGTATAGCCGCACGGCTATACTATTTCTTTTTAAAAATTAAGAAAAAGCATAGTTTAGACGAACGGCATTATTTATACTTTATAGATATTAATTTGGTATAGGAGCGCGGCAATACAAATACGTATTTTATTTGTTAAAATTTGGGGAAATTACAACTTCAAAATTCGGCCACTATACACTATTTGTATTCAATAATATAGGTATAATACATTAATTTTGTGTGTATTATTGAAAATTTTGTAAAAAATTACATGTATTAAATATATAAAATACGTACGTACATGTATTAAATATAAAAAATACGTGCGTACTTGGATTTGAATTGAGATTTGATTGAATATGACTACATGATTTTGAGTGGTTTTTATGAATTTAGGAATTAGGGTTTTAGCTTTTTGGTGTTGACATTCCTGAAAGTGAAAAAATAACAAAAATTGTCAAAGGATTGAAAAAAGAACCAAAGAGATTGATGAATGATGATGATTACTTACTAGAAAATCATAGTTTAAGAGAAAGAAGAAGCCATGAAGTTATTTTTGTTTTTTTAGTGGAAGAAAGTACTTTGATACTTGAACAAAAGAGATTGATATATATTGCTGCTGGTTAGCTTAGTTTGATGTTTCCCTTTTTTTTAAAGGTGTTTATGTTTTTTTAAAATTTATAGTTATTTAAAGTGAATAGAATGTCTTCAATGAAACTCGAACCCGGGCATTCTATTAAGGGATATGCGGTAGAAAGCCAACTCCGCCACACACACTTTTGTACCAACATATAGCACGCTAAAGTATTTATACAATTCTGTAATACTAATATATATATATATATATATATATATATAATACAAAGAATTTTTTTCAAGGGCCCTATGCGACGGCACCACTTGCACCACCCCAGGGCCGCCCCTGTGTTTCATGGGACATGATGAACCTACAAGATCATCATATAGGGCTTGGTGGTGGGGGATGAGATGATTCTGCCATTTGGGGATCAAAATCACATTAATGCTATTTGGTATAATAATGTCTTTTTTCTCTTGAACTATTTAGTGTTTGTTTCTAGACATTGTCTCTAGGTGATTTCTTTAATAATTTAGCCTCAAACGACATGGTTGAGTTTTTTTTTGGTCAAACCACTATGATATTGGAATATTTACTTGATTTCTTATTTTTGATTTATTGTAATCGAGTATAATTTATAAACATAAAGGCATACGCCTCAAATGATGAAAACATTGAACAATCTGAAAAAAGATTTTGGATTAACTAAAATGCAAAGAAACCACAGTTTAATATCAAGAGGATAAAGGATAAGAAACTTAATTGAAGATAACAAAATGTCTATGAATTGTAAACATTGTAAAACACAGTGACCAACCTGTCCCCGCGAAAGTTCGTCGGCACAGGTCTATGCCGGCGAACTTTCCCTAATTAAAATTTCTATTAGAAAAGTATAGCTGTGCGGCTATACTATTTAAATATAACAAAAAGGATATGTGCCACGTGTTAAAAGCGTATAGCCGTGCGGCTATACTATTTTTTAAAAAATAAATTAGAAAAAACGAGTATAGCCGCACGGCTATACTATTTCTTAAAAAAATTAGCCGGGCGGCTATACTATTTTTTTTTATAAAAAAATATTATAAAAAACGAATATAGCCGCCTAGTGACCAAATATTGACTAAATGTTTTACTCAGTGACTAAATTGAATTTTCATGTAAAATCCAGTGACCAAAAAAGTACAAATCCACATTTAACATAAAATGTAACAAAAATTGATGAAAGTGGCAGATTAGCACCAAAAGCAATGTTTGGGTGCTAAATAGCTAAATTCTTTGTATTGGGTGGTAAATTCGCATACCCCTAATAGTTTAGGTAGTATTTATGCAAATTTCCCAATCAAGAATAAAAAATCAAGTAAATATTCCAATATCAAAATCAAGAACTGAAAAGATTAGCAAGACACCAACCATCCATGTAATGTACTTTTAATACATTAAATTGAAAAAATTGAAAATGAACACACCTGTGATTTGAAGCCAGAAGACTAAACTTTGTGGTTTCACAGAAAGTTTTTATAAAAAAAACTAAAACATGTGATTTGAGGCTAATTAACACTAAATAGTTCAAGGGGAAAATGCATTATTAGACCAAATAGCATTCAGGTGGTGGTGATTCCCAAATGGGGGAATCATCTCATCCCCACCACCAAGCCTCGTATTTTGTTATTGTGGGTTAATTATGTCTCGAACCAAAAACCATAGTTTTCGAACTCATCCGAACTTGTTCCATAACCGTTCGCAAGCCTCGAATCCTAATTGTAAACCTATTGTAGGGCACTTAGGACTCTATAAGACTTGGATAATCACGTAACTTGACCTAGGGCTTTACGATTTAAGTTTCGCTCTCAACCTTGGGTTATATGGATAATACATAATATTTAATTATAAAAAAGATGGGACTTGGGCTCTAGGGAAATATAATTAAGACACCCAAAATGAAATTTATTTATTTATTTATTTGATTTTGCACAACAAAATTGATTTAGTAACATATTTAAATATTCACTAAAGAAATAATAATGAATACATTATTACTAATTAAAGTAATTCAAAAAGGCTAAGATATTACTTAATCACATATATTAAATTAAAGAAGTTGGACAAAAAACAAAGGTAAAGAAACTAATTTTATATTGTCAAAATTGTAAAAAATAAAACATCTATCCCGACGAAATTTCGTTGGGAAAGGTCTACGCCGGCAAATGTTTGCCGGCTCAGACATGTGCCGACGAAACTTCGTCGGGAGAGGTGTTTCCCATTTACAGGGTATAGCCCGGCGGCTATACTTTAATATTCTATTTTGGGGTACAGCCGTGCAGCTATACTTTACAGTATTCTATTTTTGGGTACAGCCGTGCGGCTATACTGTAAAATATTCTATTTTTAGGGTATAGCCGCACGGCTATACTGATAAAATATTCTAAATATTCTATTTGGAGTATAGCCGGTCGGCTCTACTGTTAAAATATTATATTTTTGAATAAATTATGTTTTAGTTACTTTGATTTATTTAATGAAGAATTAGTATTTAAATATTTTAATTAAGTTCATAAAAATTACTTAATAAATACTAATTAATTATATTTAATTATCTTAAATAATTTTCAGGGCAGGTCTTGTCCAACGGGGATTCGGCACGGATTCCAAGAAGGAATTTGGGTCGGTCCCTGTCATCAGGAGGAGCAAAAGCGAGCCTACTCTCTACACAAAAACTCAAGGTAACTCCGATATCTTGATTGTCTCTCAATCTGTGGATGACCTCATCTACATTGGAAACAATGAAGAAATAATTCAAGAGTTTCAAAAAGAAATGATAAAAACATTCGAGATGATTTACCTTGGGTCGATGCACTACTTTTTGGGCATTGAGATAAACCAAGAAGAAGATGGAATCTTCATATGCCATAAAATGTACAGTGAGAATCTATTGAAAAAGTTCAAGATGTACGGGTGTAAGACTGTGGCTACACAGAGAAGCCCAGTGTGCACACATCTCATCAATTCTGATGAGGAATATGAATCAGCCAATACTTCATCAACCAAGTCATATCCCTTGCCTTCATTCCATGAGTGCCATGCTTGACAAAATTTCGTATATGTTGGCTAGACTTGATAGACTCTGCTGTACTTAGCTTGTAAGATTTAGAGTGTGAACTTACATAAGCTAGGACACCTAGATGTTGTTCATAGTAATAGAAGCTGGTATTCTTCCTGCTGCTAATAATCTCCAATATCAAGACCCCGAAGCTATAGACATCAGAGTTTTAAGAAAATATCCCACCCATGGCGTACTCCGGAGACATATTGCCACTGCAGAGGTAATTCATTAGTACTTAACTAACAATATTTCTTCTTTGTTTCTGGTCTTCAGAAAAGTTCCACAAAATTTATATCTTAATGGCGTGCAACTAATGTTTCAGTTAAGATTGCAGGGTTCTAAATAAAATGAATATGGTACAGCTAGATTTCCTACATGTTATCTCTGCTTCCATATAAATTCACTAATATACTGATATGAATGACAATATGCTGAACATTGAAATATGAGTTGTGATGTTCTTCCAAGAATAGGAAAAGGAATGATGCTTGCAGTGTTCCCACAACCTTCTGAGTATTTGTTAGATGCTGTGTTCCTTGAACGATACGTGCCAATCCAAAATCTGAAATTTTGGGGTTCATGTTCTCATCCAAGAGAATGTTACTGACCTTCAAATCTCTATGTATTACCTTCAAATACGAATCATGGTGGAGATAAAGAAGCCCGTATCGGATATGCTACTATATTCGTCGGATATGTATCAACATTCCGGACACAAGTCAGATACTCGTTTTTGAGGTTTTAAGAGGGAAAATAAAGAGGAGATAAGCTTTAATTGTTGCTGGTTGAAAAATTCGAAGAGTTTGCCAGCCGTAGGTCTACTTTGCACGATCATACTCCAACACTTCTTCTTCTTTGACTGTTATCTTTGCCCAACCCGCTTTGATATTGATAACTTGATACCTCTCATCCCTCCCAGCAAGCCTTAACCTTAAGGTCTGGTTGTGATTGTTTTTTTTATTCTTCAGCAACCGATTCTTTCTTTTATTTTTTCTTTTTTATTTGGTTTGGTTTGGTTTAGGGTTTAGGGTCTCTATGTATTCTCACATGATCAATAGCAAACTCAAGTAGGAAGAGGGTGCGCGGCCCACGACTCGAGGTATGATCAATTATGATTTGTTTGTTTAATTGATAATTTGATATGCATTTTGATTAGATTATTTCATATTGATTTTTGTTATATTAATTGATGATTTGATATGAATTTGGTGGACTAATTGTGTAATTGACATGATTTTTTTTAATATTAATTGATATACTATATAGATTATAATCAATTAGTAATCGACTTAAGACCCTTATGTGGTTATCTAATTTTTTTTTTACCTTCTTGCCTTCTAAATATTGCACCTCCCCTCAAATTGTGGAAAGCTGATATAAGTGGGGGATTAAAGAATGAAAAGAAAACTAACCTAGCCAAACATCTCCCTTGAAATTTAATTTTAGAATCATTCCCCACCGCAAAGTTAGTCCCCTGTGCGAAAAAAGGGAAACCTGAGAGATGAATTTCCAGAGGCAGCTAAGTGAACTTTGCTCCATAATGGTGGAGTCCTACCCACTCAGACTGCACTCCAATATTTGAATAGCAGAACACCAAATGAGTCCTGCCCAAGACGACATCTCAATAGAGACCAAAACAGCTCTGAAATTGCATATGGCCTTGCAATTAATGCGGGGATATTATTTCAATCTCTCTCTCTCTCTCTCTCTCTCTCTCTCTCTCTCTCTCTCTCTCTCTCTCTTCCTGCTATTTCTTATTTATCAATGTACATTACATGGATTTGGGCATGGCTCTTGGATGTGAGTACATGCACAAATGCCAAATACATCTTTGTTCCATAAGGTCTTCACGCATTTGTAGTATTCCTATTAGTAAGCCATGATCTTACCAATTTCCTGTTGTATTGACATGGCCAGGCCAAGGTGAAGTAAAGGTCCATGTAATGCAGATTTCATCTACTCATAGGAAGCTTATGCCCTTTCACTGTCAACCTAGATATTTGCTTGGTAGGATGTGTCCATCCTTGACCAATGTAGTGGTATATCTTTGTGGAAGGTTGATTGAAAACATCAGTGTGCCTTAGAGTGTGGTGCGCTAATGGTTTTGGTACTTCTTGTTATTATGGGTACATGGCCCTCAAATACCTTACCATTTACTTATTTGCTCCGCAAGGAATTTAGGCCTCTTAGAGCTCCCGGATAATGCTTTAGAGTAAATGAAATTTAAAGAATTTTACTTAGAGTAATGGATGAGATAACAACTTTAGCGTTTAACAAATTGGGGAAAATCTTGGGAAGAAGATAACGAAATATCTATAAATTGTAAACTTTAGGAAACACAGTGACTAATTTGACTAAAAAAATTTCTTAGGGACCAAATTGAATTTTGGTGAAAAACCCAGTGACCAAAAAGTTATTTAACCCTTTATTTTTTAAAACATTTAATCTATTTGAAAAACTAACTAAATACTAAAATTAAATATAAATAATAATAATAATAATAATAATTAAAAAAAAAACTGGCTCATAACATCTCCACCTCTACCCAGGACAACCCTTTGAGAACACCACCGTTTAAAACATCCATAATCTTCTCTTTGATTATGAAATTTATGGAGTTTTAGGGGATTTTTACTTTCAAAAGCTAATCTTTGGAGAACCAGGGACGCATCAAGGACGGCTACTATCGGCAAACCAGAGAGCATCGTTTCGTGTCGCTGGAGCTTATTGGTGATTACCCAGTAGGGCAATCTTCAACCAGGAACTAAATGTAAGACAATAACTTGTCTTACATGTTTGTGGTCTTCTAATCCTATAAGGTTTCGGCAATTTATACTAATCTAGGAATGAAAACTGAGCATGACTAGCAGTTCAATTTCTAGAAGGATTTGGTAAGAAATTAAGAACCAAGAGGATTCCTAATTCTACATGGATTGAAACAATTAAAGCCAATGCAATTCAGATTGCTTAAGTCTTCCTTAATGGGCAGGAAACCTAAGCAAATGCACATATAAAAGGGTCCCTTCTCTATCAGCTAAATAACCCAACTCGATTCAGAAATTCTCACCCCATAATAGAAAGAGATAGAGAGCTGTATAGAAGAAGAACCCTAGTTTACCTGCGATAGCCATGTCTAATCAAGGTGTGAATCCTTCAACTTGTTATTGACTCTGTTGTCTCATCTTCCTTTGCCCGATTTGATATCTGCAATTTAGGGTTTTCAGTATCGATCTTATTTGATTTATGTTTATGAATAAAGGCATGAAATAACTTACATGTGGTATCAGAGCACTAGGTCTTGTTCATAAATCTAATCTTTAAATATTTGATCAAATTCATATGCAGCTTTATATTTTAACTGATCACTAGTCATGAAGCATGTAGTTTAAATATTTGCATATCTTATTTGTTCAAGGTGTGAGTAAGAGCATCAAGTTTTCTGCTCAATCATGCTTGTCAGGCTTTTGATCAAAGATTGGGAATTATAGCTGCAGCAGTTAAACGAGCCACAGCAGTTTAACTATTGCAGCAACAGTTTTCGATCAAAGGATTGATCAAAGATTGCACCACAACTCGTAGCCTTGTGTGTTGATTTCATCCACAGATGGAAAAGGCACAAATTGATGATAGTTGTGGTGGTGCGACATGGAACAGACTAGATAAACTGCAAGGAATTTCTTAATCCACAGATAAGAAGTTTCTTGCACAGGAAGTTTGCCTAGATCTAAAATTCCAGTGTTTTAAACATTGTTAGTTTATAACCCACAGGTGTAAACTAACGATGTTTTAAGGTTTAATTTTGGGGACAGTTTACTTATACTATTATTACATTTCAGTCAATCCCTCAAGCTATCAATCGATTGTAACTCTAACTGGATCAAACTACGAAAGATGGAAGCAAGACCTGGAAATTTATTTGGGATTTATGGACTATGATTTCGTCCTTAAGGAAAATCCACCACAAGCACCAGCCACAGATGCTTCTGCAGAGATCAAATCCAAGTATGCTAAGTGGGAAAAAGCAAACAAAATGACCCTATTGATCATGCAAAGAGCCATGGCACCATCCATGAAGGGAAGCATTCCTAAGTCTGAGTATGCTAAAAAGTATTATGAGGATATAGCACAAAGGTTTAAAGAATCAGAAAAGGTAGTCAAAAGCACCCTGCTGAGTCAACTAACTGAGATAAAGTATGATGGAAAGGGATGTGTTCGAGCCCACATTATGAATATGATTGATATAGGAACCAAGCTACAAGAACTGAAAATGAATGTGGATGAGGACATGATGGTACACTTTGCTTTGAATTCACTGCCTAAAGAGTTCAAGTCCCTCAAAGACACATACATAGCACAGAAAGAGAGCTGGACACTTAATGATCTCATAACCATAAGTGTTCAACAAGAACTCAATACAATAAAGGAGAGAGGTGCCAAGACGATCAATCTGATACAGTCTAAGCAGAATTCAGAGTTTAAAGGCAAGGGAAATTCTACTGGAAAGGAAAAGATGAAGGAAAAAGAAAGCAGCAGCTCCAAGGCCTTGAAACCAGTGGGACTTAAGTGTTTCTTTTGCAAGAAAAATGGCCATATGAAGAAGGAGTGCAGGAAATACAAGAAATGGTTGGACAAACAAGCGGCTAAAGGTAAGAAAAATCAAGTTCTAGTCTGTTTCGAATCTAATTTTATGGATATACAAGATAATTCCTAGTGGTTGGACAGTGGTGCGAGCATTCATGTGACTAATTCCTTGCAGGGGTTAATAAGGAGGAGGCTGCCAAGCAAGGATGAAGCAAAAGTGTTCGTAGGCAATGGAGTCAGAGTTAAAGCAGAATTCATTGGATTAGTTAGACTTGAATTAGATTTTGGTTTTATTTTGGAATTAGAAGATGTGGTTTATGTTCCTACTATAAGGAAGAACCTTATCTCAGTCACTATACTTGTAAAGTCAAAATTCAATTTGAATTTTGATGATTTTGGATGTTCTATTTGCAGAAATAAAAAGTTAGTTGGAAAAGCAAGTACTGTTGACAATTTGTTTCGATTAAACTGCAAAACCACTGAAATGGAAATCAATATCATCCAATCTAATCCAATCAAGACAGAAGATTTTAAAACTTGGCATAAAAGGCTCGGTCACATATCAAAGGATAGAATGAAAACCCTATGCAAAGAATTAGTCCTTCCACCACTAAAATTCGAAACAGATGAAGTTTGTGTTGATTATGTGAAAGGAAAATTAACTAATTTAAGAAAGAAATGAGATGTGGGAAGTCAAAGCATGCTAGAACTGATCCACACAGACATATGTGGTCCATTCCCAACTCCAACTCATGAAGGGTTTAACTATTTCATCACCTTCACAGATGACTATTCTAGATATGGACATGTTTTTCTGATCAAAGAGAAGTCCAGCTCCTTAGACATGTTCAAAATCCATAAAGCTGAAGTAGAAAACCAATTAGACCTAAAAATCAAAGTTGTAAGGTCTGACAGAGGAGGGGAGTTTTATGGGAAGTTTGATGAAAGTGGAAGAAACATGGGACCATTTGCAAAATTCTTGCAACAAGAAGGGATTATCGCACAATACACAAATCCAGGAACTCCACAACAAAATGGAATTGCAAAAAGGAGAAATAGAACATTAAAGGACATGGTTAGGAGCATGATGTGCCGTTCAAATCTTCCTATTTTCCTATGGGGAGAGGCCTTGAAAACAGCTAACTATATACTTAATCGAGTTCCAACCAAGAGTGTGAAAAAAATACCTTATGAAGTCTGGAATAAAAGAAAATCGAGTCTAAGGCACTTGAAAATATGGGGATGCAAAGCAGAAGGCAAATTGTACAACCCTATGGAAAAGAAATTAGATTCAAGGACTACAAGTGGTTACTTCATTGGATATCCAGACAAAACAAAAGGGTTCAGATTCTATTGCCCCAAGAACACAACTAGATTCGTTGAAACACAAAGAGCAGTATTTCTAGAAACTGAAAGTGAAGGAATTGAGGATAACAGTTTCGAATTTGATGAGTTAACAACAAATATTGAAGATATCACAGAAGCAGGCACACAAAGTGAAGTAACAATCCTACCAAGTTTGAATTTTAATCAAGATAATGCTGCAGAACAAGTGGAAACAGTCCAAATTCAAGAACAGAACAACATGCAGGCAGAAAATCAAAATGCAGAAGAAGGAAACAATGCACAATTGAATATGGAACTAAGGAGGTCTCAAAGACCAAGAAAGAGAGCCTTACACGATGATTATCATGTCTATCTCCAAGAATCTGAAATTAATGTGAATCAAATAGAAGATCCCATCACTTTCAAGCAAGCAATGATGAGTGAAAAACATGAGAACTGGTGGACAGCTATGAAATCAGAATTAAGCTCCATGGAAAAGAATAAAGTTTGGGAACTAGTGCCTTTACCAGATGGTTGCAAACCAATAGGTTGCAAATGGGTCTTCAAAACCAAAAGAGACTCAAGGGGAAGGATTGACAGGTATAAGGCTAGACTGGTTGCCAAGGGATTCACACAACAAGAGGGGATAGACTACAATGAAACCTATTCCCCAGTCTCAACCAATGACTCTTTTCGTGTGATAATGGCACTTGTTGCTCACTATGACTTACATTTACATCAAATGGATATAAAGACTGTGTTCTTAAATGGCACCCTAGATGAGGAAATTTATATGCATCAACCCGAGGGTTTTGTTCAAGAAAAGGAAAGGAAGTTGGTTTGCAGATTGCACAAATTGATTTATGGCCTTAAGCAAGCATCTAGGCAGTGGTACATTAGGTTCAATGAAGTGGTGAAACAATATGGTTTCATAGAAAATGTTTTGGATGAGTGCATTTACATGAAAAGAAATAAGAGCAACTTCATTATTCTAGTTCTTTATGTAGATGACATATTGTTAGCTTGCACCAATATGTCAATGCTACATGACTGCAAGGCATTTCTTGCCAAACACTTTGAAATGACTGACTTGGGAGAAGCCTCTTATGTTCTGGGCATAGAAATAAGCAGAGATAGGAGCAAGAGATTACTAAGACTCTCACAAAAGGCCTACATAGAGAAAATACTGCACATATTTAATATGCAGAATTGTGTAGGGACAGATGTGCCAATTTCGAAAGGAGATAAACTGAGCAGAGAGCAGGCACATAAAACTGATCAAGAAAAACTAGAAATGGCAGACAAGCCTTATGCCTCTTTAGTAGGAAGTCTAATGTATGCACAGGTGTGCACAAGACCTGACATTGCATTTCCTATTAGTGTGTTGGGAAGGTTTCAGTCCAATCCTGGACAAGCTCATTGGGTGGCAGGTAAAAGAGTCTTGAGATACCTACAAAGGACAAAGGACTACAAGCTAATTTTTAGAAGAACTGATAAATTGGAATTGGAAGGCTTTGCTGATGCAGATTTTGCAGGATGCAAGGATGATCTAAAGTCAACATCAGGTTTTGTTTTTCGGTTTGCAGGAGCTGCAGTATCTTGGAGAAGTGTTAAGCAACCTCTCACAACTGCATCTACTATGTTAGCAGAGTTTCTAGCCTGTTATGAAGCAACTTCTCAAGCTATGTGGCTAAAGAACTTTATCACTAGTCTAGATGTGGTTGAGTCAATTCACCAACCTGTGTAGATTTGGAATGATAACAGTGCAGCTGTTATTTTTGCAAAAGGGAACAAGAGGACTAAAGCTTCAAGAATCCTAGATGTAAAGTTTCTGTTTGTAAAGGAGAAAATCAGAGATGGCAGCATGGCACTGGAGCATATCAGCACAAATGATATGATTGCGGATCTACTGACTAAAGGAGTGCCTAACCACACATTTCACAAACATGTAACTAGTATGGGATTATCAAACGAGTGACTGAAATAGTGGGAGCATCAGTGGGAGTGTTGGCCTAGGCAGCATGTTAATTAGTTTGCATTTTCAGTTTTGTTTGCTTAATTAGAGGAGTTTTCAATGGTTGATTTAAGACTTGAGGTTGATAAAGTTTTCTATTTTAATCTCAGTTTGAAATCAGTTTATTGCTTGAACACATTTACAGCAGCATGCTAGCATTAAGGTAACTGTACAGGTTTGTGTTCATGGCAGTTGAGTATAGTTACTCGAATAAAGGAGACCTTGGTAGTCATTTACAGGGACAATAGAATAGTCATGACATCACTAAACTCTTGAAGGTTGTCATAACTATTCTAAATGTTTCAATCTTGATCGAAGCTCCATGTGGTGTTGAGGAATTTTAGGTGTGATTATAAAGGTTTTGATAATAGTATGTTCTTCAAGCCTCGATAATTCCCTAAAGTTTTTCAAAACTGACAGTTGCTTAGTAGGAATTTTGCTTAGTTAGCATTCCACAAGGCCTTAAAGAGATCAGTAGAAATTGCCTAGTGATTATCGACCAAGTGGGAGACTGTAAGACAATAACTTGTCTTACATGTTTGTGGTCTTCTAATCCTATAAGGTTTCGGCAATTTATACTAATCTAGGAATGAAAACTGAGCATGACTAGCAGTTCAATTTCTAGAAGGATTTGGTAAGAAATTAAGAACCAAGAGGATTCCTAATTCTACATGGATTGAAACAATTAAAGCCGATGCAATTCAGATTGCTTAAGTCTTCCTTAATGGGCAGGAAACCTAAGCAAATGCACATATAAAAGGGTCCCTTCTCTATCAGCTAAATAACCCAACTCGATTCAGAAATTCTCACCCCATAAGAGAAAGAGATAGAGAGCTGTATAGAAGAAGAAGAACCCTAGTTTACCTGCGATAGCCATGTCTGATCAAGGTGCGATTCCTTCAGCTTGTTATTGACTCTGTTGTCTCATCTTCCTTTGCCCGATTTAATATCTGCAATTTAGGGTTTTCAGTATCTATCTTATTTGATTTGTGTTTATGAATAAAGGCATGAAATAACTTACACGAAAACCATGCAATTCATCAAAATTTGGTCAAGAAATGTGAGTGAAGAACTCGCATGTTGACAAGTAAGGCCACACAAGGCAATGGCTCTGTTAGCCCCAATTTGGTTCGAGAACCATTTTTGCCACTACTTCATATAAAAGACCACACTTCCTTTACTTGCCATAAAGGAAAAATGTTCTCTTATAACAATCTTGTATATTATGTTATTGCTATCAATTTAAGCGTGGTCTAAATTTAGAGTCTGGCAATACAGATTTAGGATGATGCACATGTTCAGTTGGTTATTTTAATGTTTTTCTTTTGATTTTTGATTTTATTTTATATCATTAAACAAAGTGAATTCTCTTTTTTACTTTTTGGTTTGTTTAGTTTTTCTTAAATTTTGTTCTAAAAAGTCACATTTGCTCTCAAAAAGTTGGTCACCTGCACGGTATGTGATCATTTTAACGAAAAAATAAACATAGTTGATGGAAATGACTCCTAGTGTAACGCGCAACTTAATTGGAGGACATAGCAACTATGATTTAAATTCGGAGACAAAAATGCAAATTGCGATATAGTTCAAGGACCAATGCTTTTTTTTTCCCCAACTTACTAGAAGTGGTTGTTACCCTCACTCATCCACCTTCTTTTTTTTCCTCATCTCTTTTAATAATTAAAGCTAAAACAGAAAATGCATAAAGATTAAAAATATATATTACACATTGTGGCTTGCATGGAGCCAACCACACCAACAATTTTACTATAATCATGAAAAATGTTGCATGAAAATGGTTCAACTTCCTATTGCTTATGATGGCCTTGAGGCATTGCTATTGAGTGTTGAACGCAAGTTGGCTGTGTTTTCTATTTATGTTGATACCGTGTCGCAACCGCAACCCTTGTAGCATTCAGAACAGACTATTCTTTTAAAAAATTAGGAAAAAACACATAGTATAGCCGCACGGCTATATTATTTAATAAAATAAATATGAAAAAAGGACCCTCCTAGTTGCATTATTTATACTTTATAGATATTAATTTGGTATAGTAGCCCGGCTGTTCGAATACGTATTTTATTAGTCAAAATTTTGGCAAATGACAACTTAAAAGTTCGAGCAATATATACTATTTGTATTGAATAATATATGTATAATACGTTAATTTTGTGTGTTATTGAAAATTTTGTAAAAAATATGCGTATTAAATATAAAAAATACGTACATGTTCAATTTGAATATTGCATGTCTACTTTTTACAAAATTAGGAAAAAGCAGAGTATAGCCGCACGGCTAGACTATTTCTTTGAAAAAATTAGGGGAAAACATAGTATAGCCGGACGGCTATACTATTTCTTTTTAAAAAAAAATTAGGA
Organism: Prunus padus; assembly: GCA_024362665.1. NCBI lineage: Eukaryota > Viridiplantae > Streptophyta > Magnoliopsida > Rosales > Rosaceae > Prunus > Prunus padus. Next base: position 903,475 of record JANFAM010000013.1, on the reverse strand, counting down.
AAAAACATAGTATTGCCTCAAGGCTATACTATTTAATTATTAAAAAAAGTACCCTCGTAGTTGCATTATTTATACTTTATAGATATTAATTTGGTATAGCCCGTGGCTACACCAATACATATTTTATTGGTCAAAATTTGGGCAAATTACAACTTAAAAGTTAGTCCACTATATAATATTTGTATTCAATAATTGTCAGGGGACGTTTGTGGAAGTGGATCCAATAGATCGTTGTGTCCCTGATGGAAATCTGGTTACCGCAGCAGCGTGGCATGGCCAACTAAAGCATATTTCTCAGTTTATGACATTGCTTGATATTCGAGTATCATTCTAGGCACCCTTTACCAGGTCAGCTGCTTCCAAGTAATATATGTAATTCCATAAACGAATAAGAGAATAAAAGAAAAAGAAACGTAGTCAGAAACTCCGTGTATTCGGACACTGAATAAGGTGATGTGTGTATCTGTGAGGGAACAATGATGCTCTGATTCTGCTCTATATGTACCAATTGTGGATGGATCGTGTATGTTTGTAACTACGTAAAGTTGATTATGATTTTTATGGAAATCCTTGAATCTGCTTTCAGATCTAGCATTTACATGTAAGTTATTTCATGTCTTTATTCATAAATACCAATCCATCAATTGTTAATTAGGTTGAAATCCGATTTGCAGGTTATATCACAGCTTTAATAGAATTGGGAAAACCAGTTTATCGGCAGCAATATGAAAGAACCCTAACCTTGATCCGACATGGCTCGCAAGGTAAGATAGAAATCTTCTTCTCTATGCAGTCCTTTATCTCTGTCTCTTACGGGGTGAGAAACTTGATGAGTTGGGTTGGTTTTCTGCTAGAGAAGGGACCTCTATTTATATGTGCATTAGCTTTAAGGTTTCTGCCCATTAAGAAATCCTTAAGCAATCTGGATTGCACTTAGGTTTAGTTGTTTCAATCCATATGGATTAGGAATTCCCTCAGCTCTCTAATTTCTGTCGAATCCTTATAGAAATAGAACTGCAGGTTATGTTTTTGGTTTCAACTCCTAGATTAATGCAAACTGCCGAATCCTTATAGGATTATAAGACCACAAACATGTAAGGCAACTTATTGTCTTACATTACATTCCTAGTTTAATGATTAAAATCTACCCTTATTTCGAAAAAGAAAGGCTCCGGAGGATGCAAATGATCCTACCATAATAAGATGCCTTCACCATCTCCTTGTGTTGATGGATAAAGTGTTTTCACTCAAGCCACCCCAACTCATTCTCAACTCTTAAGATAGTTTCTTCTCCACTTCAATTTTATGAACCATTCATGTAAATATCAACAGTTATGCAGTATGATTGAATACTAAAGATTTAAAATACATCAAATGTTTGGCTCTGGGGCATACACTAGCATTTGTGCTTTACATGAAAAACCAAGAGGAGTTCAAACGAAGAAAAAGGAGTGTGAAATCACTATTGTTAATAATCCTAGTAGACATTAAAAAAACATATTGCTTTGAAACTAAACATCCAAAGGAAACTCCCAAATTTTATGTACAAGAGTTGAAATATACTGCTTTAATTGGCATTTAGCGACCTGAAACTTGAGAAACCGATACGGTGGCGTTCGATGTGGAGGAAGCAGTAGAGGTTGATGTGTCTCCCTTCACTCTCTTATCAGAATCAACAAAAACAGGCCTAGTGAGCGCCCAGTAGAACTACAACTTCAGACATTGTAGGCCTTTGAGCAGCTGATGGTTGAGTGCACATCAGAGCAATTTCTATAATCTTCTCTACATCTTCTGGTTTGTATTCATTTGGATCCAGATTTGAATCGACCAGCTCCACGTGCTTGCCGAATTCTCATACAGTTTCCATGCCTAATCATTAATGTGAAAAAGAAATAAAATAAAATAAAACATGTTACAATTCTATTCTAAAGTAATTAAGCAGAATAGAAATCTCAGGGAATAATTATATATGGGTGATTTTATTAGCACCCCATTATTTGCTCTTTACACCCCATATTAATTTTAAACATGAATAACCTATTTTACCCTTGTACATAATTACCGTTAAGAACAAAAAATATTTAAAATAAAAATAAAAATTACTCACTACACTCCAAAAAAGATATTTTTCCCTCTTCAGAAAATAGAGTTGGTTCGCCAAGAGAGTGCCACATGGGCTCGAGAATCTCCATGATTGGTGGGACATTTCAGTCCTTCGAGGGTGTGACTCCCCCATATTTTCCCACTTCCTCAATCCTCAAACTCAGTCTCTTTCTTTTCACAGAGGAAAGCCAAAAGCTTTCATTTTTATTTCTTTTTCAGTTTCTTTTTCCTTTGGCTCTTGTCCTTGCTGTTAATGGCCCCAATAACGACACCTCGGAGATGGGCCGTTTCATAGATGATGCCAGATTCCTCATGGCTCAGTGGGATTCTTGTTCTCTTTCCCATGTTTTTAGAGAAAGCAACAATGTTGCACACTGTTTCCCTCATTTTACTATTTCAACCCAGCAAGTTTGCTTCTGGGAGCAGCCTCTTGTTTTTATTCAGAAGGCTTTGCTTGCCGACCTCATGTAACCTGTTCCTTATTCAATATCACCGCTAATTTTCAAAAAAAAAAAAAAAAAAAATGGCTTCTACTATGTTTTACAACTCCATGAATCTCTCAGCAATAGTTTTCTTAAGAACCCACTTCCCAATCCCCATCAACAAGGACTTCCCACTTGAATTTTCACCTTATATTCACTACAAGAAAAAAGGTCAGTAGTGACCAATTTCCTTGTGACATCACGACCATTACACAAATATAAATAATTTAATGACCAATAATAATACATTGTCAGTAAATTGATTGAGGCATATTTTTTAATTTTTAATGACTAAATTTTCTGACCAAGTATTTTATTTATTCACTAAAAACAACTTAAATTATGTAATAGTGACCAAATACATATGCCCAGTAGCCTTCCTTCTCTTATTTGATACATCAGTGACCAATTAAATTTTTAAACTTGCTTCTTCTTTTTTAAAACACTGAGGTAACGCATCAAAAGAAAGAAAAAGACGGAGTGAAGTGAGACCACGCGAGCTCAAACGAGCGAGACTAGAGAGAGACCAGAGCGAGTGTCCTCTTCGCCTCCCTCTTCGTCGTCCTCTTCTGCGTAAATCAGCCCAGGTTTTAATTTGGTACTCAGCAAGAGCTTGATTTTAGGTTCAATTTTTGATTTCGCTTTTGATTTCTCTTTCAATTTCGATTTTGAGGTGTGATTCCAAGAAGATTGATACCCTAACTTCCTAATTGGTGTTGCTGCAGTATGTTTCGATTTTGAAAACGACCTTGAGGCTAGTGAGATCCTATTCTGAAATCAACTTTTTGAGACCATCAACTTCTCCGGTAAGAATTCTTCGATCTCCGGCTGTTTGATTCCTAATTGGTTTTCATCTTCATTCTTACTTTTTCTTTCCATATGGCTTAATGCTTATGATTTGCTGGACTTGGTAAGTCTCTTCATGAATCATATATATATATATTATGCTTTCGGTGGCCCTATATCTCGTCCATGCGCTGGTTTTTGTTCTTCTTTCCGAATGATATATTCAGCCCAACCTTATTTCCAAGTCAATGACATATATTTTCGTGGGGGAAAAACAGAGAAACAATTTGTAAATAGAAATGATATTTGGCAGAGTGATTAATATTTGTTTAATCGCATTTATGCATAATTAGTAACTCAAACGTCGTAATTAATATCTGTCTTGCTAGAATGAGTATGATAGGTCGTCAATTTACAAAGGAGTTTTTGCACAGAGAGAGAGAGAGAGAGAGAGAGAGTGGGAGGACCCATCTTCTCGTATATGGAAGTTGGAAATGTGTCTTATGCACAAGCACTTGCTTAAAAAGCAGCCGCAACTTGTTGATTATTGGTCTCTGGCAAATATTATCGATGTTTGAGTTACTATCGCTTGTTGATTCTTGCTCGATGCTTTTATCTACCGGCTTGTGGAAGGTGAGACACTATCTAGTTCCTCTTGGATTAGAATTACTCTTGTCAAAGGCAACAGCCTTTTGTTTGTAGTGATAATAAGTTGATTGTATCCTCGTTGTACCTTTTCTTCTCGACAACAAAGTTTGTTACTTTTCTTTCTCGTAGTGATAATGTTGATATGTTTGTTGCCATAATTTGATTCTTCTTTTGTTCATTTTTTGCAGAAAAGTAGTGCAAAAATAAGGAAAATAGAAAGAAATTGAAGATCACACATTGTGCCGACAAAGGCCTTCTACCGTATTAGATATGAAAATGTAAGCTTCTGCTTGACCTTTACAATCTTCTTACTTGGAATTTTTTTAAGTTATAATTTATGAAACTTGTAAATAACATGATGGTGGTCTATGACTACATGAAATAGAGAAATTCTGAAACTCGAGAAGAACCTAGCCGCATTGACTTATTTCACCACTCGATTTAGCACAAAGAAAAACAACATGGGTTGGCGAAGATGCCAAGAATGCTTTTGTAAGTCTTTATTGCTTTTGAGCTTTTTCAGATCCTTTGAGCTTATTGTACATAAACATGATGTATATGTTGTGTAGGATGAGATGAAGAAGTCAAGAACCTGCCACAAACAGATGAGGAATCGTTGAATTGATGTCCGATGATGAAATATGACTACTTCTTTCTAAAGTTGTTGGTCCACCTAGGTCGGGTTATATACGTGGCTTAAGAGCAGGTCCAAAACCCAAAACATTTAAAGCATGACAATGCAGTCATGCAAAAAGTTGAGGAGGCTAAAAGGAGGCGATGAGGCAACTAAAAGGGCTGATGATGCAGAAAACAATGTATGCTTCTAGCAAATAAGTTAATGGAAATGAAGATGAATTCCGATGCACAAAAGTATCGAGTTAGAAGGTTTACATGCAAGGCAAAATGAAAACGGATGAACTAGTAAAAGATTGTCGAGAAGTTATCTCGACTTCATCATCAATGAGGTTAGCTTATAACTCTCATCATACTACAATGAATTTATGTCTATTTGATATTAGTCATGTTGGATTTTTCATGCTAATTGTCTTATAGATTTTATTAGATATAGATGTGAGATGTGGTTCAGATTCTTCGAAAATGAGATCAAGCATAGAACTAGTGTTTCTTACCTTGTTTCCCCGTATTTGTTCTCCTAGGCATAGACCTGTAGCAAACAAGTGTTTCCATAGAAAACTCGTGATATGTTTAGTTAAATAGCTTTATAAAACTATTGCAAACAAGTGTTTTCATGAATTTTTCTTTCTTTTTTGCTGTTTTGTTTTTTCCTTCATTTTTTTGTTCTCATTTTTTTGTTCTTTGTTTGATGCAGTCCGATGGATAAATTTCTATTATATCGAGAGGATAGAGGACAAAAGACAATCGACTCATGATGAATCTTATGTTCTTTGTTTTTGGGGAATCAATTGACATTTAGGTTGAACTTAAATATCTAGCATTTTGTTTTTTTGAGACATCTTGTGAATTTGTTGGAAGAATGTTATATATATGGATTGCTTTTGGAATGCAATGAATTATTTGATGCTATAAATCTTGTCTACAACACTATCTAAAAGAAATTAATTGTGATTTCATATTGTAATACAATAAATAAAGAACATGGAGAGGTAAACCTAATTAGTTACCATTTTTTTGAAATATATTAGTGACCAGCAAGTAGGTCACTAATGTGGGCACGTGACCTGGTGACTAAAATGCATGTTTTGGTGACCAAATTGTAAGCCCTTTAATGACCAAATTTGTGGTCACTAATAGCGTTTTATTAGTGACCACGAGGTATAGTAACTAATTCCTTTGTGTTGTAGTGACCAATAGTTGACAATAATCACTAAATAGAATTTGTGACGAGCTTCTAGTGACCACCCATGACCACCAAATTTGGACACTTATTGCATTCAAGGACCAAAAACGGTATTTTCTGGACCAAGTGGCTGGCCACTAATACCTATTTTTCTTGTAGTGATTCACACTGACTACCATTTGAGAAGCAGAACAAGAAGTGGGCAGAAGAAGTGTTTGACAGAGGTGAGAGCTACTGTGGCCTCACCCACAGAGGCCCCCAGTGCACCCGCATCGACTCAACCAAAGATGCTTCGAATTCTGGTTGCTAGGGGAGGAATTGGACGACTGGTTTTTGCTTTGGCAGCAAAGAAGAAGGGGTTTGATGTGGTGCGGGGCTTGGGGTGTGCTAGAGCATGCTGTGTGGTGAGGGTTCCCGTTGAAAATGAAAGGGAGTAGCGATGGGGTGGCTCTTAAAATGAATGAGTTTTCGATGGGGTGTGTTTGAAATGGGATAGGATTTAGTTAGAAATGGGGTGTGGTGAGGGCAATTTAGGAAGCAATATGGGGTGTATTGAGTATTTATAAAATTGACTAAAATTTAGTGGGGTGTAAAGAGAATGTGGGGTGTAAATAAAATTACCCTAAAACTTATCAAAGAAAATTTTGACATCATTTTTCACCTGATTGGTTATTTCCAACATCGGCTGCAGATGTTAACATTTTCCTTGAGGAATAAAATCTGTCACTGTCGTTTTGGAAAACAAAAACCTATAAAAGATTGACTCTTTTTTATTGAAAGATAAACAAAATTCTAGTCCCATTCCCCATAATTAAAAAAATATAGAAAAGTCTTTTTATAAGTTTTTTCTTTACTGAACAAATCTTGTAATAATACACTCATATATTAATTGGTGAGCAATTATTTATTTTAATCAAACATGCGTAAATGGGAACTTGAATTTGAAACAGCTTCAATTATGAGGATGAGAAATAGTAAGACCTAATAGATATTTGTTAAGCAAAGTTAATGAAATATCTAGTTGTCATTTAGTTAAGAAAACAAATAAATATACAAAACTAAATCATGGAAGAGTAGTAGAGCAACAGCAGGGACCAGGGTGTACCTGAGGAAGCAACCGTCGTAGATGACACGGGCACCGTTGGCAGCGGAGCACTTGCGAATTTCTGACACCGCAGTGGCGAAGCAAGCAGCGCAGTCAGCCGCGGAGAGGTAGTTCCTGCACTGCACCATGGCATAGACGGGATCCGAACCCCTGGCCTGCTGTGCAGTGGCAAAGCGGGTGCTGTTTTTGTTGAGCTCTGTTTTGAGGTCTGAGAAAGTGGCGTTGAGATTGGTATAGAAGTCAGGCAAGTTTGTGGCATTGTATTGGCTGCAGCCCTTGTTTAGTAGATTGATCTGTGGGCTTGCATCAACGGCTCTGATCAGACAACTCCACCACCATATTGATGTAATTGTTATTATTGGCAATACCATACCCAGATATTCTTGCTTCATCTTCAGTGCCTGCGTAGCTTAACCTACCATGAAGGACAAGGTAGTTGCTTAATTAACAAACATACACATTATATATGTAGACAGGGAGGTGAGCTTATATATTATATATTGCGGCCAATGGAGGCAAGACGTGCTAAAAGACATCATCCATGACGCAATGCATTATATTTACATAGTCTCTTTTTTTTTTGTCAATATTTACATAGTCTCTCCCTCCATATATAGTGCTTCTTTTTGTACCACATTTATTGATTACATTGATGACACATCTCAAATACTATACAAGTGGGTCCCACATGCATTAGAGAAGTCCAATCTATTAGAGAAAAAAAAACTTTCTTGTAATCAGGATAGCATTGTTTTGCTATACCCGACCAATAACACTGTTTTGTTATACCCGGCTAATAACACTATTTTGTTATACCTGGTCAATAATATTGTTTTGCTATCCTCGGCAATAACACAATGACACGTTGAAAAGTTATCATACTTGTCATTATGTCATTTGTCGGGAATAGCAAAAAGTGTCTCCTTTGCATGAGAATTTCTCTCCTAAAGAGGTGGTCAACAATGTGACCAAAAAGTATAATACAAATAGTAGTATTGTATATTACATATATAAAAACTTACATATACCCCTCCCATTTTTAGTAAAATTTGTAGTTGAAGGGTTGATTTTCGGACGGATCAAATCGAAATCAAATGATTCCAATTCCAATCAAATTTTTTTTCAATTCCGTTCCAAAAAAATTCTGAATTTTCGGAATCTTGAGATACAATCTAATAAGTGTATTATTTCCTATATTTTTATACCTCTTATATTTGGTTTTTGTAGGAAAAGTTAATTAAAAAGAGCATTATACTTTACTTTCCTTATTTTTAGCTATTCTGCGCTCTTGGAATGATTTTGACGGAAAATTGAATTTTCGAATGAATTTTAGTGCAAGGCCAATTGGAGAAGAAAGCCAAGACATTGTAGATGATTATGTCAAATTTTCATAATTTTCTATCAAGCCAATTGCTCCAGACTTAGAAGTCAAGACAGCCTAAGTTGAAATCTAGTCATAACTGCTCTATTGTGAAAGATTGAAGAGTTGAAGACTTTCCCGATTTTTCCTAGTGGCATGTGATATATGCTTGGAAATCTTAGAGATCAAGCTATGTTTCTCATATTTTTCCAGAATTTTCTAAGAAGTGAATCGACCCCAAAACGTGAGAGCAAATTGGCTTATGTGTTTTCCAATCAAAGAAGGATTCTTTCCTAGTTTGTTTCCTTAATTAATTGTTTAGGATTTTGTTTTGCTTTAGGAGAGTTTTTCCATACCTTTTTAGAGTATGGTTTAGTTGTTTTACACTATATAAGGTCACCCTAAGATCCTTCTATGGGGGAGAGACCATATACTTCACCATATTTCAATACACCCATAAATATATCAGAGAGATAGCCAAGAGTTTGCTACTGCGGTGCTTTTAGAGCTTACGAATGTGTTACTGTGGATATTCCAAAGATCAAGTTCATCGGCGAAATCGGTTTTATGACAATAATTTTCTGGTTTATCTTTACTTTTGTCATGAACTAATTTTCCTTGCTAGGGCTACAATGTAGCCTAACTATGAACACTTAATTTTTAGGCTTATTTACTATAGTGCCCCTCGAAACTATGGTCAAATCCTATATTCCCCCCCAAAGTCCTAATGGGCCACATTGCCCCCTTGACCAAGGTTTGGTGAAACATTTTGCCCCCTATCGTCATCTCTTTTATTCACTCCGTCAGTTTTGATGATGTAGTATGGGTATTTCAATCCTTTTAGCACATGTGGCTCTCCATCCCCTAACCACGTTCGTGATGTGGCAAAAGTGTGGCCTATTCCAAAACTAATGTTTTGACCGTTGCTAGATTAAAGTGGGGCCCATTCCAAATCTCATCCATTTAAGGTTCTACAACTGTCGAAGCTCCCAAAAGAAGATGGTCTGCAATCCTAAAAATTGGGGATTTGTTTGAATTGCGTCAACAAGCTCCAAAATTGTTCGATTAAACACTCTACCAATCTCTAAAATTCTTCCATTTGCTTGATTGAACTAAAAGTCGAAGATGAGGCATCAACTTCCAGGAGCAGAATAAGCGCATGTTACAACCCCTCGATGCTACTGTGGGAAGATTGCTCGCCTTCAAACTTCATGGACAAAATCTAACCTACTGTGGAGGTTCCATTCATGTCCAAAGGCAGGGGTGAGTTCTTATTTTTTTAAGAATGAATTTTCATATAAGTCATACCCTTATGATTGTAATGTGGGTATATGCAGAGGCGAAACAATGGCTGTAGTTTTTTCCAATTGGTTGATGATGAGATGCCTCCACAGGAGAAAGCTTTGATGGGTTGGCTATTGAGGACAATGAGAGACCTGGAAGACAAGGTTGGACGTGGAAGAGGAAGAGAGAGAAAGTTATGGTTTGCTCTGTTGGTTTCAGGGGGTGTACTGATTATTGTTAACATTTTCAATTAATCTTGGGTTGGTTTGAGTGTAGTAGAATAGGTTTGTGTAGTTTTATAATGGTGATTATGCAATGATAACATTTTATGGCTGAGATCCATGAGACTGCTCTATACAATGTTGGAATGGTTTACTTGGGAAAATTTGGAAGAATGGTTAACTCGTGTAATTTTGCTCTATGTAATTTTGAATGGTGAACTTGTGTCATTTTGCTCTTTGCATTGGTATTTTGGGAGACAATTTCATGAATTTGATAACAACTTCAAAAATGCAAACCTGCATGGCAATTTCATATTTTGGTCAAACTGCTATCACAAGTTCACTGGGAAGTTCAAAATACAAATGTCAAACTGTCATCACAAGTTCACTGACAAGTTCAAAATACAAAGGCCACCAGATTCATTGGCAATTCCAAAATGTAATAAAGCATTCCTAACCAATTCAAAGTAAAATGCTGCCAATCTAACACAAACTTCATGACAGTTTACAATTCAAAATACCAGTTTAACCTTCTTCATTGTTTGCTCTTCAAAATAACAGTTCAACCTACTAATCCCTCCACTCTCAGTCTAATACAAAACACAAAATGCCAATCTACCTTTTCAATATCTCCACAGTTGATACCTCTCGAACAGTGCTTTCCTCACCAAGAACTCCTTCCTCATTGATGGGGACATGAACCTTTTCTTCTGAGGTTGAGATGTTTGGGTAGAAGATTGAGCCTGAGATGCTTGGGCAGGCTGAGATGCTTGGGTAGAAGATTGAGCTTGAGATCCTTGGGCAGAAGATTGAGCCTGAGATGCTTGGTGAGGTTGAGATGCTTGCGCAGAACATTGAGCCTGAGATGCTTGGTCAGGCTGAGAAGATTTCTTGTTTTGCCTAGTATCTCTTCTCATCTAAATAATGTGAGACATAATTGTCAATTGATGTCAGATTGTAAGAATTGAAACATAAACACAAAGGAATTGAAATAAACCCAACAAAGTAGAGTACTTACAGGTTGGTAACCCCCAGACATACATCAAAATTGGGTAACCAAGAAACTATGAATTTATCAAATTACCTATCATCCTTAAAAAACTGAGCTAAAAGGTTTGGTTTCAAATGTCACATCCCAGAATCGCTCCGCCGTAGCACGATATTGTCCGCTTTGGGCCTGGGCCCTCACGGTTTTGTTTGGGAACTCACGAGCAACTTCCCGAGGTCACCCATCCCGGGATTGCTCTAAGCCACAACTCGCTTAACTTCGGAGTTCCCACAACTCCAAAGCCAGTGAGCTCCCAAAAGGCCTCGTGCTATTTGGAGATTGGCATGTACATATAAGGCACATCACCCCCTCTCCGTTGGCCGATGTGGGATCTCACAATCTACCCCCTTAGGGGCCCGACGTCCTCATCGGCACACTCGCACCACACGGCAGAGTGGCTCGATACCAAATTGTCACATCCTGCACTGCTCCGTCAGAAGACGATATTGTCCGCTTTGGGCGGCCCTCACGGTTTGTTTAGGGAACTCACGAGCAACTTCCCAAGAGGTCACCCATCCGGGATTGCTCTAAGCCACAACTCGCTTAACCCGGAGTTCCCACAACTCCGGCTGAGCTCCCAAAAGGCCTCGTGCTATTTGGAGATGGGCATGTACATATAAGGCACATCACCCCCTCTCTGTTAGCCGATGTGGGATCTCACATCAAATCCACACATCAAAGATAAATCTAGAAAACAAAAATAGAGGGCTTGGTTAAAATATAAAATTCACTCACCCTTGTCTTGTTTACAAAAGTGATAGAACTTGCTGGATTAGAAGAAGAGAGGAGGAGGAGGAGAGGAAGAAGAAGATAGGAGATGGAAAACAAGCAAAAAAAAAAGAGCGATGACGGAAACAAAAGAATGAGAGAAGATGGAGACGACACAAAATGTTAGGGTTAGTTTTTTTAAAAAAACTGGAATGAGAAGTATTAAATAGGCTGATTATTTTAATTTAACATAATTATTTTAAGTGTTTATGTATGTCGAGCAGGGTTCGAGGATGGGGATATCAATACTATCCCCGCCTCGTACCAGTCGGGGATTTTTAACATTCGTGGAATCCCCGTACCCTTACCCGATCTTTCCCCGAAATCTCCCCCCGTTAGGGCCGGGTCCCGGCCTGTCGAGGATTTCTGCCATCCCTGGGGGTTCCGAATAGTCTCCATCTCTAGAATTTTTTAAGTACTTTTAAAAATAAATATATAATTATTAGGCCGGGTTCGAGAACGAGGATATCAATGCCATCCCCGACCCTTACCCGTTGAGAATTTTAACATTTGGAGAATCCTCGTACCCGTACTTGATCTTCCTCCAAAATCACGCCCCCGTTGGGGCCGGGTACACGTCGGGAATGTCTGACATCCCTAGTCACTGGAGATGTTGTACTCATATTTGTCACTATGACTACTCTATAATTTATTATGTTTTATCAATAAATTACAATCGATTTTTCTATAATAAAAAAACATTAAAGAATTAATGACTAACATTTTGAACAAAAAAAGAATTAATTACTAATATTAACTGTAAACGATGTTAACTTAAGTTTTCAGGGTTAACAATTAACGACTAACGATTAACTTTAAATGATAACATAAGATGTATGAATATACAAGTTTTTGCCAAACGAGAAACACTTGTTCCATCAAAAGACTAGTTGTTGCGTTTGACATTAATGTGCATTATGATCATTTTTACGATTTCACTTTAATGTCACCAAATAATTTTTTTTTATTTTAAAAATTGAATCAAAATCTTGAGCTTTTACATACCTGGCTCCTGTTGTAAGATGTGCTTTCAGCAAATTGATCAATTTCTATGAACCTTACTCGTACAGAAAAAGAGCTCTTTGTTAACAAAGCAGCTTACTCATACCTTATATTCTAGATAAAATTTGATTCAGAACTACAACAATGTTCTCATAGCATTGTCGGATATATGATGCATCTTTATCCCTGGCTGCATAATCAAGCTGCAATGCACAAAAACACTTGATCAAGCTGCAATGTATAATCAAGTGAAATTATTAACACAAGAAACAAACTTACTCTGGTCACATTGTTGAAGAGGTCAGAATAAAGTTTCCTTAGTTGGGGCCTCTCACTTGCAGGTTTTGCTTGAATTAGGGTATAAATGTCCTGTTTCAAGAATGATGAGCTCTTCCTGAGAGCTATTTGTACTTCTCTCCATGACTCTAAATCTATCAGCTCTTTCACTTGTAACAAGGCTTGTGCATGCCCTGTGATTCCACTCTCTGCCTCTTCAATTGTCTGACCAGGTGCTACCAGTTGCAAGTCAAATCCATTTGCAGCTTCAACAAAAATTGCTTCTTTTGCTGCCATTAGTGCCCAACTTATTGCTGCTATTGCCCCAATTCTTCTTTTGAATTCAAAATCCTTAAGTGGCTTCTCCCTGAAGTGAAAGGATGGTTTCAGACAGCAAGAAAATGTGGGATTGAAGTGTGGTGGGTTTTTGGATTGCACTATAGCTGATTTAAATGCCATTGTTCTAGTGAGCTTCATGTACAAAGAATGCATATAAATGTGTAAGTTTTTGACAGGACCCGACCCGAATTCCCTTAGAATCCGTGCCGAACCCTGTGGTTTTCCGCATCCGACAGATGCTGGGCCCACTTACTACGAATCTCACTTCCTATTCACAAGCCCAAAGGGAAAGGGGCCGAGACTTCGCCGAAATTTCGGCAGTCTCCCGAAACTGACTTACCCAAAAACTTCAACTCGCCAAACCACACACGCTTTACAACCCAAGCGCCAAAGAAATAACTACGAATCTGAAATAGGCCTCAGGCCTTTAATTCCAACCCTAATGGGCGATAACAGAGCATATCTAAAGGCAATTGAATTTAAACGACAAATCAACCTCAAGAGAAAGGAACATAGAAGTCCTACCCTTCGGTCGAAGCTCACGGGAAGGAAAGCTCGGCTGAAAGTTCGGTTCATGCACTACTGACTGGGGCGCAAAACAGAAAAGTGTGAGTGGACGAAAATAAGTTTTCGATATTTAAAACACCATACTAACCCCACCTTTTTAGTTTAAAACGATGCAAAACAATACAAATTCAAAATCTTAGTACACGTAGTTGATTCCCGAACCCAATACTTTAAAATGATAAAGGAATAAAGAAAATCCAAACCTTTTTCGTTTCCTTTTTCCCGAGGCATAACCTCCCAAAACCGATCCTCATATAAAATATAAACATAAACCACTCGAAATTCATGAGCACGAAAATCAATAAAGTTCTCGTAACAAAACAACATTAAAGTTCCAAAAACAAGACGAAACCACGGAACCCAAAAACAACAACAACCACCATAGTAACAAAGTACGCACACCTTAAGTAAACTTTACCCTTTAGCTTTCCCACACTCAAACAACCGCATGCCCATAGGCACCGCAGCGAGGAAGTATCCTCACCCAAAGAAAAGAAGGAAGAAGCGTGATTAATAATAATAATAATAATAATAATAATAATAATAATAATAATAATAATACTAATAATAATAATAATAAATACATAGTAAGACTCTCGAACAATATTGTACCGGGAAACAATCCCAACAGGGGATCGTTTGACTGCACCACATAGAGGAGTCCTCAACAACCATGTGGCCAGGGGAACAAGCCGTCCAACTGGGACTAAGCTTATCAGCACGTACAGCAAAATCCTTAATACTAAATGCGCTGTGACAAGTCCTACGCGCGCAGACTACCCGTTAAGGGTCTACAAATCACACCAGTCAAGGGTGCACCGGTATCCGACATATCCAAGTATCCATTCCATTACGTATCCACTTTCCAAAGTTCCATAACCGGGAGGTACATAGGGTAGTGCTCATAGCACTTCAACCGACACAATCACAAACCGCTCACAATCCACAACATCATATTCATACCCTCGTACCCCACACACATCCAAACATATATATAGCTATTCCCGAAAGTATTATATAACAACTCAAACTATTGGCAATATGTCGAAAACCCGAATATATAATCACAATATAATTAATCTTCCCGAAAGTATATATATATATATATACATATATATATATATATGCATTTCAAATATAACAATATGGTTGCGCAAGGGACCTCACATCCCGACACATGGTATTCCAAAACCCGAATATATAAAACTAAAGCATAAAGGACCAATTCTTAAACATAATACTTTACTCAACGTACAATCCAAAATATGCGATCGTAATACGAATACGACTCTTTAAAGTGTGGCACAAACATTTACTTCAAATCATAGATGTAAGTTTCCAAACTAAATATATAATATATAAGTTACTAAGCACATAATATGTATTATCCAAAAGTAGGGGACATACTTCCCAAAATATATAACGTATAACATCCCGAAAACTATAGCATATAATCCCGATATTCAAAACTTCCAAATATTTAGAATTACCCGATGAAACCATAAATAGGACAACATAATAATTCCAAAGTGAACCCATCCCATTATATAATCCAATCCCAACGTTTATCGGGATAGGATTGCCCAAATGTTTAATTAATAATATAAGTGTAAGTTTCTTAGAGATATATGTATAGTTTCCCAAAGATATAAATTATAGGTTTCCAAAATATAATATATATATATATATATATATTTATATGTATATAATTTCACAAAAGTATAGAATATATATATGTTTCCAAGGGTATAGAAAATAACCTAGGATATCCTTAATTTCAAATACTAAAGTAAATAGAAACCTTTTATAATTAAATACATAAAGAAATCCAAGATTCAAATAACCGAAATATATAAGCTTTAAAACCCGACAAGGTCATGAACTCCAACTTGTCAATAAAATCGAAGTATGAAAATATTTATTCTTAAAGTATGGTAACCAACCCAAAGCATTTGTAGATTTCTCAAGCTTCCCACATTCTTCAAGTCCATTATTTAATGGTCATATAAAACTCCAACATCCACATCGCCAAAGATATCAATGATTCAAAGTCCAAAATAATATTATAATTCCAAAACGTCACCAAGTACTCAATATTAAAATGTAAATCTCATGTCCCGCATATACCCCGGGACCCCAAAACATGCAAAGACTTTCAATATAAATTATATTCATATAATTTCATCAAAGCCACATTCACAATTTAAAACAATATTTAAATCCTCATAATCGGAATAAAACCATTTATATGCTTTTCAATTCATTATTTAAAGTAATGCACGTTTGAAAAACAATGTCCACTCACCGTTGGTCCACACGCATAACCCTAAAGGGTCCCACTTGCTGCGTAAGCGTAAAGCAGAGTACCTAAAGCGATAAATACGGAGATTGGATTAGTACCGTGAAGCGAACGAGAATCGAAAGCTTAAACCCTAACAAAACCCCACTTAACGTGCACGACGTCGTACTAAAGATTCTAAGGTCAAACTACCTCTTTAAACCGGTGGGACCGCCGGAAGACTCACGGTCAACCGGCGATCAAACACCCTGCTTTTGGTCAACTCCGGCCCGCGGAGCCCAAGACCTCCAAATCGATCTAGACATCCCTAGAAGTCCAACAAAGTCAACTATACGCCAAACAGACCTCGGGAGACCCTCGGTCAACCCTGGTCAAACTTGGTCAAACCGACCCTAATAGGTCAAACCGGGCCCGTGGGTCCCATGACTTCCAAACTTAGATCCGAAAGTTCCTAAAGGTTCACTACGGTTTAACTAACACGTCCCAAAAGTTTGGTCTCGATCCGACGGTCGGATTTCTCGCGATCGTACGATCGGACGGTTTCTAATAAACCTAACGCTAGGGTTGTTGATTCCGAGTATCCGGACTCGAATCACGATCCGTCAAATCCTATAGACTCCTAGAAGTACGGGATCAACATATCCAAAAATGGACGCGATCCGACCGTTCAATCCTATCGAACCCGAGAATCGCGCAATAGGCGAGATTCGTTCGATGATCAAACGATCTCCGAATTGAGATCCGTCAATTCCTACGCGCTCGTAGTGACACGAGGATGCTAAAGGGACCTCGAACCGTCGCCACTCCTCAGCCCATGCGCCACACACGCGCCACCGTGGGTGGCGGGTGGCTTGAGTAAACCGCCAAACTCCAAACGTCACCACCTCCTACACCGCCCACCCCAAACGATTACGCAGCCCCGGGAAGCTCGAACCGGGCTGAGCCACCCCAGAACCGGTCGGCAAGCCGCCGAAAACTCGAATGAAAACCGGCCGAAACCTAGGTTTAGATTCGATCTCTAAACCTCCAAATTGACCTCCAAAAATCCCGAAACAAAGAAGAGCAAGAAGAGGGGAGTCGAAATCATACCATGCGCGACGCCGTGGCTGCCGGAGCGCCGGGAACGAAGACGCAGATGTCGCCGGAAGTTGCAGAGAGGTTCGGGTCCTTCAACGCCGGCGAGTCGACCTCCGAGAAGGGGTGGGTTAGGACCGCACGATGACCAGGCTCTCGAACGCGACGGCAGGTGCCGTCCCGCCGTGGTCTGTGTCGCCAGGAATCGAAGAGAGAGAAGAGGGAGAACCGGAGAGATCGGGGAGGAGAGAGAAGGGAGGAGAGAGAGAGGGCGGGCTGGGTGTCCAAGCGTGTACGCGTCGGGTTGGGTAGTTTTAGGGTTTTTTTCAAATTTCAAAATACCCAAAATGTCCTTTTTGAGTTCGGGACCTCGGATCGGGACGTGCCGCCCGGCCACGGACTCGTTGACGAGCCGGACGCAATGGCGCAACTTGTTTCGCCAAATTCCGTCCGAAAATTAAGTGGACCGAAATGCCCCTTAAATTATTAAATCATTATTTAATTCAAATTTTGATATTTAATTTATTTTAATTACCCAAATTAACCAATTCAATTATTTAATTTTATTTCCTTGTATTTTTAGGTCGGGGCATACGCTTTTCCTGAAAAATAAACCATTTCTATTAGCACTTTATCTTGTGGAACCACACAAAGTATAAGTATAAATTTTTTCAAAATTCAAACCAAATTAGAAAGAACAAAAATGAAATCAAGAATTAAAATTAGAACCAACCTGGGATTAGTAGGGATTGGAGAAGATTAGAAGAAGATAAAGGACAAAAAGGACAACAAGAGAGCAGGACTGGAAGATGAAGTTATGAAGAGGAAAAGAAGAGGCTGGAGACGGAGAGGAACAGAGAGCATGTGAAGAGTTTTTCTTGAGTTGGGTACGATGGGTCATTTTTCTTTTCTAGTATGATGATTTTTATTATAGTATGAATAATACGATGATGAGAATTTTTTTAAAAAATTATTACGTAACACTTTAAAACATAGTCTCGTACTCTGACAAGGACCACTACGAGTCTTTTTGGTTTGCCAAAGAGGATATGGAACGGTGTTCTTGTTCCTTTGTTTGGTATAGTCTAAACATTCTCATAAACTCTTTAGGAGTTTGCTGAAGTTTGTATTTTACTTTTCGATACAGATTTGTAGTTTATGTCATTGCACGATGGATCTGTATTGTAAGTTTGAGTATAGGTACTTTCGTCTGCCACATGATCACTGGTAGGGATGGCAACGAGTCGGATAGGGCTGGGTATGGAAATACCATCCCCATCCTCGTCCCCGCCCCCATCCCCGTTTAAGAGGTTTCTAGGAATCCCCGTCTCCATCGGGGGCTTATCCCCATCCCCGCCTTGAATCCCCGATTTTTTTATTACAAAAAAATATTAATACTCACATTAAATTACAAAGCATGAGACTAAGTGAATCGTGAGGGTCAATGAATCTTGAGGTTGTGCTGTATAACCATATTGCTGCACAACAATTGCGGTAGTTCAGTTTTTTTATGCCCATCGTGAATGTAATCGTTGTGCCAACCTTGTGGCTCAACATGCAATCAAATTTCCTAGTTCTTGTGAATGGGAACAATTGCCACCGCCTTGGCTATTCCATTCTCTAGCAGGAAGGGAACTATTAAATACTTTGATTGTTTCATCATAACATAAAGAGTACTGGTGCGGTAATGATAAGCTTGGGGATATATCAAGGGGAGGTTAGGGGTTCCTAGGGATGGCAACGGGCCAGGTATGGCAATACCAACCCCGTCCCCGCTTCCTATCCCTGGCCCCATCCCCGATAAAAAAATTTGGGGAATCCCCGTCCCCGTCTTGGGACTATCCCCCAAACCCGCCCCGAATCCCCGAAATTTTTATATTAAACATATTTATCCTACATTAAATTATCATCAACACATTCAATTTAACTATCAAATTCATCTCAACTACTGAATTTTGGTAACCCCCAGACATGAATTGAAATTGGGTAACCAAGAAACTATGAATTTATAAAATTACCTATCATCCTTAAAAAACTGAGCTAAAAGGTTTGGTTTCAAATCCACACATCAAAGATAAATCCATAAAACAAAAATAGAGGGCTTGGTTAAAATATAAAATTCACTCACCCTTATCTTGTTTACAAAAGTGGTAGAACCAACTGGATTAGAAAAAGAGAGGAGGAGGAGGAGAGGAAGAAGAAGATAGGATATGGAAAACAAGTAGAGAAAAGAGCGATGACGGAAACAAAAGAATGAGAGAAGATGGAGACAACACAAAATGTTAGGGTTAGTTTTATTAAATAGGCTGATTATTTTAATGTGTTTATGTATGTCGGGTAGGGTTCGGGGATGGGGATATCAATACCATCCCCGCCTCCGTACCCATAGGGGATTTTTAACATTCGGGGAATCCTCATACCTGTACCCGATCTTTCCCCGAAATCTCCCTCGTTAGGGCCCGATACCCAATGAGGACCTGACCCGTTGAGGATTTTTGCCATCCCTGGGGGTTCCGAATAGTCTCCATCTCTATAATTTTTTAAGTGCTTTTAAAAATAAATATATAATTATTGGGCCGGGTTCGAGGACGGGGATATCAATATCATCCCCGACCCATACCCGTCGAGAATTTTAACATTTGGAGAATCCTTGTACCCGTGCCTGATCTTCCCCCAAAATCGCGCCCCCATTGGGGCCGGGTACTCGTCGGGGATTTCTGACATCCTTAGTCACTAGAGATGTTGTACTCATATTTGGCACTATGGCTACTCTATAATTTATTATGTTTTATCAATAAATTACAATCGATTTTTCTATTAAAAAAACAATAAAGAATTAATGACTAACATTTTGAAAAGAAAAAAAAAGAATTAATTACTAACATCAACTGTAAACGATGTTAACTTAAGTTTTAAGGGTTAACAATTAACGACTAACGATTAACTTTAAATGATAACATAAGATTTACAGCGAAGAGCTAGGAATTGATGGAAGTTGAAGTGAGATTTGATGTGGTTTTTTAGTTTGGCTAAGAGTGTTTCCACCGATGGGCCTCTTGCCCGGGCAAGAGGGGCCTTTTGCCCAGTTTAGCGTTCCAGCAAGCAGGGCTTGCCCAGGCAGCTTGTGGGCTCCACAAGCTTGGGCTGGCCCGAAGGCAAGAATAGCCTGGGGGTTGGCCTAGGGTTTGCTGACGTCAGCAACAACAAAAATTTTTAAAAATCGAAAAAAATATAAAAAAATACCAAAAATTTTAGAATTTTTTTAAAATAAATACCTAGTCATATTCTTTACTTTCCATACCAAGACTATATACAAATTCCTCTCCTCATATCTCATGTGAATAGTGGTTGACATGGCAATGAGTGAAAACACACAAGCTTTTTGCAAGGGCTGTCACTATTCACGTGAATAGTAACAGCCCTTGCCTCCCCTAGCCCTTTGCAATGGCAAATAGGTGGAAGTGCTCTAAGGAAAAGTGGGTGGGATGGTTCCCCTGGACCTGACATGACCATTTTGCCCAACAAATATGTGAAATTTGACACAAAGAGTTGTTGGGGTTGAGTGAATACGATGGTTGGGATTTTGGGTTGGAATTGATTGAAGTTGATGCAAGATCTGATGTGCTCTTCATTCATCCTGAATTTGATTCCTGATTCTTAAACACGAAGGGGGGCACACTCGTATGTATCCAAATTCTTTGCATTAGAAAGCTACACGATCAAAGAAAGAACATCCAAATTGTTTTCTGATGAGTAATTACCAATTTCTGAAGAAAAAAAAAATCAAAGAACAAATTTGAAATCAAGTTAATCAACATGAAGAAGTCGCTTTTGAAAAGCTTGGTTATGCCTACCTCTATTCAAAGAGACTGAAAAATAAAAAGGGGGATGAGGAGGAGAAGGTTGCTGGGGAGGAAGGAAGACAAAAGTATTGAACATGTATTCCTTTTTCTTTTCTTTTTGCAAATTAAAAGAGTTTTCTTGAGTAAAATTGAGGTTCCACTCCAAAATCAATTAGTCATTGAGGGAGTAGCCAACTCCTTTTAAACACAGGTTAGATCCTTTAACTTTTCAATGTACGACAAACACTCTCAACAGTTCCCTCGCCTTTTTGACTTTTGATGAAATCTAGTTTTTTACTTATTTATGAAATCTAGTTTCGACCACACAAAAAATCACCATCTTCATATTCAATACGGCATCTTGCTGTGGCCATGAGCAAAGGCCCCAAGAAAGCCTCTAACGAAGAACACTACGTTCTGCAACCAACGGAAACTAAGAAGACAGAATGCACATCCTTTTGGGCTCAAGCCCGAATCAAACCACACCAAGCCCAGCCCTAGTTTCTTGTATTTTGACCCAAAAAGAAGAAGAAGAAATTTCTTGTAAGTTTTCCTCCTGTTGACATGACGATGTATGAATATACAAGTTTTGCCAAACGAGAAACACTTGTTCCATCAAAAGCTTGTTGTTGCGTTTGACATTAATGTCCATAATGATCATTTTTAAGATTTCACTTTAATGTCACCAAATAAAATTTTTATTTTAAAAATTGAATCAAAATCTTCAGCTTTTAGATACCTGGCTCCTGTTGTAAGACGTGCTTTCAGCAAATTGATCAATTTCTATGAAGCTGTACAGAAAAAGAGCTCTTTGTTAACAAAGCAGCTTACTCATACCTTATATTCTAGATAAAATTTGATTCAGAACTACAACAATGTTCTCATAGCATTGTCGGATATATGATGCATCTTTATCCCTGGCTGCATAATCAAGCTGCAATGCACAAAAACAATTGATCAAGCTGCAATGCATAATCAAGTGAAATTATTAACACAAGAAACAAACTTACTCTGGTCACATTGTTGAAGAGGTCAGAATAAAGTTTCCTCAGTTGGGGCCTCTCATTTGCAGGTTTTGCTTGAATTAGGGTATAAATGTCCTGTTTCAAGAATGATGAGCTCTTCCTGAGAGCTATTTGTACTTCTCTCCATGACTCTACATCTATCAGCTCTTTCACTTGTAACAAAGCTTGTGCATGCCCTTTGATTCCACTCTCTGCCTCTTCAATTGTCTGACCAGGTGCTACCAGTTGCAAGTCAAATCCATTTGCAGCTTCAACAAAAATTGCTTCTTTTGCTGCCATTAGTGCCCAACTTATTGCTGCTATTGCCCCAATTCTTCTTTTGAATTCAAAATCCTTAAGTGGCTTCTCCCTGAAGTGAAAGGATGGTTTCAGACAGCAAGAAAATGTGGGATTGAAGTGTGGTGGGTTTTTGGGTTGCACTATAGCTGATTTGAATGCCATTGTTCTAGTGAGCTTCATGTACAAAGAATGCATATAAATGTGTAAGTTTTCCTGAAAAATAAACCATTTCTATTAGCACTTATCTTGTGGAACCACACAAAGTATAAGTATAAATTTTTTCAAAATTCAAACCAAATTAGAAAGAACAAAAATGAAATCAAGAATTAAAATTAGAACCAACCTGGGATTAGTAGGGATTGGAGAAGATTAGAAGAAGATAAAGGACAAAAAGGACAACAAGAGAGCAGGACTGGAAGATGAAGTTATGAAGAGGAAAAGAAGAGGCTGGAGACGGAGAGGAACAGAGAGCATGTAAAGAGATAGAGAAGGAGAGTGGGAGGGCTTGAACGGTAAGTGGGGCTGAAGTTTTGGGCTGGGCTGAGGTTGAGACTAGGCTGGGCTAAGGGCAAACATATTTCTTAGGAAAAGAAATTTTAGGAAGAAAAAAAGTTAGGTTAAAAAGACAATATAATCACATAAATGCCACACAAACTGATATCTCAAAGTGCTTGGGTAAATTCCACACAACTAAGGTTCAAGTAGTGAGTTAAAT
Organism: Prunus padus; assembly: GCA_024362665.1. NCBI lineage: Eukaryota > Viridiplantae > Streptophyta > Magnoliopsida > Rosales > Rosaceae > Prunus > Prunus padus. The sequence goes on along the minus strand of JANFAM010000013.1, from coordinate 880,433 downwards.
AATGCTTATAATAGCAAACGTGAGTTGAACTAGTTGATCAAAGTAATATATCCGCTACATAAATTGATGGGTTTTTTTGTCAATTAAAAAGTTATATGAAATATAATCACATAAGTGCCACACAAACCCATATTTGGTGTAAGTTTTGGGTAAATGCCACACAAACTGAGGTTCAAGTAGTGAGGAAATGTATAAGGTAAATAATGCCTATATATGAGATAAGTTAGTTGATCGAGTCAGTATGTAAGTCCTCTTGTATCTAACTTTGATTTCTATTCTCATATATTACACTAGTTAGAATATCCTTTGTCAAAAAATAATAATCCGCATAACTCAGACAGAAAAAAAATGCCCATAACATTTTTTTTTCTTGAGTTGGGTACGATGGGTCATTTTTCTTTTCTAGTATGATGATTTTTATTATAGTATGAATAATACGATGATGAGAATTTTTAAAAAAAAAATATTACGTAACACTTTAAAACATAGTCCGTACTCTGACAAGGACCACTGAAGTATGGTGGCACATGGATGCTGTCACATCATTCTCAGAGTGGACGGTCAAGATTAAAAAGTACGGATCCTTGGACGGCCGAGATTAGAGCTTTCCCATAACGCTCCCAGACTCTCTCTACTGGTATGAGGTCCAGCTCGGTCGGGACCCTTATTAGAGGGGAAAGAGTAAAGACCATCACTCTTTCTCTCTCTTCCTCTCTCTCACTGTGAGTTTCAACTTTCAAAGCAAAATCTGCCTCTCTTCTCTCTCTCTTTCTTTCCTTTTCTCTCTCTTTCTCTCACTTTGGGGTTTGAATCGAATGGACAGTGATAGACCGGAAAAGGAGGAAGAAAAAGCTTTTTACTAAAACAACACTTTGGGTAGTCTCTCAGAGCTTTCTTCCTGCTTCAGCTGTTGCTTGTTTCCATGGCGATCTCTTAGAGCAGAACATGATGTTTCTATGGAGGGAGGGGCTTCCTCCATTTGGGGCTTCAATTTGGGACTAAGAAGGAAAAGGATCCTAATTTTGCTGAGCATGGTGGAGAAAGGGGGTGACTTGAAGCCAAGAAGTAGTAGTAGTAGTCAGTAGAGCTCATTTTCTCTCTTTGGTGGCTATGGCTGGTTCTTTAAAATTAGGGTTTTCTATTATGTTTTTTGTATAGATAGAGAAAGGTTTAAGGTTGATATTGATAGTTATATTGATATGAAGCTTTCAACATCAGGGTTGGGTCAGCAGGATCATGAAGGTAACCCTATTTTAAATTTTCCTCATATTCTGCTTTTGTTTATTATATTTCTGATTTCTATGTTTAACTTTTCTCAAATCTCAATCATTACTATTGTTGTTGTCATTGTTATTGCTTTTTGAGAACAAAAACCACAAAATTAAAATTGAGCTTTAAAATGACAGCATCAGGAGGAGGGGCAGAAAAGAAGTGCTTGAATTCGGAGCTATGGCATGCATGCGCAGGGCCTCTGGTTTCCCTGCCAACGCCAGGAACTCGTGTTGTTTACTTCCCTCAGGGCCACAGTGACCAGGTTGCTGCCACTACTAACAAACAAGTTGATGCCCACATACCAAACTACCCGAGCTTGCCGCCCCAGTTGATATGTCAGCTGCACAATGTCACAATGCATGTGGGTTCCCTTTGTCTTTGTGAATTTTGATTCAGCTACATCACTATTGTTTATTTCTTATAGAAGAAAGAAAAAAAAAGTTAAAAATTGGAACCCAAATGGAATTGATTAAGCATTGGATTTCAGGCAGATGTGGAGACAGATGAAGTATATGCCCAAATGACATTACAGCCTTTGACGCCGGTAAATTATCCTTTCCTTTTCTTCTTGGTCTTTTTTGGTTTGATTTGTTGGAGTTTTAACTTAATGTAATAAGTTGTAATGTTGTTGAAACCACACGCATTCTCACACAGCAAGAGCAAAAAGAAACTTTTCTTCCAATGGAGTTAGGAATTCCAAGTAAGCAACCCACAAATTACTTTTGCAAGACATTGACGGCGAGTGATACTAGTACACATGGAGGCTTCTCTGTTCCTCGTCGTGCTGCTGAGAAAGTTTTCCCTCCACTGGTACTTCCCCTTTCAAACTCCTGTTGTATGTTCTATTCTTTTATTTGACCGTATTTGGTTGCTGATATTTGTTATTTAAACCCCTTTATTGTGTCCTGCAGGATTTCTCGCTACAGCCACCAGCGCAGGAACTTATTGCTAGGGATCTCCATGATGTTGAATGGAAGTTTAGGCATATTTTCCGAGGTAGGATCCGGAGCATTTCTTTGTGGCATTGTATTTTAGAGCTTTTATATTTCACTTTTCCATTTATTTTGCATAACATATCATTTCTGCATTAAGATAATATGTTGCCAGTTAGGATTATTCTTGAAAAAGTTCAAAATGCTTCAACTGCTAATTCTATCTTCATCTATTCTTCTGATGACTTGTAACATAAAACTCAGAGTCATCATATGTGCAAGGCCAGCACAAATTTGTAGTTTCTCATCTTCTTCTGTTATTTATGCAATGGAAGAAATTTTAGGTTACAATCATTCATGTAGCTGCAGGATCGATTGGGTTGTGAGGTTCTTGTATTTTGGGGGACTTGATCTGCTTTTCACATAGAAGTTATATGGAAAGCTAAATATGCTCGCATCATTGATTGTTTTACTTAAAACCATGATTCAGCTGATGCCCAAGTAACTTCTTGTTGGTACTGTAGTTTCAAAATTTTGTTCATGCTGTCTTAATGGTGTTAATACTGATTTTGTGGACTAATCCACTTATTTGTATATGCATCTTTTCTCGCATATGTACTTTTCCTAGGATAGGACCTCTCTTTGTTTAAAACATCCATGTATAACACATGCAGAGGTGTTATACATATATCCAGAGGACTAATCCACCTATTTGTCATGCATCCTGTATTGTGACTAGGTATTGTTATAGGTTTCTGATGGACTCTGTTTTAACACATCAATGCATAACGCAGGCATGGTATATATGATCATTCCTTTGTTCATAAATGAGATGTTAGCCTAATTTTCTATACCTCTGTGGGACACCGCATTAAGTTCGTTCTTTTTGTATTTCCTTCAGCACATGCATCCCATGCCATATCATGTTCAGCAATGGTCCATAAAGCACTTAAAGTGTTTATTAGCAATATGCATAAATTCCTGGATGTTTCACCTGCTCCTACCCTTCCATCCCGCTGAATATTGAAGTCTTAAGTCCTAATGTGCACAAGAGATTGTGATAAGCAGCAATGAGATAATGTATGAATAAAAAACCGCTTCAGAGGAACTCAAAATCTTGAACAGAGACAGTTTAATGTAATGGACCCTCAGTCTCCTATGAATATGTTGAGGTCACTAAACTCGCTAATGTGGTTAAATTTGTCTTGAATAATCTTGGAACAGTATTTTTGTCAATGAGATGTTCTTTGATCAGATTTTATCTACCTGGTGTGGTCCATCAGAGTTTAGTCACCTGAAGTGGTGACATATGAGGAATAAGTTTGTTATTCTTGGGCAGAAGTACATATGAAGAAGAGAAATAAAAGGACATTTTGCTATTTTGTTCATGTTTACAGTGTTTTATCCAGTGATCTCCTTTACCTTTAAAGATAATCCAGCATACTGATGATATTAATCATTATGCATAGGCCACGTTTTCCACTTAATGAGTAATGTTTTCTTGCAAGACTTTTGTTGCCAGATTGTTAATCTGGACCACACATTCAGGGAAAAGTCAAACTGATCAATGAATTAGGTTCCGAGTTTGGCAAGAGAACATTTCTCTCCATTTAATAGAGTAATATAAATTTGTGACATTTAGAAACCTAATAAGCTCTTGATAGTGTCAGCAAGGTTGATATAGTTGTTAATATTATTGAGAGAATAAATGGTAATGATATTTGACCAATAGTTGTTGGATGAGATATTCCTTGTAGCAATATCAAGGTAAATTACTAATTAGTAATGAACATTAGGGTAGATAAGAGAACATGTAATCCATGTTGAAGCCTTTTGCGGAAGTTCTGCTAACATTGGTTATATGATGTGAGTGAAGCTGAATTATATGGACAATTGGTAAGGAATAGGGCTTTATTTGAAGATGTTTGACTTGCTGTCCCAGGTGTTAACTCAATAGACATTGTTGGTCCATTCCTTAACAACTTGAGCTTTTGAGCTCAAATGGTTGTCTGACTCCAAGTGCTATAAGTTGGTTTTCTTTTCTTTTTATATTTTTGTTTTCATGTTTCACACGGCCAGGTTCTCTGTTAGATTTGTGGCACTTAGATAGCACATATCTTCTGAGCTGTGGTTGCTTGTTATCTTTTGATTCATCTTGGATGAGCAGTTCTCGGATCACTACTGTGTTGACAGTGCTAGATAGGTTGGCTCTTTCTGATATCAGTGGTGCCCTTGCTGTTGGAGTAGTTACCTGGAGGAGGCAGTGCATGATGCCAAACACCGGAACTTCTGCTGGTGTGTGGAGGCATGTGCTGCAACAGTTCCAGATGACGCAGCCTGGAAACAAGAGATCTACTTGCTCTGATTCTTGTGATGTCTATGTTTGGGAAAGAAATAACTTATGATTAGATTGTGGCATGTACGACGTACACAGTTTTGGCAGTGGTACATATAGTTTGTATCTGTGGTGGATCTGAGGTGGCCCGTGGCTAGGTTCTGTTGAATATGTGATGCCTGGAATGGTTGCAAAAATGATGAATTGAATTTGAGCTTTAATAGTTGGCCAGGACAAGAATGAGATGCAACAATGCTCTCATACCAAATAGATGTGTAACAGAAAAGTACAGACTACAGAGAGAATAGCAGACCATATTCTATACGAGAGAAGTATAGAATAGAGGTTTAATGAAGGAAAGAAGAAAAAAAGTGGAAAGAGATGAAGGAGGAGTCTAAGAGAGGCAAAGTCTGATAAAGGCAATTCTTTTTTATTGAATCAAAGTATTTGAGCCCAAAAAAAAATTACAGGACTTCTAAGTTCTAACCTCCTTATATAGGAAATTTCATGCAAAAAAAATATTGTAATACCTATTTAATGGGAAAGATCCAAAATATTATAAAATAAAGCCAAATAAATAGTGAAATACTAATTATAGTAAATAAGATATAGTTAAAATAAACCAAGTTTATGAGTTTGTACTCATGCTTAAGATATAGACAACTTTTCTTCTTGCTTGCTTTCCATTATCAATGCCTCCACTGTTATGTGATTGTAGAATACCTAAAATGTCAGAAGTACAATTTTGTATGATTATTGAAGATAGATATGCTCTATAAAGCAGACTATCTCTTCTCGAAACTTGCCTCAAGAGTAAGTGCTGAGGTGATGGTGTTGGTATGGATTAGTGGAAACATGAGCAAAAATAAAATAAGATAAGAATCTGGTTAATGTTAGTGAGGGCACCAACGTGTGGCAAAGACTTGCAAGTGCTATGGGAGAAATTTGTTTCAAGTCCAAAGTGCCATAATGCTAAAAAGAGGATGAAATACATGAGCAGAACATGTTGCAGATATGATAAAGGGATATAGTTTTATTTTCCATCTTTTTGAGTTGTATTTTCTTGTATTTACTTGCTCCTTCCCAGATTGTGGATTCCTTATCCAATCTTTGTAATTAGCATTCCTATTTTAATAAAATTATGCTTCTCTTCCAAGAGAAAAGGGAATATAGTTGTATAGGATTAACGGTAAAAGATGATCTGTGTAGTTGACCCAAATTATTTGGAAATAAAGCTTGGTTGAGTTGAGTTTATGGACACTTGGGAGGAGATAGCATAGCCAGATTTTACTGTTTGTTCGTAAGGTTTTTCTTTTGGTAATTCTATATGAAACAGTTTTAAATGCAATTTGTTTCAAATTGTTCCTTGATGGACGTGCTTAACTCAGTTGTACCCTATCCATATCCCCTTCTAATATTAATAAAAACTGGTGATCTCTATTGCTGAAAGTACTTTGAAAACAAATTTTGCTACACTGCTGAGTGGATAATGCTGTTATATGTGCCAAAGTGGTCCACTAGTACTTACAAGGAGATACTTGGAAAAACTGACCTGTTCTATATCTTGTTCATCTTGCAGGCCAACCCAAACGACATCTGCTTACCACAGGCTGGAGTGTGTTTGTTAGTGCCAAAAGACTTATTGCAGGAGATTCTGTTCTTTTTATTTGGTATATCTTTCGTCTTCTTTTTTCTTGTGATTTCTGTATTTGCATGTAAAGTCGTGCATTAATATTCTGGTAAATCCCGTAATAGGAATGAAAAAAATCAGCTTCTTTTGGGTATTCGCCGTGCCACTCGACCACAAACTGTGATGCCGTCATCTGTTTTGTCAAGTGATAGCATGCATATTGGACTTCTTGCTGCTGCTGCTCATGCTGCTTCAACTAATAGTTGTTTTACAGTTTTTTATAATCCAAGGTGGGAAAAGGGTCTTCCAGATTTTTGTTTTCCTGCAATGCTTGTTTTGCCTTTCTGCTTATGTGTTTATGATGTCCAGGGCTAGTCCATCTGAGTTTGTCATACCCCTATCAAAATACATTAAAGCAGTATTTCACACACGTGTTTCAGTTGGGATGCGATTTCGGATGCTATTTGAGACTGAAGAGTCAAGTGTCAGAAGGTATGATAGTTATTCATGGTTAACTACGATATTAATTGTTAACCTAATGATCACTTATATCATTTGTATAGGTTTCTTGCAACTGTAGAATCATTTATTGATTGGTTATAACTTACACATAGCATGAGTAGTCTTTATTGATTTTGGTGCACGTTTCTCTAGAATTAAACCACCAAAAGATCAATGTTTTTTTATTGGGTATTACCCTATGTTGAACGGACACGTATAAAAGAAGAGGGGCTGAGAAGGTAGTTGGTACAGTATAAAAGAGTTTCGAAATTATCATTTTAACCCCAGTTATTTTAAAAAAATTCAAATTAGTCCGGCAGAAAGTTTCAATAATTGTGTTTTGACCCCAGTTTTCTTAAAAAAATTAAAATCGCCCCTTCCGTTTCTTGGCCATGGGTTGACCGTGTCGGTGAGTGTCTTAACCGTGTCCAAGTATGTTGACTGTGTCCAACGCGTGTCCGAGTGTCCGACACTCCCAGTACATTAGCTAATTGAAGTGTTTGTGCAACATACCTAATACTTAGGCAACAAGTTCATATCAGCAAACATACGTGTTTCCTTATGCGTGTTGCGTTGCTATACTTAGATGTGCACTATTGACGTGTTCAATGCTTGTCTTGTCAAGGTACATGGGTACGATAACTGGCATAAGTGATCTGGATCCTGTTCGGTGGCCAAATTCTCATTGGCGGTCTGTCAAGGTAATAGAGCATAGTTTTTCTACTGTAGGTATGCAATAAAATTTCCTTCCAATTATTTGTATATGACTCCACTTCTAATCCTATATAATGTAGTAGGTAGGACAGTATCTGGTATTGTTTGATGAAGGATAACATGACCTCTGAAAGAACAAATCTCCATCTACTTTCTCTGTTTGTGCTTATTATACAATGACACCAACTTGTCTAGGATGCTGTTGCATGCAATACTAGAACTTTTAATAATTTAGACATTTGGCACAATAAAAAAGGGGAATTATTTATGGTTCTTCAATTTTTTAATTAACCTGTTTCAACTCATCAAAGAAGAAAAGGTGAATATGAAAAAAAGAGAGAACAAAAAGTTGTTACCGTGTTCCTTTTTTATGACTGATGAACTTGGTAGATCTGTAACAGGATTCATGAGTCCAGGCCATGTTGTTTCTCCCTTGAAAGTAGTTTTTATATTTAACGTATTGTTCTTTCATATTTGTAGGTTGGTTGGGATGAGTCCACTGCAGGTGAGAGGCAGCCCAGGGTATCGTTATGGGAGATTGAGCCTTTGACAACTTTCCCCATGTACCCATCATTGTTTCCCCTTCGACTGAAACGCCCTTGGCATCCTGGGGCCCCATCTATGCACGGTAAAAGCTATATGTGGTCTGATTATTTGGTGCCTTTATCTTCAGAAAATCCGAATGCAGTTTTCAATTTATTTTTTCTTGCTTTCGGGGTTGAGTGGATTCATCTTGATATGCTTATGCTTGATATGCTAATTCTGAGCGACCCAGTTGAGGTCAAGTAAATTTCTTTATGGAGAAGTGTTAATTTTAAATTTCAAAACTGGTCCAGTAAAATACTCTTCTTTATGCATGTACTGGGCAAATGTTTAGTGTTGATAATATTATTTGGTGCCTTCATCCTTGTATCTACTCCATGCTATTCTAGTCTCTCACTGAGGCAAAAATGATTTAGGACACGTTTTTTAGTAAGTCTAAATCTTTTTATTTTAGCACGAAACTGAGTTTAGGGAACAAAAATTGAGTATTTGAATGCTTTAGTAAGCAAGAATTAGAGGGTTGTACCTAGGCACTGCCATGCAGGGAGGTTGAGGAAACTGAGAATTCTGCAGGATACAACTGACAATAAGATAGTAAGAGTCTAGGGCTGTTGAAAATCACATGTATATTATTTTTTTGCATTCAATATGCTTTACTGTAGTTTCTCATGTTAAGAATCGTTGAGTTTTTAGGCATCATCATCTCATGACGCTCATATAAAATACATTGAGCAAGAAGGCCGTGGCACATATTGCTTCGTTTTATTCCAACGTAAGACGCAAGTGTTTCATTTTCCAATGAGACAAGCACGAACCCATTTAGAATTCCACTTTCCATGGTTTCAGTGAAGGTAGTGCCATTTTATATGGTTTTGGTCAAAACTGTGGTATTTCATTGAAACACTATATAATTCACTATAAAGGTAGACCATGTTGTTTCCATTACTCCCTGTCATCAGGTTGTACATAGTCAGAATTTTTCCATGAAAGCTCACTCCAAAGGTGTATTAGAGGCCCAAATAGCTTAAATTCTATTCTTGCTTTGTTGTTACTGCAGATAATAGAGATGAAGCTAACAGCTTAATGTGGCTAAGGGGGGGAACTGGAGAGCAAGGTCTTCACTCCATGAACTTTCAACCTGTTGGTATGTTTCCTTGGATGCAACAGAGATTGGATTCAACATTGATTGGAAATGATCACAATCCGCAGTACCAGGCCATGTTGGCTGCTGGTTTGCAGAATCTAGGAAGTGGAGATCAGCTAAGACAACATATGATGCACTTTCAGCAGCCCTTTCAGTATGTTCAGCAGTCGAGTAGCCACAATCCGATGTTGCAGCTGCAACAGCAAATTCAGCAATCAATCCCTCATAATATCCTGCAGGCACAACCACAAGTTTCACTGGAGAATCTGCCTCAGCACCTTCTACAGCAACAATTTAACAATCAAACAGAGGAGCAGGTGCAGCAACAGCAAAACACCTATCATGATGCACTCAAGGTTCAAACTGAACAGCTCCAACAGAGTCAGCAAATGAATGTGCCATCTCCATCATTTCCTAAAACAGACTTCAGTGATTCAAACACAAAGTTTTCAGCATCTACTACCCCTAGACAGAACATGCTTGGTACACTTTGTCCTGACGGGAGTGGAAATCTTTTAAGCTCATCCAGGGCTGGTCATTCTATGCCAACTGAGCAGTTACCTCAACAATCTTGGGCTCCAAAGTATGCACATGCACAGGTCAATGCTTTTGCCAACTCAATGTCATTTCCACCATTTAATGAGAAAGACAATGCAGTTGAGCAAGAGAATTGTAATTCAGATTCCCAGAATCCTACTCTCTTTGGTGTTAATATTGAATCATCTGGACTTATGTTCCCCACCACAGCGCCCAGTTTTGCCACTTCTTCAAATGATGCTGACATGTCAATGCCATTAGGAGACTCTGGATTTCAGAGCTCTCTGTATGGTTGCATGCAAGACTCGTCTCAGTTGTTGCACAGTGCAGGGCAAGTTGACCCACCAACCCCAAATTGTACATTTGTCAAGGTGTGAGATGAAAGTAATTAGCTGTTTTTGTTCTTTCAATTTTCTTGCTTTTTTAAAATTGTTGGACGGATGATACTGTGTTGTTAGTGCAGGTTTACAAGTCAGGTTCGGTTGCCCGCCAACTGGACATATCCCGGTTCAGCAGCTACCATGAGCTGCGAGAAGAGCTGGGGCAGATGTTCGGAATTGAGGGGAAGTTGGAAGACCGTCTTAGATCAGGCTGGCAGCTTGTATTCGTTGACAGGGAGAATGATGTGCTTCTCCTTGGTGACGACCCATGGGAGTAAGTTCTTAGTTCAGTTACATATAGCTGGTTTGCCATTAGATACTTGTATGCATGGAGTTCCTCTCATATCCGAATTTAATCCTTGATGATTACACTAATAGATATCCTATAAATAAACAAAGACGAAGCTATTGGAATATGGTTTTCATCATCATTCGAACATAAAATAATTATTGGATCAGGTCCTAGTAACTTACTTTTTGGGAACAATAGTAGTTTGGGAGCTGTGAAAGAGGGGAATGGATTTTGAAGAATTTAGTTTTGGGGAAATTGATTTGGTCCTAATCTATTTACACCGATTTTAGTGTATTCTGTCCTGGAATTTTCTGGATCAAGTATTCACTTATTACAAGACACATGCATGATATGCACGTGAAAGAAAGTAAAATGGGCTGTATGTAAAATAGAAGATTCAGTTTATGGAGGATGTGGACTCATTTAACCTTACAAAATTACCCAATGCTCTTGTTCAACTCAACAAAATTATCCTCATAAATAAGTGAAGATATTCTGCCTTTGTGTCGGTAACAGATGAAGGGTAATACAGTTTAAAGCCTAGTCAATATCTAAACTCCAGACCCCCATTGTAGCCAGAAATAGATAATCTTAAGTTATATTGTGTATGTTTTTATAGTAAAGTTTTTCTTCTGATTAAGTTAGCCAATGATGCTTGCCACAAATATTGAATCAATTACAGGCTTTGTTACATGCTAAGATTTTGTCTATAGGCCAATAAAGAAAAGTTGTATTGTGTATAATTTTATAGTAAAGCTTTTCTTTTGATTAAGTTATCCAATGATGCTTGCCACATATATTGAATCAATTACAGGCTTTGTTACATGCTAAGATTTTGTCTATAAGTCAATAAAGAAAAGACCTTAACTTAGAGCACTAACACATTTGAAATTGCGTGTATTTCCATTTTCTTCTCTCTTTATTTCATATAGCGAGTATGCAAAAAATAAAATCTCACTGTTAAACCAAGCTTCAGAAAATCTCTGTATTGTTTATCTTGGTCCAAAGGGAGCTTAAGGACTAGGGAAGCGAATGGGGGGAAGGGTGAGGTTGAACTATTGCATGGAAGTGCTGTACCATTGGAGCTATGAGCCTCACACAGTTAACCTGGATGTCAAATTACTGGTTTACTAAAATTCTAAAAGAAGAATTAGATTGGTTTCATGTTGATGTTGAACTAACATTGTTAATCAAAGAAGCACCAAGAATAATTGTCGACCCCTAAAGAAAACTTTCGTTAGTCTTCACTTCAACTTTTCTTTTTAGGTGGTGTCTCTGGTTCATTGAACTGTAGCTTATAGTAGGGAACAATTAGTTAAAACGGCATTTTTGGGGGTCTGACTAATATATGAAATCATATGATATGCAGGTCATTTGTGAACAATGTTTGGTATATCAAGATACTTTCTCCCGAGGATGTGCACAAAATGGGGGACCAAGCAGTTGAACCCTTTAGCCCGAATACGGGTCAAAGGTTGAACGGCGGTGGCGGTGAAGCTCAAGACATTGTTTCCGGGCTATCATCTCTTGGCTCACTTGAATATTGAACTTAGTTGAATGTATGAAACGCTTCCACGTGTTGGTTCTAGCCCTCTTACAAAGCGAGAAACTTCCAGTTGAATGTATATGCTCAATCTGGTGTTCTCTCTCCCCCGTTCGGCATGCATTTCCATCAGTATTATGACTTATGTTTCAGAGACTCTTTAGCTCTGATGAATATGATGTGGTTAAATATGTTTGAAGTTTGGAACTCAGAAGAGAAAATCATTAAACGTTGAAGATTTCTGGCATTATATCTTTTTTCCTTTGGTTCCAGCAAGGAATTTAGCGTCAAGAAATTAATCGTTTATGAAGTGCAGCTTTTGTGTGCGGCATCATTCCTGATCTAGCTATTTTTCCTGGTTATCTGATGAAAAATACTAGAAGCATCACACCTGCGACTGCATGGAATAAAATTGTTTGCTCATCCTTTTTCTTCAAGTTCTATGCCTGAAAGTTAATTAAAATGTTGAACAGAATTTAATTGATTATAATTATGTAACTGGACTCACTTTGTTTTCATTCATTATCTTAAAAATTAATAGGCCAAAAGTCACTTTTGGCTTTTGTAGTTTACCTATTTTTCACATTTTGTCCTTGTAGTTTCAATTTGATAAATTGTGCCATTGTAGTTTCATAATCGTAGTAATTTAAGGATAAGTTACAATTTCCTTCCATTTCACTAGTAGTTTCAATTTGATAAATTGTGCCATTGTAGTTTCATAATCGTAGTAATTTGAGGATAAGTTACAATTTCCTTCAATTTCACTAGTAGTTTCAATTTGATAAATTGTGCCATTGTAGTTTCATAATCGTAGTAATTTAAGGATTAGTTACAATTTCCTTCAATTTCACTAGTAGTTTCATAATTGTAGTAATTTAAGAACAAGTCATAATTTCCTTCAATTTCTTTCCCGGTGTGAGGGGTATTAACTAGGAGAATGCTACATGCATTCTAATAATACGCATATTCAATTGCCTGTATCAAGGGGTGTTTTTCTTTTTCTTTGTTTGAATTGAACCTAAACTAGGGAAAATTTTCATTAGTTTACTTCCTCCATTCAACCCCCTATTTTGTCTTGTTTCTCTGGAAGCACTCGTAACATGATAAACTTGTCAATGCACCAATTTCAGGGCCAACGCACCAAAATAAAGCCATGCATCAAAGAAAGACAATTGATAATAACTTGGAAACGAAAATCTATGTGTATGCATGCAATGCGATGCAACTGGTTTGATTTCTTCTTTCTCTTTTACGAGTTTTACGGCATTACAAGGAGAGAAAACGATAAGCATACGTTATAAGTTATATACACACACAGAAACTCAGAGGAAGAAGAAGAAAGAGAAATGGCACCCAAAATGGATAGCCTGCGTGCTTCAATAATCTCAGCTCTTGCAACCTTCCCTCTCTACAACATAACCAATATTGCATTACTTCTAGCGGCATCAATTATTGCATATTTTTTCAAAAGGACGAGTCTCATTGCCATTCTGAAACCTACACTGTCAACTTCTGCTTATCTGTGATATTCTGTGGAAGTGTTGCATTAGTAACCTGTCAAATGCAATGGTGAAATGCTGTTGTACAGAATAATAACAATACACAAAAATTGTTCCTTTCATAGAAGAATGGATGCTGCTGCCAAGCATAGTATGCAAAAGTTGTTAGTTTCAATATAAGGTTGTCCACTACTATTGCCCCGATATCTTTTTTTTTTTTGTTGAAATTGAGTTTCATTAGATTACATCAAAATGAACTCAAATAATTGAGTTCACACTAAATGCAACACAAACATACATAGAGTTCACTACACTAATAAAACTAACAAAATGCATAGGGCACACATAAAGGCAAAAAGCCAACATAAAAACAAAGAGCCCACATAACGGCAAAAAGGCCACAAACGGCAAAAGCTTACAAAACACAACACAACATTAGGAAACCTTAACAGATAACAGATAGTGCCACACAATCCAACAGCCACAACCAACATAAAATGGTGGTGAGCAAGCCATCCAAGCTACAACTAGAGGCCCATTGAGCTTAACCCCACACTCGGAGTATTGGACTAGGTGGTTAACGTGGTGACAATATTGGTGGATGCTTGAATTTAGTAGTGCGCTCCTATGCACGATGGTGGTATGGGGTGGGTTAGTTGGACGGAAATGGGGGGTTTGATATGTATCATGTAGACCCTTACAATTTATAAATGCACAGCACATCATTAGACTGTTAGCATATACAATTGCCTCGTTCACAAGATGTTTGTCTTTCTCTTTGTTTGATATATTCATTAATTTATCATGACATTTGTAATTTGTTGTATCTTTCCACTTTCTTTAACTAGATATATTATGGGGTTTGGGTCATTTTCCAAAATCCAAACTCTAAAATAATATATGAAATCAAGTAAGAGAGCTCTGTAAATCTTGGACCAATGCCTCACCATGGCGCATATCAAGCAAATTCAAAGCCACCTCACAGTTTCAGGTACCCTTTTTGATCCTTATGCAGCTGCCAAGATCATTGCCTTCTGTACCGTATCCAACTCCGGTGATTTACGACATGCGTTTCAACTCTTTCGTCATATGCCTTATCGAACCACCTACATTTGGAACGTCATGATCAGAGCTTTAGCTGATAACAATGAGTCCATGAGAGCCGTATCACTATACAGTGATATGATTCAGTCTGGCTTCTTGCCCAACAATTACACTTTCTCCTTTCTTCTTAGAGCTTGTGCTGACCTCTCTCATCTCTCTTTTGGTTTGGTGCTCCATTGCCATGCCATTAGGCTTGGTTGGGAATCTACGATTTTGTGCAGAACGGCTTGATCCATTTGTATGTGACTTGTGATTTCATGAACCCAGCTCGTCAATTGTTTGACATGAGCGTATATAGAGATGTTGTTACCTGGACTGCATTGATTAATGGGTATGTCAAGTCTGGCCAAGCTGTCTTGCACGGGAGCTGTTTGATCAAATGCCTCAAAAGAATGCGGTTTCTTGGAGCGCTATGATTAATGGGTATGTGCAAGTCGGGTCGTTCAGGGAGGCATTGGAGCTTTTTGTCGATATGCAGGTGTCTGGGTTTTTGCCTAACCACGCCGGGATTGTTGGTTCACTCACTGCTTGTGCTTTTCTTGGTGCACTGGATCAGGGAAGATGGATACATGCATATGTCAACAGGAAGGGGATGCAATTAGATAGAGTGTTGGGCACTGCTCTTGTTGACATGTACACAAAGTGTGGTTGTATTGAAACTGCTCGTGCTGTATTTAATGAGATGCCGAGTAGGGATGTCTTTGCTTTTACTTCTTTGATTTCGGGGCTTGCCAATAACGGTGATAGTGCAGGTGCCATTTTGCTGTTTGCGAGAATGCAGGATGAAGGAATTGCACCTAATGAAGTTACATTTATATGTGTGTTGAGTGCTTGCAGCCGAATGGGCTTGGTGGATGAGGGATTGCGTATATTTGGAAGTATGACTAGTACTTTCAGGATACAGCCAGGCGTCCAGCACTATGGTTGTTTGGTAGATTTACTAGGGAGAGCTGGGATGCTAGAAGATGCAAAGAAGGTTGTGAGAGAGATGCCCATGGAACCAGACTCGTACGTCTTGGGTGCATTGCTCAATGCTTGTAGAGTTCATGGAGATGTTGAGTTGGGTAAAGAAATGGTTGAGCACTTGTCCGGGAAAAGTTTAGACCACAGTGGCGTGCATGTTCTTCTTTCAAACATCTATGCCTCTGCCAACCAGTGGGATGATGTCACAGTGCTAAGGAAGGGAATGGAGGAAAAAAAGGTGAGAAAGGTGCCGGGTTGTAGCTTAGTTGAAGTTAACGGGGAGGTTTTTGAGTTTGTTGCTGGAGATAGGTCGTATGTGCTCATGGACGAAATCATGTTGGCATCGCTTGCAATTGACAAGCATCTAAAGTCTCGTTGCTTTGACGGGGATGATGACAAAGTAATCGAGTAACTTAAGTTCTAGCAACTCAAATGCCATTCGCGAAACATCAAACCGAGTTGAACTGTTTCGTATCACTCGTTTGGGATATATTTCTTTCTAAAGGTAAAATCTATTACAGTCCATTTTTACGTTCCATTAATATTTGACACATTCAAGAGAAAGGCCTCTCGGCATGGAAAAAAACTTACATGTAATGGGTCTCCGGCCAATAATACAATGACACGTGAAAAAATTATTCTACATGTCATTACGTTATTGGCCAAGATAGCAAAAAGTGATATCTCCGTTACATGAGAGTCTTTCTCCTCAGCATGACACATATTTTTTACAAACTCAGTAGTTGAAAATCATAATATATACATTTTTTTCTCTCGTTCATGGCTGGGATCACAATCTAGGCCTTGGTTCTCTGAGTTGGATTCAATTCTATGTTTGTGGTTTGTCGTCACTCCAATCTCACCCGCATTTTCCCTTTGCAACTTGGCAGCCAAACCATCGGCAAGTCCAAGATAATTGAGCTTTACAAGTCAAGTCACGAGCAAGTTCAGATCTAGTGAAGATGGTTGCTAAATATTGAAATCTGCAAGTTCAGATCTAGTGAAGATGGTTGCTAAATATTGAAATCTCCAAATATGTATGTGTTGTGTTTGGTGGAATGGAAAGTTGGTTAGAAAATATGAGAAAGTGATGGATCCAAAAGGAAAAGAAAAGTGATGTAATTCTGACAATTATTTATGTCCTTTTTCCGAAACCTTTTTTTTTTCCTATAACTCTGTAATTTTGTTACAATATATAATTAATTGATTTTTTGTTTGGAATCCCGAACTACAGTTCTTGCTTTGCAACTTTAAATCCAAACATGTAGATTTGAAATCTATGAATTTCAAATGCATAGGTTCATAGATTTGAAATCTAAATGCACATTCAAATCCTAGGGGATCCAAACAGGGCAGATTTACAACTGGAAATGCCTAGTTTGAGAGTTAATCTAACCTCCTCTTGTTTCCCCCTTCCGTTCTATTCAAGAATTTACTGCGTACTCTTCAGCTACATGAAGGCTTCAGCATATCTGGATTCTTTATCTACCAAATACAATATAACACTAAATCCAGTGCCTTATTATTTGCAGCAACATTATTTTGCGCCATTATCATCTATCTTCACAACCGCCATAACTTGACCTCTGAAATTTTATTTCACCTGCAACCCATAACCCATCTCTTATGACTTCTGAAATATTCTCATGTTAAACTTTTCACATCCAACCCATAACAAAGTCTTTATCTTAAACCCTAAAACCCAACTTGCCACCAAGGAATTATCACAATCCAACCCCTTTTTAAGACTCTAATTTGCTCCGAAATTAAAGCTGCTTGTGACCTCTAAACACCCCTAGCAAGCGTTCCTAGATAGTTATGAACCAGCACCTTTCATAGTTAAACAGCCATTAAATCCCATGATTCCCAAGGTCACTAAAAAAATGCTCACTGCAAAAACATAATTGGTTTGAGATATTCATGCTATCATTCAATATATATCATGTTCACACAAAGAAGCATAAATATTCTCAAATAAAACGCCATATTTTTGTTTTTACTCATGTAGAGTATGCAATGCCAACTGTCAGTATACATTGTAAAATGTTAGCACCTGGGATTAATTGATGAAATCAAACAATTCACAGTATTATGATAAAATAACCTTTGCAATTTGAATTATGCTATCTGGCTCATCATCAAATTTTCCCATTAATCCTATTAACAACCTCCAAATAGCCAAGCCTTCTATAAAGCATATCTTTCAAGTAAAACTTAATTTTTCCATAGGAAACAGAGGAAAAAAAAGAAAACAGCACACATAAATCTATAAAGTAAGAAAATTTACAGTTTACCGTACCAAAAACAAAGACGAAAAAATTGTTAACAAAAGTTAGGGTTATTGGAGACAATCTTTCACCTTCCCAACAATAAATGGGTGAGAAACAGTTAACAAAAGCCCCTAGAACAAGTGAAGTAGTAAGGGTATAAAGCTCAACATTTCAAGTGTATGTAGATGTATATGCATATGTGTATGCTAAATTGAACCCATTCATCAGTATCAACGTAAGGTAAATTTTTTTTACAGAAATATATAATAGAGTACAACGAACAGCCCAAATGTATCATATTCAGATAATATATAGAGAAATAGCAAGAGCCAATATTTTAGTCGTAAAATGATAAACCCATACCACAGCGTCCGACATAAGTTTATTTTATCATGAATCCACAACACAGTCACAAAGTGCCCATCATCCAAAGGCAACATTTTTTTTTAATTATGAACTATTTATGGAATTACCAATTTTCCATCATCATCATATTCATACCGTGATGGCTTCCTTGACTGGAGACGGTGGTGGGGGCACGAAGTCAGCGAAGTCAGCGGCCACCTCCGGAATCTTTACATAACCTATCTTCTTAGGGCTGGCGTCATAGAAATCGTCATCTAAGGAAGACGCAGAGTCATTGTCGAAGCGACTGAAGAAGACGGACCAAGCCAAGTACATGGTGGCGGCGGTGAGAGCGCCGCAGCCGACGCCGAAGAGCAGAGAAACGACGACGCTCAGGATGTCCCTGGTGCGATCGCGGAGAGAGTTGAGGTCGTAGGACGAGGAGGAGGCCGACGTCGTTCCGATCAAGGGAAAGAGCGACGCCGCCTGAGTTCGCTTATCGTCTTCTTCGTGGGGTTGGATAACAAGGTCGTCGTAGCGGACAGGGCGGAGTCGGCTGATCTCGGTGACGACGGTGACGAAGCCGGAGGAGGAAGAGGAGGAGGGGAGGCGGCGGAGGGAGAAGGAGTAGGAGGAAATGAAGAGGGTCTTGCAGGGCCTTGTTGCGGTGGCTGAGATTGCGAAGATCGAGAGGGTTAGGAGGGCGATGAGGAAGGGTCGTTGACTTGTTGACGCCATGGATTACAGTGTAGGAACAAGGAGAGCCTCTCTTTCTTTCTTCCTCTCGTTCTTTCTCTCTCTCTTTTGGTCTTTTCGTCTTCTGTGTTTCAATTTAGGGATTTCGTGTATTTTGTAGAGCACGAGAATACGAGTCAGTCACACAAATCCCTATTTGTTTGCCATTCAAAGGCCAAATATTTACATTTCATTAAATAAAAAAAGTCTAAATATTTACGACATCATTTTTTTTTTTTTCATCAAGGGAAGAAAAATGACTAATCTATGTAAAATACAATTAAGATTACTTAAAAATTTTGGTAAATTTAATTTAATATTACTAAATTGAATAGTATTGTATATCTTTTCCTAAATGAAAGCAATAATAATATTATTATTATCATAAATTAATGGTAATCCAATTATTTTTATTGCAAAGAATAATAAAATTAGAGCAACATGAAAGGCTTCGATGCACTCTTGTATAAAAATTCAAATAATTCTGTTAATATCGATAATATATTTTCACTTCATAAGATTGCATATTGCATATATAGTGTCAAAAATACTCTTCATAAGCTTGAAAAACTTTTAGTTTGTGGCCCACAAGGATCAATTTTTCTCAATTGAAAGGGATTAGTAGCCTTGCAAGAAAAATGGTGGAGAAATGGTTGCATAGAATATTTAATTATGTATATTTGCTACTCACATTAGCCTTAACTTTACCCGTTGCAACTGTTTCGGTGGAGAGAGTATTTTCTCCTATGAATATTGTGAAAAGTCCACTTCGCAATCGAATGAGATATCAATTATTGAATGATAGTTTACTTGCTTATATTGATAAAAATTTGTTTGCTTGTATTGATAATGAAACTATAATGCGACATTTTCAGAATATGAAAACTCATCGTAGACAATTGTAATGTGGTTTTTTATATTAATTATGAATTATAATATTATCGTTTCATTTTTATGGGTATATTTTGTATAGGGTTAATGTTGATTTACCCCCTGAACTTGTACGCTACTTTTAATTTACACCATAAACTTTTTTTTTGGAAAATTAGGTACATGAACTAATTTGTATTGTCAATTCCCCCCCTATTGTACAAGTTCAGGGGGTAAATTGAAAGTATATATTCTTACCTTTTACACGTTGATCCTTGGAAGAAAAATTCTTGGATCCACCATTGTTTGTAGGTCAAATATAGGCCAATTAAATCGTGCAATATACTTTATTAAATGCGGTGAGCAAAAATATTTTCATTTCGTGAAATAAAAGTGTTGTCGTTGCCAATCACGTCCACTCAATAAATCACTTTTTTTTTTGGGTAGAGAACAACCTAATTTTCATACAAGTCATACTTCATGCTATCAGGTTCATACAATAGAAATGACCTAAACTAACAATAGTTTGAGTAGTAAAATTGACATTTTATCAATGTGTGTACATCAAAAAATCTCATTTACCATTTAGAAAAATTCGAGGGGGAATGCTAGCAACCTTCTCTTTTGGACCTTCTCCCTTCTCCTCATGACACGTGTCAATTTCTACACTTAAAACAATGTCATTATTACATTAGATAACCTTTATGTCAAAATCTTCATTTTTTTAAGTGTAAAAAATGACACGTGTCATGAGGAGAAGGGAGAAGGTCCAAAGAGAAGGTTGCTAGCATTCCTCAAATTGGAGATGAGTAGAGTAAAGTTATAATTTAGCTATGTACCAATAATATAATTTCATAATTTAGCTAAAATTACAAATTGACTATTTAATTTTTATCTTTTTTGTTCAGAATCTGACTTTTCTGTTTTATTTTTTAATTTTTTATTTCTCTACAATAAAACGAAACCCGTGAAAATCAATGCCATCTTCGAGCTGTCGGACCCGAACCCCTTTACTACCAACTACCAAGGTAAAGGAAGGCAGAAGAGACAGAGCAGGACCAAGAGAGATGGGGAAGCGAGTCGGGAGCAGGAACTCGAACGAGTCCTTATTGACTCGGTGGGTTAAGTCGGTCTTTGGGTTCGTCAGATTCGCCGAGTTTGAAATCCTGTTTGTTCTTTTCTTCGTGATCGCTTTCCTCGTTTTCAAAGATCTCGTAAGTTTTCTTATCTTTTGGTTCTTTGCTTGAATTGATTAGTATCTCTTTTGCTTTTAAGATCCTCCGTATCATCCATGCTTTTAGGTTTCCTAATTCTCGTTATATTCTGTTGTTTGGTTAATAAATTAGTTTTGATTCTTGAAATTCGTTCTGTTCATATTGTTAATCTCCTCATGCGGTATGTGAATGTTACGCAACCATTGAAAAATATAGATTCTTGCAATTTGGTAACTTTTGTTGATTGAACTTGCCAAAAAAAACTTTTGGGGTATTTGGTGAAATTAAATGAAACGTTTGGAGTTTTTTTAGACGAGTATTCTGACTCAGAGTTATGGATGAACATAAGAAAAGCTTAAATCAGAAACCCTGCTTCCTATTAAGGTTTGGTAGTATTCAAATTTTGTTTCTTTAACCTAAATGGCCGTTCATATGGTAATTTCCAGTCCTCAATTTGATCTTTCAACCTCAGAACTCTTCTTTAAGGGGATTGCAATTGTAGTCTGCTATAGAAGTTACTTAAGAAATGGCGTCTTTTCGAGCCAAGCTAGCGTAGCAAGCCCCATGACATGGAGTGTAGCTGAAATGGAGGTTTGACATAAGTAAGGAAGGAATCTAGGCATGTGCATTTCTAGGAAGCTAAAAAGTTAAATGCAAGTGCATATAAAGAACAAAATTCCTTGGCCATCTCAAGGAAACCTATACCCAGTACAACTAAGCCAAAATCTGATGTGATCACAGAATACATAGCAGTTATGAAAACGTAAACAAAAACCCAGCAAAGAAACAATGAAAATCCACCATTCCTAAGAACAAATTCTGAATACATCACATTTTAATCCCTTTAAATTTCACACAGTATACTCATTTACCTTCACACTGTTGTAGAAATCTTACAAAATGAATTTTAGTTCCAAGGAAATGTTATGCCAATTCGGCCGCATTAATTTATAACCATAACAGGATGCATTTATTTGAGGCCAAAACCTCCAAAAACAAACAAAACCTATTGCATAGGTAATCAGTAAAAATGAAAGCCCAAATGAGAAGGAGGGAGAGAAGCCTCCAATACCGGCCCAACCACTGGTTGCCCAACCTTTTTCAAGCCCTTTTCTTCATCTTCTTTACAACAAAACTCATTCCACATCATCCATGCAAAAATTAAAAATTCACCAAATTAACCTTTCCGTGATTTGTGATTTCCAAACTCTTTGGTGTTTCTACGTAATACCCAAGAAATGACAGTCTGATTCACAAGGGGTGTGTGTATCTGTATATGTGGGGCGATCTTGAGCGTTTAATACTGGAACTAAATTTTTGTTTTGAGAATGGATATTTGAAAGAAACAAAGTTGTGAAGAGAGAATGAGAGAATGGGAGGTTCTATTTTGGAAGATTCATGTTTAGAGCAATGTGCTATATCACAATTTCCTTATGAATAGAGGAGCTACAGGAAGAAGCTTGCTGTGTTGTTGAAGAGTAAAGGGGACAGCTACGGAGAGAGACCCAGATAATCTTCAATGCTTTATTCTTGTATGAAAATGCCCTTTTGACATTTTCAGAATTTACATTGCATTGTGTAAAATCCATTTTGGAGATTAGTCAATCAAACCCTTGAAGTTTATATGAATTTAAATTTTTTTATTGATCTTGGGATCCTTGTAGTCAGAAATAAATAAAAGAACTTTAGGTTGAGATGAAAAATGAGTGTGGCCATAAAGCATGTAGGCGTGTATAGTTGGTTGCCAATTTGAGTGTGACAGATTGATTGATAACTAGAAAAGAAAATCAGAAGTAGGGTAGAGAGAAATTTAGGCTGGTATATTTGTTTCTGAATATTTTCTTGGCGATGCTTTTCTATTTATATCTAGGTTAGTGTCTCTGCAAAATCAAAGTTCCTCTCTCTGAATTAATAACCACCTCATCCCTAGCTCCTGTCTGCTGAGTTCTTTTTGGCTGGTTTTGTCTGCTGAAATAAGACCACATTTTGGAATGAAATAATAAATAGAAATTCAATTACATCACCAAATCCTTTGTTGTGTTGTTAATAGGCAAATTTATCTGATTCCTTTATGAGTGGATAGTTTTTTCTTGTTAATTCTAAGATCATTTACACTAACAATCTTTTCTGTCACTTTAAATTCACTGCTAAACTTTATTAACAAACGAAAAATTGTTTGAGAACCTGATTGGATCATTGGATGGAAGGTGAGGGCCCGTTCGGTAACGTTTTCGGAGAATGTTTTCTGAGAAAACGTTTTCCACGAGAATGAAAACAACTTTTTTCTGTTTTCTACACGAGAATGAAAACATGCTACCAAACGTGTTTTTGACTCATTTTTGTAATGTTTTATGAGAAAACATTTTCAGCGAGAATGAAAACAACTTTTTTCTGTTTTCTACAAGTATACATGAAGTTGTTTTCATTTTACGAAAACGTTTTCCACGAGAATGAAAACATGCTACCGAACGTGTTTTTGACTCATTTTTGTTTTCTGAAAATGAAAACAACCTCCGAAAACGTTACTGAACACACATTAATATTCCTTATTTTCACCCAAATGATTAAGCTACTATAGAAAATTATTGGAGTTGATGCTTATTGGATTACCAGCTTGTATTAATTAGAGACTAGAACAAAATTTTGTATGAGAAACCCTTGAAAAGGTAGAGGGTAAAAAAAACCACCAAATGCACCAGGTGAAAATGAAACAACTATTTGATCTTCTGAACCTTCACTTACATACCAACAAGGTTATGATTTGTGATATAAAGAAGGGCCACTTTAAGGATCCTCTTTGCTGTTTCAACCTGCGTTTAGTATTTTTTGTTTTCTTTTGGCATACAATCTGATTTTAAGTATCTTGATGTTCTGAGTTATAGATGTTTCTAAACCTTCCAAGACGGAATCTTAATGCACACGACAGTGCTTAGTTCATGTTCTTCCCATTTTTTTCTTTCCATCTCAATTGAAATGGTTTAACTTTTTTGTAACCAGCATCTTAACATTTGAATGTGTAAACTGTAGACATCGAGGCCGGAATACAGTCAGATTCTCGTAAAAAAGCCAGGTGGAGGTGGTTTTTGGCCGTACTAGCTGGAAATCTTATTGTTGGATTAACATTTGGTATTTTGGATGTTGATTATGGACATTTTTGTAACACAACAGGATTTCTTCCCATCGGTGTATTTGTTGTAATTATATGATTAAACAACAGCTATCGATATTGAACAAATTTGTCTATGGTGCTTGTCTCTACAATAACCGAGAAGCATGGGGAGAACGCAAAGAGCAAGGCTTCCTTGAGCTCCTGAAAATTGTACGCCTTTGTTGACCGCCCTGCTTATGATGGTAATGCTACGGGTAAGGAAAAATGAAGCAAATGAACGAAGTACATCAAGTGCATAAGACTTGCAACTTACAATTGCCTTGTAAAATAAACAAACCAACAAATGAACAAATTATCCATAGTTATAAAATGAAGAGCATATTGTTTTCTGCCAAAAAACAATCTAAGGACGAGCATGCGCATAGATCATGGCAACGTCCACCTAAATACAAGCAATCATAAAATGTTCATGGAAACACTCCATGTATAATACCACAATCAACAGAAACCCCTTCAACTTCAAGCCATACAACTTCGGTTTATGCACACAAATTAATCCGTCTTGACCACTCCAGTCGCAACCTCTGCCTCATCTAGGCCAAGCGGAGCAGTAAGTCTCTCCACTGGAATTTTTCTAACATCACGACGTATTCCGATATCAGAAACCAATCGACTAACACAATACAAGCCACAACCTACAGCACCCAGACCAGTAAAACTAGTAGTCAAAAATCGTAGCGGTGAAGAAACAAGAGTAGTTGCAGCTGCTAAAAAGGAAGCAGCCTGTCCACTCCTGCCCACGCTAATGCTTGTGAACACGAGCAAACCTGTTTTGCAATATATTGCAAAGTCCTCACAGTTGTTTTTGAAAATGTTATAACTACCAAAACCATTTTGGAGAAGGAAAAAAGCACGATGAAGGACATCTTGTCGTGGGTTAGACGCGGCAAGCGTACAGGTACCCCCTCTAGCTTTGGCAATAAAGAAAGCAGCATTGACACCATATTCAAAGAGGTAGAGATCACCGCCAGATAGAAAACAATCTATGCAAGAAGACATGACACCATCAAGACTTGATTGATCACCGCATTTTGGGCAGGGATTGTCAGGGGAATGGGATGGAGAGGAGCTGAAAATGATGCGGTCTAACACAGTTCCTGTGCCAATTTCCCGGCCAGCTCCCCGAGTGAAATGGATAACCTTTCCCCCACCGACATATATCCCTGATATCACATAGCAGACAAATTATCAGCAACGCCGTGGTGACCTAAATGCAGCATTTAAATGTCAAAAACACAAAGGTTCTCCTCATAGACAATAAGGAAAACAGGTGAAAACTGCAAAGAAGGAAAACTAAATTATAATGGATGCCAAGGGAAAGAAACTGTGCTAAACTGTTTTCACATTCACCCATAAAAATTACGGAAACAGAGGTAAAGAACTAAATGTCAACACTCCTTTTGTACCTGTTATAACTTCAACAAACAACTCTAAAGAGGTAGTCGATTCATCTACCTCATCCCCATCAATCCAAACAATAAGTTCATACTCCAACCCCGGGATTATTCTTGTGGAGGGGGAGGAGGTGGTGAATATCATATTATGCATCTATTTAAAATCAAACCACAAATTTTGGGAACTTAAATTTAGGGACATAACGATTGGCGATTCGGCATATTTTCCATGCCCTGAGTGACACAATGGCTAAAATACAAACAGATAGCCATTGTCACCTACAGTCACTGTGACATTTAGTTCAATTCGCATGAACAGAAGATCAACAAATCAATGCTCATATGCTATTGTATGTCTATTGAGAATAGTCTTACTGTTGTACTCAAAAAGAAAAGAAAAAAAGAGTCTTTACTGGCTATTTATATACATTCATTTCAACAAGAGCAAAGAACAAAGATATATATATAAAAAATTGAAAATGCATCCAAACAACGACATCTGAAAATCATGAACATGTAATACATAATAATAATGACAAATATAAATAAATAAATAAAATCAGGGGGGAAAGGAGAAGAGAACCGTGATGGGCATAGAGGTAGGCGTGCCTCCAGGAATAAATATGATCTCCAGGTCTGAGTTGATCCCTCTGGATCTTGTTTGAGAGCACCCCCATTTCTTCTCCACCGGCTGCTTCTGCTGCTTTCGCTTGAAATTCTCTCAACTTATAAAAATTGAAATTGAATCAGAGAAGAAACTCAAAAAGAATGGGGCGAGGGGAGGTAAGCAATCGCTTCCTTCGCCTGTAAGACTCCCCGCACAACTTTCCCGTTACGAGTTAATTTAATTCTGACGCTTTCCCTTTGATAAAGAAGCAAAATAACCGAATAAACCATTCAAACAAAAAAAAAACACAAATTCGAGTAACCTAAAAAACAAGGCTTATTTACTGTACTATCCTTGAAATTTCTGCCAAATCTTACCCCACCAAAGTTAAAGTGGTTCACTTACCCTTATTGAAGTTGTGTGTTCCACTTTACTCCCCATCATTATTGCCATCCAAAATACTGTCAAAAATGTTTCAGTGGCAGGATCATTATGGTAAAATCACACATGTTGCCCAATTGTTGAGCATAATCAGGATCCTATGTGCCAAAGTGGACCCCACATGCTTTTAAAATTGAAATCTAGGTTTTATACCCATATAAAAATTTCTTCTTTCTTCGATTAAAAGGGTGTGAGGATGAGACACGAACCTGCACAAGGAGAAGAGCTGGTCGTTGCTGCACCTCATTAATTTTTTTTAAAGGATGCAAGTATATATATAAAGAGTATAGCCGCTTGTCCATACCATTTATTTTTAAAATATAAAATAAAATAAAAAGCCAGTATAGCCGCGTAGCTATAATATTTAAAATTAAAAAAATAAAAACACAGTATAACCGGGCGACTATACTATTTATAAATTAAAAAAGGGGCCGCCTAGCGATTAGGCGCTCACGTGTCAAAAATAGTATAGCCATAGTTTTAAAAAAAAATGTAGTATAGTCATACGACTATACTATTTATTAAAAAATATATACAGGGTTAGACTTACGCCGGCAAATCGAGATAGGTCATTAAATTTTTTTTCAAATTTTATTTTTGAGAAAATTAGTTTGTTTAGTTTAATATTTATAATAAGTAATATCTTATCCTTATTTAATTACTTTAATAATTAATTATTATTTATTTAGTGAATCATTGGTATTTAAATATTTTAATTAATTTCATAAATTAGTTATAAATAGTAATTCATTATTTGAAATTATTTTGTGGATTTTTTTAATACAAAATTAGTTTGTTTAGCTTACTATTTGTAATTAAGTAATATCTTAGTATTATTTAATCACTTTAATTAGTAATTATCTTTTAATTATTTTTCTTTAGTGAATAATTAGTATTTAAATATTTTAATTAATTTTATAAATTAATTTAAAATATAAATTAATTATTTTAAATCATTTTTGTGTACTTTTTTATTAATTATTTGTCGTGGAGAATTGCATGATGAGTTGGAGGATTCTTGGTAATTGCTTCACTTTTCAAACAACACTTTACAAGAAGAATACTAGCACCTCTCTTACTACTATAGCCATAAAATCTTTGTTTGAAATTGTTGTTCTAGTTGGCAAAGAGGTGCAAAATCACCATCTTGGATTTTTGTTACAACAAGTAAGAAATAATCTTAGCCTCTCACATTCTTTCATAGTTAATAAAATATGAATAAAATGCATACGTGCGTTATTAAGCAAACTTTTGAAAAATTACAATTGAAAAGTTCTGCCACTATGTAATATTTTAATACATATTTTTAAATTTTTTTAATATATATTATTTTTATTCAATATTATGTGAAAAATATGTGTATAATACGTGAATTTTGTGTGCATTATTGAAAATTTTGTAAAAAAACACATGTATTAAACATGAAACATACATAGGTAAGTGTACAATACGAGTATTGTACGGTTGCTTTTAAAAAATGCTTATTTTACCGATCTATAAGAAGTGTACAAAAAACGGATGTATTATTGAAAGTGCGTACATGTATAATACGAGTATTAAATGTGAAAATGCTAAATTCTTGATACGGGTAAAAACTCAGGAAATGTAAAAAAAACAAAAAGGGATAATAGAGACTCGAGTAATGACCTAATATTAATGGATAATGCTCTATACTACTCTTATTAATAAACAAAAATTGGAAATTTTTTTATTTTTCTTCCAGTATTCAGGCTCACTATATTAGACAAGCAAGTGATGTGTTTTTTTTTCACTATTAGACTATATAGTCTCATTAAGTTAGTCTCGTCTATTGCCAAACATGAGTGCCGAGTAATGCTGGCAATGGGTTGTGTGGTGTTGGGATAATAAACGTGTCAATAATGCTCAATCCAAACCTAACCCATTTAATAAACGTCTCGTGTCAGGTTTAGGTCATCTTAAACAAGTTATTAAACAGGTTGCCTGGTTAATAACCTGTTTAATCAAAAGTGGTACGTAGCAACTAGTAACCACTGAAATTCGGTTTTGAACAACTCCATCAATTCTTTTTTTAGTGGGAGAAACCAAAGAGAGAGAGTGAGATTGATGATGATGATGTTATGAGAGCTTAAGAGGAAAAAAAATTAGACATGAGCATTTTTTGTTGTGTTTTGTTGATTGGGAAAAGCAAATAATTTTTTCATGAGCACTATAATGTGAGAATTGGTTGTAATGCGCAAATAAACATGTGTAAATTACTAAAATAGTTATGGATATAATTGTTATAAATATAAATATCAAATGATATAAATGTGAAATTCTACTTCTTTGTCCATACCAAAATAATAATAATAATTCTACTTCTTTGAAGAAAAAAAAACTTGTAGAGACATTATAAATATCAAATGGTGTAGCATATAATCACAAAGTTGTGTGCAACATGGTGGATAAGGTGTTGGAGAGGAACGAAAGTGGCAGGGTTTGAAACCCTTTGCGGATGCGTTGAAGTCTCCATTTTCTTTCATTTTTAGTGGGTTGGCAGGTATTACACAAGTTGACACGACCTGATCAATAAACGAGTTAAACATGCGTTTTAGCGAGTTGGCGGTTGACCCAAACCCACCCATTTATTAAACGAGTCATGACGGGTTGACCATAAAATGACCCAAATTTTTATCGTGCGGGTTTCGAGTCATATCGGAAATTGCCACCACTAATTTCGAGTGCTATTTAACCTAGTCTAATCCAGTGATGTGTACCAAACATGACCTAAAAGTACTCTAAGAGCATCTTGAGCATTCTATTTCTACAAATATAATGAGTTTTTATATATATAGAGTTTAAACACAAATTTGAGTTCTTTTTTGTTTTCTTTAATAGGATTGAAGTCCTACTTCCACAAGAAGTTGATCGTTGTATCCTAGGTGACGTTTGTCAAGAAAATCTTATGGGGTGGCCATTTTGTCTTAAGAAAATAAAACCAAATTCTAGATTTGATCATCTATAAGTGCTATTACATTGAATTTCTGTGCTAATTCCCTTGTATTTATTTTTTGAATTTAAAAAGAAATTTTATTTTCCAAACTTTCCTTAAGTATTAGCAATTATCTTTATTTTTACCAACATCGTCTTCATCTACAACATACATGTTGAAATTAAAGGAGATTCAAAATTACTTGTTCAAATATTAATGAATTAGAGTATTACCCCCTCGAAGGTGAAATCAATTATTTAAGATCTACTGTCCGTTCTACAACAAATCACAAATGTTACACTTGAACATAATTTTCAGGAAACAAAATGTAAATTTTGATATGGTTTAGTAATTTTCATTATATAGTTTTATATATGTTTGAATTTTGAAGAATAAGAAGATCCGTTGTGGATTTTTGTTGTAATCTCCTAAGATTTTAAAAACAAAAAGAATATCAGATAAATACACACATTCACACTCTGCACACTTCACATGTATACTAACAAAAACGAACATGGCACTATTTTCTGGCTGCTTTCTTGTTGGCTTTTCACTAAGTTCCATTTTCCAGAAACTAAATTTCATATTCTATTTCTATACAGATAAAGAGAGACAAGTTGGCAGCGGCGAAATTAATATAAATACTTCGATGACTCTCTGGCAAAATTCCAAAATACTTTATTTTTTTGTTGCCCTTATCTCTATATGCATCTATCAAAGTTGAGTAGAAAAACACGCACACTCTGATGACACTAAACTGAAAATAATGGAAGACCTAAAGCCCACCCCTCCAAACTCATCTCCTCTTACTCCCCTCGGTTTTCTAGAAAGATCAGCCACCGTCTACGGTGACTGCCCCTCTGTTATTTACAACGATACCACCTACACGTGGACGCAGACCCACCGTCGATGTCTCCGAGTCGCTTCCTCTATATCTTCGCTCGGCATCAAGAGCCGCCACGTGGTGTCTGTTCTCTCTCCCAATACCCCCGCCATGTACGAGCTCCACTTCGCCGTCCCCATGTCCGGCGCTATCCTCAACAACATCAACCTCCGCCTCGACACCCGCACCATCTCCATACTCCTGCGCCACAGCGAATCAAAACTCGTCTTCGTCGACCACCAATCGCGATCCCTCGTCCTCGACGCTATCTCTCTCTTCCCGCCCAACACCCCCACACCCCGCCTCGTCCTCATTGCCGACGATGCTGACGCACCCCAACGCACACCGATCGATCGCTTCCTCTGCACGTACGAGGACATGGTCGTGAGAGGCGATCAGGACTTCGAGTGGGTCCCGCCGACCAGCGAGTGGGATCCGATGACGCTCAACTACACATCGGGGACCACGTCGTCGCCGAAGGGAGTGGTTCACTCCCACAGAGGCGTCTTCATCATGGCCGTCGATTCCCTGATCGACTGGGGAGTGCACAAACAGCTGGTCTACTTGTGGACCCTACCAATGTTCCACGCGAACGGCTGGAGCTACACGTACGGGATCGCCGCGCTTGGCGGAACCAACATATGCGTCCGAAAATTCGATGCCCAAATCATCTACGCCATGATTAAACGACACCGTGTAACTCACATGTGCGGCGCGCCCGTGGTGCTCAACATGCTCACAAACGTCCCGCCCGGAACCGAAAAGCTCGAGAACCCAGTTCAGATCTTGACCGCCGGAGCTCCGCCACCGGCAGCGGTTCTGCTCCGGACCGAGTCGATGGGGTTCGTAGTGAGCCACGGGTACGGGTTGACCGAAACGGCTGGGCTAGTGGTGTCGTGCGCTTGGAAGGGGAAGTGGAATTTGTTGCCGGCGAGCGAAAGAGCGAGGCTGAAGGCGAGGCAAGGAGTGAGAACGGTCATGCTGACCCGAATCGACGTGGTGGATCCGAACTCCGGGAGGAGTGTGAAACGCGACGGTTTGTCGCTTGGGGAGGTCGTTTTGAGAGGAGGGTCAGTGATGCTGGGGTATTTGAAGGACCAATCGGAGACGGCCAAGTGTATGAAAGGCGGGTGGTTTTACACGGGTGACGTTGGGGTGATGCACGCCGATGGCTATTTGGAAATTAAGGACAGATCCAAGGACGTTATTATAAGCGGGGGAGAGAATCTGAGCAGCGTGAAGGTTGAGTCAGTGCTCTATACGCACCCGGCGGTGAACGAAGCTGCGGTGGTGGCGAAGCCTGACGAGTTTTGGGGGGAGACGCCGTGCGCGTTTGTGAGCATGAAGAGTGACGTAAACCCTAAGCCGACGGAGAAGGAGATGATGGAGTACTGTAGGGGGAGGCTACCGCACTACATGGTGCCCAAAACGGTGGTGTTTAAGGAGGAGCTGCCCAAGACTTCGACTGGGAAGATTCAGAAGTTTGTGCTTAGAGAGATGGCCAAAGGGATTGGGTCGTCCAGCAGCAGGGTCAGCAGGATGTAATTAATCAATTAATTTGATGAATTAAACAACGGTAATGATTTGATTTGATGAGGGGAGATTTGGTTTAAAGGTACGACAAGGCCATATTTGTCGTTTCATGTACGTGGTGGAAGTTCAATGGGATATGGTTGGTGGCGTGTAATTTTCTGTGAATTTTCTAATTGACGTTTGATCTATTTAATATTCGTCGTTTTTTGTATGTCTACGAAAACCTTGATCAAGACGAGGCGTGTTGGAGAAGGAAAATTAAATATAAGAATAAACGGACAACCTCTCTAAAGTTGAATTCTAGTTAACTATGCCAGGAAGTTGGTCCATGAAACGGAAAATTGCATAATAAATTAAACAAAATTATTATCTGAAAGTACCACGAACAAAATATGTCGTTGCAAATTGACGCAACAAAGTGAAGTATTGTAATATTTATAGATGCAAAAGTTAGATAATTTACATTTGTGCAAAAGTCATCCACGTGGTTTGAAATTACAAATTCAAGTTCACATATTACTGTCAACAAGCTCACAAAGTACAAACTAACAATACAAATATCACCCACAAACCCACTAATTAACATATATAAATAAGGTTGCTGATTTTCCCACTTATCTTTTATTTACTTACACTCTATTTTTCAAAAATTGTATGTTCTCACTAATTTTTTATTCACTTACACTCCCTTTTATCTTATAGTAAAAAGTATTATTTAAAAAAAAGTGTCAGTGGACAAAAAGGGAGCGGAAAAATCACCACCCATAAATAAACATCCAAAATTCCAAAATGAGACTAACAAACTAGCAAAAACAAAAGCAATCCTAAAAAAGCGGCACTTGTGGTGTTTACAATAAATGGGATGTGACCTCCTTCAAGCATTGTCATTGAGCAATTGCTCAATGAAGGATTTTTTTTATACAAGCATCAAGTGACTTGAAGAGATATATTGTTTGTGGCTTATTCAAAATGATTTTTAATGCTGCAATTTAATAACCATTTTTAATAGGAAACATGAAAGTTTGAAAGTTAATTTAAACAACCTTAAACACACTTGGGGTCGACATCACAATATCCAGCTACATATGAAGAAATATAAAAATATTAGAAACCCATCACTGGTGATCCAAAATGAAAGTATACTACTACACTATATATCTCATTAACAATACAAACATGCAGCGAACAGGAAAATGCATCATATACTTCTTCCTTCCCATATGAAGTTGTAACCCAGGGATCTTAAACCAACCTTAGGCTCGGCAAGAATTTAAAGTACCAACCACCAGGGATCTTAAACCACCTTGGGCTAGTAATATCTTTCAGAAATTTGAAACTAATGCAATTGATTCGATTATTACACAAATATTATTAAATTACAAAACTCTAATTCATAGAGTAAAACATCAAGCTAGTTACTATGAATGTTTTATTGGTTAAAAGCTTTAGCTTTTCCTTGCATATTTAACAAAAGAGCTTGTAGGGAAAGAAGGTTCTACTTCCTGTACGAAATTTAAGGAAAAAAGAGTTATGAAAGGAGAGCTCACAACTGAAATGCCACCATGAAGTGCATCACATGCAGCTTCAATTGCCAGCTCTGCACTACACAATAAGGAAACAAACAGTAAGCCCAAAAAACCTTGAAACATTGTTATAAAATTCAATCTTAATAACTCTATCACCATGTTTACTTTAACTTTTGACGAGTGAAGATTAACAATATTATCTTTTTAGAACAATAAGAAATATTATTCAAACAAAATGCACTACAAGCAACCAATGTTACACAATAAATCAACAAGGTTTGCTAGTACAAGAAGCATAACAGAAACTTAAAAACAAGTCAATTACAAGCTAGAAAATAGTACACAGTGTTCAATTAGCATAACTGAATGCAAATTCGCTAATGGGAATATGCAAATGTCATCAGCAAAGCAAAGACACAAGAGTCTCAACTATTGTGAAATTCCTCCTTAGTGGAGTCATGTGGGTGCATAGTGCATGCATGTGGGTGTCTTCTATTTTGCATGTGGGTTGTTGTTTTTGGAGATAAAAATCAGCTCCTTCATTTGGTTATATAATGGGCATGCAAAGGCTTGAGGGAAGTGTGCAACTGTGCTTGTGTGGCACCAAGGAGAAGGCATAGAGGGAGAAAGCACGGTAGAGAGGTAATGGATTGCTTGTGAGATGCAAGCAAGCAGTCCCATGAACTCCTGGAGGATGTTTCAGCTGGAAGTTAGCTGGGCTCATCAAAGGTTCAAGGGAAGGTATATTTCTTGGGGAGTGACAGTGAGTTTTGGGAAATACTGCGAGTGGGTGTACAAGGTACTCGGGTTTGGGTATAAAACTCTTGAGTGTTATATTGGGTTAGGTTGATTTAACTCAATATGTATTTTGTACAGTTACTTTTCTCATAGTGAAAAAACTGACAATATTGTCCGGGGACATAGGCATGTTATTTGTCGAACCTCGTAAATTCTTGGTGTGTTCTCTCATGTATTTACTCATTGTCATCTTGGACTTGTTGGTTTGTTTATTTATTTCTTCCATCAAGTTATCCCGTGACGATGGGGAAACCGGTGTTTTCCCAACAAGTGGTATTAGAGCTTTGGTTTGGTGATCATGGTTCATGTGATTGCGATTTCTTCATGGTGGAAGGATTTGTCTCACATGATGTGGTAGAGCATGTTTGATGGAAGATGGAGCTTTACTCTTGGCAATGAAGAGTGAAGGACATCCTTGTTCAACCGGGGCCATGCAAGGGCGTTGACAGTAAAGGATGGCAAGCCGAAGGAGATGACGGTTATGAGTTACTATTAGGAGATCTAGTGGTCACAGCAGGTCTAGATTGGAAAGACAGTGAAAACTGCAGGAGTAGCAGTGAAGGTATACTTCTTGTGGATATTAGATTCAGGTGGTATGCAATTTGGGTGGTGTGATGTTTGTCCCCAAGATGCGGAGAATTTAATATCCTTGATCCACGAGACTCCAGGGGCTGCATGAATTTTGTAGCAAGGGTAGCTCTGAAAAATCACATGTGGCTAGTTGCATGATCCTAGCAAAGAAAGAAGAATGTGGTGGTGCATCGTTTGTATGTTTAGATCTTGACGGGTTGTTGCTGGAAACGGGGTGCACTGACGAGTTTTCGAGGTTGAAGACGATGTTGAGAAGAAAGTCCTGCTGGTGAAGGGGAGAAATTCGAGATCCCTCTTCGAAGTCAATTATTGATTGTTGCTCGGTGGTTACACATAAGTATTGGCTGGTTTTGAATCAGGGGGAGCTAGGGTAAAATGTCTTATTCGGTTATGTGTACTTGGTACAAGGAGAAGCCAATATTTTGTCTGTGGTATTTATAGACAGCATCTCACTTAGGTTTGAGATGGACTTCAAGATTGAAGTGTTGACACTAAGTCGAGATGAGGGAGATTGTTGTGAAATCCCTCCTTAGTGGAGTCATTTGGGTTCATCGTTGTGCACATGTGGGTGCATAGTGCATGCATGTGGGAGTCTTCTAATTAAGGGGGCTAATGTTGAGGCCCAAAAAATCCAAGGCTAGGCCTAAACATATTCATGGCCCAGTGCGACACCTTACTGAGTGAAAACCCAATTTGGGTACGTGAAAGTTCATCGTATGAGCTCGCACGAGTCACGGTCCACATGCCACGCCAAGCAAATATGTAACCCATCACGCTGAGAGTTGTAACGAGCCTGTAAAATGTACCGGCTCCATGAACCCATGCTTATTACCCAGTTAAACGTCTTTTTGCCTCGACCATAGCCTTTTACAAAATGATAAAATTCGAGCACGAGCACGCCAAACAACATGCAGTGCTAAGCGGAAAACCCTTATTTTGCACCTAGCCATGCTACAAGCTTAAGTAGGACCAAGCCACGTAAATGCCCGAGGCTTGTTGAGTGGGTTATGGTATGGATGGTTATAAGCATTCACGAGGCCCATTGATGAGCCAAGAAGTGGAAGTTTTGGGCTGCTTGGGAGCCCCAAAACTCGAGCCCATTTCTTGAGCCCAAATATATGGGTAAACATGAAAGAGAGAAAAAAAATAGTCCATCACCTTAGAAAGTTGACCCATCACCTTTGTAAATTAGCCCATCACCTTAGGAAGTGGCCCAAACAACTTAGAAAATATCTTAGGAAAGTCTCCAGCACATGGCCAAAGACAAATCCAAGACAGACCACCTGAAAAAAAAAATCGAAGGATACTTGCGTGTACAGGCTGCTGGAAGCAAAACACCCTTCAGACCAACATCATTACCCACTTCTTTCCCCTACCAGCTCTTGCCATAAAATAATGGAGGAAATAATGAGAGAGTGTTGCCAAAGATAGGAGATTGCCACAGGGACAGCTGCGAGAAGACTCTAGAGCTCCCAAAAAACTTGTCTATAAAAGGAGGAACTTTCAGCGCCTATAAAAGGGGGCATCTCCTCCCTAGCAAATAATCACATCCCAAGAGAGCAAGCATCCCCTCTCACTACTGGAACCCTTCAATTTCAAGCTATATTCTTCCATTTCCTTCTTTTTTCTCTTAACTTCCCAGTGGGTCACCCATCCTGGGATTACTCTAGCTCCAACTCGCTTAACTTCGGAGTTCCCATGACTCCGAAGCCAGTGAGCTTCCAAAAGGCCTCGTGCTAGATAGAGAAATGCCCACACATATAAGGTACTTCACCATTCCCTCCCCGAGCGATGTGGGATTGCTCACCATTCTTGATTCCCCAAGGCACGGGTCTTACAATTGGTTTCGTTGGTGAAGGAAACCAAAGTGCTTCTTAAGACTCCATGAACCTTTCGAAACACTCTTGGGGCCTGATTTTTGAACTCAGACACATGGGCAACTCTACCCATTTGCTCTTTACAGCAGCTCAGGCCCGTCTATAGCTTCTAGAACAAAAAGCCCCTACAATAGTATCCACTCTAAGCGCTCTTCAAGTAACATTTTCAGGAACGCATGTTTCAATCCCAACTTATGAACCAGCCCAAGCGCTTTGTAATGAGCACGATTATCCAAGTTTGAAGTCTCCTTGATAGCATCCCAAACATAGTTGGTTCTCTCTCTCTCTCTCTCTCTCTCTCTCTCTTCTCCATTAGGCTATGCATTTCTCGAATTTCAGTGGTAATTGCAACAATTGAATCTATGCCCAAATAAACTTTTTCTACAAGTTCAGCTCAAGTTATGGTCTCGATTGAATTATTATTTGCTCCAGACTCGGTTTTAGGTTTCTTTCTTTGGGGAGCTTTTCTAATGGAGCCTCCAAATTTGTGTCTAGAAAAGGTGATGAAGTAAAATTACCAGATGACAAAGTTTGATACGGTGTTTCATTTTGACTTGGTACAAATGCCTCATTGGTATCCTGCAATCTGGTAGGTCTACTTTCTCCAACTTCATATGTTCTAGCATCGGTACCATCACCAAGTCCAATTGAGTCTTTCCCAGCAGATGTTCCACTGCCAGTTGCAATTACCAAATCCTCATAGTCTGCAAATGTATCTCTTTGAAGATGTACTTGACTTGGGTGGGACTAGCAAAAACCAAAAATATATACTACAAAATTAATAATATGCAAAAAGTACGAAAGTGAAAGTTATCATTATAAAGTAATATTTAACAAAATTGAAATCTCACCTTAAAGTAATCTTGCCATACTTTTTCAGCAGCTGTGAATTTCTTTGAGATGGAGTCCCACCCAAATCCAGAACTAAGACGCATAAGTTGAGTCAAACTGTGACGTCTTGTCTTAAACCATTTCAGACGACTTTGATATTGATGATAAGTTTTTGGGCATCCAAGTTTTGCATTAAGAAGAGGAAGTATCTTGCTTTCTAATATTTGATTGCTTAGCAAACCATTAGAATCACGCCATTCATGGTTGGCAACATCAACCATTAGTTCTAACAGCATATTGCTCTCTTTCGAGGTACATATGTTATAAGGTGTTGTACGTTTTTGTTTTGACATGGACTATATATATATAAACCCTAACCAAACAAACAAAAGATGTATGTAGATCGATAAAGAAGGCTATCATATATATGATATGATGTACAAAAACAAAAAAACAACAACCAAAATAAATAAATATAAATAATAATTTTAAAAAAAAAGGAAAAGTAGAAGAAGGAAAAATTTGTTTGATGTACATTACCCTAGAAAAAGAGACAGTGACCTAGGGGAACAACTCGTTTGATGTACAACAACAACTCTTTTAACACATATATGAAAAAGTATGAAGGAATTTCAACTCATATTAATTGAGATGCTAATGTACATCGATATGATGTACTTGACAAGCACACACGTTCGCGTAGAACACGTTCAAAGTTTCTAGGATTGACATAAGATTTGTCAAGGCTTTTTGTATTTATACTTACTATTTTAAATTCTAACAAAATCGGACAACTCATTAATTCCTTTAAAATTAATAACTTTTTTAATACACTTAAACTTTGTTTGATTTCTAAAGAGTGCTGCTATTCCCACCCCCAATCTTATTTTCCCACCCACCTTATTTTTTAAATTTTAAAAATAAATTTATTCATTTATAAAATGACTTATAAGGTTTTAGGGAAAAAACCCACATATTCTTTACCATTTTAGAAAAGTAATAAATAAGTAATAAAAAAAACTGAAAGCCCACGGACAATAAGTCAACACCCTCAGCCTCTACCCTCTCTCCCTCTCTTCCTCAGAACAAAACCCATTTATTTCTGACTTCCCTCATCCTCTCCTTTGTTTGAGTTGCTATTGGCGCCGAGAGCCATGAACAGTCAAATTTAACACCTTCAAGCACTCCAATCAACAAAACCCAATTCATTCCTTCATTCATTTCGAATAGAAATCGGCATCATAAAGCGGGCCGTTGTTTCTGCACCGCCGAGAAATCTCCCAGCGACACAACTCCGTCGGCGTACCGGACCCACTCGAATGAAGCTTCAAAAGTCCTCTTACTCAATACTCCATGGATAACAATAAACAATGACTGAAATATAATTTATAAAGCAAAATTTTGTAAATTTGATTAAACTAGGACATGCTTGAAGGAAAACTTGGAAAATAAGATGCAGCAATTGACAATAAAAGGAGAGAGAGAAGTGATGGGGCGTGAGAGACGGAGAGAGAAGAGATGAAGAGAGAATAAAAGGAGAGAGAGGCATGAGGTAATAATTATTAGGGTATTTTAGAAATAATGATGGGTGGAAAAATAGGATAGATGAGTGGAAATAACCGCATTCTTTCTAAAAAGTCGTAATTAAATACACTTAGATTTCATGTATTTTTTTAAAGTTAATTGAAATTTAAATTGAAGCTAAACTTTTACAAACTCTTTTAAAATTTTAATTGAATATACCTAGATTTTTAAACTCTTTTAAATTTTGTTAAAATCTTAATTGAATACACCCCCTAAATTATTTGCCACCATGTTGACTTCGCTAAAAATATGTCAGACGGAAAAATAAGACATTTGCTTCAACATATACAAACATTCATGACCGATAGATCGAATATCTCATGGCATTAATGTATTCTTATTAATAATATGTATTTTAATCTTGAAGTCTCCTTCAATTTACATTTTAAAAAGTTATAAAGTGACGAGCGCAATTCGCCTGACCACCCACATTTTCTAACAACAACCATATTTTATTTCTAACTTCTTTTTGTTTTTTTTTTAAATTACACGTGTTTTGGTCTCCAGTGGTCCATGTTTCCCACCCTCATTTATTTTCTTAAAATATTCACACGCCGGCCCCACGTACCAGCTTGACGCTTGACCCTACCTCCATGAAAGATGAAACACAGTCCGTACGAACTCCTATAGCCTGATAAAGCCTCAATTTTGAATACTTATTAAAGCAATGCACCACCCTCTCCTTCCACCACTCTCACCACCTCTTCATCTCCTTCTTCTTATCCTCTCTCCCTCTCTCTCTCTCTCTCAGTTCCTTTTTAACTCCTCTTCCCAATTCAAACACCTCCAAAAAATGGACCAGTTAAAGCCAAGCCTTGCAAATCTCTGCCCTCTCACTCCCCTCACTCTCCTCGAAAGAGCGGCGGTTGTCTACGGCGACTGCCCATCCATCATCTACACCGTCACCACTACTACCACCACGTACACGTGGTCCCAAACCCACCGTCGATGCCTCCAGCTGGCCTCCTCCATCTCCTCCCTCGTCAAACGCTCCCAGGTGGTCTCCGTGGTGTCCCCCAACACCCCAGCCATGTACGAGCTTCACTTTGCGGTCCCCATGTCCGGCGCCATCCTCAACAACATCAACACCCGCCTCGACGCCCACAGCATCTCCGTCATCCTCCGCCACTGCGAATCAAAGCTCATCTTCGTCGATCACCTCTCCGTCTCTCTCATCCTCCAAGCACTCTCTCTCTTCCCGCCTCAACTCCCAAAACCGCTTCTCATCCTCATCACCGATGATGAGCACCGCTCAGCATCAATCCCAGCCGTTGATAATAACTACTTCCTCGACACTTACGAGAATCTGCTGAGGAAAGGGAATCCGTCGTTCCAGTGGGTCCGGCCGGAGACGGACTGGGACCCGATGGTTTTGAACTACACCTCCGGAACGACGTCGTCCCCGAAGGGCGCCGTGCTCTGCCACAGAGGCTTGTACATCGTCACGTTGGTTTCCATCATAGACTGGTCCGTACCCAAACACTGCGTCTACCTGTGGACCCTACCGATGTTCCACTCAAACGGGTGGGGGTTCCCGTGGGCTATGGCCGCAGTGGGTGGAACCAACATTTGCCTCCGCAAGTTCGACGCTCCCAAAATCTACAGCTCAATCCGAACCCACAACGTTACTCACATGTGCGCCGCGCCAGTCGTGCTCAACATGCTCGTCAACCACCCGATATCCGACGCGCTCCCGTACCCGGTCCATATTCTCACCGGCGGAGCCCCGCCGCCGTCGAGCGTCCTGCTTCGGGCCGAGTCAATCGGGTTCTTGGTGTGCCACGGGTACGGGTTGACCGAAACAGGCGGGGTGGTCGTGTCGTGTGCTTGGAAGCGGGAGTGGAATAAATACCCGGTGACAGAAAAAGCCAAGCTGAAAGCGAGACAAGGGGTGAGGACGATTGGGATGACGGAGGTGGATGTGGTCGATCCGGATTCCGGTTCGCCCGTAAAGCGAGACGGGTCGGAGACTGGGGAGATTGTGTTCAAAGGCGGGTGCGTGATGCTGGGGTATTTCAAAGACCCGGAGAACACAGCAAAATGTTTGAAGAAAAACGGTTGGTTTTATACGGGTGACGTGGGCGTGATGCATCCCGATGGGTATTTGGAAATTAAGGACAGATCCAAGGACGTTATTATAACCGGGGGCGAGAATCTGAGCAGCGTGGAGGTTGAGTCAGTGCTGTACGCGAACCCGGCGGTGAACGAAGCGGCGGTGGTGGCGAAGCCTGACGAGTTCTGGGGGGAGACGCCGTGTGCGTTTGTGAGCTTGAGGAGTGACGTAAGCCCTAAGCCGACGGAGAAGGAGATCATGGAGTATTGTAGGGCAAATCTGCCGCACTACATGGTGCCCAAAACAGTGGTGTTTAAGGACGAGCTGCCCAAGACTTCGACTGGGAAGATTCAGAAGTTTGTGCTGAGAGAGATTGCCAAGGAGATTCGGTCGTCGAGGTCGAGGTCGAGGACGACAAGTCGTATGTGAGCGAGAGAGAGAGAGAGACAGAGAAAGAGACAAAAAGTGGCAGAGTAAACAGTGAAGAGTTGAGTGTTTGTTTGTAAAGAAAGTTGACTAATTACGATTATTAGCGTCATAATTATGCTTAACGAGATTCTGGATATAATGTGCAGGGTCAGCAAGTAATTCATTGGAAGAGAACTGCATTAATCCTATGCTTTTTGTTAATAGATAAGTAAATAAATAAAACACCATATGCTTTTGATACATATTTTTCTATTTGGAAGTTGGCAAGGGGGAATTTAGGAAGGATCAAAAGTTACATGTTAATAGATAAATAAATAAATAAATAAATCATTCAATATGCAGGTACCATTTTAAAATTCTTAATCAAATACCCTAAAAATCGAAAATTAAATCAACGAGAAGGAGATAGTTGATCCGATTCCCTTTCATTCTTTTATCATATTATCTGTTACATACGGTGGTAAAGATATTTCTCAAAAGTAAGGGTGGGTCAAGAACTATTTATATAATTTCTTCTTTGCATAAATCATACACTTTCTTTTGCGCGCATTAACAATAACTATGCATACTTTTTTATGGATAGAATGAATTATATATGGTGCCCCACGTGTGCACCAAAAAAACCATGTGTTGTTCAAGTTGGAGTTGATTACAAAGAAGACCATATTTTCCTGGAAAGATATATCATATATGCATAACTGATCTGAGACACGTGACTAAGTCATGTCTTGTTTTGGAAAGTTGGAAACCCAATCACGTACTTCTGTTTCCTTTGAATACTTTGCTTTCCTGCAAAAAAAATCTGCTACTCCAACCTTGTAAGGCCTCAGGATTATTATATGCTACAGTCAGTCTGCATGCGTGGTTCTGTGACGCTAGTACAACTGTTGATTACATATTCTCTAATGTGATACTAGTACAACCGTTGATTAATAATTGTGATTACGTCCTAATCGCGCATAACGCTAGCACAACTCTCTTACATACTCTCTGACGTGATACCGTACAACTATAATGTTCCAAAACATTTCTTAAATGAAATGATACCATCTCTATCTAGTTTAATAATTGTTGTGTCATTATTTGAAATTATCACGACTAAAGTATATTAGGCTTGCATTTCACGCGTGTTCATAGTTTTCTAATCCACTCGTTGAGATCCACAATGAATTATTATTAGGATTAGACATTATACTTTATTGTGTCACACTTTTAATGTGATATTAATTATCTCCATCACACAAACACTAATAATATATTCCTTAATCCACTTTTCCTACATAATTTTATATTCATAATAAGTATTGTTTTCACACATATCTCAGAAAATTATTTATTAAAATTAAAAACTATGAAAAAAAAAGAAGACATTCATCTCCTTGTTGAAATGCATAAACTGGTCCATGATAGGAATATATTGTCTTGAAGAGTAGCAGCTCACATGTGTTAGACAGCATAGGTTGTCTTGAAGCAATTAAGAAGTGCCCAGTTGTTTATCAAATAAGCTAAGAAACATTCACGTGGATGGAAATAGAACTGTTCATTATATTAACCTAGACAATAACATGCATGGGTATGAGTTAAACGACCGACAACTTCACTTCACGTCCAAAACAACCAGCTGGGATCAACTTACATCCATTCCACATACATTTGTTGTCTTCTAAAATCCTTACCCTACACAATTAACTGTTTTTTAACTGCTATTGCCACTCTAAATCACTCATCTTGTGACCTTTCCTTCTTCTTTAGAGCACCTCCACCCCAAAGGGTAAGAACAAGGCAAAGTTTGTCACTATGAATAGCAAGGGCAAGGGCAATTACTATTCATTTTAATTTTTCCCTAATTTTTATACTTAAACAATTAATTTGGATAAGATTTTCGATTGTCACGTGTCACTATTTATTATAAAATTCTCATATCAAATTTCGGATAAGATTTTCTGTATGAGATTTTCACTTGGAATTAATTTTATTTATATGTATGAGATTAATAATAATAAAATTTCTATGTATAAAAAAATGTTTCTGAATTTTTTGGATTTTTTCTTTTTTTTTTAAAAAAAAAAATTTCGTTTCTGACCTCATCAAACCCAGGCTCCCCAGGCAGATTTTGCCTTTGGGCCTGTCCAGGCTGGTGGGTCCTAGCCCTTGCCCTGACTGGGCCCTGCGCTGGAGGTGGCCTTAGAGAAAAAAAGGAATTTTTTTTTAAAAAAAAAGAAAAAGCTGAGGATAATCAAGGTGCATTATGTGACATGACTTTCAATTCAGCCTCTTCTCTCTTTAGGCTTGTAGAAAGATTCAAAGATCTAATTCGGATGAGATTAGCCTTAATTCAACTCCAAATCCATTTATAATCAAATTCAGACTCAACTAATCAATCCACATCGGATTTTAAATAAAAAAATACTATTCATA
Source organism: Prunus padus (assembly GCA_024362665.1). Lineage (NCBI taxonomy): Eukaryota > Viridiplantae > Streptophyta > Magnoliopsida > Rosales > Rosaceae > Prunus > Prunus padus. The sequence goes on along the minus strand of JANFAM010000013.1, from coordinate 836,523 downwards.
TAACATATATAAAAGAAAGTCATTACCAATCATTTTACCCAAAAAAAGTCATTACCGATCATTTTACCAAAAAAAAGTCATTACCAATCAAATTACTCTTAACAAGTTAAATTACTTTTTTATATATATACAATATTCATAAAATTAATTAACCAGTGAATTGGATTATTAATAATATGCTTTTTGACTTTCTAGAATACTAAAATTTCTAGACTTGACCCACTCTATCGACATTGACCCGGTGGTAGCCCTTGTTAAGAACTCATGGGTAAAACCGGCTTGTAAAGGAATGATGCCTAAGAGCTCTTAAACTACTCTAGGATATGCTTTTTTTCCAATGTGGGATCTTGAGTCCTAACACATTGAATTTGAAAGACATGGAAAATAGATATATAAATACGAAACTTAAACCCCAATTTCATGAAACAATTTTACAAGGCATATACAAAATTTCATCCACCGTGAGGACAACCACTGCCTATGGAGAAAACTGAACGGTGGTTCCCCCACACAAAGGACTACAAAAAGACACTCATCCCTTCCCCACAACAAAAATCACAATTACAAAACCTACCTATTACTCAAAAAATCAACTTGTTATCCCCTGCGCACAAGGGGACTGCTCCTACATTGCCATACCGGACGGTCAAGTATGCTTTGAACAGAATGTCGACTTCTGTTACGCAATCATCGTCCTTCGTGAAGATCTTCGGAGAAAACTGCTGCCCGAGACACATTGTCATTATCAAAGGCACTTAGACCAGAGTAAGGACCAGACGAGAACATTGAAGATGACACATCAGACTCGAAGGTAGTCGATGACTGCCTGTGATTGGGTCGAGCAGTGGAAGAGGTTAACATGGAATCCTGATACTCGGTTATTCGTTGCACCATCTTCAGTGACTGTACCACTTCACCCATTGTAGGGCGTTGGCTTGCCTCAGGAGCAACACAAGCTGCTGCAATCGTGCAAACTCGTACAAAATCTTCCGTTGGGTACTTTCCTTCAAGACTAGGATCAGCGAGCTCATCCAGCCTCTCCTTGTCCCTAAGAATTGGCCTTGCCTGGAAGATAGAAAACCCAATGTCTCACTCTCCCATCCAAAATAATAATGGCAAAAGACCAATTGAATATCACTTTGTGCTTCGAAAGAAGGAACAAATATACCACTAGTTTTTTCTTTTTATTTTTCTCCTAAGAATATTAAACTTGTTACTTTTTATCCTTCTCGGTAGAAATGGTCAATTTAAAAACAGAAGAATGAGGGACTGCATGAATAATACTAACCCAGGTGACAAGATTCTCCTGCCCAGCTGGCTGTGACATATCTACAGGCTTTCTTCCCGTTAGTAACTCAAGAAGGACAACCCCATAGCTGTAAACATCACTTTTAACAAGTAGGTGTCCAGTCATGGCGTACTCTGGAGCTACGTACCTGTAAAATTAAACAATTACATCCAAGTGTCATTCCAAATGATAGAAATGACAAGCTTAAGCATGGTAGAAATTGAGGCCAACCCGAATGTTCCCATCACACGGGTAGAAAGATAATTTGCTCTGCCTTCAGGTGCCTGTTTAGCCAGGCCAAAATCAGCAACTTTAGCATGAAAGTTGTTCTCTAGCAATATATTGGATGCTTTAAAATCCCTGTGGATAACGCACGGTTGTGAGTCCTCATGCAGGTAAGCAAGTCCTCTAGCAGCATCAAGTGCAATCTTCATTCGGGTGTCCCAATCTAAAGGACAATTTACTCCCAGGGGACCTGAGATGGGAGGAGAGAGAAAGAGAGAGAGCATTGTCAGCAATGCATATCAAGAAGAAAAGTATGATTAAGATATAACATGTTTTCTATTTTGAAATGCTACACCCAGTAATTATTAAATAAATTTAATGAAACAGTTAACTTTAGATGGCATTATGTGATTCAAGAAATTACCATGAAGCCAGGCCTCCAAGCTTCCATTTGATACAAGCTCATAGCAAAGTAAGTTTTGTGAGGAGTCACGACTGCTATAGTAACCCACAAGTTTCACCAGATTACGATGATGCAGCCTGCTAAGCATCTCAACCTCAACCAAGAACTCCTTATCCCCCTGTTGCCCTCCATTAGTAAGTCTTTTAATTGCTACAGCGGTACCATCACTTAAGACGCCCTTGAACACCCTGCCAAAACCACCCTCTCCGAGTATGCTTGCAGGTTCAAAGTTGTTTGTTGCTTGTTTAAGTTCTTCAAATGCCAGAAACCGAGTGCTGCTTGGGTGGGGTAGAGATCCTACTGCTGGAACTGTTTCGACGGTCCTCTGCTTTTCTGGGGCTGAAAAAGTCCAAAAAAAAGAAGGAAAAAAAGGCATGAAATAAGCAACTTGCACAGAAAATCTATACTAATAATGCAGCTCAAATCTATTTCAAGTTTCTGCTTTGGTGTTTCATGCAACTCTTTTCATCAGATCTTCAAAAAATTTCTACGGCTGGTTAACTGGATTTAGATCATTGAAAATGCAACTAGTTAAAAGCTTTAACCATATTTATATGCAGACATACACCATGTGTTCATATTGTCAGGCATGATTTACATGTACATTTATTGCTTTTTTAGTAACAAGATAGGAATATCATCTGGATAACAATATCTTCATGACCGCAAACTCTGAAAGTGTAATTAAAGGTTGGTCCACACTAGGGGTGGGGATCTCAACCGAAAAATCCGTGTACCGACTGTACTGTACTAACGGTTTGGTTTGGTTTGGTTAACTTTTTATTTTTATTTTTTAATTCTTCCGTACCGATCCGATCCGAAAAGTATGGTTTGGTTAACGGGTAACGATATCTCATACCACGGAAATCCATACCGAACCGAACAATAAAAATAAATTATTATTAAAATATAAATACAAGTAGCATGACACCATAAAACATCTACAGATAATTATAAAGATGGAGTACCACACCAAAAATAGGAAATAGCAATGTAGGATACTGGAAACACAAACAGACCCTATTAATTAACATGTGTCAACTTATTCTTCCTTGGCCACCAAGAGGAAAACAAGATAATAAAGCTACTCAAATGCTTAACTGGGCTACAGGGTTAGTACTAGTCCCACATCGACTCAAACAGAAACTGCAGTTGTTTTCTGCTTTATAAATATCTTCCCCCATCGTAGTTTTACACATACTGAAGTCAAACGTACTTGTTTACGTGGGCTAGACAAAACATGGTCTAGTTGGATTTTACTACCATATTGTACTTCTGTTCTACAAGTTTGAATGAATATTGTTTTACCATATTGTTCTACAAGCTTGAATGAATATTTTTTTTCTTGAGCTTGAGTTGGTGTTTTTCAACTAGCATTAGTAATAAATAATTTTATTCTCAAGAGTTTTTGTACTACCGGTCTACCGAACAAATCCGAACCGAATAAGCGGTTAAACCGATCCGAACGGTTAAAGGTTCTAATGGTTGGTTAACGGAAGAGAAATTGGTCTACCAAAGACTTTGGTTTGGTTAACGGAATAGTCCTCTACCATTCCAATCCGATCTGTGCCCAGGCCTAGTCCACACAATGGTTCCTAGCGGTAGTAAGTTATGACCAGGATAATACCCAAAGGTTATGGATACCATTGAAACCAGAAGAAAACAGGAAAATGTGTGAATCTGAAAATGGAACCACATACCTGTTTCAATATTAGATTCTTTAGTCTTCTCTTGACGGAACGTGCATAAACAAAGTATGAGCACAGCTATAATGGAAATTAACAGTATTCCAGCACCAATACCAATAATAAGACTCAAATTTGAATGTTTCCCTTTACTTGAAGCACTTAAGGATGTATGAGCCGGTGATGGTTTTGGTGGGGCTTCAACTGGTGATGTAACAACAGGAGCTTTAAAAAAAAACAAGAGCATGTTAATATTCTGATTCATATTATAGGCCAACCGGCATAATAAAGCACACAACATCTTCAGTAGGGCAAATTATTACTCTAGCCCTACGCAGCGTAAATAATATATACATATATATAGTAGGGTAAAAGCAAACACACAGCTACATTAATGCAGAGATTACCTATTTCGAAGTTGGTACTATGGATTAAAAGAATGAAGCTATATCTATTTTGAACTTGAAACATTACAGTTGTCTCACACCATAAAGATTACCGCCATATTGCAAACGTACACAGTATAGATGATTATATAAACATTGGGGACATGTCAGAATTACCTTGAGAAGTAGGTGGAGGGTTAAACCAAGTTATATTGAGGAGTTTGTAATCGCCCACTAATGCAGGGTTTAAATTAACCTTGTGCATGATAAGAGAAGAGTTTATTGCAGATGCATCACTTGCCGAGAAACTGACCCCTTTATATGGAGTAATATCCATAGAAATATTTAACCTTGATAAGCTGAGTACATAAAAGTTAATCAGCTCTATTTGAGAAACTTGCAAACCAAGCTGGAAAGCTAATTCTTGAAGAAAAAGATTCCAATTAGGATTTTGTGAAACATTTAAGAGGAGGAGATCAAGCTTTATGGGATAAACACAGTGGCAACCCCGACTTCCGCGTCTCAATATCATGTCTGGTTTGCAACAGTCTGGAAGGAATGGAAAAAAAAAACCTTTGTCAGCAACAGAGTTAGGTCTCAGCACAATTATACAGTGCAGAATAAATAAGAATTGGGTAGTTGATATGTTTTTAATATGAAATTAAGTAGGAAGTTTAGTAATTCATCACTTGTCAATATCTTCAACATATTTGGCTTTTTTATGGGAACTGGGAGGTATTATAAAATAAACGTATATAATAAAATGAAATATGGATAAAAAGTCTGTCGAGAATACACAGCACCCAGTGCTTAACAAGAAAATTTACTTCGACTCAAAACTCCATAAAATGCTTAGACAAAGAGCCCAAAGAGAGACTAGAAATTTGACTCTTTGAAACCTCGTCCATCCTCTTGTCAAAAATGTTATCTTGTTCCTTTCTATCCAAATAGTCAAAATAAAAGCAAAAACTGCACATCTTCACAGTGTAACAGCCTTCTTTGCCCCATACCAAATAAGTTCTCAGTCAAAAAAGTGGCAATTTCATAGTTTCTTGGCTAAATCTCGCACAATTCACTAACACTTGCAACAATCTACTACACACACACTTGCAAGAATCCCTTTGGGTGAATAGTAAAAAGAGATTCCCCTTAAGAAGGGGGTTGTGTGTGTATATATGTATTTATTTATATGGTTCTAAAAGGGGTCTCTCGTTCTAAGAAAAGAAATGGACAGCATATGTGATCCAGTAATCCAAATTGATAATATGACCATTCTTTAAGGCCGCATTTAAGGATCATCCTAACAGAAAATCAGCCAAACTAGAAACCATTAGTCATCTTTACAGTGATTAGAAAAAGTGATGAAGTAAAACCATCATGATGTTAATGAAACAGCTAATAGAATTTTTTTTTAAGGATGACCATTGAAGGGAGATATAAAAAATGGAAACGTCTAAGTGACTTTCTTTTCTTATGAGAAGGACTAAAATAGCGAAAATTAGGCCTATTAGTGATTATCTTACTTCTTTTATGATAAAGCAGTCATCTGAAATTATTAAATTCATAAAATAAGGGGGGAAAATAAATAACACAGTCCGGAGTGTAACTTACTGGAAATGGAAGGAGTGAGGGGGGGCTGTGCTAAACCCGAAGGGATTGTACCAGCACTCGACTGTGTTGGGGCAATATTCTTAAAGCCAGAAAGGGGAGGTGCCAAGCCACTCCTCTTCATTGATGGCCTTGACAATCGAGAAGTTGTGGGGGGATGACCAGCAGTTATTAAGGGACCATAAAAGGGAGGGTGTGCAGGTGATAGTGCAACTGGCGCAGCACGTGGCAAGAATTTTTTTTGCCAGTGTCCGGCTGGCAGGGGAAGATTTGGCATATCAGGTGCTGCCCATGGTGCACCCATGGGAGATCTTGATGGTGCTGCATCGATGATGGATATCACATAACAAAACAAAAGCAAGTATTTCATCGACAACCATCGGACCTTCTTCAATATTCCTGCATTGTTGATTCAAAATTAGAGTCCAATTCACGCATAAAATATAACTCACACTCAAAGAAGCTCTCACGATAAGAAAAGCTCTAAACTTGGTACCTAATTTCCAGCTAGATTGGCTCCAGAACAAACACATTAAAACAGAAATAATCTGACATCTAATGCAAGCTTTCCACAGAATGGTTCGCATGGTTGCAGGGACCCAATAAAACAAAATCATCACTCACTTTGTGAGCCCTAATCGAATGTCTTCTTCATAAAGGGCCAAAACACATAATTATTATTTCTCCTCTTTTCCGTACTTTTTCCTGCATCCAAACAAAGGGTTACTATGCAACCGGAGCTCCTCGCTGCCACTCAATTCATTACCAGAAAAATGCAAAATAGCTCCTTTAATTAATAAGCTTACTCACTAAAAAAAATGTTGGAATTATGGATAGAAAAATTAGCAAAAAGAAAAAAGTATAAGCTTTAAATCGATTGTACAACTAAGTCCTCACACACTTCAAGAACAATGACCAACGAAATTAGAATTAGCGGTGGGGATGGGAGAGAACCTGTGAGCTCAGACATCACCGACGCCGTCGATTACTGGGAAACGCTTCAGATCTGAAATCAACAGCGAGATCACGACCGTCAATTAGCGCAGACTTGAACAGGAAGCAACACTATGAGCTGAGACCGTTGCTAACAGAGCTCAAACGAGGATCCAACGGCGGAGACATGGTCGTGAAAATCCGAGCTTGGAACAGTGAACTCACAGTCGAAATCGCCATGGCCGAGTTGAATCGTTGAGACGGAGTGAGCTGAATTCATAAGTTGAGTCCGGTTTCCCAAGAGAAAAAGAGAAAGAGAGAATTTTATGGCTGTTGGTGGAGGTATCGTTGAGTTCACTCTGTTATCAGTGCTGCACAAGCTTTTTGCTTTTCCTTTTTTTTTTCTTTTTTTTTTAAAAATTATCGTTTGGTTTGTGGGGAGGCGTACCGGCTCTTTTTCGTTGCTAACGTGCGCGATTAACGGAAATAACAACAGACAAATTAACGGTAAAAAAAGGGACTTTTGGCTTTGTCTCCGCCTAGCAGTACGTGGGTTACAAATTACAATATTGTATGGCGGCTGAGCACAACCATGAAGGGTGTTTCTTTATATGTTGTGTGTGATGAGAAGAGAAGAAGAATTGAATGTTGGTGTGAAGCCTCAAAGAGAGAAACACAATGTTGAAATAATAATAAAAATACATGTTGTAACAACGGAGAAGAAGTAGCAGGTTGCAAAAGTTAAAAAGGAAAACAACTGGAAGAAAGAGAGTTCATGTGGGCGAGAGCTTGGAGTAAGGGAATAAACCCCATGGGCCCACCATCATGAGTAGCAATATCACCAAAACAAATAGAAATAAAAAAAGAAGAAAAAAGTGATTTGCAACACATGGAGAAAAAAGAAGGGCCACCAGCTGTGCAAAGCAAAGCGGGTGTTCTCGGGAAGGAAACAATCAATCGCTTGGAGATGAGCGATCGATCATTTTTTGGTAGAGGCTGGGTATCAACGAACACAGTGGTTGGTGAAATTGTTGTGGTGTTGGTGCAGAGTCTTCTGTGTTTGTCGGAGGTGTCGTAGGTGTGCTCTAGGTGTTGCAAGCGGAGGGCATGTGGGTTGTCCAAAGACGTAATGGCTCGGTGAGCATTGACGAGGCTCACGAAGGAAAGAAGATGGCTCGGTGAGTGTTGACGAGGCTCAATGAGGAAAGAAACCGTCGTTGCCAAGGAAGGGAAACGCCATGGGTTGTAGTTGTCTCCATCAAGTAGTTGAGACATGAAAACAAGTCTTGGATAATCCGAGGGGTGTAGAAAGCATGGATCGATGTGATCCATGGATGGCAGATGTGGAGCCAATATACTAATGTTGCCAGCGGATGTTGCGGCTGTAGAGAAAGATGTTGGTGGCGGCGATAGAAAACTCTCAAATATTTTCTTTTATATATTTTTTAAATATATAAGATCAATTGTGGCTAAAGGAGAATCAAGAAGACTATACAAGATGAATACCCATTATGGGTGAGGGATGAAAAGCGCCAACAACTCTCAATTTGATGGATGATCTAAAAGATTAGCAACTAGGGTTGTGAAAACATTGGGTCGTGAAGAAAATAGGGTTTGTAAAAAGTTTCAAGAGACGCCCTAGAATCGGTGCTCTGATACCATGTAGAAATTGGAGATTGTGTTGAAAAGAATAATTCTCAGTTGTTATTGATAGAGCCAAAAGACTAAGTATTTATAGAGAGATTACAAGCTTAACTAGGAAAACTAGGTTACTTGGAGACTGCCCCAAATCAATTACAATCAACAAGTAAAAGGAAACAAAATAACAATTAAATAACTTTCCTAATTTATAACAGTTTCCTATTGAGAGAGGCGATAATATACTAAACTCACACACAATACAGATGCTAGGACTCTAACCCAGAACATTTTATGAGAGAACAATGGCTTCAAATCACTACATTAGTGGGTCCTTTGCTTTCCAATCCCAATTTAAGGAGTCAAACTCTTGGACTAATGAAATATAGTTTTTATATATAAAAAATAGCAAAGAATTTACAACAACAAAAACCGCCTAAAAGACTCAAATGCCACCATCATTCATTCATACATTCAACCAAGTCTCTTATACCACCACCAACCATCCATGGCCACCACCGTGTTTATTTAATGGGGCACTCTAGGTCACTTTAACTTTCAGATAGTAGAGTGAGATTTGACCATAATTTCAGGGGCACTACAATAAATAAACCTTATAAATATTAGTTTTGATGATGAGGATGATCATCCTGAACTTGTGATTCCTCCTATACTTGTTGTAAAAACACATATTGTAAGGTTTTTATTTGAACCTTTATTGTATTTTGGCTCTTCTCTTAAACCAACAAAACCCTTGTAATATTAATTAGATTCTAGGTTAGAATCGGTGTGGGTTGAAGGGTTTCCAAGTCTCCTCAAGCAGGTGTCAAAAAGGTAAAACATCTGCATTGTTCACATGGATTAATCCACACTTCACTTGGATTGATCCATCGTACATTCATGCATGTCGCCGTCTGTTCTTGTATTAATACTTTCCTATGAAAGTATTAATCCATGTCTGGGCCGCTTTTTCAAGTTGTTGGCAGATTTCTTTATTCATTCTTTCTTCATTCCTTTTTGAATGTTTTCTCCTTAGCCCAATGGGTGTGTGTGTGGAGATTGTAACTGTGTGGGAAACATAATATATTATTTTATAATATATTGTAGGGAGCTTGTCTTTTGTTTTTTAAAGACCCATACCCTTGTCCCTTAAATTATGTTGTCTCCCACCTTGGAAGAGATGGGTTATGGGTCTCTTTATTAAAGTCCACTTTTCGTATTATGGACCTTGCCCTTTCTCTTTCATTCAATGTGTTTGGCATATTATATTTAATACATCTTGCTTTGACATATCCCTTTGAGAAAACCCATCAACGGCTCTTGCTCCAAAACTCTCAAGTTGATGACTTATTTTATTAAAAGCATGTAAGAAAGCTTTCTTTCTCTTTTGGCACCTCTTGGCTCCAAAACACTCATGCTAATTTTATATTCTTTCTATAGATGTTTGTCAATACACTTGGTCCCTTAAAAGAGTTTAAAACTCTTTATCTTCCTTTGTTTTGTTGAGCCGCTCTTTTCATCAAGTTGTTGTTTGTAGTTTCAATTGTCTCTCTCTCATTTGCTTTATGCAACACATGTGCAAGCATGGGCTGTTTTCTTTTTCAAAACGCTTTCCTTCCCCAATCTCTTCTTGAGCAGTCCAATTTTGCTTTATGTCCTAGGAGAAACCTCTATTCTATATATATTTTCTCCTTGGTCTGTGGTAAGATTGGAACTCATGTTTTCATAAACACTATTCGCATCACAAATATACATTCTTTGCGTAATCGCTTTCCAAAGGTTTTTGAAAAACTTCTTATGTGCCTTTGAGCATTCAAAACCCATTTATTGGTTCAGCCACTCTTGAACACTTGAGAGTATGTATATGACTGCATACACATAGATTGTCTCCAAGTTTGATTCATATTTATTGTGGCTGAATGTTTTGTTTCATGGTTGTTATTTTGAATTAAACTATATGCTTCAAGTTCATTACTTCTAGTTTAATCATCACAACACTTAGGTTTCATTTGTCTAGCTCAATCATACTTTGTGATTGAGATAGATGAATCATGAAACCATAACTCACTTCATACATCAAACTACATGCAACTAGAGCTTGGTGCTCGTGAGAGGATTTGTTGCTAAGAGATAAAGAAAAGGTGCTTGTTGAAGGATTGGATTGTAGCTGCCTATAGGTGATAGATGAGCTAAGTCTTCTTTCGTTTTTCTTGTATTTCTTAATTGAGCAGATTGATCTCTCCTCGCTTGGTGCCCCCAGCTTTTCCCCTTGTTGGGTTTCTCAAGTTAATGATCGGTGCATAATTACATATCATTTTGTACCCTTCTAACTTATGATTTGGTTATGTTTTTGAGTTAAACTTGTGCTTTTAATCTATTTTGTGTTTGTTTCAGTGTAATAAGTTTGGGACTCATCTAATGCATTTTGGAGTCAAGTTAGCTCAAAACGGTGTCTGCAGATCAGTCAACTTCACGGATTGGAATCTAATTGCTCAAGAAGAACCAGATAATGAGCCATACGTCATTGGAAAGATACGGAAGTCTATTTTCTGGATCATTTTACGGTTCATGATTCCGAGTCCTCTAGAGGAAGTTATACAAGTTTTGGCAGCTTAAGGTCAAAATCGGCAGGATCTGCGTTACTGGGCCAAAAATGACTTTTGAAGGCCTTCCTGATTTTTCCTTGAGCTGGGCTGCATATGCTTGGAAAGATAATTCAAAGAGCTTCAAGATCCATATTTTTCCAGATTTTTTCAGAATTGAGAAACAAGCCCAAAACGAGCCCAAAAGAAGACTGAAATGCATTGTCAAGCATGACATATGCATGATGAAATGTTATTGATTGTGGGAAATTTTGGTGGAGCATATTCAATACATATAATTGAAGTGGAGTTTTGCAGCAGCCAAATAAAGTAAAAGAAGATGAAGTGGGAGTTGCAACACTAAGCTTAAAGACAAGAAGAATTGTTTTCAAATGCAATTGTGGTGAATTGAGTGGTGTAAGTTGGTGAAGTGAGTGTGATTAATAAACTCAATTGTATAATCAGATTTATACTTCCCCTAGGCCTATAAATAGTGAGTTCTCCAAACATGTAAACACACCCCAAGGGGGAGCTCTCAAACATCTCTCTAGAGCTCCTCTCCCTTCTCTCTCCCTTCTCTCCCTCAAATTCTCTTAGTTTTCTTTTAGTTCTCAATTGTTGTAACAAACCATTTTGCTTTTTAGTTGTAATTTATTTTTCATTGTAATGTAATTTCTTTTCTTTAGTTTTCAAGTTTAATTAGTTTCCAAGTTTCAATTATAGTTCTTGTTCTTATTCATTATGCTTATAAGTTAATATGCTTGTTTGAATGAATAATCACCATTAAAACTTGTATGTTAGCTATCTTGGTTTGAATTAAGAGTAGACACCATGCATTAATTCAAATTGAACTATGAATAGGAAGAGTATGTATGGACATTCGACAACATGGATTAGATACATGCTTGGTTGTTTAAAACATTCTTCTATGCTTAATGGATTTCTAATGCTTAATTTAGGTTCGACAAGAAGGATCTAATTAGGGAATTAGGAATACAAGGTTAGGACCAAACACCATGGCTTAATCATATTTTAGCTAGAATCAATCCGTGAATCTAAATTGAACTTGGTAACTAATTTGCTTGAGTTAATTTCTTTTCTTTCTTTCTTGTTTTATTTATTTTCTTTTCATTTCTATTTTGTGCAGTGGAATCAAATTGAATCAATCTATCATCAATCCTCGTGGATCGACTGCACTTACACAAGCTATACTATCCAATGGCCCGTGCACTTGCGAGTTAACAAAATTTTGGCGCCGTTGCCGGGATTGACGGCATAGTTTGGTTCTATTTTCTTTCCCTACTTGTTTTACTTTCCTTTTTCCTTTTCATTTCAGCTTTTTATTTCCTAATCCTTTTAATTCCATTTCAAGTTCTATGTTTGTTTTAGCAATACGAGATAGCTCAATAAAAAGGGAGAGAAGGAAACTTCAATCATAAGAATAGGAAGTATGGAGTAGTAGGAGGAGTAGCTACCTTCAAATGCATCCATGCTCGACCTAATCGTCAAGGGAAGTACTCCAATCCTTTCTCTTTACTTGTATTGTTATTTTAATTTTCTGTTTCTTTTATAATTTAAAAAAAAACAAAATTCAAAAAAGATTTTTCATATGAGCTGACTCTTGGTAACTCCAGTGAGCGTCTCCGTCAATGCAAAGGTCTAGGAGTTCTTTAGGCGACACCTTCTGTCTAAGAAGTTTGGGTTTTAAGCGACCATTGTGACCCTCCAACCTTCCCGAACTCCCCCGGGTCGTATTTTCCGAGGCCCTTAACTGTCATCCTAGAGTTGCTTGTATAATTGTGTGTTCTTAAAATAAATTATTTTTTACAATAATGGTTTAGTTTAAATAAAAATTTAAGTTTGGGTATTGTATTCATGCTTAAATAATAATTACAAAAATAAAAATTATATAAAAAATTGCAATTTGGAACTTCTTTGTTTTCTTTTCTGCTTAGTTGTTTTATATAGTCTGTGGATTTTATTATTTTAATTTTTATGTGGTGTGGTTAGTTAGTTTGTTTCTCGTGTGTTAAAAATTAAAAAAAAAATTTACTCTAAATAAAGCCGCATCACTAAAAACTTAAAAAAACAAAACAAAACAAAAAAACAAAAAACCAAAAAACCAAAAAAAAAAAAAAAAGCATAAAATACAAATAAATTAAACTTCATCTTCTTTCTTCTTCTTCTTCTTCTTCATCATCTTCTTCTTCCTCTTCATCGTCACAAGATTTAAAGCATCATCATGGCACGCCTCCGGATTCCAAAATTGGAAACTTAGCCGTCTGGACGCCATCTTTGGGTCTTCACGCATACCTCTGGGGCCCATCACTTGAGCTCCCAAAGATCGCACTTATGGCTGCACTCTTGGCTTGGAGCACCACTTGTCTCGTGCCTGCTGCTTTGCGCTACCTCGGTCGCCCATCAGACTCCAAACTTTGTGCGCATGTCTTTGGCGTACAAATCTACCATCGATGATACCGTTTATTCTCCGCCGCAAACCTTCTAGCCGACGCGATTAAACTCCACCATCCTTGTCCTCTCCTTTTTCAAGTCCCTTATAATGCCTTGACAATCCTCAACCACATTTCGCGATGCCGCCAACTCGAGCCTTTACTAGCTCCAACTCACGGATTTCGCAATTAGGCGATAACCTGCGCCATGATAGTGGTCGTGTTTTGTGCGGCTGCCATGGCATCACCGACGATTCGATTGTCACACTTTGCGCCGAGCACTCGTGCATCTCTGGGAGTCACTAAACTCCTTATGACTCCAAGGGCAACTTCGTTGTCCATGAGTATTGTGTCATTCATCGTCACGCCCTCTTGTCGAGCCAAAATAGGCATCCACGTTGGTCGCTTCCTTGACTCGACGTCAATTGGTTGAGCTAGGTTAAGATCGAGTGAAAATGGGAAAGGAGACGACATTTTCTTTTCCGATTTCTTTTCTTTTTCTCTTCTCTCTTCTTTTCTCTTTTCCTCTCTCTTTTCTTCTTTCTTTTCTCTCTTCCGTGTGGTGTAATTTTGTTTTTCTCCCTTAGTTTCCTTTATAGATATCAAACCCTAGCACCACCAAGCTCCATGTTTTTTGGCTTTCCCCGTCCCCAAAATAATTTGTCGCGACGCACTTTTCTCAACGAACGCGCTCAACAAAGTCTCGCGCCTTTCCATACCGCCTGCACTTTTGGCTGGGAAGCGCAAAAGCTCATGGCGCCTATGCGTCCGACACGTGGCTCTTGCTTGCTGCTCGAGACGACATATGGACCCCCGTTTAATCCACTTCCCACGTAAAAATAAAAACAAAAACAAAAACAAAAAAAATTTTAAATAATAAATAAATAAAAATTTAAACGTGTGGGCTTCTGATTTCATTGTGGGTCGGGTTTCACCGTGGTTTGGGTTTCAAATTGTGGGCTTTGGTCTTCAAATTTTTGGGTTTACTATGTGGTGTGTTTAGGGCTTATTGTTTCGTTTTTATTATTTTTATTTTATTTTATTTTTATTTTTATTTGTTTGGTTGTTTTGCATTTTTATTTTGTTTTGTATTTTAATTATTGTATTTTGTGATATTTATTTGCTTTAATACCTTTCATTTTTTTTGTTATGACATTGCTTGTGCTTAATTTTTAAACATTGAGGACAATGTTCATTTCTAAGTTTGGGGGTATTAGAGTTTAGCAAGAAAATTTGGTTTTTCTTAAAATAAAATTTAAAAAAAAAAATTTGTTTTTTGTTTTGTTTTATTTTTAGTCTTGCTTTGTTTTTATTTTGAGTCAATTTCCAACACATATGATGAGATTGTGATAAATGTTTGCATGATTTAAATGAAAATTGGATTTCTTTTATTTCAAAAAAAAAAAAAATTAAAATTTTTGGCATCGTTTCTAGCATGATATGTTCAAAACCCTCTTTACACTTGCCATTTGTTTCATAATTTTCCAATTAAAGGATTTGCATGATCCAAAGAATTGTATCAAGCATAAAATTAAACTTGTATAACCATATAATGTGAGCTTTTGAGCCTTGTGCTTCAATTCATGAGTGTTATACACATACTCTTATTTTCTTGTCATCTAAGTTGTTGTTTGATCTCATTATTCATTGATTTGGTTGAACACTTAAAAGTCATTCATTCATATTCAATTTAATTACATGACATTTAAGAAATGATATTAAGGCCTTCTTTGGATCGCTTTGTGCCTTTCAAGCTAACCTTATGCATGCTTAAGCATGATTTTTCCATTGTTAACCATTTTGAGCCTACATGTAAACCTTTTCTTTCATTTAACCAATTATATTTCCTCGCCTTAGCCTGAAAAACAAGTATTTACCTTTTCTAAGGAACTCATGAGCTTTAATTATGATGTGTTTTTCATACTAAGTTTGGGAAGGTATTATATATTGAAAATAAAAAATAAAAAAAAAAAATCACCCAATTGGTGGAAGAAAAGAGAATGTTGTGATTGTGGTTGATTGAAAATTCATTTTTGGGTTTCTTTATTGGCCTCAAAATAAATTGGTGGTTGTTCAATTAAAAGAAAGGAGTGTGAATTCTTATAAATGGAGGTATAAGGAGTTTTAAAAAAAAAAAAAAAAAAAAAAAAATCCTCATTGTGATGATTCGAAGTCTTGGAAAAATTGTTTTATGCTCTTACATTATGAGTTCTTTGACTTTGTGTTATCTATACCTTCATTTCTCACTCACCTTACACCCTTGGCCCCATTACAACCTATGATAAAGACCTAAATTGATCTTAAATGTCATGTGATTGAATTGCATCCATTTTCCTACTTTTAAGTGTTTAGCATCCTTCTTGAGATCATATAATGCAAGTTCTTCATCTTTCTATTGTGAGTTAATTCCTTATGGTTTAACTCTAATCTCATGTTTATAATCGAGTGATGCATTGTAGCCTCTTCTCGAGTGATTCATTTGTGAGAGGACAACTTTGGTGAGATTTGAAGTTGAATTTCTGCTTTGTATGATTTTTGAAATTGTGTGAAAACTAAGATTGAGAATTTGTTGCATTTGGCTATCACACTACTACACTTTGAGCATGTTATGTTTTGAACTTTGGCCACATTGTGAATAATGTCTAAAAAAGAGCTCTTATTGTTAAAACTTTGAGTCATGTGCATGAGTCATTTCTCTCGTAAAATGTTCGGAAATATTATTTTGTATTTGTTGTTGTATTTTTTTTTTTTTTTTTGTTTTCTAACTACTTTTGTTTTGTAGAGTCAAGAAACGTTTGTGGGTATCAGATCTCTGTTAAACCCTCAGAGACACAACTCCTCCTACTAGGGATGCCTAGAGGTTTAAAGGCTTGTTGCATATGCTCAATGCAATCGAGTTACTCACAAAGTGGTCTAATAAATTTATTTATTTATTTATTTTTATCTTTGTTTAGCTTTTGTTTTGCTCGAGGACTAGCAAAATATAGGTTTGGGGTTTAGGGTTAGGGTTTAGAATCTGGAAACCATAACTCACTTCATACATCAAACTACATGCAACTAGAGCTTGGTGCTCGTGGAGAGGATTTGCTGCTAAGAGATAAAGAAAAAGGTGCTTGTTGAAGGATTGGATTGTAGTCGCCTATAGGTGATAGATGAGCTAAGTCTTCTTTCGTTTTTCTTGTATTTCTTAATTGAGCAGATTGATCTCTCCTGGCTTGGTGCCCCCAGCTTTTTCCCTTGTTGGGTTTCAAGTTAACAAATCTTTGTGTATGTTTATATTCTTGTTGTCATTAGTTGTACTTGTCGCAGCCTTTGTTCAAATAACATCAAGATGTTAATGTGGATCAATACGTAGTTTCACCGTATTGATCCAAAACCAAAAGGGTAGTCTTTTCTTCCGCCTACTTCACCCCCTCTCGTAGGCTTTTAGAGCCAAGGGCTTGTTCTTACACATATGTAGCTAGTTTGCTTTTTATAAACTAATTGTTGTAATGACTAATTAGAAATGGTTGATGGCCTAAAATTGTACATAACTTAGGGTGATATGTATTTGATGGATGATGTGTGAATCATTAGGCAAGGGCCTTCGTCAGATGTGTGTAATGAGCATGTAGAGAACATAGATATACATGGCTCAGTCGAATGTGCTACATTCACAGAGGGATGTGCTACATTCATAGAGAAAGATACTCTCGCTACAATAATAGTTGTTTACGTTGTACAAGGGGTTGATCCTAAAGAGAAGGAAGATGACAAAGAATCCTTTTAAAGTGAAGCATCACCTCATTTTATAGGTTAAAAGTGTTGTTTGTACAATAATCAGTTTCTGAGTGTTTGGTAAATTTTTTTGTGAAAGCGCTATAAGCTGTGTATCATGACTAAAAAATACATTATGTTGAAATGACTTTTATGTTCATGTGTTTGGTAAAAGGAAAAACACTTTCACTTTCACTGATATATTTTTTTGTATTTAATATATTTCCATCACACTCTAAAAATTATTTTAATTATAAAATAAAGAAAGTATTCCATTAAAAATAAATATATTGTAAATAATATGGTCATAAAAAAAATTAAGCTAGTCATAAACAAGTAATCATATACATTTCTAAGTAGATGAACTCATTAAACTTGCGGCTATATGATTTCTCAATTCCTCAATTTCTTGTGTTACAAGACCATTTTCTTGTTGTGCATCAACCTCTCTCTCAATCTCTTCACCTTGAATACCATTTAGGTTTTTTTTGTAGACAATTGTTTAAGAAATGATTGATTGGATTCAACCCACTTTTGTAATCTATCTGAACTTAACCTTTAAGTATTTAATAGGGTGCATTAGATTCTTAACTATGCATAATGAACCAAGTTCTTTATGTTCATTTGCACAACTATTTATCATGGCTCAGTACCATAAATTCCTTACTAGAAGCACTAAACCAGAAAAATAGAAACAAATATAAAAATTCCAAATCAGAGGTGTGGAGAGATGCTTTGCTAATGAGCAGAAATATGCAAGTTGCTCTGCTAATCAGCAAAACATTTCCCTTCTAGCACACAAAGAAGTAGCAGCACATGACTTTGCAGATAAACTCAAAGCTATGAACCATGAGCAATGATGAAGACATAATTGAACTGTCATCAGAGAGGCAACATGCCTCCGTTCCAAAATGATTAACAAAGAAATAGAAGCCATTGATGAATGAAATTGGTAACACTTATGCATTTCATCTATATTGATTTTTTACCTGCAACATCTCCCAATTCAGGGTTGAGTTTAACCGCATCCAGTAGCTACAAACATGTTAACTAAAATGCACTAAGATTAAACCCAGAAAAAGAAAAAATGAAATAGAGGAAGAACATTGAGTTTGTCAGGAGCTGCTAACAATTGCCTAATATATACAAATTAAAAAATAGAGGAGCATAATGTTTACGCCTAATTACATGAGAATCTCAAAATGAGACAGGCCCAGGAAATAGACATGTTCTACTGCGTTTCCGCATTCTTAGTTTTCCCTATAAATTAAAGTGAAATGGAATAAATATATCTAATTTGTCTCTTACTAGAGTCTTGTCCCTTTGCTTCGATTGATCCAACAAAAAAAAAAGAACGAATGGAAGAGAAGAGAAGAGAGATGGGAAGAGAGGGCGTGAAGAGTAAGATTGAAGCGTGAGCAAGGGCAGAGAACGTGAAATTTAATGAGGGTATTTTTGGAAGTATGAAAGTTTCATTAAACACCCAGCGCCTCCTCAATCTGATTTCCTCAAAATCAGAAAATGAAAGCAGGTGTATAGTTTTCTCTCACATCAATTTTTAACAGTAAGTGATTTTTTTCATAGTTTACCAAACGGGCTGTAAATATGGGGTCAATTAGCGCTTAAAAGGAACCAAAAGATCACTGGCATGAAAAATATAGAAAGCAAGGGACGAGAATATGTTGATGGTCACCTATAAATCGTTCCCAAAAATGTTAGGGCACGTTCGGTAACGTTTTCAAAGAATGTTTTCTGAGAATGAAAACAAGAAAATGAATTTGCATTTTTAGGATTCGAAAATGCGTTTGGTAGATTAATTGGAAAACATATTTAGAAAATAAAAGCAGTGAAAACATGTCTGGTAGGAAAATTTGAGAATAATAATATGTGAGTTATTTTTCAAGTATATTTGTACTCATTTCTCGTTCTAAAAGAATTTTTAAATAAAGGCTAAAATTATTATAAACAATAAAATATGTATAATTAAAAAAATCATAATGTTAGAAAAACCTAGATAATCAATTCTGTTATCTTTAGTTTAAAATAAATATTTAAAGAAAAATATGAAATTGAATAATACATGATGGTTTTATCATAAAATTAATATACACTAGTGTAACAAAATAAAATAATGAAGTGCAATGAAAAAAATGAAAAAAAAAATTATGACCAACAAAAAAAATGAAAAATGAAAAAAAAAAAGCAATCAAACCAATACACTGGGTAGAAAATAAAAACGATAATTTGGTGTTTTCAGTTTTTGTACATAAGTTTGAATTTGTTTTCAGAAAAAGAATTACAGTGAAAATGAAAACGACATACCAAAAGCGTTTTTAGTAGAAAATGAAAACAGAGTCTTAAAAACGTTACAAAACAACCCCTTAGTTTTCATAGCAACCTATCTATACATTAGTAGTTTTGTTGGACCAAAAATGTATTGGGTAAGCATACAAAGTATTGGTTAAATTTTTTTAACCATCTATTTCAGTTGTTTAATTTAAAAAAATTGTGAATTGGCGAACGTGCAGTGAACTATAGTAATATAAGTATAAATATGCAACTATTCTCGACCACACAACTTGAAGATGTGCGGTTTCTTGTACCCAAAAATTTGAGCTATGCAGTTCTAATTCCCAGCACACTCTTACCTCAATTCCATATGATTTAGTAAACAACTTTAACAGGAATATGAAATCTAACTCTCCTTAATCAAACTCATCCTTAATTCAATTCAATTCCTCCTAACCCTATTACGGATTAGTAAATATGTCAAAAATCTCATTGAAAGTGACTCTAACAATCTAATTTTGTCTTTTTCTCAAATTTCATGATTCATCTTTCTTCCAGTTTAATTTCACAAGTAATTGAACTCCTCATTATTGCTAGTGATTGATATTTTTATTTCTTTTTCTTTTTAAAATTTTGTTTTTTTATATTCTCTTTAGGTGCAGTGAATTGAATGAAATATCCATGTATTTAACAAAAAATTTAACGACGTTAGACATATGTGGTAGATTACAACACTTTATAAAGTTCAACTGATTAAAAATTAAAATTAAAAGTTTAGGTGGCAATATTAGTGCGACTAAAAGTTCAAATCGTATTTATACAAATCTTCCAAACACAATTAATGGATAGTTTGGGGCTAGCCCAGGATAAGAAAAGAAAGCACAATAACGTAACGAATCCCAGAAGAAAAGATATCCGATACAAAAATGTCGATCAGGATCAGGACCCAATCAGCACCCGACCCGGAACCATCTAGCCCGATCCCAAATCTTAGTTGCAAGTCGGCGACCGTTTGCCCCCTCCGGCTTACTTCTCGTTAAACCCGTTCTTCCTATATCGTCAGAGCTGAAACCCCTAACCAATTCCAAACCCTAGACCTAGGGTTTATCCTTTCCAAGCTCTCTCTCTCTCTCACACACACATATCCAATTTAGGGTGTTGTTCACTGCAACCAAACCTTACAAATTTTCAAAGATGTCGAAGAGAAAATTCGGATTCGAAGGCTTTGGCATAAACAAGCAATCGACTTTCAACTTCGAGCGGTCCCAGCAAGCGCCTCAGCGACTCTACGTGCCTCCGTCATCGCGCGGACAAAGCCACGACAACTACGAAGACACCGACCTTGACAACATCGATTACGATGATAACGATGGTTCCAAGGACCCTGGCAATAACAACAATGACGATGAAGGTGGCGGTGGCGGCGAAAATGACGAAGTTGACCCTCTCGACGCGTTCATGGAGAGCATTCACGAGGAGGTGAGGTCGGCGCCGCCGCCGAAGCCGAAAGAGAAGGCTGAGAAGTACAAGGACGATGAGGAAGATGATCCTATGGAGAGTTTTTTGAGGGCCAAGAAGGACGTGACGCTGACGCTGGCCTCCGATGCGTTACACGCTGGATACGACTCCGACGAGGAGGTCTATGCGGCTGCGAAGGCGGTGGATGCGGGGATGTTGGAGTACGATTCGGATGATAATCCCATTGTTCTGGACAAGAGGAAAATCGAGCCGATTGCAGCTCTCGATCATAGTTCGATCGACTACGAGCCCTTTAATAAGGATTTTTACGAGGAGAAAGAGTCAATTTCAGGTAAATTCAAATCAAGCAACTTAGAAGTTTGTTTCTTTTTTAATAATTCAATTAGTTGGTCTGAATTTAGTAGAAATGTACTTCAATATTTTAAATTTGAATGACAATGAAAATATTTGATTGGTAGAAGTTCTTAAGTAGAAATTTGAATTGGAAGGATGTAGTTTATGGGCAGATTTTCCATAATGAAGATTGATTAACTCATGTTTTTCCTTATTTAGGAATGAGTGAGGAGGATGTTGCTGAGTACAAGAAGAGCTTGGCCATCCGTGCATCGGGTTTTGATGTACCGAGGCCACTTAAGACATTTGAAGAGTGTGGATTTTCTTCACAGCTCATGAGTGCAATAAAGAAACAAGATTATGAGAAGCCTACACCTATACAGTGCCAAGCTCTACCCATAGTTCTTTCTGGGAGAGATATCATCGGTATTGCAAAAACTGGTTCTGGAAAGACTGCTGCCTTTGTCCTTCCCATGATAGTCCACATTATGGATCAGCCGGAACTTCAGAAAGAAGAGGGTCCTATTGGAGTGATATGTGCACCTACTAGAGAACTGGCGCACCAAATATACTTAGAGGCCAAGAAATTTGCTAAATCACATGGGATACGTGTCTCGGCTGTATACGGTGGAATGTCTAAGCTCGATCAATTCAAAGAACTTAAGGCAGGATGTGAGATAGTTGTTGCTACTCCTGGGAGATTGATAGACATGCTTAAAATGAAGGCACTGACGATGCTAAGGGCAACTTACCTAGTACTTGATGAGGCTGATCGGATGTTTGACCTTGGGTTTGAGCCTCAAATTAGGTCTATTGTTGGTCAGATTCGGCCAGACCGACAGACATTGCTCTTTTCTGCAACAATGCCCCGTAAAGTTGAAAAGTTGGCCAGGGAGATTCTCTCTGATCCAATAAGAGTTACAGTGGGTGAGGTGGGAATGGCCAATGAGGATATCACTCAGGTTGTTCATGTAATTCCTTCTGATGCTGAGAAGTTGCCCTGGCTTCTTGAGAAGTTACCTGGAATGATCGATGAGGGTGATGTTTTAGTATTTGCTTCAAAAAAAGCTGCAGTGGATGAGATCGAATCACAGCTTTCCCAGAAAGGTTTTAAAGTCACAGCTCTGCATGGTGACAAGGACCAGGCATCTCGGATGGATATTTTGCAAAAATTTAAATCTGGCATTTACCATGTTCTTATTGCAACTGATGTTGCTGCTCGTGGTCTTGACATCAAGTCAATTAAGTCAGTTGTGAACTTTGATATTGCAAAAGACATGGACATGCATGTCCATCGAATTGGTAGAACAGGTCGTGCTGGTGATAAAGATGGGACTGCATACACTCTTATAACTCAGAAAGAGGCACGGTTTGCTGGGGAATTGGTTAATAGCTTGGTTGCTGCGGGTCAGAATGTCTCTATGGAGCTCACGGACCTTGCAATGAAGGTAATTTCGTAGTACTATTAACATATTGTTATGGTTTATATATTCAGTTTATGCATGCATCCACCTATTCTTTTAGAGCTGGTGGCTTTAACCGAAGTTTTGCAGTCCTAATAATGCATTATCTTCTGAGTCCAGGAAAATACAAGTTATTAGATATAGACATCTAGATAAGTACATCTTGATGCAGGGCAGCGGCTATAAGCTGCTGTCCAGCGACCCAAACATACCCAAAATACAGAGAATAGAAGGATAAAGCAGTAGAATCGAAGTTGGAACGAAGATAATTGAGTTCTAGGGCAAAATCCCAATAGAAACTCTACAGACTAAAATCTGAAATTATATTCATCAACAAAAACTCAATACAAGAGTCTCTAAATAGCCTATTTATACTAGAATATAGAAAACCTAATTGACATAGGAAATTAAAAACCCAAACAGGAAATTGAAACAAATCCTAGTAAGAATAGGAAAACAAAAGAAGTAACTAATAATTTAAGGTAAATAGAACCCTAGCCCTAACTGACTAAAGGCGCAAGTGCTTTTGGAGAACCCTATAGATGCTCCTGCATCAAACTCCCCTGGTTGGAAAAGACTCGTCCTCGAGTCTAGATTGTCATCATTGAAGACTCCATGAGAAAACTGAATTCTTCCTTTCCAAACAAAGAGATATTTTGAATATCGAACCATTCTTGAACACTTATGATCATTCTCTTGCATCAATTCCACCAGGTTGAGAAGAATTTGTCCTCGAATTCCAAAGTTGTGATGAAAATTGTCCAAACAGAACCTCCGCTTGCATAAACAATCTATAGAACTTTGGCCTTGAAATTGAACCTTCCCACTCCAAAGAAATAGATACTTAGAATATTTAATCCTTCTTGAACAATGCCAGTTATTTTCTGCAGCTAATCTCTGAGCCCAAAAACTATTCAATCCAAAAGCCAGTAGGTTGATAAGGTCAACGTAGTTCTTGTTAGCCTGTAAAGTAAAAGAATCCACCCCAAGAAAATCAACATACTCATAAGTATCAGTTTCTAAAGCATCCATTGGGTCTCGGAAATTTGGGGATATTTGCGCATCTTCAACGATTCCTTCAAGAATTCCTTGTATCACCTTTCCTTCAAAGGTGAATGGATTGTGTTGTTTCAAAAGTTCAAACCCAACTTCCTCATGAACCACTGTCTTCAAGATTACACTAGATTCATCTTGCGTACTCTCACCAAATACTTTGTCAAAAGTTTTCTCAAACCCAAAACAAATTTCACAATCCTCGTCTAAACAACGATCAAATATGGGAGGGATATCTAAATTTACGAAACTAACTAAAGAATTAGAGTGAACCGCTCCTTCCAATCCACCTCGATCACCATCGCCATGGTTTCCAGCTTCATGAAAGGGGTTTACCTCTTCTTCAAAGTCATCCTTACGACCACCTTCCGGTATGTCTAAGGGTTTGCGGCTGCGTTCCGGAATCTCCATATAGGCATCCGCGTGTTCCTCTCGACAACTCTTCCATCCTACGCCACACTCAGCCATCTCTGATTGTTGGGCATGGTTCCCTTGTCCACGACCTCGAGCATGTCCAACCATGGTGTGGAGCAAGGATTAACTTAGGCTCTAATACCAATTTGATGGAGGGCAGCGGCTATAAGCTGCTGTCCAGCGACCCAAACATACCCAAAATACAGAGAATAAAAGGATAAAGCAGTAGAATTGAAGTTGGAACGAAGATAATTGAGTTCTAGGGCAAAATCCCAATAGAAACTCTATAGACTAAAGTCTGAAATTATATTCATCAACAAAAACTCAATACAAGAGTCTCTAAATAGCCTATTTATACTAGAATATAGAAAACCTAATTGACATAGGAAATTAAAAACCCAAACAGGAAATTAAAACAAATCCTAGTAAGAATAGGAAAACAAAAGAAGTAACTAATAATTTAAGGTAAATAGAACCCTAGCCCTAACTGACTAAAGGCCCAAGTGCTTTTGGAGAGCCCTATAGATGCTCCTGCATCACATCTGCCAGTGTCTGTCTCATAAATAAACTACATTTATGTGCACTCCATTATATAGGTGCATAGGTTGGTCCTGATCAGTAGTGCACTTTGAGTGACTGATATGGATTTGATGAACTGTTTTGTCGTTCAAGACCACATTTTGCAAAGCTTTAGTATGTCGTTGGAATTAAAGGGCTGTATGGATGGTTGAATGCCGTCAGGATTACCCATTGCTGAAAAAGTGCCTAGTTTTGATAGTTAGACAGTTTGTAGTACTCCCATCTTGACTTGTAACCAGTTCTACATTACAAAGAGTTCTTGGGGTGTATGTGTGGATTGAAGAATAGAGATTAATTGAAAGCTCAAGCTGAGTCCTATCTAGAGAATATTTTATGGACTTATTATGTAGTGGGGCGTTAGCGTAGTGAGGTGTTTTATCTTAAAGCGGATTATGCAGGCCCCTTTAAAATAAGAAGCGAGTTCTACCAAATGCAGGAGAGTCCTATTTAAGGCTGTACCTCCTAGCCCTGTGTAGAAACAGGCCGTTAGTATATTATCACATATTTTAGATATTAATGCACCAGTTATCATATGGTTCCACATGCACTAATATTACATAGTTTTACAATACAAGAGCCATTGATGCAGAATGTCCTCAGTTCCGGCCGTAGGATTTTAATGTTTGTTTTCTACCTGTCCTGTAGCTTTGTGTTTCGTATCTATCATACACTACAATACTATTCATGCTGTTTGTTTTTTTGTTTTTTTTGGGTAGTATCAGTTTCTATCTCCTATGTGTATGTGTATCTTTATGTTTTATTGAGGGTGTCATTGTCTCCTGTGTGGAACTTCTGATGCTCTCCCTTACTATGTTTCTTGTTTTATCGTAAATGTTAGTATGAGATCTTACATTTCAGATCTAACATGCTGTATTTTAATGGGATTTACCGTGTAATTTATCAGGATGGCAGATTCAGGTCTAAACGTGATTCAAGAAAAGGAGGTATAAATTGTGATCATATTATAGCTGCTATTTTTGAAGATGCTTTTGCAAGATAAGGATACTCACTTTTGCTGGGTTCTTGTAGGAGGCTCATTACATATTATATTAGCCTTTTCTAGCATTTCAAATTATTATAGTGTATGGGTTCTGCAGGTGTAAAGAAGGGTAGAGGGAGGGGCGGTGGTGGTGGTGGTGGCGGTGGCGGTAGAGGTGTGCGTGGGGTGGATTTTGGTCTGGGTATTGGATATAATTCGGAATCCAATAATTCTTCATCTCATACTCCTACTAGTCGATCTGCTGCAGTAACTTCTCTGAGGACAGGAATGATGTCTCAGTTCAAGACCAAGTTTGTTGCTGCTGCATCAAACTCTCCAAGTCAGGGTTCAGGGAACAGCTCTAGTGTTCCCCAGAGACCAGCATTAAGAGGATTTGTATCTGGTGGCTCCATTGGCGGGGACATATATAGAACTCAGGCAACGAATACGGTTACTCCTGCTCCTACATCAGTCGTAAACATATCTTCTCAGTACTCTGGAGAAAATGCAAGTCAGAAGCCTTCTGAAAGGTTAATACGTTGTTCTGGTTCTCTTCAATTAGAGTTGTCCATGTTTGCCCTTATTTAATTGTGGTGCTGATCAGGTTCATTTGTTGTCTCAATTGCAGTTCTAGAGATAAACCTAGAGAACGTCGGAGGCGCTCTGGTTGGGACTGTTAGTCATACAGTTGAAGAACACCACTCTCACATAAATGAGAACTCTTGGTTTTGTTGTAGATCAAGTCCTGATATGCCTGTATTATGTTGATCTTGGTAAGTTATATTTTTATTTTTTATTTTTGGTCAAAGGTGTATGCTTGTACTTTTTACTTCACTCAGAAATTGGCTTCTGCATCTAGATCAATCAATTTGGTCAATTTCTCAATGTGTTTTTAAGTTAACAAAGATAATTTAGTGAACTTGATTGACTTGCTGCAGAAATAGTGGATGATCTTTTGTGCTTGTACCACTTATGGTAAAATAGTTTGACCCATTCTTTTATTTCTTGTGTATTGGTCTGCAGCAAACCTCTGCTTTGTATTGGTCTGTACATCCGCTTCTTGATTTCAAATAAAATGGCTTCAATTAAACTCTCTGCAAGATTAGTCATACCTCTATTTCTTTTTCACGCTGTTGCAGATCAAGGAAATTACTTGTCCCAAAATTAAATGTTAAAAAAGGAAAGGAAACAGAGTGTTGCAGATGATGTGCTTTACATAAACGGTATCTCATGTGTGCCCAATGTAATATTTTTCCAAAAAAGAGAGGTTGAGTGGGAAGATGCAGAGTGCATATTTCTTTTTTTCTCTGTACATCCCTAATGTCAGCAATTTAGGTGTTTTGTAAATTTATTTTGCCGGAAAAAAACGCATCGTTGAAATTAACCTTGTCATTTGACCCCTTCATATGCAAGAAACATTCCCTGTGTGACATTTGACCCCTTCGTTGAAATTAACCTTGTCATCGTTGAAATTGTACATAAACTTATTTCATTTGGAAATAGACGAGCAATTTACAAAGAGAAGTTACGAGATTAGAAAATCCTAATTCTATGGCTTAGATGTTTTTGGATCAAGTGGTATTAGAGCTCCAAATTTGAGATGGTGGCAGCGATTTATGGTCTTAACTCGCGACCGACGCAAAACTTTTTATGAACTTGTAGGTCATTTACTTATGCATAGAAAGCCAAGTCCAAGAAAGGTGCCATGTCATAAGAAAACTGAAGGGAAATGCCTATTGGTGATCGTGTTTCTCCTGAGTTATCTCATGACATGTCGGGTTTGTACGCGCAAGTAAATGACCTACAAGCTTTCCATAAGAAATTTTTTTTGTGTCAGTCGTGAGTTAAGACCATCAATTATGTCACCCGAAAGGAAGAAGAGCTTCTATGCTTATCTATTTTATTCAGAATTCATGTTTATATACAAGTTGGTTACCCCAAAATAGAATACTAAAATTTGCAAATTGGTTGTAAACCATCAACTTTAAATGGTTTAAAAGCTCGAATGAATTTAAGCCTTCAATTACGAACGGTTTATCCGTATTTGCTTAAGGCCACAAATCACGACCGGTTGTGTAACATTATAATCATTTTTGAAAAGATCCTCGGGAATCTGTACAAGTAGAGAGAGACTTTTATGCAACGGGAATAACACTTTTTGCTATCCCCGATCAATAATGCAATGACACGGGGGATAAGTTTTCCACGTGTCATTGCATTATTGACTAGGGATAGCAAAACACAAGAAAGTTTTTCTGGTATGCATGATATTCAAGATTAGTGTTGGGAGCTTAACATCATCAGCCTCATATATGTGAATAAAAATGGTTGACAAAAAAACTTATTTGTCATGTGGTCAAAAACACATCAGGAAAGTCCCACAAACGCGATTTGAGAATTCACAAAAACCAGTTAATTCTCATTGAACAAATATAATTACACAAAAATAGTAAACAAATGTCCTATTTTCTTGTTTGATTACAATCTTCTAGTATCAATATACGACATAGGATAAATCTGTTCCTTGGCCTAGAAGAAGCTGTTACCAAAGAAAGGAAATTTTGACACGAGAGATCTTTTTCGCAAGCCTATTTTCAATTGGCTATTGTTATTTACAGCACCAGGCTTTTAGATACAAGAAAGGAGCTGCGCAACTATCTAGTTATGTCCATACGAGACACATCCTTTCAAATCTAGTAGTATGATATATATGTATCTCCAGTTGCAAATGAATGCTACAGTGTTTCATGCCTTGGGGCATTGCTGTACATTAGTGTTTCCAGTGAATTCTCTGCGTCGTGTGGCGTTAGGGCAGATGTCCAAGCACGGCTCCTTGAGAGTGGTATCATCTTCAGGAAGCGGAGGGAGAATCCCGAATTTAAACTGCCATATTGGGAGTTCAATAGAGAGTTCAATGCCGGAGAATCAATATGTTGAAATGATGAGTGTGTAGAGAGAGGTATTGGGTTAACCTGGCAGCTATAGTCGCTGAAGTTTGGCTCCATCACTAAAGGAACACCCATGTAATCTTTCATGAAAGCCTGGACCAATCATGTTTATGCAATTAGAGTCACCTCCTCTACATAATCAAAACCGTTTTTTTTTTCTTTCTTTCGGCTAGCGTTTGACAGAAAACATTAAAAGAGAATTACTGACCTGAGTAGGAAGCTTACAAGTATTCACACATATACCGACGCATTTGCTTTGCTCCAAGTACTTACATTTCTCTACGAACACCTAAACCCTCCCATCCCATAACCATTCATCATCCGAGGAGCTTAGCTTAAAACATGAGAAAAAAGAAGAAATACATATTGGATAGGTGACCAGACCGGCCACCACTCACCCCACTATTCCACGAGGTGCCGTCGGGTAAGTCGACAGAATTAACAGTGCAGGGTCCCATGAGCCATTCACAAGTAATTGCAGTCACCCTTGCTTCAGTTCAAAATAATAATAATAATATATCCAATGAGTGAGGAATAGGAAATACAGACCAACCATGATGGCAGCTACTTTTCCGCCTTGTATGGGTGCTATTAGCAACTTATAAAGTTGTAGCAGCATTGGTGGAAACAGGGATCTCAGTATTCTCACCTGTTAATCAAGCACAAACCCATCATCATCATCCAATGTCCTAAGAAAACAAATCACACTCTGACACGCATTCATAAATTTTTTATTTGCAGCTAAAAAAAAGGACATTGCTAGCTAGAAGGAGACATTCCCGCAAATCACAAATTGGCATATATGTAAAATTAATTCATAAATAACATAATCTTTTACGCATATATCAAACTTGTATCGGCAGAAAAGTAGAAGTTCCTATTTACATATACGAGATAATACGTAAAAAAGTCGTTAAAAAAAGAGGAGAGTAGTGAGTACTGCAGCTTCTTTAGTGTGAGAATTGGTTGGACTTTTGAGCATAAGCCGGGTTTTCCGGAATCCCATCCAACTTCGTCCACCATTTTTTTCCGAAACAAATTCAGAAACACTTGATCCATCACTCCACCACCCTTCTTCTCTTGCTTCTCCTGTATTTCGGACTGAGGCTCTTTTATCTGCATCATAAATAATTAAAACATAACAATTAAAAATTCAAAAAACAAAAAAAAATTCTCACCAAAGAAGACGAGACCCGAAAGCGTTGGCTTCGGAGATGCTGAGGTTTGGGTAGGGACTGCGAAGGCCATGAGCAAATGGTTGCGGGACGAACAACAGCCAAAGCCTTCATTTTTCCAGAGATGAAATTCCAAATGCTTGGAACTTGGACTTGTCTCTCAATAATCAATTATGGCCGGGTCTGGGCCTCAACCCATGACCCAGCCCGTTTAAATGAGAAAGATGGCGACGCAAAACGCAGCGTCTTGAATCCACCCAATTTGAAGCAAGGTTTAAATCCTAACAGAAATACCGATCGTTAAACCCTACCAAAACCCTTGGCTTTGAGGCAGAGAGAATTAACTCTGAAGAAAATGAATTCTAGCCGCTCGATATCCGCCGGCACTTGGCTGGTGAGGAAGCTTTGCACGGCTGTTGAGGCTGCGACGGAGGCGGCGCCGAGTCGGCCTGGAAATCCCAATAGATTGTACCGCAGGCTATCGGCTTTGGGAGCCACCGGAGGCAGCGTGGCGAAGACGTTAAATCAGTACATTAAGGAGGGCAAAATGTTGAAGAAGTACGAGCTCGAGAGCTGCATCAAGGAGCTCCGCAAGTACCGCAAGTTCCAGCATGCCTTAGAGGTTAAGCCTATTTCCGCTTCTATCCTTCTCCTTATTTGCTTCATTTTGATCTCAAATTCAAAATTACTTACAAAATTTGGTGCTATTTCGTGGAATTTTAGGTGTTTCAATTCCAATCGACCTTATTTTTAATTCCATTGCTCATTGCTTATTGCTTATTTGTTGGTTAATAGATTTCAAGGTAGTGACTAGTAGTTTGTTTTGTTGTTGATTTGGTTTTTTATTAGTGCAGATAATGGAATGGATGGAGTTTAGGAAAATGAATTACTCAAAAGCTGACTTTGCCATACGTTTGGATCTTACGTCCAAAGTGAAAGGGATAGAGGCAGCTGAGGATTACTTCAGCAGCCTATTGCCATCTTTAAAGGATCGATTTACTTACGGAGCCCTTTTGAACTGTTATTGCAAGGAACTGATGGAAGAAAAGGCATTGGCTATATACGAGACGATGGATGAGTTAGAATTTGCTTCCTCTTCTTTGGTCTTTAACAATCTCATGTCTATGCATATGAGAAAGCAGCAACCAGAGAAAGTGGCTACTTTAGTGCAAGAAATGAAGCAGAGGAACATCCCTCTGGACACATTTACGTACAATATCTGGATGCAGAGCTATGCGTCTTTGAACGATTTTGAAGGAGTAGAAAGAGTCTTGGAGGAGATGGAAAAACAAGATGGGAAAAAATGCAGTTGGTCAACGTATAGTAATCTGGCTGCCATTTATGTTAAGGCTAAGTTTTTTGACAAGGCTGAGCTAGCCCTTAAAAAGTCGGAGGAAATGATGAAACCCCTGAAGCAGCGCCATACATACCATTTCTTGATTAGCCTCTATGCCTGCACTTCTAATCTAGGTGAGGTCAAGAGGGTATGGGAATCCCTCAAGAAAGCTTTCCCAGCAACCAACAATATGAGCTATCTTATCATGCTTCAGGCCCTCTGTAAGCTAAACGATATTGAGGGCTTAAAAGAATGTTTTGAGGAATGGGAGTGCAATTGCTCCAGTTATGACATGCGACTGGCAAATACTACCATTCGTGGTTACCTCAGTCAGGACATGCATGAAGAAGCAGCATTGGTCTTTGCAGATGCCTGTAAGAGGATTAAAGGGCCTTTCTTTAAGGCTCGGGAAATGTTCATGGTTTACTTCTTGAAACACTGTGAGGTGGATTTGGCTGTTAGCTATTTGGGAGCGGCTGTTTCAGAAACCGTGGATGAGGAATGGCATCCATCCCCAGATACCACAAGTGCATTTTTTAAGTATTTTGAAGAAGAGAAAGATGTTGAAAGTGCTGAGAAATTTTGTAAGATTCTGAAGCGTCTAAATTGCCTCTGTTCCAATGAGTATTATTTGTTGCTTAAGACTTACGTAGCTGCTGGAAAATTGGATCCTGAGATGCGTCAAAGATTGAAGGAAGAAGATATTGAAATAAGCCCCGAGCTTGAGAGTTTGCTTGAAAGAGTTTCCCCTGAGTAGATTGACTGCATCGAACAGGCCCCTATGATTTTAACGCATTTTCACTTCTTTAAATTAGACGTTGGAATCTTTAACATTAGATATTTCTAGTGTTCTTTAAGAGTGCATATACCTTATGATTGCATAAGTTGGGGCACCTAGGTTGGGACAACGTCTTTTCTTTGATGCGGCTACCATCGTATCAATATGCTAGTAGGTATGCATAGTTTTCTTCGATACGCATGCTTTTGCTTTTAACTTTAAGCATGACAATCGATGTTTCCAATGCCACATTTGTAGTACATTTTGCATGTGCAGATATATTCATCGTTTGTTAGAGATGAAGTCTGTTCTCCTTTTATCCCTCTACCCTTGTGCATGTGCATGAAGTTTGTGTATGCTGATATCATTGTCTGAAATTTAATCTTACCTGTGTGGTTGTGTGACTTCTGTATTGAAGTCATGGTACTTAGTTGAAGAACTTTTATTTGTTTCGCGGTAACAAGTTCTGTGCTTGCAACTGGCATTGTTGAGCAGCTAATTCCTTTTGAGAACTCTGAGGGACAGAGATTCACGCTGTTTAATCGAACTTCTGTAGGCTGTAAGGATCCCTGGATCTGTTGCTGCATCTCACCCCTTGGCCCTCACAGCCTTCTCAAGCTTGAATTCTGAGCCGCTTTTAAATGTGTCTGTAAATGATAAAACACTTTGGATAAGCACATGTTTCTCTTTTTCTTTTTGCCAGTGATAAGCAGATGTTTCTCAGGGAGCTGTATTCGTCGACTATTATTATTTGTAAAATGTATTATCATAATTACTTCGTTCCTTAATGATTTAAGATTCTTTGTTTTTAATTTTATGTAATGCAATTATTTGTTGAGGTGTAAATTCCTGGTAGAACCGACTTTCAACCTTTTATAAGGTCCTATTTAAACAAAGAATTATTGGTATACACGGATGTTACCTTTAGATGGTGTAACAAAATCTTTCGAGTTTTTTTGGGTCTGAATTGTATTGCCCAAAAATATTGTGATGAAACTTGTAGAAAACGCAGAATGACAAAATACCATAATCTCTGGAAAGATAATGCCATTTAAAAAAAAAAAAAAAACTAAATCACAACTTTTTGCGTTGGTTAGATTTGAAATAAAAAAATGGCATTTGATAAGCATATCGGAGGTTGCTGGTACTTCAGAAAACAAAAAACCTATGCTCTCTCTCTCCACAGTTTGCAGCAGTTCACATGAATTCCACGTCTTCTTCTTGATGTTCTAGAACAATGGTGGCAAGAGCAAGTCTATATGCTGAAGATCTCAAATTCCTGACAAGGACATAAATTTCCTTTCGTCTTTGCTTTGCTGGCTTCGAATCCCATTGTTCTTCTCTAAGACGAGCAAGTACAACTGCCTCACAAAAAGCTTCTGCTACTGGCTTCTTGCTGCATATAAAAATTCAATGCGACATAGTCAAGACAAATAATAAATGTAAAGAACGATAGAAACAAAAGCTGGGCGTTGTGATGTAGCAGGACTGCAAACTAACCTCCCTCGAACAAAACCAGTGGTGACAAAGCCTATTGGCCAACGATGAGATTCTCTACCAATAGTGTCCATTGGTATTTGGAGTTCCCACTTACCAGAAGATTGCTCTTTGAAGTACGATGTCACAGCCGATTGAGGAATTTGAAGTCCTCCATCGAAACTCTCTGACCTACAAGACACACACATGATGCTATTGTTATTTTATATTTAAAATTATTGGTCTGGAGCATGGATATTACTATGAAATACAGATAAACATCTTTCAAAAATAGCCACAAAACTTACAAGCCACTCCCAAGATTATAATTATCAACGGTCGCATTTAAATTTCAGTAAACTTTCATCAAGGCAAGTTCTGATGGTAATGAGGCATAATCTAACATAAGTCAATATATCTCTCAAACTATACTGCCTTTATCATGGCCCAGGCCCATCAGAGCAGACACATTCAATCAAGTTATCAACCACCAACACATCAAGACACCCCTACTAGAAAATAAAAGACGGAGGAAATTACAAGCGCCGCCAAGTGCAAATATAATCATAAGAAGCTAATAGGAAATCAATGGAAGGAATAAATCAGAAAATTTCAGAATAAAAAGTCCAAAGAAAAAAGGACTACCTCTTCCACATTGATATGTCAGTCAGTTGAGGTGCACAAACGACTGCTCCCTCTTCAAGAAAACCTTCCTTGTAAGCATGGAGTAATACCCTAACAAAATATAATTTATGATTGTACTTCAATTTGTTAATTCCATTTTGGCCCAGCCCAAGCTTGCTTTCATCCCTCATAAACTTAGTAAAACTTGTCTGCTTATCCGCCACATGAGGACATATACGTAAATGACAGCCTTGAGTTTCATTCAAGAAATTTGTCAGCGAAACAGACGTCCGTGCTATAGAACCATCAAATGAATTACCATGACAGGCAGCTAATGTAGGATCACAAAGTCCACAGTCCGCTGAGTGAGATGATGAATTGCTTCTGATGCCATTTTCCTGCTTAAAAATTTCGTCTTCTCCAGCTGTAGTGGATCCTTCGTTTAAAGCAGCTCTGATAGTGTGCCATGGGGGTAGAATGGGAACCCTCAAAGGTCTTAAAGCTGGAGGACGAAGTTCCTCCTTTAAGACTAGAGGCAATAGCTTCAGTTTCCTTGAGGCATAAATATGCAGTGCAATCAGGAAAATCCGAAGGAAAATATGGCAATCCCACCTGCAAAATAGAGGAGACTCACATGTGACATTTGACAAACTGATATTAAAGATTATAGATATGAAGTTCACATGCTTACTTCACTTGAAATCAAGTGCTTCTCCCTCAAGCCCATTGCGTGAGCCCCCTTGGAGACAAGAGAAATCCAAAATGCCTTCACCCAGCTTAAGGGAAGGATAACAGACCATCTGTAAGGCAATAAGAGATTGAATTCTAAGGTAACTATACAAATAGATCAAAAATCAATAGAAAATAAATTGATGAACTGATGCCATTTTAAGGCAGGTCAGAAAAATTGATTGTCACATTCTGCTACCCATAAAATTCAGAACTTCAAATATGAATGATCAATTATTGCACAAAGAGCCAATGGTAAACATTGAAGTCATGATTTTCATGTTTCAGATAAGAAATAGATATGGATCTTGTTAATATACCTGAATCACAAACAAGCATGAGACTCTACAGCTTTTTTTTCTTATGAGAAACATAATATATTAACAAGTGGAAAAATACAAACATACAATTCAGAGGACATTGTGTCCACTGAAACAAGCACGTAAGAGCTAGCATTAATACAAGAACATAACATTATGCAGCAATTAATTTAACCCACATAACGCTAAATGAAGAATAAGTAAAAAGTAAAGGAGTTTACCCGATATTCAAGCCCCTTCCATTATTATTTTTCAAAAGCATAATGGGGCAAGATCTTGAGCACTGAGACTTGGTTGAAGTATTTAGTGCCCCTGAACTTGAATCATCGAGGCAGAAGAAATTCTTATGCTGGTCATGTTTTTCCTTGCAAATAACCTCTTCTTCCACTGGAGGACTTACTCCACTGCTAACGTCCCACAAACTTGTTTCTGCGAGCATGCCACTACCTTCAGGCTCATATGAAAATCTTCCAAAGACAACATGCTCTTTGCGTTCAGTTGCTAGTACATCACCTAGTATACCAGGAGAGCCTGATTCTGGAGCATATGCAATCTTTTCCTTCTCTGTTAATGTGCGAGGATCTTTGACATTAAGAGACAAGATTGCATGAGAAGGAATGCCATCCTCTTTTTCAAGTATTATCTTAGATCGGGAATCATCTTTGGCCTCAGAAACTGAATGTTTCATCAATTTCCAAGAATCATCTCTAGTCCTGTTCAGCCAGACAATACCATTAGCCATCTTTAACCTCATTATTTGGTTCAACGAATCAAATTCTTTCTGTAACTCACCATGTAGTAGGGCATAGTGTCCTTTGAAGGAGTTGAAATGCTTTTAATCCCACTACTTCTAATTTTGCAAGTTGACCCTCAAGTGAGAAACAGTTAATCAAGATGCCCCTGTTATCCATCTGAGATACAAATGCATTGAGTTAATAACCGTAAATAATCTATTGAGAACATGCAGTAAGCATCTAACAGTAATGAGTTTTCTATTCAGTCATGAAATCTACCAACTCTAGACTAGAGGCGAATCTTTTGCGACATAGCACAGAACATAAACCACTTGAATCACATTTTGAAAATAATGTAGGCTTTTCATGAATATCATATACAGAGCACGAAAGTAGACAAAAGTTTTCGTATTGCAACAAATCATTATTCGCTCACAAATTAAACGCCAAACCAGTACCACTACAGTCTATTGTAAGATTTGCAATAGTTACAACAAGAGAAGATAAAAAAACAAAAACTGAGTTAGACGCAGACTCCGGATGCTTCCAAAGTGAAGTCAGATGAGATTAAGCATTTGTACCTCTTTCCCGCAAGCTAATTTCAGAGTATCATAGGCTTCAGTGAGAACAGAAGCATGTATCCACACCCAAAGCTGGCGAAAGGTAGAAGAGTTCTCTGTACCCTCCAGTCCATTACATCCATCGTCTTTATAGGCACCAGCATCATTATCTCTATTTGGTTGGCAAGAAGGCCGCCACATATAGGTCACAGGAGCAATTGGGGTTGAAAAAGGTGCTCCCAAATGATGAAGCTGCAAAAAAGGGGTCATAAAATTAGTATCTCAAGTCATCCACGCTTACAAGAAAAATACAACTGGATAACTTACCATAGCACTAGCATATATGATACCAGAAATAACAGAACGAGCTGATGAAGAAGGCACCATTACCATTTCTAACACTGATAGTAATGAATCCTGGATGCATATGAAATAAGATAAGATCAAAATTTAGCAAGGCAAATGAACATATTGCAACACTTTTTCATTTTTTGGAAGAAAAAACAGAAAAAGAGGGGAAAAGAAGAACTAAATTTATAAGATAGAAAGTAAAGTAAATGCCTGCCTCCGGACCCTCCAATTGGATAGCTACATGATAGCTTGCATCATGCAGAAGCATTCCATCCTTGAACCACTTCAGGACAGCTTTGGACCCCCGTCCTCTACATTATGTTTTTCATAAAGTATAAGGAATAATTCAACAAAAAAAGGAAATGTACAAGTAAATTGATAATGCATTACCTGCCTTGCAAACCCAGGGGAAGGTAATAACCCCAAAGCTTTGTCATTGTGAACCGCTTCGCATGCCAAATATGTGTTCTAAGCCTCTTCGTGCCATCCCCAGATGCGCAGAAGCCGTTTCCAAGGTTCATTTTAAGCTCAGTTCTCCGACGAATGCGACGAGGAACCTTATTTTCGTCTTTCTCTGGAGGCAAAGCATTGCTGCTGCTCTGATCAACAAGTCCAAGTTTTCGCTTCTTTCTACATCTTTTTTTCGCGGCTTGATTGTCGTACGAGGTGGTTCTTCTTCTCTTGCTTCTCCGAGACCGGAAATCTTTGTTCACTCTATCAGATACAATTGTATGGAGCGTCTCAAGCTCCGGAGCTCGTGATTCCGCAAACTTTTGGACATTGATTTTTCGAGGTGGAGCTGATGAAACCTGTAGCCGTCTGGATCCGCCGGTAGCCATTAGACAGAATTAAACCCCTCAGAGAGAGAGAGAGAGAGGGGGATTACTTGCTGCAACGTTGGGGTTGCGGCGGGTGGGGAGGGAGGGGCTGCTGCTGCTGGGTTTTAATTTTTTGAAAAGCTTTTTTAATGGTAAGTTTGGAGGTCCTTTTTAATTTTACAATAAAAAGAGGGGTATATCAACAATTATAATAAATTCAAATATCGTCCCACACTTTGTGAAAATTACAAAGATGGGCATTGACACTTTTATTATTATGATTTCCTAACCCCTCCTCGCATGGACTGCAACACTCGACTCTCTGGACTCTCTCTAGACTGATTCATTGTTTTATTATAATGATATGAAGCTTATGTAACCAGATCTGCGTCGTTGATTTCAGAGAAACACATCTTCTCGGCTCTCGCCAATCTCTGAAGTCCAAACCACAAGCGCAAAATGAGCATCAAAGACGCCTCACTGTTATTATTCTTCGTCACAATCTCTTGTGTTTCTACCAGTTTCGCCGATTCAATCCACGGTTGTGGCGGCTTCGTCGAGGTAAAGTCACTTGTAGTTTCCTTCTCTTCGTTTTGTTTGCCGTTGGAGTTTGTGAGTTCTACCCTTTTACCTGATCAAGCAATCACACTGCAAAACTTGTAGGCTAGCTCTTCTTTGATCAAGGCGAGGAAGCCCACGGATGCTAAATTGGATTATTCTCGCATCACGGTAACAATTTGGAATTACTGGCTGATTTTTTTTGTTGGGTTTGACGGCATTTGGATAAAGCCTCATGTCTCTTGGTTGTGATTTTAGGTTGAGCTTAGGACAGTTGATGGGTTGTTGAAGGATAGTACTCAATGTGCTCCGAATGGTTACTACTTCATTCCCGTATATGATAAGGTATTTCTTATGTTAATGCATGAAATTTAAGGATTTGTTCCAGTTCCATGTCCTTTGTGTTTGTGTATCCCATTCTATTGCTGCGATATCTTTATTGTTATTCTTTTCATGTTATGGAGTCTGTGTTATGGAGCTTGGAAGCAACATGGCGCTGTCGATTTTAATCTGGATATTACATGCTCACTCCAGGGTTGTAAAAATCATTACATTATTAGAGGAGATCATCAAAAGCCATACTTATCTGAAACGTTCTGTGTTTTCATTTGATCTTCAATGCTTCTCATAGCCACTATTTCTGATGCAGGGTTCTTTTGTAATTAAAATCAATGGGCCAGAAGGATGGTCATGGAACCCAGAGAAGGTTTATTAACTTTTTTGTTATCTATTTAATTTTGCCCAAGCATCATCCTCTCTCTCTCTCTCTCTCTCTCTCTCTCTATATATATATATATATATATATATATATATATTCATCTATGTTCCCATACGTGGCCTTTCGACTCAGAATTTGCGTGTCAAAAGATCTGACAATAGTAGTATTTTATAGGTTCCTGTTGTTGTTGATGATACCGGCTGCAATGGCAGTGAAGATATTAATTTTCGGTTTACAGGGTTTGTTTCAATTTCTCCTTTTGTTCTTATTTGAGTTTGCATTATCTTGTAAGTATCTGTCTGTTCTTGTGCTTGATTTGGACTTTCATTATAAACTACCTTGTTTATATGTGGCAGGTTCTCCATTTCTGGTAGAGTCGTGGGAGCTGTTGGTGGAGGGAGCTGTTCCCTTAAAAATGGAGGTCCTTCAAATATTGAAGTTGAACTTTTGTCTGATACTGGTGATGTTGTTTCTTCTGTTCTAACATCAGCTGGGGGGAATTACTTGTTCAAAAATATTATTCCAGGTCCAAAACTTGAGCTTTTGTTTATATCACCATTCACAAGTTTTTCTGATGTCCTGCACATTTCATCAGTTGTGATTTGATTTCCTTATGAAATTGTATTTCTCATCAGTTGTGATTTGATTTGATTTCCTTCTGATGTCCTACACATTCCATAACTTTTTTTTTATGTTATAAAGATTTCCTTCTCTCTCTCTCTCTCTCTCTCTCTCTCTCTCTCTCCATTAATCAATTTTACTGCAGATGGATATCTTTCTTATCAATACCCTTTTTTCGGTGCAGGAAACTATGAACTACGTGCTTCACATCCTGACTTGAAAGTTGAAATTAGAGGTTCAACAAAGGTTTTTTTTTCCTTCCTGCCAAGATTGTTTTACTTTCTTTTGGCTTTGTGTGATGTGTTTCTTTCCCCTTTAATTCCCCATGTGATCTTTTGTTACTTGGTTTTATAAAATCCTATTATGTTACCATTGATAAGCGTTTACAAGTTTACATGCCACTTATGTTGAAATCATATGCTTTTGCAGGTGAAATTGGGGTTTGCAAATGGCGTAGTTGACAACATTTTCTATGTCCCTGGGTATGATATTCGTGGATTTGTTGTTTCTCAGGTAAAAATATTACTTTAGAGATGACAATTGTGCGAAATACAAATTTGCTTTCTCAACAAGTCCCTATGTTAAATATATTCTGTCTGATACATTGAGAAATCCTTCCATTTTACAAAACTTTTCTTGATTTATTTCTTGATGTTTTGTCTAATTGATGTGAGCTCCCCTAATGTGGTGATCAGGTGAAATTGGACTTCTAGCATACATTTACTTATGATTCTTTTTTTTTTTTGGGGATAGGGAAATCCAATATTGGGAGTTCACATTTATTTATACTCAGATGACGTCTTAGAGGTAGACTGTCCCCAAGGTTCTGGTACTGCCTCTGGAATGAGGAAGGCGCTCTGCCATGCTGTATCTGATGCTCATGGGATGTTCGTGTTTAGATCGATACCTTGTGGTAATTCTATATATTTTCTGTTTATTTGTTCTATTTTATGCAGTTTCAGTAGACTTTTTTCCTCATATCCTTTCACTTTGGGTTTTACCTTTCTGCTTATTTGTCCTATATGTATTATTATTGTTTGATTAGATGTTATTTGTAGATATACCATTGAGATTTTAACTGATTGGCACATGCATGTAATTTGAATCATTTAAGAGTGTATACTTTTAAGTTTTTGGTCAGCAAACTAAACAGGAACTGCATCTAGCATTTCATTTACAACGAAGTGAACAATATTAAACATTAATGTGTTCCTTTTATAAAAAAAAATATATTAAACATTAATGTGTTGAAGGAAAGAGTAGTTCAGATGAATCGATGCTTGCAACTTTTGCAGAGAACCAAGATTTGGTTTTGTCCATTGCTAACCTAATATCAAAATCTGGTCTTCAGACAAAAGGACACCGCTTACCCCCTTAAAAAGTTAAAAGAAGGTGGTGTAGTGGGCGCATTAGTCTTTTCTTCCTACAAAGAGCAGAACATTTACGTTCAGATTTATGTTTATATCATTTTCTTCTGTAATCAATGTCTGGGCTACCTTATTTTGTGGATCAAGTTTTGATTACAAATCTCAGTTACTGCGCCACCTTATTCAGTTGATGAAATTTCAAGATTCATCTGGTTTGAAGTCCTCTTCCTTGCATGGAAAAATGCTCATAATATGCTTCTCAGCAATTTAACTGCTTTCAAATTGAACCTAGTGCTCAGTTTCATTGAATCACTGGCAGGAACGTACGAGCTCATACCTTACTACAAGGGGGAAAACACAGTATTTGATGTTTCACCTCCTGTCATGTCAGTAACTGTGGAGCATCAACATGTGACAGTTCCCCAAAAGTTCCAGGTAAGGTGCTTAATGGCCTACAAGGTTATTCAGGCAATTTGGTGATGTCCTAGTTTTTGTTTCACAATCTAGCTTCCCTAAATACCTTTGTAATTTCTTTAAGTAACAAGATTAAACTGTGTTATAAGTCACTTAGCCTCACTTCGTTTGGGTTAAATCTATTGATTGGCTTCCCATCCATCAATGTGAAACCATCATTTAGCAAATTTATGCATTCTAACAGTATAAACAAGTTTAAAAAATATGTTATTCATACTGATTTCATTTTGATTAAACAATTGGCAGCCCATGCACCCATTTGAAAATGTTATCTAATTTGTTTGTGTATGCTAACATTAGTTATTTTTGTGTTGTGATTTTTAGCATATATTTAACAGATTCATCTTCTATTTTGGGCAGGTCACTGGATTTTCTGTTGGCGGCCGTGTTGTTGATGGAAATGACGTAGGAGTTGAAGGTGTTAGAATCATAGTTGATGGTCATGAAAGGTCCATCACTGACAAACAAGGGTATTACAAGCTTGACCAGGTATAATTGTGTATCTATTTTCTTCCTCCCTGTTGGCTTTCTTTATTACACACTAAAATAGCGAAAAAGCCCAAAAATTTCAGCAACTTGCAGCTCCCCAATCCCATCAACAATGAACAAAATACCTCTAAATGCAAAAGAGACTGAAGCCCACAAAGAAACCCAATAAACAAACTCTTCTCCACAATGAATCTGACTGTATTTTTCCTTGGAAGATTCTGGCTTTTCATTCCAACCAAACCATTCAAAAGCATCCATTGTACAGAACTTCCACAACACTTCTGCCTTTTTACCTCCACTAAAGGAACATTCTTTCTCAACAAACGAAGGTATTCTACAATGAAAATGAAATTAGGAAATGGAGAAACAGATGAGCAATATAATTGCTCAAGGAACGGCTAATAGTGCCTTGGTGCTTGCTACTTGCCATTCCTGGAGTGTTCTACACGATGTGGGGATAACCCAACTTAATCCAACTTCCCTAGGCCTCCACAATAAATTTAATGCAATGGGGCGAAAAATAGGGTGCGTTCGGTAACGTTTTCGGAGGTTGTTTTCATTTTCAGAAAACAAAAATGAGTCAAAAACACGTTCAGTAGCATGTTTTCATTCTCGTGGAAAACGTTTTTGTAAAATGAAAACAACTTCATGTATACTTGTAGAAAACAGAAAAAAGTTGTTTTCATTCTCGTGGAAAACGTTTTCTCATAAAACATTACAAAAATGAGTCAAAAACACGTTCGGTAGCATGTTTTCATTCTCGTATAGAAAACAGAAAAAAGTTGTTTTCATTCTCGTGGAAAACGTTTTCTCAAAAAACATTCTCCGAAAATGTTACCGAACGGGCCCTAAACAATTGTGTGCATTTCTAGCTTCATCCGAAAACATGATACACAAATGGAAAGAAAGGCAAGCATTAAGTCTTCTCCTCTCAACCATATCGCAAGTGATGGCCTTACCATGAGTGATTGTCTAGGATCTGGTTTAGCCTTTTAAATCAAAGGAGCAGGATAAAAATAAGAAAGAAATTGATCGCAACCAACTTCCTTTCAAAAGATTTACAAGAAGGCATCCCTGATAGTCCCAACTTCCAATACCTTCTATCCAAACTAGATGGCATACTATTGTTATTGTTATTTGCTATAGAATTTAGCTTACTTAGTTGTTCAATGTTTCAGGTTACGTCCAATCGCTATGCAATAGAAGCCACAAAAGAGCATTACAAGTTCAGCAGTTTGAACGATTATTTGGTAGAATATTTTATGAGAACCTATTTCTGAACTTTTGTATTAGTTCTATAGCAAGGGTACCATCCTTTTGTGTTATTGGAAGCTACAATGTATATTATTCTGCATTTAA
The DNA here is from genome assembly GCA_024362665.1 of Prunus padus. NCBI lineage: Eukaryota > Viridiplantae > Streptophyta > Magnoliopsida > Rosales > Rosaceae > Prunus > Prunus padus. The sequence continues at coordinate 793,485 of JANFAM010000013.1, read as the reverse complement.
CTAGGTGAATTGTATTGATTTTCTATATCATAATGAATTGTGTTTTATCCTACTTTGCTTGCTGATCCAGGTATTACCGAACATGGCTTCAGTTGTAGATATGAAAGCAGTTTCCTATGATGTCTGCGGTGTGGTTCAGATGACTAGTTCTGGTTACAAGGCAAAGGTAAAATCACAGTTCCTATGTTCTTCATTCTATGTTATATGCAGGATTAATATTTGTCACATTTATATTCTAGGTAGCTTTGACTCATGGCCCTGAAAATGTCAAACCTCAAGTGAAGCAGACTGATGGAAGTGGAAGTTTCTGCTTTGAGGTATGTTATCTTTATGTGCAATGAGGAGGTGCTCTTTAGTTTCTGGGCATATCTAGAGACTCGTACTTTCTTTTCTTATATTGTGGTGACTAAGGTTATGACTAACTGACCCAGTTCTTAATGATCAAAGCCAGACTAAATTACTTTGATTTCCTTTTCATTTATTTTATATGCAACTGGTATTGGAAGTTTTGTAAAGTTGTTTGGTCAATGAGCTGATCCTAGTATATTTTTGAAGTGAAGAATAACTGGAACTGGGTTCAAGTTACTGCTATCTTGTGTTTTTGATTGCTTAAAGTTCTTTGAACTTCCTATAAAACAAAAAGTGCTTTGTACCAACTTAGTCATTTTTGTTATAAGATTAGTTGATAAGCTATGTACAACTGCAAATGAGAACTGATCTTGGGACCTTTCTTTGCGAGTATTTATAAATTTAGTATGTTGATTTTTTCTGCTGTATTTCGTTTTTGTTTGTTTTCATTTTTGGTGGCTTTCATCCAGTCTTTAATTGACATATGCATTGAGATCTAAAATTAACCGCATTACCTAATTTGCCTCATCTTTGTCCTTTACGTTGCCCAGGTTCCACCTGGTGAATATCGTTTATCTGCTTTAGCAGCTTTGCCCGAGACTGCTTCTGGTCTAATGTTTTTGCCATCTTATATCGATGTTGTGGTCAAAAGTCCATTATTGAACGTGAAATTTTCTCAGGTAAACTTATGTAAATTTATGGATTTTTTTTCTATAAAATATAGTGACTTTTATTTTCTCTAGCATCGGGTCTTCAATGCTTTCCCATACTAATATGCATTAGAACCTCCATTCTGCCATGAATACAATATCTTGGCATCAGCTTGATTTGGTTGGTCTAGTTATTTCATGGCCTAGTAATTGATTTGAACAGATGATATGATTATGGACACCAAAATTTAGTCAACAATAAATTCTGATGCATTTTAGATGCGTTTGTTTATGATAGATGTTTAATTTATCACTAAGATATTTCTTTCTGATCTTTCCTATTGTTTTTCCTTTTTTTGTCAACAATGAAGGCATTGGTCAATGTGCATGGTACTGTAGCCTGCAAGGAGAAGTGCGGCACTTCTGTTTCTGTTACCCTTGTTAGTTTAGCCGGTAAACTAAATGAAGGGAGGAGGACTGTTAGTTTGACTGATAAGAGTAGTGAATTTCTCTTTCAAAACGTCATCCCTGGGAAATACAGATTTGAGGTACATTTCTTGTCTTCTGCCCGTTACTTTGTGTTTAACTTGTCTTTTTGTGCTGCAGACAGTTGTTATGAGATGAGCCAAAAGGTGTGCATGTCAGAATTAGCACTGATTTGCTATAAATGCCATTGATTTAGACATGTGTTTTTCTTTGGATGATTGTTGTTACTTTAGGTCAAACACAATTCAGAAGAACCTGCAGCTGTAGAAGATAACTGGTGCTGGGAGCAAAGTTTCATTGATGTGGATGTTGGTCTTGACGATGTAAAAGGAATTGAATTTGTTCAAAAAGGTTACTGGGTCAATGTCATTTCCACCCATGATGTAGATGCTTATATGACTCTACCAGATGGTTCATCCATTAATTTGAAAATCAAGGTTTGCTCTGTTCATTTATAAGCCCAGATGAACTAAATGAAGACGCATATGCACCAGCATGTGAAATTTATTTTCCTCTTTATGAACTGCAGAAAGGTTCTCAGAATATTTGTGTAGAATATCCTGGAGTGCATGAACTTCATTTTGTCAACTCGTGTGTTTTCTTTGGAAGCTCATCAATTGAGATTGATACATTAAACCCATCGGTAAAGTGTTTATCTTGAATCTTCACTTTATTTATTTATTTATTTAAGTTTTCATTCTTTTGCGACCTTGCTTAAGTAGAATCTCCTTCATCTCACATGTTTTATCTCTTTTTGCAGCCTATTTATCTGAAAGGACAAAATTATCTTCTTAAAGGACAAATCAGTGTTGCATCAAGCTCCTTGGATGGTGTCAACGAGCTACCTGAGAATTTCATTGTCGACATTCTGAGTAGCAGGGACAGTATTAAAGATGGGACCGCAGCTAGACTTACTTCCAGTGAAAATGATCAAAGTGCTGCTGTGTATGAATATTCTGTATGGGCCAATCTCGGAGAAAAACTTACCTTTGTTCCACGGGATTCAAGGTGCATAGTTTTTCGTTTCTCTTTATAACTGCTTAGTTATAGCTCGTGTACATCTCAATGTTGAGATGCATCATTAATATCATACTTTTATATGTGTCTTTTGATTTGTTTCTTAATTGTTACTCTATCCTTTCACAGTTTTACTTACTTTTTCTTGCTAAGAAAACTTAGTACTGCTTCGGTGTTGCTGATTTACTGTTACTTCACAATTTTTGCTTATGACATGAGCTGTGATGTTTTGCAGAAATAATGAGATGGGGAAGATCTTGTTTTATCCCAAACAACATCATGTATGGATTGATTTTTGAATTTTCTAACTATAGAAATAAAAGTCTCTATTATGTTGTATCAAGATTAATCTTAAAACCTTTCTTCGTCAGGTTGTAGTTACAAATGATGGTTGCCAAGCTTCAATCCCTCCATTCTCTGGTCGATTGGGCTTATATATTAAAGGATCAGTCTCTCCCCCTCTTTCTGATGTTCATATTAAGATTCTGGCTGCTGGAGATAGCTGCATTGCTCAACTTAAGGACGGTGAATTAGTATTTGAAACTACTACAGGAAAGGATGGTTCCTTTGTTGGGGGGCCTTTATATGATGAAATAACATACAGTGTTGAGGCTTCCAAGGTTTGGACATATATTATGTTATGACATTAATTTACTTTATGCAATAAAGTATTCTGCATGGTGTTCCTTCAAGGTGATGCATTGAATATTGATGACATGGTAAATGTTTTAGTACTTTGTTTATTTTTTGGATTCTTGGCGGTGTCTATTTGTAATAATTACTGATTTTATGAGGATTAAACATGTTTTAGAGGAAACCAGGAAAATCCATAAGTGCAACTTAAGAGATATATAATTTAAGTAGTTCTGATTTTGGAGACCTTGCACTTCACTGCTAATATATCTTGAGATATAACTTCATAGAGTGTTTGTAGGCATTCCCTAAAGATTGTCAGTAAAAACCTCCCTAGCTAAACTTGTGATCCAACCACCATATATCTTTTTGACATATATCTTTTATTTTTCTTATTACGGATGAGTTAAATCAAGAACAAAGGACAGTTTGTTATCTCTATTCCTGCATTAAGATTCTCCCTTCCTGGCTTAGTGCAATGCAAATTGGTTTTGGCTTAAGATGGTCAATGCACATATATAATTCGAGTGAATAGTTGGGACGTACTTTATATTTGTGGTATTAATGATTAAGATAGGAAAGAACTAATATTATCTTCACTTCTGAACTGAATACAAGACATACTTGAGACTGCAATTCATTGCTATCATCCTAATGTCTTTCATTTTGTGCAGCCTGGCTATCATTTAAAAAAAGTTGGCCCTCATTCCTTTTCTTGTCAGAAGCTTGGCCAAATTTCTGTAAATATATATTCTAAAGATGACGCTAAAGAGCCTATTCCTTCAGTGTTATTATCTTTGAGTGGCGATGATGGCTACAGAAACAACTCAGTATCTGGAGCTGGTGGAACCTTCCTCTTTAATAACTTATTTCCTGGGACTTTCTATCTCCGTCCTCTGCTGAAGGTACCCTTCTAGCATATGCATTCCAAATAAAAAGCTCATGCTAATTATTTTATTTTTGTTCCTATTCTGTACTCTCTTTCTTTTAAAGTCCTTGTTTTGGATATTCAGAATGTATGAGTTAAGTAACTTTGAACGCATTTCTGAGGTTACAAGACAGTGGTTCAACAATCAGCATCATCATTTTACAACTCTGAGTGTTTTATTTTATTCTGTTTTTGTGATGGGTCACAGCTCTGAGTTTAAAATACATTTGGTTAATGAGTTCAGTACCGAAGTTTCAACAAGAGTTTTAGAACTAAACTAGTCTAATGTGCAGTGCTTACCTTTGTTTGGAAATAATATATGACTAAGAAAAATCAGTTCCACCATGTGCTTACCTTTATTCAGGCTTAGATCTTTTGACCAGTTTACTTGGTCCAATTAGTTTTTAACTTTAACCGTTTAAGGCTGGACAGTATATTTTATTTGGTTTAATGCTCAAAATACCCTTAGACTACTATACCTGCCAAGAGAAAATACATTTTTTTTTATGTGTTGGGGCTTATAGTCTTAGTGGTAGACCACTTTACCCTCACACCCATGAATAGAGTTTGACTCTAGCCATTCCCCTCCCCTTAATCAAAAACTAAAAGGTCATGCCCTCCAATAACAACATTTTATGTCATATACATTGTTATTTGTCTATCTATAGCTGAGATATGACTGTGTTTATATATCTCATATATGTAAACACCGTCATATTATGTCAGATATACATATACAGTGTATATGCATATTATGTATGTAGTGTATGCATCTTATGTATATTTAACATGATTTTTGGGGTTCTTTTCCAAAGAAAGACAGTTTCAACAATGGTTTATTCCTAAAGAGAAAAAAAAATTGTGTTTCTACTTTCAAAATTCAAGTTTTCCAGTACTACAGGCAATGGGTTTTTTGAACCTGGTTTGTCTTTGAAATTTGAAATTCAGAGTTTTGTTAATATGATTTACAAGCTAGTTAGCTCTCTGCCTCTCGTTTTCTCATAAATTTTTGTATCATTATGGTGTAAGTTTTTCCCTTTAAAGATTTAATCCTATATCCGCCACTGCAAAAGACTGGTCATCATAAAAGGATACAACTAGTGACTGGGCCCTAAAAATCCCAATATTAAATGGTTCACTTTTATCCCAAAGCTATTAATCACTCCACCCGGCAAATGACTTTTTTTGTTCCTGACATCCTGTAGGAGTTTGCTTTTTCCCCTCCAGCACTGGCAATAGATCTTGGTTCTGGGGAGTCTAGAGAAGCTGTTTTCCAGGCCACTCGAGTGGCTTACAGGTTTTCCATTAGTCTTCTCTTATATTTAGTTTGTAATATAGCCATACTTCTTATAAGTGATCATATGGATGTTTATTTATTTATTATTATTGCCTCCACACATATAAACAGTGGCAAACCATTCTCTCTCTCATAGTAAGAATTTTGAACCACAAGTTTATTACAATTTCTGGAATTAAAAGTGGAAGTAATTAGGATTTGTCCTTTGCCAAGACTGGATATAAAGTTACGTAATACAACTGTGCCTCATTGATTTTGTTTCCCTTCCTTTTTGTCTTTATTATTTACTTTTGGCAATTAGTATGCTACTGTAATTTTGACTTCTAATCAATAATTTTATTTTATTTTTCAAAAGGACTTTATATTTTACCTTATGCTACTTTTGCATCATATCTTTCTGAACATGCGTGGTCCAAGTTTTGTAATCTCTTTTTTGAATTTTAATTTGCACTATATAATTTGAACGGTGTAACTGTGTAACAACATGCAATTTTAAATTTAATTTATGCTTTCTGTGAGATCTAAGTTGGTTTATACTCTTCCCAGTGCCATGGGTGTGGTCACTTTGTTGTCTGGCCAACCAAAAGAAGGTGTGTTAGTTGAAGCCAGATCAGAATCAAAGGGCTTTTATGAGGAAACAGTGACGGATTCATCTGGAAGTTATCGTTTGAGAGGACTCCTTCCTGACACAACCTATGCAATCAAAGTAGTAAAAAGGATGGTTTGGGTAGCGCAAAAATTGAGCGTGCATCACCAGAATCTGTTACCATCAAGGTTAGTTTCTAGAAATTTTTATGCAAATGGAGAAAAAGAAGAAGAAAAATGTAGACTGCAAAATAGCCTTTGTTGACGTTGCTTCCCATATGTATATGTTGATTTCAGCATTTTGGTAAATTTGTAGGTTGGCTATGAGGATATCAAAGGATTAGATTTTCTGGTCTTTGAACAGCCAGACACAACTATTTTAAGTTGCCATGTTGAAGGAAAGAGAATAGAGGAGCTGCATTCACATCTACTGGTGGAAATCAAATCATCTAGTGATGTTTCTCAGATTGAGTCTGTCTTCCCTCTTCCTCTTTCCAACTTTTTCCAGGTGAAGGACTTGCCTAAGGGTAAACACCTTCTGCAGCTCCGATCTAGTCTTCTGTCAAGCAGCCACAAGTTTGAATCTGAGATTATTGAGGTCGATTTAGAGAAGAATACTCATATACATGTTGGCCCACTTAGATACATGTTTGAAGAGGATCACCACAAACAGGTTCGTTCCACTTATTGTCCAATAGTTTTTAAACAAATCTTGTAAATGTACAATGGTATTAACCTATGTTATAGAGCCCCTATCCTTATTTACTTAAGTCATCATATAACCTAGTTGCTGCGGATTTCATGGTACTTGCTGAAATGGCATATCTCCAATAGTAGTGCTTACTCTTGTTTATGGTGATTTAATCTTTGCATGCGAGGCTATGAAGTGGGTTAAGAGTAAAAAAACTAACTAAACATTCATTTCCTTATCGTCTTCCATTTCCATTACGTACAGGATTTGACTCCGGCACCAGTTTTCCCTCTTATTGTTGGAGTCTTAGTGATTGCTTTGTTTCTCAGTATTCCCAGGTATTTGTTATGTTATTTTTCTTCCTGGTACACCTACTTTTGACTGGTTCTGGACATTTTGGTGCTCTGAACATACTATAATTATTATCTACTTTTATTTTGCCTCACCTTGAAGGTTGAAGGATTTATATGAAGCCACGGTGGGAATACCAACACCCGGATTCACCACAACTGCAAAGAAGGAAGCGCGGAGGCCAATTTTGAGAAGGAAGGCTTACTGAAGGTCAATTTGTGCCTAATGGACATGCACAAATATTAGATATGATTTGCTCTTTCTGTTTCAAGGTTGAAGATGAGCTTAGCCTAGGAAAGAGCTTTAGAACATTAGAGCCACTCAGGGTATTTCCCTTCACCGTGACGTAGGCATGTAAGGCTTTGTGATATAAATTTTCCAATTTTTTTTTTGTTCAAATCAAAAGCTTCCACCATGGTTGAGGCCCTTCATGACCCAATTTTTGGCCTTAACACAGTGGACATGCAATTTTAAGATTTGGGTAGGATGAAGTTAGGGACATGAAAGGTCTTACATTTCTTAATTCACCCCAACACAAGCGGTTGAACATCAGGCATGCATATGTATGTATGTTATGAAGCTACACTTACAAACTAACAGATGCTGCATGTTTCTTATTGTTGGTGATGTTTAAATCATGATGAATTATCGTGGTACTTTTTGAATATCTTCTATATCCACTTAAGGTGGATTGGCTTTTGCAACAAGTTTTTCAATTTGGAAACAAATGTCATATTGCGCACAATCACTCAAAGAAAAGAAGAGAAAGCAAAGGGATGTGTTCTGATTTAGTCAATAAATTATGGATATGTTCTATTTATTTTTACTTCTTTTAAACTCCTGCTATCTAGGGTCTTTTGTTTTGTTGTAGTGCTTTGTATTTGTATTTCAATCAAAGTTAGCTTGAGAGGTTGTTTAAGGCATCAACTGTAGTTAAAAGATTTAGAATTATTTACATTAACACCCTGAGGATTTTGGTGTTTTCATAGTAACTCCATAAGGTTTTGAAAATTACACCAACTCCTCTTAAGGTTTTAAATTGCTTTTACAAAACCCCTTACGTTACTCATTTATCCAAAAAATTGTTGATATCATCAAAAAAATTCTCATATTGCACATACACCCATGAGGTTTAATCATTGAGGTTAATTGAGCATTTCATAAAGGTTTTTTTTAATGGCATCATCAATTTTTAAACAGAAAATTAACAGAAGGGTTTTTGTGAAAATTAACTCAATGATTTATTGAGGCTTTGCTATCTGGCCTCAGCATATGTGTAGTGTAAGGGGGTTCTTGTGCATAGGAGGGTTAAAAAGTGTATTCTCATTTTACAGTTAATCCAACATTTTGTTTAATCAATTCTTTAATTTCCATTCCTTGTAGAGAATCTATCACCAAACCACATTAGAAACAAGCATGTATTAGGATTCATAGAGAACATCATTTGAATTGAAAGAAAGCAACTTTAATCCATGAGGTGGAAACACAGCAAGAAAGTCTTTTTTTTTTTTTACTTACAAGAAGGTTTTCACGTTCCCAACCCACCCAATGCGAATTGAGTTACCTCATGAACCATGGCATGAAAGAATTTGACTGAGGCATCTGGGAAAGACTGGTGGGTAAGTATTCCATTGACGACCATAAAATTTCAAAGGCTACATCTCCTAAGGGAAAAATAGACTGCAAAATTCCAAATTCGGATACAAAAAAGAGAGCATGAAGCTAGAAAAAACTGATGATAACACATATATTACATTTATAAACAGGTTTAGAAGGATACAAGAAAATGTCATATGTTACATACAACAACTACAAGGCGAGGGCTTGCAAATTGGAGGTTTGCACCAAATCTGCACTTTTTGGGTATTTCCTGTCATCATGAAGAACAAGCACCTCCAGGGTGCCAGATTCTCTTAACCAGGCAGCAGCCATAGATCCCGTCGATACAAACCTACCCAAGTTACACTTGGCAACCCGAAAGGGTGCACCCATGCTGGTAAGAAGTGCCTCAATAGCACGTCTTAAGGTGCTGTCACCTACTACTTTGCTATGCTTGCCCCATCCTGTCAAAATGCTGCACGGAATTGACCAGAAGACTAAACTTTCTGACCGAAAATATTATGGAATAGTGATTTGTTTGATGAAAAGAAAAAAATGCAAACCTTAACAGGTTCGGCAGTTGTTGGCCTTCAAACACTACAGAGCGTATATTGAGCAACCATGCATGAACCATTGCCCGGGCAGCCCCAGAAGACATTAAATGCAAATCCAAGCATGAATTAGACCACACACTCTCCCATGCATTTCGGCGCTTCCCTTCAAGCACAACCAGTTGCGCCCCTTGTTTCTATTAAAAAAACAGAGAAATATTGAAACACTTCAAATTAAATCTAGACATCATTTTGTATGGGCAAAAGGGAAAACCATGAAAGTCTGAAAAGGTGGCATCTCAATTGGTAAAACTTACCTGTCCGTAGTGCCATAGCATGTCGGTCAGTGCATTATAGAAAGCAGATGCAGTTGAAAAGTCCATCTGCTTAACTTCATCAAACAGAGACTCAGCTTTAACCCATACATTATCCCTGTAGCCCATAAGAAGTCCATGGGCAACACCATAAACTTTGTTATCAAACAACCGGAGTTCCTCCAATAACATTGAAGCATCTTCAAAAGAATTACAACGGCTGCATTTAAAGGCCATTGAAACAGATATTAGCCACACATTCTGAGAGACTATTGGACTACATATACAAAAAGATTAGGGGAAGGCAAAACAGAGATAAAAGCATTGACATTGTACTCAACATTAGATTTCCTAACCAACCAACTAATCATGGGCATTGTAGCATAAAAATCTCAATGACATTCCAATACACGGAGAGCACACGTAAATCTCAATATCTAGTAATGCACAGCTCAATTTGATTTTAACGGATCTTCAAGCAACACGGTCCTCAATACTGTAATAAGACATAAATGAAAGATAAAAAGATATACCCGCAAGCATTTAAAATGGCAGAAAATGTGACAACATTTGGTTTGATGTCTAGCTCATGCATCTTCTGAAAGATGCCCAGAATGCACAAGATTTCTTGTCTAACCTTCCTATCTGTTTTTGCATAACCTGCTTTCTCAGCAGCAAGTTGTCCAAACATCTTCATAAATCTGTTATCACCCCTATCTCCCACCTGAATCCCAATGGCATCCCCTTCAGAAACTGAAGATGAAGATTCTGTCCGTAGCACAATGCCACCACCAGCAGAACCAGCTGCACATTCTGTTGTTGCTGACCGACCAAAAGCATCAATTATTGAATTATAAGTGACAACATTAGGTCGAATCCCTTCTTTGGTCATCTCGTCAAGCAACAAAACAGCAGATTCCACCAGTCCATTTTTGCACAAAGCATTGACAAGTTCACTATAAAGCACAACATCAGCCTTCAGCCCTGCCTGCTTAAACTCTCTAAAAACCTTCATTGCCTCCATATGCAAACCACCTTTTGAATACACATCAATCAATGTTGAATAAGTTAATATATTTGGTGATACACGTTCTTCTTTCATCTGATTGTACATTCTTTTAGCGTCATCATACTTCCCTTGCTTCCCATACCCACCAAGAAGTGCATTATAAGATACAACATCCTTGGCAATCCCAACACTTTCCATTTCCTTGCAAACCTTCAAAGCATCTTCGAACCTACCAAGCTTCCCATAAAGTGAAAGCAATGTATTATACAGAACTCTATCCAGACCAATGGCCAAAAACTTCATTTCATTAAATAAACTTAGTGCATCTTCTAATCTACCAGCCTTAGCATATCCATCAATAATAGTACTATAAGTGACCACATTGGGCAAAATATTTTTTGAAGGCATCTCGGACATAATCTGATAAGCCAAATCCATCTGCCCACCTTTACAAATCGCATCTATAAGGGTATTATACGTATAAATATCCTGATCAATCCCTCTATCTACCATTTCACTAAACAAGTTTCGAGCCATCTCCCACAGCCCGCCTCGACTACAAACCGCTAGGAGCGAATTATAAGTGATTCGATCCGGTTGCTCCCCATTTCTCAGCATCTCATTGAAAATCTCCACTACCCTCTTAAACTCCACTCCCCCTTTTCCAAAGGCATCAATCACCGCGTTGTAAGTAACCAAATTTGGCTTCAAGCCCGAATCTTTCATCGACTCAAACACTCTGATAGCCTCCTCACAATACCCATTTCGCCCATAAGCGGTAATCAACGCCGAATACGTATAAACAGTCTTTCCATACCCCTCATTAACAGCCGTTTGAAACACATTCTTAGCAAGCTCAACCTTTCCTAACCTACCAAGAGTACTAATCATAGAACTAGCCAATTTCCCCTGCTCAGTTCTCCTTTTCTCACGCCTCACTGCAAACTCAAAGCACCGAATCGCTTTCCAACACTCACCTCTATTCCCAAGCTCTCGAAATAAAAAAGTGTAATCATCAGACCCGCAAAGCCTGGAGTGAAAACTAAGCAAAATATCATCAAGAGCAAGATCGTTGTTACCGAATTGGACGGCGTGGTGCAGGGCCTCCTCGGCAAGCGGAGAGTGGTAGAAGCCCATGGTAGCTTTGGGGCGGCCCAAGTGCATTTTGGAGACGAATCGGGTCGTGCGGCGGCCCGAAAAAGCGTTGACAATATCGGATTTTGGATGAGGGAGAGGGCAGAGAGAGGAAAAGGAGGAAGTGGGTGTGGCAGTGGGTGGCTTTGCGGCAGTGCGTGGTGCTTGGGATGGTAAAGGTAAAGGCTTTGGGAGAGAAACTTGTTGCTTCGTCCATTGATTGCTTTGGCGGCCCTGGCGCTGAGATTTTAGGTGCTGGTTTTGAGGGTATCGGTGGGTTTGGTACGGCTTTGTCGCTGTGATTGAACAGTGTGGAGGCGTTGAAGCCATTTTAGATAGATAGCTAGATAGATAGATAGATATGTAGAGAGAGAAGGAAGGAAGATGAAGAGAGAGAGAGTAAGTAGAGATAGACAGAGAAGGAAGATGAAGGAGATGTGGAGATTAATGGAGGTAATGGAGGTTTTGGTAGGGTTTGATTTGAGAGAGAGGAGCTGAGGAAACCATTTGGATATGGCGGAGATTACAGGGAGAGAAAGCGAGGCTTTTAAAGATTCAAGTATACGCACTGCTGCAGAGTGTAGTCAGCTGTCTTTTTCTCTCCTTCAAAGCCAAAAGTTTTTTTCACCAAAAAAACAGCCAAAAGTTTTTATATCATGTTTTTCTTGAACAAAATAGGAAAAACAAATATTTATTTCTTTTATTCTTGAATACGGTGTGGACAAATTAGGAATTTAGGATTCCCAGCTTTTTCACCTTGTTTTATTTTTCATTTTTAATTCTAAACGCTTTGACTTTTATAAATATCAAAATTTCCATTTATAACTAAACATTTTTGTGTGTATTTTTTGTTCACGGCTTTAGCCTCACTTTTCTTCCAAATTAAATTTGTGCCACATTTTAATGCCAAACTTGCCCTTAGTAAGTATTCTGATTAAACATGAGATAGAAAACATGACAAAAACATTTGCCTACATAGACTCCTCTCATCCCCCATTATAATTTAGGGAGCATTTTTGCTCACCACTTTAACCCAATATGTATCCTTATCACCATTCAATACTTGACATGTATCCATATGCATAACTATGATTTAATAAATATAAAACAAAATTTAACTCCGATTATGCCTATGGACACATGTCAAGTGTTGAGGATAGTGATGAGGATACACATTGGGTTAAAGTGGTTAACAAAAATGCTCCCTTATAATTTATAAGCTTCCGACGTAAATATTTTTCGTAAATTTTTCTGTTATGTTTATAAAAAATAAATAAAAAAAACCTTGTATAGAGTTGAGTCTTAACTCCTCTTCAAAAGCTCGAGTACCTGATTTAGTCAGTGATGCTAGCAAAACCAGCTCTCCAACAGAAATAACAAACTAATAAATATGAAATCTGTAACTACCTTCTCACTCTACAAATTTGGTGTTGGTGACATTTGGAACTAGAAATTTATATAGGGATAGGCTGATTTTTTTTTTTAATGTCAGTATACATCTTCTTCTGAAAATAAGTGAACTGTTTTGATTCATCTTCCATTTTTTTTTAAAAAAGAAAAAAGAAATTGTGATTTAAACGACAGTGTTTTACTAACCTTTCACTAGTAAAGTCCACTCCAACATCCCTTGACCAATAGCATACAATTGAAGGCTTGAATGATATGAGAGATGAAAGAAAATAATTCTGCAAGTCTAGTGAGTTTAGATGTTTGCAAGATTCATTTGAATACAAGAAATCAATAATCATTTTCCACGGAAGGAGCACTAATTGTTTTTTTTTTTTTTGAAAAGAAACTGTTGTATTAATAATCAAGAGGATAAGACATCCTCGATCAACAACATACATATAGGAAAAAACTAAGGAGCACTAATTGTTGTGCTTAAATATCGAGTGAAGGCCGGTATTGGGCTGGTATGAAAAATGAAGGTGAGCAGGATTCTCTTGGATCATTCTGAAGTGAAACTGATGGTTGTGATTGAGGTATTTGAGAGCAAATATTTGCCCCTCCACAGTTGATACTTTGACGCCGACACCGACACATCTCCGACATCATTCTGGCATGTCCAAGGAGAAGGAGGTGTTTCCTTGTACACAAGCTGAATGCCAAACTCCTTTGTCCAGAAACAATTAGATTCATCTTTCACAGAAACACGTACTTCTTCCCCACACTCCAATTCATTGTTTCCAAAGTGCCAATTGCTTTACCATAACATATGTCCATTTTTTTCCAGAAGACCTACTGTGACGGGGTAATAGCTCCACATAAGATCCTTGGTCTCATTACTTACTTTGATTACAAGTTTACATTGTCCAAACCAAGGCTGAGTATCAGGTTTTATTGGTTCATAGACAACACATGCACGTTAGCCTCGGAGCTTGATAGGATGGGACGGTATAATAATAGACAACATTGAATTTCCCCTACCCATATTGTAGCTGTAACAATTTGGAATCTTGCTTCCATGAAGGAAAATGCTAAATATGCCACATTCATACGCTACCTGTTTGATGGAGATCATATGTACTAGGTCATAGAATTCATAGTGATAATAACTAGAGAGAGAGAGAGAGAGAGAACCTGGGGGGGACCCGTCCTCTGTGTTAGTGTCAAGCATTTGAGCATTACAACCTCAGTGCTTCCAAGGGATTCCGAATCCAACAGTCCTATGTCTTTGATTATTTTGTCAGACGCTTCTCAGCGGTTTTACGGTGAACAAGCCTTGAACTTCAACTAACTTCACGCAGCTCAAAAGACTTGAACCCAATGATGTGAACACATTTGGTAAATTTGTTATTCTCTTCAATGATGTACAATAACTTGCTTGCAAGATCTGTAAACTTGGTGGGAGCTCTGGAAGCATTCTAAGGTTTGGGAAACCATCTAACAGAAGACTCTGGAGCATAGTGAGACTGCTCATGTTCTTTGGTAGGCTCAGAATTACGGTTCTAGTTAGATCCAACTGCTTTAATGAGGATAGGAGGCAAGTTCATTTGGAATCTCTGATAGATTGCAGCCAACCAAACTTAATCTTCCTAAAGAAAATGGTAAACTTGCCAATGAGAAACTGGCTGACTCGAGACTTTTTCTCGGTGATACCTACACCAGATTGATTGCCATGATTGAGCTGTAGAGTGTAAGTGGTTTGTAGAAGCTACATTGGCTTGAAGCACAACCCTTGAGCAACCAGAAAGAATAAGCTCCTGAAGAGATGTCAACATGCCAACTCTTGTTGGAAGCTTCATGAGATTTTTGCAGTCTTTAAGATTCAAGAAAACAAGTTTCTTCAGGTCACCAATGGATTCACCAACCGCAACCAAGTTTATGCAATCTTTAAGAATTAACCTTTCAAGGTTAGGGAGTCCTGACAAGTCGGGGGTTTTCGTAAGGTCAGGTGAATGACTGAGAATAAGGATTTTCAGTCTTGGAAGAAACTGTTTGAAAGAAAAGCAATTAGTTCTATGCATAATATTTTGTGAGAGAGAGAGACAACAGAGAAGTACCATACCTTAGTTCCCTTCCAAACATGTTGCAGGCTGCTATTCCGCAAGTCAAGAGCAACTGGATTCTCCAAACAAAAATTGGCTGGTATAGATTTTAAAGGGAATTTTCGCCAGGACAACCATACTAAATTTTTCGGAAAATGTTCATAGCCTCCACTGACTCTCACATTATTAAGAAGGAGAAATTCAAGATTGTGCATCTTTCTAAATAATTCTATTCTGAAGTCTACCTCATTTGGTAAAGGGCTTGAAGTTGTAGGGGAAAAGTTAATTGATTTCCAGGAAGAGAAACCAAGTTGACGCTGTCTTGAGAAATTTCCATCATAATCTTCAAGATGGCATTATTTTTCATAATTTCTCTGGAATATTGTCTCATTGAAAAGGTTCAGCATGAGGCCTTTAATAGTTTCTGTACCCTGCTAACCAAAAAGAACTTGGGGTAAGTGATTAACTAGTACATTTTTACAACAGAATTAGCTAGGAAGACGTACATATGAAGAGCCTGTTTCTTACAGTTAATTTTCTCAAAATATTAGAGGCATCTTTCTGCCACACTCTACTATGTTTTCCAGGATCATCAGGAGATTCTTGGAGAATAATTCCCGTTCACATATCTCTAAGTAATTGATGCATGATCAACTTGTTGTGTAGATTAACTTTCACCAGACATCTATCAACCAGATTTTGAATTCCAATCTTTGTGGCAAAATCACATTCATCAAGGACTGTAGCAGTAAAATGCTTTTCCTTTCCTATGAAGAAACATGCCACATGGAGGAATAAACTTTTGTCATGATCTTGTAGAGAATCAAAGCTTATTCTAAGAATCTTTTGAATTTTTCCGTCAGTAATCCCATCTAAGTTATGAAGTGCACTTGGCCATAGATCTATAGCTTTTCCAGATAGAGAAGATCCCATAACTTGAAGAGCTAAAGGAAGCCCTCCACAATGTTGTACTACAGATCTTGAAAGCTCCTTGTAACTTCCTTCCAAATGATGGGGCTTTCCGAAGGCATGCCAACTGAAAAGCTCAAGCGATTGATACTTATCCAAACCTTCAACTTTAAACGTCGCATACACTTCATGAGCCTTTAACAAATTTTCATGTCTAGTTGTTATGATAATTTTACTCCCTGGATAACACCATTCTCGCATTCCAATAACTGCTTCAAATTGGTCCAAGTTGTTCACATCATCAAGAACAATAAGAACTCTTTTGCAACATACAACACGTTTGATCTTTGCTATTCCTTCATCCTTGTTGTATATTTTCTCTGTTTTCCGCATTTGGATATCGGAAATAAGTTTTCTTTGCAACCAAGCCAAACCACCAGGTTGTTCTGAAGTTGCTTTAATATCTGCAAGAAAGCTGCTACCTTGAAATCTATCAATGTTCAAGTTATAAGCAGCTTTTGCAATGGTGGTCTTGCCAATTCCACCCATCCCACAGATCACAGCTACACAAACATCATTTGATCCACCTTGTAGCCAACTGTTTAGACCCTTCACACGATCATCTATTCCAATTGCATAGGGAGCAACGTTTAATGCTGTGTGATCCAGTTTATTTTCTATCTCTTCAACAATATCTTGGATAAACTGCGATCATACCTACAAACATTGATATCGAAACATTTAACCCTTACATGCTAATGCAAATAGAGTAGACTTTTAAACAAATGGATCATCTAACTAAAAGTGCTGCTAGTTAAAGGACTAAAAAATTACTTGTATAACATATGGCAAAATGCTGAAATGATCAACCAGTTCAAGGACTAAACCCGTACTGATACTCCCAGAAAGAAAATAAAAAGAAAAAACAAGATACAGATTATTACTTGATTTTTGTTGAAAAGCAATATGCCTATTTACTAATATTACGTACCCATCTTTTAAAACCATGCCTCCCAAATCTGCAACATCTCTAAGAGCTCTTCTCCACTCCTCCACCTTCTGTGTCTCCTCCTTTAAGCGCTGGTCATCATGCCTGGCAAATGCTTGTGCAAAACTCCCAGTCTGATTCCTGACATGGGATGGATCCACATGATAGAAAATTGGTAAAACCATGTGCCCGTGATCGGTCTTTTGACGTTCCATGATCTTTACAAGTTCGTCCAAGCACCATCTTGAGGAAGCGTAGTCCTTGGAGAAGACAATTAGCGATACTCGTGCCTCTTGTATTGCTTTCTGCAGCTCCGCTGCAATATTTGCTCCTCTCTTGATTTCATCATCATCTCTAAACTGCAAGCTCCAAAGCCCTGTAGAGGTGATCTGCAATGAGAAATGGATGGATGATCATAGTGATTATCATAGTGAATTAGCAATTTTACATATTAAAAAATAAAAATAAAAAACGGATGGTTACAGAGTCCTTTGACGCTGATGCTGACACAATTACTTCTTCTACTTGATCCAATTCATCATTTTCAAACAGCCAATTGCTTAGCCATAACATATCTTGGTTCTTTCCGGGAGGCCTGCTCTAACTGGCCAATACCAATAGGTCCACTTAACACCTTTTGTCTCATTAATAACTCATGCCCCTGTTGGGGAACCAATCTGGAATCTTGTTTATTGTTCTTTCAAACAGCTAGTACCAGCTGGGCGATAAAAATAATCATAGCCGTATACCCAATAGAATTGTCCATATTTCTATTTCAACTTAGTCCAAATCAACCTAATAACATTCCAAATTTTAAATAAGAGGGCGGCACATGCAGTAACAAAGAGAATGTAATTGCTAGAACAAAACCCGGGTGAACATCGACATAAAAATAAATAAAGAAAAGAAAAGAACATTGTTTTAGGCCCCAAACATTGTAGACCTTTGCAATTGTTTATGCAAGCATTCTAATTTTGTTGCGCCACAAGCAACCCTTGGAAGCCATCCCAAAATTCCAAAGAACCAATTGAAATTTATACCTCACACAAGAATGAAATGAAGCAATAGATCTAACAAAACCACTTAATATATATTTAAAAATATATAAAAACAGAAAATGAGACTCACTGGAGAAAATTAATGCTGATGTATCTTTTCCAACGGTCAAAGGACAATGCTGGATGAAGGGCAATCCTCTGTGCCTACATAAAAGGAGCGTAGCAGTCTAAGATTCTTCCAAATAGATGGAATCATTGTCTTGAGGATGAACATCTTGATCAAATAAGTAAGGAAAGGAATCCGTCTCGGGCTTGTAATGTTGAAGATAAGTTGGGTTCTTCTGGCTCCTATGGAATTGAAATTGATGAATACGAGCCCGATGGTTACATAGAAAGTATTTGCGCGTCCAGAATTGATACTTAGACGCTGATGCTGATACATTTCCAGCAACAACAATCTGGCTCGAAGGAGGTGCTTCCTGTTGGATTCTTATATCTTCGCTATTTGATGGGCCCTTCTCGTATACAAGCTGGATACCGAACTCCTTTGCCCCGAAACTAAATTCCTTACTCATCGAAACACGTACTTCTTCTCCTTCCTCCAATTCTTCATTTTCAAACCGCCAATGGCTTAGCCATAGCATGTCTTGGTTCTTTTTTGGGAGACCTGCTGCAACTGGCCAATAGGTCCACTTAACACCTTTGGTCTCATTACTAACTTTAAGAAAGTTTGTAGCACTAAACCAAAATGGGCGGCGTGAATACATAACACATATATTTAAGCCTCGGATCTTGAGATTAAGATGTGAAGGTAGAATAATAGACAAAACAGAATTACCCATGCTCCTGTAGGTGAACCAATCTGGGATTTTGTTCCCATGAACGAAAATACTAAATATGCCACATTCATACAGTCCCTGTTTCATGTAAATCATATGTTACAATGGACAAGTTAATTATTCAAACAGAGAGAGAGAGAGAGAGAGAGAGAGAGAGAGAGAGAGAGAGAGAGAGAGAGAGAGAACCTGGAGGGGCCCCTTCTTTGTTGTACATGTCAGGTAGTTGGTCATTTCAACCTCAGTATTTCCTCCTGTGGATTCCAAATTAAGCAGGCCCATATCACTGATCATTTCTTTGTCAACCCTTTTCAATGGTTTTATGTCGAACAAGCTTTGAACTTCATCTAATTTCTTGCATTTCCAAAAACTTGAATCCAATGATTCAAACATGTTTGGTAGATTCGTTATTCTTTCAAGTGATGTACAATAACTTGCATGCAATTTTCTTAGACTCCCTGGGAGCTTTGGAAGAGTGCGTAGCTTTGTGCAACCTTGTATCTCAAGAGTCTGGAGCATAATAAGATTGTTCATGTTTTCTGGTAGGCTCAGAATTGGGTTTCTACTTAGATTGAAATGCTTCAACAAGGACAAGATACTAAGATCACCAGGAATCTCTGACAGATTGCAGTCAGCCAGACTTAAGCTTCCTAAGCAATGTGGCCAGATTTCCATTGACAAACTGGCTGATTCAAGCTTATTTCTTGGTGATACCCATGACCTCCACGACCATATCGATTGCCATATTTTTTCTGATAACATATTTAATTTCTTCCTAACTCTAGTTGTAGAGTGTAACTGATTAGCAGCAGTCGTACTGTTATGAAGCACAAGCTTTGAGCACCCAGAAAGATCAAGTTCCCGAAGAGATCTCAACATGCTAATTCTTGTTGGAAGCTTCATGAGACTTTTGCAGTCTTTTAGATTCAAGAAGATGAGTTTCTCTAGGTTTCCAAGGGATTCATCAATCACAACCAAATTTATGCAGTCTTTAAGAATCAATGTCTCGAGGTTAGGGACTCCTGACAAGTCGGGGGTTGTCACAAGGCTATGTGAATGACTGAGATTAAGAATTTTCAGTCTTAGAAGAAACTGTTTGAAAAAGATGGCAATTAGTTTGGTTGAGTATATAATGATCCCTAAACTTGTGTAAAGAGAGAGAGAGAGAGAGAGAGAGAGAGAGAGATTAGTATCATACCCTGGTTCCCTTCCAAACATGTTGTAGGCTGCTATTTTGCAGGTCAAGACCAGCTAGATTTTCCAAATAAAAATTTTCTGGAATTGATTTTAAAGGGAATCCTCGCCAGCGCAACCATATTAATTTTTTTGGAAAATCTTCATAATCTTCACTGAGAGAAGTTCAAGATTGTGCATTCTTCTAAATGCCTCTGCCTTGAAGTCTACCTCATTTGATGCAGCAGCTGAATTTGTATAGGAAGAGTTAATTGATATCCAAGAGAAGTAACCAAGTGGACGTCGTCTTGAACAATTTCCATCAAAGTCTTCAACACGGCACCGCTTTTGGTTACTTCTACTAAATATTGCCTCTCTAGGAAGGTTGAGCATGAGGCCCTTAATAGTTTCAGTTCCCTGCAACGAAATCAGAACATCTGGTAAGTAACAAGTTCACAAGCTTTGCACAAATATAAAAGAGAGCAAGTTTCTTACACTTAATTTTCTCAAAACATCAGAGGCATCTTTATGCCACACTCTACTACGTTTTCCAGGGTCCTCGGGTGATTCTTCACGAATAATTGCCCTTCCCATGTCTCTAAGTAATTGATGCATGATCAACTTGTTGTCTATATCAATTTCCACTAGACATCTATCAACTAGATTTTGAATTCCAATCCTTGTGTAAAAATCTAAATTGTCTAGTACTGTCATTGTATAACCCATCTTCTTTTCTATGAAGAAACAGACAATATGAAGGAATAAATTCCTGTCATGATCATCTTTTAGAGAATCAAAGCTTATTCTAAGAATCTTTTGAATCTTGTCATCAGGAATCACATCCAACTTCTGTAATGCACTTTCCCATAAATCTACACTTTTTCCAAATAGAGAAGATCCCAAAACTTGGAGAGCTAGTGGAAGGCCTTCACAGTGTTGTACTACAGATCTTGAAAGGTTCATGTAACCTTTGATAGGATGCACTTGTTTGAAGGAATGCCAACTGAAAAGCTCCAGTGCTTCATCCTCATGTAATCCTTTAACCTTAAACATTGCAAAATTTGCATGATCATTTAACAGATTTTCATGTCTAGTTGTTACGATAATTTTACTTCCTGGATGAAACCATTCTCGCATTCCAAGAATTGCATTGAATTGCTCAGAGTGGTTCACATCATCAAGAACAATAAGAACCCTTTTGCAACGCACAACAAGTTTGATCTTGCTCATTCCTTCATCTATGCTGTATATTTTCTTTGTTTTCCCTTTTTGGATATCTGAAAGAAGTTTTCTTTGCAAGCAAACCAAACCATTAGGTTGTTCTGAAGCTGCTCTAACATCTGGAAGAAAGCTGCTACCTTGAAATGTATCAAAGTTCTGGTTATAAGCAGCTTTGGCAATGGTGGTTTTGCCAATTCCACCCATCCCATAGATAACAGCTACACCAACATCATTTGATCCATCCTTCAACCACATGTTTATGCCTTGCACACGGTTATCTATTCCAACCAAGGATTAAAATATCGGCCGTGCAGATAATATCGGGCCTCCAATTTACGGATATTTCGGGGGATATATCGTTATCGTTTTAAGTATCGGGAAAAAATCAACAAAAATGACAGATATAGGCATTGAAACACAGAATTTTGGAGTAAAACTTCATAGATGTTATGTACATTATCAATGAATGTATTGAACAAATAAAACTCAAAATTTACCAAGAATAAGATATACATATGATGAAATATTAGTGGTATGTAATGTGCATTAATGAAAAGTTTGAAAATAAAATATTGATTAGAATGAATAAACCATTCATAAATTCATTGTTTGTTTAAACATTGGATTACAATTTAGATAAGTGTCCATCTACATAAATGAAGAGCTCCTATGAGGTTCAAACAATGAAGGACAACCATCTAGATTCATACAATAGTCATACCAAGTCATGTAACCCGAGCAGTTTATAAGCCATGTTTGAACATTTGAGATTTTATTTTTAAAATAAAAATTACTATTTTTAAAAGCAGGATAATCCTTGACAATTGAGATTTTATTTTTAAAATAAAAATTACTATGCAAATTGGACCTTTGGTCAAAATATCCGAGAGTACATAGTTGGAAAGTAGAAATATCTAACTTACATATACACTTATTTTTATAATTTAGATTAATTGATTGTTAAATAATTTAATATAAACTGTATGAGCTGTACCACAAACAAAATAGAAGTTCTGAAAGATTCCACAAAGAAATCTCATCACAATCTACGATGGTACTAATAAACTTTGAAAGCAATTAACAGTTGCTTGCAAGTAACCACAATTCTGAAGTTCAAGCATCAACAAACGAGACCATCTCCATCAACGCAACCTTCTGGCTTCCCTCTCAGACTCGAGCAAGGTAAGGATATCCCCTCCCTCACTAGTCCCTTCACATTCCTCATGATGAACTGATTCTGGTCATCCAAAAACTTGACTCTTACTTGTGTCACCTGCCCATGAGATCCAGTCCGAGCCATAACTTTCACAACCACAGCATGCTTCACAGTGTAGTCCATTCCTTGCTTCAATTAGTAGTGAATCCTCCGATCCAAGCCCCATCAGCATTTCTGGTTTCAATTTGCTTCAATACTCTTCAAAATTTCTGAAATTTTTTTGGGTTTGGTTATGGGTATCGGGAAATATCGGTGATATCGGACAAATATCGGGGATATCGTAATTACCGGGGATATATCGCCGATACAGGGGAAGATATGGTCTTACCCCCTAGTATCGGTATCGACACTTGAAAATACCGATATATCGGTGTATCGGCCGATATTTCAATCCTTGATTCCAACCACATAGGGAGCAATGATCGGTGTTGTGTGATCCAGTTTATTTTCAATCTCTCCAACAATATTTTGGATAAAATGCGACTCGTACCTATAAATGGTTGATATAACAGTAAGTGTTTGAGTGTTTGTGTGTGAGTTTATAGTTAGAAGAATGCAATGGATGATATATCATCAATTGAAATGAGAGATAGCCCCCATGCTATTGTCAATTGAGCATAGGATAGTAAGTAATTGAATCTTCTAATTCAAACTGCAACTTAGTTACATGAAAGAAAATACAAGCAAAATCCAAGCTTAATTCCACATATAAAGCTTCACTAATACACTAATTCAACAGGCACTAGCAATTTGTTTCATATAGGAGCTGTTTTGAGCTAGGATTCCTGTTATTATTCATTTAATTCTAATGAAGTGTGCTTAATTGTTGACAAATATATAAATACCTTCCAAAAACTATGTCAAGGAATTTAAGAAGTGCAAATGCTTCAGAATAAAAATCAACCATGGAGTGAGAAGTTTTTGGGAATTAAATTACCGATCTCCTAAGACCATCCCTCCCAGATCTGCTACATCTCTAAGAGCTCTTCTCCACTCCTCCACCTTGTCGATGTCCTCCTTGAAGTGCTCTTCATGTCCAGAAAATGCATTTGCAAAACTACCAGTCAGCTTCCTAACATGGGATGGATCCACATCATAGAAAACTGGCATCACCATGAATCCATCATCAGTTTTTCTACGTTCCATGATCTTCACAAGTTCGTCCAAGCACCATGTTGAGGAAGCGTAGTTCTTCGAGAAGACAATTATCGATACTCGTGATTCTTGTATTGCTTTCTGTGTTGAGGGAATTAGAGTACACAACTCTAATATAGACTTTTTGGAGACAAAACAAGTAAACAAACTACTTGTATTAGACTCACAAAATATTACAACAAGACAACACTCAATGGAAGACTAACTCTCACAAGCACTCTTTCTCACTTTCTAGAGACAAACTCTAGAACACTCACTCCTCACAAGGACTACTTACTCTCTAGCTTATTGCTCACTCTTTGTTTTTCACTTTCTTAGTTACATTGGTAGGCTTCATGCCTATTTATAGTTGTGTGTTGCTTCTCCACACTTCCTAGCCACAAGTGTGTGGCATATTCTAGACAATTCTCCAAGCTTCAATATTGGTTGCCAACTTGCTTAGCCTTCCATAATTCCTAGCCTACAACTTTCTAGAATAATCTACATATATCTCTCATATATATGTCTAGATATTTCTGGTGGTAACCAACAATACCACTTTGTTCTTTAGACTTCTAGTGCTTCTAGAATATTGTGGAGATTGCTTCACAATAGGTTGGGCTGGGCTTTACTTTCCTTGGGGCTGTGGGCTGGTGGTGATATTTAACATTCTGTAGCTCAGCTGCAATGTTTGCTCCTCTCTTGATCTCATCATCGTCTCTAAAGGTGTGGATTCCAGCCTGCTCCAAAGCCCTGTAGAGGTGATCAGTAAACCCTTTGCGTGTATCTTCGCCTCTGTAACTCAAGAACACATCATAAGAATAAGAAGCATCCAGCTGGGATATTATAGCAGCCATACTTGATCTCTGTCTAGTAATAAATGGATCAGGAAGATATATGCAGTTTGTGCTTGCGTGTTTTTGCTACAAACCCGCGTAAGCGTTGTTAACATTTTCCAAATCATGTGTATCATTGTTGCTTTGACGATGAGGAGGAAGAGGAAGATGATAAGGACAAATTAGTCAATAATGTCTCTATACCAATATTTGACCTACTAAATCAACCGTTGATAAAAACCTGGACACTTTTAATATTTGTGTCTGAGTCGTTCTATGGTGAGGATGTCGTATACGGACCATAGATGTACACTTTCATATTAGCCACACATGATTCATCTGAGTAACTTCACTTAAATTTAATGAAATGATCTTGTGACTAATATAAAAGTATGACGAGTTCATATATGTCACCCTCACAGTAAAATTTCACTCCCGCGTGTCTTGGCGCAATGAAGTGTCTTGCTGGCTTTATCCAATAACCAAAATCTTTGGTCCCAACAATTACTCCCCTGTTGGGCTTGTGATATTGTCCTTAGTACTGGTTCCATTAAGCACTGGATTATTGGCAACTTATCCCATTCCCTAAGGATTGGATCAGATTTGTCTTTGGCTTGGCCTAGTGTTGATTGTTAGGTGAACTGAAGACAGATCTTAATGCATGCATAATGGTTGTCAAAAAGATCAGCAGAACCAGCAAAAAAAAATCATCCTCAAACAATAGCAAGACCACCCCCAACAAAAAAATATATAAAAAAATTGACCATTAGGATCCGTGCATATACAAACACACCCTTTGGTCCAATTCCTGACCATCAGGATATGCATATCAAATTTGAACTAGAAAACCAAGAAGCCAAAGACAATGTTAGAGTTCGATAAGTAGCGTAGGAAGAGTAAAGTTAAATATATAGATGTGTTGATTGAAAAAAGTTGGGTGTTAGATATATACTTCATCCAATTCTGTGAGGTTGGAAGCTCTATAAAGTTGTGTAAATGTGGACTGAGCAGTTGAGGTTTCTATAAGCATGGTGTGATGAGACTTCAAGCTCACTAGCACCATGGTCACAAACCCCAAGGGGAGAAGAATAGCCACACTAAAACCAATGGCCTTATGGTGCCTTTGAGGAATATTGAGAAATGAAAGTTAGTGTGCTTTTATTTGGGCACATTAGAGGAAAACAACAGAAATTTATTTGGGCACACAAGAGGAAAACAACAGAAAATCTGAGTGTTCACCATAGTGGGCCCCAGAAAAAGATTAAGATTTTACAAGAACCTATGTCCTTGTGTTTACAAGAGTCGGAATTTTTTAGTTCGCATGTGCTATGAACACTACTTGGCTCCTTACTCGTAAATGGTCATTCGTCATCGCGGCCTATGGAAGTTCAGCCCATACAAAAAAAAATGGGCTCGCCAAAGGGACAACATGCACACGAGTCAAATAGTGATTAGTGTGTACGGAGGAATGACTCCTTACCTATAATGAACCAACTTTTTTTTTTTTGGGTATTTTCTATATACTATAATTCTTATGCTGTAAACAATCTGACAATGTTGTTTCAAAGCTAGTGGCAGTGGAATACTTGCAGCAATCTCGATTGACAAGTAGCTTTATGCAGAAGCAAATATTTTTTATAGTTAAAACTTCAACATATATGCAGAGACAATCGGAATCCATGATGCCAAAGAAAAGTCTGACACGCACAAGTTTTTAATTTTCGGTTCATACACGCACAAATTTTATTATTAAGCTCTCATATTAAGTATCTGAAGAGGCACTACAAATTCAGGATCGAAGATGCTTTCCTTCTCCTCCTTCCAAGAGCACTCTCAACTATTCATATTTCAATTGATTTTTGCCGTTTTCAAGCTCCATGCATTTCCTGTGATTTTGACATCCTCAGTTCCATAATTGAAAGCATACAAGTGGGCATCACCATTAATGGCCAATGTGGGATAAACTCTAGATGTTATGCACGCCTTGCCTTCTCCACCAAAGCTCTCCACTATAGAGTGATCTATCTGCATAAGATGCAAAATTTCAAACGCGTTAGGACAAAAATTTATTATCATGAAATCGGCAAAAGAAAAAAGATGAAGGGAAAAAGTATACGCATGCATAACGAAGAGAAGGAACCATGGTATAAAGTTGATCTAGTGGTGCTTGGAATGCTAAGTGTAAAATGTGAAACCATGAGTCATTCATATTAAAAAAAAACTGTGGAGTTTGGGGCCGAAAGAAGAATGTGTGCTACTTGCATGTATGCTAAACCCTAATCAGAAAGGAGTGGTCACGCATCTGTGATTTCTAGCCATAGATGCTTGTGGATCTTACAATTGAGCCCACATGCATCAATGGTCATGAATTAGTCATGTGTCCACGCAGAGCACGATTAACTATAGCATTTCTCTATTAGAAAGATATAAAAGATTAAAAGGAAAGGAACGTAGTCCTTTAGTGTTCTGACTTTTTTTATCCCATTGGGTGGCCATAGCACTTGGATGGTGTATATGCACAAGGAATCTTCTGAAACAGGCATATTTAAATGTAATCATGGAAGTGACTGCCAAGTGCATGTCTGATGAACCCTTTTACCAGAAAAGGCAGCAGTGTCTGTCAAAATTTTAACTATGTTATAAGATGCTTTGTACTTTTTTTTAAGGAAAACATAGATTCTCAAATGTTTGATGGCGATTTCTGGTGGGCAAGAGACTCTTAAACTCAAAAGAAATTTCCCACCAACGTAGTGCATGGAGGTCATGATCACATACATAGGAAGGAAGACTGACTTTTCAATAAAGTACATAAATTGATATATATATTTAATTGGTTTGCAGCAACTTACCAAGCTTCTTAGGGAGAGCTTCTCATGAAGAGGATCCACTTTTACAAAAGCCCCATAAGTGGTCTTATCATTATCTTTATTTAAGGAAGACCTACCAAACAAACAAATACAGAGAGTTAAGAGTTTGAAGTTTGGTTAGACATTGATGGTATAGAGAGAGAGAGAGAGAGAGAGAGAGAGAGAGACACCTGCTTTGGTCACTGCACAAGAGCACCACATGTTTGTTGTGATC
Organism: Prunus padus; assembly: GCA_024362665.1. Lineage (NCBI taxonomy): Eukaryota > Viridiplantae > Streptophyta > Magnoliopsida > Rosales > Rosaceae > Prunus > Prunus padus. The sequence continues at coordinate 766,012 of JANFAM010000013.1, read as the reverse complement.
TTTGAATATTCTATAGAAAACTGCTGTGTATTCTTTCAAGCCCTTTGAAGCCAATACGAGCAACCCAAATGGTCCTAAACCACCTTTAACCGAGGCACCCTTTTGGCTACACAAAAGTTGTGGGTTTGTCCAACTTGGGTCTAGCACTTCTGCTTTCTTAAGATCACTTATTCCAAAAGTAATCTCTACATCTGCCTGTAAAACAAATGACAAAACAAAATTAAAGGATGCCAAATTAGAAAAGGTAATTCCAGTCTAGTGTGGGTTAGGAAAATGTGTAAAATAGTACCAAGAGTGATTTAGTGGGGGGGGTTGATGTGCTTTTATACACACGTGGCAAAACCCCATTACCGAATTGAAATATTTTTAATAAATAAAAAAGTCCCCACACCTGTGCTGCTGTGACACCAAGTACTTCATGCACTGATCCTCCCTTAAGTACACTGCTTGGCAACTTGACCTCTTTTTCACGTAGCTTTTCAATCTCTACTACTGGCCATTGAACCAATTGTTTCCCAGACTTATCAAGCCAAAGACTCCTTGGAATTGCCTGCAGAAGTTAATTCAAATAGTCATGATTGTGAATTGTGATGACCTAGTTGAGTAATGAAGAGAACTTACGGTTATCAAACTGTGAATCTGAATCATTAATCATTTTAAACTATATGATCTAGATTAGCCTAATTATTTGTCTAGAACAAATAACATTACCATACATGCATATAAAGCTATTTATTTAATTCTGTACCTGAAGTCCAGACCATCCCTTCTTGATATCATCCTCCACAGTTGAAGATTCATTAATCCAACCCCACAATATTCTACGGTTCTTAGAACTGTCAAAGAAAGTTTTTGAAGCGTAAAATTTGCCATAATCATATCTCAAGCCTGAGTCACTCTCCACTGAGCCCTTATCCGGAATGTAGATATCCTTGTCGATGTTATATGTCCCAATTGTGTAGTACTCACGCCTAGTGTTGTCTAAGCTCACCTTGAACACATGCTTAACATCAGGACCAATTTTTGATGTGTCAAGACCATTTTGGCTATGAATTGAAACTGGGAAAAAATCAGGGCATTCCCACATTCCAGTTTTCTCTGCTGAGTGAAGTGGGTGTTTGGCCTTAACCCAATTAAGGAAATCTTTGCTCCTATATAGGATAGCTTCTCCTGTTTGGTTCGTTTTGCCTCCAATGATCACTCTCCATTGCTTATCTGGGCCTAGCCAAGCAGTGGTTGGGTCCCTAAATGAGCTTGCATTGATTTGGTTAGCTTGGCTGGGTGCCATTAGTGGATTTTGTGGGATCTTGGTCCACTCCCTAAGGAATGGATCTGATAGATTCTTGGGGTAGGCCAAATTCTGAACTTGGCGGTTTTGGGGGTCTATTCCTGTGTATAACATCACCGGTTTGCCCCCGGGGAGGATCGTGGCGGAACCCGACCAACAGCCGTTGATGTCCGACGGCTGTGATGGGTAGATAGCAGCATCATGTGGGGTCCAGTTAACAAGATCAGTTGATGTGGAATGAGCCCAGACAATGTTTCCCCAAACTACATCTAAGGGGTTGTATTGGTAGAAGAAATGATAAATTCCCTTGTAAATCAATGGTCCTGTAACAAGAATAATACAAGGCTTTAGTACGATTGAAATTAGACACTACCCAAGCCAACAATTTCATCATGGAATGAAATAGAACAAGAGAGGAGAAACAAACTAACCATTAGGATCTGTGCAACCAAACAAACCCATTTGTTCGTTCCACAATTAGAACAAGTCAATGCCAAACACAAGAAGCAAAAAAAGGAGCTGTTAGTAGAACTAAATATAAAGCGTAAAAGATAAGGGAAAAGTGAAAGAAACTTTCTTATAAAAAAATGAGAAGGAAGATTAAAGAGGTCGTATGTGAGGGAAGATATACCATTGATCCAATTCTTGGGAGGCTGGAAATGATAACCAGTTCTGTAAGGTTCATTAACTAGCTGATGATGTGAAGAAGTTAACTGGGAATAAGTTGGAAGGTTTCTGTAAACTTGGTGGGAAGCTTCAAGCTGATGAACAGCATGGCCTAGCCAAAGAGAAAGAAAGCAGTATAGCAAGGGAGAGGAGATGGCCATGGTGGCTTTGCAATGACAAAATAAGGCTACTCCATGCATGGTATTTATAGGATAAGTCATGTTGTACTTGTCAAGACAGGCTTAGACTTCATTTTCTTTTTTTTGGTAGAGTCAACATTAAGATTTGAATCGTTAGATGTGAAAAAGAATAAAAGTCATTACTCTTCCGCAAAAAAAGAACGAACAAAAGGTCATTACAGGCTACAGCATGATGTTTCACAAGATGTCCAAGTAAAAAGTATTCGTAGTTGCCAAAGGCGACTGAGAAATCAAACTCTCCTTGGAGTGTTACACTTGTCATTTAACACTAATACTATATACACTAAATTCATGAATTTGAGTCTCAAATAATATGGATGTGACATGTTATATATATTTAATTAATTAATTCCAACTTGAATTAATTTTATTTATTTATTTTAAGAAGAGAACTAAAAAAACTGAAAACTTAATTCATCAAAATCCTGCAACTTTAGTTCCAAAAAAAAAACTAATGCTAGCCCTTGTCGCATCCTTTCCCCCACCATGTTTATTGCTCCAATTCTACACCACCGAGTCACACGCTGAAGAATCAAAACAGTAGGTGACTTCTTATGAGTTTCTACAATTGTGCTATTTTCTAAGAAAAAACCAAAACAAAAAAAAAACATGAGAGGACAAGAAGGAGAGGAAAGAGTAGTAAACATGGTGGGAAGGATATAGACGGCAAATTGATGGAATTGGTTAACTATATGTATTACATGGCAGATGCCAGAACATTTGGGACTCAAATTTGGTCATTTAAAGTTCCAATAAAACTTTGAATTGCACCAATTTTTATCTTTCCTGCTTTGCCCATCAACAACATTAAATGTCCATTTTTTATAAAGCATATGCTCCAACAACAAAAATGCAACTGAGAAATCAAACTCTCTCTTCAGAGTGTTACACGTGTCATTGAAAGTTCAAATCCTAATTAGTATTTTTCCGTTTAATACTCGTATTATACACGTATGTATTTTTAATAATACTTTTATTTTTCGTACACGTTTTAAAGACTCGGTAAAATACGTGTTTTTTTAAAAAGCAAACATACAATACACGTATTAAACACATATGTACTTATGAGAGCTACTATTTCCACCCACCAGTTATATTTTCCCACCCACCATATTTTCAAATTTTAAAAAACAAATTTAACATTTTGTAAAATGACTTATAAGGACTTAGAGGAAAAATATTTTATATTTAATATAAAATTAAAAATGATTAACATAAATGTAAAATGTAATATATAAATATTTAAAAAAAACTTTAACCAAGGGAAGCAACGTCAAGCTCGCCGGATCTGGAACATCCACCAGATTCAAAAACCCTAAGAAACTAGAGCAGCTACCTAAAGTCCCAACTGTGTCGATAGCAACTCTCTCTACCACAACAAACTTCTCATTCTAATTTACACCAAACCAACTCCAGCCCCAGCCCCAGCCAACCCAAGCCCGAACCCTTCTCTCTTTCTCTCTCTCTCTCTCTCACCCCTTATCCCAAAACTTAACAAGACACCCATGGAAGTTTGGGGAAAGAAGTGGTTTGGGAGATGATGGTAGTTGTGGTTGTTTGGGTATTGTGTTTATGAGGAAGGATTATGGTAGGGCTGGGTAGTTAGGGTAGCTAGTGATTTTATGATCTATAGATTACGCATCAACTCTTATAAAGAATTCCATTGTAAACCTTTTTCATATTTTCTTTTAGTAGAACTCAAAATTCATAAAGAAGTATATATATATATATATATATATATAAATTTTTCTTTTTTTAAGAGTATAGCCATGCGGCTATACTCTTTAAATATATTAAAATATATTAAGAGTACAGCCGCACGGCTATACTCTTTGGATACATTCGAGTATTTTTCCAGTATAGCCGTGCGGCTGTACTCTTTCAGGAAATTCCAATGTTTCCGTAGTATAGCCGTCCGGCTATACTCCTTGAATAAATTTATTTTTTTGAGTATAGCCGCCAGGCTATACTATTTTCAATTCAAAAGTTTATGTTTTTCTTCTTTCAAATACAAAATTAGTTTCTTTAGGTCAATAAATAGTTTTTTTTAGTGAGGAATTAATAATAATTATTTTAATTAACCCCATAAATTGTATTACTTAATGAATAGTAATTAACTATATAATGAGTTAAACATCTCATAAGTCCCTAATGAATCAATTAGGCAATCAACTAACTTTATTTATATTTAAATCTCTACAGTGATTTTATGATCCATAGGTTACACGTCAACTCTTATAAACAATTCCATTGTACACCTTTTTCCTATTTTATTTTAGTAGAAGTCAAAATTCATAAACAAGGATATACATATATATAATTTTTCTTTTTTTAAGAGTATAGCCGAGCGGCTATACTCTTTAAATATATTAAAATATATTAAAAGTACAGCCGCACAGCTACACTCTTTGGATATATTCGAGTATTTTAACCGTATAGCCGTGCGGCTGTACTCTTTCAGTAAATTCCAATGTTTACATAGTATAGCCGGGCGAATAAATTTATTTTTTTGAGTATAGCCGCACGGCTATACTATTTTCAATTCATAAGTTCATCTTTTTCTCCTTTTAAATACAAAAATAGTTTCTTTAGGTCAATAAATAGTTTTTTTTGGTGAGGAATTAATATTAAATGACACCATAAATTGTATTACTTAATGAATAGTAATTTACTATATGATGAGCAAAACATCTCTTAAGTCCATAATGAATCAATTAGGCAATCAATTAACTTTATTTAGATTTAAATCTCAACAGTGATTTTATGATCCATAGGTTATGCGTTAACTCTTATAAAGAATTCCATTGTACACCTTTTTCATATTTTCTTTTAGTAGAACTCAAAATTCATAAACAAGGATGTGTATGTATATATATATATATATATATATCCTTTTTTAGAGTATAGCCGTGCGGCTATACTCTTTAAATATATTAAAATATATTAAAAGTGCAGCCGCACGGCTACACTCTTTGGATGTATACGAGTATTTTAAAAGTATAGCCGTGCGGCTGTACTCTTTCAGTAAATTCAATGTTTACAGAGTATAGCCGCCCGGCTATACTCTTTGAATGAATTTTTTTTTAGTATAGCCGCACGGCTATACTCTTTTCAATTCATAAGTTTATCTTTTTCTTCTTTTAAATACAAAATTAGTTTCTTTAGGTCAATAAATAGTTTTTTGGGTGAGGAATTGATATGAATTAACCCCATAAATTGTATTACTTAATGAATAGTAATTAACTATATGATGAGCAAAACATCTCTTAAGTCCATAATGAATCAATTTGGCAATCAACTAACTTTATTTAGATTTAAATCTCTACAGTGATTTTATGATCCATAGGTTATGCGTTAACTCTTATAAAGAATTCCATTGTACACCTTTTTTCATATTTTCTTTTAGTAGAACTCAAAATTCATAAACAAGGATGTGTATGTATATATATATATATATATATCCTTTTTTAGAGTATAGCCGTGCGGCTATACTCTTTAAATATATTAAAATATATTAAAAGTGCAGCCGCACGGCTACACTCTTTGGATGTATACGAGTATTTTAAAAGTATAGCCGTGCGGCTGTACTCTTTCAGTAAATTCCAATGTTTACAGAGTATAGCCGCCCGGCTATACTCTTTGAATGAATTGTTTTTTTTAGTGTAGCCGCACGGCTATACTCTTTTCAATTCAAAAGTTTATCTTTTTCTTCTTTTAAATACAAAATTAGTTTCTTTAGGTCAATAAATAGTTTTTTGGGTGAGGAATTGATATGAATTAACCCCATAAATTGTATTACTTAATGAATAGTAATTAACTATATGATGAGCAAAACATCTCTTAAGTCCATAATGAATCAATTTGGCAATCAACTAACTTTATTTAGATTTAAATCTCTACAGTGATTTTATGATCCATAGGTTATGCGTTAACTCTTATAAAGAATTCCATTGTACACCTTTTTCATATTTTCTTTTAGTAGAACTCAAAATTCATAAACAAGGATGTGTATGTATATATATATATATATATATATCCTTTTTTAGAGTATAGCCGTGCGGCTATACTCTTTAAATATATTAAAATATATTAAAAGTGCAGCCGCACGGCTACACTCTTTGGATGTATACGAGTATTTTAAAAGTATAGCCGTGCGGCTGTACTCTTTCAGTAAATTCCAATGTTTACAGAGTATAGCCGCCCGGCTATACTCTTTGAATGAATTTTTTTTAGTATAGCCGCACGGCTATACTCTTTTCAATTCAAAAGTTTATCTTTTTCTTCTTTTAAATACAAAATTAGTTTCTTTAGGTCAATAAATAGTTTTTTTGGGTGAGGAATTGATATGAATTAACCCCATAAATTGTATTACTTAATGAATAGTAATTAACTATATGATGAGCAAAACATCTCTTAAGTCCATAATGAATCAATTTGGCAATCAACTAACTTTATTTAGATTTAAATCTCTACAGTGATTTTATGATCCATAGGTTATGCGTTAACTCTTATAAAGAATTCCATTGTACACCTTTTTTCATATTTTCTTTTAGTAGAACTCAAAATTCATAAACAAGGATGTGTATGTATATATATATATATATATATATATCCTTTTTTAGAGTATAGCCGTGCGGCTATACTCTTTAAATATATTAAAATATATTAAAAGTGCAGCCGCACGGCTACACTCTTTGGATGTATACGAGTATTTTAAAAGTATAGCCGTGCGGCTGTACTCTTTCAGTAAATTCAATGTTTACAGAGTATAGCCGCCCGGCTATACTCTTTGATTGAATTTTTTTAGTATAGCCGCACGGCTATACTCTTTTCAATTCAAAAGTTTATCTTTTTCTTCTTTTAAATACAAAATTAGTTTCTTTAGGTCAATAAATAGTTTTTTTGGGTGAGGAATTGATATGAATTAACCCCATAAATTGTATTACTTAATGAATAGTAATTAACTATATGATGAGCAAAACATCTCTTAAGTCCATAATGAATCAATTTGGCAATCAACTAACTTTATTTAGATTTAAATCTCTACAGTGATTTTATGATCCATAGGTTATGCGTTAACTCTTATAAAGAATTCCATTGTACACCTTTTTTCATATTTTCTTTTAGTAGAACTCAAAATTCATAAACAAGGATGTGTATGTATATATATATATATATATATATCCTTTTTTTAGAGTATAGCCGTGCGGCTATACTCTTTAAATATATTAAAATATATTAAAAGTGCAGCCGCACGGCTACACTCTTTGGATGTATACGAGTATTTTAAAAGTATAGCCGTGCGGCTGTACTCTTTCAGTAAATTCCAATGTTTACAGAGTATAGCCGCCCGGCTATACTCTTTGATTGAATTTTTTTTTTAGTATAGCCGCACGGCTATACTCTTTTCAATTCAAAAGTTTATCTTTTTCTTCTTTTAAATACAAAATTAGTTTCTTTAGGTCAATAAATAGTTTTTTTGGGTGAGGAATTGATATGAATTAACCCCATAAATTGTATTACTTAATGAATAGTAATTAACTATATGATGAGCAAAACATCTCTTAAGTCCATAATGAATCAATTTGGCAATCAACTAACTTTATTTAGATTTAAATCTCTACAGTGATTTTATGATCCATAGGTTATGCGTTAACTCTTATAAAGAATTCCATTGTACACCTTTTTTCATATTTTCTTTTAGTAGAACTCAAAATTCATAAACAAGGATGTGTATGTATATATATATATATATCCTTTTTTTAGAGTATAGCCGTGCGGCTATACTCTTTAAATATATTAAAATATATTAAAAGTGCAGCCGCACGGCTACACTCTTTGGATGTATACGAGTATTTTAAAAGTATAGCCGTGCGGCTGTACTCTTTCAGTAAATTCCAATGTTTACAGAGTATAGCCGCCCGGCTATACTCTTTGATTGAATTTTTTTTTTAGTATAGCCGCACGGCTATACTCTTTTCAATTCAAAAGTTTATCTTTTTCTTCTTTTAAATACAAAATTAGTTTCTTTAGGTCAATAAATAGTTTTTTTTGGGTGAGGAATTGATATGAATTAACCCCATAAATTGTATTACTTAATGAATAGTAATTAACTATATGATGAGCAAAACATCTCTTAAGTCCATAATGAATCAATTTGGCAATCAACTAACTTTATTTAGATTTAAATCTCTACAGTGATTTTATGATCCATAGGTTATGCGTTAACTCTTATAAAGAATTCCATTGTACACCTTTTTCATATTTTCTTTTAGTAGAACTCAAAATTCATAAACAAGGATGTGTATGTATATATATATATATATATATATATATCCTTTTTTAGAGTATAGCCGTGCGGCTATACTCTTTAAATATATTAAAATATATTAAAAGTGCAGCCGCACGGCTACACTCTTTGGATGTATACGAGTATTTTAAAAGTATAGCCGTGCGGCTGTACTCTTTCAGTAAATTCCAATGTTTACAGAGTATAGCCGCCCGGCTATACTCTTTGATTGAATTTTTTTAGTATAGCCGCACGGCTATACTCTTTTCAATTCAAAAGTTTATCTTTTTCTTCTTTTAAATACAAAATTAGTTTCTTTAGGTCAATAAATAGTTTTTTTGGGTGAGGAATTGATATGAATTAACCCCATAAATTGTATTACTTAATGAATAGTAATTAACTATATGATGAGCAAAACATCTCTTAAGTCCATAATGAATCAATTTGGCAATCAACTAACTTTATTTAGATTTAAATCTCTACAGTGATTTTATGATCCATAGGTTATGCGTTAACTCTTATAAAGAATTCCATTGTACACCTTTTTTCATATTTTCTTTTAGTAGAACTCAAAATTCATAAACAAGGATGTGTATGTATATATATATATATATATATATATATATCCTTTTTTAGAGTATAGCCGTGCGGCTATACTCTTTAAATATATTAAAATATATTAAAAGTGCAGCCGCACGGCTACACTCTTTGGATGTATACGAGTATTTTAAAAGTATAGCCGTGCGGCTGTACTCTTTCAGTAAATTCCAATGTTTACAGAGTATAGCCGCCCGGCTATACTCTTTGATTGAATTTTTTTAGTATAGCCGCACGGCTATACTCTTTTCAATTCAAAAGTTTATCTTTTTCTTCTTTTAAATACAAAATTAGTTTCTTTAGGTCAATAAATAGTTTTTTTGGGTGAGGAATTGATATGAATTAACCCCATAAATTGTATTACTTAATGAATAGTAATTAACTATATGATGAGCAAAACATCTCTTAAGTCCATAATGAATCAATTTGGCAATCAACTAACTTTATTTAGATTTAAATCTCTACAGTGATTTTATGATCCATAGGTTATGCGTTAACTCTTATAAAGAATTCCATTGTACACCTTTTTTCATATTTTCTTTTAGTAGAACTCAAAATTCATAAACAAGGATGTGTATGTATATATATATATATATATATATATATATATATATCCTTTTTTAGAGTATAGCCGTGCGGCTATACTCTTTAAATATATTAAAATATATTAAAAGTGCAGCCGCACGGCTACACTCTTTGGATGTATACGAGTATTTTAAAAGTATAGCCGTGCGGCTGTACTCTTTCAGTAAATTCAATGTTTACAGAGTATAGCCGCCCGGCTATACTCTTTGATTGAATTTTTTTTTTAGTATAGCCGCACGGCTATACTCTTTTCAATTCAAAAGTTTATCTTTTTCTTCTTTTAAATACAAAATTAGTTTCTTTAGGTCAATAAATAGTTTTTTTGGGTGAGGAATTGATATGAATTAACCCCATAAATTGTATTACTTAATGAATAGTAATTAACTATATGATGAGCAAAACATCTCTTAAGTCCATAATGAATCAATTTGGCAATCAACTAACTTTATTTAGATTTAAATCTCTACAGTGATTTTATGATCCATAGGTTATGCGTTAACTCTTATAAAGAATTCCATTGTACACCTTTTTTCATATTTTCTTTTAGTAGAACTCAAAATTCATAAACAAGGATGTGTATGTATATATATATATATATATATATATCCTTTTTTAGAGTATAGCCGTGCGGCTATACTCTTTAAATATATTAAAATATATTAAAAGTGCAGCCGCACGGCTACACTCTTTGGATGTATACGAGTATTTTAAAAGTATAGCCGCGCGGCTGTACTCTTTCAGTAAATTCAATGTTTACAGAGTATAGCCGCCCGGCTATACTCTTTGATTGAATTTTTTTAGTATAGCCGCACGGCTATACTCTTTTCAATTCAAAAGTTTATCTTTTTCTTCTTTTAAATACAAAATTAGTTTCTTTAGGTCAATAAATAGTTTTTTGGGTGAGGAATTGATATGAATTAACCCCATAAATTGTATTACTTAATGAATAGTAATTAACTATATGATGAGCAAAACATCTCTTAAGTCCATAATGAATCAATTTGGCAATCAACTAACTTTATTTAGATTTAAATCTCTACAGTGATTTTATGATCCATAGGTTATGCGTTAACTCTTATAAAGAATTCCATTGTACACCTTTTTTCATATTTTCTTTTAGTAGAACTCAAAATTCATAAACAAGGATGTGTATGTATATATATATATATATATATATATATATATATATATCCTTTTTTAGAGTATAGCCGTGCGGCTATACTCTTTAAATATATTAAAATATATTAAAAGTGCAGCCGCACGGCTACACTCTTTGGATGTATACGAGTATTTTAAAAGTATAGCCGTGCGGCTGTACTCTTTCAGTAAATTCAATGTTTACAGAGTATAGCCGCCCGGCTATACTCTTTGATTGAATTTTTTTTTTAGTATAGCCGCACGGCTATACTCTTTTCAATTCAAAAGTTTATCTTTTTCTTCTTTTAAATACAAAATTAGTTTCTTTAGGTCAATAAATAGTTTTTTTTGGGTGAGGAATTGATATGAATTAACCCCATAAATTGTATTACTTAATGAATAGTAATTAACTATATGATGAGCAAAACATCTCTTAAGTCCATAATGAATCAATTTGGCAATCAACTAACTTTATTTAGATTTAAATCTCTACAGTGATTTTATGATCCATAGGTTATGCGTTAACTCTTATAAAGAATTCCATTGTACACCTTTTTTCATATTTTCTTTTAGTAGAACTCAAAATTCATAAACAAGGATGTGTATGTATATATATATATATATATATCCTTTTTTTAGAGTATAGCCGTGCGGCTATACTCTTTAAATATATTAAAATATATTAAAAGTGCAGCCGCACGGCTACACTCTTTGGATGTATACGAGTATTTTAAAAGTATAGCCGTGCGGCTGTACTCTTTCAGTAAATTCAATGTTTACAGAGTATAGCCGCCCGGCTATACTCTTTGATTGAATTTTTTTAGTATAGCCGCACGGCTATACTCTTTTCAATTCAAAAGTTTATCTTTTTCTTCTTTTAAATACAAAATTAGTTTCTTTAGGTCAATAAATAGTTTTTTTGGGTGAGGAATTGATATGAATTAACCCCATAAATTGTATTACTTAATGAATAGTAATTAACTATATGATGAGCAAAACATCTCTTAAGTCCATAATGAATCAATTTGGCAATCAACTAACTTTATTTAGATTTAAATCTCTACAGTGATTTTATGATCCATAGGTTATGCGTTAACTCTTATAAAGAATTCCATTGTACACCTTTTTCATATTTTCTTTTAGTAGAACTCAAAATTCATAAACAAGGATGTGTATGTATATATATATATATATATATATATATATCCTTTTTTAGAGTATAGCCGTGCGGCTATACTCTTTAAATATATTAAAATATATTAAAAGTGCAGCCGCACGGCTACACTCTTTGGATGTATACGAGTATTTTAAAAGTATAGCCGTGCGGCTGTACTCTTTCAGTAAATTCAATGTTTACAGAGTATAGCCGCCCGGCTATACTCTTTGATTGAATTTTTTTAGTATAGCCGCACGGCTATACTCTTTTCAATTCAAAAGTTTATCTTTTTCTTCTTTTAAATACAAAATTAGTTTCTTTAGGTCAATAAATAGTTTTTTGGGTGAGGAATTGATATGAATTAACCCCATAAATTGTATTACTTAATGAATAGTAATTAACTATATGATGAGCAAAACATCTCTTAAGTCCATAATGAATCAATTTGGCAATCAACTAACTTTATTTAGATTTAAATCTCTACAGTGATTTTATGATCCATAGGTTATGCGTTAACTCTTATAAAGAATTCCATTGTACACCTTTTTTCATATTTTCTTTTAGTAGAACTCAAAATTCATAAACAAGGATGTGTATGTATATATATATATATATATATCCTTTTTTTAGAGTATAGCCGTGCGGCTATACTCTTTAAATATATTAAAATATATTAAAAGTGCAGCCGCACGGCTACACTCTTTGGATGTATACGAGTATTTTAAAAGTATAGCCGTGCGGCTGTACTCTTTCAGTAAATTCCAATGTTTACAGAGTATAGCCGCCCGGCTATACTCTTTGATTGAATTTTTTTTTTAGTATAGCCGCACGGCTATACTCTTTTCAATTCAAAAGTTTATCTTTTTCTTCTTTTAAATACAAAATTAGTTTCTTTAGGTCAATAAATAGTTTTTGGGTGAGGAATTGATATGAATTAACCCCATAAATTGTATTACTTAATGAATAGTAATTAACTATATGATGAGCAAAACATCTCTTAAGTCCATAATGAATCAATTTGGCAATCAACTAACTTTATTTAGATTTAAATCTCTACAGTGATTTTATGATCCATAGGTTATGCGTTAACTCTTATAAAGAATTCCATTGTACACCTTTTTTCATATTTTCTTTTAGTAGAACTCAAAATTCATAAACAAGGATGTGTATGTATATATATATATATATATATCCTTTTTTTAGAGTATAGCCGTGCGGCTATACTCTTTAAATATATTAAAATATATTAAAAGTGCAGCCGCACGGCTACACTCTTTGGATGTATACGAGTATTTTAAAAGTATAGCCGTGCGGCTGTACTCTTTCAGTAAATTCAATGTTTACAGAGTATAGCCGCCCGGCTATACTCTTTGATTGAATTTTTTTAGTATAGCCGCACGGCTATACTCTTTTCAATTCAAAAGTTTATCTTTTTCTTCTTTTAAATACAAAATTAGTTTCTTTAGGTCAATAAATAGTTTTTTGGGTGAGGAATTGATATGAATTAACCCCATAAATTGTATTACTTAATGAATAGTAATTAACTATATGATGAGCAAAACATCTCTTAAGTCCATAATGAATCAATTTGGCAATCAACTAACTTTATTTAGATTTAAATCTCTACAGTGATTTTATGATCCATAGGTTATGCGTTAACTCTTATAAAGAATTCCATTGTACACCTTTTTTTCATATTTTCTTTTAGTAGAACTCAAAATTCATAAACAAGGATGTGTATGTATATATATATATATATATATCCTTTTTTTAGAGTATAGCCGTGCGGCTATACTCTTTAAATATATTAAAATATATTAAAAGTGCAGCCGCACGGCTACACTCTTTGGATGTATACGAGTATTTTAAAAGTATAGCCGTGCGGCTGTACTCTTTCAGTAAATTCCAATGTTTACAGAGTATAGCCGCCCGGCTATACTCTTTGATTGAATTTTTTTAGTATAGCCGCACGGCTATACTCTTTTCAATTCAAAAGTTTATCTTTTTCTTCTTTTAAATACAAAATTAGTTTCTTTAGGTCAATAAATAGTTTTTTTTGGGTGAGGAATTGATATGAATTAACCCCATAAATTGTATTACTTAATGAATAGTAATTAACTATATGATGAGCAAAACATCTCTTAAGTCCATAATGAATCAATTTGGCAATCAACTAACTTTATTTAGATTTAAATCTCTACAGTGATTTTATGATCCATAGGTTATGCGTTAACTCTTATAAAGAATTCCATTGTACACCTTTTTTCATATTTTCTTTTAGTAGAACTCAAAATTCATAAACAAGGATGTGTATGTATATATATATATATATATATCCTTTTTTAGAGTATAGCCGTGCGGCTATACTCTTTAAATATATTAAAATATATTAAAAGTGCAGCCGCACGGCTACACTCTTTGGATGTATACGAGTATTTTAAAAGTATAGCCGTGCGGCTGTACTCTTTCAGTAAATTCAATGTTTACAGAGTATAGCCGCCCGGCTATACTCTTTGATTGAATTTTTTTAGTATAGCCGCACGGCTATACTCTTTTCAATTCAAAAGTTTATCTTTTTCTTCTTTTAAATACAAAATTAGTTTCTTTAGGTCAATAAATAGTTTTTTTGGGTGAGGAATTGATATGAATTAACCCCATAAATTGTATTACTTAATGAATAGTAATTAACTATATGATGAGCAAAACATCTCTTAAGTCCATAATGAATCAATTTGGCAATCAACTAACTTTATTTAGATTTAAATCTCTACAGTGATTTTATGATCCATAGGTTATGCGTTAACTCTTATAAAGAATTCCATTGTACACCTTTTTTCATATTTTCTTTTAGTAGAACTCAAAATTCATAAACAAGGATGTGTATGTATATATATATATATATATATCCTTTTTTAGAGTATAGCCGTGCGGCTATACTCTTTAAATATATTAAAATATATTAAAAGTGCAGCCGCACGGCTACACTCTTTGGATGTATACGAGTATTTTAAAAGTATAGCCGTGCGGCTGTACTCTTTCAGTAAATTCAATGTTTACAGAGTATAGCCGCCCGGCTATACTCTTTGATTGAATTTTTTTAGTATAGCCGCACGGCTATACTCTTTTCAATTCAAAAGTTTATCTTTTTCTTCTTTTAAATACAAAATTAGTTTCTTTAGGTCAATAAATAGTTTTTTTGGGTGAGGAATTGATATGAATTAACCCCATAAATTGTATTACTTAATGAATAGTAATTAACTATATGATGAGCAAAACATCTCTTAAGTCCATAATGAATCAATTTGGCAATCAACTAACTTTATTTAGATTTAAATCTCTACAGTGATTTTATGATCCATAGGTTATGCGTTAACTCTTATAAAGAATTCCATTGTACACCTTTTTTCATATTTTCTTTTAGTAGAACTCAAAATTCATAAACAAGGATGTGTATGTATATATATATATATATATATCCTTTTTTAGAGTATAGCCGTGCGGCTATACTCTTTAAATATATTAAAATATATTAAAAGTGCAGCCGCACGGCTACACTCTTTGGATGTATACGAGTATTTTAAAAGTATAGCCGTGCGGCTGTACTCTTTCAGTAAATTCCAATGTTTACAGAGTATAGCCGCCCGGCTATACTCTTTGATTGAATTTTTTTAGTATAGCCGCACGGCTATACTCTTTTCAATTCAAAAGTTTATCTTTTTCTTCTTTTAAATACAAAATTAGTTTCTTTAGGTCAATAAATAGTTTTTTTGGGTGAGGAATTGATATGAATTAACCCCATAAATTGTATTACTTAATGAATAGTAATTAACTATATGATGAGCAAAACATCTCTTAAGTCCATAATGAATCAATTTGGCAATCAACTAACTTTATTTAGATTTAAATCTCTACAGTGATTTTATGATCCATAGGTTATGCGTTAACTCTTATAAAGAATTCCATTGTACACCTTTTTTCATATTTTCTTTTAGTAGAACTCAAAATTCATAAACAAGGATGTGTATGTATATATATATATATATATATCCTTTTTTTAGAGTATAGCCGTGCGGCTATACTCTTTAAATATATTAAAATATATTAAAAGTGCAGCCGCACGGCTACACTCTTTGGATGTATACGAGTATTTTAAAAGTATAGCCGTGCGGCTGTACTCTTTCAGTAAATTCCAATGTTTACAGAGTATAGCCGCCCGGCTATACTCTTTGATTGAATTTTTTTTTTAGTATAGCCGCACGGCTATACTCTTTTCAATTCAAAAGTTTATCTTTTTCTTCTTTTAAATACAAAATTAGTTTCTTTAGGTCAATAAATAGTTTTTTTTGGGTGAGGAATTGATATGAATTAACCCCATAAATTGTATTACTTAATGAATAGTAATTAACTATATGATGAGCAAAACATCTCTTAAGTCCATAATGAATCAATTTGGCAATCAACTAACTTTATTTAGATTTAAATCTCTACAGTGATTTTATGATCCATAGGTTATGCGTTAACTCTTATAAAGAATTCCATTGTACACCTTTTTCATATTTTCTTTTAGTAGAACTCAAAATTCATAAACAAGGATGTGTATGTATATATATATATATATATATCCTTTTTTTAGAGTATAGCCGTGCGGCTATACTCTTTAAATATATTAAAATATATTAAAAGTGCAGCCGCACGGCTACACTCTTTGGATGTATACGAGTATTTTAAAAGTATAGCCGTGCGGCTGTACTCTTTCAGTAAATTCCAATGTTTACAGAGTATAGCCGCCCGGCTATACTCTTTGATTGAATTTTTTTTTTAGTATAGCCGCACGGCTATACTCTTTTCAATTCAAAAGTTTATCTTTTTCTTCTTTTAAATACAAAATTAGTTTCTTTAGGTCAATAAATAGTTTTTTTTGGGTGAGGAATTGATATGAATTAACCCCATAAATTGTATTACTTAATGAATAGTAATTAACTATATGATGAGCAAAACATCTCTTAAGTCCATAATGAATCAATTTGGCAATCAACTAACTTTATTTAGATTTAAATCTCTACAGTGATTTTATGATCCATAGGTTATGCGTTAACTCTTATAAAGAATTCCATTGTACACCTTTTTTCATATTTTCTTTTAGTAGAACTCAAAATTCATAAACAAGGATGTGTATGTATATATATATATATATATATCCTTTTTTTAGAGTATAGCCGTATGGCTATACTCTTTAAATATATTAAAATATATTAAAAGTGCAGCCGCACGGCTACACTCTTTGGATGTATACGAGTATTTTAAAAGTATAGCCGTGCGGCTGTACTCTTTCAGTAAATTCCAATGTTTACAGAGTATAGCCGCCCGGCTATACTCTTTGATTGAATTTTTTTTTTAGTATAGCCGCACGGCTATACTCTTTTCAATTCAAAAGTTTATCTTTTTCTTCTTTTAAATACAAAATTAGTTTCTTTAGGTCAATAAATAGTTTTTTGGGTGAGGAATTGATATGAATTAACCCCATAAATTGTATTACTTAATGAATAGTAATTAACTATATGATGAGCAAAACATCTCTTAAGTCCATAATGAATCAATTTGGCAATCAACTAACTTTATTTAGATTTAAATCTCTACAGTGATTTTATGATCCATAGGTTATGCGTTAACTCTTATAAAGAATTCCATTGTACACCTTTTTTCATATTTTCTTTTAGTAGAACTCAAAATTCATAAACAAGGATGTGTATGTATATATATATATATATATATATATATATCCTTTTTTAGAGTATAGCCGTGCGGCTATACTCTTTAAATATATTAAAATATATTAAAAGTGCAGCCGCACGGCTACACTCTTTGGATGTATACGAGTATTTTAAAAGTATAGCCGTGCGGCTGTACTCTTTCAGTAAATTCAATGTTTACAGAGTATAGCCGCCCGGCTATACTCTTTGATTGAATTTTTTTAGTATAGCCGCACGGCTATACTCTTTTCAATTCAAAAGTTTATCTTTTTCTTCTTTTAAATACAAAATTAGTTTCTTTAGGTCAATAAATAGTTTTTTGGGTGAGGAATTGATATGAATTAACCCCATAAATTGTATTACTTAATGAATAGTAATTAACTATATGATGAGCAAAACATCTCTTAAGTCCATAATGAATCAATTTGGCAATCAACTAACTTTATTTAGATTTAAATCTCTACAGTGATTTTATGATCCATAGGTTATGCGTTAACTCTTATAAAGAATTCCATTGTACACCTTTTTTCATATTTTCTTTTAGTAGAACTCAAAATTCATAAACAAGGATGTGTATGTATATATATATATATATATATATATATATATATATCCTTTTTTAGAGTATAGCCGTATGGCTATACTCTTTAAATATATTAAAATATATTAAAAGTGCAGCCGCACGGCTACACTCTTTGGATGTATACGAGTATTTTAAAAGTATAGCCGTGCGGCTGTACTCTTTCAGTAAATTCAATGTTTACAGAGTATAGCCGCCCGGCTATACTCTTTGATTGAATTTTTTTTTTAGTATAGCCGCACGGCTATACTCTTTTCAATTCAA